>JAFJYI010000031.1:0-4900019 GCA_019022655.1 Acacia acuminata
AAAGGCTTTTAAGACCGGACAAAAGAGGGGTCGTAAGACCGACATGCGACCGATCTTGTTCCAAATCGGTATTAAAGTCTACCATTTAAGACCGACTCGAACCGGTCTTAAAGAAACTATTTTAAGACCGGACATTTAAAAACTTGGGTCTTAAAAAGTTGTACTAAATGAAGCCGAAATATTTTTTGTTCGGATCCTAAAGCTCAACTTTTAAGACCGGCCAAAAAAATAGGCCGCTTCTTAAAAGATCGTAATTATAAGACCGAAAATAGCGGCTTCTAAGAGACACTAATTATACGGTCTTAAAAGACGACTTTCAAGAGTGGATGATAAATACATCCGGCCTTAAAGATTTTGATTTAAGACCGGACGTTAAATATACCGGTCTTAAAAGACCAACTTTTAAGACCGGTTTAATATCAAAACTCAAAAGTCGTCCCGACCTTTAAGACCGGTCATATAATTACATCCGGTCTTAACAAGTGAACATTTAAGACCGGCTTATTATTTCCGGCCTAAATTTTCCCGAATTTTTCCCCTTTTGTTCTTCCCGATTATATATATATATATACACAAATCCACCACCCAATCCAAGACATAAAAGTCGATACTTTAAGCTACAAGCTATGAACAATTATTTGAATAAATTGAATTGGAAAAAGAATACAAATATTATTCACCATGAGCTATTTGGCCTCTTAATTAATGATTACTATGACTACAACACCTAAATTAATTCATACAATAAGATAACTTACTTACAAATACAATAAGTTACAAGTACAACATACATGCGCCCAAAATAATATTCACCATGCCTTCATCTCGATTCCCCCACCCAACAACGTAACATCCTCTTATATAACATGCCCCTTTGGATCGGATCCCGCCACAAAAATAAAACAAGAACAAAATTCATAAATGACATTAACTATGAACATAGATAGAAGGAATATAATATATATAGTTAAAGCCTTAAAGTCTTCAAAGAAATCTGCATATGAATATTACCTTATGAATTGACTCTTTTATAAAGTGATATCTTCCCATATCCCTTCTTGATGATCACTTCTTATGCCGGGTTCATTATCCGCTTCATCTTCTTCGCTCATGTCCTAGACCCCTTTGAAAAAGGAGTACTCTCAGAATACCATAATTTGAATTCATTTCCTCATCAATATCAATGACCCTCTTTCCTTGGAGAGCTACACCACATTTTATTTTCTTGATCGTGATATAGAACACTTGTTTTGCCCGGTCTCGCCATAATAAAAGGTTCATCTCCAAAACTTCTACCATTGACATCGACTAATGTAAATCCTAGCCGATCGATCCGAACACCATTATTGACATTAACCCACTTGCATTTGAAAATGGGAAATCTAATTTTCACATAGTCCACCTCCCAAATCTCTTCAATAACCCCATAATATGGCATGACGCCAATAAAGGGCTCTTGTCTTTCGAATCGGAGAAGTGCATAGATTCAGCCTCTAACATAACACCACCGTTCGACCGTGCTCGTATCATCTAGGGACTTCGTGTAAAATGTATAACCATTGATCACATACGAATTCCAACTTATGACATCAACCTCAGACCACCTCGCTAACCATTTGATTGTATCGTAAACACATTCCTCTCCCTCGACCTTTTGTTTGAACCAGTTTGCAAAAGTTCCGTTATGCTCCCTAATCAACCTTTGTTCAATCATTCGATGATTTTCTTTCCTTACCTTGCTTTATGTGCAGCTATGTCGGCTTGAACTTCATCGACGTTATTCAAGATGTATAAGTGGACTTGTGACAATTCATCGATCCACACTCTTTACTAAGCCCTCGTCTACCCCCATCAAGCATGCCGACGTTTTGGAAGCCCAATATGTCTTACTTTGGCCAAATAATTTTGACAAAATTCCATGGCTTCTTCAAAAACATATTTCGAACAATCGATGCTTCGGCCGGTATGCGTTCTTCACATACCCTTTTAGGAATTTCATAGATCTTTCAATTGGGTACATCCACCGTAAATGGATAGGGCCGCACATCTTTATCTCCCTCACTAGATGAACAATTAGATGAACCATGATGTCAAAAAATGTAGGAACAAAAAGCTTCTCAAGGTGGCACAAGATAAGATATCCTTCATTCTCCAATTCATCCAACTTTTCAATCTCGAAAACTTTACCACAAAGCGCATTGAAGAAGACACAAAGTCTAGTCAAAACGACCCGAAGATCATATTCGGCGATGCCTCGAATAGCTATTGGGAGTAGTCGTTGCATCAAGACATGACAATCATGAGACTTTTGGCCTACTAATTTCAAGTCCTTCATCGATACAAGCCTCTTCAAATTTGAAGAATACCCCGTGGGAACTTTTGTGCCATGTAAACACTCACAAAAACTTCGTTTCTCATCCTTAGACAAAGTATGAGAAGCCGGGGACAATAAGTTCTCTTCCCATCCGGCCTTGGATGTAACTCTTCGCGTATTCCCATTGCTATCGATCCAATCTTGCCTTCACACCATCCTTGGAACTACCTTGTATGTTGAGAAGCGTGCCGACAATACTATCACATACGTTTTTCTCCACATGCATGACATCAATATCGTGTCTCACATCAAGATTGCGCCAATATGGAAGATCGAAGAATACAGATCTCTTTTTCCATATATTTGTTTCTTTTCTACTCTTTGCAGCCTTACCGAAGACGACATTGATATTTTTCACCTTTTCATAAACTTGCTCCCTACCAATGCCACCGGAGCATCTTCATACTCTTGGCCACCAAAAAGGCTTTCTTTAATCGACGATATGGGTGGCCCCGTCTAAGAAATCTCCTATGTCCAAGATAAACCGTCTTTCTTCCATGTTGAAGTTGATGGTAGCGTGTGCCTTCTTCACAAACCGACATGCTTTATGGCCTTTTACACTATACCCGACAAGTTCCCATATGCCGGGAAGTCGTTTATAGTACAAAATATCATGGCTCGCATTTTAAACACCTCCTTCTTGAAAGAGTCAAAAACATCAACACCTTCTCGCCCACAACTCCTTCAAGTCTTCGATCAAGGGTCGAAGGTAAACATCAATGTCATTTCCGGTTGTTTCGGTCCCAAAATCAACATAGACAAGATGATGTACTTTCGTTTCATGCATAACATTGGAGATAAGTTGTAAATAATCGCAGTACAGCCATGAACTATGTATGCTGCTAAGGCTTCCATATGGATTCATGCCATCCGTGCTAAGGGCAAGCCTAAGGTTCCTAGGTTCTTCGCCGAAGTTCGGAAATAATTGATCGATTTTCTTCCATTGAGAAGAATCGGTCGGATGTCGAAGCTTTCCATCGAAATCCTCTCATCTCGCATGCCACCTCAAATTTTTTGCATCATTTTCATTCGCAAACAACCGCTTGAACCTTGGTATGATTGGAAGATACCACAACACTTTTTTGTGCCCCTTATTTGACTTGTACCTTGGGGTTTCACATTTCTGGACAATTCCGCTCCTCTTCAAACTCTTTTCTATACAATACGCAATCATTCGGCATGCATGGATCTTTTTGTACTCCATCCCCCCTGGACAAAGTATTTTCTTAGCATCATAGTATCGATGCGGCAACACATTATCATCCGAAGCATGTCCTTAAAAGCCTCAAGCATTTCTGAAAAACTCTTGTCGCTCCATCCATGACGTGCCTTCAAGCTTACCAATTTCAATACAAAGATTCAACAATTGGTATTTTTACACCCACGGTATAGAGGGGTCTCGCATCACCGCACATATTACCATATGCATGTGATTGATGAAAAGCCTCTTCTCCTACATCACGGATAATGTCCTCTATGTGATCATCCATATCCGTGTCATTATCATCAAAGGCCACTTCCCTATGTTGAGACCCACTTGGTATTTTTTCACCATGCCATACCCATACCGTATAAGTCTTACAAATTCCTTCACAAATTAAATGTGTGTGTATAACTTCGGACTTAGTCGCCTCTCATTCAAACATTTTACACAAGGGCAATAAAACTTCCCACCCTCAAGCATGGGCATTTTGTTTAGCAAATTTTATAAAGTCCCTCACCCCATTCTCGATATTCAACACTCGTCCGTTTAGCATTTATCCAACCGTGATCCATAGTAGAATTCCTATATATATAGACGGAAAGATTTAACATACATATATATGCTCAAATGTCGGTTATGTCTTTTTTTTCCTTTTTTTTTCCGGATAAACTTGCTCATTAAATGCAGAACGAAGAATCACTTTTGGTCATAAATGTATCGCAGTTGAATCCAAGAACCAAAATAAATGCATGACGAGGAAATTAAATGCATCGCGTGAAGGTCTTGTGGACTCACCGTAGCATATAAATTCAAATGCGTTTGCTTAGTCTTTCTTCTCCCGCCACGAACGTTGATGCATGAAAGAAGAGTAACCTAAAAACATTTATTGGTCAGTTGGGTAGGTCTAAAGTGCAATTATAATCTTCAAAATACAATATCCATTAACAACACAGAAACCCACAAGAACATTTGATCGATTTCGCTCAACCCAGGAAAACCCAGAACGATGAGCAGGAAAATCATAAAGTTATATAACCGAAACACCTCTTACAGCTTGGTCTATAGACGTTTAGCTAAGGAACCGTAAAGTGATTGTCGAGAGAGCAACGCGAACGCCGACGAAGTGGCGACGTAACCCGAGTAACACTTTAGGCGCGACAAGAGAAGTTCGAGAGGGAAATTTAATATTCCGCGCGACGTAGCGAGACATGTTTTATATTTGGGATTTTATTAAGACCGGAGTTTTATAATACTCCGACCTAAATTGAGACAATTAAACCGGTTCATTAAAAAGTAGACGGTTCTATATATAAAATTTTTTAAGACCGCCGTTTTATAATACTCCGGTCCTAAAATTCTCGTTTATGTGATTTCTAAAAAAGGATTTGGCGAGCGCAAAGAATCGAATGAATAAAAATTAAAGGAAAACGGAGTTTCTTTAATTACATATATTACTTGCATATGCACGTACACAAGAAAAAATACAAAAGAAAAACAAGCGTAAAATTATCAAAAACAAGAATCGACTAAACATCTCCTAAAGCTTATTATCCTCCAAAGCCTTGGCGATTTCGGCGTGAACAACATTAATTTCCCACGAGATCGCAAGTTCTGTCTTACTCGAATCAGCCACAATGCTTCATTAGAGGAAAGAGGAGAGGGGCCGTAGTAGTCGCGGTGGGGCCAAGAGGTTGGAGAGGGGGAGCGGGAACTCTTCATCATCCGAAGAAATAACAATGGGTCCAACGACCCGAGACTCTTCGTCACAATAGGACGGACTCTCGATGGAGGAGGCGCACCGTATAACGATCGACGAAGGCACGAGCATCACGACTAAGAGCACCCCTACGAGCGGTTCTCTTGTATCTAACCATGGTTTGAGCAATTGGGGCAGTAGAGAGGTATGAGGAGTTAATTAATAAAGGCAGTAGAGCTGTTCTCGATAGCCACGTACGTAGTTTGGAGTTACGAGGTAGTGAGGAATTAATAAGGAGTTATAGGTACGCGGTATAAAATTCCATTATTTAATATTTTTTTTGCAATTCATTTTATTTTAAGACCGACCTTTTATCATTAACCCGGTACTTATAGGTATGCGGTATAAAATTCTATTATTTATTTTTTTTTTTAAGACCGATCTTTTATAATAAGTCCGGTCCTAAAAGTCTTACTTTTAAGACCGACCTTTTATCATTTACCCGACTTACACACCGTTCAAATGAATGATGCAGAGTCTCTTCGGCTTCCGTGATAAACTTCCCAACTAGGCGTCTCCTCGTATTCCGATGAACAATGCGTCTCCTCATTAAAGTTCCGGCGTTTCACATTGTTCGTGATGGGTTCTCTATTTAAACCCGTTGTTACCGTACTTTCTTCACATTCTTCTCCCCCAGTCCTCCGTTTCCTCCTCCTCCTCTTCAACCTCAGCCCCCACTGTAATGGCTGCTCCCCCAGGTCCTCCGTTTCCTCCTCCTCCTCCTCTTCAACCTCAGCCCCCTCCGCCACCGCCTCCTCCAAATCCGACTGTGAAGCAGCTTGGTGCCATCATGGCCCGTCGATCAAATCGATCGACATTTGGGCCAATTGGTTCAGCTTTGCTCATACCATGAACAACAAGCTGAACATGGTACTCCACGCCAATGACGTGAACTACGATCCGAAGACGACTCCAAGACGACTCCGACAACTCGACGACTCGACGCCCCTCCCTCTCCGACTACGAGAGGGATTAGTTTTTTTTTGTTGCATTTTTTTTTTTTTTTTTTTGTGATCGCGCCCCTATAGTGGCGTAAAAAAATTAGTAAATAAAATATTTTTAAATTTTGTTCTCGTGCGAAGTTTAGTACTTTATCCATTATCTCGAACCTGGAAAGCAATAAACAAGGCAACTATGAAGGATGTATAATGGCGATTAAAAAACCTAAAATAAAAGAACGAAGACTTTAGTTAGTAAATCGACGGTCCTAAAAACACTGCCATTTTTGTCAGCTTTGGTTTCCATATCCGATTGCCTCTTGTCCTTTTCATTCTCGTCTTTCTTTTTCCGACAAAAAGGAAACAAACAAAACATTGTCCTCGTGTAAATCCAACAACAGAAATTCACGTAATACGCTTAAGAACATACAAAAAAAAAGGATCTTTTACCTTATTCGGATAAGAACAAACAAAGTGACTATTCTTCTCAAGGTTGGACCTTCGTTATCGTCGGTTTTACCTCCCCATGTTAGAAACAAAGTGTCCTTTTCATTATCTTCCTTCTTTTTCCGACAAAAAGACAAAAGACAAAATAAAAGGGACACCGATAATGCTGCTCTACACATGGAGAGGTAAAACGAAGATAATGAAGGACCTAGCTTGAGCGTAACGCGTAACCTCGGTTGTCTTCAACCCTATCCATTTAATTTGTGTGAAAAGATGTATTTAAAGGTGATTGACTTTTAAGATCGCACAAATAAAAACATACGGTCCTAAAAGTTGCTGCACTTGTAAGTAAAGGACTTTTAAGACCGATTATTTATAATAACACGGTCCTAAAAGTTCCCGTGACTTTTAAGACCGACCTTTATAATACGTCAGACCTAAAAGTTCATGCGGACTTTTAAGCTTTTAGGAGCGGACACTAAAGCAATATACGGTCCTAAAAGTCTCATACTTATTACACCGAAGACTTTTGCGGACCTTTAAGACCGACATGCCGTTAATGAACGGTCCTAAAAGTCTCAAATTTCCAACACTAAATTAAATAGCTATATCCACCATCCAATAATACATTTAAAACCCAAAATGGACACAAGAAAATTGTTCAAAAAATTAACTAAATTTATTTATTGAATTTTACATTGCCTATGTATATTTACAAATGAATTGTTCAAAAAAATAAACAAATTTACGTAAGATCGATTATTGTTGCTACGTAATATACTTACAAATGAATTTAGGACATTAATTATTGTCCTTTTTGTGACTCTAAGATCGACCATACGTATATTCACAAAACACATTGCGTATGTGCTCCAGTTCATCATGAGAAAAGGGAGTTTTGCATTGAAACATCTCGTAACATCAAAGACAAGAATCGAATTAACTTGCGTGCATATTTCATTTGTAACAAGAAGTTTTAAACTGAATTAACTTGCATAATATGTAACATCAAATACATTTACCTTTGCAAGCTTAATTTAGTATCCTCGCGTGGTAATATCATACATGTGTTTCATGATGTAATCGCCACATAAGTTGGACGCCGTGGTTGCCGACGGGTCTAAAAAGAACAAGAAATATATATAAGATATATATATATATAGCTTAATGACCAAGTTCACAAGGCAAAAGTGTTACAAATATTGTACCAACCTCCGGTCCGTACCATATGGGGTTGTCCCGAGTACCACGCCTTTTCTTTTCTACTCTTTGGAAGGTCCTCATGGCACTATCATCAAAATCACAAATTTATCAATGATTCACCGAAAATTCACAACAGAGATTTCGCACAAGAGAATCAAAATGACATGCTTACTCGTTGATGGTTTGCACCAACGTAGGCAATGGCTCACCGTGAGTGGAGCATAAGAAGATAACTTTATGCTCCTCCATGCACATGAGGACCAATCGCCAAATGGCGGCTGAAAATTCACAGCAAAGAACTATATTCAAGTGATATATGTAGCAGAATTAAGTGAATTATGGACAAGATTTTTGATATGTACCGTGGAAGAATGGATAAAAGTACAACTTTCTTTTCACTTCACACACCCTCTTTGATATGTACTCTGTCTCTCCTCCATGGATGTTTGACTTGAATGACAGGCACAAGAATCCAAAATCGTTGATCCCGCCATTTTGAACCAATTCATGATGCAAGAACCTACAATAATGACATCGATCGTGGAATTAGTATATATGTATGTATGTCTAAACGATGCATTTAAATTATGTACTCATAGTATTTAAGATACTTACTTCATAAAAATTTAACAATCGCATCGTAAGCTCCCGTCGAGGAAGCAAGCAGGACTCAACATCAACGGTGTCAACTTGAATGGGCATAGGATGAGGGACGCCTACTACTTCATTCAAAGCCACGATTTATCCTTAAAATATCCACTCTTCATCGATCGATATTTTTTCCCGGCAAAGCAGCCCAACTTAGCAAATAGGGGATAGAGCTTGAGGGAGGGATGGAGCTTGACGAGGGGATGGAACTTGAGGAGGAGGGGGTTGAAGCTTCGTGAGCAAGAGAGACATGTACAAGCATCACCGGCCAAGGGATGAAGGTTCCTTGACATCACTCACAAGCTTCACTCATCACTTTGGAGAGGAGCGTGCATCAATGATCACCTTTTCAACCGACACTCGACTTCATCATCGCATTTGTTGGTGGTGTATAGTTGATCCCAAGTTGTGAAGTCCCTTTGCAACCAATAATCGTCCATCATGATGATCGGGATCCTCCACATAAAGGTCACAAGGTTGCTCGATCGTCCAACAATGCAGCTCCTCTAGTGCTCACGTACGCTTGCAGGTGAGTGTGTGAAGGGAACACGGTCTCGGACGATTGCTCAAAAGCAGCCTCATCTCGACTAGCTCCTCCTTCATCCGGCTCATCTCGGATTGAAACATTGCAGTCATTGAAGCTTTATTAGCAGCGCCGCCTGGTCCATCTCCTCCCGGTAACCATACTTTGTCTATGGCGTTTGGATGTACCAAAGACTTGCTTTATGCCTACCCGTCCTCCAATCCCCCTTACACGCCCCGGTGATCCGGTTTTTCCGGCCGCAACGGCCGAACATCATTCCTCCCGTCCGACACAAAAGATCCCTCTCGCTTCTTTCTTTTTAAGATCTTCCCGTAAGATACGTATAACGAGAAGCTTAGTAATGAAACATGTTTAGTAACTAAAAAATAACAATAACGATACTTACAATTCTTTCAAAGAACTAGACGAGTTTGTTCACTCGTGTAGGCGCGCTTGGCTTTTGCCGAATATGCAACCACAAATCCTCGCGACGTATTGGAGATGGAGGAGCATGTATCACGTAAGGATTGATTCTCGCTTCATCATCCAATCTCTTCCGCTTGGCCGCCATCAAATCTTTTTCGGCCTTTTGATATCCCGAGAAGCCCTATGAGGGCAATCATTCTTTCTACCTATCTCCCGTGCTTGTTCCTTCTTTTCGTGAATCAGATTGAAAACATCTATTAATTATGAATTCCAAAGCCATGCATGTCACTAACGTAAATTAGAGAACTTCGCTTCATATGAACGTCAATCAAACAAGAGTCAAATTCTTCACTTCATCAAGTTTCAACATTTTATTTAAGGAAGATGTAGAATTGTAGAAGAAATTGGAGCTATGTTTTGTAGTGCTAGCTAGATAGATAGGTTAAGAAACAAAAGAGAATTATGCTTACAAAATAATACAAACTTGATCCTTTTTAAGGCATCCAATGGGATCAGCATCCCCATTAGATAGTAACAATTGGGTATATAAAGTTTCCCCCTTTTAAGACTATTCATTTCCTCCTTTGCAAGACAAACCATTACACAATTAATACCTTCTCATCAGTAATTTACCTTTTTAGGGTTGACATATCAGACTTGCATAGACAAAGGCAGGAAATGTATACTTCTATTCACACACCGAACCATTATATAACTAACAGGATTAGATGAACACAATAACATTCACATATCCGCAGAGGTTAATAAGCAAACAAAAGGGAAAACAAAACTAAATATAAACTCACCAGAGCTTCAGGAGTGGTCCGCAGAAGAACAAATTGTCGCCAAATTCGTTCATCAATAAATGTGTAAACTTCCCAAGGATGTTTGGCAGGCGGAACATCGAAGAAAATATACGTGTTAGCGAGAAAGGTCTTAAACTTCCTCCACCGATCAGCACAATAAGACAATGTCTTGTCTTTCAACTTCCGACTTGATCGTGAGGGACAAGTAGTATAACCGGATAGTCTCCCAAATAGGATCCTTTACATTCTTAGAGTCCACACTTTTCCACTCATCTGTCAAGATGCTAACCTTGCTGCGTGCTAGACAACCGACAAAACTATTATATTTGCTTTTATTAGGACCGATAGGTTCCAACCTTGCATCAAACTGAATCTCGAGCTTTGACCTTAAGTCCGACTTAGGGTCACATCCATCATTCGTGTGCCTCTTCTACCACGGCGTGCGTGGCGATTACGAGCCTCATTGTGAGATGAAGAGGGTTCGTTCTCACTCACACCCGCCACACTGGGAATGAACGGCGTTGCCGGAACACGAATAGATTCGTTTTCACCGTCCATTTTCGAGACAGAAGAGAGGAATGCCCGAGCAAATGAGAGAGTAACAGGGCCGATGGTACGTGGGCGAGGAAGAGAGGTAATGCAACAGAAGGGTTTCTAACGTGAACGAGGTTCTCCACAGTAACAAAAGCTTTCGCGAAGAAATGTATAACTTGCGTGGATTTTTAAGACCGGATGAAAAAGAGACGGTCTTAATATTTACATTAATCCCGGTCATATTAAACGTCCGATCTTAAAAGTTTAACCTTTAAGACCGTTCCTTGTAAAACGCCGGTCTTAATATTAATGAACTTTTTCGTACCGGAAGTATCATATGTCCGGTCTTGAAAGAAAACTTTTAAGACCGTCTTTTGATAAGTTCGGTCTTAAAACTTTAGACTTTTTATATTTAAATTTTTCCTTATTATGTTTTACCGCGTAAAATATAAGTACGGCTATATGAGATATATTTAGAAAGTAATTGAAATTTCAGTTCAATTTTTAAGACCGGTTGTATTTTAGTCGGTCTCAATAATGTTTTTAAGAGCGGTGAAAAATTGGTCCGGTGCAAGAAGTTCTTTATATTTATGGAATCGCCACCGGTCATTCCTTTAAGACCGGGTGTCCATTGTCCGCTCTAAATGAGGCGGTCTTAAAGCCTTTTTTTGCACTAGTGAATTAATCTCCTACTATCACAACTCATCTCATCTCAATTCAGTACACCTCAACATGTAGTGCAATATCACAATTTCAATATCAACAATTTATACTTATATTCAATATTCAACACCATGCATAAACTTTCATAATTACAATATAAACAATTTAATCATAACAATATAAACAATTTATGCCCACTTAACTAAAAATTTACCTTCAAACAAATATCTCACACATATATACATTTTCATAGGTAACATACTATAATATATTCATATCATTTAAATACACGAGCATACGCTTATAATCACCTCAACAAGTATACAAGATAAATTGGAAAGTGGTTATCTCAAATTCTTGACACAGCACTAAGCGTGAGAGAAATTAATCCCCTTTAAAAACAAAAATATATAATTATATGTTAATAGAATTGACAAAAATAATCACTAATATCATAATAAATAATTAAAAAATTATCTCACTTTAAATTTTCTCGAGAAAAAAATGACAATTTATCCATTCCTCAATTTTTAATCTAATATTAACTTTTATAAGTATAACCCAATTTATTAAACGATCTCCAAATCTCCACATAATCAAATCCTATCAATCTCTAATTTAAAATCCTAAATCCCAATTCATAATTTCATATAGTTCAATATTTAGCAAAACTAACCGATTGAACCTTTTGCAATACCTCTTGTAATCCAACCGAATGTTTAAATCCTCATTTAATTGGTAAAAATATACTATATAATATAAACCCTAAATTATTTTAAATACAAAATAACTTTATATTCCCACAAAGAACAAACTAACAAATTTAAATAGATTAAAGTTATTTATTAATCATGTTCTTCATATATACGGTCTTCTATTATCAAAATCAAAACTTTACCAATATTCTAATCCCAAAATTTTCAGTAATTAATACTATTTTACCCTCATTAGAAAAGAAAAATACGTAGAACAACTTTTATTAAGAAATTTTATTGAAAAGAAATTAATTTAATTATCTAAATAATCTTATAAAATAAATAACGTACCTTAAAAACTCAAATGAGCTCTCTCTTCTTCCTTTTTTCCCCTCCTTCTCTTGCCTTTCTCTCTCTTTCTCTCTTTTTTTGGAGAGCTCTCCCGATCACACTCACACACTTGCACTACTAAGCGCGCGCACACACACACTAATTCACACACAAACACATATGTATAATTAGGGTGAGGCGGTGAAAATGAGGCAGTTAATTGCATTTTTTTAATAGTTCTCCCTCTGCCACCCATTTGGTGGCAGGATACCTGCCACATATAATTATATATATATATATATATATATACTTTTACTTTTTTGTGTTTTTTAATTAATTTTTTAATTTAATTTAATTTTTTAAAAAAATATTATTTTAAGAATATTACACCATGTAAGGTAGCCTTAAAACAAGATATGAACTTAGCTTCCATTCTAGAAGTAGCAATTAAAGTTTTTTTTTTTTACTACTCTATGATATAGCTCCACTGGTGGGCATAAAGATATATCCTAAAGTGGATTTTCTTGAATCGATGTAGCCAACACAGTCTGAATCAGAGGAACTAGTCACTTTCAAAATATCATTTTGTTTGTGCTTAAGCATGTACTCTCTAGTCCCTTGAAGATATCTCAACACTTTCTTTGCAGCTCTCCAATGGTTTATGCCTAGATTACTCTAATATCTCCCTAACATTCCAACAACAAATGCAATCCCTCATTCTAAAAAATTCCAAAACTTTGTTGATATAGGTCTCCTGAGACAAACCTAGAATACCTCGAAGCCTGTCTCTATGTATTTAATTGCCAATGACATAAGATACATCTCCTATATTTTTCATGTCAAAGTTTTCAAAAAGAAACTGTTTCACCTTATATAGTAAATCATTAGCATTGGTTGTAAGTAAAATATCATCCATATATAGAATAAGGAAACAAATCTTGCTCCCATTAACTTTTCGGTATATACATTCATCCACAATGTTCTCTACAAAACAAAATGAAGAGATAACATCATGAAATTTCAAATACCATTGATGGGAGGCCTATTTCAGTCCATATATAAATTTCTTGAGCTTGCACACCAAATGCTCACCATCACTAGAGGAAAATCCTTCTGGTTGTTTTATGTAAACCTCTTCCTCTAGATCTCCATTGAGAAATGTCATTTTTACATCAATTTTTCGCAACTCTAAGTCAAAATGTGCAACCAATGCTCGAATAATACGAAGATAATCTTTCTTAGATACAGAAGAAAAGGTCTCCTTGTAATCGATTCCTTCCTTTTGAGTGAATCCTTTAGCAACGAGTCTTGCTTTATATCTCTCAATGTTGCCCAATAAGTCTTTCTTTATTTTGAAGACCCATTTACATCCAATGACTTTTGCACCATCAGGCAACTCAATAAGATCCCAGACTCTGTTAGATGCCATAGAATTCATCTCATCCTACATAGCATCATACCATAAGTTTGATTCTCTACAATTTATAGCTTGTGAAAATGTTTCAAGATCATTTTCAACTCCTACATTATAGTCAAAGTTGAAAAGACCCTTCCTTACTAAACAATAATTAATCATAATATAATAATTAAACCAGATCAACAAGAAATTAAGGAAAACTCTTTTCTTACAAAAGTAAGCACAACGGAGTCCAGGGCACAAATTTCGCCCACAAACTCATCATAACAAAATCCAAAACTCTAGGCACATTTGTTGAGCAGAAGAATACACAGCCCACGAGTTTTACAACACCAAATTCACATCAAAGGAGTGTGTACCATAACATTCCCGCACAAGCTTTAATTGTGGATCCACTAAAATATTATAGCGAACACTAAAATATTATAACGTATAAAATTAATCCTTTGGTTCAACAGTAAATAAATAGTCATCCCAAAACGATTACGATAGTATTCTCAAAACATGTGGGCCCTAGAATGACAATATAGAAATCATTACAACACCAATACCAAAAGAGGCCTACAAAGTTCTCAACGATTACGCCTCTGGTTGCTTCCTTTTGCTACTAGTGGAATTAGAGACCTTGCCTGAAAAACGTGGATAATGACGGGGTGAGACATAACGTCCCAGTAACCAAAATTAATTTATCAAATATGCAGGAAAGGATTGCAAATAAGAGACGCAGGTTTATTATCGTAATTAAAATATCAACAATAATTAAATAATACATAATAATTAACAACAATTAAAACCATCCCTACTCATTTATCTTGCTCCTCCTTATATCTTTTGGACGTGGTGACTATCGGTGCTAGTACACCCGGCCAAGGTTAGCTAGTCACTTCAAGAATACTGTCCCCTCTCATGTCACCACCAATATACCGTAACAGGGAGGTGTCCGCCCAAAACACTCAATTCAAATTCCGGGCCAGGAATGAGAGAGCCGATGAGCACAATTTCACCCTAAATCTCTTCAATACAACTCGACGTATTTCAAAATAGATTAACAATATGATACTATAATTTTCAAAACCATAGTACAACATATTACTCCATATACATCAACTCACAACAATTGTCACAACAGCCACCACAACAATAATTTCAATTTCAATATCAAGATCCATTCATACATACATGTAGAATAGAAAATACACTGCTTCACTAAAGTAACTACATATTCAAATATACACATAATTCTCAAAACACATGTCAATAGTATATATGAAAATTAAGGTTTAGTAAACACCTTACAGTCCAAAACAAACATATGAAATAAATTAACTCCGGTTACCTCAACTCTAAGCTAAACCTTATCTTGAGGAGTAAAACGCGATTAATCACCGGTCACAGGTAAACTCTACATTATCACAAGTATAACTTATATAACTCAAAATACACAAATAACAATAATAATAATAATAATAATAATAATAATAATAATAAATTGTTATAAAACTGAAAAATAACAAGTTTTATTCTTTAAAATTTCAAAACTAAACCGATTAAAACTTCAATAATATCTCCATTAACCCAAAATGAATTATTTATACAACTGTTAATTAGTAAAAATATAAGGTGAGATGTAAATCCTAAATTCCTTAAATAGAAAAATTAATTTAAATTCTTGCAACAACAATTCAATAAAACTAAATTGATTAAAATTAGTTATTAATTGCTCTATACATATATACAGTCTTCTATTGTCAAAACTCCATTTTTTTCCAAAATCATAATCTCAAAATTTTCACTAATCAACATGATATTACCTTTATTGAAAAGAGAAAAATATCTCAAATAAAACAACTTTCATGAAGGAAATTTATTAAAAAGAAGTTAATTTAGCTACTAAAATTATCTTCTAAAATAAACAACATACATCAAAAGACCCAAATATTAGCTCAACCTTCTTCTCTTTCTCTTTCCTTCACTCTCTCACGCACTCACTCTCAGCTCTCTCCACTGTCCAGCGCACACCCTCACCAACACACACCACAACACAAGACATACATTTATATATATAGAATAAGGGGGAGAGGGTAATAATTACCCCTCCCCAAAACTCAATGGTGTGACGTGCTGCCCACTCCAATTAAATTTTTTTTTCCTTTTCTTCTTCCCCACGTTGCTGCTTCTTTTTTTCTTTTTCTTTTTTTGAAATAAACCAAAATTACCACAAAAAGCCCAAACCTCATTTTAATATTATCATTCTCTCTCTCTCTCTCTCTCTCTCTCTCTCTCTCTCTCACAATTAAAATTTAATTACAATAATCACATATGATTATTTTATCATTACAATTAAATCCTAAAAATTAAAATTGGGATGTTACAAAATTCTTGTAGATACACAAAATATTCACTAGGTATCACTGATCTTCTTGTTCTAGTAGATCTCCTTAATGTTGTTTCATTTTCTTCTTGAGAAACTTGTTGTTGAACTGGTTGTTCAACAATTTCTTCTTGTTTCTCATTATCAACTTGATCTACTGGATTAATATCAGTAGGTTGTGGATCTTGAATGATTGGTTGTACAATATTTGGTTAAACTGAAGGAATATTGTTAACAATAACCAATCTTATACTTGAGGTGGATTATTTGAATAATCTATTTTAGAAACAAGGTTTTTGAATTAATTGCTCCCGCTAATCAAGTCATTTTCAAGAAATTTAGCATTTCTTAATTCTACAAACCTAATAGCATGAGATGGATAATAAAATTTGTACCCCTTAGACCTTTCAGCATATCCAATAAAATATCCACTAATGGTCCTTGGGTCTAGATTCTTTTCTTGTGGATTGTAGATTCTGACTTCTGACATCACAAACTCGGTTTCCAACCTTTAAATAACTCAAATGACATCTTAGGGACAATCTTAGTTGGAACTCGATTTAATACGTACACTGTCGTCTTAAGTGCATCAATCCACAAGGACCTAGGAAACTTGAAGCTACTAAGCATACTTCGCACCATGTCCAATAACGTTTGGCTTCTTATTTATGCTACAACATTTTGGTCTGGAGAACTAGGGATGGTGTATTGGGCAACTATCCCATTCTCTTGAAGGAACTTCAGAAATGGACCAGGTGCTTGTCTATCTTTAGTGTATCTACGATAAAATTCCCCATCTCTATATTTCCTCAATCGCACAGCCTTCTGAGTCCAAGATGTGATTGGTCTCCATGTTGAAGTAGAACATCTTGACTAACTCCGGAAGTAAGCGGCCTCGATGGATACGAATGATTGATAGGGCCCGAACCATGGTGAGAGATCCACATTACACTCTCGATGAATTTGTTCCAGGTCAACTGAAACAACCGCGCAGAACCCACGAGTTGAATACTGGTCCTTGAACTTGGCATTGAGATCGGGAGGAAGTGGAACCGGGGTGACTTTGAATCCCGTAAGCGCAGTCTTGTGAAGTTTAATCTCCTCCACCGCATTGTCGATGAATGGGGAGACTTCTTCGTGCTCCTCCTCTTCGCCAGAACCGACATGGAGCCAGTAATCTCGATGAGTAGAGAAAGAGCCGAAGCGGGGGTGGATCTCTTGGTCCTTGTCTTTTCGTGAACAACGGTCCTCTTCCCCTTTGCCTTGCTTTGATCGCCGGCTTCTTCTTCTTTGTGGCCGATGAAGATACCGGGTCCTTCGATGATGAATCCCTCTTCTTGGGGTTCGAAGGTGGCTTATCTCGCAATCGTAATACCAACTCGAGGATTCTTGTATCAATCCCGGTTTGTAACTTCTTGGGAATCAACTTCATCCTTGGTGCTCGGGAATTTGAGAAGAGGCCGGTTGATCGGACTGAGATTGATCCTTTGACATTCGAGATTAGGGTTCCGTCGAGAGAGAGATTGGGAAGAGATTGAGGGTGGTTTGATGAGGATTTATGGGAATTTAAGGAAGGGTTGTGACGATTTCAAATAGAGAAGAAGAGAGAAAGTCGCAACTCTAGGGTTAACTCGGAGTAAGGACGCGAGTTTGGAAGAACACGACTGTTCGTATATATAGACAGACCCTTATACTCGAGTCAAGCTCTTGCTTACTTGAGTTTATCAAACTTTCACTTACAAACTCGAGTAAAGGTGGAAGTATACTACATTTTTGATTCAATATTGTGAAGTTTTGAATCCACGATGACCATACTCGAGTTTAGCTTTTCCTTACTCGAGTTTAGAAAACTTTCACTTACAAACCTATAAAAAAGGTGAAAGTATACTAACCTGGACTTCAAAAATGTAGTGTGAATTTTTGAACCCACGATGACCATACTCGAGTTTAGCATACTTTCACTTACAAACCGGTATGCCTATTGCAAGATTTCAGGTTTGGCCTCGCTCGGTCCTAAACTCGAGTAAGCCATCCTATACTCTAGTATGCAACTTCAAACATCAAAATACCCCGCAAAAGTATTACTAAACACTCCGATGCCAAAGTTAGTTAAAGATTAATCATCAAAAGCATAACTAACATTAAATTGAAGGAGAAATGCTTACAATTCATTGGGATTTACCATTCCCAATTCTCTCCTTATGAATGTGAATTGTTCCTTGGCTAGAGGCTTGGTGAAGATGTCAGCCAATTGGAGATAGGTTGGAATGAACATCACTTTGACATCTAGCTTTTGAACATGATCCCGAATGAAGTGATGCCTCACATTAATATGCTTGGTTCTTGTATGTTGCACCGGATTCTTGGCCAAGCTTATTGTGCTTGTGTTGTCACATAAAATTGGAATCTCTTTCAAGTGCACACCCAAATCAGCAAGTTGTTGCTTCAACCACAGCACTTGAGCACAACAACTTGAGGCGGCTACATGTTCAGCCTCGGTTGATGATACGGCCACGGTTGTTTGCTTCTTGCTAAACCAAGACACAAGTGAGTTCCCAAAGAACTCGCATTGGCCACTTGTGCTCTTTCTATCCGTCTTGTATCCAAGATGGTTTGAATCCGAATATGCCACCAAAACCTCCGGTGACCTTTGGGAAACCATAGTCCAAGAGTTTTCGTATCGGAGAGATATCTCGAATATCCTCTTTACATGTTCTGCATGTGACTCTTTAGGAGCTGATTGAAATCGCACACATTCCCACATCGAATTGGATGTCCGGCTTGCGGTGAGATAGAGCAGTTGATCCAATCATCCCTCTATACTTGGTGATATTGAAATTCTTGCCCTCTTCATCAAGATCCAAGGAAGTGGTTGTGCTCATTGGTGTGTCGGCCCATTGCATTTGTCCATCCCAAACTTTCTTAGCAAATCATTCAAATACTTGGTTTGAGATATAAATATCCCATCTTTACGTTGCTTGATTTGCAGCCCAAGAAAGTAGTTGAGCTCTCCCATCATTGACATCTCAAATTCACCCTGCATAGTCTTGGAAAATTCCTCACACAGGGAGTCATTAGTAGCACCGAATATAATATCATCTACATAAATTTGAACAATTAAAATCTCATTCAATTTATTTTTCTTGATAAATAATGTTGTGTCCGCTTTTCCTCTAATAAATCCTTGATTGAGTAAGAATTGACTCAATCTTTCATACCAAGCTCTAGGAGCTTACTTGAGACCATACAAGGCTTTCTTTAGTTTAAAAACATGATCTGGAAATCGATCATTTTCAAAACCTGGAGGTGTTCAACATACACTTCTTCTTGTATAAAACCATTTAAAAATGCACTTTTCACATCCATTTGAAAAAGTTTAAAACCTTTAGTGCATGCAAAGGCTAGAAGAACTCTTATGGCTTCCAATCTTGCTCTTTGGAGCATAAGTCTCTTCATAGTCTATGCCTTCCTCTTGGTTGTAACCTTTTGCAACCAATCTAGCCTTGTTATGGACAATGATTGCAGACTCACCACGTTTGTTCTTAAATACCCATTTTGTCCCAATAACTTAGGATGGTCCTTGGGTCTAGGTACTAAGTCCCAAACCTGATTTCTGTCAAATTGATGTAACTCCTCTTGCATAGCTATCACCCAATCATTGTCTGAAAGGGCTTCTTTTATTTTAGAGGGTTCAATATGTGAAATGAATGCAGAAAAGGTTACTTCATTCAAAGTACTCCTTCTAGTTCTTACTCCTTGGTTTACATCATCTATCACTTGGTCCAAAGGATGATTTCTTATAAATCTCCAAGCTCTGGGTTGAGACTGATCAGTATTTTCCAAATTATTTTCAGGATCAGCCTCAAAAACATTTTCAGATACTTCGGAGGAGGAAGGAGTAGTTTTTGAAAAGAATTGATCTTTGAAAATAGTCTCTTCCTCATCATCCAAGAGTTTATCAGAGTCATTTTCACAGAACACAACATGTATGGACTCTTCTACAACCTTAGTTCTAGTGTTAAAAACTCTATAAGCTTTACTCCCTGTTTGAATAACCAATAAAGATGCATGTATCGGCTTTGGGATCGAATTTACCAAGATTCTCTTTACCATTATTGTGCACATAGCACTTGCATCCAAAAAACGTGAAGATGGCTGAGATTTGGCTTCCTTCCCTTGTAGAGTTCATACGGGGTCTTGTTCAGCTTTTTCCTCGAGATAGGCTCGGTTGGAGACATAACAAGCCGTACTCATCGTCGCGTCACCCAAAACACTTGAGAAGTGTTGTTCTCATTCAGCATTGCCCTTGCCATCTCGGTGAGAACTCTATTCTTCCTCTCAACAACCCTGTTTTGTTGAGGAGTCCTTGGAGCCGAAAAGTTGTGATCAATCCCCATATTGTCACGGAACTTCAAGGCATTGTTTTCAAATTCACCACCATGATCGTCCTTATACACTGAAATTGAGAAACCTTTCTCGTTCGGACCTTCTTGGCAAAGGCAACAAACTGATCAAACGTTTCATCTTTAGATGATAAAAATATTGTCCAAGCAAATCTAGAGTAATCATCAACTATGACCAAAGTATAAAGATTTCCACCAAGACTTTTTACTCTATTTGGTCCAACTAGATCCATATGGAGTAATTGAAGAGGTCTACTAGTTGAAATCTCATTTTTTGTTTTAAAAGAAGATTTGGTTTGTTTTCCCTTTTGACATGCATCACAGACCATATCATTTTTGAAGTTCAATTTTGGAATACCAATGACCAAATCCTTTTTCAGTAAATTGTCAAGTTGAAACATATTAACATGAGCTAATCGCTTATGCCATAGCCAACTCTCATTCAAGTTACTAACAAAACATTTTTCAGAAATCGAAGCATTGCTAGATAAGTTGAGAGTATAACAATTTCCTTCTCTAGGTGCTCTAAATAAAGCTTTAGTTTTCAAATCATCAATGGTGACTAAATCCTTTCTAACAATCAAGCATTCGTTTGAGTCAAAGATAACTAGGTTACCCTTGTCGGTGCTTTGGCTCACACTTAGAAGGTTGTGACACAATCCTTCTACCGATAGACATCCTTGATGAGAGGACCTTCATTGTTTCCTATCTCACCAATTCCAAGCAATTTTCCCGATTGGTCTCCTCCAAATGTGACTCTACCACCATCCTTTGGTTTGATTGAAAGGAATTTAGATTCATCTCCAAGTCATGTGTCTTGAGCACCCACTATCAATGTACCACTTGTTGGGTCTTGATGCTCTAAGACAAACCTCTTCAAGTTTAGTACGTTGCTCTTCTTCTTCAAAGCAACTAGGCATATATTTGCTTTCTCTTCCTCATCCTCATCATCTTCATCGGATGAACTATCACCCCTGATCTTGGGAGACATAAGCTTTCTTCTTGTATTTGCTTGAACTTCTTCTTTTCTTTGTCTTTGTTGTTGCTGAGGGCATTCAGCCTTGATGTGGCCAAGCTTTTGGCATTCATAGCAGATGACTGGTTTCGTTGCCTCATAGCTGGAGCTAGCTTTGTGAAATTTCTTGAAACCTTGGTCCTTCTTGTAGAATTTCTTGAATCTACGAACCATCATGCCTATTTCCTCATCCTCATCTTCTTCTTCGTCTTCTGACTCTTTGCCTTCTTTGGTAGTCTTGAGGGCTATTCCTTTGTTCCTTGCATGCGCTTCATCCAGACCCTTCTTGAATTTTAGCTTGGCTTCATACTCGACAAGCTTCCAAAGAGGCATTCTACGACGTCATTGATTTTCCTCGCGCTTCTTCTATCGCAGTGACCTTGGCCTCCCATTCCTTATTCGAATGTTTAGAATCTTTCTCACTTGGACCGTCTGGTCGTATTCCTTCCCTAGAGCTGCGAGTTGATTGATGAGATGAGTGAAACGAAGCTGAAATTCTCCAATAGATTCACCAGGTTTCATTCGAAGAAGGTCATATTTCGTCATAAGAGTATTTTCGATTTTGTTTGACTCATTTGTGCCTTCGTGAGCGATCTCTAGAGCATCCCACATGTGTTTAGTCAAGGCAACGTGCAAATACGAAAATATTCTTGTTGACTCGGTGCACTTTGGAGAAGTAGAACCGCTTCTTTGCCGTTGAGGGTGACGTTTCTTCTATCATTGTCATCATAGTCTTCTTCTAGCTTCATGACCCTCACACCATCTTCAAGTATGGTTGGCATGTAATCACCTCTTTCGAATACTCTCCAAAGACCATACTCAGTAGCATTGACGAACACCTTGAATTTAGCTTTCCAGAATGAGTAGTGTTCACCATTGAAACCGGGTGGCTTTGTTGATAGAAGCTCCATCGGGTAGAATACCATCCATGTTGATCCTTCTCGAGATGTTAAGCTCTTAGAGAAGACCTTGCTCGATACCAAATGAAAGTGGAGCCTAAATACCCAAGAGGGGGTGAATTGGGTATTCTTAAACTTTTATGAACTAGGTCTGTTTTTGGACAAGTGAAAAACGAGTATATCGAGGAGAAGGGTAAGGAAAGCTTGCACAAGAGAAATTATCCTGGTTCGGTCTTATCCTTGACCTACATCCAGTCCCCAAGCCACACTTGGGATTTTCAATCCACTAGAACTCAACAATTGATTACAAACTCTGTATTCAGAGTAGTTCTCTCACTAGAACTCACTCCCCTTACAAGTTGCAATCAATACACCCAACCACCAAGTCACGACTTGTGGTTATCTCAATCAATGAATGATTTTCGAAATAACTCTCTTACGGAAGCGAGATAAGATGAACAACTGAAGTACAAGTATCAAATTGATACAATACGAAAGAAAGCTGAACACAATAAATGACACTTAGTAAATTTTCGCTTTCAATAGGTGTATCGCTTGAGAAGAAGTTAATGCACTCTATTTATAGGTAGAGAAAATTAAAAGACCGTTGCTTGATGAATCCAACCATTGTAGGTGATTAGTTTAAGGTCCGTCATCTTCTCTCTCTAAACTTCGCTAATCCGGTGTTAATTTGATCTGGTGTGATTATCGAGAATTTGCCGTTGGAGATTACCTTGCTTGTTGTAGTAAGCATTCTTTAACGTTCGAGAAGGCGTGTTCGGATGGATTATTTGAAAGTAGGTTGTTTTGCGAGGTGCATTAAATGACCGAACACTTTTAGCTTTATGGCTTTGACCTTCAATAATCTTCATCTGATCTTAATGAAATTCACTCAACAAACTTGTTAAACATAGCTAGGAATATGATTGAATGAATTATGAAAGCAATAAGATCAAACAACAATGATTTGCAAATTCGTATGATTCAAAAATCAGTTTTTACCGTTGCATACTGCAGTATGTTCATGCTAACTCGAGTATGGCACTGTTCACAAGTGTCCATACTGCAGTATCCAATTGGATACTCGAGTTTGCACCTTTCAGAGGCAAACCATCGTGTCTTGTGTTTGAAAGACAAAACCTATACTCGAGTTTGCACTCCTTTCGCGATATTGGTTTAACTTGAAAAATCCTTTTGCTCTCGGTAAGTCCAATACTCGAGTTTGGCTATGCAAGCTGCAGTATTGACTTAACTTGAAAAATCCTTTTTCTCGTAAGTCCAATACTCGAGTTTGGCTACGCAAAGCTAAGTATTGGTTTAACTTGAAAAATCCTTTTGCTCTCGGTAAGTCCAATACTTGAGTTTGGCTATGCAAACTGCGTATTGACTTAACTTGAAAAATCCTTTTGCTCTCTGTAAGTCCAATACTCGAGTTTGGCTACGCAAGCTACGAGTATTGACTTAACTTGAAAAATCCTTTTGCTTTCTCAGTAAGTCCAATACTCGAGTTTGGCTAAAACCGTATTGACTTAACTTGAAAAATCCTTTTGCTCTCTGTAAGTCCAATACTCGAGTTTGGCTACGCAAAGCACGGTATTGACTTAACTTGAAAAATCCTTTTGCTCTTCTAGTAAGTCCAATACTCGAGTTTTGCTACGCAAACCGCAGTATTGACTTAACTTGAAAAATCCTTTAGCTCTCGGAAGTTCAATACTCGAGTTTGGCTACGCAAAGCTGAGTATTGACTTAGCTTGAAAAATCCTTTAGCTCTCAGGAAGTTCGATACTCGAGTTTGCCTATGCAAACTGCAGTATTGACTGTTCAATACTCGAGTTTGGCTATGCAAACTGCAGTATCGACTTAGGTTGGAAAACTTGGTTGCTTTTCTCGGATGGCCTTTACTCGAGTTTGCAAACCTATCTGCGGTTTGCAACTATCGAATGTTTTTAACTAACTTTGCAAACTTCAAAACATGTTTTACATTTGTTGTTAATCATCAAAACATATTGAGAACTAACAGTATTTCTGACCATATGCATCCATTTTTGGACAACGGATATTTGTATGTATGATTTCTAATAGTTTTGTACTCCTCTTAGCACCTTTCTTTGATTTGTTAGTTTGTTTTCCCTTTATGTAGTCTATATAAGTCTCAAAATCAGTAAAATAATACGAAGTACTCCATCATTTACCAATCTTTTAATTCTTTGGATGAAGATATATCTTAATCTCCGGTGCTACAATATAAAGGAATCCTCATTCATAACACATCGTTTCGAACCAATATTAACGTGCAAAAGACCATTAGACAATATATTATTCCCAACCAAATTAGATTTGTAAAACAAACTAAAAGATGTCTCATAAAACATAAAAGAATAACAAAAAGGTACAAGTCTTGAAATTGAAATCGAGTTCTTAGAGAAACTTGGAACATAAAAAGTCTTTTCTAGATTCAAAATAAAACCATTACTTAAAACTAAACTGCATGTTCCTACAGCCTCTACATGTGAACTCATTCTTCCTCCTGAATCGATGTATTGTTCACTTCCCACTGGCTTCCTTAGGTTTTGCATACCTTGTAAAGTGTTTGAAACATAGATTGTAGAACTAGAATCAATCTATCATATATCATTAGTGTAACATCCTAATTTTTGCTTTTAGGATTATGAAAGAATTATAAGGGATGATGTCTTTATCATGTAGTTGTTTGGAGAAAAAAGAATGAAATGGAAAAAAAAATCTGGCAAAAAACAGCAACTATAATAATAGCAAAAAAAAAAAAAAAAAAAAACTGCAATTGCAGCGCATCGGATGCGATCAAGTGCCCCCATATTCATTTTCTTGGTTTTGTGGAGGATTGGTTCAACTACTCCCTCCAACCACTCCCTACCCTTTTATTTAAGCAAACACTCACACACAAACACTCACACAGGCACACACACAGTCAGCAGAGTGAAAGGCAAGAGAAGAGTATAAGGAAAGAAGGAGCGGAAAAGAGAAGAGATGGAGACTATTTTAAGGCATGTCATTTATTTTATAAGATTATTTAGGTAGCTAAACTAGCTTCTTTTCAACAAACTTTGTTCATAAAAGTTATTCTATATATTTTTCTCTTTTTAATGAGGGTAACATTGTGTTGGTTAGTGAAAATTTTTGGGTTAGGATTTTAGAGAATTTTGAGTTTTGACAATAGAAGACTATATATATGGAGTAGATGATTAATAATAAATTTTAATCGGTATAGATTTATTGTTTGGTTGTTGTAGGAATTTAAAATTTATTTTTTCTATTTAAGAAGTTTAGGATTTGTGTTCTATAGGATGTTTTTACCGATTAAATGTTATGTAAATAATTTATTTGGGTTAATGGATATATTATTAAAATCTTAATCGGTTAAGTTTTGAAATATGAAGGACTAAACTGTCATTTTTAAAATTTGTGGGTCAAAACTGTCATTTCTAAAATTTGTGAGACTAAACTGTTATTTCTAAAATTCATGGGACTCAATAGTTATTTTTGAAATTGGTGGGACTAAATTGTTATTTCGAAATATGTGGGACTAAACTATCATTTCAAATTCATAGGACTAAACTGCCATTTCTAAAATGTGAAGGACTAAACTGTCATTGATGAAATTTGATGGACTAAATGGTCATTTTGAAATTCAAACTCCAAACTGTCATTTTTCAATTTTTATTATAATAATATATTATTATTAGAATTTGTACATTTTAAGTTATAGGAAATTATAAATTATAATTGTAATAATGTAGAGCCTTTTGTGATCGTTGATTGTTCGGATTGTACTCCTCAAGCTAAGATTAAGCTTGGAATTAAGGTAATTGGGGTTAATTTATTTTATATGCTTGACTTAATGTAAGGTGTTTTTCTAAGCCTTACTTTCATATATACTTGTATGTGTTTTGAAAAATTATGTATATGTTTGAATATGAAATTATTTCAGTGAAGCAGTGTATTTTTCAACTTATAAGTGAATATTATTATTGGGGTTGTTATTGTTGTGATGGTTATGATGTTTGTTGTGAGATGATGTATATGGAATAATAATAATTTTGTAAAATGTTGTTGAAAATTATAGTGTTATATTATTTCTTTTGTAGGTTATGTGGGGTTGTGTGGATGAAATCGTGCTCATTGGCTCTCTCATTCATGGCTTGGATTTTAGTTTAGTGTTTTGTACACACCTCTCTATTACAGTTTATCAGTGGTGGCATTGGAGGGGACAATATTCTTAAAATGACTAGCTAACTTTGGCTAGGTATACTAGCACTGATAGACTATACGACGTCCAAAAGATATAAGGAGGAGTAGGATGGAAGTGTGAGGATGATTCTAATTATTGTTGATATTATAATTATGTTAATAAACTTACAATCATTTCCTACATATTCGATAAATTAATTTCGGTTACGGGGACTTTATGTCTCATCCCGTCATTATTAAATTTTTTCATGTGAGACCTCTAATTTTATTAGAGAACAAAGGAAGTAGCTAAAAGCATAGAAGTTGTGGGATTTGTAGAACACTTTTTGGTATTGGTATTGTATTGATTTTTATATTGCCGTTCTAGGGCCTCATACTTTTGAAATACTATATTAACTAGTTTTGGATGACTGTTTATTTACCGAAGGCCTTATTCTATACACTAACATATTTTGGTGGATCCACAATCATATCTTGCGTGGAAGTTGTTTTTGTGTAGACCCTTTGCTGTAGGGTTTGGTGTTATAAAACTCGTGAGCTATGTTTTCTATTATTTGTTAATTGTGCTTAATGGTTTACTGTAGTGGGTTTGTGGGTGGAATTGTGTACTGGACTCTGGTGTGTGTGTGTTTTTGGAAAGAAAAAGGGGTTTTTCTATAATCACTTGTTAATCCAGTTTTGTGAAAATGGTTAAATGTTGGTTAGTGAGAAAGGGTCTTTTCAATTAACATTAAACATATTAGATTCATAACAAATAAACAAGATTGGTATACCTTTCTTTTCAAACCATTGCTGGAATTTGGTGCATTCTTTCTTCATGTGCCCCTTCTTTTTATAGAAGAAACACTTGGATTGCCTCTTGATTCCTCCTTGAGGTGGTATACCTTTCTTCTCAAGCCATTAATGTGTACACAACATACTTAATACAATAAACAAACGCATTCACTAATTTATAATCAAGAGTAAATTATTGTTTACAAGTAACACACAAAAAACATAATAAGCTCACTATTAAGCAACATGAGTACAATGACTATCATTTTCATCCTCTTTACTATTAACATCAATTTCAAAGATATTTGATTGTGCTTCACTTTAAGTAGTAGACTTTGCTTTATAAATAAAAATATTAAGAATATCTTCTTTCACCCATGAGATTTTAGAAAAATAATATGTTAGTGTGTGGGTCCATAGCTCGGTTGTAAAAATCTTGATTGAATAAGAAGAGGTCGGTAGTCGAACATATCCGGTCCCTTTTCTTCTTAATTATAAATAAATCCTAAAAGTAAGAATTAGGATATTACAAAAGTTGTTGAGCTCATAAGCTTATCATCTTTTTGCATGTTGATCCATTCCATATTTCTTAAGAAATTCTTGTGTATTTGGTTTGAGAAATAAATATTTCATTCTTCTTTTACTTGATTCGAAGTTTTAAGAAAAAATTTAATTCTCCTATTGTAGACATTTTAAACTCACCTTGTATGCTCTTAAAGAACTCTTGACACATTTATGTTAAACGTGATATATTTGATAAAATTGATGATGAAGATATAATGCAATATTTTCAAGAAATGAAGAATTGAAAAATTCTTTTGTAATCGTTTTGTTGTAATAGTTTATTTGACTCTTGATTATTATTTTTCTATGTTAAGTTGAAGTTTTTTTTATTTTTTATATTCTTTTATTTTTTTAATGCATTTAAAACTTTCCTTAAAAAAAAGGGGGCCCCAACCCCGAATTACACCACTAATTATCGCACCCACAAATATTAAATCGACTCCGCCACTTGAATACATCTATAATCCTTATTTGTAACAAATATTAAACCAAACCATAAAATTAAAGTATATTTATTATGTATTTGTAATTAAATGGATAAATAAATCTAAAAAAATATAAAATACATATAAAATTAGTAAATTAAATAGTTAAGTCAAGTTAACGAAACGAGAAAAAAATATTTAAAGGGCTTAACTGGCAGGTCATTGGCCTGCCGTATAGGTGACCTTTCTGGCTAGGGCCAAACCCTTTTAGGCCCTCAGCCCTACAGGGTTGACCATGAAGAGCCAACTTCATTTAAAAGTTTCAATTTACAAGTCTAGTCCTTGAAGGGCTAGGGTTGCTTGGCCCGATTTCCTGACTCTAGGTGAGGGTCATACCATACACTATTATTTTATTTCTCCAAGAGACTTTAGTACTTAGATCCATCCCCCCAAGGCCTGAATAAATTTCTAAATGGGATGTATCATGCATGCTCAATTTTCCATGTGTTTTTAACAAACTATGTTAAACTTATACTACCTTGATTTTAAATATAAGAATTAGTTAACTTTTTTCTAGAAAAATTAAGAAAGTTAAATAAGTTATTTAATTATACTATATATATTGTGCATGATTAAATTATATATTGATTTAAAAATCAGACAAATTAATTTTTAAAAAATAAGTATAAATATTTTAAAATAATTTAATTAGGTTTTTAATTTAAAAACAGTCAAGTAATTTTATATTTGGGGTTAGTATCTTGGAAATTTAAGTTAGATCCTGGAGTGAAGAGGGAGGAGGAGGGGCCAGCCAACTCCATTAATGCCACCATACCATTCCTTCACCTAGAACTGCAACTAACTTCACTACTGAGGCTTGCTTGTTCAAAACCCTAAAATCCTAATTACTTGGTCTCATAGTGTGACATTCCCCGCCCTTAATTCTCTGTCCAACTTTAACAACAGTGAAATGGAATAAGTAGATCCATCAGTTTCTGTAATTCTGCATCTATCCCTCAGCTTTCTCGCGGGACGAATGTCTCTGCGCCTGGTAGCAGCAAATTTACTCAAGAAGTTTCGCTTTCCTTATCGCAATGCTTCTTCTAATTCTGTAGTAACCTCTAATACGTTGCCCATCTCACTTCCTGGTTCGTTACTAATCACACTATTAATGTTTTATTCTTCACGTATTTTTATTTCTCCGAGTATCGTTGTTACTGGTTTTTTTGAAGATACTGCTAAAACCCAATGCCTCATAAGATTACTGAAGCTCTTCTAATCAATGTGAAAGGTTTAACGAATGTCAGATATGATTCTGAATTGTAGTTGTAATCTCAAATTTTTTTTTAACGTTGTTTCAATATTTTTATTACAATCGTCGAGTCATAGTGACGAAGTAACAAACAATTTAGTGCAAAACAGGAAGAATGATATCAATTTGAGATTGCCTGGTTTTCACGGCACTGCTTAATTTTAGAATGGCATAGTGCTTCTGGGGTCGTAGTTCAGTTGATTTTGTGAGTTTGAGTGAGTGAAAATACTCATTAAAATTCGTACTTTGGAATCTGGATATAGGTTCGAACAAATTTCTCAATCAATTCGTCTTTCTTAGATGGCATCACATAGGACGATTATTAGAGTTTCTGGCAAAATGATGAGCATGTGTCCTGTAATAGCGTATTGATGATATTTTTTTAATAAGTAGCTTATTGATGATTTACCCTTTCTTGAATCTTAAACTTTTTGAATTTGCTGTATCCTATATAGATCAGGTATTAGTCGTTCAAAAGGGATAATAATGTCTTGTTGTAATTGTCCCGCACAATGATGACGACTACTTATTGTTGTTTTTTAATCATTTGGTGTTGTATCAGGCAAAAGTATCACTTTTCATTGGCATCGAACTGGTGCACATGGTTGGAAGACGGGCTCTAGGGGTCCTTTCCCATGGTTGGTGATGTATGGACATCTTGGTATGCTTTTGAAATTAACACCAAAATTTGTTTTGTTCTTTTCAGCTTGTAATTTTGCTGTATTTTATTGTAAAATCTGCATTATGTTACTTATTCATCCTTTTAATTCTCCTTCAATGCTTAAATTCATACAAATGCAAGGACTGCGCATACTATTGGAGGCCAAGTCTTGCAACCTGATATCTAAATTAAATTTATAGCAAGTCAGAAAAAGCTATATTTAGGAACTCGGGGAAACTGTACATGCAATTAGAAAATTTATCTAATTTCTATAAATGCTTTATATTTTTATCTTATTGATCATGAGGTATCTCATCTTTTTACCTTGTAACATCCGTCCTTTCCCAAGAAATTCTGTATTCTATCTACAGAAGATTCAAAGAAATAATCACCCAACCTTATAGCATTGCACATGTTAGTCCTTTTGTTCCACATGGAGATAACCTTTCCTTAATAGTATATAGCATAGTTGGATGCCGGCTTTCCTTCTAAATGGAGAGGAAATTCGCTGCTGGGAATGTAAAATAAGTTAAATAACATCACGATTGAAAATTATCTTGTTGACTGTCGGCTATTTTTCCTAAATCAATTTTTTTGGGTTACTTTTCCCAGATAGCATTGAATATAATACTTATTGTTCATTGCCTTTGTCTACTTGTTATCTGCCTACCATATTTCTTGTTTCTATAATTTTATTAGCTTTTAGTGCATATGCACTATAGTAATGGCTGGCATTCCATCTGGATCAATATTATGTTAATCAATCTGGCTGAGGCACTGTTTCATGGTTCAAATAGTTTGGATTGATTACTCTGATCTTTGTGCAGCATTAATTATTGGCATTAATGCCAACCCTGTGTTTGCAAAAGATGCATCAACAGAAGCTGTTTTTGATAGTGACACTAAAAAGGATGACATAACTGGATTGCAAAAAATTGAGGATGGCTCTGTAGTATCAAATATACACACATCGAAATGGAGGGTCTTTACTGATAAAGGGAGAGAATTTTTTCTTCAGGCAAGCAGGCTTTCCTTTTGCTATGTTTCACTTATCTTCAGTTATATCTTTTGCATTCCAAAGTTTGTTTTATGTCGACTATCTGCCAGGGAAAAATAGATGAAGCTGAAAAGCTCTTCCTTTCTGCAGTACAAGAAGCTAGAGAAGGTTTTGGCCAGAGAGACCCACATGTTGCATCTGCATGCAACAATCTGGTCAGTTTATCATTAAGATGATTTACACTTGATAATTATCTTCTTCCTAATTATTTGTAAGAAATTTGCAGTAAATCATTTTGGAATCCTACTAGAGAATTTTTTTCTTAGAAACTATCATTTGGTTGTTATCTTATTTTTTTAAATCTGACAAACGTTAATTGAAGTTGTGAGAACTGTTCTCTAAATCATTGAGGAATCTGCCTGGAGAGTTTTCCTCTTTGAGTTGCTGTCTTTACCAAGGTTGTCAAGATCGCGATTTTACTTAAGATCGGAAGGGGTAGCAAGATCGTAAATCGTGGGATTTGCACGGATCGTAAAGATCCTACTTTTTTAATTTTAGTAATAATAAAAAATATATATGGATATAAAATAACATTTAACTCAACTTAATCCTAAAAGACAATTCAATCTTCAAGTAAAAATATATAGCATTGAAAATAACATTTAATGAGTTTTAAAAGACAATTCAAAGCATCAACTTGAGCCACAAATACAAAATACAAATCACCAAAACCAAAACAAAATACTTCAAATCTAATCTATCAATGCATTCAAATCACAATCATCATCTAGCATGGCATCTTCCTCTCCATCTTCAAAGGCTTCTTCATCAAAATTTGGTAACTCTAACTCCAAATCATTGCTAGGCTCAACCAAAGCTTCATTTTGAGTTGGCACCAAGTTGTCTACATCTAAGTCTTCAATGTTAGATGGATTTCATCATTTTCCACTATCCAATCATCATTAGAAGAAATATCATCAACATTATACTCATTCGCTTTTCTAGCCATCTTCTTCTTGGCCAATCTTGAATTAGCCATCACAAAAACAACATCATTCATAGTTTTTTGTTTCAAGCGATTTCTTCTCTTTGTATGGACCTAAGCAAATATAAAAAACAATTAATACAAAATTCATTCTTGAAATGAAATATAATTCATATTTCATAGTCATGAAAATTAACCATCTCAAAGGCACTCCTGTTACGCTCACAACCGGAGGCACTGCATGTCAAGCTCAAAACACGAATAGCAAATTGTTGGAGCTCCGGATGTTCATCCCCATAGGACTCCCACCATTCTGCTGGAGCTTTTAGGTCAATTGCTTTCTTGGCTATTGCTCTACCAAAAAACTTCCTTTGATACTTGAAATCTTCAAGTTGAGTATCAATCTTATTCATTTCTTCTATATCCCCCACCATCCTATCCATGCAATCATATAATCCACGTTTCACTTCAATATCAGCCTTAAATGAAGAATTATAATGTAATTGCGGGTTAAGGTAATAGCCTGCAGCATGCAAAGGATGATGAAGTTGCTTGTCCCATCTATCATCAATGACGTCCCACAAAGGCAAATAACTGAAGAATAAAAAAAATTGAATTAGTGTAGAGAACAAAACTACAAATTTAAAATTTAAATCAAACTTGATAGTTTACCCTCTCTCTACGTCGTTGAAAGCATGAGCAATTCTCTCTTTACCGATCAATCTCTTCATCTATGAAGCTCATGGTCAAGCTTAGATCTGAATCAACCATACGGAGCACCCTGACCAAAGGATAAGCACCTTTCAAGCAAGTAACAATATCTTTCCAAAAAGCCTTGTCCAAAACCACATCTTCTATAAGCTTCCCATCCTTTGTCTTTGCAAACCGGCTAGACTTCCACTCTTCGGAGGTGAACATCTGAATCAATGCTCCTTTGTTATCATGGAGGCACCCCAAAGTTAGGGAAGATGTGGCAAAGCGAGTGAGGGCTGGTCTCACCAAATCTTTTCCTTTGATGAAATGGTGCAATAAAGTAATCAAAGCAGTTCTTGAATAAATGTAGGTTGTGATTTTTTCCCCCTTGGAATAGTATCATGGTGAATTGGTATCTTCTTTTCTAAATCCTCCAACATTAAATCAATGCAATGTGCTGCACAAGGTGTCCAATACAATCTCTTTCTTTTCCCTCAAAGACTCTTTACTATTATTTATTTTCACTGTTAATCTTTTTTTTTTTCCATAATCAGAATTTTTTTTGGATGCCTTTTAAGGGTTTCTTATCCTTTATAAGTGAGAATATTCTACCATATATTCCCATACACATGGTATTTATTTATTTATTTTTGGCCTGAGATTTGGCGAATTAGATCTGTGCTTGCATTTCTTTGAGAAATCTTGGTGCATGGTCATACTTCATATAGGCAGAATAATTGAAATGCCGAGACAGATTGTGACATTAGCAGTTGATGCATGACTTAAAGCTGTCAATTTTTAAAGACATTAGATGATGTGATTGGTGGAAGTGTATGGAAATTTTCAACTTTTAGCAAAACTCATTCCTCTTTGTATTATTTCGAAGGACTCATATTGGTTGATTATGCTTGGTTGAATTGCCTCTATTTGGTATCACCTCATAATGATTGCTTCAGTTTCCTATAGAGAGAAGATTCTGTAATAAGACAACTCAAATGTTACTATGATTCTCATTTCAGGCTGAGTTGTACAGAGTCAAGAAGGCTTTTGACAAAGCAGAGCCGCTGTATTTAGAAGCTATCAGCATATTGGAGGAATCATTTGGACCTGAAGATATACGGTAAAGTGCATTTTCTGTAAAACCATCATAATTATTGTTTTTGATCATTTAGAGTGATAACTTGTTTATGGCAGCAGGCAGGGTGTGATGGTTTCCCATTTCCATGAAGTTAATAACCTTATGGCTTATGCCACCAACAATGGAAAAAACATCATACAGAATTCATAGTTGAAAACTTGGAATAATAATTATATGAATTTTCTTTTCTAACTCTCTTCTCTGCATAACAGTTCTCTTTGTTAGTTATTTACAGTTTACGCTAGGGGATTCTAGATTATTTTGGAATTTCCTCACTTTCATGATCCTCATTAATATAGGTGAAGGTTCCCCCTTAAAGCAACCATTTGCAATTGCAGGGAACCAAAGCAATTTTTCAACAAAAGTAAGGTAGAGAGAGACCCTCGAGAATGTGCGATGTTATCCAGCAAAACACACCTATAGTGTATACTATAAATTGTTTGAAAATCATTGCATGTCGAGATGCTGTATGAATTGCTCCATCTTTGTGCATCTTGATCACTCCTTGATTTTTCCCCCCAAAGATCACTCCTTGAATTGGGTTATTGTATTTAGATCATTTCATTCCCAGCATCACCTCTTTGACAAAACACCAAAATTAATTCCCAATCAATGTCTGTTTTGGAAGTTGAAAAAAATCCTTCTACGTCAAAGACTCTGAAGCTTAAGAAGGTCTTCATTTATTTAATTGAGATCTATCCTGTCTTCAGTTTGTGCTTCTCTAATTTCTCACACTAGCAAATGAAACTGTGATTTTGCAGAGTGGGAGCTGCTGCTCATAACCTTGGGCAGTTCTTCCTTGGACAGCGGAAGTTGGAAGAAGCTCATGTTTACTACTCGGTAAATTATTATGTCTTTAGAGCTGAGCTATCTTGGCGACATGTGCGCTAATTCTTAAAAATCCTGTAATCACCAAGAGGACTAATGACTAATCCTTAGCTTAATTAAACCCCTACAACTTTATTGAATGTGCACATAGCACCCTTTACTTTCATTCGTAGCGATAAACCTCTTCTGGTTATTGTGTTTGCTGAAAGAACAAAATTCATGTGCTTTTCACATGACAAATTGATTGATAGGGTCAGGGGTTGACTGGTATTTAGGTTGAATCTTTGTCAGGATAAGAGCAAGGATATTAAACTCTTAATCTAATAAAGGCTAGGAGAATCTCCATAAGTGCAAGACAAACAAACTTTGCACTTATTTAAGTCAATCTGATACGGATAAATGTAACAGGCAGCTAACATCAAGACAACTAACAGCACAACTGAAGACACAAATAACAAACTCCTAGGAATTTGACAACGCATAAAGGAAGTTACTCCCTTTTATATTACTGATAAAACTGTCCCCAGTTACGTGGTTATTTTCTAATTTAGATATGTTCTTCCTCCTACTATAGGTGATAAATAATAACACTCAATATCCTATCACAGATGAACCCTTCTTTTGCTCCATTGTTGTTGGAGATTCCCTAGAATGGTCCATGATCAAGCACCAAAACCTGAGATCCTGAAGACTATTTTATCTCATGATGTGGACTGTGAGAGAGAAATATAATTATTAATTAATCTCTAAATCAAAAAGAGTACATATAGGCCTTTATATAGGCAAACCTAGAGCTAAACTTAGAATCTCATAAAATCTAATCAAATCAAAATAAATCAGAATGATTGAGATATAATATCCTAAGATATAATATATCTATATTTAGTCCTAAGATATGATATAATATATCTATATTAATATAATAATAAGATAATGACTAATCTAAATAATTCATAATAAATGTATAATCAGTGTTGTTAAAACGTAGAGTTTATGTTGAAACGGTAAGGGTGAGTAAAAACATAAAATCGTAAAACGTAAATGCAATGTAAGAGTTTACTACGTACAATAAAAACAATAAAATCCAAAATATATAAAACCACTAGAATGGTCCATGATCAAGCACCAAAACCCGAGATCCCGAAGACTATTTTATCTCATGATGTGGACTGTGAGAGAGAAATATAATTATTAATTAATCTCTAAATCAAAAAAGTACATAGTATGTCTTTATATAGGCAAACCTAAAGCTAAACTTAGAATCTCATAAAATCTAATCAAATCAAAATAAATCAGAATGATTGAGATATAATATCCTAAGATATAATATATCTATATTTAGTCCTAAGATATGATATAATATATCTATATTAATATAATAATAAGATAATGACTAATCTAAATAATTCATAATAAATGCATAATCAGTGTTGTTAAAATGTAGAGTCTACGTTGAAACGGTAAGGGTGAGCAAAAACATAAAATCGTAAAACGTAAATGCAATGTAAGAGTTTACTACGTACAATAAAAACAATAAAATCCAAAATATATAAAACCAAAACACACCAATACATTAAAGTCATCACAAATTTAAGTCCAAACACTCAAGGAAATAATTAAGTTCAAACTCAGTGGCCCAAAGAAAAAAAAACCCAGTCATCATAATACATATTAAAATCTCAGTTTTGCCCCAAAATATTTTGAATATTTGCACTTAAGTCCCTTCTTCAAAACTTTCAATGTTTGCAGTTAGGTCCCTAGTCAAAACTTGTGTTTTGACCAGCAACCAATTAGGTCTGGAACGCGACTATGAGGGGAGATTTGATATAGAGAACCAGCGCCGCGAGAGCGAGAGCGAGACAGACCTCCAGACCTCGACCCTCATCTTTCATCATCAACCTCTACCTCCTCGAAGTCGCCGGCGGTCTTCACCTTCACCACCATCATCGCCGGCGACCTCCTTCCTTCATGATGGTCGGACGATGAAGAAGAAGCAATGAAGCACCCAGCGGCCAGCTACGGTGGATGAAGAAGAACTGAAGAAGCATTAGCGTCCGATCAACGAAGAAGTATTTTCAGACTCGGTAAGCTCCCCCGTTTCGACCGTTTCTATCGAGTTGAAATGGCGTTTTGAACGTTTCAACTCAATTTCTGTCTCAACCACCGATCTGACACGATTTCCGGCGAAAAACGTAGAAACGTACGTTTTAACGTTTCAGAACGACGTTTTAACAACACTATGCATAATATTCCCATACTCCCCCTTAAGTTGGATCATGGATGTTAATCATTTCCAACTTGCTTATACAACTTTAAACTTCCTTAGCACACCCAATCGTCATCCACGTTAGCAGATTCTCTTCTGACAACCGTGGTCACCATGGCCGAGCTGGCATTGGGTTGGTTCGTAGTCTGAAGTGCGACTAGCATTTGCATAATTTTGTTTAACTAGTCATTTTGGGATGATTCTTTGGAAGCTTCAGCTACATCATCACTTCCTTTCCCTATCCTTGGCTCCTAGTCCGCAGGTTTACTATGAAGGTTCGAGCAGTTATCCTTTGTGTGCCCTTGTTTCTTACAATGATCACAGACTGGTCGACCTTTGGTACCTTTTGAGTCCGTGGATCTAACAGCATGAGAGAGAGACCTCAGGAGTTGTAGGAGTAGTAGCAGCGTGATGATTCTGGAGCATTGATTTGCACCTATCCTCTTCATTGCGCAAAATGGTATAGACTTCACGCACAAAAGGCAAGGGCTCTTGACTGAGAATCTGAGCTCGAACATCATCATAAATTAAATTAAGGCTAGCAAGCACCTCATACACTCTCTCCTCTTCTTTCTCTTTGAGATCTTCTTTAGCATCAACCCCTCTTAGAGAATCAAACTCTTGCCAAATAGCTGATTTTTCGAGATAATAATTATCAAGTGGCATGTGGTCCTGTTTTAGTTGCCACAACTTCTTCTTAACATCAAATATGGGGGATCTATTCCCTAGAGGACTATTTGTCTCACGGAGGGCTTCCCAAATTTCTTGGGTTGAAGGAAGGTACATAAAACTCTTCTTAATTGGGGAAGACATCGCGTTGATCAACCAAGAGGATACCAATGCATTCTCAGATTTCCATTTTCGAAACTCCTCGGTTTCTGATTTTGAGGGCCTTTTTGGTTCACCAGTTATATATTCATGTTTATCTTGTCCATCAAGATCAAGAATCATAGATTGAGACCACTCTCAATAATGTCACTAGTAAGTTTCTCAAAGACAAGGAGGATAGTAGAGATGTCATTAGAACGAGATAGTGGCACAGATGAAGAGGCGTTGGAGGTAGTAGACATAGTGATATCGGATTTTAGATATTTGCCTTAGACTTACCAAAAAATGACAGTTTGGTCCTCGAATTACTAGAATGATAGTTTGATCCTCAAATTACCAAAATGATAGTTTGGTTCCTGTCAAAAAACGTAGCATTTTGATAGTATCGATAGGGATCGCTGGAGACGAAAACGGAGGCTGCCTAAGAGGCTGACGTCGAACAGACGAGATTGATTCAAGAAGGACTTGCCGAGACTAGTTCGAAGGTTGTCGATCAGCTGAAAGGAAGCTACGGGAGGTGACGTAGAGAGAGAGCTAGAGGGCGCTGATGCTGATTCTAGAGGGTGCCGATGCTGACTAAGAGATGAATGAGCCGAGGGTCTGCAGAGGCTGTGAACAAGAAGTATTTGTAGAGACGCTCGCCTAGAGACGGACTAGTCAAGGGTCTGCAGAGGCTGCGAATAGGACGGATCTGCAAAGACGCTTGACCGCAAAGACGTTGTCAACGGATTAGGTTGATTAATTTTAACCTAGCTGTGATACCATGTGGACTTTGAGAGAGAAATATAATTCCTAATTAATCTTTAAATCAAAAAGAGTACATATAGACCTTTATATAAGCAAATCTAGAGCTAAACTTAGAATCTCATAAAATCTAATCTAATCAAAATAAATCAGAATGATTGAGATATAATATCCTAAGATATAATATATCTATATTTAATCCTAAGATATGATATAATATATCAATATCTAATATACTAATAAGATAATGACTAATCTAAATAATTCATAATAAATGCATAATATTCCCACACATAACCATGAAAATCCTCACATTTTGTTCAACTCATCATACATTGGGATTTGTGTGTGTCCACGCAGATGTGATATAGCAATTGTTAGTGGTAATTGTGCTTGAGTACTTCTGCATTGATTCCTGTGCAGTAGCTTCTGTCATTTGGGTTTCTGGATTTTTTTTTTCTTTCTTTCCAAAAGAGCTATCTGGAGATTGATTTCTGTAAAAACTTTAGGTTAGAGAATAACATGGACAAGTAAGATTATAGAGGTGAATAAAGGATTTTATGAAGGAAATATTCCTCTCTTACTTTCCTCACGACCATGAGACCCATTATCCATTCTCAGCAATGTTGCCATGATTAATATTTGTTGATAGCTCATCTATTTATTGTTATTTTTTTGCTTCAGTCGTAGTGATCACATTTTTTCCTCCTTTTTTGACTCAATCCTCCTTCATCTGGCTTTTGATTTTGACAGATGGCTTTCAAGGTGTGGACCTACTATACTCATTCACAAATGATTTTCCTCTGATCAGCAAACATTTTTCATATCCATCTTAGCTGCTTCTTGTAATCGTTTCACAATTCATATTATATCTGAACTTGGGTTTTTTATTGAGAAATACCCAGATAAAAAGGCGGGTTTTGGGATATAACCATCCAGACTGTTCTGATACAATGTATCATCTAGGAGTGGTAATAATTCATCCTTTTACTATACCATTCTTTCTTCTTATTTGTTTTATTATAAATAAGACTATGATATTGACAAGAAATCTAGATTTACTTGTCGGAGTTAGAAATTTAACTGAAAATTATTTATCACGAATGTCAATGTGAAGGTTGCATTAGGACAATTAATTCTTTATAGCTGACTACAAAAATATGTATGGATTTGAGATTTTTATATCATACATGATTACATAATACAAAATTTGGCATACTCCATAAAGAATTTTCTAATATTATTAAATTTGACCAAAGAGATGCTTAATTTATTATTCTGTTCCATAATAAACACCATTTTACAATCTTTACCATATGATTGTAACATTAAATGAATTGAAGATAAGAACAACATGTGATAGATGGAGTTCAAGAGTCATCCTCCACTTCAGTTTCCCATGGACTAGGTTCGTAACCTCAACAGTCAACAATGTCCTAAAAATTTGGCTAACTATTTATGGTTCTGATGACATGCTTCATTTCCAGAATTTTGAAACTTGAAATATATGATTTAGTGGTTTTGAGTGGCAAGTTTTTAGAAGTAAGGTTCTATGCATCTCCTTGATGTATCTGATATTCATCTTCATTTGGGTGTCTCAATAGCTTGGTCTAAATTGAATAGCTTTTTTAGATGGCTTTATTTTCTTCAATGCATTCTGGAATTCGAGCTTGAGTGGATTTTAAGTTGCTACAGAATTGAGTGTTCAGGTGCTGTATCTTCAAGGAAAGGAAGGGGAAGCTGAGGCCTTTATTCAGGACTCCATAAGAATGCTAGAGGTGCATCTTTCTTGTGCCTGAAATAAGCCAAGTAGGTGCTTTTGTGATTTTGAATTGTTATCTTCATGGGACAAATTGTTTATCCGTGTAGGAAGGTGGTGAAGGGGAATCCATTATATGCATTAGAAGACTTCGATACCTTTCTCAGGTTGTGTTTTTTCTTTTGATGACAGACTTTGTTGATCATGGTTGATTCTTATTGTTCATGGATAATAAAGATGATAATTTGAGTATTTGAATGATCTGAAATTTATAGGGGTCAAGCAAGCTAAGCCGTTTTTTCAGTTTGGTGGTGGGGATGTGTGTGTGAGACGTGTGGGAGGGGTGGGGATAGGCTATCTGGGGAAGTAACTATATGACCTAAAAATGAGAGAATCCGCTGAAAGTATATTTTTCATGCTGTGCCTAAAAGACAGTCACACAGGACAAGATGATGAACTATATTGGACAGAATGAAAAAGGTGCTCCTTGTGAGTGGCAGAAATTAGAAACCTATCAATCCAACGCATACATATGTCAATGGACCCACTGATTTGATCTCACTTAGAAGATAAAGGGTGGCCCAGTGCACAAGGCTCCTACTAGGTGGGGTCTGGGGAGGACTAGATGTACGCAGCTTTATCCTACAATTAGAGAGACTGTTTCCAAAATTGGAACCTGTAACCTCCAAGTCACATTGTAGCAACCTTACCGTTTTACCATGGCTTTCTCTCTCTCACACAGAAGATAATCCAAGAAAATATTGACTTGCACATTAATCATCAAATGCAGTCATTTCTGGTCTAGCATTAATATAGCCCAACCTCTTCTCCATGAATCTGATACATTTCATTCTCTCCTAAGCATATGAGGCACATCACACATCCTATCGATTAGGTCCCACGCAATCCTTTCTTGGGAGAAGCATTCACTTGAATCCACACCATCACACACCCATGTCTGGTTTCTAGTAGTTCTCCTCGCAATTCTGTTCCAGTTTTTCAGGTTATAATTCCTTCTAGGTCTAATTTTCGAACTCTCATTAAGTTTTTGCTACTTCTGTTCTAGATTTATATGAAATCAAATCGACATGCTGAAGCTGAGACGATTCAGAGAAGGATTCTACATAAAATGGAACTATCAAAGGTTATTTATTGGAGCCCATTTCTCTCTGTGTTGAATTTACATATTGCTCTGACTGACATGCTCATTTACTTTTAGCATTTGAAACTTGTTTTATCAAATCAAAGTTGCATGTCTCTAGAAAGTTGATTATACTTGACAAACATTTTTAAGAGTTGAATTTCTTAGTTAATAATCTAGATTGAAGGATCCTTGGAAGTTGGAACTATTGTTATGTATTAATGGTCATTAAAGGTATTATGACAGGCAAAACAACAAATGGGCGCTATATGGTGACCCTTGGAAGACCAACTCTGATTTTATTTTCATTTACCACTTGCTATCTTCTACAATTAGTTGTTATCACCTTGCTTGGTTAGATAAATTTTGTTGCATTGCAAGTAACAGTTATCTCACGAGATTTTTGTCTTGTCAAAAATTTGACGTGGTTTGTGGAAGGCAGGGGTGGAATTCTCTTGAAACTATCGCTGCGGCTGAGAGTTTGGCTCTGATTCTGCAAGCATCTAATAATTTGAAAGATTCACAAGAGCTTCTTGAAAGGTAATTTGTTATATTGTTGTGGCCTCAAATTTGGCTTTGACTTATCAGTTGATATCCTTTTGCTTTCCTTACAGATGTCTTAATGCTCGGAAAGCCATACTTCCTCACGACCATATTCAGGTTTGTATTATTATTTAGATACTTCTGGTCCTAAATATAAGACTAGGCAAGGAGTTTACTTTGGTCCTTGTATGAACACAGAGAATATAATCTGAATATCTTATCGATTCATGTACATATGATGTCTATTTATACAATAGGAGAGAGCCTTAGTATTGATGGCTCTTAATGATAATTTATGATGATTTCCTCTAATCCCTGATTGTTAGGAATACTGGTTGACTATTACAATATATTCCTTAATCTTGTATTTCCTAAGATTTCCCGTCAAGTTGGAGCATAGATGTTAATTAAGCCCAACTTGTTACAAAGATAGTCAACTCGATTCCCATTTAAAGCCTTAGTTAGAAGGTCACCCAATTGGTCACTAGACCGCGTATGCCCCATAAAAATAAAGTTCTCCTTGATCTTATCCCGTATAAAGTGACAATCAATCTCAATGTGTTTCGTACGTTCATTGAACACAGAGTTGGAGGCTATGTGTAGAGCAACTTTATTATCACACCACAACTTCGCAGGTAATGACATGGCAAGACCAACTTCCTTCATTAACTGGTGAATCCATACAATTTCCTGTACTAACTGAGACATGGCTTTATACTTAGCTTTTGCACTCGACTTAGAAACCACATCTTGCTTCTTACTCCTCCATGATACTAAATTTCCACCCACAAACACACAATATCCTGTGGTGAATCTTCTGGTAGCCTTTGACCCCGCATGATTTGCATCACAAAAACATTCAATCTGGTTGTAGCCATGATTCGTATAGAGTAAACCATGACCAGGTGAGCCCTTCAAATAATGTAAGACGTGCTCCAAAGCTTCCCACTGAGCAACAGTTGGTGCAGTCATGAATTGACTAAGCACACTAACTGGAAAGGTCACAACGGGGCGAGTTACCGTGAGATAGTTCAATTTCCCAATTAATCTACAGTATCTCTTAGGATAGGCAAACGGCTTGATTTTCTCCGAATCAACTTTCTTTCTTACATCCTTAGGTAGCTCATCAAACGGTATGCGGTCATCAATGTCCAAGAAGGGATTAGGAATCATGGGAAGCTACTTGGTGCTGCTCCAAGTTTCCCGGTTTCCTTTAACAGGCACTGGTGCTAGTTCAGAAGTAGGGGTGGAAGGAACTGATACCGGATCAGACATCGAAGCAGTCATTGGTGGGTCATGAATCTGATCAACTACATTACTCGCCCTAGGGCATTTCCGATAAACATGATAGATAGGTGGTTTAGCAAGGGCCGGGTCAGATACTTGCACTGGTGGTAATTGAACTGTATAGACCAAGAGATCATCAAGACTGTTAGAGGTGTCATCGGTAGAGACAGGAAATGGAGGTGGAGTAGAGATAGGAAAAAATGAAGTTGACTCATGAAATATGACATTTGTAGACACAAGATAACGCCGAAGAGTGGGAGAATAGTATCGATAACCCTTCTAAACCTTAGAATACCGAAGGAAGACACACTTAAGAGATTTGGGATCAAGTTTGGTAACAGTGGGATGAACATCACGAACAAAACAGACACAACCAAAAATTTTAGGGTCAATAGGAAACAGAATTTTGGAAGGAAACAAGGTGGTGTATAGAGTGGCACCATTGAGGACAGGAGAGGACATACGATTAATAAGGAAGCACGCAGTAGACACAGCGTCAGCCCAAAAAGGCTTAGGAACATTCATTTGAAACATGAGAGCCCGAGCGACTTCTAATAAGTGTCGGTTCTTACGTTCTGCAACACCATTTTGAGCCGGTGTATCTGGACAAGAGGACTGATGAAGTATGCCATGCTGGAGCATATAGGTTTGAAACTTGGAAGAAAAGTATTCTTTAGTGTTGAATTTAGAGGGATAAAACTCACTCTATTAAACTCTGTAAATAAAAGAGAGTACATAAGAGCCTTTATATAGGCAGATAGAAGAGAAACTTAGGGACTAAGATAAATTACAATAAAGGCTAATAAAGCTGATATAATTAGGATCCTATAATCAAGGAGGACAATAATCAAGGGATCCTAATAATAAAGTTGATTTATTTCCTAATATTCTAACATTTAGCATTGTCACTCCGTAAGGTTTTGATTGATACACCAAACTGAGTTTTGATTTCAGCACAGAAATTGCAAAAGTGGGAAAACAACTCAGAACGAGTTTTCATTAAGTAGAGCCAAGTGGTACAAGAGAAATCATCAATAAAAGTAACAAAGTACCTAAAATAAGGCTTGGACTCGTCAGGACATGGACCCCAAACATCAGAATGGACTAAATCAAAGGGAGATGCAACTCGTTTATTAACTCGAGGTGCCAAATGAACACGATGTTGTTTAGCAAACTGACATTACTCACATTCTAAAGACGACAAATGATGGAATTGAGGATACATCCTCTTCAAAGAGGGCAAGGACACATGACCTAAACGACAATGAATGTCAAAAGGGGATGAACCACCAGGGCAACCAACTGAACGTGGTACCTGATCCTCAAGGAAGTAATGGCCACCAAATTCATAACCCCTACCAATAACTTGCTTCTTCGTGAGATCCTGAATGAAACAATGGTCAAGGAATAAAGTAATGAAACAGTTTGATTGTCGAGTGAGCTTGCTAGGAGACAAAAGATTAAAGGTAAGGTTAGAAACATTAAGGACATGGGATAAGGAAATAGACGGAGTAGGTTCAACAGTGCCAGAACCAATGACACGAGAATAAGAACTGTTGGCAATTGTTATACTAGAGGGGTTGGCATAAGGTGCATACGAAGAAAAAAATGGTGGTTACCTGTCATATGATTAGTAGCACTAGAATCGATGATCTACTTCGAGGAAGAAGTAGCAAGACTAGAGGCAATATTACCTGTAGCTAAAGCAACAGAAGAACTAGACTTAGATGTAGCCATCGATCTTTACCAAAAAGAAGTTGAGTTCCCCAACAAACTCTTTGAGCAAGATCACCAGCCATTAAGAATACCCAATAAACCTCTGATTGACAGTAAAGAACACAATTTCCAACAATGAGCAGCAACCAAACAATACAAAAGCCTCACCAAAGATTACAACACCCAAACAGCACCTTAAAACCAAAGAGAGTAGCAACCAAACAATACGCCAAATGTCTCACCGAGACAAATACCAAACAAAACACCTCATCGGAGGTAAAGAACAAACAGTCACACAAGGACCACCAAACCACAAATACTTGTACAAAATTGCCTACTAACAAAGGCCAAATGCACAATAGATGCCACACACACCAAAGGATGCCACGGTCTGAATTTCAAATAAAACAAGCCAAATCAAAAACCACGAATCAAAAAATGATGAACCCAGACCACAAAACCCGTCGGAAGTTGCCGGAAATAAGGAGAAGAGGCTGAAAATGGAAGTCGCCGGAGAAAATACCGTCGAACGTGCCGTTACTGTGGGTCTACCAACAGAGCGTGTGAACACCATGCACCGCCGTAGAAGCATCGGATGGCCACCAAATTTCAAGCATTCGCTGATCGGAAGGTGAGGATGCCGGTGGGGTGGTGCGTGTTCCAAGATAGCGTCGGAGACCGAACACGTATTCTCCCCCGCCCCCCCTTTCAACCAGACACTCAAATGAAAATATTCAAACTAAGACAAGAAACCCACAAAGCTTTGATACCATGTATGAACACAGAGAATATAATCTGAATATCTTATCGATTCATGTACATATGATGTCTATTTATATAATAGGAGAGAGCCTTAATATTGATGGCTTTAAATGATAATTTATGATGATTTCCTCTAATCCCTGATTGTTAGGGATACTGGTTGACTATTACAATATATTCCTTAATCATATATTTCCTGACAGTCCTAAATATAAGACCTTGATCTATTTTTTCTGCGAAGTTTATAATTTTCTCCTCAAAGTATTTCTATTGATTGCATATAGGAATAAGAATTTCCATTAAGGGTCGTTATAATACATATGATTAGAAAGGATATTTTAGGCAAACCAACCTATATTTGTTACAAATAACTAACCTAACTAATTTCCTTAATATTTGCAAATTATTATCTAACTCTTATATTAAGGATCGGAGCAAATATTATGAAATGTGATTTTAAAGAACTGATCAAACTAAATTTAAAAGCTATGAATCAGTTTATTTTCTTGGGAATGATTATATTCCCAACTTGCCCCTCATGTTTAAGTCCACAAGTTAGTGGCAGGAGTTCTTTTCTGTGACAACTTGGATTTTAATTCACTAAGATGCCTTCAAGATTAAAGCCTGATTGACTGAGGCAACTTAATTATGACGTGCGGTTGTTTTATGAAAATAGCAGTCTACTGTAAACCATTGAAATATTTCATATAATAGGTTTTGTGGATGTTCTGATACCCTGTATTTTCAAATATTTGGATGATCTTGGATTTTGATAGTTTTCTTTTTATGAGAGTTGAGATCCTGCTCAATTTGTTTAATATTCTACTCTTGTAATGAACAATTAGTTTATGCTTGTTATTTTGTAATCTTTCTTGTTTACATTTACCAAAATACACGAGCCTTACTTTTTTTAACCCACGTTCAGATTGGTGCTAACCTGCTTCATCTAGCAAGGGGAGTGGTGCTCAAAAGCAGCCAACTGCAGAAGTGGGATGTTTCTGACCAAGCTGAGCTTCATAGGGCAAAGGATCAATTGAATGATTCCATAAGGTTTTTTTAGCTGGTCACATATAGCTCTTGCAAGACTAAATTTTGACATATAAATTGAGTTGTCACAGGTTTTCCCATTGCCAATTAGCCTTTTCTTCCAGATTTTCCATCATGTTGCTTTCTTGTTGATGCCCTTTTTTATGTATGTTTTTGTCCATGCTTCCTAGGGAGGTTCATGCCCACAATGTTCAGTCTCGACTTTACATCATGTAGATTTGGTTAGAACACTTCAGAAGAGCCAAAACATTCTGACCTGACCAGACTTAGTTTGTATGCAAGACCGAATTTTTTCTTCATTCCTTAGAAATGTTACATAATTAGAAATGCGAGGGAGCATTCAGAGACTAGAGACATAAAAAGACAATAATAATATGTGTTGCCCGGACAGACTATCAGACATCCAGAAAGTCCACAGGTTTCCATCATGAAAAATGAAGAATAAGCAGAAGCCAATCTTTTGTCTATGGTTTAGGCTTGTGTTTGGTTTGTTCTCTCAAGAAAACATGTTAGATGCTCATGAGCTCCTGATTAGTCTTTCACTTCTTAACTTTCATATGTGAAGTCCAGGGTCGTCCTTTGTTTGTCTTGTTCCTTCACTTGATGTGTATGGGATGAGCGTTGTGAGGTTTTTCCTCCATGAACTTACTACATCAATCATTTTCAGGGCATATAGAAAGAAAACCTAGGCTAAGATCTTTATAGGTCTTGGGCAGTAGTTTGGCATCTCTTCCTGCTCTATAATATTTTTGGTTGAAAAACCAATTATGCGAGCAATTGCAGGTCTCTCTTATTAAGTTTGGTTTTGGTTTTAGGGTAAAGGGGCACTCAGCACCACGAAGTTTTTTTTGGAGCGTCCAGCACTACGAAGTTACGTTTTTGGAGTGCCCAGTGCCACGGCCGTTAGTTGACCGTTAACGCTGACGTGACGCCGACGACGACCGACACGACGACGTGGAATAAAAAAAAAAAAAAATTAGTGAAAAATTCAAAAAATTATGAAATTTTTTTAAAAAATTACATTTTTTTAAAAAATTACAAAAAAATAGAAAACAAATTCAAAAAATGAGGAAAAAATTAAAATAATTAGGATAAAATTAGAAAAAAATTCAAAAAGTTAGGAAAAAAAAATTCAAAAAATGAGGAAAAAATTAAAATAATTAAAAATTTAGAAAAAAAAAAATTCAAAAAACAGGAAATTTTTTTTAAAAAAATTAGAAAAAAATTCAAAAAATTAGGAAAATGCCCTTATATAAATTTTGTACCTCAACTACCTTATTGATTTCACATAATCCCTAATTTATATCAATAGGCATCTTTTAGGAAAAAACTGACAAAAATTAGAATGTTGTATTATAATTAGGACCAAAACAAACTCTCAAATGTTGTCTTATAATTAGAACTGGAAGGAGTATATAATAAATTATCATTGTCATTTTCCCAAATGAGAGAGGCAGTCCATCTTTGTAAGAACATAATTTTTTGTATTTTTTCCTAACTTTTTGAATTTTTTTTTTTTTATAATTTTTAAAATTTTTTTTCTAATTATTTTAATTTTTCCTCATTTTTTGAATTTTTTTCTCATTTTTTCCTAACTTTTTTGAATTTTTTTCTAATTATTTTAATTTTTCCTAACTTTTTGAATTTTTTTCTAATTATTTTAATTACTTTCTAAATTTTTTTTGTAATTTTAAAATTTTTTTCTAATTTTTTTAAATTTTTTTTTCCATTTTTTTGTTTTTTTTTTTTAATTCCACGTCAACATTAGCGGTCAACTAACGGCCATGGCACCGGGCGCTCCAAAAAACGTAACTTCGTAACGACGATCCAAAAAAAAACTTCGTGGTGCCGGGACGCTCCAAAAAAACTTCGTGGTCGGGCGCTCCGGAGGCAAACTTCGTGGTCTTTGAGTGCCCCTTCACCCTTTTCTAATAGCTGTCCCAAAATAATTTTTAGCGAATAGAGTACCTTTCTTTTGCGTGCATTTGTGCAAATTATTGATAGGCTGTTATAAATTCAATCTCAGGATTGCCCGTCAAGTTTTAAATAAATTACTGAAACAAAAAGTCAACACTAAAGATTACAGTTCACTAGGACGTTCTACAAAGGAAAGACAAGCGGCATTAATCATACTGGTTAGTTTTTTTATTTTCATAATTCCTCTTCTTTATGCATGCTTGCATGTTTGCAAACAGAAGTTAAATATCTGGCACTGGTGGGAAGGCTTCTGTACTGAAAAATGTTCTTATTTGAAGATCATACATTCATTTGGTCCCTATGCTCATAAATTTAGTTAACTAGCATAGCATATCATAATGATGTTACCTTTATATGTGATTTCTGGTCTTGATATAATGGCGGGAAATACTATTTGGTGATATATAGATCATTGTGAAAAGTGGTACGATTTAGCATGGTGTTCTTTTTCAAATTTTTAACTTGGTTATCCTAGCTCGTACCAGTTGTAGTGAAAAACATAGCCTAAAGTTGAGTGGCCAGTTGTATGTGCACCCCCACACATTAACTTCTTTCATGGTTATCATTTGTTTGAGAAGTAATACACCCTGACCTTGTGATGAGATGAGGCTCATAACGTTTAAACTGCAGATAACGTGATTATTCATGTTTTCTGGTTATTTGATTGAATGTGTAATATGTAGAGATGAATGAAGACGTAGCATTTCTTATTATTTTTTGTTATCAGACTTTCATGGAGGAAATGGTTTTCTTTGCTTAAACAGGCACATTTTGGCCGGTAACATTGATTTTGGTTTGCTTGATTTTTTTGATATCTGCTTTGATTAAATTGTGACTATTAAGAGAGTGGGGCAGCTGCCCTTTAGCAGGATGGTTTTGTTAGCGCAGCCATGTTTTCTTCTAGTTTCTTTGGTTTATATATGTATTGAGGGGGTGAATTATTCTCCTTCGGCAATTTCTTCAACCTACAAAGATTTTTTTGAATAGATTTTACTTGTTATTTTTGCAGTTGCAATCACTCAGTATTTTGGCGTCATTGGAGTTAGCTAAGCAAGAATTGCTGGGAACTGAGGTTAGAACACAATACTTTGTGGTATCCGAATATTTTGCTTCAGAAGTAATAGATTGTGTAATTATATGTAATGTTGATCACACGATTCAAATTCTTCTATGAACATTGGATGCTGCAGTATTCAAAGGAGTTGTTTGTTGGTTCTTCTTCCTTTGCTTTAATTCATCTGTAAGCACAATTTGATTCATGTTTAACAGTTATGCAAGATATAGATTGACGTGTATGAATAGAATACGAACGCTAGATTTTAAATCATTGGTAGCTTTCGATTTTTGGGAAATCTACAGCATTCATCCCTCTGGAATAGCTGTTACTATAAACCTTTTTAACTTGTAAGGCTTGTAATCGTGTCCTCTTTACTGAATATGTTCATTTTGCTAAAACAGGAAGAGCATATGAATCTTGAAGCTCGGAAGGCACTTGTTCAATGTGTTTCCGCTTATAGGGAGGTAAAATTTAACCCCATCTCATGAAATTTTTTTTGAATACTTTATCTGTAAACAGTTTGGTGATAACTATAGATTGCTCTTGCTATACGCTACTAAGTGTTGTATCCAAAATTTTCTGGGAAGTTTTGAGGATTTATGGGCACGTCCTTTCATTTTTTACATGGGGTTTTGACCATTTATCATTACAATTATAAACTTGTTTACAGTATGTATCAGAGCAGTCAGTTGCTGATTCCCCTGAAATAAAGAAAGAGTACCTTTCATGTTTAAAGCGTGCTCAAGACTTGCTTGGTGGTAAATTTGCTGAGGAGCCAACCAAGTAAGGGGATTCCTGGAGCTCAACTACATCTTGAATACAAATTTTTTGGTTGGGAGACAAAAGTGGCCAAGCTGAATAGACATATTTATTGCTGCTCGCTCTGTTAGAAAGAGATGTATGCCTGAATCCTGATGCGGGCCATGCTATATTAAATGAAAATAATCTTGTTTTGGCTTCACCCGTTGTCATCTAATTCTGTGAACCATGTACTGTTGTACTTGGATTGCTCTTTACTTGTTTATTTTTTTCAGGAAGTGTTTGTCCCTAAAAAAAAATCCAATGTTAAAATTCTTATGGAATCGAGCCCCAATAAATTATTCCTCGTGAAACACTTGGATGCACATTTCTTCCTTTTCTATAGTTGATTTGAGATTTGAGTTCTTGGTCTTTTTATGGTCTGAATTGCAGAGAGACATCGAGGCCCATCTATAAGCAGATGCCTCAATACAACAGGGCAAACAATAAATTTTTTTAAAAAAAAAAATAAAAAACGTTGATCATACTCAAGTTACATCCTGCCATGAGTCGTCTTTTATGTAGAATCCTTTATTTTTTCTGGGTACAAATGTAGCATCCTATTTCATTGAAGAATTTTATGCCGAAGATCTATCTTACGGAACCGTAAAGATTATTTTTTTTATTTTTATTTTTAAAATAATAATACATAGGGTAATCACACAAGAATATGGTGTTTTTTAGTTTGTGTAAACGCAAGTATGAGTTTTTATATTGTTTTAGATCCATTTCAACAGTTTATTTAAATATTGGGAAAATTATGTGCAGGTCCCAAGAACAAAAAATAATTACAAAAAAAGTCCCTTAAAATCACTAAATTACAAGTAAGTCCCAAGGGATTTTTTTTTTTTTTTTTGATATTATTTGTGTTAACAACAGCAAATGTTATATTTACAACAGAAAGTGTCATATTTATAACAACATTTAAACACCTGACCATTTACAACAGAAAAAATATATTTATAATAGAAAGTGTCATATTTACAACAACATTTAAACATTTGGATTTTGAATGTAAAGAGTTATTTACAACAGAACAAGACTAGATTTATAAATTGAAGTGCTATATTTACAACAAAATTTAAAATCTTGTCATTTACAATAGAAAAATATTTAGCCATATTCATATTTACAACAACATTTAAACACCTAAATTTTGACGTAGAAAGATGTCATTTACAAATGAAAAAATTTTAGATTTACAATTACTAAAACAAAATTTAAAATCTGGCCATTTACAATAGAAAAAGTCATATTTGCAATAGAAAAAACCATATTTACAACAAAATTTAAAAACCTAGATTTTTTTTCCATACAAATAATATCAAAAAAAGTCTCTTGGGACTTTTGTGTAATTTGGTGATTTCAAGGGACTTTTTTGTAATTATTTCTGGTCCTTGGGACCTAAACGTAATTTTCCCTTAAATGTTTTAAAAGGTCAATTAGGAACCTAAAAAACGCGATGGCATCATTTTGATGTGAAATCTCGAGGACCCTTTTAACCAAAGTACGCCAATGCCACACGAACAACAAAACCTCTTGGTACGCAGACAAGTCACAAGAGTGTACATTTTACCAGATGATCCAATTAGGACCATAATTAATCCCCACACATCTTGAATCCAAAATGAATGGTGCTCTTAAATTCTGACAAGTCCACGGAAACTAAGAAGTTGAAGCGAGCCAATAAAGAAAGTCACACACGCCTTCACAAATCAAACACTGTTCCACCAACTTGTTCTACTTGTTCTATATTGCAATTGCGTGGACCTTGGCTTTGCCACAAAATCTTCTTCTTATTGTCCTCTCCCTCCTCATCGATCTTTCCTCACTGTTACCAAACTTGCATTTCAAAATTCATGACTTCGAAGCTCTTGAGAAATAGAATGATGAAGCCTAAGGATCAGAAGAAGAGTGATAATGCGTTGGCACTTGAGAAGGCAGCTGCATGGGCATGGTACCAGCATGGAAAAACTAGTACGAGAGAGTCTCATGTTCCAAGAATTCATCAACGCGATCACAGGCCTTCTCGTTACAAGTTAGAAGCCATAACAATGGCTTCTTCACAGGAAACCAAGGAAGACGAAGGATTATCAGGCCCAGTTCACCACACCAACAAGTCATTACCTCTTCTTGATGCGTATGAAGTACGTAGTATTTTGACGAGACTGGACAGTCTCATCGCAGAATCTGGTGATGACAAGCTTGATGGTGGCTTTGCTTCTGCAAATAATGGAGGTCAAAGGAAGAAGAAGAAGAAGGTGGGAAAAGGGATATGGGAAGGGCGAAGAGTGAGAGTGTTATGCAGTGCAAGGAAAGAAGACGTGGTGGATGGAACAAGAGTCTCTAACAAGAGTCATCAGATCAAGTGTTCAATAATAATGCCGAGGATTAATAATGGTGGCCGTGTCAGTGTCATGTGAAAATACTTGTTGCCCACCTTTTACCTCCACCGGATCACCAGATAGACGCAGCTTTAGAAAACTTTGTTTCTCTTTGTTTATCATCATTCTCTCTTCTTGATCCTTTTGGACTAACATTTTATTTTTGGTCTTTGTGGTGGACTGGTGCTGGTGAATATTTTGATTGTGTGTGGTGATCATTGTGATTATTGTAATAATTAATGGAGGTTTTGTTGACGACGATTACAAATTTGAATAAGACTACACCAATGAATATGATATATGACTGATGGGTTGGGTTGGCAAGCCATGAATCATAAGAATGCTTAACGATAATGCTTTCCAATAATTCTAAATTCTTTTTAGAAAAATCCATATTTTAGTAGTCGCTTATCATGCTTTATTGTTGCAGGACGGCTTATTGTGGCTCACTTCCATGGATTTATGAGATGGTAATTAAGGGTGGGTTTTTGGCCGCCATCTTTTCTTACTTCATGAATTTTGAGATTTTTTTTTTTAAGCCATCTTCTTCTTCTTTTTTTTTTTTTTTTTTTTCACGAAGAAAGGTCTCTAACACCAAAGCAATTAATAAATGTTGGAGAGTTTGTAACTCCTTATGTCATGCACATTAATTCACGTGTCAGTGTTTGTCTTTTTGTTTTATTGGCCTTCATGTGATAATATGGTTACGGTGATTGACATTAGTAGGGGAGGTATATAAATATTCCTTCGCCTTGTTTAGCCTAATTGGATGAGAGTGATTTTAAGACCAACCTGAAAATTTAATATTGTTATTATTTAAAAATATTCCAATTAAAAAAATCTCTCTTAAGAAAATCCCTACTTTTGTGGGGAATGAGAGGAGATTAAAAACTGTAACCAAACCAAAGGATGAAAGTTTGAGAATTTTTTACCCTCCAAAAACCTCATAACACATTGTATTAATGGGCATGTCTGGAATAGCAGTGAGAAACTTATTCTCTATATAACTTTTGCAGAAATAAAATAGGAAAAAAGTTAGATTATAAATATGATTTGTGTTTAGATTGTAATTTATGTGGTATAAGTGATTTTTTTTTTCAAATGGAAATGTGTTTGAGTTAGCGGTTGAAAAGTCGGTTAAGATGGAAATGATTAAAAATGACATGAATCTTATGAATACTATATATCTTAATATTAATTGTATATATTACGGTAATTGAAGATAAAAAATTAAATTTGATAAAAAAAAAATATTATTAAAAAATTAAAACGCAATAAAATCCTTAATTAAATGAATATTAAATATCCCTCTATATTAAAAAGTCCTTAATTAAATGAATGCTAAATTAAAAAGCAATAAAATCCACATGCTGGGTCAGGAAGGATGGACAAAAAAAAAAAAAAAATTGAAGAATTGAAGAAAAAGAAGATCTGGACGACAGAGGAAATAATGGAGATGGGTGACAAAGTGACGGTGACATGCTCTGTAGGTTAGAATGCTGCTGCATACAACGCTAGGCATGTGAGTGTTCACGTTATTGGGGCTTCAGTGGGATAAAAGCTACTCCAAATACTCCCACTGAGCTTTTTTACCTAAAACGCTGTCTAAATGGGCGACTCCAAACATGCTAATATAATGTCACTATGTCAGTATAAACCAATATAAATCTGGAGATTGCGTAAGCATTGGATTGTAGACATTTTATGAATACAATGTACAAACGTATGAATTCAGTGTAGCGACCATGTGTCAGATGTTTTGGCCTTTCAATTCAAAAGCAGTGACGTGCATGAAGCAAAACCACACACACACACACACATTATCATCATATCATCAATTAATTCAGGTTGTTGGGTTTCAGTTATAATGTTACATATCTATAATAATTTCCTTTCCGCTAAATTGATTGATTAACTACATATGATATGAAATTGTGAATACGATTATTGGCCTCTTAGCTTCCTTTTGATGATGCTTCTTGTTAGCTCCAGCATTATATATGCGGCATTTGACAATAAGAATGCTACTAGTACTTAATTTACTGATACACCCTTCATACATATTAAGAGCTTTAAGAACTTTAATTTCCTCTCATCAATCAAAGCTTTGTTAGAACCAAAGTCATAATAGGATTATTGTTTGCATTGACTTAGCTCCATGAAGATTTTAACTGTACGTAATCATCTCTGCTGAGGAGCATTTTGCCAACCACCTTATTAACAATACTTTGACTAAAAGAATATACTAGAGCCCATATGTTATATTGTTATGAGATAGAGTACTATGTATGAGTATGATCTATTTGCCAAAAGATTGAACGCATCTAGAGGAATTTTATCTGGGGACAAAGTGAACCTCCACATGGTTTCCTCCCAATCGGATGGAATCAGCTTATTCTACAGGGTGAGGGGGGCCTTGGTTTGAAAAATATCTCCTCCTTAAACAGAGCTTTTGGAGCGAACGTGGCTTGGAAACTTATCAGTGGATCGAAAGGCCTATGGTCAGATGTCCTACTTAATAAATATATGCTTAGGAATGAAGAGACCTTACTGGACTTCCATCGAACTAAGTCACCTCTATGGAAGTTTCTAACCCAGAGCCGAGAGATTGTTGAAAGAGGCTCCAAATGGATCATCAGGAATGGCCAACATGTACAATTCTTCAATGACAAATGGTTGATTGAGGATAAACCTTTGAAAGAAGTATGTCTCAGGCAATTAACTGAGTAAGAGGAGAAAAGTGTGGTGGCGGATTGGGTAGTGAATGGTACCAAGTCAAATAATCTAAAAATTAATTCCTACGATGCCTCCTAGGATGGAAACAGGAAATGATTTTTTTGGCATGAAGCAAACCCAGCAACGGGATGTTCACGTTGAAAAGTGCATATAATTTGATAGAGGAACAAAGTAATCGCAGACAGGAAGAGCTATTTCGTTGCATCTGGAAATAGAAGGGTGATGAACGAATTCGGGTCTTCATGTGGTTAGCATTTAATGAACGACTCCTCACTAACCTCTGGAGAAGTCACTGTTCTCAACTTCCCCGAAATGTGTGTACTTTGATAAAGAAGTGGAATCTGTGCTACATATCTTCAGGGATTGTGATTACGCAAAACTGTGACCAGATAATTTGGGAAAATAATTCCTTGAATATTATTGATAAGCAATGTGCTTTATATACAAGATGAATGTGCAAGAAGCAATACAATTACATAACAAACTATGTATCAACAACTAACTGAATAATAATCTAATTAACTAATTACAATTTCACTATGTAAACCTGTCACCCCCTGCAAGCTGGAGCATGGATGTCTTGAATGCCTAGCTTGGATTTAAACTCATGGAACCGTGAAGGATGAAGAAGCTTTGTAAAAATGTCGGCAAGCCGATCAATGAGACCGAACCGGAGAAGACGTATGACTTTAGCTTGAAGCTTTTCTCTAACCACATGACAATCAAGCTCTATGTCCTTGGTTCTCTCATGAAAAGTAGGGTTGACAGCTATTTTAATGGCAGACTGATTATCACAATAGAGTAAAGCAGGAGCAACATGAGAAATGTGAAAATCATTCAAGATCACATGTAGTAGAAGATAAGGCACGATATTTAACTTCCGAAGAGGACTTAGAAACAGTTGTTTGCTTCTTGGCTTTCCAAGAAATTAAAGAAGATCCAAGGAAAATAGCAAAACCAGTGACCGAACGACGTGTGTCTAAACAACCAGCCCAATCAGAATCACTAAAACTTCGTAATTGTAAATCAGACTCCGCGGAAAAGAAAATACTAGCACCAGGTGAAGATTTAATGTACCGAAGAGCACGATGAGCAGTGGCCAAATGAGTGTCTCGAGGGTGAGACATGAATTGACTAAGTTGTTGAGTAACAAAACTTAAGTCTGGCCGAGTGGTGATGAGGTATTGCAACCGACCAATGAGTCTCCGATAAGGAAGAGGGTCAACCAAAAGAGTACAAAATCAGCTGAAAGCTTTAAGTGAGGATCCATAGGACAAGAAGCAGGTTTACATGCCAAAAATCCATCATCGTCAAGTAATTCAAGAGCAAATTTACGTTGAGACAAAAAAATGCCACTCTTGGATCTAGCAAGTTCAAGTCCAAGGAAATAACGAAGCTCACCAAGATCTTTGATGGTAAATGCGGCATGTAATTGTTGCTTAATCAAGTTAATTTCAGCCAAATTATTTCAAAGAAGCACCACATCATCAACATATACAAGAATTACAGTAAATGAGGTGGAAGATGCTTTAAAAAACAAGGAATGATCCAAAAGAGACTGAAAATAACCATAGGACATCAAGGCCGAGGAGAGTTTAGAGTACCATTGACGACTAGCTTGTTTTAAACCATAACGGGACTTTTGCAATTTACAGACTAGAGTAGAATCAGAGGAAACATAACCTTGAGGGAGGTCCATATACACTTCTTCATGTAAATCCCCATGCAAGAAAGCATTATTAACATCTAATTGGTTTAAATGCCCATTTTTAGCAATGACAATAGACAATAACAATCAAAGAGAAGTCATCTTAGCAACAGGGGAAAAGGTATCAAAATAATTCACACCCTCAGTTTGAGTATATCCCTTTGCTACAAGTCTAGCTTAGTACCTTTCTATATCACCATTGGCCTTTGGTTCTGAAAACCCATTTACATCCAATTGTTCTTTTACCCGGTGGTAAACGAGTGAGGGTCCAGGTCTGATTTTGTTCAAGGGCATTGATTTCTGCATTCATGGCATCTCTCCAAATAGAAAGTTTCACAGCTTGTTTGAAAGTGGAAGGATCAGGATGAACAGTAATAGCATTAACAAAGGAAGTATAAGAAGGAGAGAGTGAAGAGTATGAAAGAACGAAAGACAAGGGATAACGAGGATTACCTTTGCGTGATGATTGGTGAGTAGACGCGATGAGGGCAAAATGATAATCCTGCAAATATAAAGGTAGACGGTGAAGTCTAGTAGACTTACGAAGAGAAGGAGTAGGGGAAGGGGAAATGGAATTGGGAGGCAAGGATGTTGGTGAGGAAATAGGTGACGGCTGGGAAACAGAAACAGGAGGCAGCGAAGCAGTAGGAATATCATCAAATAAGGGAGAACAAGGTTGTGGTTTAGGCCAAGGCAAGGTGGGTGCAGTGTTGTCAGTTTTAAAGGGAGACACAAGTTCATGAAAAATAACATCTCTAGAGATAAAAATTTGATTCGTAGATATATCAAGTGGGGTAAAAGCCTTGGAACCATGTGGAATACCTAAAAAAAAAATGCATTTACGTGCAGGTGGAGCAAATTTGGAGCGATTATGACTTAAGATGGAAGCAAAACAGAGTGAGCCAAAAACTTTGAAGATAGAGTAAGTAGGAGAAAAACCATATAAACGTTCGAGTTTTGAAGAAGGAAAGAAGGCAAACAATTAATGATATGAGTAGCATGAAGGACTAAAAAGGACCAATAAGAAATGAGAATGTGAGATTGAAAAAGAAGAGCACGTGCAATGTCTAAAATATGTTGGTGCTTTCGTTCAACTAAACCGTTTTGTTGTGGAGTAACAACACAAGACCTTTGATGAATAACACCATGAGAAGCAAAAAATTCAGGCATATGAAATTCAGTACCATTATCTGAACGAAGAGTCTTTATAACAGCGAAAAATTGAGTTTTAACAAGAGTGAAAAATTGCTTAATATGCATTTGAGTTTCAGATTTGGTTTTCATTAAAAATAGCCAAGTATATCTAGAAAAATCATCAACAATGGTAAGAAAATAACGATAACCTTGAATAGAAGGAATGGAAAATGGACCCCAGATATCAACATGAATCAAATCAAAATTTTTATTGCATGAACTTGTGCTTACAAGGAAAGGTAAACGTTTCGTTTAGCAAAATGACAAGCATCACAAGGAAGTATAGAAGATACAGTAATATCAGAAACTTGTTTATGCAGAATGGAAATTGTATTGGCAGAGGGATGACCCAATCGCAGATGTCAAATATTAGCTTTGGAAGAGGAGACAGTGTTGGTCAGGAAAACCTGAGGTGAAGCCTTTGGGGAAATCATACTTGCAGTAAGGAAGTATAAGCCCTCAAAAAATCTAGCTGTGCCAATCATCAGCGAAGGATGGGTTGAGTGAATTTGACAGGATTGGGAAGAAAATGTTAGGAAACAATTATGAGATGATGTTAACTGAGATACAGATAGGATCACTACTACAAAAAAGCGTATTAACGTCCTAAATTAGAGGCAATTAACGTCCTTTTTCAGAAGGACGTCTGACCAGGGGTAGTTGTAAAATTAGATATAAAGCGTCTATAATTAATTCGGGATGCCTTAAAAAAAGGCGTCCTATGGTTAATTCGAAAGCCCACAAATCAGTTTTGTGGCGTCCCGATTTTAAAATCAGGAAGCCACAAATTAGTTTTTGTGGCGTCCCTAATTTAAAATCGGGACGCCACAAATATGATTCTTAATGATTAGTGGCGTCCCGATTTTGAAATCGGGACGCCACAAATATCTAGAATCAAATTTGTGGCGTCCCGATTCTAAATCAGGATGCCACAGTTTATGATTCAAATTTCATACCTGGTACATATTTTTTATTGGGCGTTCAAATTAAATTTATAATAAAGCAAACATTGTGCAAATCGCAAACTCAAATTACATTTTTTTTTGCTCCTTAAATTTTTTCAGCAAAGAATATAAAGACCACTGACTACACTAAGTTTGTAGTTTGTATAATCGCATCGCGCAACTCAAAATGTTTTTCAAAGGAATAATAATACCTTTGAACTAAACCGATGCCCTCAAGATCGTAGTCTTCGAGCCATCGTATCCCGGTAAAGGATAAGAAAACAAATTGAGCAATTTTTATTTATAAGATATAGGCTATTGAATACACAAAAGAAGAGCAATAGCTATGAATCGTGACACACCAGGGAACCGTCGGAGAGACTTTTCCTCATGGTAGAGCCACCCTCGAGATGAAATCATTATTTGCCCTCCTTTTTCTCATATAATATTACTTATTTTATTGATCCATTCAACCTTATCGAAGGTGCTCTCGGCCTTTAAAATAACAAGACTATGTGCTGCAAGAGAAGGCAATTATGATTAAAAGTGTTATAAAACAATCACATATATAAAAGTAAGGATCCGAACCATAAGTAGCCATATTAACAAGGGACTTCACCTTTCGAACAATTTTATATGGAATTTCGGAAGTTATCTTAAATACAAGGCTGGCTCTCTTAGAATCATGCCCATTGGACTTCTTATCCTTTGAGCTTTTTGATGGAGGATCCTCTTCCTCAGAAATTTCTTCAACATTGCACTCCTGGATAACAAAGAAATTGTATTGTTATCAACACTACAATTTATGCTCTCTCCATGCTCACACAATAGTATAACCCATGCCAACAAAGGTATTTTGCAAGATGAAATGAATCAAACCATTACATATCCATCAAAAAGTCAAGAGAATACAGTCCAAAAATCGGTAAAATGGACCAAGGGAAAAGGATCGGAAGAAAAGAGAGAGTGACATTGAACAATAGTACCAATTCGAAAGTAAATGTTGCACGTACAAGAAATCAAAGCCATCTATTATCAGAGGGGAATAAAAAAATTACTCCTATTTTTAATTATTTTACAGATACACAAATAACAAAGGAACTGTAATATACACCTAAGGGCAAAATCACAACCCATTATCAATCAAACGGCTAAAACAATGATCCTTTTGCCGCCGCCCTCATTCATCATGATAAATAATTCTTATGCAAGCTAAATCATAATGTATACTTGATTAAGGAAATATGCAAGTATTGACAATCTACATACCTCTAATGTAATAACACCATGGAAGTTTCTTTCCTCTTGCTTTTTGGTATAACCGGTGAGGCAAAAAGTAAGACAATCGAACTCAACAACACATACAAGCAGATTGTATATGTAGTCAATTTTATCTCTCAAACCAGAATAAATCAAGAGTTCAAGATGTAAGATAGATAAAAGAATATGATGATAAACCATTTAGAAACTTGAAAATGTCTTAAAGTAACTAATTTAAATGAGATCCAAGTAAGCAACATTTTTAGAGATCAAAGAGAGATTAAAATATGAAATTTATGAAAAAATTGATGAAATACCAGCAAATGCAAGTATAAATATGACATTCTTGTAAACAGTCGCAAACCTTTCCTGTCTTTGCATTCAAGACAAACCATCGATTGCTTACAAATTAAGAAATTTCAAATTCTTTACCTTCTTCGTTGACAAGAGAAACAACACTTTTAGATATGTTTTGTAGAACACGCAAAAGAAGTAGATAAACCATGATGATCAAGCGAGAGTATGATAATTACAGATTATGACCAAACAAGTTATTGTCAAACCAACCTTCCCCTTTGATCCAAGCGGTGCAACCGCCGCAATATTCCATGTAACGCACATAATTAAACCTCGCACAATTTGTAATATTGATTATCGCAAGTAGGTAGTATCTAATACTAAATGCTCAAACATACCTAAAAATGTTGTGAATGCAACGTACTGAACCTTCTGCAGATCTATTGCTATTTCCTCTGAAATGTCATGATGAACAAGAGGGAAAAAGTTGGCCAATTTTTCTCCTCTATAACTATACCAACTAATCCCCAAAAAAGAAAAAACAGAGATTCAAATTGTCATACCACTGACCCATACGCAATGGAAGTAAAGAAGATGCCCAGACCGTGACATAAACAGAATCCAAGGATGTTTCTTCTATATCCAAATGATAAGCAATTTAGACTACACAACAGAAATGGGCAATTTCAATTCAAGAATAGTGCTCATAGGTTTTCAATTTTCATTACAAGGATTTTAAATGATGATTTACAATAACACTAATTCATGGCTGTAGATCTAGATCTAAATTGAAATATGTTACAATCACAAATGACCATTGCAATTCCAACATTCCAAAAGATCCAAATATTCTTGTACAAGATCCTTAAAACCAGTTAAAATCTTTACTGGTACTTTTTATTAGAACATCAAACACCTCTGAATTTAAGGAATGATCAAAGATGCAACAAAGGATATTCAAGCAGGAAGGAAATTCCTCTCAAGTATTTTACCTCTCCTTGTTGTATCTTTAAAACATACCCATTGTCCACCAGCCAATGTAACATTCCTGCTGCGATATCCTTTGTGACAGAGAACACTAGAAAAAGGCTATTGGGCTGAACTGGACAAGGATCATATTTACCAAGCACTCTAGCAGCAGTGTCAATAATCACCTCTCCATCTTTATAGGCACAAACCTTGACAAAAGATTATCCAAACCAAATTTTAGAAATTAAAATAAAGATCCTCTGGCAATGTATGAACAAAGCAGAAGGAAGATAACGTCGATGGAACTAAAGGAACAAATGAAAACAACATAGGCACACCAATTCACAATCATAAAACAAAACAATAAGAAAGAACCCATTTCAAGCGAGATGCCATCCCAAACCTTCAATTATTCATCTGCGATTGTATTTTCAAGTCGGTTAACCGAGTCTTTCTCCAAAAAGTTTGAAGGGGCAAAAAATATCTATAGAGTGCTAAAACCATATTCTAAATTCTGATGGAAAATTGCAGAGACAACATGATAGTGTTAAAAGGGGGATTGGAGAAAACAGGGTGTGTTAACATCATATCAAAAGACGATGGATAGACAAGTTTAGGAGTAAGGTTTCTTGGTATGGAAGAGTAGCTGATTCAACGGCAAGTGCCAAGCTAAAGGAAAAAAGCATCTTCCTACTCCATTTCAGAGTTCCACCAATGATAGAAAAGTCCACAACCCAAAGACGATAATAAAACACAATGAAGCCCAGAAGGAAAGACGAAATAGAACAATTGAAAACAAATTTGCTTAATCACAAAATAGTTTATATGATTAAAACCCTAAGGGAAATGCCTCAATCACAACACTGTTGGAAGTGTCGGCAAATCGACATGGATAGCAGAAGCACGGTGGCACACATTTGTCTTTTACACATACACGGTCGAAGAACCATGAAAGCAAGGGTGTACCTAGAGATCCTCGGAAAGGGGGGGCCGCCGGAAACAGAGCACGAGAATCGCCGGAAGCCGCGAAGAGACGAAGGAGACGGACAGCGACTCACTTAGGGTTCGACGGCGATGAGGGAAGCAGAGGGAAATAGTCGGACGCGGGCTCTATCTATTTGGCAAGAGGGATTTAGCTTAGAAACTAAAAGAGAATGTGGGCTCGGCAAAATAAAGGGTGTAAGTGGGCTTTTGGGCGTCCTGAATCTCAATTAAGAACACTAAAAAATCTAAAAAGGCGTCCTGAAAAAATATCGTCGTCAAAAAATATTTTACAGCCGAAACTTTATCGGAAGTCAAAAATAATTTTTTGACGTCCTGAACCTATTTCAGGACGCCAAAAAAATTTTCTGGCGCCAAAAAATGTCCCAAATATTCCAAATTGCGCCAAAAATACTAATTTTAGGCGTCCTGAATGAATTTCAGGACGCCAAAAAAATTTCTGGCGCTAAAAAATTCCCCCCAATATCCTAAATTGTGCCAAAAATCCTGATTTTAGGCGTCCTGAATGAATTTCAGGATGCCAAAATTTTTTTTTTGACGTCCTAAACCTATTTCAGGAGGTCTAAAGTCTCAAACTCAAGTAAATAATTACAACAATGCCACCACCTTCACTTTTTACTTCCTTTTTTTTAAAAAGGATGTCTTTTAGGGTAGTAATATCCATATTTTGTAGTAGTGGATATTAAATGAAAAATGAGGAAGAAAAAGGACATTATGAAGGATTAAAGAATCGAAATACGAACCGTGCCGTAGAATTGTGCTCGGTCTCTTAGAGCCAAGAGGTGACGAACATGAATTGGAGAGATAGACACATAGGATGAAAACAAAGCTAAAGAACAACATACATGATCGGTTGCACTGAGAATCAATGATCCAAGATACATGCATATTGGACTTAGAATTACCTTCAGTAGGGACAGACAGAGAAGCAGATAACTGGTTTACTGAAGGTTTTGAAGGAGATGGACATTCGAGAAGACTGGGGAGGCGAGTGTATTGAGCAGCAGATTAACCGTGGAAGGACAACGGACTGTGAAAGAGAAGTCGCTGGAGATGAAACCATGGCGGGGGAAGGTGCTTGAACAAAACCGAACTAGAATCCTTGGTAGATAGATTGTTCACCGTAGACGAAGAACCAGAGGACCTGAACTTGAATCCAGGAGGAAAACCATGCTTCCTGTAGCAAATTTCCTCAGTGTGACGTGGTTTGCCACAATAAGAGCAGAGTTTCGGCTTTGAACCAGAGTGATTAGAAAACCGAGAGCCCTTAGCCATTAAAACAGATGACTCAGGAGAAATCAGAGGTGTACGCATCTCACGTTCTTGTTGCACAATTAGTGAAAAAACACGAGTAATTAGGGGAAGAGGATCAAGTAGCATAATTTGAGATTTTACAGAGGCAAAAGACTCATTCAGGCCTTTCAAGAAACGAATTACCTGATCCTCATCCCGATGAAGTAAAGCCTGACTGATTGAACCACATGTACAGGGCTTCAATGGACGGATATTTGTCATTTCATCCCAAAGAATCTTCATACGAGTGAAATACTCACTGACAGTCGAACTACCTTGTCTAAGATTACAAATCTCCTCTTGGAGATCAGCTATACGAAAGAGATCAGATTGGGAAAACCGTGACTGAAGGTCACTGCAGATTGCAGCAGCAGAATCAAACCATAAAATACTTTTGGCGATCATAGGAGAAAGGGAATGAGTAAGCCAACCTTGGACGAGATTATTACAGCGTTCCCATGCCGGAAATTTAGGAGCAGTCGACGGCAGAGGAACGATAGAACTATCAATGAACCGTAGCTTGTTCTTCGAGAGGAGGGCAGAGCGAATGGACCTGGACCAGCTATGGAAGTTGGAGCTGTCGAGAGGTGGAGCAACAAGCACGAGAGCTGGATTCTCGTTGGGGTGAATATAGAAGGGGGAAGATAGATCAATCACCGGAAGAGGGACGACAGAAACGACAGATGGAGAGGGTTGAGAAGAAGGTTGATCGGAAGCGAAGGCGGAGGCCATGGAATCTAGTGATGAGAGGCGAGGTGGAGTTCGATTTGGGTATGGCGGGGTTCAATTTGGGGATGACGGAGTGAACAAGAAACAGACTGGGTAAATGTCAAGGGAAAGGACGATGGAAAGTGATGGGAAAGTGACTGGCTTTGTACGGGAAAGGAAAGAGAGAAAAAATTGGGAGGCTCTAGATACCATGTGGCCAGATAATTTGGGAAAATAATTCCTTGAATATTATTGATAAGCAATGTGCTTTATATACAAGATGAATGTGCAAGAAGCAATACAATTACATAACAAACTATGTATCAACAACTAACTGAATAATAATCTAATTAACTAATTACAATTTCACTATGTAACACCTGTCAAAAACAGCTATGGTATGCATTACTTGATCCCATTTACGATACTCAATTTTTTTTCCTCTTCTCTACGGGATTGGGAAAAGATTAATCATTAAAGAGATCTGGGTGTGAAACGAGATGGGCATTGGCATTTAATTTGGGGTATTGCTATGTCTGGTGGTGGAGGAATAATTCAATCTTTAACGATGAATTCCAAAATCCAAGCAACCGAGCTTTCACGATTTTAAGTTGCTAGGGGAGTTTCACTCAGTTATAGGGGATGAGTGAGGAAGTTCAAGACAATCTATTAACTAAATGGCAACCACCAGATTTTGGCTGGGTCAAAATTAATGTAGATGGAGCATTGACAAGAGCTGGAGGCCGTGCTGGTTGCGGGGGAGTCATACGTTGATCATGTAGGGACATGGGTGGGTGGTTTTACTCGTTCCTTAGGAATATGTAGTGCTCAGGAAGCCGAGGAGTGGGCAATAATAAAGGACTCCACTTAGCATGGGAACTGGGATTTCGAAGAGTAGTCCTGGAATCCGATGCGAAGCAATTGGTTAATATGTTAACAGAGCAGCAATTGGAGAATAGGGATAATCTGACTTTATGGGAGATCAAGGATATCATGCGTAGGAATTGGGATCTGATAGTTCTTTTTAGTATATCCCATAGAACAACACATGGTAGTAGATACTCTGACCAAAAAAGGAATCTCAGGGGAAAAGCACTAAAGTAGCAACTTTTACCAAAAATTGTACTTAATTAGAGCATTTTCAAAAATATTTACTAAACTAATGCAGTTGATGGCGTCGCCTGACGCGACGCCACCAATGGCGTTAGGGTGTCTAACGCCACTAAGGTAGTGGCGTTAGGAAGGCTGACGCCATTAGAGTGGCGTCATACCTATCGACGCCACAGGCATAAATATATATTGACGTCACAGTGGCATCAGGCATCCTGACGTCACAGTGGCGTCAGGCATCCTGACGCCACTACTCAGTGGCGTCAAGCACCTTGACGCCACTGGTGGTGTTGCATCAGGCGACACCATCGACTGCATTAGTTTGGTAAATATTTTTGAAAGTGCTCTAATTAGGTACAATTTTTAGTAAAAATTACTACTTTGGTGCTTTTCCCGGAATCTCAGCTTCAGCATTCCTTGATGTTTGTCTTGAATATGTAAGGATTGTGGCCTAGTTACCTTATTTTAATTTGAAGTTTTCTCTTGTAGCCAAAAAAAAAAAAAAAAAAAAAACACGTATAAGCTTTTTTTTTATTTTTTTATTTTTTAATGTATAGATAAAAATATGACCAAAATGTCCATTAATTAATTAATCATGTTCTTTACTCTTCTTCCATGTTGGCTTCTTAGATGGACCTTTGCTCAAGTTCAACCTCACACTTAAACTCTTATTTAGTGTCGATAAAAGGGATTGATAGAAAAGCAAGTTCACACATTATAACTTTATAACAATGTCAAATTGTCAATAATTTCCTTTAAAATTATATTAAATAAAATGGTTTATTAGTATTTATAGTGTTTTGGATAAAATAGTCAATTATATTAGATGAAAAAGAGAGAGATATTCATATATAAGACAACAACACACATTAGACATTAACTTATAAGAAAATTTACATGACCTCAAGACACAAGAAGTTAACAACAATAGACATCCTAACTAACCAATGGTTGAATAAACAATTCCAACAACCTGATTACCTGGGGGATAAATTGATACTCCCTCCAGGTCCAATTATAAGACAATATTTTGGAGTTGGTTTTGATTCTAATTATAGGACAACATTTTAATTTTTGTCAATTTCTTCTTAAAATACCTCTATAATTTGGACCGAAGGTAGTACAATGGTCAACTCCAAGTAAAGTAATATGAGCTTGATCGAAAAGTAGCATTGTAACTATAGATACAACACTCCAGAGAAGACACCTGCAAAACCAGAGGCCATGTGCAACATCCCTTTAAATCCCAATACATATTGGATAACACTTCATTTATGTGGTGAAAAGATGATAAATAATAAAATATCAGACTCAAATGAGTAACTTAACAACTTTTTATAAACATGTGAATATATAGATTTGATTTATTTTTTTTAATTAAAAGTACAGACAAACACTTTGAAATATCTAAGTATTTATACCAAGTTTTTGGCTAACTAGAAGAATTGATAATAAGTTACAACTTATGACCAATTTTTTATTTTTTATTTTGATATCACCTTATGACCAAAATTATTTTCCCAACAAGATGGATTCCAAAGTGAAGGTGGGTCGTACTGTAGTTTTGGGCTTTTGTGCTGGACGCAACATAGGTGATCCACTTGCCTGTTATTTTTTTAATTATAAAAATAAATGGCTTCCCTGAACCCTGAAGTGATTTAATTTTTTGGATTTTGAACGATATGATGCGATGAACAACTAGCTGAAAGAGAAGACATGATCACCCAAATTCAGAAATTCTCGAAGGCCAATAACTTTTTATCTCAATCTTTCTACCTATCAAGCTCATCGTCCTCCTACAGCTACCTTTCGTCCAATTCCTGGTATATCCCAAAACGTCTCCGCAAAGACGACAATGACATTCTCTCAACCATCTCTGAAGCTATCAATAATTCCCAAACAGAGCCTCTCGATTCGTCTCTTCGAACAATCCTCCCTTCTCTCAAAGCCCACCATGTCATTAATCTCATTAACTTCAACCCTCAGTCTCTTTCCCCTTCTTCTCTCTTCTCCTTCTTCAATTGGCTCGCTTCTCGCCCCTCATTTCGCCACACTATTCAATCTTACTGCTCTATGGCTCACTTCCTGTGTACTCACCGGATGATCCCTGAAGCTCTATCCCTCATGAAATTCCTTGTCTCTTGGAAAGGCAAGGACTCTGCTTCTTTATTGTTTGCTTCTGTACTTCAAACAAGAGGTACCCACAAATCCATTATTGTATTTGATGTTTTAATTCATGCTTATATGGATTCTGGATTTGTTGCGGACGCCATTCACTGTTTTCGGTTGGCTAGGACAAATAATCTTCAAGTCCCACTTAGTTCTAGTGGTGATCTGCTTGATAAGACGATGAGGTTGAAATCAGCCGAATCTTCCTGGGCATTCTATTTGGAAATTTTGGATTCTGGATATCCTCCAAAAGTTTACAACTTCAATGTTTTGATGAATAGGTTTTGTAAGGAAGGTAATATTAGAGGTGCTCAGTTGGTATTTGATGAAATGGCGAAGAGACGTTTGCGTCCTACGGTTGTTAGTTTTAACACTTTGATCAATGGGTATTGTAAGTCAGGAAATCTAAGTGAGGGGTTTAGGTTGAAGAGTGTCATGGAAAATGAAAAAAATTTCCCAGATGTTTTCACTTTCAGTTCTTTGATCAATGGGTTGTGTAAAGAGGCCTGGTTAGGTGAGGCAAATAATCTGTTTGATGAAATGCTCAAGAGAGGTTTGGTTCCAAATTATGTAACTTTCACCACGTTAATTGATGGGCAATGCAAAGATGGGAAAGTTGATTTAGCCATAAAAAATTTCCATCTAATGATAGCCAAGGGCATCAAACCTGACTTAGTCACATACAATGCACTGATCAATGGCCTTTGCAGGGTTGGAGATTTGAAAGAGGCTAGGAAGCTTCTAGATGAGATGAGTGCAAATGGATTGAAGCCCGACAAGATCACTTTCACTACTCTTATAGATGGATTCTGTAAGGATGGAGATCTTGAACTGGCCTTGGAGATCAGGCAGAGAATGATTGAAGAAGGCATCAAACTCGACAATGTAGCTTTCACCGCGATTATTTCTGGACTCTGTAAGGATGGAAGAGTTCATGATGCTGAAAAAATGTTGAGGGAGATGATGAATTCAGGTTTCAAACCTGATTATGGCACATTCACTATGGTTATTGATGGATTTTGCAAGAAGGGTGCACCAAGATGGGATTTAAGCTGCTCAAGGAAATGCAAAGGGATGGACATGTTCCTGGGGTCGTGACATATAATGTGCTTATGAATGGACTGTGCAAGCAAGGTCAAATGAAAAATGCTAAAATGCTGTTAGATGCAATGCTTAATTTAGGGGTAGTTCCTGATGATATTACGTTTGACATTTTGCTAGATGGTCATTGCAAACATGGTAGTCCTGAAGAAATTGAGCTATTTAGAAGTGAGAAAGGGCTTATTACAGATTATGCTTCTTATACTTCTCTTCTTAGTGAAGCAGGTAAAGTTTCCAGAGATCGGTCAAAGAGATGATTGCTGCTACATCGTTATTTTTTGGAAATCCATACTTGGTGGATAAGATGGCTAACAAGTAAGTCTCCTGAGTTAAATGAAGCATCTTAATCAACTCTTCCATATTAGCTATGTTAATAGAGGACATCTTCAAGAATTAGGTTTATTGCCCAAAAGAACTTTTCAAAAACCACGAGAAGCCTCTGCCGTATTACTAGACCATTGTCATCCTTGAAGTTCTCTCTCAACATAACTGGAGATTGGAACCATATATCTCTAGATGTTTCAGTAATGGATGATTTATAAATGGAGGTTGAGGTCTTTTTGAGGATCAGTTAAATGTTATGAAGCTACTTGACTAGTAATGCTGGCATACCATTACTTAGAGCTGAGAGTCAGGGCCGGCCCGTGAAGGACTGTATCGGCCCCTGGTCCGGGGTAAGAAAAACATCTGTTTTCCAAAGTCTCGGCCCGAAAGCACTAGGGCGAGGGTCGGCCCTCCAGGGCCCGGAAAATACTATTCCAAATTTTAACTACTTTTTCTCTTTTTAAAAAAAAAATATATATAATTCGTAAATTACAACATAAATCATCTAACAAATAAGCACATTCACTAATTTATAATCAAAAGCAAACTATATTCACAAATAACTTATATAAAACATAAGAAGCATGCCACTAAGGGATATTAGTACAAAGACTATTATTGTCGTCATTTTCGCCACTATCATTAATTTCAACGACATTTGATTGTTATTTACTTTGAGTAGTAGACTCTAGTTCATGAGTAAGAATATCATGGATTTTTTTCTCCCGCTTCATGAATAATTTATAATCTTTATCTCGCAACAAATAATAAACTAAATCATAAAATTAGAGTATAGTTATTATGTATTTGTACTTAAATGGATAAATAACTTTATAACAAATACAAAATACATATAAATTATTGAAGGGCCCAACTTTAACAAGTATTCAACTTTAAAAAAAATTTGAAGGGCCTCATGGGTAGGCAGGTGTAAGCCATTGGCCTGCAGGCCAAACTTCATTTCACACCTCTAATTTGAAAGACGGAGTATCACCAAGAGGGGGGGTGAATTGGGGATACAAAATTTTCTTTCGAAAATGCTCTGTTAACTAAATGCAAAACAGGGATGATGAACATAGTAAGGAAAAGAGAGATTGAACACAATGGATTTATACTGGTTCGGTCCAAATCCTTGACCTACGTCTAGTTCCCAGACTCTCCGGGATTCCACTAACTCAAATGATTACACACTCTGTAACTCACAGAGTAATTCTCTCACTAGAACTTACTACCCCTTACAAGTTGTAATCAAGTAACCCAATCCCAAAGTCCCAATACTTTGAGATTCTTAAAATTAAGATAATCAATAAAGAACTCTCCAAAAGAGTAGATAAATAATCACTGAAGATTGATATATCTGAAGATATTAACTCTTAGAGTAGAAACAGTAAATGCTCTTAATCACTAATTGAATGCGCAGAGTTTCGGTAGGTGAAGACGTGAATGCTTCTGCTATTTATAGATGATAACATTTATGACCGTTGAGACGAGATTAAATGAGCTGTTGTGAGTAATGAATATATCCGTTGAGATTACGTTGCTCCATCTCTTCGTATACTTTCGACATTCGTCCGTTATTCTCCGTTGACATTCTTTATTCAAATTGTCCGTTGAGACACAATCAGAATGTTGTCTAGGAAATAGTCGGAATGCTTTTCGCTTGCTCAGAAGTCGATTTTCCTCTTTCTTCTTTGTCTTTGGTTCAGCATTTAATGCATCTGACAAGATTTTGCTTTATGGAATTTTGAAGATTAAAACTTGTTAATCATGTCCGTAAATCACTAGCAAACTGATTAAACTTGATTAGAAACAATAACAATCAATAATATCAAGTCCCAAGATTTAATCAAAGAGTTTGATTACTTAAGACGGTGAATTCAAATTGATCGGATAACTCGAGTTGCACAAGTGATAACTCGAGTTAGAAGCATGTTCAGAGAATAATTGTCAATATAAGTCAACTTGAGTTATAGTCATTAACTTGAGTTATATTTCATTAAATTCAAACAGAGAAGAAATTGCATATTGGTTAACTCGAGTTAGATAAAGAAACTCGAGTTGTTTCTTTGCACAGAGAAGCTTCAGATAAAATAACTTGAGTTATAAAACTTAACTTGAGTTATGTAACTCGAGTTATTACTATTAACTCGAGTTGTCTTAACAGTTATCTCATACAGAGACCAAAGGGGAATATCATAACTCGAGTTGGATATGGTAACTCGAGTTATATCAGAAGCTCATATCAGTTCATGTTCTCTGACTTATGCATAACTCGAGTTACTCACAAAATAACTCGAGTTATATCAGATATAGAAAATCTGATATTGCGATGAGCTTTTAAAACCTTGAAGTACATTTCATAACTTGAGTTGATTAGTGGCAACTCGAGTTATGACTTATGTAAAAACTGATTTTGTTAAAATCATGACTTGAGTTGTGATTAATAACTTGAGTTACTTTCTTTGGAAGAAATGAATTTTCTAAGTCCTTTAACTTGAGTTGTATTCAATAACTTGAGTTACTAATTTTCTAGATCATTTTTCAAGGAGCTTAAATGTAATTTGACTGAACTTAGCTTTGCAATTTAACCCATTAATTATTACAATTGTTAGATATCATTAAAACACATAGAAAACTAACACAATTTCCAAGCCCGGCCCTTTAAACGGGTTTTTTCATGGCTCTTATTACACTAGTGAGCTACTGAAAGCTAATTGAACAAGGAGGGCTCTGACACTGTGTTACTTGGTCATTAGGGGAATATACCAAGGGCATAATTGGTAAAATGCAGTTAAAACTCTTCATTTAACTTTTTCTCTTATTCTCAACTATGTTTGGTAATCTGTTGGTTCTGCTTTGGATGAGGAAGGAAACGGAATGCCCTTGTACAAGTACAAAGAAAATGACTTCAAAGGCCTCATATGTCATTATGGTGTTCCCTAGCTTCATTTCTTGACTTGGGATTTTGTTTAATGGTACGGGGAGTCTAATGGTACCAATGTGGGTTGAGATGGCAAACAGTCTTGGTCTTGTCCTTGTATGGAGAAAAACACAAATTCGAATTTTGAAAAACACACTTATTGGGAGATGCAAAAACCCTTTATGTCGTAAGTCTCGAAAGTATTATACCCTTGACCAAATGGAAAAAAAAAAAAAAAAAAAAAGTAGTAGTCTAAGAAAAAAGGGGGAGTCTAATGATCTAACTTTATAGTGCAATGCTGCGAAGAGCACACAGCTGGAAGCCTCGACTCGCATCTCATACTGTAATTCCGGTTGGATGCGTTCCATGCATAAGGTTGGGAATTAAACATCTAACCACTTGATGGTTGGCCTTTTTTTTTTTTTTTTTTTTTTTTTTTTTTTTTAATTTATTAATAATAGATGGTTGCCCTTTTTGTTCTTGTACAATTTTTATATTTCTCTTCTGAATAAATGTTACCGGTTACCTTTTTTTTTTTTTTTTTTTTCCCGGTACAACATGTTACTAGTTTCTATTCAGAAAAACGTCAGAATCGACTTGAAATTGGGCCATCAAAACTATAGCTTCCCAATATGGAATTGGACGAATAATACTGGATTGAATATGGTGGAATTTTACATTTTTGGTGAAATGGACCCAATGAGCCATAATAGATGGGTTTAGATAGGCCTCATGCAAAACTTTTCATCCACTTACAGTTAATTAACTAATAACTACCCCTCATTTTTGGGTTATTTGGTGAAGAGTCGAACTTTCTCACCAAAAGAGAAAGAGTTCGATCCGGAGTTCGTCAAGCGCATTGAGGTAGACATCCTAAGGGTCTACGAAGCAGCGGAAATGCTGGGAAGAGGTGGAGGCATGTGTATTCGTTGACCCAGTATATCTGTAGACTGGGTTCCAAGCGCCTTTCTCTTGGACTGTGGGTGAGTCCAACCCCTTTCCTAAAATTTTTTTTAGCAAAAAAAAAAAAAAAAAAAAAGGCTAATAACTACGGCCCTATTTTTTTTTTCCCAAGTAAACTCCCTTGGATTTTATCTGGTTCAAAGAGTTCACAATTCAACATATAAGTTTTGGAAATTTTCGAATTCTCTCTGCTCCTGAACTCTTTCCCCTTGTTTATCAGAAGAATAGCATATCAGTATATCACTAGAATTGCCAACAAGCAACCAAGGCACTTCAGAATTGAAAGAATAAACTTTGGCACAAAGATCTATCATGTGAATTTTTCCTCAACAAAATGAAGATGAGTGGTTCACTACCAGAAGTTAGTTGTACACCCATTTCAGATAGTTCTTCCAATCCCTATATATAGAATCTTTCCCACAGCCATACTTAGCTTTTAGGCATCAAACCCATAGAGCTTCCGGCAAAGTTTCATGATGAACGCCATATTTTGACATTGCAAATCCTTGAGTTCCAAACCCTACCATTTTTTCTTGTTTCATATGGTCCAACACAATGAGATGTGCCTTCCTCCCTTCTTGACTTTGATTTTAAAAGAAACTTAACTTCTACCATTTTTTTTTTTTTTTTTTAAAAAAAAAAAAACGTTAAGAAACCCTTTAGGAAGAAGCATCGTTTGCATTTGACAACCTGCCAAGGCCAAGAACAGAAATTGGATTCAGACGGTAGGATGGTTCTTCTTGTCATGGTTAGAAGGCTACCCTTCCACGTTGACAGGCATCTTTGGGTTCATTGGATAATGGGCAGTTAGGTCATTTTGGTAGCTATTCTATGAAGCAAAGGAACACCAAGACATCTCCCCAATCTCCCATCAGCTAGCTAGCTGAGCTCACTTGAAGTTAACAAACCTTGAGAAGAAGGCTTTGGCTTTGATGAGGTTTACTTATGCCCCTAGACTTTGCAAAACAATTGCATGACATCACGCATTACATCAATCTGTTTACGTAAGGCTTAACCAGATAGCAAGATCATCTGCAAATAATAGATGAGAGATAGAAAGTCCTTCAGTTGCCCATTTTGATACCTTTCCACTTGCCTCGATTAACTTCCTTATTTATCATTTATCCTAACTTTTACGTACGTAGAACAAAGAGATATGGACTTAAAGGGTCTCTTGTCTAACTCCACACGAAAGTTGAAACAAGTGAGACTCTTCTAAGTGCATGCCATAATAAGATTAACCAAATCATCCGTAAGGCCTACGTCTATCACGGTTGTTTGCAATAAACCCCAATCAAGATCATTATATTTATATCTACTAATACTTTGACTGCTATGGGTGCATATAGCTGCTTGGCCTATGATCACATTATCTATTGGCTTTGGGCAATTTGGAGGGAATTTCATATCGTTGTAAAGAATCCCAATTACCAAAAGCATCTTAGAGATTTTGCTCAAAGTCTCTAGCCATCTTCTTGAGTTCACTATGATAAATAACCTATTTCTTTGTTCATATTGAGCAGCTTCAATTTTCTGTCTTTATTATCGTTTCATTGCATGGTCCAGGCATGGAAAAGGCTAGTTTTCATGTATTCCCATCCGATTGATTTAATGATCGGTATGTATTTAGTTAATTATTTGTAATAAATGCATATTACAATTTACTCCCATTGGAACTACCCTTGTGTATCTAATCAATACGGATACTTTTAAGGAAAAAATATAAATTTGAAAAACAAAATGGGCTTAGGTCTAAGTGAATTTCTTCTCTCTCTCTCTCTCTCTCTTTTTTTTTTTAAAAGGACTGGAGATAGTATTATGGGAGAATCCCATATAAAACTACTTAAAATAGAAAAATTCTAAATCGGGTTGGTAAATTCAATAAATTTTTAATTGAGTCATTAACCCAATTTAGGATTTTAAAATATGGGTAAAATAACTTTAATACATTTTCCTCTCTCCTCATTAATGAGTTTTATTACTTCCTAACTTATGTTTCCCATGTATATATCAAAATTAATTTTAATACAACAAAATATGATTCATTCAAATATATTAAGTATATCATCATAAGAATAAAAATCTACAATATTTTCAGCAAAGAGTTCATTTTATTAACATGAACAATTTTTTTGAGATTAAAATTATTTTTTCATATTTGTCAATCTTTTTCCTTCCACAATAATCAAGTAAAAAACAAAAGATGGAAAGAATTAAGAAAAATGACTAGGTTTAAAAAATATATATCATATTAACTAACTTAAATAACTTCATTAATATCATTAAAACATGTAAATATGTCATATTAAGCATTGAAGGGAGCGAGTAGAAGACAAAAGGCCTCTTCTCATGGGTTTTGTACTCTTTTTTAACAAACTGGAATTCAAACTCGATTTTGTAGTCTAGTTGGTCCCCGCTACCAAATAACTTTAAGTAATTATCAGGAACTCGTTTCCCTGTCTATCATTTATATAGGAAGGGAGAGTTTGGCCCCTCTAATGAAATCTATATGATCTTGATTTAATTTTTTTCTTACTTTTTGTTTTTTCAAAAAATATATTTTAATGAGTATGGAATCTAAAATAAAGATAATCTGTCGACTAATGTTTTTTCAAAAAATTATTTTTTATTTAAAAATCACCAGATAAAACAATTAAATATGGATAATCTACATCTCATCTATACAACCTAGAGAGGTCGAGCTCTCTGTGCCAATCCTTCCAAAGGATAGGTGGGGAGTCCATACTTTTCACAATCAATCTTGTGTTATGACATTGTGCATCAAGACCATGAACTCGTACATTTTATATTTTTAAGTTAAAGTTTACTTTTAGTCTTTTGAGTTTTATATAAAATATACTTTTGGACCCTTAACTTTATAAAGTATACTTTTGATCCTAAAATTCTAATACCGTTAATGTTGCTAACAGAAAATGTTGACGCAGCAAATTCAAGTGGTGACTAATAACATTTAATCACACAAATTTTATATATTCTTCAATTTGCCCATATTTTAAATTTAAGCTTAATAACATTTAATTACACAGTCATCACTTAAGTTTACATCGTTATCACTTGAGTTTGCATTTCCTGTTAGCAAAATTAACGGTGTTAGAATTATATGACTAAAAGTATACTTTATAAAATTAAGAGACTAAAAGTCATGTAAACTTAAATGACTAAAAGTATATTTTTAGACCTTTTTTTTTTTTTTTGTTACATGCATGCTACTATGATGATGAGTTGATAATCCAATTTTTCGGGCTAATGCTAGCCCAATGGATTTGGGCTGAATCCGAATCAATAGGCCCGATTCTAAGTGATAGTGCCTCTTGCCCTCTAACCATTTCAATGTCAACTCGATATTTTTTTTCGTCGAGGATTGACACAATAGATTAAGGTGTCGGCTTTCTTTAAAATGGAGGAGGTTTAATATTCGCTAGTTGATGTGAAGGTCTTATTGTTAGATGATCTGTAAGTATACGTAAGCGTTTTACGGCGGAGGTATGTCTTGACACGATGGGATGCTTGATGTCTACCCCCACCTAAACTTTTTTATAGAAAAAAAAAAAAAAGATATTCTTTTTTGCTCAGAAGTCAACTTGATGTTCTTCTTTTTTTTGCTCAAACAACTTGATATTCCAATGAAGAGACTTTTCTCGTTGTTTCAATATGCATCAGAGTGACCTTGAAATTTGTAGAGTAGGACGTACCATGCAGAAAATGGTGCAGAAACATTCGGACCAGTGTGTACGGAAGATAATATTTTGGGAAAATTACGCTCAGGTCCCAAGGAAGGGAATTAATCACAACAAAGTCCTTTGAAATCATGAAATTACACATAAGTTCCTAAGGACTTACGTGTAATTATTTGTGAATGTAAAATTTCCATTTTGGACTTATGTAATTATTTTCATTTCTCAAGTCAGAAACTATTTACAACAACAAATACTATATTTACAACGAGAAAAAAGCATATATTTGCAACAACCTTTGAAAACTTGGATTTTTTTTTTCATTTCTCAAGTACAGAGGCTATTTACAACAATAAATGCTATATTTATAACAGAAAAAGCATATATTTACAACAACCTTTAAAAACTTGGATTTTTTCCATTTCTCACGTCCAGAGGCTATTTACAACAACAAATACTATATTTACAACATAAAAAGTATATATTTACAACAACCTTTGAAAACTTGGATTTTTTTCATTTCTCACGTCCAGAGGCTATTTACAACAACAAATGCTATATTTACAATAACTTTTGAAAACTTGGATATTTTTTTTTTTCATTTCTCAAGTCCGGAGGCTATTTATAACAACAAATACTATATTTACAACGGAAAAAACATATATTTACAACAACCTTTGAAAGATTTTTTTTTTCATTTCTTACGTCCAGAGGCTATTTACAAAAATAAATGCTATATTTACAACATAAAAAACAGATATTTACAACAATCTTTGAAAATTTGGATTTTTTTTTATTTCTCACGTCTAGAGGTTATTTACAACAACAAATGCTATATTTACAACAGAAAAAGCATATATTTACAACAACCTTTGAAAACTTGAATTTTTTGCATTTCTCACGTCTAGAGGTTATTTACAATAACAAATGATATATTTACAACGAGAAAAAAGCATATATTTACAACAACCTTTGAAAACTTGGATTTTTTTCATTTCTCATGTCCAGAGGCTATTTACAATAACAAATGCTATATTTACAATAGAAAAAGCATATATTTACAACAACATTTGAAAAATTTTGCAGATTCCCCAATCTGAAACTATACGAATCACAACCTCCATTTGAACTCGCCTTTCCCGACTTACCTACCTCGCTTCTACTTTGATAACTCACTCTTCTTCTTCTTGTCCGACTCCCCTAAATTCCTCCCGAATTTCCCATACCCGCATTGCCACGAAACACACCGGAGTGGTCAACTGGCGGGAGTTACCGACACCGCCTGCTTCGCATCCACACAACCCATTGATCAGTGTCACCAGCCACCGCCGTGCAGAAGCATATGATCAGCAACGACGTTCAGACACGAATCTGAGTTTCACCCAGATCCGTTCAGAATCTGAAACTGCCACCTCCAGACTCAAGTCAAACTGATTTAGAAATTGCATTTGTTGAGGGAAGGTCGGTTATGTAAGAAGCTTCATCATGCAATTATAATGTGAAATTATCACCATCTTAAAGAACTCAAAAAACTTCTGAGCAAAAAAAAATAGAACTAAAAAAACTTGACACAGATAATTCAAACACCAAGAATCAACCGTGGTGGACGATGACAGCGTTGGAATTATTATGGAAGGAAGGTCTCCAAGCAGAAGCAGTAAGCAAGCAAAGATCCTTCCAACCAAGTTTGAGTGTGCCATTATCTTCCACCAAGGTATACCCATCGGAAGGGAACACGCCGAGAAGAAGGCTGGCTTGCGTGGTGGTGTTTCCGGTGAGGAGATACCTCGGAACCCACATTGCTTTGAAGCTTTTCCCGCCGATTATGGAACTTGAGCTCCCCGGTCCTCGACGGACCTCCGACGGCCCAAAGACGTTTTGAATCTCCCTCAACGAAGCCGCCGCTCCACCACGTGTCTCTCCTCACTCTCCTCCCCATAGCTTGATCCCGAGAGAATCAAATAGTGCCGAGTAGTAATGTATGGCTTCCACAAACCTCCTTAAGAATGACCCTGCGTGGCTCAGATCCTGCTCCACCACCGTCACCACTTTAGGTGCCAACCTGCACAATAATATTCCTCCATTAATTACAACTAGGTAGAAGAATGAGAGAGGAAAGAGAGAAGAAAAAGGGAGAGAGGAGAGAGACAGGAGAGAGGGAAGCATATCTAGTATTTGCACATTAATGGAGGTAACTTGCATATAAGGGGGAGGGTATTCACGAAGGTGAGTGTTTTAATTAGGGGAGATGAGGGTAGAAGCGGGAATCGGGGGCCGGCTCGATCCTAAGAGCTGGACCTTGAAAGGTCAGGGCCTAAAAGGGCTGGCCCTTTTAGGCTTGGGGGGGGGTAAGAAAAACGTCTGTTTTTCAAGGTCCGGCCCGATAACATGTAGGTCGGGGCCAAGCCAATAGGGTTGGAAGACATTTTTATGAATTAAAATTACTTTTCTTACTTTTTTTTCGAGAGATAGGTCGGGGCCAGGCCAATAGGGTTGGAAGACATTTTTATGAATTAAAATTAGTTTTCTTACTTTTTTTCGAGAAATATAATTAGTGAAATACAACAATTAAAGTTCTAATTTATCAAATAAATGTTTTCAATGTTAATGTCTACACAACACACTTAATGCAATAAACAAACGTAGTCACTATTCATAATCAAGAATAAACTATTGTCCACAAATAATTCACACAAAGCATAAGAAGCTTACCACTAAGCAACATAAGTACAATGACTATCATTTTCATCTTCTTCATCATTATCATCAATTTCTAAGATATTTGATTGTGCTTCACTTCTAGTAGTAAGCTTTGTTTCATGAGTAAAAAATATCAAGAATATCTTCTCTCACATTATGAATACATCCATAATTTTTATCTCGAGCAAATATGAAACCAAATCATAAAATTAAAGTATAGTTATTATATATTTATAATTAAATGGACAAATAATCTCATTGGTGTATTAGTGGACTCAATCATAATGGAAAATAATTTTAGTTAAATAGTCATACAGACACAAGACCAAGTTGGGGCAATTAAAGTTGGAAACATGAACATGTGGTTGCCCTTGACAGTAAATAATATAATTAGCCAAAGAGGAGCATGCTCAGAGAGAGAGAGAGAGAGAGATAGATATCCCACAATTCTTGATTCCTGTTGACATTGTGCCCTCTAACTAATAATCATGCACTGACTTCTTATTCATAAACAAGTGTAGAATTTGGATTATGAAAAAAAAAGTGTAGAATTTGGATGCTTCAACCACCCCGGATAGATATTTAATTTCTTTTTATTATATACATTCTTTTGGATTTTTTATTGGTATCTGACACTACTACTAACAACCCACTAGCCGGGTTTGCGTGAAAGTAAACTCACAATGGGACGCTATCTTTAAGTAATTATTAGGTTGCATTCCCATACTTTAAAACATGAGATAATTGGTTAAGGTAGAACGAGCCTAGCCACTCAATTTAAACACTTGGTGGTACAATTTTTTTTTTTTTTTTTTTTTGATGTGGTGTATGATATCTAGTACTCCCTCCCGTCCTAATTATAATGCAATATTTAGGAGTTTGTTTTAGTCATAATTATAACACAATATTCTAATCTTTGTCAATTTCTTCCTAAGATACCTCTTCAATTTCTTCCTAAGATATGAATGAGGGATTATATGAAATCAATAAGATAATTGAAGTGCATGCAAAATTTATATATGGAAATTTTAGAAAAACGAGTAAAATTAACTAATTTAACTCATATCCTTAATCTCTCTAAAATCAGTTAGATATGTCCTATAATTAGGAACGAGGTAGTACTATGAGATCAAATCCGGGTATTATTGAGTAGGGGTAGAAACAAGCCAAAATTTGGCTAAATAGCTCTGAAACTGTAACAAAAGCCTAAAGTTTGAGCCTAGGCTTATATTCAGGCTTTTTTAGGCTTATAATGTAGGCATTTAAATAAGCTTAAAAATTAGTGCTTAAAGGCCTATAATTGAAAGCTTACAATGTTATTTAAATAAAATTTAATTCTTATAACTTAATAAATCTAAATTAAAATTAATTCAAAAAGCTATTATTTGAGTTTAAAATTATAGAGAACTAACCCACTATGATAATTTAATAATTTTATTTTTAAATAAAAATATAAATATATCATTAACACATATAATATAAATGAAATTATATTTTAAAATATATAAACAAGCTCCGGCTTGAAGGCTTACAAGCCAGACTTTTATAGAATAGGTCTAGCCTATTTATATATTTAGGCCTCTAAATATGACTTAACCTAGCCTTTTTGTTAAACAGGGCAGGCCAAGCCCTAACCAGGTCAAGCCGTAGGCCGCGATAAGGGCCTAACCTATTTCCACCCCTTATTTTTGAGTTTAAGTATAGATACTTTTTAAAGAATTTTTTAAAAATATATATTTATATGGGCTCAAACCTAATATTTCATACCCAAACAAACATAGCCCATTCCATAAAGATTCTAGAATTGATTTGGGGTCGGAGTGCCTCATTCTAATTAGGACAAGGGTGTGGACTAATTAATTATTGGGAAAATTACGCCCAGGTTCTAAGGAAGAGAATTTATCACAATAAAGTCACTTGAAATCATGAAATTACACAGAAGTCTCAAGGGACCTGGTTGTAATTAAATCTAAATGTACAATTACCAATCTAACCTTCCCTCTCATGTCTTCCAATTCCACTCTCTCTCCGTTCTCCTTCTTCCTTCTCCCATCTCTCTCTCCACTCTCCCTTTTTCTTCTCTCTTTCAAAAATAATTCAACCCACAAAAAGACTTAATCCGACCTACTCAAGTCAAGTGGCGAGAAGATAAAATAAGACATTGCCATTGTTATACTCTCTCTATTAGCTATCTAATGAATATATATATATATATATATATTAAAAAAATTCAAATTGACACCTTCGATCGATTTTCCATTAATCTATCATAAGATTATCATACCTTTACGAAGCCGAGAGTGGTCAAATCGTGATTTTGCCACAGCCCATTGACTTGCGACTTCGGTGAGGCGATTTTTCTTGAGACTTAAGACGAGATCGAGAAGGCGAATGCTTTTGAATGGTTCAAATACTTCAATCTTTAGGTCGGCCATAATTACAAGGAAAGGAAGCAGCAATAAGCATTTTGTAAATTGTGATGAACAAATAATATAGCATTTTTTTTCATTTCTCAAGTCCGGAGGCTATTTACAATAGAAAAAGCATATATTTACAACAAACTTTCAAAACCAGGATTTTTTTTCATTTCTCAAGTCCAGATATTAAGTTCAATGAGTAGGTGCAGATAGTCACTTACTCATACAACTTAATATTTTGAAATGATATTCACTTCTTAAGCTAGCCTTATATAGCTGTCAAAATTCTCAGAAGATGTTGCGAATATATGCGTTTTCTGTTATAAATATAGCATTTATTGTTGTAAATAGCTTCTAAACATGAGAAATGAAAAAAAAAAAAAATTCTGGTTTTTAATGGTTGTTGTAAATATATGCTTTTTTGTTGTAAATATAGCATTTGTTGTTGTAAATAACCTCTGGACGTGAGAAATGAAAAAAAATCCAGGTTTTCAAATGTTGTTGTTAATATATGTTTTTTCTGTTGTAAATATAGCATTTGTTGTTGTCAATAACCTCTGGACGTGAGAAATTAAAAAAAATCTAGGTTTTCAAAGATTGTTGTAAATATATACTTTTTCTATTGTAAATAGCCCTGGACTTAAGAAATAAAAAAATCTAGGTTTTCAAAGGTTGTTGTAAATATATGCTTTTTTTGTTCTAAATATAGCATTTGTTGTTGTATATAGCCTGCGGACGTGAGAAATGAAAAAAAAAATCAAAATGGTAATTTTAAATTTACAAATAATTACACAAAATTCCCTAGTGACTTCTGTATAATTTCATGATTTTAAGGGACTTTATTGTGATAAATTAATTTTTCCTTAATTAATATTATTATATATTTATTTATCTGATACAGTTAGGAATATTTTAATGATTAAAATATTTGTTGTTGCAGTTAGTGGTACAGGCGGCTCGTGTTGGGCACTGTGCTAAGCGGCAGAAACATGGACATGTACGTATTACTATGTCTTAAATAATTCTTAAAGTCAATTATATATTCCAACCTTTTAGTACCTATTTTAATTTTTAAGCATGTCTTTCAACCAAAATTACTACTTTTGTTATCATAAATCGTTTAATCGCTCAGCTCACTGATTTTTTAAAATTATGCATTTCTGCTTTATATAGAATTTTAAGATTAATCATTACTCGTTTCGTAATTGTTTTATAAATTTTAAATTATATATAAATTGTGCGTGTGATGAAATGCATGTCTTATTCTTTTACTATTATCACTAGTTTTAAATATAGGATAAAGTTTATAATATAATTTATACTATAAACTTTATCCTATATTTAGAACTAAATAAGTATCAATTATTCATCATGTACGAGTATGGCCATGTGAGAATGTCACTCCGTAACGTGCACAAAAATTAATTGAGATATTGAGCATTATTGTAAAAAGATATTTTAAAGTAAGATTAAGGAGTAATTTGGCTAACAAATTATTATCTCGAGGAAAGCGCCAAGACAAATAACTTTTAAGTGCACCAAAAATACCAAAAAAATTTAAACATGTGCAATCGAGCGCCCAACACAAAAAAGTTTTACTCCATTTTGTGTGTTATTTGCGTATATTTTTAAAAGTTTTTTTGGTATTTTTGATCTACTTAAAAGTTATTTATACCAGTCCTCCCGAGATAAAAGTTCGTTGGATATATTAAAAAATTAATTTATAATACTGAATGTTATTGAAAAAAATATTTTAGATACTATATGTATTAAAAAATTAATTTAAGATCTTGAGTCTTATTAAAAGAATATGTTAAATTATTGGATGTTACGTAACCCATTTAATAGATATTGTGGATTAAGTATTATATTTACTATCAAATCTAATATGTAATTAAATTATATATTATAAGGATAATTCAAATCTAATATCTAATTAGCTTATATATTAAGGATAATATAGAGCATCGGTATTTTTTTTTTTTTTTTTTTTTTTTTTTTTTTTTTTTTTTTTTTTTTATAATTGTGCGGTTCTCAATTCTTTTGAATGTTGAAGGTTAAAAAAAAAAAAAAACTTTTGAATCTTAGGTAATATTTCAACATGTAAAATAACATCAAACACGATCATGTTATTTCTTAATAGCATTCAACACATTGTTATTATTTTTCAGATACTCTCTCTGATCTTAATAAGACACCAACTAACAATTCTCACAAACCAATAAAAATAGTTAAAGTCAATAAAGTTAGCTTACCATTTAAGTAACTTCCAATTGTACTCCTACTAATTGTACTAAACTTTAATATCATATTAATTATTACTCTTAGTCTCTTACCGACTACCCTTATTTATTAGAAGTATACATGGAAAAGAATAACTAATACTCATTAAAAACAAGCAAATGTCTTATAAAAAAGATCAAATAAACTTGATAATTCATACCTTATAATAAGAACTAGAGAGAGTACATCAATTACCTTTTGATGTTAATTTTCAGTTACAATCTTATTTATAATTTAAGATGCTGGATATAATATAAAGAAGATTAGAGTGTTGAATGTAATTAGAAAATAAGATTAAAAAGATGGATCTACGGAATACGGGTACCGATTTCCTATTGTGGATAATGATGTGCAGATATATACACACACACATATATATATATATATATATTTAAAAAAAATGAGGACAACAAAAACAAAAGATGAATCACACGTGGATACGATGAAATGTTGAGGTTTCATTGGGGGAACGTTTTTCAATTCTGATTTAATTATTTCTCTAAACATGTGCTTAGGTCTTAATTGCCTAATTAGTAGGCATGTGAGCATGTCCCCCAGCCTATAGGAACTGTTTTTTATTTTAGGTGACAAAACCTATAACAAAACAAAACAACACACTGTACTATATTTGTATTATTCTTCATTAAAAATACAAATTGTTATATTAATCTTCGAGTTTGACAAGCCAAGCATGCCCCGACTCTCTCTCTCTCTCTCTCTCTCTCTTGCCCCACCACTCTGTGCTACATTTTTATTCCTTGGCTTTTGCAAGTGTTCAAAAGACTAGTCCCCTTTTGACATGTGCTTGCGGGTTCTAATTCTCCCATTAATTAATTATATGATTCGGATCGATTTACTTTAGGGGAATTTTTCAGTTAATTCTACAACTTATGAAGCACATTAATTATTATTATCATTATTTTCTTACTTTTTGCTGTATTTTCCAAAACATGATATTTTTTCCAAGATTTATGACAACTTTTATAAAAAAATTGATGTATGTGCCTGTGTCGTTTAACGTTCAAGACAACAAATACCATGATTTTAATAATGGAAATATTGTAAATCATAAACATATACTCCTTTCATCTTATAATTCACTTTCAACGTATTTCGCTTGAATCAAGAAAAACACTAAAACTCATTAATTTTGTCTTAGCATTTAATAACTTTCCATCTTTATCATTATTTAAAACACACTTTACTCTAAGAGTACATAGTTAATACTTTGTACGATCCTTAATATAAGACAAAATTTTTATATTTGTCAACATTTTTTAATTTACCCATATTGATGCTCCCTCAATAATAATCAAGAAGGAGGAGGAATGAGGGACTTAATGAAGATATCAAAATAACTAGGGTGTTTTAGAAAATACATGTTATATTACCTAATTCAATTAACTTCTTAATCTAACCAAATGAGTTAAATATATCTTATATTAAAGATAAGGCGATACAATTATAAATTGTAAATTTGTAAATATATCAAAATATTATTTTTGTGATAAATATTTTTAGGAGTTTAATTAAAATTTTGGCTTGTAGATAATAAAAGTTTACTTTTTTTTTTTTTTTCTTGTGAACATTTTAATTTTGTGTCATGGACTTTAAATTTCACTTTACACTAGCTAGCTGCCTATATAGGAAGCATATTTTGAGGATCCAAGTGTTATATTCTGAATGGGAAAGTAGGTTTTGTAGGATAAGTTTGGTTGTTTTTGTAATCACTTGCTTTGTCATCCCATTACACAAAGTGCTTTTATCTTTATATCTTCATTTCTCAACACTCATATTCTCCCCCCCCCCCCAAAAAAAACCAAAAAAAAAATGGCCGACCCCCCAAAATGGCCGAGCTAGCGTTTTCAAGGAAAATTCTTGGCTCTTGAATATAGAAAGCTCTTTTTTTTATAAAAAAAAAAAAAAAAAAAAAAGAAGAAGAAGAAGAAGAAAAAAGAAAGAACAGTAGAAAGTTTGAGATCTTTTACATTTTAGGATTTCACATTTCATGTCAAAATTTGTCTCAAGAAGTTAAAAAATTTCAGAACTTTACATCCAACATTTTTTTGGGTGAATATCCAGTAATTTTCATATGAATTATTTTTTAAAAAAATTGAATGAATAATCTATAAATATTTATTAATTTAATCATAAAACACACACACACAAATAGGTTAGATTCAAAACTCTAACATATTTATCTATTAAAACTTTTATTTATTCACAATTTTTCCATATATCGTGTATGTAATACCATAACAATGATGTTTCGTTAAGTGTTGTTTATTTCATTAATAACAGTGAGATCAAATAGTACGAGTAATAGACTTTAACCCCTTTTAAACAAGATATGGTGTTTGTGTTTGGTAAATTGAAAAAAATATATGTGGGAAGAGTTTCTCACAATAAAGCAATAATGGCTTCGAGATCCATATATATATATATATATATATTACATTTATTCTCAATGACTAAGCCATTTGAAATTATGCTGTAAACAATCCTTCTTGCTTAGCATTTATCCAAAATAAGTGCCTACTTTAATCATTTTCAATTTAGGAGTTGTATGGTACTTTAAATGAACCAATGAACAATTAAAAAAAAAAAAAACTATATACTTTTTTTGGGCGAACGATATACCATTATTTTTAAGTAGCAAAAAAAATGAAAAAAAAAAGTTATTTTTTCATTTTTCATTTCCAAATTCCAAATAGAACATTAAACTGCCATTGATGGAGCTAAACTGCTTTAAAAGTCGAGATTCTGTAAAGGAAAAGCAGATTTTTCCCTTCCTTCTATCTCAATCTGAATTCGCAACCCCACCCCACAGAAAGTCTTCAAAAGCACTGAACTCATTCTCTGTTTGCATTTTTTTCCTAAAAGAATTAATATTGCCTGTTCCTGTTGATAACTTATTGATGTGATTTTTTCCTAAAAGATACTATGAACATATGAAGTAAACGAAAAAAAGAAAAAGCAAAAAGCAAAACAACTAGAATAAAGCTTTTATCGTTTTAAAGCGCCTTAGTAGCGTGGCATGGGAGCTTGGCTCCCCTCCTCATGTCAGGGGTTGAACCCCGCCCCCTCCCCCTACTATGTGTATCAACAAAAAAAAGAATAAAACTTTTATCCATTAAACAGAGTTACTTACTTAGGTGTCGCTATGTCAATGTGTTCTATCAATAATCAAATCTTTAGATAATTATACTCTATCAACAATAAAAACTTTGAATATATTATTAATTAAAAGATCTCGCTTGACAACTTCATTTTGAGTGTTCTCTACATTGTTTGATCAATCTCCTTACTGACACATTTAAGGTTCTTTTTTAATGCATACATACCATATTAAACGATTTTCTATCATTTTCTCTTAAACAGATGCTACTCCAACTCTTTATTGTGGATGTTATCATTTTTTGTATAACCACATATTCATCTTGCTACCTTAAGCTATCTCCACTTTATGCTCATGTTATCTCTTCAAAACATTCATTACCACAAGGGATTGCTGGTTTTATAACAATGAGATAAAATTTTCCTTTTATCTTATATATAGTTTCTGATAACAAATAACTCCATTGACTTTTGTCCCAAAAAAAGTAAAAAGAAAAGCAAAAAAAGAAGAAAAATTTGTGAATTTTCTTTTGTTATTGGAAAGCTCAGCGTGAGAAATACGTGAGACCCATTTGTTTTCTGGTGTAGTGATTTGCTGATGATACTCACGTGGCTGAAATTCAATGAGGATGAGAGAAGAAGAAGGAAAAAAAGAGAAAAAAGGGGGTTCGCTTCAAATTCAACAAAAATGAAAGATCAAACAATATCGGAGTTATATATACATATGGCCCTGATGCTTTTACAATTTCGAGTGTGGGAAAATGGACCATCGCATTATTATTATTATGTGTTCCAACGAAAATTTGTGAGCTTAGTAGTGATAGAGATTGAAGAAGATGCCATGGTGGTGTGAAGAAAGAAACCCTCCAATCCCTTTCTGTTTTGGTGGCTTTAAGAGGATATGTCATCTCCCAACTTGGCGCTTCCAATATTCTTTCGTTGGTCAATTACAAGTCACTGCTTTCGTTGTTGTTATCCTCTTTCGCTATAGCTGAACCAAGAAGAACCACAAATTTTGAACTTGCTTTTGTGAAATACTGAAATTTCTGTTGCAGTGAAGAACTACTGAAGATTTATGCTTTCCCACCACGTGAAGTTAGTCAGTAAAAGATTCTCCAGATCTTTGGGAAAAAATGAGCACCAAAGCTGTTTCGTTTTAATAAGATCAAGGGTTAATTATATTGTGACTATATATTAATTTAATTCTTCTAAAAAAAAAGTCCTATTGGGAGACTCTTCTTATCATAATCAGGTACGCGACATGGGTCGGATTCGGATTAATTAGGACGAAACTCTAAATATCTAAATACCGGATTGGCAAACAAAAAAACAAAAACCCTCTAAACAATATTGTGGTTGAAAGTGATCGATATGAGAGAAAACCAAAAAAAGGGAATAAGTGAGGTCTAATTCTGTAGTCTTTGGGTGGCATAGGTGGATTTTTCTTATAAAATTCATTCAGATAATTATATTGTTCTACTTTATACGCATCTTTATTCTTTTGCCTCTCTATTATTATTTTTCGAACGTTTGACATGCAATTATTTCTATATCGAAGGGTTAAGTAGAAGTAACCGGTTTGAACAATACAACCTCCGTTCCTAATTATAAGACCGTGTTGACTTGTTTTAGAGACATTAAAGAAACTAAATACGTTATTTAATTATATCATATGTGGGTATCTTTTGATTATATATTAGTTTATTAGTCAAACTGATTAGTTTGAAGAAAAAATAAAAATACTCTAAAATAATGTAATTAGCTTACTTAATCTCTCTAAAAAAATCAACTTGATCTTATAATTAGGATCGGATAAAGGGAGTAATTTGATTTCCAATATTGAAAGAGAATAACTAATTAATAATAAATCTTTTTGGCTGTAGTGGAGCTTGAGCTTTCTTTTGTTAAGTTATTCCGATCAAGATTCACCAAATCTGGGAAAAGAAATATTGAGCCCATAAGAGCTAGATGTGGGATGATAAATCATAATTAGCTGCTTCAACCTTACTTTTAATTACTTCAATATATTAATGATTAGTTGCTTCAACTGTGTTGTGTCACTTTACAGTTAAATGTTGAAAGACAGGGGCATCAACCAGTAAGAAAATTGCAGACAATATAAGGGTATAGAAGAAAAGGAAAAAGTTGCCACAATAATTCATAATATAAAATGTTTGTCCGGTGGGGAAGGATATGTGCTCTATTATTTTTGTTGATTAGTGGAGTTGTTAAATTTAAAGAATAAAAAAAAAAGGGGAAACATATGATGTTCTAGTATAGTATAGTACTTTCTTCTTTTTACTCTTAAATATAAGATATAATTGATTTTTTTAGAGATATTGAAGCTAAATAAATTATTTAATTATATCATATAATGTATATTGTTAGATTATATATCAATATATTAGTCAAATTAATTAGTTTAGAGAAAAATATAAAATGTTTGTCCGGTGGGGAAGGATATGTGCTCTATTATTTTTGTTGATTAGTGGAGTTGTTAAATTTAAAGAATAAATAAAAAAATAAAGGGAAACATATGATGTTCTAGTATAGTATAGTACTTCCTTCTTTTTACTCTTAAATATAAGATATAATTGATTTTTTTAGAGATATTAACGAAACTAAATAAATTATTTAATTATATCATATAATGTATATTGTTAGATTATATATCAATATATTAGTCAAATTAATTGGTTTAGAGAAAAAATATAAATATAAATACTCTAAAGTAAATTAATTAATTTTTTTGAGCAAAAAAAATTTAATTTTTTATTTTTTTAAAAAAAAAATTAACTATATTTTATATTTAAAATACGGAAAATATGTTATAAGATGAAGAAAGTGGTTATGATGGACGTGAAGGATGTAACGAAATATGAAACTGTGAAAGCTGACCCCATACATTGTGTACTTATCTAAAACACTTTAGAAGTGGAGAGAGAAAGAGAGAGAGAATCTTTTTGCTATCTATTTTTTTTTTTCAGTCTATGAACAAGCCAGTTGTGTTATATATAGACATATAGTTGCAGTTGTTTGGTTCTGTAAAAGCCCAAAATTCCACAAAGAAGAGGTAGGTACAATGACTCGGGCTTTCAAAACAGTAAATGCATTTTATGTATCCTGTGCAGATATGACACTTCTTTGATATATTTATAGTAAAATTATGTGTCACTCCCCCAAAAAAAAAAAAAAAAAAAAAAAAAAAAAAAAAAAAAAAAACACACACATATATATGCATGAAATTTATTACTTATGAATAGTATGATTTGTTGATTATACATATTGATATTGATATTTATTTTTTAATGTGTGTGTAGGTGAGACAAATATACTAAGTATTGAAATCAGTCAACTATTCTATCCATCAAATTTTTTTTTTTATTTGGCTAAGGATATAATTCCTTTTAAGGCTTAAGGTGTAAAAGTTCTCGTCTCTTCAATATATACTACTACCTCTGGTCCTAATTATAAGATTAAATTAATATTTTTAGAGAGACTAAGGAAGCTAATTAAATTATTTTAGAGTATTTTTATTTTTTTCTTCAAACTAATTAGTTTGACTAATAAATAATATATAATCTAATAATATACAACATATGATATAATTAAGTAACTTATTTAGCTTCCTTAATCTCTAAGAAAAGTCAACTTGATCTTATAATTAGGGCCGGATGGAGTATTATTTTCTACGTCATCAATTCATCTTTAAAATAATTGTTTTAAAAAGAAGTTAGTGATTGAGATGAGAGAATCCATTCACTTGAGGTTTTATGTAACATTATACAATTACTCCATGTGAAACTTAAATATCTCATATTATTATGTTAGTCGCCATCAAATTGTTTAATATTTTATTGGATTACAGTATCTAGTTTTATGCTTTTTAAAATTTTTCTCCCAAAGACCTTCCTCTGGCTTCTCTGATGCCCCACCACTGTCCCCCCAACCCTGCACTCTCTTCTCACCTTTGCTTTCCCATAATTAAACATCAATACCCACGATCTCTCTCTCTCTCTCTCTCTCTCTCTCTCACACACACACACTCTTTCTCTCTTCCCATTTACCCTTTCTTCATGTTTGAACCCTTTTCAGTTAAATAATAATAAATGAAAAAAAAAAAAAGGAATCTCCTCTCATCTTACCCTCTATTTGTGTTCCGGAAACATAGAAAACTCTAACCTGTTTGTTTTGTCTTGTGATAAATTAGCCATACAGGCAGCAACACTGCAAGTAGATGTCTCCAATTTCAAAGCAGTTCTCAGGTGATTTCCAAAGCAAGCCACTTCAAACTTGAAAGGATATGAAGTACTTCTTCTTTATACAGTCATGCTTGTATATCCCTACTCATTGTGTTCTTGTTTTTGTTTTTCTTTAGTCTCTCTCTTTGTTTTGTAGATAAGTTAGAATCAATGAATAGAGGAATTTAGTTTGTGGATTCTATCTTCAAACCTTCTAAAATCCATTCTTTGGTTCCTGTCTTTATCCTCCACTACTCCCCAACTTTCTTTCTCTTCGCAGGCGTTCTCAAGAAATTTTTAGACTTTGGAATATCCCATAGAAGGCTCCCTGTATCTTAAAAATCCGTCTTTGTTTCATATGTAATGTAAAGTCAAGATAATGTTGTCCCATGATTCTCAAGGAGGAAGATGAAGCAAGTATCTTTCTGCATGCAGTTCTCTGTTTTTGTGTATAATACTAGAGATGTTATTTTCTCCTTCCTTAAGCTGGGAGTCTGAGGTTTCTTCTTTTTCAGTGGCTCACTCAATTGTGGTAGTCAATCCCTGAGTCATTTTTGGATTTGCTGGAAATCTTGAATTCTAGATTGATTTGAGGTCAGATGCAAGTAGCTAATGTTACTAAAAAAGATTAGAACAAAACTTATTGATCAGATTTGTTTACTCAGGTCATGTTGAGAAGTTATAGAACTGTATTGTGGTGTAAATCTATATTCATGCCATGCCTCCTTGGTAATTCATTCCCTTACATGTTTTAACTAACAATTTCATAATCGATCATTTGACCCCAAAAAAAAAAACAACAATTTCATTATCAATCTAACACATTCATTTTTCGAATAATAAAAAATAAAGTATTCTTATAATTTAACAAATGGTTAAAGTTTGTATAATTTATTTATAAGTATATTTTTTGGACAGCTATATGCATATGTAGATAGTAATAAGTAAGCATGTAAGTATATCATATTGTAATTGCATTTTTGGGACACCACGCTGTGTGGGCCGAAGAATCCAAGCAGTCTCTAGGCGACTAGGCCTACAAGCAGCGGGGAGTAGTACAATGTGTGTAGTTATCAAGACCGCTGGAGGAAACATCTTAGCTCTTAGGTGTCTAGGTAAACGTCTGAAGGTAATAGACGGCTTGCCCTACCCAACATTGGTATCACCAGAAGGAAGGGAGATTTTTCCTCGCTTGGATCGTGGGTGAACCCAAACCCTTTCCTAAAATTTCTTTACAAAAAAAAAAAAAAAAAAAAAAACTGTTATAATGGAGGGGCACGCAATTACGGTTTGTTATAGGGCCTGTTATTAATTGATGGCATGACATATTATTTTTACCACTTACTATTATTATTATTATTATTAAAACTATATGCTTTCTAAGATTTCTTATGCCCACCCCATGCCACAGTCCACAAAAGGTTTACCAGGATCCAGAAGGAAGAAGTGACTATTGCTTGGTGAGATTGAATTGCCCATCATTATATATATATATATATATATATATATATATGTTAAAAATTATCCACAATGACATGATTTTGCCCTAATAATAATAATTAAGATATTGTTTCTGTTCAATCATGCATAAATGTTCAACTTGAACTTTAGGTTCTCTGTGATGCAATAGACAAGTTTGGTCGTCCTATTTCCTCAAACTATAGGCATGCGGCTATACTTATATTGAACCAACCAGATGTTGCTGCTGCAGAACCAAGGTTTTGTTTGTACTTTGTAGTATATCTAATTAAAGACAATGGTTTGGCTGGCTTTACCTTTTTCCAAACTTGTAACTCTATACTTTAATCGATCGGTTTCATGTGGAAATAGGTTTAAAATACTGCAAGACTTCTTATTCCTTCCACTACGCTGTTCTGGAAGTAAGGTAATCAATGACCCTGAGTTCGCATTGTTACGTTCCTGCAATATTTTATCAACGAAAATATTACTCTCTGGTATGTTATATGGACTCTTATTCTGGCCAAGTACGTGTGTGGGGACTCTCTATAGATTGACACTCACCATCAATGCAAGTTTTTTGGTAACCTAATTTAGAAAACTTAGCTTGTATGTATGTAATATATAACAAACGCCCTTCAACTAAATATCCAAACTAATCATCCATTTAACTTTGAGGCAACGTCGTCACCTAGACGGGGAGATTTCACATGTTTTACATGTTCATCAGACATTTCTCTCTTTCCACGCATGACAGGGACAACGCACTTGGGATTTTAGGAATGCTATTCCGGACAGGGCTGTTGAGGATAGTGTCATGCAAGAAATTTTAAATTGCTGTACACGTGCTGGGATCAAGCCGGTATATACTCTTGTTTACCACTCTTTAATTTGTCCTTGTGCCTTTAACTGTTCAATTCTTTTTTCAGCTTTCTTGCAGCGTACTACGTGAAATTATACATGTGTTGATTATTTTACTAGGTAAGTGTACCAATCAAACAACTAATAAAATGATGAGTAAAGTATTATCCCACAGAGAGATTATAGCAATGTAATATGCATGCAAGAGAATGAATAATAGTTGTTTGATTTGGTGAAACGAAAAGATATTTTGATATGATTTAAGTGATGTTAATCATGGTAAAAATAAGCTAAGCTTTGATTTCCCCTTTTTCTGCAACTTCTAACCAGAATGCTTCGGCAATACTATAGCAATGTTTTTCAGCTAACCCACCTTTTCTGTATACAAAAGTTTTCCAACAATCCTATATATTTACTCCTAACCCTAATTTCATCATATGCCTATGTGAAATCTGAGCTCAGAATACTATGAAATGCAAGGTGTACGATTGTGTGAGGAAAACGTATATGCCTGATGATGTTTGCTGGCTTAGCTAGATTTACAAGTTAAATCCATTCACACCCATTGGTTAATGGAGGTCTAATCTTAATCCCCTTTCATTAAATTAAAGCCACATCTCTTGCCTATAATGGCTAGTCAACAAACATGATAGACAAACTAAATACACACCATTAAACAAACTGAATCAACATTTATATTTAGGCTAAGTATTCAAGTAAAAGGTATAAATCAAGATTTCATCAAAGCTTAACCATGGAAAGTTTAGCTCATGACTTTCAACAACATTACAACTGAGCTTAACATTGATTATATAAACATTGAAGCAAAGGTAAAATAAACCAATGGTAGCTCCGTACACTACCCTGTGTCAGGACAAAAAATAAAATATATCGTTATTCTTACTGAATGGCATTTTCCTCGGCATTAAAAAATATATTAGAAAATTGAGTGGCCACTCAAACATGGTGAGTTCTAGGGATTATCTATAACTTGCTGTTTTCGCTTCCTTCGTAACAAAACTCAGAATTAAATAGAGCGGGAAAAAAGTTTTGGCTATGGTTAATTCCTAGATGCATAAAATATCGTACCCAATATTGCATGTCCACTTATTTACTTTGTTTGCTTGGACTGGGAATGTACATACAACTATATTTGATGGTAGTAATATATTTCTGAACATTTTTCGTTTCCGATATGGTAGGATGGGTGGATTGGGCTAGCATCAGAGAAGCAACTAAGGCCGGGGTAATAATGAACTTTTCCTTCATGGTAAGTCTTTCTCCCCCATGTTATCATATATGTATGTATGTATCTATAAATATCTATGTATATATGTGTGTGTATATATTGTAAGTTTTTCTATAATTTCATACTCAAATATCAAGTAATAAGAACATGAACAAGGATATTAAGAACTCATGATTTCCACAATACCATAGGTTTAAGTCAAGATGCACAAACCTCTATCCATAATTGCGGAATTGATACTTTAATATGTGACTTACAACACGATAATTGAAACCTTTATTATTTTCTTTACCCTTCATTACACGCTCTCTTCTTGATGAAAAACTAGAGGCGTCTCTTATAGTCAGAGAACGAACGAACAAGTTTCTATCCTTTAAATAACTTATGTATCCAAAAGACATATACATTCTATGGATATGACTGCTCCCATCAAGCGGTTAAGAAACTCTTCCCAAAAGTCATTTACCAATAGTTATTTAGCCCCTTCATTAATTATTAAATCATATATATTTATTACAGCCACATGAAACATTTCTTACATTCTCCCACTTGGCTCATGTGATATATGTCATGTCATGATTAAACAAAATATCAATAATTTTGCGCATAGTCTTGGCTAAAAGATTCCATATATATTGGTTACATCATAAGTTATGGTTAAGGATAAAACTAATACAAGTCATGGCGGTTGTACATCAGTATGTCGACGTAGTCCCTTCCATGTACTACTTTATTAGTCTTTCTCCTTGACATGACACTTTAATGGAAGTAACTTTAATGTCCATCAATAAAGTCTTCATAGCAGACAAATCCTGCTTTCCAACAACATCATTTGTGCATGCATACATAAAGTTGAAAACAGAAGAATCATAGAAACACATATATACTAATGAGCTCAAAGTGTCAATGATTAGAACATAATAATAATTTTCACATTCGCTAGCAGACATGATACCCATACAATACCTATGACCAATGAATGTCTTGGGCGGCAATCCCTTTGTTAAGGGATTAGCTATCATAAGATTGGTGCTAACATGTTCTATTAATCTGACACTCTATGTTTCTGAACCTCTTCTTTAACGGCAAAGTATTTCCATTCCATATGCTTAGCAAATTTAGAATACTTGTCGTTTTTTAGAAAAGAAGACTGCTGCGGAATTATGACAATAAATTTTTAGCGACTTGGCTATAATTGTCGACTAATCCAAGCTCTGAAATAACATTCCGTAGCCATTTAGCCTGAACCATGGCCTTAAAGCATGCCACAAATTCAACTTCCATAATGGATGCAACAATTACCGATTGCTTATCCAATCACTTCAAGGTTGCTAGACCTCCTATAAGTAAGCATGTAACCTTTAGTTCCTTGCAAATATCTCAGAACTTTCTTTGCATCTTTCCAATGATCTATACCCGGATTACTCTGGTATCTTCCAACATTGCAAAGCCAATATCTAGTCTCCTACAAATCTAAGCATATATCAAGCTCCCACTGACCTTCAGATGTATACACCGATCAACAGTGTTTTCTTTATATCCAAAGGAAACAACGGTATCATTTAAGTCCGTATATTGATTTCTTTAATTTGCACACTATGTGCTCCTTTTCTTTTTCTAGATAGTTTTCACATCCATCTGATGTAACTCTAAATCATAATGAGCCACCAATGCCATAATGATTCTTAAAGAATCCTTCTTAGAAACTGATGGTGAAAAGGTTTCTTTATAGTCAATGTCATCTTTCTGAGTAAATCCCTTTACAACTAGTCTAGCCTTGTAGTGTTCTAAGTTACCATGAGAGTCACGTTTGGTCTTAAAGACCCACTTATAACCAACTCTCTTACATCCTTACGGTAACTCAACAAGGTCCCAAACATCATTTTGTTTCATAGATTTCAACTCATCTTTCATGACATCTAACCACTTGTCATCATTTCACTATTCATGACTTGTGAAAAAGCGATTGGACGATCATCCTGAATATTAAATTCAAATTCAAACTCTTGTAGATATACCACATAATCATTAGAAATAGCAAATCTCTTTTCTCTCTGAGATCCTTTTAATGCTATTTGTTGTGGTTCTTCTACAATGAGTTCATTCAGTTCATTAACAATAGTTTCATCATGAGTAGTGGGATCATTCATTTGTTGTTCTCCATTATTATTAATCAGTTCAATAACACGAGAAACAACAACTTAACATTAATTCTTCGAGTCATACATATCACATACTAACATGCTTCACAAATTCAGACATAATTCATTCAATGCATATAAATGTTCACCTTTGGGGACCCACTAATATACAACATTCAACCATAATGATGCTATGTAAGATTTCACATAATTTGGCTTTGATGCATATCCCAACTATAAATATTAATCATCTTTGGATGTATAAATAAAACTATAAGTATATGGACAATACTAACATTTATGTTTGATTATTATAAAAACAAATAATCAACCTTTGGGTTGATCCATAACTTGTTTGAAATTTATTTCACTCATTTCATATACTTTTGAAGATTAATAAATTCATTCGAAAGTAAATTCAAAAGTAGCATACAAGTATATAGGCATCATATTTGGAAAACCATAAATTCTAAAACCAAAAGCTCTGATATTACATGTAAGTTTTTCTATAATTTCATGCTCAAATATCAAGTAATAAGAACATGAACAAGGATCTTAAGAACTCATGATTTCCACAATACCATAGGTTTAAGTCAAGATGCACTAACCTCTATCCATAATTGTGGAATTGATATTTTAATATGTGACTTACAACACGATAATTGAAACCTTTATTATTTTCTTTACCCTTCATTACACACTCTCTCTTCTTGATGGAAAACTAGAGGCGTCTCTTATGGTCAGAGAGCGAACGAACAAGTTTCTATCCTTTAAATAACTTATGTATCCAAAAGACATATACATTCTATGGATATGACTGCTCCCATCAAGCGGTCAAGAAACTCTTCCCAAAAGTCATTTACCAATAGTCATTTAGCCTTTCATTAATTATTAAATCATATATATTTATTACAGCCACATGAGACATTTGTTACATATATATCTACAACACATATGTGTGTATATATATATGTGTGTGTGTGTGTGTATCAATATATATATATATATGTATGTATGTATGTATGTATGTATGTATGTATGTATGTAAGGGCGGAGCCACGTTGGGGCAAGTGCACCCACAAAAATTTTGATAATATATATATTTTCAATGGGTCTTTTTTCAACTTATGCAGATGGTGTGGTTGGTTGGTTTGGTTAAATTCTTACACTTAACCGAGAGGTCCACGGTTCGATTCCTCCTCCTTCTTTTTTTTTTTTTTTTTTTTTTTTCATTGTTCTCTCCCCTTTTTTCCCCTAAATCCCTAATCTCTTCCCTTTCATTCGTCTTCCCCTTCATTCGTCTTCCCTGTCATTCCCCGTCGCCTTCGTCTTTCTTCCCTTTCATTCGTCTTCCCCGTCGCCTTCCGCCCTTCCCTATCATTTCCCGTCGCCTTCCCTGTCATTCTTCTTCCCCGTCACCTTCCCTGTCATTCCCCGTCGCCTTCCCTGTCATTCTTCTTCCTCGTCGCCTAAATCCCTAATCTTGTCTTTCTGCCCTTTCATTCTTCTTCCCCGTCGCCTTCCCTGTCATTCTTCTTCCCCGTCGCCCTAATCTCGTCTTCTTCCCCGTCGCACAGCAAGCTAAGACAGCTTCCCCTGCTCTGCCGTTTAGCTCTATCTTCCGCTGTTGAGTCCAGCAGCTAAGGCTCATTCCTGTGGTGTTTGGCAAGATTCGAGGGCTGGTCATGCTTAATTTGTTGAGCAATAAGCTGATGGTGAGTAGATTTTTAATTTTTCCAAGCGGTTGTTATTTCTTCTTCTTTGCTTTCATCCTCCGTTTCTCCCCTCTCTCCTCTCCCCTGCCAATTGAAATTAAATCTCGTTGACTCATTTAGATATGATCTGCCGATGACATTCCCATTAAAATTTTCAAGTAATGCTACATGATTAACAGGTGATAAATATTTTCCATGAAATTGTGAACCCGAAAGCAATGTATTGGCTGCATTATCTGCTGGAACATCAGATGAAATCATTTAACAGTCCTCTCCCCCTTTTCTATTAAATTTCTAGATTTTGTTATTTGTTTCTAGTTTGTGAACAGAATGATAACTATCACTCTTTCTTGTTAATGTCGGTTTAGTTGCTGATTTTTTGACATGTGTTGAAGATGATTTTGAGGGATTAATTGGATTGGTGCTCTGTCACTTACCTGTCCTTTGTAATATGGTTTAGGTTCTGCTCCAAACCTACCAGATATTGAGGCAACATCTAATTGTAATTCTCAGTGCTCCAAGGATGAGGAAGGATGAAGATGTTCATTCCTTCACAAATTGCATTTGAGGTAAGATATACGTGCAACTGCCATTTCTTATGTCAATATAGCTGAAATTGTAGAAAACCTGCGTGTTAAACGTGAAGTATAACTTTTAGAGGTTAGATACAAGGCCTTAAAATGTTATGTGGAGATTTAAAAGAAAAATTGATTGAGTTTGCTAGATTCTATTCTTTAGAGTTGAGCTTGCAGATATTCCTTTTTTTCTTCAAGTCTCGCTAATTCTCCAAATTTTAAGGATATGTTTTGAAATTTTTGCGAGAAAAGAATTTGGTGGAATTTGTTTTTAAGCGATTCATACTCATATCATATGCATGTTGGGAGTTTGTTTGTTTTGTTTGGGTTGGATTGGATTGAATGGAAGCAACTTCAATTTACAAGTTTTTAATGCATTTAAAACTTTTCTTTAAAAAAAAATTCGGGGGCGCTGCTCCCGAACCCCCTAACGAATTGTGCACCCACAAATATAAATTCCTGGCTCCGCCACTGTATGTATGTATGTATGTATGTATGTAACCAGAGATCTAAGCTCTTTCAAGAAACAAAAGCATACCTTCTAGATTTTTATTTTGTTAGGTTATTAATTGTTTGACGCCAAGCTAGTATAACGTTAATATTTTGTTAAAACCCCTGTTTCTTATCACATACCTTCTATATTTTTTATTTATTCACAAGTTTTAGTTACTTTGCCAGATATTTGAACATTAATTATCTCCCTTTCATATATCACCTTAGTTTGTTTAGATGGTTCTTCCATTTCATAAGGAGATAAAGTGTTTGGAAATATGACTTGTGTCAAGACCGAATGGGACAAGTTTTTTAGATTTAATGAATTTAGTAAGAGTGATAAAAAACTAAGATGCAGTCATCTTTAATTTTAACTTTTATACGTTAGGAGTGATTCAAATGAAAGGCGCTCGTAAGGGAGTGAAATGGGGATCAACAACATTTAAAAAAAAAAAAATAGAATTTTTTTGAAAATTTAATTTATTGTTTTTTCCAACAAAATTGATTTCTTAAAAATATTTTTTAAGGGTGAATTATATATAACTCTGAATCTGATGTGCAAATAATAATCTCTTGAAACTTTACATTCCGTCCCTTAAACTCTTCTATTTACGCAAATGACTTTCATATGATCGATTAGCTTTATTCATCACTTATATACCCTTATTAATTAGCTTTAAGTTTATTAATAAGGTTATCCCCATATAACTCAAAGTTTTGTGGAATATATGTACATAAAAATAAAGTTATTTGTACATGATCTGAAGTTTAAGAAAGTTGGGTACTATTATCTGCATGTTTCACAAAATATAACTAAGAAAAAAGGCGCAAACTTAAATATAATTAACTGTCTTAAAATTTATTCATTTATTTTATTATGATTCACTTTTTAAATTTTATATCGAAAAATAAAATTCTTACTAAATTATTTAGTTTTGAAATATAATAGCATAACAATATTCCCGTTTGGCGGGAACAAAAGTGTGAAAGTAGAGCCACCATATATAAACTTCGGAGATGGGGTGACGGGGTGACGTGATCATATTTACTACCTAGTCACCTGGATGTCTCTTAAAAGCATCTTATAATCAATGAAATATTCATAAACTCCTGGGCAAATCGTATTGCGATAGGAATATCTATGGCGGCTCAGCTCATAACTTCCCCCAATTTCCGACCGATGTTCGCAGAATTCATATGGTATTTATTTAATCTCTTTTTTTCTCTTAATTAAATAATTGAATTGCTCTGTTCTGGTAGCTTGTCCTCTTTCATTGTACTTGTTTTGTCTTCCTCCGATTCACTCTCCCGCTTTAATCAGCGTTTAACTTGTTTTAACATTTGATACTCGATCTATGCACTGGCCAGCTTTTAATAATCATCAACATGTTCATTCCCATTGGCTGATTTTGTTCAATAATATGTTTGCTTCTATAAACCCTAAATCATATAGATTTAATGCCCGCATCAATCTGTGCACGGATCTCGACTTTCTTTGTTTTTACAAGAAAGATCGCTAACTAGTGAAAAGTGGGGGATTGCCATCCCCGCATGCCAAGTATTTGATTCAACACACATACACACAAATATATCCAAACACTCGTCCCACACTTTTGAAACAGCTTGCCAAGAGATGGACATACGATGTTTCCTTGAAACCATAGGAATCAGGGCTTCACAGTTCAAAGTTTTTAAATGTACCATTTATATCTCTAATCTCTATGATTTGGCAGGCCCTTTAAAACCGCTGGGTTCACGTATGTTATACTAGCGCAAGAAAAGGTTACAATGTTTACTTCAGTTCTCTTCAAATTGCAAGAAAGAAATGGCTGTTTTTGTTTGTTTTAACTAACTTCTTCCTTGTGCGATGCGAACACATGAATGAAGATTTTACTCCCACCGCCAGTTAGTGGGATTCATGATCGGGATGAACATCTTGTGTTGGAGGACGGCACGCAATTACGGTTTGTTATTAATTGATGACATGATATTAGAATGTAATTATGATTGTATTATCAGTATGAAGTAATTCATACTGTGGTCACTGTTAGCTTTGTAAATCTTGTAGAATATTTCCAGAATATTTCCTTGTATACGTGTCATGTTTTTATACGTTCTGTTAGGAATTCATAACTGCAAATATTCTCTGGAACTTTGTATGGCTGCCTATATATGAAGAATACACTGAGCATGATTTCTGTGCTTCAGTATTACACAAACTTGCTTTATTTTCTTTCTCATGACATTTTATTTTTACCACTTATTATTATTAAAACTATATGCTTTCTAATATTTCTTATGCCCACCCCATGCAACAGTCCACAAAAAGTTTGCCAGGATCCAGAAGGAAGAAGTGACCATCGCCTGGTGAGCTTGAACTGCCCATCATTATATATATATAGATGTTAGAATTTATTAACAATGATATGATTTTGCCCTACTAATAATAATTAAGATATTGTTTGTATTCAATCATGCTTAAATGTTCAGCTTGAACTTTAGGTTCTGTGTGATGCAATAGACAAGTCTGATCGTCCTATTCCCTCAAACAATAGGCATGCCGCTATAGTTACATTGAACCAACCAGATGTTGCTGCTGCAGAACTGTGGTATTGTTTGTACTTTGTAGTATATCTGATTAAAGACAATGGTTTGGCTGGCTTTACCTATTTCCAAACTTGCAACTCCATACTTTAATCGATCTGCTTCATTTGGAAATAGGTTTAAAATACCGCAAGACTACATATTCTTGCCACAAGGCTGTTCTGGAAGTAAGGTAATCAATGACCCTGAGTTTGCATTGTTACGTTCCCGCAATCTTTTATCAACGAAAATAATACTCCCTGGTATTATATGGACTCTTATTCTGGCCAAGTACGTGTCTGGGGACTCTCTATAGATTGACACTCACCATCAATGCAAGTTTTTTGGTACCTAATTTAGAAAACTTAGCTTGTATATATTTGATATATAACAAACACCCTTCAACTAAATATCCAAACAAATCATCCATTTAACTTTGAGGCAACGTCGTCACCTAGACTGGGAAATTTCACATTCTACATGTTCATCAGACATTTCTCTCTTTCCACGGATGACAGGAACCACCCACATGGGATTTTAAGAATGCTATTCCGGACAGGGATGTTGTGGATAGTGTCAGGCAAGAAATTTTAGAAGGCTGTGCACGTGCTGGCATCATGCCGGTATATACTCTTGTTTACCACTCTTTAATTTGTCCTTGTGCGTTTAACTGTTCAATTCTTTATAACATTTCTATCGTGTAAATCTATAATTAACCTTTGCCCTATTTTCTCCTAATTAATTAATTGAATCCAATCTTCAAACTCTTGTACGCAGGGATGTTATTCTGCATCTGGAATCTCTCTCACTGCCAATGTGGAGCCATGCCTTAAGGATATGCAGGGTGGAATATCTGTTGCTGACGATGTGTGGATTCTGCGTTTCATTGTGGAGGTAACTTAACGGTGTGTGTGTGTTTGTGGGGTACGGTTACAATAATATTACTGTTTTTCCTGTCAATTTACCCTAAATACTTCAACAAAGACCCTTGCTTGTATCTAGCAGAAGGTGGCTACAAAGTACGGGCTGGGGGCTTTCGACCCGAATATGATTCCGGTATCAAGAAATTAGGCTCTCTCTCTCTCTCTCTCTCTCTCTCTCTCTCTCTCTCTATATATATATATATATATTCTGTCTTTTTAAAGTACTCCGGTCTATTTACTAATTTGATTATATTGAGGAAGTTGGTTAAATTAGTTAATGTACCATGTATTTTCTAAAACACTCTAGTCACATTTCTTAATTCTCTCCTTCTCCCTTCTCCTTGATTATTGTTTAGAGAATATCGGTAGAGGTAAATTAGAAAAAAAAAAATTGACAAATATAAAATTTTTTTTTTCTTATATTTAAGACCAAAATCATCTCCCCGAATATGTTTTATATATTAAGGACCGGAGGGAGTATATTGTTAGAGATATTAAGGTGAAATTAACTGAATAGTTGGTTGGTTAAGGCTTTAGTTTGTTTAAAGAGTCTTAGTTAATATGTATAGAGTGTTTAGGACAGTGAGAATCTCACCATGTTAAGAGAAATGATAATTTGAATATCTTTGAAGAGGGAAGTCTCTCATAGTCCCAAAGTGGGGTTGATTATCTCTCTCAAATAAGGGTAGATTATTGATAACTCAAGTGAGTTAAGTTATTGTATGAGCATATTGCTCTTACATGAGAATAAGTCATGATTCTTCATCTTTTCTATGGTATTTATCAAGTAACTCTTGTTAAAATACATATATACTATTCATAACGGAAATATTGATTGGACATCAACAGAACCAGGGCTATCGCATTGGAGCTGCGATACGCTGCATGGAGTTCAGGTAAAGCCTGTTGCTTAATTATTAGGGGAGAGAATTACGTAAATTAATCTTCGATCGATTTTCTTACTTCAACCAATGACAAGTCTACTTTTGGCAAATATATATGTGGCAGTACCCAGTCCATGAGAAATGCAAGAGGTTACGAGGCCGCCAAGCTCGCTGTTCATAAGCTCAAGATGAGGGACGCTCTTGCAGGTGAAGGCAATAGTGACTATAAGGTAAGTAATAGTACTCCCTTCATTTTTGTAAGAGCCTGAATTTCAAGTTGTCTTGTTCCTTTTTATAAGATCTTACCCAATCAGAGTTATTTGAGCATTTAATGTGTTTATACTAGTTGTTATCTCTGCTTAATTATATTCCCTCTCCTCATCTTTTTTTCATATTACATTTTCTTATATACTCTCTCTCGTTAGCGACTCCATCTCTCCCTCCCTCCCTCCCTCCCTTAAATAAGGGCATACTTAGTAGAAAAAAGTTCATTTATTACCTATTTGTTATTTTTAACTAATTTTAACTGTTTTATATATCGTGAAATTCAATTATTAAGCTCTTACAAAAATGACGGGAGGGACTAGTGTAAAACACTCTGGTCTTTTTTTTAAAAAGTTTAGTCTTCCTGATTCTGACTTATCAAGAAAAGTTAGTGAATTCGTTCAATGTATTCTAAATTGATCGATTTTTCTAATTTTACCCTCATTTATGAATAAGTTAAAAAATGAGTATATTTTCACTTTGTGCTTCATATCTTCTTCTCTCTCTACATTTAATAGGGGCAAAATTGTAATACTATCATTAATTTCTCTTATAGTGAACGTATAATTATAATAATTCAGGACCAATTTTTTTTTTTTTTTTTTTTCCAAAATCACTTGTAAAAACGAATAGAGTGGTAGACGCGATAATATTAATTTCCTTGAATTGTCCTCATAATTGTGTATATGTATTGATTTATATTAACTCAAAACTTGTCACTTTACCATATCACTTGACATTCGACAGATTAAAAAGATACCAAGTGGATATGTTATAGAAGTCAAGATGCCTCCATCTCATGAGATGGATCCCTACAAGATAACTTCCGGGATTGCCGAAACTGTGCTTCTGTGGAAACCTACCGTTCGTCAGACCCTTGTTGCTGGATCTCACACCAGTCCCTTCCTCCGTACTGTAAGGTAAACAACTTGAACTACAAACTATATCTTATATACTCCCTTTTATCTTTAATATAAAATATATTTACATAATTTAATTATATTAAAAATGTTAGTTAATATAACATGTATTTTTTAAAACACTCTTACCATCTTCCTTAATTCACTTCTTCCCATTCTTCTTTAATTATTGTAGAGAGATTAATAACATGGGTAAATTAGGGGGAAATAACAAATATGAAAAATATGTTTTGTATTTACGATAGGATGGGAGTGAGTATTAAGGATGGGCTGGAGATAGTGTAAGCCTTTTTCTACATGTATCACCCATAAAATTAATCACCAGCATCATATCATATCGTACAGTTACTACACAGTTGATAAATCATGTTTGATAGGTTCTATTGATGATGATATGCAATAAGCGATGACATTAATAGTAATTTCAATGTGCCACTAACGTTAAATTAGGATAAACTCATCTTTTCACAATTTCAATAAACTTCTCAAATGTCCCTTGGGACTTCATAGTAATTTGACGATTTAATGAACCTGGTTGTGATAACTTGTTTTCCTTGAGACCTCAATGTAGCTGCCCCTATTTTCTTTTCTAAGCTTTTTGTTTAACCCCGTCCTCTTTGATGTTTGTCTGACAGATCAATTTGGAATAAGCTGAAGCGTTTGGTGACTTTCTCGTCTATTGATGAACAAGTTTTGCCTCTGTAGTTCTCAGCGGGAAATTGTCGGATCGGAGTACTTGAGAAATTTAGTAAAGAAACTCGTTGATAAATAAAATTGTGATTCCTGGCTGCATTTCTTTTAATTTACTAATGAAAAGTCCACCATCGGTATGTCTATCCGTTAGTTGTTTAGTCATAGTCAAACTGTACCAATAAGATGCTATGCAGGCTTCAAGCCCAGAATCTTGCTCTCTATATTTGGATGACGAAACTTGTACCTGGAAACCGATACCTCGTGTTTCACAGAACTGTAATGTAAGATATGATACTTGTGGAGTTTCATATTGTCCCTTATGATGATAGAGAAGGGGCTTAGAGAGCATAGTGAATTATTATTTTCTTGCGGTGATAATGTTGTTATCCCCTTTTATGTTTATGCCAACTCTTTTTTAAAATCTGATTAGGATAAATCAATGTGCTATGAGCCTTTTTTTACTTTATGATATTGTTGGAGATATGTGATCTAGTTAGTTAAGAAGAAATTAATCACAATTTGCTGGTAAGCCATTTTAGGATTCTATATATAGATAATCCTAGTTATAAATTAGGAGTGAGGTTAACCCTTTCTAGAAGTCTTTGACTCTAGGGTTGAGCAATCAGCTTTAGAAGGGTTTAGTGGTTTCTTCTCAATTGCTGGAATTTTGTTAGATAAGCTATATTGTGAGATGGGATCGTTTGATGACATCTTTTTTTTACAAGAAAAGACAATATATACTATCAAGTATCAACTACAAGAAACTATATGAAATCAGGCTTCAGCACTTGGATTTTTCTTCATCCCCTTCCATATATATATGCTTGCAACCCATTCCTATTAACATCATTTTTTAGAATGATATCATCACCACACTTGTATTTCTCTCTCAAGAAATGAACCCATGCATGAAGCATCTTGTCTTCTTATCATCATATCGATCCCCCCACACCAACTTCATCCACAAACGCATTGTTATGTTGTTTGGCCTTGCGAAGCCCCTGTAACTCTCTTATGACAAAGGGGAACACCAAGGTACTTCTCAAGGTCATTTGCGAGAGTGAACCCCTCCTATTTGTATGTATGATTAACTTGCTTATTTTGTTAGTTAAGATAATGATTAGTGATGGGACTCTATAAATAGAGGTCCTAATTAATGTATTTATTAGTGTGTAGGATAATGAGATCCTTACCATGGTAAGAGAGAGAATAATGTGAGTTTCTCTCTAAAGAGGAAAGTTCTTCTAAGATTCTAGAGTTAAAGTTAGTTGTTAATCAACTTCAAATGAGGAATAATCATTATTAAACCAAATAGGTTGATTTGTATCTTACAAAGAATCATTTGTTATTCACAAAAGATTCATCTTTTTTCTTTGGTATACCACCTAATTCAACGGAACCTTCGGTTCCGACTAATTCAGATTTCGTCCCACTTCATGCCCATAGTCATGGGGGAAGGGCTCCCAACACCATTTTCTTTATTACCACACCTCTAACCAAGGACGTGATTAAGAGAGAGCAAGTTCATCTTTTTTTTTTTTTTTTTTTTGCTATAAAAATTTTAGGAAAGAGGTTGGACTCACCCACAGTTCAAGGGCAGGGCACTTGAAGCCTAGTCCACAGGGTATACTAAGTTAGAGAATACACATGCCTCCACCCAACGCAACGTTTCCACTGTTTCCTAAATCTCTAGGATGCCTCTCACGCGCCTTGACCAACTCCGGGATCGAATCCCCTCTCGTTTGATAAGAAAGTCGACCCTTCACTAGTTGAACCCAAAAACGAGAGGTAGGACAAGTTCATCTTAATCTAATTAACACAATGCAAAATACCAAGCAACCGACTCCCAAGATGATCCAATTTTGTGGGCTGATGCTAAAAGCCCGTGGATTTTGGTGAATCAGCATAAATAGGCTTAATTCTAAGGGAACCACTTACCCCTTTCGTCCGCACGGACGAGTTCTGTCGTCCGATCAGATCTAGACTGACGGCCCAGATCCGATTTTTTTTTAATTTCTTAATTATTTTTTTCTACATGAAAAAATCATTTTTGAGAAAATGTTAGTTGAGAGATTATCTTTATTTTAGATCTTCTACCTATTAAAATTATTTTTTATAAAAAATAAAAAAGAAAAAAATATCAGATCGGGCCGTCCGATTAAATTGACGGCGACGGCCTGTCCGTCCACGGACGGATGCGGGCCGCCCGCTCGTCCCAAGGACGAGCGGGGTAAGTGGTTCCTAATTCTAAGGGGTAGATAATTCGTCTTGTCAAGATGGCCTCTTCCTCGGAATCCGCATTCCATGCACGTCTACTCATCACCAAATAAAAGGTTTTTTTTTTTTTTTTTTTTTCATACCAACAACCATTTGGAATAAATGGTAAGGGATTTGCTTTCTCACCACCATGTCCTTAGTTCAAGAGGTGAAAATGGTGTTGGAAGCTCTTCTCCTACGACCGTGAGCCCGACATGGAACGAAATCTGGATTAATTGGAACCAAAGTTTCCGTGAACCAGGTGAGATACCAAAAAAAAGGTTTTCTTCTTTTTGAAAAAAAATACTTCATGCACTAAAAATTAATTAACTTAAAATCGGGTATTGAAAAAATATTTTAGATATTAGGCGCTACTAGAAAAATATTTCAAAATATCGGTGTTACACTAAAAATATTTCGAATGCATGACTAGAATTAAGTAATTTGAAATACTTATTGCAAAAAATATTTCCGTGTACACCATAAAATTTAATCCAAATAAATAAAAATATATTAAAAAAAATATGGTCCCCATCTCAAAATTAGAAGAATGAGTATCACATTCTCATCTTTTAGATGAGCATGGAATGCGCCAAAGCAATCACCTGATTAGTTCCTGTAAATTTTTAACTAATCAGGTGATTGCGGGCGCATGGATCATCTATTTAACTAATAAAAATTTACAATAACACAATACATTATTAAGTCACTAATTAATTATTCTTTGACTAATTAATTAATGAATTAATTATTTGACTAATTATTATTATCTATTTAAGTTTATCTTATCTATCTTAGGATACTCTATAAATAATAATATACAACATATTTCACAAAATATATTAGTCATCCATCTCAAGGTTTATAATAAATTCACTAATTAATTAATTTACTAATTAGTCTTGTATCCTAAATAGAGTCAGTTAATCGTGGTAGGCCCTCCAGGGGCGGGGTAAGAAAAACACATGTTTTTCAAAGCCCACGAGAGCACCAGGGCCAAAGCCGCCCATAAGGCCCAAAAATTACTATTCCAAATTTTAATTATTTTTCCTCCGTTTTTAAAAAAAAATATATAGTTAGTAAATTACAACATAAATCATCTAACAAATAAACACAGTCACTAATTCATAATCAAAAGCAAACTATGTTCACAAATAACTCATATAAAACATAAGAAGCATACTACTAACTACTAAGCGACATTAGTACAATGACTATTATTGTCGTCATCTTCGCCACTATCATCAATTTCAACGACATTTGATTGTTATTCACTTTGAGTAATAAGCTCTGATTCATGAGTAAGAATATCATGAATTTCTTCTCCGGCTTCATGAACACATTTATAATCTTTATCTACAATAAATAATAAATCAAATCATAAAATTAGAGTATAGTTATTATGTATTTGTACTTAAATGAATAAATAACTTTATAACAAATAAAAAATACATATAAATTATTGAATGATCCAACTTCAACAAGTGTTCAACTTTAAAAAATAAAGAATAAAAAAATTGAAGGCCCGATGGGCCTGGTGTAAGCCCTTAGCCCTCCGTGAGCCAAACATCACCTCACTCCTCCAATTTCCAAGCCCGGCCCTTAGAGGGCGAGCTTAAACGGGTAGGGGCTCCTTTGACGCTCTAATCCTAAAGCTTATAATAAATTTTAAATATTTTAATTTCATTAATTATTAATTAAAATTAAGATTTTATTCTTTTTATCATTTATAATTAATTAGAATTATTATTTATAATTTTAAATTAAAATTATTATTTATTCTTTTTATTATTTATAATTAATTAAAATTATTATTTATAATTTTAAATATAATTAATTTTTTTTCAAAAAAATGAACGCCACTTAGCGTCCATTCATTCAATTCAATTCAATTGAATGGAGTGGCGTCACATGCCGTGAGGCCACTAGTGGGGTCACAAGCAGTGACGCCACTGTTTTAACTATCGTCGATTGTCCGACGTTGTGCGATGGCGTCGCGGTCTTGACGTGACATGTGACGTCGATCAAACCGTAAGTTTGATCGCATTACTCAGTAAATGTTTTCGAAGTGTTCCAATTCGGTTTTTTTTAAAAAAAAAAATTCTTATTTTGGTCAATTTCCCTTGATATTTGTGCAGGACGTACAACACACTAATAGAGCTGAAACATTCTGACATAGTGAGTACTGCCTCTTGTTCTTATTATAAAGCACGGCCTAACTATTCTTACAAACCAATAAAAACAGTTAAAGTTAATAAAGTTGTCCTACAATTTAAGTAGTTTCCAATATTACCCCTATGAAATGCCATAAACTCTAATATCATATTAATTATTACTCTCACCCACTACCCTTATTAATTATGGGCATACATGAAAACAAAAATTAATAATCCTAGGGAACAAGTAAGTGCCTTATAAAAAATAAACTTACAAGTTGGTGTCTTATAATAATGATCAAAGAGAATATATAAATAAGAGAGGTTGTTAATGAGTAATTACGTATTTGGCTAAGGCGTCGGCGTCGTCGTCGGCCTTCACCCTAAAAAGGAGGAGGTTCGATACTCACTGATTGATGTGAAGGCCTCGTTAGTGGACGATGTGTAAGTACCTTTGTAAGCAAGGACACCCAGCAATTGTAATTAGGAAGGACGAAAATTGCATAACCGAACCCAAATTTTCAAGAAATCAAATTTCAGCACCATAAAATTTCAACATTTTCACTTTAGTCCCTCCATGAAACTATCAAAAGGGGACTAAAGTGAAAATATTAAAATTTTTATAATGATGAAATGTGATTTTTTTGTAATTTTAGGGGGCCCACCCTACCACCCTATCTGTCCCTGTTTGTAACCACTCTTCGATCCTAGAGGGATATTTTAACTCTAATGGGGTACTGGTATCTACCTCACCTAAACTTATATATATATAATAATAATAATAATAATAAGGGAGGTTGAAGATAATAATGGTGGAGAATGAACATTTCTGGGGGAGGGTGGCCCTAGGAAATAAAGACAATGGCCCATTTATGTCATTCACACTAAATGCTTCTGGGACGACATATAAGACTGACGAAGATTATGCCTTCCCCAATACAAATTAAATAACAACCATATATATGAAATAGGGTTAAGGTGCGACGTGGCCAATAAACTATTGGTTCAGGAATGTCTAACACAATTAACTATTAAGTGGACTAAAAATAGCGACAAACTTTTAGAAAGGAGCGCCCAGCACAATGCCGTTAGTAAAAAGTTAATGTCCGTTATCTAAGGTGCAGATTGGCCAACGAACTTTTACTCTAGGAGCGCCCAACACAAAATTCTAAATTTTACTAAATTAAATAATTTTCTTCTCAATTGTCATTATTCAAAACTACTTGTATAGATATCTATGGATAAAAAGTACTAATTCTTCAATTTTATCAAAATTATAATTTGCTAAAATAAACAAAATTTTTAATTAAAAATATAATGATAGTATTTAAATAAAACTCAAGGTGTTTTATAGTTTATTATATATGTTAAACAAAAAAATTTATATGATTTATTTTTCTTTTAGAAAAAATTTATGTGAGTTAAAAAAATTCATTTAATGTTAATAAAATCTAAAAAATCTATTATACACTGAAAGAAATTAAATGAGTTTAATTTTTATTTTTATAAAAAGATTTTAATAGATATCAACGTTGATACTTAATAATATAAATCTGAAAACTTGATAATATATTTGTTAATTAAATTATCTATTGATTATATGAATATGGGCCGTAAAGGTGGTCCTAGCCCAAAGATGGACTATTCAAATCCTCCAACGCCACTTGTGCCTCCGCTCTAGGTTTGACTACAACCTCGATAGGGGATCATATAAGCTCTGCTGTTCTCCTGCTACCAACCTCGTCAACCGTATTGCTCAGGCCTTGATTAGACCGCGAATCAGGAGCCATACTTTTAGCTTGACCTTTTTTGGATTCACTACTCCCTTTCTGACACACTATCATCAACTCAGCCTCTTCTGTCCCCTGCGATAGATTGCTCCTGGTTGGTGATTTGCCAAAATTGAACTCCTTCTCCGGTGAAGAATTCCAACGAGATTCATTGGCCGGTACATGCGGGACGAAAAATTTAGCTTCCTCCCAGTCCTTCTTCCAAAACTCCAAATCAGCCTCAATGGTTCTAACTGAAGGAGTACTCAGCCACTTACCGTACTCATGGTCCGCATCTTCATCCTTCTCTTGAAAGGTAGAATCCTTCCAGCCAGCCCCATTATGCCTGATTGTCCCACATTTATAACAGAAAATCTGCAAGCTCTCGTACTTGACTGACACCCAAGCATGCTCCTTATTACCACGAGGAACCCAGAATCTAGTTGGTAAGGGATTATCGAGACGAATCAGGGATCTAACCCTCATGAAGCCACGACCTAACCTTCCTTCAACTAACGGTCTTTCGAACATAACTGTTTCTCCTACTGCGTCGCCCAACACTACTACGTTAGAGTTGTCGAAGGCCTCCAGAGGAAGCCCGTGGAATTGAACCCAAAACGAGGCCAGGTCAAAGTTGACGTCCTTTAGAACCATAAATTTTTCCCAGACCTGTAAGTTGAGCATGAACCCCTGAATAGACCATGGGTGCCCTTTTAGAATCCGCGCGTAAGCATCCTGATTCCCAAACCTGAAGAGAAAAACCACCTAGCTACGCTCCAACTCATGGACCTCCGCCTCCTCATCCAGCTGCCAACCTTTCTTGATCATAAAGATCACAGTTGGAATATTTAGGTTTTTATTACTTAAAATCTTTCCTGCTAAAGTACCTCCCTCCGCCTTCGCTTTCCGCCCAAGGCTTAGAACTAATTGTTTCGACTTGGCGGAACCACTATTATGTTCTTCTTGCATGCCTCTTCTACTATACACCTACACCAGAGACATGCAACGCAGAGCACCAAACTTGATAAACAGAACTAAGGAGAAAGGAAAAATGGGAGTGGAAGGGGAGAGAGGAGACGAGATGGCGAAAAGGGGGCGATGACCACCATTCTGAGAATTGGATGACGACCAGACTGGTTCTCAGGGAACCTAACCTGCTCTCACAGAGGAGAGAAAAACGCTCACAGAGGAAAGTAAACATCCATACATTAGTAGTGTACTAGGATTGCTCTTTACTTGTTTCTCTTGCTCAGGAAATAGTGTTAGTTCCTTAAAAAATCCAATGTTAAAATTCTTATGGAATCGAGCCCCAATAAATTATTCCTTGTGAAATACTTGGATGCACTTTTCTTCCTTTTATAGAGTTGATTTGAGATTTCAGTTCGTGGTCTTTTTATGGTCTGAATTGTAGAGAGACATCAAGGCCCATCTATAACCAGATGCCTCGACAGAACAAGGCAAACAATAAATTTTTTTAAAATAAAAAATGTTGATCATACTCAAGTTATATCCTGCATGAGTTGTCTTTTATGTAGAATCCTTTTTTTTTTTTTCTGGGTAAAAATGTGGCACCTATTTCATTGAAGAATTTTATGCCGAATATCTATTTTACGGAACCGTAATTTTTTTTTTAAAAAATAATACTTAGGGTAATCACACAAGAATGTGATGTTTTTTTGTTTGTGTAAACGCAAGTATGAGTTTTTATATTTAAATATTTTAAAAGGTAAGTTAGGAACCTAAAAAACGTACGCGATGGCATTTTGTTGATGTGAAATCTCGAGGACCCTTTGTAACAAAAGTACGCCAACGCCACATGAAAGTGACTGTGGTTTTGTTGAATAATAAAACCTCTTGGTATGCAGACAAGTCACAAGAGTATCCATTTTACCAGATGATCCAATTAGGACCGTAATTAATCCCCACACATCTTGGATCGAAAATGAATGGTGCTCTTAAATTCTGACAACTCCACGGAAACTAAGAAGTTGAAGCGAGCCAATTAGGAAAGTCACACACTCCTTCACAAATCAAACACTGTTCCACCAACTTGTTCTACTTTAATTTTTCTATATTGCAATTGCGTGGACCTTGGCTTTGCCACAAAATCTTCTTCCTATTGTCCTCTCCCTCCTCATCATATCCTCACTGTTACCAAACTTGCATTTCAAAATTCATGACTTCGAAGCTCTTGAGAAATAGAATGATGAAGCCTAAGGATCAGAAGAGGAGTGATAATGCGTTGGCACTTGAGAAGGCAGCTGCATGGGCATGGTACCAACATGGAAAAACTAGTATGAGAGAGTCTCATGTTCCAAGAATTCATCAGCGCGATCACAGGCCTTCTCGTTACAAGTTAGAAGCCATGACAATGGTTTCTTCACAGGAAACCAAGGAAGACGAAGGATTATCAGGCCCAGTTCACCACTCCACCAAGTCATTACCTCTTCTTGATGCGTATGAAGTACGTAGTATTTTGACGAGACTGGACAGTCTCATCGCAGAATCTGGTGATGACAAGCTTGATAGTGGCTTTTCTTCTGCAAATAACGGAGGTCAAAGGAAGAAGAAGAAGAAGAAGGTGGGAAAGGGGATATGGGAAAGACGAAGAGTGAGAGTGTTATGCAGTGCAACTAAGGAAGACGTGGTGGATGGAACAAGAGTCTCTAAGAAGAGTCATCAGATCAAGTGTTCAAAAATAATGCCAAGGATTAATAATGGTGGCGGTGTCATGTGAAAATACTTTTTGCCCACGTTTTACCTCCATCGGATCACCAGATAGACGCAGCTTTAGAAAACTTTGTTTCTCTTTGTTTATCCTCATTCTCTCTTCTTGATCCTTTTGGAGTAACATTTTATTTTTGGTCTTTGTGGGACTGGTGCTGGGGAATATTTCGATTGTGTGTGGTGATCATTGTGATTATTGTAATAATTAATGGAGGTTTTGTTGACGACGAATACAAATTTGAATAAGACTACACCAATGAATATGATATATGACTGATGGGTTGGGTTGGGTTGGCAAGCCATGAATCATAAGAATGCTTAACGATAATGCTTTCCAATAATTCTGAATTCTTTTTAGAAAAATCCATATTTTAGTAGTCGCATATCATGCTTTATTGTTGCAGGACGGCTTATTTTGGCTTATTTCCATGAATTTATGAGATTGTAATTAAGGGTGGTTTTTGGCCGCCATCTTCTACGGCTTATTGTGGCTTACTTCCATGAATTTATGAGATTGTTTAAGGGTGGGTTTTTTTCTTAAGTGTTTTTTTTTTTCACGAAGAAAGTGTTTTTTATTTTCAAAGCAATTAATAAATGTTGGAGAGTTTGTAACTCCTTATGTCATGCACATTAATTCATGTGTCAGTGTTTGTCTTTTTGTTTTATTGGCCTTCATGTGATAATATTGTTATGGTGATTGACATCAGTAGGGGAGGTATATCAATATTCCTTCGCCTTGTTTAGCCTAATTGGATGGGAGTGGTTTTCTTTTAGACCAACCTGAAAATTTAATATTATTATTATTTAAAAATATTCCAATAAAAAAAAATCTCTCCTAAGAAAATCCCTACTTTTGGAGGGAATGAGAGGAGATTAAAAACTGAAACCAAACCAAGGGATGAGAGTTTAAGAATTTTTTACCCTACAAAACCCCCATCTTTAACTCTTTACAATGTATTAATGGCAAAATTGTCATAATCTCATTTATTTGGTCAAAAGGGACTTATAAATAGGACTAAAATTTTTGGTCAAAAGTGATTTATTCTCTATCGACTTTTGCGGGAGTAAGATAGGAAAAAAGTTAGATTATAAATGTAATTTATGTTTAAATTGATTGTGGCAGAAGTGACTTTTTTTGTTTTTTGTTTTCCAAACGAAACGTGTTTGAATTAGCGGTTGAAAAGTTGATTGAGATGGAAAATGATTAAAAATGTCATGAATCTATATTACATATATTAATATTAGTTGTATATATTGTGATAATTGAAGATAAAAAATTTAAATTTGATAAAAAAATATTATTAAAAAATTCAAAACACAATAAAATCTTAACTAAATGAATATTAAATATCCCTCTGTATTAAAAGGTCCTTAATTAAATGGATGCTAATTAAAAAGCAATAAAGTCCACGTGCTGAGTGAGGAAGGACAGACAAAAAAAAAAAAAAAAAATTGAAGAAAAGAAGATCTGGACGACAGAGGAAATAATGGAGCTGGGTGACGAAGTGACGGTGACATGTTCTGTAGGTCTGAACACTGCTGCATACAATGCTAGGCATGGTGAGCGTTCACGTTATTGGGGCTTTTTTTCAGAAGAAGTCGGATAGTTACCCCAAACACCTTCCACAAAGCTTTTTCTTTACTGATTTTTTTCCTGGTTTTTTTGCCCAAATGCTGGGCAAACAGGGACTCCAAACATGCTAATATAATGTCTGTTATAAACCAATATAAATCTGGAGATTGCAAAAGCATTGGATTGTAGACATTTCTTGAATATAATGTACAAACGTATGAATTCAGTGTAGTGACCATGTGTCAGATGTTTTGGCCTTTCAATTCAAAAGCAGTGACGTGCATGAAGTATACCCTTACACACACACACACACACCCATTATCATCATATCATCAATTAATTCAGGTTGTTGGGTTTCAGTTATAATGTTACATATATATAATAATTTCCTTTACGTTAAATTGATTGATTAACTACATATGATATGAAATTGTGAATACGATTATTGGCCTCTTCCTTTTGATGATGCTTCTTGTTAGCTCCAGCATTATTATATATGTGGCATTTGACAATAAGAATGCTACTAGTACTTAATTTACTGATACACCCTTCATACATATTAATTAAGAGCTTTAAGAACTTTAATTTCCTCTAATCAATCAAAGCTTTGTTAGAACCAAAGTCAAAATAGGATTATTGTTTGCAGTGACTTAGCTCTACGAAGATTTTAACTGTACGTAATCATCTCTGCTGAGGAGCATTTTGCCAACCACCATTATTAACAATACTTTGACTAAAATAATATTCTGAGATACAGAGTACTATGTATGAGTATGTATCTATTTGCCAAGAGATTGAACGCATCCAGAGGAATTTTATATGGGGACAAAGTGAACCTCCACATGGTTTCCACCCAATCGGATGGAATCAGCTTATTCTACAGGGTGAGGGGGGCCTTGGTTTAAAAAATATCTCCTCCTTAAACAGAGCTTTTGGAGCGAAAGCGGCTTGGAAACTTATCAGTGGATCAAAAGGCCTATGGTCAGATGTCCTACTTAATAAATATATGCTCAAGAAAAGAGACCTTACCGGACGTCCATCGAACTAACTCACCTCTATGGAAGTTTGTAACCCAGAGCAGAGAGATTGTTGAAAGAGGCTCCAAATGGATCTTCAGGAATGGCCAACATGTACAATTCTTCAATGACAAATGGTTGATTGAGGATAAACCTTTGAAAGATGTATGTCTCAGGCAACTAACTGAGTAAGAAGAGAAAAGTGTGGTGGCGGATTGGGTAGTGAATGGTACCAAGTCAAATAATCCAAAAATTAATTCCTACGATACCTCCTAGGATGGAAACAGGAAATGATTTTTTTGGCATGGAGCAAAACCAGCAACGGGATGTTCACGTTGAAAAGTGCATATAATTTGATAGAGGAACAAAGTAATCGCAGGGAGGAAGAGCTGTTTCGTTGCATCTGGAAATAGAAGGGTGATGAACGAGTTCGGGTCTTCATGTGGTTAGCATTTAATGAACGACTCCTCACTAACCTCTGGAGAAGTCGCTGGTCTCAACTTTCCCGAAATGTGTGCGCTGTGATAAAGAAGTGGAATCTGTGCTACATATCTTCAGGGACTGTGATTACGCAAAACAGCTATGGTATGCATTACTTGACCCCATTTACAATACTCCATTTTTTTCCTCTTCTCTACGGGATTGGGAAAAGATTAATCTTAAAAGAAATCTGGGTGTGAAACGAGATGGGCATTGGCATTTAATTCGGGGTGTTGCTATCTGGAAGCTCTTGTTGTGGAGGAATAATTCAATCTTTAACGATGAATTCCAAAAACCAAGCAACCCAGCTTTCGCAATTTTAAGTTGCTGGGGGAGTTTCACTCAGTTACAGGGGACGAGTGAGGAAGTTCAAGACAATCTATTAACCAAATGGGCAACCACCAGATTTTGGCTGGGTCAAAATTAATGTGGATGGAGCAGTGACAAGAGCTGGAGGTCGTGCTGGTTGCGGGGGAGTCATACGTGATCATGCAGGGACATGGGTGGCTGGTTTTACTCATTCCTTAGGAATATGCAGCGCTCAGGAAGCTGAGGAGTGGGCAATAATTAAAGGACTTCACTTAGTAAGAAAATGGAGATAAATGAATATGCTGAGGCAGTAAATTGCACTTAGGGGTTCTGTCATTTATATAGCAACATATACAATATTCCAGAATGCTATACACTAACAAATTCCTAACAGACTCACAGACACGTATTGAATCGTACATAGTGGAGCACATATACAAAATTTCCACTAGATATACAGCTGTAACGGACACTTGGGACCATACACTAATTACAACAGAATCATAATACAATGATTAGCAATAATAACAAATGCTTATATTCTAACATTCCCCCTCAAACAAGAAGGAGTGATCACTAGTCCAAGTTTGTCTCGAAAGAACTTTGAAAATGAGAAAGGGACAATGGCTTAGTCAAACAATCTGCAATCTAAAGAGAAGAAGGAATTTTATCTGCGAATAAAGTGAACATCCACTTCTATATGCTTACTCCTAGCATGTTGAACCGGATTAGTTGCCAAGGCCTTTGCACTTAAGTTGTCACACCAAATCACAGAAGGTTGCTTAAGATAAATACCCAGTTCGGACAACAATGAATTCAACCACTTAATTTCAGCTAAACCATCAGACAAAGAACGATATTCAGACTCTGAGCTTGACCTTGAAACCACTCTCTGTTTCCTTGATGCCCAAGAGATAAGATTTTTTTTTTTGCTCAAGCCAAGAGATAAGATTACTACCAAGAAAAACACACATTCCTCCCATAGACTTCCTATCATCTAGGTCACATGCCCAACCTGCATCGGTATAGGCTATCAACTGAGGTTGTGAAAATGGTTTAATGTGTAAACCAAGATTATGTGTACCCTTAAGGTATTTGAAAATTCTATTTACGACCTGAAGATGAGTAGTTTTGGGTTGAGCAAGAAACTGACTCAATTTATTGACAGGAAAAGCGATGTCTAGACGAGTATTGATGAGGTACTGTAATGAGCCTATTGCTTGTTTGTATTCAATAGGATTACTCAAAGGATCACCATCTAAGACAAATATCATTCTACTAGTGACCATTGGTGTGGGTACAGAGTCACACTCAGCCATACCAAACCTTGTAAGTAGATCGACCACATATTTAGTTTGACTCAAAAAGATGCCACTAGCGTTTCTACAGACTTCTAACCCCAAGAAATAATACAAAGTTTAAAGAAAACACAAGATTCAATTGCTTGACAAACTTTTCAAACACAGTAGGATTATTTCCTGTCATAATGATATCGTCCACATATATCAAAATGAAGACAGTAAGATCAGATGTTTGCAACATAAACAACGAAATATCACTTCTTGGATTCATAAAACCCAAACTGATCAATGTTAACCTCAAACGGTCAAACCAAGCTCTCGGAGCTTGTCGAAGACCATAGATGGCTTTTATTAACTTACATACGTGTGTAGGCCAATGTTGATCCACAAATCCTTCTGGCTGTCGCAGGAATACCTCCTCTTCCAAATAACTGTTAAGGAAGGCGTTGTTAACATCAAGTTGGCGAATAACCCATTTGAAGGTCGCGGCAATTGGCAAAATAACTCGAATCATCATCGATTTCACCACCGAACTGAAAGTTTCACAGAAGTTTACACCTGGGGTTTGCTAGAAACCTTTAGCTACCAACTTTGCCTTATGTTTTAGTAGTGAGCCATCAGCTTTGAATTTGGTCTTGAAGATCACCGATTGTCGATGAGTTTTTTATTTGTGTAGGGTACAAGTTCCCAAGTGCGATTCTTTAGCAATGCACCTATTCCTCCTTCATTGCATCGAACCAGTGAGGTGATGACAAAGCTTGGTGAACTGATAGTGGCTCTGAGGATTGTGGTGGGAACGATGACGGGGAAAAGTGGACACCAGGGGCTTGTAGGACCGATATTGGCTTTGGCTTTGACGAGTGTCTTGGGAACGATGACAATGAAGAGTGGATGCCAGCTTTTAGGGATCCAATTTAGATCAGGTCACCATATGATGTTGGTTAAGTGGCCCATTTCTAGTTGGACTATCTGTAGTTTCATGGGATCCATAAATGTTTGAAGAAACAAAGTGGTGCACAGTTTCATCTACTGAATTGGGCTCAGATATAAGCAGTGTTGACGATGAGGATGACGACGCTGTTGATTGCCTGAGCTCAATTAATTCTTCATTATCATCTTCAACAGTAGGCTTTGAGTGTCTTGTTGATTGAATTATAAAGGGAACAGATGATTCTCGATCCTTAGAGGCAACTGATCAATGCAAGAACCCTGTTCGAAAAGGAAACAAATCTAAATCAAATATAACATGCCGTGAAACAAATATCTTACTTGTCTCGCTTAAACATTTATAGCCTTTTTGTTGTGATGCCAAACCAATATATACATACTTTGCATTGTGAAACTGAAATTTGTGTGCATTGTATGGTTTAAGGCAAGGGTAGCAAGCACAACCGAAAACTTGCAAACTCATGTAATCCGGCTATGTTTTCTTGAGTCGAAACAAGGGAGATTTTCCATTGAGCACTGGCATTGGCAGCCTATTAATCAGGTACACAGCATATTGAAAAGCATCTACCCAGTACTTCAGAGGCATTCTAGCATGAGCTAACAAGGTCAATCCCATTTCCACAATGTGACGATGCTTTCACTCGGCCCTACCATTCTGAACTGAGGTATATATGGGCATGTGAATCTTAGATCAATGCCAGCCTCTTACGCAACAGGGACAAAGGGCTTGTATTCACTATTGTTGTCACATTGAATAGCTTTGATTTTCAATTCAAATTGATTTTCAACAAATGTTTTGAAGTGTTTGAACACATGAATGGCTTCTCCTTTGTGTTTCAATGGATACAACCTGGTGTATTGACTAAAATCATCTACAAAATGAATGTAAAAACGATGTCCACTACCAGACTGTGTCGGAGATGGCCCCCAGAGATCAATGTGAATTATTTCTAAGGGACGAGATGCTTGAGAAACAGAGGATTGAAATGGTAAAAACTTCGATTTGCCCAATTGACATGATTCACACACAATTTTATCATATATAGAGTCCAGTAAAAGCCCTTTTGTTACTTTATTCAAGACTAGATTCAAGACTCTAGCACTTGGGTGTCCTAGCTTGTGATGCCACTTTAGATGTTCTGACTTATTCACTTCATAGGAGGCCATTAGCATTCTTGGTCATTCTTCAAGCTTCCTTGTTGTCAGAGGATACATTCCTTCCCTTAGAGCTCCCTGTATTCGCAGATCTTTTGTCACCGAATCCTTCACATGACATCCATGATTAGTAAAATTCACATCAACATGATTATCTTGTATTAATCGGTTAACAATGATTAATTTTTGTTCGTTGTAGGAACATAGAGCACATCTTTAAGTAATATGTTGGGTTGATTTTTACAAGGTATTGTAGTAGAACCAACTCCCAGAATTTTCCTTCTGTCACCTGTGCAAGTAGTAATAAAATGCAATTTACCTGCTGAGTTAATTTCATCAAGTTGGTCCGAATGTGAAGTAACATGATAGTTTGCTCCACTATCAACATACCATGTTGGATCATTCACCACAAAAGGATCAGCGTAGTGTGCTTGCGGGTTTGAGTAACTACCAACATAGTGAGCATATGGAGCAGAGTAGCCGTTGGCTCCGGTTTCTTCTCTGTAGTAGCACGTGGCAATGGTGTGTCTAGGACGCTGGCAATGAATGCAGAATGGACGACCACCACCACCGTGTCTGTTTCCTCGAGAATGACCTCCTCCTCTAAATCCTCATGTGTTGCCTCTCCAACCACCACGGCTGTTGTTGTTTGAGTCGCGATTTGCAGAGTCATTTCGTTGTGCAGAAGCAGCATTAACAGAAGGTTGTATAGTGAGATTCGAGAAATGGTTTAGCTGATTCAACCTCGTCTCGAAATAAAGTAGAGCTCCTTGTGCTTCAACCCATGTCAGATCTGGTTGATCTATTAGTTTAACGCGATGGGGTTATAGTCGGAATCCAAGCCGTTAAGTGTATAGAGGATTAGGTTATCCATCACCACTGGAGATCTGGCGAGAGCTAGCTCGTCTGAAAAACTCTTCATCTTATTTAGGTACTCTTCCATCTTCAGTGCATTCTTTCAGGTATTGTGTAGCTCACTCTTAATCACCATCACTCTTGCTTTGGTTGAGGCACAGGTCAGATTTCGAGCTTCATGCCAAAGTTCATGAGCTATCTTACAGTGGAGAAGTTGGATTCCAACCTGTGACATGGTGTTGCACAACTATCCTACCAACATCCTATCGACTAAGAACCATTCAACATAAGTCGATTAGGACGGGTACCTTCGGACGCCCTAAACAAAAGCTTCGCCGGAGCAGCTAAAGAGCCATCAATATGGCCATCCAATTGATTACCTTCGATTAATGGGAGAATAATGGATTCCCAGACCAAAAAATTGGTGCAATCTAGCTTGATCGCGGTGGTCTGGCTAGAAGAACTGAATAGTGAGTATGCTCTAGTGGTCAGACGTGAACCAGAGTCAACGGCGAAAGCAGAAGAGGCGGTGCCTGCCATTGAAAAATTTTGAATGCTTTGATACCAAGTAAGAAAAGGGAGATAAAGGAATATGATGAGGCAGTAAATTGCACTCAGGGGTTCTGTCATTTATATAGCAACATATACAATATTCCAGAATGAGCTATATAGTAACAAATTCCTAACAGACTCACAGACACGTATTGAATCGTACATAGTGGAGTGCATATACAAAATCTCCACGGATATACAACAGTTAATCGGACACTGGGACAACACACTAATTACAACAGAATCATAATACAATGATTAGCAATAATAACAAATGCTTATATTCTAATACACTTGGCATGGGAACTGGGATTCCGAAGAGCAGTCCTAGAATCTGATGCTAAGCAGTTGGTTAATATGTTAAAAGAGCAGCAATTGGAGAATAGGGATAATATGACTTTATGGGAGATCAAGGATTTCATGCGTAGGAATTGGGATCTGATAGTTCAGTATATCCCCAGAGAACAACACACGGTAGCAGATACTGTAACACCCCCAATTTCTAACAGATATAATAACGAAATTTAAATGATTTTCATAAATAAATACTGAAATTTGAAATAAACTATCAAGGAGAATGTTACCGCCGCACTTGTACTGGGACAAGTGCAAGGCTACTTATTACAAAAATGTAAAACCAAACTTAAGCAAAAAATGTGTTTTCATTAGAATAAAATAAAATTAAAATAAACAAAGTGGCTGATTGTGCTTCCTCACTTCTCACCGCTAGCCCCGACCTCTTGGCACTGTTTTCGAAATTCTCGCTCCCAGAAGGATCATCGCAGCCCATGAACACACACATCGCAAAGCCGGCAATCCTAATTAAAACACAATTTATATGGCTCAAATATATTAATAAAACCAAATATGTAATCACATAGTGATTTAGTCAAATAACAAATCCACTATTCATCATATATATACATATACATACATATATTCACACCGAATCAAATATCATTTATTATCTTTATTAAATTCGTATAGACCTAAACCCGCGTCTATTTAGTTTAGTGGGAAGAGAACCATGGTAGACCCGAAAACAGCCTACTCCGTGACCCGAAACCCGCTAGTCACAATCATCAATTGGCCATAAACATATCAACATTTCTTCCTAGTGTGCACACCTCTTCCCAAAGTTGCTACTAGTGTCCCGAAACCCGCGGGACACCACTTTGGGAAGAACGGATACTATCTTCTCACATCGATGACATAAAACCCAAAAGTTGTGTTCATCATATTGGGAGGTACCATCCCAAAGCTATCCTCCCACTATTAAATTGTTTTAAAACACACACATAATCAAATTTCTAAATTATTTCTATTATTTACTTATCTTTTATATATTTTTCTATTATCTTAATTAAATATAGGATATAAGGATATTTTACATATAATCTATTCATATCTATTTTATTATGAGGAGATATTATACGAAGAAAGAATAAATAAAAGAAATATCAAATAATATAGCATCGTGCACAACTAGCATAATATGGTATATTATATTATCATAATATATTATAAATGATAATATCCAAAAACCCAAAACAACAAAGAACGTACAAGCATCTTATATTTAATATCAAATGACTTTGCAAAAAAAAAAAAAAAAAACAAATACGCAAAAAGGAGAAGAAGAATTATATATATTCAATATCAAAATCCGAGCAACAAAGAACGTAAGGCATTATATATATGAAAGGGTATAGGTATCTTCCAATCACGAAAACCGAAGTGATCACAATGACTATGTACAGTATGCATATTGAATGGTAATGGCTTTTGCAAAAAGTCCATCACGTAATTCAATAAGGAGGAATATGCAATTATGTAGTCGATGCAACATCTAAATTGGTCAAAATGTCAAACTATAAGGAAAATAGAAGGGCGTGGGACCCATTGCAAAGACCCTACACTATATCCATTAAAAGTAGCAAGATGCACAGATGCATATAGTCGGACGAGACGCATACGAGAACGAAAAATGGGATGCAGAGAAAAAGAATTAGCACGGTTCTAAGGGTTAGGATTACCTATCAAGATTCACATAAAACTAACCTAAGACTCATGGGGATTAGAATTACCTATCAAAATTTACATAACATTAACCTAAGATTTATGGGGATTAGGATTACCTATCGAGATTCATATAGCATTAACTTAAGATTCATGGGGATTAGGATTACCTATCAGGATTCATATAACATTAACCTAAGATTTATGGGGATTAGGATTACACATGGGGATTAGAATTACCTGGTCTCCGCACTAGTGCAAAAAAGGCTTTTAAGACCGGACAAAAGAAGGGTCGTAAGACTGGATATGCGACCGGTCTTGTTCCAGCCGGTATTAAAAGTCTACCATTTAAGACCAGACTCGAACCGGTCTTAAAGAAACTCTTTTAAGACCAGACATTAAAAAACTTGGGTCTTAAAAAGTTGAACTAAATGAAGCCGAAATATTTTTTGTTCGATCCTAATGCTCAACTTTTAAGACCGGCCAAAAAATAGGTCGCTCTTAAAAGATCGTAATTATAAGACCGGACAAGACACATACGGTCCTGAAAAATAGCGGCTTCTAAGACCACACGACTAATTACACACGGTCTTAAAGGACGACTTTCAAGAGTGGATGATAAAAACATCCGGTCTTAAATATTTTGATTTAAGACCGGACGTCTAAATATACCGGTCTTAAAAGACCATCTTAAAATATCAAAAATCAAAAGTCGTCGACCTTTAAGACCTAGGTCATATAATTACATCCGGTCTTAACAAGTGAACATTTAAGACCGTCTTATTATTTAGGTCTAAATTTTCCCGAATTTTTTCCCTTTGTTCTTCTTGATTATATATGTACACAAATCCACCACCCAATCCAAAGACATAAAATTCGATACTTTAAGCTACAAGCTATGAACAATTATTTGAATAAATTGAATTAGAAAAAGAATACAAATATTATTCACCATGAGCTATTTGGCCTCTTAATTAATGATTACTATGACTACAACACCTAAATTAATATAATTCATACAATAAGATAACTTACTTACAAATACAATAAGTTACAAGTACAACATACATGCGCCCAAAATAATATTCACCATGCCTTCATCGATTCCCCCACCCAACAACGTAACATCCTCTTATATAACATGCCCCTTTGGATCGGATCCCGCCACAAAAATAAAACAAGAACAAAATTCATAGTCGGTGACATTAACTATGAACATAGATAGAAGGAATATAATATATATAGTTAAAGCCTTAAAGTCTTCAAAGAAATCTGCATATGAATATTACCTTATGAATTGACTCTTTTATAAAGTGATATCTTCCCATATCCCTTCTTGATGATCACTTCTTATGCCGGGTTCATTATCCGCTTCATCTTCTTCGTTCATGTCGGTAGACCCCTTGAAAAAGGAGTACTCTCGGGAATACCATAATTTGAATTCATTTCCTCATCAATATCAATGACCCTCTTTCCTTGGAGAGCTACGGACCACATTTTATTTTCTTGATCGATGATATAGAACACTTGTTTTGCACGGTGCGCCCTAATAAAAGGTTCATCTCCAAAACTTCTACCATTACCACAAAGCGCATTGAAGAAGACACAAAGTCTAGTCAAAACGACCCGAAGATCATATTCGGCGATGCCTCGAATAGCTATTGGGAGTATTTGTTGCATCAAGACATGACAATCATGAGACTTTTGGCCTACTAATTTCAAGTCCTTCATCGATACAAGCCTCTTCAAATTTGAAGAATACCCCGTGGGAACTTTTGTGCCATGTAAACACTCACAAAACTTCGTTTCTCATCCTTAGACAAAGTATGAGAAGCCGGGGGACAATAAGTTCTCTTCCCATCGGCCTTGGATGTAACTCTTCACGTATTCCCATTGCTATCGATCCAATCTTGCCTTCACACCATCCTTGGAACTACCTTGTATGTTGAGAAGCGTGCCGACAATACTATCACATACGTTTTTCTCCACATGCATGACATCAATAATCGTGTCTCACATCAAGATTGCGCCAATATGGAAGATCGAAGAATACATATCTCTTTTTCCATATATTTGTTTCTTTTCTACTCTTTGCAGTCTTACCGAATACGACATTGATATTTTTCACCTTTTCATAAACTTGCTCCCCAGTCAATGCCATCGGAGCATCTTCATACTCTTGGCCACCAAAAAAGGCTTTCTTCAATCGACGATATGGGTGGCCCCGTCTAAGAAATCTCCTATGTCCAAGATAAACCGTCTTTCTTCCATGTTGAAGTTGATAGTAGCGTGTGCCTTCTTCACAAACCGGACATGCTTTATGGCCTTTTACACTATACCACGACAAGTTCCCATATCTTTGGGAAGTCGTTTATAGTACAAAATATCATGGCTCGCATTTTAAACACCTCCTTATTGAAAGAGTCAAAAACATCAACACCTTCTCGCCCACAACTCCTTCAAGTCTTCGATCAAGGGTGAAGGTAAACATCAATGTCATTTTCGGGTTGTTTCGGTCCCGAAATCAACATAGACAAAGCATGATGTACTTTCGTTTCATGCATAACATTGGAGATAAGTTGTAAATAATCAATAGTACAGGCCATGAACTATGTATCTTTGCTAAGGCTTCCATATGGATTCATGCCATCCGTGCTAAGGGCAAGCCTAAGGTTCCTAGGTTCTTCGCCGAAGTTCGGAAATAATTGATCGATTTTCTTCCATTGAGAAGAATCGGTCGGATGTCGAAGCTTTCCATCGAAATCCTCTCATCTCGCATGCCACCTCAAATTTTTTGCATCATTTTCATTCGCAAACAACCGCTTGAACCTTGGTATGATTGGAAGATACCACAACACTTTTGCGAGGCCCCTTATTTGACTTGTACCTTGGGGTTTCACATTTCGGACAACTCTGCTCCTCTTCAAACTCTTTTCTATACAACACGCAATCATTCGGGCATGCATGGATCTTTTTGTACTCCATCCCAGTGGACAAAGTATTTTCTTAGCATCATAGTATCGATGCGGCAACACATTATCATCCGGAAGCATGTCCTTAAAAGCCTCAAGCATTTCTAAAAAACTCTTGTCGCTCCATCCATGACGTGCCTTCAAGCTTACCAATTTCAATACAAAGCATTCAACAATTGGTATTTTTTACACCCACGGTATAGAGGGGTCTCGCATCACCGCACATATTACCATATGCATGTGATTGATGAAAAGCCTCTTTTCCTACATCACGGATAATGTCCTCTATGTGATCATCCATATCCGTGTCATTATCATCAAAGGCCACTTCCCTATGTTGAGACCCACTTGGTATTTTTTCACCATGCCATACCCATACCGTATAAGTCTTACAAATTCCTTCACAAATTAAATGTGTGTGTATAACTTCGGGACTTAGTCGCCTCTCATTCAAACATTTTACACAAGGGCAATAAAACTTCCCACCCTCGGCATGGGCATTTTGTTTAGCAAATTTTATAAAGTCTCTCACCCCATTTCGATATTCAACACTCGTCCGTTTAGCATTTATCCAACCGTGATCCATAGTAGAATTCCTATATATATAGACAGAAAGATTTAACATACATATATATGCTCAAATGTCGGTTATGTCTTTTTTTCTCCTTTTTTTCGGATAAACTTGCTCATTAAATGCAAAACGAAGAATCACTTTTGGTCATAAATGTATCGCAGAGAATCCAAGAACCAAAATAAATGCATGACGAGGAAATTAAATGCATCGCGTGAAGGTCTTGTGGACTCACCGTATCATATAAATTCAAATGCGTTTGCTTAGTCTTTCTTCTCCCGCCACGAACGTTGATGTTGCGGACGAAAGAGTACCCTAAAAACATTTATTGGTCGGTTGGGTAGGTCTAAAATGCAATTATAATCTTCAAAATACAATATCCATTAACAACACACAAACCCACAAGAACATTTGATCGATTTCGCTCAACCCAGGAAAAACCCGAACGATGAGCGGGAAAATCATAAAGTTATATAACCGAAACACCTCTTACGGCTTGGTCTATAGACGTTTAGCTAAGGAACCAGAAAGTGATTGTCGAGAGAGCAACGCGAACCCGACAGTGGCGGCGAGTAACTCCGAGTAACACTTTAGGCGCGACAAGAGAAGTTCGAGAGAGGGAAATTTAATATTCCGCGCGACGTAGCGAGACATGTTTTATATTTGGGATTTTATTAAGACCGGAGTTTTATAATCCTCCGGACCTAAATTGAGACAATTAAACCGGTTCATTAAAAAGAAACGGTTCTATATATACAACTTTTTAAGACCGCCGTTTTATAATACTCCGGTCCTAAAATTCTTTTTGTGATTTCTAATAAAGGATTTGAGCGCAAAGAATGAATGAATAAAAATTAAAGGAAAACCGGAGTTTCTTTAATTACATATATTACTTGCATATGCACGTACACAAGAAAAAATACAAAACAAAAACAAGCGAGAAAATTATCAAAAACAAGAATCGACTAAACATCTCCTAAAGCTTATTATCCTCCAAAGCCTTGGCGATTTCGGCGTGAAAAGCATTAATTTCCCGCCGGAGATCAAGCAAGTTTTGTCTTACTCGAATCAGCCACAATGCTTTATTAGAGGAAAGAGGAGAGGGGTCGTAGTAGTCGCGGTGGGGCCAAGAGGTTGGAGAGGGGGAGCGGGAACCTCTTCATCATCCGAAGAAATAACAATGGGTCCAACGACCCGAGGCTCTTCTCGTCACAATAGGACGGACTCTCGATGGAGGAGGCGCACCGTATAACGATCGACGGAAGGCACGAGCATCACGACTAAGAGCACCCCTACGAGCGGTTCTCTCGAATCTAACCATGGTTTGAGCAGTTGGGGCAGAGAGGTATGAGGAGTTAATTAATAGATACGAGGTAGTGAGGAATTAATAAGGAGTTATAGGTACGCGGTATAAAATTCCATTATTTAATATTTTTCCAATTCATTTTATTTTAAGACCGACCTTTTATCATTAACCCGGTACTTATAGATATGCGGTATAAAATTCTATTATTTAATTTTTTAAGACCGATCTTTTATAATAAGTCCGGTCTAAAAGTCTTACCTTTAAGACCGACCTTTTATCATTTACCCCGGTACTTACACATTGTTCAAATGAATGATGCGAGTCTCTTCGGCTTCCGAGATAAACTTCCCAACTAGGCGTCTCCTCGTATTCGATGAACAATGCGTCTCCTCATTAAAGCTTTCGGCGTTTCACATTGTTCGGGATGGGTTCTCTATTTAAACCCGTTGTTCTTGTACTTTCTTCACATTCTTCTCCCCCAGTCCTCCGTTTCATCCTCCTCCTCTTCAACCTCATTTTGTAATGGCTGCTCCCTCAGTCCTCCGTTTCCTCCTCCTCCTCTTCAACCTCAGCCCCCTCCGCCACCGCCTCCTCCAAATCCGACGCGTGAAGCGGTTGGTGCGATCATCAGGTGGCCCGCGTCGATCAAATCGATCGACGTTTGGGCCAATTGGTTCAGCTTGCTCATACCATGAACAACAAGCTGAACATGGTACTCCACGCCAATGACGTGAACTACGATCCCGCTGAAGACGACTCCGACAACTCCGACACCCCCTCCCTTTCCGACTACGAGAGGGATTAGTTTTTTTTGTTGCTTTTTTTTTTGTGATCGCTGCCCCTATAGGGCAGCGTAAAAAAATTAGTAAATAAAATATTTTTAAATTTTGTTCTCATGCGAGTTTAGTACTTTATCTAAACCTGGAAAGCAATAAACAAGGCAACTATGAAGGACGGATAATGGCAGACTAAAAAACCTAAAATAAAAGAACGAAGACTTTAGTTAGTAAATCGACGGTCCTAAAAACACGCCATTTTTGTCGGCTTTGGTTTCCATATCCGATTGCCTCTTGTCCTTTTCATTATCGTCTTTCTTTTTCCGACAAAAAGGAAACAAACAAAACATTGTCCTCGTGTAAATCCAACAACAGAAATTCGCAGAATACAGTTAAGAACATACAAAAAAAAAAGGAGCTTTTACCTTATTCGGACAAGAACAAACAAAGTGACTATTCTTCTCAAGGTTGGACCTTCGTTGACGTCGGTTTTACCTCCCCATGTGAGAAACAAAGTGTCTTTTTCATTATCTTCCTTCTTTTTCCAACAAAAAGACAAAAGACAAAATAAAAGGGACACCGATAATGCCGCCTCTACACATGGAAAGGTAAAAACGATGATAAAGAAGGACCTAGCTTGAGCGAATGCCGAACCTCGGTTGTCTTCAACCCTAACGATTTAATTTGTGCGAAAAGGGGTATTTATAGGTGAATGACTTTTAAGATCGCACAAATAACAACATACGGTCCTAAAAGTTAAGCGAGACTTTTAACCAAAGGACTTTTAAGACCGATTATATATAAAAATACGGTCCTAAAAGTTAAGCGGGGGACTTTTAAGACCGACCTTTTATAATACGTCCGGACCTAAAAGTTCATGTATCTTTTAAGCTTTTAGGAGCGGACACTAAAGCAATATACGGTCCTAAAAGTCTCATACTTTTTACACCGAAGATTTTTACGGACCTTTAAGAGGACATCTTTGTTAATGAACGGTCCTAAAAGTCTCAGATTTCAAACACTAAATTAAATAGCTATATCCACCATCCAATAATACATTCGAAACCCAAAATGGACACAAGAAATTTGTTCGAAAAATTAACTAAATTTATTTATTGAATTTTACATTGCCTATGTATATTTACAAATGAATTGTTCAAAAAAATAAACAAATTTACGAAGATCGATTATTGTTGCTACGGAATATACTTACAAATGAATTTAGGACATTAATTATTGTCATTTTTCTGACTCTAAGATCGACCATACGAGATATTCACAAAACACATTGCGTATGTGCTCCGGTTCATCATCGAAAGGGAGTTTTGCATTGAAACATCGTAACATCAAAGACAAGAATCGAATTAACTTGCGTGCATATTTCATTTGTAAAAGAAGTTTAAACTGAATTAACTTGCATAATATGTAACATCAAATACATTTACCTTTGCGGTTAATTTAGTATCCCCTCGCCTTGTAATATCATACATGTGTTTCATGACGTCGGCCACATAAGTTGGACTCTCGTGGTTGCCGACGGGTCTAAAATGAACAAGAAATATATATAAGAGCATATATATAGCTCAATGACCAAGTTCACAAGGCAAGTGTGCTACAAATTAAATATTGTACCAACCTCAGTGCATGTACCATATGGGGTCTTTGTTACGAGTAGCACGCCTTTTCTTTTCTACTATTTGGAAGGTCCTCATGGCACTATCATCAAAATCACAAATTTATCAATGATTCACTTAAAATTCACGACGAGATGTCGACAAGAGAATCAAAATGACATGCTTACTCGTTGATGGTCGCACCAACGAAGGCAATGGCTCGGTGTGAGTGGAGCATAAGAAGATAACTTTATGCTCGTCCATGCACATGACGACCAGCGCCGGTGGCGGCTGAAAATTCACATCAAGTAAACTATACTCGGTGATATATATATGTAGCAGAATTAAGTGAATTGCGGACAAGATTTTTGATATGTACTGTGGAAGAATGGCAAAAAGTACAACTTTCGATCACTTGACACAACCTCTTTGATATGTACTCTGTCTCTCCTCCATGGATGTTTGACTTGAATAGACAGGGCACAAGAATCCAAAATCGTTGATCCCGCACCTTTGAACCAATTCATGATGCAAGAACCTACCATAATGACATCGATCGGGAATTAGTATATATGTATGTATGTCTAAACGATGCATTTAAATGATGTACTCATAGACAGAAGATACTTACTTCATAAAAATTCTAACAAGCGCATCGGTAAGCTCTGTCGAGGAAGCGCGGGGACTCAACATCAACGGTGTCAACTTGAACGGGCATAGGATGAGGGACACCTACTACTTCATCGACAAAGCCACGATTTATCCTTAAAATATCCACTTTTCATAAGATCGAATATTTTTCCCGGGCGTGACCAACTTAGCGATGGGGATAGAGCTTGAGGAGGGGATAGAGCTTGAGGAGGGGATGGAGCCGACGAGGGGATGGAACCGGAGGAGGAGGGGTTGAAGCTTCGGGAGCGGTAGAGACATGTACAAGCTTCACCGGCCAAGGGATGAAGGTTCCCTTAACATCACTCACAAGCTTGCTCATCGGTTTGGAGAGGAGCGTGCATCAATGATCACCTTTTCAAGCGACACTCGACTTCATCATCAAGCATTTGTTGGTGGTGTACAGTTGATCCCAAGTTGTGAACAGTCCCTTTTGCAACCAATAATCGTCCATCATGATGATCGAGATCCTCCATATAACGGTCACAAGGTTGCTCTGACTGTCCAACAATGCAGCTCCCTCTAGTGCTCTGCTGCACAGTTGCAGGTGAGTGTGTGAAGGGAACACTGGTCTCTGGACGATTGCTCAAAAGCAGCCTCAGCTGACTCAGTTCCTCCTTCATCTGGCTCATCTCGGATTGAAACATTGCAGTCATTGAAGCTTTATTAGCAGCCGGCGTCCGGTCCATCTCCTCCCGGTAACCATACTTTGTCTATGGCGTTTGGATGTACCAAAGACTTGCTTTATGCCTACCCGTCCTCCAATCCCCCTTACACGCCCGGGTGATCCGTTTTCCGGCCGCAACGGTCGAACATCATTCCTCCCGTCCGACACAAAAGATCCCTCTCGCTTCTTTCTTTTTAAGATCTTCCGTAAGATACGGATAACGAGAAGCTTAGTAATGAAACATGTTTAGTAACTAAAAAATAACAATAACGATACTTACAATTCTTTCGGCAAATAGACGAGTTTGTTCACTCGTGTAGGCGCCACTTGGCTTTTGCCGAATATGCAACCACAACTCCTCGCGACGTATTGGAGATGGAGGAGCATGTATCACGAAGGATTGGATTTTGCTTCATCATCCAATCTCTTTTGGCAGCCATCAAATCTTTTTCGGCCTTTTGATATCCCGAGAAGCCCTATGAGGGCAATCATTCTTTCTACCTATCTCCTGTGCTTGTTCCCTTCTTTTCGCGAATCGGGATTGAAAACATCTATTAATTATGAATTCCAGCCATGCATGTCACTAACGAGAAATTAGAGAACTTCGCTTCATATGAACGTCAATCAAACGGTAGTCAAATTCTTCACTTCATCAAGTTTCAACATTTTATTTAAGGAAGATGTAGAATTGTAGAAGAAATTGGAGCTATGTTTTGTAGTGCTAGCTAGATAGATAGGTTAAGAAACAAAAGAGAATTATGCTTACAGAATAATACAAACTTGATCTTTTTAAGGCATCCAGTGGGATCAGCAGTCCCCATTAGATAGTAACAATTAGGTATATAAAGTTTCCCCCTTTTAAGACTATTCATTTCCTCCTTTGCAAGACAAACCATTACACAATTAATACCTTCTCATCAGTAATTTACCTTTTCAAGGTTGACATATCAGACTTGCATAGACAAAGGCTTACAGAATAATACAAACTTGATCCTTTTTAAGGCATCCAGTAGGATCGTGATCCCCGTTAGATAGTAACAATTGGGTATATAAAGTTTCCCCCTTTTAAGACTATTCATTTCCTCCTTTGCAAGACAAACCATTACACAATTAATACCTTCTCATCGGTAATTTACCTTTTCGGGTTGACATATCGACTTGCATAGACAAAGGCAGGAAATGTATACTTCTATTCACACACCGAACTATTATATAACTAACAGGATTAGATGAACACAATAACATTCACATATCCGCACATGAGGTTAATAAGCAAACAAAAGGGAAAACAAAACTAAATATAAACTCACCGAGCTTCGGGAGTGGTCCGTGAAGAACAAATTGTCGCCAAATTCGTTCATCAATAAATGTGTAAACTTCCCAAGGATGTTTGGCAGGCGGAACATCGGAGAAAATATACGTGTTAGCGAGAAAGGTCTTAAACTTCCTCCACCGATCAGCACAATAAGACAATGTCTTGTCTTTCAACTTCTGACAGTCAGGGACAGTGTATGTAACCTGGATAGTCTCCCAAATAGGATCCTTTACATTCTTATAGTCCACACTTTTCCACTCATCCGTCAAGATGCTAACCTTGCTGCGTGCTAGACAGCCGACAAAACTATTATATTTGCTTTTATTAGGACCGACGGGTTCCAACCTTGCATTAAACTCGAATCTCGAGCTTTGACCCGAAGTCCGGCTTAGGGTCACATCCATCATTCGTGTGCCTCTTCTACCACGGCGTGCGGGCGATTACGAGCCTCATTGTGAGATGAAGAGGGTTCGTTCTCACTCACACCGTCACACCAGGGCGGCGTTGCCGGAACACGAATAGATTCGTTTTCACCGTCCATTTCGAGACGGGGAAGAGAGGAATGCCCGAGCAAATGAGAGAGTAACTTGGGGGCTGATGGTACGTGGGCGAGGAAGAGAGGTAATGCAACGGGGAAGGGTTTCGGAACGTGAACGTGAGGTTCTCCACGAGTAACAAAAGCTTTCGCGCGAAGAAATGTATAACTTGCTTGGATTTTTAAGACCGGATGAAAAAGAGACGGTCTTAATATTTACATTAATCCGGTCATATTAAACGTCCGATCTAAAAAGTTTAACCTTTAAGACCGTTCCTTTTAAAACGCCGGTCTTACTATTAATGAACTTTTCGTACCGCAAGTATCATATGTCCGGTCTTGAAAGAAAACTTTTAAGACCGTCTTGTTGATAAGTTCGGTCTTAAAACTTTAGACTTTTTATATTTAAATTTTTCCTTATTATGTTTTACCGAGAAAATATAAGTACGGCTATATGAGATATATTTAGAAAGTAATTGAAATTTCGGTTCAATTTTTAAGACGGTGGTATTTTAGTCGGTCTCAATAATGATTTTAAGAGCGGTGAAAAATTGGTCCGGTGCAAGAAGTTCTTTATATTTACTTTAACCGTCACCGATCATTCCTTTAAGACCGGGGTGTCCATTGTCGCTCTAAATGAGGCGGTCTTAGAGCCTTTTTTTGCACTAGTGCCGTTCTTGCTAGCGACCTAATTTTAATATGATGTGATGAAAGTATAGAAGGAGGATTTGAGAAGAAAAACAATGGAGAAGAAAAGTATCGGCGTTTTTAAGGTTTCGACGGCTAGACCTAAGTTTATAATTAAAACTTAGGGTTTAAGTATGGGCTAGGCTTTTAGCTATTTCCAGTTATAAAATAATACAATTAAATTTTTAAATTTCTATTATTAATATAATTATTGTCAATTAATAAATTGTAAAATAATACAAACATTATTAAATTCTAAATATTTATTTAATATATTATTGTTATTATTATTACTATTGTTACTATTATTATTATTTTAACCAAGTATCATCATCATCATCATCATTATTAATCTATTATTATTATTATTATTTCTAAAAATCCGGGGTATTACAGATACTCTCGCCAAAAAAATGAATCTCAGCTTCAGCATTCCTTGATGTTTGTCCTGAATATGTAAGGATTGTGGCCTCATAGGATAATCTGGGATTAAATTCCCCTATGTAGTTAACTTATTTTAATTTGGAGTTTTCTCTTGTAACCAAAATAAAAAACACATATAAGCTTGTTTTTTAATGTATAGATAAATATATGACCAAAATGTCCATTAATTAATTAATTAGGTTCTTCACTCTTCTTCCATGTTGGCTTCTTAGATGGACCTTTGCTCAAGTTCAACCTCACACTCAAACTCTTATTCAGTGTCTAAGCTTAGTGTCGGTAAAAGGGATTGATAAAAAAGCAAGTTCACACATTATAACTTTATAATTTCCTTTAAATTTATATTAAATAAAATGGTTTATTAGTATTTATAGTGTTTTAGTTGAAATAGTCAATTATATTAGATGAAAAAGAGAGAGATATTCATATATAAGACAACAACACACATCAGACACCAGCTTATAAGAAAATTCACATGACAAATCATAGTAACCTCTGATACAAGAAGTTAACAACATAACCAACGGTTGAATAAACAACTCCAACAACCTGATTACTTGAGGGATAAAATGATACAATAGTCAACTCCAAGTAAGGTAATATGAGCTTGATCGAAAAGTAGCATTTTAACTATAGATACAACACTCCAGAGAAGACACCTGCAAAACCAGAGGCCATATGCAACATCCCTTTAAATCCCAATACATATTGGATAACGCTTCATTTATGTGGTGAAAAGATGATAAATAATAAAGGGTTAAGGAGCAATTTTGCCAATGAACTATTATCCCAGGAGCGCCCAGCACAAATAACTTTTAAGTAGACAAAGAATACCAAATTTTTTTTAAAATGTTCAGTCAGCACAAAAAACTTTTACTCTAGAAGCGCTTTAACAAAAAAGTTTTACTCCAAGAGCGCCCAATACAAAAAAGTTTTACTACATTTTTGTGCTAATTGCACAGTTTTAAAAAAATTTTGGTATTTTTGGTCAACTTAAAAGTTATTTGTCATTTAATGGATATTTCCGAGGTAAAAATTCGTTGGCCAAATTAAAAAATTGGAAAATCATTAACCCAATAATAAAATATCAAACTCAAATAAACAAGGTTCTGAAACTTGGACTGGTGACTAGAACCAGGTTGACCCTTATAACCCGTCGGGTTCATAGACTAGAACCTCAAACCCAAAAGCAAACCAAACCTTTAGGAATCCGGTTTCATCTGAACAGAACAGGTTTTCTCGGTCCGTCGGGGTCCGGTTTCATAAACCATGCAAATAAGTAACTTAACAACTTTTTATTGTGAATATATTATTTGATTTATTTATTTTAATTAAAAGTACAGACAATGTAACTTTGAAAAATATAAGTATTTATACTAAGTTTTTGGCTAACTAGAACAATTCATAATAAGTTGCAACTTATGACCAAAATTATTTTCCCAACAAGATGGATTCCAAAGTGAAGATGGTCGCACTGTGGTTTTGGGCTTTTGTGCTGGAGGCAATATAGGTGATCCACTTGCCTGTTATTTTATTAATTATAAAAATAAATGGCTTCCCTGAACTCTGAAGTGATTTAATTTTTTGGATTTTGAACGATATGATGCGATGAACAACTAGCTGAAAGAGAAGACATGATCACCCAAATTCAGAAATTCTCGAAAACCAATAACTTTTTATCTCAATCTTTCTACCTATCAAGCTCATCGTCCTCCTACAGCTACCTTTCGTCCAATTCCTGGTATATCCCAAAACGTCTCCGCAAAGACGAGCATGACATTCTCTCAACCATCTCTGAAGCTATCAATAATTCCCAAACAGAGCCTCTCGATTCGTCTCTTCGAACAATCCTCCCTTCTCTCAAAGCCCCCCATGTCATTAATCTCATTAACTTCAACCCTCAGTATCTTTCCCCTTCTTCTCTCTTCTCCTTCTTCAATTGGCTCGCTTCTCGCCCCTCATTTCGCCACACTATTCAATCTTACTGCTCTATGGCTCACTTCCTGTGTACTCACCGGATGATCCCTGAAGCTCTATCCCTCATGAAATTCCTTGTTTCTTGGAAAGGGAAGGACTCTGCTTCTTTATTGTTTGCTTCTGTTCTTCAAACAAGAGGTACCCACAAATCCATTATTGTATTTGATGTTTTAATTCATGCTTATATGGATTCTGGATTTGTTGCGGACGCCATTCAGTGTTTTCGGTTGGCTAGGACAAATAATCTTCAAGTCCCACTTAGTTCTAGTGGTGATCTGCTTGATAAGACGATGAGGTTGAAATCAGCCGAATCTTCCTGGGCATTCTATTTGGAAATTTTGGATTCTGGATATCCTCCAAAAGTTTACAACTTCAATGTTTTGATGAATAGGTTTTGTAAGGAAGGTAATATTAGAGGTGCTCAGTTGGTATTTGATGAAATGGCGAAGAGACATTTGCGTCCTACGGTTGTTAGTTTTAACACTTTGATCAATGGGTATTGTAAATCAGGAAATCTAAGTGAGGGGTTTAGGTTGAAGAGTGTCATGGAAAATGAAAAAAATTTCCCAGATGTTTTCACTTTCAGTTCTTTGATCAATGGGTTGTGTAAAGAGGGCAGGTTAGGTGAGGCAAATAATCTGTTTGATGAAATGCTCAAGAGACGTTTGGTTCCAAATTATGTAACTTTCACGACGTTAATTGATGGGCAATGCAAAGATGGGAAAGTTGATTTAGCCATAAAAAATTTTCATCTAATGATAGCCAAGGGCATCAAACCTGACTTAGTCACATACAATGCACTGATCAATGGCCTTTGCAGGGTTGGAGATTTGAAAGAGGCTAGGAAGCTTCTAGATGAGATGAGTGGAAATGGATTGAAGCCCGACAAGATCACTTTCACTACGCTTATAGATGGATTCTGTAAGGATGGAGATCTTGAACTGGCCTTGGAGATCAGGCGGAGAATGATTGAAGAAGGGATCAAACTCGACAACATAGCTTTCACCACGATTATTTCTGGACTCTGTAAGGATGGAAGAGTTCATGATGCTGAAAAAATGTTGAGGGAGATGATGAATTCAGGTTTCAAACCTGATGATGGCACATTCACTATGGTTATTGATGGATTTTGCAAGAAGGGTGACACCAGGATGGGATTTAAGCTGCTCAAGGAAATGCAAAGGGATGGACATGTTCCTGGGGTCGTGACATATAATGTGCTTATGAATGGACTGTGCAAGCAAGGTCAAATGAAAAATGCTAAAATGCTGTTAGATGCAATGCTTAATTTAGGGGTAGTTCCTGATGATATTACATTTAACATTTTGCTAGATGGTCACTGCAAGCATGGTAGTCCTGAAGAAATTGAGCTATTTAGAAGTGAGAAAGGGCTTATTACAGATTATGCTTCTTATACTTCTCTTCTTAGTGAAGCAGGTAAAGTTTCCAGAGATCGCTCAAAGAGATGATTGCTGCTACGTTGTTATTTTCTGGAAATCCATACTTGGTGGATAAGATGGCTAACAAGTGTCATGAGCTAACTGAAGCATCTTAATCAACTCTTCCATATTAGCTATGTTAATAGAGGACATCTTCAAGATTTAGGTTTAATGCCCAAAAGAACCTTTCAAAAACCACGAGAGGCCTCTGCCGTATTGTCATCCTTGAAGTTCTCTCTCAACATAACTGGAGGTTGGAACCATATATCTCTAGATGTTTCAGTAATGGAGGTTGAGGTCTTTTTGTGTAGGCTCAGTTAAATGTTATCGTCAAAGCTACTTGACTAGAAATGCTGGCATACTATATTACTAGTGAGCTACCGAAAGCTAATTGTATAAGAAGGGCTCCGACACTGTGTTACTTGGTGATTAGGGGAATATACCAAGGGCATAATTGGCAAAATGCAGTTAAAACTCTTTATTTAACTTTTTCTCTTATTCTTACCTGTGTTTGGTAATATGTTGGTTCTGCTTTGGATGAGGAAGGCAACCAAATGCCCTTCTCCAAGTACAAAGAAAATGACTTCAAGTGCCTAATATGTCATTATGGTGTTCCATAGCTTCATTTCTTGACTTGGGATTTTGTTTAATGTTAAAGGGAGTCTAATGGTACCATTGTTGGAGAATTGTTGTGGGTTGAGGTGGTAAGCTTGTACCTGTAAGAAGAAAAATGTAAGTTCAAATTTTAGAAAGCGCACTTATTGGGAGAAGCAAAAACTCTTTACGTTCCAAGTCTTGGAATGTATTTTACCCTTTTGCTTTTTTTTTTTTTTTTTTTTTTTGTAAAAAAAAAGGAGTCTAATGGTATTTAAAAAAAAAAAGGAAGAGGGGGGGGGGGGGGGATCTAGTGATATGACACTCTATACTGTAATCCTGCTAAGAGCACACAGCTGGAAGCCTGGACTCGCATCTCATACTGTAATTCCAGTTAGATGGGATCGATGCATAAGGTTAAGGGCCCGTTTGGGAAAATTTGTGGGAAAAGTGGCTTATGTTTCGATGGACTTTTCTTGATGGACTTTTTTTCGATGGACTTTTTTCGATGTGATTTGTGTTTGGGATAGTAGTACCGAAGTGGCTTTTGTTTTTAATGGGAACTTGTTTGGCATAGCTTCAAAAAAGATAGATGAAATGGAAAATGACCCGAAAAGGGCATGAATCAAATTCTCCCACACACACACACATGTGCGTCGTATAAAATGTAATAATTTGGGATAAAAAATCAAAAATAAATATAAATTTACCAAATAAAATGGTAAGATTCCATTAAATAAATTACAACACAATAAAGTTCTTAATCAAACCTAGTCCCTACAAGTTCATTTCGATTTCATCACGAAGATCATTTGATGAGGACCCTTCATCAAGTGGATCATCATTATCTTCATCACCCATATTTCCTTCTTGACTTGATCAAATTCCACATCATTTTGGGAATATCTCTAGGATAAAATTATGTATCCCCATTGTTGCGCAAACTATGCGGACTTGTGTTCGAAATTTATATGGGGGCATATTTTGCAAGATGCGAAACCTATTCTTTCAGACTCCAAATGTCCTTTCTGAAACTAATTTCGAACACTCAAAATTCTTTTATAATACTCAATCAAAACTTAAGTGCTAATAAATTGCAAGGTGTTGATATCATTGCCGGCTACTAATTAATTAAAGAATTTGGGTCAATTACCCTATAACTTGATGTTCAATCCTTTAATACACTAACCAAAAACCTATGAATTTAGTGTCTAATAACAGAGACTATGGGTTAAAGACTTTGTACCGAGAGCAATCAAAGGAAAGATATCTTAACAACAACCACCAACATCATTCACAAGATTGTTGTAACTGAAAAAAAAAAAGATAAGGACTCAAATAAGCTAGAATGAAACAGTAAGCTATAAAAGTCATTCAATAACAAGAGCATGGTGAAATCAGTAAACTACAAGCGCTAAACAGTAAGCTATATAAAAGTCATTATATCAAGAATAAGAGCATCAAAAAGAAATCCCGAATGAGAGTTTTGGAAAGAAAACAAGCACAACTTCATTATATCGATGTAAACTATAAAAGTCACCAAGTCACAATATCTTGAACAAAGTAGAACTACAAGCGCTAAACAAGTAAGCTATAATTTACTCAAAACGGGGCTAAACATTTTGAACAAAGTAGAAGCGCAAAAGGCACAATATCTCGCAAACCGATAAAAAGCGGAAACTACAAGCGCTTAGCAATATCTGCAAACAAAGATCCGGCGAGATCAACGGTGACGTGGTGTAGAAGAAGAACAGATCTCGATTTCGTGGAATTGAAGCTCAAAGAAGAACCGAATTGAAGAGGAGACGAGGTAGGTCCTTTAATAAAGAATAGGAGGTAGTTCAACAATGAATGGAAGGTTGGTCGAATTAATGTCTGGAACAGATGCGAGGTAGCACGAATAGGAGGTAGGTCGGATAATTCTCTGCTCTCCATCGCCATCTCCATTAATTGCTGAGCTTTCGAATAAATGGCAGGAATGGCTGATGAGACCAGGCGAAGAATTAATGGCAGGAACGGGCGATGCGACCGAGCGAAGAAGAGAACGAGACCATTAGAAGAGAACGAGACAGCGAAGGATGAGAGCGCGGCGAAGTAAATGGGATTAGAAAAGCGAATACGAGGTTGCTCGAAGAATTGAAGATGAGGACAGGCGAAGTAATTGCTGAGGAGATGAGAGGTAGGTCGGACGATTGAAGAGGAGAGGATGGGAGAGACCGAGAGACCGAGAGAAGGCACACGACTTTTTGGGGCAAAATGGTCTGGAAAAAAAAGACGACTTTCAATGGACTTCTAATGGGATGATAAGCAACCCAATGGGAGCTTCAAAAAAAAAAGTCCATTACCCATCAAAGTCCATCAATTTTTTAGGGTTCCCAAACGTGCTTTTTTTTGATGGACTTATTATCCCATCTAATGGGATAATAAGTCCATTTGGGGTGTTCCCAAACAGGCCCTAAGAATTAAACACCTAACCACTTGATGATTGGCCTTTTTTGTTCTTGTGCAATTTGTATATTTCTCTCTTGAATAAATGTTACTGGTTTCATTTTCTTTTTTTGGTACAACATGTTACTAGTTTCTATTCAGAAAAATGTCAGAATCGACTGAAATTGGGCCATCAAATCTATAGCTATCCAATATGCAATTGGACCGATAATACTGGATTGAATATGAGCCTGCATGGTAGAATTATACATTTTTGGTGAAATGGGCCCAATGAGCCATAAGAGATGGGTTTACATAGGCCTCATGCAAAACTTTTCATCCACTTACAGTTAATTAACTAATAACTACGGTACCCTTTGTCCTTAAGTTTAACTGGCGAAAGGGTCGGACTTTCTCACCTAAAGGGAGGGGGTTCGATCCTGGAGTTATTCAAGGCGCTGGGGGAGGCATCCTAGGGGTCTACGAAGCAGTAGAAACGCTGGAAAGAGGTGGAGACATGTGTACTCTCTAACCCAATATACCCTGTAGACTAGGCTCTAAGTGTCCTGCCCTTGGACTGTGGGTGAGTCCAACCTCTTGCTTAAAATTTACATATAAAAAAAAATAATAACTATGGCCCTTCTTTTCCCCCATAAATAAAAGAATCTCCATCTCTATCATTTTCCCAAGAAAATTCAACTCACTTGGATTCTATCTAGTTCCAAGAGTTCACAATTCAACATAAAGTCTTGGAAATTTTCGAATTCTCTCTACTCTTTAACTCTTTCCCCTTGTTCATCAGAAGAGTAGCATCTTAGTATATCAAGAGAATTGCTAGCAGGCAACCAGGGCACGTCAGAATTGAAAGAAAAAACTTTGGCACAAAGATCAATCATGTGAATTTTTCCTCAACAAAATGTAGATGAGTGGTTCACTACCAGAAGTTAGTTGTACATCCATTTCACATAGTTCTTACAATCCCTATGTATAGAACCTTTCCCACAGCCATACTTTTTTATATATATATAAAAAAATTTTTAGGAAAGGGATTGGGCTCACCCACAGTTCAATGGCGGGCGCTTGGAGCCCGGTTCACGAGGCATACTGGCCGGAGAGTACACATGCCTCTACCTCCACCAGCGTTTCCACTACTTCATAGACCCCTAGGATGCCTTTCTCAGTGCCTTGACCAACTCCAGGATCGAACCTCCTCCTTTAGGTGAGGAAGTTCGACCCTTTCATCAGTTGAACTCAAGGATGAGGGGTTCCCCACAACCATACTTAGCTTTTAGGCATTGAACCCATAGAGCTTCCGGCAAAGTTTCATGATGAACGCCATATTTTGACATTGCAAATCCTTGATTCCAAAACCCTACCATTTTTTCTTGTTTTCATATCCCACACAATGAGATGTGCCTTCCTCCCATCTTGACCTTGATTTTAAAAGAAATTTAAATTCTGCTGTTTAAAAAAAAAAACCCCCCGTTAAGAACCCCTTTAGGAAGAAGCATCTTTTGCATTTGATATCCTGCCAAGGCCAAGAACACAACTTAGATTCGGACGGTAGGATGGTTCTTCTTGTCATGTTTAATTAGAAGCCTACCCTTCCATGTTGCCGAGCATCTTTGAGTTCATTGGATAATGGGCAGTTAGGTCAGTTTGGTAGCCATTCTATGAAGCAAAGGAACCCTCCCATCGGCTAGCTAGCTAAGCTCACTTGAAGTTAACAAACCTTGAGAAGGAGGCTTTGGATTTGATGAGGCTTATCTTATGCCCTGATACTTTGCAAAACAATTGCATGACATCACGCATTATGTCAATCTGTTTATGTAAGGCTTATCCAGACAGCAAGATCATCCGCAAATAATAGATGGAGAAATAGAAAGTCCTTTGGTTGCCCATTTTGATACCTTTCCACTTGCCTCGATTAACTTCCTTGTTTATCATTTGTCCTAACTTTTAAAGGTAGAACAAAGAAATATGAACTTGTCTTCTTGTCTAACTCCACTTAAAGGTTGAAATGAGTGAGAGTCTCCTAAGTGCATGCCATAATAAGATTAACCAAATCATCCATTAGGCCTACGCCTATCAAGGTTGTTTGCAAGAAACCCTAATCAAGATCATTATATCTATGTTGACTGCTATGTGTTTGTTTGGGATGATGGTGGTAGAAGTAATTTATTCTTAGTCTAACTTTTACAGAAGTAAAATAGGAATAAAAGTCAAATCGTAAATGTGATTTGTGTTTAGAATAATGATAGAAGAAATGATTTTTTTGTAAGAGAAGTTGCAATTTGTAGCTTCTATCATAAGTGACTTTTTACCATAAACCTTTTATAAACAAAAGTCATGCGAAACACCTACTTTTCTCTCATTGGGCTTTTGGACCCCCAACGCTATACCAATATATCCTTTCTTCCTTCTCTTACTTCTCATGGTGCATATAGCTTCTTAGGCTAGCTATGATCACATTATCTATTGGCTTTGGGCAATTTGGAGAGAATTTCATATCGTTGTCAAGAATCCCAATTACCAAAATCATCTTAGAGTTTTTGCTCAAAGTCTCCAGCGATCTTCTTGAGTTCACTATGATAAATAACCCTATTTCTGTGTTCATATCGAATAGCTTCAATTTTCTGTCTTTATTATCTTTTCATTATATGGTCCAGGCATGGAAAAGGCTAGTTTTCATGTGTTCCCATTTGATTGATTTAATGATCGGTATGTATTTGCTTGTTTGAAAGCAACTGTGGTCATAAGATTATTTAGTTAATTATTTGTAATAAATGCATATTACAATCTACGATGTGCACTGAAACTACCTTTGATAGGAAAACTCCCTTCATGTATGTAATCAACAGTGACACTGGAAAAAATTCTACATTTAAAAAACAAAATGGGTTCAGTTCTAAGAAAACTTCTAGTCTAGTTTTTGTGGTTTAGGACTGGATACAGTATTATATCAGTTATAGTTAATGAAGTTTAACAAGATGTTGGTTGATGATAGTGCTGGTCTGTTAGGTATAGTCTGGTTTATTGTTGTTATGCTGTATTTATAATAGAATTGAAATGCAGGTTCAGGTTCTGGCTATATAGAAATACCGAAAAATTAAATCTTGGAAGGGGGGAAAAAGACTTTCTACATGGGTTTTTAAGCAAAACGCACAAGCAGCTATTTATGTCAGTTTTATTGTGATTAAAATTATTATTATTTATTTATCAATCTTTTCCTTATTTAATCATACTTGATATTGATGCTCCTTCAAAAAAAGGGTAGAAAGAATTAATAAAAATAACTGGAGTGTTTTAGAAAATATAGTACTAACTAACTTAAATAACTTTTTTAATATTACTAAATCATGTAAATATGTCTTATATTGAGGATTGAAGGGAGTAAAAGACAAAATGCCTCTTCTCATGGGTGTTTTACTCTTTTTTTAATAAATTGCAATTCAAACTCAATTTGTCCACTTCGTAGTCTAGTTGGTCCTTGCTACCAAATAACTTTAAGTACTTATCAAGAATCCGTTTCCATATCTATCATTTGGATAGGCAAGGGGAGCTTGGCTCCTCTGGGCCGTCTAAATTTAATTATTTTTTACTTTTTTTGTCAAAAAAAATATTTTAATAGATACATAATTTAAAATTAAAATAATCTCTCAACTAATATTTTTTTCAAAAAATGATTTTTCTTATTTAAAAATCACTGGATAAAAAAATTTAATATTGACCGTTCATATTTCATCTGAATGGCCTAGAGGGGCCAAGCCAAGCTCTCCCTACCTATCTTTAGGCAGGGAAACCGATAGACAGGGAAACCAGTCCGTACTTATCATAATCAGTCTTATGTTTTGAAGTTGTGCATCAAGACGTATTTTTGTTACATTCATGGTACTATGATGATGGGTTGATGATCCAATTTTTTGGGCTGATTCTAGCCCAATGGATTTAGGCTGATTCTAGCCCAATGGATTTGGGCTGAATCCCAATCAATAGGCCCAATCTTAGCGGATGTAGGACCCTTGTCCTCTGACCATTTCAACTTCAACTTGATATTCCAAATCATGATTGAAGACATTTTTCTCGCTGTTTAAATGTGCAACAGAGAAACCTTGAAATTTGTAGAGTAGGACGTACCAGACACACAATGGTGCAGAAACATTCTGACAAGGGTGTAAGAAAACCTCCATTGTGCCCGAATCGGTTGAAAAGCATTCATCCTCCAGTAGAGTAGAGGACTTTTTAAATAAGGGAGGTTGAAGATTTAGGCTGATTCTAGCCCAATGGATTTGGGCTGAATAATAATGGTGGAAAATGAATATGGAATATAAATATCTGGGGAGGTTGACGATAATAATGGTGAAAAATGGTGGCCCTAGCAAATAAAGACACTGGCCCATTTATTTGTCATTCACACTAAATGCTTCTGGGACGACACATCTGACTCATGAAGATTATGCCTTTCACATATAAAATTAAAAGAATAATATATGAATATCTTTTAATAATCCTCTTCTTTTATTTTTTTCTTGTTTGTCGGAAAGGGAGAGTTTTCTTGCAACCAAATAAAGCAAGATTAGAATTATTCTTTCCTTTTTTTTAAAAAAAAAAGAAGGGCTTTTGAGAATCCCAATTGCCTCAGGAGTGACAGCTACAAATACTTTTGAAAGTCTTGAAAGTGAAGAAGAAGGGCATAAGAATACAAAAGGAAACATAATGAGAATGGAGAAATATCTGGAACGAAAGCTGGCAAGGAGCATGCCCACAATAGCGTGAAGTTATAAAAGCTCTAAGAATTTAAAGCCAATTAAATCCCACCTACTCCCTTCATCTATGGGGCACCCCTTTCCCTTTTGAATTGTCAACCATGGCATCTCTGCATTAAATTACTACACTACTGGTACGTCGGAGGGTATCACTAGCAATTTTATTTATATTTTCAACTGGTGTCTTTTTTAGATCATATTATCAGGTATTTAAACAACTGATTACTCTAATTTTAGGGATTATGGCTTCCACCCTCACACTGGTGTCTCATCTGATATTCGAACTGAAAAGACTTAAAAGAATATATAACAAACCAAACACCATTGGACCAATTTTATGTTGGTATAAGAGTATATTATTTTGAATGCCTTCGTACTAAGCATGCATTAATTCTTTTTTTTTCCCTCGGAAACATGCATTAATTCTAAACCAACAAAACTATTCATAAGTATTAAGACAGGATTTAATTTCCATGATCGTCTCCCCAAAATCACGTTTCAAACCTGACCTGAAACACGTCATAATCCAATTTCTTGTACTTTGTAAAGTTAATTAGATAAATATATGTGTGTGTGTGTGTATATATGAACAAGAATGATTAGGGTGAGAGGGAGAAAGTAGAAGAATTAAGTGCTGATTCGAAGGCAGGCTTCTTTTAATAGAATTGCATGCGTGAGAAGAATACAGGAAGTTTTCAAAGAAGACGGCAGTGATTTACAGAAAATTATATATAGGCACACTGCTATTTGTTGGTACTTGATTGGGAAATGATGGATTAGGGTTTGTGGATGAAAGTGAAAGTGAAAGTGAAAGAGGTGAGCTGTCAATGGGATGGATGGAAGGTTATGACAAGTTGATTAGGTTTCTCGAGAAAAGGTGGACACTTGAAAGCCATCCTACACGACAAAATCTCACATCCTTCTAAAACACTTTTAGCCCCCTCAAATTTCTTTATACTACAACCAGTGTTTAATAATATAATAATATAATATACTCCAACCAATCTATATTAATGTAGCAAACGAGGTTGCGAAGATTTTATCAATATTAATTATATCCATGATAATAAATTTTGAAGATAGACAGAAAAAAAGTTGAAAAATACTTATTTAAGAGAAAATTCTTGAAAAATTTACCTCATAATCATTAAGTTAACTATCTTTCTTTAATATATCAGATTTAGTAAAAAAAAAAGAACTTACAAATAAAACTAAAGTTGTACATATTTACCTAATTTAATAAAAAAAAAAAAATTAAATAAATTTATTAATCTAATTATATTTTTTTTTTTTTTAAAATATCATAATGATCTTTCTTCATTTCCTCTATCTATATATTTTTTACTAGTTAATTATTTTTGTGGGAACAACAATATGCATAAATTGAAGAAAGATTGATAAATATAAAAAAAAAAAAAAAATTGTCTCATATTTAAAATAAAGATTTAGTTTTAAAATGAAAGTATATTTGTGCAATGAAAGGGAGGGAAGGAGGGAATGTGAGTGTTAAAGCAATAAGAAGATTATAAAGTTGGGGTGGCGAGATTGGGATTGCTGAGATGAGAATGTGACCATTATATGAAAATATAAAAAAAAAAGAGAAAACAATAAAATTAGTATTTAAGATTATTCAAAAATATGTTTTTTTAAAAATGCAGTTGGATGTGCCAATGGAGATGGTAAATTAGACAGTATTTTTAAAAAAAAAAGAAAAAAAATAATATATATATATATATATGTATATATTAATCCAACTCAATATCAATACTCTGTGTGTGTGTGTTTGGATTCCGAGTTCTTTATAAAATTAGATAAAAGTCTACTGTTATTTATACAGTATAAATTGTATAATTATACAAATGCATATAAAACATGATATTATATAAAAAAATTACAGCAAGTCCTATCATTCATAAATCAAAAACCTTATTGGCCGGTTTGGTTTTATTCCACGGTGATGATTATATGTAATTTTGATGCAATAAACCAATTATAACATTTGGTTGGATTTAAGTAATGTGAAAAATATTACATTTTATAATCTTGATTACATCATTTGGTGTAATTAGAATTACACTACTAACACTAATAAGTGAGGATGCAAATATCATGTAATCAAGTAGAAAAAACATTATTTCCGTTATAATTTGTTAATTTGACCATAACGCCCACCCATAAATATTGTTAAATATTAAATAATTACCACCATTAAGTATTAAAAGAATTAATAATAATATAAAGATTTAAAAAAAAATCCCCCAACAAAAAAAAATTAAAAATTTAAATTCTAGGTAAAAATATTAACATATCTCATTAAATAATATTCCCACCATTAAATATGTAAAATTATTATGAACCCAATGTGCACACTACACAAATTGAAAAATTACCATAAACCCAACATGTACATTATTCATATATGTGTAGATAGAGTAATTTTATATCTCGCTATGTTATTCTCATATATTCTTATATTTGATATAATCCAATCAAATGTTTTTATGCATATGCATCATCTTTCTTTAATAACAAACCAAATAAATTCATACAATTATCATTACATTCCATTACATTACCTCCATTACATTTCGATTTTGTGAATCAAACGAGTGCTATAATTTTTATTGTCTAGTTATAAATATTTAGATAATTCAATAACATTGCCAAATTAACCTAAGATTTAATAAAAGGATTAAAATAATTTTTTTAAACAAAAATATCGATGAGATTAATTTTAAAAAAATTTAAAATTTAAAATTAAATAACTAATATTATTCCGTATAAAATTTTATGTGAAATTTCTTTGAGTGAGACTTTCTTAGTTTCTTTTGTTTTTAATAAAAAGGTGAAAGTGAAATATTGCAGGGTCGCCAGCTGGCTCTCCCGTGGTCATGGCATTTGGAGACCGTCCCAACTTTCCTTGCCATCCCCACATCAAACCTCCCGTGTCCCATACTTCATTTCTCATTTATAAAGGAACATCTAAGATAAATATCATTGTAGCAAATTAATTTCTATTAGGTTTTAATGAAACTTGTGCGGCTGTAGTGAAATTAATTTGTAAAGTAAAAAGATAAAAATAAAATTTTTCAAATTAAAGGAGAAACAACTTGATTTATAAGTGACAACAGATCATGAACAAGTGAAATGGTTTTATGAATAAGTGAAATTAATTTTTTACATAAAAACATATTAGAGTATGATCAAGTCAAATTCCATTTGTTAGTAGCAAATACAACATGAACAAATGGAATGATCGCATAAACAAGTGAAATTAATTTTTCAACAAAAACACATTGGAGCATGATCTAGTCAAATTGTATTGTCAAGTAGCAAACACAGTATGAACAAGCAGAATTCCACTTTTTCACCAAGTACCATCTTAAAATCGTTCATAGGATTACTCCACTTGTTTATTATGTGTTCACTACTTACAAATGAATTTTGACTTGATCATATTCCAACGTCTTCTTATTAAGAAATTAATTTTACTTGTTCATAAAAGACTATTCCACTTGTTTATCTATAGGAGTATTCCACTTATTCATAATATATTCCCCATTTGCAGATCAGATTGTTTCTCCTTTGATTTTTGAATGGGTTATTTTTGTTTGTTTTATTTCACCAAATTAATTTCACTACAGGGTTCACCAGACTGCGGTGAAATTGCATTTTTTTTTGGACCTAATAGAAATTAATTTGCTGCAGTAGTCCTTATATAAAATTTTCCCATAAATATTTGTATCATCCAACACATGAACCATAGTCACGATATAAACAACAATCAAGTTGGGATTTTGCATGAAAAGTTTTTGTTGTCTCAATGTTATTTAATAAGTGTTAAAAAAAGGAAAAAACAAAATCAACCTGATTGTTTACTAGGATAGTAGGATACAATAATAGTTTCCTTGGTTCTTTACGTAAGATTCAATTTTTTGAACGGTTTTAATTCTTTTGTTATATATAAAGACAGTAAAATGATTACAGCAAACTTAGGCTACATTGCATTGGTAGCGAAATCAAAACCAAGTAGTCCAAGATGAAAAAGTAACAAGGCAAAGAAAAAATAGACAAAAACTAAACAACACATGAAAGCACATAAAAAACAAAGCAGCAAAATGCTTCAGCAGACATGAAGGTTCAAAACGCCAAAAGAGAGCCACCATCAAGATCTGTCGAAAATGTAGATGGAGCCAGGACAGGTCGAGCAGGAGAAAATGGAGGGTTGTTACTACACGTCTCCTAGAGGACATATACCACCCAAGTGAATCGACTAGGTTCAAAGCTTCTCGTAGGAAGAGAATAATTTGCATATGTAACAGTCATTGTACTTAAACAAATTCTAATAGTATTCTTAAACTTTGACAATTCGATTATTCATCTTTCATTAAAAAGGATAGAGAGTATTGAAGTTGGCATATTAAATGTGGGTTCTGAAAATGATGGCGGCAATGGAATTCAATTAAGTAGGCTCCCAAACTTTTAAATGCCAGCCTTGACCCCATACTTCATCTCCAGGTGGGTATCTTTCTGCCTCTCCTTCTCCACCCTCTTCCCATTTTGTGTTCCATTTTTTTACTTTCGTTTTGTGGTTCCTCCCATTATTTGGGAGTTAAAAAAAATTCCATAATGAGTTATTTTTATCTCTCCCTTTAATAATTATATAATTTTACTTTAAAATAAACTTAAATTTAAATTTCCTAAAAAAATTATTTATGTAATTTTTTATATTCAAAACATTATTTATATGGCGGCGGCGATGGCAATCACATATACGTTGGCGAGCGGTGGATGTGGGGGTAACGGGCGGTGGTGGTGGTGGCGGTGGCGGTGGGGTGATTATGTGGTAAATTTTCAATTTTACCCTCATTAATGAAGGGGTACTTTTCAACTCTTTATTCTTTTTTTTTTGAAAAATAAATTCTCATTTTGTGCCCTGGAAGAGAGAAGCAAAAAATTTTAAAAATTTTTACAATCTCACAAAATTTGGTCAAAAAAAACCAAATTTATAAATAGAACCATCCATTTTTTGGTCAAAAAAAATCATTCAGGAAAGCATTACTATGCACACCCTTCAAGGTGGGTATCTTTCATTTGTGGCTTACAATTCCATTTCGAACTCTCCCACTATCTAATAAGATAAAATAAAACAAGCTCACTTTTTTTTTTAAAGAAAATAAATAACTTATATTTTAATTTTTGAAAATATTATTGGAAATAAAAAGCATTCCACAACAATGATAGAAATAAAGTAAATATTACTATTTTTGGTCTTAAATATAAGACTCATTTGACTTTTTAAAGGAAATTAAAGAAACTAATAAAATCACTTTAGAATATTTATATTTATCGCTTTTTTTTTTTTCAAACTTATAAATTAATATATAATTTAATTATACATTATATATAATATGATTAAGTAATTAATTTAACTTATTTAATTTCTTAAAAAATAAACTAAATTTTATAATTAAAATCGAAAGAAGGTAGTACTTAAAAGAATCTCCTCTTCACCAACATATGGTCAAATAGAACCTTCACTTTTAATGAGAAAATGTACAATAAACTATGTTAGGTAATACGTTGTGTCTATCTATGTTTAATAGAGTTTATTTGTATGAGTACTAACATTACTAGGTGGTGGTTTAGTCGATAAATTTTGAAGCGTTTGGATTATTTAAATTAGACATTTAAAGATGAAATCTTTATTGATGGATAAGTTTGCATGTATTTCTAGAAACACTTTTTAAATTAAGACATATTTAAACCTAATAAGCTTTAAGGCTTACTCTGTCTTGTTAAAGTGTTTTTTCATTTTTATAAGACGTTCCAATGATTTTTATGAGTATTAAATATTTATTTTTTCATAGTTTGTTCATATTTAATAAAGATAGTTTGTTCATATTTATTTCAATGAAAGCTCACCATGCTATAGGCTGGAATGTATTGACTACTCCTAAACTTATGGTGGGCTTGGTTTGAAATCGCAACGATTATGAATGATGCTTTTCTCATGAAATATGGTTGGAGATTTCAAAATGAGACAAACATGCCCTTTGGGTGCGCCTTCTATGGGAAATACAATGTTCAAAATGGACAGAGTTACCTCGTTAAAGGCCGTGGTTCACCTTTCTGGAGCGCATTATGTAACATTTTTATTAACATGAGGGATGGGGTACTATGGGAGATTGGAGATGGGGCTTCTATCTCATTCTGGAAAGATAAATGGGTATCCCCTACTATGTGCTTGCAAGACTATGCGTTGAATTCCATTCTTGATGATATGCGGGAATGCATGGTTGCTAGTTTTGTTGGTCGAGATGGCCGTTGGGACCTACCGGTATTATACGTCTTCTTCCCCGAATGTGGTTGGACTAATTAGAGGTATGCTCCCTCCCTCCGCCGATGATGGTCCGGATCGATCTTTCGGTTGGTTGGAGATTCCACTTGGTATTAGTGTTAAAAGTTGTTACATGTTTTTAGCTGAATCTAGATTTTAACACTCTGATATAAGCTGTGACATATGGAGTAAATTATGGAAGTGGGAGGAGGGTCCCCATAGAGTACAGATTTTTGGTTGGAAATTATTTCACCAGAGGCTCCTACTACGGTCGTGGATCCGTTCATGGACTGGCAATGATGGCCTTTGTCCAGTGTGTCACCAAACGAGAAGAGACTAGCCTACATGCCTTTAGGGATTGCCCTATAGTCGGTGCTTTACGGGTATGAAGTGTTGCCTATCGATCGTTTCCACTCGTTTTGTCATTGCGACTGGACCGACTGGGTTACAGAAAATTGGCTGTGTGATGATGAAGAATTTGGTGGATATCTTTGGCATGAGGTATTTATTGTTTCTACGGTTCATTTGGAAGTGGAGGAATGGTACCATCCATGACTCGCAAGATGAGAGTGTCGATATCGACCAGTGTCTTTGGTTTTTGGAAGGCATTAAAATGGCGACTTTTAAAGTACGGATTAGCGGATCGAACGTATCCTACTACTTGTTCGTTGGGCTTTCCCGAAGCCCCTTTGTGAAACTCAACTCGATGGGGCCTCAAAAGGTCCAATGCAGGTGGTGGCATGCGGGGGTTTGTTGAGAGATTGTTCTGGTACCTGGCTTGGAGGTTTCTCTGCACGACTTGGAAGGTGCTCGGCGCTAGCAGCTGAGTTGTGGGGAGTCTTGAGGGGACTAGAGATGGCATGGGAGGCAGGTTGGAGACATGTTATGGTTGAAAGTGATCAAAACATCATCGACCGCTTAAAGAAGGTAGTGCGGCTCGTGAGTCCCATTTGGTGGCTAAGATACGAGCGGTTACTGGGCGACGTTGGGATATACGATTGTCATGTCCTTAGGGAAGGGAATCAATGTGCGGATTGGTTGGCTAACGTGGTCCTTTCCAATGAGACCCCCGATGAAGCTCATTTCTCGATCCTCCTAGTGGACTTTATCATTCTCTTCTAGCCGATATGATGGGAATAGCCCATATTAGGAGGGGTTTGGGACCTTAGTCCCTCTTTCCCTTTTCTGCTTTGTTGCTATTTTTTGTTTTCCAATTTCTTGGTATAAAAAAAAAATAATAATAAAGATAGTAAAACAATAGGATAAATTAATTAATATGATGTTAGATTTAGTATACTCCTCCTGGTCCTTATTATAAGACACCAACTAGTAAGTTTATTTGGTCCTTTTTATAAAGCACTTACTTGTTCCCAATGAGCATTAATTATTTGTTTCTATGTCTGCCCATAATTAATGAGGGTAGTGTGTGAGATAATAATTAATATATTATTATAATTTAGTATAATTAGTAGGGGTAATATTGGAAGTTATTTAAATTGTAGGGCAATTTTATTGACTTTAACTGTTTTTATTGGTTTATGAGAAAAGTTAGTTGTGCCTTTATAATAAAGACCTAGGAGGGAATAGTTTATAAGAGTATATTAAAAATTAAAAACTACCTAAAATTTCATGATAATTTTAATATTTTCAACTATTTTTATTAGCACGTTGGAAGTAGAAAAAAACATCTTTTATAACAAATTAAAGATGGGAGGGAGTACCAATGCACAACCTCAATATCTTTTTAAGCTTTCAACGTACAACCTCAACAATTTTAAAAATTATTTTGAAATATTCATAAGAAAATTTAACTTAAGATTGTAATTTTTAATTTTTGAACTAATTATATCTTTATAGTAAAAAAAATTTAAATTTTATTTTATTTGTTACTAATAATTTAATTTTGAAATCCAAAAGCAGTTTTTACAGTTGTCGCTCTCCAGTCCATGCGCGCACGGTTTCCAACCACTCCTGGTTTCCTTTGAGCCTCACCTTTCAAATTCTTCAACTATTTAATTTGTGAAATAAAATAAAAAGTAAACTAATAAATTTAAAAGATGAAGAGTTTATGCTTTATTTTTATTTTTAATGTGTACATTAGGTGAGCGACTTTATTTGTTTTTTTGGGCTACTTTGGTGAGCAACGTATACATTAAGCGAAGATTTTACAATGAGATCAACAAATTTTGAAATTTCAAATTTAGAGCCTCTGAAATCAATTAAAAAAAGTAAATTTAAGTGATAATTTGAGATATGATGTTCCGTATATTTTGCCAAAAAAAAAAAGAATGTGCACGAATATCTACTGTTTTGTATATAGTTGTAAATAAATTACAACAACTAAAAAAAGAGTTGCATTTGCATCTACTTAAAATAGAGACGCCTGCTTAAACCGATTTCAGATTTTTTTTTTTTGTTTTATAAAAAAATTATAATTTAAGAAAAAAATCAACAATTTTTCTATATATCAAAGGAGTGTTGTGGGTTGGCCAAAGAAAATGAATGCATTAATTGGCTTAGAGGACACGAAAGGTTGGAAAAAAGAAAGAATAAGGACAACCTTCCCTATGATCTCATGAGCTCTGTGAACCTGTCCTGCCACTATTCTATTTATGGATTATAAAACAAACTTTCTTTTTTTAGTTTTTAAATATTTAGATCATTTTTAATAATATTTTTTTTGGAAAAACTAATAAAAACATCTCTATAGTTGGACCTAATTTTTAATTATATTTTTGTAGCTTTTTTATTTTTATCATATGTCATTATAATTTTACCTAATTTTAATAAGTAATTTTTAATTTTTTTTTCAAATTATGTATTTGTAGTTTCAAGTTTCATGTGACTGATTAAAAAAAAAAAAAAATCCTAATTAAAAATCATATGATATTATAAAATTTTGTTGAAATTATAAGTACATGTATATTATTAATTTATCAAAAATGTTGATCAAATGTGCTAACCTATTTTTTTTTTTATTGAAAACAATTAAATTACACCTTTAATTAGAGGTTTTTTTTTTAAAAATGAAAAAATTATTAATTACATTCAGGATAATTAATATGTAGGTTCTTATAGTTTCAATCAATTTTCAATTAGGTCCTTATAGATTCTTTTCTTTTTATCAAGTCCTTATACTTTTATTTGTTTTTAATTAAGTCCATGTAGTTTTTTCGTCTTCTTTTTATCAAGTCCTTATAGTTTCATCTAATCTTTTTAGGTCATGTAGTTTCATCTTTTATTGAAAAATTCCTGTATTTTTCAAACACGAAGCTTAAATAATGTCTTATTATTTTAACATGATGGAGTATATATTATTATCATTTGATTCCTCATTTGGAGGGGAAGTAAATGAACAGTGAATAAAATGGTGAAGCAAAAGGAAAAAAAAAAAAAAAAAAAAAGTTGTCGAATTTTAACTTGAAAAAGTTCACTTGCATACAAAGCAACTTGAGGGGCGAGCGAATATAAAGATGAACAAATAATCGAATAAATAAAAACTTAAAGCATAGATATGTTGGCCAAATAAAACTCTTACGTTTGTGTGAGTAGTAGTAATTGACAAGGTCCAGCTATAAGTTTGTGCGAATATTAAAAAATTATATTTTTATTCAGATTTGACTTAATTTATTAGATTCGGATTAGTTAAAATTTAACGTGACTTTTAAACATATGTTAAAAAAAAAAAAATATACTAGTAAAAGAAGAGTGAAGACAAATGATGCCACGTGGAAGGGGAAAAGGGTGGAGGTCAATGAATCGTGAGATGGACGAAACGACGCACAAGTTTTGAGGATGTGATGTTGAGTGTCGGGAATTATGTTATGTGGAAGCCTTTCGTGTTTTGGGCGGCCGACTCAGGTCTTCGCATGAGGTGCTTGTATTATGTGTTTTTTTAATTAATTTTAAGAATATTAGTGTTGGTGGAGAAATTTTTTTGAAAGCACGATTCAAAATTTATTAATTTAAGATATTTAGTGTAAAAAATATTTTGGGAAGGTAATATCTAATTTAATCTAAATAAATAAAATGTATAAAAATGTATCTCATCCCTCAAATTAAACGGATAAGAATATAACAAGCACATATACTAAGACTTGATTTTATTTTCTAAATATCCATTATTAAATTTATTTTTCGTTTTAATATTATAATATATTCGAGTGTTGTCAAATTTAATTAAGAGTAATTTGTGATAAGCATAATTTTATGGGAGAGTTTACTCTCAAAAGATTAGTCTATTGGGAAAAAAGAACTACTTAAACTTATAAATCACACACCTCTGATCCTATTTATAAGTCCATTTTGATTAAATCTTACATATCAAGGAGAGGTAGTTAACTCAATGATTATATGATACATTTTCAACTTTGTCCTCATTTATGATTGTGTATTTTTTAACCATTTCTTCTCTTTCTATTTTTATGAGTACAATTAATATGGATAAAGTTGTCATAATCTCATATATTACATATATAAAATATTACATATATTAAAAACTAGACTTATAAAGAGATTAATTTTTTTAGTTAAAATGAACTTATAAATAAAATCAGAATGATACTCTTTGTTATGAGATTCACAGCCTATCTGATTGGCTGACTCCAAATGAAAACACCAATATAATAAGAACAAATTTAAAAGGAGAGTTTAACCCCAAAATACTAGTAGTTTAAAAGGAGAACTTAATCTTAAAATACTACTCTATTAAGAGAAGAGAGCCTCTTAAATTTATAAATCTCTTTTTTCACATAAAACTTTGTAACATAGACTTGCTCAAGTGTAGGGGCGGATCCAAATTTATGGAAGGGGGGACACCATCGCGGAGAGATGCGGGGTTTGCCCCGAAATTTTTTTTAGACAAAGCTTTAAATGTATTAAAAAAATAAAAGAATATAAAGGGAAAAGTAAGACTAAGTTTTGTTAAAAATAGCAAAGTGGACACCATATATTTTAATAACAAAAATATATTACAATAAAAATAATTACAATGTCATTTTTCTAAGCCTTATTTTTTGGGATTCCATCATAATTGTCTCTTATCAATGTTATCAAATACATCTTTTTCAATATAAAACACTAAACAATCATTCAACTATTCATTAGAGGAAGAGGGAGTCTCATAGAGTCGCCATAAATATCCCTTTGAGGCTTTGAGGAAGTAAGAGATGAAGAGAAAAATAGAAAGGTTCACCAACAAAACAAAAAAACAAAAGCAAAAAACAAAAAACTAGAAATTTAAGAGTGGACACGTGCCCCAATAGACAACGTGGATCCACCTCTGCTCAAGTGTAAGTGTGTGTGTTTTTTTTTTTTTTTTGCCTTCACCCAAAACTTGATCCCTTTCTCAGCCTCTGTGGATAAGATGAAGTGGGGCACATGTTTTTATTAGCTTCATGCTCTTATTTATTTATTTCTATTTTACTCAAAATCCAAATTCAGCTTTGTGATTTCAATAAATTCCATGAGTTTTTCATTGCGCCACTCCTTTCAGTCTTGGATTAATTAGGTCACTTCTATCTAACTACTTCTTCATGACTAATGATAGTCAAATTTTAAAAATTATTTTTAATCTTCTTCTTATTTAAATTGGAAATTTAAAAAGTTAATTAGTATTCCCTTTTTAATAAAAAATTTATTAATATATAAAACCATCAATTTGATCATAAAATGACGAATATATAATATCGAATAGAGTATAAAATCATGGGAAAAATCATAATATTAATTATGTATAAATGTTATGATTTATTATATTATAGGAGTACATGTCTTCTTTTCTTTCCTTTTTTTGCCAACACATGTTTCCATATAAAGTTTAAAATAAATTCCATCTTTCATTAGCTACTATGATCTTCCATCTTCACCTCATCCTCACATCAAGCAAGTTGTATTATTTGTAATTTTGAAAAATGAAAGCCTTGGATTCGGGGTTTTATTTTTTTTAAGAAAATAATAAATATGAAAATCATAACTGATATAAAATGTTTAAAGTTTAGATTCTTATACTTTTGCTTTGTTTTCCAAAATAACTCCAAATGTAGAGATGTCTAAGAATTAAATCCAATCTCATTCCCTTGAGAGCACTTATTCATGAGACAAATTGTTGTGGCCAATATAGTGGATGCCTTGATAAAATCGATCGGGAAAAAAAAGTGGATGCCTTTGTAAATATATTCTTTGGAAAATTCTAATGATAAAGAAAAAAAAGGGAAAATTACGTGTAGATCCCAAGGACAAAAAACAAATACAATGAAGTCCCTTGAAATTACCAAATTATACGAAGTTCTAGGACTTTTTTTCTAAATATTATTTGTATTAACAATAGGAAATGTCATATTTACAAAAAAAATACTATATTTATACCAAAATTTAAAAACATTTAAACGACCATTTATTGTCTTGATTATATGGCCAAGCAAGGCCATGGCGATGCTATTGATGCTAATGTGATTCATTCGGGTTCCAACTATTCCCATATTTAGAGGATATCTTGATATAGTTTTGAAGGATCAACGATCATGTTAGGTCATTTCCAACGAGAAAAAGCTTCCTTCATTGATGTACTATGGGCTAGATTGTCCTAAACTCTATTTTCAAGCCTCAGCTTGCCTATTTTATCAAAAAAAAAAAAAAAATATTTACAACAAAATTTAAAAAATTAAAAAGATTTTGTTTTTCATACAAATAATATAAAACAAATATGTGAATTTTTATTGGAATTTTTTTACTATTTTTTGTGGTCTTTGGGACCTAGCTATAATTTTCTAACTGTAAAAAAAAAATTGTCATTCAAAAGTTGCAAGTATACAGTGGAAGCCCGGAAGCATCTCTTGCACCAATAATGCTTTTGTGGCATAAATATTACAATAAATATTATTTTTTGGAATATTTATTTTGTCATAAATACAGGAAATAATGAATTAAAACATGAATATTTTAACATTTCAAATTTGTCATGCAATTAAAAAAGAGACTAGACAAAGGAAACAAATTCTTTTCAGAAAAGCTATACTTGAGATGAAGGAGTGTTCAAGTGAAATTAGGAAATACCCATAAAGAAGTAACTTGTCTTTTTTAAAAATGTTGAGATATTACCTGTAAAGGATGAGGTAAGTCCAAAAAATACCATATGAAGAACACTTTCAAAAATTTTAACGTTGATCAAAAGCAGAGTTGGTTAACTTTATTTGTGTGGGGATGAAATGAAATCATGAAATTTTAAAAAAAAAGATAGGGAAAAGAACAAAATGAGAGGGTAAAATGAAAAATTGACGTTAGTTGCATAATTGTGCAAAGAAAAGGACTCAGAGAAAAAGAGATTCATGAACATATAATTATATCATATTTACTATTCCTCATATATACATCACTCACTCTCTAGTGTACATGATTATTACCACCTTCCATTCATCACTTTTTTTTTTTTTTTTTTTTTTTTTTTCGTCAAAAGAAAAGATTAGAAGAACCAAACACCAAGCCCCCACCACCAAAACGATTGACGTTTACTCTTCGCATCACCCATGCTTCTCCTTTTCCCTTCACTCCTCCACCGTCCGATCCAAGACAGTTCTAGATCTATCAGACACGTGTACGGTCGTGATCACTCTTATTGTAACACGTGGATTATTGTTTTGCAGTGGTAGACCATGCGGTTTAAAAACGTCAACACGACGATATTTTGGGACTTTACTGGGCTGATCTGGTACAATCGGCCTTACCGAAACCCACTCTACGATTGGCCAGATCGAATTCTACCCATAGATTTTGCTGATGGAAGTTTCCTATAATGTTGCTGGCCGCACCGAGTCTGTCTGACCGTCCAATGCCGACGCACTTGACTCCACGACCCACGTCAGCGAGAATCTGCTCTTTCGGGATCACTATCTCCACTCCTTTCCCGAACTCGAAAGCCATGTCTCCTATCATCCGTCCGATCTCCATTGCGTTGCCGTCAAAGCACATGTCGGAAACTCCGCCGTACACGTAGTCCTTCTTCAACTTGGGCCCCGCGAGTCTCACTACTTCTTCGCGCACTTTATTGTAGGCCTCGTCCACCAGATAGGTGAACTCGGATCCGGAGTCGATCATAGTCTGACCCGACCCGCCTGCGTTGGGATGGAAAACAGCTGGAAGGATGTTCAATCTTTTTGCTCCGATTCGAATGCCCTGCATCGGGAGGGTGAAGGCCAGTGGGTCCAGGTTCGGCATGCGTTGACTTTCATGGAAGGTCAATAAGGGCACGTACTTGAAGCCGGCGGAGCTCGGGTTGTTTCCGAGGATGAAGGAACCGGTCGGGAGATATCCGGGTCTGTTCATTCGGGTCGGTACACAGTAGGAGAACTTGGTGAGTTTGGCCTGGGAAGCGAAGGAGAGCCGGCCGAGGTTCATTCCCAAAATACCCTTGGAGTCGCTGGTCTCGGTGGCGCAACCGAGGATGAGAGGAGGGGTGCTCACGGCGGAAGGCTTGAAAGTGAATTTCTCTCTTACCAAATTGCCCTCGGCGTAGGTGCCGTCGGCGTAGAAGTACGAGTAGTGGCAGAGGCGGTTCTGGTCGCAGGAAGTGGGGAGGGTAAAATCGGGAACTCTGGGTTTACAGAGTGGGTGGTTACAGGGGAGGACAGAGAAAGTGGAGGAGAGAGAAGGGTTGAAGGAAGACGCCGAAGGAAGCTTCGCCGGCGCCTTCTTGTTACACTGAATCCAAGAAAGTTGGCTTCCAGTGTCCAAAACCATTTCTTGAGCCTGTGGGGGAGTCCCTATGGGAAGAGTGACGATGAGAGCCATGGAATATTTGAACGAAGACCTGACGTTATATGGCGAAGCCGCCGGCATGGGTTTTGGGTTTCGCCGGGAATTTGCAAGGACAGAAGCAGAGAAAAGCCTATTAGAGACATTGGTGGAGAGAGGAACTGAAGTAAGAGGGAGAGAGACAGAGAAAGAGTGACTGTGAGAACTGTTTCTGTTGGGTTTGGCTGAGAGGGCAAGAGAAACAGAGGTTAAGAAGAAGAAAAAGAAACAGAGTGATGAAACAGAGAGAGCCATTGTATAGAAAGAGAGAAACAGAGGAAGATTTGAATTTAGCAGCGAGGAGAGAGAGTGAGTGTGATGGTGAGGGGGAAGAGTAGGGAAGCGAGGGGTAGCATTTATATAGGAGAGAAGGAACAAAGAGGGGCCAAAAGAAGCAAAGTAAATTAACCCAAAAAGAAGACGCGTTTTCTTAGGTTGTGTGGGTGGATCTTATAATTCATATCACACAAGAAAAAGAAAGAAAACAGAGCATGAGAGGCAGAGAGAGAGAGAGAGAGAGATAGAAGCTTCACTTCACGATTCACGTTCCTTGTCGACCACGATGATGGATTTTTGGGTTCGCTTTTCCTTTATCTATGCAAGGTTTAAATTTAATTTAATTTAATTATCGTCGGCTTTTTGGCCCACAGTTATGGTCGATTTAAAATTTAAAATTTAAAATTTACTTACTTGAAAATTTTTAATTATGGTTGATTTTTTGAGTGTGTACGGGGCTTATGTCACACACACCCTTCTTTATTTCGATATACCGAATCAATGGGTCAGGAACAGGGACAGGAACATGTGTGCGTGGAGAGTAAAAATAGGAAAATAGAGATATGGGTACAAAGATTGTGTTTTGGACAGAAACAATGTAAGCATTTAATTGGTTCAAACAGATTGATTGAATTTGGTATAATCAATTATATATCCTCATAATTTTCGTGTGTGGAAGAGTTATTACTACTAATTAACAGTAGGGAAGTTAAGAAAATTAAGACCACATGGGAATCAAAATCACAGTGCCGCGTCAGGAGGAGTATGGTAAATCCATCCCAATTATTGTTCCAAAAAAAAAAAAAAAAATCCATCCCAATTAATTATAAACGGCCTCAAAATAAAAGGATATCCCAGATTTGGTGGGAAGATGATCTTCTCCTAATCTTTTTTTCATTTTCTCTCATCACTTTCGGTTAGACCGTTGATTGGGAAGAGGGAGAGAGATTAAAGTAGTATTATGATTGATTGGACGGACATGATTTAGAGATTATGAGGGATAATGAGAAAATGATTATGAAACCCAACCCGATTTAGTGTGTATTTATATTCCACAGATCTTGTCTTATTAGTTACTTTAAATATATTTCACATAAACCAATAAATTTTTTTCAATTTAAAATTTAATTTTTTTTTAATTTTAGCCTATTTAATATATACAATAATCCTTAGAACAAGTCTATACAATAATAAATGAAAGATAAATTTTTAAATTCACACAAACATTTAATGAAATAACCTATAAATTAAAGAAAAAACATTCTTTTTCTTGTTGACTGCCTTGTTGGACCAAAATAGTCTCTATTATAAATTACTCGTACCACTCCTCGGTCCTATTTATAAGCCCCATTTTAACTAAATCACATATACCAGGAGAGGTAAGTAACTCAATGATTATAGGGTAAAATTTCAATTTTACTCTTATTTATGATTGGTGCATCTTTTAACTTTTTTTCTCTCTCTATTTTCATTGGTACATGATAATATGGACAAAATTGTCACAATCAATCTCATTTATTTGAAAAAAGGATTTATAAATAGGGCCAGAGTGGTATAAATTTAGGAAAGAATATGGGAATTGAATTTAATTGGTTAGAATTTTAAGGAAAAGGGCGCCACAATGGGATGCGTTAAAGATTGATGAGCTGTAGCGTCCCAATCGATGAAGTTTCATTCAACACTGGCAAGGATGCAACTGGCAAGCAACGTAACGAATGTTGCCCTAAACGACTTCAATGACCCGAATTTAAGTGTGTTATTGTTTTAAAGTATTTTTTTAGGGATAATTAATTCCCACATCCTCATAATTTTACTCATTTTTTATTTGGTAGAAACCATGCTGTATCCTTTAGATGTAGTTAGAGACTGACCCTCCTGAAGCGTAAAATAACCAAATTGATTTTTGTCTATCTCAACAAAACCTTTCACATGCACACTAAATTTAACTCAATTTTAAATCAGGTATAAATTTATTTCTTTTGAATTGGGTCCTTTCAATCAGTTAAGCCGATCCATCATTAGACGTCTAAACTGTTATAACACCACAAAACATAATGAGTTAGAGGTATCTCTTGTCTTTTTAAGTGGTCGGACACCCTCACCAAAGGAGGGGTTCGATCTGACGTAGGAGATATCCACAGCTTTAGGTTAACACATGGGATAAGTTCTCTCAACATCGGTATTACCTAGGAGGAATGGAGATTTGTGGATTTAACTCTTTTCCTAAAATTTTTATATCAAAAAAATAATGAGTTAGAGCTTGAGTGGTTAACATGTGTAGAAATTTTTATTAAGGGATAGTTTCAATACATATAAGGGTATTTTAGGATTCTACAAATAACTTTTTTTAACTATTTTTTTTAATCTCTAAAAGTTAGTTATCTTACCCTTAAATCAAATGTTAAGAAAATCATATACTACCTTCAATTCTTAATATAATCTCTTATTTATAAGGTAATTTGTATCGGCTACAAACGGGATCTAAACTTATATTAAAAACTGGAGGTAATATATAAAATAGCAAGTTCCATTTCACCATCATTTTTGTAAACTCTCCCGACAAATATATATATAGGGAAAGTAAGAGGGATAGACGTATAGATATCTGAGGAGTGAAGTTGGAAGTACAGCTGGAGGCCAGCTTTGATTTAGGCAACCAAAACCAAATGAAGTGAATAGGAAGAAAGTGGTCAAAAACCAGAGGCTATATATATACCTCAAACCCCTCTAAACCCCACACACTTCATTTTTATTTCCATTTCACTTAATTATTATTCCATTTTATCACATATTTTTCCCAATTAACACTACAATATCCCGTTTCTTTCTTTCTTCTTACCATTACATGTTAAAATAATCATATATATGTATGTATATGTGTTTGTGTATATAGGGTGAGTGAAGTGGCACATAGATGGGGGCCACCCAAGATAGTCTGGTTAGAAATTATAAAGGAGAACGGCTAGGGGCTTTGTGAACAAAGTTTTCAAGAAGGTTATGGTTGAATTCTAATTCACTTGTTCTTGTGTAGTGTCTATTTTGAACGATATTTTGTTGTACATAACAAAAGTTAAAAAAATGTTCATTTGTTTATGTTTGAGTGTCATCTTAGTGTTGAGGTTGAAAATTCTCTTACGTGTCACGTGTTCAAAATATGACATGCTGTAGGAAGGGATGCTAAAAAAACATGTTTATTTGTTAGATATAGAGAATAGTGACAGAAGAATGGGAAATACGATTTGAGATTGATTAGCCAAGCGTTTGACGAGGGACACTGGCTTGTAATTCTTATGAGAGCCTCTGAGAGGTTACATAGCTTGCTGTATAGAGATGTAATGGGCATTACTGATTATTTCAAGATTGATTGCTATAAGGAACGATTGATTGGGGGTTTGCCCCTTTTTATGCAAAAAAATATCTCTCTCTCACGCACACACATATTTATTTTGACTAAAGTATATTTTTACTTCTTTAAGTTTTATATTAGATATACTTTTAGTCTCTTAGTATTATAAGTTATATTTTTGGTTCAATATATATTTCTAACACATTGTTAGTGTTGTTAAGAAAATGTTTGACACAACAAACTTAAGTGATGATTGTATAGCGACAAACATATTTAAGTTTTAATTTTTTAATATAATATATTTAGATTATTAAACTAAAATGAACCAACAAATTGCTGTGTAGGAAATCGAGATCTTGATATTTAGATTATTAAACTTTTTTTTATATTTAGATTATTTAACTTTTTTTTAATAATATAATCGATGTTTTAATATTTATTGCTTTATTAAGTTTTTAGATATTTTGCAATTTATGCATATTTTAAATGTAGTAGAATTAAATTATATGGTTATCACTTAAGCTCACATCTACATTAACATTTTTAGTTAACAACATTAATGGCGTTATAATTATAGAACTAAAATTATATAATTTATAAAGTATTTTATGTAAACTTAAAGGACTAATAAGTATACTTTAGCCATTTATTTTCCGATGAGATAAATTCTTTGGCACCCCTTTGTGTGGTCCATATAAACATCGCAATGTCTTGTGTCTTTCTTATAAGGAATAGTTCCATTAGATTCTCACCAAGTGACGTTGTGGAATTTGCCTTCCCAAAAATATGAGTGTGAGTTATACTAAAGCCTACCTTTGCGGATAAAAAAAATTTCAATTATAAACACCATTTTTGATTCAATTATTGTTACTCTGTGTGTATAGGTATTTAAGATTGAATATTTATTTATATTGGTCACTATAATTTTAAAATTTATTGATAGATTGCTATTTCATTTACAGTGATTGTATATATTAATATTGCTTATGCATAAATATATTGGCTAATGTAATTTTTTCCAAGAAAATCATTTTTAATTAAATGCAAATAGTAGGGATATACTTTAAAGAGTAGAGTGATTAGAAAAATACAAGCTTTTGAAGGCTTGAAATTTCTTATAAAGAAAATAATAGTGGTTCAAATTAATTAGCTAAGAACGTTACTACTTTAAGTATATGAAATTCGGAAAAATTCTTCCAATTAGTAATTTTTTTTTTTAAAAAAAAACGATAAAGAATTTTTGGTTTAATGAAAGAGTAAACTAAAGAAATATAATCCTTGAATGTAATGAGAAATAAACTCCAGTATACATGAGATGGATAATTTTCTTCTTAAGATCCTTCTCAACCAAACAAAATGAAAGACTTAAATACTTTGTCATGTGAGGAAATTAATTATTGAATGAGATAAACCGAAATATTGAGATAAAAAGTTCATATATCAATCAAATATATTGTATATTTATATATTAAAATGAGACTAAAAAATAATTCATAAAATTAAGGAAAAATATTATTACTATTTATAAATAATGAGATTCCCTTCTCTCTGTCTCTCGCTCGCGCGCATATAGATTCATGTATCTTTAAAAAACCTAAATTGTAATTGTTGCACAGATATATGTATGAACTATTAAATTACATGCAATTAAAATAGTCACTCAAACACATTCTCCGAACATCAATTCATGGCTGGGAAATTGAGGTCTTCTCGTGGTCTCCTAACTTCAATTCATGTGATTGAAAAATTTTCCGACAAGACTTCTGAAATTCTTAGACAATGTTTTGTCCCTCGCTAGCTAGCTAGTCCTAATGTTTCTAAAGGCTATAATATATTAATATATATACACACACCGCCATGTTCATTGAATCTAGTTCGATTTAACTGTGAGATTTTTTTTTTTTTTTGGGAGCCATCACAGAAGGATTTTCATCCTTTATAGGCGTATTTTCTCTGGTTCTTATTATAAGACATCAACTAACAATTTTTATAAACTAATAAAAATAGTTAAATACATTAAATTTGTCCTAAAATTTAAGTATTTTCAATATTACTCATACTAATTGCACTAAACTTTAATATCATATTAATTATTACTCTAACCCACTACTCTTATTAATTATATACATAAATGGAAAAATATCTAATACTCTTTAGAAACAAGCAAGTGTCTTATAAAAAATATCAAATACATTTGTTAGTTGGTATCTTATAATAAGGACCAGAGGGAGTATATGCTTACCTTCAAAGTAAGATTTATATAATTTAAATGGAAAAAATTTTAATTTTTTAAATTAAGTTTTTATGCCAATAAATAATTTAAACCATTAATATATTTATTTTGATAATTATATTGTTTTTAAAATGAAATTTATTTTCTTAAAATAAATAAAAATTGAGGCCATTCAATTTTGAACTCAACACTAATTAATATAGATAAGTATTTATGTATTAATCTTAATTAATCCAATCACCTGGAATTGTCCTAATTACTTAAATGACCGATCATGCATGAGACTTAGGTAATTCTTGGCCTTCAGTATAGTTTAATGTGTAACTTATGTTTTGATTTCACGAGTCTAAATAATTTGGATTTGTTATAGGGGAAGTGTGATTACTCTTAAATATATTTAATATAATAGTTAAATAATATTAATGAATGATTATATGTTGGCTTGATGATCATGATGAGAAAGAATATATACATTAACTCTCTATAACAAATAAGTCTCAAACTTCCAAACAAAGTGTGCAAGTACTTTATACATAATGATCTGTGAAATATTACCTAATACTACGAACGAGATTTTATATTGAAAACTGGAGGTATGGTACATAAAACTCTCATTGTTTCTATCTATTATCAATAGATTTCACTTTCTACTCAATTAACCTAATCCTTTGTACCATTCTAATGAAACGAATTAAAGCAAACACAAGTATTTAATAAGAAGCATTAGTTCATAATAATTGAGCCGATGATTTAGAGTTTTGCACGTATAGTAATTTTGTATGATTCCATCAAAGGAATTGCGTGCACATTTAATGTCTTCGATGAAACGTTACATTTTCTTTTGATACACATAGTAGGGGAGGAGGGGGTTCAATCCGGGCGGGGGAAGGGAGAATGTTCCCATGCTCTTCCGCTTACTAAGACTTTGGGAAATGTTACATTTCATTTGTCACAAAGTATTAAAAAATCAATTAAGCAAACAAGAAATTTAGCAATTTTCTTTTAAGAAACATAAATGACGCCGGGTTGCGAATATTTTAGAATTTTTTGGTATAAATCAATGTTTTAAAAGCTTTAACTTACTTCAAAAATCAGAAAGGTCAGTGTGTCTCGTTTTATGGCTCAACCGTGACACCAGCGGTCGAACTGATGACATAATAATTAAATAAAAATAATTATATGCAAATATAATTATAAATATAAGAAATAAATCTATAATAAGTTTAATTGTCAATATATATGATAACACTACAATGTATGAAGTTTTTAATGAAATAACACACCCATATGGTTATGAAAATATATTTGGTATTTCGAGAAAAATCAATTTTATTTTTTAATAGCTTTTACTTTTTTTATTTTTATAATCTTTTCAACTTTTTTCCGTCAAACATAAAATCTGCCCGATTTTCTAAAAATAGTTCCATTATTGATATATAATTTCAGATTCCGACTCAATAACATTTCAGCTTCGGTCCAACTCGACTCCACTATATGAAAGTGATTTTCTGACCCAAATTGAACTGCTAACGAGAGTCGGATCGATCACACTATCCGGTTCATTTCCTTCTTTAATCATTGATATTTATATTGTCATACCTTGTGAGAAGATATATATATTAATTGTCCATTTTCACCTACTGATTGTTGTTGCACTATCCACTGTGTCGTTTGCTACTAATGAGTAAAACAGCGGTCTGTTACGTTTCCAGCTAAGGTTGGATCGATAAGGTGATGTGACAAGAAAACAAAAAAAACTAAAATGGACGGTGCAATAAGATTGAACTACCAAGTTACATATTACGTACGTTAATTATGAATCCATTGAAAAGGAACAAGAAAATTAAGGTAAAGGATAATGCGTGAAGAGAGTTCACGGATCATATGTATGAGCATGAGAAAGTTATCGATAAAGTTGTAATATCACGGGGCATGTCAAAACAAGGTACATTTATTAATTAGTGATACTACATATTTTGCTCACACGCTTCGTGTCTGACATATTAAATACAAGGACAAGGACAGATGCTTCAAGTTAATTAGCACGCTTTGATCCATCATCATCAGTGTGAAAAAAAACACTTGTCTAATTTGTCTGGTTCAATCAGTTTGCTAGGTTTTCATGTCAAGTATTGATGCTTTAAGAAAAAGACATTAATGTAATGAATTTTGCTTTGGACGAACTATATATATATGTGTGTGTGTGTGTATGTGTGTGTGTGTGTGTGTGTGTGTGTATGCATGGCTGGCTGGCTAGCTGGCTGGATTATCCTAAAGGAATTAAGCAATTTTTTAAAGAAATCTCGTGACTATATGTTTAATTAAACAGTTCAAGTTGGTTAAAACCTTTTCTAGGTTTAACATATATGGATTCTATTGCTAATGTATATAGACTCCAAAAGGAGAGGTTTTCGAGGATATCTCAGTCCTATTTGGTAATCTTAAACTACTTGTCTTTTTCGATATAAAGAGCTGCGACTGTAGTGTAGTTGAAACTGAAAAAGAAACTTATATTGATGATCATATATGGATGAGAATTGCCGGTGATAGTTCGATCACATGATATAGTTATGATTTATTGGTTTGTTCTTTACATTTAATTAGATAAAAATTAAAATTTTGTCTAACTAAATTATATAACCTCAATGATTATTTGACAATTGTCATAAATATTCGAATATCAAGAGTGGCTGTCCATATTCTTTCAAGAGTGTTTTTTGGAGTTCTCCAATCAAAACTATGTAACTTACAAATGAATGGCTTCTTGGGAGTTTCTTATTCTTAATACACAAAACCTCCTAATGTGATATATTTCACAATTATTATGTAGATTTATTCTTTGTGTAACTCTTGACATGTAATTTAAGGAGTTGTGGCTTATAAATAGGATACATGCACCAAGTGATTGTAAGCCTTAAAATGAATGAGAATCATCCCCATTCCTCCTCATATTTTCTCTTGTCTTCTCCATCTCTCTCACCTTCAATCTCTTGTTTGTTTTTTCATTTTCATAATATATTATCAGCACGATGCTCTAACAAATATATTTTTCTCATTGTTGCCTTAACGATTTCCACCACCTTGTTTTCTATATCTCTATTTGATTTATGTGTGATAATCTAAGCTACTATATGGAATTAAAGGGACTCTTTTAGTGATTGTTTTATATATTGGTTTCTATGCCTAAGATTAAAGATTCACTACAAAAAAACAGTTTTTTGCGGCGGAATTTTTCCCTCGCAAAAGAGCAAATTTCCGTCGCAAAAATGATTTGCGGCGGAATTTACGACGGAAAAAATTCCGTCGCAAAAAATTGCCCACGCAAACCAATTTCCGTCGCAAAAATGCATCTTTCCGTCGCAAATTTAGAATTTGCGAGGAACATTTTTCCCTCGCAAAATGTTGGATTTTGCGAGGGAACATCCTTTCCCTCGCAAAATTTTCAAATTTTGCGAGGGAAAGTGTTTCCTCGCAAAAATCCAACATTTTGCGAGGAAAAATGTTCCTCGCAAAATGGAGCATTTGCGAGGGACGGGTGTTCCTCGCAAAATCGAGGATTTTGCGATTTAAACATTTCCCTCGCAAAAGTTGAATATTTGCGAGGAAAAAACTTTCCTCAATTTTTGCGAGGGAACATGTTCCCTCGCAAAATGGAGCATTTTTGCGAGGGAAAGTTCTTTCCTCAAAAAATCGAGGATTTTGCGAGGGAACCACTTTTCCTCGCAAAATCCAATTAATTTTTTAAAAAAAATATAAAAAATAAAATAATTAAGTAAAAATATATTAAAAATTAGAAAATAAAAAAACACGTATATCATTAAAAAAAAATTTGCAACAATTATAAGAGTTTACATAGTAAAAACAAAATATTACAAATTAAAATGTTTCGACCAAAATGAACTAAAAAAAAATCTAAACCGCAATGATCTGGTCAAGATCACCATCGTATTGTCATCAACATGTGATGTATTTCACATATTTTGAAGTCTTTTGGACTTTGTTCTTGGAGGATATCGTGGGCTTCTCCTAGACTGCAAAAGGGAAACTACAAACTTCAAAATGACAATGCAGTCAGAGTAGAGGGTATTCAGAATTTCACAGAACAAAGGACGAACCTTGAGTCTGCCTAAAAGAATGTCTTATCAAGCTCTGGAACAACCAATGTGAGATTCAAGACGAGCAACAGTGACCATGAAAGGAAAGAATGAACTTCAATATGAAATTAAATGCATGTACTTTATAACTGACTAATATTCATAGAGAATTAACAATGCTTGTCTATCATAACAATTAGCCACCCCACAAAACAAACAAAGAGTGAAGGTCATTTTTGTTGTCCATAAAAGTACAAAGAAACCTGCAGGATCAATCCATGGCTCCAACCCACCCACCTCCAAACACACAAAAGATAGAAGTAAAGTGAAACAGGTATGTAAAGAATAACAACAGAAAAATGGGTAGGTTTCAATTCACACACACATTTATGCACACCAAATATATATAGCCACACAAATTGCATGAAATCAAAGCCACAAAATATACCTGATGAGGGTGCTTTTTGAAAGCAAATAATATCCCCATCTTCGAGCTGTAACATGAAAATCAAGTAAAACAAAGAGCAAGAAAGTAACTTGGAGAATCAAGAGTGAAGAAATTTATTCACCTGGCTAGTTCGAAATGTGAGTTTCTTGTCAATAGACTCACACATGACATTTGGTTCAAACTTAATTTCCTGGACAAAACAGGCATAGGAAATGTCAATTCTCTAATACAACAAAAAAAAAAAGCCCATCCATATGTTATCAAAACTAAAGATCTTCCATCCTAAATTGAACTGCACGAGCAACATTAGAATTTATTTGTTATGAACCAAGAGCAAGTTTAATTGCTAAGAAACTAAACCAGGATTGCCTACCTAAGATATCCTGCAACATGGGGAGTATTTACATACTAAAGAAGAGGAGACCTGTAATAACATAATTAAATGCTTTAACAGGTCAAAAACGTGAAGAGTATTCCTACCACAGTCTACATTCATTTTCTTCAATCTTCAGCTGTTTTTATATGTAATTAAAACCTCATCTAAGAAGTTACCACGCTTTATATTGTTTCTCATGTCTGCAACCATATGCTAGACACTACTTGTAATGTAAATGATATTGAATCATTTATCAACCTTTTAACATTGATCTCTAACATAAAAAATAATTTCAAATTCTAATGCTCCCATAAACCTGCACCACATTATATCAAAACCACAAAGCCTCACAATATAAATGATGCATCAAGGCGGTAAACATGCCAATGAACAAGTATCTGAAGGGAAACACATGAGAAAGACTTCAGCGGAAACTCCAGTTAAACTTGTGTTCTATAACAAGAACCTAACTTACTCGCATCTCTTTTTTTGGGTCAATGAAATGAGACCAGCAAGGAAACTTTCTTTCAACTAGCCACTGTTGATCAAGTATTGTTTTTGTGTAAGCAGAAGAATTAAGAGATGCAAGTCTCCATAAATTGTTGAAGTAGACTTCAACCCTTTCAGCTATTCCTGGGCAACCAGTAAGATAGATTCCAACTTCCTTAACCTAAAGCAGTCAACAATAGTGATCAGAATAGGCAATCATGGACCCAACAGATAACCAATGGCTATCCCAAAGAATAAAAGAATTATGTTAACAAAATATCCTAAAATTGATTAACCTACAAGAAAGACTTCAACTAAAAAAAAGACATGGAGAAAGGAAAAAAAACCAAAGGGACATATCTTTAGAAGAGTTGATGCTTCATTAATCCAGATTCTTAGGATCCCAGAAGAAAATAACCCTGTGTTTACTAAATACAACCATAATCACCTGAGTAAGAGATTTCCAGTCATTGTTTGTGGATCCAATGTATATGTCCAGTCAAGGTGAGATGGTTCTGTGGTGAAGTTTGGATATACTCCCGAGTGAGACAGCAACCTAGAGTAATTTCAATTTGAAATACCAACAGATTACAATCTCTAAGAAACAATTAAGTCAAAGTATGTTGATTTGTCATTCTCAAACAGGCCTTTGCTAGTATCAAAACCACTATTTGGTCAAACACACACAATAAATCGACATGATTTTAACATTACTTATGATCATTGCTAAAGATCTATGGCTTTATAAACAAGCGGCACCTTCGGGGCACCAAATTTACGCATATCACTTTCGGAGTAGCCATAATCTCCGAACGAGAATCATGAGGAGAAGCCACCCGGCCAATACCGAGCAATTATATCCAGCCACCGAGTAGAGTTCGCCGCGAGCCATCGGAGCACATCCCCTAAATCACGCCAATCAGACTTCGTTCTAGAAAATCCTAATCAAAAAATTGTAAAAGTGAGAAGAAAGAAATTAAAGAAGGCATATATATAATAAATAGGCATTAAACCAGTAGAGAGAACGCCGGGAACGCGTGAAAATTGAAAGCATGTGAGAACCCTCATATGAAAATTGAAATCCTAATAAGAAGCAAAAAATCCAGCGGTTAAGGTGAAATGGAAATCAAAGAAGAAGAAGTACAAGCATTAAAAATGGAAGCGATTAATCATCGTTTGAGAGAAAAATCGCTAAGGAACGAGTGAAGAACGAGAGGATCGGGCTAGCATTGTGACCAACCGGTGATAGGGCTTGGCTTACTTCGGTATGTGACGCGAGTGAGACTTTACTTTTTGTCTAGGAGAGGGAGAAATTGGAAAAAAAAAAAAAAAATTTAGCGTCCTGAATATGTTTGAATTTGTAAGAGGGAAACGTAGACCACTATATATTTAATAATTAAAAAAATTCTTTTAATTTCTTGTTAATTAAAATAAAATTAATAAATTAAAAAAAAAAAGAATTTGGTGTTAGGGACTCTTTTTAATAAACCACATGTGTATTTTTGTATCTTTGAAGTGTCGGGTCTTATATATGAAATTTTTTAATAATTTGTTATTTAAGATCCAATACTTGATCCAAATTGATGCTTTTCCGGGGAGCAAATGCATACTTAAATCTATTAATTGTACTTCAAAAAAATTGAAGATCTATGGAGTTTTTAATATTCTTACCTTTAAAGCATACTTAAAAATATTTTTTTTTTTTTTTTTTTTTTTACATTTTATAAATAATTTTATCCAATTATTTACAGATCTTCCTCATATATTCTCTAAAATGACTCTATTTTTTTTAATAGTTGGAGTTGTAGTTACCTATGGGAGGAGGGCATATACATACTGAATATTATTTTTTAAATCTAACTGAAAGGAACATAAGGGTGAGAGAGCACAACTGAAAAATAACCTTATAGAGCTCCTAAAAACATAAAATCATATATGAAATCATAAATGAAATCCTAATCATAATAAAAGATATATAATAGGGATGATTGCATAATATATTAAAAGGTAATGACTCAAATATTGAAATCCTAATCATAATAAAAGATAATAAAGATGAGTGCATAATATATTAAAAGATAATAACTCAAATATTTCTAATTTTAATATAGAAATATCTTATTCAGAGTTTTGAAAAATTATGAAGAAGGTATAACTAATTAATTAAAAGAAATATTTTGTTCAAAACTATATCGGCAGTTTTATACCATTTAAATGTAGATGTTATGGTTACACAATATCAAACTAAATCCGAACCAAAGTTGCTGGTATGCATGTTAAGATATTAACAAACAAATCTGAATAATGAGTCTCCTAAAATCATAAAGATCGGATATATTTTTGTTTGTTTATTTAATACTCTTTTTTTTTCATTTGAAAAAACTCTTATTTTTTATATGCTATTTCATACCCTTATTTTATGTAAGGTCATTATAATCCTAATCCTTAAGTACAAATTGAATCTCTTAATTAATATAATTACAAATTTTGAAAGAATTAATATAATAATAAATAATATATAACTTATCCAAAACTTTTAGGAATAAACAATATCATAACAATTTTTTTTCTAAATTTATAATATTATTAATCTTGAGGATTCAATCGATTGCTAAATAGTATGAGTAATAACATTTTATTTTTAAATAGATGCACAACTAAATTAGCTAAGATAATTCCTTATTTATAGTTAGAGATAATACGGGGATTCAAATTCGAAATAAATTAGCTAAGATAATTCCTTATTTATAGTTAGAGATAATACAGGGATTCAAATTCCAAATAAATTAGCTAAGATAATTCCTTATTTATTTGTCTTCTTATATAAGTAAATTTTAATTTTGAAGGACCAAAAGATAATATTACCCTTAATTTAAATTTGGATATATATATATATATATATATATATGAATTTATTTCCTAAAACAAATATATGAGATGAGTTAGAGATAATATAGGGATTCAAATTCCAAATGAATTAACTAAGATAATTCCTTATTTATTTGTCTTCTTATATAAGTAAATTTTAATTTTGAAGGACCAAAAGATAGTATTACCCTTAATTTAAATTTGGATATATATATATATATATATATATATATAAATTTATTTCATAAAACAAATATATGAGATGTAGTTAGAGATAATATAGGGATTCAAATTCCAGATAAATTAACTAAGATAATTCCTTATTTATTTGTCTTTTTATATAAGTAAATTTTAATTTTGAGGGACCAAAAGATGGTATTAGCCTTAATTTAAATTTGAATATATACACACACACATATTTTTAATTATTTATTTTGCAGTTGGCCTCTTCATGTTGTCATGTGCACACCCTAATTCCCCATGATGTGGTGTTAATTAGCGGACGTCGTGTGCACAACTATGGATCGTGATTTCATTATGATGGGAGTGGTCGCGGCGGTTATGTAGCATGCTATAAATATTGGGGCGTGCTTCGGATTTTTGCTCGCATTCTATGTCCTCACTCATGATCTTTGTCAAACCGGCCATCTTCCACTCTTTCCTCGCCTTTTTGGCTTTTCATGTTATTAATGTTGATTTTGCATTGCATCCCTTAAATATTTTTAATCATGTGATTTCAAAATTTCGATATATTTCTTATGAAGTTTTTATTAATTTACATCTTTACAAAATATGTCATACGTTCTCGTTATATTTATTTGATTCAATGGTAAAAACGAAAATATATAGAAATAATAAATATATTAATTATAAGACAAATGTTTATAAATATATTTCAAAATACTATTATTTAGAAGAAAATTGTCTTGATTTTAATCAATAAGCTAATGAGTCGAATAGAGGTGGAAATGAGTGAGAGAGTTGAATTTTTTGGGTTTAATTGCCTTGGCTTAACTTTCCGAGATAATTTAAAAACAAAAAAACAAAAAAAATTGCGAGGGAACAAAATTTCCCTCACAAAATGACCACTTTTTGCGAGGAAAAAAATTTCCCTCACAAAATGGCCAATTTTTGCGAGGGAAAACTTTTTCCCTCGCAAAATTTGGCCATTTTGCGAGGGAAAGGATGTTCCTCGCAAAATGGAAGGAAATTGGCGGGATTCCCACCCCCCCCCCAATTTCCCCAAATTTTGCGAGGAAAAAAATTTCCCTCGCAAAAATCCACTTTTTGCGAGGGAAAACTTTTTCCTCGCAAAATGGCCAAATTTTGCGAGGGAAAGGATGTTCCCTCGCAAAATGGAAGGAAATTGGCGGGATTTTCCCCCCCAATGTCTCCAAATTTTGCGAGGAAAAAAATTTCCATCGCAAAAATCCACTTTTGCGAGGGAAAACTTTTTCCCTCGCAAAATTTGGCCATTTTGCGAGGGAAAGGATGTTCCCTCGCAAAATGGAAGGAAATTGGCGGGATTTTCCCCCCAATCTCTCCAAATTTTGCGAGGGAAAAAAATTTCCCTCGCAAAAATCCACTTTTTGCGAGGGAAAACTTTTTCCTCGCAAAATTTGGCCATTTTGCGAGGAAAGGATGTTCCCTCGCAAAATGGAAGGAAATTGGCGGCATTTTCCCCCAATCTCTCCAAATTTTGCGAGGGAAAAAGATTTCCCTCGCAAAATTTGGCCATTTTGCGAGGGAAAGGATGTTCCCTCGCAAAATGGAAGGAAATTGGCGGGATTTTCCCCCAATTTCTCCAAATTTTGCGAGGAAAAAATTTCCCTCGCAAAAATCCACTTTTTGCGAGGGAAAACTTTTTTCCCTCGCAAAATGGCCAAATTTTGCGAGGAAAGGATGTTCCTCGCAAAATGGAAGGAAATTGGCGGGATTTTCCCCCCCAATTTCTCCAAATTTTGCGAGGGAAAAAAATTTCCCTCGCAAAAATCCACTTTTTTGCGAGGGAAAACTTTTTCCCTCGCAAAATTTGGCCATTTTGCGAGGGAAAGGATGTTCCCTCGCAAAATGGAAGGAAATTGGCGGGATTTTCCCCCCCAATTTCTCCAAATTTTGCGAGGGAAAACTTTTTCCCTCGCAAAATTTGGCCATTTTGCGAGGGAAAGGATGTTCCTCGCAAAATGGAAGGAAATTGGCGGGATTTTCCCCCCGATTTCTCCAAATTTTGCGAGGAAAAAAATTTCCCTCGCAAAAATCCACTTTTTGCGAGGGAAAACTTTTTCCCTCGCAAAATTTGGCCATTTTGCGAGGAAAGGTAGTTCCCTCGCAAAATGGAAGGAAATTGGCGGGATTTTCCCCCCCCCAATTTCTCCAAATTTTGCGAGGGAAAACTTTTCCCTCGCAAAAATTTGGCCATTTTGCGAGGAAAGGATGTTCCTCGCAAAATGGAAGGAAATTGGCGGGATTTTCCCCCCAATTTCTCCAAATTTTGCGAGGAAAAGATTTCCCTCGCAAAAATCCACTTTTTGCGATGGGAAAACTTTTTCCCTCGCAAAATTTGGCCATTTTGCGAGGGAAAGGATGTTCCCTCGCAAAATGGAAGGAAATTGGCGGGATTTTCCCCCCAATTTCCCCAAATTTTGCGAGGGAAAAAATTTCCTCGCAAAATGGCCTCTTTTTGCGAGGGAAAAAGTTTTCCCTCGCAAAAAGTGGATTTTTGCGAGGGAATTTTTTTCCCTCGCAAAATTGACATTTTTGCGAGGGAAATTTTTTCCTCGCAAATTTGCCAAAATTTGCGACGGAATTTTTTTCCCTCGCAAATTCCGTGGCAAATATGATATTTTCTTGTAGTGATTATTGTTGCTTTTCTATTTTATTTTAATCTCCTTCACAAGTTTTTTTATCTATCACTTTTAGGGAATCTCTTATTTATGCAACATTTATATTTCTTTATTTTATATTTTGTTGTTGTTTACTCTTTATTTTGTTAGGCTATGTTATTTCATTTATATTTCTTTATTCTATGTTTTTATTTTATTGTTATTTTATTTACATCTAATTTATTTATGTTGCTTAAATGATTTATTTACATTAATATATAATAGCATTATATATGATTATATAATGTGATCTATATGATCATGGGCATATATATTGTTTATATTTAATTATGAATTTGCATATACTTAATTTATTTTAAAGTATTTTAATTTTATTGAATGGTCAGAAACTATAATATTCTTAATTTTATGAGCGGGTGACTAGAAGTCCCATCACTTTTGTAATGATTCATATGTAAAATAATTCTATTGGCTCTAGTAAATGATATGACAAGAAAAACTCTGGCACTTTGACGATCTAATTGTTACAAATATCAAAGCCCGAAGGCTAAATAAGGTTCAAATATCAAATTAAACCAAGAAGAAAAAGCTCTTTAGCTTTGAGATATTTTTGTTATGGTCCTGAAAGTCAATATTTGTAGAAATTGATGATGTGCTATTAAAAGCATGTAATATATCCATGAGAGTGATGTTGAATATTAACACATTATGTTGGTGGAATTCATAGTTAAAAGCCAATATATTTTGTCTTGGTTATTGAAAAACAATTATCTTGCTATAATTGTGGGAAAAAATAATATCTTTGTGGTTACTAAAGTTGAAGGCAAATATTACAATATGACCAGAAGACATAGAGACAAATATGTATTAATTTATGGAAAGGCCAAAATGATTATGAAACCAAAAAGACACCAACAAATTGTTGGAATGAGATAATACTTGGAGTTTGGTAAGCAAAAGAAGACGTATTCTTTGAAATGGTCACTAGTGCAAAAAAGGGCTTTAAGATCGCCTCATTTAGAGCGGAGAATCGACACCCCGGTCTTAAAGGAATGACCAAGTGGCGAGTTCAGTAAATATAAAGAACTTCTTGCACCGGATCAATTTCTCACCGTTCTTAAAAACATTATTGAGACCGACTGAAAAACAACCGGTCTTAAAAATTGAATTGAAATTTCAATTACTTACTAAATATATCTCATATAGCCGTACTTATATTTTTTGCGGTAAAACATAATAAGGAAAAATTTAAATATAAAAAGTCTAAATTTTTAAGACCGAACTTACCAAAAAAGACAAGTCTTAAAAGTTTTCTTTTAAGACCTAGGACATATGATACTTCCGGTACGAAAAAAGTTCATTAATATTAAGACCGGCGTTTTATAAGGAACGGTCTTAAAGGTTAAACTTTTAAGTTCGGACTTTTAATATGACCGGGATTAATGTAAATATCAAGACCGTCTCTTTTGCATCCGGTCTTAAAAATAAACGCAAGATATACATTTCTTCGCGCGAAAGCTTTTGTTACTCTGTGGAGAACCTCTGTTCACGTTCCGAAACCCTTCCTGTTGCATTACCTCTCTTCCTCGCCCACGTACCATCAGCCCCTGTTACTCTCTCATTTGCTCAGGCATTCCTCTCTTCCTGTCTCGAAAATGGACGGTGAAAACGATTCTATTCGTGTTCGGCAACGCCGGTTCTGGTGTGAGTGAGAACGAACCCTCTTCATCTCACAATGAGGCTCGTAATCGCCCCCGCACGCCGTGGTAGAAGAGGCACACGAATGATGGATGTGACCCTAAGTCGGACTTCGGGTCAAAGCTCGAGATTCGAGTTTGATGTAAGGTTGCAAACTGTCGGTCCTAATAAAAGCAAATATAATAGTTTTGTCGGCTGTCTAGCACGCAAGGTTAGCATCTTGACGGATGAGTGGAAAAGTGTGGACTCTAAGAATGTAAAGGATCCTATTTGGGAGACTATCCAGGGTTACATACACTGTCCCCCGATCGGAAGTTGAAAGACAAGACATTGTCTTATTGTGCTGATCGGTGGAGGAAGTTTAAGACCTTTCTCGCTAACACGTATATTTTCTCCGAGGTTCCGCCGCCAAACATCCTTGGGAAGTTTACACATTTATTGATGAACGAATTTGGCGACAATTTGTTCTTCTCGCGGACCACTCCCGAAGCTTTGGTGAGTTTATATTTAGTTTTGTTTTCCCTTTTGTTTGCTTATTAACCCGTGCGGATATGTGAATGTTATTGTGTTCATGTAATCCGTTAGTTATAGAATGGTTCGGTGTGTGAATAGAAGTATACATTTCCGACTTTGTCTATGCAAGTCGATATGTCAACCCCGAAAAGGTAAATTACGATGAGAAGGTATTAATTGTGTAATGGTTTGTCTTGCAAAGGAGGAAATGAATAGTCTTAAAAGGGGGAAACTTTATATACCCAATTGTTACTATCTAATGGGACTCGCCGATCCCACTGGATGCCTTAAAAAGGATCAAGTTTGTATTATTCTCGTAAGCATAATTCTCTTTTGTTTCTTAACCTATCTATCTAGCTAGCACTACAAAACATAGCTCCAATTTCTTATACAATTCTACATCTTCCTTAAATAAAATGTTGAAACTTGATGAAGTGAAGAATTTGACTACCGTTTGATTGACGTTCATATGAAGCGAAGTTCTCTAATTTCGTTAGTGACATGCATGCATTTGGAATTCATAATTAATAGATGTTTTCAATCCTGATTCACAGAAAAGAAGGGAACAAGCACAGGAGATAGGTAGAAAGAATGATTGCCCTCATAGGGCTTCTCGCGGCGGATATCAAAAGGCCGAAAAAGATTTGATGGCGGCCAAGCGGAAGAGATTGGATGATGAAGCGAGAATCCAATCCTTCGTGATACATGCTCCTCCATCTCCAATACGTCGCGAGGAGTTGTGGTTGCATATTCGGCAAAAGCCAAGCGGCGCCTACACGAGTGAACAAACTCGTCTAGTTCTTTGAAAGAATTGTAAGTATCGTTATTGTTATTTTTTAGTTACTAAACATGTTTCATTACTAAGCTTCTCGTTATCCGTATCTTACGGGAAGATCTTAAAAAGAAAGAAGCAAGAGGGATCTTTTGTGTCGGACGGGAGGAATGATGTTCGACCGTTGCGACCGGAAAACCGGATCACTCGGGCGTGTAAGGGGAATTGGAGGATGGGTAGGCATAAAGCAAGTCTTTGGTACATCCAAACGCCATAGACAAAGTATGGTTACCCGGGAGGAGATGGACCAGACACGGGTTGCTAAAGAAGCATCAATGACCGCAATGTTTCAATCCCGGATGAGCCGAGATGAGGAGGAACCGAGTCGATGAGGCTGCTTTTGAGCAATCGTCCGAGAGACCAGTGTTCCCTTCACATACTCACCGCAACCGCGTGTAAGCGAGCACTAGAGGGAGCTGCATTGTTGGACGTCGAGCAACCTTGTGACCTTTATGTGGAGGATCCCGATCATCATGATGGACGATTATTGGTTGCAAAAGGGACTGTTCACAACTTGGGATCAACCGTACACCACCAACAAATGCCCGATGATGAAGTCGAGTGTCGGTTGAAAAGGTGATCATTGATGCACCGCTCCCTCTCCAAAGTGATGAGCTGAAGCTTGTGAGTGATGTCAAGCGAACCTTCATCCCTTGGCCGTGATGCTTGTACATGTCTCTACTTGCTCCCGAAGCTTCAACCCCTCCTCCTCAAGTTCCATCCCTCGTCAAGCTCCATCCCCTCCTCAAGCTCTAACCCATACCGCTAAGTTGGTCTGCCGCAGGGAAAAATATCCGATCGATGAAGAGTGGATATTTTAAGGATAAATCGTGGCCTCGCCAATGAAGTAGTAGGCGTCCCTCATCCTCAGCCCGTTCAAGTTGACACCGTTGATGTTGAGTCCCTGCTGCTTCCTCGACAGGAGCTTACTGATGCAGTTGTTCAAATTTTTATGAAGTAAGTATCTTCTGTCTATGAGTACATCATTTAAATGCATCGTTTAGACATACATACATATATACTAATTCCCTGATCGATGTCATTATTGTAGGTTCTTGCATCATGAATTGGTTCAAAATGGTAGGATCAACGATTTTGGATTCTTGTGCCCTGTCTATTCAAGTCAAACATCCATGGAGGAGAGACAGGAGTACATATCAAAGAGGTTGTGTGAAGTGAAAAGAAAGTTGTACTTTTATCCATTCTTCCACAGTACATATCAAAAATCTTGTCCGCAATTCACTTAATTACGCTACATATATCATCGAGTATAGTTTATCTTTGTGAATTTTCAGCCGCCATCGGCGCTTGGTCCTCATGTGCATGGAGGAGCATAAAGTTATCTTCTTATGCTCCACTCACGGTGAGCCATTGCCTACGTTGGTGCGAGACCATCAACGAGTAAGCATGTCATTTTGATTCTCTTGTCCGAAATCTCTGCTTGTGAATTTTCGGTGAATCATTGATAAATTTGTGATTTTGATGATAGTGCCATGAGGACCTTCCAAAGAGTAGAAAAGAAAAGGCGTGGTACTCGGGACAACCCCATATGGTACAGACGGAGGTTGGTACGGTATTTGTAGCACATATTTGCCTTGTGAACTTGGTCATTAAGCTATATATATATATGCACTTATATATATTTCTTGTTCTTTTTAGACCCGTCGGCAACCACCGGCGTCCAACTTATGTGGCCGTACATCATGAAACACATGTATGATATTACCACGCGAGGGGATACTAAATTAAGCGCAAAGGTAAATGTATTTGATGTTACATATTATGCAAGTTAATTCAGTTTTTGGCTTCTTTGTTACAAATGAAATATGCACGCAAGTTGATTCGATTCTTGTCTTTGATGTTATAGATGTTTCAATGCAAAACTCCCTTTTCTCATGATGAACCGGAGCACATACGCAATGTGTTTTGTGAATATCTCGTATGGTCGATCTTAGAGTCACAAAAAGGACAATAATTAATGTCCTAAATTCATTTGTAAGTATATTACGTAGCAACAATAATCGATCTTTCGTAAATTTGTTTATTTTTTTGAACAATTCATTTGTAAATATACATAGGCAATGTAAAATTCAATAAATAAATTTAGTTAATTTTTCGAACAATTTTCTTGTGTCCATTTTGGGTTTCGAATGTATTATTGGATGGTGGATATAGCTATTTAATTTAGTGTTGGAAATTTGAGACTTTTAGGACCGTTCATTAACAAAGCATGTCGGTCTTAAAGGTCCGCATAAAAAGTCTTCGGTGTAATAAGTATGAGACTTTTAGGACCGTATATTGCTTTAGTGTCCGCTCTAAAAGCTTAAAAGTTCGCATGAACTTTTAGGTCCTGACGTATTATAAAAGGTCGGTCTTAAAAGTCACAGGAACTTTTAGGACCGTGTTATTATAAATAATCGGTCTTAAAAGTCCTTTGCTTATAAGTCTGCTTAACTTTTAGGACCGTATGTTTTTATTTGTGCGATCGAAAAGTCAATCACCTTTAAATACCTCTTTTCACACAAATTAAATGGATAGGGTTGAAGACAACCGAGGTTACGCGTTCGCTCAAGCTAGGTCCTTCATTATCGTCGTTTTTACCTTTCCATGTGTAGAAAGCGGCATTATCGGTGTCCCTTTTATTTTGTCTTCTGTCTTTTTATCGGAAAAAGAAGGAAGATAATGAAAAAGACACTTTGTTTCTAACATGGGGAGGTAAAACCGACAATAACGAAGGTCCAACCTTGAGAAGAATAGTCACTTTGTTTGTTCTTATCCGAATAAGGTAAAAGATCCTTTTTTTTTTTTGTATGTTCTTAAGCGTATTACGTGAATTTCGTTGTTGGATTTACACGAGGACAATGTTTTGTTTGTTTCCTTTTTGTCGGAAAAAGAAAGACGAGAATGAAAAGGACAAGATGCAATCGGATATGGAAACCAAAGCGACAAAAATGGCGTGTTTTTAGGACCGTCGATTTACTAACTAAAGTCTTCGTTCTTTTATTTTAGGTTTTTTAGTCTCGCCATTATCCATCCTTCATAGTTGCCTTGTTTATTGCTTTCCGGGTTTAGATAATGGATAAAGTACTAAACTCACACGAGAACAAAATTTAAAAATATTTTATTTACTAATTTTTTTACGCTGCCCCTATAGGGCGCGATCACAAAAAAAATGCAAAAAAAAAACTAATCCCTCTCGTAGTAGGAGAGGGAGGGGGCGTCGAGTCATCAGAGTTGTCGGAGTCGTCTTCAGCGGGATCGTACTTCACGTCATTGGCGTGGAATACCATGTTCAGCTTGTTGTTCATTGTATGAGCAAGCTGAACCAATTGGCCCAAATGTCGATCGATTTGATCGACGCGGGCCACGATGGATCGCACCAACCGCTTCACGGTCGGATTTGGAGGAGGCGGTGGTGGAGGGGCCGAGGTTGAAGAGGAGGAGGAGGAAACGGAGAGGACCGGGGGAGCAGCCATTACGGTGGGGGATGAGGTTGAAGAGGAGGAGGAGGAAATGGAGGACCGGGGAGAAGAATGTGAAGAAAGTACAACGGTAACAACGGGTTTAAATAGAGAACCCATCCGAACAATGTGAAACGCCGGAAGCTTTAACGAGGAGACGCATTGTTCATCGAATACGAGGAGACGCCTAGTTGGGAAGTTTATTTGGAAGCCGAAGAGACTCGCATCATTCATTTGAACGGTGTGTAAGTCTTAGGGTAAATGATAAAAGGTCGGTCTTAAAAGTAAGACTTTTAGGACCGGACTTATTATAAAAGATCGGTCTTAAAAAAAAAAATAAATAATAGAATTTTATACCGCATACCTATAAGTATCGGGTTAATGATAAAAGGTCGGTCTTAAAATAAAATGAATTGGAAAAATATTAAATAGTGGAATTTTATACCGTGTACCTATAACTCCTTATTAATTCCTCACTACCTCGTAACTCTAAACTACGTACGTGGCTATCGAGAACACTCTCGCCTTTATTAATTAACTCCTCATACCTCTCGCCCTAACCGCTCAAACCATGGTTAGATACAAGAGAACCGCTCGTAGGGTGCTCTTAGTCGTGATGCTCGTGCCTTCCGTCGATTGTTATACGGTGCGCCTCCTCCATTGGGAGTCCGTCCTATTGTGAAGAGTCTCGGGTCGTTGGACCCATTGTTATTTCTTCGGATGATGAAGAGGTTCCCGCTCCCCCTTTCCAACCTCTTGGCCCCACCGCGACTACTACATCGACCCTCTCCTCTTTCCTCTAATGAAGCATTGTGGCCGATTCGAGTAAGACGTAAACTTGCTGATCTCCGGCGGGAAATTAATGCTTTGTTCATGCCGAAATCGCCAAGGCTTTGGAGGATAATAAGCTTTAGGAGATGTTTAGTCGATTCTTGTTTTTGATAATTTTCGCTTGTTTTTCTTTTGTATTTTTTCTTGTGTACGTGCATATGCAAGTGATATATGTAATTAAAGAAACTCCAGTTTTCCTTTAATTTTTATTCATTCAGTTGCTGCGCTCGCCAAATCCTTTTTTAGAAATCACATAAACGAGGAATTTTAGGACCGGAGTATTATAAAACGGCGGTCTTAAAAAATTTTAAATATAGAACCGTCTACTTTTTAATGAACTGGTTTAATTGTCTCAATTTAGGTCCGGAGTATTATAAAACTCCGGTCTTAATAAAATCCAAAATATAAAACATGTCTCGCTCTGTCGCGCGGAATATTAAATTTCCCTCTCTCGAACTTCTCTTGTCGCGCCTAAAGTGTTACTCGGGTTTTGTCGCCACTTCGTCGCCTGGTTCGCGTTGCTCTCTCGACAATCACTTTCGGTTCCTTAGCTAAACGTCTATAGACCAAGCTGTAAGAGGTGTTTCGGTTATATAACTTTATGATTTTCCCGCTCATCGTTCGGGGTTTTTCCTGGGTTGAGCGAAATCGATCAAATGTTCTTGTGGGTTTCGTGTTGTTAATGGATATTGTATTTTGAAGATTATAATTGCACTTTAGACCTACCCAACTGACCAATAAATGTTTTTAGGTTACTCTTTTGTCATTCCGCAACATCAACGTTCGTGGCGGGAGAAGAAAAACTAAGCAAACGCATTTGAATTTATATGCTACGGTGAGTCCACAAGACCTTCACGCGATGCATTTAATTTCCTCGTCATGCATTTATTTTGGTTCTTGGATTCACTGCGATACATTTATGACCAAAAGTGATTCTTCGTTTCGCATTTAATGAGCAAGTTTATCCGGAAAAAAAACAAAAAGGAAAAAAAAGACATAATCGACATTTGAGCATATATATGTATGTTAAATCTTTCCGTCTATATATATAGGAATTCTACTATGGATCACGGTTGGATAAATGCTAAACGGACGAGTGTTGAATATCGAATGGGGTGAGGGACTTTATAAAATTTGCTAAACAAAATGCCCATGCCGAGGGTGGGAAGTTTTATTGCCCTTGTGTAAAATGTTTGAATGAGAGGCGACTAAGTCCTGAAGTTATACACACACATTTAATTTGTGAAGGAATTTGTAAGACTTATACGGTATGGGTATGGCATGGTGAAAAAATACCAAGTGGGTCTCAACATAGGGAAGTGGCCTTTGATGATAATGACACGAGATATTCATATGCGATTTCTTTGAAGACTTTAAGGCTTTAACTATATATATTATATTCCTTCTATCTATGTTCATAGTTAATGTCACCGACTATGAATTTTGTTCTTGTTTTATTTTTGTGGCGGGATCCGATCCAAAGGGGCATGTTATATAAGAGGATGTTACGTTGTTGGGTGGAGGAATCGAGATGAAGGCATGGTGAATATTATTTTGGGCGCATGTATGTTGTACTTGTAACTTATTGTATTTGTAATAAGTTATCTTATTTATGAATTAATTTAGGTGTTGTAGTCATAGTAATCATTAATTAAGAGGCCAAATAGCTCATGGTGAATAATATTTGTATTCTTTTTTCAATTCAATTTATTCAAATAATTGTTCATAGCTTGTAGCTTAAAGTATCGACTTTTATGTGCTGGATTGAGTGGTGGATTTGTGTATATATATATATATATATAATCAAGAAGAAAACGGGGAAAAATTGGGAAAATTTAGACCGGAAATAATAAGCCGGTCTTAAATGTTCACTTGTTAAGACCGGATGTAATTATATGACCGGTCTTAAAGGTCGACGACTTTTGAGTTTTGATATTAAACCCGGTCTTAAAAGTTGGTCTTTTAAGACCGGTATATTTAGAAGTCCGGTCTTAAATAAAAATATTTAAGACCGGATGTATTTATCATCCACTCTTGAAAGTCGGGTCTTTTAAGACCGTATGTGTCTTGTCCGGTCTTATAATTACGATCTTTTAAGAGCGGCCTATTTTTTGACCGGTCTTAAAAGTCGAGCTTTAGGACCGAACAAAAAATATTTCGGCTTCATTTAGTACAACTTTTTAAGACCCAAGTTTTTAAATGTCCGGTCTTAAAAGAGTTTCTTTAAGACCGGTTCGAGTCCGGTCTTAAATGGTAGACTTTTAATACCGGTTGGAACAAGACCGGTCGCATATCCGGTCTTACGACCCCTCTTTTGTCCGGTCTTAAGAGCTTTTTTTGCACTAGTGGGTGTTCGTGAGATGCTACCTAACAAGCCTGAGCTTTGAGTCATAACTCACTTTGGGTACTTGGGCACGACCAGCAAGCAAATACTTAGAATTGGTGGCAAACCTGAGCCCGATGAAAGCATATGTTGAGGCAGTGAGTCCGATGATGCTTATCAATAAAATTGAGTTATGGGCATTGTTATAAGCTCAAGTAGGCCAAGGTGATTATGACTTATGAGCACCGGGTGCCAAATATCTATGCATGAATACCATGTTCTGGTGAAGGTACTTGGAGTTGCCATTATACAAAGATATTGGACGTGAGCTGTTCGACGAAATTTTGTCATGTTTGTTTTATCTTTTTGCACGTTGATTCATTTTTAAGGAATGCATATATCAAATCCAGAATGTTGAACAAGGATTGGTGGACAAATATAAATGATTTGATATTTATGCAATTCGTGGTTTTGATCCATGGATACATTAATTATGTTTTAATGATTGATAACCTCTTCTAAAACCGTCATTCTATCCTTAAATAATCCTTTAATGTGCCATTGTCTTCATATAAAAATATACTGTACGTTGATTTTATGAGCCATTTATATTGAGAAGATTCTTTTGAATTTCGAAGCATACATTTACTTGATGAATAAAAAATATGGTATGGATATACCTTTACTTTGAGCGCTCAAGGTATATGTGTGCTATGCGAAACCCATAAAATAATTTAGGCTTGCCAATACCGGGGTTACAGGTGAATCCTGTACTTGTTTGACTTAATATATCCACAAGATATATGACTTGCTATATTGAATTGAATTTATGAATATTATTTTAATATTTTGCATGAATATTTATTGTGTTATAATGAGAGAAATAACAATAAGCACATAATTTTAATTTTGTATTGAAACATAACATATGGTGAAGACAATTTACTTTATGAATATTGTTTTGCAACGTAACATATTGGTAGGAATTTTCCTGTGGATATTTACTTTATATTGCAAAGTAACATATGAGCATGAATATTCACTTTATCAATATTTTATTTGTTAAGATTGTTTTCCATTACTTGTTTAATTTGGCATAATGTATCCTTGTGGGTTATAATTTGGCGTGTAGGCTAAATTTATTTTTTGCTAAATACATATATTGTGATTATTTGAGGTGGAAAAAGGTAATTTTTATCTAATTTGTTGGAAGAAATTTTATGAATTAATTTAAGTAATGAGTATAGATTTCATTTAGTAATTTCTATAATTCACGTATGAGATGCAATGCTACTTAATATGATTTATTGAATTATCATAGCACTACAAAAAAAAAAAAAAAAACAGTTTTTTTGCGCGGAAAATTCCTCGCAAAAAAACTATTTTCCGTCAGTAAAAAAGCTGATTTGCGGCGGAAAAAGTTCCGTCATAAAAAAAGGCCATCGCAAACTAATTTTCCGTCGCAAATTCTGGATTTTGCGAGGGAAGAATTTTCCCTCGCAAAAGTTGAAATTTGTGAGGGAAAAACTTTTCCCTCGCAAAATCCGAGAAATTTGCGAGGGAAAAGTTTTTCCCTCGCAAATTCCAATTTATTTAAAAAAAATATATAAAAAAGATTTTGCGAGGTTTTCCCTCACAAAATCCAATTTATTAAAAAAAATATGAAAAGGATTTTGCGAGGAAAAAATTTCCCTCGCAAATTCCAATTTATTTAAAAAAATCAGAAAAAATAAAATAATTACATAAAAAAATAAAAAATTAGAAAATAAAAAAACTTGTATATCATAAAAATAAATTGTAACAATCATACAAGTTTACATAGCAAAAATAAAATATTACAAATTATAATGTTGCACCAAAATGAACTAAAAAAAAAGCCTAAGTCATTCAAAGCACCCAATGCTCTCTTCAATGCGAAATTGCGGCCTCCTCGGCCTTCATCCAGAAAAATGTAAGAGATTAGGCTAATAAAATAGCTGGGAAGTACAAAATTAAAAGAAATAAAAAAATTCTTGTAAACATAAACCACCGTTTTCATGATAACAAGAAGAATGAACATCGACAATTCATTATTTAGTTGTAACATTTCAACAAAGACTAACTACCCCTAGAATGTCGTTGAGACACTTATCTACCCTTGTGCCTCACATAAATTATTTGATAAATAAACTATACAAGGAATCTTTACAGGATGACAGGAACAGTTGAAAAGAACCACAATGACACATGGATTATACAATGGAATTAAAATCAATTCTTAAGAATACAGACTCAATAACATTTTCAGAGGCTAATGAACAGGGTGAAATTATTAACAGTAACATAACCTACTGGAGGAAGGTATGGACCATAATATCCTACTCTTGGTTTGATCCAAGCCAAAAGATTAGAGCATCAATCTCCAATGAAGAAAAATCGATCCATTCATTAACAATGATCAAATATAACCAAAAATGCTCTAAGTGATGCAGGCAACCTCTTACACAGAAGATAAAAGGGTGAGATACTATAGCCCCCAATAAGTGGATGATGAATAATAATTAGAAAAGCTTACATGATCAATAGAGGAGCATCCGAATAACAGACTGTCAGCCTTCAAGCGAGAAACTATAGCAAATAAAAAATACATACATACATGTAGACATAAAACCAACAATATCAAAAAGGTGAAACAATATATAGTGCACATGAAAGCATACCATAGCGTGCAATCACATTGCTCTCAAATATTGGGCCATCTGGTGTTTCCAAAATAGGAACCTGTAAAGATAATGCATCTCAAATTCTCAATAACTTCAGGCAAAAGTCAAAATTTTCTTTATTGCGAGAGAAAGAGATATAAGTAGCATGCCTTGCCAATAGGGTTCATCTTCAGAAATTCACGAGTTTTATTAGAGACACCCATCTCAAAATCTTCGACAACCTTAACTTGCACACCCACATACTCTGCTGCAATAAGTGCCTTAAAACCATTTTTGTCGGTGTCCCTCCCAGGGTATAGGATCTAGGCATAAAAAACAAAATAAACAAGAGACAGATATTCAAGTAAATGTTTAGCCCACAAGGTTAAAAAAAGAAGAAGCAAATATTAGTTTGCAATGAAAAATAGTGACATTATGCAACTCCAAAAATTCATGGTAAAAGTTTTAAGCATGTGCAGATTATTAATACCTCAACTGTTGAATGGAAATGGAGAGTAAGGAATGCCAAAACCCCTTCTTTACCTCCATCCCCTTTCTTGTATGATAAATATCTTCAAGTAGGTGGAGAAAATAAAAATTTATTTAATAGCTTATCCTCATGTATATCTTTCTTCTTCCTGTATGAAACAATATAAGGGAAGGAAAATGTATCCTTTACATTGCATTCCGTTTTTTTTCCCCCAAAGTTTCCAATAGAAACACAACCAATTCATCGTTAAATCCATACAACACTGAAAGAACCAAATTATCGTTAATTCCATACAAGATTGAAAGAACCAATTCAGTGTTAATTCCATAACAGATTGAAACAAGCCCCGGCATAGTTTTTACACTGTATCATAGTTCATCCGGCTTTAAGTAAGAAAAATAAAGCACATCCCGAGCATGAATTTACAAGTACGCCGATAGACTTAAACAATCATGCGATCAATTGATGCAATTTCCCCACGATCTCATTGTTTCTCAATGGAAAAAATTATTAGAATTGAATACGGCTTACCAGAGCCATTGCCGCTACACCCATTGTCGGGTGAAGAGCAGCAAGGAAGAGTGGCGTTCTGCACACTAAGCAGAAGAAGGCAACAATGTATGAGGAACTAACTTGCGAATCAGAGGACGTTGGCGTAAGGATGGTGCCATGGATCTCCAGATTCCTCCGGCGTCTCAAAGCTTCTCCTGAAGAACAAATTGTTCGCATCTTAAAGAATTCCTAGAGTTCGAGAATGCAAGACGAGATCGATTTAGGTCCGGGTTTAGGCGACACACAAATTTTTTTTTTACATATATATTTATGCTTGACGAGTTAATGAAAAACACAAAGGCCTCATACAATTACTTCATCGAACTAAACTCTAATCTACCTAATCACAACAACAAAAACAAGAAAGAAAAAAAGAAAAAAAAATGGAGAAATGCATGAGGCTTACCTCAAAAAAGGAGAACAATATCAGATCAGAAACAGAGCAGCGGATAGAAAGTCGAGAGACAAGTTTAGAGAACAGCCGCTGGACCTGGAACGAAGAAGGCAGAGATCGACAGAGGTGTGGGTGATCTGGAAGCATGGTGAGAGTTCGCTTGTTTGGGCCAAAAAAACAGAGCAAGTGAGCTTTGGCCGGTGGTGAAAGACGAATGGAGAAGAGGGACAATGAGAGATGGCCGATGGTGAAAGATGAAATGAGAAGAGAGACAGTGGAGGCGTTGCAGAGGGAGATCGACGGAGGAACTGCAGAGAGAGGCCGACGGTGGTGGTGGATCGTGAAGCACGGTGGTGGTAGGGAAAAGGGCGACGGTGAACGGAGGGGTGGGATGTGACGGTGAGGTAGGCTGTGAGAAATTGCTCTGATCGAATGAAAGTTAGGGATTTGAGGGAAGGAGCCAGGAGCCGCAGGTTGAGATATTTGGAGATATAATGAGAAAGAGGAACCATGACATTAGGGTTTGAAGCCTCTTTTGCGAGGGAAAAATCTTGTCCCTCGCAAAAATAAGTAATTTTGCGAGGGAAAAGTGGTTCCCTCGCAAAAAGGAGGGCATTTTGTGAGGGAACTTATGTTCCCTCGCAAAAATCACCTTTTTGCGAGGGAACTGTTTTTCCCTCGCAAAATTGACCTTTTTGCGAGGGAACTATTTTTCCCTCGCAAATTAATCAAAATTTGTGATGGAAATTTTTTCCCTCATAAATTCCGTCGCAATTTTTCAATTTTCTAGTAGTGGATTATGAGAAAATATATATGTTGTAGATAATCTCAAATATGTCATACTCATGTGTCAAATGTGTATCAAAAGAAGCAAATTGAAGTATAATATAAATAAGTGACGAAATCATATTCTGATGGAATAATATGTAGTAGTTGTTGAAGAACTTTATGTGACAAAATTGATATAGTTCCTGAAGAACTAATAAAAGCTTTTTTATAGGCGGAAGAAGAATCGATCAATAAACTTTATGACCACAGATTTACTGACAAAATTGATATAGTTCCGAAGAACTAATAAAAGCTTTTTTATAGGCGGAAGAAGAATCGATCAATAAACTTTATGACCACAGATTTACATCAAATAAAGTTTCCATTCATCAAAGGGTTAGAAAGAAATTGCCCAATTGGATTGAGATCCATCATTGTATGTGAGGTATGAGGTGTTTGAGCTTCGAAGCGAAAGATTGGTTATTGGCCTATCATAAAATGAATTTTATTTATATGACTCATACTTGAGGGGAAGATTGTTAGAATATAAGTGTAAGTTATTGTTGGCATGGCTTGTTTCATCATCCGAGTCACATGTATGATATAAAAATTATTGAATATTACGTATTGACATCCATGGGAGACCAGAAGATTTTTTATGAATAGCCAACATATTATATAATTCAATAATTGATATGCACTACTTGTTCTCAAACAAAATTGACTATGAAAATATCATTAGTTATGATTTGGAATGGATCTCGACATTTTTGAAAATATATCAAACTCATATATGGGCTCATGTAAATAACATGTAAACCATATAAGTATTCAATAAATTTAACAAATGTATATATAAGATAGTTACATGTAAGATTACTATTCGTTTGCAACCTAAGGTTTGCAAGATTGTTATGTTGTACGTGGAATTTCCAGATTATAAATCTAGAAATCATTTATTGAAGCCTTCATAAATAGCTAGATCAATGCTTATAAGAACAAAATTTCTATTTCAATGTTGACATATTTAATCTTTTGCAACACTTATACAAGCTAAAAAAATTCTCCCAATAAAATTGGTTTTTTGTTAGGAGCCATTTTTTCCATCTTAAATGTTTAAATGTGCAATGTTTATTCCAATCAATTCACCAAAATACACATAGATGGATATTTAAAGAAAGTTAGGATAAAATGTTGGGTAAGGACCTCCTCCTTTTTATTTGTCTCTGAATGAAACAAAAGAATGTTTCTAAAGGAAACAAATGGATTAGAAGACTTATACTGCATGATTAGTCAATTGTCATTTGACAAAGTTTTCCTAACATGAGGGGAAAAAATTGAATAGCTGGAAAATAAAATAAAAAGAATGCATTGTTACTATTAAATATAGATCCTCAAATATAGTAGTATGAACCGAGAAGCTTATCGGGTTTTGCATTCATGAAATATTAAATAATATCCTCCACATGAAATTACTGACCTAAATGATATCAAATTACTAAATCTCATGTTCCAAATGAAAATGCTTCAATCAATATAAATGAAAATGAGACATGTTAGAGGCATGATAGAATAACTGGTTCCAAAAGAAAAGATAAAGGAGCAAATAATCAAGATGGTCAGATTAAGGAGGAGGTACTGTAGAAGAGGCTAAGACATACATAACTAATTGCAAAAACCTCAGAAGAGGTTTAGGTACCTGAAAAGCAATATAGATCTCAATAAGTTATGTTACAATAGGAAAAATGGAACCAAAATGATAAAGTTGTCGACAACGGTTTTGATAATGATTTCATGTGATCAAGTGAGGATCTTATACATAAATTTGGCATGCAAAGTATACAGAACGGTGCTTGGCCAAAAGGAAAATTAAAAGTGAAAAGATGCAATGCAAATAGGATTGAATTGTTTCATAATGTTAAAATTATCGACCCACAGTTCAAACACTTAAAATATAAAGCCATATGTGATGTATGAATAGTTACGTGAAAATAAAGATTTTCACAAATATCTAAGGATGATTGTGATGAGCTATATTACTTGGTGGTGGATATAATAATTTTAGTATATATTATTAGTATGGCAGTATATGACAACAAAATTATGTGTCAATTCATTATATATGCCTATGTATATGACTCACTATATAGTGAAGCTTATATATGAGAATCCTCGTATGATCTAAAATGCCAGAAGCATGTTTAAGAAAAACATTCAATATATAAAATGTTACATGAATTAAAATAATTTGAGCTTGAATTTTACTTGTAGATTAAGTTTTTGAATGCTTCAAAAATTTCAAAATAATAAATTTTGCTATGATTTTTTTTTTTTTTTTTTTTTTTTTGCTTTCTAAAATGTATTGAATTTAATGGTCTAGAAGCACCATATATTTTATGAATATTTACATCATGTTAATATTATATTTATTATGTTTTTACTGGTAAAATTTAGTTCTTCATCCAGGTATGCTATGGATACTATGAAACTGAGCTTTGGTGTGACAGCTCTATAAAACTATTATGTGAGATCATTTTGTTCATAGTAAATTGAATATGAATGCAAGATATATCGTGGTTGTTTTTAGACTAGCTTCTCTCTCTCTCTCTTCACAATGCATAATGCAAGTGGGTATATTGATAACCTAACATATCCAAAAGATACGTTAGAGAGATGCGTTATAGGAATACATTTTAACAGGTTATTTGGTGACAATTAAGCATAGTTTGGCTAAAAAGGAGATATGCTCAAAAGCCACCCTAAATAATTCACTTGAGAAATCAACATACTCTAGTGAGATAAAAGGACAAAGAGTGATGTTGTCATAGGGAAATAAAAGTGATGTTATAATGAAGAGAAGTAAATATGATATTATCATCGAGGGAGTAAATATCATGTTGTACTCTTTTTCCCTTAACCAATGTTTTGTCCCATTAGGTTTTCCAAGTAATGTTTTTAACGAGACAACTTCAATATGTATTGTGTACCCTTTTTCCTCATTGGATTTTTTTAGTAAGGTTTTAATGAGGCACGATATTTACTTATGGAAAACTAATGGGGAGTGTAATAAATATTCTTGTATTAAGAGTGGATGTCCGTAGTCTTTCAAGGGTGTCTTTTGGAGTTCTCCAATCAAAGCTATATAACCTACAAATGAATGGCTTCTTGGGAGTTTCTTATTATTAATACACATAAACTACCAATATTATTTTTCTCTCAATTATGTAGATTTATTCTTTGTGTAACTCTTGACATGCAATTTAAGGACTTGTGGCTTATAAATATTATACATGTACCAAGTGGTTGTAATCCTTAAGATGAATAAGAATCATCCCCATTCCTCCTCCTATAATTTTCTCGTCTTGTCCATCCCTCTCACATTCAACCTCTTGCTTATTGTTTCATTTTCATAACAACAATCAATTAAATCGTCGGCTGCATTTCACAATATTGACTCAAAGTATTGTTTGTGTTCTAACCAGTTACCATACATGTTCAATGTATTTGTGTGAACATTTTCATTTGATTTTTTAAATATTTATGTTATTTCAATTATGATTTCATAATAAATGTATCAATTTAATATATATTAAATTTTATAGGCAATTCTCTACCTCTACACGCGCGAACACACATCTATTTTTTTACCTTTTTTTTTTTTTGGCTTGACTAATATCTATATACTTTAAAAAATGATAATATTTTTTTTAAAAAAAAAAAAATTACATGGCCACAGCCAAACCGTGGAGCAAGAACAGGACTAGTTCCTGAGCAAAAAAAAAAAAAAAAAAAAAAAAAAAAAAAACAGGACTAGTTTTAATTATCAAAAAAATAAATTCCTGCATCCCGAGGGCGGATCATTTAAAACTTTAATATTCCAACAATTATGATCAGCGTGACGTCGACAAAAATAATAATAATAAAAGAAGAGAAGATCAGCTTAATGGGTTAGCCAATTCGTGCAAAAGTTTGCTTCTTCAAAGAGAGGGTGATTCTGACCTAGAGAACTCATTGACATGGTGAGGTTTTTTCTTTTTTTTCCCCCTCCTCATCAAAGGTTGACGCCTAACAAAATTTCGGAGTTTAATTAGCCATAGTAGTATTTAGGTTGGAAACCTAAAATTTCAATGAAGTACTCAAATCCAATTTTCTTGAAATTTTAAATAAGTCCACTACATGTTGCTGATCTATTTGATGCAAATTAAAGAAGCCAAGGTGGTTTCTAAATAATGATATGAGGGGGTGCAACTTTTTTGCAATATGTTCTTTTCTTATCATTTTACTTTACTCATAAAAAAGTTTAGTTTAATTGAATTCAGAATAAGCTCATCATATTGATGTTTGTAGTAGGCCTCACAATTTAAAGCGAGCACATGGAGAGAGAAATATAGAGAGAATATACATAATACACAGACATGGCAATAATTAAAATTTGAATAAATTTTTTGTGAAATATTAAATATGAGTTATCTCTTTATAATTGAACCAACCTTTGTCTATGATGAATAATTCTAACTCTTATTAATGAAATGTCTTTTTTCAGGACATATCGTTCATTTATTTTTTTTTCATTTTTTTTAAATGGGATTACTCTTATGGTAACCTTTAGTTTTAAAGTACATAAAAGATATTTTATTAAAGAATATTTATAACTCCAGTAAGCGGTCAACATCCTTTCCCATCTGTAGACTGTCCATATGGGGGGCAATAGAGAGAGATGCAGATTTTTATTTTTTATTTTAAATGAAATTGCGACAAAATTAAAATATAATTATCATATGACCTAATCTATTATCACTGTTCGAATAAATAATAATAAATTATTTTCCAAATCCAGTACTATTAATTAAATTATTCAGTGCATCTTTAATTAAGCACTTCGTCCACCACTTATAACAAGGGGAAAAATTATATGTCACTATCGATCTTTTTCTGTTTATTTCTATGTATTATATAATAAATTCTTATGTTAATCAATTTTTTCTCAATAGCGAGTACTTTTGAGTGAATATTGAAGGATTAGATTCAGATAAAACTATTTATTGATTGCTATAAATTTTTTTATTAAACATAAATGTGGATACAAAATTTAAAATATTCAGTTACGAATATTCTTGAGTTTGTAAAACTATTTATTTACCATGCCCATAAGACTTGTAATTAAAACTTTTCCAACACTAACTAAACTAGATTCAGTCAGATTGTTGGTATGTTGTCTCTCTAAAAATTAAAAGAAACGTTAATAATTAGATGATTGAATATTCCATCAAGTGTTATAGAAAAAGAACTAACATAGGTTTTTAAATATATTATTATTGAAGTTAAAGACATATTCACGGGTTACACTAAACATGATTAATTATATAATTAAGCACTCTGCAGGTTAACAATATCAGAGAAATATTTTCTTTATTAAAGGATATATTAACCAATCAAAAGAGATCGAATAAAAACCACGTCGCACCTGCCATTTTGACTAAAAAACAGAGAGAGAGAGAGAGAGAGAGAGAGAACTAAAAAGAAATAGTTTAGTTTATTGAATTAATTAACAAGTAAAGGAAAGGCCCCTATTTTTACACACACACAAAGGAGTGGGCGAGAATGAATAATGATGATGCAAACATAGATTTGTTATGTCGTTTTGTTCCTTATCCACTGAACCCAAACTTACTTCTCCTACATCAGCACATGTTATTACCTACGTTGTATTTTCTGCGAAAAAAATTCCACTCAGATCGCCGCATTTCTTTTTCTATAACACACAGCGACACATTAATATTATTCGCCCATGTTTCGTGTCCAACATTTGTATTATCTCTTGTGCGTATGTGAGTGTATTCGGTGATATATATATATAGACACACACACATATTACAGTTTCTGTGTCCGAAAATGATATGGAGGCATAGAGGAAGGTTTTGCTATAGATTGAAATCATAAAAAAATAGTTCATGTGCTGAAGCATTGCCCTAAGCCATATGGATATTGATTATGGTAACGTGGGTTGTTCGGTTTTATATACACTGCAAAAAAAAAAAAAAAAAAAAAAAAAAACGGTTTGATTATTGGTAACGTGGCTCCTGTATGTGTGTATAGAGAGAGAGTATACTAATAGTACTCCTCAAGTAAATTTTAGTTTCTTATTACTAAATGTCAATTTATGAGTAATATGGCAGCACGTTATCAAGGTGTTATATAATTTTTTTTTTCACTTAAATTCAAATATGAATGAAATGAACTTATATATGTATATACATATATACATATATATATATTGTGTGTGTAAATACATACATACATACATACTTTTATATATATATAGTGACTAGCTTCAATAATTAGAGTTTAATATTTCAGTATAGCAGTAACAGAAAATGATTAGTGGTAGAATCATTTGGTTAAGTTCAAGAAGGGCGTGTGCGTCGTTGATGAGTCCTTATCTCTTAGAAAGAGATTTAAGTACTTATCTCTTAGAAAATGATTTGTTTGAAATTTGATGTGTGTGTGGGTCTGAATAAAATGACCCTACAATAATTGAAGAGAAGAAGATAAACAAAATGGTTGACCCCTGTGCCTGACTGACACGGAAGCAGCCTCAAGGACCATAGGTTAGGTGGAGCTTTATATATACTCAAACCAATTATGGGGTTAGGAAAATGATATAATGTTAAATTAATTATAAAAAGACAAGAATTGGTGAAAACATTGATCTAGTCAATTTGGTCTTCTATGCTCAAAAGTCTTTCCATGCATGCATATTCTTTATTAACTGGAGGGCCTATGCTTTCATATCAATCGATCTATCAAATTTATATAGTATTAAATAATTTCCAATTAGGAGGCCAAGTTTGACTTGTAAATAGTGAAACTCAATATCAGTTTTTGCAATTATTTCCCTTCATTTTTTAAAATAAAAAACCGACAAAAGTTGTATAAATATTTAATGAGTTATTTTTTATTTTTTAAATCTTTTTTACACTTCATTAATTATATATATATATATATTGTATTAATTAAAATGTTCGTGATACTTCTATTTACTTTATTTCTCTCATACTTGCTCCTCTAAATAAGGGCATATGTAGCTTGCCTCTTATTTACTTTATTTCTCTCATACTTGCCCATCATAAATAATGGCATATTTAGAAAATAAAGTTTATTTCTGATATACTTCATTCGGTCCTCAATATTAATCACTTTAACTAATTCATCAAAATTAAGAAATGATAGTCAACTCATTAAATTCGTCCTAAATTGAAAGAAATTTTCCAACTTTACCCATGTTAAATGAGATAATATTAAAGGAGAGAGAAAAATATAAGGAGCCATATTTAACATCAATGGCAAGGGCAAAATTGACAATAAGTATTAATTCCTTATTATTTTTAATTATTTTCAACCGCTTTATTAAATCGCGTAGTTTCGTTATTAAGATTTTATAAATAGAACTCGAAGGAGTACCTATAAATATAAGGAGCCATATTTAACATTAATTACAAGGGCAAACTTGACGATAAACATTAATTCCATATTATTTTTAATTATTTTCAACCGCTTTATTAAAGATCGTAGTTTCATTATTAAGATTTTCTAAATAGAACTGGAGGGAGTACCTATAATTGGATTAATTTTCTAATTTTATAGTATAACAATAGAGCAACCAATAAATGTTGGCCTAGTTGGTAAAGAGGTTTTGGTTTATAACCACAAGGTTGTGAGCCCAAATCCCACTGATATAAGGGTCATGTTGGTGGACAATCTATAAATATTTCTCTGTAAGCACTCTTTAAACCTAGAGACATGCTCTAGCCTTGGTGATCCCCGAGCCAACTCACCACAAGTAAATCAGGTGCATAAACAATAAAAATATAATTATTCCCTTCGGTACGTATGATGTAGGAATCATATATATTTTGTAAATGTTAAGGAAATTAGTTAAGTTAATAGTTTATATAAAAAGTGCATGTTTATGGATTTTCGAAAATAGCTTCTTTAATTGTTTGTATTGAAATTATCCCATATATTGATGAAAACTTCTTGAGATAAAAAGGGAATTGATATCTTATACTTAAGAACAAAATAAACCCCATAACTACTTCTCATATTGACAGCTAACAAAAAGTAAGTAATATTTCTATGATTAAAACAACTTAACTACTCGTACTATAATCTTTTAAATTCATGGACGTTACATACAATTGTATTAAAAAATAGTGGATTATTGAAGAATGGTTAAGAAACAATTGATGATTGGAAGGAATTTAAAACGTTTAATGCAAGTTGGAGAGTTAAAGGAGGAACAAACGGACTAAAATGGTTTAAGTACTCATTTTCAGAGACAAGGATACAGATGGTTCAATCATTGTGTTGTGTAACTAGGGCCAGACGGCTATATTAATCCTCCACACAAAGCTTCTTCTTCTTCCTTTTTTCTCTCTCCAAATAATTATTCTCTAAGTTGTCTTGGAAACTTCTTATCCCCTCAACAACAGGCCATCTTCAACTCATCTATAGTTAATTTATCACCCTCCTAAATATAATCATTATCTTTAAGGCTATATTTCATATAATACAAAGTTAGGTAAAAAAAGTTGAGAGAAAAAATAATGAGATCGAGATATGGAAAATAATTCTCGGACTTTTACTTAAAACTACTAAAAATATAAACGTAATTGAATAATAATAATAATAATAATATCATTTTTTTCCTATTGTGTTTGAACTTATGTTTTTACTATGAAACACTTCATGGTGGATAAGTAATTACAGTTTAGGGGCAAAAAGGTTAAAAAGATATAGTTTAATCGTGAACCCAACTCTCTTTCAATTATTATACTTATTAGATTAGTCCCGTTAATTTGTCTTAATGTAAGAACTATATATAACTAATTTAGTTGTTTGTAATAAATACGTGTTTGTTTTTCTAAAATACCCCTTTAATAATTTGCATTAGAAACCATCCTTATTGATGAAAACTTCTTTTAGTATGAGCAATCAATAGGATTAATTGTTTGAGAAAATAATTATAAATTTATAAGAAAAATTGGATTGAGATATTATATTTAAGATCAAAGTAAACTTTAAAACTTGCTCTCACATTTAGGATAAGATAGAGTAATAAATATTAGACTCTTGATAGCTAATATAAAGAGAGATGAGATCTCTAAAGTAAATTCATGGCGTAAAATGGAAACTTGAAAGAGATATAAATTAAGCGAGAGGCATAGGCATATTAAGGGTGTCAAATTGAACCAAGGTTTCCCTGAACTAACTTATAGTTAGTTTTTTTTTTTTTTTTTTTTTTTTTTTTTTTTCTGTGTTATATACCACTTTGGTCCTATTTATAAGTCCCTTTTTGACCAAATCACACATACTAAGGAGAGGTAGTTAGCTCAATGATTATGAGGTGAATTTTCAACTTTACCCTCATTTATGATTGGGTACTTTCAACTCTTTCTTCTCTCTCTATTTTCATTGGTACAATTAATATGGGCAAAATTGTCACAATCTCATTTATTTGGTCAAAGGAGATTTATAAATAGGACCAAATTTTTTTAGTCAAAAGGGACTTATAAATAGGACCAGAGTGGTATGCATGCTAACCAACTCAATTGTACCAACCTGTCAAATATTGTGCAGCATCTGGTCAGGTTATCAATCTTGATCATTCAAGCATTTTTTTTCCCTCTAATACCCCTAAAACAACAAGATCTATAGCAAGCAATATCCTGGGTATTTCAACGAGAGAGGATCCAGGTAGATGTTCACCTCGCAAGTGTACGAGTTTCGCAAGTAATAAAGTGAAAAGTAAAGTATCGTTCCCACGAGGATTTGTTTAACAAATTGGTCAAGCAAGAGGCTTAGTGAATTTCATCAAGTTGAGCTAAAACAAAGTTTTGATTTGGGAAGAGAATTTTTAAAGACAATTTCTAAAACTAAAAATTGATAAAGGTAAATGACTTTTGACTTCAAGAATAATGGAGCCTAGGATTCTTCTTCCCCTTTTGCATTTCATAAAACTTGATTAACTTCCTCTCTAGTAGCATTTCAATACATACATGTGTTAGTCTAGGGTTCACAAACACTTGAAATGCTCTCTCAAGTCAAAATCAAGTTTCTCTTCTTACTAAAATGCACAATCTCTTGCTACAATTAGTAAGAATCAATATTTAAGCAACAACCCTAATGTGACAATGCAAGGTTAGTAAATATATCTCTATTCTACCAACAAACCATCCATTTATCAAGTAAACTTCAAGACAAGCATGATTTCAATCAAGTTCTACACCTAGATTAGCTCTCTCGAGTCAAAACCTATGTGAATAAATCATCTAAATGGAGGCCAATCACTTAGAAGCATTAAGCCAAGGTTAAAATCAACACATATATATATATTTATCTACCAAAAGAGAGGAATGTTCAAGTATTAATCCATACAAAGGGTAAGAAGAACCCTAGAATGAAAGGTTTAGCTACTCATATTCAAATACAAAGAGAGTCTAAGCAAAGAAACTGAATACATGAAGAAACTAGGAAGAAAAGAGAAGAAAAGAGGAAGAACCAAGGTGAAAACCCCAAAATCTCTCTTAGGTTGAGCACCCAAGCCTCCAAGATTGTCCAAATCTCTCTCCCAAGCTCTTCCCTTGTGTGCCCACTTGTTTCCTTAGGTCAAGAGTGTGTTTTTCGGCCCTTCCCTTTAGGTTAAATAGGGTTTTTGTTTTTCGAAATGTAAAACGCGCAGACTGTACTTTCGCATTTTTTCCGACTTTCGCGGCCGGTTGCCACTTTCCGCGGTTTTCGACTTTCATGGCCGATCGTCTTGCGGCTTTAATGACTTTCCATGGCCGGTTGCACAGCTCTTCTAGCTTTGCAATGCTTCACCTCCTTTATTTCTTTCCTTGTTTCTTGAGTCTTATAGAGCTTCAAAACTTGTCTCCCTCTTCCTACAAAAGAGGAAACAATTATCAATCCTCAATTGAACCATAAACTCTATAGCAGAAAGAATTTCTTTGATTTTTTTGCTTTGATATGCACATTTTCCTCTATAACTTCATTTCAATGCACATTTCGAACCAAAAATAGGTAAAAGGAGAGAGAAAATGTGTTGGAATATTGTCAATTTCTAAGAGTTAACAGTAGATACCTTGGCCTCCCAAGTATTTGGGAGTAAGACCAAACATCAGGTGTTGACATATATTAGGGCACAAATAGTAAGCAAGATTCAGAGTTGGGGCCATTCTCTCCTATCTTTTGTTGGATGAGAAGTTATGATTAAAGCTACCATACATGTTATTTCGATTTACCCAATGAACTTAGCTTGAAATTCCCATTAAAGACCTACAAGGAGCTAAATAGTATCATCACCAACTTTTGGTGGGATGATAATGCGTTCGGAAGAAAAAATCACTAGAAAGCATGGGAAACCATGAGTGCAAGAAAGCATATAAGGGGTATGGGTTTTCAAAATCTCACTATCATGAAGGATGCTTTTTGGCCAAAACGGCATGGAGGTTATTGATGATGTAATTTTCTGAATTTTGGACCCTGAGAATTGAGAATAAGTCTAAAGTAGTAGACAGGACTAAGCCCGGTTTGGGAAGAGTCGCAGGTATAACAAGAGATAGGGAATCTCTCAGGGACTAAGTAACTTGGCTATGCAGGTCAGTAGTAAAGTGCCAATGGAAAAAGGGGCATAGAAGACCTATGCTGTGTTAATTAGTTGGAAAAAAGTCATTTAGCTATGCCCTAAGGTATGAGATGATTAGCTAAGCAAAAATGTGCTAAAATAAGTATGCACATGACATTTGCTGGTCATGTAAGGATTTCCTGCGTTTTTTTGAAGAGATAAAAATGAAAAGTCAGCTGTAATAATTACCTGAAGACACGTGTCACTATGAGATTAAAAAGCAAAAAGTAAGTAATGATTATAGGGGCAAAATAGTCAAATCCTTACCCCTTAAGCATTCAATTTTGTCCACCCAGGAGAGAGAAAGAAAAATCAGATGATTTTATCGTACTAGAGCCCAAACACAAAATACGGGTCCCACGGGATGCTAACCGATAGAAAGAGGACCAATAGGGACCGGTTAAGAGGCTTCTTTTAGATCGAATGAGACAAATGTGGGGTCATATTGGAAATTAAAATGGCACCACATATGTATGGATAATCAGGGGAAAATATCTGAAGAGTTGAAGAAAAGCAAAATCAGTCCAAAAGTCAAAGGTGGGTCCCACTTTTCCGGATAAAAAAGGAATAAATCAAATAAATTGGGAAAAATAAAATAAAAATCATGGGATCTGATTTGTGGGCCCAAGATGGCGCCACCTAGCCCTAGGAAGTGTCTAGAGAGCTTGGGGAAAATGAAAAGAATAATAAAGAAATTCCGGGCCAAAATTGGTAATTTTCATAAACTTGGGCCAAGTAGGCAATTTTCTCCAAATGAAAATTAAAAATCTAGATATTTTGCAGAGGGAGGTGCCACATGTCCAGACCCTAGAAGCTTCTGTTTTTTCTTGGAAAATAAGTCAAAAAGCCAGATGAATTTTACTAATTACTGAACAAGAATTTATACCAGTTATTTCAGACTGCTTGGATTCTTTTAATTATTTAAAAGGACATAAGTTCTCTCTCTCCTAACCATAAGTCACGGAATTTTCAGAGAAGAGAGAGGTTTCAGCTGAGTCTCCAAAACCAAGAACAAGGTCCAAGCTATCAAGATCATCAACCAAACTTCTGATTCAGGTAAACACTGAAAACCCGAACCTTTGCAACTTGAACTTGTGATTTTCGTGCAAGGGGTTAGGGAATGGTGTTACAATCTGATTTTGGTGTTTTTAATGGTCTCAAAGTGTTCAAAACTTGACTTTGTATGGGGTTAAGTTTCCGAACTCGAAAACCCCGAAAACTCAAAGAAGAAGCTTGCTGCATGTATTCTGGGATTCTGGACAGCGAAGCTTCAAATATGTTTTTAAAACATTAAATGACATTGGTTTGAGCTGAAATTTTACAGGTGAAAATTAGACATCTGGGGCATCATTTTTATATGTAATTCGACATATTTTTGATTTACCAACTGAGAGAAAATAATTTTTGAAAACGACTCTGGAAGCACCAGGATTTTTCTGACTAGAGGCTAAAGATTGAGCTCCAGCCAAAATATGGAATCTTTTGGACTCTAGAAATATTTTTACTAGAAAATAGACACCCTAATGGTTCAATACCCATTGATTTCATACGAATATAATTTTTTGTGTGGAATTTATTACAAATATTTGAAGTTGGGCCAGATTTACTGGATTTTCTGGAAAATAAGTAAAGGGCTCGAATTTAATTAAAAATACAAGGGTGTTTTTGGAAATACTAAAAATAAGGTATTTTGGTGTTATTTAGGTCAAGGGAATATTTGGAAAAGTGATCAGGCACGACAAAATATTAAGACGATACATATCCCACAGGTAGTAACCGCTTTACTTAGATATCTTTATGTGTTTGATGTATGTTTGTCTTGCCATGTGTATTTATTTGTATGTATCGTTGCCAAATATGCATACAGAGCATGTTGGGGTTCGAGTCCTTAACTATGTGGTTCTTAGCGCTGAGGACGATCAGTCCGAGGCCTACCTTAGTTGGTGGCTGTACGGGTTGATAGGTCCGGGGCTATCTTGGTGCAGGCGGCTCTATGGGTCGTGATTCCGGTAAGTTTGGGGCTTACCTTGGTAAGGCAGCCTGTTTGCACGTGGTAGTCAGTAACGTATATGTTTATGTTTTCATATGTGGTATGTTTGGCATGTTACTGTTGACTTTATATCTAGCATGGTTACCTGCATACACTATTCACATTTAGTATTTGAGTATTGACGGTTACTCTGGGGGCCGTTATCTGACTTCAGATGCTTTTGTAGACACAGGGGGGACGTGCCTGAGATAGAAGGACTTTTTAGAAAGGTAAGGTATGATAGTGTAGTGAAGAATAAGGGATGCCCTATTTTATTTTGTACTTATATTTTTGGGGATGACCGTATATATTTGGTATTTATTTTTGGATGACTGTACCCTTAACCCTTCGGGGGACTTTTAATTTCTGTTTATTTTGCTTTTACCAGTATAGTAGATAGTCTAAACCAATTAAAAGCTCTGTTGCGCTCACTCTGATACAAGTTAAATGGACCTATTTTTAAAAGGAAAGGTAATTTAATACAAGGAATCCCTCTAACCCGCCACTCAAAAGGGCGAGGCTGGTAGGGGTGTAACAGATGAGACCAAATGATTTATGGGCTAGAGTGATGAAAAGTGTATATTTTCCTAGGGGTGAATTTATTGATGTGGAGAAAGAGTATAAGGCCTCCTGGTGTCGGTCAAGTCTACTAGATAGAAGAAACTACCTCAAAAAGGATCTATAATAGTTTGTTGGTAATGGTTCAACGATAAGAATCTGGGGTGATAAATGGGTGGCCAAGGTTGATTTCCCTACAAGACCAAGTAGTATGATGATCCTATTGTGTCAAGGGGAAGAGTCTGTGATCTTATAGTCAACGGTGAATGGGATCTTACTCTGTTAATCATTATTTGACCGATGAGATCAAGAGGGAAATATATGATATCTCGGTACTTACCAATAGGCTAGAAGACAAACTGATTTGAACTAGTGCCAAGAATGATGATTACAAGGTGAAGGTGTGATACAAGTGCATGAAAGATAAGAATTATGTTAATGTGAATAGAGAAGGATCCTCGAATGTTATTACATGTTGGAATTTGATCTGGAAGCTCAAAGTCATCCCACGTGTACATAAGTTTATCTGGCGCATCTTGAGTAATGCCATTACGACTAATTCATTACTGTTTTGGGAGAAGGTCTCCCGATAGCCAATGCTTAGTATGTGCAAGGGCTGAGGAGACGTGAACACTTCTTTTTTCATTGTCCTTGGACTAGATGTATTTGGTTTAGGTGTTCGTTGAGTGTAAGAGTAGATGTCTCCAGAATTTCGAACTTTAATGCTTGGTGGATCTTGATGACATGTATGCCCTCTCTTGGTAAGTAGGATATTTCCTTGATTTGTTAGATTCTGTGGTTCATTTGGAAAGCTAGAAATGATATGATTTTTGACAATAGAACCGAATCCTAGTGATATCATTGAATTGGCTAGAAAAGCTAATTTTGAATTTTGGTCTAATCATGACTTAATGCAAGGGGATTCTCTTTGGTTGAGGGGTTGTGATAGTCCTAGCATTAAGTGTCCTGTATTAAGTAGCCTTAAAATTAATTGTGATGGGGCCTTTTCACATATTGCAGAAAATGTTGCTATTGGGATTATATGCCATAATCATTTTGGTTTCTTTAAACGGGGATTTATTGACAAGTAGGGGTGAGAATAGACTAGGCCCCTATCAGGAGGCCTACGGCCTGGCCTGCTTAGGGCTTGGTTTGGCCTGGCTTATTTGTTAAAAAGGTCTGAATGTGTAAATAGGTCAGGCCTATAAGCCTTGCCCGACTGTGTTTACACAAAAATATATAATTATATATATATAATTTTTAATTTAAAGTTATAATAGCTAATTACTATATTTCCTAGTATTATTGATTTTTTATTATTTTTTATTGAACCCTTTCTACTCAAAGACTCATATAGTCAGACCTAGCCATCATCTATTCATCTCATTATCTTTTCCAGTTTTCTTGTTTTGGCGCTTGCTATTCCTCTCGTTCATTCTATTGGAACTTGCAACACAAATCCTATTGCTCTCTTGTTCTATCGCTCGCTATTCCTCTCATTGAGGTATCTGGCTAATCGCTATTTGTAATCTCTATCGCTCCCATTCTTTGTTGCCGTTGTAATATTTGTAATCTCTATAATTGCAGTAATCTTTGTTGTCGCTCGCATTCAAGTATCTCCCTTTCTTTGTTGCCGCTGTAATCTTTGTCGCTCGCTAGCATTTACTTAATACATCAATTTGATTAAGTGAATACTAAATGATTCAGGAACTGCCACCATGACTCAGTGGCGAAAGCCATTCTGAATCATCTTGCAACAAATACTACCATTCCCAATAAGGCAAAACTATGTTTATTCTAATGAGAGATGTTTCTAAATTATATCCGTATAATTGATCGATTCAATCAACGTGGTTTTGCTTGGGAATTGGCTAAGCACGCTGTTTCTAAGGGAACCAAGGCAATTACCAAATTTACTAGCTCTTAGTTTTGTAATTGGATCGTGTTTGAATTTGTTTGATGTGTCTGGGATCTAGGGTTTCCTATGAAATTATTTTAATTAGGTGTTATTCTCTAGTTTAGGGTTATAAATTTTTTGTTTTGAAAAATTCTAATGAATTCTAATTCAAAATAGTCATTTTTATTTTGAATGAATATGGTTCTTTTAATCTAAGCCTATTTAGAGCCTACAATTTGTAAATATGTTTGCTTTAAAACCTAACAAAAACCTACATTTATTTAAATTTTAGTAGGTTCAAAGCCTACTTATCGCTTTCAAGGCCTGCAATATGAGGTCTTTTTAAAGGCCTGCATTGTATGTAGACCTATAAAAGTTTGAGGTTTGTCTAGGCCTCATGTAGGCTCAGGCCTGAGCCTAAAAATAAAGCCTCTATGTAGGCTCAGGCTTCATATTCTCATTACAGGCTCAGACCTATTTAGCCAAAACATGGCCTATTTCCATGCCTATTGACAAGGTGAAATCCATCTTGGCTTTCATGATTGAAGCTTTAGCTTTGAAGAGGGCTTTGCTTCTAGCAGTGGATTTAGGACATAATAAATTAAAGTGACCCTTGAAACTGATTGTCTTCCCTGGTTTACTTGTTTTGAGGCAAGTCACTAGATTCGGTTGATTGGAGGTGTATGAGTATTATTCAGGATATCATTTGTCTTATGTCTTCTAAGGTTGGATTCTCAATGTCCTTTACCCCAAGATGGGGCAACCGTGTGGCGGATCTTCTTACAGCTAATGCTTATAAATGGGTGTGCCCTATTGGATGGGTTCTCAACCAACACCCGCTTTGTTGTCACATCTAACCTTGGAGGCTCCTGAGACTAATGTCGATGTTGAGGATTCTTTGCCCACCAATCTTTCGGTGGGTGGTGACTAGTTTATTTTTCCTGTATTCTATTTTGTTTCTTTCAGACTATCTCGATCTCTTGTTGTATTTGTTTGTTTGTTTATCAGGTTGTTATTGTCTGTTATCCTAGTATGTTGTTTCTTTTCTTTGTAATGCTACCTTTTTTGTAATGATATTAATGCAAGTATCTTTGACCCAAAAAAAAAAAAAAACAGAGATATAAATTAAAGATAGTGAGGTAGACCTTTTTTTAAGCACCAGACTCACATGTGAGAAAGTACATATATTGTGACACAACAAGTTGAACACACAAACACACACACAACTTACCATGTCGAGCTGTCAATATGAGTTGAACATGAAACAACATAATTAATGATCGATAAGCTATAGCAGTGAGATCTTCTAGAGGGCAATGGGAGAAATCTAGCTAAGAGAAACATGAAGTGTGAGTGTAGTGCGATTGGCATAAAGATCTTCAGGTGCTTGTGGGGTAGGGTTAGGGTTAGGTGGAAGAAGGCAAATGATTGAGAGAGTGGTCCTGAGAAGAGGAGGCAAAATATAAAGGCTAAGGTGGGGTGTAAATTAGGGTTTGGCATGTGATTTGTTCCCATAACATATATTGTCAAAAAGGCACATTAGGACATATGAGATGTTTCGCACTCCTCTTGTCCTATTCATGGGGCAGGGAGATAATGTTTGTTTAGTCATATCATTAAATTTTTTTTTTTTTTCATATGATGAAAGTACAATTATGCCTTTCATTTATTACTACATCTAGTTCTAAATATATGACATAATTTATAGTATAAATAATACTACGAACTATTTCCTATATTTAGAATCGAAGGAGTATTATGTACGTGATTGAACCATATTTTTATATGCTTTATTCATGATTAAATTGAGATTTTTAATATATTTCTTAGGATATTATTACATGATAAAACACTAAATTAAATATAATTGGCTCAAAATTTAAGGAAGGGCAGCACAAGGGAATGCGTTAAGATTGAAAATTGTTTGATGAACTGTACCGTCGCAATCGGTGGAGTTTCATTCAACTCTTGCCTGGATGCAACTGGCAAGCAGCGTAGGTAGCGAATCTTGTCCATTTATCCTAATTTATTTATTTATAATTGGGTGCTTATATCTTAATCCGTTAAGCCCATCTATCCTTGGGTGTTTAAACTGTTATAGCACTACTAAATCTATGAGTTGGAGGCCAACCGGTCTGACTTGTGGAAAAATTTACACTTTTTCTTCAAAGTGTATATACTCATGACACCACCAAATTTAATGGGTTGGAGGCTGAGGGGGCTAACATATGGAAAAAAAAAATTAACAATTTTTCTTCAAAGTGTCTATACTAATATAACACCCCTAAATTTAATGAGTTTGAGGCTATACTAATATAACACCCCTAAATTTAATGAGTTTGAGGCTGAGTGGGCTAACTTATGGAAAAAAGTAACATTTTTTTTTTCTGAAATAAAGAAATTTTTATTAAGGAGTGGTTTAAATACATATAAGGGTATTTTAGGGAAAAAAACACTTTTTTTTTTAAAATAATTTTTAAATAATTTTTTTAATTTCTATAAATTATTTAACTAACTCATAAGTTAAATATAATATACTATCTTCTGCCTTTAGTATAAGATCTCAATAATAATGTAATTTTCCATACGAATAAGATCTTGTATTAAAAACGATAGCTGGTAAGTTCCATTTCACCATCATCTGTGTAAGCTCTCTCCTCAAAATCATAAAGAGAATCATAACAAGTGGATTATTATATGGAAGCTATACAGGACTGAAATCTAAAAATGAAAGAAAGTGATGGCGAAGTAGTGAGATATAGGGTAATTAAGAGGGATAGATAGATATAGGAGTAGTGGAGTTGGAAGTACAGCAGGTGGCCAGCTTTGATTTAGGCAATCAAAACCAAATGAAGTGAATGGGAAGGAAGTGGTAAAAAACCAGAGGCCATATACCTCAAACCCCTCTCAACCCCACACACTTCATTTTATTTCCATTTCACTCATTATCTCACTTTATCCCCTATTTTTCCCTATTAACACTACAACCCCCCCCCAAAAAAAAAAAAGAAAAAAAAGAAAGAAGAAAAACTTTCTTTCTTCTCACCACCACATGTTTAAATAATCACACACACACACACACACATAGAGGCTAGGGCAGGTGAAGTTGAACATAGATGGGGCTGTGAAGTGCCAACCAAGGTAGTTTGATTAGAAATGATAAAGGAGACAGAATATATGGCTAGGGGTTTTGTGAATAACCTAGCTGGGCACTTGTAAAACAAGTGTGGCTAGGTTTCCACTTGCTTTACTGTAAGGGTTTCAAGAAGGTCATGGTTTCATTCTGATTCACTTATTGTTGATTTGTCTCTATTTTGAAAGATTATGATGTACAAAGTGTAAAACATGCTTATTTATGGTTCGACTGTCATGTTGAAAATCCTCCCATATGTCACATGTTCAATTCTGACATACTCTAGGAAGGGATGCTAAAAAAACATTTTTATTTGTAGATACATTGAATGGTAACAGAAGAATGGGAAATAATATTTGAGCATACGTATAGGGAAGGTAACTCAAATAATCATTGATCAGCTAAGTGGAATTTGACAAGGGATGTCCACTTGCAATTGTTATGGGAGCCTCCTGAGGGGTTACGTACATAGCTTGTTATATGGAGATGTAATGGGCAATACTTTATCTAAAATTGATTGCTGTAAGGAAAGATTGATTCTTTTTTGGTGGGTCTGGGGGGCATTTTATGCCAAAAACATCTCTCTCTCTCTCTCTCACACACACACACACACACATTTATATTTTTATAAGATAAATTCTTTAGCAACCCTTATTGTGTGGTCCATATATCGCAATGTCTTGGGTCTTTCTTACAAGGAATAGTTCCATTATGTTCCCATCAAGTGATGTTGTGGATTTTGCCTCCCCAAAAATATGAGTGTGATTGATACTAAAGCCTACCTTTGCGGATTAAAGAAAAAAAAATCAATTATTTACTCTGCGTGTGTAAGTTTTTAAGATTGAATCGTTTATTTTTATTGGTGAGAATATTATTTTACAATCTATTGATAGATTCCTATTTAAATTACAATGTTTGCATATATTAATATTTCTTACGAATTATGAATACATAAATTTATTGATCAATATGATTTTTCTAAAAAAGATGTTTTTATTAAATCAAAATAGTAGGCATATGCTTTAAAGGATAGGGTGATTAGAAAAATACAAGCTTTTTGAAGGCATGAAATTTCTTATAAAGAAAATAATAGTGGTTCAAATTGATTAGCTAAGAACGTTACTACTTTAAGTATATGCCTAAGAAATTCGGAAAAGGTCTTCCAATTACTATTTTTTTTAAAAAACAAGAATTTTTGGTTTAAGGAAAAAGTAAACCAAAGAAATCCTTGATTGTAAAGAGAAATAAACTCCAATATACATGAGATGGATAATTTTCTTCTTAAGACCTCTCAGCAAAACAAAATGAAAGACAAAAATACTCTGTCATGTGAGGAATTAACATTATTGGACTAGATAAACCTAAATATTGAGATGAAAAGTTGTTATATAAATAAAATATATCATATATTAAAATTAGATTTAAAAAAATTATAATATTAAGTGAAAATGTTATAGATGTCTATTAATAATGAGATTTCTCTTTCTCACATATATGTGTATGTGTATATCCATGCTTTCTTAACAAAACTACTAGTCTGGTCATATTTATAAGTCTAAATTAGAAAAAAATTGGACCATATTATAAGTTCACTTTCAAAGTAATAAATGAGTCTCATATTTTTACTCATATTAATTGTAATAAAAGGTAGAGAAAGAAAATGAGGTTTAAAATACCCATTAATATATGATGGCAAAATTGGAAATTTAATTAACAATTTTGAGTTAACTAATTCTTCTTAGTATATGAGAATTATGTAATTTAGATTTATAAATAGGACCACCGTGGTAAAATATAATTGTTGCGCAAGCTCACACGCACACACATATTACCAATACATTAAATTAAAACAGTCACTTAACACATTCTCCTAACATCAATTCACGGCTTGGAAATTGAGGTCTTGTGGTTTCCTAACTTCAATGTATGTGTTTGAAAAATTTTCTGACAAGACTTCTGAAGTTCTTCGACAATGTTTTGTCACTAGCTAGCTAGCTAGCCCTAATTTTTCTAAAGGCTAATATATATAGTATATATATGGCTCTCAAGAAGACAATCGAATGGATTCTTAGACATGTTCATTGAATCTAGTTCGATATAACTGTGATAATTTCTTATTGAGGCCTCATAAGGATTTTCGTCCTTTATGCATATGAGGAGTATATGGTTACCTTCAAAATGAGTTTCAGAAAATTTAAATGGCCAAAATTTTAACTCCTTAATTTTAATATTTCAAATTAATTTTTTATGAAAATAAATAATTTAAGAAATTAAAATTTTTATTTTTATTATTTTGTTAGTAAAATGAAATTTATTTGTTTAAATAAATAAAAATCGAGACCATTAAATTTTGAACTCAACACTAATATAATTAATATTAAAGATAAGGATTTACCCCGTAAGGAGGAAAACACAAGTTCAAATACTGAAAAGTGCACTTGTGAGGAGAGACAAAAACTCTATGCATTCCAAATCTCGAAAGGGAAACCCTTACATTGTACTGAAAAAATATATATATGGATTTATGTATTCATCTTAATCAAATCACATGGAATAGACCTAATTAAAATGACCAATCATGCACGATAATTAGGTAATTTTTGGCCTTCAGTATAGTGTTTGCAACTGATTTCACGAGTCGAAATAACTTGGATTTGTTTTAGGGGAAGTGTTATCACTCTTAAATATATTCAATAAGAGTTAAATAATATTGATGAATGATTATATATTGGCTTGATGATCATGATGAGAAAGAATACATATTAACTCTAGAACCAAGAAGTCTCAAACTTCCAAATAAAGATCCATATATGTGTGTAAATACTTTTCACCTAATGATCTACGAAATACTATCTCCTATCCTTAATATAAGATCTCATCATAACGATCTTATATTAAAAACTAGAGGTAGTACATAAAACTCTCATTGTTTCTATCTATGATTAATAGATTGCACTTTCTACTCAATTAACCTAATCTTTTGTACCATTCTAACGAAAAGAAAGAAAACAAAAGTAATTAATAAGAAGCACTAGTTCATAATACTACATAATTAAAAGGATGCAGCTTAGAGTTTTATTACACGTATGTAATTTTGTATGATTCCACCATAGGAATTGCGTGCACATTGAATATATAAATTCTTAGATGAAACGTAACGTTTCGTTTGTCACAAAGCCTACAAAAAAAAAAAAAAAAATTATTAAGAAAATAATAGATATAGAAATTTTCTTCTAAAAAATATAAATGACGCAGGGTTGAGAATATTTTAGAATTTTTTGGTATAAATCAATGTTTTTAAAGCCAAAATCGATGTCAAACCGGAAAAGTAAGGGGGTCTCGTTTTTATGGTTTAACCGGTTAAACCAGCAATTGAACGGATTGGATAATAATTAAAAAATAGTAATTATATGAATATATGGTTTTATATATAAGAAATATATCCACAATTTTAAGGGGAAGGTGCAACCAACACTTTGAGGTACGTTCATCACCATGAAGTATTTTTTGTGCAATTTTGGCACTTAACAATTTAGATATTTCCAAGTGTTGGATATACCTAAAAAAATACTTCAGGGTGTTGGATGCACAAAAAAAATAGTTTATAGTATTAGACGTACCTCGAAAACTTTTTCAGGGTGCAAGGTGCACTGTGAAATACTTTAGAATATTGGATGCGCTTAAAAAAAAAAAAAAAAAAACTTCATAGTCTTGGATACACCTTAACTCCAATTTTAATTCTTAATAAATAATAACAATAAAATCACCCTCTTTACTTGAGTTTGAGTAATAGAGGAGATATTTATAATGTTAGGAGGAACAATCACGAACCTCAAACTGGATCTGGAATGATAATATCAAGGGAAAAAAAACTGCCTGCTTTGATAGGGTCTCTCTCTCTCTATGTATACAGGTTTTTAAACCTTTTTCCACATCAAACCCAAAACCTGCCGCTTTTCTTAAAATAGTCTTGTTCCCGGTACAATTTTAGATTCATACTCATCGACATATCAACTCCGGTCGAACTCGACTCAACCATGAAAATTATTTTCTGGTCCAAACTGAACTGCTAACGAATTCAGTCGACAAACTGTCCGGTCCAATCCGTTCTTTAATTGGTGATATAAATACCTTGTTGGGAAGATGAAGGTTGTAATACCAGGATAATTATCTATCCGGAATGCTATATTTTAGCAAATAATACCTATTTGTAAATAGGTGAATATGTGGTTTTAAAACCTTGTAAGATACTTATTCTATTGTCTAGGAAAATTTCTAATGAAATTAGAGGGATTAAAGTGTCAAAATCCCTAAATGCAATTATGGGCCATGAAATGCCCTAAAAATATTATGATAAATCCCAAGAGGCAATAAAATATTTATTGAAAATTAGAAAGTATGTTGTCTCTAATTTTGGAAATTTTTGGGATTATTTCCCTTGAAAAATAATGAGGCAAAATTAAATATAATTTTGGGGAGCATAAATTGCCCTATGATTTTTAATATTTTACATGGAACATAAAATACCAATGTCAATGAAATAGTTGTGAGAAAATGATTAATCCTAATTAAGAAAATTATCAACAATTAGAAAGTGATTAGTTAAGTAATTAATGGCTAATTGTTTAAGCCTCATAAAGCCAAATCCTTGTGAAATTGAATTGGCCAATGATAAATCAAGAAAATATTCTTAATCCTCATGAAATTAATTGGACCAATAAGAGATTAACACAAATTAAAGGGTTGGATTAAATCTAGTAAAGTTAAATCCTAAGGCTTTAATTTAATTTCATAAAGTGAGATCCTTGTGAAAATTTATCAACCAATGAGAGGACTTTCTTCTTGATTTTGTGAGATAAATAAAACACATATTGAATATATAAAAAAGATGAAGGGGAGGTGGTGAATGTATATGTGTATACGTGTATGTGTGGGTGGGGGAAAATGGAGTGAGCTTGTAATCTAGATATTTTTGGGAACAAAGGCACATGGGTCCACATGGGGTCATTAATGGAGAATTGATGAAGAGGCAAATTGGAGGGAGTTTACACGGTTCATGCAACTTGTGGAGTAAGAAAAGTTGTAATAATTGAAAAAGCATATTTAATGGATAAAAAAGAAAAAAAAACGCATGGAATGGCTGATTGAAGGGATTGATGTCGGCATGCACATGGTGGAGGACAAAGATATTTGATTAATGAACAAGCACATTAAATTGCAAAAGAGCACCGAATTTATTATTAAATAAACAAACATATTTGATTAATAAACAAACATATTAAATTGCAAAAGAGACAAGGGCATGTCGACACTCAATTGAATGGAGGAGATTAAATGTGATAAAGTGTTTTTAATCCAATGGTTAAGGTAGGATTTGGTCACAATTAATTTCCATTTGTGTCCTCAATTTCTCCCTATAAATAGAGAGGCTTGGCTCCTCATTTCTTCACACCAAAACTCACAAGCATCTCTGATCCTTTGATTAAGAGAGTGAGAGTGAGAGTTTTCTTGAAGAAGGGAGAAGGAGTTCAAGATCCAGGTAAGTTCTTAAGTTTCTCTAGTTTTTAGTTCTTGAGTTTAGGCTTTTAGTTTTTGATAAAATAGTAGTTTAATCTAGAAAATTGTTAGAAATGTTCCCTTTCATGTTTGGAAGTCTCCATTGCTTTTAAAACGCAAAATGGAGTGGAAAACATGTTAGGAAATAATTTTTAGAATCAATAGATCAAGATTGTAAAAATTGTAGGATTTTCGGTAGCTTAAATCCTGTGTAGGCAGTGAAAAAGATGCTATTATTTCATGTATGCAATGAAGTCATTAAACCATGAAATTTTACATGAATAAATTAGACATGTAGGGCTTTCCAAATATATAAAATATGTAGCATTTTGAGTTCTGCACAAGGAGTAACATATTTTTAAAGTTAAGCTATTTTTCTGAACGAAAATATGGGCAGCGTTGACAAAACATTAAACTGGGAATGACTCTTGGTGTTCTAGGTTCTTGTAATATTTTTACTTGAAAATAGACATATCAAGGGTCATGAGAAATTTTACGGAACCTCAAAATGATTTTTCTAGAATTAATTATGATTTTCCAAAGTTGCTGCAAAATCTACCCAGAAAATTCAGTATTGCGTTTTAAATAAATGTAAGGGCAAAATTGTAAATAACAAATCCACCAAGGGTAGAGAGGTAAATAGAGGTGAAAATATCCCTTAGGATATTATTCTAAGTACTATGGTGATATGTTAGGATATCCGGAAGTCCGGGAAATTTGGGTTCAAAGGTCGCATGTGGCCATTACACGGTGAAAGGTACGTTCGCGTCCGTAACACTAACTCGATGCTTATTGTATGCTTATATGTGATAGACTATTTCATAGAGTCATGGACAGGACTTTGTCTTGGGTCATGCACCGTGTCTAAGACTCTGTCTTAGTTCACTTTGTTTATACATTCAGCTTTGTTTATACGGGTTACGATCTTGGTAATGCCGTTGAGTTTTCCTAGCGCCGAGGACACGGATGTACACCGTGGCACCGGTGAATAGTGCAGACCGTAATAACATTCATATGCGGTGGCTGTGTTGTTATTACTTTTACATGTGCTATGTGCTATGTACTCGTTGATTTGTTAATCTTGCATCTCATTGTGTGCTTATGTATTGATTATCGCCGTAATGTCATGAGATAACCGTCATCCATATACGTATTACTTGAGCATGAGGTTAACCGTTACCCGAGGTTCAATGGGCATTGAACCTCGCTCTTAACATAGCGTCGTGGTCAAGAGGATCGAGGATCGAGGAGAAAGGCAAGCGCACGCATAGGGACTCATTTGAAGACTCTCTTCTTTTGTTATTTACCTTTGAAAACACTCGGTACAACGTACCGCATCACCGTAATCAGCCGGACTTACGGCATTTTGAATATAAACATCAGTTACTCAATCGCTTCGATGCTCTACTCTGATGAAAAAAAAATATATACTGCTTTTGAAAATGGTATGTTACAATTTTGGTATCAGAGCAGTTGTCCTGGCATAGATCGACTAAGTTATTCCAAACCTTTTGGTGCCGGCGCGGGGCTAGTCTATGTGGATCAGCCAATCAGTCACCCTAGCACGGTGAGGCTCCCATGATAGACACCTACCGGCCATTTGGTTTGAGTAACGGAGTTTGGCTCTACGCCTTTTAAAAGAGCATGTTTTGAAAATGAGTATCGATATAAGCCTAGGTCGGAGTACCACCTTACTTCGGTATACCAGTCTGAACTGGTATACTATCCTAAACCGGTGTACCATCCTGAACCGGTGTACCACCCTCTGTCGGTGCACCACTCTAAACTAGGGCTGGTGTATCCATCACCTGTACCTACATCGATATTAGGCTCCGATAATTCTGATAATTTCGATAATTCTGATAATTCTGATAATCTCCAGTTTGTACTGGGCATTAATTCCATTCTAACCTAGAGCTTATATATGGAGCTGGGCCACGCCGGATGAGACTCAAAGATATAGTAGATAACATAGAATATGGGTTCTGTTGCTAAGCTCTAGGACTTCTGATTGGAGTCTGAGTTAAATCCCCGCCCAGTGTTTCAAGGCAATCGTTACAGAGAAGTCGGTACTACTTAGGTTTTCCTGTAGACAGTGACTATTGACTTCGTTTCCTTGTAGAAACAGTAACTTACTAAGTTACCCTGAGAGGAAAATCTCTGCCTTGCAAAAACCAGACACCATGCGTGCAACGGGGCATGGCTCCGGGGATGAGGGTCTTTTGACTAAGTCCTTGACGGTGGTGACCGTTAGATAAAAAGGGGAAAGTACCCAGTATTTCTGGGGAGGCAGTTATGTCGTACTAGCACCTATGAGAGTGGTATGTGTACTGATATTAGTACCCAGATATGATAGACGTTGTGAAATTAAGCGTGCTTAAGCGAGAGAAATCTCGGGATTCTTAACCCCGGGATATAGCATAAGAATTTGATATCCTTCAAACAAGGCCTGAATACCTTGCGGTGTGAAACATAGCAATCCTTTGGGATACTATGAGAAAAGATGGAGTGATAATAGGCTTGAGTCAGAGACAGTGCTTAGGTCAAGGTATGATTGAGCATTGCCTAGGTTCCAATACCTAAGAGTAGGAACCCTGAGAAAATTTGAGTGAGGTTGCCTTAGGATTGAATACCTGAGAGTTAGTTCCTTAATGGAACCCTACGATAGCTAAAACCTCAGTAACCACAGGTTATGGTTTCAAGGTGGAACCGATAACCTTAGAGATGTTAGTGGCTAATAGATCCCCAAAGAAGTGGGTGGTTACCCGATAGGGAAATTGAGATAAGGCTGTTGACTGGAGCTAGAAAGTCCATGAATAAAATGACCCTGGATAGGGTAGCAGACCTAGAGACAGGAGAATTACAAAACCACTAAAGAGTTAGTAACCCGATAGAGATCGAGTTCTCGTTATAATGATTCGAGACGGTCAATCGAAGAAAGTACTACTTATGGGAAGTTGTGATCGGAGGTGGCTACTTACGGGGAGATCTGTTCGGAAAGGGCTACCTACGGAGGGTTCTGACCGGAGGTGCTGACCAATCGGAGGGATTGAGTGAAGCACCGAGTGAAGTACCGTAGAGTGAAGCCACCGTGACATCAAACCATAGAGTGAAGTTGCCATCACAACAAACCATAGAGTAGAGCTACCAGTGTACCGATTCTCAAGGTAAGTACATTGTAGCGAGTCCCATATCTAATCGGTTCCCTAGAGAGAAAAGTTTACGTAATCCAGTATATCGCCATAGGGTGCTCTAGTGCTGTATAGCATATATTGTGCTATGATATCCAAGCAAGAACTGAACTTGCACAAGAAGAAATTCTAGTTGTGAACAAGTTCCCTGAGTTGTTTCTAGAAGCTCTCGGATTACCACCAAAGAGGAAGTTGAATTCACTATTGGGTTGATACCTAGTACCGAATCAATATTAAAGGTACCGTATCGATGGTTCCAAATGAATGAGTTTTTGAGAGACGAAAGCACACACCAAAATGAATACACCAATCCGGAATTATGATTCCTACCACATCGGGAGGGTGTATGGCCCATGATGATGGTCAACGTCGCTAATGCTTGGTGACTCAGCTCTAGTCTGATAGACTGGGAGTACGTGAGGCCAGAGGGATGCGATGATCGTGGATCAGTTGGATCCAGTGGTTGCAGTTGAGGCTGCACGGGATTGGGGTATGTCCTGGTGAGGATAAAGTGGTGATGTGTACTCCTCAAACGTTCATGGTGGGCGGTAGGACCTTTGGGACCGATGTGTCCATAGGTCGTTAGACATATACATGTTCGATGAAAATCCCTAAGTCCTGTGAGACTAGTGTGTCTATAGGCTGGCAGAAGCCCACAGTTGTTAGATAACAAATACAAGAGCGTCCCGAGAAGTTCGTGAAACCCGAGGATAGCGGGCAATGTCCGAATATTTGAAAGATTAAAGTAGAATAGATTAAGCATTCAATGAGTGACTTGAGTAGCCAAGGACGAGGTCCGGATGCATGTAGTTTGTGATGACCATCTAAGATTAGTTGTGCGGTTCCTGAGTAAGGTTTACAAATTGAATTTTTAAACTTGCAAATACACTCGCTATATTTGAAATTTCGGAATTGATTTTTCGAACTTGTGAATATTTGAAATTGGTTTTCGAGTGAAATGTTTTCAATAGAATTTGAGACCACAGTGATGGTTATTTTGAAATGATGTTGTCTTATAAAAGGGGTTTTGTTAGAACCCAGAGCTTGAAACGAGTTTTCAACGTGTTGTGGTAAAAGCAGGACAGAACTGGGAGGCCAGAAGCTGTTGTAAATGTACACGGATTGCTGGGTCTTGCCAGATGTTTTAAAATGGTTGAAATCGTTGACCTTTGATAAAAGCTCTTTTTGAACAAAGAGTTTTTGAGGGATTTTGTTTGAGAGAATGAAAATCGCACTAGCAGTGAACGCACCCAATCCATAACATTTCGCCTAGGGCGTATGTTTTGTCTAGTAGAACCCGACTATCTATGGTCGGACCGAGTTACTTAGGTAGATAAGGTCGCTACTTTATGTGCCAGTATGGACACCAAACGTGCAGGGGGTTAGGCCCTGGGAGCAGCAGTCGTGGACTGGGCTCACCACGGTGGTGGACACTGGGTCTCTTATGGGAGGGACGGGGTTTCTCCCACATTGTTTGACGGATCGCGATGCAGAGGCCGGATTTGGGGATTGGGAGAGGGCGCGCCATTTGTATCAAGTGGTTGAAATGGTGGCGTGAGCTCTCAATTGTTAAAAGTTTTGTAAAATCAATTATTTCCCTCAAAGATATGTGCCAATAGTAAAAGTTTTTGAAACTAATTCTAGAAGTGAATATGTTTTCACAAAATTGTGTTGGCAAAGCAATTGAATTTGAAAATGTGATGGCACTATTACTTTTTGGTATAGTGTGGATTGCGAAATGTACTGAGACCACGAAAAATTTTCAATGTGTGAAAATTTGAAAATGAGACAACAAATGATTTTGGGTAGCGATGACGTGTTTGTCATTGCTATTGTGTTGAAAAGCGGTGTAGTTGATATAGGAACATGAACTATTAGAAAGGTCTAGAACACTGAACTAGTTAAGTCAAATAGTAGTCATCAGCTATGGTGCAAAGTAAGTGAAAGTAGTCTGAGAGCTTGAATGGGAAAGGCTCAGATGAAATAAATGAGCAGATGCTCGAGGCAATAAGACCTGGGCTGCAAGTTGTGCACGGGGCGGTGTCCCTAGAACATAAGACCAGTGATACTTAGCACTGTGTGAAATGCTGATTGTCATAATAACTAATACATCTTAAGACTAGCAAAACATTCGTTGTACCAGGTAGTAATTAAGATGCCTAAGGCCTGAGGATGAATTCCTAGGTAGTAAGGCTAGAATCTCCAGTGCTGTGGTAATAGATTGAGCCGGAAGGCCAATATCTGTTAAGCCGAGAGGCTAAAGTAATCGGGCAATGAGGCCGTGTAAACCGAGTCTTGTGAGAAGGACCGGCGGAGTCCTGTAATTGAGTACTCTACCTGGGTACAAGATAAATGAGACTTTTGAATAATGGGATGCGTCTTTGGGTAAACATGTATAGGGAAGGAATAGACCTGGAGGTTTAGATAACCTTTTGAGTTTATATGTTCAAATTTCGAGGGCGAAATTTTAATTAACGGGGGAGAAATGTAATACTTAGGATAATTATCTATCCGGAATGCTATATTTTAGCAAATAATACCTATTTGTAAATAGGTGAATATGTGGTTTTAAAACCTTGTAAGATACTTATTCTATTGTCAGGAAAATTTCTAATGAAATTAGAGGGATTAAAGTGTCAAAATCCCTAAATGCAATTATGGGCCATGAAATGCCCTAAAAATATTATGATAAATCCCAAGAGGCAATAAAATATTTATTGAAAATTAGAAAGTATGTTGTCTCTAATTTTGGAAATTTTGGGATTATTTCCCTTGAAAAATAATGAGGCAAAATTAAATATAATTTTGGGGAGCATAAATTGCCCTATGATTTTTAATATTTTACATGGAACATAAAATACCAATGTCAATGAAATAGTTGTGAGAAAATGATTAATCCTAATTAAGAAAATTATCAACAATTAGAAAGTGATTAGTTAAGTAATTAATGGCTAATTGTTTAAGCCTCATAAAGCCAAATCCTTGTGAAATTGAATTGGCCAATGATAAATCAAGAAAATATTCTTAATCCTCATGAAATTAATTGGACCAATAAGAGATTAACACAAATTAAAGGGTTGGATTAAATCTAGTAAAGTTAAATCCTAAGGCTTTAATTTAATTTCATAAAGTGAGATCCTTGTGAAAATTTATCAACCAATGAGAGGACTTTCTTCTTGATTTTGTGAGATAAATAAAACACATATTGAATATATAAAAAAGATGAAGGGGAGGTGGTGAATGTATATGTGTATACGTGTATGTGTGTGTGGGGGAAAATGGAGTGAGCTTGTAATCTAGATATTTTTGGGAACAAAGGCACATGGGTCCACATGGGGTCATTAATGGAGAATTGATGAAGAGGCAAATTGGAGGAGTTTACACGGTTCATGCAACTTGTGGAGTAAGAAAAGTTGTAATAATTGAAAAAGCATATTTAATGGATAAAAAAGAAAAAAAAAACGCATGGAATGGCTGATTGAAGGGATTGATGTCGGCATGCACATGGTGGAGGACAAAGATATTTGATTAATGAACAAGCACATTAAATTGCAAAAGAGCACCGAATTTATTATTAAATAAACAAACATATTTGATTAATAAACAAACATATTAAATTGCAAAAGAGACAAGGGCATGTCGACACTCAATTGAATGGAGGAGATTAAATGTGATAAAGTGTTTTTAATCCAATGGTTAAGGTAGGATTTGGTCACAATTAATTTCCATTTGTGTCCTCAATTTCTCCCTATAAATAGAGAGGCTTGGCTCCTCATTTCTTCACACCAAAACTCACAAGCATCTCTGATCCTTTGATTAAGAGAGTGAGAGTGAGAGTTTTCTTGAAGAAGGGAGAAGGAGTTCAAGATCCAAAGGTAAGTTCTTAAGCTCTAGTTTTTAGTTCTTGAGTTTAGGCTTTTAGTTTTTGATAAAATAGTAGTTTAATCTAGAAAATTGTTAGAAATGTTCCCTTTCATGTTTGGAAGTCTCCATTGCTTTTAAAACGCAAAATGGAGTGGAAAACATGTTAGGAAATAATTTTAGAATCAATAGATCAAGATTGTAAAAATTGTAGGATTTTGGTAGCTTAAATCCTGTGTAGGCAGTGAAAAAGATGCTATTATTTCATGTATGCAATGAAGTCATTAAACCATGAAATTTTACATGAATAAATTAGACATGTAGGGCTTTCCAAATATATAAAATATGTAGCATTTTGAGTTCTGCACAAGGAGTAACATATTTTTAAAGTTAAGCTATTTTTCTGAACGAAAATATGGGCAGCGTTGACAAAACATTAAACTGGGAATGACTCTTGGTGTTCTAGGTTCTTGTAATATTTTTACTTGAAAATAGACATATCAAGGGTCATGAGAAATTTTACGGAACCTCAAAATGATTTTTCTAGAATTAATTATGATTTTCCAAAGTTGCTGCAAAATCTACCCAGAAAATTCAGTATTGCGTTTTAAATAAATGTAAGGGCAAAATTGTAAATAACAAATCCACCAAGGGTAGAGAGGTAAATAGAGGTGAAAATATCCCTTAGGATATTATTCTAAGTACTATGGTGATATGTTAGGATATCCGGAAGTCCGGGTTCAAAGGTCGGCATGTGGCCATTACACGGTGAAAGGTACGTTCGCGTCGTAACACTAACTCGATGCTTATTGTATGCTTATATGTGATAGACTATTTCATAGAGTCATGGACAGGACTTTGTCTTGGGTCATGCACCGTGTCTAAGACTCGTCTTAGTTCACCGTTTATACATTCAGCTTTGTTTATACGGGTTACTGAGTCTTGGTAATGCCGTTGAGTTTTCCTAGCGGCGAGGACACGGATGTACACCGTGGCACCGGTGAATAGTGCAGACCGTAATAACATTCATATGCGGTGGCTGTGTTGTTATTACTTTTACATGTGCTATGTGCTATGTCTTGTTGATTTGTTAATCTTGCATCTGGCTTTGTGTGCTTATGTATTGATTACTGCCGTAATGTCATGAGATAACGTCATCCATATCTTGTATTACTTGAGCATGAGGTTAACCGTTACGAGGTTCAATGGGCATTGAACCTCAGCTCTTAACATAGCGTCGTGGTCAAGAGGACGAGGATCGAGGAGAAAGGCAAGCGGCACGCATAGGGACTGTGAAGACTCTCTTCTTTTGTTATTTACCTTTGAAAACACTCGGTACAACGTACCGCTACTGTAATCAGCCAGACTTACGGCATTTTGAATATAAACATCAGTTACTCAATCGCTTCGATGCTCTACTCTGATGAAAAAAAAATATATACTGCTTTTGAAAATGGTATGTTACAAAGGTTGATGTGACAAGAAAGAAAACAAATAAAAATGGACGGTGCTTTAAGATTGAACTACCAAGTTACATATATTACGTACGTTAATTAATTATGAATCCATTGGAAAGGAACAAGAAAATTAAGGAAAAGGAAAATGTGTGAAGAGCGTTCACGGATCATATAGATGATCATAAGAAAGTTATCGATAAAGCTTTAATATCACGGGGTATGTAAAAACAAGGTACATTAATTAGTGACACTATATATATTATTCACACACTTCGTGTATGATATATAAAATACAAGGTCAAGGACAGATGTTTGATGTTAATTAGCGTGCTTTGATCCATCATCATTACTGTAAAAAAAGAAGAAGAAACACTTGTTTGTCTGGTTTAATGATTTAGGTTTTCACGTCAAGCATCGATGCTTTAAGAAAAAGACATTAATGTAAAGAATTTGGCTTTCGACGAACTAATATATATATATATATATATATATATAATGCATGGCTGGCTTCTAGCTGGATTATCCTAAAGGAATTAAGAAATTTTCAAAGTAAATATGGTGATTAGACCTTTAATTTAATGCACAACATAATCATTAATAATAACAAGATAATAATATTGAATAAAAATTATATTTATTGTATTCAAAATACAATACATCATAGATAAACATCATACAATTCAAGAAAAATTAATCACTTAAACACTAGCTTATTTTATACATTTTTGAATTTTAAAAGAAAATTTATTAATAAAAAGTTCTACAATATTCTCCAATGCTTTTATTGTAGATTGTTCATAGATCACATATACTTTAGAGTTCCCACCACATATCCTTTAATTACAAAAAGATAATGTAAATAGGAAAATAAGAAAATATATATATAGTAGAAATAAGCAAATATAAAAAAATTGAGCAATTCTCAAAATATAAATATGAAAATCAGAATATATATATATATATATATATATATATATATATAATAAAAGTTAGCAAATATAAAAACTTGAACAAATCTCAAACCTGATTCAACAAATTCAATTTGGTTGCTAAATTTTAGGAACGTGTGATGCTCCAAATTAAGGAATTAACTAACATTCAAATAGATTGTGATTTAACTGCTAAAAATTATGAAAAACATTTGCTATTGATTTTTGGGCCATATACTCTAGTGTATTAGAACTATTTTCACTGCAATACCTCATTGTCTTTTCTGTGCTTTCTACTGTTCTCCAACGGCTATCATCAGAAATTAGATATTGACTTTGGTTTGCGATTCTTCTTCTTAGATAATCTTCACTGCGACCTTAAGACTCAACTAGCGAGTTCTTGTTATATAATAAAAATAAAATAAAACTAAAAACGTATATTGGAAAAAAAAGAAAGCTTACATGAGGAAGAATCACGAGTGGAGGGAGCCATAGAGTGAAGAACCATGGCAATGTGGACGATGAGACCCATAGCGGTAGAGCAAAACCTATGAAAAAGAGAAGAGTAGTACGTGACCCCAAGGGAAACTCAAAAAATGTTTGAGAATGAGTTGGAAGAGTTGCATTGTAGTATCATGAATTTTGGGCTAAAGAATTTGAGGATAAGCTTATATTAGATAAATGACTAAGCCAGTTCAGGAAGTGTGCACAAGAGAAAGGCGTGAAACCTAGGGATTTTGAGACATATGTTGGTACAAGAATTTAAGACATGGAATTAACATTTTAATTGATCCCTAAGCCTCCTAATTTTTGGCCAAGTAACAGAAGAATAAATGTAGGGGCTAAATGAGAAATTTAAAGACCATGAGATAATAATAAAATTGGGCAATGGAATTTAGGGACACATGTGCATATATTTAAGATGGAAAAGATGATACATGGCTTCTTGGACAAGCCTTAATTTTCGTTCCACATGAAAAATAAGGAAATGAGAGAAAATAAGACAACAATATAATTCAAGTTAAAGTGTACCAAGAGTTATTATGTGTATGTATAACCCTTAATTGTGCCAAATGTGAGGCTAGGGAGATGACAAGTTTTGGACATAAACCACAAGCTTTAGGAGGTGATGTGTTCAATCAAGGGTGTAGGAGAAAGGAATTATGAAATTTTCGACAAGTAGGCATGAAAGTGAAGATTAATAAAAAGCCACATATGCTTATTTTTAGCCATCCATTTTACCTACCAAGTGAATTTCAATTTGCCACTTGTTTGCATGGGAAATGAACACATAAACATTAATTCTAATGAGATTGGAATTATTCAATAAGCCATTATCTATGGCTATACCTGGAGATAAGGAAGAGACATGGAAAAACTAAAGTCATGCAAGCAAGTGTAAGTCAAAGAGGCTTAAATTAAGATGAAGTTTCTTGTGAGTGGCTGGGAATTTTCCGAGTCTTCAAGGGAAAAGAAAAAGGAAAGCATGGAATCTAACATGGAATATGATTGGATAGGGAAAATTCCATTAAATCTGAACTATATTTCATGTAACAAGTTTAAGAACTAAATAAATTAACCCTAGGATGCCACATATCATGGTAGGTGAAATTTGTGGGTTTAAAGGAGACAACAAAGCAAAGAGAAAAGAGATGAAAATGATGACTTCACCGTAACACCCCAAAGTCCATACATCAAATTGTGTCGGTTGACACTTAGTTTTAGGATAATCGACAGAGTTTGAGGTGCTACAGTTCAGAGTAATGCGGAACGGAGAGCATGCACTAACGTTTGGACAATGAGTAACTGATATAAAATGCCCTGGCATATGCTTGTTTATATTAAAAATCCCGAAGGAATATTCTTGTGATACAATGATACAGAACTTATATAATTACAAACCTTACATAGTAACTATACAATCTTACCAAGCCTTAACTAGACTGGTAGCAATGAACCTAACTCAGTTAATCAAACATATTGGCCAAGACGGATGTTAGTCTAGTGGAAGTCTCCCCGTCTTTCACGGCGACTTATTAACTGAACCACAAGACCAACCATTCCTTAGTTTAAGCACCAATTGGTTTGAGATAACTTTGTCAGATTCATGCTAGAAACTAATCTCTATTGACCTTCTTCAGGCTCTTATCTCGACCGGTGCCTCTTCACGGCTCTGTCCATCGATGCCTCTTCTTGGCTCCATCCATGTCACCTTCTAGATCCAGGTTCCTTTCCTGAACTTATAGTCAAGGTTGAGATTCAATCGAATTGAATCTCAGGTAACAGTTAACCTCATGTTCAAGTAATAGCAATATATATGACAGATATTTATTACATTTCAGCATCAACCATACATAGCACACAGCAGATGTAAGTTACAATAATACATATATAGTACACAGCACATGTAATGTTAATAGCATAATAATACATAGCACACAACAAATGTAATCTTTGCAACGTTTGCACTAACCAATGACACGATAGCTCCTCGTGTCCTCAGCGCTAGGAAAACAACACTATGGTGTTATCAAGACTATAACTGCACAAAGCTGAATGTATATAAATAGGTGACCTAAGCCCCATAAACTTAGTGACGATGCATGACCCAAGATCTAGTATTGTCGATGACTTCATGAATCATTCAATCATATACATGCATACAAGACACATCAGAGTTAAATTACAGTATGCATACGTACCTTTCACCGCGTAGTTGCCAAAATGCCTGACCTTTGAATCCGACTCCGGACTTCCCGGATATCTTATATATTATCGTCAGATTATTTCCTTTTCCATCATATTATAATTAATATCATATTTCCTAGAATAATATCAAAAATGATATTTTCACCTATTTTGACATTTCTACCCTTGGTGGATTTGTTATTACAATTTTGCCCTTACATTTTCTTAAAAACGCATTGCTGAATTTTCTGGGAAAATTTTTCAGTAACTTTGAAAAATCATAATTAATTTTAAAAAACTCGAAATGAGGTTCCGTAAAATTCTTCATGACCCTTGACATGTATATTTTCAAGGAAAAATATTTTCAGAAGCTAGAACATCAAGAATCATTCCCAGGTTTTGCGTTTTCCAACACTGTTCAGATTTAAATCCAGTAAACAAGGCTTATATTCAAATATTCATATCTCCTTGTGTAGAACTCAAAATGCTTCATATTTTATATATTTGGAAATCCCTACATGTCTAATTTATTCATGTAAAATTTAATGATTTAATGATTTCATTTGCTACATAAATTAATAGCATTAATTCCGCTGACTCCAGAGAGCTTCAAACCGAAAATTTATCGATGTTTGCTACTTTGATCTTCAGCTTTCAAAAATGATATTTCACCATATTTTCCATCAAATTTTCGTGTTAAACTCATTTCCAACCTCAAAAACATGAAAACGAAATTAATTTTGAAGATTCAAGATCAAAGCATAATTTTACCATGAATCAAAAGACCAAAGCTAAAGAACTTATCCTTGAAGCTCCTTGCTTCTCCTTCCTCCTCCTTGCTCCAAGAATTTCAACTCTCTCTCTCACTCTCACTTCTTAGAAATCAAATACTTGGAGTTTGATTTGGTGTGAAGAATATGAAGAGAATTGCTCTCTATTTATAGGGAAAATTCAAGGGCTTCAATGGTAATTTGCAAGTAATAAATTTTACCTCAACCTTTGGATCATTTTTCTTCATCAATGGTTCATGTGAATTGGTTTTTCATGAAGAAACAATTCATGGCTCAAAGGTTCTCATTGGTTAGTTTAATTACAAAGGATTAAGCCCATTTATTTTCTAGATTTTTCCCATTGGTTGGTTCAAGACTTGTGGGCCCCACATGTGCACTTACCAATTTACCATTTTCTTCTTTAATAAGTTTTCTCTTCCTCTCTCTTTCCCTCTCAAAACCGTGCCCCCTCTCTCCTTATCCTCTCCCACTTTCTTATCATATTATCCTATTCCACTTTGTCTCCCTTCATTATCCCATGTGCTTGTATAATTATAATATCTTGATTTAAAAATAATAACCTCCCCCTTCCATGTGCTAATCTAACTCTCTTCTTTCCTCTCAACCATTGGATCCAATTTGTGTTAGCTTACGTTTAATCCTCACCCTTAATCCATGGCTCAAGTCTCCCATTGGTCCAATTAATTTCACAAGGATTTAGCTTATTTTCTTGATTTTTCATTGGTTAGATGTCATTGTTGACTTTTCAACATTAATTAAAAAAGTTTAATTAACTCTTAATCTAATACTTATATGCCTTTTAATTGCATTAGTCATTGGTAATTTGATTTCCCTTAATCAAGTTGAAATCATAAGCCACTAACCTCAATTAGCACAAGTTAATTTGCTAATTATGAATTGCTACTCTATGTTAATTTGGCTAAGGGTCTTCATAACCCTTTCTTTATCTCCTTTGATTATAAATTAATTACTATTTTATGTGCTATTTATCTCATATTAAATAGCCCTTAAATGTAGTCTCATAATTTAACCATTGGTCAATTAATTCCCAAGTGAAATTTGCACAAAAATATAGTTAATAGATTATATTTCTTTGAGACACATATTCACCTTTGTATTTTGCTAATTATTTGTCAAAATACAATGTTTATAAGAATTATGAAAATTAGGGTATCACATTCGTGCTCCCTCAAACCATGTAATTTTCGGACCATAACAGGGGGACAAGAAGACAAAAATGTTACCACACATTCAAGGTAAAATTGAGGAGCCAAAAGGGGCCAAGTTTCGGCCAAGTACATGGGAGGGAGGAGAGATTAAAAATCCAACCCTATTAAGCCATATAAGTAAGGGTAAATGAGTCAATTACCAAGGGGGATCTTTAGGTAATTTTCCATCAATTATAAAGCACATTTTCACCCTATTTCCATATGAGTTTCGGTCAAGACACCAAGGGCTAAGCAAGGCCGAAACATATAGAGGAAAGAAGAGAAGGAATAGAAAGGAATCAAGGTGAGTTTGTCGTTGATGTGTTAGTTTTTCTTCTTCAATATTTATGAGTTCCACATGTTGAAAAGCCAATGTTTATGGTATTTTTAAGGGGAGACGAAAGCTTAAGGCGGTCAAGAAGAAGGAGTATTTCAACAAGTGCCAAGTTAAGAAAATGATGAACATAGCCTTTTGCACTTGTTTATGATATAAATTTTGTATTAATCCTCTCTTGTTCCTTGTAGACTTGAAGGTTGTAACTTGAGAGGAGATCTACTCAAAGACTAATAATATGGATGTAAAAGTATATTAGGCCTAAAAATGGAATTAGAAGGCCAAATAACACAGAAAATCATAAAGTTTATGAAGAAGATTTTGGATACTATTTGCATCATGTATTTGGACATATCCAAAGTATAAGGAAACAATAAGATTTTTGTCTATTTTGACATTTTCAAAGTATTTAAGATGGAAAATAGTGTAGGATAAAGGTTGAACAATAATTTTGGAAGCATAGGGATTAAATAATGAAAATCTCCAAACTATCTAGTGAAAATCCAGTCAGGTCAATCAGTTGATAACGTGTTATTGACTAAGCCAATGAGGTCCAATGATTATGAAATTTTCTAGAATTAAAGTAGACATAATAAGATTTATTTTGATAGGTAATTTTTAATTAGAATTTTATACAAAATATTATGAATTTTTGAAGTTGAAACTTAATTCTGGAACTTGAATCTGGATAGTAAGGACATTTAAGTGAATCTGGAATAGTACGAATTTTTGTGGCTGGTGGTGATATATTTATTTGAAAATAGGCTTATCACGGATTATTTATCCTTTAGAACCACTCAAATTGGACATTTGAATAATTAGTTATGAATTTTTAAAGTTGGGTGAAATTCTGGAATTTTTGGAAGGAAATCTGAAAATGGGAATAAAAAAGGTCAAAGTTAATTATTTTGGCGTTTTTGAAATTAATAAAGGACTTTTAGTCAAAAGTTGGACCAAATAATAATTAATTCAAGTAGTGTTTGAATTATGGAGAGTGATAAGCATTATTTATAGGAATTGTCACCGCCGAAAGCTCTAAGGAGATGGAAATTAACTGTCGGACTAAAAATCAATCAGGTAGTAACTTTAATCTCATGATCTCTGTATATATGTGTATGCCTGTTTATAGCTGAGTTGTGATTTCGTGCGTTGGACACACGTTTATTGCATTCAGTGGTGTATGGGTTCAAAGCCCAATTGCTAGGATTGTTTTCCCATCGCTGTGGATCCGGGACTTGCAGGGTCCTGAGTTTCGCAATCGACATTATTTATGATGTTGTGTCGCATTATGTGACTGCACGTGATATATATTGAATGTTGTATTGTTTAATTTCATGATTGTGGTTAACTGTCATATGTTGTTTATACATTGTGCTTGAGATTTATTTGTTACTATGGGATCCTTTGGAATTCCAGCCCCTGTTATTATCTGTGAATTGTACAGTATATTGGACAAGACTCCCATAACAAAGCGGCGAATTTCAGCAAAATGAAAATGACGGACCAATTCCAAATTGTTCGAGGAATATTTGCAGTGAAATTTATGTAATTATGTTTAAAATTTATAACAAAGATTTGTAATATATTATTAGTATACTACACCCAAACCATTTTGCCACTATGTTGCGCTATAATACTCGGATGTATGATGTATTATTGGAAGAGTGTGACATGCGTCAAATTTTTTTTGTCTCTTCAGAATCTCGCCTTCTAATATTAAAGAGTACATAACGGTTCTTTGGGAAGAACTATTAAGTATTGTCAAATAAAACTTTTGAGAATCCCGTCTGTTTATATTTGATATTTTTCAGAATCTTACCTTTTTATATATAACGATTATCTTTTTTAACAATAAATAACAGTTCTTTGTGAAGAACCTTCAAGTATTGTCAAATAAATTTTTTACTCCTTATGTTGGATGTTTTTTAAAAACCCATGTTATTATATATGACGGTTATTATTTTTAGTTAAGTATTTTTAAAGAATAAATAACGGTTCTCTAAGAAGAACTGTTAAGTATTGTCAAATAAAATTTTTCATAATCTCGCATTTTTATATATTATCGCTATCATTTTTAACCATTAAGTATTTTTAAAGAATAAATAACAGTTCTTTGTAAAGAAACTGTCAAGTAATCAAATAATTTTTTTTTTTTTTTTAGAATCCTGTTTTCTTATATATGAAAGTTATTATTTTAACCGTTAAACATTTGAAAATCATACTCTACAAGTTACGTGTTATAACCATTATATTTTTATTTCCACTGATATAAGGTTTGAAGACAAATCGTTTGAAAGTATTACATGACAATTGTTTCATGAGAACCGTCATTTTTTTCCAATAGATATATTACGGTTAATATATATAGTACAATTGTTATATTTTTGTTTTTGAAATTCTGCATCTAAATACATGATGGTGTGCATATTTAACCTTTATGTTTTAGCGTTATATATTCTTGCGCGTCCTCTTCCTCGACATACATGACGGTTATTCATTGTAAATGTTATTTATTAAGAACTATATATGTGTGATTATGGAGCAGTGTAGAATGATTAGAAAAATACAAGCCTTTTGAAGGTCTGAAATTTCTTATAATGAAAATAATAGTGCTTCAAATTAATTAGCTATGAACGCCACTTCTTCAAGTATATGCCTAAGAAATCCGAAAAATAGTCTTCCAATTACTAATTTTAAAATAAACGATACAGAATTGTTGGTTTAAGGAAAGAGTAAACCAAAGGAATGTAATCCTGTAATGTAAGGAGAAATAGACTCCAGTGTACATGAGATGGATAATTTTCTTCTTAAGACAAACAAAATGAAAGACTGAAATACTTTGTCATGTGAGGAAATTTGCTATAGGACTAGATAAACCTAAATGTTTAGATAAAAAGTTGGTATATAAATCAAATATGTTATATACTCCCTTCGGTTCTAATTATAAGACAAAGTTTGTCGTGTAAATTGCACTATAAACTTTGTCCTATAATTAGGATTGGAGGTAGTATTAAAATGAGATTAAAAAATAATTCATAATATTAAGTGAAAATGTTATACTAGTTCTTTGTCTCTCTCTCTCATATATATGTATGTCCCTAAAAAAACTAAATTGTAATTGTTGCACAAGATATATATGACCAACATATTAAATCAGATGCAATTAAAATAGTCACTTAACACATTCTCCGAACATCAATTCATGGCTTGGAAATTGAGGTCTTCTCGTGTTCTCCGAACTTCAATTCATGCTCTTGAAAACTTTTCCGTCAAGACTTCTGAAATTCTTAGTTTTGTCGCTAGCCAGCTAGCCCTAATGTTTCTAAATGCTATAATAATACCGTGGATGATCTATATGAGTGTGAAGATAATCAGATTAGAGAATAATGATTCTATTATTCTGATGAGACGGTAATTATATTTATATACAAGAGAGAATCATATCTGTTAATGAGATCTCAATTTAAAATTTGAAAATAATACTATAATAACTATCTCCTATAATCTTTAGATTTAATTAATCCTTATAATCATGTGATTCCTAATAATATATTCTAATGATTTATGGAATTCTATACTACCCCTCAAGTTGGACTATAGATATCCTTCATATTCAACTTTCCAATGAGATATTCGAACTTGTCCTTGGGTAGTCCTTTAGTAAGGATGTTAGTGGTCTACTCTTTAGATGTTATGTATCGCATGTCTACAATACATTTATCAACCTTCTTTCTTATGAAGTGTCTGTCTATCTCGATCGACATGCTTGGTTTTGTCATGTTGAATTGGATTGTAAGCAATATTAATTTCAGCCGTGTTATGAAAATAGACCTTGATTGACATATTTATACATTTTCTCAAGTCTTTAAGAACATGTTTTACCTATATGCCTTCACAAATGCCCAGTGCTATAGCTCTGTATTTTGTATTCAACCTCAGCGCTGCTTTTAGCAACTACATTTTACTTTTTACTTCTCCATGTGACCAAGTTACCTTTGTAAAAAATTCTACTTTCCGTTTACCGGTCTTCTTGAACAATAACCCACGTCTAGGAGATCCCTTCAAATAGCGTATGATCCAGTAGACTTCATGTTTTTGTTTAGGATCATGGGAATGTTGGCTGACCACACTAATTGCCAATGCAATGTTTGGTCTGGTACAATATGACACATGTATATCAGTTTGCCTACCATTCGTTGGTAATTTCCTATATGTCCATAGCTTTGCCAGCGATCATAGGGAGCAATTGACGGACTTGGTCAATGCTTGATGGTGTGGTGATGACAGTCTGAGGTATCGTACAACCACCAATCCGGAGTTCGATGAAGACAGCTTGACTGAGAGGCAATTGGAGCTCTACACGACATTGAGTGGAAGTGGTGAGATTTTCCTCTCTATAACCAAGAAGTCTCAAACTTCCAAGCAAAAGATACATATATGAGTGAGCAAGTACTTTATACATAATGATCTGTGAAATATTACCTCCATTTTTTAACACTACGAATGAGATCTTATATTAAAAACTGGAGGTAGTATATAAAACTGTCATTGTTTCTATCTATTATCAATAGATTGCACTTTCTACTCAATCAACCTAATCTTTAGCATCAGTTCATAATAATTAAACGGATGATTTAGAGTTTTGTACGTATAGTAATTTTGTATGATCCCACCAAAGGAATTGCGTGCACATTGAATGTATGATTCGATGAAAGGTAACATTTCGTTTATCACAAATTCTACCAAAAAAAAAAAAAAAGTTAACTAAGCAAGCAAGAAATTCAGTAACTTTCTTTTACAAAACATAATGACTAACACAGGGTTGAGAATATTTTAGAAGTTTTTTTTGGGGGGGGGGGGGGGGGGGGGGGGGGTTTATAAATCAATATTTTAAAAACCAGAATCGATGTCAAACCAGAAAAGGTAAGAGGGTTTTGTTTTTATTGTTTAACTGGTTAGACCAGCGGTCGAACTAATAATTAAATATACGCATATATAATTAAATATATAAGAAATAAATCCATAATAAGTTTAATTGTCAATAAATAACAACACTAAAATATATAAAGTTTTTAATGAAATAACATCGATATATGGTTATTGTAATACCCTAAAGATCATATTTAGCATAACCACTATATTTTGATAAATGATACCTATTAAAATAGGCGAATATGTGGTCTCAAATATATTATAGCTTATCTAATTTAAATTAGGGAATTTTCTCCTAGAATTAAATAAACCAAAAAGACTCAAATATTCTAATTTCATTTAGGGATCATAAAATACCCTATAATTTTCATATTAAAGCATAGTTCATATTTAATTATAAAGAGCCATAGAATGTTATGAAAATACCTAAACCAATTAGAGAAAAATTACCAACAATTAAAGGGCAATTAAATTTACATTGATTAAAAATAATTGCATAAATTTCCACAATTAATATAGTGGCAATTATTAATCAACAATTTGGAATATTTTGGCTTAATTTAGCATTAAAGACCAATAGGGGTTCAATATTAGTAACAAATGAGTTTCTAAAAATCATAATTGATTTAATAATCAAACATGCACTTACAATTAAGCATAATAACAACTAAAACACTATATTAGGGATTTTAACTTGAATTAAATTAACAACCCCTAAGGTTATTATGTGTGGTAAAATTCATGATAATAAAGGAACAAAGGATTCAAGCAATCTTGGAGAGGAAGGAAGAATTTTCTAGAAGGGTCAACAACTTGGTGAACAAGTTGGAAGACTTATGAAGCAATGAGGAAAAAGATGAGAGAGAGAGAGAGAAGAAGCAACTTGTTGAAGAAGTTGAGATCCAATAGTTGAGATTAAAACTTCTTAACTAAGTTTAGATCCAAAGGTTGTAAGGAAAGAAGAGACTGGATTTTCTCTATAAATAGAGAGCAATACTCTCTTCAATTCTTCACACCAAAACCAACTCAAATCAAATGGATTGAGTAGAGAGAAAGGGAAAAAATCATAGAGGAAGTAGAAGGAGGAAGTTTTTCAAGGGTAAGTTTTCTAGTTCTTGAGTTTTAAGCTTGGTGTTATTATAATTCTTAGATTAAATGTTAGTTTGATCTTTAATCTTCCATTATAATTTTTATTTCATGTTTTTATGGTTAAATATGTCTTTATTTCGAAAATATTATGGAGCAAAATTCTTGGAAGTTATAGATCAAAGTAGCGAAAATTCGGCAAAATTTACAGTTAGACGTTTTCGAAAGTCAGTTACAAAAAGGCTAATATCTTGTGTTGAAGATGAAGTTCTAAAATTCTGAAAATTTTCATGCTTAAAGTAGACATATATAGATTTCCAAATATACCTATAGTGTGTCAATTGGAGTTTTGTGCAAGGAGATAAAAATTTTAGAAAATAGGCTACAAAATTCTGGAATTTTTCTGGGCAAGATATGAACACGTGAAAACTGGGAATTTTTATTAAGTTCTGGGCAAACCTTAGTATTTTTTCTCAAACATAGACATCCTAAGGAGTCCGGAGAATTTTATGGATCCTTGTTTCGATTTTTGTAGAATTAATTATGAATTTTCAAAGTTAGCAAAAATTCTGCCCCGAAATGCTGAATCAGCGTTTTTGGAAAAATAAAGGGATATAATTGGAGTAACAAATCCACCAGGGGTAAAAAGGCCGGTAGTGGCTAGAATATCTCCTTAAGATATTATTTACGAGGTAATAATGCGATAATACTATTATAGGATATCCGGGAAAATCGGGAGACGTACCGACCAAGCAAGCGTACCGCTATCCGAACGGACTAAGGTACGGACGCGTACTGTAACACTAACTCTGATGCTTATTGTATGCTATATGTGATAGATGTTTTCATGAAGTGATGGACAAGATTAGGTCTTGGGCCAGGCACTGTGATTAAGTTTATGGGGCTTAGACCACCTATTTTCACACATTCAGCTATACACGGGTTATGGTTTTGATAATACCGTTACATTTTTCCTAGCGCTGAGGACACGAATGTACATCGTGGCACTGGTGAATAGTGTAGACTATAATAACATACATATGCAGTGGCTGTGTTTTGTTATTATCTTTCATATGTGATTAGTGTTGTAATATCATGAGTATTTGTCATACATAAACTGTTACATAAGCATGAGGTTAACCATTACCTGAGATTCAATGGTAATTGAATCTCAGGTCTTACCATAGCTTCAGGGTCCGAGGAACCAAGGACCGAAGACAAGAGTAAGCAGAGTAAACAGCACGCGTAGAGACCCGACTGAAGATCCTATTTCTAGACTTGTACCGTTATGACAAATGTACTGTACTCTATGAACAGACGAATATACCACAGTTAATGATATATCAGTTACTCACTCTTTTACTTGGTCCGATGCTCTGCTCTGATGAAAAAAAAATTATTCCGCTTTACAAAATTGGGGTGTTACAGTTACAAATGGTCTACAAATATATTTGGCATTTTGAGAGGGTCAGTTTTTTTATTTTCTTTTTATAGGTTTTTAAACCTTTTTCCATCAAACTCAAAGTGCCAGATTTTCAAAACTAGTTTTGTCCCTATATAATTTTAGATTCATACTCAATGACATCTCAACTCCGATTGAACTCGACTCAACTATGAAAATTATTTTCTGGTCCAAATTGAACTGCTAACGAGTTCCGTCGATCTAACTGTCCGATTCAATCTCTTCTTTAATTGTTGGTATAAATACCTTGTTGAGAAGATATATATAGATATTAGTTGTTCATTTTATTGGGTTTTGGGCTTCCTTCCTATGTGGAGAAAGACCGGATAAGCCGGAGAGGTCTAATAATTGTGCAGCCAATTGAGAGAATAGAAGAAAGAAAGCGAAAAACGCAGCTTAACATGGTAGTCTCAAAGATAGGCGGATGCAAGTATAAGATAAGGGGGCACGTGCCCCCTTGATTTTTGATTTTTTTTTATTATAAAAAAAAATCAAAGCTTTTATTCAAAGGTGATCCGGACATATTTTATTCAAAGAAGGGGACACGGCTCACCCTTGCCGACATATTTTATTCAATCGGTTCACCTTGTGGACATATTTTAGCATTATGACCTCAATTGGGAAAGATCTGCTTCCTTTTTTGAGATACTTTCCTAACATTTTGTTGCCTTTTTCTTTGTATTTTATGTGGATATTCGCAGCACAAAAAATTGCTTGGAGCATGTAGGTTGCTAATTTTCCGTCATGAGCATTTTATGGCTAACACTTGCTCTTTTTCTTATTGATGATGATCAAACTTGCAACTGATGACAAGTGAAAACCTTTTGAATCCTTTTTTTTTTTTTTTTGTGCTTTTGATGACAAGTGGAAAAAAATTTTGGGGGCAGCGCCTCCGCACCCCTCCCGTTAATAGTGCCCCCCTTCCATAAATTTCTGGATCCGCCCCTGAGTCTCAATAAATCAACGCTTATGCACTTGTTGATAGTTGGATTGAGCTTTAATTTGGTCATCAAATTCATAACATATAGTTCATCTTTTTCAACGGTGGGATCATCGTTTGGAGGCTTGGTGTGATAGATATTGAGTTTGAGGTGAGTTATGTTTTTCTGGGTATTTTCAGTTTCTCTTTTCTCTATTATAAGTTTGTAGCTTTGGTGGTTTGGCTGGGTGATTACACGTGTTTGTGCATCTGATTGAGATTCTCAACCCTATTTTGACCATAGTGGATTTATTAGTTTGGACAACCCGTGGCTTTCACCCTTGAATTGAGAGGGTTTTCACGTTAATAATTATAACGTCTCTAGTTCTATTTGATTTATGTCATATACTTTTTGTTTATTTATTTTCTCATAAACTCTTCCAAGTGATAGGTATATTTAATATCAACTGCATGCGCTCTTTCTACCTCTTTTCACCTACTGATTATTGTTGCACTGTGTCATTTGCTACCATGAGTTAAACGGCGCTCTGTTTCACCCCAAAGTTGGATCAATAATGTGATGTGACAAGAAAGCAAAAAAATCAAATGGACGGTGCAATAAGATTGAACTACCAAGTTACATATTACGTACGTTAATTATGAATCCATTGAAAAGGAACAAGAAAATTAAGGTAAAGGAAAATTTGTGAAGAGAGTTCACGGATCATGACAAACTTACCGGTGAAGTTATAATATCACGGGGTATGTGAAAACAAGGTACATTAATTAGTGATGCTATATATATTATTCACACACTTCGTGGATGATATATTAAATACAGGGACAAGGACAGATGTTTGAAGTTAATTAGTGTGCTTTGATCCATCATCATTAGTGTAAAAAAAGGTAGAAGAAACACTCGTTTGTCTGGTTTAATGATTTAGGTTTTCATGTCAAGCATCGATGCTTTAAGAAAAAGACATTAATGTAATGAATTTGGCTTTGGACGAACTATGTATTGGCTGGCTTCTAGCTGGATTATCCTAAAGGAATTAAGCAATTTTCAAAGTAAATCTGGTGATTAGACCTTTAATGTTAAAAAGCAGTTCAAGTTGGTTAAAGAGAAAATTATAATAAAGGATCTAAATAATAATAATATTTATTAATAAGGATCATAATACTAGTAATTATTTTAAAGAACCAGAAATTAAAACATTAAAATAGAAAAACGGATTGCCCTAACTAGATTTCCTATATTCTCTCTAATTAAATTAGAATCTAGAGTGATTGATAAATAATGATAAATAGAAATCAAATCAGAATGTGTAAAACTACTAGTGATCATCATCGTCATTGCAATACTTGTGTTTTCTTAATGGCTAGCTAGATAATGGAAAGGCTTTCTTATTATGTGTAACACTAATGGTTTTGTTCATGACACTATGAAGGAGCGTCCTTTTCATGATTTTATCCAAATGATTTTTAAGTTCGTCGTGGTGGAGCTTTCCGAATGATTACTTTATTCCAAAAATATTAAAGACATCAATTGTTTAAAGATAATTGTCACCATCAATAAATTAAAGAAGTCGGTATTGATTTTCCCCGCCCTAGGGGGGGGGGGATTTAGAATAAGGAGTGTAGATATTAGATTTGAAACAAATAATATGAAAGGGATGTGATTTCCTTCACTTAGAGGATGAGAATAAAGGTTGCCGACATTAATGGTGGAGTTGGTAGAGGTGATGCGAAGTGAAAAGCATGGGTCATTCCTCTTTAAAAGTGTCAATGGCTACCTTTAATTTGAGAAAGTTCGCATCACCTTGAAATCTCATTGAAGCCTAGATTTGGGAGTTGGGATGGTCGCAGGTCGTCGCGACAGAGGTGGAGAGAATGTGAGATGGTGGAGGATGAAGATTGAAGATGAAGTTCGCATCAATTACTCCAGATTCTGATTTAATAAGAGAGAATATAGGAAATATGGCTAAGGCCCCGTTTGGATCAAAGAAAAGGTGGGAATGGAAAGGAATGGAAATGAAAAGAATGGAATGGAATGGAAAATATTTTGCCTCGATGCTTTTGGTTAGCACTGGAAAAGAAAATGGGTTGATAGGAAAATTTTTGTTTGGTTGAAAGAAAATAAGGTAGGAAAATGAGGGAAAATACCATTTTACCCTTAAGATAAAATATTTTTTTTTATACCACACAAAACCAACCACTCGAGCACAGTACAATATGCAAATGGGTGTCGAAGATATGTCGATAATCTGAGAGGTTTAGTTGACGATGATGAGAGAATGAGATGAGGTGAAAGACAATGGCGATATGACGAGTTTGACGAAGAAGGCAAAATTTAAAGAAGGCAATATGACGATTTTGACGAAGAAGGCAAAAGAAAATGACGAGAGGGAAGCCTCGACAACTTGCAGAGAGGAAGCGGACTTGTGGGAGTGTGATTCGGGAAATGGGAATAAGGTTCAACGCGTTTTATAAATGAGAATTGAAGCGGCCGACGCGTTTTATGGGCATTCTTGAGCATTCTCTCGGCATAATGCCCATGGCATTATGGAGAATGCCTGGGCATTCTCCAGATGCCATTGGCATTCTCGAGAATGCCAATGACTCTAATTTTTAAAAATAAGAATTTCTGGGGTTTTCAATTCTCGAGAGTTTAGTGACAATACCCGAGAATGCGTAGTGTAAGAATATTGGAGAATCAAGATAAAAACATGGTTCCTCAAATTCTCGAGAATTCCATATGATTCACTAGAATGCGAGACTTTGGCTCTCTCGAGAATTGCCTATCAAAATGAGTTCTAAGTGAACTCTGATCATCTCCAATTCTCGAGAATCTCTTGATGATTCTCTAGAATCCTTGATTTAGAGAGCTTGACAAGAGTTTTCCTTGACAATTCTCGAGAACTTCTTAAAGATTCTCGAGAATGATGATTTAATTGTGAACAGTAAATACTTGCGCCACTTAGAAAAATTAGCAAATCCCGATATTTCTCGAGAATTCATTATTAATTCTCGAGAATGCTTTAGAAATTACAAGAACAATGATACATCAATTCTCGAGAATGCTAACATCATTTTTGAGAATTACCATACTCTGTAAATCTCTGTTTTCTAGTTGCAGAACAGGGGAACCTACAAAAAATAATCTAGGAACTCCAATGCTTAAGTTACTCTCTATTAATTCAAAACCTTATAATCTTTCATGTCTTGTTATCATCAAAATCGGAGCTAACACAAATTACTTGCGGCCAATTACAATTACTCGTTACTTGAGTAACGTCGGAATTGAGGAACAAAAATATCATTCCCACGACTTCAACCGGTTTTTTCACATATTTTCATTATGACACTCGACTATGCATCATTTCACTAGAGCGTACAAGATATTATGCATAGTCTCTGTTTATCTCTATTTTAAGATCATTGAATAGGGGATATGAGGGAGGAAACACAACTTAGGTACATAACTTTAGAACTTTATATATATTAAACGTAGTTCCATACAATATATTTGTCTATCGTTTGTTGTCAATTGCACGCTTACAGTTGCCTTTGACAAAATTATAAATATACATGGGCACCAAAAAAAGTCCAGCCATGGAACTTCCCAAAAATTCAAAATAAGATCTGACAGACTTTCTCAAAAAATTCAAGTTAACCCACGAAAATCTATGTCCCTAGCAATGACCGAATCCATGCTTCCTTGAATGCAATGGGAATCTGCTCAAAGGAATTTAGCAGTTGTTGTGAAGTGACAATCTTAATATGGGCGGTGGTCAGCTCCTCCACAATAAGACCAGGAACTTCCAACAAATGTTGAAACAGCTCAGCTTCCTTGACTTGCATCTTAGCATGATGCGAAGCCCGAGATAAATGTGCTCCCAGATTGTCAAAAACTCTCTCTATTGTGCCATCAAGTGAGGACATGGTTTCCCTCAAAACATCTGCAACCGTATCATTCTTCCCCATTTTCCTCCTCTTCCTTGCGCTACCTGAGCACTCACCGCCGACTCCATGGGCATAATTACCAACGGGTGGGACATGGAACTCAGGGTGGCCTCCACATGTATTGGGGACTCGGGGATCACTTCTTCTTCTTCAAGAATTTCTTCTACCATGCCTTTTGGTGATTTACGGTAGTCACCGATCGCCCTATCTTTGGACCAAACAAAACACATATCTTGGAAATGGGGTAGGCACTTGTTTCTGTACGTTCCAGCCCTCTTGTGTACCTAACAAACAAGTGAATGTGCAATTAGTAATAACTGTTTGGCAAGTAATGTATAGGAAATGAGAAATGGTCACCAACCTTGATGTACTCATCTCACACTTCCTTGTCTGCAACAACACATTGTCTATCTGAATCCCATCCAAATCCAGATGTGTTCGAGCCATACACCATATCGTATTCCACTTGCCAGGCCAATTTCATTGTTTTGATGCGCGATATTATGTGAGGATTTCCTTTGATTTCTGAATTAGTTGGCGCTCCAAAGATCAATTCTTCCAATCGATTGGCATACCCTGACTTGAACCCATTGTCCGCCATAAACCTCATTCGTCTCGTTGAGTAAGGTACTCAACCAGAAGTTTGTCTTCGTCAGCTATCCACATGTGAAACTTTTGTGTTTGTGAGTCTTCCATTCTACCACTACACAAATCAAAAGTAGTTAATCCATAACAAGTAATTAAATACATGAGTAACATTTTAACCCCTGCAACTCCAGCTAGGATAAAGAAACAAACACATTCACAATATCTACTTATTTCAGTGTAAACAAACAAAGGTTTTACAACGGGATGTTTATCAATTAATACACCAATGCTAATCGTCATCAGGATCTATTAGCCAAATAAGCATTGAAAATGTCAGTAGCCAGGTTATCTCTAAAATTGTTCCATGCAGCAGAAGTTTCCATCGTAGAAATTGGTGGAATTTCTTGACTTGGGTTTGGGGGTTCCAATGAGTCCAGTTGTTCATCTAATGGGTCACGCACAATTGATCTTCGAATAAGGTTATGGAGAAGGCAACATGCCACAATATATCTGTTCTGAATGTTTATCGAGATAGGATGAAGGAGTTCGAAGGATTCCCCATCTTAACTTAGAATACCAAAGCATCTTTCAATGATATTACGCGCACATGAATGTCGCATGTTAAAGCATTCATTTGAGTCGCGGTTGGTGGCCCGCTCTCCACTCATTAAGGTGGTAACGCCGGCCACGGTACGGTAAGGAATCCATCACGTTAGTGTAACCAAAGCATCTACTAAGTAGTACTTTCCTCGCACATCAACAAGCAGTCCATTTCTCAAAGCCAAACTTTGTAAGAGACTCAATACAAATATTGATAGAACAAAAAATGTAATACCCTAAAATTCATGTTTATCATAAATATTATATTTTGATAAAAAGTGCCTATTAAAAAGGGAATTTTCTCTAAGAATTAAGGTAATCAAAAACCAAATTCTCTAATTTTATTTTGGGATCATAAAATACCACAAAATTACCATATTAAAGCCTAGTCTTATATAATCATAAGAGCAATAAAATGCTATGGAGATACTAAAATTTATTAAGAGAGATTAATTAAAGTTGAAGGTCCAATTTTAAGAGTATGATAAAATTATCATGTTAAAACATGGTTCTTATGTAACCAAAATAATCAAGGGGGTGTTATGAAACCACTTGAATTAATTAAAGGGAATTAACCATAATTAGGAGGCAATTAAATTTGCACTAATTAAAATAATAGTATAATACCCCAAAATTCATATGTCTCTTGAATATTATAATTTGGCGAATAATACCTATTTAAAATAAGGAAAGTATGTTGTCTCTAATTTTAGTAATTTATTTGTTTATTTTCCTTGGAATTTAAAGAGGCAAAAATCCAATGTTATTTTAGGGACCATAAGTTGCCCTATGATTATTAAAATAATGCATGGTGCATAAATGACCAGAGTAAACCCAAAAGTTGTGAGAAAATAATTAATCCAATTAAAGAAAATTGCCAACAATTAGTAGATAATTAAATCTACATTAATTGAATTAATTTCATAAACTTTCATAATTAATTTGATAACATGTGTTGAAGGCATAATTAGGGATATATGACCTTAATTAAGAACCAATGGCTAATAAAGGACTAAGATTTGCATATAAGTAGTTTCTAATGATCATAATTAATCTTAGAACCAATCATTTTTTTTTTTTTTTGATAATATAGAACCAATCATATTTTGACAATTACACTTAACTACTTTATTAGGGATGCTAATTAAGATTAGGTATGGAGGGGTAAGATTAAATTTAATAAAACTAAATCCAAAGGCTTTAATTAAGCCTCATAAAGCCAAATCCTTGTGAAATTGAATTGACCAATGATAAATCAAGAAAATATTCTTAATCCTCATGAAATTGATTGGACCAATGAGAGATTAGCATAAATGGAAGGTCAAGATTAGATTTAATAAAGCTAAAATCTAATGGTCTAAATTAACTACATAAAGCTTAATCCATGAGAAAAGGTTTTGACCAATGAGAGAGAAAAAAAAAATTAAAGCAAATTTGATAAAGTTTGAAATCCTAGAGTAAATTGGATAATGATTTGAAATCCAAGAAATATCGATGTACACAAGTAAAAACTCAAAATAACAAATAAAGTGAGAATTTATACAAATTTAAATAGTTGTGAAGAAGTAGGAACCCTGAGGAGAAAATATAAGGATTTATCTTGAACCCACATAATTTAACCTCGAAAGTAAGCCTAGTAAAGACTATTTTTGCAAACGTTGAAGAATAAGCTTAGTACAACCAGGAGAATCTCATTAGACCATAAATCTGGATATCCAACTACTAATCAAAAAGCATACTCAGAATTTAAAAGTATTAGTGATTGATTAGGCAACCAAAAATGAAATTTGTTAAAGTAAAACCGAAGACTCAGTTGGAAGAAACTTTTTCATTAAGTATGGGTCCAATGGTTAAGATTAAAACTTCTTAACTAAGTTTAGATCCTATGATGGAAATTGAGGAAGAGGAAGTTCAAAATAATTGCAAGAATGCCATGACATTTCACTATAAATAGAGGGCTTCCTTCTTCATTCTCTTCACACCAAAAACCATTCTAAGCAAGAGTGGAGTGAAGCAAGAAGGAGGAGGGAGTAGCAAGAGTCTTCAAGAGGTAAGCTTGTTTTTAGTTTATAGTCTTTAGTTTTATAGTTCTTAGTAGTTCTTAGTTGTTCTTAGTAGTTTTTAGTATAAAGGTTAGTTTGATCTTTAAATCTTCCAAAAAGTTTTTATTTTCATGTTTTTATGATTAAAAATGTCTTTTTCGAAAATATGGTGGAAAATATTGTGGAGCAAAATTCTTGGAAGTTGAAGATCAAAGTAGCGAAGTTCGGCAAAATTTTCGAGTAAAATTTCTGGGCGAACAAAGCAAAAGGAAATGATAATATTTTATGTTGGAAATGGAGCCCATAAATCACGAAACTTTCCAGAAATAAAGTAGATATGTAGGGATTTCGGAAAAAATCTAATATGTAGCGTTTTGATTCTTGTACAAACAGATACAACCGGTTGAAGTTAGACCATTTTTATGGACGAAATTCTGGGCAACGTTGTGAAAAATGAAAACTTGGAATTGTTCATAAATTCTGGATATATACAAGTATTTTTTATTGAAAGTAGACATCCTAAGGATCCTAGGGAATTTTACAGATCCTCGTTTCAATTTTTCTAGAATTAATTATGATTTTTCAAAGTTGATGCAAAATCTGCTCAGAAAATTCAGTATTGTGTTTTTAAATAAATGTAAGGGCAAAATTGTAATTAACAAATCCACCAAGGGTAGAGAGGTAAATAGAGGTGAAAATATCCCTTAGAATATTATTCTAAGTATTATGGTGATATGTTAGGATATCCGGGAAGTCCGGGGCTGGGTTTTTTCAAAGGTCAGGCATGTGGCCATTACACGGTGAAAGGTACGTTCGAGTACTGTAACACTAACTCTGATGCTTATTGTATGCTTATATGTGATAGATTAATTCAAAAAGTCATGGACAGGACTTTGTCTTGGGTCATGCACCGTGTCTAAGACTCTGTCTTAGTTCACTGTTTATACATTCAGCTTTATTTATACGGGTTATAGTCCTGGTAATGCCGTTGAGTTTTCCTAGCACTAAGGACACGAGGAGCTGTCGTGGTACTGGTTAGTGCAAACATGGTTGACTGTGCATGTGCTATGTGCTATGTACTGTTGTTGTGATTGACATTACATCTACTGTGTGCTTATGTATTATTGTAACCTTACATCTGCTGTGTGCTATGTATTGGTTAATCTTTGTAATGTTATGAATATCTGTCATACATATTTTGTCATACATAAGCATGAGGTTAACCGTTACCTGAGGTTCAATGGGTATTGAACCTCAGCCCTTACTTTAGCTTCAGGATCCGGAGTGAATAGGATCGAGGACAAGGGTAGTAAAGCAGGCATAGGACAAAATTTGGAGAAAGTGCTTTTGATATGTACTTAACTTTGTAGTCATTCGAAATTTTTGTATCACTATGGAAGCAAACATATACAATACAATGGATGTTTATCAGTTAGTCTTCAATTTAAATACTTCCGATGCTCTACTCTGATCAAATATTTCAAAAAAAAAAAAACGCTTCCGAAAATTGGGATGTTACAAAAAAACACACCAGCTAGAACTTTCAAACCATGTCTCCTCCTTATCGCGTCCCTCAAGACCCTTCCATCCGCAGTAGATCCTTCCCATCCAGGCATTGTCCATCCGGTGAGCATACTCCAAGAACATTAGTAGTTATATCTCCTTTTCTGTTCCGATATCGACCCTTCTGGTGGGCTGCCACTTGTACTCGTATATGGGTACCATCCAAAGCCCCCAAACACCCCTGCCATTAACAACGTATATGAAGATGAAAATAATTTTTGCAATGCAGATTGAAATAACAAAAGTCTAGAGTATTTACCTTAAACAATTTACAACGATCCTCCGTGCAATCGTCTCTAATAGGATCTGGTGTCTTCAATAGCCGATCTTGTAGTTTCGGGGTGGCATTCAAAACGAGCTTGAAATATCGCTTATTGTTTCACCCGACCTTCCAAACTCAAATTGAACTACTCGGTTCTTCACATGATGGGCTAAAATGTGTAAGAACATGGCAATTTGCTCATCAACTAACATATGCCTCGTAGGTGGAGCCCTCCGATTGTGTCCAAGATGTGGCACGGGGCATCAAATGTTGCACTTGTTCATCCTAATCGATTGAAGCAAGTAGTGTTGCTAGTATAAACCATTGCTCGAGGTTCGCTCTCTTAGAGTGGAAATCTAGCCTAAATGAGCTATAAGGGATTTCTCTCATACGCCTACTTGTGGCTACGACAAACATTGCCACAACCATTTTTCTTAGTGCTAAAACTATAGCTAAACATGGCCAACACCTCAACTAGACATTCATGGATTTTGCTATCCATGGGCTAAGCAAGACAAAAACCAAAGAGGCTGAAAGTAAAGAAAGAGAAGATAGATGGAGAAGAACCAATGAACCCGTTGTGAGATGAGATGCACGGTGTCGTCGTTGAAATTCTACTCTCCTCACGTTCTCCACGGGTCTCGTTTTCTAGGCTCGTGTCCCCTTTTATAGAGGTAGCTATGTTCAGGGGCAAATTGGACTTTGGTACATTTGTAGAGCGGCTGGAAAATGGCTTCCCACCATTTTTGGTGGGAACCCACTTTCATTTGAACGTGGGAAAATGGAGCGGCGCGGGAAAACATTTTCCTAGGAAAATTTGAACCAAACAACTGCCACCACTGGAAAATTTGAATTTTCCTTTTCCCTCCCTTGATTTCATTTGATCCAAATGGGGCTAAGGGATAATTTAGTCTTTGTATTTTAATGTTTTAATTTCTGGTCCTTTAAGATAATTACCATTTTTTAGGTCCTTCTTAATAAATATTATTTTTCTTAGGTCCTTTATTATAATTTTCCCTTGGTTAAAACCTCTTCTAGATTCAACATGGAGATTCTATTGCTAATTTATATAGACTTCCAAAAATAGGTAGTTTTCAAAGATATCTCAGTCCTATTTGGTAAATATCTCACACTAATTTCCTTTTTGATATAAAGAGCTGAGGATTGAAACTTAAAAAATTGGGTTGGGATTGATCATATATATGGATGAGAATTGCTGGTGACAGTTCACATGACATAGTTCTAATTTATTTAGTTTGTTCTTTACATTAATTAGATAAAAGTTTGTCCAATTAAATGATGGGGTTTAAACTTCTCATGTTGCATGAGAAAAAGAAGATTCCTACACACATGAAATGGTGGGACCCACATATATATATAGTGGGTCCCACCATTTCATGTGTGACATGAGAATATACTTCTCCTACAACATGAGAAGTGTTTTTTCCTTAAATTATTGAACCTCAACAATTATTTAACGACAATCGATTAAATATATGTTCGGTTGCATTTTACAATAGTGACTCAAAATATTTAATGTGCTCTACCTGGCCGGCCAATCATGCATATTCATTGAATTTGTGTGAACATTTTCATCTGACATTTTAGTTTTAAATATTGATATTATTTCAATTATGATTTTATAATAAATGTAGCAAGCTAATTGTAAATGTTATATGTAATTCTCTACACATACTTATATCTACATACTTAAAAACACATGATAATCTTTTTCTTTACTTGATTTTCCTCATTTTATTTTCTTTTCTCGTCCACTCATATCATTTACCCTCTTCATGATCATTGAATCAAGATCCAATTATGCATCATTTAATATTTTTATTAAAATCTTATTACAATAGAGAGAAGGATGTGAAGGAAATGAAGAGAATGATGTGAAGAAAATATTAAATGTGAACCATTAGATCTTGATCAAATAGTCATAAAGGGGGTAAATGTGAAAGTGAACCGGAAAAAAGAAGGGGGGGGGGGGGAGAGACGCCAAGTCTTTTTTTTCCTCCCTTTTTAAATTACATGGCCACGCCTAAAACATGGAGAAAGAACAAGACTAGTTTTAGTTATTATTATTAATTAAAAAAATTCCTACACTTTAAGGGTGGACCATTAAGAACCCAAATATTCCAACTATTATGATCTCAAAAACGAAAACGAATCAATTAATCTCGAATAATACAATTCCTTATCATTTTGATGGAGTTGGTAATCAAGACGGTGATTTTGGGAGAACTCATAATGGATGAGATAGATCATATATTCATATATATATATATATATATATATATATATATAGCTTCTGTAGACTCATAGTAAACATTCACATGTGTGTTTTTTTTTTTTTTCATCAAAAGTTGAAGCCTAGCTAACAAAATTTCAGAGTTTATTGGCCATATAGTACAAGGTTGGAAACCAATTTAATGAAGCACTTAATCCAATTTTCTTGAACCTATGTTTGGACAAGAAGAAAAGTAGGAGGGAAAACTATTTTAAAAAAATAGTTTTCCATCATAATATTCATCAATCCCCTATTTTTCAAACATAGCTTGAAAATTTTAAATATGTCCACCACATGTTGCTGCTTTATTGATGCAAGTTATAGAAGCCAAGGTGGGTAATATTCATTAATCCCCTATTTTTCAAACATAGCTTGAAAATTTTAAATAGGTCCACCACATGTTGCTGCTTTATTGCTGCAAGTTATAGAAGCCAAGGTGGGTTCTAATTAGATGAGGGTGCGATTTTTTTGTAGCATGTTCTTTCTCATTTTCTTTTAGTTACTCATAAAAACTTTTAGATTAATTGAATTCCGAAGCTCGTCGTATTGATAGTAGGCCTTACAATTTAAAGAGAGCACACGGAGAGAGAAATATACATAAACTATACACAGACATGACAATAATTAGAATTTGATATGAAATATATTAAAAATGAGTTATCTGTTATAATTGAATCAACCTTTTGTCTATGATGAATAATTCTAACCCTTGTTAATCAAATGTCTTTTGACAAGGACATACCGTTCATTTAGTTTTTTTTTTTCGATTTTTTTAAATGGGATTATTCTTATGGTAACCTTTAGTTTTAAAATACAAAAGATATTTTATTAAAGAATATTTGTAAGTCTAGTAACCAGTCAACATCCTTTCTCATCTGTAGACTGGCCGTATAGGAGGCAAGTGTAGTGCGAGATAAAGAAATTAAAAACAAAATCAAACTGCTACAAATTAAAATATATTTTATTAAATGATGACCTAATCTATCAGAACGGTTCGATTAAATTGAATTATTTGCCACCCAGTACCATTAAATAAATTATTTGGTGCATATTTAATTAATGACTTAATCCGCCACTTCTAACAAGGGAAAAAAGTATTTGTCACTATCGATCTTTTTTCTAATTATTGCTACGCATTATATAATATATTCTTTCGTTAATCAATTTTTTCCCCTCAATGGCGAGTACTTTTGAGTATTGAAGGATTAGATTCAGATAAAACTATTTATAAATGTGGATACAAACATTTAAATATTCAATTACGAATTACCTTGAGTTTGTAAAAGTATTTATTTACCATAATTTTAGTAAGAAGATTTGATAGTAAAAAACATAAGAATTGTATTTTAAAACTTTTCCAATATTAACTAAACTAGATTCAGTCAGATTGTTGATATGTTGTCTCCCTAAAAATTAAAAGAAACATTAATTGGCTGATGGAATATTCCATCAAGTGTTATATTTATTTTTTTAAAAAAAACTAACAGAGGTTCTTAAATATATTATTATTGAAAAAAAAGGAAATAATCACGGGTTACACTAAACATGATTAAATATATAATTAAGCACTCTGCAGGTTAACGATAGAGTATTAGAGAAAAAATTTTCATTATTAAAGGATATATTAAACTAATCAAAAGAGATCGAATTAAAATTTAAAACCACGTCGCACCTGCCATTTTGACCCACAAAAAAAATAAAAATAAAAAAAGTTAAAGAAGCAACGTCGTTTAGTGAATAAATTAAAAGTAGAGGACACCACACTACCCTACTAATTATGGACCTCCACGGCCCCTACCTTTTATATATATATAAAGGAAGTGGGCGAGAATGAATAATGATGATGATGCAAACATAGATTTATCATTTCATTCTGTTCTTATCCACTGAACTGCTACTATATACATCAGCACATGTTACCTAACTTTGTATTTTCTGCTAAACAAATTCCACTCAGATCGCCGCATTTCATTTTCTAGTTCTTTTTCTATAAGCAGCGACAAATTAACATTATTCGCCCATGTTTCGTGTCCAACATTTGTATTATCGCTTCTATATATATGTTACAGTTTCTGTGTCCAAGAATGATATAGGAGGCATGGAGGAAGGTTTTGCTATAATATTGAGATTATACAAAATAGTCAATGTGGTGAAGAAATGTCCTGAGCTATGGATATTGACTGTGGTAACGTGGGTTGTTCAGTGCGATATATACACTGCCAAAAAAAAAACTGGGGTTTGAGTAGTGGTAACGCGGATCCGATATATATATATATATATATATCTCTCTGTGTGTGTTCAATATACCGGATCCACCTTTATATATTTGTGTATATATTTTGTTTTGGAAGTTTCAATGAGGACTCTGAATGTCACTATTTATGGATGTCTTCTAAGGAAAGAAAAATTTTGTCGCTGAATTTTTCAACGGCCAATATGTTAGAAGTACTGTCACTTACAATCCATCACTATATGGTTTCGACTTTTGGAGGCTGTAGTTAAAAAAAAAACAAAAAAAAAAACATATTTCACTATGAGTCAACTAACTTCCCGTGACAATAATAAAGGAGTGACGCCAAAACTTCAATTTCAGTTCGTTTTTCTTCTTTCATTTTGTTGATATATATTTAGTACACTAGCACTAGCATATCCACAAGCAAATTTTGGTTTACCACTATATGTCATATTATGAGTAACCTGCTATTATATCATTTTTTCACTTTACTTCAAAAATAAAGAATGAACTTACACACACACACACACATATATATAGCTCCAACTATAATCAGAGTTTAATATAGGAGTAGCAGAAAATGATTAGTGGTGGAATAATCAATTGGGTTAAGCTCATGAAGTTAAGGGCGCGTGTTGATGATGAGTCCTGATCTCTTAGAAAACAGATTTGTTTGGAATTAGGGGTGTATAAAATGACCCTACAATATAATAATTGAAGAAGAAGATAAACAAAACGGTTGACCATGTGATTGATTGACACGGAAGCAGCCCCAATTACCATATGTTAGGTGGAGCTTTATATATACTCAAACCAATTATGGGGTTGATAAAATGATATAATAATAGATTAATTAATTTAAGAAAGATAATAATTGGCGAAAACATCGATATAGTGGTCGATTTGGTCTTTTACGCTCAAAGTCTTCCCATGCATGCATCTTGTTTATTAACTGGAGGGCCTAGCTAGCTCTATATGCTTTCATATCAATCTATCAAAATATATATTCAACAATTCCCAATTAAGAAGGAAACACAATCTCAGTTTTTGCAATTTGCATGTAGAATGTAATTAATTTCCTAATTATATATTATATTCAGAGAGTGAAAAAGATATTTAGAAAAGTCGTACTGTTTATATATATATATATTAGTTAAATATCAAATCTTGTATTCCGAGACTCTGCCTTATTACACAAATAAATCAGGTGCATAAACAATACATAACTATATATTATTTCTAATTAAAATAAATTAATCATTCTCCCCGATTCTAAATGTAAGAGCTAGTAGAGATGTTTGTATTGACTCTAAATATAATATTTCAATTGACTTTGTCTCTCAAATTTATAATTGGGAAAATTCCTTTCATGTCCCAAGGGACCAAGAAAATATCAAAAAAGTCTAAAGGGATATTCAAATGTCAGAAAAGTCTCATTAACAACTCATTTTATAGGATTAACAACTCCCATGTGTAGGATTAACAACTCCATATGTGGGATTAACAACTATCTGAGACTTTACTCGACATCTGAATTTTCTTTGGGGCTTTTTGACATTTTCTTAGTCTTTTGGGACCTGAAAAGAATTTTCCCTTTATAGTTCCCCGTAAACTCTCTCTATTGATTGCATACAGTGAAGAGATTTTTCATTAAGGGATAGCTTAGTCTCTTATGGAAATGATTAAAAGAGGTACTTTAGGATAACAAATACACAATTTTTTTATGAATAACTAACGTAACTTAACTAACTTTCTTAATATCTATAAGTTAAGTAGCTACTACTTAGCTTCTATTTTAGGACTCAGGAAGGGATACTATTTTAGATTCTTGGACCATTACTATAGAAATCGCGATATATGATGGTTATTACCTATCATATGTAATGGTTCCAAACCGTCATATATGTAGGCACTATAAAAGCTCGATGGAGAGAAATTATGGTTATGAATTGTTATTTATTCTAGACATGCTATAACGGTTATAATATAACACTCATTATGTAATCAAATAATACAGTGCCTAAACATTATGGTTATGAATTGTTATTTATTCCAGACATACTATAACGGTTATAATATAACACCCGTTATGTAATCAAATAATACATGATATATGCTATGATTAAGTACTTTATTTTGTTTTCTTAATTTCTCTGAAACAAGGGGTCAACAAGCTTTTACATTAAGGGCAAGATGTAGTACAAAGTTATGCAATAACAAAAGTTTAGTGGCCGGCCAAAAAAAAACAAAAATTGAGTTAAAAATAATGAGATCGAGATGGAAAATAGTTCTCGTACTTTTTAAAAAAAAATTATAAAATTATAAAAATAATAATAATAGTAATAACAATAATATCATTTTCTTCTGTTGTGTTTTTTGACCTTTTTATATTGTAAACCCAGTATATCCCCAAGTCACTCGAACTTGAGCCTAATATTTATTAGACGGGAAGCATTAACTCTTGATAAGTGTTATACTTGTTAGATTACTCCTTATACTTTTTTTTTTTTTTTTTTTTTTTTTTTTTTTTTTTTTTGAACTTCTATTTTTACCATGAAACATTTCATGGCGGACGAGTTATTACAGTGCAGGAAAAAAGGTTAAAAATATAGATTTAACCGTACGTGAACCCAGCCGTCCAAAAAATCGCGAACACAACTCTCTTTTAATTATTGTGCTTGTTAGGCTTTTAATTACTATGCTTGTTAGATTACTCCCTGTATAACTATTTATAGAGATTATTGAAATTAGTTATTTGTAATAAATCTATTTTTTTTTTCTAAAAATACCTTTTAATCATTTGCATTGAAAACTTTCCTTATTCTTAAAAACTTCTTTTAATTTATATAAGCAAATTGTTTGAAAAATGAATGGAGCAAACCTAACGACGAATCTTCATTGAGCCACCGACGACTAAGAGTTTCAGGCAACGGTGAAGGACATGCGACGGACAATACAACTTCAGCCGTTGGGAGAGAGAGAAAGAGACGCTAAATATTAGGGTCCATTTTTTTTTTTTTTTTTTTTTTTTTTTTTTTTTGTGGGGGGGGGGGGGGAGTAGGCTAAAAAGGCACTTCAATGAACCAACCACAACGAACGGGTTATGGCGACGATGACGAAGAGCTTCAGTGGATGGGAGTGGTGAGGCGTCGATGAGTAGGGCTTGATGGGGAAGAGATAGGTGCCAAAGATTGTGTTTGTCAATTTGGAGTTTGAATCAAGCGCCTTTTTAATTTTCTGTATGTTTTAATAAGGGTAATTAGGTGCCAAAGATTGGGTTTGTCAATTTGAAGATTTCAAGTGACTTTAGATGTTTTTGTCAATTTTTTTTTCTTTTTTTGCTTGGGACCTCAGTGCAATTTTCCTTATCCCCCTACTATGAGACTCGTTTGAGAAGACATGTATTGTGGCACAAGTTTAACTTATATAACTTACCATGTCAAATTGTCAATATGACTTGAAACGTACATGAAGCCCCGTAATTAATGATCGATAAGATATACTCTTCTCCGGTTCTAAATTTAAGTTGATATTAAATTCATATATTTATCAAATTTTTTTTTCACTAACCCTTATTGATATTCCTTCAATAACAATTAAATAGGAAAAAGATGCAAGGAATTAAAGAAGCGGATTAGAGTATTTTAAAAAAACATATAATATTAACTACTTTGATTAAATTCTTAATCTATTTAAATTAGTTAATTATATCTTACATTAAAGATAAGAGAAGTAATATATTAGAGAGATGTTCTATAGGCTAATGGGAAATATAAGAGAAATATGAAGTGGGAGTAGTGAGATTGGCATCAAGATCCTCAGGTGCTTGTGGGGATAGAGTTAAGGTTAGGTGGAAGAAGGCAAATGAGTGAAAATGGTCCTGAGAAGAGGAGGCACAATGTAAAGGCAAAGGTGGGGTGTAAATTAGGGTTTGGCATGTGATATGTTCCCACAACATGTGTATATTGTCAAAGGCATATCAAGACATGTAAAGGGAAGGAGGTAATGCCTCCTTTTTCTCTTGTTTGTTTTTGTTCGTTTTCTCTTCTCTGTGTTTAGATATTTTGTTCAGCATGGATTCATGGGACCCGATTTTCCTACTAAGCTTAACATGGATTCATGAGACCCAATTTCCCTACTATGTTAAAAGCTTAGTAGGGAGAACTCATTAGATCTGAACCGTTTGGATGTGATTTTGAACAGTCTAATTAATGTTGATACAAAATGTAAGATCTATTTCACATGTTTAACAAACAAACAAAAATTCAAACTAACCTTGTTGATATTCCTTTAATAACAATTAAGCAGGAAAAATAGGCAGAGAATTAAGGAAGATGATTAGGGTGTTTTAAAAAAACATATCATATTAACTAATTTGATTAACATATTAATCTATTCAAATTAGTTAATTATATCTTACATTAAAGATATAGGAGAAGTAATATATTAGAGAGATGTTCTATAGGCTAATGGGAAATATATGAGAAATATGAAGTGGGAGTAGTGAGATTGGCATAAAGATCTTCTAGGTGCTCGTGGGGGTTGGGTTAAGGTTAGGTGGAAGAAGGCAAATGATTGAAAGTGGTCCTGAGAAGAGGAGGCACAATGTAAAGGCAAAGGTGGGGTGTAAATTAGGGTTTGGCATGTGATATGTTCCCATAACATGTGTACATTGTCAAAGGCATATTAACACATGTAAAGGGAAGGAGGTAATGCCTCCTTTTTCTCTTGTTTGTTTTTGTTCATTTTCTCTTTTCTGTGTTTAGATCTTTTGTTCAGCATGTATTCATGGGGACCGGTTTCCCTACTAAGCTTAACATGGATTCATGGGACCCGGTTTCCCTACTAAGCTTTTAGCTTGGTAGGGAGAACTTATTAGATTTAAGCCGTTTAAATATGATTTTGGATGGTTTAATGTTGATACTAAATGTAAACATATTTCACATATGAGGGAGTATCACATGAAAAATAAAGATGATTAGAGTGTTAAAAAATCATATTAACTAATTTGATTAACATCTTATTCTATTCAAATTAGTGTGGCTCTTGTAACATCCTTCCACAATTACCATTTAAATAATTATTTTATAAGCCAAAAGTATATGAGCTTAATTTTTATGGTTATAGAATGTGAGCATGCATTTGATAATAAAGTAAATTAATATTTATTTATTGGATTCAAATTTGGAAAATGTAAGGGGAAGGCATCCGAAACTTGATATGAGTAATCAAATCTTGTATATCTTATTTTGTTACACGAGCATAGTCTAATGTATATTGTCAAACCTTAGGGCCTTTTTGGTACATTGCATAATTTGAGTTTTCCGTTACATATTAGAATTTATATTATGAACAGAGCCTTTTGATATAATGCCATGACCATGTGAGACTTCTGCATTTTATTAACTCTAAAATAATTTTAGAAATGTATTTTTACACTGTAAATATTTTTAAGAAATTAATTTGGCCCTGTAAAAATGGATTTTTGTTGATTGACAATATTTCAAATACTTTGGTTAAATTTTTGGTTGTTGGAAAGTGGGTGTTACAGCTCTCTCTTCCGCTCATCACCTCAACTACCTAGTTGTCCCTCACAAAAAGTAATATTACCTCACTCTCAAACTTAAAAAACCAACATTAATGCATCCACCGAATTAATCATATATACATATAAATGTCCAGTAAATTATACTACTCTAATCCTTATTATAAGTTACTTATAACCCATTCTCATAATACAAAATCTGTACTGAATTGATAGAATTTTTTAAATTTACCCTTATTAACTTTTTATCTCTCTCTGCATTAATAAATCATTCTCACATTCCTCTCTCCCTCCTCTGTTTTCTTTTTCCAATGAGAATTAAATAAGAGTAAAATTATAAAAAAGATAATTAAATAATCTACAAGTGACTTTAATGAGTACTAGAGCGGTACATCAACTTAGTAAAGGATCCTAGCTAATAGTGAAGACAAACCGAGAATGGGAATCCAAATCCATGTCACATATTTAAGCTTGATAGCTCTTTGAAAATCAAAAGTGATGCACATATTCAAGAATGTTGTAGTTACTGTAATCTGATCACTCAAGCTAAAATCAAAACCTCATACAAAAACACAAACAGAAATTCCAAAACTATAAAAGTAAATAATAGAGAAGGGTGAACGTAACCTAGCAGGGATTGTAACTACTCTTTTCTAGGTTTAATATAAGACATATTTGGGGAATTGATCTTCGTCCTAAATATAAGACAGATTTTCATATTTGTCAATATATTCCTATTGTACCTCTATATTGATGCTCCCTTAATAATAATCAAGGAGGAGAGGGAATAAAAGAATTAGGAAAGATGATTATGATGCTTTTGAAAATATATACATGTCATATTAACTAACTTAACTAAATTATTTAATCTAATAAAATTAAGTAAATATATCTTATATTAAGGACTAGAGAGAGTATTAGATTAAGTAAACTGAGAATTGTCACTGTTCCTCTTCGCCTATCGCACTGCCCCCATTCTCTCTTAACAATTGCCGCTGCAACTCCTTAGACACTACCACTGCTTATCCTTGGCTGCTGTCATCTCTTCACGACTGCTGCTCATGAACAGAGAAGGAGAGAAGAGCTCCTTAACTGCAAATAGGGTTGTAGGTTTAGAGCGTGATTTGCGATTGCGACTCATTAACGAAAGTAAAGGGAAACAAAGTCAAAAGATCAGATGAGGCATTTAATGAGTCCAGGTGGTACATGTGAATTAGAGAACTGAATGGACTTATGGGCTGCATGTAAGTTGACCTATTAATTGGTTTTTAAAATACTATATTTAGATTATTACTAGCATAATTCAATATTCCAAGTGATCCATATTTTTAGATGACCTGATTATCTATTTCTTGATTAAATTAAAATTAAAATTTATTTTCATGGTTGGACTCAATTAAAAGTATGATAATTGGGCCTCATGCTTTCAAAGTCCAACAAAAAACATATATCTATTAGGCCCAAAAATCATTTACCCCACACTTGATCTCATTCGAAACAATTTGTACCTTAACCTGAAGGGCATCTCGGCCCAAAAACATATATCTTTTTTGCATGAGACTACCCTGGAGGAATGATATAGACGAAAGATGCAGATTCAAGAGAGTTTTTTTATTAAAAAAATATATATCAAAATTAAAACATGTTTCTAGAGCCTAAAACACCGTATTGAAGGCCCAAAACATAAATTCATCTTGGAGGAGGAAATTGGGCCACAATTGTGCATATTTAGGCCCAAATGCAGTTCTAACGCGCCTAGCAAATCATGAACATGAATAGGCTGTGCAAAAATGAACATGAATAGTGATTGGAAGCAACTTAATGGGTTCTAAGAATGTTTACTAGGAGTTTCATGCAACATTGCTTGAAAGATTTGTAGATACTGGTTGAAAGATTTGTAACTATTTGTTGAAAGATTTATGATAATACATTATTTTTTTGTTTTTCCTTGAGAGGCAAAAAAGGTAAACCCAAAAAAAAGTCATAAATACCGTTGAAAATTTTGTAAACGCCGTTGAAAAATTTGTAATTCTTGTTGAAAAAATGTTTTATATATATATATATATATATATATATTTTTATTAATTCATATATATATATATATATTAAAAAAGAACTAAGTGGCCTAATGGTTGGGCCACTTAGCCCCATGAAGATGTGGGGGGGTGGGGGTTCGAAACCCACCTCGCACACTTTCAATTAATCTTTTTGAAAGGAAAAAAAAAAAAAAAAAACCCCCACCCCCTTTGTCCTTAATTTATTTAAAACTAATGGCATAAGGGTAATTTCACCGAATTTATAAATCCCCATATGATCCTGTACCTTTAAATCCTTTAACAAATTCAACAGACATTTGGGGGTTTTGTAAATTCATATAGGATTTTCTCAAGAAACAATCATTAGGAGTCATGGTTTAGAACCTTGGCCTCAAACATCCTCCATCGACCAGTCAGAATACAGAAAAATAATCCAACCATACAAGTCTTAAACTAGATTCAAATATTACGTTAGAGTATGTTGGAGCCCAAGGAGAGAATATGCAAGGAATGGAGAGATAAGCAAGGGACAAATTTCCCACCATTATGAAATGATAAAAAGTGAGATGAGAAACTCAATGAAAAAAAAAAAAAAAAAAAAACAGAATGGAAAGGAAAAGACAAAAGTGAAACTCTATTCGGATTTAGTTTCGGTGCCTATCTTTTGGATAGACACCATTTATCTGTCTCATTTGACCGTTTAGATGAGATCTAGACGGTCCAAATTTGACTTTTTTTTACTTTCTATTTTTTTAAAAAAATATTTTAATAGATAAAGAATCTAAAATAAAAATAATCTCTTAATTAATATTTTTTTCAAAAACTGATTTTTTTTTTATTTAAAAATGACCAATTTTAAAAAATAAAATGCGGGACCGCCCAGATCTCATCGAATGATCTAGATGGAATAGGTAAATGGTGCCTATCCAAAAGATAGGCACCAAAACCGGTTCCAACTCTATTCTATTCACTACATAATGAAAGTTACTTTTCTAAAATTAAGCTAAATAGAATGGATTAACCCGTTTAACCTACTAATTTAACGAGTTACATCAAAGGGTTATGATTCATTTTTGTCTTGGAAGTTTTCGGGGAAAAAAAACACCACTAGAAGTTTTTTTGAAAGCAATGTTACCAAACACCACTATTGTTTGGTTAAACGTTAGTTGACCCAATTATACTAATGTGACCTTGTCACATAAGGTATTATGCCATGTATTTTGTCACAGCATTGCCTTCCATGTATTTTTGGAAGAGGGCAGGGAGCTGAAAGAGCATGCCAAAATTAAGTGGAGGAAGAGAACCTCAAGATTGCATATGTCATTATTTTATTTTATTTTGCTATGATCGAGAAAGACGATGCCAAGGGAGGCTTCTAGTGGCGGTTCAAGCCTTGAGAAGCGTCACTCTGCCACTATCGTTAGATCCAATAACGTCAAGTATCACAGCTTTAGAATGTCCAAGTTGACACCCATGGGAGCATCCAAGTCGATGCCCTTGAGAATCGAAACTTTGGTATCAAAGTCTTTGGTCAGATTTTGAATCTAGAATTTGAAAGGGATGTAAGTCTATGCATCTACATTTACATCTAATAGTGTTGATTTGTGAAGCTTTGTCGTATTTTTTATTTTTTTATTTTGATTTCTTTACTTTCTTTTTTATTAAATGTGGATTTGATACATGTGTGGACCATAGTGTTGGTATGAAATTTCTTTTATACTTGAGGGTGTTGATTGGTGGTGGTGAGAGATAAAGATGGAGGGAAGAAGCTCGGTGGTGATGAGGGATGAAGATCAAGGGAAGAAGCTTGGTGGTGGCGAGGAGGGATGAAGATCGAGGGAAGAAGCTTGGTGGCCGTGGCGAGGAGGGATGAAGATCAAGGGAAGAAACATATTTTAGTAGTCCAGGGGGTCAACGATTAGGAATGAGGTAGGAAAAGAAAGGAAAGGGATCAGGGGTGTTTGGATTTTTTCCAATAAAAATACGATGATGTAATAAATATCTTATGTGATAGGGTCACATTAGCATAACCAAGTCAATTAGTGGTTGACCAAACGGTGCTGTTAAATTGGGGCAACATTGCATTACTTTTGGGGTAACATTGCTCCCAAAATTTTTTTTCGAGACCCACATTACTCTTTTCTAAAAACTTCTAGGATATAAATAAACCCTAACCCTACGTCAAAACCAAGAAACCGCCTTCTTGAGATTAGATCAATCTATAGTCTTTGAGGCATTTATATAAAAAATGCAATTTAAGTGGGTGAACTGGTTTAATCCACTACAATTTTTTTAAAGTAAACAAACTTAAAATTATAGCACAAATTAATACATCATATCATTGAAAAAAATATTCTTAGATGACATTTAAAAACTCCCCCCAAATCCCGTGACAATTGAATCGAGATTTCCAATCCGTTATTAACCAAATTGATCCTCTCTCACATAAATGTGCACACTTTTTTCCATGGTTCAGATGAGAAAAGGCAAGAATAACTTGAAAGTAAATGCAAAGAAAAATACTGAGTGTTCTGGTGTAGAACACAGATGTCCAGCCAGTGGGCTGGTACTTTGATCTTGGATCGATAGACTCTGTTTGAATATCTATGGAGGAGATATTCAGGAGAGCGTAGGATCACTGTGCACAAATTAGGCTCTCGCCAAAGGGGTGGTGTGTGTGCACAGTGTGACTGAAGGTAAATAGTATGGAGTTAGAACATGTGCACCTTAGGAATTGGCCTCTATATTTATAGAGTTTACCGTAGAGAATATCTCGGCCATGCGTGATCGTTGGTGCGAGTATATTGTGCTGATATAAGCCCGGATATTCTTATATTGTCGCTAGACATACTCACCCTATAATATAGGATCTCCCTATATTATAGGTGAGTCCTTATATTTAATATATCTTTAGTTGGGTCATCCCGGCATTGGGCCTTAATATAGATCCGTAACACTAACTAATTTGATGAAGAATGAATATCTATTCAAAAATAACGATGTCCTATGAAAAAGCATTTCTTTTATGCTGCAAGTCCCTTTTCTCACTAATTGGACCTTAATATAGATCCGTAATACTAACTAATTGTGATGGAGCCTTTTCTGCTTATGAGAAAGATGCTGCTATTGGGGTAATTTGTCGTGACTTTGCTGGCTTTTTTAAGTGGGGATTTGTGGATAAAGTCAAGTCTATTTCTGCCTTCATGACTGAAGCCTTAGCTTTGAAAAGGGCTTTGCTTCTAGCTCTGGACCTTGGTCATGATAAAGTGATCTTTGAATCGGACTGTCTTTCTCTGATTTCTTGTGTTGAAGTCATATCACCGGACTTGTATGATTGGAAATGTAGAGGTATTATCCAGGATATTATTTGTCTTCTGTCTTCTAGGGTTGGGTTCTCCTTGTCCTTTTCCCCAAGGGGGGCAACCGTGCTGCAGATCTCCTTGCAGCTGATGCTTATAAAGAGGTGTGCCATATTGGGTGGGTTTCGCGACCAACACCCGCTTTGCTTTCTCTTCTAACTCTGGAGGCTCAGAAGACTGGTGATGGTGTTGATAATCCTTCGCTTTCCAGTTTTGCTTTGGATGGTGGCTAATTTACTTGTTTTTGCTTTTTTTTGTTTTTCTGTTTCCGTTGTATTGGTTTCCTTGTCGTGACTATTTGTTTTTTTTCTGTTATATTTGTCGTTTGGTTTTTCCGTTTGGTTATTTTCCTTGTAATGGTACTGCTTTGAAGTTTTATTTTTAATGGAATCTTCTTTGACAAAAAAAAAAAAGTCCCTTTTCTTACATCAAAACTCCTTCTACAGGGGTTTATAATTTTTTTTTTTTTTAAAAAAAAAAAAAAATGTACATCTAAAAAGTTTCATCCGGAAGAGGTAAAAGAATTGAGCTCATGATAGCTAACCAGTATTAAAGTGTCACATTTAAAACTTTGTCAGCAATTCTGCTACAATAACGGGACCATCCAAATCACCAGCAGCGCACCCTAAAGAATATGAATTTGGAAGTGGAAAGAAAGACATGTCTCAGTCGCAGAATTACAGTAATATTATTTTCCCCAAAAATAAAAACAAAAAACAAAACTACTCAATGATAAGGATGGGTTTCCAGTTTTTCCTGCCATTATCTCTCTCTCTCCTCTCTTTTTGCACTGGTTATATCTGAGCCATGTCCAAAGCGTGTCTGCTTTCAGGTATGTGCATTGGAAAATAAGTGTATGCCTTGTAGTGTTTTAGTAATTTTTGTATTCAACACTCCACACTTGATGTACACGCAAGACCATGTTAAGTACCTTCCACTAATATTCTACTCAACAAAAGATGGGTTTCAATTCTATTATTCTATATCTGTTTTCTTCCTTTCTTTCCTGCTATTTTCCCATTTTGCACTAGTTATGTCAAAGTTGTGTCCAGAGCATTTCCACAGCCAAAAAAGTAAATTTCGGGCATGTGCATTAGACATGTGTTATGATTTGTAGTATTTCTGTAATCTTATCCTAACAGTGACCACAGACACCCTCTGTGCAAGAACACCGGCTTGCTTCTCATCGTCATCATCCTCCCAACTCTTGAATCCAGAAGTAAAGAATCGATATAAATCGGTCCCTACTTAACTCCAAGCATCAAGCATGTGCCCTGGACACAAGTCAGGATGCTTAAAATCTAACAATTCATGAATTGATTTGACCTCTGAAAGTTGTTTTGCTCACGCAACATATGTAAACCAAAGTAGGCTTTTGCCTTCCAGCCTTGCCAACAGCCGATCGTGGAATATCTGTTCAGAGCAGAAAAGGCAGCTGCTTAGTACGTAGTTCCTGTCAAGCTCATACACTGACTCGGCCACAAGACATGACACACAAATCTTGTCACCTGCATAATATTTGAATCTTAATATTCTAAACGTTCAAGTAGTGACATGATTCCAGATGAAAAAGCAAGCGGCACCATCTAATATTGTTATTGAAATGATTCATGTGACGTACACGAAAAAACTTTGTGAAAGAACTTTAACAATCTCACCACCCAAAAGAAAAAAGATGTAACATGTCAACATTTTGTCATCGGCTCAAAATTGATATCAAGGACCTGACATGACTCAAAACAGGGGTAACTAAATAAATATGACCAAACAAAAAGGATGACCTATTAAATACTACATTGGTCCTTAATATAAGATATATTTCCTTAATCGATTAGTTTAAGGAAATTAGTTAATATGATATATATTTTTTAAAATACCATAGTCATCTTCTTTAATTCTCTCATTCTCTTATCTCTTTGACTATTGTTGAGAGAGCATCAATAGGGTAAAATTAAGAAAAGATTGATAAATATGAAAAATATGATTTATATTTAGGATTAATATCAACTCCATAAATATGTCCTATATTAAGGACCTGGGAGTATATTTTTAAATTATATAAAGGTTTTCGTTTCTCAAGTTTCATTCCCTTTAAAACATTGGTTCCTATAATTTAATAAAAATTTGAAACATTTAGCTTCTTGAGAAACCAAAACATATAGTTTAAAACTTGAAGGACTAAAATCAAATGAAGGCCAAGTTGAAAAAACAAAGACTGTTTCAATCCTATTTAATAATTATCTATCATATCGTAGTACATCTCATAACTAAAAACATGCATTTTTTTCCAATAACATTGACCTCTAAGAAATTTCCACGCCATTCTTTGTGAAAGATAATGAACAGCAATTCTTTCTAAAATCCGTCTGGTGGTCACGACAGTAGACTGCAATAGCATCCAAAAAAGGCAACAGATCAGTAATTTTAAATATTGGATGAACATAATAGAAACAAAATGAAGAATGATGAGCCATAGGAAATGGTATATAAATTATGGAATAAAATCAACTTTGTTCATTTATAAGTTGCATTCATAAAAGACCAAGGTTTCAAAGCATCAAATTGATAATTATAGATTAGGCTTATGCAGAATATGAGATATCCAAAGCAACAAATGATGTGGAAGAACCAGATGGATCATTACAAAACCCTAAATTGACAACACAACACAAGCTCACACACACATGTATGTACAAATGCATGCTTATGCGCATATAGCCATTAACGACACAATATTATATTGCACCACCTGTAAAACAATATTAGTTTAGGTTATTTTGGGAGAAAGTATTCTAATTTAAGAAATAATAGATGCAATATACAGGGACCCTTTTCTCTTTTGTGAAATGCAGTGCCTAAAACAACATTAAAAAGTTAAAGTGTTAAAATATCAATACAATTCACTACAAAAAAAGGGGGGACTTTCCGTGGCGACATTTGGCGGCGACTTAAATGTCGCCACTGAAAGTATGACTTTCAGCGGTGAGAATTCCCGTTGAAAGTATTGACTTTCGACGGCGACAAAAGTTGTCGCCATTGAAAGTCATACTTTCGGCGGCGACATTATGTTGTCGCTGCTGAAAGTATGACTTTCGAGTGGCAACAATTTTTGTAGCCGCTAAAAGTGATAGTTTTTAGCGGCGACTCTCATATGTCTCGACTTAGTGTCGCCACCAAACGTTTTTTTTTAAAAAAATTAAAATTAAATTTTTTTTTCTTTTTTTACTTATGACATTTATACAATAAATATGTTTATTGGTGTAATTTCTTGTGAAAAAATAAATTAATTTTTTGGATTATTGTGAGATAAAGAGAGTTTGTGATAGAGTAATGATTAGTTAGAGATTTTAGGAATCAATATTTATTAATATAATTTTAGATATTGCTTATTTTATATAGGATATTTTCTTATTTTTTAGTGGTCCTTAAGTTTAGGATTGGTGGGTTGGTTAGTTGCAAATTAAAATAATATTTATTTAGGTATTTACTTCCATTATCTGCATCGTGGATTAATGAAATAAATTTAGGAGTATTTTTAGGGAGTGATTGTTATATTTTTATCTATAAATATGGAGTATCAATTCATGTAAAAGTATGGAATAGATATGGAAAATTATTAGAGAATTACTTCTCTAATTATAAGAGATTCTAACCTTGGGCTTTAATAGTCCGATGGGTTCTGATTCTAGCTCATCTTTTTATTAAAGATTTATTCTATTCTTTATCATATTATGATATTAGATTCTGATTTCATAATTTGATAAAGATTTATCCTTTTAATTTTTATCCTCTTATTCTTTTACCTTTCCTAAAATAAAAAGAAATGGGAAGAGAGTGATATAGTGTTGCTAATTTTTAGAAATTGATAATATTTCAATACATTTTATTTTCTTTTTAACTATTTTTGAAATCAAAATGTACATAAAAAGAAGTTTATACAAGAAAATGTGCATGTCAAAGTATCAAGTAAAAAGTCAAAAAATTTCTTCTTTTTTTTTTTTTTTATCATGTATGTGTGTTTGTAAAATAGAGATATATTTACTACCTTTGTATTGTCACATAAAGGTTGTTGGTAAAAATTATTTTTTACTTGATTTTTTGTTCCATGAGAACAAAAAGAGTTAATATAAAAAATAAATTGTTTAATATAGCAAACTGCATTTCAAAGATTTTTTTTTTAAAAAAAAAATTTGTGACTTTCAGCGGTCACTTTTGTGCCATCGATCGTCAACTTTTGGCGGCGACATTAAAATGTCGCCACCAAAAGTATCGGCGACATTTGTTTAAACAACGACTTGGTGGCGATTTTTTGTCGCCGTCAAAAGTCAATTTTTTTGTAGTGATTATTATATGATCTCCCCTTTTAGAAGGGTAGAAAAGAGGCAATGCAAGTGGTTCACTCTAAGAAATAATAGATGCAATATACAGGAACCTTTTTTTGTGTGAAATGCGGTGCCTAAAAACATTCAAAAGTTAAATGTGTTAGATTATCAATCGAATTACTATATGACCTCCCTTTCAGAAGGGTAGAAAAGAGGCAATGCATGTAGTTTAACTAAGAGAACAACACATAATATATATGTTATTGTTATATATAAATAAATGAAACATAATCATGAATTCTCTGAATTAATTCTAACAAATTTCAACAATTTTTATCTACTCATTGATACTAAAGATAAATAATAATTCATTGATGAAAATTTTAACAGTAATTAAATTGGCGGCTCATTATGCTTCATGAAGCTAGACTGGGGAAGACAAAGTAAACTTACTTCACGTATAATTTGAATCACTGACTTTTTGAAGGGTACAACTAGATCAACATGATTTTCTTCTTGATTGTCCTCCAAAAAGTCATCGTCATCATCCATGTTAACGCGGGACTCTAAAAGAGGCAAATAGAGCATCAAGAATGACCTTAAGGATGTCAATGCAAATGTCTTCAAATCAAAAGCAAAGAACAGAGGTTTAAGTTGGACATCATATTTTGTATCGTACTATATTGCAAAGCATGATCATCAAAAATCTTTCCAGGTTCACTTTGTACATTAGAAATGCAATATTGGGGCAAGGGGGCATCAGAATAAGCCACTTGTGACCTAAAATTGACATTGCAAGGCTACTTAATAGCAATATGTGTGTCTACAAAGTTTAGAACATAGTGAAAATGAAAGCAAAAATGTCAAAAAAATTTACCCTTCAATTCTTTTTCATTTTGAGCAACTACGATGTGTGTGGATGAGGTAGATCTACAATCCTAAGTTACCGCTCATCAAATTTATAGATATATTCATATTCCAGTTGTAGTAATCTTCAGAGAATAAATTCTAACAAAATTCTACATACTCGGGAAAAAAAAATTGAACCACTAAAAAGTAAGGAGTATGAACAGACCAAGTTCCAACCCAGCCTTGAGCATGATCCAATTTTAACTTAGCTTGGAAATTCTAAATTGCAAATTCCCCTTGAGCATAAGGGTTTTAACCCAATTTAGAAAGTCAGGATTGATGTATCAAAAAAAAGAAAGAAAAAAAAGTCAGGATTGCAAAATCCATATCACAGTCTGGTAGGTCTCTTTTTTACTGGATAAAAATCATACAATGATCCCGTAAAACTGTTTTATTTATATAAATCTCTTAATAATATTAAATTTTCATATTAATCCTAATATTTTTGTTTTTAAATAAGAGGAATAGGCCTTGATGGGCCCCAATTTCAACTCAATTGTTGACCTAGTCTTGCATTATTCGACCTAGGCTGGAGCTTCCTGGGTTTCCATTCCATATGCACCCACACCCATAACTCAAACCTTTGAGCCCCTAATCCGGTTAACTAACCTCAATTGATGGGAAAAAATGATAAGGTTCGCAGACTAAGGAAGGGAAGAATTTATGACAGGAGATAAGCCACACAAATCATCACTTCCAGAAATCCATCTGTTCCCATTGAAGGACCATTAAAGAAAGTCCAACAAGATCGAAGCATATAGTAAGAGAACAATAACTGAAAACCCTATGTAAATCGAAGACAAAAATTGATTTTACATGGATTCTTTTGGTAAACTCTAATCAAAAGATGACACAAAGGCAAACATCACAGGTCATCATTAAAAAGTTTCCATACTAATTTCCTCAAAAGATCACAAAAGTGAATCAACAGTAGAACTCCCTCAAAATAGGTAGTAAATCCATCTTTGACAAAGAAACATTGGGCGTAATATAAAAATTTCCCAGGGGATTGTTCATATCATTACCAACGCAAAAGCAAATGAGTAGTTGTAATGCTGGCTAATGCTTAACTAGCAAGAATTAAACAATAACCTTCAGTATCTTACACTAAAGAGAAAACAAAAACAAGTGGCTCCACAAAAGATCTTCTGCTCTAGTAAATTTCCAAAACAATGAACTTGTACATGGCCAAAAAAGCAAATAAGTATAATTAAAACCCCAAGAGCATACATCAATAATGATGCCCCTAATCCCATATCATACACTATAGGTACAAGACAACGATGTACAACTGGCTACAAGAAATCAAGAGAGAACATATACCCGATCAAAGCCCGTGAGGCAAAAGAGCTGCCAGCGGCAATGGAGGCCGCTGTGGCGATGGCAGAGGCATAGAAGAATTGAGTAGATTGATAGGTGCGGGCGGAATATTTCGACATATATCAAAAAGTACAGCCATTCCCGCCATTTTGAGAACTTTCCTATAATTCTATATGTCGTCGAAAATGTATTGAATAGGTAGAAAATAGAATATACTATAAACCGGTACTACTCAAATAGTATAACAAGAATCTTTATTATTGAAATAGCATATAGAGAGAGTATACAATAAGTCTGTATAATATGAAAAAACTATAAACGAACTCACAAGACTGTTGAAAATAGTAAAGAACTATGAAGCAATCTGGACCCAACGTACGTTGTTTTCTTAAGACAATTTTGCTCTCTCAATACGGATGCCGAAGGTTTCTGAGCAATTGCCTCCTAGGATAGAGCGGATTATTCATCTTCAGAAAAATGGCTCTCTCAATTTGAAGCCCAAGCGAATCCAACGAGTCTGCTTTCGGAACGCACATAATGTTTTGTATATGTAGTATGCAGAAGGAGTGTATATAGGGAAAATCAGATACGATTATGTGATTAGGGCGCCCTATTTATAGACAACGAAAAAACTTGATTAGATGGACTAGTTTGTTGGAGCGAACTAGTGCGTTGTGCAAACAGACGCACCAGAACAAAACAAACAGAAGCGACTGGCGTCCCTTGCTGGCGAATTGGTGTGTCGCACGAACAGACGACGCACCAAAACGGAGCAAACGAACGGATCGCAATACGCAACCGTTGGTTGGAAAATCTTGGAGTGGCAAAAACGGAATTATAAAATTTTGGGGTCAAATTAGAAATTCAAAAAATAATTAATAAAAAATTGTTTTTTATTTCAAACATGCGCGAATCGGACCGGGCGGGTGGCGAGTGTGTGGTGGACGGACCAAGGGTCACTTAAGTCTTCACCCCTCCATAAAAGTGGGTTGGCCCAAGGACCCATTTAGTAGGAGTAAAGTTGAAGGCTTATATACCCTCTAACTTCTCCCTAACTAATCAATTTGGAACTTCTATTCACACACACATTTCTTCTTCATTTTTCCTCTTCTTTTTCATCCTTCTTCTTATTCATAACCCATGGGATTTTATCCTAAATTCTAACACTATAAAAATATTCACAAAATCAACTTTCTACTTAAAAACTATTTCCCAGAAAATAAACTTCGCCGGGTACGGGCAATGAAGTAGAGCAACTGAGGATGACCCGGATAGAGTGTGATGTTAATTCTTTGTGGGTTGAAGTTCAGCAGGATCAAAATTTGAAGGATGTTCCAATAAAATTTCTTCCAATTTGTAAGAAACAAGGTAAACAACCCAAGATAAATTAAACAACCCCGTGAGTTGCACGGTTACTATAGTGTGACACCTATTGCCCGATCTAGAGACGTTTCCTAGAGTGCTTATTTATCATCAAAATCTTATAAAAGCCAGCTTTAAAAGAGAATTTAATTGTAGATGTTGTTTGACTTCATAATTAAACGACTAAATGCAAGTTACACTTCTCGTACGCTTAAAATTTGAATTGAGGGCATCACATCATTGTAGCTATAGAATTAGCTGTCATTCACTATGGCCCAAAGGATTGCACCACCCATGTAATCCATCCATCATGAATTCAAAGAAATTTTAATAACGGAAATTCATACTAAGCAACATCATCTGCATTTGAACAAATAACTGAATTACAGTTCATTCTAACTAGAGCTTTTGAAAGGCCTCTTTGTAGACTAAGTTCATTGTATGATTAATTTATTTCTTTTGTTCATCTAATATCAATAATTTCAACCCGTTATAATTTTTTAGTCTCGATAGCACCATATACATACAGTTGACCATGAGGGAAAACCAGGCATAGAAGGTAGGGGCCTACATTAGACATAGACTGACCTCCTTGACTTTTGTTTCTTGTCATGGCAAACAAAATGATGACTAAAAATTGAGCAGAGATATGTATTTAAAATGACACAATCCATCTAATTAATATTACAATCATATTGTAACATGACAATTTATTTGGTCACATTTAATATTTTGGGTATTTTAATTCCCAAATTTGAAAATTCAAATTACTTCAAGACCAATTACCCTATTTACATTTATACATCTACCGCTTATCATTCGAATCATTTCAAGTTACACAATACTACTTCTTAAAATGCATGAAGTTTTGATTTAATGTTATGTCATACTTCCTTCGGGTCTTTCCATAAAATCCAAATAACTGAATTGTGTGGGTTAAGGAATCTGTTAAAACCCCGGGTGATACGGTCATCACTACAAGAAAATATCATATTTGCGACGGAATTTGCGAGGGAAAAAATTCCGTCGCAAATTTAGGGCAATTTGTGAGGGAAATTTTTTCCCTCGCAAAAAGGTGATTTTTGCGAGGGAATAAAGTTTCCTCGCAAAAATGTACGAATTTTTGCGAGGAACGGAGATTCCTCGCAAATGGCCAAACTTTTGCGAGGGATAAAATATTCCCTCGCAAAATGCCATATTTTGCGAGGATAAACGATTCCCTCGCAAAATTGTAGACGATTTGCGAGGAATCAACGTTCCCTCGCAAAATTTGTCCACATTGCGAAAAATTGGGGGAAATTTCCCCCAATTTTTTTCACAATTTGCGAGGAATAGAAGTTCCCTCGCAAAATGACATTTTGCGAGGGAACTTCTATTCCCTCGCAAATTGCGAAAAAATTGGGGGGAAATTTCCCCCCAATTTTTCGGGACAAATTTTGCGAGGGAACGATGATTCCCTCGCAAAATGTTCACAAATTTGCGAGGGAAGATAATTTCCCTCGCAAAATTCCACATTTTGTGACGGAATAGGTTGTCCCTCGCAAAATTTTGGCCATTTGCGAGGAATTTCCATTCCTCGTAAAATTTCGTACATTTTGCGAGGGAAACTAAATTCCATCGCAAAATTTTGCGAGGGATAAACGATTCCCTCGCAAAATTATAGACGATTTGCGAGGAATCATCGTTCCCTCGCAAAATTTGTCCACATTGCGAAAAATTGGGGGAAATTTCCCCCCAATTTTTTTTCGCAATTTGCGAGGAACGATGATTCCCTCGCAAAATGTTCACAAATTTGCGAGGAATATAATTTCCCTCGCAAAATTCCGCATTTTGCGACGGAATAGGTTGTCCCTCGCAAAATGGTCGATTTTGCGAGGAAAAGTGTTCGCCGCTAAATCCAAATTTTGCGACGGAAATTTGCATTTTTGCGACGGAAATTTGGTTTGCGTGGACGATTTTTTGCGACGGAAAGAATTCCGCCGCAAATCGATTTTTTGCGACGGAAATTTATTAATTTGCGAGGAAAAATTCCGCCGCAAAAAACTGCTTTTTTTGTAGTGCATGTGGAAACTAAATTAGGAAAACTTATACTATCTTATAAAAAATTAAAACATACATAATTATTGTTGCAGCAATATGTTTGAAACAACTGATACCTGCAATGTTATGTGAGAACACCTAAAAATGGCTAAACAGTTGGATCGTCCTCGATTCTGTCAATCACAGGTCAGGTTTAAAAATGTCTAAACATATTTATTCAGTGAGTTGTGGGGATGAATTCAATTCTGTTGAACCCACATTATAGATTTACTTAGATATCACATAAAATACATTATATTTTATCATTTTAAAGTCCATTCACTAAAATATCAACCAAGCATGTTTCGAGGATTATATTTAGGGTTAAGGTGCATTTTTGCCCTTAAAGTATGCGCCCAGGAGCAATTTTACCCCTGAAGTTTCAAGCGTAGTAATGTTGCCCCTGAAGTTTCAAAGCAGACAATGTTACCCCTCCGTTAAAAACCCTAACGGTCAACGTTAAGGTTTTAACGGAGGGCAACATTGCTCCATTTTGAAACTTCAGGGGCAACATTGCTCCCAAAAAAAGTAGCAATGTTGCCCCTAAAGTTTCAAAACGGAGCAATGTTGCCCCTCAGTTAACAACCCTAACGGCCAACGTTAGGGTTTTTAACGAAGGGGCAACATTGCTCCGTTTTGAAACTTTAGGGCAACATTGCTACGCCGAAAATTTTAAGGGCAAAATTGCTCCCGAAATAAGATACTTTAAGGGCAAAAATGCACCTTAACCCTTATATTTAATTACAAAAGCTGAGCCTCCTACCTTTATATTGTAACACATGGCAAGTGAGACAATATACCCCATGCGTGCAATAAATGGTGAGGATATATAATTGATGTTAAAAGAAATTTAGTTAAACATCACCTCACATAATATATGTCCTAATTTTTTTAAAAGTTAGAACCAGTATTAACTAATAAACTATGGGAAAAACACTTCTCATGTTGTAGGAGAAGTATATTTTCATATCACACACATATAAAATGATGAGATCCACACACACACATATATATATATATAATTAGCATTATATATATGTGTGAGTCCCACTATTTTATGTGTATGTAGGAATCTTCTTCTTCTCATGCAACATGAACATGAGAAGTTTAAACCACATAAACTATACCATTTAAGTTATCAAATAAAATACTCTTTGCATTGTAAGACTACGTACGTAGATTACTACTTTAGAAGAACTACGCTTAAACACCTAGAATCCTCATTATATATATGTGGGCATAAAAATTGCAAGCGCTATTGCTTCTCCAAGTATCATTCATGATTTTTATTTGTTGAAAGATGATGTTATTATTATTACAATTAAAAAACAGAAATAAATTAATGTAAAAAATTTATAGATTTTTCGATACCTATATATATAATATCAAAAGTGGAATATATATAAAATGTAAAATTGAAGTTTCAATACCTATTTGCATCTATAAACCTTTTCTCTCCTCCACTTCACATGTGAATTTCTCACAAACACTCTGATTCCACAAATTCTCAACGGCATCTTCAGCAATCTTTGGAATTTCATGTTCAGGTTTTTCAGTTTTTTTCATAAACCCTAAAAAATAAAGCTATTGAATTGAATTCATGTTTTTAAGCTTCTCCCAATTATCTGTTGGATTGAATTATACCGCATCAATTATACAATTAAAATAAATAAATAATTAAGAAACACGTGCCAACTTGTGTACCATGCCACATCTTTCTATCTCTTCTATTTTGTTGTTTTTTTGGCTCCTTCTATATTACTTATAGTAGCGCCGTTAAAAACCATTTCTTGACCGACCCTTTTTTGCTAAAATTAGTTATGTTTATATTAACGCCTTAGTATGTTACATATATTTTGACACTAATAAATATCAATATCCATTTATTACTCTTTTTTTTTTTTTTGTTATCATAGCTCAAAATGCTATATAAGGACGGAAAAATCTCATATAAAGACAGTTGAAATAGAAAAAAAAATCCTATATTATGTTGGTAAATTTTACAAATCTTAAATTGGGTTGATACCCAATTTAGAATATTAAAATGTTGATTATTTTCTAATAATAATTCTAATCTATCATCCAAAAAAAAAAAGAGGAAAGGGAAAGCCACAAGTCGACGTCATACTCATACATTGGCCCATAGGAAACCAGATCACCTGCTCCGGTGTGCTTGGACTTCCCTTGATTTATGCAATTCTTGTCCTTAGCATCCTAGATCAGGAGCAAGGGCTTTTGGATTATTCAGATTTCAGAATAAAAATGAAAAGAACGTGTTACTAAGGAAATGCGAGTTGGTATTTTCTTGTATTTTACATGCTTCATATTATGCTGCTGTAATTTGAGTCTGGATGTGATTGGTTTATTTTCCTTAATTAACTGATTCCAATGCTCTTCATTAGGAGATTGATTTCATCACATGAATATATTTTCTCTTTAACGTGTCTGTTAACGTACACATCCTTATGCTGATTTGAAAGGATTTAATTTAGTTAACATGTTTGCATTCTGCTGTCAAGGTAGAACAGACAAAGCATGAAACAACCGATGCAGATGAATATGCATTCACTTTCGATAATGCGACATGTTGGACTCATCCAGTAGGATTTCCCACAAAGCTGATCAATGGAACCTGGGATTTGAGTTCAGTCCTAGTTCTGCAGTGCAAAATCATATTCAAGTGTTGGAATCAGCATCAAATCGTAATTTGGTAGGTCACTTTAACATAATTATCTCATTTTGTATGACAGTGTTCAGATTTCAAAGAAACATTCATTTACATGCTCTGGATTTGATATTTAGGAAGTTCCAAAGTTGGCTGCCGTAACGATTGGTGAGAATGTACTCAAAATTGATGATGAAGATCCAGGTAATCCCGATGATCAATATGTTGCAGCAGAATCTCATCGGTGTGATGACTTGAATTTTGGCTCTAATTTCTATCTATTTCTGTGTGAAGTCCATCTTACACTAGAGTCAGATTCTAAAAAAGAGCAGGATGATGACAACACAAATTTCAATGTTTTCCCTTCAAATTCCAATGTTGACTTTGATGTAAAGTTGTTTGAATCTAAGGATGCAGTTTCAGAAGTTCGAACAGGCCAGAAAGTATTGAATCAGTTTGATATCATGTGTTTATATCTAATGTATTATTAAGGTTAAAAAAGGATATTAAATGATAAATTCTTAATTTTGATGTTAGGTTTCACGGAAGAATTGTTATTTTATTTAGCCATCAACTTACTATAGCCTTTTTTGCCGATTTTTCTGATGGTGTCGAAACCTCCAATGAATTTTATGTCTTTAGATTCTTACTTAGCGAGTAAGCAATATTATTCTGTCTCCAATTTTGCTTTTTTTTTTAAAAAAAAAATAACTAAGAGATACAAAGGTAATTTGATCCAAATTCTAAATTCTTAATTATGTCACATAGCCTAATCAATAATTTATCAAATTTAGTAACCTAAATTAAAATTTAAATAATTCAACCGTCTTTCTCAGTAAAATAATTTCATTAACAACTTCCTCAAGTAACGAGGAGCAATACTTTGTTTATACAATAAGCTGATATAGTAAAAGTTGAATTCAATGTGGATGAAAAACAAATCAACATGAAAAAAATTCTATTATAATTCACTTTTTATCTTGATAAAGTATATATTATAATTGTAATTGTATTAATAAGAAGATTCAATTTGATCCTAATGATTGAGATAATATCAATCTAAAAAAAATCAGAGTGAGATGAATTAAAATATATGGTTGAATTTTATGAACTTGACAATTATTCTAAGAGTAAATTTTTTTTATTAACTACAAAATTGATGGAATGATTAATGATATTGATAATATTAACAAGTTGTAACTTGATTATTTTATTAAATAATGAGAAAATCAAAGGATGTGGGGAGAGAGAATGTAGTGAGTTTGGTTAGAAATAATTTAGAATTTTTATTTTGGTGTTAGTTGGTCCTTTTAAATAATTAAGATGCTATCCAATAAATATCATATTAAAATTAATTTCTACTTTTCTAGAGAAGGGGATGGGTGACATGTAAGCTGACATATACTACAAAAATAGATGAAGGTGTCATGGTTTCACTGATCGGTGCATAAGTGAAGTGGCGGCGTGGGTGCTTTCAAAAATTCCTCTCCTTTCTTTCATGAGCATGAGGAATGTGGAGTCGAGCGAATCAAAGTTGGTCTCAGACTCAGTGTAAGAAAAACATATATTTTCAATGTCTTGTCGTAAGCGTAAGGGCCAAGATCGAAAATTAACTATTTTTTCTGAGTTTTTTTTAAAGAAATATAATTAGTTGATTACAATAAATGTTGTTAACATTAAAATATAAACAACAAGCATCATGTAACAAATAAACAGAGTCACCAAATCATAATCAAAAGTAAATTATTGTCTAATACCACAATTACAAATAATTAATGAGAAGACTTAATAAGATTGAAAATACTTCTTACAAATATGTCTTGAAAAATGTAAGTAGTCAACAAAATAACAACACAAGATATAAACAAAACAATCACTAGAAAATAAGTCAAAAAATACAAATTAGTAAAACAAAAAATGAAATAAGAAATATCATTTATATAAGTTTTAAATTTTTAGGATTCTCCATCAAAATGTTCTTATGAAAATTAATTATAACAAAGTTAATAACAACTAAATATTTGCAACATTATCAACAAAGTATAAAAAGTCAATAATATTATTATCATATAAATAATTTTAAAAAAAAAACACACACACACACACACACACATGGGCCTAAAGGGGTTGGCCCACTTTCACTTTTGAGGCAAAAATCTTAAGCTCAGCCCTTATAAATTCAGGGTCTAAACTGGAAAATAATAGCCCCTTCGGAAATTCAGGGCCACTTGAGCTAGAAAAACGAGTCGAGCCCATCCCTTTCATATTTGAGGATTTGTTGGAGAAATAATAGGGAACACACAAATAACCTTAATTAGAAGATGTGACTTTTTTTTTTTTTTTTTTTTTTTTTTTTTTTGCTATAAAAAATTTAGGAGAGGGGTTGGGCTCACCTACAGTTCAAGGGTAGGATGCTTAGAGCCCACTCCGTAAGAAATTCAAGACAAAGAGTACACATGCCTACCATTACTTCGCAGACCCCAAGGATGCCTCCTCCAACGCTTTGACTAATTCGGGATCGAAGAATATGTGACTATTATTTGATAGGATTCATGTTTTTTTTTTTTTTCAAATAATCATCCAAACAAATTTCAATTTGGGGGAAAAAACCACTTCTAACCGCCCTCTTAGGTTTTGTTATTGTTATAGTAAGAGTGTGCTTGGTAATGCTCCCGTAATCTTTTTTTTTTTTTTTAATTTTTGTTCCCATGAGTAAAAATGGATCAAAATTATGTTAAGTAAATCTGGTTTTTTCCCTAGGATGAACCGGTTTATTTTTTATGCTAGGGAACAAAAAAAAAAGAAGCGAGAAAATTTCAGCTTCTCGGTTCCGGGGCGGAATGAGAATCACATTTCTCTCCCAAAATAAAAAACGTTCGACCTCCTTCGACCTGCTTCTTTTCTCTCCCAAACAAAAATACCTTCGACCTTCTCCAGGGCACAGCTCGAGCGACCGTTCACCACCGTGACCAGTTCAACAACGCGACCCAGCGTCACACATTCTCCAGGTCCGACTTGGTTAGTTTTTTTTGCCCCTTCTCCTCTCTTCCCCTTTTTTTCCCCTTCTGACTTCGAAATCAGAATCGAAGCTGCCGTCGCTCCCTTCTCTGCATTTTCTAATCTCCTGCGTCGGCTGGTTTTTGTCATTGGTCTCCGCTCTCGCAATCGACGGTTGTTTCAAAGAAATAGTAAGTTGATTAAACCCTAATCTTTTTGAAGTTGGATATGCATTTAATTTGTGGACTAGATCTTCATTCTCTTGGATTTTGTTGTTTTTCTATTGATTTTCTTTATCTTGCACTTTGTAAGATTGTTTTACTCTAGATTGACTTTTAATTTCAGTATTTTGCTTCTCTGATCCTCTATTTCTTTTGTTAGACCTGGCTATCACCCAAGATGGGGGTGAATTGGGTGTTTGATAAAACTTTGGGAACTTTGAAAATCTTCTCGCAACTTACTAAAAGTAGTTTGTATGGCAGTAAAAAGTGATTGTCAGTAATTCAAACATATATACTGGAAATATAAGAGTTTAGGAAAGAGAGTATGCAAACAGAGATTTATATTGGTTCGGCCCAATCCTTGACCTTCGTCCAGTCCCCAAGTTCCACTTGAGATTTTCAATCCACTATCTCCTTGGTTAACCAGGCACAAGAGAAAAGCCTTTACAACCTCACAAGTTTAGTCAAGCACTTGTGCAGCCTTTACAATCTCTTACCGAGATACTTCCCCTTACACACTGTAAGGATACAATTACACACTTTGTACTCAGGATAATCCTTTCACACTAGGACTCACTCCCCCTTACAAGTTGTAATTGTAGACCCACACTCAAAGGTTCCACAACCTTGAGATTTGATCACTAAACAGATAATCAAATAAGTGTTTAGACTCTTTCACAAAGAGATGAATAATAATCACCGAGGTACATAATCGATTATCACACTCTCTACTGAAAACTATATAAACATTGTGAAACAAAGAGTATATTAGATAAGTGTTGGATTCAGAATATCAGCATTTCAATAGTGCAAGCTCGTATCCGTGTTCTCCATTTTGAATGTGTCTCTACTTATAGACAATTGATATTAATCCGTTGAAGCATTCGTCCGTTATAGAATATGATTAGTGACCGTTGTATATTTGAATATCATTCCATTGGAGAAATAACCGTTGTGAACTAATTTGAATATCGGTCCGTTGAGAAATATTACTGTTGCGATATTCAAGTCGTAGCATTTGAAGCCGATGAATCTCTTCATAATTCCATTAGGCACGAGTTGATTTTCGTTGACATTCTTTATGCTATTTGTCCGTTGAGAATCAAATAGAGTGTTGACTGGAAATGGCCGGAATGCTTTATAGTTGCTCAGAAGTCCAATTTCCACTTTCGTGCTTCGTCATTTAATGCGTCTGACACAGATTTGCTTTATAAAAATTTGAGGATTAAAACATGTTTATCATATCTGAAAAACACTAGCAAACTGATTAAACTTGGTTAGAAGAAGTATAGATCAATAATATGAAGTACCCAAGCTATAATCAATGATTTGCAGTTTACGAGAACAGAGATTTCAAATGCAGATATATATTCTCAAGAATTGATCATGACATTCTCAAGAACTATCAAAGTCCAGAGCGCATTGAATCATTAGTGTTTAATCATTCTCGAGAATCAGTTCATTCATACTCGAGAATCATGTCCTCAGATCAAAGACGCAATACTTGTGAATAATAGCATTTAAGTATTGGACTGTGTATTCTCGAGAATCAGCAAAGGGGGAATAGTAAGATCATCGAATTCTTACCGCGCATTCTCGAGAATTAACTTACGCATTCTCGAGAATCACATCAGAGAAGCATACCGTTGTGAGTCTGTCAAATCGTTCTCGAGAATTGACTTACCTATTCTCGAGTACCATTCTCAAGAATCATATCAGATGAGAAATGATGTAGGCGAAGAAGAGTCATTCAGAGAAGCCTGCGATGTTGATTCTGTCACATACCATTCTCGAGAATTCTTGATCCATTCTCGAGAATCAATTACACATGGAGATGCAAGTGAGTTAATTCTGATTCAAATACTTGAACTCTTTAAATCCTTCTTTCCATGCAAGAAGAATCTCCAAACTCGTTGTATTTCGTCCTTATTATCAGATGAATGGAGGTTGTTCTTGACCGGTGTTTTTTACAAACATCCCGAACCGACCGTCAACTTCAAAGTATCATATCTCCTTCAATTGATCTTTTTTTCGTGATCCTAATGTTTTTGTAAAGGTATGTGAGTCTAGTTTCAAATGGCACTAGTTTCAGCTCATTTGGATTTGTCGTTTGTGAGATACACTCAAAATACCGAAGCTGGGTCGGGATTGTGACGCTGATTTCACTGTCATTTTACAAAATTCATAGCTTCTTCATTTGACCTTCTTTGGACTTGAATTTTATATCAAAATGACGCATTGAAAGTCTATTTTCATATGCCACTGGTTTCACCTCAATCGGATCTCTAGTTTGAGAGATATCATCAATTACCGAGCTCGCCCAAGTGAAACGTGAAACGAGTTTTCTTTGAAACACGACCATTCTCGAGAATCACCATATCATTCTCGAGAATCACAATGTCATTCTCGAGAATGACTGAAATTTATACGCAGGAAGAAGCAATTGAACTGTAGCAACTCCTATTCATCGAGAAGCTTGAATTTGCTTATTTTAATTTGAATTGAGTAGTTCCAACTTCCATTTGATCATAGAGACTTCAATATTGATATTCTTATTTCTTAAATCTTCTCTCTTGATCATTCTTCATTGTTCAAACTTTATATCTACATTAAATAGGAGAATTAGTCAAAGTAGAAGATAAATGTAGTATGCAAGTTTTTACTCTTAAGAATACAAACTTTTTGCTCTTAAAAATGACATCTATATAAGACATCATCAAAACTAATCATATCCAACATCTTTATCCCTGCTCTTGATTTCATGAATTAATAGTTTATCTTGATTGATTGAAAATATGAATCAAAGCTTGAGAAGTATTATTTTACAACAAAGTTAAAAAAGCTAAAAGTTGAATTTAGAATAAGCTTGGCTGTTATATCATCAGTGAACCTTGTATCTTCAATTTTTTTTCTTTTTCATTTTCAGTCCAAAAATAGCCAATTCAAGTAAATCCCTTTACAAGCTGTGCACAATAAGTTGGTCACCTTTTCGCTTTCTTCTATTTTCTGTCTTTTGGCGAATGGTTAAATAAAGAACCGGTGGTTCATAGAGACAACGTTCGTCTTATCTTCAAGAAGAATCAACCAGTCATCAATTTACACAGACACAATAAAATAGTCTATAATTTATAATGTATAATACACATTACTAATTATATATCGTAAATGATACAACTCACTTCCAAATCTATTCAATGCCAGGCGGCTGACTTGAGCGTAATTACATAATCTGAAAGAAAAAATGTTGAAGAATGTTGTTTGTCCACTTTCAGAGAATAGGAGCTGGAGATGAAGCTTAAGGCGAACTCAAGAAATTATTTCAACCAAAAATTTTACACTCTACAAAATGTGATCGTTTTACTTTGCATAATACATATGGAACAGATACTGTTTAAGATTTATTATGCAATTCTAATCTAGCCAAGCACTGGCTTGAACGTCCAGAGAAAGAAATACGCGAATCTGCATTTCTTATTTGGACTTAAAAAAAGGAGAAAATATATATTCTTTACTTACTTCTTCAGTAGCATAGCACTGCATTGTGCCATTGTCTTTGAAGCCCTGGTAATGGAATCAGTCATATAGAAATTCTCCACTGCAGTTCCAAAAGGAGTCTTCAAATCCATTTTCCCAGAGGCTTCAGGTTTCAAAGAAGCTGGAAAAATAGCAGGCTCTCTCTCATCCATGTGCACAAGGTTCGGCGCCACAGTTCTAATCCGAGAGCGAATGGCTCCGATTGTATCATAGGGCAATCTCACTCCCGCAACCTCAGACAGAGCCCTAATTATCTTCCAATCATCTCTGGCATCACCAACTGTTGGAACCGCAGGCAATGTCTGTTGAGTGCATCCTTCAGTATTTTCATATGTCCCTTCCTTCTCACTGAAGGCTGCAGCCGGCAAGATAACATTAGCGCGATAAACACTTCTGTCCCCATGGTGACCTTGATACACAACAAAAGCATCATTTGGGATCTTGTCCAAGTTTATATCATCAGCACCCATCAAATACACAAATTTAGCTGACTCGATGCTGTTTTCGGACCGTGGCACAAGCCCAAGGTCTAGTGCAGCAGCCTGGGCAGCATGGAGAAGCAGTACATTAAGGCCATTCCAGTCAGGTCTGACAGCCTTCGCCTTTTCTGCAATGGTATCAACAGCTGCAAATATTGCATCCTTGTCATTCCTCTCGAAAACCCCAGCGCCCACAATGATGGCAGGGTTTTTTGCATTTGAAATAGTTGCAGAGAATGGATGTCGACCCTCTGCAATTTCAACTAGTGTTTGGGGGTCGGTACCAAGATGTTGATGATCATAGTTGAAATCAGTAGCAGGTCCGATGTACCCAACCTTAGCCTGGAAAGCTCTCACACTCTTGTGTATTCTGGCATTAACCATGGCAGCTTCTACCCGTGGCTGCAAATTTGAAAATCAGTAAGGCTAATTAACGAATTTGAATTCTCTTCATTTGAGGCAGGAAAATGGTTTGTTTTAACCAACTCTTTGCTGTACAGTCTATCCAGATGGTTCAGATTTTCCCCCCATTTGACAGTAAACAATAATTAACAAATCAGGAATATATAATTCTACTAGTTGGACAAAAAACATACCTGGGTTCCAACCAATAGGAAAACGTCTGCTTCCTCAAGACCAGCGATGCTTGTATTCATAAGATACCCTGACCGTAAATCAGCATTGGTATTTACACCTATTCCTTCACACCACACATTATTTGATCCCATTTTGTTCAAGAAATCTTTTAGTGCCATCATAGACTCGGCATCAGAAAGTTTGCCAGCAATCCCAACAATTTCTTCTGCTTTAACTTGGTGGGCAATCTCCGCAACCACAGCAAGGGCATCACGCCAATTTACAGCCTTAAAGTGTCCATCAGGACCACGAACCATAGGGTCATTTAATCTCTGCCTCTTCAAACCATCGTAACAAAAGCGAGTCTTATCTGAAATCCATTCTTCATTTATGTCCTGCAATGAGCAAACAGGCTTTGAGATAGTGGGTACTAATAAAATTCACAAGTTTTGGCTCATACTCCATATAGTGCCTCCTCCGATGTGTTTCAAAAAAAAAAAAAAAAGAAAGAAAGAAATAAACCAGGCTGTGGGGGATGTAATATATGGAAGCTCAAAATGCTTCACATACCAGCAAAACATAAGATATAAACTTATCATACACTTTGCCAAAGGAAAATATAGTTAGAATGGGAAGGAAAAAAAAAAAAAAAGAGTCAGAAGTAAGATACTAAAGTCCCAAAGAGGCCACAACCAAAGAAATGTGGACAAGAAGACAAAAATTATATGAATCTAACCTCATTTAAACGAGGTAAAATGCGCATAACTTCTGGTCCTCTGCTTTCAATTTTAATGTTGGATCCAACAGCATCAGTAACATCAATGCTCTCAATTCCGATCAGCTCCCAATTGCGAGCTTTAAATGCAAAAGGCTTTGAAGTAAGTGCTCCGACAGGACAGATATCAATGACATTTCCAGAAAGTTCACTAGTCATAAGTTTTTCAACATATGTTCCAATCTCCTCTCCACTGCCACGGCCTAGCATGCCAAGATCCTCAACCCCTGCAACCTCTGTTGCGAACCTAACACACCTATTGGAGAAAATAGATATTCAATCAGAGTTTTGTAAAGCTCACAAATAAAACAAATTTACATGACTGAATAAAAAAAAATATCATCAAGATATTTTAAATGATATTCATAATTCCTGAATCATCATAAATCTCATAACAACAAATGTCTTTAGAGGAAAATAGAACGTGCTACCAAATCTAGATCCACTTTAGCAACAACAAACATACATCAGTTTCAATCTTGGATAAAGCCTTGAAACCTAATAATACTAAGAAATCACAAATAATTGGATCACTAAAATGCATTAAATATCTAGACACTATGCACTAAAGAGTTTAAACTTCATTTTATGTTCAGACCTTGAGGAAGCAAGAAGGCTTTTAGCTCAAAATTGGGCGTTCTGTTTTGATTGGAATCATAGGAATTTTGTACATTTTGCTGAAGACTTGCTAACTTAGCTCACTCTAGTTATGATCCATTTTGCACCTTAGATCAACCTCTTCCTTGTTACATGGAGGTGGAGATAGGAGAAGAGGCTCTTAATTTACTTGATGTAATTATGTTTTGGTATATCGTAATCCAGTTTTATTAAAAAAGGAACTTCGCTATGGAGTCAAACTCAACAAATTAAGGTATGTAATTATACTGACCCCTCAAATATCCTCAGAGATCCCTTCTTCATTGAGGGATTTTACAACCCAAAGACCAGATTCTCCAACATGTTAAATGAAAGTTTAAACATTTCTAAGGTGAAAATTTTGACATTTTTAACACAAGAAATTTATAAATTGTAAAATAACTACTTTTTTCAACAAGAAAAGCATAAAATAGAAAACTAAAATCTGACAAGGGTATAAGCTTATTATTAACTCCCATCCCCTTCCTTTCTAAGTTGTATAAGGAATCATTAAAATTCATCCCCTCCCCTCCATTGAACTAAAAACACAGTAAGATAAACAGGACAACCTGGTGAAGTATACTTATAACGCGCATACACTGCTTCAATTGAAGTCTATAGGAATTTGCACTTTGTTAAAATCAGGTCAGAGTTGCATAAAAGCGTAGGAACTGAACCCAGTACTGACCTTGTACATTGAATACACCGAGTCATCACAGTCTTCACCAAAGGACCAAGGTTTTTATCCACCACAGATCTCTTCATTTCGCTGAACCGACCACGATCAGAGCCAAATGCCATAGATTGATCTTGTAGATCACATTCCCCACCCTGATCGCAAATTGGACAGTCCAATGGATGATTCATTAAAAGGAATTCCATCACCCCTTCTCGAGCCTTCTTTGCCATAGGTGTGTCAGTCTTAATTTTCATACCTAAACACCAACATCTAATTAGATTACATCATCCAGAAAAATAAAGTTAAGAATTGATAAGAAACCAATTAAAGCCAAGTCAAACTTAAATTTAAAATCATATAAGCCATCAATGAAATCACAGATTGTTTTTTTTTTTCTTTTCAAATTTCTCTAAATTGAAAAAGGAAAGTAAATTATAACAATAGTGTAATGAAGAAAGAAATAAAACCAATTGAGGGAAGATCAGCGTATGATTTTTTTTTTTTTTTTTTTATAAAAAAAATGACGCGAGCATGCACCAAGTAGTGTCTATTAAATAAACGAAGCACTACAAACAGAATAATGATTTCTACGTACAGAAATGTGAGCTCAACGTTTGATAGGTAAAATTCATCAGAGTCAAAAGTTTAAAACAAAGGATTTTTGGTTCCCTGATATCAATACAATTTGCAATGTACAAATAAAGTATACTAATAAAAGTTACAGAGCAAATACTAGACTCAAGGAATGAATTGAAAATCGATATCCCAGAACATGCAGATTAATCCTCACAATCAACATGATCATACAAAAGCCAAACATTTCATCAACTTATCAAACTCGAGAAAGGTAACAAAATCAACCCAAAAACAAATAAGGCAATAAAATCAACCGAAACAAGACATAGTTAAACCAATAAAGATACGAAACAAAGCCCAGAATTCAGTAAAACATGGGGGGCTAACTAACCAGGAAGAGCAGGCATGGCGCAAGAAGCAACAGGCTTAGGAGACTTCTCTACTTCTACAAGACACATACGGCAGTTCCCGGCGATCGATAGCCGACTGTGATAGCAAAACCGTGGAATGTCAACACCCGCAACCTCGCACGCCTGTAGAACAGTCATGCCCTTGGGGATTTTCACAGGGTACCCATCAACAAAGACATCAATGGCATCATCCGGGTTGGGGAAGTGGATTCTAGCTCCGGCGACAGGAGTTCGCGGCGGAAGATCGGGTGGAGGCTGTTCCGGTTGGGCTTGAGCAGCCGCAGCTTCCGGCTTCCGAAGCTCCGGTTTGGTAACTATGGTTCGAAGGAGCAGGTTCCCTGGATTCTGGGAACCCAGCATCCTTGAGGTGGGTCGCACAACCTTCGAAGCTAACGCCCCCAACCCCATTTTCTGAGTGCTCAATCTCCCCTCTTTCAAATCTTTACTCGAATATTATACTTGACTCTTCACGATATCTGATCAAAGTTTTCCCGCAAAATCTTTAAGCTGTTTGCGTCGTTTCTGAGATTGAACAACAGAAATTGCAGAGAGACAGAGATTAACAGTCGCTTACTAACCCATTGATGGATATTCCAGCCCGTACCAAGTTCTAGCCGATCTTATTTAAAAGAAGAAAATCAAAATCAATACTTGTTCAGAATTTTCTTGCCCCTTCCAAGATGTTGATGTTTTTGGTTGAGCAATGGGCATGACACACGAGCACTTAGGCCTTAATCAAATAAATAATTTGCGTATGGTTTCAGCACTCCACAGATTTTTTTGGCGCCTTCGAACTTTTTGGAAGAAGACTCAGTTAACCGACTTACACTTGGCGAATATAAAGTTTCCACGTCAGAAAACAATTAGAGAAAATTGCATTGAGGTCTCAAGTTAGAAAAAGTACTACTAAAAGATCCCTTAAAATCTTCAATTTACAAGTAAGTTCTTATAAAACTTTTGAGTAATACAATCAAAATGTCAAAAAACTGAAATACCCAAAGTTATCAGCCGTTTCACAACTTGTCAATGGATTTGTCAATGGCCATTCATGGACTTGTCAATGTTTTTTTTCCATTGATAAGTCCACGAGCGGTCATTGATAGATGAGATAGCTGATACTATATGTCTTGGATGTTTTGTCATTTTGATTATATTACTTAAAAATTCTTTGAGACTTGCCTATAAATTAGAGTTTTTAAGAGACTTTTCCTAACTTGAGACCTCAGTGAAATTTCCAAACAAAAATATATCAAGCTTACATGCACAATTAATACATGGATACAACGATTTCTTGAATAATGTTTGTAATTATCATAATTCATAATCTTATCATGAATTATAAACCCGAGAACTCACATTTCAGATTTTTATTTTTTTTTTTTTAAGGAAAACAGACGAAAACCCAACCTAGCTTCTGGATGAGTCAAGAAAAAAGGTACCTATTGTCTGGAATACGGGAACGGGGGTGTGATCTAGGGTGTCTCTCTCCTATATATATATATATATATTCTTATATGTGTATGATTGGATTTACGACACACACAAATATTATAAATAAGTGATATTTATATATGGAACTAAAGGACTATTTTACCGTGGTATACACACACAAATATTACAAATAAGTGATATTTATATATGGAATTGTCTATTTTGAAAAGTTGTCATGAGGGGGCAAACTTGGTTTGAAGGTGTTAAATTTGGAGCAATTTTGTGTGGGCGGTATCCTAATTAAATTTGATTATTAATTAATTAATTATACTTAATTGATAGTTTATGTGTCGTTCATGGCATTTTTATTTTGAATTTAAGAGTAAATTTGCTTTAGAAGTTTTCACTCGAAACAATGTTATCTTAAAAAATTTTAGGTCGTAAGAATTTCACCTTAACTATTATTCAGGTTAAATTTACTCATTAGTTGGCCAAATATACTTATTTTTCAAATCTAGTGTTATCCATTTCATTTTTTTAAGTTGGATTTAAAAATAAGTAAACTTTTCTTTAAAAAAAAAAAGAATGTATTGGATCTCAAGAATGAGAGACAGTCAACGAGACCAAAGCATCTTATGCGGTAAAGAAAAAATCAAAGGGGTACTTGACTATCTCAGCGTTGATGAGATATAGAAGTAGAAATTTTTTTATAGCCTTGTTCTCGGCAATCTTCCTTATTATGTTATGCATTAATATCTAACGAATATGAGTTCCTCCTTCATATATAAGTTCTTCTACAATATTATTCACACTACTAAATTTGACACTTCAAATAAAATTGTCCCAACAAAACCCCGTGACAACTTCCAAAAAAAAAAAAATAGTCATTTAACCCTTATATATGTGGTTAAAATTTTATCGGATGACCGATGGTTAAAAAGTATATTTATATTAGGTTTAATGTTTGTCATGTCATTTAACATAAGATTATATCAAATTACCCTAAAACTACGTCGTTTTAGGAGTTAAGAAAATTAATGAAGGGTGTTTTTGTATTTATTATATAAATTTTACCAAAAGATCCTTCATTAATTCCCCTAACTCCAAAATTACGTTGTTTTAAGAGTTCATTAATTCCTCTAACCCCAAAACAATGTAGTTTTAGAGTGATTTGACATAAGCTTATGTTAAGTGACATAACAAACGATAACCCCATTTATATTATATATAAGACGGAGTTAATTCGCACAAGTTCATTCTATAAGACTTTCTCAAAATAAATTGTATTGTACGTTTGGATTAGTTTTTAAAAAGTGATTTCTCGAGGTAGGAAGCAAATATATTGAAAGTGCTTCTAAAATGATGGTTTGGGGCATGCCAAAAAGTACAATTATTTACGTCTTTCTGGGTTAATTTGCCATATGCATATTACTACAATAGGAAATGAGAGTACTTTGCAATCTTTTGCTGCAGCCGGATCGTCCAACCTTCCAACTAAAGCCTTATTCCAGCAGACATTTGGTCCATCTATTTGGAACATGAAGCATCATATCAGACACTTTTACTTATATGTAATGAATTTGCCGAATGTTGCTGAGCTCAAGTCCCCAATTTGCAAAGGTCAAAGATCAATTGATTCTACATAACAATTTAGTATTTAGCTAACAATACTTCTCATTTTTGATGGACAGGTCAAATTCCAAGACCACCTTTATGAATAAGGGTGAACAAAATATCCTTTTCAAAAAGTTGCATTTTACCTTTTTTGTTACTCCTCTAGTCCTAATTATAAAATAACATTTGGAAATTAATCTTGATCTTCAATATAAGACATACTTTACATATTTGTCAATCTTTTCCTGATTATCCATATTGATGTTTCCTCAACAATGATCAAATAGGAGAGGGAATTAAAGAAGATGTTTAGAGTGTTTTAAAAATTACATGTCATGTTAACTAAGTCAATTAATTTCTTTAATCTAATCAAATTAGGTAAATATATCTTATATTAAAGACCGGAAGAGTTTTTTCATAACTACCCAAAAACCCCACCAATTTAGCATAAATAATGGGTCTATTTGGGTTAGCGGTAGGAACGGTGGCTTAAAAACTATCTAACTTTTGTAAAAACTCGGTAGGAAAAAATTCAAGTTGTAAATGTAATTTGTGTTTAGATTGCCCGTTTGGCTTTTTGCAGAAGTGGTTTTTTTCTAAACTGATGAGTGTTTGGATTATTGTTTGAAAAGTCAATTGAGACTGAAAATGGTATGAATCATATTGAATACAACATATACATATTAGTTGTATATATTGAGATAATAAAAATTTTAATTTGAAAAAAAGGTTAAATGATTATTAAAAAAATTAATAAACAATAAAGTCCTTAATTAAATATATTTAATGGATAAAATTGTTTGTAAAAAATTTATATTTTAATTATTTAATTATAGACTGTCAATACCTATTTAATAATAAAAGTAAACTCTTACAAGTTTACTTCACTGTCACGAGTTTACTTAAACTTGTGAGTTTAACAACTTTTTAAATTATTAAATAAAATCAAATACATCATAATTAAATTTTTATTATTTTTATCCAATTGCTGAAGAAAAATTAATACCTTATAAAAGTTTACAAAATTAATTCCTAATTGCTGACATTAAATATTTTTGGGAAAAAACAAAAAGAAAGCCCAATGGACATTATTTTTGTCAAATTTCATTTATTAATTGATTGATTTTTTTTTCTAAATATCAATGAAGATTCTCCGGGCGCAAAATAATATCTAGTAATTAATTTTAAAATTTATACTTAATCAGTGGAGATGGTTTGCAGTACATTATGATATAAGCTCCAAATTGGAGCGTTTAATTAAGCCCGACAACTTTGAACTTTTTCAAAAAGCCTAGTCAAACAACATGGATTCTAACCAGGCCATGTTAGATTTTTTTTCCATTGGTTACTTTTTCTGGCTTTTTCCTGGCGTTAAGGAGCTTAGAGTTGACTCCAAACAAGCCCAATGTTGCAGATCTTAAAGTAGATAGATGTTGGAAGGCTGACACTTCTGGCTTGATCAAGGTCAGCCTGAGAGAACATATCTTCATTTTAATCAGAAGCAGCCCCCATTTTTTCTTCTTCCAAAATTTTTTAGCCAGATGGGGAAAAAAATAACAGAACTTCTACCTCAAACAATGATAGAAGCGATAATTTCAACAGTAACATTACAAATCCATTTTGGTCATTCTTCCCTCTGTATTTATTTATTTAAATACCCCACCATTACCTATTACCTACCATATCCCAATTTTGCTCACCATCTTTGAAATAGAAATGCTCTCCTTTTCTACACTATCCGCCCGTCCCTCCCTTGAAGTGTCTTTCTGCACACTTAATTTTTTCCTCTTATGTCCACAAATGAATTTGGCATTCATGATTAAAATTGAGACAATAAGAAACTAGGTTAACATTTATACACGTACCATAATAGACATTTACAACTCAACAGGGGCAAAGGAAAACACGGGTCAGGTTTCTCTCATAATCTCTTTCTCATTATTCCTCATCATCTTTAAATCATATCCATCCCAATCATATTACTTTACCATACTAGACATTTACAACTCAACAGGGACAAAGGAAAAGACTGACTTATCACAAGAGACCCTCCAGTTTTTCTTAGTCCTTCAGTTCTAGGAAGCTATGCTTTGCCGTATAAGTTGTGCTAATAACAGAATTCCTACACAGGATTCACATGCACAAGGATGCAGCTCAAATAATTCACATCCTTCAAAATTCAAATCTAGAAAATTTGACAGTCGAATAATCCTACTTGATTCAACCCTAGTCACCAAATATTCCGAGTAGGTCTTCCAAGTTATTATTAAAAAAAAAAAAAAAAAAAAAAAAAAAAAAGGTCAATCCCTCTTCAAGGCTTTGGTGATATAAGCTCTCGTAATTTCTATTACAACGTATGCTAAGATTGTAATGGTGATACCCCCAAACAGAACAAGACGATCATAAGCCGCATCTTGGACAGTGTACACTTGAATCCCAATTGTGTTCCAATTGCTTTCCGTCCAGACTGGATCCACAACTCCCATTTCGTCAGATGAATTAGGGGGCAAAACATTCCATACTCCTGATTCATATTTTAATCGCGTTGAATATGCTGGAATATACCTGCAAGGATTACCAATATTTTTTTTTTACCCGATCAGTGTTTATCGATAGATGGCAGCTTATGATAATGAAGAGGCTAAAAAGAGAATAAAATAATTCCCAAACTTCGTATTTAGGATAGATATTACTGGTAAGGGGATTAAAAATACATAGTAACAAATAAATTGAACACAGCACCATCACCAATCTACTGTCATTGAAAATCAGAAGTTACAGCAATCAATATAAAGAAGCAAAATACCTGGTTGTAGAGGTAACACAAACCCCCTTCCCATCAGTCTCTGCTTTAATGCAAACTTTATCCCTACTTTTGCAATCTTCTAGACAACCGGTGCCACTATTTTCCTTTGAAATAGAGGTTTTGTCAGATAAAAAATTCCAGATAAATCTGGGAACATCGTTAATGTCTCCTGGATATGGTGTAGATGAAGGTTCATCCACCATAACACCGACATAATGGCTAGGGCAGGCTGATGAAGGTGAAATATAGCTCTTCACTAATTCACAAGAAAGGCCAGGATCACAGGTCAATAAGCAACCCATAAGTTCTTCAACAAGTGACGCATTTACATTTATAGCAGATAAAGCTGAATCTCTCACATTTTCCTTTCCACTAGCAAGAATGTACAGAGTTCGGGCAATAAGAGAAGCAGCTGCAACTATAGCTGATGAGTTTACATTTGCTGCATAAAACAATCAAATGAAAAGACATGTGACTCGAGGATAAGAGGTAAAAATCATGAGAAGGAAATAGTTAAAAAAATGCCAATCTTATAATCCAGCTCACATAAATCATCAAGGTGACTATGGTAGAACTTGTTAGTGAAGACAGCATCAAAATCTTCCATGACAATCCCAGAGACTGCAGGATTCTGCAAAAACGGAAAGGTAACACAGAAAGGAATTGACTTTAGAAAACCAACCATTTGACATACGCATTTAGCAATAATTTTCAGTTCAAATAACGTTAGACTAAAGTAAAACCAAATAAAATGGTTTTCAATGATATATATTAATTCAAGTCAATATAATTTAAGCCACAAATGAGCAGGCAAAGGGCGCTTCTCAAATATATGCATACATATAGGGAACTCAAACCAGAACTTCATTTATGACATTCTTGCAGTTAATACATACAATATTCTTGAGGGTAAGGCAATTGGCAATTGTTTCAAATCTGGCCTATAGAAAACAAGGAAGGTGCTCTATCATCTAATCTTTACTTCCTTTGCATCCTCTTATCATAAGCTTCGGGAAATGTCACTTTTCTTTATCACTAAACATTTGTCCCTCTCAATATGCAATAAGGAAGATTTCATTTATGGCGTGCAGGGTTGGAGTAGGATCAGATATATGGAGAGAAAAAGAGAGATTTGGGAAAAGTAGACAGTAAATACTGAACACAAAAGTACTGTTACATAAAGCAACTATAAAGGGAGATTTAGAGGTTAAACCAATTTTGCACAATCTAGGACAAAATATGGTGCAAGTAGTAACAAGGCGACTTTAAAAAAAATCTTACTTCCTTTGATCCTAACTATAGGCCAACATTCAAGAGTTGGTTTTGGTTTTAATTATAAGACAACATTCTAATTTTTGTCAATTTCTTCCTAAAATACCCCTTCAATAATACAACTCAATTAATACAGAACCACGAGAAAAAGCATGCGTTGGGCTTTTCTGCCCAGATCAATTTTGATACTTGAAAGTGCCAAGGATCAATATGCGTTGGGCTTGTACCAAAATAAAACATGTTGGATTCGACATACAGCCTCAGAGAAGTCAACTAGCAAATTAACTAAATTAATATAAGGGCCTCTTAGGAAAATGAGTAAAATTAACTAATTTAACTCCTATCCTTAATCTCTTCAAAGTCTGTTAAATATGTCCTATAATTAGGAACGGAGGTAGTATTACTTTCAAAGCAATGTTCACAAACTTCAAATCATTAACATCACTTCATCCTTCTCTTTTGCTTATACAAATCTTATTTACGAGACATTGTCCTTTAAGAAAACACCTCTTCAAAAATTGTCATTCATATGATGGCAGTATTCATTGCTCTGCTCTTTAGCTGTATTTGGATAATAATGTTCTTATAGGTAAACTAAAGAAGAAAAAAGGTATCAAATACCTTTTTCAAAAATGCCATAAAGGATGACGGAGGTATCCCAGGATTTGAGTCACTTGGAGATGTGATCTTAATGTTCTTGGATAGCAGTGACTCTTGCGCATGCCTCAAGGCTGCTAATGTCTCATTTGTAGCAGAAGATACCTGCATTGATATGCTATTAGTAATCGGTAAATTTGGCAATATCCTCTATATCAAGCTATGTAGAAAGAAAGATCAGGTAGCACCATATATCAAATGAAGTCATATGGTTCGAATACATTAAAACATTTGGTTGACAGGTTTTTTTAATTTTATTTTTTATAAAAAACACACATTGTTTGGTTACAGGCACATCAGGTGAAGAGAACAGAAGGTTACTAAAATTACTTGCTTTAAACAAATGAATTAGTCAATCACACAAGAACTCAATCCAACAATTCCAGAAATTCACATCAAGATTCCAGATTTTACTTGCTCACATTGCATCACAATTCATGTTTTCCAAGAAGCAGCAGCAAAATTTGCAAAATAATTGCTATCGCTAACTGGCTGTAGAGAACTGAAGTCAAAAATAGCAAAAGTATTAACTACGATGAAAGTCAGATGCATTGCATCCAATTAGAAATTTCAGAATTTAGAAGAGGCATGGATGTACACAAAGTTAATAGAACCACCAAGATCTCACCCCTGATGTATGAGTAATAAATCTATGAACACCTTCACTGAAGCCCTTTCCAACAGAACCAATTTCAATAACCTGTTAATGTCAGTAAAAAAAACCAGAGTCAGCTTATTAATTAACAACATATATATGAAAACAATGATAAAGTCACAAAAATAATTGAAAAAAAAAAAAAAAACATCGTACTTTTCTATTTTACAATTGGGAGTTCTTGTGAGAGTAGATGCCCAGATCATGATGGAATTCAATACAGCAAAATTTAATGCCAAAAGGGCATTTGTAAGAATACTGTTAATTTATAGGTGGGGCATACAATCACTCTTCAGCAAAAACCTAATAGTCATAAACACGAGCAGAAATATACCATTTCAATTTGAGAGTTATTAAGCCCATGGACAGCATCTGAATGCATGTCAAGCTCAAGCAAAAATCTTCGACTTCCAAGGTAACCCCATGCCTCACCAGTAAAAACCACAAAAGCAAGCTGCATTGGGGTTAAGATAGTATTAGCAACAAAGCTTTGAAAAGTATTAATGGCATGCATGTAAAATAAATGGTCCTTTTCTATTGATAATTTATATTTGCCTGAAAAAGCAACCCATGATTGTTGTTGGATGGCTCAGATTAACAATATACCAGATATTACCACTTGCAATCACAAAGGGGTAGAAAAATACTAGTACTCCTGTTTTATAAGTATTTGTAACCTAAAACACATTATATAGTCGTCATGGAACAGATGGGGACGCATGGAAAGCTTATAATGGTTAGCAAAATCCAGAACAACACCAAACCCAATGTTTCAACCACCAGTTGAATCGCATGAAAAATAATCCGAGAAAAAGGAATCAAAACAGAAACAAGGACAAGGTTTCAGGTAGTTGGATAAGGACTTTATAAAGTAAAACTGCCAGTTTTATGCCAGTATAATCAGGTATTTTAAAACAGCAGCCAAGGCATAAATAGACATTTTGAAAAAGGTACAAGAACTTAAACTAAATGAACAGAACCTGCAGCATCTATAATTCACCTGCTTAGTAAGGTCGCCAAGACCATTCACATGAGAGAGAGCATCAACTGCTGCCAGCAATGCTATCAAGCCCTGTAAAACAGTTGATACATCACATTATGCTTTTGATTTAGGAATTATTAAAGATTATAAACTATTAAACTCCATTAATAGTTGCATTTTTTTTTTGGAGTTTGGACCATAAGTAAATTAACTAAGTTCAGCAACTAATTCAAAATTCTAGCACTTACAGAAATAGGAGACTCTGCCCCCAGGCTCTTGTCCCGAAAAAATGAAGCAGAATCCATTGATGCCATCGTCAAAATTATGGGTTTAGAATGATCAAAGGCTGAAGTGTTGATTGGTGGAAGTGATGACCAGACACTGCCTTTCATATGAAACGTGCAAAAAGTTAAAATTAAGGATGGGGACAAGTAGAATAGAGGGGGTCAGGTCATTAAAATTAAAATATTCTTTAAAAAGCTTCTAGACATTCTACCATATAAAAGATATTATGCTTAATCTCGTTTGCTTTCCTGGCAATATCTTTTCATTCAACTGCGAATAAACCATTGTCGTGTTTGGATCAAACAGGGCAAGGAGTTTTAAATCATGTTGAGCCTAATTTAGAGTTAACATAACTGAAGGCTGAAGCTGGACCTTTGGTTAAAATATAGGGAAAATATCACTCAAGTCCCAAGGAACATCAAAATTATCAAAAAAGTTCCAACCCAAAATCACATATCAGTTGAATTGACAACAGCAAGTGCTATATTGACAAGAAAATTTAAAAACCTGGTCTATTCACAACAGAAAAAGCTAGATTGACAACAGGAAGTGCTATATTTACAACAAAATTTAAAAACCTGAATTTTGTTTCAAACTCAAGACCCTAAACGTGCAGAGGTCATTCACAACAAAAAAAGCTAGATTCACAATAGGAAGTACTATATTCACAACAAAATTTAAAAATCTGGATTTTGTTTCAAACTCAGGTCCCTAGGCGTACAAAGGCCATTCAAACTAGATTCACAACAGGAAGTACTATATTTACAACAAAATTTACAAACATGGATTTTGTTTCAAACTCAGATCCCTAAGCGTACAAAGGCCATTCACAACAAAAAAAGTTATATTGACAACAAGAAGTGCTATATTGACTAGAATTTCAAAATGGCTCCAGGTTTTTATATTTTGTTGTCAATATAGCTTTTTCTGTTGTGAATGGCTACTATACGTTTAGGGACCTGAGTTTGAAACAAAATCCAGGTTTTTAAATTTTGTTGTGAATATAACACTGCCTGTTGTGAATCTAGTTTTTTCTGTTGTCAATGGCATTTGTACACTTAGGGACCTGAGTTTGAAACAAAATACAAGTCTTTAAATTTTGTTGTGAATATAGCACTTCTTTGTAAACAAAATACAAGTTTTTAAATTTTGTTGTCAATATATCACTTCTTGTTGTCAATATAGTACTTCCTGTTGTAAATCTAGCTTTTTCTGTTGTGAATGGCCAGGTTTTTAAATTTTGTTGTCAATATATCACTTCTTGTTATCAATATAGCACTTCCTGTTGTCAATACAACTAATATCAAAAAAGTATATGATTTTGGGTTGGGACTTTTTGATATTTTTATGTTCATTGGGACTTGAGTGATATTTTCCCTAAAATATACACCCAAACAAACCTATAGGTAAGACAGGAAAACAATTGAGGATAATCAATCTTTTGAATATCAATACCTCTAATCAAGTCAATGAGGACTAAGAAAATCCCATTGGAATACAAAAGGCTGGATGATTCTATTATCAAAAGAAGCAAGGCTCACCCAAATTTGGATCCGAGCTAATAAATTGTATGAAATCCAGTATTTATCTTTTGTTTATGTTGGGAATCAAAATAAAATCAGAATCATATTAGGAATCGGAATGGAATCAAGATCCCATAAATCTCTCTGATTGATTGACTCTTTATTACTCCTAATTTGTAGTAATCTGATTAGGGTAATTATCATTTAAAGTAATTGCATGATTCTCTTCTCTAATGGCTCACTCTTGAGCCTATATATTGTAATGCTTTCTACTGAATAATATACACAACTTTGAGAGTGTTGATACCTTTGATTCAATATGGTACTAGAGCTCTGGACAATGATCCGAAGCCATAGAGAGCGAGAGAGACAATGAGAAATGGTGAGGAGAGAGAAACACGAGAGAGAGAGAGAGAGCAAGAGAGGACAGCCGTCTTTGATCTCCGACGACTTTTCTGCCCAAAATGATGAACCCCTCAAAATTTCCTCCTCTACCTAGTTCTCTTCCTCAAAACTTGACAAATTCCAGAGTCAATCTAATGGCTTTTATGTCGGGTACAAACCCTCAAACCCAAAGTAAATCTTCTTCGTCTTCCACCTCTTCTTACTTCTTCCACTACAATCACAGTACCATCCAGACCTGTGGAAACAGCACCATATTTCTCAGGAAATCAAATTATGGTTATTAACCATAAGTTTGATGGAAGAAACTACCTCCAATGGTCACAAAGCGTACTGAGATATATTTGTGGCAAGAGAAAGGAGAAATATATAAATGGAGCAACCCCTCAACCAAGTTTTGACAAGTGGTTTTCTAAAAATAATCAAGTCATGACTTGGTTATGTAACTATAGGACACTAGATATTAGTGAAGAATATTTTCTGGCGAACACTGCAAAAAAAAAAATCTGGGATGCAGCCAAAAGAACCTACTATTCTCTTGATAACACGCTGCCTTGATCCATTTGAAGCGACAATCGAGATTTGAGACAAGGTAATATGTAGGTGACTGATTATTACAATGCTTAGTTGAAATTCCAGCAGCAATCGGACTTGTTTGAGGTGCACCCATGGAAGACGTCGAGGATGCCCAATTGTATAGGAAGATAGTGCAAGAAGGAAGAATTCTTTGAGGAGATAAGGGGCAGAATTATGGGGTTAAAACCCTTGCCACATCTGTTTGATGTAGTCGGTACCATGTGCAGTTCGAAGAAAGCAGAAAACTCTTGAATTAGAGCAGCCAAAGTCACATTGAGGGTTCAGGTCTTGCAATGAAAGGACCACAAAATGAACGGAGAAGTAATAAATTGTGCAATTATTGAAAGGGTCATACCAAAGAAGAATGTTGGAACCTACATCAACTAAAAAATAACACTTCCAACAAAGACATCTCACTACAACTAAGCAGGAAGTTGAGGATTCTGATTCCCTAAGCCAGGAGGAGTTGCAGGTGCTTCGCAGGATAGTTGCCAAGTGTCAATCTGGTACAATCAGGTAATTCTATTATAGCTCTCAATACTGTGAAGACTAGTGAAGATACACGGATTGTTGACTTGGGAGCTACAGATCACATGACTGGTAATCGAACATTGTTTACGACTCTTAAATTGTGTCTTAAAAACCTTCGAATCAAGGAATCAAGGTTGCTAATGGCGTATTCGCAAACGTGGAAGGAATTGGACCACTTATACTATCTAATCATCAAAAAGTTCACAATGTTCTATTTGTACTTACACTTGCTTGTAACTTACTATCTGTGAGCAAATTAACAAAAGGGCGAATGTGCCGAGTAATCTTTGACGATGATTTATGTATTTTTTTAGGATTTAAACTCGGGAAAGACGATTGGGATTTCTAGAGAATAAGATGGACTTTACTACCTGGAAAGACCGAAGTTGAAAAATAAAGATACTTGGAATGCACCGAAAGCACTGGTTAGCACAAGTTCTCAAAATAAAGATGTATTTTTATGTCATTGTCACTCAGGCCATCCTAGTTTTGACTATATGAAACATGTGTTTCTAAGTTTATTCAATAAAAATTATGTTCTTTTTCATTGTGAAACTTGTCAACTCACTAAAAAAACAGCCCTACACACCCTCTACTCCTTTCCAACTAATCCATGGTGACATCTAGGGTCGTGCAAGAAAAAGAACCCTAGCAAATGCCAAATGGTTTGCAACTTTCATAGATGATCACGCCAAAACCACGTGGGTTTACTTAATGAAAGAAAAATATGAGGTAGCCAAGTTTTTCCAGAGCTTCTATACCATTGAGAAAAATCAGTTTCAAACTTCCATCGAGGTCCTCCGGAGTGATAATGTTGGGGAATACTTCAGTGGAACCTTTAAGGAGTTTCTTGATCAGCTAGGAATTCATCACCAAACCTCGTCCTTACACACCTCAACAAAACGGGGTTGTTGAGCGCAAAAACCGCCACTTATTGGAAGTAACCATAACTTTATTAATGGAACAAAATGTATCCGTGGTCTTCTGGGATGATGCAGTTCTAACTGCCACCTATCTAATCAATTGAATGCCCTTGAAAGTCCTTAACCATGCTACTCCCATTCAAAAACTCCTTGAAACCTTTCCCAATTGTCCCCTTATCAACCCATTACTCCAAAAGGTGTTTGGTTGTGTTGTCTTTATTCATAAACATGACTGAAGCAAATTTGATGCTCGAGCCCAAAAGTGTAATTCCTTGGTCACTCCTCCACTCAATAAGTGTACAAGTGTTATTGTCCTACCTTAAAGAAACTGCTCGTCTCCAAAGATGTATTATATGAGGACGCCTATTATCCCAAATTACCCATTTAGTGGGAGCACTCAGATATCAAATGGCTACTTTCACATGATCCTACTTCTAAAGTCCCTGATAACACTGATACCTTATCATCATCACCTCCCGATACCACTCTTCCATCCAACCAACCTAAACTTGTTCCACCTCAACCTAAACCTGCACCTAATGAATTGGAAACACATGTTGAGGTCAATTCGAGGATGGATATAGAAGGTAGATCCGAAGGAGAGTCCAGGAAACAATCTCAAGAAGATAATAGTAGAAATATCTCTCCCGCTCGAAGGAACGACAATGACTCTGACCCAAGATTAGATCCTAAAGAGTTGGGTTGGCCTATTGCACTTAGAAAAGGGACAAGATCTTGTACTCAACATCTAATTCAACGATTTGTCTCATATGGTAATTTGTCTGCAAAAATGCAAAGCTTTGTCGTAAACAGTGCACAGATTAGTTATAGGAACTAGGAAGTGAGCAGATTAGTTCCTTTAAGCTGGCCTTTTCCTAAATCAAATCCAATTTATTGCATTTCAAGTTCTAGGAACTAGGAATTGAGCAAATTAGTTCCTTTACTTAACTGGGTATTCTGAGAGCCCAAGTACCCCACAAAAACCCAAAAGGAGAATGAAAGTGATTTTCACACTCAATCTTTTTAAAACACTAGCACCTGAATAAAAACATTAAAATTAATCTCAATACCCTTTCCAAGACTCACTGGTTCTTACCAATCCAAATTTCCACCTAATGATTCTAAGGTAGGGGAACTTATAGCTCCAGTTGCATCATTATCCTTGTTTCTAGCTCATAAACCTGAATATTGGATATTCATAACCTAGTGTAAATTCACCTTAATGTTTAGCCAATCCATAGGGAACCATGTTGAGCGACTAAAGCACTTGTGTTTTCTTCTGAGTTTGTGTTTCCGTTACTTCATTTAGGATTATTATCCATCCTCCATTGTTGGGCTTTCATTGATATATTATTTCATTTCAAAGAATATTTATAAGGGGATAAGCAACATTAAGCATAAGTTACCAAAATAATGCCCCAAAAGTTCAAAAATATATATTACAACCACATTCACGAGTTAAAAAGAAACATGGCATAGAGTATATTCCGAAAAACTTCACCTGTATCCACCTAAAGGAAGGCAAGTAGCTTCTTTCAAGCAAGACTCTGAACCACGATTTTCAGATTTTGTTACCTAAAACAAAATTACCAGAATAACAAAATTCAATCCTTTGTAGTTTTTAGGCTAAAGAAAAACACATCTAAAGAATTTGGATATACCTGCATCACCAGATCAAACTCAGCCACATTAACTGTATAACCTTTCCCGTTGTTCTCGTTCTTGGTTGCAACCTGTATGAACAGGGAATAACGAACCAAACTTTTGAAATAAGAAATTCTTATAATAACTCAGTAATATCCGCAGTGATTAAATAATAAGTTGAAATATCAATGTAGATATGACCCTAAAAATATACAAGTTGAGCAGCCTAGAAAAATTATACAAACCTCATCGCTTAAATAAACACTCACAAGGAAAATTTCTAGGTTATTTACCAACAAGGTTCTCACACTGGCAACGGAACATGAACCCTCACCCTTGTGGGATATGGACCTAGACCATACAATCAAAACATTTTAAACATTTGTGAAGGCTCAAGAATGCAATGCAACTACAGCGTGAACTCACACTTGACATTTCTTAGGGTTTGGAAGGTGGATAGATCAGAAACTACAAAACTATCACTTCTCCACTACCGTATGCAAAAATGCGACTTGAATATAGATTATTAGAATGCGGATGCTAAAGAAAATACTTGACTGCTTAAATGGATAGGCTTCAGTATCATGTGTACGAACCACTTCAACATGGTTCCAGACGGTAAATATGTTAAGTGAAACAAAATCATTTCCAAAATAAGACTGAACACTGTATCAAACTGAAACAAACAGAAGTTATTAGACCATCAGCAGCACTACACAATAAAATCAATAAGTGACTCAGTATTACCTCATGAAGAGTCTCCGTGCTACTATCTGAGAGCAGGAAAACAGGAAAATTGTAGGATTTCCACATGATACCAGAACCCTGCAGAGGTTGAGGGGGAAAATAAAATGAATTGACAATTATAAATGACTCATTGAGTCATTGAGATGTTTCAGGACCATATTAGCATAAGCAGTTATCCAACTTGGATCAGGCATAAATATTCAAAATGTAACCCAGAATAAATTTGTTTCACCCATGAGTGTTTTTATTCAAGATAAAAATTTCTTTGCTTCTTTTAAAGCAGAACCACCTGATTACCAAAAATCTGCTAGGAAAAAAATCATAAAGGAAGAACTTAAAGATCAAGACCTCTTTCACAATCAGAGTACAAGCTAATGTCAAGTTGTGAATCGTGATACAAATATGCAAGTCTAGGTAAAAGGTCTTATCGTACAGTTGGGTTCCATTGATATCCAGTGTTATGGTAAGGAGCAAATTCATTTTGCGGAAACTTTAATTCTGGAGAGAATCCTACAAGTCACAAAATAAAAACTATTATAAGCAACTTAGCATTGCTTCAACATATTGAATGAGTAAAAAGAAAGTTAATTACCCTTCAACTTATTCTGCACTCCAGCTCCTGACTCAACAAGCACACCAGCAACCTTACTTGCAAAGCTTGGATCACCAGATATTCTAAAAGAGAAGTTCATGTCCAACAAATGGATATAATTTCATAGATGATAGATGAATATACGAATTTTTTATTAAAATAATATATATAAATATATATATAAATATACAACAATTACTCCTCAAACACAACTATGCAAGGAATTGCTTTGGATGGCAGAAAATATTCTCCACAACTTTGCCTTGAACTTACCAACAGAAAAATAAAAATATCAATGATCAATCCACATAAAATAACCTAAGTCACAGATATCAACAACTTTTGATTTTACAAGACAATAAACAGTTATTGAACCCCATAATAATTAGCTCACCCAGAATATTCTTTGCAAGAAAGTCATTGATCTTATATTTCAAGAATTCACTTCTATTTTTTTGTTAAAGAGGTCAGACTTCAAAAGAATGTTTAGTAGTATAAGTTTTTCATGTAAAAATAATATAATAAGTCTCTAGGCTCTTCAAATCTATGATATTTAAAAGAACCGACAAAAATTAGCTTAGACATGGTGTAGGGAGTACATAATTTTAACAAACACAAAGAATGTCCAATAATAAAAGAGAAAGAAAATGACAAATCAAAATGGAAAAGTTATTTTGCAGATCATGAAAATATACCCCCCCCCCAATACACACTAACCAAGGATGTCATTAAATAGCACAAGTTAGATCTGAGAAAAAGAAATGCCAGGCAAGAAAGAAAAGCTCCACGGTAGATCTATATCAAAATATGACAAACGCACCTTGTTAAGAGACTTTCAAACTCATCCAATGACACCAGTATAGCAGATGACTCTGACAGTTGATTAGCATTTTTGAATGTCACTATTGGGGCAACAACCTTGTCTCGTCCAGGATCTAAGCAACACATTGAGGGAAGAACAATGCACCAGATTATTATCACAATGACATTCTAATTGTACTCAGCATTGTAGATAATGTAAGAAATAAGACAAGTTTCTGATGAGACTCACTGGAACAACCGATAGGTCCAGAAAGATTTAGTAGCCGCACACAGGGATATCCATCAACTACCTTGTACATAGACTTCTGAAGATCGGGAACTGATTCCATGGAGCTAGATTGTCCTGAATTGTACCGAAATCAGAACAGGACATAAGCAGCAAATTATATTACTAGGAATTTAAAGAAATAAAAGAGAAAATAGGTAATTAGCTGGTTCATTATAAAATTAGTCGCACTAAGTTACACATTAAAAGTGAGAAGGCAGTAATTTTGTATTAGCCGAAGGAAACAAGTATTCTACATGATCAATTGAAGTTAGTTATCCCTGAGGATATTTGATACTTGAGGGTCCAGTATACTGAGTCACAAATGGTTAACCAAAAAATATACTGTGCCAAAAATGGAATAGCTGAACTCTTTTTTCTCTAGTCTCTAGTCTCTACTCTGAACTCTCTATACTGCTTCTCTCACCCCTCCTCTTCTTCCATTCCCATCACCATTTTCAAATCCTAACAATGGTATCAGAGTGCGCAATTCACAGATCTATGGTGGAAGCAATCAGATGCCAGTGCCAATAAAAGACATAGAACAATGATTGGAGAGTCCAATGGAATAGCATGAAGCTCAGCAAGGGAACAATTGAAGGTGTTAGTAGACAAGATTGTTCAAATCAAGAATCAGGTCAACAACTTGCAAGAGAAAATAAAAGGCTTTTCATTATAGTGCACCAAGTTAATGCGTGAACAGAGACAAGAACAACCACATGTTAGGACCAATTCTATTTCAGAGGACAACCAATTACAAGGTGTCAATGATATTGACAAAGATCAACTTTCCAACATCTACTAAAGATGGTGTTGAGGGATGGATAACTAGGAGTGAATGTTTCCTGTTTGGCAGAATATCAGAAAATAACCTAGTGATGATTGCAAGCCTGGCATTGGATGAGCAGTCTGTGCAGTTATTCTAGGCTTTTGAAAACAGCAAAGATGGACAGCTAACATGCAGTGAGATCACTCGGCCTCTCACAGATACAGATAGGTTTGATATTCGATGATCCCTGGAAAAGAGCTCATGCAGCTTAGGCAAACAAGACCATTATCACAGTGGACAAGGATAGCTTCAATAAACTGATATGTACGACGGAAGTGACTGAGAGCCAACAACTCAGTTGTTAGACCACTAAATTGAAATCTGAGATTGCAGATGGAGTCAAGCATTTCCAACCTAAAATCTGAAATTGCTAAATTGTAATATAATTTAATAATGCCAAAATTGCATAGAACCCCTTGAATTTCAAAGTTAGACAAGGAACTTTCCCGAGCTGTTAGATTTGCAAATATCAGCCCTTGAACATAAGCATAACACGTTTAAGAACTATTTGTACATAACTTATAAGTCAAGAAAATGATCCACATATACATCAAAATTTAGTCTAGTACGTACAAAAAGTATAGAAGCTTAATACCACTTACTGATCACATTCATTAGTAAAATAACGATCTCTAGAATGTTAGACTTAAACACAGTATAGAATGTTTGTTATCAAGTCTCAACTGTTATCATGACGCTCAAAGTTCACAGTGGCTTTAACCTTTTATAATTAAATAATATAAGCTACAATAATTTTAAAATAATAAGAATAATAAAGTGAGGATATGAGCGTGAACTTTTGCGACTTCATTAGTGAGCCTAACCGTCCGAAGTGCAAACATTTGCGCTCTGTCTCCCAAACTAAAACCCCATCTATTAACTAGACACCGGAGACAAGTTATAAGCACGTGCAGTTACTAGATTTCACAGTGATAGAAAGACAAAGTGAATAAGCTCATAAAAGTTCTAATTTACAAAAGCTCCTCCATTTTTCCAGCACCCAGACCAGGTTTCTGCTCAAATCTCGTTACGCCAAATTTTACTCAGGGTTAGAGGTAAAATTAGAGGTTTATCCCAAAAAACAGAATTAGAGACCAAATCACTCAAGCAGAATGGCCACAGTAGATCGAATGAGCCTGAAAATGATACCAGAGAAGGACAGGCGGACGCCAAAGCATAGAAGCAAGTACAGAGACAGAAATGTTGGCGCCATGGCAAGAATTCTTGATACGGGAAATCCTCAGAAGCGGTAGACCTAGACCATGGAGGAGGAATTAGTGTAGACTGACGCAGAGCCTGAGTCCTGAGTGCGGTCTTTCTTCTTCGCCAGAAACCCCGCGATGAAGACAATGAGAGCAAAACGAATCCAACGGCTTAGGTTCAGTTTCGACTTTCGAAATTGAGTTATATCTATGGTTGGAATCCGGTTGGTCAACCAAAGCCAAAACATTAATGTAAAAGAAAACCCAAAAAAAAAGGAAAATTTTATTTAAATACCAGATGAATTTGTAAAACCCCCAGAAATCCTCCAAAATTGTAAAAAGACTTAGGTGATAAGGACTTTTGTGGGTTATGCAATTTCGTGGGAAAAGACCAGAGTGCCCTCTCTTCATTCTCACTAACATTTACACAATCGATCGGACACTTCATTCTTTCTTCATTCTCATTACACCTCTGAATTCTCTCTTGCCCTAGTGTCACCATCCTTCTGAGTCGTCGTCGCTGCCATCGCCGTGTACGCCGCGCTAGCCACCGCCGTCAGGTATCTTCCGCATCTCATTAGTTTTGAGCCCTTAATTCCATTTATCCCTATCCTTTACTTCTCCTTCCATTGAAATTTTTGTTCATTGGAGTTGTGATTTAGGGACCATGAATACCACCACACTACCGTTGCTCGCTCTTTTCCCTTCTCATACAGATCACCACCTCCATCGTTCTTCAACTCTGATTTGATTGTCATCAGAACCACCTTCACTGTTGCCATCTTCCTTCCCTCCGATTTTCCGATGCCAGAATCGACCAACACCAACACTATCGCCTTCTCGGTATTTTGTCTTTATTTTGGGTATTTGTTTGCTGAATGATTAAGAGGGAACAGAGCTTCTACAGAGGTATTTTTATAGCCATTTATTTTCTCTTGATTGTCTCCTCATAGAAACTTGAAGAATATAATTTGATTTTCCCAAATTTGATTTCTTTGTCAACCTAGTTTCTGTCGTGATGTGTGGACTGTGTAGTTAGAGATTGAGTTCTTTTGCCTTTCTTGATGGACGTTTTTGGTCCAAACATATGAATGGTTCTTAGTTATTGTTATTCCATGTTTGTCCTGGTAACGTCTTTCTTCTTTCTAGAGTTGCGTTTGTTCTCTATTACTCTCCTTACACAAGTTAATTAATAAATTTGTCTAATGTTGTGTGCTTGAGTTTTAACTAGCAGGTGTTAATCTCTGACATTTATGCAAGGTTTTATTTGTTTGATAATGTTTTGTAAGTGGAAGTTGTTGATCAATTTGAATAATCCAGCATTAGGCCTATTTCTGGAATATGAACCACAAAAGAAAATACAAATTAAACCAATAATGGGAGTTCACCATGAATAATGAAGTGTATTATCAATGCAGAGTCTACTTGTTATAACTAATTATAAGACCAATGTGCAAGTGCCAATTGTATCCAAATATTATGGAGGAAAAAAAAAACCAGAAATATGTGTTGTCATGTGCATTCTATATCTGGTCCGTTTTATTAGATAATTTATATGTGTTGTAGAAAGTTGTGGAATATAAATCTTGTTTTATAAATTATAACCCATATGAATGATACGGGTGATTAATTAAAGGTGTAAAAGATGAAATTGGTTGGATTAAGATTATTTAAATTCTTGATCGTGCTTATTCAAAGGTTGGAAATTATTGATGAATAGCTTAAAGAACATGAGGGTAGGTGGATGGATGGTTTATAAATTCGTAAATGGATTATGATTTTATTTGATTCTTAATTGAAATGTTGATGAAGTAAATGATGATAGAATGAAGAATCTTATTGAATAAGATATTATATGTGGAAAGCATATATAAGTTATTATTGAAGTAGTAATATTTTGTGTTATGGATATTAGGAGAGTTAGGAGTGATTTTTGAAGCTTCGAATAATTCATCGTAATATTTTTTTTGGTTTACACAAGTTCATGTGGCTTCACTTATGTTTTTTGTCCTATCCATTACTTTTTGGTCAGTCTATGCTTATTAGTTTTGAATTTTTCTTGTCCAAAGTCTTAATGTATCATTGTTTTTCTGCATAATTTCTCTTGTTTTCAGGTTTAGCAAAGCAAAAGCGTAGCACAATGTCGTCCACTAATAATGCCTACTTTTTGTTTTGCAACGAGTTTCAGAAAGAGAATCAAGTTTCTGACTTTAAGGACATGAATAAGGAGTCCACAAAGGCGTGGAAGGCTTTGAGCATTGATGAGAGGGAAGTATACTTTGATAGAGCCAAAGAAGGAAGGCCCTAGAAGAAGAAGGGCACCTCCCCCGCCCCTTTTCCATCACGATGCTCATTGAACAAATTTTCCAAGCTTGTAGCATTTGTGAACTCCAACAAAACATTAAAAAAAAAAGGTCCAGGAGTTAGGGTTTGGACAGTTGATTCAAATTCAAAGTATGAGACTGCCACGGGAAATGTTAGTCCCTATAATAAGAGCTTATGATCCCCCAACCAAACAATTCTGAATAAGGGGGAAGACAACTACAATAGGAACAACTATTGCCTAAGTATATATATTACAATATTGGTGATTGTGAATTGATAATGGGACCAGTATTGGTTGATCAAAGACTTGGTTTTGCACTGCCATTGATCTAGCCACGAAGAATTTTTTTGTCCTAGATTCAATGAAGACAAACCTCGCCATGAGCAAGAATGTTACATGTATTCAAGTTTTATTTACGATTGAGTGGAGTAAACACTTATTTCATGCATGTTTTGTAAGTTGATTGTATCAAGTTGATTGATTGTATCATTTACAAGTGCTTCAGGGATTTTAAGTTGATTGTATCATTTTAAGTTGATTGTAACATTTTAAGTTGATTGTATCATTTACCAGACTAAGCAAAAAAAAAAAAAATTGCATTATTACAAAATCTAAAGCGGGAATTACCAATCATATACGTGAATTACCAGTCCACATACGCAAATTACCATTGTTTCTATAAAAAAAAATGCATTATTACAAAGCGCGAATTACCGGTCCATAAACGCAAATTACTATTGTTTCTTCAGGTATCCATTTTTTTACTCTTTTTGGGATATTTTGTAAAACCAAAAAAAAAATGCATTATTACAAAACCTGAAGCGCAAATTACTAGTCCATAAACGCAAATTACCATTATTTCTTCGGGTATCCATTTTTTACTCTTTTTGGGATGTTTTGTAAAACAAAACAAAAAAAATCCATTATTACAAAACCTGAAGCGCAAATTACCAGTCCATAAACGCAAATTACCATTTTTTCTTCAGGTATCCATTTTTTACTCTTTTTGGGATGTTTTGTAAAACAAAACAAAAAATCCATTATTACAAAACCTGAAGTGCAAATTATCAGTCCATAAACATAAATTACCAGTCCATAAATGCAAATTACCATTGTTTTTATCCCAAAAATGCATTATTACAAAGCGCGAATTACTAGTCCATAAATGCAAATTACCAGTCCATAAACGCAAATTACCATTGTTTCTTCAGGTATCCATTTTTTACTCTTTTTGGGATGTTTTGTAAAACAAAACAAAAATGCATTAATACAAAACCTGCAGCGCAAATTGCCAGTCCATAAACGCAAATTACCATTGTTTCTATAAAAAAAAAAGAATTATTACAAAACCTGAAGGTGAATTACCAGTCCATAAACGCAAATTACTAGTTCATATACACAAATTACCATTGTTATAAAATCAAACTCAATGCAAAAAAAAAAAAAAAAATCACACTCTAAGTGTTCACTGAAGTGTAATTTATCACACTCCAGTGTGTCCAATAAGGAAGCAAAGGCGAGTCAAAAAAAAAAAAATCACACTCGAGTTTTAAAAACACACTCCAAGTGTTTACTTGGAGTGAGATAGAGTACCCGAGTGCCCTAAAAACCCAACGAAGGTCATCCCTCACATGCGACTTGAGAGAAAGCGCCGATCTCTTCCCTAGGACGACGGCGACGAAGCTTGAGCCCCTTCCCTAGGACGACAAAGCTTGAGCCTTCAAGGCTGCATTCGTGGTTTTGTAAGTTGTGATCTACGGTTTTCTCTTCTTTCCTTTCTGAACCAATTTTTTTTTGCTGATTGCGTTTCTATCGATTTAGGGCAAGGATCGTCTTTCAGGTGAGGTGCTTGATGAGTTGGGTGTCACGATGTGCAGGTTGTGAGGATGACAGAGTGATATAGCTCGCAACTAAAGTGGGTAATCGTGATTTTTTCCTTTGTAGCTTCTCCTCTTTGTTGCTTTGCATTTTCGAATGATTCATGATAATCCTGCCTCGATTTTTCCAAGTTGTGCTATTTTCTGAGCTCTTTACTGATTGTCAGTTGTTTATCAGTAGTGTTCTTTCGTTATAAGCGTCCGATAGTATTGATGTCCTTCCCCTGTTTTGCTTCACTTTGGATTTAACTCTTCTTCCTTTTGGGGAAAAACAAAGGATATATGGATAGATATATGTTTTGCTTCTCCTTCATTGCTGATTCAATGAAGGTCAATCCTTTAGTCTTGTTGTTCCGTCACTGTTCTGACAATGAATGCAAAAAAAGGAGGTTATATAGCCAAAAATGAAACATTAAAATCAAATGAGGTACCTCTTCTTAGTGCTCGATCTCCATGAAGTTGGCGGCGGCAGCGTCCACGGCGGCGGGAGCGGCATCCACGAGCGAGCGGGGTGAGTCGCGGTGATGCAGTGGGTCGACGAACAAGATGCTGGAAGGGTGAATGAATCGACAATTAATTTGCATATTGTGTCTTCATAACTCTTAAGGACAGTCTGGTCTTTTCCCACGAAATTGCATAACCCACAAAATCCTTATCACCTCTGAGTCTTTTTACAATTTCGGAGGACTTCTGGGGGTTTTACAAATTCATCTGGTATTTAAATGGAATTTCCCAAAAAAAACCGATGCTTCATATTCCAATAATAATTTGTGTGGACTCATTTTTTACAACTGAGTTTTGAATAATAAAATATCAAAAAAATATTTGAATTATTATTCCAAAAAAAACTACCTAAAATTATGAATTGTTGGTGAAAGAATGATTTTCCTTAAATATATAACTACCCCTTAATTAAAATATAATATGAAACTGGTTTTTCTGCTGAGTAAAGTGCTTAGCAAGAAGCGCACATCAAAACTTAGCTGTTAATCTTTAATCTCTGTCTCATTCTAATGATTTTTTTTTTTGGGTCAAAGGATATATATATTAATACTGCAAACCGATACAATACATAAAAATAACCACAAACAAAACTAAAACAAATACAACAAACACAACAACAATAACAACAAAATAAACTGGATAAAATATTAGCCAAGCACCGTACAATAAAAATATAAGAGTAGAAGTAGAATCATGGACATAATCGGCCTCCTCGAAACCCAAGGTTAGAAGTGACAAACAAGAGAGTGTTGGTTGGAAAACCCACCCCAAAGGGCACACAATCTTATAAGCAATAGCTACAATTAAATCAGCTAAATGGGTACCCCATCTTGGGGTAAACAAACCAGAAACCCAACATCGGAAGAAAAAAGACCCTTGATGTCCTGAAGAACACTTTTGCTCCTCTGACCAAAAGATCCGGTGACCTCGAGGACACACCAAACAACAACTCTTTAGATCTTCCCCCAAGAACGCAGATCCAAGCTACCAAGAGATAATCGGATCTCATAACGTCCAAACAACCATCCAACCAAGAGGATTTGAACGCATATCTGACACATCTGTTTATTTCTTTAGACAAGAACATCACCACAAAACCCCATACCACAAAAAAAAGAAGCAAAAACACAGAAAACCAGAAAACTCTCACCTCGGCAGATCAGATCTGAAGAAGGAGAGGGAGAAAATCACCACAGGGACGATAATCCACATCTGCAACCTAGAGGGAGAAGGCCATAGATTGAAAATCTGGGATCTGAACAACCACTCTGCCGCAGTAGTGGAGAAGAAGAGTGCCCGCCGGCAGCATGTGGTAAAACATACTGCCGGCGAGAAGAGGAAGAAGAGAAAACATGAGGCAGAAGAGAGAACATGCAGACCCCCTCTCTCTATTCTAATGACTTGTTTGATTCTAATGACTTGAATTTAATTTGATATTTGACAATTTGATAAAATTTTATTTCCATATCCATCTAAAAACCTTTGATTTGCAATTTGCCCTTGCCTCTTCTCCTAATTTTCACACCACCATCTCCCTCTTCCTTTCATCTCACCACCGCCCTGCCACCCACCACCTTCTAAGAGCCTGTTTGGCATGGCAGTGACCAAGGCAAAAGGTGAGCCAATACAAAACAAAGGAGGAGGAGGAGGAGAAGTCGATGATGTTGTCGTTACATAAGAAGGACTATAGTGACTGACATCTCTCTCATTTTAGGATGCTAATTTGATTTTTGTACATTTCAGGTATGAGGAGGAGGAGAAGCCGAATGATGTTGTCATCACATAAGAACGACTATAGTGACTGCCATATCTCTCATTTTAGGATACTATTTTTATATATTTCGGGGTATTTATACGTGACTTTTTCAAAATTTGGTTTTTTTTTTTGGGGGGGGGGATCCCTAATAGAGAACTTTACAAATCCTAAAAAACAAAAAGGTGTTTTGAATATTTATAATCCCAAAGAAGTGTTAGTACTTAATTTGTCTTTTTTAAAATTTTAAAAAAAATGACATAAATTTCCTCATTAAATCTCATTTTTACTTTCTTTTGTCTCTCTCTTTTTCTTCTTCTTCAGTTTCCATGCTGAGAGGGTCTACCAACAACAGGTTGATAGCTGAGACAAACTCCTTCAACAATAGTGATGGCAACCTCTGCCTCCTATAGCAATGATGAAAGGAAATGGCGACCTCCTCTAGCAACAAAGAAGAAGGGGCGTGAAGATTTTGGTGGAGGTAGTACCTTCACTTCTGGAATTCCCTTGGAGGTCTTTTGGTACTCCCAAACTTGACACAATCCCGGAAGAAGATCTACATTTTCAAGAAGACGATTTTTTCAACTTGTGATCTCACAAATTGCAAATTTTCACAATATTTGATAAAAGTTTTACAAATTTTGATAGAAGTTTCAAAAGTTCAGATAATATAAGGGTTTTACAAATTCTCAAAAGAATTTCACAAGTTGCAAATGAAAATTCACAAATATGATAAGGTTTTCAAAAGTTCTAATAAAGGTTTTACAAATTCGAATAAGGTTTACAAGTTCTTAAAAGAATTTCACAAGTTGTAAATCAAAATTCACAAGATTTGATAAGGGTTTTGCATGTTTGAATAGAGGTTACATAAGTTCGGATAGGGTTTTCACAAGTTCTAAAGGGAATTTCACAACTTCCTTGAATAATTTCACAAATTGTAAATCAAAATTCGTAAGATTTGATAAGGGTTTTCATAAGTTCTAATAGAGGTTTCACAAGTTTGAATAAGATTTTGACAAGTTATTGAAACAATTTCACAAGTTCAAATCAGGTTTTCATCGCTTCCAAGGGTTTACACAAGCTATGATGTTCACAAGTTTGAATAAGATTTTTACAAGTTCTCATAAAAATTTCACAACTTGCAAATCAAAATTCGGTTATGAAAAGGGTTCACATATTGATATAAGATTTTCACATGTTCTCAGAAGAATTTCACAAGCCTATGAAAGAGTGTATCCAACCACAAGAGGAAAATGAAGTAATGGAATCCACACATAGTGCGGTAGAAATCCTGCATTATAACATCTTGAGAAGTTAAAAGGTACCGAGGTGGACGAGGTAGGATAAACATGGTGGGTTTCGACGACCCCATCGTGTCCCTGTTGCCCCTTACATAAATTTTTTTTAAAAGAATACTATACACCAACCCCAACTCATCGATAGTGTGGATATTTTGTGCAACTTAGGTGAGAACACCGATTTGATGATCTCAAAGATATTACAATATTGTTGGGCCCAAATGAACCAAATGATCCATTCTAGATTCATACCCAATAATCCTCTGGTGGTCACCCGAATCGCCAAATTGTGGGTGATGTTTGCTCTAGCGCTGTCTCCGACGAGAAATATTTTCTCGAAATAGGTGTGATGGTTGAGTAGGTCATCGGATCCATTCCTGTTAGAATGGGTAGCATCACATTTGAGCAATATCTAGGAGTCTTCGAAGGCAGCATGAGCATGGTGTTCTAGGGCTCTTCTGTAATGAGCGGCGAGGCGACAACGTTGGCCGCTAACATGAGTGAGTTGATGTGGTTGTGATAGCTTGCAATAAAGGGGGTTTCGACGACAAAGCCTTTGCCATGGAAGTAGAGGAGAAGGGAAGCAAATAAAGGACAGAAACAAAAAAACAGATGGAGGAAGAAGAATAGAAAGTAAGAGACAATGACATGTTGAGAGGTTGAGGTGAAGGTGATAGCCATACACAATTAGGAAGAAAGGGAAGGGGTGAGGGGTATATAAATTAAAGACAATTTTGTAATTTCATTTTAATTTTCAAAAAGACCCATCACACATTAACACCTATTTTGAAGTATTTATATTCATTACACCTATTTGTCTTTTTTACATTTTTGAAGTTTCTTTTTTAGGGATTTTGAAAAAAAAAAGGAGCTAAAGTATACTTTTAGTCCTTTAAGTTTTACATAAGGTATACTTTTGGTCCTTTAACATTATAAAGTATACTTTTCGTCATAAAATTCTAAAATGTTGCTAACGGAAAACGCCGACGACATTATTTGTGAATTCAAGTGATTTAATAATATTTAATTACACAAATTTTATATATTCGTCAATTTATCCATATTTTAAATTTAAGCTTTAATAAAGATTTAATTACACAATCATCATTTAAGTTTACATTGTATTGCATTTTCCGTTAGCAAAATTAACATTAGAATTATAGGAATAAAAGTACGCTTTATAAAGTTAAGGGACAAAAAATATACCTGAAGGGAATAAAAGTTTACTTAAAAAAAAAAAAAAAAAAAAAAAAAAAAAAAAAAAAAAAAAAAGAAAAGGAAATCGATGGGATCGAGTCTTCGACCCTAAACCCTTCGACCTGATCAAACAAATATAACAACTTAAACCCTTTATTCCTTCTTTCGTCTTCCGGCTCATCTGATCCGCATCCCGTCGCGAGCTACGCGTCGACGCTCCATCGCCTTGTCCTCCGGTACTTTGTCTTCGTCCCTCAGCTACTGTTCTTTCCTCGGCTTTGCCTCCGTCTTCACTTCGTCACTGCGCCGTCACTCCCCGTGAAAGCCGTGTTCTAGGTGTGCAGTGTTCCTTTACCCTCTCTGTAAATTAAATGTATGTGAGGATGACTATATGTTCATAGGCTTCAGATTTAAGAAGGAAGTTGATAGAATTTGTAGTTGTTTTATGCACTTATTGTGTCTTATAAACATTGATCATGATGACAGAGGAAAACCATGAGGAAGCTGAAGTTTCATGAGAAGAAGCTACTGAAGAAGGTAAATTTCTTAGAATGGAAGAGAGAAGGAGGTCACAGAGAAAATCATGTTATGCAACGCTATCATGTTACTGGACGTGATGATTACAAGAAGTACTATTCTTCATTACATTATGCTTCTCATTGTTCTGAATTTGGATAGTTTACTATGTTTGAAATTTAACTAATGCAATTCATTATTTTGGCCATTGGGATGCTGAAAATACTAATAGATATTCGACTCTGTGCCGGATGGTGCAAAAGCTAGTAAACATGCTGAAGCAAATGGACGCAAAAGATCCATTTCGGATTGAGATGGCTGATAGGCTCTTAGAAAAGCTGTAAGTTTTATTAGATTTGAAATTTCCAAATTTTGATCGGTAAACTGCATTTAATATTGTTTCTTATTTGGTTGGAGTAGTTAATATTGTTGTTGAAACAATATGCGCGCTAATTCTGGGCCAGAGTTCCTCATTCATCAATATATCATTCAGTAGTTTCATTTCAACTTTTGGGCTTCTGTAGCATGCATTTGGATTACCAATATTTATCATGAAAACGGCTTCAAATTACATGCCAATTGTTGCACAATTTGTGACTAAAAAGCCCTAATTTGTCTCACACAACTCATTTTTTCACTAAGCCTCAGTAGGCAGAAGGATGGCATTCGTTGCTTGTAATGGATAGGCTTGTTTTGAGTTTTAGGGCTTTCTAAGGTGTTGTAAGTGGTGGAAGCTGTAAAGCTGATGTCCGTGGCAGTTCTTGTAGAGGTAACTTTGAGTTTTGGTTGTGGAGGTGACAGGTGATAGTGGGATATTGGAGGTGATGATGGTGATAAATATAGGTGAGGGCAGTGGGAACTAACCAGGTGACAGGTGATGAAAGAGATCAGGTTGTCATATGCTTGAGAAATCAATATATAATTATAAATATAAAAAGCTACACTATTCATACGCTATGAAGAGTGCAATATGTTTTAGACTCTATGCTACGCACAGCCCCCATCTAGTTTAACCAAAGAAATAACCATATTGGGGATTATAAAGGTTGGAATGAAAAAGTGCCTAATTTATTCGTTTTATTGTTCAATCCATATCTTGGAGTAATCTAGTTGGTTAAAGATTTTTCTTTCTTTGTCCCTTGTAGTACTTTTGCTTGTTTACTGATTTTTTTAAATGTTTTTTTTGTTAAACTTCTGTGTTCTTTTTGACATTTTTAGGATCGAGAGTGGCATAGATATTCATTGTTTTCATCCTTTTACTGTTTGAGTTCAGGACAGTTTTTGATTTATCACTCCAATTGCTTTGGTTTATTAATTGTCTATCATTGGAATACATTTCTTACCAACATTTGGCAATGCAGAGAACCAAGATTTACTCTCTATCTTTCTCTCTCTTGTGTTAATTGTAGGTACAATATTGGTGTGATTCCAACCAGGCAAAGTATTACACTTTGTGAACGTTTAACAGTGTCATCCTTTTGTAGGTAAGAAAACCAATTCATTCCTTCATTATTTTAAATGAAAGATTAATTGTTAGTTTGTGGTTGTGCACCAATGGAATGAAAGGGAGCTGTTTTTATGTTTTAAAATAAAAAGGTATTATGATATATTAGCATCTGTTAAAAGGTGTAATCTGAAGCTTATAGTGTCCAGAAATGTAAGAAAACCTAAAAAGAAGGTTTTGTATATTACTAAATGCTGAATTATGAGATACTGGCTTGTTTGTTCTAGTTGCTTTTTTTAACTCCATCTAATCCATGTCAGTTATGTTACATAAATGGTGTAATAACCTTGGGCTTACATCTCATGTTTTCCAACAACCTAAATTTTTGTCAATGGGATAAAAGTGATTATAGCAAGGAAAGATGATGCAAATGCAGAGCATGGGGTATCCTATTGTCCTTCAGAAGGAAATAACTGAACACCTAAAATTATAAGATATAAATGAAAATGTAAACTTAAATACGCAGCAAAGCTGCCTAATATTTCTGCATATCTAACAGAGACACCCCCTTATAAAAGCTCTTAGCCAAATACCATATGAAAGCTAAATTCAATATTCTAGTCCTTCAAACACCGCTCAAAATGTGAACACGCTGCTTTCATCAAATATTCCCATAAGCTGGGACAATTGGGCATTGCCACAATGTCCTACCCTCCTTTTGTCGAAAAACCTTGGAACTATCTAATGATTATCCCTCTGATACACCTATCTCTTACTGACTCGAAACAACTTATTTTCACCAGCAGCAATGGCAGTGTATTGTGAACTCCAGCTTCTGCATTGTTCATACACGTGATGCCAATATTAGAAGGGATTGTTGCGGGAGGACTGCAAATGAACAGTGCATTTGTATTGACTTTATTTAGTGTTGCTGTCCAAATAAACGTCTTTGTTTCTGATATATAAAGATTATCAATATCCATAACAGTTTCTTACTCTCTCCAGTCTTAAATATAGGACAGAGTTGATTTTTATGAAAAAGTTAAGGAAGCTAAATAAGTTACTTAATTATATCATATATTATGTATTATTAGATTATATATCAGTTTATATGTTAGACAAAATAGTTTGGAGAAAAAACGATAAATATAAATATTTTAAAGTAGTTTAATTATCTTCCTTAATCTCCCAAAAAAAAGTTAACTATGTCTTATATTTAAGACTGGAGGGAGTAATATTTAGGTTACAAAGGAAACACAATACAAGGGCTTAGGACTGAGGATTAGGAGACAAAGTGGGGTAGGAATGAAACCTTGTGCAAATACTAACTACGATTAACATGTAACCTAGAATAAAATTATAAAATGAAGACTGAAAAATGGATGTCATATCTAAATGATATTGCTCCTATTAATGATGCCTAGAGAAAATCATCCATGTTTCTTTCTGTTTCTTATTTAGCTTTCATGTTGAATAACAAATTTCACTGGCAATCCTCTTTATCTATTTGACTGATAGAAATGGCTATACAGTATACTTCTAAGGGTTCTAGAACTAGAAATACTTTTTGAGATTATGAAGCTGTTCTAATTTACTTATATATATTGTTTTACAAAAACTCTTGTAGGCGAAGGCTGGCAACTGTTTTGGTGCGATTAAAATTTGCAGAGTACTTGAAAGAAGCGGTGACATACATTGAACAAGGGCACGTCAGAGTTGGTCCAGAGACAGTCACTGACCCAGCATTCCTGGTAACCAGAAATATGGAAGACTTCATCACATGGGTGGATTCATCAAAGATAAAGAGGAAGGTTCTACAGTACAACGACAAATTGGATGACTATGATTTAATGAACTGAGTCTGATAATGCACGCCAGATCATAGTGGCCAACTACTTCAGAGTTGAAATGTCAGTTCTTTATTTTATTTTTAGTTTTTTAAGAAAAGCACAATGTGCTGTTAGCATTTGGAGGGATGAAGTAAGAATGGAATTCCCCGGTGATGATATATTTTCAGGTAAATTGTTACTGTTACTTAATCCAATGCCAACTTGGGCTGTATTGGATTTCTTCCGGATTTGTATTTTGGGTATTTATGTAGCAAGTTTTTGGTATTTTGGTGATCACGCCACGATGTGTTGAACGTGAAGATAGTCACATCCTCCTGCGGCTGGGGTTCACTGGGTGTTGTAGTGTTACAGAGTAACCCATTAATTATAATCATGATCCGATTTATGAATATAGACCCATTTAGTTTCCCTCTTTTTTGAACAACCCCCATTCAGTTCCCACTAATTTATTATATGGTAATTGGATTAATATTAACTATTTGAGCTTGTTTGTTTGGATTAGCAGTAAAAGAAGTTATTATTTTCTGTCTGATTTTTGCAGAATTAAGATAAGAAAAGAATCAGTTGTTGTGATTTCCGTTTGGATTGATGGTGGCGAAATTGTTTTTCTTCAACCCAAATTGAAACGTGTTTGGATTATTATTTGAAAAGTTAGTTTAGATGGAAAATGAGTGAAAAGTTTATGAATCTTGTTGAATATCACATTTGTTATTTAGTTGTATATATTACAATAATGGAATATACAAAATTAAATTCAATTTTTTTAAAAAATTATTATTAAAAAAATTGGCTCCCAAACCAAACCTATGTCTCTTAGAATTATTATTAAACAATAACTTTCCAACAACTCTCATTATAGAGAAGTTTTCTCTCAATGAGCTCGTCGGACTCATCCAGGGTTCTCTCATTGACCGACGCTAGCCAGTGTAAACTTCCACCGGACTGGCCGCCTGCTGAGGGGCAGGAAGACAGGAAGAAGAAGACGAAATTGGAAGAAACCCCTCAGGCTATTATGGATGATCGTATGACAGAAAAGGAATCAGAGCAAAATGCTGACATAGATAAGGAAGCAGAGCAAAATGCTGAGAAAACTAACAACTTTGAGAGTAAGGAAAACAAAGAGAAGGAAGTCGATGGCGCTCCTAAATTCCCTCATACCGAGCCTCCCTTATGGGATTCAACGGAGTAGCTCACAGCAATAGCATATTGGAGGAAGATGACTTGTTTACTGATGATAAGGAAATATGCTGGAAGGTACCTGAGGAATCAAAAGACATGAAGAAACTGATGGAATTGTACCCAGTAGCACCGTGCACTGAAGAGGAATATAACGAGTGGTGCGAGCCTTGGAACTATGCCCTGATCCTCATCGTGCTCGGCAAAAGATTCAATCTCTATGTCCTAAAAGACTTCCTGATCAAACTATGGGGGTTCTCTAATTTCGAACTCATTGATATACCAAACAATTACTTTGTTGTCAGATTCCAGGACCAAGAGTTATGGAGATCTCACTACAAAAAAGGTCCTATACGACGGTCCCTAGGTTATAAAGGGTCATTGTGTCCTGATTCAACGGTGGACACCCTACTTCAATCCTTACCACAATCCTTTAGGTCGGGTGGCTACCTGGGTCCGCATTCCCGACTTCCCTCTGCATCTCTATAATAAACACTGCATCTCGCGACTTGAGGATAGGATTGGGCGTACGCTCAAGGTTGATATGAATACGCTTTAGGACTATCAGGATTCAACGCCGAAAATCCAAAGGGGGAAGTTCGTAAGGATCTGCGTGGAGCTAAATCTACAAAAAAAACTTGTTCCCAAAGTGATTGCAGCTGGGTCGATCTTCAATGTTGAATATGAAGGCCTTACCTTAATATGCTTTGCCTGTGGGAGATTTGGGCATATACGGGAGAAATGCCCTCACAAGTGCTCCACATCGGACTCTCACGAGGAGGTGAACCCATTGAACCACCCTTCACAGCAGCCCATAAATCGAGTGATGGTGAATAATCCGGCGGCAATCATGGCGGAGGATTCGTTCGGACCTTGGATGTTGGTTAGTCGACGGACTAACCGGGCTCGTATACACCAACGGACTGATTTCAGGGATCAACGCCAATCCTCGGGTACTGGCAACAAGGTGACGAAACATACTCTTTCGGCCAGGGCTCAAGATTCGCGGCGATAGAAGATCTCGAAGGAAAGGTGCATCTGACAGGGGATGGTGCTCTAGCAGATCAGAGATCCGAAGGCTGAACAGATAATTCCTCGAATACCCACTCTACCGCTAAAATTTAATGGGAAAGGACAGTAATTCCTTGGTCAAACCGACGCATTGAAGGAAGAAAGAGATGGCTAGGAAATCGAATGGCCAAAGGATAGAATCAGGACAAAAGCAAAAAGCCATCTAAAGGCTTAAAGAACCTAATCCTGCGTTAAACCCCACTGGGCCGATTTTGCCAATCAATGATAATGGGCTGAAAACTCAACAAGGCGCTGAGGACAAGGCCAAAAATTTAAATCTAGTTTTGGGCCAAGATGGCTCATACAAGGCATTGGACCCTCAAGCAAACCCATTAATTATTAATGATAGGAACCTGTTGGTCGATTTCCTTGATGGCAAGTGAACCAGTCGAACAAGTAATAAAGTGTAAGTAGAGTATCGTCCCACAGAGACTGAGATACCAAGGAGTGACGCGCAAATGCTATGACAGTTGTGAAAGCAGAAAGTAAATATAATCAGGTTGAGAGGTTTTGCAATTATGCTACTAGCAAACGTAAACAAAATAACTTTAAACGAGAGAAGATATCGCAAGAGGTTAATTTGGACTCGAATCATCCTTAAGTGCATCAATCTCCCAATTGCTCTACCCAATGTTATAGCATCTATACTGTACAGCTTCCGTAATTGCTATAGCATAGCTAGTAACTACAAAGCTATTTGGTTAACCCACCTCTATTATCTACCGAAGCTTCTGCGTCCGATACATATGATACTACTCCTTCCATATTCCTATGGCAACTTTCTAGTCACACCTGCTTTACACTCAGGGTGTTATGGTTATGAGAGGTAGACCCATTCCTGAAGCCTACAATAATAGGTCAAGCCGTGCACGGCCGCCTAGCAAACATCTTGTTCTCGAGGTCTAACCCCAACTCCTTGCCGCAAGCCGAGGCCACAAATCTAGCCCTTAACTTTCGTTAACCGACTAGTAATAAAAACACCGATACGCAAACCAAATTTATTGAATTAAGAACTTGTAACTGGGTTCATTGAACACTTAAAGACTCATCCTCGTCCAACCATATAAGGTTTAGTTCATGACTGACGAGAGACACACAAAACAGACACTAACAGAATGACCCATGATCGAGAAAACAAAGCTAAAAAGAAAGGAAAACAGAAAGCTTAATGGAATTTCCGACGGCGTGGTCGAGGTCTTGTCACGTCACCACTCCACGTCTTCTTCGTTCCGTCGTAAATGCCGCGGGGAAGGATCTTGGGTTGTCTGGAAGTCTCATGCTCTTGTGAAATCTCTCACTCTTCTCTTGAGTCTGCCGAAAGTTAGAATCTTGTTCTAGGGCTCTCCGACTCTCCTAGGGTTGGCGCTGTTGTTTCCTTTTATAATTAGGCTTTTCTTGCAGCGTAAGTTACAGCGAGCTGGGTCTTTCCTAATCTGTCGGGATCTATCATATCTTCTAATCCGAGTAGATTGCTTCTGTTGATTCTGCGGGATTCTTCAAATCTTTTAGTTCCGATCCTCCACATCTTCTATTTCATTACGTCAAGAACCTATCTCGTCAATATCGCCCTTTATTTTATTCCTGAAATCATCTGGGTAAAAAGTCAGAAAATATGCCGCATAGCATTGCTTCCTCTACTTTGCTATAGCATTTGGGAGGCCTTGTATTGCACTTCGAATCGCTGTCAGAATGCTATAGCATCGTATCAGCTCTGCTATACGATTTCCCTTAAAAACAAAGTAAATTGTTCCATTCCTAGCACATGCAAATGATTCCTACTCTTTAGTCCCTATATCATGAATGTATGCCTTTTTGCTTAGATTATCTGCAGTTAAGCTTGGATTTAACATTCAATTCAGTCAATAGGTATAGGGAAAACATGGTACAATTTGTGCTCATCGAACCCCCAACTAATAATGACATGGCCTTGCACTTGGCCCACAACAAGCACCCTGCGAAGTCGAGTAAGGGGCTTCGGGCTCACAATGTAATTCATGGTGACCTTCACATTAAGGCTAATCAGGGGCTTGGAACCTCAAATACAAATGCCACTCCATCAAAAAAGGATCATCACGCTAGTGGTTCTCTCGTGGCAATGTCTCAGGTTTCTCCACAAACTAATTATCAACAACCTCCCAACCTGTGGACCCTAATGATGATGTTGCTCCAGACTTCTTGGAAGCCAATATAATCTATGTGGCTGAAACTCAATTTGAGAAGCATAATGAAGGTGAGGCCGAAGGCCCCAGGAAAGTATCCCTTCCCCTCTTTTATTTATTTAATGATTATCGCATCTTGGAATTGTAGGGGAGCCGGTAGCCGGACCTTCCCTTTAACTATTAAAGATATTGTCAATAAATATTGCATTAACATTCTTTTTCTTATTGAGCCTCGTATTAGTGGTGCAAGGGCTGATAAAGTTTGTCACAAGTTGGGCTTTACTCATTGGACCCGAGTGGAAGCTACTGATTTTCTGGGGGTATTTGGCTTTTGTGGAATAATGATGCTTTTGATATTTCCTACCTTACCTCCACCACCCAGTTGCTCCATTGCCAAGTCAAGGAGAAAGATAATAACATTACGAGCCTTCTCACTATTGTCTATGGCGAAACTCATATTGTTGGCAGAACCGCTTTATGGAACTCACTTCGATGTCTTTCTGCCAACTCCAATTTACCTTGGTTAGTCTTGGGTGACTTCAATATATACTTATCTCCTGATGACAAGTTCGGCGGAGCCTACCCCCCTGGACCTCCATGCATCATTTTAGAGACTGCATTAATGATGACACTAACCTCATTGAAGCTAAGGTTCAAGGCGAAAGGTTCACTTGGGAAAGACGGGGCTTGAAAGAGAGACTTGATTGGGTTTTCACGAATTTCAATTGGATTAACCTTTTCCCCAACTTCACCGTCCAACATGAGTTAAAATTTAAATCTGATCATAGAATTGTGCTTGTGAATTCCACTCCTTCATCCCAAAAACTTTGTTTTCAGAAATCCTTCTCATATCAGGCTGCCTGGACTCTAGAAAATGACTTTAAGGACATTGCCAAGGAGGCCTAGCGAAACAAGGACTGGCTTCAAGGATTGCAAAGTTTTCAAAATTCTGCTATGTAATGGAATGACAACCTGGTGGGCAACTTTAGTAGAAGAAAAAGAGAGCTGGTCCGTCGCCTGGAAGGTATTGATAGAAGCAGAAGGATGAACCTGCAAACTGGTCTGTTTAAGTTGGAGAAAAAGCTTTGGGATGAATATCATAAAGTGGCCACTCAAGAAGAAATTTCATGGTTCCAAAAATCTAAAAGCAAATGGCTTCAGGGGGAGACAGAAATACAAGGTTCTTTTATGCCTCTACTATGATTGAAAGGAAAAAGCAGCGAATTGGAGCTATTCAGAATGATGCAGGGGAGTGGATTGAGGAGCATGACATTGCAAAAAATATGGCTCATGACTTTTTCTTGAACCTTTACACGTGTGATCCATCTGTTAAAGACCCTAATGAGTGGTGCTCAAATTTTCCCAACATTGACGCTCATGATTTGCACATGCTCTCGAGAAAAGTTACCAGAGTGGAGATAAAAAAATGCAACTTTCAATATGGGTGCTTTTAAAGCCCCAGGTCTTGACGACCTTCAAGCCCACTTTTTCCAAACTCAATGGAATGTTGTTGGTGATAAATTATGTGATTTTATTGAGGGTTGTTTCAACAATCCCTCCTCTATGGCCAACATTAATAAGTCCAAGGTTGTCCTAATCCCTAAAGTCGACAACCCTTCTACTCTAAAGGACTTTCGCCCAATATCCTTATGTAATGTTAGCTTTAAAATCATTACAAAGGTCTTGGCGAATAGATTCAGAAACGTCATGCCCCAGCTGATAAGCCCCGAGCAAATCAGCTTTATTGTAGGAAGATCAAGCTGCGATAACATTATCATTGTCGAAGAAATCATCCACTCCATGAGAATGAAGGGCAAGAAGAAAGGATTCATCGCCATCAAGATTGATATGGAAAAAGCTTTCGACAAACTCGACTGGGGGTTTATAAGGAACACTCTTGTTCGATTGAGGCTTGATGAAAGTCTCATTGATCTTATTATGGCCTGTATATCCATTTCATTTATGTCTATTCTTTGGAATGGTGATGAAAGCCCGTGCTTCTCCCCATCCAGGGGTGTTAGACAAGGAGATCCCTTAAGCCCATATATTTTTGTGCTCTGTATGGAGCGTCTGGGCCATCTCATTAAAGCTGAGTGTGATGCCCGACGCTGGAAGCCGTTCACTTTCAAAAGAGGGAGCCCTAGTATCTCTCACCTGTTCTTCGCGGATGATCTCATTCTTTTTACTGAAGCTTCTCCCCACCAAATGGCTAAAGTTCGTCATGTGATGCAAAGCTTCTGCAAGGTCTCTGGACACAGAATTAATTTAGCTAAATCCCGAATGTTTTGTTCTAGCAATGTCAATTTCAACAGAGCTCTTGAGTTAAGTCATCTTCTTGGCATTGGCATCACTCCTGATCTTGGGAAATATTTGGGGGTTCCGATTATTCACACGAGAGTTACGAAAGTCACATATCACCCTATTGTGCAAAAGGCTAGGAAAAAACTATCCTTGTGGAAAAGTAAATTCCTTACTATAGCTAGTTGCTCTGTTCTGATTAAATCCGTTTTATCATATCTTCCCAGCTATTGTATGCAATCGACCCTCCTTCCTATTTGCACTATCAACGAATTAGATAAAATCTCGAGGAAGTTTCTTTGGTCTCAAGATGATAACGTGAAGAAAATGCACCACATTCTCTGTGATATACGAATTCCTTTCTTTGATCGTGCAGATTCCGCAGCTGCCTTATTGGGGCATTAATTCTCTCATAGGCTGCGAGCGCCATCAAACAGCGCTTTTTAGCTTTCTTCAGGATTTGGCCCGAACTGTTCGGCAGATTCCCACGCATTACGCACCGGGTACCTTAGACAACTTTTAGCCTTGCCTTCACTTGCTGAAAACACCTTCGCTCCTTGGGACAAAATCACTAAAGCTAAGAAGCAAGGGGGGCTGGGGTTTAAAAATCTTAGGCGCCAAAATAAAGCCTTTATCATGAAGATTTGTTGGGGTCTCTTAACGAAGAAGAAAACTTTGTAGGCCAAATGCCTTTGGTCTAAGTACAACTATGGCAAATCATCTATGCCTAGTGTCTCTAGAAAGAGGAACTCCTCCTCTATCTGGAAAGCAATCATTGAAGTTTGGGACAAGTTTCTTGCCGGGGTGGGGAAAAAGGTGAATAACGGGTTTGGAACTAAGTTCTAGCATGATCTTTGGCTTCCCCTTGAACGGCCCCTCATTTCCTATGTTCAAAACCCATCCACTATTAATAAAGAGGAGACGGTAAGAGACCAAATCGGGATGAATGGAAGATGGAACACTAATAGCTGGGAGGGCATTTTACCTAATACAATCATAAATTATATCTCCAGAATGCTCCCCCTTCTAATAGTCTCCCTGATTGCTTCACATGGAGAGCTGCGAAAGACGAGTCCTTCTCTGTTAAGTCGGCCTATCACTATTTGACTGATCAAGGTGCAGCTCGTACTAATAGCTTTTGGGCCCTTATGTGGAAATGGCAGATCCCTGAAAAAGTAAAATTTTTCATGTGGCAAGTTGGTCATGATACAAATTCCCTCAGAGCCAGAAGGTCTCACAAATGATGGCCACTATCCCTTCCTTTGTAATAATGAGGAAAATGTCACTCATATTATTAGGGACTGTGAGAGAGCAAAAAACTTGTGGAAACAAATTTTAAAGCCTAACTATTTTTCTCAATTTTTCACAAGTAATTTGTAGGCTTGGCTAGTTGGAACATCAATCACAATCCTGGAAAAGGACGATTTCAGAACTTCACTTGGACTAAAGTCTTTAGCTTGGGGTGCTGGATCCTTTGGACATCCAGATGCAAATTCCTCTTCCAAGGCAAGACTACGGATACCAGGGAGTTGCTCCACACTCTAAATTACCTTCTTATGGAAAATTCAGTTAATCAAACTTTAACTCATCAAATTTTCCAACTTCACAGGAATGAGGAAAGGTGTTGGACACCACTTCCTACAAATGCGGTCCGCATCAATGTAGATGGGTCAGTGCGTCACCAGCACCAAGTGGCTTGCAAAGGAGTGATAAGGAACTCTCAAGGGCAATGGTTGGTGGGATTCCATAAGTCCCTTGGTCTACACCCTATCATTGAAGCCGAGATATATGCTATCATGTTTGGTCTAAAAATCAAACTCCAGATGGGCTTTCAGCGAATTATTCTCTACTCCGACTCTCTCGACGCTTTCAACATCCTTATGAGGGACTCCTGTGCCGATCATCCACTTAGGGACATTATTGGGGCAACTAGAGATCTGCTTTTCAGGGACTGGAACGTGGAGCTCCATTATACTCCAAGAGACAACATTTCATGCGCCGACTATATGGCCAAACTGGGTCATGATGCTCCTGCTGATGCTGACGTCACGCTGGTCCAAACAATTCCGATGGGATGTCTGGATATGGTTTTACGAGATCAATTGGTCAGCCATTGCTAGTTTTCTTCTTTCTAGTTTGATGTATATTGGGCTTGATCTTCATGATCTAGTCCCTTTCTCACCTTTTAAGCTCTAGCTTGCCTGTATCTATAAAAAAAAAAAGTTAGAATTATTATTAAACTATTCTTCAGAATTAAAAAAAATTATATCATCGAACCCATACCTTTCTCTCTCCACCGACCAATCTATGCTCTCCAAAACTTCTGTCTCTCATATCAACGCTCCTCTGTCTCCCAGATCAATCTCTCTCCTCAACCTCATCTCCAATGCTCGCCAACATTCCATGGCCAAGCTTCCACGAAACCGAGCTTTCAACCAAGAATCCCAGTGACGTAAATGCTTATCCAAACGGTCACCACCGAGCTTCTTTCCCTACACTGGGCTTTTTCCCTGTCAAACGCCTTCCCTCACAGGCTATAGTCATTTTATTCATATTTTATGGATTGTAAGTTCAGCAGAGCTATTTGGGATCAAGTTTAGATTTATAAATTTATTATTTATATTTTATGGATTTATAAAAATGTTGAACGATTATTGAAAGAAGAAAACCTAGGGGGCTCCAAAATTTCTCCCAAAAATAATTAGTTTAAAGAACATTGAACAATGTCTATTCTGGCACCATTCGCCACCTCCCATATCTCATACAGCCACATGAAACTGACTACTACTGTTAAAACTCACTCCAGCAGAAAGACGAGCAGCAAGCAAGACGTTCAACTCCGAACTTGAATGGCTATTATACAACACTTTGGATTTTCCACGTCCACATAAATAAATCGGCCAAATGTCAAAATTTTCCCAGAAAATTTGTTAAGCACACTCTTCTCTGAATATGTGAATGCAGAGAATCTCATTTGAGTATAGAATCTTTGGAGGGATTCTGACTCAATTATCACAACCCGAAGTCAAGTTCGGCTCGTTTTAACACAGCAGTTACTCTATTGTAGAATTCTGGTTCTTCTTTCTTTATATCATCGATTGTTCGTGACTCATGCTCATCCGCCTGAGAACAGATATAGAACTAAATTATCCATCTAAATAGTTTCAAGTAATGCAAAACAGAGATCAAAGCATCATGTAAAAGAGGTCATCTTCCCAATGATTTTGACAACTCTGATACAAGGATGAAGATAGAGCCACTACAATGGGACAGCAGGAAAAGATAGGCACTCGTTTGATAACTAAAGTTACTAAACCATAGATCTTTCAGCCAGTATCTTTCCAATTTAGCAACCAGGTGCTGTTTCAAAGCTTTTATTTTGCCACGAAAAGTTGCTTATGATTAGTTTTATTTATTTTTTCAACAATACTAGTTATAGCTAGTCGAACACAATTTTGAATTTTCATATATCACCTAAATAATCTTCTAATTTTTTTTTTTTATGACCTCACCATATAATATTCTTAGAACATATGAATCCAGAGGTCCACAGTTCGAAATGGCCCTAAGTAACAAATGATGCTGAGTTCAGAAAGACACATTTCATGATTGTCCCCTCTCTGAATCTGTGACTCTGTCATTGGCAATGCCTTCCCGTGCTCTTTCTATTTAAATAGGGTGTGTATATAGAATTATAGCTATATCTATGAATGGAATAAATAGGCATTCAAAACAAAATGAAGCTCTCACTTGCAGGATGAAAGTTAATTACCTCCTTGAATTTTAAAAGAATTAGATTTGAAACACTGGCCGGTTTTGTGCAATCCCACCTGAATAGTCGAAGTAGAAAGCATTTTAAATGAGTTCAAGTCACTAACCAGTAACCACACATGTAAAGACAGAAAGAGATCAAAATGTGGGGTAATTTTAAGTTGCCAACCCATCTATCGAACTCTAAAGCTTTTAGACCTCACTTTCTTTCTTTTTCTTTTTTTGCGGGGGCCTGGGGGGCTGGGTATGGTTTGTTTCTGTAAGCTTACTAATGATCTAAGCAGATTGTTTTACACAATAAGTTACCTTTTCTTTAGGAGGAAAGGGGGAAGCAAGAGGGTTATCTCAAATGTTTAGATGGCATGAATATGAATGTTTCCACGTGTGTAATTTGATAGAAAATTAAGTGTAAGTTCAAGACTTCAGAATCCTACTAATACAAAGAGCAAGCCACCAGAGCATCCAATGGGATGCAAAACTAGAGTAGGTATTTGTCAATTGAAAGGAGCTGGCCTTATGATTAAGAGAAACAATGCATGTAATTGATTAAGGCATCAAAATGACACACTTAGAGTACAACAGAGTCATCCATACCTCACAAGCATCAATTCATTAACCGATCGCCACATTCCTCGTCCAACATCTTTCCGCAAACTGCTCCCTAGCACTTCTTCCGTGCCATAATTCTTTGGCAATGTACATCACTTCTTCCACATCTACCTTTGAAGTGGGAATAAAGACAACAGAAGACAGAAAACATGAGTAACTCTTTTCTGTGGATAATAACACAATCTACAAAGGGGGCCTAAATCCTTTATTTTCACGAAATCTGACAACCCCACTTGAAATGAGTATGTCAAAAAAATGACAGATAGTAGGAGAAGTAATAAAACACAAAATACATGTTTCAAGTAACACAAAATGGTTTAGATGTACAGAGAAGGAACATAAATATGTAAATTATTCAGATTCCCCACCGTCCACCCATTTCTAGCATGAATAAGTTCTCCAACAATAAAGTTTTATACTTTGACTAGATGTTAATAAGGTAAACTCCATACCTGCACATGCACAGCTGAGCCATACAATGACTCCTCATGCTCAATTAGGCGCTGATGAAGAGTATGGTAATGATCCATGTCAAAATTGACTACAGGTTCTGTTTGAACTTGCAACTCTGCTAGTTGTGTCACAACATAGGAGGCCATGACTTGTCCAAATATTGCAGGGATGGAGCCCAGCACAGGTATGATACGAACCCTAAAGCCTGGTACAATCTAGCAAGAGAATAAGATGTGAGCAATCTAAGCCATCGAGTGTTTCACTGTTTTGACAACACACTCATGGTGATCTATGTTATTGAGCAACATTTACAGAAATGATAATAATAAGCAAGGTCTAAACAACATTACCAAACAATAACAAACATATCAGTGGTATTATCAGCAAGTCAAAAATTGACATAACCAGTGCTCTCACCTGATAATCTGAAGGGTTTTCCTCTTCCCCACTTGGACCTTTGAATGGGAGCAACTTTACTTTGGGTTTCTCTAAAGAAAATACAACAGGAATACCACCTTCAATGCCATGATCTTTCCTCAAGCGGTGTCTTACCTAATAAAGGTATGATTATCTAACTATTGTCAGAGAAATTAACAATAGCAATATAAGCATAAGGGAAACATCATGAAAAAGCTTTGTTCTCATGTTGGCTTTTCTTTTCTTTTCATAATAACACTCTTGTTGAAAATCAAGTATTGATATTCCAAGTAACATGAAAAGTACACCTAGAGGACAATCTTGTCTAGATTACCCATGAATCTAGAAACTGATCTATAATATATTGGTCTTTTAAAGATTCTTGCAGCCAAATGAAAGCTAACCTGTGTGTGCGTATGCATTTTTGGGTAAGCATTTTGTTGAGTATATAATTGAATGAGAGAGAAGGCAAGACATTGGCTTACACTTACATAGGTATTAGTACATACAACTGAGATAGGAGAAAATAAGTAGCAGGTTAAACTGCCTACGCAACTACAATATGTGATTTAAGGTCCAACAAAATATAATATAAAAAAGCAAATGTCAAAGTATTACAGCTCGAGATAATGGATCGTTTGTGGACTCTCTTAGATCAGCAATGCGTATTCTCGTTGGATCAGCCCTGGCACCAGCTCCTGTAGCTGATAGAACCTTCAATCCCCTACGTGCACATGCAGCAAGAAGGGCCACCTATTACAATCCACAAATCAAGCAATTGAAAATGAACTCATGATTATTACATATTTGCATAAAAATGATTGCCAATGACAGCTTGAAAAAGGTAAAATGAGCAGAAGGTAGCACTGTGTTATTGGGTCTCATCCTTCCAGGGGAAGCCCAACCATATTGACTTTTGTACACATATCTAAAATCTTGCTTGACACATGCTCATATACAACTTATAACTCAGCAATTCTCACATCTCTCAGTGCAAGCATTCAAGTGAATTAAAAATCAATCATTGATATAAAAGTAAAAACTACTTTAACAGTTACCAGGTATACTATCCAAACTTGCAGCAAAGCAGTAATTCCATCCAACTGGGTTGTGTCTATGATGTATGAAAAATGATTCTTAAAAGGGGAGAATACTAGCACACGTCAATATACTAAAACAATGAGTAATTCAGCAGATGATACCTTTGTATCAATGTTGTCAATGCAGTCCAGAACAAAATCAGGGTGGCCTGAGAGAATTTCTTCTTCAGTAGATGCATCATACAAGAGAACTTTTGCATCTATTTGGCACTCAGGAAAAATAGATAAGAAATGCTCCTTGAGGCATAGAGCTTTTGGGATGCCAACATCTGCTCTTGTTGCAACAGCGTGTCGATTTAGTGAAGAAAGAGAGACCTTCTCATTTAATAAATAAATAAGTACATCATTGTATCAAAATATCTATAAAGATTCTAATGCAACCAAATATGACATCAAATTTACAGTTCCAAAGAAAAAAAAAAGGGATCTACAGGATTCTTAAGCCATATGATGGCATGTACTAGGGTAAATAACAACACAGGCTTGTAAAGGTTTGATATATGAAGCCTCTAACAATATTATGAACAGGAAGTTAAAAGCAAAAGTATTAGTTGATATTTGATTTAACTCCTTTTTAAAGCAACAATCAACATAATTTACGCCTTTATTTTTTACTTATAGATTTTAAAACTTATATTTATCATGATATGCTCTTTATTGCAAAGGGCATACTTGGATTGGAACTATGTTGGACAAATTGACATATGAAACATCATAATGTAACGTAAGTTGGCACAAAATCCACTACTTATGGAACTTGGACAACAACAACAATAAAGCCTTATCCCACTAGGTGGGGCACTTGGAAATTTTTTTTAAAAGAAAAAATACATTAGGAAAAGTAAATTAATTACAAACTGGCCATCAGATAGAGGTTAGGACAGAAGTAGTTTGAGGTTCTACATTTCTACCAATCACAAGGAAATGAAGAGCACAAAACATACGGGGACAACACATTGAAAACCTATTAAAAAGAAAGAAATGAAAGGGAAAAAAACATAAAGAAGGAAAGATATCGCAGAAAAAAAAACCTGGTCAAAGTCCACTAGAAGTAGCTTGCCAACCCCTGACCTCAAAAGCAGAGATGCTGCATGACTACCAACCCCTCCAAGGCCAATGACCACAACATACGATGCAGTCACTTTCCTTTGAGATTCAAAACCAAAGAACTGAATGTTCCTATCAATAATAAATGTTCCAATGGAAAAAATGTTTGATAAGTAAAGACTCAAGAGAAGGACATCTCCCATAAACATGATTCATATCCCTAGAATGTGAAGATGTAATATTAATAAGTTTATAACATTAAGCGATGATTTAGAGAATAAAGGAGATCTGTCTTAGTAGTTACAAAAGACAAAGACAAAGACAAAGAAAGCTTCATTCTCATTCAGCAAAACACAATCCCTAAAAATAATAACTGCTTTCTAATCAGCTTGTTCACATTAAGCAGGCCTAAGAAACAAGCCACAAGCATGTGCAACAATGTTAAGCTCAAATTGTCTGATTTATCTGTCTCAAGACTCATTAAATCAAATAAAGTAACAAGCAACAACCTTTAATTGCCTATCAAAGCTAGTGAGACAATACAAAAGGCATGAGAGGAATCTTTAAAGTGACATTCAGACTAAATTAAATGTCCAGACATATATAATAACAACCACATTATAACAACTAAATTAGCCAATTACCAAAAGGCCAAAAAAATTGTTTCATGAGATTTGACAGTGGCCTAAACAAATATAAGTTATTAGCTAATGGTCTAAATAAGATTGTACATACATTTTGCCACAGAGTTCCACAGTATGAAACAAAGGGAGCCAGAGAAATAATTTCTTAAATGGAATTATGAGATTTGAAATACCTAGTCAGGTGTTCAGAAACAATCTCATCATTCAGAAGATCTTCATTAACCACCTTATCATTCCTTTTATGAGTAGCTGTGCACTCCTCCATACCTGTAAAAGACAGACCCAGAATAACAAAACACAGAACAACAACCTATATTAATTCTATGGCATGAAGTGGAATTTGTGCATGTAAGAGAACAAATTTCACATTACAACCTAGTTTATAATTGGAACACATTAAAAGTATTCCTTAGCATATAATGCGAAAATGTGCATGACCCTGCAACAGAAGTGCAGGATAATTGCCATAATAGGTATAGACATCTCTGTGCCATCACTATGATCAATAAACCTAAAATTATCTTAACTGAGGTCTTTGTTAAGCAAAAGTACAAACGCCACATAATAAATGGAACGGATTGCATCCCACATAACCATATTCAGATTCAACCTACAGTTTCATTAGCCAGCCCCTACAGAACCCGTTGTTTAGCAAGAATTTGTTAATATGTATGAAGCAATGGCAGAGTACTATAACTTGGTCATATCGATGATAATCTGAATGTTACTACATATGCTATGTTTTCTATTTTTTCATATTTCCCCCATTTTTATGCTTTACATCGATAAAAACCAAGAAATTTCTTACTAGGCAAAGATTGATTTGAATAGAACTAACTGAAACCAGACAAGTTGAAGATCGCAGATCACTTACCATTTAATTCAGCAGTATTCTTACTCCATTGCTGTGCACCTCGTCTGCAAAAAGTAGTCAGTACCATTAAACGTTGCATAGCATTTGAAAAGTCCTCTTTTCCCACCCTTAGTTTTCTTCTTGGCAGGCAACATCATGCATCCAAAGAGATAAATATTATATCATTGGTTAGGCTCCATTAAATGATACAAGGTTTCAAGTTTTCCTTTTCAACCCAACTTTTTCTCCCAGAACTCACTCTACCCCCGTCACATGTACATTTAGACCCAAAGAGAAAAGGCACGAAGCAGTACACTTGGTCATGCTACATACAGATAGGGAACAAACTTAAGCGTCCAAAAAGATAATTTTGGACTCATACATATCTCCGGAGACAAGCAGGTAGAGACAGAGTCACCTTTGAAGAAGCTTCAGAACGAAGATGGTAGACATAGAGCCCAAAGAGCCCCAACTCCCACCAATGCCACATACTTGGCTCTGTCCATTCACTTCTGTATCCTTTTATCTTTGCTCGAAGAATAAGTTCATGCCAAAAGAGCGTCTTCAAGGTTTCCGAGTCCTCGGGATTACGCCGCACGCCGCCGTCCCTTTGCGGTTGTCTGGTTTGGGTGGGTTCTACGTCTTTGTTGAATCGTGAATACGCCGTCAGCGCGCTCGAGTGATTTCGACCGGAATCAGCCCGTTTTATTTTGTTCAAAATCTAAACCACGTCGTTTTCAAGGAGATCAGCATTCAGCAATACCTTCAAAATATTAAAAATATCAAATTAATAATTTTTATTAAAATATTTTGTAAATTTTGTAAATTGCTGGAATCATCAATATCAAACTGTTATATATAACAAAATTGATTTGGGATTTTGATGTTTTAAAAATATTTTTCTAAAATTTTCCTTAGATTTTCTTTCAAAGGATGGTGTGTATAGCATCTGCCTTAATGACAACAATTCTTTTAAAAAACTTTAGGCCCAAAAAACCTTGTAAAAAACATGGTAAAAAATACCTTGGGTAAAAAGTATTAATAACTAATATATATCTCTAATCACATTTATCTTCTTATTAAGACAATCTTATTCAACCTCAGAACACAAATGTCAAGCACTAATGTAGGTTACTCTCAATAAGTAACCTCACTTGCATACGTACATGAGGTTACTTATTGAAAGTAAGTAAAATAAAAGCCTCAACTTCCCAAAATATTAGGGGTTGTCATATCAGGTATGAAGGGAAAGGAAAAATAAAATTTTTGAGTTAAATTTAGAAGAAAAAAACTTTTATATATAAAAATTATTTTTTGTTAAATTTTAATAAAGAAGTTTTGAAAAATATTAGATAAAAGAGTATGAAAAATTAATTAAATTTTTTTAATATTATTCTTATTTTTATAGTCAAATACTTCCTTAGTATATATTATATAATTATAAACTTATTTTATTATGAAATAAAATTAATTTAAAAGAATACTTCTCTGCAAAATTTCTATAAAAATAAGGCTTTTGGTCTTATTTATAACTCACATAATTAAAGTTTTGATGTGAATGTACAATTTAACCATTCACTTAGTATTACATTAACTTTGTTTTCTTGTGGTATTATATATATTGAGCAAAGATAATGAGGTTTAAAGTTTTCTTTAGTCTATGTGAAAAATATTAAAAGTGCCCACGTAAATACAACCAAAAGATTATTTTTATCCATTGCATTAAAAAGCCCATTCAAGTTTTCTATAACCAAAGATAAACGAAAGTAATGTAATGTAGCTCAAGATTCAAGTCCTCCAAGGCAAGAGTTAGGACCCGCTTGTTACGCGGAAAGAGGGCGCTGGAAAGGGAAATAAAAGAGTTCCTACGCAAAAAAAGTGTTTGGTTGGCGCATCTTCCTTCGTGTAACATTCAAACGCAAATCTTCCATAATTGGAAGGTTTTTGCGGGAATTTTATCTTCGAGAGAGGCAATTAATGGGACGAAAAAGCCCCGAAAAAATCGAAATTTTTCATTACATTGAAAGGATCTACATCAAATGTTGATATATAGTAAAGATGTCGAAGGACAATTTTTATAAGTAATTTTTCATTATCTTTGTATTTTGTTAATATGCCCGATGGTTTTAGATTATTTCTTTTGCAAATTTTTTTATTTGATTTTAAAATCTACAACGCATCTTACAAATTAAATTTGGTTTATGTATATACGATTGCTTCTTGTAACAAACAAACATAGCACAAGCTTGGTTGTTGTCAAGTATTGAATTTTGAACTTACTTTGTAAATTGATTCTAAAAAAAATTATAGATTGGTCATTGTCAAAACCCAAATAAGATCACCGTTTTTAGTTACTTAAGGTCCAACGTATTTCTAAAGTTTGAATTAATTTAAAACCGAACCGAAAATATGCAGAATTTTTTTTTTTTTTCCGGTTTTAGGGACAATCTTAGAATTTCGCCTAATCTTCCCACTTAACCAAATGTGTGTAATTTGGTTTTCATACCAAACATTACATTTTCCCTCAACTAACTTCCTTTCTATAACCAAAGACAAACGAAAGTAATGTAATGCAGTTCTCCGTTGGTAGCTCCAAGGTAGAAGTTAAATTAAAAGTGTCACAAATTCTTAGTGTCCTACCTATGAATGTACACAATTTTAAGGTTAGGAACCACATGATCTCATATTCTCAAGTATTAAGGGGGGAAATGGAAATTATTCACATATGTTGTGCTCTCCAGTCCACAGCAAAATCATCATCACTATCATCATCACTTGATGGCTCCTCCTCATGTTTAGATTCCATTACAACCTCAGAAGTTTTACTACGCTTTGCATCTTTAGCAGCCTTCAACTCCAATCTCCTCTTCCTCAATGTCTCCACTCTCTCTCTGTTGTTCCTATAAAAAGGGAAGAGGATAGGATAGAGAGTTTTAGTAAAGGTTGGAGATCAGAACCAGATGAAGCAAAGATAATAGGGTTTGATAAGTATCAGAAGGCTAAGGATACCTCTGCTCTACAGTTTCAGCTTCTTCAATCATTTCAGCAGCATCAATCTGCATTTTGTAAATCACAAACAAATCATTTTGCTGTTTTTAGTGCATAAATATCTCAAATGAGAATAAATAATAATTAGAAATAGAGTAATGAGCATATATAGTAGTCATCACCTCCTCTTCTTCAAACCGGTCATCCACCTCCTGCAAGTCGCCTTGAATCAACTTTTCAAATTCCTTGTACTCGTCCCTAATGGAGGATTTAGCAAAATTCAATATTGTTCTATGTTTCAACTTCTTGAATAACGCAGGAAAATAGTGCATAAGACAATAAATAATTTAAGGGATGAGTAACAGCATATTCCACACTAAAATTTAATCAGGAACTTGTCAATCCAGTGCTGAGTACTGATAATATGATAACATGGATCTTGCCCACCACGTTCTTAAATTGGACCCCGATTTGTTAATCAAAAGAACCATGAAATGGTATCAGAGAAAAAGGGTGGAAACTCTGAATGAGTGTAACATGACAGTGACAAGTGTTATCATTCTTGAAAAGCATGTTTAAAACCATCCTTGGTTCTCATTTACAGTTTCTTCAAACAGCTCTGCCAGCCTTCATACCGAGTTAGAAGTCACCATTCTTCACAACAGTACCTACCAAAATTACATACGGTTTTTACTTCCTAAAGCCACAAGGGACCTGTTTATTATGTATTTGGTTCAGACCTCTCCATACTTTCTGATTGTGCCCGTGTATTATTTGTTACAGTTGGAGCAACATATCTACAGGCATTCTGCTCAACAGAGCTAATATTAGTCGATCAGCAAACACCTTGATGGTTAATATTCTTTCCACATAGTATCAGCATCCTTTGGATCCTTCAAGAAAATTTCTTAACCAAATAATATAAATAAGATCTGATGGGCATGATAATTTTGGCATCATATCCATCATCCATAACAATCATACAACTGCTGTTTAAAGGGGCAATCTGTCACAAGTTAAAAGTCTAAGCAGGTAAATTGACAACACTAAAATGGGAAGTCATTTGCCTTGGAGTCAAAGGTGAGAAAGATCATTTGCAATTTAGCCTAAAGGAAATTAGTACTTCCATAAACCTTAAACCACCTTTTCTTCATAGTTGTTTTTCCAAGCTAACACTATTCATTTTGAATCCCAATTCCCCCCTTTCACTTCAAAAGATCTTCAACTAATATATATATATATATATAAAACAAGAAGGAAAACAATAAATTAAAGCATAACAATTATTAACATGTTTCAATTAAAGGTAACCATTATAGGAAACCAAATGCAAACACATCATGAAGCATGAACCTACTTTACATCAGGCTTAACAGGTTTTATGCCACGAGCACGCAAATCAGCATCCTTGTTATCAAAAAACCCTTCAGGAAGAACCCCTTTTACTTGTTTGGCTCCTGTATCAGCAGGCGTGCTTGATGTCTGCCTAGTCTCCATTGCTTCCTGACTTCCCTTTGGCTGTGCTGCATTACTGCTATGCAAACCACCATTTACGTTCTCTGAGTTTAATGCTTGACTCTGAGTAGAAGTCACTGTCCTTTTATTGGAATCAGGGTCCACCAACCGGACAGAGTCCTTTTCTGCAAGCAAACAAGGAATTCAATTCTTCAACATGGTTATTAAACAAACAGCCAAGTGAATGGAAGTGTCAAATAAAGGGTCATCAAAATACATTAAGCAGCAGAAAGAAAGAAGGCCAAAGGCATTCTGAAGTACAAATGGGACATAAGTACAGCCTGTGGCTCATGAAATATCCTATTTTGAGCATTACAATTTTTGTTAGAAGGCACTCAGGATCTAAAATTATTGAAAGTTTGAGATATTAAAGATTTAGGAAAGAGTTAGTAGGAGAACATCCAATGTAAGAAGCGTCAGTATCAAGCTGTGGTTGAAGTATTAGACTTTTAGTACCAATAAAGTTGGAGAGAAAATATTACATGCAACGGCATTGAGCCTTTCAATGAAGAACAGACTCTAGGATTCTTTGTTCTTTTTTTGGAGGGGAGGGGAATTAAATATTCAAACTTAGCAAGATATATATATATAAAAGTTCTACAACAATATACATATACATAAATGTGTGTGCATATATGATGAAAATAAATATAAACAGTTTAACAACACAATGTGAGAGTGGTCCTTCAATAGCAAGTCACATCTCATAGGAGGCTTATGCTAAGCCCAAAATGTAACCAAAAGGGGGGGAAGATAACTCCAAATGTTCCAAAGTCCAATTTAAAATTGAATTGTTCTATAATGTTAAAGTAACTAAATAGTTGGACCAGTGCATAGTATAAAGTCCCATAAATAGATTTATAAGATATATAGGGAGTTTGAAGAGAAATACATTATATGAGATTGAAATAGCTAAACAAAAGGTATTAAAAGATAATAATAAAAATAAGTCACAATAAATGGAGCAGGACACTGCTAACTGTATAATGTTCTGCACAAAATGATTTATTTTGCAACCCTCAGTATTCCAAGCAAATAAGGTGCCCTGTATTATGGAATTGCAGTGTAAAGAAAAATGTTAAGTATGATACATCCATATCAAATCAACATATACATATCAAGATAGATATTTATGTCTCTATCGGTTCGTATATCTTTGCATGAGCAAGAGTGTTAATGAACAGCTTTATTTGTCTAAACCAAGTCCTTACCAGATCTTGGCTTTCTAGCATCATTGTTATCAAAAAAATCTGGTGGAAGCACAGATGATGATGGTGGTTTCATGATTCTTGTGAATGACTGGGCATTTTAGATTGTGCTTCTGAAGCATGCTCAGGTTTAGGCTTAGGCAACATGTTATCTGTAACAGGCTTTGCATGACTTTGCTGGGCCAATCCAGCTGCGTTAGCTTTAAGATTACTTATTGCCTGTCACCATTGGAAAAGCAAAAAAAGATGTATCAGATTTATTCCGTTAAATCCAATTAAGGAGGAAAAATTCAGATGTGAAACAAAGGGAAAGGAAAATAGACAGGTATAAGACCTTGTAAAAAAATTTGTGCGTACAATTATAAAAAGCTAGTGCCGTCAATGTTTTGACATGTCGTGACATATGCATAACATAAATGAGATGGTAAGATATCATCACCTCACGATGCTTACGAGAAATTTGGTGTGCATCCCAATTTGATTCATGCTTCAGCACAACATCACAAACCCGGCAGACTGGCTGATCAAATTCATTATACCTGTTAGAATATGCACAAAGAAACAGATACACTCAGTAAGTTCTTCTTAAAAGGAAGACGCCTTTGTGATAATTCGAGGCAGACCAACTATAATTTGATGCATAGTAGAGACTACCACTGAAAATAAATAGCTAGCAGCATATAAGTTAACAGTAAAAAACTAAATTAGCAGCAAATAACTATCTGGAAAAAAAAAAAGCAGCATATAACTAATTGTTGAAGAAGAATTCAAAACTAGTTAGGCACAATAGAAGTATGATGGCAAACAATCCTAGAAGCAAACTTATTAACATGAAATTTATGAGTGAATGAGCTGAGGATCCATTTGGCTGGCGGAGTACACCAACCTCACAAGAGGGGATTCTATGCGCTTTTCCTTCTTATGAGCATTCAATTTAGCACGAAAAAATGCCTTTTTCTGGGCTTGAGCATCCATTTTCTATTCTTCAAAGAAAGCACGACGTAAAGGAATCGAGAAGCGAAGGAAAATAGTTCGATTAAACAAATGGAACAATTGGATTATTCATCTTCGCAATTCGCCGTTGAGGATTCTACCTAATTTCAAAAAATGCTAGTATTGCCTCAGACGAATCAAGGGTTTGGTTTTATTTTCTTTTCTTTGCGCCTCAGACATGGGCTGGCATTTTCATGGGAGGTGAGGTGGTCGGACGCGGCTGAGGTCCTTTTCTCTTAAGGACCTCTGCTGTCCTCTTCTCCCATGCGGTGCCGTTTTGGGCCAAAAAAGGTAAGCTGATCTCTCTTTTTTTTTTTTTTTTTTAACTACTATCGCTTAAAAAATTATTTTAGGATCTTGATTGATGCTCAAAAATACTAACAGTCTTCATGATCTCGAAAAATTATTTTAAGATGTTGAAAAATATTTGAGTCTGTGATGCTGAGATCGCCGAGGATCTTTGGGGATCTTGAAGACTTAAAAAATACTTTATGATCTTGAAAAAATATCCTAAAATAATATTTCAAATCATAAAGTATTTTTTAAGTACCAAATTTAAGTATCCCCGATAAAGATCCCGAGGTATCTTTTGAAAATTCTGCTATGTACTGAAATATTTTTCAACATCTTAAAATAATTTTTCGAGATCATGAAGTACTGCTAGATTTTTGAGTACCAATCGATCCTAAAATAATTTTTTTAATTGGTAGTAGTTTTTTTTAAAAAAAAAAAAAAGAGAGAGATCGCTTACACTTTTTTGCGCAAAAAAAAGGCCAAGCATGGGGGAGAAGAGGACAAGCAGAGGTCCTAAGAGAAAAGGACCTCAGCCGCGTCCGAGGTGGTCACCCTTGTCAGAAGATAAATTTTATTTATTTATTTATTTTGTTTTGTCTGCAAGATGATAAAAAATTAGGGTTAAATACCTAATTTATCATGGAAGTATTGATAAGGGGATTCAACACTCGGAAGTTTTTTTGATACTAAATTTGCCCCGAAAATATGAAAAAAGTACCAAATTTACTCGGAAATATGAAAAAGGAACCAAATTTGCCCAAAATTATGAAGGTCAAGAGACATTTGCCACGTTGGAATTGTTTTTTTTGGTACCAGTTTTTTCGGTCGATATTAATGCCACATAAGCTTCCTTCCATGTTCATCGCCTTCATCATCAACACTCCACGGCGACCTTCGAACTGAACTGCGCCAATGATAGATTCGGAATTTGAGATTGGGAAATGTTGGCTGATGAGGGTGCGGCAGATGATGGCGACTAGAAGAGGAGGAGATCGATGCTCTTCCGAATCGGTCTCTGTGTATGCAGCTTCACTGTGTCGCTAAAATTTCTCTCCCTCCTAGAATCACAGGGAAGCAGCTATATGTGTCGACAAAACGTCTTCAGCCGCGATCAATGCGCCACCAGGAACTGCGGCAACACCCCTTTGACGACATTCGTGGATTTCACTCTCGGCAAAGACCAAGACTACTTCTAAGATTTCAGCCTCGTCGACGACTACAACCTGCTCCCAATCTCCATCACCCTATTCAAAGGATCATGGAAAGGTGGTCTACAACTTCGATTGCTTCAATATTGCTTCAATCTGGTGGTTAGGTTTCATCAATTTTCAAATTTGGACCATTTGCTCCTTTTCCTTCTATGTTCTTTGTTTGTCGACTTCCTTTTTCTTCTTTGGCAGTCCGATTTTTTAAAATTGATTATTGTACTTTGATTATTTTGATTTCATTGAAAATATATCTTTAAAGGGGACAAGGAGTGTTCTCGGTGAAGACAAGCAAGCACTTTTCTTTCAGTGGAAAATGAAATCTGGGTATGCCATTTGTTTGTTGGGTTGTATGTCATATATTCATCTATCTATTCTCAGACCATTTGAATCTTCTCTTGTTCTTTGGCAATCTGATGAATTTGGGATGTTTTTATTTGTTATGTGTTGTTTATTCACTTGTGATGAATCTCAAACCCAGATTTTTAGGAGAATTACTAGGAATGGGTCTCAAGGTTTGGGGTTTTTTTTTCGGTTGATTGTTGACGGATGTTGAGGATGATGAAGGTGAAGAGGTTCTTGCCATACTGATATTTTTTCTTCATTGATTGTTAGGTGTTGGTGATTGTTACGCCAAATAGGTTTTCTCCGTAAGAAGCTTGGCAAGTTCTCATTCCCTCTCGTGAAATCTGTGTAACAAACAGGCCCCTAATTTATAGGGTTAAATACCTAATTTACCATGGAAGTATTGAACAATATAACAAGAATATCACCAACACCTAACAATCAATGAAGAAAAAATATCCGTATGGTAAGAACCTCTTCACCTTCATCATCCTCAACATCCGTCAACAATGAACTAAAAAAAAAACCCCAAACCGTGAGACTCATTCCTAGTAATTCTCTTAAAAATATGGGTTTGAGATTCATCACAAGTGAATAAACAACACGAGAACAAATAAAAACATCCCGATTCATCGATTGCCAAAGAACAAGAGAAGATTCAAATGGTCTGAGAATAGATAGATGAATATATGACATACAACCCGACAAACAAACGGCATACCCAGATTTCATTTTCCATTGAAAGAAAAGTGTTTGCCTGTCTTCACCGAGAACATTCCTTGTCCCCTTTAAAGATATATTTTGAATGAAATCAAAATAATCAAAGTACAATAATCAATTTTTAAAAATCGATCGCCAAAGAAGAAAAAGGAAGTCGACAAACAAAGAACATAGAAGGAAAAGAGAGCAAATGGTCCAAATCTGAAAAATTGATGAAACCTAACCAGATCGAAGCCATATTGAAGCAATCGAAGCTGTAGACCACCTTTCCTAGATCCTTTGAATAGGGTGATGTAGATCGGGAGTAGGTTGTAGTCGTCGATGAGGCTGAAATCTTAGAAGTAGTCTTGGTCTTTGTCGAGAGTGAACTCCACGAATGTCGTCAAAGGGGTGCTGCCGTAGTTCCTGGTGGCGCATCGACCGCGGCTAAAGGCGTTTTGTCGACACCTATAGCCGCTTCCCCATGATTCTAGGAGGGAGAGAAATTTTAGCGACACAATGAAGCTACGTACACGAGATCGATTCAGAAGAGCATCGATCTCCTCCTCTTCCAGCCGCCATCATCTGCCGCACCCTCATCGGCCAACATTTTCCAATCTCAAATTATGAATGGGGTGACTGAAGGATATTCTGATTCAAGCTCTGAAGCGAATTCTTTTCTCTATTGTACTCTCATCGACATCTCCTTATGCTGATTCAATAGCAGCTGTATCATTGGCGCAGTTCAGTTCGGAGGTCACCATGGAGTGTTGATGATGAAGGTGATGAACATGGAAGGAAGCTTCTGTGGCATTAATATCAACCGAAAAAACTGGTACCAAAAAAATAATTCCAACGTGGGAAACGTTCGTTTGACCTTCTGTTAGTTTTGGGCAAATTTGGTACCTTTTCATGCTTAGGGCAAATTTGGTACCTTTTTTTCATACTTAGAGGCAAATTTGGTACCTTTTTCATACTTCCAGGGCAAATTTGGTACCAAAAAAATTTCTGGGTGCTAAGTGCCCCCTTATCAATACTTCCATGGTAAATTAGGTATTTAACCCTAATTTATATTACCTCCAGTCCTAATTATAAGAACACTTTTATAATGTAAATTGTAGTACAAAAATGTTCCTATAATTAGGACCGAATTGAGTAATTAGTTTATGTGTTCTAGTGGTCTGGTTTTTTGTCTATAGGGTTGTGAAATTACCGATGTAAACCTCAAGCCATGTCAAATTTTATATTCGAAAGCAAGCGATTTGGTGCCTCTTACGTTCGAACGTAGCTTTTTTTTTTTTTTTTTTTTTTTTTACAGAGGGTTTCTTTTAATTGCGGTTTAACTCTTGCTGTCATGGTGTACCTTCAGTTTTACATCTGCTCCTTTACACCATCTGATTTAGGGTTCGTTTATGTCCCATTGCGAAAAAAAAAAAATTCCACGATTGTTTTTTTTTTAAAAAAAAAAATTAAGGGCATTTTAGGAATTTCACTTCACTTTCCCACTTAACTAATACCCAATTTTTCATACTAAACAATTTATTTTCCCTCAACTTAAGTTTCATTCCTCGTTTACTAAACAACTCATATTTTTAAATTCCCACTTAATTTTACCTTTCATTCCTTCCACTTCTTTTTCTTCCCCTTCCTCCTTCAAACTTTCCCCATATCAGATAGGCCCTAACTGTTCTTGTAAATTACTGTCCCTGCCTATTATAATTTATAAGCGATAGTCGAGGGTGAGATTTTTTTTTTTTTGCTATTGCACCCGGTTCACCAGAGCTTTGCCTCTACCTAGTCCGGATCGAGGTTCGTCGAGCGCATACGCTGGGAACTCTCCCAGGAGTTTTTTTGCATCCACAACGACTCAAACTGAGCCTTAACTGGGCGTCCTTCCACTTGAGCCAACTCGCCTGGTCAAGGGTGAGATTTGGTTACTTCAACCGGACCAACTTTTGTTGGTTTGCTTTCAAGGCCTTTTGGGCTTTTATAGGCCGAATTTGGGCTAATAGAATATATGGACTTATTTTTGAATTTTCTCATGGACATCTCAATTTTAGGACCTGTTTGGTGTAAAGGTTTTTTTCAAGGGCGCAAAATTGGGTATGAGGCTGCTAAAGGCCACCCTGCCTTCAGAAATATACAATAGTGAAGTCCACGCCAGAATTTTCTTGATGATGACTGGGCTAAATTAAGAGCTAAGGGCATGTGGTAGAAAAAAATAATGCTTCAAAAAGGGAAAAGAGATAAACTCCATTTATATGATAAAATGGAAAGAAAAAGAAAAGTCCCTCGTTAAAAATTTTATTTGCGAAAAGAGTTTGATAATTTTTTATCACAAAGAGTATGCGTGTTGTGCAAATCTTGTAAACACAAAATTCTAGTATTCTAATTTAAATCCTTCTCGGTCCTTACCAATAAATTTTTTTATAGAGGACTTTTTTCAATGTCCCCTTTTATTGTAAACTACTATTTCAACCTTGAAATACTATTTGTAAGTTAATGTCAATGACAGAGATATTTTATTGGGAAAATCCTTTTCAGGGCCTATATTACCAAAAAAAATCTAAAAAGTTTGAAGTCGAAAATCGAGAAAGATTAGGGCTTTTTCGAGATTTTGAGAATCTACGTGAGTTGTTAACTTGAAGTGATATAGTTGTTGTTAGCAGTGACTGATATAGTTGTTAACGAGGCTGATTTAGTTGTTAGCAAATTGTTGTTAATGGGGCTGATTTAGTTGTTAATGACTTACCCGTTAACAACTATATCAACCCCGTTAACAACTCACGTAGATTCTGAAAATCCTAGAAAAGACCCTTGGGCCTTTTTTGAGATTTTCAGAATCTTGGGGCCTTTTTTGAATTTTTTTGGTAAAAAGAGCCCTTATGTAAATTTTCCCTATCTTATTCACGGTTATTGAAAAAAAGATAAATATAATTTTTGTCCTTCAAATTTCATTTCGTTTAAAATATTGATATTATAATTCCATAAAAAACTAGATCATTTTACTCTTAGAATGACTAAACTAATCATTTAAAATTTAAAGGGCTAAAAGATGATATCCCAGAACAGAAATATCTTATTCATTGATTTGATTTAACCAGATACTTCAAGAATAATGTGGTATATATAACATCGTACAAAAATATGGTTTGATTAATTTAACTGATAGGCGCTATCATTGAAATAGTAGTAACACATATTCAAAAGAAAAATTATTGAACAAAGTCTTTAGATCTTATCATCAATTACTTTTTAATCATATCATGTGATGACTACGAGTACATTCTTGAAAGGACAAATGCATTTTCAACTCATGAGATCATATACTAATGCGTTGAACCACGGGTCCAAATTTAAGTGAATCTTAGACTTTCGTGATGAAAAACATAACGCACCCCAATTAATTATCAATTATATTATACTCATGCTCTCTTAGACTTTTCGTGATGAAAAAGATAACGCACCCCAATTAATTATCAATTATATTATACTCATGTTTATAGGGGCGGGCCCAGAAATTCTGAGAAGAGGGGACACAATTGGCGAGAGATTTGGGGGTTCGGGGCAGCGTCCGAAATTTTTAAAAAAAGCAGGTTTTAAATGCATTAAAAAATAAAAGAATATAAATAAAAAAAAATCAAAAAAATATTTATGAAATCAAGTGAATACTTGATGATGTAATAAGAGAGATAATTATTTTACAAAAATCACATTGTCACTTAGAAAAACAATTTAAATCTTGTTAGAAATACTGATTATATAAATTACTGATGAAGGTTGGAAGATTTCAATAAGTTAATCGTATATTTTAATAAAAAAAGTATATTACAATAAAAATAATTATAATGTCATCCTTCTAAGTCTTATTTTTGGAATTCCATCATAATTGTCTTATTATCCTTGTTATCAAATATATCTTTTTTCAATATGGGCACTAAACAATCATTCAACCATTCATCCCCATCTCATTACGAAGTACAGTCTTGATGTATTAAAGGTGGACACTTAATTTAAGGGTGGGTAGCAATCATTCAAACATGTATTAATTTTTTTTAAATAAAAAAAATTCGGGGGGCCGGGGGTGGGGGGACTTGCCCCCCTTGTGTAGTATGTGGGTGTGCCCATGCATGCTCATTTGCTTTCGGTGCCAATTTGGACCTGCCCTTATTTGGGCTTCATTATATTATATTCTTTTTTGTTCTTATTATAAGGCATCAACTACCAAGTATATTTGGTCATTTTTATAAGACTTGTTTGTTCCCAAGGAACATTAATTTTTTTTCATGTATGCCCATTATCAATAAGGCTAGTGGGTGAAAGTAATAATTAATATGATATTAGAGTTTAGTGCAATTAGTAGAGGTAACATTGAAAATGACTTAAATTGTAGGGAAACTTTATTGACTTTAACTGTTTTTATTGATTTGTGAAAATTATTAATTGGTACCTTATAATAAGGATCAGAAGGAATACTATGTTATGTTATGTGATGTTAATTGTTACTTGTAATAAATATAAAGGTTAAAGAATATTTTTACTCTAGAAAAGTTTTACCAATGAACATCAGACACTTGAAAGTTAGCAAAAATGTAGCAATGTCACTTATCATTAAAAATGTCAACTTTAACCGTTAAATTTTAATTTTTACACACACATGGCCCTCAGAATGCCATGACATCATCCCAAACGCCAACCCAGCTTGTCTCCCCTGTAGCTCTTACTTGCCCCCTTCCAAACTATCGTCAGTAATACTCCCTCTGATCTTAATTATAGAAATATTTTTATAGTATAATACTATAAAAGTATTCCTCTAATTAGGATTGGAGATAGTAATTCCTTGCAAGAAACCCAAAGTCCCAAATCCTCCCTTCTCTTCAAATCTCCTCCAAGAAAGAATCTGTTAGGAGAGACATGGTTTAGTGAGATTTATTGTTGTGCATTGTTAATTGTATTTGGGTCTGGAAGGAAGTCCAAATGAGTGTTCCTATTTTCCTATTTTTGTCTGTAAATAGTTTGAGACCATATTTTGTAAGTTGGCCCAGTTTACTGAAATTATCTGTTTGGTTGGCTACGTATGTTGAGGTTCAACAGCATCCATGGCACTTCTATCCTTGTGCTTTCTCACCTAAGACCCTCTCGTTTGATCGCTCCAATGAAAATATCAGCGATTTTTAGGCGTTGCAGGCTGGGCTGAAGATAGCAAGAGGAATAGCACGTGGCGTTGCTTCAATCCATGACAAGAAACATGTCAATGGGTTATGTCTGTTTGGATTGATGGTAGAAACTATTTTTTAATGTAATTTATGATTGACGAGGTAAGTATATAATATGAGTTTTATCTCACTTTAAGTAAATGTCTTTTCTAACACCAATTCAAATGGACCTGCTTCTCTCCTATTCATCTCCCATTTACTGCCACCCGCTGCCATTTTTTTCCCTCCAATTTCTCAGCTCTCCATCCTCCAATCCCTTCGGTTAAGTTTGGTTTGAGGAAAGGGGAGGGGAGGGAAAGAGGGGAGAGTAGGAGAAAATTGTGGGCCCTATTAGACTGATTTTTTTTACAATTTTCTCTCCCCCTCATTTTTTTTCTCTCCCCTCCCTTCAAACCAAACTTACCCTTCAAGTCACGTTGCTCCTCCCCTCACTCCTTATACACTTACACAGTTTATGCAACAAAGGACTTGAAAAAAAAAAAAAAAAAGGATCTTAAAATAATTGTTTAAGGATCTTTAAAAAAATATTTCAGGTACTGATTGGTACTAAAAATATACTTAATTATCTTGATTATGCTTGAAAAAATACTTTATAATCTTCAAAAATTATTTGAGGATTTTAAAATTTTTTTTAGGGTGCTCGTGGTACTAAAATATAATTTAGGATCTTAAATGGTACCGAGAAAATACCTAATGATCTTGAAAATTATTTTAGGATCTTGAAAAAATATATCAAGATCTTGATTGGAACTAAAATGAAATTTCAAGATATTAATTGGTACTTAAAAAATACCTTATGATATTGAAAAAATATTTTAGGATCTTGAAAAAATAGTTTGCAGTATATTTTTAGTACCAGTCAGTACTTTAAAATATTTTTTCAAGATCCTAAAATAATTTTTCAAAATCATGAGGTATTTTTGCAGTATCGTTAATATCACAAAATATATTTTTTATACCAACCAAGATCTCGAAATTTTTTCCAAGATCCTAAAATAATTTTTCAAGATCATGAGGTATTTTTTAGTACCAATCAGTATCCCGATATATCTTTTTAGTACTAGTAAGATCCTAAATTATTTTTTGAAGACAGCAATACCTAAAAAAATTTTCAAGATCCTAAAATAATTTTTCAAGATCATAAGGTATTTTTTAGTACCAGTCTGTATCCTAATATATCTTTTTAGTACTGAGTCATATCACGATGTATCTTTTTAGTATCGGTCGATCTTTAAATATTTTTGTAAGATCTTAAAATAATTATTTTAGGATCCTAAAAATTGTGTTTCAGGTCCCTATGGCATAAATTGTGTAAGTGCAAAAAAAAAAAAGTTAATAATAATAATAATAATAAGAGGTGAGGGGAGGGGCAACGTGGCTTGAAGGGATTAGAAGATGGAGAGATGAGAAATTGAAAAAAGAAAAAAAGAAAAAGAAAAAGGCAACAAAGAAGTATAGGAGAGAAGCGGGTTCAACTCAAACAGAAGCGGCTTGGGTCCAAAGCCCTTAGTATCCTCTTCCATCCTCTTCTACCAAATTGTGCCATTTTGGCACAAAAACACTAAACCTCGTGTCTTTTTTATTATTATTATTATTATTAATATTTGAGGATCTTGATGGAGTCTTAAAAAGATCTTCAGGGTATTGGCCAAGACTAAAAAAATACTTTATGATCTTGAAAAAATATTTGCAGAGTCTTGACTAAGACTTTTAAAGGATATTTCAGGATCTTGATGGGTACTAAAAAATTCTTGGGATCTTGAAAAATTATTTTAGGATCTTGAAAAAATATTTCGAGGATATTGATTGGTACTCAAAAGAATATTTCAAGATACTAATTGGTACTCAAAGAATATTTCAAGATACTAATTGCAGTACTCAAAAGAATATTTCAGGATACTGAAAAAAATTTCATGATCTTAAAAAATTATTCTAGGATCTTGAAAAATATTCTAGAGTATATTTTTAATATTAGTCGTTACTTGGAATATTTTTTCAAGATTCTAGAATATTTTTCAGTACTAGTCAGTATCCTGAAGTATTCTTTAGTTAGTACCCTAAAATAATTTTTTAAGATCCTAAAGAATTTTTAAGCATTGGGTCATTATCCTCAAGTATATTTTTAGTCAGGTCAATCCCCGAATTAATTTTTTAAGATCATGAAGTATTTTTTAATATCCTTGATCTGCGAAGTATCTTTTTTAACACCCGTCAAGATCATGAAATATTTTTAAAAAAAAAAGAAAAAAAAAGAGAGCATGAGGTTGAGTGTTTTTGTGCCAAAATGACACAGTTTAGTAGAGAGGTCATGTGGCATAATATGTGGAAATAGGTGCGGCATGGCAATGTTTTTACAAATACTTCCATAACAACATTGCTATAAGAAACAAAACAAAAATGTAAAGATGGTAGGGTTTGTTTTACCTCTAGTGTCTTTAGATTAGCTTTTATGAGAGGATTTTTGACTAAGTATGTGAAAGAAAGGGCTTACTCACTAAATGTAAGACTTACTCCCTAAATGGAAAACTTCTTTTAAACAAAAAAAAATGGTAGACTTCAATTATATATCTTTAATTTATAATTTTTAGGCCAAAAAAATTGTAAACGTTTTTTAAATCATTTTGGCTAAGATAGTAGTTTCCTATACAAATTATTAAAATGGATAACTTAGAAAACCCAACACTCATTCTTTATGAATAATTAATTTAACTAATTTTTAATACTTACAAATTATTTATTTTCTTTATATGAATAACCAACTTAATTATTATGAATTAATTATTTAACTCTTATCCTTTGCGATAGAAGTAAAATAAAAATGTTTTTTATTTGGCTGAGGTAGTAGTTATTTATCTCAAATATTTAGAAGATAGAAGTAAAATAAAAGCATTCTTTTATTTGGCTATTCGATTAAGTCAGATTCAAGCATTGTCAAGCCTAATTGAAGGTAACTCTTACAAAAACATTTCTTATATGGGGACGGGCTCAAACTCAAGGCTTTATACTTAAAACACTAAATTTTTTCCCTATAGGAAACTAAAATATCTTTACTTTCATAGTATATATATTCTTGGCGACTAAGAACTTATTTTATGGGTGCATTATAAACTTGAAGGTAGAATGGTCCATGGAATTTGTCAAAATCTGACATGATTATGAATTGACGCACTATCATCTTTTCTATTATCATAATGAAAATTTGAATCGAGTCACGTCTCAACTGAGGAAATTTCTTGAGGCATATGATTAATTAATTATAATTGTCATTATTTCTGCTGTACTCATCATGATTTTATATTTGTTGCCAAGAGACTCCACCATATCGTTTTTAAACATTTTAATATTACCCCGTTATAAACTTTATTATACATAGACATATTGTCAAGTTTCAACTCACAAATGTTACTCTTTTAGTAGAATAAATATTTACAAAATTTGTGTAAGTCATGAATTAGAAGCCTCTCAGTGATAAACGATATTGGGCCTGTTTGGGTTGGCGGTAGGAACGGTGGTTTAAAAAACTTTTTAAGAAAAAAGTCAGATTATAGATAATGATTTATGTTTGAATTGATGGTGGTAGAAGTGGTGTCGCGTCAAAAAGGCGAAGCTTATTCATGAATGGGCTTTTAGAGTTAGAAACCTTAACGCCCAACTCGTTGAGTTTTTCTCCAAAGCACATTAAACCACGCTCCTATCCTATCGTCGACTCCAAACAAGCCCATTAAAGTTATAAGTTATAATATCTGAAATATAGTTTTTGTAAACTAAACAGACGGAATTAAGAAAATTGAAAACAAAATCGTAATAATGAAAAATATTTTCTTAATTATTCGATTCTTCATTCCTATAAATTATATTGCATCTTGCTTAATTGGAAGTGAGTGGAGAAATTGAATTAGAGAAGCTAAAACTCTTTCAACATCTAGTTTTTTTTATTTATCATATTTGAAATGAAAATATTGCATAAAAAATTAATTAAATTTCTAATAACTCAAAATTAGTAGAGAAAATCGTAAAAAGTCACTATTTGAACATTTTATTGGACAAAAGAACCTGATAGGATTTTATAAAACGAAAGTATCGGTATTCTAAAAAATTTCATACACAAAAACACCATACTCGAATTGAAAAGATCCTTTTGGCCAATAATTGACAATCAAGGACTTGCCACTCATTTTTTCAAATCAGTTCGACATATTCACTTTTTTCCTTTTTGACTTATTCTCCAAGTTCTTTGTGCACACTTGCTTGTGGAAGAAGGTGGATGTCTCCAAAGTCAATTGTGGTAGGCTTGACTAGTTTCACTTACCAATTACTAAGAATCTTCCTCTGTCTATGTCTATAAATAAACCTTAAACCATCATCTTCCTCACATGAATCAATAAACAAAAACCAGAAAGCTTTGTACCCAACTCAGCAAAATCGAAATCCTTCAAATTTCAAACCATCAGCCATGAATATCAGACTAGGAGGATTTCTCCTCTGTTCATGCTTCCCTCTCTTGAGCAGCTTAATGGATTCCATAGGTCAACTTTTCTCTGCTACTTCTCAGTCACAGCTCACTGCAGATTCTGGGGAAGAACAAGATGCTGCTGCATCTGCAAATGTCCAAGCTCAACGGCACTTCAGACAAATTCAACACATAAGTCAACCATAAATTTTGTGGTTTTAAGAATATGTGAGATTCAAGAAGTAGACTTTCATATAGTCAATATTGGCTACAACAATAACCTCCCTTGATCATGTAGCATGAACTTCTGTGGTCTAAGTGCCTGTTTGGTTTCATGTTAGGAATTACCAAAACCAATGGTTTTGATGATCTTCAACATGAAATCAAACATACTTGAAATAACTTTGCCCTTTGATCCATATTCATAGTCAGTGAAGAAATGAGTTGTATAACTATGAAGTTGTTAAAATACAGTAAAACCTTTTTTCCATGTTGCTGGCAAATACTGGGGAAGAAGCATCAGGAGTTCCTTAATTTTAGCATGTAGCCTGCGAAGTGTTTACAATAAAACAGAATATTCATGTTGAAGAAGAGATCTTTTACCACTGGAGATGAGTAATGTGTAAAACTCATTGTTGATCAACATCATCATTAGCATGTTTCAATGGGCAAACAATGAGTCTAAAGCCAAATCTGCTAATTCACTATGTTATAGCAACAGGTCATCTCAATTACTTCTTCGGTCCGTTCTTTAACAAACTATTGAGGCGGCCCCTCCGATAACAAGAAAGGAGGCAACCAAGCAACCGATCATGTCTATTCTTTACAGCCTTAAGCAATGGTGTATTCCCAAAGTTATCTACAAGTTTTTGCCATATCAAATATGTTCAAGCTCTTAACTTCTTACGTGTTCTTCCGCCATTCTTTAGACTTATATCTTCATTTGTTGTGTCTCAATCTTAGTACATTTCCTTTTTTCAGTTTTCACACAAGTATAGATATCCTCTCATTAGGGCAATCATATTAGAGTAATTGTTGAGTATTAGATGTACCTTTGTCGGTAGGAACTTCAAACTTAGTTTGCCAAGTTTTTTAGCATATGTATCATTCTCTTAGAGGCAATCTTGTTTGAGTTATTGTCGGGTACTAAATGTAGGTACCTATCTCAGCAAGGATTTAAACCTTAGTTTATCAAATTGTAAGAGACTAACCATTTCTGATGGGCTAAACTTCAGGATTGGCCTTTTACTAAGGATGACCAAAAAACCCGATGGTCTAGGTAGTCCTGTTACACCCCTACCGGCCTCGCCCTCTCGGGTGGCGGGTTAGAGGGATCTCTTTAATTTATTGCCTTTCCTTAATCAATTTTCTCATATTATCATACTTCGAGCGTTACGCGGCAGAGCATTTGATCGGTTTGGACAAAGTACGTAAACTTGGTAAAAGTAAAATAAACGAAAGTGAAAGTCCGGAAGGGTTAAGGGTACAGACATCCGAATATAGTATTAATTAATACAGTCATCCAAAATATGATAATACAAAAAGCGATAGGGCATTCCCTATTTCTTCAACCCGACGCATCTTGCCCTGCCTTCTTCTTCCTCTGCCTGCTACCTCTTCACCCTGTACCTTCACCACAGTCTGGAGTTCAAAGTTGAACTCCAGAGTAACTGTTAGACTCAAATACAATATGTATGCAGTGCATGCAATGCAAATCACAATAAGGTAAGTAACAATAAATTCTGCCTCAGGCACAATAGCCTGGCATGTATGTTCTGCCTCTGGCACAATCCGCAGGATCGCTCAAAAGTCAAGACAAGCCCCTCGGTACGGTTAGCGCGCAACCGGGGCCTCGTAGCTAGGCGGCCGACCCCAACTACCTACCCCAAGAGGTTTCGGTAGCAACCTATAAACACACAGTCATATAAGCCCTACTTACCTCACATACCTCGGTGCTGTAGTAAGTACTACAGCCCGATCATACATGCCCTCGGTACTGTAGCAGAGTCCTAAGGACACACAGTCCAATAGGTACTACAGCCCGATCTCCTACATCATGATCAAACATAACATGCAAAAGCAACATAGAGTATGCAAGTCAACAGTTACTACCTGGTACTCCTTGAATTAGCAAACACTTCTCTTGTTGATCCACACGAGTTATCGCCCCAGTCACAACAAGATACCACACTTTCAATTATGTGTAACAACTCTACTTCTTAATTTCTATGAATTTCACCTCATCCTGGATTTCCAGAATCATCTCCAGAATCATCTTCCCAAATTCATCGATTTTTAATAAATTCTAGAAAAATCATATTATCCCGAAATCAGTGCCAATGAAACCCTTAAGATGTCTAGTTTATGGGAAAAATAGTTATAAAGTCCATCTGGTTTCATATCCATTTTATTATTCATAAAAACCGAGCTTAACCCAAGTTTTCCAGAAATCCAGTATTTTTGGCCCATCTTCCATGATTTTTAATAAATTCCAAAAAAATAATTTTTGAGTGAAACCAGCGCCATCCGAACCCTTAGTGTGTCTATTGTTTAGGAAAAATACTTTTTACAGGTCAAAAGTACATGTGTTTTGGCGTGGAGTTACTTTCACCTCCTCTGGTCCAGATTCGCGTCACTGTCCGTAACCCCTCTTTCAATTATTTTCTTTACCCAGAAAATCTTATCCAAAGTTGTCTTATTATATGTCTAAACTCATGCCCCACATGTCTAGTTTCTGAATAAAAAGTTTCAGATTAAAAAGAGTTCATCCACACCTTTAAAAACGCGTTATAAGAGGTACTTCCCAGATTTCCAGAGTCAAAGGTAACTTAGTTTTAGGGGTTTTTTCGGTATTTAGATTTCGGAAACTTAGACCATAGTCATACCCTACACAAAAACGTGTTCCAGACTCATTGGTGATCTCAAAAATACAGAAATACAACCCAAAACTCTAGCTCCTACTTCATGCACGAAATATCTCATTAAGAACTCAAGAGAACAAGGTTTTTCGGGTTACCTCAAGATCGGCAAACCGGTGGATATTCCTATGATTCTTGAGTCTTGACTTGGTGTTGAATGATTGCAGATTCCTCTCCCTCTTACTCTGGAATTTTCGTCCTCTAAGGGTGAAAAATGAAGGGTTAATCACCTTTTTATAGAGATGGTTTTGATCCGGTAATTTTGGAATTAACGGGCGTAATTTCGGACAGTTGGTTAATAAATGGGATCTGACTTTTGACTTGTTTTCCAAGTTTTTCTAGAATTCTCCAGGGTCTCCTAGGTGCTGCCATGTGTCTCTGCCCCCTCCAAAAACGTGCAGATCTTTATCTACCTTTGGGGCAAATTACGAGTTTTGGCCCGGAATTTTCGTAAATTGCGTTTGTGGCCCAGAACTTTCTAATAATTACCCACTTTTCCCCATCTTTTCACCAGACCACAAGGGCATATGGCACGCCATTTTGGGCCCACCTTTCAGCCCAAATCAATTTTTACCCATTTATTTCCTATTTTGCCCTTTTTCCCCTGAACGTGGGACCTACGGTTTGACTTTCGCACTGATTTCCCTTTTCTTTCTCTCCAAGCAATTCTAGAGAATTCTAGAGGCTCCTAGATGGCTGCCATGTGGCACCTCTTCTTCCACTAATATCTAGATATTTCTTTTACATTTAGGGAAAATTACCTACTTTGGCCCGAAATTTATGGAAATTACCAATTTTGGCCTGGCTCAATAATTACCCTTGACTTTTTCCCCGAGTCGATAGACCTTTCCTATGCCTAAGTGGCGCCTCCTGGGCCCCACGATTCAAATCCCCTGGTCTTTCCATCCTATCCAGGCCGGTCTTAATCTCCGGCCCTATGGGTCCTTACGGTCGACAGGGCATTTTCCCTTTGGGTCTTTCTTCAAATTTTCCCTAGGTATTTTCTTCCAATTGGAATATTGATAACTACAAGTATGTTGGTTTCAATCGTAGGGGTGTTACAAGTCCAGTTTGACTTGAACCGGTTTGGTGAAAATAATTGGCCTAACCAATATTGGGTAGACCAAACTAGACTGTTCTTCTCAGGCCGGACCGGATGTTAGGACAAAACCTAAGATCCCTTGGTCTGTTCCAGTCTGGTTCGAATATTGTTTTTATTTATTATTATTATTATTATTATTTTGTTCAATGTTGTTAGAAACTATAATAGATTTATGATTGAATTTTAATGTTTTATAATGTGTTTTATATGATTATAGTTATTGTTATGGTCTTATTAAGTTCAAATATTGTCTCTCAAAGAATGTTAAAAAACACCAAATATGTCCTAAACTAGTTCAGGAAGTCCATTGGATCGGTCTGGTTTAGCCCGAGCTCGGGCTGATACTGGACCAGACCAAAGACAGCCCGAGATACTATCCAGACTAAATTTCAGGTTGAGGTCAAACCCGATCTAGTCTGATCCATAATCAACTCTACTTTTTACTTTTAGTTTTAGTTTTTTTTTTTTTTTTTTTTTTTTTTTTTTTTTTTTTTTTTTGGTAAAGGAGAGGCACTAGACCTATGTATTAATAGAAAATAACAGGGATCAAGTCCCATACGATCAAGAAAATACAACCTCCTCAAAAAGTGAGGGCAAACATTCACAACATCTGAAACAGAAAGTCCCAACTCTACTTTTTACTTTTAGTTTAGTAGATGGACTTCATTTCCAACCAAAGACAAGCCTTTTTCTTTAGGACTAAATTTGAAGCCCAACTAAGCAATATAATTGGTCCATCAGATCATGTAATAACAGCCCAAAGTTTTGACCGAGATAGTTCCACTTGTACCCCACCCGCCAACCGACAATAACGATTTGGTACAATTACGCCCAAGCTCCTAATCCTTTCCCATTGTCTCTCCTTGCCTCACATCCTATCTTTCCTGCTCAGTAAGTTCGTTTCTCTTAGCTCTTAGTTTTCCGTTTTTTTTTTATTTTATTTTATTTATTTCTTCATATTTCTCAACTCTTGTCTAGGGTGGAAGCCACTGTTATCCAATCACGTTGATTTTTTGTTTTTAATGGCTCCAGTGTTGTGAATTTCCTTATGTTGATTCTTTACAGATGGTAAAATTATGCGTTAGACGAGTTTCTGATTTTAGACTATGTTAGAGACTGCGAAGCTCTTGTGAACTAATGATTTTCATATGTTTTCCCTTGTTTGGGTGAATTCTCCTTCTCCTCGGCTGTTGTATTTTTTTCCCTTCTCAAATAATTTTTTCCCTATCAAAATAATACTTCATTAATTTACGTCTCTGAATCTAGTTTATTTGGGGAATGCATGTTGAACCATAAGACAGAAAGAATAGGATGACAGACCTTTTTAGTTTAGATGGTATTTTAGAGGACTAACACATGAGAAATCTGATTTTTGAGTATATAATATTGGAAACAGCTTCTTGGTTAGTCATTAGTGATGCTTGTCAACTTTTTGTCTGTGAGAATGAAAAATGTTTCTTGTATAGTATGTTGTTCGTTTTTTGTTAGCTTTCGCTCCTCATTTCAATTTTTGTTCATACCATGAATTTTCTAAACTGTAGTTATCCATCTATTTTGGGTATGCACACTCATGTATTTTCATGTCCCCTTTTTGAGTAGGACATTTTTCAACTCCTTTCACCACCAAATTAGAACCTTCAGGCATGGCAGAAGAGGCTGGTATGTTTATGGCTCATTTCTTACATGCATCCCTGGCTTTCACATAGGAACAAAATTTGAAGCTTTACATGGAAATCTGTTAGAATGGAGTCATGACCGAACAATATCTTGCTCACCTGCCTACTTTCACCCTGGAATAAAAAATGTCATTGGTTTGACTGTGACATTTATAGGTCCTAGAGATTCAAAGCTATAAACCGTTGGTAGAATCTGGCTAACAGAGAGTCTCATCCAGATGAGCACTATAGCCACAAATTTTCCTTCTGGCCTGAGACCAGAGGAGCACTCAGCAGCAACACAGAACAGTGCTCTCACATCAAAGTTCTCACAGAAGAAAGTCCTAGATATCCTCAATAACAAATGCAGCAATTCTCTACAACATCTCAGACAGGCTCATGCTATCATCCTCAAAACTGGACACTTTGAAGATCATTATGTATCTGGCACCTTGGTCAAATGCTATGCAGATGCTCATTTCAACGACTTTGCCTTGGCAATCAAAGTTTTTCACCAAATCCCAAGCCCCAATGTGTTTGTGTGGAATATCCTTCTCAAGGGATGCCTGGAGAACAATGAACCACAAATGGCCATATCATCTTATAAAAACATGATGGTCTTCAATTCTAGGCCTAATAAGTTCACTTATCCTACTTTGCTCAAAGCTTGTGCCATGACTGGTTCTGTTGAAGAAGGGATACAATTTCATGCCCATGTTGTGAAACATGGTCTTAGTGGGGATGTTCACATTAAGAGTGCTGGGATTCAAATGTATTCATCATTTGGGCTTGTGAAAGAGGCTAGGAAAATTCTTGACAATGAAGATAGCCAATCTGACATCATTTGTTGGAATGCCATGATCGACGGATACCTTAAGTGTCAACAAGTGGAAGCTGCTTGTGAGGTGTTTGAGAGCATGCTGGAGAAGAACATAGGCTCATGGAATGCAATGATAAACGGGTTAGCTAAGTGTGGGATGATTAATAGTGCGAGGAAATTGTTCGATGAAATGAGCGAGAGAGATGAAATTTCTTGGAGTGCTATTATAGATGGCTACATCAAAGAAGGGTGTTTTAAAGAGGCTTTGGAAGTTTTCAACGAAATGCAAAGACAAAACATAAGGCCAAGAAAGTACATACTACCAAGTGTGCTAACTGCCTGTGCTAATTTGGGAGCTTTAGATCAAGGTAGATGGATTCATTCACTTATGGAAAGGAATTCTATTCAAATGGAGCCAGTCTTGGGGACTGCTTTGGTTGATATGTATGCCAAATGCGGGCGGTTAGACATGGCAAGGGAGGTGTTTGAGAACATACCGGCGAAGGAAGTTTCAACTTGGAATGCTATGATAGGAGGGCTTGCAATCCATGGCCAGGCAGATGAAGCAATCAAACTCTTCACCAAGATGAATAGGGAAAAACAGCTGAAGCCAAATGGTATTACTTTTGTTGGCATTCTTAATGCCTATGCACACGCAGGAATGGTCGATGGAGGTCTAGCCTTGTTCCATTCGATGAAAGAAGCATACAGGATCAAGCCCGAGATAGAACACTATGGTTGCATAGTTGACCTCCTGGGAAGGGCTGGACTATTAGAAGAAGCAGAGAAGTTTATAGATTCTATGCCAATGAAACCCAATGCAGCAATTTGGGGGGCACTTCTAAATGCTTGTAGGATACACAAGAATGTAGAACTAGGAGAGAAAATGGGGTGGATTTTGCTTGACATGGAACCTCAAAACAGTGGTCGTTATGCATTATTGTCAAACATATATGCAAATGCAGGGAGATGGGAAGATGTTACAAGAGTTAGAAAGTTGATGAAGGAAAGAGGAATAAAAACTGTTCCTGGGAGTACTATGATGGATTTGGGAGGTACAGTTCATGAGTTTAAAATGGGAGATAATGGATCACACTCAGAATGGGAAGAAATTTATTTGATGTTGGGAAATATGATGGAGAAGCTGCATATGGAGGGTTATTCTCCAGAGACCTCTCAAGTTTTATTTGATGTTGGTGAGGAAGAAAAGGAAGTTGCATTAAGTTTGCACAGTGAGAAGATTGCAATTGCTTTTGGACTTCTTCGTACAAAACCAGGAACAACGCTTCGTATTGTGAAGAATTTGAGGGTTTGTGAGGATTGCCATTCTGCTTTCAAGCTCATTTCTCAGGTGTACAGACGTGATATCATTATGAGGGACCGTGTGCGCTATCATCATTTCAAAAATGGGGTTTGTTCATGTAAGGACTTTTGGTGAGGTGTATAAATGGAAGGGAAAGTTAGAATGAAGGACTTCAAGAGAAAAATATTTATCGAACAGGGAAACTTAGAAACTTAGAATAAAGGACCTAAAGAGAAAAATATTTATAATGGAGGATTATAAAAATTGTAATTATTAATTGTAATTATTTAGATAGAGAAAATAACAAAATATGTCATTTAATTGAGGTAAAAAAATGAATCATTTAATTACACACCTCTTGCAAACATCATATTACACCATATTTACAAATTCTTCATGAAGATACTTTCTTATGGCCACAAATATAATTCATAATTCGTAGTTCTTGTGTATAGTAGTTGTGTTTAATATCGTATAATTAATTTTTTGTTCTTTTATTTCTTTCTTTATCTCTTGAGTGCATAATTAAATGTTGAGTTAAGATTCACTTTTGCCCACGAAAGTTGTTAGGTAGAGTGATATTACTCTAAAAGTTGCTTGAAGATCAATATTGCCTTGGAATTTTTTCGGGCTGTTATCCAAATTAAGTTTATTGTTAGTTAACTAAATATGTTGAGTTGGATGCGTCTTCGTGTCATCCACGTTGTTTTGTTAAGGTATAGATTTGCTTCGGGAGTTTCCACTCATAAGCAATATTGTCCTAAATGTTTTTTGAGTTCAATATTGCCATGATGATTTCAAAATCATATCAATGTCACCATGACCGTTATTCATATTAAGTTTGACCATAATTTGGCCAAATTTATTTAGCAATAGTGAACAAGAAGAAACCGCTTCGCAAGAGAGTAATGAAGAAAAAGATTCAACTATTGGATGTAGGAAATGATGAGGGAAATTGTTGAGAATAAGGCCACCAAAAACCCTATGTCATACCCTATTCCCTAGTGATGATGAGATAGGTGAGTATCTCTTTAATTTTCTCTTCATTGTGTAAAATGTTTTTACCTCTTTGATTTTCTTTAATCCTTCATAAGAAATGCATTTTTAAAATCTTTTATTTATTTATATATCTAACTTGAAAAAATGTAGGGGATCACATGTAAACTTGTTAAATCAGCATATTTAGGCAACAAATAGTCCAATATAATCTATAAAATAATTAGGTAAAATTGCTATGATTATAAAATCCATGGGGCAATACTACTACTAAGTAAAAACTCCAAGGACAAATTTACATTTTAACAAAAAGAATGACGTGGATGACACGTAGACCTCACAACTTAGTATAATTGGTTAGTCAAACTTAACTTAGATAATGTTCGGGACAAAATTGTTATGATTTGGAAACTTTTATGGCGACATTGCTCCTCAAAAACATTTTGGGGCAACATTTCTCCTACGTGACAACATTCAAGACAAAATTAAACGTTAAACATTCAATTTTCATGATCAAGAATTTTGAATATTCTTGTATGCTTGTGGAACAATATTGATTATTTGTAACATGATTATCATTTTGAATAAGCTAAAACAATTTCAACTTTTAATCTTTGATGTTTTTTCTTTGCCAACAGAAATATACATTCACTATTTCTAATTTCCTATACAGGAATGATCCAAATTCACCAAAAAAATTGCTAGATTTTCCTTGAAAGTCTTATATTATATTAATAAAATACTATCAAATAAAAAATGTCTTATACTATTCAAAAGTTATAAATAATATAGTCTTATAATGCTATATAAAAATTTTAGATTTCATATTTAATTTGATTTGATAGGAATAATATTACGTGTTAAAAAATAGATTATAATTAAAAATAATTTTTTTTTTAATTAAAAACCAATATCATTTACGTTTTAGTATCAGTTTTAGTTCTTTTTAAAATTTTGAATGTAGGAGAAAATATAGGTAGGAGGTTTGATTTACTATTTAATTTCTCTAATAATTTGTATGAACCTCCTTTCAGCAAATATTATTTTCTTTATATTCTTCATACTTCATGGTTCATTCACTCTGCCGAAACCCTAACACCTCACTGCCTCTTACCCTGCTTTTGGATCTGCTATACCATTCAGATCCTATTTATAAGTCCATTTTCATATAACAAATGAAATTGTGAAAAATTTTACTCATATTAATTATACTCATGAAGATAGAGAAAGAAGAATAGTTAAAAAATACTCAATCATAAATGGGAGCAAAGTTGAAAATTTACCCCATAATCGTTCAACTAACTTTTTTTTTTTTTTTTTTTTGTATGTGAGGCTTGGTTAAACCGAACTTATAAATAGAATCAGAGTAGTAGGGGAGAGTGGCGCCTTTAGTCCAGGTCAAACGTGCCACATCATCTCCTTTGACTAGGTATTCTAAAGAGGCCAACAAATGTGTTCTTGGACTCCGATCACTGGGTATGCCTTATAGAGCCTCCCACATGGAGTACCTCATCTATGGGCCCAAACTAGAAAGTTTGGCCCTGCACAGATGTACACAAAAATATACAAAAATGGAAGATAATTGTACTATCTTCAAAATATTTAGAGATTCCTGAGGATTGTCATCAAACACTAGTGTAAAAAGGTTAAAAAATATATATATGTTTTTACGTTTTTATTGGAGTGATATGTATTAAAACACAAATAAAAATAGTCCTTAGTAAAAACACCGCGTAAAAACGGTTAAAAAAAAACATTTAAGTTTTTACCCTTTTTAATGAAAAAAAATTAAGAAGATGTAGACAACTTAGATGTTGATGTCTATGATGAGAAAAACTCGATTGAAGATGAAATGAGGGAATATATAATTTACCATATATAATTTTGTATCATGACTTTAAGTAATAGAAACTTTATATTTCATGTCGTTTAAACAATTTATGTTTCTATTACTCCCATCTATTTTTACATAGAAATTTTGACCACATTATTCTGAAGTACAGAAATTTTTGTAGACAAGACAAATCATGAAAAGTCAAGTAAATCATATTTTGTGATCTATTTTGCATAGGTGGGTCTTTTGATATCATTATTTTTTCATGAGTGTTGTTCAAAGATCTCAGGTTATCTTCCTCATTTGGAGGAGAAAAACTAAACTTTGCTTTGGGTGTTTTGTTATTCATGACCTCATCAATTAGCAATATCTAATATCAATTTTAAAAATATATATGTAGCATATTATATTATTCACTAATAGTACAAAAAATATGTAAGGGAATGTACCTAATTAAATATCAAATTTGGTAAAAAAAAAATAAAAATAAAGATCAAATTGCACAGATAATTTTGAAGCTTTGAATTATATTTTCAAAATTTGTTTACAATTTGCCTCTTCGTACATTGAATTTTAACTTTCAAATCGTTATATCCCACTATAATTGTTAAGTGGATTGCATTTAGTCTTACCATTAACCAAGTGGTCAGATTTTTTTTTTCGTGCTATAAATTTTAAAATTAAGATAAAAGTCATAATTGGGAATTGTGATTGTAAGATAAAATATTTTAATTATAAAAATATCTATCTTTAATCAAGTAGTAACTATTCCCTAAAAAACATTTAACCGAATCTTGCAATGGAAAACAACGGTTAATAACAATAAATGTGTCAAAATTGTAACCCTTTTGACTAAAATACCTCTATTTATGAAGAGATAGGGAATAAGAGAGACAATAAAGAAATTATTATAATAAAAGGATTGTAGAAGATAAATAATAAGAAAATAAATATGGTAGAAGTAATAAGTCTTTGGGGGTTGTGAAAATTTATTATATTGACTTTAAATAGGGTGATTAAATAAGGGCAAAATGAGAATTAAAAAATAAAAAATAAAATGTTTCTTATATAAAGGAATGGAAAAAATGGAGGAAGCAGTAAGTAAGTAGACATCCTTACTTCACTAACAAATTTTCTCTTGCACACATATTATGTGATAAAAAAAAGTTGTATTTGAGAGAAATTTTTTGTGAAAACAATTTTTTGTTATTAAATACTTATTGTTTTCCCTTATGATAAAGTACAAAAATACTTATGAGCTTTTGCCAAAAGTGCCATCATATACTTTTCAGAGGTGCAAAAATACCCTTGAACATTTAAAATGGGAGCAAAATTGCTAGGACTATCAAATTCAACCTAACACCATTACATATGTATAAGCAAAAATAGTGTGGGTCCTACCACAAAAAGTTGGGTTGGGTTTATCAATAATCACTTTCTTATTATCCCTTGGTTACTAAATTTATTCAATCAATCACAATATCACTTTTTTTCTCTCACATTTCCAATCAATTCAAATGAATGAGGAAAAATGAGAAAGAGGATTAGGAAGAATCATCTTCCCAAAAAGTTATAATGTGTGGTTACATTTTTGGCATTTTTACTCCAATTTTAAATGTTTATAAGGATTTTTGCACTTAAAAAAAAAATGTTGAACACACTTTTGATAATAGTTTGTGGGTATTTTTGGCACATTAACCATTTTTCCTTTTTGGGATGAATGTAAGAATCTAAATATTTATTATTTTGGTACATTTTCTTTTATTAATGCATTTACACTTAAAAATGGGAAAAAAAAATTCATGTTGCATGAAAGGAATCTCAATCTTTAATTGCTTTAATAGTATCCAAAAATTTTATTGTTGAACACAAATTTAAAGGGAAACAAACATAAATCAGAAAAAGCACATTTCATAATTAAATATACAAAATTAGCTATGTATTCATTTATACCATACCTATTACAATAAATGCTAGCCATAAATGTTTGAGATTTCCCAAGAAAATGAGCAATAGTAATGATGTTATGTTTTACATTTATTCAGAAATGTTTGTAATTAATATCATTGAATATTCATTGATTAATTGTATCTTGTTCAATGCTGGGAAAGAAACACTGTATCTTAGTTTACAGCAATAACTGCGTCATTAATAGCATTAAACACAAAATATGAACTAAATGCATTATTTCTTTGACCTGAACTAAATGCATAACTGAAGACTGGCCATTGTTTTCTAATTCTATGAGAATTTAAAATAAATATTTCTTCTAGAAGGGAAAGAAGCAAAAATAAAAGGACTAAAATTAGGTTTTGGCTACTTCAATTGATGGTATGTAATACTCCCTCCGATCCTAATTATAAAAACATATTTAACCAATTTTAGAGGGATTAAGATTAGGGGTTTAAATTAGTTAATTTTACTCATTTTTCTAAAATACCTTTATATATATTTTACACCTCAATTACCTTGTTGATTTCACATAATTCCTCATTCATATAATAGGGGTATTTTAAGAAGGAATTGAAAAAAATTAGAATGTTGTCTATAGTTAAGACTAAAACAAACTTTCAAATGTTGTTTTATAATTAGGATCGGAAGGTGTACTATGTATATAGAAACATGGATAACAAATATAATAAAACTTATTGCATATTTTATTTTATTTTATTTTATTTAAAAAAAAGTTTAAGCAAGCTTGCATTAACTAGATGAAGATGATAAAAATCAAGCTTTCAAAAAATATAGATAGTATTATTTATCGTATAATAAATCTCATGAGCTTTGTGACTTGATGAAAGGGAAAGTTATTAACAATGTTAAGATATCTTTCATGCATGTATAAATAGAACTAATAGCTTGTGCTGCCGAATTTATAAAATTTATACCAATTATAAAAAAAAAATATGAAAATTCATTGACTACTTTAAGAAAGAATTGTTGTATGCTCCGATGAATTATGCTTGACATTTAGGTATTACGTCAAAAAAATTTATCTAACCCTACCTATAAATGGTACAAGTCAAGTTATTGATGGGAAATAGGTTCATTAAAAGAAAAGTGTTATAGTTATAATTTAGAAACTATTCATATATCACAAAAATGTGGAATCAAAGTAGGTGATAAAGTGATTAAGGCATTGTTTCCAAAATTTGTTCTAGACAAGATATGGTTAATTGGAGTTTTTTTTTTTTTTTCATAATATCAATGATTTATAGAAGTAATATATTAGCCCAAGGTCTTGACTAATCCGAATCGAATTAGGCTAAACTATGTATGTAAAAGTAACTTTTTAAAGAAGAATAATTGTCAACTCACTTGAATTAAAGATTATCATCAGTAAAGTCAGCAATTTTAAGAGGGAAGAAAGAATTCTTTTTAAATAAAAAGTAATAGACCTCTACCCTTTGAAATAAAGAAACTTAATTATCAGATGAAAAATCTTGTTTGTTTGGTTAAAGGAGAAATTGTTAATATTATTAGAAAGCTTTTCACTTGTATTAAGACTTGAGAGCGTAAGTATACAACTCATAAGATTATAATAAAGAAATATCTATATGCGATATGTCTCAAATCACCAACTCCAATCCTTTTCTTTTTAATTACTTTTGTAAGTGAATAAATGATACTCCTACTGTTGTATTTTATAAAATACCTCTAAAATATCTTAAGTGTCTCCTATTTATAAGATGTTTTGCAAAATCTAAGCAGTAATTGCTATTTTCTTAAGAAAAATGCCTGCCAAAAGGAATGCTTTTAATTGTTTTAGTGAGTAGGAGTGAGCCACAAGTTTGATCCCGCGTGTAATAAGAGGAACCAGTCTTAAGTTAGCATTTGCTTCTTTATCTCAAAAAGAAAAGGAGAGTGGGAGTGAGAGAGATACGAGTATTTAACAATGTTTATGGAAAATGTGATGGTTTTAAAGATATTATCAAATTTTGTTAATTTATGTAAAATAGATAAATTATTCTTATAAAAAAGAGGAACCAGTCTTAAGTTCAAAATGATTTGGGAATACCATTAACCAAATTTAAACCAGAAAAAAAAAAAAAAACAGAGGGAGTGTATAAAAAATTCCTTGTCACATACTTTACTTTACAGACAAAAATTCGTTTGTTTAATATTTGTATGAGTTAAGTAGCAATTTTTTTGAAAGTACAAGTTCGAGTAGCAATTTTCCACGGAAGTTTTTTTTTTTAAAAAAAAAAAAAAAAAATCTCAATGTTGCCCCGGAAATCTAAAAACGTAGTAATGTTGCCCTTCCGTTAACAGCCTTGACGGTCAAATATTAGTTGACCCCATTATGTTGACGTGGATTGTCTACATGACATTTTTGTCATTTTTTGTTTGGGTTAAGTAGCAATTTTGCCCGAAAGTACAGCCTAGGAGCAATTTTACCTAGAAGTTTTTTTGGTCTCAATGTTACACCGAAAGTCTAAAAAATGTAACAATGTTGCCCTCCATTGACAACCCTAATTAATTGTATTTAACACTTTTTGTAAGCATTATTCTCTCAGTCATCCCTACTTACAATGCACCAGAGGTTCGTTAATCATTCGTGTAGATAATTCCGTAGGTGAGTGATTATTGTTTGGAAAAATTCGTTTGAACTGCCTACGACATACTCATTTAATATTCTATTTGGACAAATTCATTATTATTTTTTTGTTTGATTTTTTCGAAACATGTATTTTGGACAAATTCCTCAGGCAAGTGATTATTGCTTGATTGGGGAATGCCTGTGATGGAGGATGCTATGGGGGAAAAGGAGTAGGTTATGTTTACTTTTTTTTTTTAAAAAAATAATTAATTGGCACCCTTACTTCCTCCTATTATGATTATAACTATAAGATTGGTTGACATTAAAAAAAAATCAAATAAGAAAACTAAATAAGTTACTTAATCATACTACCTCTAGTCCTAATTATAAAACCGAATTGACATTTTTTGGAGAGATTAAGGAAGCTAAATAAGTTATTTAATCATATCATATGTTATGTATTCTTAGATTATATATTAGTTTATTAGTCGAACTAATTAGTTTAGAGGAAAACAATAAAAATAAAAATACTCTGGAGTAATTTAATTACATTCCTCAATCTTTTCAAAAAAGTCAACTAAGTCTTATAATTAGGATCGGAAGTAGTATTTTATAAATCTGACTTGTAAATAAGTTTTTTCTTAAAGGACAAAGATGTCATGTAGACAATCCACGTCAGCATAATGAAGTCAACTAACGTTTGATCGTTAGAGGTATTAACTAAGGGAAAATATTACTATGTTTTTAGACTTTTGAGGCAACATTGAGACAAAAAAAAAACTTTCAAGGCAAAATTGCTCCTGAACTTATACTTCCAGTCAAATTGCCATTAACTCTTTCAAAAAAAGTGACAGATGCCACGTAGACAATCTACGTCAGCATAATGCAATCAACTAACGTTGACCGTTAAGGCTGTTAACGGAAAGGCAACATTATTATGTTTTTAAACTTTCGGAGTAACATTGAGACAAAAAAAACTTTCAGGGCAAAATTGCTACTTAACCCTATTTGTATTACAGAAAGTTTTCTCACTGGAAACCAACTCACCCCAATAAATTTCCCATTCATTGTAACTTTTCTGAATTTGAGAATTAAATTTTGGATTTCCTGTATCTAGCACATTTATGGTAAAATGTAACCTCAGAATTTAATGAGAACCCTTGCATTTACAGCACACAAATTCATCACAAAATATTGTGCTAAACCACTACACACACCCCTCCAAATTCATCTATATAAAGCACATTCTGTGAACAAAACCAAACCACAGAACCATCTCAACTTCCTTGTTCTTCCCTCCGGTTTCCTCCTCTGATCACCACCATGACCCGAAGGAAGGTGAAGCTCGCGTTCATTGGCAACGACTCTGCGAGGAAGGCAACCTACAAGAAGAGGAGGAATGGGATGGTGAAGAAGGCTACTGAACTTGTCACCCTTTGTGGGGTTCAGGCCTGTATGGTAATATATAGTCCTTATGAAGCTGAGCCTGAGATTTGGCCTTCCACCATGGCAGTCCAAAGAACAATTGTGAGGTTCAGGGATATGCCGGAGATGGAACAATGCAAAAAAATGATGAACCAGATGAGCTTCACGAGGGAGCGGATCCAGAAAGTCAGAGAGCAAGTGAAGAAGATGAGGAAGGTCAACCGGGAGAAGGAGCTGACCCAGATCTTGTATCAGTACATGAGCACTGGGATTCTTGTGCAGAATTTGACTGTCAATGATTTCCATGATATGAAATGGCTGATTGAGCACAACCTGAGGGATGTCACTAGGAAGATGGAGGCTATGGAGGTTCAGCCTCAGAATGAAACCCAAATCCAAAGTCAGGAACAAGAACAACAACAAGCAGGAGAAGATAACAACAATGGCAAGGGAATTATGGAGTTTAACATAAGCACATTGCAGAGGCAGCAGAATTTTATGGAACTGATGAACTATGCTGGAGAGGAGACAATTCCATTTGAAGATGCCAATCTCTACAATACTTGGCCTAGCCCCTTTTACTTCTGAAAATCGTCCTCGGGCGATTTCTAAGGAGACTAGGCGGAAAATAATTTGAAGCAGAGTCGATGATGAATAGATAAGTAAATGGGTCTAACGTTGACTTAGTTACATGTCTATTCATAGTTTGTCTAATCTAAAAAGTTTCTTTTGTAGATTAGATCTATTTGCAAGTTTCTCTTTCGTGTCTGTTTTCAGTAATGCTCTTTTTCTTTCGATTTCCAGAGCTCGAGTAATAAAGCCTCATGGCCTAGTCTACCTATTTAAGTTTCTGATTTCTGTTGTGTCAGAGTTGTTAATCTGCATCTTCAATGGTGCTGATTATTTGAAATCATTGAATCAATAAGTTCTATTGTCTTAGTACAACTCTCTCTATTTCTCTCTCTCTCTCTCTCTCTCTATATATACATATATCAATATCACATTACTCCTATCATGGATGCTACATGGATTTCATTGATATAAACACGAACAGCTGCAACAATGCTGGTTCAGATGTATTATGCATGAATATAAAGGAAAGGGGAATGATGAAACAAAGGGAATAAATTTATTATACCAGCCTCATATAATGTAGAAGTATCAATATAAAAAAGAATTGTCAAATTTCAATTGAATGGATCTGTTTGTATGTAGTTTATATTTGTATGTGTTTGCATTGTGTTTTGTTTCCATCGTCTTATACAAAAAAGAATAAAATGTATAAAATCTCAATGAACATATTAATTAGAGAATCCATCAATTAGAAGGGCTTCTTCTTAAGGTAATTTTTATTTTTCCCTTTTGCTACCGTCATAAACATATTTCTTGTTTGCCCTGTCAAGTGCCTGTTATTTGAATGGAATAATACAGAGCAATATACTACCTCCGATCCTAATTATAAGATATAATTACTTTGTTTGGAGAGATTGCTAAATAACTTAATCATTTTATATGTTGTGTATTTTTAGATTATATAATGGTTTATTAGTCAAACTAATTATGAAGAAAAAAATAAAAATAAAAATACTCTAAAGTAATTTAATTAACTTCCTCAAATTCAAAAAAGTCAATGTCTTATAATTAGGACCGGAGGGAGTAGTTTCTATCAAATTCCAAGATAATTGGTAGTTATTAAACCCGTTTGGATCCTTTTATTTTTAACTTAAAAGCTACTTTTAAGCTAAAGCTAAAAAAAAGAGCTTTTGAAAAAAAAAGCTAAAAGCTGTTTGGTGATTGTATAAATTTTTTAGTTTAAAAGTTACTTAAAAGCTGAAATTAAAAATAAGCTGTTTGACAAAATTTTTATCATAAGCACTTTTTCTAATAAAAATTATCATAAAAGGTATATTATAATAGGGTGGTGGGCGGTGGTGGTGGTGGTGAGGGCGGCGCGGTAGTGGTGGGGGGGCGGCGGCGTGGCGAGAGGTGATAGTGGCGGTGGTGGTGGTGGCGGCGCGAGAGATGATGGTGGCGGTGGTGGGGTGGGGTGGCGCGGTGGTAATAGTAGTCGATCGAGAGATTACAGGTTCTCTTTTCTTTTTTTCTTTTTTTTTTTTAAAAAAAGAGGTTATAAAAAAGCTCCTATGATGAGCTTAATTTTAAGCCATTTTTTTCTTCATTATAAAATAAGTTCTTATAATTATAAAGAGCTTATATAAAATCCTATTTGGCCTAACTTATACTTATAAGTAGAAGATAAGCTAAAAATAAGTTAGGCCAAACAGACACAAGTATTACCTCCAATCGTTAATATAAGATTTAGTAGGGGATTGTATTTGATCTTGAATATAAGACCCCAACCCACTTTGTCTCTCCAATTTTGTAATTTTTCCTCTAAAGTATCCTTTATTGATTGTACACATTAAAGAATTTCTATTCAAAGGTAGTCGAGATGAAAGATGACATCTTAAAAAAACCACCTAAATTTGTTACAAATAACTAACGTAACTAATTTCTTTAATCTGCTTAAATTAGTCAACTAGCTTTTATATTAAGAACTAGAGGTAGTACTCCCTCTAATTCTAATTATAGGACATATTTACCTAACTTTTGAGAGATTAAGGATAATAGTTAAATTAGTTCATTATATTTAGTTTCCTAAATTGCCTTCATTTAAAATTTAAAATGGCATACAGTACTCTAATTCTTAGTTATTTGTCATACACACAACTTTTCTTAACTCTCCGATATTGTCGATCCTCACATACAACTTTTCTTAACTATCACACAATAGGATATGATATATTCTTAAAATTATTGTATTAAAAAAATGAAGAATCTCTCACTTGATAAAGTATAAGTGTGTTATTAAATTAATTATTATGGAGGAAGTATTAGTAGGGGTGATTTGGGAAAAAATAACAAAAATTGCCCAAAAATAATTTATTAAAATATATATATAAAAAAAAAAAGTAGAATTGAGGTGTATGTGGTATTAATGAATTGCAAGCGTTACTCACTTTATAGAATATATAGATGTATAATTAAATTATTATTGTATTTGATTATTATTAATAAAATATTAATAAAGGTATTTTGGGAAGAAATTGACAAAAATTAGAACTAAAATTAACTCCCAAATGTTGTCCTATAATTAAGACCAAAGGGAGTAATATTTATGTTATTGCTTGGAGCCCCCCTGCCCCTAGGGACATACCAGCAAATATCATTTCAATTTCTCTAGCATTAGCTCAACTGCAACTCCCTCAGTGCTTGTGGAACTCCTATCCCAAGTATATCTTACTCTGAAGATCTTTAACATACTCTTCAGAAAATCATGGCAGCATTTTAATCCCAATTATATCACTCTTTTTGCCATCCCATTTTAGTTTCTAACATGGTAAATACCTTAAACGAAGCCTTCTAGACCTACAAAGAGTGATTTGTTGTATCGCTATATAGGAGGCCATGAGTTGTCCAAATATATCAGGGATGAAGCCCTGCCTGCATGAGTATGATATGGACCCTAAGCCAGCTACAATATAGCAAAGAGAATAAGATGTCTGCACTTTAAGCCATTGAATGTTTTGTTTACAGACTCAGTGATTTATGTTATTGAGCAACATCGGCAAGTGGCAAACTACACTACCAAACAATAACAAGCATGTCAGTGGTACTATCAGCAAGTCAAGAATTAACAAAACCAATACTCTCTCACCTGATAGTCTGAAGGGTTTTCCTCTTCTCCACCTTGGAACTTTTGGGTTTCTCTAAAGAAAATACAACAGGAGTACCACCTTCAAAGCTGTCTTACCAAATAATAAAGGTATGGTTATATAACAACTATAAGAAATATTAACAATAGCAATATATGCAAAAGGATAACACCACCAAGAAAAACTTTGCTGTCATGTTGGCTTTTATTTTCTTTTTTATAATAATAATCAAGTTGACCATCAAATATTGATTTTCCATGTAACATGAAATGTGCGCCAAGAGGACAATCTTGTTTAGATTAACCATGAATCTAGAAACTGATCTATAGTGTATTGGTCTTTTAAACGTTCAAAGGAAGATAACGAGTAAAATATTTCTTAAAAAGGGAGAACGCTAGCACACATCAATGTAGTAAAATAATGAGTAATTCAAAGGAAGATATCTTTGCATCAATGTTGTTCAATACGGTCCAAAACAGAATCAGGAAAGAAATCAGGGTGGCCTGAGAGAATTTCTTCTTCAGTAGACACATCATATAATAGAACTTTTGCATCTATTTGGCACTCAGGAAAAATAGATAAGAAATGCCCCTTGAGGCACTGAACTTTTGGGATGCCAGCATCTGCTCTTATTGCAACAGTAACTTCTCATTTAATGAGTAATGGTACATCGTAGTATCAAAATATCTCTAAAGAATCTAATGCATCCAAATATGACATCAAATTTACAACTCCTTCCTAATTTATTACATGCTTATGGGGGGAAAAAGATTTATGGGCTTCTTGAGTCACAGGAAGCCAAAAGCAATAGTACCAGTTGATATTTGTTTCCCCAAGGTATTTATCACAGTTCTTTTCTGCAAATCTGCTAAATTGGATGGCTATGAACTTAATTGGTAAATTTGCCATTGATATGGGTTTTTATTGGTCTCTTATTTTTGGAGTCTCAATATGGAAATTATGGGGTTGGAGAAATGCGACAATCTTTGAACGTGATTTCTTAAACCTTTAAAACCTAAGGTTATCATTTTACATATTTGGAGGAAATTTACAAGCTTCGAGGATTCTCTGGCTGGTTTTTCTGGAACTCATCATTCTTTTGTTAACTCTCGAAATTGGCAAAGACCCGATGATGGTTGGGTGAAATTAAATGTGGATGGAGCGATAGTCTTAAGCACTGCAAAGGCTGGTTGTGGTGGTGTTCTTAGGGATTGTCGAGGTGTATGGATAACTGGGTTTTCTAAACATATTGGCATGTGCTCCGCCACAACAGCGGAGGAATGGGCGATTTTTGAAGGCTTATTGCTTGCCTGGGACTTAGGCTTTAAGAAAGTAATTGTTCAATCTGATGCTCTAATGTAAATTTCAGATCTGATAGTCTGCTGCCCTGAGGATTAAAGAAATGGTGGCTAGAAATTGGATGGTCTCCATATGCTTTACTCCTAGAGAACTTAATAGACTCGTTGATGCTTTGGCCAAATGGGGTCTTTTCAAGTCTGGGATTTTCAATGAATGTTATTTGTTTTTGAGGGTCCTAGCTGATCAGGATTGTATGGGATTTTCCCCCCTTACTATGTCATTTCTTTTTAGTGTATTTTGGCTTCTAGCCTCTTCTATTATATAAAAAAAAAAGGTTGATATTTGTTTCGAGGGCCTCCAAGAATCGAAGGAAGATGTTCCAAATTAAATTTTTAAACCAATTATCAACAACATTTACATCTTTACTCCTTGTTACAACATTTTAAAACTTATAATTAACACATTTGCTCCTTGTTACAGAGGGCCTCCAGCAACTGAAGGAAAGGTGCTCCAAATTAAATTGACATACTTGGAACTATGTTCGACAATTGATATATCGTAAAACATTATTACTATAATGTAAATGTTAAGTAATATAATTGAAGAAGAAAGATCAAAAAAGGGTCCCTCACCCCTTTAGCACAATTAGTTCAAATGCCGAGCCAATTCAATAACAATTCCCGGATTTGGCTTTCTATGGTCAAAAGTCATTTCATTTATAGCCTTCCAAATAAACCACAAAAGCCAGCAAATCAAAGAAATATCATGCTTACGCGGTAGGGGGTACTTGTCAACAAAATCCACCAAGCATTGAAGTTGGTGATTCTGGAGACATCAAGTCTAGCACCTAGCGAGCAGTCAAACCATACGCATCGAGTCCAGGGGAAATGGAAAAATACATGTTCAATAGTTTCCTCAGCATCTACCCATACTGGGCATAGACTATCTTGGGACCTCCTTCACCGAAACAGCACGGACTTGGTGGCAACTGCATTACTCAAAAGCCTCCATATGAATTGTTGTACACGTGGGATCACTTTTATCTTCCAGATCGATTTCCAGCATGAGGTGTGAATGACAGTCGAAGAACTAGCCCTATCCACCTTAACAGAATTCCGGTCTTTCCGGCAATGATAACCCAACTTCACCGTATACACTCCATTCTTGGCGTTAGTCCACAACAACTTATCTTCCAGCCCATTGGAGGGGATAGGTATTTGATATATTGCCTCTTTAACTTCAGGAGATACATAATGGTTAATAGGCGAAAGGTTCCACTGCCCATCAACAATCAGATCACAGACTCTACCCTCAGCAATAATCAGGACTCAGTGGTGCGCGGTCTCACCGGGAAAACAACTCCTGGGACCCAGGGGTCACCCCATATTCTGATAGCAGTACCATCACCAATATCCCACCTAAGATCTTTCTTGAGAAAATCTCTACCATCTAGGATACTAGACCAACACTAAGATGCCTTATAGCCTTTCTCCGCATTAATGAAGGCTTGTTCAGGGAAGTACATACTTTTGAGCACCCTTGCCCAAAGATCATATGGCCTCAGCAAAAGCCTCCATGCCGTCTTAGCCAGGAGGGCCTCGTTCATCATCGATAGGTCTCGAAATCCCATACCGCTGGCACTCTTACTCATAGTTCCCCAAGCTTTCCAATGAGTCTTTCCTCCAAAGGCATTACCATCCCACTAGAAGTTAGCTATAAGGCTATTGATGTCCTTACAAGTCTTGAGGGGGAATCTGAAACAGTTCATTGGGTAGATTGGGATTGCCTGGATAACTGCTTTGATCATTACTTCTTGACCGGCAAAAGATAGAAGGAATTGACTCCATCCATGGATTTTACTCGCTACTCGTTCTCTGATGTAAGCCAAAGCCTGATGCTTAGTTTTTCCCCAAATGCTAGGTATGCCAAGATATGTCCCCGGATCCTCTATAACTGGGATGTTCAACAAGCTGCTCACCATGCTTATCACTGCAGGAGGAGTGTTAGAAGAGAAAAAAATACTGGATTTATCTAGATTAATAACCTGACCTGAGGCTGCGTAGTACAAATCCAGAATATTAGCCAAATAAGTACAATTACGATGACTAGCATGCATGTACAAAAGGGCATCATCAGCAAAAAAAAAAAAACTATGAGTAAGAACTGGACACCCATTACTCAATTTAATACCTTTAAGCCGCTTGTCATTCTGGCTCTTACTTATCATAATAGAAAGAACCTCTGCAACCATAATGAACAAGTATGGCGAGATGGGGTCTCCCTGGCGAATACCTCTACTAGGAGTACAAGATTTCACATTTTCACCAGATAAACAGATATTTAAGCTCACTGAACGCACACATTTCATAACAAGGGACACCCACTTCGAATAGAGACCAAATCGTAACAAGACGTTCTCAACGAAGTCCCACTCAACCCAGTCATATGCCTTACTCATATCCATCTTAAGGGAGAACTCATACTTACCTCCAGATTTCTTACGTCAAAGGTAATGGTAGATCTCATGCGCTATAATGATATTATCATGAATACAGTGGCTAGGTACAAAAGCACTATGATTTTGGGAGATACAATCATTAAGCAAAGGATGCATTCTATTGGCCATAATTTTTGAAATAATTTTTGTTACACCTCCACCGGCCTCGCTCTTTCGGGTGGCGGGTTAGAGGGAATTCCTTTTAAAGATTACCTTTCCCTTATTATTAGTCCATTTAAAGTTAAATCAGAGTACGCGTAGCAGAGCACAGGATCGGTTTGGACAAACTACGTACTGGTAAAAAGTAAAAGTCAACAAAAAGTAAAGTCCCCGGAGGGTTATGTTACAGTCATCCGACAGTCAGTATCCAGATAATAAGTACAGACATCCAAAATATAAAATACAAAACATGATAGGGCATCCCCTATCCTTCATCTCGCCTGATCATCACTACCTTTGCAAAAAGGCCTTTATCGATCGAGCACGATCCCCCGTGTCACCACAAGCTCCCGAGGTCCAATAGTGGCCCCCAGAGTAACCGTCAATACTCATGCACTATATGTGATATGTGTATGCATGCAACCACATGAATATGTAAACATGAATAAATGTGCCAAACATGCCACAATATGCAAACAGACATATACACAACAACACGTCTTCGCACCGTTGGGTCGCCTTACCAAGGCAGACCCCGGAATTACCGGAATCATCAGCCCGTCTCCGTTGAGTCACCACGTAGGTCGACCCCGGCAGGCACCCTCAGCGCTAGGGACACATCACAAACATGATCTGTATGCATATTTGGCAAACAATACAAAAACACATATGGCAAGCAAAACATACAACAAAACACATAAAAGTGCCGGAGTAAAGTGGTTACTACCTGGTGTGGTGGATACCGTTTCACTACCTTTTTGCTCTGTGGCCCCTCTAAAAGTACCTTTTTGACCTAAAACATTAAAACACACCTTTTCAGTATTACAAAAATGCCCTTACATCATATTTTTGCTAAATCCGAAACCCTCCTAGAATTTCCAGAAATTCACTGTTTCTGTCCCAACTTCCTAGATTTTTAATAAATTCCACACAAATCATATTGACATGAGACCAGAGCCATCTGACCCGTTAATAAGTCTATTTTCCAGTAAAAATATAACTAGGTCATAAAAGTACAAATATTTTGGCTTGTTCCTTGTTTTATCTCCTCTGGTCCAGATTCACGTCACTGTCTTAACTTCTTCTTCAACTATTTATTTCACATAGTAAATCTTATCCAAATCCATCATATTATATATGTAAACTCATGCCCCAGATGTCTAGTTTCCCCATAAAAAATTTCAGATCAAAAAGACTTCATTTACCCCTTCAAAAACGCTTTAGAAGGATCGTTGTCCAGATTCACGGAAGCTGGCAACAAGCCCTCTTATGGGGTTTTCGGTGTTTTCGGCTTCGGTAACTTTAACCATAGCTAGTCCCTATACAAAAACTCATTCCAGAGACTTTGAAGACCTTACAAATGTAAAAATCCAGCCCCAAAACCAAGCCTCTACTATTTGCACGAATTTTCCTTTCAAAAGAACGCAAAAGAAGAAGTTGTCGGTGTTACCGAGATCTAAGACCGGGAAATGGACTTGGAAACTTGAGCTTAGATCTCTAACAATGGTGGCTGATGGATTTCTCTTGGATGCTCTGGAAATTTCGTGGCTAAGGGTGAAAAATGAGGTCAAGACACCTTTTTAATAAAGGTGAATTTGATCCGGTTGATCTGGAATTAACTCGGCGTAAATAACTGTCTGGAATTCATCTGGCTTTTGACTTATTTTCCAAGTAAATCCAGATTTTTCCAGAGGCTCCCAGGTGCTTGCCACGTGCTCAGCCTCCTCCAGAAAAATATCTAGATTTTTACCCGCTTTTGGGGCAAATTACGCGTTTGGCCCGAAACTTCGAAAATTACGGTTTTTGGCCCAAAATTTTTTAATAATTACCAATCTTGGCCCCACGTTTTTCCTGCCTAAAGAGGACACATGTGGCCCCATTTTGGGCCCACATGCCAGCCCAAACCAATTTTTACCTATTTATTCCCATTTTGCCCCGTACTCCAAACGGGTCCCATTTGTTTGACTTTTACACTCGACTTTTCTTTCTTTTCCTTCAGGTAAATATTTTCAATGACTAAAGGGAGTGTGTGATGCCTAAGAGGCTCCACACATTGGGTCTCGACATTTAATTCCTTTTTCCCTCACTTTTTAGGTCCAATTCGCTCTATCGGTCCGTGTGGGTCCCGCCGACCATCAAAGTGGTTCCTTTGTACTTTTCCTTATCTTTTCCAAACTTCTTCTTCTTGAATAGACACTCCTATGTGACGCTTCCCAAACTTCGCGTGGAGTGGCCCCACACTCGACCTGTTCGATCACCCTAAAGGAACCCCTAACCAGCCCCTTGTCGTCCCTTTTTCTCGATTGGCCAATCGCCTGTGGGACCCGCATTTCGAGTTTGGGTCCGACCATGTCTCGAATCTCCTGTTTTTCTCTTTTTTCTCATGAGGGACGAAATTCAACATTAAAAGGACAAGGAATTGACTATTTTGCCCTTGTTTTTCCTCTTTTACCCCGAAGTGACACGTGTTCCAATGTGATATTACTCTAACTCTTGCTTTTTGACCTGATGACTTTTCAGTGTTTCTTCCTCTTCCTATTTCCTCAAAAACGTAATATGTCCAGGAAATTTCACACTTCCTGAATCGGGCTTAGTAGCCTGCCTAACTTAGGCTTATTCTTAAGTTTCCATACCCGAAATTCAGGATATTACAATTTTAATGGAAAAGTTGCAAAGACCAATAGGACGAAAATGTGAAACATGTTTCGATTTATGAATCATAGGGATAAGAGTGATGTTAGTCATATTAATCCCCTCTAAAACAGAGTGACCTGCAAAAAGTCATTGACCATAGAACACAGAATCAACAATTTTAGACCATGCAGAATGATAAAATTTACCAGAAAACCCGTCAGGTCCTGGCACCTTTGTACTCCCAAGACTAAATGCTGCAGATTTAGTCTCCTCCCTTGAAACAGGTAACATAAGACTTTGATTTATATCCTCAGGAATTTTGGGATCAATATAGCTCAAGACAGCATCCATTGAGTGTGAACCAGAGGTAGCAAAGAGATTCTGAAAAAAGCTGGCAATATTCTGGGAGATAGCATCCTTCTCCATTAACCAGTTGCCCACATCATCTTTAATACAAGAAATTCGGTTCCTCTGTCTTCTTTTGATAGTGGATACATGAAAGAAACGAGAATTTTTGTCACCAGCATCTAACCAATTGATCCGAGAGCGCTGCCACCAATATTGTTTTTCTAACTTCGGTAGTCTATCCAGTTCACCTTTTACCTCCAAAATCCCTCTAGAAATATCAAGGATTCGATCACTTTGAGTCAATTCAGCCAGATGGGTCTTTAAAAGATCAATATGTTTAGCATTATTTGGAAATTCCTTCTTGCTCCATGAAATTAGATTCAGCTTGCATCTCTTCAAATTGCTTAGGAAGGACTCCAAAGAAGAATTATCCTACTCCGAGAAGATCCGCCAACTCCCTTTGATTACATCAAGAAATTGTCCATGAGAGGCCCAGGCAGCTTCAAAGCGAAAATCCTGATTTTTCTTATAATTATCATACTGACATTGGATAAATAAAAGATGATGATCGAGGACCCAGCCGGATCTATATTAAAAACCTGGAGAGTAAGAAACTGCTCTCTCAATTGCAAGTTGCCCAAGGCCCTATCAATGCGTTCCCAGATGGTATTTGGGCTTTCACGGTTATTACACCAAGTAAAACTGGGTCCATTGAACCCCAAATCCTCTAACTCACAATCAGCCACAAAACACTTGAAATTAAGAATCTTCCTCCAGTCGAGTTCGAGCCCAAGGAATGCAGCTGCCTTGAAACTCTTGAGGGAGAGCTTTGCCGCCCTAACGGGTCCTACCCGGCTTGAATCCGGATTAGTCGGCCCAGTGGGGTTCGGATATCGGATGATTTACATCAAAAAAAAAAGAATCTTCCTCCAGGCTCTAGGCAGACCGTCGTACTTCTCACTTTGGGATAAAATGTCATTAAAGTCCCCAATACACAACCAAGAATCTCTGATATTATTGCTAATTCTCCGAGCCTCTTGCCAGCATAACATTCTATCAGCTTCATCAGTGGGGCCATAAATAAGGTGATATATGATGGAGTAGAAAGCGCATCAGACATCACACTAGTATGAATAATATTAAAGGATGAGAATAGAATATTAACCGTAATCCCATCAGACCACCACTTCTTCCCACCGGATTGACTGTCCATTCTTCACTAAAGCCACATCTACGTCTCACCTTTCTCACGTATCTCGCCTTTTGCTTAGTCTCCATTAAGAAGACTAAATGAGGTTTTTTCCGGAAGCACTCTTCCTTCAAGTTTCTGGTTGTCAAGGCAACCCCCAAACCTTGACAGTTCCATGCTAATAGATTCATGGCGAACCGGTGGTTGGTCCCATCCAACCACCGGCGTCTTGAAGGCTTGAAGAAACCTGACCATCGCACATACTGGAGTCCCCAGTTATCCAACTTTCAAGGAAATCAATTTCAGTTGTAGCCAAGGATGACAAAGCATCGGTGGATCCTTGTTTCACACAAACACCTGACCGTCTAATAGAATTCTTAACTGATCGGAAATTCCTGCTTCGATTTTTTCTTTCTTTCTTGTGATCCACTTTCAACTGCCCCAATGCTTCGATATCGTCATTCATATCACATGAATTATATTGATATAAATAGGAACAGCTGTGACAGTGCTGGTTCAGATGTATTATGTATGAATACAAGGAAAGGGAAATGATGAATAAAAGGAAATAATTTTATACCAGGCTCATATAATGTAGAAGTATCAATATTGTCAAATTTCAATTGAAAGAATCGATTTGAATGTATTGTGTATTTGTATGTTTCTACTTTGTGTTTTGTGTCTACTGTTTTATACAAAAAGAATGAAATGAATGAAATCTCAATGAATCTATCTATCAGAGAATCTATCGATTAGAAAGGCTTCTTAAGGTACTTGAAATCCAAGGATGAATCGACACATTCCGCTCTGCTTCTATAAGCATTCAACATTTTCAACAATCCAGTGACCTTCTCCTTCAAGCTTTCTTCACAACCCACCTGCAACAAAACTAGGAGCTTCTGAAAAGCTCCAAGTTGAGCTGTTTCAACTAGAACCTCTTCATCTTCCTTGTCACAGAGCTTCCAGAGAATGGACGCCGAAAACTCAGTGGCCAACGGTGACACCCTTAGGATCTTCTTGGTTGCAACAGGCAGGGTCAGAGCATTAGCCATGGCCACTTCCTTTCCTTCTTTACAATCACAGATGCAATCCAACACACCCAAAGCCTTCTCACATATGCTTTTGTCTGCATCAACAATGGCCTCCAGCAACAAAGAAACCAAACCCAGTTCCACAAATCTCTGTGAGATTCTCTCTTTGTCATCATCTGATGAGGAAACCAACTGGAAAATCTTGGTCAAGCTTGCTTTGGTTGCATTAGGTCCTATAGGCTCTCTAATCATCTTCACCAAAGCTTCAATTACACCTTCAGTTTTAGCAATAGCTCTCACAGGAATTTCCTTGAGCACCATAGCTGCATTTTGCCTTGCTGAAAGGTCGTTCCCATTCAGAAACCAAACCAAGCAATTCAAACATGTCTCGGACCTCAATTTCGATCTTGCATCTTGGGATGGATTATTCATCATCCATGGGAGTACCCCCAAGATCTCCTCGAGAACAACCTCGTTTTCCTCGATGTTCCCATGTGAGAAAGAATCAAAGGCAGAGGCTAACACTGCGCAAGCACCATTTTGGACTATACACCTCTTGTTCCTCTCGCTCTCTTTACCCCAATTCTTAATCTTCCCCACCAATTCTTGACACTTTTTCACATCCCCATTACGTGTTGCGGCGACTATCCTCGAACAAATCTCGGAAACCTCGTACGACGCGACGGGGATCCTCGGAGTGGGGATTCTTTCGATCCCGTGAGACTGGTTTTCCACGCACCAGTCTTGGATCATTCTCCGAATGGCGTGATTTGGGATCATGTTAGTGTTCGAAAGAACCTGCTTGGTCACTGGGCAAGTGTTGTTCCCAGATTCAATCCACCTCTCGATGCTGTCCCTGTCATAGGTGATTCCGGTGCACAGAGTCACCGGATCTTTCATCAGTTCAAGGCTCACAGGGCACCGGAAGTGCGTCGGAATGACAGGTTCCAAGTCGAGTTCGCCGCCGGGAAGGGCTTTCCCTTTGTGGGCACGTCTGAAAACTTTCCTTAGCGTCCCTGACAAAACCATACTTGTACTATAACCTGTATAAATGAATACTGTTGTTCGTTTGTTGGTGTATATGTCGAATACTGAAAGTTTGAGATTTGAAGCTTTGATGAACCGTGAGACGAATCTGGGTGAAATGGGGGTATTTATAAGGAGAAGACGACCGAGTCCTCCATTACAACGCGGGTCAGACCGAGTAAGATTAATAAATAACTATGCATATAATAATAATAACAGGATAGTGACAGGATGAAGAGAAAGATTCAAACTTGGTAAAGGAAAAGCCAATGGAAGAAGAGATTAAAGAGTTGTTTATTATGTATAGGTAAGGTGGGAAAGGAAGGAGAATGGATGTGTTGAACGTTGACCGTTGAAAGGTTCAAAAATATTTTTCATAAAAAAGAAGAAAGATTAGGGTTATGATTGGTGGGCTCAAGGCTACTCATGAGGATGAGACCGAGTTTGGTTGTTTGGCTGAGTCAAGAGAAGCGTGTGGCGGGGCAGCGTCATGTCCGCGTGCAAGTGCCACCTCAACTTGATTTGAACTTCGCATGTTTTCAATTACTACTCCTCCGGCTATTAATAGTATAAAATAAATTTAATTCTCCCGCTCCATCTTTTTTATTTTATTATTATTATTGTCGACAACATGAGTTTATTATAAAAAAAATTGATAAATATAAAAAATATGTCTTTTATTTATAATTAAAATCAACTTTATATATGTATTATATTAAGGAACAAGAGTAGTATTAGATATCAGATTTGCTAGATATTTTCTTCCTTGTGTGGATTTGTAGGTTCATTATATTAGAGTTAGATTAAATGCTCATCCAATGAACAAAGATACTGCTTCATCCGGTCCTAATTATAAAATCTCTTTGAGTTTTGAGAAACATTAAGGAAGCTAATTAAATTACTTTAGAGTATTTTTATTTTTATTTTTTTCTTCAAACTAATTAATTTCACTAATAAACTAATATATAATCTAAGAATACACAACAAATGAAATGATTAAGAAACTTATTTATCTTTCTTAATCTCTCAAAAAAATCAACTAGGTCTAATAATTAAGACCAGAGGTAGTATAATTTTTTAATTCTGCTATTGGGATAAAAGCTTAAAAAGCTATTAGTACCCTTGTTTATTATAAGTCACATTTAATCTCTTTCTTTAGAGGGAAAAGAAAAACAAAAGAAAGATTTTTTTTAATGTTATCATAGCATTGAGAATGCTTACATTAGTGATTAGACTTCAAATTTCTTCCTAATAAATTTTAATAGAGGAAATATTTGAAAAAAGTTAATCAATGTTTCATCAAGTGATTTATATTTTTTAGAACCATCAATTCCTTTCCCTTTGTTTCTTTCAGTTTCGGTCCCTATCATATTAATGTGTTTCTTACCGACCTTACCAAAATTAAATAGATATGATTAAATCATTAATTTTATTTGAAAATAGAATAAAGTCTTTATCATATCTCTATTTAAATAAGAAAAAAATCAAATTTGTACCACTTTATTTCTCATAATTAATTACTTTAAATAGGGATATAATATTATAAAAACTAAATTAATAACTATCAAATAACTTGCTATAAAAATTATCCATTCCTTTAGTGCGTTCTAACAAGAACACGAGGAAATTAATATGTGGGAGATGTAAGTTTCTAAATTACTTGGCTGTTTTATTTTCATAGTTTTTTAATGGGAAAACACATTTAAGGGCTCTTTTTGGAGGAAAAAAAATCCTAAAAAAGGTCCTAAGATTCTGAAAAATCTTAAAAAAGGTTCAAGGGCATTTTCTCGGGATTTTCAGAATCTAGTAAGTTGTTAATGGGGTTGATATAGTTATTAATCTCATATTTTATATTGTTGTTAATGTGATTACGATTTCGTTGTTAAAATATTGTTGTTAATTTGGCTGATTTAGTTGTAAATGAGTATTGATTTTGTTGTTAATGTGACTAATTTAGTTGTTAAAGTTTAATGAATTTGTACCAAAAAAGGTCCTTGGGCCTTTCTTGGGATTTTCAGAATCTTGAGCCCTTTTTGGGATTTTTTTCTCCAAAAAGGGCCCCCATATGGATTTTCCTTTTTTTAAATTTTTTTTTTTTTTTTTTAAAAAAACAGTTAGGTTGAATGAATATCATTTTATGGTCTATATATTTGGAAGATGAAAGAATTTGCTAATTAGATAATCAAAGTGGCGCATGTTAGTAAAGATTAGTTTGCTACTTTCACGAATCCTTCATTTAGAAAGCCTAAAAGATAGGTTGAGACAGATAAAAGGAGTACCTAGTGTATTCCAAGTTGTTATCCTATCCCGTACAGAGTTTTTTTAAAAAAATAATAAAAAATAATGAAATTGCAAATAAATTGTCACAATTCCTCATATATTAATGACAAAATTTGTGTTTTCGATCACTAGTGCCCTTGATAGTGGTATTTTTTGGCCAAATTTTTAGGGGTAATTTATATACTCATTTTTTTAAAAAAAATAAATGTGAGCACATTTCCTAACATAAAGTCAAACGTTAGTTTGCTATCTTGTAAGGAATTAACACATTCTATAGACTCAAGATTTTAATTTTCCCTATTATGTTTTATCGCTTTCATTTTGAAAAAAATATAGGAGTATTATATTATTGTGTTCCAATTCCTGCAAATCAGTTTTGGAGGGGTTTTGTAGTTATATACGCGTCAACTTCTTATAAATTATTACCTCGGTCCTAAATATAAAATCTAATTGAATTTTTTATAGAGATTAATGAAGTTAATTAAAGTAGTTTAGAGTATCTACATTTATCTTTTTTCTGTAAATTAATTTGTATGCCTTATAAAATGATATATAATTTAATCATAAAATATGATATGATTAAATAACTTATTTAACTTCCTTAATCTCTTCAAAAAATTTAATTAGCTCTTATATTTAGGACCGGCGTATATATTTAATATGATTCCTTGGATTCCATTTCGTTTTATTATATCATCATGAATTTTGGAAGTCAAGAATGAATACTTAATTAATCCAAGAAAATATTATTAATTACAACTTGCAGATATACTTTTTTTATATACATACAATTGTCGATTAATCATAGTTTTAGAAGTCATTTTTTATTTAAACAAAATTCATTTCACATACTTACTTTATAAATCGTAAAAATATTTCTAAAAAAATAAAATAAACAGACACTAGATGTTTTAAGAAAGTAGGAGTAATATATTATACAATATCTCCGTAGGAAGGGGTATTTTCCCTATATATAATAGGATATTGTCACTACCATTTTTTGCCACCACTAATGTCATTTTTTCACCGTTAGATAAGAATCTCATCTACCTTTATCATTTCTCTCTCCCATTATCTAAAAAATGATAAAAAAATGGTAGTAACACGGTGGTGACAATATCTTATCCCACACACACACACACACACACACATATATATATATATATATATATATATTACATTTAAAACTCTGGACTTCAAAGCTTTACCGCGTATCTGGCAAAAACAAGTCAAAGCTTACCGCGTAAAGATGTCCAGAAATTACAGTGTATATACTGAGATTTCAATAATGTTCATATTATGACCTTCCATAGGGGACAGTTTTTGTTTTTAGGAAGAAAAAAATTCTCATAGATTATTCAAACTAGGACAATTCTATTGAATATTTGAATTAACATTGAATATTCATTTATTGATTTTTTTAATGTTTAGTCAGAAATGAAACATAGATTAAGAAAAGTCACACAGAAAAGTAAAACAGTATACGAGATTTTTTTTTTTTTTTTTTAAAAAAAGAGAGTAAGGGAGAGTTTGATTCCTTATTTTAAGGAGTAGATATGTGAGAGAAGTTTTATCTTGTGAAGCATAAAAACTACTTCTTTATACGGTTATTAATGTGTTTGTTCGGAATAACGATTGTGATCTTCAAAAACAGTTTTTCAATCGTGATTTACGGTATACGAGGTAAATAAGTGAGAGAAATTTTGTCTCAATTTATGTGAATTAGCATTGTTAGTTCTAAACTTCTAATTGTGAGTAACTCTTTCAAAAACATTTTATACCTTCACACATATTCGAATTCAACATATCATATTTAAATGGTTAAAATCTTTCTTCTATAGGACCAATGTTTACTGTGTAAAAAAAAAAAGTACTATGGCAAACACACTAAAATATTCATCAAATTCTTAATATAAAGAGCTATTTAACTAATTTAAATAGTTTAATGGAGTTATTTTTGTTTGGTGGACTAATTATGCCATGTAAAAATGAAGCGTTTAGTCTCTTTAAAAAGTCGTTGTACAAGTCAAAGGTATCAGGTCAATGACATAAATTAAAATTTTTCAAAATTTTACTTTTACTTTTATACTACTTTATTTTCAAAGTATATGAACTTGCGTGTGAAAACCGAAACATAGCTAGCTTGCCCCAGATAATAAGCAGCAGTTATATACTTCTATATATTGACCTGATCTTATATATGAAAAAAAAATAAAAAAAAATAAAAGGAAAAAAAGATCTGAACCTATATATATAATATACATATTTATATTGACTCAATTTTCAAGTCTTTAAGTGAACAGCACCAAAGTCAAATATCTAGTGCTTGATTTACAAATGTTGCAACTTTTTTTAATATATAATATGGGTTGGATTGTTACACACATGGGTTTTGTGAATTAATTGGATACGTGTGTTCAAAATTGAGCTACCATGTTCTCACGCACAAGGTCATTGACCTTCAAACTTTCTTGGGGGCATCACATTAGTTGGTGGAAACTTAACCTGTTCAGTTTTGGATTTCAATATATTTAGAGAGGTGGTTGTGTATTAATTTTTTTAATCAGATCTTGAACAAGGTTTATGGTCTCTTTTGTAATTTCCCGGTCTTGGATTTTTTAAAGTTAATGTGTAAATTTGTTTCAAAATTTTTGAATGATAAGCAATGTTATTCTGATTTTTTTTTTAGGTTCCATGTTATCCCATAGGTATTAAAGTGGAAAAATGTTTCCCTTACTATTAAAAAATTAACGGTCAAAATCAATTTTTTAATGGTTAACATCAATTTTTTAATGGTCAATATTAGTTCTTTAACGGTATATAGTACAAAATTAATATGTTTTGAAACTTTTAGGGTAACATAGTCCCTCAACAAAAACTTCTAGTAAAAAAATTGGGAAAATGACACTAAAATACCAAATGAATTTGCAAAACCTTAAGAGAAGTCGTCGAATTTGCAAAAAGATTGAGAGGTGGCAAGGACCTTTGGGGTTTTGCAAATTCGAGCCAAATTACCCTTTTGCCCTTAGGGTTAAATAATTTTTTTAAAAAAAAGAAAATACCCCCCGCGGTGGGCCCCCCGCCGGCCGATGCGCGGCGCGCCACCGGCCACCATAGTCGGCCCCGGCCCCGGTGGCGGCGACCGACGGTGGTGGGGGTGGCGGTGGGGCCCACCGCGGGGGGGGGTATTTTCTTTTTAAAAAAATTTTATTTAACCCTAAGGGCAAAAGGGTAATTTGCTCGGATTTGCAAAACCCCCAAAGGTCCTTGTCACCTCTCGTCTTTTTGCAAATTCGACGGACTTCTCGGGGGTTTTAGAAATTTATTTGGTATTTTAGTGGCATTTTCCTAAAAAAATTTGAACACTATCCTTTTTTATATTTTACTTTATTTTCTTTGACTATTAGTTTGTTTTGTTATCCCTTTTTAAGGTGCATTTCCTCGGTATCAAATATCAGTAAGGTCACGGTATATAGCGTGACACATTTCTCTAATTTTATGAATTTTTTGTGGCACTGTAATATTTTAATTTGTCTTCTCAATGTTGTGAGGTGGGTTTCTTTTAGAGCAGAGCAATGGGCGGGTTAGGCAACCCGAGGTCAAACCCATAACCTGTCCATTTAATTTAAAATGGGTATGGGTTAGCCCATACCCGTACCTCAACCCATTTAAACCCGTGTAAATGGGCGAGTTAACCGGGTTTTGGGTAACCCATTTGCATTTGACTTTTTTATTTTTTTAAAAAAAACATATATAAACATTAAGCATCCATCCAAATTCATCATTCCAATTTCTGAAATCTGAATCTTCAAAATTCAATAATTACAATTCACACAAAATAACATAAATTTATATAAGTACCATCATTCCATAATCTTGATGTTCAAACTCCAACTTTTAAATTAAAACATTACAACCACAACTCTACAAGTTCATAGATCAACAAAATGACATGCTTCCATTGAATCTGCATACTCAGTCTTCATCATCTTTAGATTCACTTGAAAGAATCTAGTATTACTAAAAGCTAATTTTGAAGATACTATTAGGGGTGAGCATTCGGTCTTCGGTTCGATTTTTCGGTAAAAACCGAAAAAACGGAACAACCTAATTGAAGGCATTTTGATGACCGAATCGAAACTGAACAATCGACTAATTTTGGTTCGATTTTTGGTGTAGTTTGGTTTTTGGCTTTTTCCTACTACAAGCCCGTCCAATGCAAAAAAAACTGCACCCAAGTAAAAATTCTAACAGCCAAAAAATTAAATCAAGTTCAAAGGCAGCATCCTCTAAAAGCAAGAGCAGGAGCAAGAAACACTGAGGATTATTGTAGGAAATAGCAAGAAAATCCGCGGGCAGTTGCACTTGATTTGACAAATAAAATAAAACAAAAATTGGAAGCTAGATTTGTAAAATGAAAGATTACAACGTTTTACCTGTACAACTAGCAGATCAAAAAGATGAAGAAGAAGAGGTACAATTAGCAGATCAAAAAGATGAAGAAGAAGAAGAAGAAGAAGAAGAAGAAGAGGAAGGAGAGAAGAGCGATTGAGTGAGCACACACAGAGACTAGCTGAGAGAGAGAGAGAGAAGACGGAGCTAAGCACTAAAAAATGCAAGCCAAGCACTCATCGGGAAGATCAGAGATGAAATCAGGGACGGAATCGGTGACCTCATGACGTGAAACGTCGCAGTCATCGACGAGCACCGGAGAAACTAGGGCCGTTGATCTAGTCTTGGAGTGGACCCATGAGAATTTTGGCGACGGTCGATATGGGCAGCCAGAGTCCCAGTGGAGCTCGGCGGAGTGAAAAGCAGAGGTGACGTTGCTAAGAGGAGAGGAATAGCCGATTAGCCGACTAGAGATGGAGGAATTAGGTTAAAGATTTGGAAGTAAGGAGTGGACTTGAGCTGAATAAATAATGAAATGGGTCTGTAGTCTTTAATGTTTTTGTGAAAATAATGAAAGAAGGCTTCATATCAACAACAAAGAAAAAATGAAACAGTTGATACTTTTTTATTTTAAGAGAAAAAAATACAAAATATTGATAATTTCGGTTGTTCGGTTTCAACCATTTTTTTTTTTAGAAAAAGCGCACCGAAACCGAACAACCGAAATAAGAAAAATAAAAAATCCGAACCGAAAAACCGAATTAGGTTCGGTTCAGTCTTCGGTTTCAGTTTGATTTTGCTCACCCCTAGATACTATAGATACTAGTATACCCAACAAATCACGTGCCAACAGATTTAAAACTTGATACTTGGAAGCACTCACTCTCCACCATGCTAAAACATCAAATTTTGGATCACGAAAGCCAACTAATTCAATTTGAAGATATTCATCCACTTCTAAAATCTTCTCTACATTACATGTAGAATCAATAACAACTCACAAGTTTGAATAAACAGAGACATAAAGAGAGAAAGAGAGCGAGATTGAGAGTTGATGGTCATTATGGTTATGGATTAGAGGTGACTGAATACTCGAATAGGAACAAATTCAGGGAATGCTTTACGCGGAATGAGATGAGTAGTTAATAAAAAAAATTACATTAAATGGGCGGATATGGGTAGCCCGTAGGTGTGCCCATAGCCTATCCATTTAAATCTTAAATGAGCGGGTTCTAACTCAACCCATTATAAAGTCTTTTTGGACGGGCTCAATATGACCCAATTACAGTGAGTTTTGGGCGGGTTCATGGGTTATGGATTTTATGATCAACCCTAGTTTCTTTCTTTGTGAAGAGATTTCAAGTCTTTTCTTTTTTGGGATAAAAAGCCAAATGGCATTAATAACAAAGGTTCAAGTACATCATAAAGGCAACAAAAAAATGGTAAAACATTAAAGAAGTATTAACTACTGCTATATCTAATCTAGTGAATATTGAAAGAAAGGTCATGATATCCTTCAAGACAATATGTCATGTTCATTTCATATGACTAGTCATCTGAGCAAATTGCTTGATTCACAGAAAAGTTGTTGTAATGCTCTCTGTAGAGAGAGTAAAGAGGATTTGGTAAACCACAAAAAAGTAGAACAACGACAATTATAATCAAATAAGTTATCTCCCTTTGTCTTCGAACCCATTGAAAGTATTGTAAAGATTGACTATCAAAATATATCCATGAATGATAAAGAGTATCACATCTTCTGTCTTTAACTCTATAAGGAATAATAGACCAACCAATATATTCAGAATTGGAAGATGAGGCAGCACATAATTGATAGGAGCCACAAATGAATTAACCTCGTTATGAGAGGATGCTAGATTTGAGAAGGATAACATACTTTTGTTCTCTTGTACAGCAACCAAAGGGTTTGATAGATTTTTCTCATATGAGACAATGTTTCTCTTCCTCCCTGTAACATGAATGAGAATTACAATACCCTTTACAAGATTCAAATGACCATCTTGATACAAAAGAGATAGATTTCAAGTTTCTTCTTAATTACACACGAATCTCGATCATGCCTTTGGGCATTTTACGAGATATATTAGACATATAAACTATAAAGTTCTCATAAGATTTTCTTGTACAGAGATCAAGAAAAACCAGCACGTAAAATTAAATTGGCCCACCTTCTCCACCACTTCTCTCAGCATCCACTTCCTTCCTCTTTTCTATTCTCATCATTAGATGAACTCAGAACGGTTGGGATTTTGTATGCTATAGAAAGCGTGTATGTGTATAAAGAATATTTTAATAAAATTATAAACATATAAAGTATTTATATCAAATTTAATTTTTATATACATTTTTTTTCTATTTGATATTATAATAATATTTTTATAGTTTATTAAATCTCAACTGTTGAGAGTTAATCTAACGGTGAGAATAAAGACGTGGATGAAAGTAAACAGTAAGGGAAGTTTAGAGGTTCATGTTCGGGGCCGCTTACATATATGTGTGTGTGTTAAATTTGAGTTAATTAGAGGTTTATTTTGATCTTAAATGTAAAATCTTAGCCAACATTGTCTCCTAAATTTATACTTCCTCTGGTCTTTAATAATATAAGACATAATAACCTAATTTGATTAGATTAAAGAAATTAGCTAGATTAGTTAATATGACATATATTTTTTAAAATACCTTAGTCATTTTCCTTAATTTCCTCCCTCTCTCTCCTCCTTAATTATCATTGAGGGAGCATCAATGGGGGTAAATAAAGAAAAGATTGACAAATATAAAAACTATGTTTTATATTTATGACTATTATCAACTCTCCAAAATACGTCTTATATTAGGTACATGAGATAGTAATTTTTTCACAAATTATCCCTATCAATTACACATTAAAAAAAAATCATCTTGGATATTTTCGATGCAAATGATCTAATATCACATTTTACATAAATCAATGTTGGTGAAAATACTTTCAAGATAGAAATATCACTAAGATAAGAATCTGTGTAATTAATATGTATAATCCGTAAACATATGATAATACTGTTGTAAAAAGAAAACCAATAAAAACTCACAAGACTGCCGAATATGGTAATGAACTATGAAGAAATCCGGGCCCAACTTTCGTTGTGTCCTAAAGACAATTTTGCTCCCTCAATACGGATGCCCAAGGATGATGAGCAATTGTCTCCCAAGATAGAGCGGATTATTCGTCTTCAGAAAGATGGCTCTATCAATCTGAAGCCCAAGCGAATCCAACGAGTCTACTTTCAGAATTGCACAGACTATGTCTACAGAATGTAATATGCAGAGAGGAATGTTTATGATTAATTTTAGATCTAGTTTTTCTATATCTAGGAATTTCAATCTAGGATTTTCTGTCACTAGCACATCCTATTTATAGATGACGGAAATTGATCAGATGGACACCCGTTGGCGAACCGACGCAACTGTGGCGAACTAACGCGACCGGCGGTGGTGAACCATTGGGACTTCTTATTCATAACCTATGGGATTTAGATCCTAAAATCCAACAATCCCCCACATGGATAAGAAGTTAGTCCATCACGACCAAATGCAAATGATCATGTATGCAAAGTGCGATTCTTCTACGAGCAGTAACTGCATCGAGATAGGTAGGGGTTACCTTTGAACCTTCTCTAGTAAAAACCTATCGGATATACTGGTCAATCTGGTGACGCGTTGTCTTGAACCGTCGACCTTTTAGTGTATACCAAGACAATAGGAGTTACACAGTTGCTCCTCTAGCATCGTTGGTTCTCATGTGTGTCCATTTTGGCCCTGGACACCGCCTGGTTCTGTGAGTGTTCTAGAGAATCGGCCGTTTTAAATTCTCATAGAAGCGGCCCGCACTTCACACTCACATAGGTGATTCCTTGTGATGTAAGTCATCATACATCATCTGAACACATCAGATTAAGAAACCATTAAAAACTTTAGAAGCTTACCCTTTATATATATGCATTGTTTTGTGTAGGAATGAGTATGAGTTTAAAACTCCACAAGATTAATGATCGATTAAGACTTAGTTGTCTCTTTGAACCTAGTTCGTGGGATCTCCACTCTATTAGGTAGAGTTACCGCGATAATCAACAATGGATCGGCCTTAAACCCATTCCTTTGGACAAATTTTCTAACTAACTCTCTAGGAATCCCTTTAGTCAATGGATCCGCTATATTCTCTTTTGATTTTACATAATCAATTGAGATGATTCCATTTGAGAGTAGTTGTTTAACGGTGTCATGTCTATGACGTATATGTTTAGACTTGCCGTTGTACATGACATTCTTGGCCCTACCGATAGCTGCTTGACTATCAGTATCACAATGTATACACACTGTCGGTACCCGTTTTGGCCAACTAAGAATGTCTTCAAGAAAATTTCGAAGCCACTCAGCTTTCTCACCAGCTTTATCTAAAGCAATGAATTTTGCTTCTATAGTTGATCTTGCAATGCAAGTCTGCTTGGATGACTTCCAAGGCACAGCACCCCCACAAAGGGTGAATACATATCCACTTGTGAATCTTGTGTCTTTAGAGCTGTGATCCAATTTGCATCACAACACCCTTCTAAAACTACAGGTTACTTTTCATAATGCAAAGCAAAGTTTTTAAATTTGAGTTTGCTTTAAGTAACCAAAAACTTTTATCATAGCTCTCCAATGAAGCTCGTTTGGACTACTTGTAAAGCTACTCAACATGCTTACTACGTAGGAAATATCAGGTCTAGTGCAGTTCATAACATACATAAGACTGCCTAACACTCGAGCATACTTCTTTTGTTTTTCAGCTTCGCCAGTATTTCTCAACAGACAAAGACTAGAGTCTATAGGGTTCGTCACAAGAGCTATGTTTAAACTCTTGAATTTTTCAAAAATTTTAGCAATATAGATGTTCTTGTGATAAAGCCAACCCAACAGATGTTCTATGGATTTTAATTCCCAAAATAACATCTGCTGGACCTATATCTTTCATGTCAAACTTACTGGTAAGCAATTGTTTAGTAGCTTTAATCATTTGATTATTACTACACGTTATCAACATGTCATCTAGATATAGATAGACTATGGCAAACCCATTTTCGTATTCGAATATAGACACACTTGTCAGATTTATTAATAATAAAGTCATTTGATAACATAACTTCATCGAATTTTGCATGCCATTGTTTGGGGCTTGCTTTAGTCCATAAAGGGACTTGATCATGCGACAAACTTTCCACTCTTGTCCTGAGACAACACATCCCTCAGGTTGTTCTAGATAGATCTCTTCCTCTAATTCACCATTCAAGAAGGCTCTCTTTACATCCATTTGATGTAACTCTAATCCATACAATGCTGCTAAAGCGATCAACATCCGAATGGATGTAATTTTTGTAGCAGGTGAATAGGTATCAAAATAATCTAGGCTTTCACGTTGTTTGTAGCCTTTTACTACCAGCCTAACTTTGTACTTATCAATAGTGTCATCTATTTTCATCTTCTTTTTGAAAACCCACTTAGTTCCTAGAGGCTTATTGCCAAGAAGAAGGTCAACCAATTCCCAGGTGTGGTTTGACAGAATGGATTCAACTTCACTATTGATAGCCTTTTTCCAGAATGGTGCTTTGGGAGAGCCCATAGCCTCTCCATGTGTTCGAGGCTCATTTTCCAACAAATAGGTCAGAAAATCAGGACCAAAAAATATTATGGTCCTTTGTCTTGTACTACGTCTAGGTTCATCCTCTAAAGGATCATCACTGCTCAAGTATCCTACGGTATCACAGTATTGTTATCATTATTACCACTTGCTTTACTTCCCTTGTTATACGGAAATACATTCTCAAAGAATGTAGTGTCATTTGACTCAATAACCGTATTAACATGGATATCTGACACATCAGACTTATAAACCAAAGACTAATATGCACTACTGTCAAATGCATGACCAATAAACACATAGTCCATTATCTTAGGTCTGATTCTTAACCTTTTAGGTTTAGGAATCTCATCCTTTGCCAAGCACCCCCACACTTTCAAATATTTCAAGGAAGCTTTCTTTCCTTTCAATATTTAGTATGGCATGCTTTGTATCCTTTTGTGGGACACTCTATTAATTAGAGAGTTAGCCATTAAAATGGTTTCACCCCCACAAATTCTGTGGTAAACTAGATGTAATCAACATTTCTTATAATATACAATATTCAACTACAATAATGCTATAAAGATTTTACGTAATTTAGTAGTTATACATACCCCAACTAGAAATATTTATCATATTTGGGTGTCAAATTAAAACTAGCAACATTTAGTTTCAATAATTATAATACCAAATAATCAACATTTGGGTTGATCCATAAACACCTTATAATAACAAACTTTAATTCACTCACAGTACAAACATAACATCATAGCATCAAGATTATGGGTAATTGAAAAATCACCGTAATATTCATAAAGAATTGACCACTTTGTTGACTAACAAATCAACTATACTCTTACTATAATATTTGGAATTAAAATAATTCATAAAAATTGACCACTTTGGTGATTAATAAATCCACCATATTTAATTCCAAAATTTAAATATGTAGCAGTCATACAATTGCTATTCACAATATTTAAAAAACATAAAATCATAGCCACAAAATTATCCATAATTATAAAATTAAGGCTATAACACATTTCTACCAATACATGAAACCATTCATGCTTATACCAAAAGAAATAAAAATACTATGAAAAATTAAAGCACATTTATCTCTACACTAGATAAATGATTAAATTTTCATACCACCACAAAATATTTAATAATTTTACCACATTTACTTTCAAAAGAAAATACTAAATTCTTCTTAATAAAATGAATAATTTCTAAGATATTCACAAATATCACCATTTTTATTCAACCATTATTAATTCAAAAAACTTCACAAGATTTTAGGAGAGATTATAGGAGATTAGAAATTATCAAACAAATTAATATTTCCATTGATATTAAACCCTTAAACGGGAATAAATTCCTTTCTCATTCTAAAATTTAGGATTTTTAATAAAGCTCATCATATTTAACCGTTAAATATATTTAATTTCTGCAACAAGAAATCAAATAATAAAATAACGCGTATGAACTCAATAATCATATCAAAATTTCATCTCCAAACAATAATTAATATAATCCAAAATATTAATTAATAAAACCAACAAAATTTCCCGATGAAACCAAGGCATAAGATAATATTATCTTCAATTTATTAATTTAATATTCAGTTAATCCTAAATTCGGCCCAACAATATTTTTCCAGCAAAAAGAAAAAGTGTAGCCTAAAAAACATGGAGCCCGACACGAAAAAAAAATTTCAGTTCGGCCCAAACAGAAACCAATCTAGCCCAACGAATGAGCCCCCGCGGTAAATATACTTTAAGAGATATTTTGGCGCAAGTTTAGTTAAAGAGGTACCAACGGCTCAACCGGGTCAAGGCGTCTTCAACCAAGCAACGCGTCGGTTCGATCCCCGCTGGTGTGTCTCTTCACAAAATATTTTTGAAAAACGCGTTGTATGAAAAATTGGCCACAGGGAGCTTCGAACCGTGGACGCATTGGTTGAATGCACCCTGAAGGCTAGCATTGTGCCAGTTGAGCTACGCGCCTTTTCATTTAAAGGACGTGACTCCCACACTATAAAAAGACAATGTTTCAGATTGGGTATCATCTTCAACCTCCAGCCGGGTTGAACCAGACCAGTATGGATCCTTCGGACCCGACTTTTCATCCCTCCATAACCGGCGTTTCCGACGTCGGTTTTTTCACGTTCTCGTGTCGATCTCTTCGTTTTTCGAGATCTACGCAATCAAACCTATTTTGGGGCCTAAAAACACTTTTTTTCTTATGACCCAATGTCAAAACTAAGGATGGCCGAAAATCAAAATTCTAATTTGAAGTTTTGATTATGAGAAACCCAAGCGAGAGCCACTACGTTATATATTACATATTATCAGTAAAATACAATAGTGGATACTCTCGATTATACTGGATTGTTGTAGAAACATCCATGTCATTAATCGAAGCAAGAACGTAAGGAGACTATACACTTACGCAGAGTGTTGACACGGACACAATATCCAACGAAAAGGATGCATATATTATATATCCTCAAGATGATCATATAGAAATTGAATTAACTCAAAAAATTGAGGAAAGTAAAGACACTATTTTATGATCATAGCCTTCATACACAAATACACATAAAATCAACTAGTCTGGCATATGAAAACATGTTCGCTAACAATACACATAAAGTAGTTCATGCTTTCAAAATATTGATCTTGCAAAACCAAACATATTCACCTGATGCTATCGTCTGGCATAAATCAAATACACATGTAGACTAGTTGCAAAACCAAACAGATATGCAGCGAAAAATTTAGATTCCTACATTCCTCTATAATTATGGACGAAAAAATATGTACGATACATAAAGAAAACGAGAGGCATAAAACTCAGCATTTATATGTACCCACGGCTTTTATATATAATTTTATAAACTCTAACTTTCCAAAAATTAGGAATCCAAAATTTAAAAAACTGAACACAGATTCAAACAAACAAAATTGTCTTAAGATTGTTGGTGAAAATACTTTCAAGATAAAAATATCACTAAGATAAGAATCTGTGTAATAAATATCCCTTGGGACTTCTGAGTAATTTCGTAATTTCAAGGGACCTAAATGTAAATATCTCTCTTCCTTGGGACCTATATGTAATTTTCCCTATAAAAAGGGTTCATATCAAGAATCGGGCAAAGGCTCACGCGCGAGGGCAACATGAGTCAGGAGAGACGCGGACACGTGGCAGCGCCAAGCTTTTTCAGCAGGTGCCCAGGAGCGAACATTTGATTTGAATGTTTGATGACTCAACTTACTCTCTCGGTTCTAATTATAAGAACACTTAGGAGAAGTGTTTTCTCATGTCACACACACATAAAATGATAGGACCATCATTTTATGTGTGTGTATGAATCTTCTTCTTCTCATGCAATATGAGAAGTTTAAACCCTATAATTTATATTATAAAAGTGTTCCTTTAATTAGGACTGGAGGTAATAACAGGTAAGAAAGTACTAACACTTACGAGCGAATATGTGGAGGAATTTTGAAAGCAACTCGGTAATTGAATTGCTAAAGATGTGATGTGGAAGCAAAAATGCCGAGTTCTTTCCTTAGGTTTACCTTGTGTTGTTACTTCGCAAGGAAATTTTTGGGTTATTTCACAAGGAAACTTGGACATGAACTAATCGAGCAGTGGAGGAAATATATTGAATAGAAATTTCCTCATCATTCTAAAGTATCCAAATTAATGCGCCCTGCATACGCAGTTGCTTCCCATCGTATCCAATTCTTATTAAATCCCAATTTACGAATGCATGATCTGGTCATCAGCTTTGAATCCGCTAACCCGCGTTTCAAGAAGAATAAGAAAATTCACCTCCCGACCTTGAGTTACATCTCTAACTCTCCCAGCAAAAGTCTTCGAAGCAGCCCCACGACAATTCCAACAAACGATATTCATAAATAAAATATATAGGGAAGGGGGAGTTTAGTACCTCCGAATTGCCTTATTATAGGGAAGGAGATCCTCTCATCATCTATTTTCTTATGAGTCCATCTGACCCGTTGATTGGGAAGATGAGAGAAAAATCTAAGGAGTATAACTTGATGATGTGACCTTTCATATTAATTAGACGGATAAGATTTATAGATTATGAAGGATGATGAGAAAATAAATTAGGAGAGAAACTGGACCATACTATAGGGGGCGGGGCTCGAGCATATGATCTTCTTGCATATTTTCATCCTCACCTCTATCTTCCTCTCTAACTTCACCCTGAGTTTTAAACCACATATATATCTCTATTATCGATTGGTTCACATCAACAATAATCCTTGACACAAGCAGAGAGATCTCATAAAGGGTTTCACAAGTTCTATTAAAGGTTTCACAATATTTGATAGAGGTTTCACAAGTTCTAATAAATATTTTACAAATTTGGATAAGGTTTTTGCAAGTTCTTAAAAGAATTTCACAAGTTGCAAATCAAAATTCATAAGATTTGATAAGGGTTTTTCACATGATCTAATAGAGGTTTCACAAGTTTAGATAATGTTTTCGCAAGTTTTAGAAAGAACTTCACAAGTTCAGATCAAGTTTTCATAATTTGCAAATCAAAATTCAATTTTGATAAGGGTTTTACAAGCTGTGGTAAAGGTTCACAAGTTTGAATAAGATTTTCATAAATTGTCATAAAAATTTCACAACTTACAAATCAAAATTCAATTCTGAAAACGGCTTCACGAGTTCAAATAAGGCTTTCACAAGTTCATATAAAATTTTCAGAAGTTCTCAAAAGAATTTCACAAGCCTACGAAAGAGTGTATACAACCATGCAAGAGTAAGTGAAGTAGTGGAATCCATACACAATGCGGCGGAAATCCTACATCGTACCATCCTGGAAGGTTTAAGTACCGAAGGTGGACGAGGTCAAACAAACATGGTAGGTTTCCACAACCCCTTCATGTTCATGTTCCCCCTTACATATTTTTTTATTAAAATAATACTACACACAGCTCCAGCTTGTCAATAGCATGGAAATTTCGTCCAACTTGGGTGAGAGCCCCGATTTCATGATCCTACAGATATTACAATATTGCTGGCCACAGATGAACCAAAATTGTGGGTAATGTTCACTCTGGGGCTATCTTCGATGAGGAATACTTTCTCAATATCGGTGGGACAGTTGAGTAGGTCGAATCCGTTACCAATGGGTAGCGACCTAATCGAGCGATGTTGAGGAGCCTTTGAAGGCAACAGGAACATAGTGTTTTGGGGCTCTTCTGTAATGAACGGAGACGACAACGACATTGGCCGCCAGCACGAGCTAGTTGACGTGGTTGTTGTAGCTTAAAGTGAATGAGGTTTCAACAACAAAGTATCCCCCATGGAAGTAGTGGAGGAGGGAAGCAAATGGAGGATGAAAATGGGAAAGTAGAGGAGGAAGAAGAATAGAAAGTAAGAGACAATGACATGGTGGGAGGTTAAGGCAGAAGCGATGGCTGTGCAGAGTGAGGAAGAAAGGGAGAAGGTGTGGGATATATAAATTAGTAGAGCCGAGAAACCGGGCCGAGCTCATGGGCCGGCCTATTTAAGCCCTGACTCGTCAAGGGTCGTGTTTGAAAAATGGACGAGATTTTTGAAATTGGCCCTGCAAGTAGGGCTGAGCATTCGGTGCTCGATTCGGTTTTTCAGTGAAAACCGAAATATAGCTATTTACATCACCGAACCGAAACCGAAAATCGAACCGAATAAACCGAAATAGTTCAGTTCGGTTTTGCATTTATTTCGGTTTTGCCTAAGCATTAAGCTTCAGTTTGGTTTCGAAGCCGTGCTCAGATGTCAGCCCTTTAGATTGACTTAACAACAAAAATTGACGAGACCAAAACACGTTAAAACTAAGCGAGATAGCGCTTTGTTCTACACTAATTCACGCCGTGAATCGAAACACGCAATTAAAACAAGAATTGACAGACCAAAACTGAACCCTAAATACTTACTTCGAGAGAAGCCGATTCTTGGGAAAGCAGTTTGGCCAGACAGTTCAACCACGCAAGTTGGCACCAAGATCGTCGTCTTGGTAGAAACTAAGCCGCTCACGCTAAAAGGGAAGGGTACATTCTCGCAAACCTAAGGTGAACCGCGAACTAGCGAAGTGAGTGAGAGGCGAGAGCTTGATGACTGTTGAGTGTCGACTGATGCTGCTTGCTGCCGACAGTGGGTTAGGGTTTGCGAATTTGCCTTGTTCGAAGTTCGAAATCACATTCAAAGAGAATGAAAGGAAAACACTTTCACTGCTTCACCATTCACCGTCAAGCGAGTTCGATAGGTAGGGAGGGGATTAGGGTTTCAAAGAGGAAGTGAAACTGTGAAAGTATTGGGTTGGGTTTCAGAGCAAAAAATAAAAAAGAATTGGGTTGGGTCTTAGTTAAGTTGGGCTATGAGGGTCATGGCTCATGAGGACAAACTAATTTCGGTTTTTCGGTTAAAATAGAAATAAATCTACAAAAACCGCACCGAACACCGAATTAACCCCAAATCAAGAACCGAACCTAAAACCGAACACCGAAATAATCGAACCGAAAAACCGAACACCGAAATAGTCGGTTCAGTTTCGGATTCGATTTGCTCACCCCTACCGTAGACTACGGCCTGTTAGGCCCTTTTAATTATAGCGCCTGAAAATAAATAAATTTAAATAAAAATGATGACAAGTGAAATTACTTTAATTTTAGTATATTATAATTGAGATAATAGAAAACAGTAAAATAATATAAAATACTTAGTTTTTTCAATTAGATTCATGAAAACATTCCTCACTTTAATTAAGATAGAAGACCAATAAGCTTAATATATATAGTGCCGAACAACTAAAATCTCTTGAAAGAATCATAAATATTGTTTAACCATGTTAAAATGACCATTCAATGATTAACGACTTGTGCATGTGGAACTGAAAATAACACCTACTACTTACTTATATTGTTGTCAATTCAGTCTTGACCCAATTACATTTTTTTCCATACCTTACATTATACGGCTTGCTAAAGTTGAATGAGATATTTTTCAATTTCTATTTTTTTCCTTATTTTTAATCTTTGAGATTACCTCAACATACAAATATATACATCGTTTTTTTGTTTATTATCTGGCTAATCAATCCGACTTGTGAATGTATGAGGCTCAAGACAATTTTTACAAGTAAATAAATGAATCAACTTTGTTCCTAATGTGATAAGCAAAGTGTAAGAGGATAAGCAAAGCTAGTTAATTTACGCATGCCTTTCATCCTTTCTCATTTTCTACTTTTTTGTGTTATTAATCAAAATGATAAAAAAATGCTTGAATATAATATTATTTAAATAAAAATATCCTCAACACAAAAGAAAATAAAAACAAAGAAAAGAAATATCATATTATATTTCTATGCAAAAACAAGAAGAAAAATAGTTAAAATTTGGAACAATAACTTTCGGAACGGAGAGCGGCCCGGTAATGGTGCTATCGACGGGCTTTGAAAAACATATGTTTTTCTTAATTCGAGCCCTAGAGGGCCGGCCCTGTTAGGCTCTGGCCCTTCATGGGCCGGCCGTGATTTCCAACTCTATAGATTAGGGACAATTTTGTAATTTCATTTAAATTTCAAACGAACCCATCATACACTAACACTTATTTAGAATATACATATTCATTACACCTATTTGTCTTTTGGAAAATGACAAATAAATACCATATGAATTTGCAAAAACTCCTTAAGCCTATCGAATTTGTAAAAAGACCGAGAGGTGACAAGACCTATAAGGGATATGCAAACTCGAGTAAAATTACCCTTGGGCGAAGGAGCAAAAATGCACGGCAAGTTTGTACGTGGGAGCGTCCCAAAGACCACCAAGTTTTAAAAGGAGCAAAAGTGCACACAAGGTTAGCTTTTGGGAGCAAAAGTGACACAATCAATTAGTTGGGGGAAACTCGTTAACTTGGTGTTAAGTTTTGCCACATGTGCATGTGAAATGCTGACAGGAAATATATATATATTTTTTGTTTAATTAAAAAAAGCACAAAGACGCCGAAATCTACAAGGAAGAAAACTGAATCCGTAAAACCGAACCCAAACCCATCTTGGCAAATCGAGCGAGGAAACTCATCTTGGCAAATCGACCGAGGAAGAGATTTGAGTTAGCGAAGAAGAAAATGGGAAGCTAGGGTTGTTCATGTCGGTGGGTGAAGGTCGATCGATTGGGTAGAAAATCGTGAGCTAGGGTTCTAGACAGCAAGGATAGCGATGGATTAAATCTTTTCCTCTGAGAGATGCCGTCGAGCACTACGAAGGTGGAAATGGAATGCGACATTCCCCCAGAAGTCTTAAGTAGTATTTTCAAGCGACTTCCGGTAAGAACCCTAACCCAAATCGAGAAATGGTCCAAAATTTTTTTTCTCAAATTCATCCCTGACTTGTGGGTTAGATGCTGTTGATGTGAAGAAGAATCCTCTCCTTCGTGGTCCCCCTTGGCTGAATCTTGTGATTGCAGTAGTTATGTGATTTGGGTTGTTTTGGTAGTCACGGTCCCATGTTAAGGCCCCCTCACGTTCCTCCTTCTCACACCCCTCCGTTTCGGCTACTTTTCTCCCCAATTTTTTTTTTGTTCTCAAGTTCATCCCCGACCTTGTTTTACTCTCTGATATTTCATAAACAAAAAGCTTTGCGAGAACGGTGATAAGTTTTATTTAAACTGTGAATCTAGCATATTGTATGAAATTTATGTCGGTCTCTCGAACAATGCAATGCATTTTTCCCTTAGTCATTGTAAGTATGTTGAACCTATGGACTTATTTTTCAGCTTGAGTTAAATTTTTACCATTGTACCTACTAGGTTATATTTAAAGGACCGTTGGTTTGCCTCAGCAAATTGTTCCTCTAAATTATCCTTTTAAAATGCGAAGCCATTGTTCAAGTTCTTTTGGCTGAAAGGGTTGAAAGCGTTGTTCTGGTACTGTAAGGGAAATTTTCTTTTCTTGCGATTATATGAGGCCGAGCCTTGAATATTAACTGTTAGTGTTTTTTTTTAGTCGCATTTCTCAGTTTTGGTCATTTCCTTTTGCCTATCTAATTAATTCATACACCGTTCTTGCGTATTTCCTGTGATACCATCCCCTCAAGTTGAAAGCGTACCTTTGATTGGATTCGGTTGTCTTCCTTGTCGATTTCGGCGTCTTTGTGCTTTTTTAATTAAACAAAAAAAAAAATTATTTCCGTCAAAGCATTTCACATGCACATGTGGCAAAACTTAACACCAGGTTAACAGAGTTTCCCCCAACTAACTGATTGTGTCACTTTTGCTTCCAAAAAGCTAACATTGTGTGCACTTTTGCTCCTTTTAAAACTTGGTGGTACTGGACGTTCCTACAGGCAAACTTGGTGTGCATTTTTGCTCCTTCGCCCATTACCCCTTTTCCCTTAGTTTTAAATAAATTTAAAAAAAATAAAAATACCCTCGCCGGCGCAAAGTTAGCGCCACCTAATGCGTGAGGGTGGGTTTTTTTTTTTTAAAAAAATATATTCATTGAAAGTGTGGGAGGTGGGTTTCGAACCCTCCACCCTCCACACATCCATAGGTCCAAGTGGCCCAGCCACTTGGTTCCTTTAATATATATATATATATACACACATTAACAAATATATATATTCTTCTTAGCATTTTTTTCAACGGCATTTACAAATCTTTCAACGCTATTTACAAAATTTTCATCGGTATTTACGATTTTTTTTTTTAGATTTCCCTTTCTTGCCTCAAAGGAAAAACAAAAAAATAATGCATTATTACAAATCTTTTAATAGTATTTACAAATCTTCCAACGCTATTTACAAAATTTCATCATCATTTACGACGTTTTTTGTTGGTTTCCCTTTCTTGCTTTTAAGGGAAAAACAAAAAAAATTCGTAAATGCCGTTGAAAATTTTGTAAATAGAGTTGAAAGTTTTGTAACTACCGTTGAAAAAATGTTTAAAAGAATATATATATTTGTTAACGTATATATAATAAAATTTGTTAATTTATATATATATTAAAAGAACCAAGTGGGCTCAGTGGTTGGGTCATTTGGTCCCATGGATGTATGGGGAATGAACATATTTTTTTTAAAAAAAAAAAAAAAAATCACCCCCTCACCAATGGCTCTCCGGCATGAGGATATTTTTATTTTTTAATTTATTTAAAACTATGGACAAAAGGAAATTTTGCCCGAATTTATAAATCTCTATAGGTCCTTGTCACCTCTTAGTCTTTTTACAAATATAATTAGCTTCTAAGGGTTTTACAAATTTATATGGTATTTATTTATTATTTTTTCTTCCTCTTTTTACTTTTAAAGTTCTTTTTAAAGATTTTTTAAAAAATTTAACATTATTGTCAACGTCAAATCAAATATTTTGTGTCTACGTCAAATCAAATATTTTGTGTGACACGTTGCATGGAAGCCAGTTGTAAAAAACTAAAAATGGAATAAGAGGACAACCTGCTTTGTAAGAAGAAAACAGCATAAGTACAACTTGCATGTGGGAGTAGATTCATTCATTCCAGCCACTTTCCATGTTTTATTCCATCCTTGCCCTTGCTCCTCGCCTATTTTGTCGTTTTCACTATTTTATATTCACATTTACCCCAAAACGACAACTCCTTCCGCTGCGTTTGATTCCCTGGTCCCCTTTAATTGACACCTCCCTCACCCACCCGCCAGCTGTATCCTTCATCCTCAATTCTAAGTTTCAAAATATTTATAATTTGAACTTTAAAGGGATAAATACCCATTAAAAAATTACCGAAACTTAAGAATTTTAAAATAGGCTCTCAAAATTGATAATTTCTATAAACTCTTTGGATATTTTGTTGTTGTTATTTGATAAATTAAAGTTATTACTTATTAAATTTTTGTTGTCATTGATACTCAATAAAGTATTTAAGATTAAGGAGTAATTTTACCAATAAAATAAAATTTTACGGATGAGCATTTGACACATAATTTTTGAAAGAGGTAGAAATATCACGTTTAATAAAGGGAAAAACACTTCTCGTATTGTAGGAGAAGTGTTTTCTCATGTCACACACGTATAAAATAGTAGGACCCACATATATATATAATGCTCATTATATATATATATATGTGTGTGAGTCCCACTATTTCATGTGTGTATAAGAATCTTCTTCTTCTCATGCAATATGAGAAGTTTAAACCCCTTTAATTAATAAATAAAGATAACTCTTTGAACATAGTTTTTTCTCTTAATCTACAAGATTTAAATCAGTTACAGACTTTGACAAAAAAAAAAAAAAAAATCAGTTACAGACTTTAAGAGCTTTTCCTTGCAACTCAACAATCTTGGTTAAGATCTTGCAACTCAACAATCTTGGTTAAGCCTTTGCGTTATTCATGATAGTTGAGTATTTTAATATTATTTTCAACGTTATTATGTAGTAAGTGAATTATTTGCACTTTTAACTACCTAAATATAATAGTATCATATATAGCCAAAAAAATTATTTAGAAACATTTTCATAATGTCACCAGCAGAAATAACTAAAACAAAACTCGAACAGCCTTCTCATATCAAATGATTGTAATATACAACTAAAGAGTTCAATATCATTAGTTGTATCTTATACGAGTATTAGGTAAATTCACTTAATTAACATTAAAACATTATTAAATTATAAGGTCTTCTTCACCGATTTAAGTTATAGTATTTAAGAAGATAAAAATGTGCAATTGAAAAGGTCCAGCACAGAAGTCAAATAACAATTCCTGATATACAACTCAACACAGCAATACAGACAGCAAAACATGATTAAGCAGAGAATCTATTCTCACTTTTGTACACAAAACTCACTAGACAAGTGCACATGAAAATGCAAAATTACCCTCGGGAGAGAGAATGCTACAACATATGAAAAAAAAGGCCAGCAAAATAAATGAGAAATCCATCTTCAATGTAATTCTTAAGTTCTCGAAACAAGGATTTTCGATAGAATTATAACGCGTAAAAAAGATAATACTTGGTTGGAGAAAAGGCGCACATGTTATATTTCTACCGAAGAACCTCATAACAAAAGCTTGAAGATTTTTTTTCTTAACCTTAGCTTTGTTTGAAGCAAATTAGGATGAAGATACAGAAACAAACTAACAGTTATAATTTACAAACCAGCCTGTTTGATCACCTCCCATCTGCTGATGTGAAAGACTGGGCAAAACCATACGGGCATGTCGGTATGCTTGTCTGCGTGTTGTCCAGGCTCGGAAGGAGTGAAGAAGAAGACGAGTCTACTGAGACTCCTCCTCCTCCTCTGCCTTCATAAGCCTGCCATTTCTTAAGGGCTTGAGGCAGAGACATGTCAAGGTCAATCCCATATATATCTTCAGAACACTGGTCAGATGGCTTCCAGAGTTCTGCCAAAGAGGAGAGGACATTCACGGCGTGACCCATGTCTGGCCTTTGATATGGCTCTCGTGCACAGCAGTGGCCAGCTAGCTCTGCCACTGTGCGAATGCTGGCAAGAGTTTCGTCATTGCGATCGATCGTTGGATCAATGGCCTTGCTAAATGATTCTTCATTTATGTACATTCTACGGAACCATGTGACAAGGTGCATGCTGTCCTCAGGTTGGGTTTCGTCAAGCGCTTTCCTTCCAGTTATGATTTCCATCAGTATCACCCCAAAACTGTATACATCTACTTTAGTCGTCACACGGCCAGTAACTGCAATCCATAAACACAGATTCACATTTAATTAAGATGAACTGAGGCCGGAAGTTTGATATAAACCATACAAAATAATACAACTGATATCAGTCGCCGTGAATGGGGAAAAATAAGGTTTGTACCAAGGACTTGCTCTATTCAAACCATGAGTCCATAATTGTTCGAGTCCAGTTGGTAATGTAGAAGCAATAGTGCTATGTTAACTAATGATTCATCTCAAAATCCTAAATTATCAAGTGAATGCCAATGAATAGGTCTATTATCATCTTCCATTAACCTCTCAATAGGTTAATTGGCCTAATCTTGAATTGGCACAGATTAGTTGCACAAGTAAATAACTATATTGACAAACGCGTAGTCATCTTTCTAAGACGTCATGATGTTAAAATAATTTTTGAAAATTCCAGATGCAACCATTTGCCACGAGGACTAATGATATACAGAACATAAATCTAAAAGATACCTGCATATTCTGGTGCCAAGTATCCAAACGTTCCGGCAATTCGTGTTTCTATTGAGGCTTTTCCTTCTGGAGCAAGACGGACAAGACCAAAATCTGCAACCTTTGCTCTCATATCATCTCCAAGAAGAATGTTTGAGGGCTTTAAGTCTCTGTGTATAAAGCTTTGATGGGCTAAGCCATGAAGGTACTCAACACCCCTAGCCACATCTAAGGCAATGGTCAACCTCCTATTCCAGTCCAAGGGTTGCAATCCTTCTTCTGGCCAGCTAAACAGATGCCTACTTAGTGTACCCTGAGGCATGTATTCATACACCAAAAGTTTCTCATTCCCATCCAAGCAGTAGCCAAGAAGTGCAACAAGATGCCGGTGGCGAACTTTTGTCAAAACAGCAATTTCTGACTTAAATTCTGATGCACCCTTTCCGATTATTGCTCCAGCCTCCATTCTTTTCACTGCAATTTTGGTGCCATCATGAAGTTCACCTTTGTATACCGTTCCAAAACCACCTTGTCCCAATATATTCTTTTCATTGAAATTGTCAGTCACGTTCCGAAGGACTTGTATGGAAATGACCATGTTTCCAGCTTCAACCATTTGGATGTCTCCTCCTGCCTCACTGCCGGGTACAGTTTGAGTTTCACTAGCTGTGCCAACACTGACACTTGAGCCTGCAACTGTTATTTTCAAACTCTCGTTATCTGATCCAGAATGACGAGGGTGAATTACCAGAGCATTAGGGCTCTGTACCCTGCTTAACTTCTTTTGCTTCATTCTATACAAGCAGAAAACAATGACACCAATAATCGAAACCAAAAATACACCACCAACTACAGCAATTACAGTTACTGCAACATGAGAAGATTTTTTGCCACCATTTGCAGAAATCCCACCATCTTCTCCTGTTGTACCTTGACCTGTGGGGTTCGGAGATGCTGAACCTGGAGGGGTTGAACTGCTTCTATCCTTGCCTATGTCCTTGTTACCCTTAGTGTTAACGATTACATTACTCCTAAAAGATGGGACCTTTCCATAAAGCTGATTATTTGAGAGATTCAGTTCAGTGAGCATAGGAAGTGTAGTGAACTCCGCTGGAATCGTGCCGGTGAGATCGTTATCAGCAAGCATGATTCTTTGCAGTGATTTGATTGAGGCAAACTCTGGGGATATGGTACCAGACAGACCCATCCTCTGAAAATTAACAACAGTAATGTTCACATTACTACAGGTAATACCGAGCCAATCATTACACGGATCATTGCCCTTCCATTCCTTAGCAAATCTTTGAGGATATCCCATAAGTTTAACAATGGAAAGCAGAATCTTCACCCGAGCATCACAATCCCCAGGACTTGGCAAGCAAAAGTCATTCGAATCCTTACTCATATCCACTTCAACTCCTGGACTGAACACTGGCACGGGCCCTTGAAGTAAGTTATTAGTCAAATTAACAACTTTCAACGATTTAAGACTCATCAGTGACAAAGGAACAGGACCAGTAAACGAATTATCCCTTAAACTCAGGGTCTCCAAACTCTTCAAGCCCGAAAAATCTGGTAACGGACCCGAAAATGCATTCGAATGCAGCCAAACCTCCTTCAAGGAAGTCATATTCTGCATAAAATCTATGGTTCCGTTAAGTTTACCTGTCTGCCCATTAACCCACAAAGTCTCGATCGGCAAACCAGAAAAGCTCGCCGGAAACCCACCCTCGAGGTTATTGAAGGAAAGATGGAGAAGGACCAAACCAGGAAACACATTTCCATTAAGAAAATCTGGTATCTTGCCAGTGATATTAGCCGAGTTGGCCGAGAAGTTCTGAAGAGTCGAAGCGTCTCGAAGACTTTCAGGTATCTCCCATTCCTGAAATGGGTTGTTGTCGATCTCCACGGATTGAAGTTGAGACATGCCAGTAAAAAAATCGCTAGGGATCGAACTAAATTGGTTGTTACTAAGAATAAGCACTTGCAAAGAACCCAAACTCTTTAAGCTAGGAAGAGGACCCGAAATGTTATTATACTGAAGCTCCAAGCGCTGTAGCTCGGTGAGATCTCCAAGACTCGGAGGAAGCGTACCTTGAAGACCTAGACGTCCGATTTGGATCCGCGTGACCCGACCTCCATCGCAGACAACATGGTTCCACTTGCAGTGGTCCGAATCAGACCATCCAATAGAATCAGGGACGTTGAGGCTTTTCTTGAGAGCTTCCATCACAGGAGCATCTGGGCTAGGGTTTGCTTGAGACTCAACGAAAACGAAGACTGAAAATAGCCCAGAAAGGAAAATGAGCAAGGGCTCGAACTTTAAGTGCGATTTTTTCCTCATGTTCGTTCCCCGGTGGAACAAAGAGAGAAAACGAAGGCAATGACGAGAGAGAGAAAGAACAGAAGAAGAAGAAGAAGAAAGAGAGATGAGTAAATGGCGGTAAAGGGTATAGCTGGAAACCAGAGCAGAGAGTGATGGAAAGCGAGAAAGGAGAAGAAGGAACAGAAACGCACATGGAGATGGGGCCCGCATATCCTAAACCTCGGGTTGTCATGACATGCTGGAAATTGAGATAGGAGGAGTGGGTAATGCTTTTGGTCTGTGGGGTCCACGGCCCTTTTTATTTTGATCTTTTTTGAATCTGGGAAACCTTGCCGAGGGCTTTGGCTTGGTTTTAAAGAAGGGAGTAAAAATTAGGATATTAATCAAATTATCATTAATAAGAAGAATATTATTTTTTGTGAGTATATTTTTTAAATATAAAAAAAATTCATGTGAGTGTTTGGAAACACTCCTCCAAAACTTATTTTTTACGTAAGACAAGACAAAACTCCTCTCACATACTTATCTCGACTTACGCAAAACCTAAGTTTTGGAAGGTTTCCAAATGCCGAAGAGAAAAAATTTTCCTCTCCCCCTTCCTCAAACCAAACAGGCCTAGTTTTGATTTAAATATCATTCTCCTTGATTTTACTCAATGACATATAAAGAAATAATATATTAACAAGTCCTATAAGTTATTAGTGATCACTTATTCACTCTAATCCCTTTATTCACAAGTTAATGGACACTTTTATGATATTATTATTTTTTTAATTAGGACATAAAAGTCATTCTCTGTACAAAGAATCTAATCTTTTTTGGTTGAGCTGGAAAGGAAATACCATGATGCGCTGAAAGATGATACACCTGTATCCCAGGAATGAAATGTGAAGAGAATTTTCTTTTTCTTCCCCCTTTTTTTTCTGGTAGAGGGAAGAGAATAGTTGTATACCTATATGAAAAGGAAAAATCAGATGGGAATGCAGTAGGAATGTGGATACGTGGGTTCATTTGCAAACTTAGTTTTGTGCCCCCACCTATTGCAGCATTATTGGGGATCATCAGTGGGTTAAATTTGTGTTGGTCCAAGGGTTTTAAGAATATTGTGCTTTATTCTGATGATATAGAAGCCATTGACTTTTATATTAGGGGAAGTTAGGACAGTTTTGCATATGAATTGACATGTTTTACTTAAACATACATATATAAAAACATCAGTCACAGTTGATTTTCTTGTAAAATCATCGCATAGCTTAGAAGGACATGTTTGTACCCTTCATCAATTTACACCTAATTACTCTGAGTGAATCTTGACGAGGGTGGTTGAACTCTTGTTACCTTTTTAATGGAATAAATTGATATCCACTGTATTATTCAAAAAATAAAAGGAAAATCAGACACTTATTTGATTATTGATGGTGTCATATTCAAATATTGCTTAGCCTAGTCAGAAATAACTCTTTCAAATGTGTATTGACATGGACCTAAACTCAAGACTTTGTGTTAAAATAATTAATCTAACAATTATATGGAAATGATATAAACATACATTTTAAATTCTGTTTCATACTTCAAAATCTAGTTTCATTTAAATATTTAGTTCAATAAAACTATCTTCGGTTTAATTTTTTAAATTTATAATTAGGTCTACCATTTATATAGCTATAGCTTTCAATATAATTTTAACAATTATATTTTCATATCTCTATTTTCTTATAATTAAGCCTTTCATCACTTAGTATCTGATGTTTTTTCTAAATCTTATTATTAGGTATTTGAGCCATTAATTAATTTAGATAGAGGCTTTGTAACCAAGATGTCCCCATATTCTTTATTTTCATATTTTTGTTTTTATTTTGATGCAATATAATATATGGTAAGGTTGGTTTAATAGATATTTGACTACAAAAATAGGACAATTTTAATATAGCATGATTTTGGATTGTAGACCAGTTATTTCAAATCAAGATTACAAAGGAAATAAAAAAGTTTCCAATATGATATATGTATATGGTATATGGAATACAAAAAGTCACCTATAAAATAAACTAAGTTTTCAAATTGAGTCGAGTGAACATGACATATCAGTACGACTTACCTATGAATTCATTTATGAGGAGAACTTTTAAGTTTTAAAAGTATACTTCACTTATTCAATTTTGTTTACTTATTACTACATAATATTGAGTGAACTTGTTGAAATCTTAATTTAATTTGATATTTGGTGACTCCTTCCAAATTATCAACCATGGCTTCTAAACGGGGACAATACGCTGCAATAAAGAACTATCACCTTCACGTCTATGGATGATTAGAATTTAAATAGAACATCCTTTTGATATGAAGCATATCATCAATCACTAGTAACAGAGTCAAGCACTTAAATTATTGGGGTGGGTTGTAAATAACAGGTTGGGTTTAAATATTGTATTGTCTATGTAAAAATATAATCTTTTATAATATTACAAGTGGCTTTCTTAACTTGTTAACAAGTAATTCTCCAAATTTATAACAATTGGTATTATCATGTATTCTACCTTTATTTTTAAATTTTATTTTATTTAAGTTAATAGCGTTATAAATTTGATTTAATATTGTTTAATAAATACTCCCTCCCATCTGAAATGGGACATTTTTAGCCCTTCATAACAATTAGGGGGAAAAAGTTAAAAATGACTGTATTATTAAAATGGTAAAAGAAATATATAACTATTTTCTATGGTCACCTCCAATTTTTTGACACAGTTTATTTTACCTCCAATTAAAATGCCAAAATACCTATAAGCCGCTCAACTTTAACTCTCTTGAACATATATAGCCTTCCTTAACTATAAAAGCTTAAAATCAAATCCTCAACTTTCATAATTTGATATTTAACCCCCTCATTGTTGAAATCACCGAATGAATACCACATCATATATTTAAAAGTATTTAGTAGATTACATATAATTTGTATTATATCATCAATTTATCCTTCTCGAGTGACAATAAATTGTCTTCCATTTTTTACCTAATTAAAATAAATAAAATTTTATAATCTTTAAATTCTTTCTTATATACTCCCTTTTGTCCTCATTTATCATAGGAAAAAACACTTCTTATATTGTAAGAGAAGTTTATTCTCATATCACACACATGAAATGGTGGGACCCACATATATATAATTAACATTATATATATATATATGTGTGTGTGTGTGTGTGGGTCCCACCATTTCAAAATATTTTCTTCTTCTTCTACATGACATGAGAAATTTAAACCCATTTATCATATCATATTTTTTGAATTTACCCGTCTTGTTTTTATAAGATCCTCTTTAGAGTTATCTCGAGAATTAAATGCATTTTTTCAAATGTTACCCATAATTAATTTTTCTTATGCACTCTTTTTTATCATTTTTCTTATTATTACTCTCTCTCTCTCACATTTACTCGATTTTGAATAAGGGCATATTTGAAAAAACAAGTATATTTTCTACATCTTTGTTACTCCCTCGGGTCCTTAATAAAAAACATATTTGAGGAATTGATTTTTATCCTAAATATAATTCATAATTCTCATATTTGTTAATATTTTTTCTAATTTACAATTTATTGATGGCCCTTCAACAATAATCCAGGAAGAAGAACAAATCAAGAAACTAAGGAAAATGACTAGGGTTTTAGAAATCACGTGTCATATCAACTAACTTCTTTAATTTAATCATATAAAATAAATTTGTCTTATATTATGAAAAATGTAAAAAGTGAAGAGAAGGTTCCTTTTTAATCATATGAAAATATATTAGAAAATTATTTCCTTTTATATGTGAGGCTTAATTGGAGATAGCTCTCTTAAATATATTTTTTATATTCACACAGAGTCAAATTTGAGACCTTACGGTGTAGCGGCCAATCTAACAATTATATTGAAATGATACAAAAATGCATTTTGAATTTAGCTTTATGTTGCAAAATTTAGTTTCATTTGTATGTCTAATTCAAGAAAATAAGTTTTGTTTGTTTTGTCTTATAAATTTATAATTAGGTCTGCAGTTTAGATAGCTTTCAATATAATTTTAATAATTATATTTTTCACATCTCTATTATATTATTGAAGTTTTTATTTTGATGCAAAATAGGACCATGCTTATTTAATGGATATTTAATTACAAAATAGGACAATTTTAATATTGGACCTTAAAATCAATTTTAAAAGATTCTGAAAACAAAACAGAATGGCTCATAGAAATGCAAAACTCAGCAAAAGGTTGCCTATAAGATCAACTAAAGTTTACAAATTGAGTATGAGTAAGAAGGGGAAAGACTTCAGAATGCACAAGCAGCCATGGCAAATTGCCAAAATCCAACTCCAACCAAATAGATCACGTTGTAGAGCTTATGGAATGCGATCCATCACCATAGTTAGAAGATGCTGAAGCAGTTTCAGAATGTAATTCTTGGAGACCTTTGAGAAAAAAATTATTTTTTTATAAAAACTAAAATTAAAATTTTTCTGGAATGGTGTGAATTTTTTTTTTTTTTTTTTTTTTTTTTTAATACTTAAACAACCCATATACAGTTAGCAGTGACTCGAACCCTTAAATTTTTGGTTTGATATTCTTATAGATTTTATTCTCTCCTAAAGAGTTGTAACATATAAATTTATAAATATGAAATATTCTTATTATATCTAAATGGTGTGTGTGGGGTAAATAATGACTCATGGCTGGTGTTTAAATACTTCCACATCTATGTTAAAAAATCTAACTTTTTAAATGTTACAATTGTTTTTCTTAGCTTGTAACAAGTAATTATCTAAATTTACAACAACTGGTTTTATAATGTTTTCACATTTATTTTAAGTTTTATTTTATTTAGGGAAAACAAAAAAAAAATTAATTTGTAGAATTTTAAATCAAATATTTCCCAAAAAATGAGTTGTGAATTGCTAATCAAGTTTTGTCATTCATTTATCAACTTTAGATAACATGTCTAATTTGAAATTTTGTAATTTCAAAATTCTTTTTCTGTGTTTTTCCCTTTTATTTAAGCTGATATAACTTTGAATTAAATATAAATTTGATTTAATAAAATTAAATAAATTCTCAAAATTTGACTCAAAATACAAATAGTTGAAATTGCAAAAAAAAAAACTAGGGAAAATCCCTTAAAAAGAACTTTAAAAATGTCAAGAGAGAAAAAGATGTTCGAATATTCATAATATAAAAAAGGTGTTAGGGTTTGATTTGTCCTTTTCAAAATTAAAAGGAAATGAGAAAATTGTCCCTCTAAGTTTAAAATTAAGAAAGAGAGGAAGGCTTTTCACAAGTTTAGATGAGATTTTCACAATTTTTCATAAGAATTTCACAAGTTGCAAATCAAAATTTACAAAATCTAATAAGGGTTTTACAAAGTTTGGATAAAGTTTTTACAACTTCCTTAAATAATTTCACAAGTTATAAATTTGAATTCACAAGTTGATAAGAGTTTCATAAGTTCGGATAATGTTTTCATAAGTTCGGATAAGATTTCCAAAATAAATTCACAACTTCCTTAAAGAAAACGTTGCAAATTTTGATTTACAATATTTGATAAAGGTTTCATAAGTTCGAATAAAGTTTTCACAATTAATTATGTCAAAGTGAAAATTAATCTCCAAGGATAATTTGTCATTTCCTTTTAATTTTGAAAATGATGAACCCTAACCCCTGTTTAACATTTAGCAATATTTGGAACATCTTTTTATCTTTTGATATTTTTAAAGTTCTTTTTAAGGGATTTTTTTAATTAAAAAAAACTATTTTCTATTGCTATTAATTTTAATTACTTCTTGTTTTTTTTATCAATATGAAAGGTTTTCCCTACCAAAGTTTAGGGACAAGTTCGATCGCTCTTCGTGGAACTTGTGTTCGTGCTTACCACTCCATCGATATGATAATGAACAATGTGGATGTAAAAGGAGTTTATTGAATGTAGTTAAAGCTCATTACAAAAATGACCTACAGAGAGAGAGAGAGAGAGAGAGAGGCTCCTGCTTCTCTCTAGAACCCCGCCACCATGCTACAACCTACTCCCATTGACAGTACCCCCAACCTGAACCACCGCCCATCCGGGGAACAAGGCGCGTATTGGGGCAGAAAAGGTGCCAGCGCATCTAGGTACGTACTACGATTTGAATCAGGCTAATGCTTTGAAGGATGAGAGGCAACCTTGTGTACGATTAGGTCAAAAACTTCACAAATGGAGAGACCACCATGGAAAAAACGTAAAGGAAAGGAACCAAAAAGCACCAAAAAGTTTAGAGCCTGTAAAAGTCCGTTTAAATTAGCAGTGGAGAAGTAACTAATTTTCTATATAGTTTTTGTATAAGTAAGATGGAGTAAAAGTCACATTAGACAGCTTCTTCAATATTTGGATACCTCGTCAGCTCTACATCAAATACTTTAGCACCAAAATTGCCAACCAACAATTAAAAAGTGAAAAAAAAACACAATTTGGAGCAGATTCGCCAACGAACTATTACCTCGTTCTTGTCTTGGTGTCTCCGTCTTCCATTGATTGTCTCAATGTCGTGGCGTCGGCATTTCCAAAGCTTTTATTGTTGTTGGGTGCCTCACTTTTAATAGTTATTTGGTTTTTTTTTTCACGTTTTAATTGTTTATTGTGCAATTTTGGTCCCTCGATAGTTATTTGTCTTTAGACGCATTTCCTCGGATAATAGTTAGTTGATAAATCTACACCTTCTCCCATAAATAAAATAGGGTAAAAGTCACATTAGTCCTTTTAAGTTAATGATGGCACAAATGATTTTTCTTTCCGTCAAAATATTTCAACAATTTCCAACTTAGTTCTTCCTTAAAAACTTGTAAAAAAAATCAGAATGGTCCTTAGGACCTCCTTCTTGCCATGGCGACGCGACAGTTTCTTCAATATTTGGATACCTCATCAGCTCTACATCAAATACTTTAGCAGTCCATTCCTCCCTAACAAAAGACTGAACCCACTTTGGAAGATCCTCCACTTCATCATGCCATGCATACTGAACAGGTTTTTTGCCTGTCATTGGCGTCATCTCCTTCTCTCCACTATCATCCGCGTCATCCTCACCACCATCGCCTGAATCGTGACTTTTTTATGTGGATGGAGAGACCAATGCTCAGCCCTGAAGCATCAAAAAAAACCACGTTTTTTATACAAGTCTAGTAAAAAATAAGCCAATCCAAACATCTCTTAAACTTTTTTTTACTGAAACTTCTCCAACGTGTTCACATATTTTTGGGAAAATCTTTTTGAGGGCCCTTTTAGTCCAAAAAACCCAAAAAGGGCCCCAGGGCCCTTTCGACATGTGAATGTTAAATGAAAAGACAAGAAAGCCCTAATTAAATGTGGTTTTTTATCTTGTAAATGTGGCTTTTCTGTTGTAAATTCCCTCGCAAGTTTAGGACTTGAGTTTTAACGAAAATCCAAATTTTTAAAGTTTGTTGTAAATGTTGCTTTTTAATGCATTTGTAAATATGGCTTTTGCTTTATTACAAATTCTCTCTTTAACCTACCTCCCCTTCCGGCGTCGTCTCACGAGATCAGAATTGAAGAAGCAAGGACAGCCTTCCTCCGTCGCAACACACAGATCGGGTGAAAACAAAAACCCAAAATCGAAAAACTTACATATTGGAATCTTCCTCCTTCGGCAAGAGCAGATTGGCAAAGAACAGGGAATTGACATATACACCTAACTCGATCAAAAACTCCAAACAACCGAAGTGATCTAGTGGAGAGATCCAAACAGAAAGAAACAAATACCAAGTAGCAACAGATTTAATCAAAAGAGAGAGAGAGAGAGAGAGAGAGAGTTTTGAAATCGAGAACCCCTTTCCTTTTTCAGCTTTAGTTAGGGGCTTTCTTATCTTTTTATTTAACATTCACATGTCAGAAAGGGTCCTGGGGCCCTTTCTGAGATTGACAGAAAGTTTGGGCCATTTTTAGGTTTTTTTGGGCTTAAAGGGCCCTCAGAAGGATTTTCCCCATATCTTTTGGCCTGCCACCTCTCTCAAACGCTCTCAGCCAGCCCAAACATGCTGTTCAGTTGGCAAAAGGCAACCACAATTAATAAAGATTGCATATTTAATTCCACTCATTACAAAGCTACGAATGCCCCCACCAACTTGGATGTGAATTACAACACAGCCATCATAGTGCAAGATCAACCTATCCAGTCAAGAAATCAAAGTACTCAGGCCTCTCCTCATGAGTTGGGCCATCAACCACATAACCAAGCCCAACCACAAACAGGCCAAGTCACAATCTTGCCTAAACCAACAGCTCCATTGTCAAAGACGAAAGGCACCAAACTCTCTTCTGGTATCATCATTCACGATGTTGGAGGTAAGCCCAATGAGAGTTCTGTCAAGACAATGAAAGAGAGCCAGAGGAATGAAAACCGATTTCAATGTGCAAGAAGCTGCAATGTTGCTAGAGGGAGTTGATTTTCACTCTTATTTCTCATAATTAATGTTTATTATGTCAATTATAACATGAAATTGTCAAGGAGCTTTTAATAAAAAGTTCCCTTCCATTGTTAATAAGTCTCTTGTAGCTAATCATAAACCTGAAATTTTTGTTCTAGTGGAGCCAATGGATATCGGGAACCAAAGTTGATAAAGTGATCAAAGGGGCTAGGCTTCCAATATTCTCATCGTGTTGAAGCATCAGAGAAATTCTCTGGTGATATTTGGGTGCTTTGGCCGTGCAAAGTGGAAATTAAAATCATGGTGAACCATACGCAGTTTGTTCACATGGACGTCACTTTTTTTTTGGGTCAACAACATCGAAGTCACTTACATAGAGGAAGGACTCAACTCTCTTTTCACAGCAGTATATAATATTGAAACATTTTCAGATGCAGCTCATAAATGGAATACTGAAGTTTTTGGGGGAATCGGTAAAAGGAAAAAAAGAGTGTTATCTCGCCTACACGGTATTCAGAAAAAGATTGATGACGGAGCCATATCTACCTCCCCAAATGATCTTGAGCAATCTCTCCGAGATGAATATGAGGAGATATGCTTCCAGGAAGAGCTCATATGGATTCAGAAATCCACCTCCGATTGGATATGCTTAGGTGATCAAACCAATCGTTTTATCACACAAAAGCCATGATTAAGCGCAACAGCAATCGTATATCTCAGCTTAAATCGCCCAAAGGTAACTGGGTCACTAATGAGGAGCAACTCTCTCATTTGGCTCGTCAATTTTTTTTGTTGATTTATACTCGTTAAGTGATTCAGGTTTCACCCTATCGTACATACGAGGATCATTTCCCTCAATCTCTGATTCACAGCTTTTGGCACTTGATCGGATGGTGACCTTGGAAGAAATCAAGCAAGCCCTTTTGGAGATGAAACCCCTCAAATCACCTGGGATTGATGGCCTTCATGCTCTTTTTTTCAAAGTAGTGGAATGTTGTTGGTCCGAGCATTGTTAATTATTTGCAGCAGACTTAGTCAGGTGCCCCACTTGATCCTTCTTTTAGTCGCAAGCTAATTGCATTAACTCCTAAGGTCAGCAAACCCAGCCATATAAGCGAATTCCGGCCGATAAGTTTGTGTTCAGTGATCTACAAACTCATAACAAAGGTCATTGCTATTGAATTAGAGTAATTCTACCTAACCTCATTGGATCCTATCATACAAGTTTCATTCAAGGAAGGGGCATAGTGGACGTCGTCATCATAGCTCAGGAAGTTATCCACTCCATAAGGAAAAAGCAAGGTAAAAGTGGGTGGATGGATGGCTATCAAAGTGGATTTGATAGAGTGGAAAGTGAATTTATTAATTGATCAAATGCATTCCCAACCAGATGCCCTCTGGCTAAGAGTGTTGAAAGGGAAATATGCACTTACCAAGGTCCTGGAAGGTACCCCAAAGGCGAATTCCTCATACTTCTGGAGAAACCTTGTTAAACTTTGGGATCATGCCTCGTTCCACATCAAATGGCAACCAGGAAATGGTAATAATCTTAAATTCTGGTCAGATTTTTGGTTGAGTGATTATGGGCCTCTTACGCATGTTTCTTATGCACCAATATCTGATTATGACTTGAAAAAATTCATCTTTGACAATGTGGATATGGAAGGCCAGTGGAGGTGGAATTTATTTGCACACTTGTTACCTCCGAACGTGCTAAAAGATATCTCCTCTAGTTATATATCCCCTAAAGTGTTCCTGGAATCTAACGACATCTGGACAGTTTTCTACAAAATCGGCTTATAATTCTTATGAGTCTCTAAACTTGGATGCACCAGACCCGTGGATAGATCAAATGTTTCGACAACCTGAACTTGGCACATCTTGGAAGGTTGGACTTATCATCACCTGCTGGAAACTGTGGAGTGCTCAGAATCACAGAATTTTTAGATAAGAGTCATACACTGCTGATGATATTCTGGGCCAGATTAGATCAATCCCTGCTCATAATCTTAAAAGTTTTTCAATTACTAGCTTACACGTGTAAAGTCAGTAGCTTTCTTATTTGTAGTTTTGCATGTTCTTCAACAGTTAGAACTACAGCAGTGAACAGTTTCTTTTTTGGGTTACCAAATTGCTTATAGAAAATTGTCAATATTATAAAGATATACTTTCAATAAAAAAAAATTCTTCTCATTAATAATAATTTGGTCAATATCCTTCCTCCCTTCAAACTAAATATAAACATTCTGTTAATGAAATGAAATCCACCTTTTCATTATAAAAAAGGAGTTTAATATTTTTAAACTTTTTGCAAACTGTCTTTCATTTTACACCAAACAAGTACGGAAAAAAATGTCTTTTATTGTAGATATAGTGGCATGGTTTGAAAATCGGAATGAACTGATAGGTGGGTCTGCATTAACTGCTTAGTGAGTCAATGAGCTTAGAAGCTCGTTCCGTGTTTTTCTGTTAGGATTGAGTTTTTTCTTATTAGCTGTCATATTTTTTAAATCATGTTTATCTAATAATTTAAAATGTTATAATATTATTTTTACATTTTCTTATTTTTCCAATCAACAATCCAGATGTACTAATAAGAGATAATAATAATAATAAAAAGAATAAGAAGAGGATATGTTTCCCTTTTGCTACCAAATGCTTAGCACGTAATGCGATCTCAAATAGTGCAAAACCATAGTTTTACTTCATAAAAAATATATAAGAGTTGGTTTATAACTGAATTATGATACTCAATATATATTTTTTAAATATTTTATCTCTTATATTTTATCTTTTAGAGCTAATTTATGTGACTTATAAATTGATATATAATCTAATCATGCATATAATTTTTTTTTTTTTTAGAGATCATAAAACATAGTATAACATGTATTAAAAATTTTATTTAACTTCCTGGTTAGCGAAAGGCACAAAAACGGAGCCAGTAAAAAAAAAAAACAGATTTTAATCCGTTAGAGCCCGAAACTCGTGGGTTGGGTTTTTCATAATCACTTTCTCATTATTTCTCATCATCTCTAAATCATATCCATCCAATCAATCACAATACCACTTTAACTTTTCTCTCACCTTTCCAATCAATGGCCCAGGATGATGCCAATGAGAAAAAATGAGAAAGAGGATTAGGAGAGAATCCTTTTCCGAAAGGTTCGCTGCCTCAATGTTATTTAAAAAAAATAAAAATGCCTATTTTTCTTAATTTACTTTAATGCCCTCCACTTGTTGAGTTCCCTTCTTCCCTCTTAGTCATTCACTCCTCACCATCTCAATCCCCAGACCACCGTCCCATGCCCAAAACGGAGACGCCGACACCATCGTCGGCCATCTATCTATCCCTCAGGAGCAAATAGTTGGTCTCTCAGGTCGGTAGTGCATGCGAGGCCTAGGGATTCTTCCAAGTCATCAATTTGCATTCGATTAAAATCTTGGGTTTCGATTCATCAATCATCGCCAACGTTCTTCGAGGTATGTGGATGTTGGTGTTCGATTTTAATTTCTTCTTTCTTCAATCTTGGGTTTAGGGAAGGCAACATCCACAAAGTCAAACCTTGAGCCCCAAATGTTCCTCTAACCAAAGTCGAACCCTAAGCCTCAAATGTTACTCCAACCGAAGTCTGGGGATATTCTAAACAAAAAGCTCAATTAAAAGTCCACAAATTTAGAATCTAGGGAAGGCAAAATCTATGTTGCTATATTCTTCCTATACCAATCAGAAATTCAAAATCATCAAATTATGAGATTCCAAATTGATACACTTAGACTGATTATGGATTATTTAAATAGGAGTCATTGATCAAGGTTTTTGAAAATGTTAGATGTGTTTATTTAGAATTCTCTCATAGTTCTATTTCACCATATCCCCTTGGAGCCTCGTATTTCAGAGTCTCCTCCGCTAGTCTCTCCCAAAGAACTCTAAACATAAATGGAGGAGCAACCTTGGAACAATTTCTAAACAAATGCAAGTTTCCCAAGTGAGTTTCTATTACCGTCGTTCATCCCTCACATTTCGTCGAATTCTCTTTGTTTACCCTGACAGCTGCCATGTATACTTTAAAAGAAAAGGGTAAATACACATGTGTTTTGCTTTTAAGAGTGCCTAACACCATATATTTTTTAGGTGCAAAAATACGTATGTGATTATAAAATAGATCAAAAGTCATACTTACTATTAAATACAAAACGTTGATAGTTAGTTTGACCTAAAATTGTTAACTGAGTTGGTTAAAATATTCCACTTAAGCCCGCAAATATTAATTTATTATTAAAAAAAAAAAATATATATATTCCCAACCCTAATCCAATCCATCTTTTCCTGGCTCACTCGCACACCGTCGCCTTTCGCTGCAACCTCACCTCCAGTCCTCCTTCTCTCCGACCTCCTTCCTGGCTGTCGTCCGCCGTCGCATTGCCCGGTGTGCCTCATCTCTTCCCCAATTCCTTTCTCGGCTTGCGAAGTGGCGACGGCAACCAAGTACTTCCCTCTTTCTCGATGCCTCTCCCTTCCTCCTTTTGCGTCGCCGTTTTCCTCTCAAATCTCTTATCTTCTTCTCCTTCTCCGCCTCTCTCTTTCCTCACCTTAGATTAGCTGGCCTAGGGTCGTGCTTGATTTGCTTTGACCTCAGCTCTTGGCTTCTTCGAAGCTAGGATTGTGTCGAATTTGCACAGCGCTGGGCTTGCCCCCTGTTCTTGGCTTCTTCGATGCTTGGAGCTAAAAGCTTGGACTTGTTTTTCCTTCAGTTAGCCTTGTCTTCTATTCCCCACCGGCGCTGGTTTTTGTGTCGGCGGAGGTGGTTTGGGTTGGGAAGCTGCTTCAATGGTGGTGGGTCTCCAAGCAAGATAAAGATGATGGAGCAGTGCCATGAGCCCGTCAGATCTAAGAGTGTTAAGTAAAAACAGAGATTGGTTGATTCTTCTTTCCAAGATTCTTCATAGTGTATGATTTAGCAGTTTCTTAATCATGCATTTTAAACTTATTAGCGTTTTCTTGTTCATCGATTTCTTGCATAGCTGCTGCTGCTGCACTCATGATGAACAAGGATTTGCATTTATGACTTGATTCCTTTCCGTATTCTCGTTTGGATTTGTCTTTTTTATTTTGATTTCTAAGTTTATTGATGTGTTCTTTGAAGCTTTTATGTTTTGATTTCTCTGACAATGTGGTTGATAACCTTGGTGTTTGATTTCTCCGATAATGTTAATGTGGTTGATAACCATGCTCTTAGGCCGTGGCTTCTGTTCTGTTTTGCTTCATCTTTCAACATTTATTTCTTAGTCAGCACTTCAATCTGCCATGTCAGCAATTTTGGTCAACCTAACGGTCAACGTTTGTTTTGCATTGAACAGCAAGTGTGACTTTTGCACCTATTTTATAACCACGTGTGTATTTTTGCATCTAAAAAAAGCATTTGTTGTTGTATACCCCTGAGGGCAAAGCATGTGCATTTTTGCCCCTTTATCCCAAAAAATATTTGTTATAGTTAGTTTTTCCCCAAAAAAATTAACCAGTGAAGCATTTATTCTCAAAACCGTTAGTGGTCATTGATAATAAAGAAACTCCAAGCTTTCTTTAACTGTTTTTCGCTGCTCTAACTTTGTATTTTAATAGGTTATTGCGATAATGGAGATGAGCATTGTTCTGTTGCTTAGATTGGCTTGGATTGCTGGGACTTTGCCCATAGTTATTGCTTCTAACTTGGGTTTTTTTATTGAGTTGAGGGGTATTTTGGTATTTTCAAAGTGTAACTAACGTCTGTTAAGCTAAACTGACGACCATGTTATTTTTGCCCTAATTTTGAAAGTTCATGTGTAGTTTTGCACTTAAAAAAACATTTAGTATTGAGCGCTCCTCAGGTAAAACACATGTACATTTTTGCACCTTTACTCTAATATTTTTTTGGGAAATTGGCAGTAAGGTCCTAAGTTATACAACACAAAGATTTTTGAAACTATTAATTTGCAGCTGAGTCGTGTAGAACATTTGAGTAATATGAGATATTTTTGGGTAAAAGCTGATATTTTTCACCAAATCCTTGGGGATAACCCCAACACCCCACAATCTTGTGAGTAGTGGATCATTTTCTTGGTCGACGACCTGACATTCCACGCTCCATTGGATGCCGTTCTCCATGTTCTCCGGTAAGTAGTGAAGAAGATTCCAACCTAGGGCCTTATTAACTCCCAAAATCCGGTGAGATTGAACAAGCTTTGACTCTGTTTGAATTTGTTCCCCGTGCCATTTGTTCATTCTTTGTTTTCAATTTTGTTTTCATTTTAAAATGAGCTAAATTATGATATAAACTCATTTCATCTTTGAGTTTATTGAGTTATGAGCGTCAAATATATTTCTTTGAAATGCAGAAGTCAAGTGTTTGATCATGGCTATGCTGGGAAAGGCAAGAGAAGCAGGGTTTCTATTGACATCTCATGTTAAGTTGAAAGGAATTCCTATTTTGCAACAATTGCATTTGGAGAAGTGGCTGATTCGAACTAGCTCAGACAGGTTATGCATTAGAAATGATGGAACCGGTTCCCTGCCTTGGTAATGGGCTTGTCTGGTTATTTCTTTTTATGCTGTGGCCCTCCTCCTGATTACCATGTTCTGGTTATAATAACCTCAGATCTCAAGTTTTCCTGGCAGTGTGTTTGGCATGCATTATATGACAATTTGAAAATTCATATTATCATGGCTATACCACTGCTTGCCCTAAAGTTTCATCCACCCAGCCTTACATTTGGTAGGTACCTCCCACAATTTTTTTCTCTAGAAGACATGGTTAAGCTTTTGAAAGGGTTAGCTGATACTAAAAGTCTAAAACACGGTAAAACTGTACATGCCCAGTTGGTTGTTAGGGATCAAAGTTCAAAAGGTAGTGATATCTCTCTAATAAACTCATTGATCAATTTATATGTCAAATGTAATCAAATACCGCTTGCTCGAAAGCTATTTGATAGAATGCACAAGAGGAATGTAGTATCTTGGAGTGCTTTAATGGCAGGATATTTGCACAAGGGGGACGAATTGGAAGTTCTTGGACTTTTTAAAGCTTTTATATTCTTGGAAAATTCATACCCTAATGAGTATATTTTTACTACGGTTCTTTCTTGCTATTCTGATAGTGGGAGAGTTGAAGAGGGAAAACAATGTCATGGGTATTTGTTTAAGTCTGGATTGTTGTTTCATCAATATGTGAAGAATGCCCTTATTCATATGTACTCAAGGTGTTTTCACGTGGAATTAGCAATGGATATTTTGGATGCAGTGCCTGGTTATGATATTTTTTCATATAACTCTATCTTGAATGCACTTGTAGAATCTGGTTATACTAGGGAAGCTCAGGCAGTTTTGGCAAGGATGATGCACCAGTCTGTAGCTTGGGATAATGTCACCTATGTTACAGTGTTTGGCTTTTGCTCTCGTATTAGAAATTTGCCATTAGGTTTGAAAATCCATGCCCAGCTGTTGAAATCTGATCTGAAGTCTGATGTCTTTGTTAGTAGCACAATGATAGACATGTATGGGAAATGTGGAGAAGTCCAGAATGCAAGAAATTTTTTTGATGTCTTGCATTATCCAAATGTGGTTGAGTGGACAGCAGTCATGACAGCTTACCTGCAGAATGGGCATTTCGAGGAAACTCTGAACCTATTTAGAATTATGGATCGTAAAGACGCTGCACCAAATGAGTGTACTTTCTCAGTGCTGCTTAATGCCTGTGCAGGTCTAGCATTATTGAGCCATGGTGATACATTACATGCTCGGGTTGAGAAGGCGGGTTTTAAGAATCATTTAACTGTTACAAATGCTTTGATAAATATGTATTCCAAGACTGGCAGCATTGATTCAGCATATAATGTGTTCTCAAATATGGTGTATCGAGATTCCATCACTTGGAATGCTATGATATGTGGGTACTCCCATCACGGTCTTGGTAGACAAGCTTTAAAAGTGTTTGAAGATATGATTTATTCTGGAGAACAACCAAACAACATAACTTTTGTTGGGGTTCTTTCTGCTTGCGCACATTTAGGCCTTGTAAAAGAAGGGTTCTACTATCTGAATTATCTCATGAAGAAATTCGAAATTGAACCAGGATTGGAGCACTACACATGTATGGTTGCACTTTTGAGCAAAGTCGGTCTTCTCAAAGAAGCTGAGAACTTCATGAAGTCAACAGAGGTCAAGTGGGATGTTGTTGCCTGGCGTACTTTGCTTAATGCTTGTCATGTTCATCGAAATTATGGCTTGGGAAAACGAATTGCAGAACATGTCATACAGATGGATCCTCGTGATGTGGGAACATATACATTGCTATCAAATATGCATGCCAAGGCAAGGAGGTGGGATGGAGTTGCAAATATTCGGAAACTGATGAGGGATAGAAACATCAAGAAGGAACCTGGGGCAAGTTGGCTCGGGATTAGAAATGAGACACACGTCTTTCTTTCAGAAGTCAGCAATCATCCCGAGTCTAGTCAAATTTTCGAGAAGGTCCAACAATTGTTGGCAATGATTAAGCCATTGGGGTATGTACCAGATACTGCTGCTGTGCTGCATGATGTGGAAGATGAGCAAAAAGAAGGTTATCTCAGTTATCACAGTGAAAAGCTTGCTATAGCTTATGGCATCATGAAAATACCTCCACCGGCACCCATCCGAGTAATAAAAAACCTTAGGATGTGTGATGATTGCCACAATGCTGTAAAACTAATTGCAAAGGTCACAGACAGGCTGATCATTGTTAGAGATGCTAACCGTTTCCATCATTTCCAAGATGGGTATTGTACCTGCACAGATCACTGGTAGGAAAGTATTGATTTTTCTCGGTTTTGGTTTTCTGAGTTGGGCTCTCTCTGGTGCTGTATATAAGTTGCCTTATACAAAAGTTTTATACTGTCATGTAATTTATTGAGCATTAATTGTTTTTATTTTTAAAATGCCTTTCTTGTCCATCTCTAATGAAGGGATTGGAGAAGAGTATATGTTTCCCAAATTTGTGGTATATGTGACTTGTATTAAATACCAGAGGTTCATTTGGTCATATTCGTAGAAGCTGCTATTAATCAGGAAGCCATTGCTATTACTCATGGAAGAGAGACTTGTTGATATGCACAAATAGTTAAGAGTGTGTCTCAAGTGAAAGAGAATTTTATTTTTAGACATATGCATTAGGTGGTTCAATTAGAAAACCAACGCACAGGTCACTAAACTGCTTTTGACTTAAAAAATGGATTTTGTAAAATTCTCAATCAAAAATCAGAATAATCATTATGTTTTGAGTCTCTGTTATAACATATATGCCATGCCATTTGTTTTTTAACTGCACATTATTCTTGTTTTTTTATGACATAAGCGTTATTATTTTCTTGGACAATTGTTGGCAAAGATTTCGATGCTTATTCTCTCTCCGTCCTTATATATAATATATATATATTTTTAATGGCCTTGTTTTGTTTTTATAAGGTTCAATTTGACTTTGTTTAAATTATAAATACACTTTTACTTATTCTCATTCTCACATCATTTATTTATCATACATTCTTTTCTTCATTTTATCATATTATTACTCTTTCTTTAGGGGCATCTTCTTTTAACAAAATTGTATTTCCTACATAATTATTTTTTATTAATTTTAACTGCTTTCTAGAATCCCATGTTATTCTTGTTTTTTTATGACATAGCGTTATTCTTTTCTCGGACAATTGTTCACAAAGATTTTGTTTTTTGGGTCATTACTAAGACTTTTTGAAGCCTATTTCGAAGTAGTTAGCCCAGAAACGTGTTTCAAATTGGGACAACAGCCTATAGCAAAAAAAAAAAAAAAAAACCCCTACACGAAGCTACGACCCCAGCCCAGTTCATTGTCTCTTTTAAAGGGGTTTAATTGGGATTACGGGCCTTTTTACTTGAGTAAAATAAGAAAAAGCCCCTATGTATTGGATAGACATTAGGCTCTACAATCAACGAGGGTTTGCACAAATAGTAAGCGGTTTGTGTTGTTTAAACAAGGTCTTGAGTTTGAGCCCTGTGAATACAGAAAAGCCCCATTGGGAGATTTTTCCACCATAGTCAGGTGTGCGACGTAGGTTAGATCCAGATTAGTTAGAGCAAAGTTTTAAATACCGGATGGATAACCAAAAATAAAATAAAAGAAAGATTAGGCTCTACATCTAATATATAATTCGCCTTGGATACTAGATGAGCAACCAAAGAAGAAGATTAGGCTCTACATCTAATATATAATGTCAAGAAGGGCTTTATAACCAAAAAAAAAAAAAAAAAAAAGGGTCAAGAAGGGCTTAATATTCTTTTTTTAAAAAAATGAGACGAGAAGGGCTTAATATTGTAAAAATTCAATTTAGATTGGTTGTACTAACAAAATCATATTTATAATTAATTTAAATAAACATAATTAATTTTTGATCTGAGAAGAAAATTTCATTTTGAAATATTCAATTTAATTATTTATTTCTATATTTTTCAAAATTTAAAATCATTAGTCTAAATATAGTCAATCCTAAACTGCTGAACATATAATTTCTTCTCAATTTCTTTGGAAACATTTCCTTTTCTTATCTTTTTTTCTCCTTATCCCTCTTCAGCCCATCTAGGTCGTTGATGAGAAGATAAGAAAAAAATCAAATTAGTATTGTGACTTTTCAAATTAATTGGATAGACATGATTTAGAGACTATGGTGAATGATGATAAAAACACAATCCTTGAATCCTTAGTCGAACTAGGCTTGGTGGCAAAAGAGAAAAACTAGGCATGCCACTGCATATTAATTGACAATGTTTGTTTTGTTAATAAAAAGAAAAAAATGATATTAACCCAAATAACAAGGTGTGCGAATTAATTTACAGTGTTCCTTCACTTTGAAGACCCAAGGTCCCCTAGTTTTTGTGAGAGGAACAAAAAAAATACCTCAAATTCATAAAGGGAGAATCACAAATAAATCTAATTGAAACATCAAAATTAAAATTCAAGTATTCACTTTTAATAAATTCTTGATCAGGCCAATAGACCTTATTAATAATTTCTAAATGTTGTTAAAAGACCATGATACCCCTTATATAGTTAAAAAGAAAAACTGAGAGCAGACTCATTTTGATTCCTTTTCGATAGAACTACAAACTAACATCGAAATCTTTGCTCGATCTGAATTTGGAATCAAAACAGCATAACTGGTCCGCATCGTGGTTTAGCCTAAATGTGTGTTTGCTAGTAATCATATCATATGTATGCGAGTTCTGTAAACAAAACAAAAAAAGTATGCGAGTTCTGTAAACAAAACAAACAAAGTATGCGAGTTCCTCCATAACTTAATAGAAGATGTCATGTTGCAAAGCTGCTTCACGGTATGCATCTCCAAATTTCCTTTGTTTTTCACTTGCTATATGGTTCAAATCCTCAGAGGATTGAAGAGGTTGTTTCTTGTTTTTATGGTTGCTTCATAGCTGTCCCCCACCCCCATAATATAATAGGAATGAGTTTGTAAAATTAAAACAAAAATTAAGGAAGAAATAAAAAAAATTAGAGTATCTGTTATGATAAGAATGTATATATAGATAAATTTAAATAATTTTGTATATAAATGAATAGTACAGTTTTAAGATAGATATTTCATATTTGTTTGTTTTATAGATATTTCATATTTGTTTGTTTTATATAAAAACAAATAATTAAACTTAAAATAAAGGGAGAACCTGACTAAATGACTAAATGAAGTTGAAATAATCAACACTGAAATCAATCATTACATCCTGTCAATTTTTCCTTTTAACTAAAGCAGGTCATTATAGTCTTTTTAACAACATTCAAATTCTTAATAAGACCTCTTGACCTGGTTACCAATTTATTTAAAGTGTAGGCTTGAATTTAGATTTTAATATATCAAAAGGATTTAATTGGGATTATCCCATTTATAAATTTCTTTGTTATGAAGATAATCAATAACAAACTTTGAAATAGAATGAAAGACCAATTTCTTGATGATTATTTGATTACATACATTGAAATAGAAATTGTTTTGAATTTTAGCACGGATTCAATTATAGATGAGTTTAACAATATGAAAACACGTAGAGTAAAAGTTAAGTGAAATGATCTTAATTTCTGCAATAGATTTCTTTCGATTTTTTTTTTTTTGGTATATTATGTTTGTGTTATAGTATTTTTCTTTCGCCCCCATCATTAAAATTCCTAGGTGCGCCATTGCCTGAGGAGTGGCCAGAAGAAGGTTCGTAGGGAAGAGGTTGTGGTGTGGAATGATGGGCAGTGATTTCCAAGGTTGAAGACTGGTTGTCGGATGATGATGATGAGGAGGATGAGGAGGAGTCTCCAATGGACAATGACGCGTTTCCTAAAAAGTCTTACAAAGATGCATGTGTGGATAATGATCCAGGATTGGGAGAGAGTGAGGAGGAATGTGATTGGTGGTGGGATGAGGGATGGAAATCTTATATCCATGTAGAGAAGACTGAGAAGGGTACAAATGTGGTTGCTTTACCTGAGTATAAAAAGAAGCTTGCTAAAAAGTGGTCAACGTCTCTTTTTGTGCATTTGTTGGGGAGAATGGTGCGGGAAGATCAGTTGAGCCATAAGTTACAACAATTGTGGGGTCGTCGCGGGGAGGTGGAGACAATGGAGATTGGGTATGGGTTCTTTTTGGTTTTGCTGAGCAGTTCTGAAGACTATGAATTTGCACTTACGGGTGGTCCTTGGTTATACTTGGATCATTACTTGGCAATGCAACCTTGGAATTGAAGGAAGACTTTGATCTGGATACTGCTGAGGTTACTAAGATCACAGCTTGGCTGAGAATTCCGATGATGCCTGTCGATTATTATGATAAGGGTTTTTTGTATGTTGTCAGTAGTCAAATTAATTGGAAAGGTGCTGAAGGTGGATATGCATAACTTGAAGCACATCAAAGCTCGTTGGTTTCAGAGACATGTGAACCCATTTGGGGAAGATGTTTTGGAGAGAAATAATTCAAGGACCAGAGAATTGAATAGGCTCAGAGTGAGTAATCCTCAAGCCGCATTATCTATATATAGTGAGTATCCGTAATGGAATCCGTACAGACACGGTTACAGGGCAATATGAACCATACACGTGGTGACAGATTACAATAGCATAGCTACACAGAATCTATACAATATCTATATAGAACTATCTAGAATACAAATATAGATTATAGTATTAACTATATACAACAACTAGCTAATTACGTTCTATCAAAAAAAAAACTAGCTAATTACTTATTAGCTCTAACATTCCCCCCAAACGAGAGGGTGTGGGACACAGTCCGAATTTTCCTCGTAAATAAGAGAATTGTGAATGAGATAAAGCTTTTGTTAGGCTATTTGCAATTTGTTGTTGAGAAAGAACATAAGGATGGATTGGTCTTGTAGTGGTTAAATATTGGAGTGAACCTTTGGCTTGTTTGTATAGGGATGGATTGGACAAGAATGTACCATCATTAACAGAAAATTGGTGATTAGTAACCATAGGGGTAGGCATAGGGGCACAATCAGTCATATTAAATGTGTGCAATAAATCCATAATATACTTCCCTTGCTTCAAGTAAAGACCAATGGCATCTCTAACTGTTTCTAAACTAAGGAAGTAGTACAAAGGCTCCATATCTTTAAGAGAAAATGTGTCATTGAGCTGAAAAATAAAATCTCAGACATAATGAGAATTATTCCCAGTGGCTATGATGTCATCCACATATACTAGCACAAATATAATAAGAGACCGATTTCTAAGAAAGAAAAGTGAAATGTCACTCTTGGAAATTTTAAAACCCCAGTAAATCAGGGTACACCGGAGGCGATTAAACCAGGCATGAGGAGCCTGTTTCAGCCCATAAATGGCTTTAATCAGTTTACAAACATGAGTAGGCTTTCTAGAATCACAAAACCTAAAGGGTTGACGCATATAGACATTTTCTTGAAGAAAGCCGTTCAGAAACGCGTTATTAACAGCTAGTTGCTTAATTTCCCAGTTAAACGTAACAACCAGAGTAAGAATTGTTCTTGCAGTAGTAGGTTTGATGACCGGAATGAAGGTATCAAAATAATTGATGCTTGAGGCTTACTGGAATCCTTTTGCCACGAGACGAGCTTTGTGTTTGAGAATTGACTCATCGGCGTTAAATTTCGTCTTGAATATCCAACGACAATCGACCAGGTCTTAAGATTTGTGCGGAGGAACTAAAACCCATGTCTAGTTACGGAGCAAAGCATTGAATTCTTCTTCCATAGCACGTTTCTAGTGCAGTAAGGTGAGTACTTCAACCGTGGTTCACGGTGAATTGGCTTGAGACATGGTGGCCGTCATATCGATGTGGAGAAGGCCGACAAATGGGTGGCGAGGTTGGGTGACGCCGACCTTTGCCCTAGTGACCATGTGGTGTCGAGTGGATCTGGAACCGGAGCTGGAGTTGGAGTGTGATATGAATGAGTGTCTTGGGCCTTAATTTAGGCCTGACTTGAAGAGTGGCTAGAAACCATATCTGGACTTGAGTCTTCGCTGATAGTCATACTTGGACTTAAGTCATTAGAGGATGGTTGTATATTAGCAAAAGGTCCACTAGTCATTGAAGTTGAGCTCGTGGAAGAGGTGACTGAGCCTATCACTGGAGACAATGAACTAGGAGGCACATCAATGATAAGAGGAATATCAGTGTTGACTGAAGGTGTCATGGCAGCTTTATTGTGAAATAAACCTGAAACACATGGAAAAACAGAGTAGTCAAAGATAACATGCCTAGAAATATAGAGTCGACCAATGGAGCTAAGACATTTGTACCCCTTCTACTGTGATGAAGGACCAAGATAAACACACTGAGCACTGTGATATTGAAGCTTATGCATATTATAGGGTCTCAAATACGGATAGCAAGCACAGTAGGAGGTCTTCATTCTTTGATAGTCTGGTTCTATTTGAAATAAGCAAAATAGGGGTGATTTATTTCCAATGATAGGTGAAGGAAGACGATTTATTAAATATACTGCCATCTAAAAAACATCTGTCCAGTATCTTATTGGTAAATGTGTTTGAGCAAGCAATGTTAAACCCATTTCTACTATGTAGCGATGTTTTCTCTCGACCCTTCCATTTTGGGTTAAAGTATAGGGACATGTGTAACGGATGATAATTCCTGCTTCATTTGTAATAGGTATGAATGGTTTGAACTCAGTACCGTTATCATTTTAACAGTGGTATTAAATTGATTATCAATGTAATGGTGAAAATAATTAAAGGCATTAACTGCTTCTCCCTTGTGTTTAAGGGGATACAACAAGGTATAGTGGCCAAAATCATCGACAAAATGGATGTAATAGCGATAGCCATGTACATATTGCATTGGGGATGGTCCCCATAGATCAGTATGGATGAGTTCAAAAGGAATAGCGGCATGAGACATTGACATGGAAAGGGTAATATCTTGGATTTTCCATATTGGCAGGCGACACAAACAAAACTTGCATTTTCTCTAACATTAACATTACAGTTTTGTAGAATTTGGTTTAAAACCTTTTGGTTGGGATGTCGTAATCTACAATGCCATTGTAAAATAAGATCATCATCCTTCTTGAATGCAATTTCCATGTTGATGGTAACAGGTAAGACTTTATTCATGGGGTATAGGCCCTATCTTGACACTCCCTTCAATAACACTTGATCTGAGCCTTTTTCCTTCACAACACAACCATCATTAGTGAAAACAATGGAGACTGGATTATCCTTAATAAGTTTATTAACACTTAAAAGATTTTTAGTTGTGAATGGAACCATTAGAACTTCCTTTAAACTGAGGTTAGAGTTAGAGCAAGAAACAGAGGCAGAGCCAATGCCATGGATTTTTGCCTTGCTGCCAGTACATGTATATAAACTCATATTACCTAATAGGGTAATGGAGTCAAGTTGAGCTGGATTTGAGGTCACATGATGGCTTGCTCCACTGTCCATATACCATTCAGGGTCAGAAACAACCTGGGGATCAACATAGAAAGCCTGAGGTGTTGTGTGGGATAGAGCTTCGACCTTATGTAGGCTCTTGGTGTTGGTACCAGGTGTGAAAATAATGACCATATCGATAGCAATAGTCACAATAGGGATGTCCTTCCTGATAGTTTTCGCGTCCACCTCAGGAGCGTTGGCCACAAGAGCCACGATACCCCCTCCATGCTCCATGAGTTGCATGTTGGCCAGAGGGGAATGAACAGTCAGAAGCAGAGGATTCACGTGTTGCAACATTGGTCGAAGGTTGAATGGACATGGTTGCAAACTGATTGAGTTGCTCTAGGAGACTCTCAAATGCCATTAACGGAGCTTGAGTTTCAACCCAAGTCAGACCAGCTTGATCAATTAATTTGACCACAATAGCATTGTATTCTTCATCTAAACCATTGAGTGTATGTAAAATCAGCTCACTAGTGGAGATAGGTGCCCCAGCAAGCATAAGTGGATATGAGATGTTTTCCATTTTGGCTAGGTATTCATCCATACGCATTCCATTTTTCCTGGTATGATGGAGTTTCGACTGATAAATTAGAACACGAGACCGTGAGAACACACTCGTCAATATCCGAGCACTGGTCCAGAGATCGAGAGCAGTCCGGTAGTGGAGTAGTTGAGCTCCAACCTCTTGAGTCATGGTATTGCAAAGCCATCCAACAAGCATTCTGTCCACCACATACCATTGCTCAAACTCTGGGTTGGAGACGAGAGTTGACGAGCTTGAGACAAGGTGTTTTTCCGGCGGAACAGTGCCAATACCATTGGTATGAGCTTGAAGTTTGTTTCCTTCAATGAAGGGAAGGACGATTGATTCCCATACAAGAAAGTTTGTTCTATTGAGTTTATAATGGCTGTGGTCTGACTCGGAGAATGAAATAGGGAATAGGTTGTTAATAGCTCTTAACAACCGACGATGGCGTGACCTCATCAGAAGTTTGTGATGATTGAGACATGATTTAATACACCTAAAGATGGGATTGCTCTGATACCAAGAAAGAAATCAAGGACTAGAGATTTAAATAGGCTCAAAGTGAATAATCCTCAAGCCGCATTATCTATATATAGTGAGTATCCATAATGGAATCCGTATAGAGACGGTTACAGGGCAATATTAACCATACACATGGTGACAGATTACAATAGCATAGCTACATAGAACCTATATATGTAGAACTATCTAGAATACAAATACAGATTATAGTATTAACTATATACAACAGCTAGCTAATTACATATTAGCTCTTACATGGAGGATGAGGAAATGCAAGGCAATGTTGTTAATCGGGATCATATGCTGGTGCCTATGCAGTAATGGATTGTTGGTGGGGCCTCTTATTTCTTGTTTGTTATTATGATTTTTATGTTATGGAACTGTCGAAGTGCTGGAAGGGCCTCTTTTCGTCGATTATTAGGAGATCTCTGAGAAATCCAGGTTCGATATGTTTGCTCGATTAGAACCAAGACAAGCAGGTGACAAAGCTAAAGCAATTAGTCTCAAGCTTGGATGGACTTCTATACATACTGTGGAAGCTAGGGGCTTCAGAGATGGGATTTAGCTATATTGGAGTGATGCAATTAATTTCTTCGTGTTTTCTTCTGGTGACCAGTTTATTCATGGGGTGGTTCTTGATAGTGATGGGGGTGAATGGTTTCTAACTTTTGTCTATGGAAATCCAAATTTTGCTATTCGCAGGAATTTATGGCATGCTCTTCGTGATTTACAATCTTCAGTTAATGATCATTGGGTTATTATTGGAGACTTCAATGTTGTGCCTAGTGTTGAGGATCGATTAAGCAGATAGTCGAGACAGAATGGTGGTGCAGAGAAGGAATTTTATAACTGGATAACTGAGAGTGAATTAATTGACATCGGTTTTAGTGGTCCCAGATATACTTGGGGGAGTAGGGGGAGCCAGAGCTGAATAGACAGTTTTTATTAATGCTGATGAGTGGCATGAGAGCTAATTTTCGAATGCTTCCGTTCTTCACTTTCCTAAATTTAAATCTGATCATTGCCCTATTTTGTTGAAAACTGATAATCAGGTCCCTCCAAGATCATGTAATCCCCCTTTTTATAGATTTTTTGCTCCGAGGATTCTTCATAATGAATTCTCGAACCTTGTCAAATCTAGCTGGATGGTTGATCAGGATTGGAATAAGTCTGTCCCTGACTTCAAGCAGAAGGTAATGGTATGGAATAGAGATGTCTTTGACAATGTGCGTGGAGGAAGGAACGAATATACTAGAGACTTGAAGGAGTTAATAACAAAATAGCTTCTTCGGGTTCTTCGAGAAGACTAGAGAGAATTCGAGACGAGTTATGGAATGAGTTGGAGGAAATACTTAAGCGGGAGGAACTGATGTGGATTCAATACTCAAGGGTGAAATGTTTTGTTGATGGTGATCGTAACGCGCGATACTTTCTTTCCATGGCGAATGGTAGCTAGACACAGGAGAAACAGAATAGTAGAACTTAAATTGGAGTACGGGATTTTGTCCAATGATGCGGATGAGATTATGGTAATGGGTAGTAAATTTTTTACTGATTTGTATGCTGAGGAAGGTCTATGCTGAGTTCTCTGATTTTTGGATGTACTTATCTGGCTTTGGATGAGGTTCAATTGGGGGTTTTAGACCTGTGGTGGAGGACGAAATTAAACGTGCGTTGTTCCACATGGGGCCTTGAAAGGCACCAGGACCGGATGGTTTGAATCCTCTTTTTTATGGAGTCAATGGTTTGTAAAAGGACGCCAAAGCAAGGATAATATTATATTGGCCCAGGAGATTATTCATTCATAGTTTGAAGAGTATAAACGAAGATTCATGGCTATTAAAATAGATTTTGAGAAAGCTTACGACTGTGTTAGATGGGATTTTATTTTTTATTGTTTGAAGGAGCTCAGGTTTCCTGAGTATATCTGGCGTGTTATTGAGGCTTGTGTTTCTACCCCAGATGAGGAAACTATGGAATGGTTCACCTGCGAGTGAATTTTTGCCATCCTGTGGTGAGAGGCAAGGAGATCATATTTCCCCCTATCTCTTTGTCTTAGCAATTGAACGATCGGGACATTTAATCCAGGATGCTGTGATTAATAATGGAGATTGGCTTCGTTTCAAGCTAAGCAAGAGAGGTGCTCTTATTTCCCACTTATTCTTTACTGATGACTTGTTTTATTCGTCGAGGCAGATATGGATCAGGCTGCTATTATAAAAGCTACTTTGGATGGGTTTTGTGAGGCCTCGGGCCAGAAGATAAACGCTTCAAAGTCCAGGACATTTTTTTCTAAAATTGTGAGTCATATATGGTGTACAGAAATAAGTGAATTTTTTAATTTTACCCCCTGCACGAATTTGGGAAAATATCTGCATGTTAGATAAAACGGATTCACGTTTATATAGTTGGAACCTGGCTAGTCGTCATACTCTGGTTTCATCTATAGTTTCGTCAATGCCTTATTATTATACCATGCAAACAATTCCACTTACTATAGGAACGTGCAATGAGATTGATAAAAAATGTCGACTATTTCTAATTAATCGAAGAGATTTACTGTGATGTTCCCATTGAGAGGTGGTCGACGAATGGTCAGTTCTCAATCAAGTCTATTATGGACAATTTTCTGTCCAGTGTTTGACCCAGATCAAGGATATATTGTGGTGGTCTGTTTGGAAGTTGCATGTTCCTCAACGTTACTGCATGTTTCTACGATTATGCTGTCATGATAGACTGCTTACGAACATGATGAAATTCGTTCGAGGGCTTCATCGTACGGGTCTCTGGCGCGTATGTGGCAACGAGCAATAAACTATATATCATGCATTCTTTGAGGGATTGTTCTAATGTCCGAAAGGTTTGGGAGGTGTTTCCACCGAAGGGTGCTCAATGGAGATTCTTTGGTTTTTCTGAACTCCGAAACTGGATTTTAATGGTGTCTTCGATCAGAGTCGTAGCTCGATTCTGGGTTATGAATAATTAGCTCATTTCACAAAACGTTTAGTTCAGAACAGTTTCTCAAGATTTCATATAGATAGAGATGTCAAGTCACTTGGAGAAGTATTTTAGAATTCTCATATTCTAAAGGTCATCTTTAAATGTCTTTTTCTAAAAATACTAAGATTCACTTACAATAAGTTCAATATTTTGAGATTATTCACCGGGCACTACGAAAGATTTGGAGAAATAAAACTAAGCGAAATTAAAATATGATCACACATACACACCCAAAGAGACACGAGCATAAAAAAAACCAATAGGCTTTGACTTTAATGAAGGCTAAAGGAACATTTTTTTGGGACAAAAATGCTAAAGCCCCGTTTGTGATTGAGTACGCAACATTAAAATAGATAATTTGGGAATAGCCTCATTTTTAGAATAAGAGCCGGCAAGTGGAGTGAAGTGGATTCATCGTCATAATTCATAGTTAAGCTCTAATGAGGTCTCATTGGTGTATTAGTGGACTCGATCATAATGGCAAATACTTTTAGTTAAATAGTAACACACACACACACACAACTGACACAAGACCAAGTTGTGGCAATTAAAGTTGGAATCATGATCATGTGGTTGTAGACACTTGACCGTAAATAATAAAATTAGCCAAAGAGGAGCATGCTTTAGAGAGAGATAAATACGCCACAAATCTTGATTCCTGTTGACATTGTGCCCTCTAACTAATAACCACTAGACTTCTTATTCATAAACAAATGTAGAATTTGGATGCTTCAACCACTCCGGGCAGATATTTAATTTCTTTTTATTATGTACAATTTTTTGGATTTTTTCACTGGTATATGATGCTACTAGCAATCCACTAGTTTAATGTACGTGAATGGAAGTCCACAACGGGGTGCTACTTCTAAGTAATTATTATGGCTGCATACCCATAATTTAAATATGAGATAATTGGTTAAGCTAGAATGATACTAGCCGATCAATTTGGTACTTTTTTTTTTTTGATGCAGTGTATGATATCTAGTACTATGAGATCAAATTCGAGTATAATTGAGTAAGGGTAGAAACAAGCCAGACTTTGGCTAAATATGTCTAAAACTGTAACAAAGGCCTAAAACCTGAGCCTAGGCCTATATATAGATTTTTTTTTTGGCTCAGACCTGAGCCTTCAAAAGGTCTGAAGACTTTTTGCAAGCCTACTTATGATGTATGCCTTTAAATAGGCTTAAAAATTAGGGCTTAAAGGCTTATAATTTAAAGCCTACAATGTTATTTAAATAAAATTTAATTCTTATAATTTAATAAATCTAAATTAAAATTTATTCAAAATAAAAAAACTATCATTTGAGTTTTAAATTATAGAGAACCAACCCACTATGATAATTTAATAATTTTATTTTTAAATTAAAATAAAAAATGATAAAAATATAAATATAACAGAGACACATATAATATAAACAAAAGTATATTTTCAAATGTATAAACATGTCAGGTTTTTATAGAATGGGTCTAATCTGTTTACAAATTTAGGCCTCTAAATATGCCTTAACTGGCCTTTTTGTATATAGATCGGGCTAAGTTAAGCCACGACCAGGTCAGTTTGTAAGCCACTTAATAGGGGTCGACCTATTTTCACCCTTATTATTGATTTTAAGCATAGATACTTTTTTTTAAATATATATATATATATATATATATATATATATTTATATGGGCTCAAACCTAATATTTCATACTCAAACAAACATAGCCCATTCCATTTAGATCTAGAATTGATTTGGGGTTGGAGGGCCACGTTCTAATTAGGAAAAGGGTGTTGGCTAATTAATTATTATTATATATTTATTTATTTGATACAGTCAGGTATATTTTAATGATTAAAATATTTGTTGTTGCAGTTAGTGGTAGAGGCGGCTCGTGTTGGGCACTGTGCTAAGCGGCAGAAACATGGACATGTTCGTATTACTATGTCTTAAATAATTCTTAAAGTCAATTATATATTCCAACCTTTTAGTACCTATTTTAATTTTAATTTTTAAGCATGTCTTTCAACCAAAAATTACTACTTTTGTTATCATAAATAGTTCCATCGCTCAGCTCACTGATTTTTTTAAAATTATGCATTTCTGCTTTATATAGAATTTTAAGATTAATCATTACTCATAAATTTCGTAATTGTTTTATAAATTTTAAATTATATATAAATTTGTCATTTTTCACTTGATTAACAACACAAAATGCATAAATTGTGATGAGACATATCTCGATTAACAACACAAAATTATTCTGAGACATGATAAATTGAAGTATATACATTTTGTGTTGTTAATAAACGTGTGAAATATAAATATACGAAAAACAAAGTCTTTTATAGTAATTTTCCCCGATTTTTAAAATTATACTTTATATAGAATTTTAAGATTAATCATTACTCATAAATTGTTTTTATTTTATATATTAAGATCGTGTGATGAGAATATCTCTTATTCTCCTAGTATTTATCATAAATATAAGGCAAAGTTTATTCATAAATTTTATCATATATTTAAGATCAAATGGTATTAGTTATTCATCGTGAGAATGTCACTTCATAACATGCACAAAAATTAATTGAGATACTGAGCATTATTTTAAAGTATTAAATTTGCATATATTAAAAATTAATTTATAATAGCGTTATTTGAAAAAATATTGTAGATACTACATATATAAAAAAATTAATTTAAAATACTGAGTACTATTAAAAGAACATCTTAAAATATTGGATGTTTCTTAACCCATTTAATAGAAACTTTGAATTAAGGTATTATATTTCCTATCAAATCTAATATCTAATTAACTTATATATTAAGGATAATCAAATCTAATATCTAATTAGCTTATATATTAAGGATAATATAGAACATCGTTTTTTTTTTTTAAAAAATTTTGTGGTTCTCAACTCTTTTGAATGTTGAAGGTTATAAAAAATATATTTTAAATTTGAGGTAATATTTCAATATTTAAAATAACGGGTTAGGTTTCTCTCTTAATATTTTTTCATTATCTCTCATCATCTTTACATCATATCCCTTCAATCAATCACAATATCACTTTAATATCTTTATTCTATTCCCAATCAATGGCCCAAATGGCATGATGGGGAAAAAAAGAAAAAGTATGAAGAGAACATCCTCTTCAATAAAATAACATCAAACACGATTAAGTTATTTCTTAGTAGCATTTAACACATTGTTATTATTTTTCAGATATATCAATTACCTTTGATGTTAATTTTCAGTTACATTCAGCATCTTAATCTTATTTATAATTTAAGATGCTAGATACTATAAATAAGATTAGGATGTTAAATGTAATTAGAAAATAACATTAAAAAGTTGGAACTACGGAATACGAGTACTAATTTCCTATTGTGGATAATGATGTACGGATATCTATTTTTTAATATATATATATATATATATATATATATATAAAAGGAGAATAAGTAGTGGTACAGTGCTAATTATAATCCAAATCCCAATTCCAATGAAAGCGCACTTTGGCAGAGGGGAACAAAAACAAAAGATGAAACACACGTGGATACGATGAAATGTTGAGGTTTCATTGGAGGAACGTTTTTCAATTCTGATTTAATTATCTCTCTAAACATGTGCTTAGGTCTTAATTGCCTAATTAGTAGGCATGTCCCCCCAGCCTATAGGAACTGTTTTTTATTTTATGTGACAAAACCTATAACAAAACAAAACAACACACTGTACTATATTTGTATTATTCTTCATTAAAAATATAAATTGTTATATTAATTAATAATAAAATTTGCTTCGAGTTTGACAAGCCAAGCATGCACCGTTTCTCTCTCTCCCCCACTACTTTGTGCTACATTTTTATTCCTTGGCTTTTGCAAGTGTTCGAAAGACTAGTCCCCTTTTGACATGTGCTTGTGGATTCTAATTCTCCCATTAATTAATTATATAATTCGGATCGATTTACTTTAGGGGAATTTTTCAGTTAATTCTCCAACTTATGAAACACATTAATTTTTCATTTTTATTTTTTTGCTGTATTTTCCAAAGCATGATATTTTTTCCAAGACTTATGGCAACTTTTATTTAAAAAAAATGGTTAAGTTACAAATTTGTCAACGAACTATTATCCGAAGAGTGTCTGGCATAAAAAACAATTGAAGGGACTAAATTGGCTAACGAACTATTAAAAAGTGAAAAAAAAAAAAACAATTTTGAGCAGATTCACCAACGAACTATTATCTCATCACTGTCTTGGTGTCTCCGTTTTCTATTGACTGTCACAGTGTCGGCGACTTCGGCATCTCCAAAGCTTTCATTGTTGCTGGGTGTTCGACTCACTCTCTTAAACTCATCCAGCAGTCCACAGCTTTCGACCAGCACTCGCCTTGCACCCTAGTTTCGTCCCTCCGATGCCACAAGCAGGAATCGCCGCTGCCACAGCGTTTGCTCACATGGGTCCCATCTCTGTTGGTGTTTGTCTTATCCAACAAGAAGGCTTAACCGCTCTTTTCTCCCGTGTCTCCTCCACTATCCTACGCCAGTGTCTCATATTTTAACGTAGTAGTGATAGTTTTTTTTAAAATAGTTATTTGGTATTTTTTCCCCACTTTTTAATAGTTCGTTAGTCAATTTGGTTCTTTCAATTGTTTTTTGTGTTAGACACTCGTCAAATAATAGTTCGTTCGCAAATCTGCACCTTAACCCTAAAAAAAATTGATATTTGTGCCTGTGTTGTTTGATGTTCAAGACAACAATGTAAATCATAAACATATGCTCTTTTCATCTTATAATTCGCTTTCGACTTATTTTGCTCGAATCAATAAAAACACTCAAACTCATTAATTTTGTCTCAGTATTTAATAACTTTCCACCTTTATCATTATTTAAAAAACACTCTGCTCTAAGAGCACAAAGTTAATACTCCATCCTATCTTTGATATAAGATATATTTGAAGAATTGATTTTGGTCATAAATATAAAACAAAATCTTTACATTTGTTAAATGTCTTTTAATTTACCCCTATTGATGCTCCTCAACAATAATTATGTAAGAGAGGGAATTAATAAAGATAACTATGGTGTTTTAGAAAATAAAAATTAATTGATTTAATCAACTTTCTTAATCTAATTAAATAAGATAAATATATCTTATATTAAGGATTAAGAAGTACAATAATGAATGAATGATAAATTTGTATATTTTTGTGAAAAATTAAATAATATGACATATAAATAGGACAGCAATATATTATCTCTCTTCCTTATATATATATATATATATATATATATATAAAGACTAAATGTAACAATGATTAGATTTAATACCTTTTAGTATAAATTTTATTCAAGTCCTTAGGTGACAATTTTTTAAAATATTATTTGTGATAAATTTTTTTTAGGAGTTTAATTAAAATTTTGGTTTTTAGATAATTCAGAATAAAAAGTTTAAAATTTGTCTTGTAAATATTTTTGATTTTGTGTCATCAACTTTAAATTTCACTTTACACTAGCTACCTATATAGGAAGCATATTTTGAGGATCCAAGTGTTATATTCTTAATGGGAAAGTAGGTTTTGTAGGATAAGTTTGGTTGTTTTTGTAATCACACTTGCTTTGTCATCCCATTACACAAAGTGCTTTTATCTTTATATCTTTATTTCTCAACATTCATATTCTCTCCCAGCCCCCCCATGGCCGAGCTAGCGTTTTCAAGGAAAATTCTTGGCTCTTTAATATAGAAAGCTCTTTTTCAAAAAGAAGCAAAAAAGAAAGAACAGTAGAAAGTTTGAGATCTTTCTCACATTTCATGTCAAAATTTGTCTCCAATAATTTTCATATGAATTATTTTTTTAAAAAAATTTAATGAATAATCTATAAATATTTATTAATTTAATCATAATAGAGCACACACACACACACACAAATAGGTTTGATTCAAAACTCTAACACATTTATCTATTAAACATTTTATTTATTCAGAATTTTCCATATATAATGTATATATACCATAACATTGATGTTTCGCTTAGTGTTGTTTATTTCATTAATAACAGTGAGATCAAATACTAATAAACTTAACCCCTTTTAAACAAGATATTATGGTGTTTGTGTTTAGTAAATTGAAGAAAAATATATGTGAGAAGAGTTTCTCACAATATAGCAATAATGGCTACGAGATCGATAATTATTCACAAAAACATATTTATTTTATATATATATATATATATATATATTACATTTATTCTCAATGATTAAGCCATTTGAAATTATGCTGTAAACAATCCTTCTTGGTTAGCATTTATCCAAAGTAAGTGCCTACTTTAATCATTTTCAATTTAGGAGTTGTATGGTATTTTAAATGAACCAATGAACAATAAAAAAAATTAAACGATATACTTTTTTTTTTTTTTTTTGCGAACGATATACTATTATTTAAGGAGAAAATTTCCATTTAAATACCAAATGAATTTGTGAAATCCTCGAAGTCCGTCGAATTTGCAAAAAGACTTAAAGGTGACAAGGACTTTTAAGGGTTTTGCAAATTTGCGCTAAATGACCATTTTGCCCTTAGTTCTAAATAATTAAAAAGAAAAACAAAAATACCCCCGATGGGCCCCATCTTGGCGGCCACCGTAGGAGGGTTATTATTATTTTTTTTTGGGCGGGTGAGGTGTTTTGTCAAAAATCAAAACAATTTTTTGCAAATGTGGGGGGGTAGGGTTCGAACCCCCACCCCCACTCAAAACCAAGTCCCAACCTGGTTGGGCTACTTGGTTCTCTTATTATATATATACACTAATAAATATATATATTCTTCTTAACATTTTTTCAATGATATTTACAAGTCCAAAAGCGCGATTTACAAGTCCAAAAGCGCAAATTACCGGTCTTTCTTTAGGGTTCCTTTGATGCATGTTTTGAAAAAAAAAAAAAAAAAAAAATAATGCATTATTATAAGTCTAAAAGCGCAAATTACAAGTCCAAAAGCGCAAATTACAGTGCTTTCTTCAGGGTTCCTTTGATGCATGTTTTGAAAAAAAAATGCATTATTACAAGTCCAAAAGCGCGATTTACAAGTCCAAAAGCGCAAATTACAAATCCAAAAGCGCAAATTACCAGTGCTTTCTTCAGGGTTCCTTTGATGCATGTTTTGTAAAACAAAAATAATAATAATGCATTATTACAAGTCCAAAAGTGCGATTTACAAGTTTAAAAGCGCAAATTACAAGTCCAAAAGCGCAAATTACCGGTGCTTTCTTCAGGGTTCATTTTTTACTCTTTGATGCATGTTTTGTAATTCGTGCTTTTAGACCGGTAAATCGCGCTTTTGGACTTGTAAATCGCGCTTTTGGACTTGTAATAATGCATTTTTTTTTGTTTTACAAAACATGCATCAAAGGAACCCTAAAGAAAGCACTGGTAATTTGCGCTTTTGAACTTGTAATTTGCGCTTTTGGACTTGTAATAATGCATTATTTTTTTTGTTTTTCAAAACATGCATCAAAGGAACCTTGAAGAAAGCACTGGTAATTTGCGCTTTTGAACTTGTAATTTGCGCTTTTGGACTTGTAAATAGCGCTTTTGGACTTGTAATAATGCATTATTATTTTTTTGGTTTTTCAAAACATGCATCAAAGGAACCCTGAAGAAAGCAATGGTAATTTACGCTTTTGGACTTGTAATTTGCGCTTTTGGACTTGTAAATCGCGCTTTTGGACTTGTAATAATGCATTTTTTTTTTTTTTTTCAAAACATGCATCAAAGGAACCCTGAAGAAAGCATTGGTAATTTGCACTTTTGGACTTGTAATTTGCGCTTTTGGACTTGTAAATCGCGCTTTTGGACTTGTAATAATGCATTTTTTTTTTTTTTTTCAAAACATGCTTCAAAGGAACCCGAAGAAAGCACGGTAATTTGCGCTTTTGGACTTGTGAATCGTGCTTTTAGACTTGTAATAATGCATTTTTTTTTCAAAACATACATCAAAGGAACCCGAAGAAAGCACTGGTAATTTGCGCTTTTGAACTTGTAAATCGCGCTTTTGGACTTGTAAATACCATTGAAAAATGTTAAGAAGAATATATATATTTATTAGTGTATATATATAATAAGAGAACCAAGTAGCCCTACTTGGTTTTGAGTGGGGGTGGGGGTTCGAACCCCTACCCCCCACATTTGCAAAAAACTGTTTTGATTTTTGACAAAACACCCCCCCAAAAAAAAAAAAAAAACCCTCCTACGGTGGCCGCCGGCGGTGGTGGCCGGTCGCCGGCGGTGGGGCCCATCGGGGGTATTTTCTTTTTTCTTTTTAATTATTTAGAACTAAGGGCAAAATGGTCATTTGGCGCGAATTTGCAAAACCCTTAAAAGTCCTTGTCACCTCTAAGTCTTTTTGCAAATTCGACGGACTTCTGGGGTTTCACAAATTCATTTAGTATTTAAATGAAATTTTCCCTTTAAGTAAGAAAAAAATGAAAAATAATGTTATTTTTTCATTTTTCATTTCCAAATTCCAAATAGAACATTAAACTGCCATTGATGGAGCTAAACTGCTTTAAAAGTCGAGATTCTGTAGAGGAAAAGCAGATTTTTCTCTTCCTTCTATCTCAATCTGAATTCGCAACCCCACCCCACAGAAAGTCTTCAAAAGCACTGAACTCATTTTCTGTTTGCATCTTTTCCTAAAAGAATTAATATTGTCTGTTCCTGTTAATAACTTATTGATTTGATTTTTTCCTAAAAGATACTATGAACATATGAAGTAACCCAAAAAAAAAAAAAAAAAAAAAAAGGCAAAACAACTAGAATAAAGCTTTTATCCATTAAATGGAGTTACTTACTTAGGTGTTGTTTTGTCTGTCAACAATCAAATCTTTAGATAATTATGCTCTATCAACAATAAAAACTTTAGATAGATTATTAATTAAAAGATCTCACTTAATAACTTCATTGAGTGTTCTCTACATTGTTTGATCAATCTCCTTACTGACACATCTGAGGTTCTTTTTTATTGCATACATACCACGTTAACTGATTTTCTATAATTTTCTCTTAAACAGATGCTACTCCAACTCCTCATTGTGGACATTATCATTTCTTGTACATAACCACATATTCATCTTGCCACCTTGCTCAGCTAGGCTATCTCCACTTTATGCTCGTGTTATCCCTTCAAAACATTCATTACCACAAGGGATTGTTAGTTTTATAACAGTGAGGTGAAATTTTCCTTTTATCTTATAATTTCCGATAACAAATAACTCCAGTGACTTTTGTCCCACAAAAAGTAATAAGAAAAGCAGAAAAGAAGAAAAAATTGTGAATTTTCTTTTGTTATTGGAAAGCTCAGCAAGAGAAATACGTGAGACCCATTTGTTTTCTGGTGTAGTGATTTGCTGATGATACTCACGTGGCTGAAATTCAATGAGGATGACAGTAGAAGAAGGAAAAAAAAAAAAGAGAAAAAAAAAGGGGGTTCGCTTCAAATTCAACAAAAATGAAATATCAAACAATATCGGAGTTATATATACATATGGCCCTGATGCTTCTACAATTTCGAGTGTGGGAAAATGGACCATCACATTATGATTATTATGTGTTCCAACGAAAATTAGTGAGCTTAGTAGTGATAGAGATTGAAGAAGAGGCCATGGTGGTGTGAAGAAAGAAACCTTCCAATCCGTTTCTGTTTTGGTGGGTTTAAGAGGACTTGTCATCTCCCAACTTGGCGCTTCCAATATTCTTTCGTTGGTCAATTACAAGTCACTTGCTTTCGTTGTTGTTATCCTCTTTCGCTACACCTGAACCAAGAAGAACCACAAATTTTGAACTGTGCTTTTTGTGAAACACTGAAATTTCTGTTGCTGTGAAGAACTACTGAAGATTTATGCTTTCCCACCACGTGAAGTTAGTCAGTAAAAGATTCTCCAAATCTTTGGGAAAAAATGAGCACCAAAGCTTTTTCGTTTTAATAAGATGATCAAGGGTTAATTATATTGTGACTATATATTAATTTAATTCTTTTAAAAAAAACCCCATTGGGAGATTGACTCTCCTACTATAACCAGGTACGCGATCTAGATCGGATTCGGATTAGTCAGTAAAGGCAAAACTCAGGATATCGGATAAAAAAAAAAAAAAAAAAAACCCTCTAAACAATATTGTGGTTGAAAGTGATCGATATGAGAGAACCAAAAAAAAGGGAATAAGTGAGGTCTAATTCTGTAGTCTTTCGGTGGCATAGGTGGATTTTTCTTATAAAATTCATTCAGATAATTATATTGTTCTACTTTATACGCATCTTTATTCTTTTGCCTCTCTATTATTATTTTTCGTACGTTTGACATGCAATTATTTCTATATTGAAGGGTTAAGTAGAAGTAACCGGTTTGAACAACACTATCTTCGGTTCTACTTATAAGAACGAGTTGACTATTTTTTTTTTTAGAAAGATTAAGGAAGCTAAATAAGTTACTTAATCATATCCTATGTTGGGTATCCTTAGATTATATATTAGTTTATTAGTCAAATCAATTAGTTTGGAGAAAAATAAAAATAAAAATACTCTAAAATAATATAATTAACTTCCTTAATCTTTTCAAAAAAGTCAACTTGATCTTATAATTAGGATCAAAGGAAGTAATTTGATTTCGATTTGAAAGAGAGTAACTAATAATAAATTTTTTTGGCTGTAGTGGAGCTTGAGCTTTCTTTTGTTAAGTTATTCCGATCAAGATTCACCAAATCTGGGAAAATAAATATTGAGCCCATAAGAGCTAGATTTGGCATGATAAATCATAATTAGCTGCTTCAACCTTACTTTTAATTACTTCAATATATTAATGATTAGTTGCTTCAACTGTGTTGTGTCACTTTACAGTTAAATGTTGAAAGACAGGAGCATCAACCAGTAAGAAAATTGCAGACATAGGGTATAGAAGGAAAGGAAAAAGTGGTCACAATAATTCATAATATAAAATGTTTGTTCGGTGGGGAAGGATATGTGCTCTATTATTTATGTTGAGTAGTGGAGTTGTTAAGTTTAAAGAATAATTAAAAAAAAATAAAGGGAAACATATGATGTTCTAGTATAGTATAGTATTCCCTTCGGTCTTAAATATAAGATCAATGTTGACTATTTTTTGGAAAAATTAAAGAAGTTAAATAAGTTACTCAATTATATCATATGTTGTATATTTTTATATTATATATAAATTTATTAGTCAAATTAATTAATTTGAAGAGAAAAATAAAAGCATAAATATTCTAACTTAATTTAATTAATTTTATTAATCTATCAAAAAAAATAATTTTATTTTATATTTAGGAGCGAACAAAGAAAGTATGTAAAATGAATAATAGATATGTCTTCTGGTCTGAATAAGATGAAGAAAGTGGTTATGATGGACGTGAAGGATGGTACCAAATATGAAACTATGAAAGCTGACCCCATACATTGTGTATTTATCTGAAACACTTTAGAAATGGAGAGAGAAAGAGGGAGAGAGAATCTTTTTGCTTTCTATTTTCTTCTCAGTCTATGAACAAGCCAGTTGTGTTATATATAGACATATAGTTTAAGTCTGCAGTTGTTTGTTTCTGTAAAAGCCCAAAATTCCACAAAGAAGAGGTACAATGCCTCAGGCTTTCAAAACAGTAAATGCATTTTACGTATCCTGTGCAGATAGGACACTTCCTTGATATATTTATAGTAAAATTATGTGTTTTCCCCCAGACACACATATATATGCATGAAATTTATTACTTATGAATAGTATGATTTGTTAATTATACATATTGATATTTATTTTTTAATGTGTTATATACATGTGTGTGTAGCAGAGACAAATATACCTAAGTATCAAAATCAGTTAGCTATTTCATCCATCAAAACTTTTTTTTAAAAAAAATTTGATTAAGGATATAATTCCTTTTGAAGCTGAAGATGTAAAAAGTTTTCATATCTTCAATATATACTATTATTTTCTACGACATCAATTAATCTTTAAAATAATTGTTCATACAAGAAGTTAGTGATTGAGATGAGAGAATCCATTCACTTAAAGGTTTTATGTAACATTATACAATTACTCAATGTGAAACTTAAATATCTCATATTACTATGTTAGTTGCCATCAACTTGTTTAATATTTTATTGGATTACAGTATCTAATTTTATGCTTTTTAAAATTTTTCAAGAGAAAATTTTTATCAAAGACCTTCCTCTGACTTCTCTTATGCCCCACCACTGTCCCCCCAACCCTGCACTCTCTTCTCACCTTTGCTTTCCCATAATTAAACATCAATACCCACGATCTCTCTGTCTGTCTCTCTCTCTCTCACACACACTTTCTCTCTCCCCATTTACTCTTTCTTCATGTTTGAACCTTTTTCAGTTAAAAAATAATAAATGAAAAAAAGGAATCTCCTCTCATCTTACCCTCTATTTGTGTTCCGGAAACATAGAAAACTCTAACCTGTTTGTTTTGTCTTTTGATAAATTAGCCATACAAGCAACAACACTGCAAGTAGATGTCTCCAATTTCAAAGCAGTTCTCAGGTGATTTCCAAAGCAAGCCACTTCAAACTTGAAAGGATATGAAGTACTTCTTCTTTATACAGTCATGCTTATATATCTCTACTCATTGTGTTCTTGTTTTTGTTTTTCTTTAGTCTCTCTCTCTGTTTTGTAGATAAGTTAGAATCACTGAATAGAGGAATTTAGTTTGTGGATTCTATCTTCAAACCTTCTAAAATCCATTCTTTGGTTCTTGTCTTTATCCTCCACTTCCCAACTTTCTTTCTCTTCACTGGCGTTCTCAAGAAATTTTTAGACTTTGGAATATCCCATAGAAGGCTCTATGTGTCTTAAAAATCCGTCTTTGTTTCATATGTAATGTAAAGTCAAGATAATGTTGTCCCATGATTCTCAAGGAAGAAGATGAAGCAAGTATCTTTTTGCATGCAGTTCTCTGTTTTTGTGTATAATACTAGAGATGTTATTTTCTCCTTCCTTAAGCTGGGAGTCTGAGGTTTCTTCTTTTTCAGTTGCTCACTCAATTGTGGTAGTCAATCTCTGAGTCATTTTTTGGTTTGCTGGAAATCTTGGATTCTAGATTGATTTGAGGTCAGATGCAAGTAGCTAATGTTACTAAAAAAGATTAGAACAAAACTTATTGATCAGATTTGTTTACTCAGGTCATGTTGAGAAGTTATAGAACTGTATTATGGTGTAAATCTATATTCATGCCATGCCTCCTTGGTAATTAATTCCCATAACAGATGGTTTTGAGTACTACATGTGTCATGTTTTGGGGTTTTTCTTTGCCAAAGGAAGAAAAAAATCCTTGTCAACTCTGAATAAACAGAATACGCGCGTTATACGAAGGATTATGGGGATTGATGATGCTGAACTTGTTTATGAAAGTCATAATCAATTTGTATTGCAGCAAAAATCCCCCCTTTGAGTCACAGATCTTAAGATGTGGCTTTTGATTTGAACTTTGCTATCTATCTCTAGATCTACCATTAACACAAATCCATGGATTTATTTTATATCAACCTCTACTTCATGAATGTTGAGAAAAAGGTAGAAAAGTTGGTTTTGCTGCTATCTTTCACTGATGTGGGTATGGTCAATTACACACACACACCAAATTGCTGGTAATAAGGTACCTAGCTTCTTCTCTTGCTTTCAACTTCCATGAGTAATCTTAATTCGAAATTGGTAGAAGAGGCTATACAGAATGAAATACTTTCGGCCATGAAAACTCATGGTCAAGGCGCTTTGATCCTGAGACATGTTTAAAAAAGGAAATCCTAAGACTAGTATGTATTGTTGACTTGTTTTCACATCATGCTGAAATTCAGTTATGTCTCACTTGGGTTTCCTAGAATTTGTTTATTCTCTGTATCTTTATGTATCCTCTCTCTGGGGACAAATTGTTTTACATATGATTTGTGACCGATTTATTAGAATCCTGTGAAACGATTCGTCAGATTAAATCTGAGTCTGATATTTCTTGTTCTGATGCTTAACTACATATAACTCATGGATATTCATTGTTGCATTCCAAAATTCCAGGACTAAATAATTCTTCTGCTTCAAGCTCTTCTTGTTCTGATGGTTGATTGCTGCATTTGCTTCACATATCATCACCTTGCAATTTAAGCACATCCAAGCCAAGTCATGAGACCTAACTTGGATCTTGAAGTGGAGGCTTCTGCGGAAAATGAACCCGAAATTAGCAGCCAGGTTGCATCCAACATATTCATTCATGAAATATCTGCAGGTCCTTCTAGTGACAACAGCCTCACCAACAACACATCAGACAACACAAACAACATAGGATTTCAGCTAAACAATGCTGATCCTCTTTCACTTGACTTAACTCTCAGCTTCAATAACAACGAGCTAGGCCCCGCTGGAGACTCCTCTGTGGGGCTCTCATTCTCTAGCACTAGTGAGAGTAGCAACGAACCTGCCTCTCAAACTACATCGGCCCCAATCCAAAGAGTGTTCTCTTGCAACTACTGTCAGCGCAAGTTCTTCAGCTCGCAGGCTCTTGGTGGTCACCAGAACGCACACAAGAGGGAAAGAACACTTGCAAAGAGAGCCATGAGAATGGGGTTTTTCTCTGATAGGTATGCAAATTTAGCATCCCTCCCTCTTCATGGCTCTTTCAGGTCCTTAGGAATTAAAGCACACTCCTCAATTCACCATGGCTTTTCACCATCAATGGTGAGGCCTTATGAGATGAAAACCAATGCGAGATTCGATGAAGGGTATGCCGGAATGCCTGTGTTCGTGGAGGATGATGAGGCTGAACTGCTATGGCCTGGTAGTTTCCGGCAGGTTGGAGAGGTAAGTGATAATGATGATAATGAGCATCATCGTCATCATCAGAAGTTCGTGGTCACTGGAAGTTCAAATTTAAGTTTTGCAGAAGTGAATCCAGAAGTACACCTTGAGCTAGAGGACTCAACAACACCAGATTTAACATTGAAGCTTTGAAGGAGTTGGGTTTATCAACTTAATTTATAATATTTTTGTACAGTAAGACTTGGATGCAGTGGCAAGATTGCCAGATTGATTTTTAACACTATTTGGGCCTTTTTCTGTTTTTCCTTTTCTCCATCAGTTTTTCTTTTCCCCCTGCCTGCCTCCTAGGAATCCCCCAGCTGCTTTGGTGTTTCACTCTTTTGTTTCTCCTTGTATAAGAGCTCTGAGATGACACTTTTGAGAGCTTATGTGCTTGTTATATAAGTCATGTTTTTGTTTAGCGTAATTTCTGAGCTTCCAGTTTGTTTCTTCATCTTTTATTTCCATTATATTATGAAGCATACTTGTTGATGAGCTTATAATTGATCACTAAACTTCAATCCGTGAAGAATGTGATAAAAGCTCTGGCGTACAGAACTGAAGAGATCAAGTTTCTTGATTAAAGAGACAGAAATGGAGTTGATCAAATAGATTTTGATCTAACGGTTATTAAAGGGGAAAATGACGGGGAACCGGAGGGGGGAAAAAAAGAAGATAAATCCAGTTGAATCATTAAAATCTCCAAAAGTCAAAGCCTTCTGAGAAATGTGGCTACTAATGGACAGCAGCATTGTTCACACTTGTTGGCTCACACTTGTCAGTCACAGCTGTCTTAAATTGTTGAGGCATAATTTGGATATTAAATCCTCTTTTCTTGCATCCTTATCTTCTTAATTAAATCATATAATGCCATAAAAAAGTAGCCTTGTGTATAAGGCTCACACCAGATGAGATTTGAGGAAGAATAGATATACGCAGTCTTATCTTACAACCGATTATTACTCCGAAGACTCACCTCCATTAGATCATATATTGCCATCATTAGTGAAGGGAAAGTAACTATGGTGGGCTACCTGCATGTCACATGTTTTTTGTTTTCATGGTCTAGTACATTTTTTTCTGGTGATTTGATGTGGTAGCTATGAAATGTGACAAGAAAATTGGGGCCCAGAATTTAATGTAATGGAGATTTTATGTACTAGTACCTTTTCAATACATATATTGATTTATTGGCTAATGTTAAAGGAGCTTAATAATATTTATAAATTAAAAGGGGTATTACATTTAGTAATTAAACTTGATTAATATGCAGAAGCAATTTTACCTAGAAAATAGCAAAGCTGAGCATCAAACTTACAATTATGTGCTGATGCCTAGGCAGTTAATGTTTAATTATTTCTAATTTAGATTGATATCAATGAATCTTCAATTTGAATGGCAGCTTTCACCCATGTTCTAATTGATAATTGGTTCAATTGTAATAAAAAATTAAATACATTTTTGCTTTCATCGCTCACATTTCACATCAGCACTTGAACCTGCACATAAGGAGATTTTCCTTAATGGGTTTATCTTTGCTTCTTCAGCTTAATTACCAGGTAAGAATCTTAGTTAATGATAGCCATAAGTTTATGCCAGTTTGGACTAACTATTCATTAGAACAGTTCTTGTAAAATATGAGGTGTATTTTTATCAATTAAATTAACCTTTGTTGATGAAAATATTCGATTTTTAGGTAACAAACTATGACTTAATTTGATTAATTTGAATTTGAATTTTATTAGGCCTCATTAAGAGAAACTTAATCAGCATAATTTTTGAATTATGAATTATGTAATTATACATATATAAGTTTTTTTCCTAGCACAGGGGTGAAATAATTATGTTTGAATCCCTATTGTATACTAAATTGTCTAAATGTAAGTACTTCTCGTAATGAAGATTAAAATCTTAATTCATCAGATCGTGAAGAATTACCTTTTTCTGCTAATAGCCTGAACGCTCATTAGTATTTGTAAGTTTATTTTTTTATTTGTTGGTGTGGGCTTATTTATTTATTTATTTGCCCATCTGGTCTCTGAAACACATTAGTTTCGACTAATCCGTACTCACCCCATGTTATATATATATATATATATATATAATTTTTAGGAAAGGGGTTAGACTCACCCACAATCCAAGGGCAAGACGAAGTTTCCCTTCCTCTTAGGTGATATATCACCCTCAGGCGTTTACCTAGACATCCAGGAGTTATGATGCCTCTCTCAGCGCCTTGACGAACTCTAGGATCGAACCCTCTCTCTTTAGTAAGAGTATCCGACCCCTTTATCAGTTGAACCGAAAGATGAGGGTCTCACCACACGTTGTTGTCATAACAAAATTAGACCTATTTGTATAAAAGGGTTTTTGGGCCTCAACTCTTTCAAAGCCCAAAGGACCAGCCATTTAGAAATGTGACAGCCTAGTATTTCCCTGGATTACCTATAAAGTTTGTCCATTATGTGATTACCAACCAAGGTGAAAATAATTAATGTCTATGTAATTTTAACTTTCAAACAACATCTTGGTATTATGCTTTTAATCTGTAAATCAGGGTTTTCCGTCATTTTTAAATTTATTAAATTTCATTGATTTTATTAATAGTGAATAACATTTCTGACCATGAATCAACGAGAGTCCTGAGATAGTCACCGTTGAATGCAGCTCTGTCCCGAACCCATTCCTTCTAAAGCATTCTCACAAACAAATCCTCCCCACAGAACCCAGCTTTTAATTGGTGAAGAAGAGCACAAATCCAGCAACCACAACACTTTTGCCTCTGATTTGAACGTTTCTCTCTCCGGATCCTCGATCAAAATGTCCAGATTCAAAATCTGGATTAAAGGAAATTTAGAGGATGATGAGGTGGCAAGGAAGAGAGATGGGGTAGTGGCCAGGATTGGCCGCCACGTGTGTGTATTAGTCAACCTTAACGGTTTCAAAGTAGGGAACCGGACAATATTAGACCTATAAATCTAAGTGATCATGAAATTACATTTAAGACATATAAACATTTTAAGATATTTATTTTAGTCCCTCCATGAAACTTTTAGTAGGGACTTAAGTGAAAATATTAAAATTTTAATAAAGTTAAAATATAATTTCTAAAAAGTTTAAGTTCTTTTCTATAATTTTAGGAGGGTGGGGGCTACCCCTAGCCCTCCCTTAGATCTGCTATTGTCACCATGTTTATAGAGGGGAGTTAACATGGTCTCATTCTAAGAAAGAGTTAACTTGGTCTCTCTCCTTGAGGAAGTTAACTTGGTCTTCCTTCAAGATTATCCTAATTGGTTTAGGAGAATTTAGAGATAACCATGAGGGTTATTCATTATAAGAGCATGTTGCTCTTTTGTAATAATACATGATTCTTCTTTAATTACATTTGTTAACAAAAGCAATAACATTTTAAGGTGTATCTAATGTTCTAAAGTATTTTGTAATGCACCCAATACCTTAAAGTATTTTTTTTAGGGCTATCTATCACTCTAAAGTACTTTTTTGTGCAATTTTGCATTTAACAATTCTGATAATTTAGAGTGTTGGATAAACTTGAAAAAAATACTTCAGGGTGTTAAATGCACAAAAAAAAAATAGTTTTTGGTACCGAGCACACTTGAAAAAATACTTTAAGGTTTTAGGTGTATCAGCAAAAATACTTTAGAATACTGAGTGCACTACAAAATAATTTAGACATTAGATACACACAGAAAAATATTTTAGGGTGCTCAATACACTTTAGCCCAACAATAAATATACTAAACTTTAATTTTGAAGACACGTATATTCTTGTTTTAGGTTTTGAGGCTTTAATTGTGAAGTTATTTGGAAAGTTAATTCTCAAATTCTTTTTTGTGAAATTCTCATAAATTTAAGCTTTTTTTTAACAAGTATAAGGAAATCTTGACTTTTCACCCTTTTAACTTCTTTCATATCAAGTCATTCATCATTATCCAAAAAAATAGAAGTAAAAATCCTTTTAAAAAATAGATGAATTTCTTAAATTTTAAATTAAGTCATTAAACTTAACAAATCCTAAATCACATCAGATATCTTAAAATAAAATTTCAGAATTTGATAATTTTACCTTACTATCCCTTATTTGATTGTCTTGCTTTACGACTACCTATGAATAAGCTAAGGATCCGACAACAATTCCATACCCAAACAACATTTATAATTTACAAGTGATAGAATTTCTGTCCTAGATTCCTCTGTATTCTTGTACTTAACAAATATAATTTAAATATTTCTTACATTACCATTAATACACTTTAATATTTTCATTCTCACATTCTTGCGCCTAGCATTTACATGAAAAAATGCAGAAGTTTTGAATTGTCCTTTTTACCCTTCTCCTTTGACAATTTCTTTTATAGATGCGAATAGTGGAAAATAGAAAATGGTGGATATACAGGAGGGGAGAGAGGTGGTCTTTGGAGAGAATCAAATGAGGGGTAGTGTGGTAAAATTATCAAATTTTGAAATCTCATTTTAAAACATCGACCTAATTTAAGATTTGTAAAGTTTAGTGGTACAATTTAGAATTTAGGTAATTTAGTTGACTTTTAAAAAGATTTTCTCAAAAAATATCAAGTCATTCGGATTTTTTTCTTCTTCTTATGCATAAGAGGGTGATACTTCTAATTAGAAGGGGATTCAAATCCCATACGCTCATGGTGAACCATGACCCTTAAATGAGGTGGGCACGATCTAAGAAGACCGAGTGTGATAATCCAGATTTAGCTAGTTGGTCTGCAACACATTTGACTTGTGGAAAAGTTAAATTGGGTAAAAGTCAGATGGTGAAATATGATTTATGTTTGGATTGGTGGTTATATAAATAGTTTTTACTCTATAATCTAGGCTCAAATAAAGAGCTTTTACTCCATAAGCCAGGGAAAGTTGGCTTTTCAAAATAAACTTTTTTTGCGCTTTTACCTCATAAGCCTGATTCGGAAATTTTTTGATCTAACAAAAAAAAAAAAAAACATAAGCCTAATTGAAGTACTAAATAAATCTGATTGTCTCCCCTAAAAGCTATATCAAACATGCACTATATGGACATTTGAAAAGGTTTCAGCTAAAAGAAAAGGACATTTGAAAAGGGAAGATACTTTTTTTTTTTTTTTTTTTTTGGTTGTTGACCGAAGAGACTTTTTTTAACCTAGCGAAAAGGATATTTAATTGAGAAAATGACAGTCAGGTCCCCGAAAAACATAAAAAAATATCAAAAAAGTCTAAATCCAAAATCACATATCAAGAAACTTTTTTTAATATTAGTTGTATTGACAACAAGAAGTCTTATATTGATAACAAAATTTAAAAACCTAGTCATTCACAACATAAAACCTATATTCACGATAAGAAATGTTATATTCATAACAAAATTTAAACATCTGGATTTTGTTTCAAACTTAGGTTCCTAAGCGTACAGAGGCCATTCACAAAGAAAAAAGCTAGATTCACAACAGGAAGTGCTACATTCACAACAAAATTTAAAACCTGGCAATCCACAACAGAAAAAACTATATTCCAATAGGAAGTGTTATATTCATAACAAAATTTAAACAATTGGATTTTGTTTTAATACAACAAATATAAAAAAGTACCTAGGACTTTTTTGATATGTGATTTTGGGTTTGGACTTTTTTGCTATTTTTTATGCATTTTCACTATTTAATTTCAATCCACCTCTAAAGGCATTCTTTCTCTTCTCCAATTTGTTGAAAAGAACTCTATGCGCTTCACTTACATGGTCTCCACAGTACTATTCAAGAAATAATTATCCCATTTAATATCATCTGATACAAGAGAAACATTGTTGTTTATAATATTATCATTCAGACTCTACGTAAAGTCTTTTGAGAAATTTTTAGCGTTTTAACTTTTTCAACTATAGCTTTTTCTAATGAGAAGACGAAATCACTATTTACATCAACTAGACCAAGTGACCCATCGATAATCAGTGGCGGAATTGGGTTATGGCCAGCTCGGGCCTTGACCCTAGTTGGTCTTTTAAAATCTTTTAAAATTTGTTCAACACACACACTCTAACTATAATATTTTATTTTGGTCAATAATTTGGTCCCAACTAACCTCTTATCAAGACCCCAACCGGATTTTCTAAAATTTGTTAAAATATATGTGTTTATTATATAATATTTTATTTTTAGCCAATAACTTGGCTTAGTGAATTTCTTCTCCATAATATGATGAAGAGATGTCACATTTTAAGGAAGCCTGGAAAAATCCATCGGATAAAGCATAAGTGTTGCAGAGAAGCATCTATAAGATAAAAGCATAGAAAAATCCATAAGATAAAGCACCTAATTCCATTGGATAAAGAATACGTGTTGCGGGGAAGTATCCATAAGATAAAACATGCAAATCTCCATGGGATAAAACCATGTCACCTTTCAATTTTTTTCTTTTTTTAAAGACAAACGTTTGGTTTGTTTTTCCATCCATCTAAATCACCCTAATTATATATAAATATTAAAATATAAATAAAATTTGAAGAAAGAGAGTGGAAGTTGGCTCATCTACTTAGTTATTGTAATATTATATATATATATATAATTATAATGAAGCATACCACGTTAGCAATTTGAATAGAAAAATGAATAGTAATAAATAATAAACTCAACAAAATGTTTTTTTTTTCTCGATCAGTTACATCAATTTTGTACCATAAAAATGTTTTTTTTTTTGGCCGAGCTAAAAAAGTTTTTTGGTTTTGCCGATAATTACTTCTTTGTAAAAAGATTGATCCATATTGATGAATAAGTGCAAAGATCATAGAAAAATGGAATGTGAGCTATCAATAAGTTTCAGCCCGACTCTAAAAGGTTAGCCCTTGACAATCTTTAGCTTAAAAAAGCCAGGCCTAAAAAGCCCACATATCATAAAACTTTGCTATTTTCAAAGCTCGGCTTAGACATGCGGGTTCAGAGCAGGCCCATGGGCTTTCACTAAATTGTATCAAATTTTTCATTTTTAATATTCACAACAATAATGCAAAATATAGTTGAAAAATCATAAATGAACTAGTATATACCCTATAAACATTATATCATTATGTAATTATTGTTGTTACACTTATTACTCACTACAATGTCAGGTTAATTACTATTATACAACCATACAATAATAATTAACAACCATATAATAGTTAAGGAAAAGGGGCAGGAAGAATGTGAGAGAACTTTTTGTTTTTTGGATTACAAAAGGTAAGTTAAGAAACTTGAAACTTATCGATCAAATCAATGTGAGAGAACGTTGTAAAGATGAATCTATCTCACAATTTTTTTGGAAAACTCCATAAAGAATGTGATAACGAATCCCATTTTACCGGTTTGTAAGAATATGAGAGGTGGATATACTTTGAATAAGAATTTGAACAAGAGCAAATTCATGTACAATTATAGGGAGGCTTGGCTTGCAAAAAAAAAAAAAAAAAAAAAAGAAAAGAAAAGAAATTTTATCATATTTTATTAACAAAATGTTTTTGCGAGCTTAAATAGGTGGCCCTCGACCTTGAAGGGTTGGCGTGTTTATATAGGTGGCCCTCGACCTTGAAGGGTGGGCGTGTTTATTTTCAAGCTTAAACAAGTTAGCCCATTTAAATATAAGTTTCCTCTACATCATGTAAAAGACAAGTCCAGCCCTCAACTTAAGCGAGATTAAACGGTCTAGCCTGACGTGCTCGGCATTGTTTTGACGGCTTTAGACGTAATCATTTGTAACTTAGGACAACCAATATTGTGTGTTTGCTGGAAAAAAAAAGAGCTTCTTCTTCTAGTTTAGGACAACCAATATTGCGTGGTTGCTGGGAAAAAAAAAGCTTCTTCTTCTAGCTATTTCTTAAGCACCAGTTTGCATGCTGTTCTCTATTGGATTATTAGCAAAAAGGAAATTTATGTCACTACTTAGGATTCTTTGGAAATCATTCAAGTCAACAAGAGGTTTAATTTAACATCTTTTTTTCATTATCGATTGGTATCGCTTCTGTCACTAAAGCAATCAATTAAATTTGGTCCAAATTAACTATTTAGTTTAAGGTCAATTTAGGTCATTCTCTCTAAGAGTAAGTTGTGGATTTTCTTTAGGATTGATATTTAAGTGATGAAAGACGCAATGAAATGGACCTAAACTAGAATACAAGATACTATTACCTAGCTAAGTGTAATTAAACTAATTAAATGCAAGATGCAAGTGACTCTAAATTTTATATAAAAATGAGACTAATCTATATGAATTTGAATGCAATTTTTTGGGGTTATGAATGAGGAATTAAAATCCTAAGCAAGAGATTGATTAAAAGCAAAATAAATAAACAAATATTTAATTCATTTATGACGGAAACAACTTAATAATTCACATAAAGTTAGCTTTTTTAGCTTGTATCAATTTATTAGACTAAAGGGAATGGATAAAAGATTGGAATTAATCAATTAATTGAAACTAGGAAACCCTCAAATTCAATAACATCTAATCCACTAAAAAACTTAGGGTTAAATGCCTAATTTGCCCTGAAAGTTTTGCTAGGGGGCGCTCAGCACCCGGAAGTTTTTTTGGTACCAAATTTGCCTCGGAAGTATGAAAAAGGTAGCAAATTTGCCCTTCCGTTAATTTTAACCGTTAAGTTTAACTGAGTATACACGTGACATGCCACCTCATAACACGTGGCATGCCACCTCATCAACCCAATAAGAGTTAAGTATCATTTTTGCCCTGGAAGTTTTCATTGAGGAGCAATTTTGCCCTGGAAGTTTACAAAAGTAGCAATTTTGCCCTTCTTTCTCCCAATATTAAATTTGACTATTAAATCAGTCAAAGACCACACATGTCATGCCTTGAAACGGTCGAACTTGGAATCAGAGAAGGAGATCCTTGAGATGTTGAGCTCAAGACAAATTGACCAGAATTTGTGAAGCCGAACTGGTCATAGGAAGCATCACTTATGATCTAAGCAAATGATTAGTCTATACAAACGTAAATATTATCACTATTGATTTGTTTTTGAACCAATTTTTGGAACAATTCATTTCTCGTTTTGCGTTTCATTTGCTTAGATCATAAGTGATGCTTCCTCCGGGTTTTTCGACGACCTTTCGGTCTACGTGACGGTTCGGCTTCACAAATTCGCGCCTTGAGCTCAACATGTCAAGGATCTCTTTTCTCGACTCCAAGTTCAACCTTTTCAAGGCATAACATGTGTGGTCTTTGACGATTTAATAGTCAAATTTAATATTGGGAGAAAGAAGGGCAAAATTGCTACTTTGTAAACTTCCGGGGCAAAATTGCTTCTCAATGAAAACTTCCGAGGCAAAATTGCTCCTTAATGAAAACATTCAGGGCAAAAATGATACTTTTGATTGATGAGGTGGCATGCCACCTCACATTTTAATGATCTACGTGGACTTTCGTCACTTTTGGGTAAATTTAGTACCTTTTTAATACAAATTTGGTACCAAAAAAACTTCCAGGTGCTGAGCGCCCCCTTAGCAAAACTTCCGGGGCAAATTAGGTATTTAACCCAAAAACTTATAATGAAATTAGCGCAAGTTTAATTAAATCCATTAAAACTAGTCAAAATAGTTTTAAGATAGTTTTGGGAATCATGTTCACAATTGCCTAATTATTTAAATATCTAGATAATTAACCAACCTAATTAAACAATCAAGAGGATAAACTCAAATTAACAATTAAGTTAATAATGGAAACTCAAATAATAATCTCATTGACAATCAAATGGTTTATAAACAAAAATCCCAACAAACATCTTAAGTACAAATCAAATCCAAATTATCAATTTAATCTAAACTAAATAATATGTCTACAATCTAAAATTACATTGTTTTCAAGAAAACAACTCGAAATTATCTAAAACTAAATAATCTCAAGTAGAGCTGGGAATCAGGGCCGACCCGACCCGACAGGGCCTGGGCCCTACAGGGCTTGATGGGTAAGGAAAACATATGCTTTTCAAAGCCCGGTCCGATAGCACCAGGGCTAGGGCTGGCCCTATATGGCCTGAAAATTACTATTCTAAATTTTAACTACTTTTTTTTTCAATTTTTTTTCAAAGAAATATAATTAGTAAATTGTAACCATTAAAGTTCTAATCTATCAAATAAATGTTATCAACATTAATATCTAAATAATATAGATCATTCAACAAATAAACACATTCATTAATTCGTAATTAAAAACAAATAAACATAAAGAATATGTTTTTTTCCTTTTTTTCAAAAAATATTAAACAAAGGAATTGCTTTACGTATGCCCATGACAAAATGCCTTTCCCTCTCGTAATTTTGTGTGTGTCTGCAGATTCCTTCAGTTCATGCATGATTTTATTGACAGGTAAAAATAATTATACTTATTTTACACAAAATATATTTATAATTTATTACTTATATAATATTGTAATACTAAAGTATGTGTTTATTTAATATGAAAGCATTCATTCTTTTAAATTTATAATAACTAATTATGTGTTTTAATACAGAATAATAATAAACATAAAAAAGGGTTATAGTTTAAACTAAAAAATCTAAGTAATTACAAATAAACATATTCATTAAGTGGAAGTCTAAATAATTAATTTTTTTTAAAGCTATAGTTAAACAGGCCTAACGGGCCGGCTCGATTAAGCCCGAGGCCCTGCATGGCCGGCCCTACAGGGCCAATTTCAAATTTATTGCCTATTTTTTAAGCCCGAGCCTTACAGGGCCAGGGTTTAAACCCGGCTCTAATCTCAAGTCTTATAATGAATTGATAAAAAGGAAAGAAACTCCCTTGTAGTCTTCAAGAGTAAGTCTTAAGCTCTAGCTTCCTCTATGCTCATCCTAAGTTACCTTCCAAAAGATCTCTCCTCCAAACTCCAAATAGAACGTCATAGCCATTAGAAGGATTTGTGGATAAATGGTGTGGCTGTGTGGCTGAATGGGAATGAAGCCACGTGTTAGTGGAAGGAGGGGAAAGAGCCACGTGAATAGAAGGGATGGAATTGACGATGGTGAGGAGATGGGTGCGTGCCAGTGAATGAGAGATCTTCTTGCAATCAATCCAAATCCGTGCCAGCATGGTCCCTTAATCTTGGCGGCCAGGTCTTTGGCTCATTTGGATTAACAGTGGTAGAAGTGATTTTTTTTAATCTGACTTTTACAATTGAAGATAGGATAAAAGTCAGATTGTAAATGTGATTTGTATTTGGATTGACGGTGACAAAAGTGATTTTTTTTTCAAACTAAAACTTATTTGGATTATTATTTAAAAAACAAGTTGAGATGGAAAATGATTGAAAAGGGCATGAATCTTATTAAATAATATATATTAGTTGTATATATTGTGATAATTGATATTCATCGCATGCACGACAGAGAGCTTGGATCGCTTCTTCTTCTTAAACCTAGCATCTCACCTCCAAAATCACCCACCTTCACTCCACCACCACGGTTGTCGGAGGTTTCACCACCACCGTTGACCTCCTTTGCCACTCCTTCCATCTTCACCATTGGAGTAAATGAACCAGAGCTTTAGCCACAGTGACTTAGAGACACCTGGATCACACAACGAAGACATATAGACTGCCACCTTTGAACCTTTGATCCTTCCTTTCTCACCTTCGGCCTTTCTCCACCACCATCACACCAACTCTATCATCCCATCATCACCGCTATCCGAGTTTGTAGGAGGTAGGAAGAGATGCGGCAGAGCTCAGATTGCAGCAGGGAGGCTCAACTCATCGTATTCTTTCTTGGATAACAAAGTGAATTGGCAGACTCATCTTCTTCTCTCTTTTTTGGCGAGGAATGGGAATTTAATATTCATCGCCCACAAGACAGGATACCAAGGAGGTGTGGGAATTCGGATCAATGCTCTCAGAAGCACCTAATTTTGGCTTCTTATCAGAAATTGATTTTTTTTTTTGGAGAAGCCTAGTCATAAATAAGTTAATCCAAACACCATAAAACTGGGCTTTTTTCCTCACTAAGCTTTTTTTCTAAACCCACTGGACTTTTAGGCGTTGGGACACCTTCCCAAACAGGCACTTAATGTTGGATTTTTGTCTAAATCCCATGGGTTATGAATAAGAAGTCACGTCGGTCCACCACCGCCGTTCGCGTCGGTTCACCGAGGGGACTCCATCTGATTGTTTCATCGTCTATAAATAGATGTGTGTATGATAGAAAAATAATCTTATTTTTCTAACACTACGTTCTCATACATATAGTTTAATGCATTTTGCTATAAGTCACATCCATGCGATTCTAAAAGCAGACTCGTTGTGTTGCTTGAGCTTCTGATTGAGAGTGCTAGGGCTGTACAAGAACCAGACCAGACTAGGTAGGTCACTAACCCGTGGTTTGGTCCGGAAGGGTGGTCGGGCTGGACTTGCCAACCCGAAGCCCGGTCTTACCCGGCAAGAAACCCGGTCACTGCCGGGTTGGGTGGACTGGGTCAGATTGGACCGGATTAGTGGTCTAGCTGGCCCAATCCATGTTGCCTTTTTATGATTTTTTTTTCAAAACCTAAAATAATAATAATTCATCAATTCAAAATTTCAGACTTCCAGAGGCTTCAATTCCAAACCTAACATCAACATGATAAAATAAAAATCATTCATCATAATCATTCTTTTAAAAAATCAAATTTTTTACAGAACCTTAAATAAAAATCAATAACCTGGAGCTGTTCCAATATGCATCATTCAACAAAAATAACCTGCACAATGCACATTCATCAATTAAAAATAACATCAACAGCAAGATAACAAAAATAATTTCAAACCCATCAATAACCTCTGCACATCAATTCATCAACAACCTGCCTATTGATAATTTAAGTCAATTCATATGCACAATGCACATCAAAACTAACATCAACTCATTTGCACAATGCGCACCATCATTAACATTCATACATTAAATACCTAATCCATCATCATCAATAACAAGCATCACCAAAATAATCCAAGGCATGAATCAAAATATTAAATAGAGTTAAAATACTCATATTACAACAAAGTCGAAAGTCATAAAGACCAAGTAAAGTCCATAACCAGAAGTCCATAAGGCAAAAGTCCATAATTCTAAAGGTGAAATAATTTAAGTCCATAATTTCTACAAACAGCAGCTCCAACAGGAGTCCATTTATGCTTTTAATCAAGTTCCTCCATGGATGTAACAGCAGCTCCAACTTCAGTCATACATGAAACATCTGAACAAATTAAAGAAAAATACATAAAAATTATAATTTTTCTACAAAGATATGAAATAACGAACTAGTTATATTAAACATTACCAGATTCTTCAAAATTGTCAAATTCACGAAGTTGTTCAGTAAGTTCTGCTAGTGATTGCCTAGGAATAAGCCAATTTTGGGAACAAATAAGATCCTCAGTCATTTTTGGAGACAATGAGCTTCGATATTGGTCAACCACACGGCCTCCAGTGTTAAAAGAAGATTCAGAGGCAACAGTGGAAACTGGGATGGCCAAAAGATCACGTGCCATAGAAGATAGGATTTTGTATTTCATCAAATTTGCTCTCCACCAAGCCAATATGTTGAAATCAGTAGAGATAGGAACATCGTCGGATGCACCAAGATACTTCTCCAACTCGGTTTAACAATCATTGGAGCTTCTTTTTTTTTGCTAACCATTGAATGTAACGTCCTCCATTTTACTTAACGAAATTACAAATTAAGGGTTGATCAGTGACTAAGTAAAGCTTCATTGCTTGCCAAAATATACAAAATAAATCAGAGTATGCCAAATGAGCCCTAATGTGGCAATATACAATCATCCAACGTATACCGAGAAGATAGAAGCACTTGTCCGAAGGAGTAGCTTAAGCTTCCGAAGTTTTCCCGATGGACCCAGACGGGAATTATCACCTGGAAAAATGTGGTAACCATCAATCCAACTCATTACGAATACTAATATGTGCTAGTGAGGTGCCATGTGGAACAATTTATATAACATAGTATTTTAAAAATATATATATATAATTTGCCAATATCCACATCATAAAAATTTCATATCAGAAATTATGTATCACAATTTTCACTAACACAATTCCCAAGATGCCTCCCACCAATCCAACCGAACCGCCTTATTTCCTCCGACTAGACCCATGGGCTAAGTTACATCCATATTGCGGTTACTCAAAAGCTCATTTGGTCATGTGATGAGGACCGACCAAAATCCTCGAGCACATGTCCTAGACCATGGGCCTTTTCCCCTCATTAATCATGTGGGGTGTCGTATGCCCTCATTGAACTAGTGGGCAAGTCCCTCCTTGAACATGTGGGACAATAAAAAGCCAACCATCGTGCACGATGGAGGCCTCACCACGTGGTGGAATATAATATTTCATTTCCTCCCAATTCAACCCTTCCCATAATTCTCATAATAAATATCATAATATCAAAACTCTCGATTCTCATATATAAATAAATTCATAATTTAAATCACAAGGTTCCACAAGGCAATTTATATAAAAAAATATTCATAATGATTTCACAAAATACTCACAAACAACATATCAATATACATAACAAGTGGAAAGTGGTTACCTCTCGAAGCTAATTATTATTACAATGCTCCTAATCCAAGAGCTCAAACACACGCCAAAAATCAATCTACCACAACCAATTTACTAACCATTAATAACTCTTCTAAAAATCTGCATAAAATTATAACTTATATTTTAATAAAATTAAGATATACAAATAATAATATATCTAGAATGCTTGCCTGGGCACTTTATGCCTGAAAAATCAGTGAGACCCATTGTAATTACAAATTCTCCTTTTCATCAATTACTAATTAGTGATACCATTTTCTATTTATTATTAATAATAATCTTATTATTTATTACCATTTATTTATTTTACTATTGTTGTTGTTGTTATTATTTACTAATTATTATTATTTCTCTACAATTATTTTAGACTCTCAGAGGCTATTCTAACACTTTAAATTAGGAGTTTATAAATACCAATCATCATATAAATTATAGTTTAATGTTTCTCATGGTTTTCCCAAATGCACATGAATTAGCATATCATATATATAAACCAAGTTTTTTTTTTTTCCTTTTGTTTTCCAAGTGCGTTGATTTATATATACCAATAGAGCTCTGCTTATTATTTCAATGAAATGAAATAGATTAACTAATTCACATGTGGTGGGACCAACCGTTCACTTTTGGTTATAAATTTTTAATTACACGTACACTACTGCATGTTATATATGTATATAGCCAATTTTTTCATTATGCCTAGTTTTGCTTCCATGTCTCTTTGCTAATACCTCCTCTGTTTTAGTTTCTATAAACAGAGGACTCACAAACAAGACTTACTTCAGGCTATGCAAAGTCTTTCTTCATGACCTTTTTATATATAGCTTTTATATGTGCAGTGATAACAATGTTGACCATCAACTCTTATGGTATTAACTATTAAGCACAAAGCTCGTTAACATATTCAGAGGACAAATATCATATTCATGCAGTATTGTTCACACATACACATACACACACTTTGAAGTTTCCTTTTTATTGTTTTTACTATTACTCTTTTGTTTTATGCATATAGCTATTTCCTATTCCTTTTTCACAACACACACGTATACATTAGCAATTTCTTATTTTCTCTTTTATATGTTTGCATCGTTGATATATATGTGTGTGAGTGTGAACTTAAACTACAACCAGGCTTCCTTTTTTTTTTTTTTTGTCTCCAACCATGAGTGTGTATATATATATATATATTTATATCTATATATATAGTAAGACACCAACAAAGTTGTAGTAACGCATATATAGCATATATGTATATATAGTTTATGTGCAGGGACTTAATTAGCTCAGTGGAATAACAAGTTTATATATATATATATATGTGTGTGTGTGTATAGATGAGCAATGATGTATATGATTTGTGAGCAAAGTTTTTCTCTGTTTTAACTCTTAAAAATAGGGGTTAACATGCAAATTTGATTCCCAACAAGATTGAAGGCTTACCTTCAGTTTCGAGTACGTTCGATCACCATGTTTCACCGACGAACCTCGCCTCTGTTTTGAGAGTTTAAAACAGAGTAGCAAGAAGTGAAACTCTCTCTCACTCTCTCGTTCACCCTCTCTTTCTCTTGGTCCTCCTTCATTCTCGTACTCTCTTTTTGCTACTGAATGAAGGTAAGTTTAGGAGCTAGTAAATATATAGAAGATGAATGGCTTGGTCCGAGGAAACAAAAACCACCGGTCCGAGACATAAAATAGGGGGTGTGTGGTGTTGAGTTCGAAATATGGTGACACTGGGCTCGAGAGACATGGTCTCGTAATCTCTTGCTGCCATATCTAATTATGAGATCCCGTGAAAGTCGCTGGACATATATCTTTTTCTGCATTTACGTGATTTAGCAGATAAATATGCTGGTGTGGACTTTCTTTTGACAGCGTGTTTGACCGAGATAGTGTATGGGCTGGAAGATATCATATTGAAAAGGTTCTTATATGTTTTTCCCAACTCCGTGGTGCTAGTAGGATGAGTTGGTTTGACATGGGCGGATTGAAATTCATACAAATACGGGCTATAATTGCTTTGCTTGTTCTCACGCATTGGGCTTAATGAATATGACTAAGTATCACTTCATGTTTGTGGGCCCTGTGAGAATGCTTTGGCTGTGGATGAAAATGAACAAGGAGTGGAAATGTTTTAAACCTTTGAGTAATTAATAAGGTATTAATTTTGTGGTTATGATTAGCCAACACCATATAGTTATGGCTTAATAATAAAATACCATCAATCTTATTTTCTCTTGCCCATAAAATATCGATTCCATAAATTCTTAGGCCTAAAATTATGTCTTTTAAATATTCCTTGAATTTATACTTTTCTTGTAAATTTCTACATAAAATAGGCCTTAATTTCTAAAAAAAATTAACACTATAATTATTCAGGCCAAATTTCACTAATTTAAAATTTCCATAATGTTCAATATTATTTATTTTTAACATTTATCCGGGCTAAATTTCTCATAATTAATTCCACCATAATATTTCTATATCCTTGAAAATATTATTTTATAAACTTCCCAAATTTTCAAGGTCCCAAAATAATTTAGTTGTTTATCTTAAGCTTTTGCTCATAATAAGCTTAAGGCTTTTTGGACTTTACTGGTTAAAAGCCTTCTTATCCCAATTTTATGTCCAAAAATTGGAATGTTACATTGAACACTTGGATCATGATCCTCCACATTTCCTTCAATAATTAGTGAAGGTGAAGGTGTAGTAGAAGAGGAGGCAACATTTGATTCAGCAGATACACTAACAAAGGTAGAGTATTCATCAAACAAACGATATAAACAGTCATGGACCTTGTCCTTCATAGCCAAGCAAACATCAATGTCATGAAACAAACTCTCAAATATGTGATAAACATACGCTAGCTTGTAACGAGGATCCAATATGATAGTAACTATCAATAAAGGATTCATAATTTCTGCCTTACCCCAATATTTTTCATACTTCACCTTCATGTTGAGAGACATATCAGCAAGGAGAGAATCAGAATTCAAAGCGTTTCTTTCTAGCAACTGTTGAACATGTGCAATTTGATGGAAGCAGGTGTTTGAAGTCACATTAATAGAAGATGAGAACATTAATGTGATATCGTAAAAGACTTTCAAGAACCTCAAGAAGGCACTTGCACGGTTCCAATCTTCAGCTTTTGGGGGGCCATCACGCTTTTTCTGTTTTCCTTCACACTCCCTCTTGAAGAAATCGCTTGATTCACGCCTATTATTGCTGACCTCACTTGAATCAATCATAAAAAAAATCATGTGCTTCGAATTCATGCCTAAGGGGGCAAATTGTGCACAATAGTCATCATCCTCATCATTCATTCTGTCAAAGACTTTTTGGAATTTCAATGCTGCCTCCAACATTAAGAATGTGGAATTCCAGCAGGTTGTCACATCCAAACACACAAGGCTTTTAGTTTCAATCCTTTCAGCTTCAGCATAGGCTTTAAATTTTGCAAAACGTGCTGGAGATGAGCGAACATACTTGACAGCCTTTCTAATACTTTCAAAGTTATCTTTCAAATCTTTCAACCCTTCATAAACTATTAGGTTGAGGATATGTGCACAGCACCTAAGGTGAAGATAATCTCCATTACATACTAACCCCCTCCAACTCTTCAAACGCTTCTTCAAATATGATAATGCTGTGGCATTGGATGAGGCATTGTCCATTGTAATAGTAAAAACCTTTTCAATTCCCCAATCCAATAAACACCTCTCTATTTTCTTCCCTATTGTGTCCCTTTTGTGATCCTCAATCATAGAAAAATTGATGATCCTCTTATGCAAATTCCATTCAGGATCAATGAAGTAGGCAGTCAAGCATAGGTAGCTAAAATTTTGATTAGAAGTCCCGCAGTCCGTAGTAAGACAAACCCGAGTTGCACAAGTCCTCAAAATCTTCTTCAAAACCTTTATCTCTCCAAGGTATAACTGCTAGCAATCCCTACCAATAGTAATTCTGGATGGGATATGAAATCGAGGCTTAAGCTCCTTCACAAATTTCTTAAATCCAGGCTTCTCAACAATCCTAAAGGGTAGCTCATCCATAATTATGAACTCAACCAAAGCTCTCCGTATTCACCTCTCATTGTACACATGTGGAACTAAGGCCCTTCCTTGTGTACTATTTGACAAGTAATTCAGTAGGGGCTGCTTCTTATCTGCCTTGTTCGGGTTTTTTGGACACTTCAACAAATGCCTTTTCAAAGAAGTTGTCCCATGCTTGTTAGGGTCACAAGCATAGTCATTGTTGCAATGCTTGCAATATGCTCTTATCTCTCCATTTGTTTCTTCCAGAGACATCTTCACAAAATGATCCCAAACTATAGATGTTTTTGGTTTACTTCGTTCTGGTTCTTTCCTCTTTCTAGGATTTCCATCCCCATTTACTTGAGCCACTTGAGAGGGTTCAACTGCAGAAGTAGGAGGAATATATGTTGCAGCTGGTGGTGGCACAAGAGAAATATGACTAGGAGAAGGAGAAGGGGAAGGAGATGTAGAAGGTGCAGACCCAGTGAATTGGTTATCATCAGATGGGGGAGTGACAGAGAGCCATTTATTAAAGGCTGCTGACAAAGAATCTTGCTCATCCATTGCAATTTCAGAATATACCTATAAGACATGAAAAAAATGCTCATCATATTAGTATATATAGACTAAAAACAAGGGGCAGTTTGCAGCAAATCATTTGGCTTTATAAACAAATGCAAACTTCAATACAAATTCAATCAACCATTTAGTTCATCAAAAACTTTGCATAGAAAAAACAAGCACTTTGCATTTCAAACAAAATAAATAAATCAGCCATTTAGCCATTTAGAAATAACGATGGACAAGGAAAATTGAAGAGAGGCCTCGTCAAACTGTGTTAACCTCAATATTGAAGTAAGCATATTGTGTCAAACATCTGCCTTATGAGCCCTGACCACTTTAATAGTTGTTATTGTTATTGAAAAACACATAGATAATTGTTACTGGAACAAAGTCACGAGATGCTTTCTTTTACTTAAAATTTTACCAGAAGTGAATTTAACCAGCTTGTTGAAAAATTATTATGTTTAGTCGACAATAAATTTTGCATCAATACTAGTTAATCTCAATCAATATATGATATAAAACTTACAACAAATCACACAATTTAAGAGTCACGAATAATATATCTCATCTTAGATTTTAGGTAATGTATGAGAATATATGCCTGACCACCAATACAAATTATCAAAAAGTTATTAGTAGCATGATTTATTTCTCAAACTTCGGATACTAAGACAGTAAGACCAGTTTTTTTCTCAAACTTTGGAGATGGAGACGATGGCTTAGGGTTTCTTCGGTTCTTCCTGAGTGAAAAATTGAAAGGAGAATTGGGGAATGGGAATGAAAAATTGAACGAAGTTACTTGGGAATGTATTTGCCCTTCAACCATGTCGTTTAGGACCTTAGGTATTTTTTTTATTGAAGGCTGATATATAATATATATTTTAATAAATAATTAAATATATGTCATTTTATCTGGGTAGGACCGGGCTAACTGGTCGTCTACCCTTACCCAAAGCCCGGTCCTACCCGACAATCGGGTCTGACCCGATCATGCTCAAAAGGTGTTCGGGTTTTTTTGCCCCCTTTCGGGCTGGACCGGATGGAGATCAGGTCGGGTCGGGTTGCCGGGTATCTTGAATAGCCCTAAAGAGTGCCATCATTCTGAATACGAAAAATCCGCTCTATCCTGGGAGACAATTTGTCATTATCCTTGAGAATCTGAATAAAGGAAACAAATTGTCTTAAGGAGACAACGTACATTAGGCTTGGATTTCATCAAAGTTCATTATCATATTTCGGCAGTCTTGTGAGTTTTTACTGGTTTTTCAGATACTGATCCTTGTGAAAATTTCTAATTCGAAGTATTTTCACCAACACTTAATGGGTGGAGGTGAGAGTTTTTAGGCGCCAATCTTTAAAATCTTAGTAGCCTAATAAAATTCATCCATTAGATCTTCTTTTAACCTCCATGAAAAATTTTGCATAGTAGGATTTTCTAATATAATTTTCCTTGTCGTGCAATAATTAATTAAAATAATGATTTATCATATATTTGAAAATATTATTAAATTACAAAATAGGTAGTTAAAATATGGAAAATTCCATATAAATACCATTTGAATTTGTAAAACCCCCAGAAGTCTCTTGAATTTGTAAAAAGACTGAGAGGTACCAAGGACCTATGAGGGATATGCAAATTCTGGTGAAATTACTCTTTTGCCCTTAGTTTTAAATAAATAAAAAACATAAAATACCCTCACCAAAAGGCCGCCGCGGTGGGTGCTAGGCGGCGGCTACTAGTGAGGAGGTGGAGGTTTTTTTTTGTTTTTGTTTTTTGCGATGGGGTCTTTTTTTTAAAAAAATTAGATTAATTGAAAGTGTTGGGGTGGGGGGGGGTTTGAACCCCCAACCCCCCACACATCCATGGGGCAAAGTGGCCCACTTGGTTGCTTTAATATATATATACATTAACAAATATATATATTCTCCTTAACATTTATTCAATGGTATTTACAAACCCTGAAATGGTATTTACAAATTCAATAACGCCAATTATAAATCCTGAAACGTCATTTACAGCTTGTTTTCAAGTTTACATTTTTTCCTCTTTAATGCCTGTGAGTAAAAAAAAAATGCACTATCGCAAATCCTGAAACACCAATTACAAATCCTAAAATACCAATTACAAATCTTGAAACGACATTTACAACTTTTTTTCAAGTTTATATTTTTTCCTCTTTAATGCCTGTGAGTGAAAAAAAAATGTACTATCACAAATCTTGAAACACCAGTTACAAATCCTAAAACGCCAATTACAAATCCTGAAACGCCATTTACAACTTTTTTCAAGTTTACAATTTTTTCCTCTTTAATGTTTGTGAGTGAAAAAAAAATGCACTATCACAAATCCTGAAACGCCAATTACAAATCCTAAAACGCCATTTACAACTTTTTTCAAGTTTATATTTTTTTGGGAAAATTACACACAGGTCCCAAGGAACAGATATATTTACATTTAGGTCCCTTCAATTCATGAAATTACCCTGAAGTCCCAAGGGACTTGTGTGTAAATATTTCAGATGAGTAAAAGACCTTATTGCCCTTCTTCCTTCTCCTCTCTCCTCTCTCCCTTTTTCTTCTCTCTCTCTTCTAATATTTCTTTCGATCTTTGGGCTAGAGTTCGACGCCGTTGTCACTTAGATCCTCGGCACTTCCGCTCCTCGTACTTCCGATCCTCGGCTAGAACTCCATTACAACTTTGTCACTTTTTTCTAATCATGGGCCGAGTCCCTAGGGTGAAAAAGTGAGTGGTGGAATTTGGACAAGAGCTTAAAGACTGAAAAAATGAGTCTCACATCCATGGAAATCAGCTGAGTTCTCTATATTGCAACGGTGGTTCAATTCCCCCCCCCTTTCTGTTGTTAATTGCTTCTGTCAGGGTTTACAAAAATTGTGGTTAATTTATGCATTTTGTGTTGTTAATTTATGCATTTTGTGTTGTTAATCGCCTCACGGAAGTCGGACATGACAAATTGAAGGTTTTCACAAGTTGTGGTTAATTTATGCATCTTGTGTTGTTAATTTATGCATTTTGTGTTGTTAATTGCCTCTGGAAGTCAGACATGACAAATTCAAGGTTTTCACAAGTTGTGGTTAATTTATGCATGTTGTGTTGTTAATTTATGCATTTTGTGTTGTTAATCACTTCTGGAAGTCAGACATGTCAAATTGAAGGTTTTCAGTAGTTGTGGTTAATTTATGCATCTTGTGTTGTTAATTTATGCATTTTGTGTTGTTTGGAAGTCAGACATGACAAATTGAAGGTTTTCACAAGTTGTGGTTAATTTATGCATTTTGTGTTGTTAATCGCCTGCGGAAGTGACACATGACAAATTGAAGGTTTTCGAAGTTGTGGTTAATTTATGCATCTTGTGTTATTAATTTATGCATTTTGTGTTGTTAATCGCCTCTGGAAGTGACACATGACAAATTGAAGGTTTTCAGAAGTTGTGGTTAATTTATTCATTTTGTGTTGTTAATTTATGCATTTTGTGTTGTTAATCGCCTCTGGAAGTTAGACATGACAAATTGAAGGTTTTCACAAGTTGTGGTTAATTTATGCATCTTTTGTTGTTAATTTATGCATTTTGTGTTGTTAATCGCCTCGGAAGTCACATATGACAAATTGAAGGTTTTCACAAGTTGTGTTGTTAATTTATGCACATAAATTAACAATACAAGATGCATAAATTAACCACAACTTCTAAAAACCTTCAATTTGACATGTCGACTTCTAGAGGCGATTAACAACACAAAATGCATAAATTAACAACACAACATGCATAAATTAACCACAACTTGTGAAAACCTTCAATTTGTCATGTCTGACTTCCAGAGGCAATTAACAACACAAAATGCATAAATAAACAACACAAGATGCATAAATTAACCACAACTTGTGAAAACCTTCAATTTGTCATGTCCGACTTTCGGAGGCGATTAACAACACAAAATGCATAAATTAACAACACAAAATGCATAAATTAACCACAATTTTTGTAAACCACGATGAAGCGATTAACAACAGAAAGGGGGGGGGGAATTGAACCACCGTTGCAATATAGAGAACTCAGCTGATTTCCATGGATGTGAGACTCATTTTTTCAGTCTTTAAGCTCTTGTCCAAATTCCACCACTCACTTTTTCACCCTAGGGACTCGGCCCATGATTAGAAAAAAAGTGACGGTTTGTAATGGAGTTCTAGGCGAGGATCGGAAGTGCGAGGATCGGAAGTACCGAGGATCGGAAGTGACAACAGCGTCGAACTCTAGCCCAGCATCGAAAGAAATATTAGAAGAGAGAGAGAAGAAAAAGGGAGAGAGGAGAGAGGAGAAGGAAGAAGGGTAATAAGGTCTTTTACTCATCTGAAATATTTACACACAAGTCCCTTGGGACTTCAGGGTAATTTCATGAATTGAAGGGACTTAAATGTAAATATATCTGTTCCTTGGGACTGTGTGTAATTTTCCCTATTTTTTCCTCTTTAATGCCCTGTGAGTGAAAATAAAACAAAAATGCACTATCACAAATCCTGAAATGCCAATTACAAATCCTAAAACACCAATTACAAATCTTGAAACGCCATTTACAACGTTTTTTTACAAGGATCATTTTTTTTACTCTTTAATACCGGTGAGTGAAAAAAAAATGCATTATCACAAATCACGAAACGCCAATTACAAATCCTAAAACGCCAATTACAAATCTTGAAACGCCATTTACAACATTTTTTTACAAGGATCATTTTTTTTACTCTTTAATGCCAGTGAGTGAAAAACCAAAAAAATGCACTATCACAAATCCTAAAACGCCAATTACAAATCCTAAAACACCAGTTACAAATCTGAAATGCCATTTTCAACTTTTTTTCAAGTTTACATTTTTTCCTCTTTACAACAAAAAAAAAAAAAATTGTAAATGGAGTTTTAATTTGTAATTCACTACTAGAAAATGCAATATTTACGACAAAATTTGCGAGGGACGCAATTTTTGTCACAAATTTTGGTTAATCTACGAGGGAACCATAGTTATGGTTCCCTCACAACAAAGGTCTTTTTTGCGAAAGTGTAAGCGGCTCACCAATTAAACCTCCCCCACCATAACATAAAATAAAAAAGTGGCTTTTCTTTTATCAAAATACGAATGAGATCAAAAAAGCCATCATTGGAGCAAACGATGCAATAGCTTCCACAAAATTACTTATTTTTGTGAGGGATAAAAGTGTTCCTCGGAAATTTGATGCTAATTGTTATAAATTATATATATATATATATATATATATATATAACAAGTTGCATAACTCATGGTTTGAGCTTCCCGTTCCTCTTCCTCGTTTCAAACCAAGAAGCAAGAACCTTAAATCGTCGAGTTGGCCGTCGCACATCTCTCAGGCTCCGTTTGGTTCAAAGAATTTGGGGGAGGGAAAGGAACTTTGAGGAGGAAGGGAACTTAAAGGGAGGGAAAGGAAGATTTAAAAGATGAGGGAAGATGGCTTGAGTTGTTTGGTTGGAAGAAAATGAATGGGCGGTAGTTGGTAAAGAATTAAGAAATGTCTATTTTACCCTCAAAAGAAATTAATACAAAATAAAAAAGAAAAATATTTTTTTTGCCAAAATATATATTTTTAAAAAATGTCCCTGTTAAGTTCAAACTTCGATCCAAAAATGTTTCGCAAAGTTTGAATTTTCCCGCCAAGTTTTCGAACTTCCCGCCAAATTTGAATTTCGGGGTAAATCTGTCCAAAAATGTGAATAGTAACCAAGGAACTTGAAAACCCACCAATTTTGGTGGGATCTCAAGTTCCCACATATGAGGAAGAGTGGTGGGCCCGGTGTGGGCCGGGAAGTCGAGTTCCGGGAACTTGGCGAACCAAACGGTCATTTTGCATGGGAACTTAATTAAGTTCCCTTCCCTCCCTCCAAGTTCTTTAAACCAAACGGGGCCTCAGGCTCTCAGGCATCCGCCCTCCCTCAGACTTAGAGAGCCTCCCGTTCATCCTTTCAAACCAAGAACCCTAAATCAATTTGCCTCACTCTCATCTCTTGGCTTCTCACTGTCGGCCGTCGCATGTCTCAGGCTCTCGGCATCGAGTCATCGATCTCACTCTCAGCCTCTCAGAGTCTCAGTCTCGGCCACTTTTGGTGAGATTTTTATCGGCAAAATTGAATTTTACTAGTATTCTCATTTCAGATAGATTTCCCAAATGGAACTGAAAAAACAATTGGCCTTTTGGAAAAACATTTTGCGGTGTTTAGCAAGTGTTCAAAATAACAAACACCTTACCTGCAAACCGAATCTATACGTACCTCGACTACCCGAGATATGTTCAAAGCTTTTCCTGCGCCTCCTCGCCTTCTTTCTTTCCCCTCTTTCACAAGGTGCGTCCCATCCTCCCACTTATTTAGTTCGTATGTATACCTCGTTTTGACTCATACAACTGGGGCTCTATTTACTTTCGCATTCCAGGAAAATGGTTATAAGAAGTGGAAACTTATCTGCACATTTAGAGTTTTGTATTTGTTATTTGGTTTCAGTTCGCTGGTGATTATTGAATAGCTTAGCGGGTGATTGTGAAATCATAATTTGAATCTGTAATTATGAATTTGTTGCAGAGTATATTTGAGCAAAATGAGCTCGGTGCCATCACCACCGAAAATTCCAAAGTTCTTTTCTGTGGAAGGAAGTGATATACATTCAAGAAGTAAATCAGATGGTAATGCGATGTTCTTAGCTGTTTGGTTTACCCATTTAAGTTTTTACTTATATGCGATTATAACTTGGTTCATTGTTTGTGTGTTTTTTTTTTTTTTTCCATACTGCTGTGGTTGTTTGACTTCTATGATTTCCATATGACAATTTTCAGCGCGCTTGGCTTGACTCTGAAGTGCAAGAATTTAACTGTAGAGCATGATGTATTGCATGGGGAGGGCTGGAATTCTTATTTTGGAATTTGATAGTTGTGAACATGGGGGTAGTCTAATTGAGAATGAAGCCATAAAGTAGCCAAATATTCTATCTCTGATCTTCTGCTTTTTGTTTTCTTGTAATTTTTTCATCCCCTGCTTTTTTGAACTTTAATAGGGTGGGAAACAAAAGGAGGAGGCAATGGAAATGGGAAGAATGATATTTGAACAAGGATCTAGAAATGATGCAAGCATCCCATTCTATCTCTCCTCTTTTTATCTTTTAAACTAAGCCAAGCCCCAACAACAATTCTAGATGATGTCAATTGAACCAAAAAGCTATTTCAGTATTAAACAACATAAAAATGGCTTTAGTCCTTAGATCTAGGTTCCACAACTAAGCCACAAACACGGCTGTCACTTCTCCTAGTCTTGCGTGTTGGCCTTTACTACGTCAACATTTAGGCAAAACAAGAGGAATGGTGGTGACAGGGTTATCATGCCATTCACCAAGTACCTGAATCTATCATCCTAACTAATTCAATCTGACTCTTTTCAGCCTTACTTAGTATTGTATATTTGTTTATTAAAATAAGCATGTTTTTTCAACTTTTTTTGAATCATTTACATACATCTAAAATTTAATATCACAGGGTTCAGATTCAGCCTTGTCTCATACAATATATTGGCTCAGGTATGGTATTTATTGTTTTCATCCAATTTCTAAATGGATTTTGTCACGTTTTAAGTTTTGTTACAAACCATGAAATGTAATTAATAACTATAGCCATATGATATTTTGTAAGGGCAGAGGGGGTTAACAATGAACTGAGTTAAGTTACGCATGAGTCAAAGTCATTAAGGATCTCAAAGCTTCTTCTTCTTCTTGTTTTTTTTTGGCAGAACACAAGCAACTTGTAGTTTTGCAGACACAAGATTTGTAATTTAAATTTTGCATGAGTTATAATTAGTGATTGCTAGGAATCAGGACTTTGTTATTCAAACCAAGTTTGCTTACCAGATCTGTGTTTTCTTTAATTTTTATTTTTTAAACTTCTTGTTTCCATTGGAAGATTGAGTTTGAACAAATGACCTTTACCCCATGACTGGTGATTCGTGATTTGGCTAATAGTTGGATTGATGGATGCAGAGATCCTGAATCTCCAATGTTGTAATGTGATAATTGAGCTATTGTCAATTGATTACTATTTGGATGAGTACTCTTGTCTATCCCTACCGTCTTTCATTTCCATGTCATCCTTCGTAGTTGAATATCTCCATTGCAAGCAGTCAAAACTCAAACAAAGTCATATTTACATTAAATAGGTTTTGGTTAGGTTCTTCATATTGCCTTAAAAAAATAGAGTAGGATGCGTTTTCTACATGACTGGTGTTCTTCAAATAACTCAAATGCACTATAAGCAATCAAATGAGAGTTTCACTATTTGATAACATTAATGGTTTATTGATCAATAATTCTCTTGTACAGTTTGATCAGAGGCAGAAGTCTATGGGTCTCCCAACTAGCGAAGAGCTCCAAAAACATGAACTTTTGATGAAATTTATGGTGGAGGTGAGCACTTGATTCAAATCAAGTCATATGGTTTTCATAATCGAACTAATCTTTAATGTGTGCCTCTAATAATGTCTTGTAGCATCCGGAGATGGACTTCTCAAGGGCTAAAATTTCATATGCAGTGTGGATGCTTTATGGTCTGGTGTCTTATGCTGATGATTTGAATGACTTAGGCTTTTTTTTAGTTCATTTTGGCCGCAACATTATAATTTGTAATATGTCGTTTTTGTTATGTAAACTCTTATGATTGTTACAATTTATTTTTATGATATACAAGTCTTTTTATTTTCTAATTTTTTTTAAATATTTTTTATGTAATTATTTTATTTTTTCTGATTTTTTTTTTAAAAATAAATTGGAATTTGCGAGGGAAAAATGTTTCCCTCGCAAAATCTGGAATTAGTTTTTCCCTCGCAAAATCCTCAATTTTGCGGGAAACACTTTTCCCTCGCAAATTTCATCTTTTGTGAGGGAAAATTCTTCCCTTGCAAAGTCAAAATTTGCGACGGAAAAATGCATTTTCCGTTGCAAAAGTGATTTGCGAGGGCCAATTTTGCAACGGACCTTAGTTCGCCTCAAATTCCGTCGCAAATCATTTTTGTGACGGAAAATATCTTTTTTGTAAGGGAATTTTTTTGTTGCAAAAAACATTTTTTTTTTGGTAGTGATTGGCGTTTTAGGGTTTGTAATTGACGTTTTAGAATTTGTGATAGTGCAATTTTTTTTTTTTTTTTGGTTTTTCACTCGGGTATTAAAAAGTAAAAAAGGATCCTTGTAAAAAATGTTGTAAATGGCGTTTTAGGATTTGTAATTGGCGTTTTAAGATTTGTAATTGGCGTTTCGGGATTTGTGATAATCTTTGTTTTTTTATTTATTTTCACTCACGAGGCATTAAAGAGAAAAAAAATGTAAACTTGAAAAAAAGTTGTAAATAGCATTTTAAGATTTGTAATTGGCGTTATTGAATTTGTAAATACCGTTGCATGTTTTGTAAATATCATTGAAAAAATGTTAAGAAGAATATATATATTTGTTAATGTATATATATATATATATATATTAAAGGAACCAAGTGGTCCCATAGATGTGTGGGGGTCGGGGTTCAAAACCCACCCCCACACTTTCAATGAATCTATTTTTTTTTTTTAAAAAAAAATCCCATCCCCCCCAAAAAAACTCCACCCCCTCATCGGTGGCCGGCCGGCGCGCCAACCGGCGATGGCCCTTCGGTGGTCCTTCGGCGGCCGGCCATCTGGTGAGGGTATTTTTATGTTTTTTTATTTTTTTAAAACTAAAGGCAAAAGAGTAATTTCCCCCAAATTGGATATCCCTCAAAGGTCCGTGGTACCTCTCAGTCTTTTTACAAATTCGGGAGACTTCGGGGTTTTACAAATTCAAATGGTATTTAAATGACATTTTCCCTTAAAATATTAACAATTTAAGCCCAATAATCTCATAATTAATTCATATTTATATTATTTCCTAAAATTATCTAATGATCCAAATATTACCTAATAAATCCAAATTAGCCTAAAATCACTCCCAAAATAAATGAATAAGGTGAGACAAAATATATAGAAATAGGGATTTATCAATCGGTTATTCGACAAGATTTACAAATGGCGTTGCATTTTTTTTTGGGGTATTCATACGGGGCCAAGCCCAATCAAAACACTGTTACTATATCTTTACAAACCGTGGGTAAGAAAAGCCTACCACATCCCTAGATAGACAACTAAGAATACCCAAAGGGGATCAGTAAAAACTACATGTACATCTTGTTGTGCAAAGCTCAAGTTTGCTAAGGCATCAGCACAATTATTACCTTCTCTATATATATGACTTACTATCACCCTAGAGAACTTCTTTACAATTTGACAGATATTAGTCAGTAGACTAGATACCTCTTGGTCATCATCCTGCACTTTATTAATCAGCATTACTACCGCGGCCGAATCACATTCCACCATCACTCGCTGGAACTGAAGATTATGTGCCAGCTCAAGCCCAGTAAGCACCCCCCACAGTTTTGCCATGACAGCAGAACAAACTCCTAGCTTCCGAGAGAAACCATCCAGCCAGTTACCACCACTTCCTCTAAGCACCCCTCCACATCCTGCTGCCGTGCCTCCCCTTTAGATGCACCATCCACATTGAGTTTCACCCACCCATCCCTTGGAGGCATCCATCTGATATGCTGTTATATTTTTGTCCCTATGATCCTTCCAAAACCTACTCTAGCCGAATTGATCTCACCAACATGTCATTTCACAAAGTCCCCAAATTCCTTGGTAGTTCAAATCCTTCCTTAAAGAGCTCACGATTTCTCCATTGCCAAAGCAACCAGCAGGCCACCCTAAACAAAACATCCCACTCTTGTACTTTCCTATTCAAATTCCACATAAACCAGTCCTTTCCTTCCAGAACCATGAGCTCTTTCTCAATCCTACCATTATGCAGCTCACGCCACAAGCCCAAAGCTACCCCACAATCGCTCAACACATGCATGATTGTCTCTATCTGTTCAACACATCTGCAACATTTTGGATCTCTACCCAATAATCTACTCTTTCTTTCATTTGTTAAGATTCTCCCCTGCATTGCCATCCATAAAAACACTTGCATCCTCCTTGGCCCCTTTCACTTCCACACCTTGCTCCACTGCACATCCTCCTTCCCCTGCTGAACTCTCAACATGCTATACATGTCAGCTGTTACATATCTGCTATCTAGGCTTGATCCCCATTTTAAGGAATCCTCTCCTCTATGCGCACTAGGAGGAGGGATCGCCAATATAAAGTTCCTGCCTTCTTCATTCACCATCTTATTAATGCGTTCCATATCCCATTGTCCCTTTTCATTGACCATTTCCTTTATCCTTACATTTTCCTCAACCTCAATTATCTGCCTAGCATAGATCTCAGCCAGGCTTTTCCCCCTATCTAACCAATTATCAGTCCAGAATCTAACCCTTTCTCCATTCTTTACACTCCACCCCACACATAGTTTAACAATATTTCTCCATAACTCTGAATCTGATTTTTTACTGCTTCCTTCCTTCAGTAAGTTGTTGTTTCTGCTATATTTGCCACACAGAACTTTGGAGCAAAGGTTAGTCGGCTTGGATATAACATTCCATGCCACCCTCCTTAAAAGGGCTTCATTCATGACGTCTAACCGTTTCAATCCGAATCCTCCAAATTTCTTTTCTGTACACAAAACCTCCCAGCTGACTGCATGTAACTTCCTCATCCCCTCTCCATCCCTCCAAATAAAATTCCTCTGAATTTTCTCCAGCTAATTTTGAACACCCACCGGAATACAAGAATGTTTTATATGGTAAACCGCCATTTGATTTGTTACTGACTGAACCAACGTGAGACGCCCAACCAATGACAGTGATTGCTGCTTCCAACTACTCAGTTTTGCCTGCATTTTGTCCAGTATATGCTAAAATCTTCTCTTACCATCACAACTTGAACTCATGAATGCTCCTAAATATTTACCTAGATCTTCCATACGTCCGTACCCAGAGAAATTACAAATCTCATTTTGGAGCCCTTTACTCACATTACTTGAAAAATACACGCTAGATTTTTGAACATTAACCTTCTACCCCAACTGCTTTCCAAATTCCTCCAAAATACTCATGACTACCTTCATCTGGTCCAAACTTTCTTTGCAGATCAGTAATAAATCATCTGCGAACATAAGATGTGATACATCTCTCCATTCCTTCCCATTCGCAGCGGATTCCATTCCTTGCTATTAACCTGATCCATAATGAGATGTGTAAGCTTCTCCATTCCTAGGACAAATAGGTAAGGAGAAAGAGGATCCCCTTACCTCAATTGTAACACCCCTACCGGCCTTGCCCTTCCAGGTGGCGGATAGAGGGATTCCCTTTTAATAATTACCATATATTATTTAATTACTATTTATCAACATTCATTAGAGTTTTATCGCGGTAGAGCATTCCCGGTTGGGTTTTCAGACAATACTGGTATAACTAAAAGTGAGTAACAAAATATAATCCCCAAAGGGTTAGACATACAGTCATCCAGCAATGCCAAAAAGGGCAAAATAATATACAGTCATCCAATTTCACAATAAATAACAAAATAGTCTTCCACTGCCACCAACGACTCCATCTACTCCGCCTTGCAGTCTTACCCTTATCTCCAAAATCTGCCCTCAAGGAACTTCCAGTGGCTCTATAAAAATCTGGGATTCATAAATGGATCCCAAAGTAACCATTAATCTCATATGTAATGCATAAGCAGTGTATGTATGTAACCATAATTAGGAAAACACCAAACAATAGCATTCAGTATCAAACGTGCAATAACACAAATACAACATACCAAGTATACCGTGTTAACTACGGAAGGACTATATGTCCTAGAGACAAACGCAGGACTGCTCAACAAAGCAAGCCCCGGATCCACAGCGCTAGGAAAAAACACAGTAGTCGGGCTTTGAACCCAGACCACACTGAATGCACACAAACGCATGTCCCTTTTCAGGAGACACGGGTCCACAATTATGGAAAAGCAAACATACAAAGCAACACAAGACATATGAGGATTAAGGTTACTACCTGGCAGTCGACCACAAATATCAGTAAATTTTTTCCCGAGTGCATGAAAATCACAGTGACCCTAAAATAACCAAAATATAATTATAAGTAACTCTACCATTCAAAAAAACCTCTAAACTCCTTTTCAAAAATGAATTCATAATTGGTAACCCCCTTCCAATTTCGACCTCTTTCTCAAAAATTCCAGAAACCGTGTTTGATCTTCACAAAATCACAACTAAATCTATAAAAATCCGATTGAGGTGGTTCAAAAAGCCAACTGATCCTTAGTGTGTCTATTTTCAATGCAAAATATTCATTTGGACCAGTTGCAACCAAATCTCCAGCCACAAATCCGAACACCACCTCAGGTCAGACAAAGGTTTCAGATTCGGGGGCTGTTTTCAAAAATTTGGTTCTCTTAGTAAAAAGCTCAAAAAAATTTGTGTTACCTATCAAATTAATCCTTAGGATGTCTACTTTCTATCTGTAAAATTTCAGAATTTCCCATTTTCATTTGATAGGTCAAAACGCATAAGAAATCCAACTGACTCTCACAAGACCTTCAATAAGTATATTTCAACGTTTTTAGTCCTTATTCTTGATTCTAAAAACAAATATGATCCAAGCTTACTCATATACAAAAAATCATTTTAAACACTTCAAAGGCATTAGAACTCCCAAAAACGAATCAGATCATGGTGTTTAGGAGGATGGACAAAATTCTTCCTCTAGATTAAGCAACCAATCTACCATTTTTAACCACCATACTAATATTTCTTCCTAGATTGAAAATTTCATATTTGATTCTCTGCTCACCCATTTTATCCATTAGTCAGACCCAACCAATGATTATAGACTCAAGCAACAAATATTTCCAACTTAGCAATCATGAAACCATAAGGTAGTTTAAGTTATGACTTACTTGTTCTTGGTTTTCCACCAACTTAAAACTTGCTCCTTGTGTTCTTTCCCTCTCCAACTTTCGTCCTTCTCTTCAAAATGACCAAGAAAAATTTGTTCTTAAGATTCTCAAGAAGAAAGGTAGAAGAAGGTAGAATAAGAATCTAAAGCTTTACCTTTTTCTTGAACACCTTGGAACTTTTCGTTTGGACTCTCCTTCTGTTTCCTTGTGTGAGTTCTTTGTCTCTCTCCTCTCTTCTTCTCAACCAAACTAGCAACCACAAAGGGAAGAGACGAGCTTCTTAAATAAATTTCCAAGGCTTATTCTAGAATCATCATGCCTCTTGAACTCTCTCCAATTCTCTAGAAAAGTCTAAGAAAATTTCCTCTCATTTTCTTTAATCTTGTGGAACCGACTTAAAGGGTATTGGAATGACAATTTTCGTGCTCCTCTGGTCCTTTGTTTGTGCACGTCCGGATGACCAAGGAATATAAGAGAAATATTCACTTCATTTCTTCCCCCCCTTTTTTTAATTATCTTTTCTTTCCTTTGGTTTGCGTCAGAAATGTTGGAAATCAACAAATAATTTCTCCTCTGCCTTATGTGCGCCTCCACTTCTCTTTCTTCATTAATTATGGAATGTCTCATCCTTCATTTCTTCCTTTTCTCACGTCAGAGGCCATAGAGCATTGGGGAAGAAATATGTATATTTTTAATAATTAGTCCCATTTGCTTCTTTCTCCCACGTACACATTGGAAAGCATAAAATAAAATTTGTATTTGTATTCCATCACGTGCATGCTCCATCTTTCCTTCATTTATTTTGCTTTAACCAATCCATTAATTCGGTTCCTTCATTAATGATAATGTGGTCCCATTACTCCTCATAGCCGGCGGTTTTAAAGAAATTTGAAGAAACATCATTTATTTATTTATTTATTTTTTCTTGGCTTCTCACGTGCAGAACTTTTAGAATACTTCGAAAAATATATATGTATTCCTATCTCCATTCTCTCTCACATCCGAATGTCAACATTCATTTCTCTTTCTTTCTTTTTTTCGTACAACATGGAGACTCCCATCCTTACTTCATTAAATGTTGATTTGTCCAAGCCTTCACATCCCTTCTTTTCTTTTCTTTTTTTTCTTTCTTTCTTTAATCATTCATTCCCTTTGGCTTTTCTTCACGTCAGATACCTTGGGAAGCAAATGAAGAAATTGTGCGTGTGATCTTTGAATGACGAGCACAATCTCTTTCCTTTATTAATTATATTGTCACATTCCTCACAACTCTCATAGCTCAAGTACACCTAAAACTATATCAAAATTTCTTATTCTTTCTTTCTCCCACATCCAACGTGCCCTTAGGGAAATATAAGGAAATATTTTGTGTTTAACTTTGTCTAGGTCCAAATGCTCACTTCTTCTCTCCTTATTAATATATCCTGTCTGAAAATAATAATAATAAATACCAATGACTACTACTACTAGATGAAAAATTCTTGTATTCCATTAATTAATTTACATGAAAATTGGGGATGTTACATCAATCCTCTTGAAGGTTTAAAATTTCCACGCTTACTCCCATTCCATAGCAACGTCATAGAGGAAGTGCTCATACATTTACCAATGACATTCCTCATCCTTCCATTAACACCAATCTCCTCCAACACACTCTCAAGGAACCTCCACTCCATCCTATCATATGCCTTTTCAAGGTCAATTTTAAGGATCATATACCCTCTCCTACCTTGCATCCTCTTCATTGAATGCACTATCTCTTTAACTACTATTATGTTATCATGTATGTAGCACCTAGGGACAAAACTTGTCTGATAGGGTGACACTAATTTATCCATAAGCGGCTTAAGACGATTAACCAACACCTTCGATAGGCCTTTGTATAACACATTACACAAAGATATTGGACGGAATTGATTTACCATCTTAGGTTGCTCAACTTTCGGGATTAAGACCACTAGTGTGTCATTTACCTCGCTAATGCACTTTGGGTGCCTCCAAAATTCCTCTAGTAATCTGCATACTAAGTCTCCTATCACACTCCAATTTCTCTGATAGAATACAGCCGGGTACCCATCATTTCCCGAAGCCTTAAAGCTCCCCATTTGGAAAAATGCACGCCTCACTTCTTCATTGTTCACATCACTACCCAACATATTTAGCTTTTCAGTACTCACCACACCCCATCCCTACTTTGTTATACACCCATCATCTCCTCTTCTTTCACTCCGAAACAGATTCTCATAATAGAGTTGAAACATGTTTCCTATGGCATCTTCATCCTCCATCCATTGGCCAACGGCGTCCTTAAGCATTCTTATTTTATTGCTCCTCCTTCTTACTAAGGTTTTCGTCTGGTAGTACCTTGTATTGCGGTCTCCCTCCTCCAACCACCTCCCCCTTGATCTTTGGTACCACATAATTTCTTCCTGTCTTAAAGTTTGCAAAAGCTCCTCCTCTAGTTCCTTCTCCAAATTCACCAGAAAAGGGTTGCTTCTTTTTTCTAATTTTTTCTATACTCCATTCAGCCAGTTTAGGAGTCTTCTTTTCCTCACCTCAATACTTCCAAATACATCCTTGTTCCAACTAATTAGTATCTGCTGTAAATCAGAAAGGTTGCTATGAGCTTCTGATGACAGGGCCCAGTTCTTTCTCATCAAGTCAGGGAACTGTTCATGCATCAACCAAGCAGCCTAAAATCTGAAAGGTCTCTCTTGAAACCCCTTCCTCGCCTCCTCTAACTTCACCACAATAGGATGATGGTCAGAACCAACTCTTGGCACAATTCTAACTTCCACCTCAATAAAATATTCCTGCCATATGGTATTGCGTAAGCAACGATCAAGTCTTTTAAAAACTCTCTTCAATCCCTCCCATTTAGGCCCTCTCCATGTAAAGAAAGGCCCACTCGCCTCAATATCAAGCAATCTAAATCTTGGATCCACTCATTAAATCTCCTACATCTTATTTCATTAATTCTTCTACCCTCTTTTTGCTCCAACGGAGTTTTAATTTCGTTGAAGTCTCCAGCAAGTAACCATGGCTCAGTGATATTCCCTGAGAGGCTTTGAAGTTCCTCCCAAAGATTATGCCTCCTGTTCTCATTCGACTTGCATATACAGCTATAAATAGCATACTAGTCCCTCCCAAACCTACTCTACAATGCAAGAATTGATCCCTTGAAGTGATAACATTCAACAGCAGATCATCCCTCTCATACAATATCCAAATACCTCCCGAAAAATCCTCTGCCTCTACTCTTCTTGAGTGTTTAAACCCCTAACCTCGAATAATCTTGCTAGCATAAGAACCACTAACTCTTGGCTCAAGGATAGCAACAGTATCAATTCTATATTGTTTCCTCATATCCCTAACAATAGCCGCAACACCCTTGTTGGCTGCTCCCCTACTGTTCCATACTAATAGGTTCATCATCATGTATAAACAAAATATAAAGTGCCAAAGGACAGGCTTACCAATCATCTGCTAGATCAAGCGTGGCATAAACACTCGCACATGCCATACCATTACAGTCTTTTTCAACCAAAATCCCTTCTCATTTCCTACTACATCAAACTCCATATCAACGCTACAAACTTCCCTTGTGTTCAGTTCTCCTGGATGTAGGCTCTCCTTGTCACGACTCCCCACAACTTCATTCCGATAAACCTCTAAATTAGTTTCTGGAACACATTCAGGACTAGCTTGTACTTGCTGTAGCTCCTTCAACGGTCCCCGCTCTCCTCCTACTTTAGCTTAAGATGATGATTCCTTTGTTTTACCCTCTAATACCAACTTCCCCCCTAGGCCTCCAGGTTCCATGATCCTTCCTTTGCTCCCCCTTGAGCTCTTTTTGCCCTCACTCAAATTACTCTATTTACCTTGCTTTTTTACAACCTTTTCAGCCGACGTCCCTACACTCTCACCTGATTCCCATCCGAAACTCCTCGTGCTCCATCTGACACAACCCCTATCTGCATGTTCTCCTCACCAGCTTCCACTTCTAGCACTGTAAACCGTGACCCCTTTGGAGCATCTTGAGGTTGCACCCTAAAACTCCTCTGCCTTCTGGGCCTTTGCACAGTTTGCCAACGATCCCTATGTGCCTCAGGTTCCTTAGCATCTCTTCGTGCCACACCTCCTACCTCTGTATCCACTTTCATTTAGCTGAAAATCCTCACAGCTATCTCTAAGATGACCAAACAGACCACATTTAATGCATAACAAACCCAAGCTTTCATAAACTACATTCAAATACTAACCCTCCACCTCAAACTCTGGCACGAGGGGCTTGGTCAAGTCCAACTCCACACACATTTGGGCAAATTTACCACTTGCACGTTGAGCCGTATGTATGTCTAACTTGATAGCCTTACCAATAACATTACCTAAGTTCAACAGAAATTTCTTGTCGAACAAAGGTGCTGGCAAGTCTGGAAAGCACACCCAAGCAATCATAGTCGCAATATGCTCATTATTTGGATTAAAATCAAGACGCCAACGCACAACATTCAAATAAGCATCATTGATGACCCATGGGCCACCCGTTAACGCCTTTATGTAATCCTCGATCTTTTGAAAATTCACCAGATAGAAGTCGTTCTAGAGATCAAAAACGTCAATGCTACCCTTTCGTTCCCAAAGTTGCCCAACTTCTTAACCATGAATCCATAAGAAGGTTGTCTTCCTAGCAACTTCACAACCAAAGTCCTCCCAAAAGGCTTCATCAATCGTTCCTTTTCCTTTTCTTCGAAACAAAACTTTGGACACAAAGGATTCGAAGTATCAATAGAGATACCATCAGACGGATTCAGAACCTTGGCAAAACTAGTCTCGACTCCATAATCCTCAGGCTAATCCTCCTCATCGCCTTTTGATCATTCCCACCAGCACACCCTTGGATTAACATTTTGCAGCAATGATTCCCTATAAGACTTTAGTGAGGCCACCTTCTCGTCCGTTTGCATCCATGTTTCCTCACGCACAGGTCGTGATTCACCTCCTGAAAAATTGGTTGTATCGAAACGAACCTTCTTCTTCCTCCGAGCCCATTCTTCATGTTCTTCCTCCAGCTTTCCCTCACTTATCCCTCCCCGTAGCACACGGCTAGAGGGGCCACTCATTTTCCCCGCCACAGTGGGCGACGGAGCACTCAGTGCAGTCGTAGGTCGAAACCCTAGCGGAGTTCCCAAAGTTCGGGAGACGACGAGTATTAATATACCAATTATGAATGGCGCTGCATTTTATTAACATTTTTTCATCTTCTTTAGCTCACCTTCCTTTTTAGTTCTATTATTAATAATAATGTACGTCCATATATTATGAAGGGACTTTGTAAATTTCATTCGAAAAAAAGAAGATAAGACTTGGGTACTTTTATCAATTTTAAGAATAAAAATAAGAGGGAGAACAAAAAATACATGGAAAAATTACAATAAATACATGGAAAATTTTTACTTGTTTCAATTTTTTGAGCATTGTGAGGTTTAATCAGGGGTATCCTTATACAAACTTTTTCTGCATTTCCACAGGAATTTAAATTTACGTGTTGGTGCTTAAGTGACCAAAGCTCTTTCCATTAGGAGTAATACCTATGAACTGACAAAAAAAAAAAAAAAGGAGAGATACCCTGTGTATTTATTTCAATTTAATTGAAATGTTTTTCCATTCAAATATTAATCAATTTAGCATTGCATATTCCATGCATTTTATACAAACTAAAATTAACTATGAACCCAAAATCAGACACCCCATTATAAATTAAAATTACGATTACCTCATAAGTTGTCACTCTATAAGTGTCAAAATTAATAATAAATCCAAAAGCCTACTTATTTCATAAGCTACTGTTATCATTTTTTTTAATAGTAATTGCCTTTAGTATGTGCAAGTATGTTTAGGAATTCCTGAGATAACCATGATTTTAGTTTATACTTACTTTTGGGTAAAAGTACACACTGAATCTAACAATTTTATACAAAGTTTCATTTTGGCATCTTAATTTTAAAAAGCATGTTTTAGGTCCATCAACACTAACAATATTTGTCTCAAATGATAATTTTTTGTAATGGTATGAATAAAAAAGATATATTTTTTGTAATGGTTATCGTACTATTATTAGTTATTAGGCTAGTAATATTTTATGGTAGTGAATGTTGGGGTTTGAAGGAGCTATACATGAGTGCAAAGTAGGGGTTGCTGAGATAAGGATGTTGAGATGGATGTGTAGTCATACAAAGAAAGATAAGTTTGTAATAAAATTATGCGAGGAAGGGTTGTAGTAGCATCTAAAGAAAAAAAAAATGGTAGAAAATCGTTTGAGGTGATTTGGACATATACAACGAAGGCCATTGGATGCGTCAGTGAAGAGGGGTAGGTTGATCAAGTTGTTTGGAGCTCGGTTAAAAGAGGTAGAAGAAGACCGAAGAGAAGGTTCAACGAAGTTATTGAGTGAGATCTCTTAGTTAACAATTTATCCCGAAATTTGATTTTTGACAAATCGCAATGACATGGTTTAATCCATGTAGCCAACCACACTTAGGCTATGTTTGGTTGGAGGTGAGGGAGAGACGGGAGGTGCCCATCCCTAGTGTAAAAAGTCAGATATGACCATGATGTGATAGAGTCCACATACCATGCTAATACTTACATGCTTATACCTCTAATTAGAGGTATAGGCATTTTTTTTTTAATTTTTTTAATTTTTTTATACAATGTATTTGTTTAGATTTAAATTATATGCTGCTTCCTGAGATGTTTTTGGCACCCGGTATCTCAAATTAATTAATTTCCAGTTCTGCATGTGTCTATAACACCGGTATTATAGAAATTAATTAATTAGAGATACTGGGAGCCAAAAAAATCTCACGAAGCAGCATATAATTTAAATTTAAACAAATACAATGTATAAAAAAAATAAAAAAATTTTTAAAAAAATATGCTTATACCTCTAATTAGAGATATAAGCATGTAATTATTAGCATGGTATGTGGACTCGATGTGATATGCTTCCAAAGTTAATATACGGAAAACGATGCAAAAAAGCTATGTAATTTTTAAAAATTTTCATGAGCAATTTTATCAAAATTTTATCTCTCTTCCCATCCCCTCTTTGTAACACCCCTACCGGCCTCGCCCTTCCGGGTGGCGGATAGAGGGATTCCTTTTATTAATTACCATATATCATTTAATTACTATTAAATAACACGCATCAGAGTTTAATCGCAACAGAGCATTTTCCCGGTTGGATTTCAGACAATACTAGTATAACCAAAAGTAAGTAACAAAATATAATCCCCAAAGGGTTAGACATACAGTCATCCAACAATGCCAAAAGGGGCAAAATAATATACAGTCATCCAATTTCAAAATAAGTAACAAAATAGTCTTCCATTTGCCACCAACGACTCCATCTACTCACCCTTGCCAGTCTTACCCTTATCTCCAATATCTCGCCCTCAAGGAACTTCCGGTGGCTCTACAAAAATCTGGGATTCATAAATGGATCCCAGAGTAACCATTAATCTCATATGTAATGCATAAACAGTGTATGTATGTAACCATAATTAGGAAAACATCAAACAGTAGCATTCAGTAACAAACGTGCAGTAACACAAATGCAACATACCAAGTATACCGTGTTAACTGCGGAAGGACTACATGTCCTAGAACAAACGCAGGACTGCTCAACAAAGCGAGCCCCGGATCCACAGCGCTAGGAAAAAACACAGTAGTCGGGCTTTGAACCCAGACCACACTGAATGCACACAAACGCATGTCCCTTTTCAGGAGACACGGGTCCACAATCATGGAAAAACAAACATACAAGGCAACACAAGACATATGAGGATTAAGGTTACTACCTGGTAGTCGAACAAAATTATTAGTATGATTTTTCCCCGGGTGCACAGAATCAAAATGATCCTAAAATAACCAAAATATATAAATATAAGTAACTCTTCTTTGAAAAAAAATTTATTTATTGAATCAAAAAGAAGCCTTCCTCCATCTTAAAAAGGAAACCCTCAATCCCACACGAAAATCCTATTTTTGACAAGTAGAAACATTAAACACCCCCAGTTGTAACATTTGTTCCCACGTGTTGAGACTCAATGAAAACATCTCTTGAGTCCCTAAAATTATATTCGAACATGCTAAAGGCATTAAACACCAACAACAAAAATCAGTTCTTACGTCCTCAAGGTTGGCAGACATAGTGAACTTCCATTTTTCAACAATCATTGTTCTTATATCATAATAACTTCTCTTCCTAGCATTAAATCTTGAGTTTGACTCTCTATTCAACCACTTTATTAATTGATCGGGTCCAAAAGATACCCGAAACGCAACACACAACCATTGCAAGCGGCAATCATGAATTCATAAGATAATTGGAGCTATAACTTACTTGTTTCTTGGTATTTCCCCAACTTAAAACTTGCTCCTTATGTTTTTCCCTCTCCAACTTTCGTCCTTCTCTTCAAATCAACAAGAAAAATTTATTCTTAAGATCTTAGCTCTCAAGAGGAAAGGTAGAAAAAGGTAGAATAAGAATCTAAAGTCTTACCTTTTTCTTGAACACCTTGGAACTTCTTCGTTTGGAATCTCCTCCTGTTTTCTTGTGTGAGTTCTTGTCTCTCTCCTCTCTTCTTCTCAACCGAACCAGCAACCACAAAGGGAAGAGATGAGCTTCTTAAATAAATTTCCAAGGTTGGTTCACCTAGCCCCCAGGACCGTTCTTCATTATTCTAGAGAAATCTAGGGGATTATATTTTTTTCCCCTCTCGATCTCACCTTCTCTCTCGGCCGGTGGGTTGGAGAACTGCGGAGAGAAAAAAAATTTTCAGTTCCTCTTACCGTCACTTACATCCCTTGGGTAGCCCGTAGCATTAGAGAAAGATTTATTACCGTTTTTTTTTCCCATGGCTTTTCCACGTGATCCTATTTCTCTCTTTTTTTTCTCTTTCTTTTTTTCTTCCGTGTCGGGCACGTTGGGATGATTTAGGGAAAAAAATTTAGTGATTCAAATTGCCTTGCTTGAAACGATGTGCATGACCCTCTTATCTTTCATTAATTATACTTGTCACTTCCTTCCCATCTTTCGTCTCATAAGGACTCCCAAGATCATATTACAATTATCAATTATTTCCCCTACACACATCCGACCCCTTTAGGAATTAGGCTTTTTGACCAAAATAGTACTTTTTTTAAAAAATTACCGAATTGGGGCTGATCAGAAAATATTTATCAAAGGGGGGCAGTCAAACCCCCTTTTTGACTGACGCCAGCCGGTGGCGTCACCGGCCGCACCGACGCCATCGCTCGGTGGCGTCACAAGTGGTGACGCCACCGAGCCGGCGTCTGCCACCTCATCGACGCAAAGTCGGGATTCTCGACGCGTCGGGAATCCTTACTTTGCGTCGAATTCCCCCAACCCCCCAACCCCCCACCCGGCCCCCCCCCCAGACACAAAAATAAAGCCCCCCCCCAACACAAACACACACACAATTTCACTCTTTCACTCCTTCATCTTTTCTCTTCCATTCATTCCTTCCCTCTCCTTCATCCGATTCCCTTTCTCCTCCTTTCAAAAATCTTAACATTCTTTTTTAATTTTCTTCATATGATTTTCTTCATTTTCCTAACATCAGTGTCATCCGATTCACTCCACACATTTTATACATTTCCTTCATTCTAAAAACTCCCTCCTCTCCCTCATTTTTGGCTTTTTTTTTGTGCAAAAAATGAATCAAATTCGGTCATTTGTATATTATAATGGTTCAAAATGTATAGGTGCAAGCGGATTGAGCTTTGAAGGTGAAAGAAGAGGAATGTATATTGTTCGAGGCATTTTTGTTGAAGATTTAAAAGAAAAGATCCGTCAAAAGTTAAAGTTGCAAGAAAATCAGGTAATATCTTCAGTGACGGGTAAAGTGCCTTGTGGAAACCGCAAATATACGGGTTTTGAGATATCCGATGATGAAGATGTGGATATTTTTATTCAAACATTCGAGGAAAACCGTACGTCCCAATTTGCTGAGTTATATGTGGATATTGAGACGTCTACACCTATGCCAACACAATCAACCGTTGTACATGAAGAAGAAAACGATTATATGGTAGATGAACCTGACAATGTGGAGGAGCAAGAAGATGAAGAAACTTTATTGGAGAATGACCATAACCAGACTGATAGTGATGCAGATGACGAATATCATCGTAATGTTATGTCAGACTGGTATGTTACAATCATCAGGAATAGTTATGGTGTTGTATTATTCTATAACTTATTTTTTATTAGTTACCATGTTTTCGTATAAATTGGATAATGTGTTAATATGCAGTTATTACACCATTTTGGAATGAGATTCCACATTATGAGGCTGTTCATGAAGATTACCCGCATGAGGATATACTGGATGTGGAAAGCTTGGGCCGGGGTCCGTGGGCAAGAGGAGATGAATTATATCTGAAACAAGAGTTCGGGTCTAAGAATGATGTCCAACCCGCAATAAAACATTATTGCATGAAGAAACATCATGAAGCTGAAGTGGTTGAGAGTAAATCAGCCAAGTTGTATGAAATGTCGGAATCATGAACAAGGTTGCGATTGGAGAGTAAGAGCAATTAAACCGAAGAATAGCATCACTTGGGTGATAACTAAATGGGTGGGAAATCATAGTTGTGTGAGCCAAATTCTCTCCCAAGATCACAAACAACTTGATTCTGAAATTATTTCCGAGACCATATTAGGTACAATGCACAATACCATTTAATAATTTGTGAATTTATTTGTGTTTCTCAGTGAACATAAATAACATTCGTTATGTACACTTTTTGTGATTGGTTTTGCAGACATGGTCAAGGAAACACCTTCGGTACCTGTGATCATGATACAAGAAAGGGTGACTGGAATATATGGTTATCATGTTTCTTACAGGAAGGCTTGGAAGGCAAAACAAAAAGCAATAAGTAAGATATATGGTGATTGGGATGAGTCATATGCGTTCCTACCAAGATGGTTTGAGCACATGGTGAAATTTGTGCCGGGATCATTCTATCATATTCAACATGGACCGTATATTGTTGATCGGCGGGTGGTTAATGGGATTCGAGTGTTTCAACGTACATTTTGGACCTTCAGTCAATGTCGTGCAGCGTTCTAATGGTGCAAACCAGTCATACAGGTGGACGGTACGCATTGATACGGTAAGTATAAGGGGACATTACTGATTGCCACCGCCCAAGATGGAAATAATGAGATCTTGCCGATTGCATTCGCAATTGTTGAAAGTGAAACTAAGGAAGCGTGGGAGTATTTTTTGTCTTGCATACGACTGTATGTTACAAATAAGGTTGGTCTATGCCTTATTTCTGATCGTCACAAGAGCATAATATCAGCAGTCAGCAATGAGATGATTGGTTGGCAGCCTCCTAATGCGTACCATGTGTTTTGCATTCGTCATGTTGTAAGCAACTTCAATACCCGCTTCAAAGACCAACAGTTGAAGAAAAATTTAACGAAATTAGGTAATATACTCCATCTAATATGTAGAGAAGTTCATTTTTCAAATTACTTCAACCTTATAATGTTGTGTCTTTTTGTCCTTTTTCACAGGATATGTTCCAAACAAAATACACTTCGATGCTTTGTATGCCGAGTTCTGCAGTTACAGTCGTGAAGTGGCTGCATGGATTGAAAGAATTCCGAAAGAGCAATGGTGTCGGAGTTATGATGAGGATGGACGAAGATACGGTCATATGACGACCAATTTGTCTGAATCAATCAATAAGGTTTTTAGGGGAGCGAGAAACATGCCCATAACAGCGTTGGTAAAATGCACCTATAGTCGACTTGTTCGTTACTGGGTCAAAAGAGGGACCAAAGCACAAAACGATGCAATGATGGGAAAGCATTTTTCCAGTGTTATTGTAGAAGCTATGACAAAGAATGGAGAGCGAGCTACATCGATGCGTGTTCAAGAGTTTAATTTGGCGCGTACCACGTTTGAAGTTGATGATCATGGTGATACATACTCAGTGAACTTGTCCCAGGGGAAATGCCAGTGTGGCAAGTTTCAGGCATTCAAATTCCCATGTAGTCATGTAATTGCTGCATGTTCGGCGGTATCCCATCATGTTGAACAGTACGTGGATCCAGTATTCTCAATGTACAACATTATGAATGTTTACTCTTCATCATTTGAACCGATCGGTAGTGAACAAGGAATACCACCCGTTGCCGGACCAAAGATTATCTCCGATGTTACAAAAATGCGTGGTATGGGCCGGCCGAAATCTACACGCATTCGCAATGAAATGGATGAGGTGGAGGAACAACCTAGCTCAAGTCGAACTAGATGTAGTATATGTAAACAGTTCGGACATAATCGGCGTTCATGTCCTATGACGCGCACATCTAATTAGTTCAAACTTGCTTTCCTATTTGCTATCATGTATGCCTTCGAGTCTTATGTGCTAATTAGATTCACTTTATTTTAAATTAGATTTTTGTAGTTTCAAGTTCTCATATTTATAGCTTAGGTGATATGGTGTAAGTAAGAATTTAGAATTTGCGTAAAGGTTGATAAGCTATATGTTCGCTAGAAAACCAAACAAATACGGTCAAATACAGTAATCCGTGAAAAACAAATATAATACAGTAATCCATGCAAATCTGACATAATACAGTAATCCATGCAAATCTGAAATAATACAGTAAACCATAATAACTCAGGGCGGGGTATATGTAGTCCATAGTCTGGATCCCGCACCACGCTCAGGGTTCCTACGAATGCCATCAAGATTGTTCGAAAAATTGAAATCCTCGGCAGCTACTCGTATAAAGTCATCGAAATGGTCACCTCCATCATTAGATGTGTGGGGACTGACCGGTACTGACTACTACTAGATCCTGCCTCAGTAAAGCCATATGGTGGCTGATATGCAGTAAAACCCCGTCCAGGCTGGTAAGAAGTGGATGTAGCAAAGCCGGTCTGGCAACTCTGTGATGGCCACTCATATGTGTCTGGAACCTGTGTCTGACCCGCAAACATCGTATGTGGCTGGGGGTAAGAAGCCATCGGTACATGTATCTCCGGAGGCACATCTGCTGGCATCTCCTCCGGGTACCACGGAACCTCAGTATAGGCCATATTGGGCCATCTGGGTGGTCGATATACACCTCCGCCACGTGGACCAGGCTGGGGTATCTCATATGCCTCCATCCTGTGGCGCGGTCGTCGTTGACCAAGTCCCCGTCCCTCCTTTGCACGAGGCGGGACCTCTAAAGCGGGATCTGGTACACTGACTAAGAGTCCACTTGGTGCGCTAGGACCAGGCTCAGCTACTCGACCAAACTCTCTCAGTGCTCCCGGTAACTGGTCACAAACCTGTTGCACCTGCCTCCTGCTGTACTGGGCACCAAATTGTGGAGAATTCATCCACCAAATCCACTCAACACCGTCTACCTGTATTTATCCAACAAAATAAATAAATCACTGAAACTAAGTTATGGATACTAAGTTATGGATAATAAGATGAAAGCTATATGATAAAAAATAGAAGCAAATTCAGTACGTACCACATGCCCGAGCCTGGCGACCTGCCTCGTCATATACCGTCTAGTGTGTGTGAAAAACCAGGTCATGTACTCGGAGTTTGGAGAAATCGGCCCCTCCGATGGATTTGTAGTCTGGATGTAGTTATGTCGCGTGTTCGACCACTGAATAAATGAATCCATCTTGACCTCCCAATCATCACTCATCTTACCGCGTAAGGTAAGATCATGTGCACCCTGAAGGTGTGCAGCATCGCCAAGGATGTGTTGCTGCATGCCAAATTGTCGCATACAGCGATCGGGTTGATGCATCTCGACAATGTGGAAAGCTAGTAAGGGTGTCACCGCCCTCCACATGTCCTGCATGTGAACATCTGCACCCATAAACTCATATCCGGCGTCCCTATATAGCTCCCACTTCACCTGTACATGTAAACAAGGTCGAATTAGTGCACTCTTTTTAAACCCTAATATCAAATTTATTATACATACATCGTCTCGACCCATTTGGTCAAGGTCTATCCGATATGTCTTTAGGTCACGTCGCCATAACCGCACGTTGACATTATTGAACCTGCAATATGTAACTCAATAACATTATTGACACGACCTGCAAATAAGAACATACATCGTTCGATCTACTCCAACCAGTTGAAAATATTCATTATATCCTACTGCTTCCATAACATACCTGCGTCCGTAATGATCACCTTCGTCACTGGGCGGTGGAATGGGAGGTGATATAGTAGGAAATCTGGACCATGCCCATATTTGCAATAACAACAAACAACCCCCAATGTCTTTAGCTGAAGCCGACATTGCCTGACATAGCTCGCGAAACAGTACTGTGAGTACAGCCGACCCCCAACTGTACGTAGCAGTCTCCGTAAGGTCACCACCCAGTAATTTAATATATCGGCAAGGGACCTCTGAGCTAGACTTGTCAGACAGCAAAAATCCACCAAATAGGCGCATGAGGTACGCACGTGTGTATAAAAGCTGACCCTCAACAGTAGCTGAGTGCTCCTCCCAGTGGCCCCAAAAACGGTCAAACCAGCTCAACTTGATGTTCCTTCCAATCATTTCAGATGGGAGTGGAGTCCGACCTATGTATTGCTGCATAACCATTGCCAAGTTGCCATGCGTCCGACCAGAAACTACTCGTCCCTCAGTGGACAAACCTAAAATGCCCTCTACATCCTGTAGAGTAATAGTCATCTCACCAACTGGCATATGCAAGGTGTGAGTCTCTGGCCTCAACCTCTCAATGAAAGCAGAAATAAGGTTTCTATCAATCTACACCAACATAAAAGTAGAGAACAAATATGTCAGGGTGCAAACAAACAAATGCATATAATTAATTACATAAGAAATTTTAACGACTTTTAAAACATACTGAGAGTCCCTTCATGCGAGCCACGTGCCAAAAACCTGCACGCATTAGATGCTGCTGCAAATCTAGTGGGGTGAGATTTGGGTCCTGGACATCTCCTAAAGACCCCTGTGAGGCTCGCCTCACCCTCAATGAATTGCAATCTCCTGTGTTCCACACAACTTGTGATCGGTGTGACTGTTGCACCTCTTCGTTAAGAACTCCCCACTCTTTGGGCCCAGGCTCAATATTGCGGGCGCGTTGGTCATCCATTTGACTACTATTTACACTAACACAACCCATTATTAAGTTGCTAATTATTATTCTCTAAATAATTGAATACTGAATTAATTATTTGACAAATTTTTAGTATGCATTTAATCTTATCTTATCTATCTTAGGGTACTGTAAATAATAATATACAGCATATTTCACAAAATCTTTTTATTATTCACTAATTATTATTCTCACAAATTTCTTAAATCAAATTTAGCAAAGCATAATATTTTACTTTTTATATATAAAATTATTATTTTACAAAGTATTAAATAATTAGTCATCTAATTAGTCTTTAATTCACTAATTAGTCTTCTACCCTAAGGTTAATAATAAAAATTAATTTTTTTAATTCCCTACATTATTAATTATAATTACTATTTACGCTTTTTAGTATTTATAATTATTCATTATTTGTATAATTTGTAAGTAATCAAGCATCTATCCTACCCTACCATTATACATTTATTAAGCATCTATAATAAATAAATGTACATAATAAAAAGTTAAATCAAATTATTAAACAATAAACATAACAAAAAATTTAAATGTTACCTATGCAAATGTGAAGTCAAAAGTGAGATTTAATTATTTGAGCCTTCTTCTTCTCAGCCTCTCTCAGCTTCAGGAAATGAGGGAATGGATGGAGATTGGAAGGAGGAGGAGGTGTACGTGTGTGTTACAAGTGGATGTTGTGGGTGAGAGTGAAAAAAATGAAGAAATTTGAGGACAGAGGGAGATTTTATAATGAAGGAAATGAAGAAAATGTTAGGAGTGAAAGGATGAAAGAGAGGGAAGGAAAATGAAGAAAAATGTTAAGAGTTTTGAAAGGAAGAGGGAAGGAATTGGATGAAGGAGAGGGAAGGATTGAATGGAAGAGGGAAGGAGAAGGAGTGAGGTTGTGTGTGTGTGTTTGTGTTGGAGTGGGGGTGGGGGCGTGTTTGTGTTGGAGTGGGGAGTGGGGAGTGGGGGTGGGGGCGTGTTTTGGCTGGGGGGGGGGTGGGGTCGGGTCGGGGCGGGGCGGGTCGGGCCAAATCGATTGGTGGGGGGCCGCGTGCTTTTTTGTGGGGGGGGGGGGCGTGCGTTGGGAAGGCGTGCGTTGGGAAGGAATCTGACGCGTCGGGAATATCCCGACTTTGCGTCAGGATTCCTGACTTCTGACGCGTCAGGTACGCCAGCAGAGTGGCGTCACAACTTGTGACGCCACTGCTGGCGTCAGTCAAAAAGGGGGGTTTGACTGCCCCCTTTGGTAAATATTTTCTGATCAACCCCAATTCGGTAAATTTTTTTTTTTAAAAAAAGTACTATTTTGGTCAAAAAGCCTTAGGAATTAGGGGGGAAATATTCATTTCATTCTTTTATTTTTAGAAAAATTATTTCCTTTGCTTCTCTTATGTCAGACACATTTGAGTCTCCATTAATTGTGATTTGTCACATCATCACTCCTTCCTTCTCTGTGATTTTGAAAGAGCAGGAGGTAATATATTTATATAAATAGATACCTTCATCTATTCTTTCTCACATCAGAGGCTATGCATACATTTTTTTTTCTTTAATATTCATTCTTCTCTTTCACGCCATACATTGGGAAGCAATTGAAGAAATGGTGTGTGATCCTTAAACCACATGAATCACATTTCTTCTTGCACGTCTGCCACCAAGGAAAAATATGGAGAAAATATTTTATGTTATATAAGTCCCATACAATATTCATTTTTCTAAAGTAAATTAGACTTATATTAGAACTCCACTAATTTTTCATCGAATTTTCCCCCTCCTTTTATTTGACAAAAATTATAGAAATAATGAGGAAAAATATTTTTAACCCCTTTAACATTACTTATCTTAAATTATCCATAACCAAATTTAATTGCCACCTTTTCAAATAATTCCTCATTATTTTTTTCCCAATAATTATCTTGTCAGAAAAATAATATACCAGTAACTACTACTTGGTGAGAAATTCATATATTTCATTAATTAATTTGCATGAAAATTAGGGATGTTACACTCTTTCCCCTACCCTCTAACCAAACAAAGCCTTAATGAGATTACGGCTCTGTTGTTATTGTTGTTGGTTATAATTACTTTTGAAAAATAAACTTAATATATCGACATTTGAAAATATTTTTTCAATATGAACATTTTTTGTTATTAACAACATTAGGGTAATGCTGTTAAAAGACTAAAAAGTCTATAAAATTAAATACGTAGTAACGGGGACGGAGTTTTGAAGGGACAATGAACCCCCCCCAAAAAAAAAAAAAAAAATTGTTTAGATTTTTTTTTTAATTCAATCTTTGTTCTATGTGGGGTCTTGTATAATTTATGTTAATATTATCATTTTTTTCTATATTTCATTCTAATTACATGAAATTTTTAGCTTATCGTGAAATTTATTTTTGTGGTGTATCATTTACTATGCTTTTACCCATATTCGAACTTATTGAGTGTCACCATTCGTTGTAATTTATGTATTTGCATTTCTAACAACACGTAGTCTTACTTTTCTAAATGATATGTTTGTAAAATAATTGTCTCTCTTATTACATCATCATTATTCACTTGATTTCATGAAATTTTTTTAATATTTTTTCTTTTTTTAATGCATTTAAAATTTTCCTTAATTTTTTTTTTTCAGGAGCAGCCAAATTCCCCCTATCATTTTTTGGCCCCTCAAATTTTTACTCTAAGCTCCGTCCCTGCGTAGTAATCAAAATAAAACAAGTTAAATACTAGCATGTATGCTTTTTCCCTAATCTTGATATGCATATAAACAAAAGCATTTTTTGTTGTGGACCAAAAAAAAAAAAAAAAAAAAAAAAAAAAACAAAAAAAGCATCGCTTTCCGTTGCAGCCGCCATTCTATTTAATTTTTCATGTTCGCGCCTCATGCTTACGTGAAGAAGCGAAGCCTCTCACTGACACTCTCAACCCCAACCCTTACATTCTCCGTTCGTCCCGAATCCAAAATCTCTCCTCTACTTTCCTCTCATTCGCCATCACAGCCTCGCAACGCTGCTGTGACGAAGATGGATTCTGAATTCTCTTCTGAATTGCAGTCACGGGTCTCCGATATTCTACGCTCTATCGACAATGGCCCCATGGAGAGTCTCTTCTCCCTTTTCCTCTCTTCCGACCAATCCGAAAAATCCACGGCTGTCGTGTTCCTCGAATGCTCCAAGAAATTATACCCTGATTTGCTCTTCATCAACCTCTGCTTCCTCATACGATTTGGCTCCGATGTCTACATCCGCGCCAAAGCCATTCGGATCCTTCAATTTCTTCGAATTTGCGATTTCTGGCCTAAATTGCAAGAAACGGCAAAATCCATTCTGAAAGTTCATTTTCTTGATTATCTCAATGAAGGGGATTCAATGCCGGTTTTGAGGATGTTTTGTGCTGTGGTGGCTGAAACATTATGTGAGATTTACAAGGAAGGCCAGAAATGGCCAGAGCTTCTTGATTTTCTTTTGACGTCTCTTGGAAAGGCGAGCGATGGCAAATTTCAGGAAATTGCCTTTTTGGTTTTAGCGAAATTTCCTAGGGATTTCAGCTCGTTTATTTGTGATTCTCTGAAGTATAGTGTTCCGGTTTTTCACTTGTCGTTCTTGGATGGCGGGTTGGCTTCGGCGAGCCCTAATGTTCAGGTTGCTTCTATGGGAGCTGTAGTGACATTAGTGCCTTTATTTACTCATTATGCCACTCCAGGGTTGTTTCTTGAAATTTTGAGGGCTATTATGGCTGGGGTCTTTACACTGTCTAGAAGTCCTCAAAATAGTCATGTTCTCATGGCTTTCAAGGAGTTGATATCATTGGTATCAAAAGGGCCTCATTTACTGAAGCCACACATCGGTAATATGGTTTCAGACATGCTGAAAATTGCAGAGAACTCAGCATTGAATGAGGAAATACATTGTTATGCCGTGAGATTAGTCATGACCTTGACAGAGAGAAGATTTTAAACCCATATTCTTAAGTCTGCCTTATGAGACTATGGTTAGGCTGTTCTTAGTCCCCGTGAAAATGTTGCTCTGTATTAAAGAAGGTATGACAACTAATGAATTGAAAGGCAAAGAGGATGGAAGTACTGGGAAGACTAATGTCTTCAATTTTGGATTCGAAAGCTTGTATCATCTTTCAGTCATCCTGGGGGGGAATAAAATTATTCCAATTGCTTCAGAACTGTTGCCACTTTACTTGGAATCTCCACAATGGCAGAAGCGTCATGCAGGAATTACATTGCTTGCTTTAATTGGCAAAGAGTTCTCATTTGAAACGGTGAGCTGATAATTCTCTAGTCCTTCCATACATTGTACTGATTTGTTGTGCTGACAGATAGTAACAACTAATTTTTATTCTTGATTTCTCTACCGCCATATAGCCCAGGATGTAACATCCCTATTTTTCATGTGCATTAATGTGAAATTATTTGCATATGCAAATTTTCATGAAGTTATGTGTAATAAATTTGGCCAAAAAGGAATGAGAAGAAGTTGCATGAGTATTTTTAGGATATAAGAGAAAAAAAAATTGAAGCAAGGTTAAAATTATAATTTCCATGAAATTGTGCCATATGTCTTATAATTATTTAGAATTTATGGGCACATGAGCATGGGTTATAAGTTAACAAAGTGGGTTAAAATCATCCTAAAAGAGGCTTAAATTTTTGGCCAAACTAAGAAAAAAAAAAAAAGAAGGAAATTGGCCAAACATCTCCCAACTAAATGGTTGGATTGTTACATGATGGCAAAGTGGTAAATAATTGGTTAGTTGGAGGTTTTTTTTTTCCCTCCATTTAGCCATCCGTATGGACCCTTTCTAATTGACATTAAATCACTCATTTTCCCCACTCAAGCTTCAGCCAACACGAGAGACAAGAGAAGGAGGAAGAGTGGAAAAAAATCTAAGAGAAAGGGAGAAGGAAAGGCTTAAGGATTCAATAGGTAAGCTTTAGGTAACCTCTCCCATATCTTCTAAGCTTCTTTTTGCAACTCTTCTTGACCTCAAAATCTGTCTTCTCATGGTGTTCATGAAGGGGGCTGAAAATCTTGGGTAAACAAAGAAGAAGAAATTACAAGAACATCAAAGGTTAGTGATTCTACCTTCTTATGGAGTATTTGAGTTGGTGAATTAATTTATGGTGGTATTCCCTTGCATTCTTGAAATTGTGGAAACCCTAAGTTTATGGGGAGTTGCTGCCCAATTTCTTAAATATGATTAAAGTATGATTAGGGGTTCAAACAACCAATTAGAAATGATTATGGACTAGATCAAGGTGTTAGAATGAAATTTGGTATTTTGTTGATTAAATAATCAATTTCGTGCACCTGAGATTTATTGAGAATATGAGTTGATTTTGGTGTTTTTAGTGGTTTTAAAGTGTTTAAAATGAGATTTTATTTGAGGTTAAACTTGGATCATAATTTTGGAAGCATATATGGAAGTTGAAATTCTTTAGGGTGCTGTTTCTGGAAATCCCCTGTGGAGTCAGTCACCTTCTTCATGAAATTTGACCTAGTAACTGGACTTGAACAATTATGATATTTTATAGGGAGAAACTAGACATCTCACGGATTAATTTGGTATATAATTTGTATTTTTCTGAATTTTTTTCTAAGAGAAATAAATGTTTCAAAATAGCCCCTGAAAACAGGGCATTATTTCGAACAGCAGGAGTATTTTGGGGCTATGGATGAACTTTCGACTTGTTCTGGCCTAAATGAGTATTTTTGGTTGAAGATAGACATATTGAGGGTCATTTGGGCTTTGGAATCAACCAAAAAGGAGTTTTCTATATTTAATTGTGAATTGTTGAAGATGAGTCACTGGTTGCAGGAAAATCCTGAAAAGTGACGAAAATTAAGAGAATGAAGGCCCATATTAAATTCCTTAATAAGAAAAGGGATTAAGTAAAAATAGACCTATGAATTGGACTTACTTCAAAGTATGAAAGAAAATATTTATTGAGGTGGAATTAATTATATTAATATTTTTATTATTGTTTTAGGTTTAATTGTAATCTTTTACGCCGGGGAAATTATTCTTATCTATGGTCGACTGCCATGTAGTAACCTTAATACTCATATACTCTGTATGACTCTTGTATGTATGTTTTACCTTGAAATTACATACATTTGGATATCATCTATTTTCCGAGCGCTCTGGAACCGGAACATGCTTTGTGCATAAGGGCTTTCTTCTTGTGTCTTGTGCCGGTGGTCTGTCTTGTGTGCTATTAGGACCTTTGCGATCTGTCTTTGTGTGCTATTAGGACTGCTAGTTCGGATTTGGTGTGTGCCTTGATATTGAATGTTATGTGGTATTTATTTGTTTATTTATGGTTTTTCTTACATGCATTGTTATACATTTTATATGAAATTAACGGTTACTACGGGATTCAATTTTGAATCCCAGCCCTTGTAAGCCATACGGCGGTTCATCCGGAGCGGAGCGGGGAGATAGAGGTAAGGCTCCGGACGGGGCTAGTCTGTTGGTGGTTTTAGATGTTTTGCTTTTAGGAATTTATTTTGGTTCTTGGATGATTATAGATTATTATTTTGGCTGTCGGGCGGGATGATGTGTGTATTTTGATCCCACTTAGGAAAGAATTTATCCTTTCGTATTTTATCGGTATATTTTTGTCCAAACCGTCGTGCTCTGTTGTTTGAACTCGATGTGTGATGTGAGTTAACCTCGGGGGAAATAAGCTAAAATTAAATAAAAGTGAAGGACCACACTACCCGCCACCCGAAAGGGCGAGGCCGGTAGGTGTGTTACACAGGATGTACTTGTTAGATCCTTGGAAAACAAGGATTCTACCCTACCACATGAAACAAAAGATTGGTTAGTTTAAAAATAATGAGGGGAAAAAAAAATCACAATTGGAAAGATAATTTGCTTCCTAAAGGGACCCAGATTAATTAAGTGAAAAGGTGAGAAAATTGAAGACTCATAATGCATTTTCAGTGAGCTTCGTTGAGTTAACTCTGATTTAATTCTTGTCTGAAAGAGATGGTTGACACATATGCACCTCAGAAAATAATATCGTACACATTTGGAGTATGGAATCAATTACAGCTTAACCATATTTCCATTTCAATTTAGTCATTTAGTCTATGGTCCTTTCACTGGGCTTGGTTGTAAAATTTGTAGGCCGTTCATGTTGGTTCGGTTTCACTTTCTGGTGGTGGTTTATTCTCACTGTCTAACATAGAATAATGTGCTTACATTCCACCTGGAGTTTAGCGACGATTCTCTGAATATAATGTTCACAAATTTTATGAAATTATTTCAAGACACCCAATTTCAAGTTCGGTTGGCAGCTTTTAACTTTATGGCGACACCTACGATTTTCGTCCAACTGTTGTAACTGTATTATCATTCTAGGCTTTTGCCTGTATTTGTCACGGCACTTGACACTGAAGAGAACGCCAAAGTAAAGGTGCGAATGGATTGATTTTAATGTCATCTGTTCACTGTTTGAATGGATTGATTTTAATTTTATATTAATTTCTTCTAGATCTTGGCATATTATTGATAGTGAAGATCCTGAATTAATGAGTATTTGATGGTTTAACAAAACTCGAAACAACAAGAGCTTCTTGCTTTTTAGTTAAAGAAACAATGTTCCCCGCGAAACTGTCAAGTTCTCCTTGTTCAGTTCAACTTTTCCTCCTGTTTTTGAATTATTGGAACGTGTGTAGGAATTCTTTTTCTCATCGAATTGGTTCTTCCTCTTTTGCTTTGAAATTTTTATACTAGTAATGATTCTCCATTCATTTCGTTCTCACACCTGCCAACTACGACATTAATGTTACATGTACCTTCATTATAAATTTTTTTATGATTATAATATTAATTTTATATTGCTTTAATAGGAACAAGTTGCTGCTGCAATTCTGTACTTCCTAAAGAACACTCTTCCAGATAACTTTTCCTCTTATGCGGACCGGGATGAGTTAATAATCAAATTGCTGGTATCGGTGCAGGTAGAAAGCTATAGTTCTATTTGATTCTGCATTCTTTTCATCACACATAACATTAAGAAATAATAAATTTTTATCCGGCAGATCTGTTGTCGCTAAAGTGAATTGGTACAAGTGAAAGGTTCAGTTCTTCGTAAAACATTAAGGCCCATGACTTCCAAATCATACAAGAATTCCTTTGGAGCCATAATACTATGTTTCTTAGGAAATCCTGATATTTGTTTCTCTCAGACTTCAGTTTCCATGGACAAGTTACGGCTGTTTTTTAAAATCTTAAAGTAGCACACTAGCACCAACTTTGTCATTCCTCAATTTTCTGTTTTAAGAAAATCCAAGTGAATGTTTACTATAAGTTAGTTTATGTCCTTCAATTTGATTCTTCCCATCTTTCTGCACGCAGGGTGATGCGACTCCTAAACATAAAAGTATTCTTTTCTCAGCTTTTAATATTGTCGCCGAGAAGTGTGCTAATACAGTAGCTCTAGGGTAATATTTTCGACCTTTCATACGTTTTTATTGTCTGTTTGATTCATGGATAAATGAAGTCATTTTTAATTTCTTTTACTTCCTGTTTGTCAACTTTTAATATTCTTGTTTTCTCAGCTGGTTCCATAGTAGTTATCTTCCAATCTTATTGGAAGCGTGCAATGACGAGAATTATGAAGTCAAATTAAAGAGGTTTCTTGTCTCCCCATTTCTAGGTTTTTATGTTTTGGAAGTTATTCCATTTTCAAATATTTCATATGAAATTTTCAGGAAGCAGCACGGGGAATTCGAATTTGTGCAGAGTCTGGATCACAGCAATTCAAGGATCGCATGAACGGTATCTTAGTTTATATATATAATCTGTCAACACAAAAAACTATTAAGAACTTCATCTTTGTTCTTAACTAAGGTTTATATACCCATCTCTACTTCAGGGATACTGTCCAAACTCAAGATTTTGTTTCAACACCCTAACCAGCCACTTCGGCGTCTGGAGAATGCAAAAGCAAGTGATATTGCAGTCTCTGCTCTTGGAAGAATCTGCAAATGCCACCGTGCCTGCATCGATGCTTCAACAGTATTATATTTTTCCTTTTATCAACATTTTCTGGCAGGAGTAACTTCGGCTTTTGTTATTGACTGATGAGAAGAAACATCACAGTTATATTTATGCATGTCGATTTTGAATGAGGTTATGTTCAGGTTTCTTAGCTTTCTTTTATGCATGACATAAAGCTTTATCTTTGTATTTCTGTAGAATTTTTCTTCCAGTTAAAAGTACTTACTTTTCTGTCGCATAAGTAGCTATGAAATAAGAGAATATAGAAAGAGAGTAATCAGAATTTGCAATATTTTTGAGCTTAACATTTATTGAAGAGATCGTGATGCTATAACGAGTTGCAAATAGTTAAAATTCAGATTTGATTAATGCTTTCATGGTGCTATTGAGCATCGTTAAAGATCCAAATAACAGCTGTATAGACAGCGAAGTATTCATAATTTTATACATGGTTCCTAATGCAAACATAATTAGGGAAAAAAGGACAGGGAAGGAGGGGGCTTAAAGTAGCTCTCAGTCAACAAATATCACTGATATGTCAATATAACTGTTACAAATTAGATAGATTTATTAGTGAACTTCATGTATAACATCTTAAGATCTTGAGTTAAAGTGAGTATTGACTTAATATTAGAACCTCTATGATTAAGTAGTTCGAAATTCTATCCTTAGTGCCTCCAATTGGCCATAATGAAATGAAACCTCATCACAAGGTAAGGTAGGTAAGTATTGCTTTATCCATGCTTCAAGCCTAAGAATTTTCATGTCAAGGAGTGTTTTGTGGATCATGATGAAATTATTTGTTACGCTTCACTAAAACTTTGAAGTTGAAATTTCTATGAAAATAGTGTGCACAATCGACTTATGCTACTTTTTCTTTAGGTGACATATACTAGTGATAAAGAAAAGATTTGACCCCATTTGCATAAATCTGCAGCTTGTTCCTGCCTGGTTAAGCTTTTTGCCCCTTAAAGAGGAATTGAATGAGGCCAAGATTATGCATGAACAGCTTTGCTAATGGTTTCTAGGTGAGAAAACTTTAAATGCCATAAGAAGAATATTTTATGAAAATGATAATTAATCAATAAAAAATCAAATCGTTTTGAATGCTACAACAGTTGATTAATTGAATGCTTTATTATATTTTAGGTCAGATAGGGATCTTTTAGGTCCTGAAAATCAAAATGTTGCCAAGATCATAGCAGTATTTGATGAGGTGAGTTGACAACGTATATACATAACCTCTGCTTTTTCTTTTCATGTTAAATTAAAAAGCAAGCAAACACTAGATAGGATACCAATTTATGAAATGGGGCAATTTTGTTAGAAATTAATCTTATGCATCTAGGGAGTGAGCTCTGGAATATTGGTTAAGTTGTTGTCATGTGTTTTGGAGGTCATAATTAATAGCCTCTTTGCTTGTGGCGGTAAGATTACATACATCTATACCCTTCAAAATCCTTACCTGGTGGGAGTCTTGTGTATTGCGCCGCCCTTTTTAGTCTTGTGCATCATGCTCTCAAAGCAAACCCATCGCCCTAGTGATAAACAAGAACTAAAATACATGTAAGATTGAAATGGATATACCAAAGCATAAATAATATCTAAATGAGTTCAAAAGAAGAAGAAACCTTACCTTTAGGACTAGATTTCTCTTCCTCTATTGATAGCTTTATTTGTTCCTTTTTATGTTGTAAGATTTTGTTTTTATGTCAGGTTATTGATAAGGGTAAAAATTAGCTACACCAGAAACTGTGAAGAAGATGAGGCATTTGCTGAGGGAGCTTAGAAGGGCCAATCCTCGTAGTTCTTAGGACTTAATGTTGTTATCCATGAATTCCCAACAACAGCAATTATTGTCGTCCTTGGTATCATCTTAAGATCAGTCATCTTGATGGGAGGTATTTGGAATATCTGACTACAAGAAGATGAATGTGTTTGGTACACTTGTATATATGCAAGTTAACTAGTGTTATCCAAAATACTAGAATGTCATAAAAAGATTGTATTCGAAATTCCTGAGAGCATGAGATATAGGTGTACCAAATGCTTCCTAGTGCTCATATATTTTTCTTTTTTTAAGAGAAGAGATTTATCATCACTCTTGAGGCATAAGAGTGTTTCTTGTATTTTTTGAGGCATTGCCATGCTGAGAGATAAGAGAGATTTTTCCTTCTTTTTTTGAGCTGATCGAGGCATATTCTTGTAGAGTGTAACTGTTTGTACAGATTGGCATACATAGTTACATAGTGACTCTTTTGTTCATTATGTAGTACATTGCTGAATTTGTTGGAAAACTTCCCAACTAATACTCCCTCTCTATAAGAATCCAAAATTTGGATTACCTTAGTAGTTTGATAAGAGTTTTTTTTTTTAATAGTTTGATAAGAGTTGTTAAGAAACATTTAATGAGTCTCAGTTTGACACAAAACTTGTTAAAACATTTAATTCTCCCTCTCTACACATAACTCAAAATTTGAATTATATTAGTCTTTTTTATAATAGTTTGATAAGAGTTGTTAAAACATTTAATGAGTCACACACACACACACAAAATTTGAATTACCTTAGTCTTTTTATAATAGTTTGATAATAGTTGTTAAAACATTTAATGAGTCTCACACACACACTCATTATGTAGTACATTGCTAATTTGTTGGAAAACTTCCTAACTAATACTCCCTCTCTATAAAAACCCAAAATTTGAATTACCTTAGTTTTTTTATAATAGTTTGATAAGAGTTGTTGAAACATTTAATGAGTTTCCCCCCTCCATTTTTACCCATACACACATGTTAATGATACTTATATTTACTTTGTTTATCGCTCTTACTTGCCACTTATACATAAAGCATATTTAAGAAAAAATTTATTTAAGACATATTTATTATTTTTTATTAATTTTAACTATTTTCTTAAATTGCATAATTGGATTATTTGACTATATCTAATTATTATAAATATGACAAAAGGTATAGTAATGTTTTTTGAAATAAAATGACTTGGTTAATTAGAAAAGTACTTTTTTTTTTTTACTAGAACTTTTAGCATTTTAATGTGACTTTTACTTTTTTTAAAAAATAATAAAAATGACTTAATTAATACATTTTTTGCATTGAAAAAGTGTTTTTTTAAAAAGCCCATCTTTAGCCCTTTCTTCTTTTTCTTTTCCTTTGAGCGAGTTTGTTGTGGGAGAATATGTTTTTACATTCATTCACATAACTCAAATGCAAGATCATATAGGCTTAAATGCCAGCAACCACTTCTATTATGATCAACACCTACAAATATAATAATGTATTTTTCAAAACTTTAAACGAGGTTTTACTTTTTAACTCTTTATACTTTTAGAAAACAGTTTTGTTTCATTTTATATAGGAAAATTGTAATAAAGGATATAAGAAAAATAATATTTATTAAGAACTATAAAAATGGTAATTATTTTAAAGGATCAGAAATTAAAATATTAAAATAGAAAGACTAAATCATCCTTATGAAATAACTAAGAGGTGATGGGAAGTGAAAAGCATAGAGATGGCATGCAGGTTGCCATCCATTATCCTTTCATCTGTAAAATTAAAACCTTTTATTGGGGCTTTTGCAACAGTTGGATCCCTGATATCATCACCCACTATCTTGCTGATGAATCAATGATGAACAACTTTTATTCATAGCTTTTTCCAACTCTGAAACACCACGGCCATATGCTACCCCAAGAATAGAACATTTTCTAAACTACATTGAGTTGCAGGTTGAAGTACTAGTTTTATCATAAAGTATTGTATCAACTTGGCCAAGTTCTTCATTCAAATTTGAAGTATGGACATGGGCTGGTTTGTCTGCTTCCTCACAGTACATGTAAAATATGTCGGTTGATCAAGATGCTCGGAAGGACTTTAACAATTTTTATTGACACAAACAAGGAGATTGGAATAAAGAAGCCATATAACATTAAGGCTGTCAAATAATGAAAAATTGCAACAATTGGCTTTTGGATCTTCGCATTTAATAGTAGCTTCAAAATCACGGAAGTAAAGACGATTTTGATGCAGTAGAGACGATAACTTAGCAGATTCTAATTTGGTGTCTGTGTGGGAATGTCCATCAATCACTCTAGATTCTGATTTAATTAGAGAGAATATAGGAAATCTGGCTAAGGGCAATTTAGTATTTTTATTTTAATGTTTTTATTTTTGGTCCTTTAAAATATTACCATTTTTATGGTCCTTCTTAATGAATATTATTTTTCTTAGGTACTTTATTACAATTTTCCCTTTTATATATTCCTTTAAAGGGATAGGTTATTCTACCTACCCTTATTTTGCCTACCACTCTCAATATTTGTTAGATTATAATCTTATCCAACGGTAAAGATTTGAGAGATAAAATAAACCCTTTTACCCCTTTCTCCTCTCACCGGCTCTCTTTCTCCTCCGCTGGAACCCTAGATTACAATTTTCTAAGAGCCGGTTTCTGGTATTCTTTGTTGCATTGTCGAAGAAGTCTGCATATTTAGAATGTCGAAATGTTTTCAATTGCGTGGGTGGTTCTTGTTTATTCGTCATCTACAAATTGAAAGATTTTTTTTTCAGTTTTCAAAATATAATGTCATGATTAGAAAAATTCGATACAGATGCAACTGGAAAGCGAAAGATTTGATTAACTTATTATAGAGCGTTTGAATGGTTGCTCAAATGGGTCGAAGGATACGGTAGCAAAAGGGTTAGAGGAGTCGGTGCACCAATGATCCGAGCGGTGGGTGATGGGAGATCAGATACCTGCATTGGGGCCTTATTCTTCAAATTCATCTTCGAGGGAAAAGAGGGACGGAAGTTGAGAGTTATTAGCCATGGGTGAACAGATATTTGGAAAAGACTGAAACGCAACTTGGCCGGATCTATTGAACAAATACACAAACCTTCAGAAATCTACACCGTAGTGAAATATATATAGATACTTTAAATCCAAAACATCCGGTTCCTAATCTACAAGTGCCATATCCCCATATGTATCATATTTACCCTTCATGGTTAACAGTGTTCCTCCTCTCAGTTTACGAATCTCACCCCTGCAAATCAAAGGAGAAAACTTTGAATGCGTAAGTTTTGGGAGTTTTCTTGAAGTTGCAGAGTAAGAGGGAGGGTGGGAGAAAGGTGTAAAATGTTTTATTTTATCCCTTAAATCTTCACCGTTGGATGAGATTATAATATAATGGTATTAAGAGGGGTAGGCAAAGGTAGACAAAATAAGAGTAGGCAGAATAACCTATCCCTCCTTTGAGAAATTATAGTTCAACGTATTATTTATAGGATAAGTTATTCTACCTATTTTTATTTTGCCTACATTTGCCTATCCCTCTCAATACCTTTAGATTATAATCTTATCCAACGGTGGAGATTTAAGAGATAAAATAAACCCTTTTACTCTTTTCTCTCTCCCACCGCCCCCTTCTCCTCATCTGATGAATCTTCTGTCCTTTGTTCTTGTGGATCACAATTGCTATGGATCACAAAGCTTGCAGCAATCCAAATAGCTGCCAATTCCAAGAATCAATCATATCTTTTCAACCTATAGATATTCCCAAAATTTCCGAAACACTAGAAATTGTTATGGAATATAATTAATAAGAAGGATCTCTTTTATAACAAAAAAAAAAAAAAAACGGAGAGAACGGATTCACAAGTTGGAATTCAAGCAAAATCGCACCAACGGGTAAAAACAAGCAAGCAATTATGATTGGAGGGAGAACGTCACGAATTTTCAGAAGTGTAGAGAAAATTTGATAGTACCTGAGAATTGATAGAAATATTAGTTGTTTCCAGTAAAACAATAACAAGAACAGAGGACAGAAGATTCACAGAAGAGAGAGAAAGGGTGCAAGGCGGTGGGAGAGAGAAAGGGGTAAAAGAGTTTATTTTATCCTTCAAATCTTTATCGTTGGATGAGATTACAATCTAACAGTATTGAGAGGGTAGACAAAGATAGATAAAATAAGAGTAACCTGAATAACATAAATATATAGTTGTTATAAATAATGTTTTTTTCGTCGCTGATCAGGGTTACAACCGTGCTCCCTTGCTGCACCGGATCAAGACCTCCGTTTCTCAGTACGCTCCTCGTATTCATATAGCTTATATGAACACCGCTCAGGATGTTCTTCTCTGGACTCGCCAAGGCAGCCCTCTCCGGGCTCTCTTTGTCATCTTTGTAAGTATTTGTAATCGCTTCTGTGTTTTGCATCACAAATTTCGCAATGCGTTGTTTAAGTGAGGTTTTAAATTGAATATTGTTTGTGCATTGTGGTGCACTGCGTAAATCTTAGGCAAATACCTTTTGAGATAATTCACTCTAAGTTTGGATGTGGAGCTTGTGATTTATGAGGATATTCGGTTTATCAATCTTTTTTCCCTCAGAACAATGTGTGTGTGCATGATGCAAGCATAGCAACAACAGAGGAAGGCACTAGATGATCTTTACAGTGTTACATATGCTAGTATCGGCTTAAGGTTTGCGGATTAAATATTAACATTGTTCTTGACAAATTAGTGTGCGATTTGGGTCCAACGCTAATTATATAATCCCGATTTTTATAATCGAACATCCATGATATGTTCAGTTTCATGTGGATTAGCAGATATTGTTCATACAACTTTTGCTGGGTCATAATAAACTGAGTCTAAACATTTCTTGTTTATGATCCTTGCTACACGATGTGGCTCTATGAATTTATCCGCAAATGTCTGTTTTCTAATTTTGCAGAATCCTTCTTTGATATTGTTTCATTTTTATTCTCTTGGTATCGTTGGGTGACAATATGATGATTCTTCTTCCTTTTCTTTTTCATCTATCTATTATATTCTTCACATGTGGTATAGGGTCATCTCATCTGTTGCTCTTCTTTGACCAAAGGCCAAAATCTCTTGCAGTTTGAATTACCTTTCAAACGGATACATCCACCTATATTGTTGCGGACCTCTTATCCTTGCTTCATACGCCAAGTGAACAGGAAAATGTTCCATTGAGTCAAATAAGCTAGGAGGAAACACCATCTCTAACTTACATAGCATTATTGGCACGCTCTCCTCCAGTTGCCGTAACTTATCAACATTAAGCTCAGAAGCACAAATTGTTCTAAAGAACAAGGAAAATTCTGTCAGAATACTCCTATATGCTTTGGTAGTGCTTTGAAGGCCCACGACAATAATCTCTAAAAGAAAACATGACAATCATGACTCTTCATTCCGACTAACTTCACCTCGTTCATGTAGACACATCTCTTAAAGTTTGATGCATAACCGTCCGGTAGTCTCACACCTTTAACCCATTGCAACAATTGTAAATTCTGCTCTTTGTCCAATGTGTATGGCGCTCTAGGTTTGGAAGTCCGGCCCGTGACATTCTCAACCAAATGCAAAGCAGGCCTTTTACAAATCCGTTGTATATCACGTCTTGCATTAACTGTATCCTTCATTTTACCCTTGGTGTCCATTACGTTGTACAGAATATTGCAAAACACATTCCTCTCAATATGCATGACATCGAGGTTGTGTCTTAACAATTGATCTTTCCAATATGGTAGCTCCCAAAAGACGCTGCGTTTGTTCCAATGATGGTGAACGTCATATTCCTCTGGTTCACTGGAAGTAGCTCCCTCTTCAACACTTTGAATGTGCTTCACCATCTCCCATATTTCTTGGTCACTTAAACGACAATGTTTATCTAACAGTTCAACCACCTTCCACTTGAAGTCTTTTCTGTTAGTCCTAAGTGGATGATCGATAGGCAAGAATCGTCGGTGCCTGTCAAACCAACAGACCTTGTGACTATATTGCAAGCTATAACCCTCGTTCTGTTCGAGACATACCGAACATTCAAGCTTCCCCGAAGTTTGCCAGCCACTCAACATCCTATGCAGGGAAATCATTTATCGTCCACATTAAGGCAGCCCGCATGGTGAAATTCTGGCTCAATGATACATCTCCATATTGTCAAGTTTTTGTAAATTAGTTTATATTATATTGTGAAATTTTATCCGGTGTAACTTTAAGACTGGATGATAAAAACATTCACGCAATCACGCTTTCCGAATCTTAAAGAAAGCAAATTCGGTTTATCGTACGAGATAGATTATGCTGATTCCTAGATTATTTATTTTCTTTTTCAAGAGAGATATATGTTCTCATTCCTTAATAACCTTTTTTAAAACTACTGGGCAAAGGGGAGAAATATAATAATGGAGAATAAAATTGAGAAACCAAAACAAGAAAAAGTTTTCATCCATATCTTCTTCATCTATCCTATGAAAGCTTCTTCTTCCCCCCCCCCCCCCCCCCATTTCGCCTCAAATAAAATAATGAAAAAAAAAGCTCAACAAAAATGTCCATGAAATGATCATAATTAACAGACTTCAAGAAAGAAGCTAATTAAATCACCAAGGTAGAACTATATATATAAGTGTATAAGAAGGCCCTTTAATTGATGATCTAATTTCTCCAATTGGAAGCAATAATTGATATATCTAACCCCCCCCCCATTAATTCATGATATGGATTAAATTAAAGAGGTAATAATAAACTCATTAATTAATAGTCAAAAATTTATTAATTAATTAGGCATGTCGTTTGCCATCCCAATCTGGTCTTCCTAACGAAAACTCCAAGCTTGGGTTCTTGCACTCCAAATTTGAGCTATAATGAGATTAAGGATGTGGATAAAAGTATAATGAGATACATGTAACTCTTTTCCATTCCAGACATTTAAATAGAACACATAAATCAGTTATTATATTATAAAGTTAGTTAATATCATACGTAGTGGAAACTTATATATGCACGTAATATTATATTCTAGCTATATATTGTGTAATTCATATTAGATTTCAGCTTTTCCTACAAAGCATTAATGATCTGCAAGTTCATAACTTTTATATATCACGACGAGCAACTTTTTATTATATTGAAATTAAACTCAAATATGTGTTATTATATTTATTTAATTTATTTTGAAATGTTTCGAGAATTTCACCTCACTGTCTTATATATATTACGATTCGAGCATTGTCTTCCCTGAGAAAATTTCTTCTACTTAAAAAAAAGCAAAAACTAATGAGAATATTTAATTTGAAGAAATAAAAAGCGCTCAAAATGAAGGAATTAATCTCTTGTTCTTTTTGTTATTCGCAATCTCCATGGAATAAGAGAGAATAAGAACCATATTTTTGACAAATTTTCATACATAATAGACAAAAAAACATAATTAATTAATTATATATAGACATGTAAAAGAGAGAAAAAAAGAAAAGAAAAAGTAAGTATGTGCATATATTCAGCTGTATGTGGGGGCTGCCTTTAATCCCAATTAACGTTTTGATTATGTCTTGTAGCTTTCCTTTATCATACCCCAAAAAAGCTACATATGTTCCTACGCAGAAAACTTCTTTGAGGTACAAAAGATTACAGACACACACACACATAAAAGAAGCAAAAAAGAAATTAAAGAAACAAGAAGAAACCAAACACACAAGTAAAGCAAAAGCTGCGACACACAAACAAAACCTTTTTATTCTTCAAGAAAAACAAAAATAAAAATGTACCATACAACCAAGGACGTGGGTTCCTCATTGGGTTTTAATCGTAAAATCATGCATATTTAAAACAAAAAAGCTATTCAAATTGCAAAGTCGGACTAGACACACTACAAAAAAAAAAAAAAAAAAAAAAAAAAAAAAGCCATCATTTGTCGCGGTTCATCTGTAGCGGTCATACATAACCGTTACAAAATCATGAACTTGTAGCGGTTTTTGACGAAACCGCAACACTATGGCAGAACTCTTTGATGGCATTTGGGGCCTTGGCCCAGTAGCCCCGATTGATCTTATAAAATTTGTAAAAATACATATGTATTTATTATATGATATTTTATTTGGCCACAAATTTGCCCCCAGCTAATTTTTTATCTTCTCTGTAAAGATAATGTTTGTTTCATTACTCATTGGGCTTTGAAAAGAAAGTAAAATTCTTGTTTGAGATACCGAAGAAGTTAGTATCATCTTACATATTGTTTTGATTTATAATTATTAGTTATTATTTATTTGTATTTTCAAGGTTATTTGATACTATTTAATAAATATTCCCTCCTGGTCCTTATTTAAGGAACCAACTAACAATTCTCACAAGTCAATAAAAAGCAGTTAAAGTCATTAAATTTGTTCTAAAATTTAAGTAATTTTCAATATTATCCTATTAATTATACTAAACTCTAATATCATATTGATTATTATTCTTTTTTTGCTCAAAAAAAGAGTAATAATTAATAAAATATTACTTATTACTCTCACTCACTACCTTTTCAATTATGGGTATACATAAAAATATTTAATGCTATTTAGAAACAAGCAAGTGCCTTATAAAAAAGACCAAATATACTTGTTAGTTGGTGTCTTATAATAAGAACTAAAATGAGTAGTTCAATATGTTTATTTTTTGGCCCAGGCTAAAATTTTTTCCTGGTTTCGCCACTTTGCAACAAATTAGTAGCGGAAGCATTGGCACCAAAGGGCGGGCATGTTTGCTCTGATATTTGTAGCGGTTACCAAAAATTAAACTGCTACAAATTTGCGCGCCTTGGCGCGTAATGGCGCGAATGTTTTTGGTGTCAACTTTGTTGCGGTTTTTTTGGGAATAACCGCTACAAATTTGGCGCCCGACGTTGGCGCTTAATGGCATGAACTTTGTCGCAATTAATTTGTAGGGGTTATATGTCATAAACCGCTACAGAAGAGCGAAACGCCACAGTTTTTTCGTGGTCAAACTAAAGCGACGTCTTAATCATGTCAAATCCTATAATTTTGTCGCGGTTTTCATGTTAACCGCTACAAAAAGTTACTCTATATATAAGGACTCAGTCCGTACATCAATTATAAATATTAAAAAAATTTCTAAATCTGCATTGTCGTTGAATGAACATTCTCGGCTTGGTAGTCGAAGACATGCACATATCTGCTGCCACGATCTTGGGAGATCGAGTTGCGGATATTTGCTCCCCTTCTCATCGTTGAAGCCGAGGAAGTTCCTTTAGTGACAATCCAGATTTAATTATTTCTTTGACGTGAAGACTTCTACTCTTCTAAAGATAGTCCAACATGCGATCGAAGATTGGGTTCCAATATAGCCACCATTGTCTCGGGAAAATATTTCGATCAAAATGAGTTAGTGAGTTTTTCGTGGGACATCGGTGGCTATATTGAATCCGAATCTTCACAGGCATGTTAGACTATTTTCAGTAAACTTATTATTCCTAATTTATTAACTCTTGACTCATTTGGAGAAATTAAAGAAAGTAATTAAATTAATTGAGAGTTTTTTGTTCTAATTATTTTCACCAAACTAATTAGTTTACTTTTTTGGTAAACTAATTAGTTTGAAATTTTTTCTGGAAAAAATTTATATTAGTAGCGGTTGTACAGAATAACCGCTACAGAATCTTAAAGGACAAACAATTTGTAGCGGTTCTACACTAAAACCGCTACAGAATCACAAAGGTAAGTCATTTTGTAGCGGTTACCTAACCGCTACAAAAGTTCACGAAGAACGAGGCATATTTGTCACGGTTATTGAAGCGGTTTATACAAAACCGCAAAAAAATTATTAACTTTGTAGCGGTTAATTTGGAAAACCGCTACAAAATGTAGCGATTTTTTAACAACACGTGTCATTTTCAAAATAACTCGCGCAAGGTTTTTATTTTTCACCTTTTAACCTTTCAACTTGTACCTTTGAACGTCATGGTTTCTAAGGATAAGGGAAAAGGGAAAGCTGTTGAACGAGAGAGAAGGACTATAAGGGGCAGTGATAGCAGAAGGGGCCGTACGAGAGGGCGTGGGCCTCTAAATATTCTCCCTCCGCCCCCTGAGGGGGGGACCGAGTTTGAAAACCTCTTGTCGATGAACCAATCCTAAACTCAGAGACCCTAGAGACTGTAGGGGGAGAACGAGGCGCAAGTCTATCATTCGACGACATCATCAATGAAGATGGGGAGATCCGGATTGACATTCCCATAGTGGAGGCGGAGTAGTTTATCGACCAAGAAAATGAGCGGGACCAGGGGAACCCCGACCGTCGGCTTCACGTGCAACCGGATTTCTAGTGGATGTCAAAGGTAAATATAATTAGTTTTTTTGGCAAAAAAATAAATTTAAATTCCTTACGTGTAATTAAAAATTTTTTAAAACACAATACAACAATTTTTTTATGATTGTGCAGATACACATGGGAACACTAGCAGGAGGATGCTGGATGTTTTTGCGGTCACTCAGATGGACGGATATCGTGTCGTAGTCCCCTGGAACACGGACAGGAACCGATCGGCAATGGTGGTCACTGTTGAACCGATTCCGTCGTTAGAATTTGGCGGGAATTGGGCGTGGTTCCCGATATTTTTCCACGATTGGAAAAAAATTACGAAGGAGAACAAGGACTTTAGCGTTTGAAAATATTGTGCAGGTAAGTTATGTTGTTTAATTAAATTTTACATGTTAATAGTTATAAGTTGTGGTTTATTTATTTATTTCTTAATTAATTATTACTTAATTACTAATTAAATTATGATAAAAAAAGTTTAACGTGTGCAAGCAGGGGTGAAGAGGTACGTACTCTGAAAATGGGGGAAGCGTGGAAGAGCCTGGAGGGGTCATCTCTACAACCAGTAGAATGGAGATGCGACTATGCCTCTACAGTAGCTGATCGAGAACGTCCCAAATGACGTGGACCCGAATGACTGGGCTGGTTTTGTCCAATATAGGAGAAGTGTAGAGGGACAGTATGTTTTTTAATTAATCATAGTTTAAGTTTTGTTTAAACATACGTTAATTTATAGTTTAAAATTTCTTTAAATTAATTTTGTTTAAATGTAGTTTAAAAAATAAATAAATATAAATATAGATTAAATTAATTTATTGTTTACATTTGGTTTAAATTAATTAATAGTTTAACTTAATTTATAGTTTAAATATACTTGAAATATAGTTTACAAGATATCAAAATAATAATTAATTCCACTTAATATTTTGTTTGCTCCTCCTTGCAAGCTCGTCCGCAAAAGAACACCAAAAAAAGCTGAGCCTGTGAAGGTCCATCACATGGCGGGGACCAAGACATTTGTTGTGACCTACGGTGAGATGGTATGTTGAAAGTTAAATTAATTTTAGGTTTAAATGGTGATTGTTTTGTTTTTGAAATAACAAAGTTTATATTCTTTTAACTCTTTCAGCAAGAGATGGCTCGGGTGGAGAACCGTCAGATGGACTATGGGGAGTTGTTCAGACGCACCCATAGACACCGTGATGGGATGCTGACCTCTGAGGCGGCAGAGGAGATAATAGTAAATTACAAAAATATTTTTATATAGTTCATGTACTTTATTTAAATAGCATTAAATTGTTTGATTATTGTTTTTTGAAATCTGTGCGTCAACCCCGGATTAAGCGAGCCGCATTAACTGCGAGCGTCATCGGCCCCCGGAGTCACGGGGTTTGTGGATCCTACGGCTCCATTGAAAGTTGTTGTGGGCCCGGTCGAGCATCCCGGCCGCGTTAGGGCTTTGGGCTAGGTGCCAGGCCTAGCATGGTGTACGGCAAGGCCTCCTACTCTGACGTCGGAACCTCCAGCTCGAGAAGGCTACCACCGGAGGCGGTTGATGCTTTGATTGTCGAGAAAGTTGCTACGTAGGTTGCCGAGCAGGTTTCTGCACAGAGGGCCGCGGATGAGGCCAGGAATAGGCGCATGCGGGGATACGACTATTGGTACGCTCGTCGGATGCGGGCGGGATCTTATTCGTTGCGGGGCCTTAACAAAGTTGTTACCTCACAGACAGTTTCCATCTCCTGAGCCTCCCCCTCCGTTCATCTACGAGGATTCCCCCTACCTCCCCTGCCTCCCCATTCGTTCGTCTACGAGGATTTCCATCCACGTCCTGCTGCTGGTGAAGATGAGGGCATTGTTACCTCTGGTCGTGCACACGCCCCCCCCGAGACAGCCCCCCCATGAGACGGGACCTGATCATCAGGCTCCTGATAATTAGTTTTTATTTTCACATACAATTTTATACCTCTGGATATTTGTTCTCTTTTTTTATGTTAGTTGGTTTGTTGACAATTTGATTTCCTTAAATATTTGTTATCTTTTATTGTGGTAGGTTTTTGATATATTGGATTACTATTTCAATACTTATATTTCATTTATATTAGGTTATTAATGTTACTTATAATATATAACAATATGTAATGAAAAATATATTTTGTGAAATAAAATTATTATAGTTAAATAAAATAGACATTGAAAATAATTAATTAATAATTAGTGAATAAATAGTTAAAATTAACATTTGTAGTGATTATTTTGAAAAAACCGCTATAAATTTGAATTTTAAACTGAATAAAAGAGCGCCAATATTTGTCGCGGTTAGTATGGGTAACTGCAACTAATGCCAAACATCTATCATTTTTGTTAATGTAGCGGTTCCAAAACCGCACTAATATCTGGTGAGAATTTGAATTCAAATTTGTAGGGGAGAAATAACCGCTACTAAATGTATTTTATATCTATAGCGGTTTTTGTAGCGGTTATTAAACCGCAACAAGGTACTCTATGTTGCATTTAAAGATCTCAAGTGCTTCTATGAAGGTAATTAAACATTCTCTCTACATTTATATTCTATCATAGCTTTGTTTACTACATATGGATAAGTCATGGATCAAGTTCTTCTATGAAGGTAATTAAACATTCTCTCTACATTTATATTCTATCATAGCTTTGTTTACTACATATTTAGCGGGATTAAACACTTTCTTAGATTTCACCTTCTTTCACACTAGTATTAGTGGCAAGATCGTGTCTCCATGTTCTCGTTGCAAGTTTAAGAAGTGACAAACACGACAAGGTGCTATGGAACATCTTCTTGTGAAGCCTTTCCTAGAAGCATATACATTATAGGAAGTTCATGGTGAGAAATGTGGTATGAGATATGGGGATCATCTTCCTCGAACCTCACAAGTAGGAAATCAAGTAGATCAATATGATCGGGTTAATAAAGTTGTTCGCGATGCTTTTGATGTTTGAGACGACAACTTCATGACAGAAATTCAGGGTCCAGAACCTGTTTTCTTCAAGAATGAAGCAGCTCAAGAATTTTTCAGCCTCATGGATGAGAGCAATCGTCCTTTGCATCAAGGTTGTCAGAAATACTCAAAATTATCTTTTTTGATCAAATTGTACCATATCAAGTGCTTGTGTCAGATCACTAATAAGGCAATGTCGATGTTGCTGGAATTACTACGAGATGCTTTCCCTGACACAGACATTCCTACAACCTTCTACGAGGCCAAGAAGATGATCAACAGATTAGGCTTGAATTACGAAAAAATCGATGTCTGCCCCAACGACTGCATGCTTTATTGGGAAGAGGACTCTCGGAGGGAGACTTGTAAGAAGTGTCACACTTCGAGGTTCAGGATAGTTTGAAAGGGAAAAAAAGTAGAAAAAGAAACCCACAAAGATTCTAAGGTACTTTCCTTTAAAACCTCGCTTACAAAGATTGTTTATGTCGTCTAAGGCAGCTGAGCATATAAGGTGACATGATGCTGACAAGAACGAAGATGGCAGACTCAGATATCCATGGGATGGTGAAGCGTGAAAAGCGCTTGACTCAGACTTTCCTGATTTCGTAGCGGACCCTAGAAATGTTCGTCTTGCTTTGGCGACTGATAGTTTTAATCCGTTTGGGAATCTTAGCACAAGCTATAGTATATGGCCAATTGTTTTGATACATTACAACTTGCCCCTTAGATGTGTATGAAACAAAGCTCCTTTATTATGTCCATGATCATTCCAGGCAAAAAGGCACCGAGAAATGACATCGATGTGTATCTCCAACAGCTTATCAAGGAGTTGGTGGAGTTGTGGAATGTAGGCGTTGAGACGTATGACTTGCATGAGAAGACATTGTTCAACTTGCGTGCGGAATTTATGTGGACTATCAGTGACTTCTCTGGACTGGGAACATTATCTGGCTGGAATGTGCATACCGGCCTTACATGTTTGGTTTGCAATTTTGACTCTGACTCAGTGTGCCTTCCCCACAGTCGTAAGTGGTGCTTCATGGGTCATCAGAGGTTTCTCGATGGTACGCACAGCTTTAGGTTGCAACGTAATCGGTTCAATGGGCAACAGGAAAAAAGAGGACCTCCTCAGAATTTATTCCAGTGCAGAAATCATAGAGCAGCTTGTGGATGTTGAATTTGAGTATGGGAAAAAGACAATCCAGCAAAGGCCGGACAAAGACTGCCGGGGCTGTGGCTTCGGTTCTACGGCCCAAAGAATGGCGGAAGATAAGCATCTTCTTCACTCTTCGTATTAGAAAGATAATTTTCTCCAACACGTCTGGATGTCATGCACATTGAAAAGAATGTGTGCGACAATGTGTTGTACACAATTTTGAATGAACCAGGCAAGTCAAAAGATCATCTTCAAGCGAAGAAAGATTTACGGGAGATGGGAGTTAGTGGAGATGCGTGGTCGGAAGAGCATGACAGATTTCAACCGGAAAAATTCACCCTGACAAAACCGAATAAGCAAATCTTCCTTGCGACGTTGAAGAAAATAAAAGTTCCTAGCGGGTATTCAAGCAACATTTCACGATGTGTTGGCGTGCAGGCTCGAAAGGTTACTGGACTGAAGAGTCATGACTCACATGTGCTTATGTAGCTGTTACATCCACTGGCCATAAAAAATACGCTGCTTCTCGATGTGTCATTGGTCGAGCTTTGTACTTTCTTTCGGAAGTTGTGTTCCAAGGTTTTGATCATGGAGGAGCTCGACCAGCTGCAACAAAAAATCATTCTTACACTGTGTCATTTGGAGATGATCTTTCCTCCGTCATGGTTCACCTGACAGTACACCTTGTTCATGAAACCAAGCTTGCTGGCCCAGTTCACTACCGATTGATGTATCCTATTGAGAGGTACCCATTTAAAATTGATTACTTTAGCATTACTCCCCTGGTCGCACGTTTAATCATTGATGTATCGACATTTTTCCTTCATTACTTTATAGGTTCTTGGGAAACTGAAATCTTACATGAGGAATAAGGTGTGGCCTGAAGGTTCAATAGCAGAAGGTTATATTGGGGATGAGGTCTTGTATTTTTGTTCTAGGTACTTTGATGACATTGAAACGTCATTCAACCGACCGCCTTGTGTAGACAATTGTCCTGAGCCTAAGCCTGAGTCATCAGCAACAGAGTTGTTAGTCCCTCGTGTTGGTAAACCAGTTGGAGGAACTGAGAACTTCAAACTCACGGCACTTGAGAAGATTCAAGCACATAGACATGTCTTGATTAATTGCACTAAAGTTGAACCGTACCTTTAGTAAGGATTACACACACACACACACACACACACACATATATATATATATATGTTATCCTATATATTTTCGTACATCTTATACGCACATTTCATGCTTATCATCACATGTTTAATTGCAGGGAATTCAAGAGTCATATGAAGCGTCAATTGAGGATCCATACACAGACATCCTCTAAAATTGATAGAAAGGTCCACAGAGAATTCCCAGGCTGGTTTAGGAGGAGAATAATGAATGACCACAACCCGCACTCACCAGAATTCAGAGCTCTTGCACTCGACCTGCTTGATCACACCCAAAGATTTACGGCATACAATGTCAATGGTTTCAAGTTTTGCACCATTTCACGAGATCGGGGGATTGCTGACCTAAAACTCGGTGTATATGGCACGTTTCGGATGAGGAGTTATGCGAGCAGCAGTGATGAGAACATGCAGTTTGGTGACGTCCCGTATTATGGAAAGCTGCTTGATGTGGTCAAGATAACTTACCAAGGCCTTTTCTTCGTGACACTGTTTAAGTGTTTGTGGGCGAATATGACAACGTCCTGGGGACTCACGACAGACGAATTAGGCATCACATCCGTGAATTTCTCCCGACCTATTCACACTGGTCAGTTTGAAGATGACGAGCCGTATATTCTTGCCTCAAAGGCCCATCAGGTTTATTATGTTGCCGATGAGAGGCACAAAGATTGGAATATGGTGGTTCACTTAAAACCTCGGGACCTTTACGACATGGGCGATGGTGATAACGTTGCCTATGATTGTGAGTCGTTCTAGCCCGCCAGTTTTGAAAACTTCTTCCTAGATGGTGATGACAATTTACCCATGGTTCGATACGTTTTTCAATATACACTTTATAAAATAATAACATTTAACTAAAGTTTTATTTGTGTTTAAACATATTCAACTCACACGTAACATTTTATACAAACTTTCTTTGTAGGGATGGTGACGATGATTGAGAGAAAAGTTTATGCTACGATGCAATCTGTAATCTTCTTATTATTTAAAAAAAAACAGTAATATTATCTGTAGCAGTTGTATAACCGCTACCACTCTGGTCCTATTTATAAGTCCACTTTGACCAAATCTCACATACCAAGAAAAGTTAGTTGGCACAATGATTATAGGGTAAATTTTCAACTTTGCCCTCATTTATGATTGGATACTTTTTAATTGTTTCTTCTCTCTCTATCTTCATAGGTACAATTAGTATGGATAAAATTGTCACAATCTCATTTATTACATGAAACTGGACTTATAAATAGGACCAATTTTTTTGGTCAAACTGGACTTATAAATAGGAAGTGATACAAAATATAAAAAACCCCCTACAAAAGGCGCAACACTAAGCGCTACTAATAAAACTGTTGCAAAAAGTGATACCTTAACCGCTACAAACTGATGCACAGATATCAAAATAAATACCCCCACCAAACCACATTTAATATGCTTTGGTTTCCCTTTCTACACATGTTTTCTCTCCGTCTTCTCTCATTTTTTTTATGTTTTCTCAAAGAGGTTAAGTGTTTGAAGGGGGTAAGTGCCGTTCAACTGGATCAAATCTACTGATTATCGAAATATTTCTCTTTTCTTTTACCCCGTGATACTAACTATTGTTATTTTACGGTTGCATTATGTCTATTTTTCAACTTTCTTTTTACTTTCATATACATTATTCGATCCACTTTCACACACATCTTTTTTAGAATTAATTTTACTTTAATTAACTCATAATTAGTTGTTATTATACTTACATATTCTCATTGTTTTAACCTATATAATAACCTTATATAATCAAATATCATATTTTAATATCATTTATTTTCAATAAAAATATAAATTATTAATAATACAATATTTATTTAATTAATATAATAACTAAAAAAATTTAATTTTTTTCAATTTCATCCATTTGTAGCGGTTAATTAACCGCTACAAATACGAACAAATATATGAACACGAGAATATTTTGTAGCGGTTTCAACCGCTACAAATATAAAATTGAAAAAAATGGCGAGCAAATTTTTTTTCAAAAAAATGGCGGGATCTATTTGTAGCGGTTTAAAGCTACAAATATTCTAAGGAATTAAAAGCTGGTGGCGCATGTTAACTCTTAGAAATCGACAACATTCCATCACATTTTCTATCTCTTCTTACCTATTTTTGGTTCAAAATGTGCATAGGAATGAAGTGTATAGAGGAAAATTGTGCATATCAAAGTATAAGGCAAAAATCAAAGAAATTCTTGTTATATTCTATAGAGTTTGTGATTCAATTGATAATTGATAATTGCTTCCTCTTTTGTAGGAAGATGGAGACAAGTTTTGAAGCTCTATAAGAACCAAGAAACAAGGAAAGAATTAAAGGAGGTGAAACAATGCAAAGTTAGAAGGAATCGCATTAACCGACCGCATGACAAGTTGACAACCGGCCGCAAAGATGTAGCTCTCTATGTCACCGGCCAAAGCAAGTCAAAAAGCGCGCAGCTAGTCGTGAAAAAGTCACGAGAAAGTACATCTGCGCGTTTTGTATTTGAAAAGCAGAAAAAAAAAACCTTATTTAACCTAAAGGGAAGGACCGAAAAACACACTCTTTGCACAAAGGAACAAATGGGCACATAAGGGAAGAGCTTGAGAGAGAGATTTGGACAATCTTGGAGGCTTGGGTGCTCAACCTAAGAGAGATTTTGGGGATTTCACCTTGGTTCTTCCTCTTTTCTTCTCGTTTCCACTTAGCTTCTTCATGTATCTAGTAGCTTTGCTTAGACTCTCTTTGTATTTGAACATGAGTAGCTAAATCTTTCATTCTAGGGTTGTTCTTACCCTTTGTATGGATTAATACTTGAACATTCCTCTCTTTTAGTAGATAAATATATATATGTGTTGATTTCAACCTTGGCTTAATGCTTCTAAGTGATTGGCCTCCATTTAGATGATTTATTCACTTGGGTTTGACTTGAGAGAGCTAATCTAGGTGTAGAACTTGATTGAAATCATGCTTGTCTTGAAGTTTACTTGATAAATGGATGGTTTGTTGGTAAAATAGAGATATATTTATTAACCTTGCATTGTCACATTAGGGTTGTTGCTTAAAGATTGATTCTCATTAATTGTAGCAAGAGATTGTGCATTTTAATGAGAAGAGAAACTTGATTTTGACTTGAGAGAGCGTGTCAAGTATTTGTGAACCTTAGACTAACACATGTATGTATTGAAATGCTACTACAGATGTAATTAACCAAGTTTTATGAAGTGCAAAAGGGGAAGAAGAATCCTAGGCTCTTTTATCCTTGAAGTCAAAGAATCATTTACCTTTAGCAATTTTTAGTTTTAGGAAAAATCTTTAAAAATTTTCATTCCACATCAAAACTTTGTTCTAGTTCAACTTGATTAAATTCACTAAGCCTCTTGCTTGACCAATTTGTTAAACAAATCCTCGTGGGAACGATACTTTACTACTTTATTACTTGTGAAACTTGTGCACTTGTGAGGCGAACACAACAACAAAAATTTCCAAAATTTGGCGGGAATATTAATAGCGGTTATTTAACCACTACAAAATATTTTGAAAATTTGGCGCTACTTTTTCATATAATTAGTAGCGGTTAGGTAACCGCTACAAATGTGATCAAACGCAATTTGTAGCAGTTTTAAGACCGTGACTAATGTTCAAACAAGAAGTCAGCGCAGCCTTATATAGTGGTAGTCATGTAAACCGCTACAGATACAGTAGCGGTCAAAGTTTATGTAGTCGCGGTTTATTCTAACCATTACACATAAGCTTGCCACGGTGGATTTTGTAGCGGTTCAGCTAACCGCTACAAATGTCATTAGTAGCGCCAAAAACCGCCACTAATATGCCATTTTAACCACTACTAATTGTCTTTTTTTTTTTGTAGTGACAGCATCTCACAACATAATTATATATATTAATCAGAATATATTGATATAATTGATAAATATATGAACTTCTAGAATAGTACGTGTGAATTATATTATATCATTATTCAAACTCAGTCCAAAGATATATACTTGATTACTCTTACATTACATCTAATATTATTCTAATATATATCTAATTTGTAGGTACCTTGAAGAATTGCTCCATAGTAGTGTAGTGGTAGTAGAAGAGTAGTCCATTTCATGCTTTGTCTCGACCTATCATTCGCTTCCTCTATGATATGCAAATATTTCATCTTCTCCGAGACCCATCATCCGAGTGGCTGCATCATAAACCCAAAGCCTCCAACATCAAATCCCACAATATGCACATGTATATATATTCATAATGCATTCTATATATTGATCTGCAAATATTAGATGTGATGATAATTTATGTGTGTTAATGAAAATATATAAATATATAAATATTTATATATTGTACATGTGCAATCTATTGGTAAAAGGACTAAAGGGGTTTGAGTTTGAAGTAGTGTAAAGGTATACATATAGAAGAGAGGCAAAAGAAAGAAAGGAAGGAAGGAATGGTGTATTGTGTTTACGGTGTGAAATTTGAAAAAATGGATCTTGGAATAAATGTTTTGGGGTGGGGGGAAATGTATACTCAATAACTAATTAAGAAAAAAATATTTAAGCAAATGTATAAATTTTTGGGACAAATGTATAAATTTTGTATAAAAAATCCATTTTATATTAAATATTTAGGATAGTTTTTTAATCGGGAAGCTCCCTCGGCCGGGGGTAAAAAAACAAATGGGTCTAAAAAGAAACATACACACTCATGTGATCAATGAAAAGAAACATATATAACAAGATGGCTCTACGTTCGATTGCATAAGTACAACACTAAAGATTTAGGGCATGACACTGGAAATTAAGTGTGAAGAATCAAGATACAAATGTTCATATTCAAAGAGAGGTACCTAGAAATCCCAAAAATCAAAGTGGCCGAAGACAAAAATCAAGAAACAAGAACAAAGCAACAACTAATTTAAGAAATTCAAAGCAAAATCAAAGGAAGTATTGAGAAATGGTGGAAGTACCTATTTGTGAAAATGTTTATGAAAACCAAAATGTGTGAACCGGAAGAGTTTGAGAAGGCAAGGCTTTGAAGAGAATGAGAGGTTTCTTAGAGGCAAGAGCAAACGACGAATGTGAAGTGATAAAAATAGGGGGAAAAGCGCGTACAAAAATGTAACCATTGAGGTTACAAATCGGAAGAGCGGGGGCAAAATAGACAATTCACCCTAAAAGCAATTATGAAATACGTGAAACGATGTGTCCATTAAATGTGCACGAATGCCAAAGACGACAAAGGGTGGCAGTTTTACGTTATGACAATCGGAATTAGACAGCTGTAAAGTTGTCATGATGATATAAGAAGAGGAAACGAAAAGTCATCTTGGATTTATATGAGTTATCTCAAATATTAATCCAACCGGTTCCTTGAATATTGCAAACAAGATCGGGGAATGGATGAAAGACAAGTAAATTGCGCTTGTTTCCTTTCACGATAATCTGGATTTGGGGAAACCTGCCAGAAACCTATTGCTAAAATAGTTAAATCTGGAAACTCGGATTTTTGATGCAAAAGAGATCCCAACAATCATGAAAAGGAATAGATAAAGTTGCCAATCGAATTAACCCAGATTATGTGTTTTGGGGCAATTCACAATTACAACACAAATGAATCGAAGTTCGTTAATGCTCGGATAAAAGCTGAATGAAAATCAAGTAATTTGTAACGAATCGGATATGAGATCCGGGTTAAATAATAAATGCACCCCACCAGCCCATAGACCTTGACTACCGGGCTAGGGGTAACTGTTACGGACTCATATATGAGGCCCATTTATTATATGGCCCAACAAGGGGCAATCTATGTTAGAATCCACTTATAATCAAAGAGGATACTAATCCAATATTTTGACCTTGGACTTGGAGGCACAAAGGCCCTATAATTCCAAACCCTACAAGTAAACCCTATAAATAAGAGGTAAACCCTACAAGGTATGAGGATTCTCACTCGATTATTATTTTGCCGTCACTATGCACACATCCCACCCCTTGACTAAAGTTGTTCTTGTTCTTATTAGTGCATAGTGATCTACTACACTCTTAGGTATATAATTCATAGATACTTAGGAGAGAGTTATTTGATCAAGATTAATATACTAGTTCAATGAACTAGACATCTCTATCAAATCTAGGCAAAACAAAACCAAAGTTACATTTAATTTAAAGGAGGAACTCAATTCCTTACTCCAATCACTTCGTGATCTTATTTTCAAAATTTGAACGTTAGGCAAACGCTGTTAAAAGACTAAAAAGTCTATAAAAATAAATAATCAAAATAAAACTTGTTATGAAGTTAAAGAGCATGTATGCTTTTTCCAAGGTTATTAAAACCGGACCGGTCACTGAACCGGTCGGAGTACTGGGTTAAGGGTCGTGGGTTGGGGCGGAGTCAAACCGGAGCTAAACCGGTGAGCAAGTTAAGATTTCGAGTTATTAATATGAAATTATAAAGATAATAATTCTTTTTAATAACTTTGACTGAAATATTAATATTAACATAATCTTTTTTAAATTTTATTTTTTTCATTTCAGATGTTTTTTATCCATGGTTTTATCATTTCCAAGACTTTTGTCATTTCCAAGATTTGAGCATTCCCAAGTCTGCTCCCACGCCTCCATAGTCTTATACTCTATAGTCTATCTTTTGAAAAATCCTTCTCTCCTTCTCTCTTTGTTCAGCCGTATCACCTTCTTTTTTTGTTTCTTCAAAGTTCAAACCTTTACCCAACTTCTTCTCTCCTTCGTCTGTCACTCTCTTGCTCTCTTCCTCATTTTTTCGTTTCCTTCTCTCTTTCTTGACCCCCATCGCCACTTCCCCCGCTTAGGTGCTCTTCTCCGCCGTGTTCAATGCCTCCACACACCCTTTCACAACACCTACGTGAAGTCAAGCGCAATCTTCAGATCTGGAAAATAGAGCTATGGCAAATGGAGAAACTGTGGACAAGTAAAAATTGGATCTGTTTCTCATCCGATCCACTTCACTGAATCTGTTTCTCTCCATCTCTCTCTCTCTTTCTTTTTTTGCTCGAAGCTCTCCATCTCTGTCTGTAAGACGTTTTTGGGAAGAAAAAAAAAAGACTCTATCCCGGTTTCCTATGATGCAGGACCCGGTCTCATCACGGTTCGTCACGGTTTCCGGCGAACCGGGCGGTCCGTCCGGTTTTCATAACCATGGCTTTTTCCCTAATTTTGATATGCATATAAATAAAAGCATTTTTTGTTGTGGACCAAAAAAAAAAAAGCATCGCTTTCGGTTGCAGCCGCCATTCTATTTAATTTTGCTCATTATAATATGATTATAATTATAATCTTTCATGTTCGCGCCTCATGCTTACGTGAAGCCTCTCACTGACACTCTCAACCCCAACCCTTATATTCTCCGTTCGTCCCGAATCCAAAATCTCTCCTCTACCTTCCTCTCATTCGCCATCACAGCCTCGCAACGTTGCTGTGACGAAGATGGATTCTGAATTCTCTTCTGAATTGGCGTCACAGGTCTTCAATATTCTAAGCTCTAACGACAATGGCCACATGGAGACTGTCTTCTCCCTTTTCCTCTCTTCCGACCAATCCCAAAAATCCCAGGCTGTCGTGTTCCTCGAATGCTCCAAGAAATTATACCCTAATTTGCTCTTCATCAAGCTCTGCTTCCTCATACGATGTGGCTCCGATGTCTACGTCCGCGCCAAAGCCATTCGGATCCTTCAATTTCTTCGAATTCGCGATTCTTGGGCTAATTTGCGAGAAACGGCAAAATCCACTCTGAAATGTCATTTTCTTGCGTATCTCAATCAAGGGGATTCAATGCCGGTTTTGAGGATGTTCTGTGCTGTGGTGGCTGAAACATTATGTGCGATTTACAAGGATGGCAAGAAATGGCCAGAGCTTCTTGAATTTCTTTTGGCGTCTCTTGGAAAGACGAGCGATGGCAAATTTGAGGAAATTGCCTTTTTGGTTTTAGCGAAATTTCCTAGGGATTTCCGTTCGTTTATTTGTGATTCTCTAAAGGATACTGTTCAGGTTTTTCACTCGTCGTTCTTGGATGGGTTGGCTTCGGCGAGCCCTGATGTTCAGGTTGCTTCTTTGGGAGCTGTGGTGACATTAGTGCCTTTATTTACTGAGCATTCCCATCCAGGGTTGTTTCATGAAATTTTGAGGGCTATTATGGTTGGGGTCTTTACACTGTTTAGAAGTCCTCAAAATAGCCATGTTCTCATGGCTTTGAAGGAGTTGATATCATTGGTATCAGAAAGGCCTCAATTACTGAAGCCATACATCGGTGATATGGTTTCAGACATGCTGCAAATTGCAGAGAACTCAGCATTGAATGAGGAAATACATTGGTATGCCGTGAGATTAGTCATGACCTTGACAGAAACAGAAGATTTTAAACCCATATTCTCAAGTCTGCCTTATCTGACTATGGTTAGGCTGTTCTTAGTCCCCGTGAAAATGTTGCTCTGTATTAAAGAAGATATGACAACTAGTGAATTGAAAGGCAAAGTGGATGGAAGTACTGGGAAGACTATTAATGTCTACAATTTTGGATTAGAAAGCTTGTATCATCTTTCAGTGATCTTTGGGGGGAATAAAATTATTCGAATTGCATCAGTAGTGTTGCCACTTTACTTGGAATCTCCAGAATGGCAGAAGCGTCATGCAGGAATTACATTGCTTGCTTTAATTGGCAAAGAGTTCTCATTTGAAACGGTGAACTGATAATTCTCTAGTCCTTCCATAAATTGTACTGATTTGGTGTGCTGACAGATAGTACAATAGGTGAGCTATGGCAAATACAACAGGACAAAAGATGCATGGCAGTAACAACTAGTTTTTATTCTTGATTTCTCTACCGCCATATAGCCCAGGATGTACTTATTAGATCCTTGGAAAACAAGGATTCTACCCTACCACATGAAACAAAAGATTGGTTAGCTAAAAGTCATTGAAAAAAAAAAAAAAAATCACAATTGGAAAGATAATTTGCTTCCTGAAGGGACCCAGATTAAGTAAAAAGGTGAGAAAATTGAAGACTCATAATGCATTTTCAGTGAGCTTCGTTGAGTTAACTCTGATTTAATTCTTGTCTGAAAGAGATGGTTGACACATATGCACCTCAGAAAATAATATCTTACACATTTGCAGTATGGAAGCAATTACAGCTTAACCATATTGCCCTTTCAATTTAGTCATTTAGTCTATGGTCCTTTCACTGGGCTTGGTTGTAAAATTTTGTAGGCCGTTCATGTTGGTTCGGTTTCAATTTCTGGTGGTGGTTTCTTCTCACTGTCTAACATAGAATAATGTGCTTACATTCCAGCTGGAGTTTAGCGACGATTCTCTGATTATAATGTTCACAAATTTTGTGAAATTATTTCAAGACACCCAAGTTCAAGTTCGGTTGGCAGCTTTTAACTTTATGGCGACACCTACGATTTTCATCCAACTGTTGCAACTGTATTATCATTCTAGGCTTTTGCCTGCATTTGTCTCGGCACTTGACACTGAACAGAACGACAAAGTAAAGGTGCGAATGGATTGATTTTAATGTCATCTGTTCACTGTTTGGATGGATTGATTTTAATTTTATGTTAATTTCTTCTAGATCTTGGCATATTATTGATAGTGAAGATCCTGAATTAATGAGTATTTGATGGTTTTACAAAACTCGAAACAACAAGAGCTTCTTGCTTTTTAGTTAAAGAAACAATGTTCCCCCGCTAAACTGTCAAGTTCTCCTTGTTCAGTTAAACTTTTCCTCCTGTTTTTGAACTATTGGAACATGTGTAGAAATTCTTTTTCTCATTTAATTGGTTCTTCCTCTTTTGCTTTGAAATTTTTATACTAGTAATGATTCTCCATTCATTTCATTCCCACACCTGCCAAGTACGACAATAATGTTACATGTATCTTCATTATGCACTTTTTTATGATTATAATATTAATTTTATATTGCTTTAATAGGAACAAGTTGCTTCTGCAATTCTATACTTCCTAAAGAACACTCTTCCAGATAGCTTTTCCCTTTCTGTGGGCCGGGATACGTTAATAATGAAATTGCTGGTATCGATGCAGGTAGAAAGCTATAGTTCTATTTGATTCTGCATTCTTTTCATCACACATAACATTAAGAAATAAAAAAATTTTATCCAGAAAATCTGGTTGTCGCTAAAGTGAATTGGTACAAGTGAAAGGTTCAGTTCTTCGTAAAACATAAAGGCCCATGACTTCCATATCATACAAGAATTCCTTTCGAGCCATAATATTATGTTTCTTAGGAAATCATGATATTTGTTTCTCTCAGACTTCAGTTTTCCATGGACAAGTTACTGCTGTTTTTAAAATCTTAAAGTAGCACCAACCTTGTTATTCCTCAATTTTCTGTTTTAAGAAAATCCACGTGAATGTTTTCTATAAGTTAGTTTATGCCCTTCAATTTGATTCTTCCCATCTTTCTGCACGCAGGGTTATGTGACTCCTAAATATAAAAGTATTCTTTTGTCAGCTATTAATATTGTTGCCGAGAAGTGTGCTAGAGTAGCTCTAAGGTAATATTTTCGATCTTTCATACGTTTTTATTGTCTGTTTGATTCATGGATAAATGAAGTCATTTTTAATATCTTTTACTGCCTGTTTGTCAACTTTTAATATTCTTGTTTTCTCAGCAGGTTCCATGGTAGTTATCTTCCAATCTTATTGGAAGCGTGCAATGACGAGAATTATGAAGTCAAAGAGGTTTCTTGTCTCCCCATTTCTAGGTTTTTATTTTTGTGGAAGTTATTCCATTTTCAAATATTTCATATGAAATTTTCAGGAAGCAGCACGGGGAATTCGAATTTGTGCAGAGTCTGGATCACAGCAATTCAAGCATCTCATGAACGGTATCTTAGTTTATATATATAATATGTCAACTCAAAAAACTATAACTATTAAGAACTTCATCTTTGTTCCTAATTAAGGTTTATATACCCATCTCTACTTCAGGGATACTGTCCAAACTCAAGATTTTGTTGCAACACCCAAACCAGCCACTTCGGAGTCCGAAGAATGCAAAAGCAAGTGATATTGCAGTCTCTGCTCTTGGAAGAATCTGCAAATGCCACCGTGACTGCATCGATGCTTCAACAGTATTATATTTTTTCTTTCATCAACATTTTCTGGAAGGAGTAACTTCGGCTTTTATTATTGACTGATGAGAAGAAACATCACAGTTATATTTATGCATGTCGATTTTGAATGAGGTTATGTTCAGGTTCTTAGCTTTCTTTTATGCATGACATAAAGCTTTATCCCTATTTCTGTAGAATTTTTCTTCCAGTTAAAAGTATTTACTTTTCTGTTGCAAATGTAGCTATGAAATAAGAGAATATAGAAAGAGAGTAATCAAAATTTGAACTTTACATTTATTGATATTGAAGAGATCGTGATGCTATAACTAGTTGCAAATAGTTAATATTCAGATTTTATTAATGTTTTCATGATGCTATTAAGCATCGTTAAAGATCCAAATAATAGCTGTATAGAGGGCGAAGTATTCTTAATTTTATACATGGTTCCTAATGCAGACATAATTAGGGGAAAAAAGACAGAGAAGGAGGGGGCTTAAAGTAGCTCTGTTAGGAAACAATTCAGGACACCCGAAATGATGCTAAATCAGATGCTCTTAACTGATAACAAAATGGTTACAGCCAATCTGATAGGAGTACACTACTCCTTATCAGCCAAAAAAAGACTCAGGTCATTCCTGATTCCCTCTCCTATTACAAATCTCACAAAATATTTGATACCCCCTCCCAACATCTAACTGTAAATATAATCAAAATAAAGGAACTGTCACAGTCCCTGCATGAGCCACCCTAAAAACAGCTACTAATCCTACTCTTACTACAAAAGGGATATAAACCAAAAGATTCAACTCTGCAACCTCAAAAGGCAGATGATCCTTTTGTCTGCATTGTTTATGTCTGCCTCGGAATCCGTGCGCAGACCTTGCCAACGTAGGGAAGGGTTCTTTCATTACCCTCCCCTAAAAGCTTCACCTTGTCCGCAAGGTGAAATTCGAGTAGAGTCCTTGTCAGCGTCAGAAAATTCCTCTGTTCCCTCCCCTGTTTCGCCGGCATCCTTGTCCCTGTTCTCAGCGTCGACGTCGAATTAAGAAGACCTGGAGGTGTTTGTCTTTGCATGTATGCGTAGGGCTGTATCGTTCGCCACACTTGAAATATAACCCAAGTTCACGCCAGCGAGCCATTTCCGAATCCGGCAACCGACGACTCCATCTCGGTTTGCGGGTCATCGAGATCATGGACGATGAACTTCCAGTCTGGGTTTTGGTAGGCTTCGGGTCGAGTTTAGGGAGTTAGGTCGAGTGGTTGGATGGTAGTGTTGCATGGTTGGGCTCATATGACTGGGTAACCCATGAAACAGTTGGTTGGGTCGGGTAGTTCTTATACCCGGAAGTGCTGGCTGCTCTTAGGGTCCGATTGCTCTTATCAATTTCCAGCAGCCTATTCTTTCCGTTGACGCGAACGGCCATCTTGATCAATCCCTCTAGATCTGTCTCGTCGGCAACTTCCAATTCGGCTTGAATTTATGTCTTCAATCCAAACAGAAATGCACCCATTAAGCATTCCTTTGGCACTTCCTTTAGAGGAAAAGTCAGGTGTTCAAAGTCCTCCACGTAATCAGGACTGATCCTTCCTGTTTGTTCGAAAACAGTTCTTTGTACTCTCCTCGCTGAAACGTGTGGAAACGCTCCAATAGCTTCAATTTGAACTCTGGCTAACTATTCAAAGCGTCGGGTGCTTCCTTCCACTGGAACCAGTTGAGGGCTCGATTTTCTAGATATACAACAACGATTTCAAGCTTCTCTGATTCAGGTACATGATTTATGTGGAAAACCTTTCCACTCTATAGAACCAACCGATAGGGTCATCACCGTCGAACACGGACAACTCTAATTTTCTGAATCTTGTTGCGCCCTTTTCGAAGTCATCGTTACTTTCAATCTCTGTATTAGACTAGGGTTCATTGGTATCCCTCTTGCTCTTACTCTTCTTGCTAGAATTCTGGTCCATGCATAGAAGTAGTTCCCTCATTACATTCATGCCCTCAGTCAACTCAGCGACCTGCCTTGAAAGCCCTGAAAGTTCGTCCACCTTCTTGGTTAGACCAGCCACCAACACTCTTAAGTCCTTGATCTCATTTGCCATCTCCGTAGGATTCAACCGCTCTGATACCAATTTGTTAGGAACCAATTCAGGACACCCGAAATGATGCTAAATAATCAAATGCTCTTAACTGATAACAAAATGGTTACAGCCAATCTGATAGGAATACACTACTCCTTATCGCCAAGAAAAGACTCAGTCGTTCTCGATTCCCTCTCCTATTACAAATCTCACAAAATATTTGATAACCCCCTCCCAACATCTAACCGTAAACATAATCAAAATAAAGAAACTGTCACGAGTCCTCCGCATAAGCCACCCTAAAAACAGCTACTAATCCTACTCTTACTACAAAAGGGATATAAACCAAAAGATTCAACTCTGCAACCCCAAAGGCAGAAGACCCTTTTGTCTGCATTGTTTGTGTCTGCCTCAAAATCCGTGCGCAGACCTTGCCAACGTAGGGAAGGGTTCTTTCAAGCTCACAGTCAACAAATATCACTGATATGTCAAGATTACTGTTACAAATTAGATAGATTTATTAGCGAACTTCATTTATAACATCTTAAGATCTTAAGTTAAAGTGAGCATTGACTTAATATTAGAACCTCTATGATCAAGTAGTTCGAAATTCTATTCCTTACTGCCTCCAATTGGCCATAATGAAATGAAACTTCATCACAAGGTAAGGTAGGTAAGTATTGCTTTGTCCATGTTTCAAGCCTAAGAATTTTCATGTCAAGGAGTGTTTTGTCGTGGATCATGATGAAATTATTTGTTACCCTTCACTAAAACTTTGAAGTTGAAGTTTCTATGAAAATAGTATGCATGATCGACTTATGCTACTTTTTCCTTAGGTGACATATACAAGTGATAAAGAAAAGATTTGACCCCATTTGTATAAATCTGCAGCTTGTTCCTGCCTGGTTAAGCTTTTTGCCCCTTAAAGAGGAATTGAATGAGGCCAAAATTATGCATGAACAACTCTGTTTCGTGGTTTCTGGGTGAGAAAACTTTAAACGCCATAAGAAGAATATTTTATGAAAATGATAATTAATCAATAAAAAATCAAATCGTTTTGAGTTCTACAGTAGTTGATTAATTGAATGTTTTATTATATTTCAGGTCAGATATGGATCTTTTAGGTCCTGGAAATCAAAATCTTGCCAAGATCATAGCAGTATTTGTTGAGGTGAGTTGACAGCATATATACATAACCTCTTCTTTTCTTTTCATGTTAAATGAAAAAGCAAGCAAACACTAGATAGGATACCAATTTATGGCATGGGGCAATTTTGTTAGAAATTAATCTTATGCATCTACGAAGTGAGCTCTGGAATATCGGTAAAGTTGTTGTCTTGTGATTTGGAGATCATAATTAATAGCTTCTTTGCTTGCGGCGGTAAGACTGCATACATCTATACCCTCCGAAATCCTCACCTGTGAAAGTCTTGTGTATTACACCGCCCTTTTTAGTCTTGTGCATCTTATGCTCTCGAACCAAACCCATCGCCCTAATGATAAACAAGAACAAAATACATGTAAGATTGAAATTGATATACCAAAGCATACATAATATCTAAATGAGTTCAAAAGAAGAAGATTCCTTACCTTTAAGACTAGATTTCTCTTCATCTATTGATAGCTTTATTTGTTCCTTTTATGTTGTAAGATTTTTTTTTTTATGTCAGGTTATTGATAAGGGTAACAAATTAGCTACACCAGAAACTGTGAAGACGATGAGGCATTTGCTGAGGGAGTTTACAAGGGCCATTCCTCGTAGTTCTTGGGACTTAATGTTGTTATCCATGAATTCCCAACAACAGCAATTGTTGTCGTCCTTGGTATCATCTGAAGATCAGTCATCTTGATGAGAGGTATTTGAAATATCTGAGTACATGAAGATGAATGTGTTTGGTACACTTGTATATATGCATGTTAACTAATGTTATCCAAAACACTAGAATGTCATAAAAAGATTTTATTCGAAATTCCTGAGAGCATGTGAGATATAGGTGTACCAAATGCTTGCTAGTGTTCATACATTTTTCTTGTTTTAAGAGAAGAGATATATCATCACTCGAGGCATAGGAGTGTTTCTTGTATTTTTTGAGGCATTGCCATGCTGAGAGATTAGAGTTAGATTTTTCCTTCTTTTTTTGAGCTGATCGAGGCATATTCTTGCAGAGTGTAACTGTTCGTACAGATTGGCATACATAGTTACATACGGACTCTTTTTTTTTTTTTTTTTTTTTTTTTTTTTTTTGTCAATATTGCTGAATTTGTTGGAAAACTTCCTAACTAATACTCCCTCTCTATGAGAACCCAAAATTTAAATTATCTTAGCCTTTTTTATAATAGTTTGACAAGAGTTGTTAGAATATTTGATGAGTTTTTTTCCCTCCATTTTTACTCATTATATATAGGGAAAATTAAAATAAAGGACCTAGAGGAAATAATATTTAATTAGAAGGACCATAAAAATTGTAATTATTAAAGAGGACCAAATAATTAGTTTAAAAGTATTAAATTGCCCTTCAAATTCTCAATTGCTTCCTCAAGCAAGAAACAAAGAACAAAGCGTCTTCTTCTCTCCTGTGACCAATTTATCGGTGCCACCACCTTCCTCTCTTTCATTGCCATTTTCACAGACAGTAAGAAGGCATTTTAGGTCCTTCCGTATCCCAAATCCTTGTATACCTTGCAAATAATGAGCAATTGTGTTATTACCTGTAAACTCCGCGTTGCAACAAGCTCACGTTTCTTCTTCCATTTGTACAACCGCTTGTGCTTAGACTATTGATAAAACTGCTCTTTGATGATATATTTTCTTTTGTTTTAGACTGTTTCATTATTAATAGAAGGCAAGCGACAATCACAAAAATGGATGTTTAATGGGGCAATGAAGATCTTGGCGGTTGTGGCGGCTCCAATTCTTCAATAGGGAGGGAAGAAGGCATTTGAGTTTTTGTTGTTTTCATTAGTATTTTTAGATTTATATTTTGACATTTGGTCCTTGTCACGGGAGAGGAGAAGGCGCTTTGTTCTATGTTTTTTGCGTTGGGGAAGCAACTGAGAATTTGAAAGGCAATTTAGTACATTTAAGCTTATTTGGTCCTCCTTAATAATAAAAATTTTTATAGCCCTTCTAATTAAATATTATTTTATCTAGGTCCTTTATTTTAATTTTCCCTTATATATATATATATATATAATGTTAGTGATACTTATATTTAATTTGTTTATCGCTCTTACTTGCCACTTATACATAAGGCATATTTAAGAAAAAATTTATTTAAGACATATGTATTATTTTTTTATTAATTTTAACAATTTTCTTAAACCGCATAACTATTATAAATATGACCCAAAAGGTACTAGTAGTAATGTTTTTTGAAATAAAATTACTTGGTTAATTAGATTTTCTCCTTAGCTTCTTTTCCGTTGGTTGAGCGAGTTTGTTATGGGAGAATATATTTTTACATTCATTCACATAACTCAAATGCAAGATCATATAGGCTTAAATGCCAGCAACCACTTCTATTATGATCAACACCTACAAATATAATAAGGGTTAAATGCCATTTTTACCACGGAAATATTGGCAGAGAGCATTCAAGACGGAAGTTTTTTTGGTATCATTTTTGCCCTGGAAGTTTACAAAAAAGAGTAAATATACGAGAAAAACACCAAAATAGGGTTTTTTTCCCGAAAAATGTACCGAACTAATGCACTTTCGAAAAGTTTTACCGAAGTGGTGCAGTCAAACATGGCGTTTGACTGACGCCACTAGTGGTGTCGTACCTTCTAACACCTTTTAGGCATCAATTATAAAAAATATATATATATATATACACACACATATATACCTATATAATTATATTTAAAATTATAAATAATAATTCTAATTAATTATAAATAATAAAAAGAATAAATAATAATTTTAATTAATAATTATGGAAATTAAAATATTTAAAATGTATTATAAACTTGTGAGGCTCGCCTCACCCTGTGAGATGTGGGTGATGGACATCTCCCAAAGATCTCTGTGAGGCTCACCTCACCCTCAAAGACTTGTAATCTCATGTGTTCCATATAACTTGTGATCAGTGTGACTGCTGTACTTTCTCTATTGGTGCTTTTCCCTCGAAGTGTGAAGCCAAACTTCGAGGGAAAAGCACCAATAGAGAAAGTGCAGCAATCACACTGATCACAAGTTGTGTAGAACACATGAGATTACAAGTCTTTGAGGGTAATGCGAGCCTTCACGAGATCTTTGGGAGATGTCCATCACCCACATTCATAGGGTGAGGCGAGCCTCACAGTTTATAATACATTTTAAATATTTTAATTCCCTTAATTATTAATTAAAATTTTATTTATTATTTTTATTATTTATAATTAATTAGAATTATTATTTGTAATTTTAAATATAATTATAAAATTATATATGTGTATATGTATTATTATTTTTTTATAATTGACGCCTAAAAGGCGTCAGAAGGTACGACGGCACTAGTGGCATCAGTCAAACGACGTGTTTGACTGCACCACTTCGGTAAAACTTTTCGAAAGTGTATTAGTTCGGTACATTTTTTTTTTAAAAAAAAAAAAACTCTATTTTGGTGTTTTTTCCGTAAATATACTCCGGAAGTTTTTTTTAGGGGAAAATTTCCCCAAAAAGTTTACAAAGAAGAGCAACAATTCAATGATCAAGATCAACCAATAGGCAAGATTGCTATGTTTTTAAACTTCCTGGGCAAAAATGATACCCAAAAAAACTTCCGGATGCTGAATGCTCTTTAGCTAAATGTCCGTGGCAAAATTGATATTTGACCCATATAAGAACGTATTAAATTTAAAAGAGGTTTTACTTTTTTACTCTTTATAGTTTTAGAAAACAGTTTTTGTTTCATTTTATATAGGGAAACTTGTAATAAATTACCTAAGAAAAATAATTATTATTAAGAACTGTAAAAAGGGTAATTATTTTGAAAAACTAAAGATTAAAATATTAAAATAGAGAGACTGAATCATTCTTATAAGATAACTGAGAGGTGATGCGAAGTGAGAAGCATAGAGATGGCACACAGGTTGCCATTCATTATCCTTCCATTTGTGAAATTAAAACCTTTTATTGGGGCTTTTGCAACAGTAAGATCCCTGACATCATCTGACCCACTATCTTGCTCATAAGTCAATGGGGAACAACTTTAGCTTTTTCCACCTCTGTAACACCACGGCCATAAGCTACCCCAACAATAGAACATTTTATGAACTCCATTGAGTAGTTGCAGGTCAAAAGTACCAGTTTTATCATAAAGTATTGTATCAACTTGTCCAAGTTCTTCATTCAAAGTTGAAGTACGGACATGGGCTGGTTTGTCTACTTCCTCACAGTACATGTAAAATATCTTGGTTGATGAAGATGCTCTGAAGGACTTTAACAATTTCTATTGACACAAACAAGGAGATTGGAATAAAGAAGCCATATAACATTAAGGCTGTCAAACAATGAAAAATTGCAGCAATTGGCATTTGGATCTTTGCATTTAACAGTAGCTTCAAAATCATGGAAGTAGAGACGATAACTTAGCAGATTCTGATTTGGTGTCTATGTGTGAATATCTATCAATCACTCTATATTCTGATTTAATTAGAGAGAATATAGGAAATCTGACTAAAGACAATTTAGTCTTTCTATTTTAATGTTTTTACTTTTGGTCCTTTAAAATCATTACTCCCTTCAATCCTAATTATAAGACTTAGTTGACTTTTTTAGAGATTAAGGAAGCTAATTAAATTAGCTTAGAGTATTTTTATTTTTATTTTTTTCTTCAAACTAAATAGTTTAACAAATAAACTAATATATAATCTAAGAAAACACAACATATAAAATGATTAAATAATTTATTTAGATTCCTTAATCTCTCCAAAGAAAGTCAACTAGGTCTTATAATTAGAACCGGAGGTAGTAACATTTTTATGGTCGTTCTTAATTAATATTATTTTTTCTTAAGTACTTTATTACAATTTTCCCTTTTATATGTTCCTTTAAATTATAGTTCAACGTATTATTTATTGATACTTTTTTTATTATTATTATATCTTCATTTATAATTTTAATATAATATATAATATATGAGTATATTTGTTCCTTTATTATACAATGAATTTAGGATAAATTTGAAAATGAATAAGAAATTCGGCTATATTAATTAGGGAGAACCTATATAAAGACGGTTGAAATAAGAAAATTTTATATAAGGTTGGTAAACTCAACAAATCTTAAATTGGGTCAATGACCCAATCTATAATATTTAAATGTTGATTATTTTCCAATAATACCCCAATATAAAAAGAAAGAACGCCTCGGCCCTCGAGGACATTAGCCGATGTGGGAGGCAATTAGAGCTGATCCATTGGTGAAATTTCTAATTCGATTCCTCTGTTTCAATGTCAAGATTCTCACTCTCCTGTTTCTCCTCTGCAACTATTGATGCTCTGTTTTCTTGGTTCAAATCGGGTTCGGGTGTGCCGGTGTTTTTGGCAGTTCGTTTTGGGGTCTCTTATTTGCTCCAAATCTATGGTGAGAAGAAGAATTCCAAAGAAGAATCGAACGGGAGAGAGAACGAGTTTCGAGAAAAGGTGAGAAAGATAAAGGAGAATGAGAGTGCATATGGTAACAGTAAATGAAATTAGAGGATGTAGGAACTGATAGAAAAGGAAGATGAATACAGTGAACAAGAGCATTAGGAAGTGTGCATTGCATTTGGGGGTTTATAAATATTAGGCTTTTGGAGAGAGAAGAAGGCATAGAATAAGGTAAAAGGTATGGTGGTCCTGTAACATGCAATAACCAAGACGATCTTGGAAGTGTTGATTTCCAAATTTAATCGCATATTATTAAGTTCTGATCTTGGTTTCTGTTCAAACGATCTGCTTTTAATTTTGTGTTAATGGGAAAATCCAAGGCTTCGGCTCCAAAAGACGATAGGTTTATTTGCAAATTGGGTAAACGAGAGCTTTGATTTGATGGATCAATTTTTGCTGCTTCAAAACAGAGGTGGGCTGCCAACATAGCAATGCTCTTGAAGAATGTTGTTATTACGATGATTACGATCCCACTTGAAGAATAAACCTGAAGCAGCAGAACCAAAATCCAATACCTCACAAATCTGCAACTGCAAAGCAACGTTGGTTTTAATATGGAGAGGGGAGAGATGGAACAATTGCCGCAGAGGAGGAGAGAGGGATAACTTTTGGAAAATGAAAATTGTTGTGGGGAGAGTGTAATTAACAAATCTGTACTTTAATTAAAAAATTAAAAAAATTTATATAAATATTCAAATTGAGGGATAATAAGGTAAAATTGTCGAATTTTAAAATCCTATTTTAAGTCATATGACCTGATTTAGAATTTATTGAATTTAACAACCCAAATTAGAATTTGAATATTTCAACCGTCTTTTATAGGGATTTTCCCTATTAATTATATGGACAAAACTTAGGCACTTAGGTCCAATTCTCCAATTCAAATTTAGACAATTTTTTGTTTTTTCCCCCTTCATATTTTAAGATTAAATTCAATAAACTAATTGATAAATTTAATTTGATTATAAATATAAGATTTCAATTTCTTTATTATTATTTTTATATTCTTATTCTATTACACCCACTAATGCGTCTAAGAAATAGGAGTAGTTTTTAACATAAATAATTTAAAATATATATTTATAAAAAATGAATATACAGTTTTTATAAATAATGTTTTTTTGATTTATTAAAATTTAGTTCATTAGTAATATTAACAGATACTTAATGGACATTAATAAATAAAAAAAAACAAAAAAATCCTCCAAAAATATTTTTTTTATAATTTAATTACGGATATAAAATTTTAAATTTGAGAAGAAAAAGTCAATTGAGTAGAATTTGTTTGAAGAACCGGTGGCCACCATGGTCAAAAAAGAAGATCGGGGGCCACGCCGGAATCAGTCCATAGCCGATGTGTTTAGCAAAATCATAACGGTATGAGTAAATTCAGGAGAGGACGGGTCAGGTTTCTCATGAGGGATAATGAGAGAATCTCCTTCAGGAGAGAACTCGCCTGAGAGTTTTTTTTTATCCCACCCGGTTCATCAAAGGTTCCAACTAATCCAGATTTCGCCCTGCGTCGGGCCTATAGTCGCCTGAGAGTTGTTAATTGCATGACATTCTCTCATCTTCATTTTCATCTTCCTTTACAAATTCTTACGGCTTACTCCTTTTTCATTTTCATCTCCAATGATCTCCCCGGTCTCTCACTGGAAATGGAGGAGTGCTATGATTATTATCTAGATCAGAGCAACCTGAAAGCAAGAAACGTCGGAAAGAACGACTTAGATGGAGCCCCTCAGACGACAACAAAGGACGTAGATGGAGCCTCTCAGATGAAAACAAAGGGTGGCTCCACCAACGAGAGGGAGACCTTGTACAAAATTCTTCACCATGTGGTTTTCGCAATTTTCGTCGCTAATCAGGGTCACAACCATGCTCCCTTGCTGTACCGGATCGAGACCTCCGTTTCTCAGTACGCTCCTCGTATTCATAAATCTTCTATGAACACCGCTCAGGATGTTCTTTTCTGGACTCGCCAAGGCAGCCCTCTCCGGGCTCTCTCTGTCATCTTTGTAAGTATATATTTGTGATCGCTTCTGTATTTTGCATCACAAATTTAACTTTAATTGTTAATATCATATGTTCATTTAGTAAAGGATATGATGAGTTACAAACTACTAAGTTAGATGAAATTGCATATTTGCTTGAAATTGGTGAACTTGAAATTGGTAAAGGAGTAAATCAAATTGATACTTTCAAATGGGCTGAAGATACTCATTTTTACTCAATTTGTAGTATGATAAATATATTTGTAGCAACTTATTCTATTTTTGAAAAGATTATTGTTGATAGATCAACTTATTCTCAAATAGAGGATGCTGATACTGCTTATAATATTTTGACTTCATTTGGGTTCATATTGATCCTACCTTGATGAAAGAAATCATGGGAATAACAAATGTTATTTCCCAAGCTTTGCAAGAACAATCCCAAGATATAGTTAATGCTGTGAATTTAGTTGGTACTACAAAATTTCTTATTCAAAAATTGAGAGAAGATGATTAGTCTGATTTATTGAAAAATGTGACATTATTCTGTAAGCAACATGATATTGATGTTCCTAATTTAATGACAAGGACACTCTTGTCATCAAAAAGATCATATTACAATGGAGCATATAAAGTGGAAATATTTTTAGTTATGATAGATAAACAGTTGCAAGAGTTGAGTATGAGGTCTAAGGACAAGATTTTGGAGCTTGTGAAACTTAGCTCTCATTTAATTCCTAAGGATGTTTATAAAGCTTTCAACATTGATAATATTTACACTCTTGTTGCAAAATACTATCCTATTGATTTTACTAATCAAGAGAATATAATTTTGAAGCCTAAACTTCAACATTTTGTTATTGATGCTTCTAGTCATCCAAATTTGAAGAACTTATCCTTGAATTATGTTGTGCTTTGATGAAAGCAGGAAAATGTAAGGTGTATTACTTGATTGATCGATTGATTCACCTCTTACACTACTAGAAAAAGTGGTTACTATTTCCCTAAACGACGTCCTTAATTTATAAAGGCAGTTAAAAGTGAACTCCGTGGCATTCTTGTAATTATATAGTTGAAATCTGAGAATTTGGCGTCCTAAACTATAATTTAGGACACCTAAAATAAATTAAGGCAATTTATTTCACGACGCCTAGAATTGCCATTTTGGGAATTTTTTTGTCGCCAGCTAATGGTTTGGGAATAGTTTTCGCGCCAGCTAATGTTTTGAGAATAAGTTTGTTGAGCTAAAATTAATTAAGGCATCCTCAATTAATCCCAGGACGCCTAAAATCGCCAGAAATTTCATTTTGGGAATTTTTTTTACGCCAACTAATGTTTTGGGAAAAATTTTGTTCAGTTAAAATTAATTAAGGCATCTTATATTAATTTCAGGATGCTTAAAATCGCCAAAATTTAGCTAGGGAATTTTTTTGGCGCCAGCTAATTAGTTGTGAATAATTTTTTTATTTTTTGGCATCCTGAATATTTGTAAGGACACCTTAATGCAATTATTTGGTGTCCTGAAGTTTTTCAAGGACTCCTTATAGTATTGTTAGGTGTCCTATATATGTATCAGGATGCTTTAATTTAATTTTTTGTCGTCCTTATTCATGCTCAGGACGCCTTAATTGAACTTTCATGACTCCAAAAATTTAATTTTTTTTGGGTCAATGCACTTTTTGGGCTTTTGAGGCGTCCTGAATATGGATCAGGATGCCTTAATTGAATTGTTTGTCATCCTTATACTTGCTCAAGACGCCTAAAAAGCCTCTTAAACCATATTCTTCAACGCTCACTCACTTAGTCTCTTCGTATCCTCTCTCACACACCTCAGTCCCCGCCGTTGCTCTCTCATTCACGCCGAAAGCCCTTATACCCAAAATCGCTCACCCTCACTCTCCCCTGCTCTCTTACTCGGCTCCTTCCCTACCAAAAGCCCTTTCATTTTCCCTCTCATTGTGCGCGAGAGCTCCGTCTTCTCCGTCTTCCCTCTTCACGGCGTGCGTCGACTTGCGTGCTCTGTTGCCGTCGCGTCCCCCACCTTCTCCGATCTCTAATGAAGCGCCCATTGCCTACAGGTATGCATTTGCTACATTTTCTTGAATCTAAACGTGAATGTGCCCAATACACTTTAATCCTCCAAGCATTCAACTTCTTTGATTTTGCTTGCCTATGCCAATGGGTTTTTTTGCGATGCTAATCGAGAATATCTTGAGTTGATATCTCTTTTGTTATGGACCTCTCTGAGCCCTATTCCTGATAAACCGTTGGCAAAATGCATGCGTAATTAGTATATATACATAACTTGGTTTTAGAGATTAGGGTAAGTGTCTGGTTTAAGCTATGAGATGTTTGTTAGACCTGACTATCACCCAAGAGGGAGGTGAATTAGGTGTCCGATAAAACTTTGGGAACTTTGAAATTCTTTTCACAACTTACTGAAATCAATTCATATGATAGAAATACTTTATAAAGCAATAGTCAGTCATTCAAACATATATGATGGAAATATAAGAGTTTAGGGAAGAGAATATGCAAACTCTGATTTATCCTGGTTCGGCCCAATCCTTGACCTACATCCAGTCCCCAAGCTCCGCTTGAGATTTTCAATCCACTATCTCCTTGTTTAACCGGGCACAAGAGAAAAGCCTTTACAACCTCATAAGTTTAGTCGGACACTTGTGCAGCCTTTACAATCTCTTACCGAGATCCTCCCCTTACACATTGTAAGGATACAATTACACACTCTATACTCAGGATGATCCTTTCACACTAGGACTCACTCCTCCTTACAAGTAAACCCACACTCAAAAGTTCCAAAACCTTGAGATTTGATCACTAAACAGAAAATCAACTAATTGTTTAGACTCTCTCACAAAGAGATGAATAATAATCACTGAGGTACATAATCGATTATCACACTCTCTACTAAAAACTATATAAACATTGTAAAATAGAGAGTATATGAGATAAGTGTTGGATTTAGAATATCAGCATTTTGACAATGCAAGCTCGTATCTCTATGTCCATTTTGAATCCTTCTCCTTTTATAGTTGATCATCCTTAATGACTGTTGAGAAGCTTTGTAAACTAGTCGTTGTGTCTCTTCGTATTTCCGTTAGGCACAAATGATTTCCGTTGAAGTTAATCGTCCTTTGCTTCATAAATGCTTTGCCGTCGAATGTACTTCTGCAGAGAGTGATTCAAAGTAATTAGCTTTGGAATAGGTATTCCTTGAAAGAATGTCTTTGATCGCAATGAAAATCTTATTCCGATTGTAGCTCGCTTTTCGAACCAAAGCATTTAATGCGTTTGCCACGTCGGATTGCCTTATGATATTTTTTATGGTTAAAAAGGTTAAGGGTATCTCGAAAAACACTAACAAACTCATTAAACGATGTTAGGAGTAATAAGAATCAATATTAAATAATACCTGAAACTTAATTAGAAAGTTGTATATTATGAAGACAAAGAATTCAAATGTTGATCAGCATTCTCGAGAATTAATCATGGCATTCTCGAGAATTATTGAAGTTCAACGATCATTGAATCTTGCCTTAATCATTCTCGAGAATAAATGTGTTAACTCTCGAGAATTGTATTGCCAGATAACATATGCAGCACATAATATTTAAGAGGGAAGTGGATTCTGGAGAGTCACATCCATGTTCTCGAGAATTAAAATAATGTTGACTGAAAAGGAATTCTCGAGAACTATATTCTTATTCTCGAGAGTTACTAGGGAGAAATATTGAATTCTTGAAAGAGCATTCTCGAGAATTGATTGAGATCGATAGTGTAATAGCAATTTCCCGAATAATTCTCGAGAATTAGCCTTGTATTCTCGAGAATTAGTGTGTTTCAAATTTGTTACATTCTCGCGTTCTCGAGAATCATAGTTGGATTCTCGAGAATGATTATTGTCCCAAGCTTCAATCAAACCAGTATACTTCACTGGTGCATTCTCAAGAATTATTCTTTAATTCTTGAGAATGGTCACGTGTCTCCAACATCAGGATGAGTCGTTTCAATCAATTTATGCCGCGTCTCTTCATTCTCTTTATGCCCATTTTCTTCCCATCCCGTCTATTCATTTCGCATCTCTCTCACTCTCGAGAACTAGGTCTCGCCACTCACCCTTAATCTCAGTTCACCAAAAATCCACTCTGTCCTCCATTGATTCAAATACTTAAAATATTTAAAGCCTTCTTTCCAATGCAAAAAGAATCAACTCCAAACTCATTGTAGTTCGTCCATTATCATCAGATGAATAAAGATTGTTCTTAACCAGCGTTTTTCCAATATTCTGAACTGACCGTCAACTTCAAAACATCATATCTTCTTCAATTGATATTTTTTTTCATAATCTTGATGTTTTTGGAAAGGTATGTGAGTCTAGTTTCGAATGGCACTGGTTTCAGCTCATTTGGATTTGTTGTTTGTGAGATACACCCAAAATACCAAAGGTTGGTCTGCTGTGTGACGCTGATTGATGTGGTAACTTCCAAAATTCATATTTATTTCATCTGAACTCCTTTAGGCTTGAATTGTTTTCAAAATGAAGCATTGGGAGTCTAGTTTCCAAAAAAATTGGTTTCGTCTCAATCCGATATCTGGTTTAGGAGATATCATCAAATTACCAATGTTTGCATGCCAAAGTTGTAGGTTTTAGCCAAAGTAGTTACTTTCAATTATTTAGATAGAAAACCATGATTATATGAAATGAGACCTTATAACTTGAAGAACTAAGTAAAGATTTTCAATTTTTTCAGTTAGTGTTTTGAATGAATAAACTAGCATTAAACCTAGGTCTTATTTCTTTATCAAAAGTTTCTATGAAGATAAATATAGAGCTTGAACCTTGGAATTTACACTAAGAATAAATTATGGATTTTGAAATTTTTCAGAAAACCCTATTCTTTACTTAGAAAAGTAGCATGAGTCATACCAAAGGTTTTTTTAAGAACTGAACATTTTAGGGTGCTGAGTCTTTTTTAGTTCAAAATTGATTAAACACTTCTATTCGGTGTTTATAGAGTAAGATGTTACACCAACCATGTGATGTCGAAGTATAACTGTGAAAACTAATTTATCTTGATTCTATTCACCTCTCTTATGAAGCACGAAAATTTGAGTCCATTTAAATATCCCTTTGGTCATATGTATGAACACCCAATATAAAAATTGTTCATCTCCATGTGACAAGTAGCTAGCTATGTTAGAAATCACTTCAACATACATTGCCTCATGCACTTAAAATTAATCATAACTGCTCTTTATCTGTCATAATGAAATCTTGGGGAATATAATTAAAGGATTAATGAAAGTCCATATGGGAATCATAGAGATAGAGCATTGTCTCTTATTGACTTATTCAACTGTATACAACTTAGTGATAAAAATTCTGAAACATTAAAGCACTAAGTATATTCTATTTGTGAAAAGAAAAAAATACTCACAAACTCCATCCCCATAAAGGATGGAGTTAAAGCACTAAGTGTATACAACTTTCTTGAAGGTTTCTTACTTGATAAAGGCAACTTGCTTCTAAGTTTGGGACTTGGATTATGAGATATTATTGTTACTCACTGCTTCCTAATCCTAGCGTATATGGCTTCAACTTATTTGTATTCTTACTCACTGCTTCTAAGTTTGGGACTTTGATATAAAGAATAAATTCATTCTTGATGGTTGCATGTATATGTTGGTTCTCTAAAGGTTTTGATGATTGCCAACAATTATAAACAAAGAATGAGGATTTGCTCTCAGAAGTTGGAAAATTCTGAGTAAGAGCAAACCTCGAGGTTTGCCTAGAAACCTCGAGGTTTGGCCTTACAAAGGAAGCCTCAAGGTTCTGTGTTTTAACTTGCAAAAACTTCGTTTCACAAATTTATGTGAAACCTCAAGGTTTTGGACTTCCAGAGAAAACTCAGTTTTACACCAAGTTGTGAAACCTCGAGGTTTACAACAAAACCTCCAGGTTTATGCCTCGGCGCCAAACTGAGAATTTTGAAATTAAATGTCAAACCTCGAGTATTGAGAGAAACCTCGAGGTTTACGGCATCCAGAGAGCTAATCAAGTATGATGGAAAACCTCGACGTTTCCATAAAAACCTCCAGGTTTGTGTTTTGGCTCAAAACAAAGAACTTTGAAGTTTGGACAAAACCTCGAGTATTGCTATAAACCTCGAGGTTTGTGAGTTCCAGAGAGCAAATGAACTTTCACTCATTCTAAAACCTCCAGGTTTCTTGAGAAACCTCCAGGTTTGCTTCCATCGTGTTTCTGCTGGGTTTCACTTACAACGTGAAACCTCGAGGTTTCTGAGAAAACCTCGAGGTTTGGAGTAAGCCAGAGAAACCATTGTTTGTTACATCCTAAGAAACATCCAGGTTTTATTATAAACCTCCAGGTTTGAGGTTTTGGTCTTAAATCATTTTCAACTTCAAGTGACCAAACCTCCAGGTTTCGAACGTTGCCTGAAAATCAAATGTTCGATTTGATTATAGCTTCTTGTTTGATCTCAATACTTTCCATGATTAATCTCTGTTGGTTCTAGGTATGTTTAATCATCTTTTTGGTGAGTTTCGGATGCATTAAGGAAAGTTTCTCGAAGGTTTAAAACAAAAGCAAAAGTGACGTCGAACATTAAATGCTCAACCCGAAACTTGCATCCTTTTGGTTAATCCATCTGCACACGGTTGCAAAGCATTAAAGAATGATTTCTACAACAAGCAACATCTTCTCCAACGGATTAATTTGCAAAGAGTCAACTCTGACCATCTAGCCAGCTGGATTAAGTGAGTTTTAGAAAGAGAAGAAGACCTAAGAAGCTCACAACTTCTGCAGATCATCTTCAACGGTCTTATTACCAATGCAACGGTCTATTAATGCTATCGACTATAAATAGAGTTGCATTCAATTCTTCTCAACAACAACTACATCCGAAAACGCACAAGCATTCAAGTTCTTCAACTACCCTTCGTTTTTCACTTGTATTCGTCTTTTGACATTATAAGCTTCGAGTGTTTATTATTATCCACTCTTAGAGAGAGTTTTTATCTCAGTAAATCATTTATTGTAAAGAATCACAAGTCAAGGGGACTTGGTGATTTGGGAGTTCATTGATTACAACTTGTAAGGGGGAGTGAGTTCTAGTGAGAGAACTACTCTTGAGTACGAGTGTGTAATCTTTGTGATAGTGAAAAGCCCAGAGAGTCTAGGGACTGGATGTAGGTCAAGTTTGTTAGGACCGAACCAGTATAAATCTTTGTGTCCAGCTACTCTTCTTTCTACTCTGTTCATCTCTGTTTTCACTGTCTAAAAACAGAGTAGTTAGAGAAATTTTTAAAATACCCAATTCACCCCCCTCTTGGGTATATAGCTCCACTTTCAGTATATTGCTAAGTCATCAAAGAAAAAAATTGTCACAAGTATGTATTTCTTATTTTTCTTAACATTTGTGTTAGTCTTGATATGATAGTGTTTGACTCTTGTTTTGAATTTTAAGAAAATAGTTGTGACTAGCTTTTGCCCTAATGTTGAGTAGAGATGTCTATTGTAACACCCCCAATTTCTAACAGTTATAATAATCTAAAATTTAAATGATTTTCATAAATGAATTACTAAAATTTGAAATAAACAACATTGGGGAGTGTTACCACCGCACTTGTACTAAGACAAGTGCAAGGCTATTTATTACAATAATGTAAAACCAAACTTAAGCAAAAAATGTGTTTTTAATTAAAACAAAATAAAATAAAAATAAACAGAATCGGTGATTGTGCTTCCTCACTTCTCACCGCTAACCTCAACCCTTGGCACTGTTTCATTGAAATTCTGCTCCCAGAAGGATCATCGTGACCCATGAACACAAACATCAAGCAATTCTTGGTAATCCTAGTAAAACAAGATAAATAAATAAAATAAACTATTTTACAAAATAATAATAATAATATTAATAGTACCATATATAATTAAGAGAATATGTCAGTTTTGTTATTTTTATGAAGTTCACTACTTAGTGGGAAGAGAACCATGGTAGACCCGGAAACCTGTCAGTCTACCCTGTGACCCAGAAACCTGCCAGTCACAATCATCAATTGGCCATAAACATATCTTCCTAGTGTGCACACCTCTTCCCAAAGTTGCTACTAGTGTCCCGGAAACCTGCCAGACACCACTTTGGGAAGAACGGATACTATCTTTTTCACATCAAATAAATATCGAAGGCATAAAGCCCATAAGTTGTGTTCATCACTATGGGAGGTACCATCCCAAAGCTATCCTCCCACGAGTAAAGTATTTTAAATATGTTTCTAATAAAATTCCTAAATTATCTCTAATATGTGGAAAAAAAATACATACAATGTACCCAGACCTATATGTATATATTGAAACGAAAGAAGTACTTCATATATATATATATATATATATATATGCCCTCCCTCTATATGTGCCAAGGGTCATCAAATCATGAAAGCCGAATGTATATACATGTAATAAGGGAAATCAATTTAATATTCATATACATACTCGATGGTTAATCAATTCATGCAAACCGTGGCATTCAATATACTTATATAAATATTTATTCAGAAGGTATTCAATTTACAAAAACCGAGAGAAGAATTGTTTTCAAATAAAGAAAAGAGAACGTACAGAGAAGCAAAGAATTCATGCACGACAATCGAGGCAAGGTATTGTTTTCAAATAATACAAAAAGAGAAAAAGGAACACACAAAAAAACGTACAGATAAAAGCATAGAACTAACACGAAAAACGAGGTATGCATTTGGTTTCACATGATAGAAAAGATGACGCACAGGATATATTGTTCACGCACGAAAACCAAGGTGAGCATTTAGTTTCAAATGATAGAAGAAAGAACGCAAAGAGATATGACTATGATTTATAAAGAAATAATTTGGCAAATTATTGTTCTTGGGATTAGGATTACCTGGTCTCCGTCTTTGTTAGTCTCCTAGAAAAATAAATTGTTGAGAATGAGGAAGGAGGACACATAAGCGGAGAAGAAAAATGTTGAGTGTTCTAGGTTTAGGCGGCTAGACCTAATTTTTTTAAATTAAAACTAGGGTTTTAGCTATTGGGTTGGGCTCTTTACTTATTCCCGATAAATGAATTAAAACAAATTGTAGAGTTTTATTATTAGATATATTTTGAGTCCAACGATGAATTCAAAAATTGAAAATATAATCTGATCTAACTAACTCCTAGATTCTTGGATCTAATCTTGACTAATCTAATAATACTAAAGTAATATGATTACCACGAAACAATACAACATTAATTTTTACTATTTTATTAGTATTATTTTAATATATTATTATCATTACTATTTCTATTATTACTCAGGGGTATTACAACCAATAATAATAATATGAGGTATTACATTATTATTAATAATCAATAATGAAATCTGGGGTATTACATCTATGCCTAGTTTATAATCTGAATCTAGAGATATTTTTTTTTTTTTTTTTGTAAATTCCCATTTTAAAAATGCTTTACAATGATTATTAGATTCTTAATCACATGTTCAAGGACACTTGCCCCGTAATTGCGTTTGGACCCTTTCAATGGTATATTTGGTGCATTTTTTTGGAGATACAGCAATCAATTTAACATTTACTTATTTTATTAAATCTAAGCATTGAAAGTATATTTGATCAATTTTACTTATCTGGAAATTTGTAGTTTTAAGTTCTCAGTGATTACTTCTTTTTTGACTTCAGGAAGCTAATAACCCTTTTGAGTACTGTGACTTGGTCATAACAACAACCCACAAGAGCTTGAGGGGTGCTAGGGTAGGTATATTTAATCATGTTCCTTTTGTCATACAATTATTTCCTCTCATATGTTAGTTTGAATAATTATAATATTGTCTTTATTGTTGTTGTCTTTAGGTTTAATAAAGCAAATAAATTCAAGCATCAGAATTTAAAGTTGAGGTAATTATAGTTAAATATTGTTGTTTTTTTGTTGATGTGCATTGAACTAGGTAAACTTTATTGTATGAATAAAGATGCTTAGAAGTCTATAATTTATAGTTTATGACTTAGACAATTTAGCTATATTTTATATTTTGTATTAATGAAACTATTGGATTTAATAGGCGATATTGATTTGAATTGCCTTAGTTAGTAAGTTTTGTTGAATGAAGTTGAAATTGTTTGTTGTTGAAATTTTTGGATGTCTTACTTTTAAGGGGAAATGTTGCCGAAATTTTTGTTCAAGATTGACAAAAAAGCATGTCGTTCTTGAAATTGTTATGAACTTGACTATTGTTGGAAATGTCTTAGGTGGTAATAAAATGGGTCATAGTTGGATGAATGCGTTGAGAACTAGTGAAGAATATGAGAATTGGGTGGAAGAGTTTATTGAATTTGCTAGAAGGAATGTGGCTACAAAAGATGAGATGTATTATTGTCCATGTATTAATTGTTTAAATGGGGTTCGATAGGACATTGCTGATATAAGGGATCACCTAATTTGTGATGGAATAAACCTTCGATACATAACGTGGATATGGCATGGTGAGGAGGTAACTACCAGTGCGTCCCACAAAAATGAAGTTGAGGTAGATGATGATGGAATGGAGAGAATGATTCATGATGTTGAGGTTGAATCTTTTGCACAACCGCATGAATATGATAGCATGTGGAGTTATGTAGAGACACCTTTGTTCCCTAGGTGTACTAAGTATACACGGTTGACTGGGACCTTACATTTACTTAAAGGCAACTTGTGGGTGGACTGATAGTAGTTTCACGTCGCTACTTGAATTGTTGTGTGATATATTGCCAGACAATAATGTACTTCCAAATCGTATGTATGAGGCCAAGAAAATCTTGTCTAAGATGGGTATGGAGTATAAAAAGATACACAGTTGCCCTAATGACTGCATATTGTACAGAAATGAGTATGAAGGCCTTAGTAATTGTCCGAAGTGTAAAACTTCACGATACAAAGTGAATCTAGAGATCAGACAACAAAAAGGAAACCTTTGAAAGCATTGTGGTATCTTCCAATAATACCGCGGTTTAAGCATCTTTTTACTAGTGAAGCAACGACAAAGAAGTTGAGATGGCATTCTGATGAGAGAATATCTTATGGAAAATATCTTCAACACCCGTGACTCTCCGTAATGGAAGAAAATAGACGAAATGTTCCCTCAATTTGGCAATGAGCCAAGAAACCTTCGGCTGGGGCTTTGTACATATGGCTTCAATCCGTATCGAACTCTCAGTAGCACCCATAGTGCATGGCCGGTTCTCCTTGTAATATACAACTTACCTCCCTGGCTACATATGAAATGCAAGTATGTGATGCTTTCTATGATGATTTGTGGACCAAAACAGCCCGGGAACAATATCGATGTGTACTTGGCGCCTTTGGTTGAGGATTTGAAGAAGTTGTTGGAGGAAGGTGTAGATGTGTTTGATGCATATAAGAAGAAGTCCTTCAAGATGCATGCAATGATTTTTACCACAATAAATGACTTTCCCGCATACGAAAATTTGTCAGAGTACAATGTCAAGGGGCATAAAGCATGTCCAATATGTGAAGCGGACACAAACTTCCATCAACCAAAGCACGAAAAAAAATGGTCTACCTCGGTCACAAGAGGTTTCTTGATCGGTTCCACCCATATCGTAAGTTAAAAAAGCGTTTTAACGGCTTACCGGAGCATAGAATGGCTCCAAAGGCATTAACCGAAAAGGATGTGTATAGTCGGGTGAAACATATCAATGTCATATTGGGTAAGCAGCAAAGGATTGTGGGTGAGAAGAATATATGGAAGAAGAGATCAATTTTATTTGATCTTCTATATTGGCGTAGTCTTGATGTGAGACACGGTCTTGATGTGATGCATGTGGAGAAAAACATTTGCGATAGCCTTGCCAGTACTCTTTTGCACATACAAGGAAAGACTAAGGATGGAATTAGTATGAGACTAGACCTGGTTGATATGGGAATAAGAGAACGGTTACATCCACAAGTAAAAGAAGATGGTAAGAAGGCATACATGGAGCCCGCAGCCCATACACTATCAAAAGCAGAGAAAAAAAGTTTGTGTGTGTTTATATGACATTAAATTTCCACAAGGATATTCTTCTAATTTGAGAAAGTGTGTTTCAATGGACGATTTGAAGTTAGTGGGAATGAAGTCTCATGATTATCATGTGTTGATGCAACAACTATTACTAGTAGCTATTAGAGGCATTATGAAAGATGAAGTGCGAACCACTATAACAAAATTGTGTATTTTCTTTATTGCTATCCGTAACAAAGTCATTGACATTGAAAAGTTGGATGAATTGGAAAATAAGGGTTATATTATTTTGTCCCAACTAGAGATGCATTTTCCTCCTGTATTTTTTGATATAATGGTGCATCTGATAGTGCACTTGGTAAGGGAGGTAAGGCTTTGCGGTCCAATTTACCTAAGGTGGATGTACCCTTTCGAGCGCTACATGAAGATCTTAAAAGGGTATTCTAAAAATCCTTATCGACCGGAAGCCTCAATTGTTAAAGATATGTAGTTGAAGAGGCTATGGACTTTTGCAAAGATTATCTATCAGGGAGGATGATAGAATCTCAGCATGACGAGGGGATAACCGAGGGAACTCGAGGAATCAAACTGAAGAATAAGCCTCGTGAAGAGGTGTTGCAAGCACACCTGTACATCTTGAATAATATGGAAGAAGTTCAACCATACATTGATGAACACAGAAAGAGTTTGAAGAATATGAATCCAAGGAAGAATGACATGCAGATAGCTAATGAGCAAAAGAAGAAGTTCATAAAGTGGTTCGAGGAGAAGGTATTGCATGAGACCGGAGTGTCGGATACAATCGAGTGGTTCACCTGGGGGCCTTCTTTTCAGGTCATCACTTGGAGTGATTATGATATAAATGGGCATATTTTCTACACAAAAGACCAAGATGACAGAAGTTCTGTGCAAAATAGTGGGGTGATGATTGAAGCTGAATCCATGCACTTTTCGAGTACGAAAGACAAAAACTCGGTATTAGCATCAATGGCCTATTATGGATTTATTGAAGAAATATGGGAGATGAGCTACAACAAGTTCAAAGTTTCTTTATTGAAATGTAAGTGGGTTAGCAATAATGCTGTTGTAATAGATCCACAATTTGGAGCTGTCTTAGTTGATCTTCAAAGAGTTGGTCATAGAGATGAGCCATTCATTCTAGCAAGCTAAGAGAAACAAGTGTTTTATGTTACAGACCCTACAAATAAAAAAATGTACATTGTACTTCAAAGTAAAAAATAGAAGTATGGTGAAGAATCCTTCGACCTTGATGATACACCCCCTTTCACAACAAATCCCCCTACAACACGTGAAGTGGAATTGGTAGATGATGAAGAAGATGCTGCAAGAAAAGATCATTGTGAAGGAATATGAGAAACCATATAAAGTAAGATCTTAAGTTATGAAATAGTATTATGTTATTTTTGTTGTGGTTTAACATTTTAGTTCATTTTATTAATCTGTTTACTATTTAATAACCTATCTAACATTGATTTGTCCTTGATGAACAGGAACATGTCTAGCTCTGATGAGTCAGGAGGTGATAGAGTTGACGAGCCCGTTGTGAGAAAGGGTAGAGGTTGAACACAGATAAATGCGCTATTGGCCCGTTCGTGACAATAAAAAAAAGAGGCTGCATGTGGACTTTGATGACAATATGAATCCAATTGGTCCAGAGGAAGACAATTTCATTAGCTATTTAGGCTATCGGCTCGAAGCAAAGTTCGCATTGTTCACTCTACTTGGAAATTTGTTCCTGAGAAAACGAAGCAATTGATTTGGGCACAAATTTTGGTTCGTCACTTTCGATATATCTGCATTTGTATCATTTGTCTTATTACTTGAAATTTAATTATCTTTCCTTTTACCTTGCAGCAAACGTACGACGTCCCTAACAATACGGCAATGTACAAGCATTGGATGGGGGAAGTCCATCTACATTGGAAAGACTTTAAGAACAAGCTGACTAAAAATTTTATTCGAGGGGAAAGGAGGAACGAGGATCCATGTTAGAAATATTCTTATATTTCTCCTTAGGACTGCAGGGAGTTTGTGGCGTCATGGAAAAATCCAGAATTTCTTGTAAAATTTCTTTCATATCATATCTTTTATTTGAATCTACTTGACAACTTATGCTCAGTTTTATTTGTTTTCGTGTCACAGGAATAAGTCAAGCCAATAAAGAGAGGCAAGCGAGAAATAAATATCCGCATTGCATGTCTCGTGGTGGGTATAGAAAGCTTGAACAAAGAATGATGGAAGAGAAATTAGAGAGAATGAAGGAAGCTGCCCAATCCGATCCTTCCACTGTTGTCCAGCTTCCTGAACGTCCTCCTCGTCACAAAAAATGGAAAGCTGTGAGGATGAAGGGCGACAAATACATAAATGTAGATGTTGCCGAGGTTGCCTTAAAGATCGTAAGTAGTTAAATTACACGTTTTAAATAGCCTCGGTTGTTTCATATTATAGGGTTTAGTTGTTATTTATGAAACATCTTATGTACAAGATGCACTTGAGGAGCAAAGTTCCCAAGGTTCATTTATGCCGGGTTTACGGGTGGACATTTTGTCAACGGCGATTGAGAAGCCTGGATTACCTTGATCACATTCGAGGAGAGACTAGGAGAGTTACTGCCGCAAAATATTTTGAACGGCGTTCATGGGTCTATGATGATAACAACCCTAGTCCTCAACTTGTAGCCAAAATTTGGGCGGGATTATTTGACGAAATCATGCAACAAGTACGATCTGAAGTGAAAACTATGATAGATTCGAGGGACAATACGAAACATACAACCCATGAATCCCCTGCCTTGTCCAGCAATAAAGAGAGTTTTAACCCTCCGGATGTTGATCTCGGTGAACCTTCTCACACTCCACAGGGAGGACAACCTTGCACTCTCTATTTGGATGTCTCACACCTGCGTATTGTTGTTGATGCTCTTATTTACACAGATCACACCAACCACCACAATATTGAAATTCCAAAAGACATACGTAAGGTGATTGTGAAATGTGTTCGAGAGGGGGAAGAAAAAACAAACATCCCGATTGATGATGGCGAGGTTCCCGATTTAGACCGGGCCATAAGATCGTTCATCCTTTTGCCGAATCATCTTATTCAAATGGCGCCGACGACAACTCCAATGGTAGGAAATACATTACTAGAACTTTCTTTTCATTGGTAACCCACTCATAATATGTTTGTTTTTGTTTTCATAGAATGAACAAGTTATGGGCAAATTTCCCCACTTAGCACAACTGCAAGACATGTACAAGGACATTAGCTATATCTCCTTCAAGATGCGTGCGGGCATTGTCGGCGAAGAAAAGACATATGACTTTACAATTGACAATAAAGATATGCAACAATTTATGCATATGGAGGATTTAGATTTAGTCGTTCTTGAAGTTGCGATAATGTAAGTTTTTTTTCCCTTTAATTATTGCATTGATCTTTTTTGTTTTCTATACTCAACAACGCTCATCATTTTATTTCGATCATAGTGTCTGCAAGGAGATATGCATCCAGAAAAGCCGAACGGGTTTGTATGGATTCTTAAGTCCAATAAACACGATGAAGACTCGCAATAAGTTAACCAAAAGGACGCTTTATGTTGGTTATACAATTGCCGAGGAAGATTTTCCTTGTTATCTAGCCCTAATACTTGAAGGGTACATATTTTAGTTTTGTCTATTTAACATTTTTAAGAATAAATTCATTTCTTATCTTAATTTAATATTAAAATGTATATGTTGTAGTAGTCATTGGACCTTGTATGTTGTTTGTCCCTCCAAGAACGTATATTATTGGTTGGATCCCTTAGGTGGTAGGCCAAACAATGAAATCAAATCCATGTTTGCCAAGTAAGTAAATTTTCATCTAAATCATTGATTCTTTATTTATATGATTTGTTATCTTGTTTGTTAATTTCCATTTTAATGATAGTGCATTCAAGGCAACTAGATCTATTTCTGGAGCACAAGAGCAGGGTGGACCAAAGTGGTCTTATCCGAAAGTAAGTAGTTTCAATTCAAGTTATTTCATTGACACAGTAGCTTTCGATATGCCTTTGTTCATTTTAACAATTTGCTTTTCATTTATAGTGCCCTCGACAACCAGGGAACTCTGAGTGCGGATACTACGTTATGTATTATATGCATACCATCGTTGAGAGCGGACGTACTATAGGTTTTCAAAACGTATGTAATCGCTCCGTGATTCTCAAATGATAATATTTTTGTTGTACTTGAGTTGTTAATTATTTCATTCACTTCATTGGTTTAACTTATACCTTGTTTTCCAATTTATAGCTTTTTGATAGTATGGATCCATGCTTGGATGAAGACATCGATACAGTTCGAGACACTTTGGCTGCGCATTTACTTCAAAACATATAGATATGTACGCCATGTGTTGCCTTTTCCGCCTTTATGCCTCCATTTAATTGACGATATGTGTAGTAGCAATGTAACATGTTTTACACTTCTGGCATGGTTAAAACTTGAGACTATTGGATTTTTGAAGAAGTGAGATTTGAGAGTTTAAAATATAGCCCACAAATTTGTTGCTAGAAGTTTTTTATTTGTTTATTTTTTCTCTTCTAACTATCTCTTAACTAACTCTTATTTTTCTTTCTGGATAATCATGTTGCTGATTTCCTTTCTGGTTGTATTGTTTGGACTCATCATTGGAAGGCCATTTGCATGATTATTGGGGATAAGCTTTGGGTTCATCAGGCATTGATTAGTGTGGGTTCAAATTGACTCTTATGCATTGATCTTAAGTCTGGATATTTTGATTATCTGTGAGACTGTTGGGTGCTATGAGTGACAGCTCTTATTTGAAGAATTGGGTGATTTGAGATGGGTTAAACCTGGTGTTGGGCAAAATTGCGAGTGGAATTGATGTCAGCTAGTGCCTTCCTAAATAATGAGAAACCTAGTTCTAGTCAGTTATGGAGATTATCGGGCAAGCCATCGGGTATCATCATATCGATCTTGCATGGATGCTCTCCGTAGTACGTCTTTGCCTAAAGATGTGTTTATAATGTTTGTCGGATGTATAGTGAATATTCTATTGATTCTTGTTTTTCCTACTTTGCATTGCAATATGTTAGCGTTTTTTAGACATATGTGCATGTCGCTAAAGTCCTTCTTCTTTGTGAGACTTGCAAAGAAAGCACTACTTGGAAGATAAGTCTGATCTTGTTGGCCTTCAGAGCACTGGAGAAGCCAGGATGGAGGAGCCTGTTACAAAATATGTGTATATTGGTTCTGTTTTGTTTCCATGTAAAAGGTCTTTAGCAATATATATAGTTGTGTATATTGGTTCATGTAAAAGAGCAATATATGTAGCGGGTGGTGTTTTTTTTTCTAATATATATATATATATATATATATATATATAAGGCGTCCTGTAATTTAGGTCTAGGACGCCTTATATCAATATATATAAGGCGTCCTGGAATTAAAACATAGGACGCCTTTTTTAAGGCGTCCTTAATGAAACACAGGACGCCTTTTTTAAGGCGTCTTGAATCAAACACAGGATGCCTTTTTTAAGACGTCCTGAATCAAAGATAGAACGCCCTTCTTAAGGCATCCTGAATCAAACATAGGACACCTTTTTTAAGGCGTCTTGAATAGAACATAGGACGCCAAAAATCTTGATTAACAACTACCCCTGGTCAGACGTCCCTCTGAAAAGAGGCGTTAATTGCCTCTAATTCAAGACGTTAATTTGCTTTTTTGTAGTAGTGTTATTAACTCTTCCATTTTCAACAGCTACCATAGAACGCTCGTTTTCAGTAATGAAAATAATTAAGACAAGGTTGCGTAACAATATGGAAGATGATTTTATTGCAGATAATATGTTAACTCAAATTGAAAGAGAAATAGCTGACCCTTTCACTATTGATCAATGTTATTAAACCCGGACCGGCCGGTTCGGACCGGAAACCGGCGAACAGGCCATGAGACCGGTCCGATTTGCCATAGAAACCAGGTTCAGTTTTTTTTTAAAAAAAAAAACAACACGGAAAGAGAGAGAGAGATGAACTGAGAGAGACCATAGAAAGGCACCGGTGAGATCAACTAGGAGGGAAACCAGAGAAAGGCCACGGATATCAAGAAACCACCGATGAGATGGACAAGGAGGGAGACTAGATACTTCTTTCCTCTGAAAAACCACTAGAGATCGACGGGAACGGAGGCCACCATGGGTGGTTTAGCGTAAACCGTGGGAGGATTAGGCGAAAATAATGAACTTTGTACGAGAATGAATGGTTCCCCTTTCCGAGCAAAAAGACGAAAGGTTCACCTGTTTAGTTTTCGGCTTTCTTTACGCCCAACTTCGAGACATAACCATTTAATGAACGTTGGCCTTAAAGTGAACCGTACCTACCTATTTGTGAGCTAACTCGGGAAGACATGACAATAGAGGTCTACTCACATCACTAAACGTTCACACTTTCCAAGCAATATTTAAATATAAAATGATTTTTTTCTTTTATAATTTCATATTATTAATTGAAATCTTTACTTTGTTACCGGTTTGGTCTCGGTTTAACTCCGGTTTGACTCGGTCGACCCACTAACCCTTAATCCAAGATATCGACCTGTTCGGTGACTGTCCTTTTTAATAACCTTGCTATTGATTGAATTAATGATGATTTCAAGTCATTAAAAGAGCGAAGAGCATTACTTTAAGTGAAGGTAATTTTTAATTGTTTCATTTAGTATAGTGTTTTATTAATTTTGTATTGTAAATTACATTGTTAACTTTTAATATTTGATATATTAAATAATAGGCAATCTTCTGAAATTTCATGATATCGTTTCATTTTGTAATTGATATGACATCCATATTAGAGACAAGTATGTTATCTTATACATTAGAATTGTTAAAATACCTTTATTATAAATCTGAAATATTTTAAAATGTTATATAATCATAAAAAAATTTTAATTAGTTAATGAGTATACATTTAGCCCCAAATATTTTTCCCAAGGTCCGTCCCTGGGTAGAAGAAGATAGAAGGGAACACTCAATGAAGTCATTGAGCGAGATCTCTTAGTTAACAATTTATCCGAGATTTGATTTTTGACAAATCACAATGACATCATTTAATTCATGTAGCCAACTACACTTAGTAAGATTACGGTTCTGTTGTTGTTGTTGTTATTGGTTATAAATACTTTTGAAAAATACACTTAATATATCGACATTTAAAAATATTTTTCAATATTTAAAATTTCAATATGAACATTTTTTTTACTAACAGCGTTAGGGTAACGCTGTTAAAAGACTAAAAAGTCTATAAAATTAAATAATCAAAATAAAACCTGGTATGAAGTTAAAGAGCATGTATGCTTTTTCCCTAATTTTGATATGCGTATAAACAAAAGCATTTTTTTTTTTGTGGACCAAAAAAAAAAAAAAAGCATCGCTTTCTGTATTATAATTTAATTTTCATGTTCGCGCCTCATGCTTACGTGAAGAAGTGAAGACTCTCACTGACACTCTCAACCCCACCCTTATATTCTCCTTTCGTCCCGAATCCAAAATCTCTCCTCTACCTTCCTCTTATTCGCCATCACAGCCTCGCAACGTTGCTGTGACGAAGATGGATTCTGAATTCTCTTCTGAATTGCAGTCACAGGTCTTAAATATTCTAAGCTCTAACGACAATAACCCCATGCAGATTCTCTTCTCCCTTTTCCTCTCTTCCGAACAATCCGAAAAATCCAAGGCTGTTGTGTTCCTCGAATGCTCCAAGAAATTATACCCTGATTTGCTCTTCATCAAGCTCTGCTTCCTCATACGATGTGGCTCCGATGTCTACATCCGCGGCAAAGCCATTCGGATCCTTCAATTTCTTCGAATTCGCGATTTCTGGGCTAATTTGCAAGAAACGGCAAAATTCACTCTGAAAGGTCATTTTCTTGCGTATCTCAATGAAGAGGGTTCAATGCCGGTTTTGAGGATGTTCTGTGCTGTGGTGGCTGAAACATTATGTGAGATTTACAAGGATGGCAAGAAATGGCCAGAGCTTCTTGATTTTTTTTTGACGTCTCTTGGAAAGACGAGCGATGGCAAATTTCAGGAAATTGTCTTTTTGGTTTTAGCGAAATTTCCTAGGGATTTCCGTTCGTTTATTTGTGATTCTCTGAAGGATAGTGTTCAGGTTTTGCACTCGTCGTTCTTGGATGGGTTGGCTTCGGCGAGCCCTCATGTTCAGGTTGCTTCTTTGGGAGCTGTAGTGACATTAATGCCTTTATTTACTGATCATTCCAATCCAGGGTTCTTTTATAAGATTTTGAGGGCTATTATGGTTGGAGTCTTTACACTGTTTAGAAGTTCTCAAAATAGCCATGTTCTCACGGCTTTCAAGGAGTTGATATCATTGGTATCAGAAGGGCCTCAATTAATGAAGCCATACATCGGTGATATGGTTTCAGACATGCTGCAAATTGCAGAGAACTCAGCATTGAATGAGGAAATACATTGCTATGCCATCAGATTAGTCATGACCTTGGCAGAAAGAGAAGATTTTAAACCCATATTCTTAAGTCTTCCTTATCAGACTATGGTTAGGCTGTTCTTAGTCCCCGTGAAAATGTTGCTCTGTATTAAAGAAGATATGACGGCTAATGAATTGAAAGGCAAAGAGGATGGAAGTACTGGGAAGACTGATGTCTACAATTTTGGATTCGAAAGCTTGTATCATCTTTCAGTCATCCTGGGGGGGAATAAAATTATTCCAATTGCTTCAGAACTGTTGCCACTTTACTTGGAGTCTCCAGAATGGCAGAAGCGTCATGCAGGAATTACATTGCTTGCTTTAATTGGCAAAGAGTTCTCATTTGAAACGGTGAACCGATAATTCTCTAGTCCTTCATAAATTGTACTGATTTGTTGTGCTGACAGATAGTACAATAGGTGAGCTATGGCAAATACAATAGGACAAAAGATGCATGGCAGCAGTAACAACTAATTTTTATTCTTGATTTCTCTACCGCCATATAGCCCAAGATGTACTTATTAGATCCTTGGAAAACAAGGATTCTACCCTACCACATGAAACAAAAGATTGGTTAGCTAAAAATCATTGAAAAAAAAAAAAATCACAATTGGAAAGATAATTTGCTTCCTGAAGGGACCCAGATTAAGTAAAAAGGTGAGAAAATTGAAGACTCATAAGGCATTTTCAGTGAGCTTCGTTGAGTTAACTCTGATTTAATTCTTGTCTGAAAGAGATGGTTGACACATGCACCTCAGAAAATAATATCATACACATTTGCAGTATAGAATCAATTACAGCTTAATCATATTTCCATTTCAATTTAGTCATTTAGTCTATGTTCCTTTCACTGGACTTGGTTGTAAAATTTTGTAGGCCGTTCATGTTGGTTCGGTTTCACTTTCTGGTGGTGGTTTCTTCTCACTGTCTAACATAGAATAATGTGCTTACATTCCAGCTGGAGTTTAGCGACGATTCTCTGAGTATAATGTTCACAAAATTTGTGAAATTATTTCAAGACTCCCAATTTCAAGTTCGGTTAGCAGCTTTTAACTTTATGGCGACACCTACGATTTTCGTCCAACTGTTGCAACTGTATTATCATTCTAGGCTTTTGCCTGCATTTGCCACGGCACTTGACACTGAACAGAACGACAAAGTAAAGGTGCGAATGAATTGATTTTAATGTCATCTGTTCACTGTTTGAATGGATTGATTTTAAATTTATGTTAATTTCTTCTAGATGTTGGCATATTATTGATAGTGAAGATCCTGAATTAATGAGTATTTGATGGTTTAACAAAACTCGAAAAAACAAGAGCTTCTTGCTTTTTAGTTAAAGACACAATGTTCCCCCGCTAAACTGTCAAGTTCTAGTTGTTCAGTTCAACTTTTCCTCCTGTTTTTGAATTATTGGAACATGTGTAGAAATTCTTTTTCTCATCTAATTGGTTCTTCCTCTTTTGCTTTGAAATTTTTATACTAGTAATGATTCTCCATTCATTTCATTCTCACACCTGCCAAATACGACCCATGTACGTACCTGCATTATGCACTTTTTTATGATTATAATATTAATTTTATATTGCTTTAATAGGAACAAGTTGCTTCTGCAATTCTATACTTCCTAAAGAACACTCTTCCAGATAGCTTTTCCTTTTGTGTGGGCCGGGATACGTTAATAATCAAATTGCTGGTATCGGTGCAGGTAGAAAGCTATAGTTCTATTTGATTAATTCTTCATTCTTTTCATCACACATGACATTAAGAAATAATAAATTTTTATCCAGAAGATCTGGTTGTCGCTAAAGTGAATTGGTACAAGTGAAAGGTTCAGTTCTTCGTAAAACATTAAGGCCCATGACTTCCATATCATACAAGAATTCCTTTCGGAGCCATGATATTATGTTTCTTAGGAAATTCTGATATTTGTTTCTCTCACACTTCAGTTTCTATGGACAAGTTACTGCTGTTTTTTAAAATCTTAAAGTAGCACCAACCTTGTTATTCCTCAATTTTCTGTTTTAAGAAAATCCAAGTGAATGTTTTCTATAAGTTAGTTTATGTCCTTCAATTTGATTCTTCCCATCTTTCTGCACGCAGAGTGATGTGACTCCTAAACATAAAAGTATTCTTTTGTCAGCTTTTAATATTGTTGCCGAGAAGTGTGCTGCAGTAGCTCTAAGGTAATATTTTCGATCTTTCATACGTTTTTATTGTCTGTTTGATTCATGGATAAATGAAGTCATTTTTAATATCTTTTACTGCCTGTTTGTCAACTTTTAATATTCTTGTTTTCTTCGCAGGTTCCATAGTAGTTATCTTCCAATCTTATTGGAAGCGTGCAATGACGAGAATTATGAAGTCAGAAGGTTTCTTGTCTCCCCATTAGGTTTTTATTTTTGTGGAAGTTATTGCATTTTCAAATATTTCATATGAAATTTTCAGGAAGCAGCACGGGGAATTCGAATTTGTGCAGAGTCTGGATCACTGCAGTTCAAGCCTCTCATCAACCGTACCTTAGTTTATATATATAATTTGTCAACTCAAAAAACTATTAAGAACTTCATCTTTGTTCTTAACTAAGGTTTATATACCCATCTCTACTTTAGGGATACTGCCCAAACTCTACATTTTGTTGCAAGACCCAAACCAGCCACTTCGGAGTCTGGAGAATGCAAAAATAAGTGATATTGCTGTCTCTGCTCTTGGAAGAATCTGCAAATGCCACAGTGACTGCATCAATGCTTCAAAAGTATTGTATTTTTTCTTTTATCAACATTTTCTGGCAGGATTAACTTCGGCTTCTGTTATTGACTGATGAGAAGAAACATCACATTTATATTTATGTCGATTTTGAATGAGGTTATGTTCAGGTTCTTAGCATTCTTTTATGCATGACATAAAGCTTTATCTTTGTATTTCTGTAGAATTTTTCTTCCAGTTAAAAGTATTTACTTTTCTGTTGCATAAGTAGCTGTGAAATAAGAGAATATAGAAAGAGAGTAATCAGAATTTGCCATATTTTGAGCTTAACATTTATTGATATTGAAGAGATCGTGATTCTATAACTAGTTGCAGATAGTTAATATTCAGATTTGATTAATGCTTTCATGGTGCTATTAAGCATCGTTAAAGATCCAAATAACAGCTCAATAGAGAGAGAAGTATTCATAATTTTATACATGGTTCCTAATGCAGACATAATTAGGGAAAAAAGGACAGGGATGGAGGGGACTTAAAGTAGCTCACAGTCAACAAATATCACTGATATGTCAAGATAACGGTTAGAAATTAGATAGATTTATTAGTGAACATCATTTATAACATCTTAAGATCTTAAGTTAAAGTGAGCATTGACTGAATATTAGAACCTCTATGATTAAGTAGTTCGAAATTCTATCCTTACTGCGTCCAATTGGCCATAATGAATTGAAACTTCATCACAAGGTAAGGGAGGTAAGTATTGCTTTGTCCATGTTTCAAGCCTAAGAATTTTCATGTCAAGGAGTGTTTTGTGGATCATGATGAAATTACTTGTCAGCCTTCACTAAAACTTTGAAGTTGAAGTTTCTATGAAAATAGAATGCATGATCAACTTTTGCTACTTTTTCTTTAGGTGACATATACAAGTGATAAAGAAAAGATTTGACCCCGTTTGCATAAATCTGCAGCTTGTTCCGGCCTGGTTAAGCTTTTTACCCCTTAAAGAGGAATTGAATGAGGCCAAGATTATGCATCAACAGCTCTGTTTAATGGTTTCTGGGTGAGAAAACTTTAAACATCATAAGAAGAATATTTTTATGAAAATGATAATTAATCAATAAAAAATCAAATCGTTTTGAATGCTACAATAGTTGATTAATTGAATGCTTTATTATATTTCAAGTCAAATAGAATCTTTTTGGTCCAGAAAATCAAAATCTTAACAAGATCATAGCAGTATTTGTTGAGGTGAGTTGACAGCGTATATACATAACCTCTGCTTTTCTTTTTATATGAAAAAGCAAGCAAACACTGGATAGTATACCGATTTACGGCATGGGGTAATTTTGTTAGAAATTAATCTTATGCATCTAGAGGGAGTGAACTCTGGAATATCGGTAAAATTGTTGTCTTGTGATTTGAAGGTCAAAATTAATAGCCTCTTCGCTTGCGACGGTAAGACCGCATACATCTATATCCTCTGCAATCCTCACTTGGTAGGAGTCTTGTGTATTGTGCCGCCGTTTTTAGTCTTGTGCATCTTATGCTCTCAAACCAAACCCATCGCCCTAATGATAAGAACTAAAATACATGGAAGATTGAAATGAATATACCAAAGCATAAATAATATCCAAATGAGTTCAAAAGAAGAAGAAACCTTACCTTTAGGACTAGATTTCTCTTCCTCTATTGATAGCTTTATTTATTCCTTTTCATGTTGTAAGATTTTGTTTTTATGTCAGGTTATTGATAAGGGTAACAAATTAGCTACACCAGAAACTGTGAAGACGATGAGGCATTTGCTGAGGGAGTTTAGAAGGGCCCTTCCTCGTAGTTCTTGGGACTTAATGTTGTTATCCATGAATTCCCAACAACAGCAATTGTTGTCGTCCTTGGTATCATCTTAAGAGCAGTCATCTTGATGAGAAGTATTTGGAATATCTGACTACATGAAGATGAATGCTTTTGGTACACTTGTATATATATGCAAGTTAACTAGTGCTATCCAAAATACTAGAATGTCATGAAAAGATTGTATTCGAAATTCCTGAGAGCATGTGAGATATAGGTGTACCAATGCTTCCTAGTGTTCATATATTGTATCGACTTGGCCAAGTTCTTCATTCAAATTCAAAGTACGGACATGGACTAGTTTGTCTGCTTCCTTATAGTACATATAAATATCTCGGTTGATGAAGATGCTCTGAAGGACTTTAACAATTTCTATTGACACAAACAAGGAGATTGGAATAAAGAAGCCATATAACATTAAGGCTGTCAAACAATGAAAAATTGCATCAGTTGGCATTTGGATTTTCGCATTTAACAGTAGCTTCAAAATCACAGAGGTAGAGATAATTTTGATGCAGTAGGCAGAGCCAGAAATTGCAGTTGGGGGTGAATTTTACAGAATAGAACCCAAATTTTTATGAAATTACATTTCAGCCTCACAAACATTTCAATATTTCTATTTTAATCCCTTCACTATAGAAATAATAGGGACTAAAGTGAAAACATTAAAATTTTTATGAGGCTAAAATATAATTTTATAAAAATCTGAGTCATTATCTGCAATTTTAGGGGCGGGGCTACCCCTAGCACCCCCGGCCTCCGCCCCTGGAGGTAGGGATGCTAATTTAGCAAACTCTAATTTGGTGTATATGTGTAAATATCCATCAATCACTCTAAATTCTGATTTAACTAGAGAGAACATAGGAAATTTGGTTAAGAGCAATTTAGTCTTTTCTATTTAAATGTTTTTATTTCTAGTCCTTTAAATAATTATCATTTTTATGATTCTTCTTAATAAATATTATTTTTTTAGGTACTTTATTACAATTTTCCCTTTTATACGTTGCTTTAAATTATAGTTCAACGTATTATTTATTGATACTTTTTAAAAAAAATTATATCTTCATTTATATTTTTAAGGGAAAATGCATATCGGGCCCTTTTAAAAAAAAAAAATCCCAAAAAGGTCCAAAGATTCGAAAATCCCAAAAAAGGCCCATGGCCTTTCTGGTATAAATTCATTAAAACGTTAGTTGTTAGTTGTTAAGGGTGATAGAATTGTTAATGGACTGATGATATAGTTGTTAATGTTGTTAATGATTTGGTTTAGTTGTTAAAATATTGTTGTTAATGATTGATTTAGTTGTTAAAATATTGTTAATGCGACTGATTTAGTTGTTAATGTGAATTGATTTAGTTGTTAATGGGACTGATTTAGTTGTTAACGTTTTAATGAATTTATATTAGAAAAGGCCCTGGGCCTTTTTTTTGAGATTTTTAAAATCTTTGGGCTTTTTTTTTAAAAAAAAAAAAAATTTGTTAAGAGGGCCCCATGTGGATTTTCCCTATTTTTAATATAATATATCATATATGAGCATATTTGTTCCTTTATTATACAACGAATTTAGGATATATTTGAAAATGAATAAGAAATTCGGCTATATTAATTATATGGACAAAACTTAGGCACTTAGGTCCAATTCTCCAATTGAAATCTAGCACATTTTTTTTTTTTCATATTTTAAGATTAAATTCAATAAACTAATTGATAAATTTAATTTGATTATAAAGATAAGATTTCAATTCCTTTATTATTATTTTTTATATTCTTATTTTATTACACCCACTAATGCGTCTAAGAAATAGGAGTAGTTTTTAACATAAATAATTTAAAATATATTTTTTTAAAAAAATGAATATACAGTTTTCATAAATAATATTTTTTTGATTTTTTAAAATTTAGTGCCATTAATAATATTAACAGATACTCTACTTAATAGACATTTATAAAATAAAGGCTAAAATATATTTTGATCCTTTAAGTTTATATTAAGTATACTTTTGGTCCTTTAAGTTTATATCAACTATACTTTTGGTCCCTTAACTTTATAAAATATACTTTTAGTTTTATAACTCTAACACCGTTAATTTTACTAACTAAAAACATAAACTTAAATGATAACGTGTGTAAACTTAAGTGGTTCTTTGTGTAATTAGATGCTACTAAGATTAAATCTGAAATACGGAAAAATTGAAGAATATATAAAATTTGTGTAATTAAATATTATTAATCATCTTTGTCGCGTCAAGATTTTAGTTAGAATATTAACGGTATTAGAATTTTAGGATCAAAAGATATCTTTATAAAGATAAAGGACTAAAAGTATGCCTTATATAAAACTTAAATGACTAAAAATATACTTTAACCTAAAATAAAATAACAAAAAAAATCCTCCAAAAATATTTTCTTATAATTTAAAAAATTTGAGAAGAAAAAGACAATTGAGAAGAATTTGTGTGAAGAACCGGTGGCCACCATGGTCAAAAAAGAAGATCCGGGGGCCACGCCGGAATCAGTCCATATCCGATGTGTATAGCAAATAACGGTATGAGTTCCTTCCGGAGAGAACTCGCCTGAGTTGTTAATTGCATGACATTCTCTCTTCTTCATCTTCATTTTCCTTTCCAAATTCTTACGGCTTACTCCGTTTTCATTTTCATCTCCAACGATCTCCCCCGTCTCTCACTGGAAATGGCGGAGTGCTATGATTATTATCTCGATCAGCGCAGCCTGAAAGCAAGAAACACCGGAAAGAACGACGTAGATGGAGCCCCTCAGACGACAACAAAGGACGTAGATGGAGACTCTCCGACGAAAACAAAGGGTGGCTCCGCCAACGAGAGGGAGACCTTGTACGAAATTCTTCACCATATCGTTTCCGCAATTTTCGTTGCTGGTCAGGGTTACAACCGTGCTACCTTGCTGCACCGGATCAAAACCTCCGTTTCTCAGTACGTTCCTCGTATTCATAAAGCTTCTATGAACACCGCTCAGGATGTTCTTCTCTGGACTCGCCAAGGCAGCCCTCTCCGGGCTCTCTTTGTCATCTTTGTAAGTATTTGTGATCGCTTCTGTGTTTTGCATCACAAATTTCGCAATGCATTGTTTATGTGAGGTTTTAAATTGAATATTGTTTTTGCATTGTGATGGATTGCGTGAATCTTAGGCGAATACCTTGTGAGATTTGATATTGAATTTGATTTACTGGAAGTTTGATGTCGGGCTTGTGATTTATGAGGATATTCGGTCGCTTCTCTGTTCACAAATTTCACAATGCATTGTTAATGTGAGGTAATAAATTGAATCTTGTTTGTGCTTGTGGTGGATTGCGTAAATGTTAGGCGAATACCTTGTGAGATTATTCACTCTAAGTTTGGATGTGGAGCTTGTGATTTATGAGGATATTCGGTTTATTAATCTTTTTTCCCTCAGAACAATGTGTGTGTGCATGATGCAAGCATAGCAACGACAGAGGAAGGCACTAGATGATCTTTACAGTGTTACATATGCTAGTGAAATCGCTTATGGCCTCTCTATCGGCTTAAGCTTTGGGGATTAAATATTAACATTGTTCTTGACAAATTAGTGTGCGATTTGGGTCCAACGCTAATTATATAATCCCGATTTCTATCATTGATCATCCATGATATGTTCAGTTTCATGTGGACTAGCAGATATTGTTCATACTACTTTTGCAGGATCATAATAAATTGAGTCTAAACATTTTTTGTTTTTGATCCTTGCTACAAGATGTGGCTGTACGAATTTATCCTCAAATGTCTGTTTCTAATTTTGCAGAATCCTTCTTTGATATTGTTTAATTTTTATTCTCTTGGTATCGTTGGGTAACAATTTGATGATTCTTCTTCTTTTTCTTTTTCATCTATATTATATTCTTCACATGTGGGATAGGGCCATCTCATCTGTTGCTCTTCTTTGGCCAAAGGCCAAAATCTCTTGCAGTTTGAATTTATTTGGCTTGTCCTTGTGCAATGAACACCACATCTTAATCATTTAAAGCTGATAAGAGATATGTTCTTGAAGAAAGATGATCCTGGCTAATTGTTTTTCTAAAGACCTGTAAGCTTGTCTGCCCTGTTCTCAACCTGCCCAAGTGAGAGTGGGTGTTTTGAAAACGGAAATACAATTTTATTTCGTTTATTCACTAATCTTCTCTTTCAATCCCACAGCTTACACTCTTTAGAGAGAAAAATGAATGTTATATGATTGCCATTGCAGTTCCAGTTAGATTTGAAGTTTGATAACTCTGCTATATGTTAATATCGAAATGTTACAAATCTGATCTTCAGGACCCTTTTTTAAACCCTTGGAAAGACACATCTGATTTTTTTTGCCCCTGTATGTTTTATTTCCAAGTCTTATATGATGTGATGCTGCATTTCTAGATGTTACTTCGTCTATGGGATGTTACCATCCATTCTATTAATAATATACTTTTGCTATTTTGAATTTCAATTTTTGTTTGGTTCATGGAACGGGTGAATAGGAACTTTCCTTAAGTTCATGGGGTACTAAATGCATGATTTGTACTTGTGTGTAATTTCACCTTATTACCTATGACGATGTAGACCTTAGGGTGTCTTAATAGCCTTCATGCAATATCAAGTTCAAAATAATCTTGCTTATCCTATACTTTATAGCCACAAAACCAACTAGTTGCCTGCCTAAGATTCCTGCATTGTGCTTCTCTGTTGCCTATATTTTATTTGTTTTGGCCAAACAATGAAGGATTTTCTCGTAAAATTGTGAGAACAAGAATTTATATTGTTGCCATAAGCTGCGCAAATCAATTTGTCTGCCTGTCTATTCGAAGAAGTACCCGGATTGTGCTGATATTCATGCTGTAGTTGGGCTTTACTGACGGAGACTAAGACCACAACTCGTATATCGGAATAGGCCATCTGGCACTTTCATTGTTTGGGTGTTCCTTCAAGAAGAATGATATAAGAATAGCATATTCCACAACACGGGTAATACATTAGACATTGATATGGCGGGTTATATCTAAAGTTGAAAGTCTCTTGAAATGTTTCCAATTTTTTTCCTCATAAATAAATTTGCAGTTCAGTTTAAAAAATTATGTTCTTATTTTTTAAAAAAAAAATAATAATAAGAATGATGCTCAGAGGGACTATACTCCAATCATTCATCTTTTCTTAACCTTTAGTAATTACAATGTTGACTTGATTTGTTTTCAATACCTATGCATGATACATAAATAAATAATTGCCTCTCTGAGAGGAGATTGTTTGGCAGCAAGATTTCCATCTGTGAAGTTATAATATCAAGAAAATTCAGTTTGTTTATTTTATTTTTCTATTGCTTTGAATGTTGTATATGTCGTTTGTTTTCTTATGATTTGGTTCCCGGTTTGTTGCAGGGTGGGATGATGACTATTATTACCTTGGGTGCAACTTTCCATGCCATGGTTATTTCACTTTTTGTGTTATTGGCAATAGCAGGAGGGTTCTTGGCACTTCTCTTTGCATGTGTAACTGTTATATATATTGGAGCATTATCAATTGCCATATTTGCTATTTGCACTGTTACATTTTGGACAATTGTGGCCATACTCACAGCTGCAGGTAAGAAGTTGTTTGATCGCCTCAATTATATGATCTGGCATTCTGGCTTAAACTTTTTAACTATTCCATGGCACATGTCCCTTTATAAATTCGTAACTCTAAATAGGAATTAAAGCAGTATGATATGAATTTCAGCTAAACTCAATCAGAGATCAGTTTAATGATTGAAAATGGTTATTCCTACAAGACATAACATGTGGTCATGAAAAGTAAACAAATTAAAATAGGTTTTGGTAACTTAATGTATGGTTACAGTTTTGCATTAATTTCATTGACACTAGGCTTATGTGCTTGTATGGAACCCATGTCTACAAATTTGCATTAGCTTCAATGATACTAGGCATATGTGCCTGTAAAGGGCCAGCTATCGAACCTTTTTTAGGCTTATATATATGGACAGATTAGATAATTATCCATTGGGAAATGTTCTGGCATCACCATACAATTCCACTGTAACAACATTTTCTTTCTTCCATTAGATGATGATTTAGGTTTCCCCCAATGGATTTGCTATAATGTTGCTTATATTTTGGGTTAATATTAATGCTACAATGTTTCTGGTTGGTGCCCTTTTATGAAAATATTGAAACTAATGAATCAGGTTGGATTGGAATCTTCTGCACTTTGTGGTTGGTTACTAGCAAGAGCTATGAACTAGGCCGACAATTATTGACTGTGACCAGCTCTGCCATTGCGAATTATGCCGATGCTTGGCATCCTGCCAAGATACTCTAAACAAGGACTCAGATTGAGGCTTTATCATACATAGAAGGTTATGCACAAATCTGCATATTGCAGCTTGGTAATCATGCTTTTTGAGGAGTCACCATCTCCAGTACACCAAACTCCAAACTAGTGTTGTCGTCCATACATACCCCTCCTGGATCTTACATGGCTTTGATTTACTATATTTTCGCCAATTAGCAAGAGATGGTATGATAGGTTGATGTTTTTGTGACTCGAATTAAATACTGAGTTTTCTTTCTACTAAAATTATTATTATTATTATTTTGGCCAACCATGTCTAGGATCCTTAAGGTTGATTAAATTTAAATTTTCTTAAAAAATATTTTAAAAGTAAGATAAAAGTAATAAATATTACGTTAGTGAACTGAATTTATTTTTTTTGGTTGGCTTTTTGGTGTCCGAGCTGAATTTATTTTAATCGGCTTGAAAAATAGAATAAGTATTTTTCATTTATTTTCTTATGTAAAACAACTAGAAAATACGCCCTCATACTTGTGCGATTGATCCTGAACAAAAAAAAAAAAAAACCTGAACATGTCGCTGGCTTTTTGTCAAGTTACTTGACGGACGGTGTTAATAGAGAATTTTTTTACCATATTGTAAAATTTGAAGGACTAGTAAGAAATTTTATGAAGTGAAAGGACCGGAAACATTATGTGAATTTAAGAGGGTAAAATTATACTTTAAAATAATGAAATGAATGAGAACTCCTTATCTTCCCCCAAATTTTTCGTCGTCTTCATCTCCCTCATCCTAATTACTTGTTTTATAAGTTTTCATAACTTGTTCATTTTTGGACAAATTCATAACATGTTAATGACATAAAAACATTTAATCACATTTTTAAAGCTAAAAGATTAGCATAAAACAAAATAAAATCAGGCCAAGGGTATAATTTATTTTTGGGAAAATCCGTTTTGGGCCCCTATTAGCTAAAAAATTCCAGAAAAGGCCCAAACAATCTGAAAATTCGAAAAAAGGCCCAAGGATTCGACAATACGGGAAAAGGCCCTTGAGAATTTACCATGGTTTGTGAAACCGGACCGGACCGCCGGTTGAGACGGAAACCGGCCAACCGGTCGTGAAACCGCCCCGGTTTAGGGTAAAACCGTCCCGGTGAAAGTCCGACCGATCCAAACCGGGGTAACCGGACGGTCATCGGGTCGACGTTTTTTTTTTTTTTAAAAAAAAAAAAAATTTTATTTCTCCCTCTCTTTTTTTTTTTTTTTTTTTTAAGAATGCAATTTGATTCATATTGGATTTGAAACAACGTATGTGTGATTTCCGACTCTTCCCACTGTCAAACTCAACTTCCTCAAACTTCTCGATTATTTCTGCTCCTCGACCGCCATTTTGTGGTTTCTTTGTTTTCGGTTGGCTCTGCTTAGTGGATGTCAAATGTAGGCTATAAATAAAATTGTTAAGAATATCTGAATATGTCACAAGTATTGGAGTATATGATTATTTTATCACTGATCCAAAGTATTGAAATGATATATAGTATGTCAAATTTAAGTTGGTGTGATGAGAAATTAATTATTTTCCAATTTTTTATACCTCACCGGTCTAGGCCCGGTTGACTCTCGGCCGACTCGGCCGACCCACTAACCCTTAACCCAAGCACCCCAACCGGTTCTGACCGGTCTAACCTTGGAATTTACGAAGTTGTTAATGGGGTCGATCAAGTTGTTAGCATAACTTGATTTAGTTGTTAGACAATGGCCGATTTAGTTGTTAAAATTTTTTATTTTTAACAACTAAATCATTTCATCTAACAACTAAATCAGCCATTTTTAACAACTGAAAGCATTAACAACTCACCTTAGGCCTTTTTCGGAAAAATCTTGGGCCTTTTTTCAAATTTTAGAGTCTTTGGGCCTTTTTTCGCATTTTTTTGATAATATGGGCCTTGAACATGATTTTCCCTTTATTTTTTGACTACGTTTATATCCTAGGCCATAGAAAGTGAATGTCCTTGATGCATAGCACGCTAAGCGGTAAACCTTTTTTTTTGGGGGCTCGTTTTTGAAAAATAGAGAGAGAGCACTTAAGGGATGCCCAACAAGACCCAACTCTTCCTAGACCACTTAACACAACATACTACCTATTTTCATTTTGAAAATTTCAGGCCTCCATTATGTTTTTCCCGCTTTTTATGTTGTTCAGTTGGACTGGACCATAGCTTGGGCTCTGAAGTGTATCAACAACAAAAAAAAAAAAAAAAAAAAAAACCAAAACCAAAAACACACACACACACACGAGATAAATTATTGTACCAAAAATATTTAAAAAGTATTAATCAGTGTGTTCGATGCTATTTATAACTTTAACAGTTTAACCTATACTCCTTTAATTGCAAAAAAAAAAAAAAAAAAAAAACAGTTTTCTATATGCTTTTGAGTCGGTTTATGATATTTTAAAGAAAAAAAATACACAATATGTGTTGGGATATTGATCTCTTCCTATTTCACATTCTCTCATTGAAATTTTAGTAAAGGATCAATGCCTCATGGATTAACTAGTTATTTTTTTAATAGTTAATAATTCAACATACTGGTAAATAAAATTTATATTTCATTTAGGAAAAATGACATCAATGTCCTAACCAAGAAAAATATTATAAAAAAAGTCTCATAATTTATCAATGACAATTGAAAAACAATCATTAACAAGTGAAAGAGCTACAATTGATAAGTTATATGACTTTTGTAATATTATTAATTTTTAATTGGGACTTTCGTGTAATATTAGACTAGCTCCATGCTCTTTCAGGACACAAGCCAGTCAACCCAAAACCAAGATATTCTTAACAAAGAATGTGAATCATAATGGGACAACTCATATCAGTAAGGAACTGTGCATCTCTCAAATTGAAGATCTTGGTAAATACCTGGAAGTTCATTTGCACCATGAGCACGTTTCAACCAATGACTTATTAGTTCATTATTGATAGTCAAAAGTCGTTTGGGAAATTAGAAAATAAATATTTCCTTTGCGGGACAAGTAACAATGGTTAATTAAGTAATTAATGTCTTACCTACCTATACTATGCAAACTTCTTACTTGCCGGGTAGCACTTCTAGATCCATTGAGAAAAAAGCTCGAGACTTTCTTTGGGGATTGTTGGAGAATTAGCGAAGAATGCATCTTATATCTTGAGACAATGTATACTGAGATAAGTGGAAAGGATCACTTGACATGTGCCATATAAAGCAACATAATAGAGCTTTCATGATGAAGCTTGGATAGGGACTAATAAAAGAATGAAATTCCCTTTGGGTGAAGGTGATGTGAAGTAAATATGAATGTGGTGAAGATCTTATATATTCCTTCTGTTATTACTCGGAGAGTAGGATCAAATATATAAAGAGGAATACGAAACAATCGGTTGCATGTGCTCGCAAGGTTGTAGGAAGTAAGCATAGATGGGACAATCAATGTTAAGTGAAAATGGGAGAAGAACAACTACTTTACTGCTAAATTTTGCATATAGCTAGCGCTCTAGATCTAGGGAACGACGTGCCCTCTTGAAGCTGAGAAGCTATTTGGAAGTAGAAAATCCTCTAGAGATATCAAACTTTCTCCTGGCTACAGGGGCACAAAGAAACCATAACGAATAAATGCAAATGGAAGAGAGGGCTTCATCAGGATGGTTATTGTCATAAGTGTAAAGAGACAATGGATGAGCTTCATGCACTGAGGGACTGTCATCAAGTAAAATTGTTCTGGAAATATGTTCTTACACCCAAATTTCACGATGGTTTCTTCCATTTCATAATGGATCTGAAACAAAGTTGAATAAGATACTGGCACGAGCAATTGCAATTTTGGGATGCATGCTTCGTACGTCTATTAAGCTCCATGGGGTGAAGATTAACGCACAGCAAGACCAACTTCAGCTATTGAAGAGACAAACGGAAGGCACGTGGTCGAGGTCAATGGTGCATTGTCACACTATTTTGGTAAAGTTGCGTGTGGTAGTGTCGTGGAAAAGGGAAACGTCTCCTTGATAGAAGATTTTCGATTCAGGTTTGAAGAAGGTAATTACTTCATAACTGAATTGTGGAGATGTCCGATGGGGCTAATTAAAAAGAGCCTAGGATATGATTGGGGTGCTAGAAAAATAATCCTAAAAGGTGACTCTGCTGAAGTTGTTCAATTGATTCTCAATGATGTTTTAGTAACTTATGAAGACTAGAGAGTGATCTCTAAAATTAGATGCATGATACAACATTCTTGGTAAGTGAAAATCTAATAGATAAGTAGAGACGTCAATATCATGGTGGAATTTCTTGCAAAAAGGGCCCTGAACAAAGCCATTGAACTTTAAATTCTCAATCCAAAGTTACTAATTAATAAAGATTTAAGCCTATAATGCTGATTCTTAATTTTCCAGTGTTTAAGTTTTACCTTTATTTCTGGTGTATTAAAAAAAAGGTTAAAGGGCTAAAATGCCCCGAAAGTTTTCACGTATGAGCATTCAATATTTGAAATTTTTTTAGAAGGGGTAAATGTGCCATGGAAGTTTCAAAAATAGGGCAATTTTGCCCCTTTGCCAACCAGTTCTAACAATCAACATTTATTAACCAAATATGCAAAGATGACATGCCTATATGACGTCTATCTCAACCTTTTTATTTTTTTGTCTACGTTAGTCGTAAGATTTTTTAGTAGGATTTTTTTATAAAAAAAAAAAAAAAAAAAAAATCTAGATCCTCCCCTACAATATCTCCACTCCTTGATATAAGACTTAATTGAGTTATTTTGAGGGATTAAAAGAGCCAAATAAATTACTTAATTATATATTAGTTTATAAGTTAAGTAGATTAATTTGAAAAAAAAAAAAGAAGATAAATATAAATACATTAAAGTAATTTATTTAGCTTCCTTAGTCTCCCAAGTTAATCAACTACCGGAACTAGTATTTTTAAACAAACTTAATTTACTTGACTTATAAACTAATATATAATCAAATAATTTATTTAGTTTTTTTAATCTTCCCAAATAACTCATATGAGTCTTATATCAAGGGCGGGAGACATTGCAAGAGAGGGTTTGAGTTTTTTTTTTTTTTAAAAAAAAAAAAAATTCCTACTAAGAAATATGACAACCGACACGACAAAAAAATTAAAGGGGTGAGGTGGATGCCATATAGACATGCCACTTTTTGCATATTTGGTCAACAAACGTTGACCATTAAAGCTGGTTAACATAGAGGCAAAATTGTCTCGTTTTTTAAACTCACAGGGTATATTTGCTCTCTTGAAAACTTTTTAGTGCCTAATGCCTATATGTGAAAACTTCCCGGACATTTAAACCCTTTAACCCTAAAAAAACTAAAGTATCGCATGGGAATTTTTTTTTTTTTATTAAAAAGGTGATTCTACGAACCTGCTTGTAGTTTCCAATGGAATGAGGCACGAGGGATGGAATAAAAAGTCACTGCAAAGAAGTTCCCTGTGTTACTTATGAAGGCAGTAACTTTAAACTCGTAAAAGTCATGGGTTGAAAATAAGAATGATACTTTATTAGATCTATTTTTCTCGTTGTTGCACGCCACCTTAGTGGTAGAAAAAGACAGGACACATTATTCTCTGCCCCTCTTTAATTACTTTTAATCTTCACAATCAACATAAAATATAAAGATTGTAGGGAGTCGCACAATTAATCTTAAGAGCAAGCTGTGTCGGTGATTGAAATAATCAATAAGAAATATTTGAAACCGTAAGATGTTTTATGTTGAGAGACTGGTGTGGTTTCTTTCGCATTTTATGAACATGCACATACCTGTGAGTCTTATTTCTTTTTGTATTGGGAAAAAAATATCGTTCTTACTTCTAAGTACTTCTGGAGTTATATGGTCAATTTGAATCAAAATCCCTGTGATTTTTTTCATTATGGAATCAATCCTTATAATTATGGTTAACTCTGTCAACACGGCTAAAGATGACACACACACACACACACATTTCTTGCACGACAATGATATTTGGTAATAATATAGAGGCTTTAACAAGAAATTGATAACAATTATATACTTCCTTTGGCCTCTAATGCACGCAACATACATATTTCACATTTTCATCCATTTTTTAAAAATTAACCCTATAGATATTCCGTTAACAGTAATGAAGTATGAGAAATGAGGAAAGTATTAAGGAGATTATTAAGGTGTGTTTTAGGGGAAACAAACATATTAGAATATTAACTAACTTAACTAACATTCTTAATCTACTCAAATTAGTTAATTAAACCTTACATTAAGAGCAAGATAAGTACTGAGTTAGTCTATGATAAAATTTTTGGTAATTAAGGGTCATTTACTTGAATTGACGACAACTCTATGGATGAAATGCACAATGAGTAAGCCACTTAACACAAAAATGAGCATATATCCGTAGATTTTATTTATTTAAGGCACATGTACTAATTATAACTGCATGAAATTAAAAAATAAGATTGAACACGACTTCTCACTCATGTGAGAGCTTTCACGCCACTAGTCATTAATAATGCCATCGGCAAGATTAGCATCTCTTTCATTCTCATAAATGACCATCCAATATGGTAGTTTCTCTAATTAAGTTGGATTAATATTAATTGGATTAGTGACTCCATAAGCAGTCCTTAATTAGCAATCAGATTGAGGACATGTTCATGTGTCCCTAGTTCAGTAAGGCAGGTATACTTTCAGCTTCACATATATATCATCAAAAGTAGCCTTCACTTTGAAGTGATGATTCTACTTGAAACTACTTATATATGTCTCAATTATTACTCCCTCCAATCCTTAATTTGAGAAATTGATCTTGATCCTAATATATATAAGACATTTTTTTAAATATATATATATATATATTTCAATATTTTACTAATTTTTTCCTATCAATGCTCCCCCCCCAGCCTTAACAATAATCAAGGAGGAGGGGGAGGAGGGAATTAAGGAAGATGAGTATGGTGTTTTAAAAAATATATGTCATATTAGCTATATTAACTTCCTTAATCTAATCAAATTAAGTAAATTGTCTTATATTAAGGAATATAGAGAGTATTTACTATCATCATATATATCACATGTATAGTTTGCTGGATCATCTAACTGAATTAAGTACAATGGAAGTAAATGAGAAGAATCTGTGAGATATTCTCAAGACATCCACACATGCAATAAGAGATGTGTGAAAAAGACAATTGAGAGAATTTAATGTATCTCCACCTCAACTTTTCTTTCTTTATATAGTAATAAATTTCAAAGCATCTTTTATTCTTAATTCATCACTATTTTTAATTTCATGAAGGTGAGATCTCCAATTCAAACTCAAACTTTATATCAAGTAATTAACACGTAATTATATATTGTGCATAAAAATAGAAAAAAAAAAGTTTGTTAAAATTTCAAGCGTCAATTAAATTTATCTCATAAATAGAATCAGATCATCCCAAAAATTTGTATCTTATAAATAAGACAGAAAGGAGTGTATTTGTTAGCACATCAAATATTTCAATCAAACCATTTGTGTTCTAAGTTTTAAAAGGAGCTAGTGTTGAGTTCAAAATGATTTAGGAATATATTTGATCAAATTATATATATATATATATATATATATATATATATCAAACAGACATGTGTGTTTTCATCCTCTTAAAATTTTAGTACACATTTGAAATAACGAAAGTGAATATGTAGCACTCTCTTTTTTTTTTATTCTCCAGTTCTCTCTTGTCTTCTTCATCTCTATATTATTCTAATGTTTTTTTTTTGTCTTATTTATTTTCTCTTATATTTGTTATTTTGCATGATCAGGAACACTTAGCATCTAATTGTAAAGCTCAAACCCTTCAAGCGTTCCTTTTCAGACACTGATTTTCCACCTAAAGCATCGAAAATGGCCCTAATATCATCTTCGCAAATGATATACACAAAATATTACATCCATATTAAACACAGTTTTTTCATGGACGTGATATTGTGGACTAGTTTTGGCCAACGTGATTTACTTAAAACAATTGAGATACTGATATGATGATTGGTCCCTTTTTTCAAACATATTGACACGATGGTTTGTTTGCTAATAGCAAGTTTTGGACTTTGATGTGTATGCTTAATTTCAAGCATTGAAAATACTGTCTTAAAAAAATTAACTGATTAAAGCAGTTATGTATGTAATTAAGGGATAAAATATATTAATCTGCAAGATTTGATTTCCTCAATTAGATAAAATATATTAATTCTTCTAGGCATTGTCAAGTTTTTGTAAATTACTTATATTATATTGTGAAATTTTGTCCGTTGTCATAGTGTAATGCAATATCTCATCATCTCCAACTTTAAGCCTGGATTATAAAAACATTCACGCAATCACGCTTTCCGAATCTTAAAGAAAGCAAATTCGGTTTATCGTACGAGATAGATTATGCTGATTCCTAAATTGTTTATTTTCTTTTTCAAGAGAGATTTATGTTCTCATTCCTTAATAACCTTTTTTACAAAATATTGGGCAAAGGGTCTGAAGTATAATAATGGAGAATAAAATTGAGAAACTAAAACAAGAAAAAGTTTTCATCCATAACTTCTTCATCTATCTTATGAAAGCTTCTTCTGTTTTTCCCTTCTTGTATATTTTGCCTCCAGTGATTAACGAAAAATAATGAAATTAAGGGGGAAAAAAAGATCAATAAAAATGTCCATGAAATGATCATAATTAACAGACTTCAAGAAAGAAGCAAATTAAATCACCAAGGTAGAACTATATATAAAAGTGTATAAGAAGGCCCTTTAATTGATGATGATCTTTCTCCAATTGGAAGCAATAATTGATATATATAACTCCCCACTCTCCTCCATTAATTCATGAAATTAAGATGATGAAGAAAAGCACAAGACTATTAGCTAGTATAATTTTTTTTTTTTTTTTGGATCAATCATGATATGGATTAAAGAGGTAATAATAAACTCATTAATTAATAGTCAAAAATTTATTAATTAATTAGGCATGTCATTTGCCATCCCAGTCTGGTCTTCCTAACGTAAACTCCAAGCTTGGGTTCTTGCACTCCAAATTAGAGCTTGATATGTTGTTCTTCAGAAGCCTTGAATCACACTCCTGCACGTTTTGTTGTTATTTTCCAGAATTTATGAGAATAAATTAAATATAAATAAATCAATTACACACACACACACACACACATATTGGAAATTAATTAATGGTACCTGAATTTGATGCCCTGATGATGATAATGTTGGTGTCTGAAAGGCAGGTCTCAGACTCTCCATGTCTTTGGTATTATTTTGAAGCCATGGCTCTCTACTACTGATTATTTCCAAAAGAATAACAAATTAATTCAGAAAAGCCTTAACTATATATAATCTGATAATGCTTAATTAATCATACCAAAATTCGATGTTTTTGAAATAAACTACACAGAGATTAAGGAAGGATAAAAGTATAATGAGATATATGTAGCTCTCTAACTTGTGGGGAAACTTGTGATGTAATTGAACCCTTTTCGATTCCAGACATTTAAATAGAACACATAAATCAGTTATTATATTATAAAGTTAGTTAATATCATAGTGGAAACTTATATATGCACGTAATATTATATTCTAGCTATATATTGTGTAATTTTAATTAGATCTCAGCTTTTCCTACAAAGCATTAATAATCTGCAAGTTCATGACTTTTATTTATCCCGACGAGCAACTTTTTATTATATTGAAATTAAACTCAAATATTTGTTATTATATTTATTTAATTTATTGTGGAATGTTTCGAGAATTTCACCTCACTGTCTTATATATATTACAATTCGAGCACTGTCTTCCCTGAGAAAATTTCTTCTACTTAAAAAAGAAGCAAAAACTAATACACTCACACAGACTTTTTTCCCTAACTAATGAAATATTGAATTTGAAGAAATAAGAAGCGCTCAAAATGAAGGAATTAATCTTTTGTTCTTTTTGTTATTCGCAATCTCTATGGAATAAGAGAGAATAAGAACCACATTTTTGACAAAATTTCATACATAATAGACAAAAAGCATAATTAATTAATTATATATAGACATGTAAAGGAGAAAAAAGAAAACAAAAAGTAAGTATGTGCATATATTCAGCTGTATGTGGGGGTGCCTTTAATCCCAATTAACGTTTTGATTATGTCTTGTAGCTTTCCTTTATCATACCAAAAAAAAAAAAAAAAAGCTACATATGTTCTTACGCAGAAAACTTCTTTGAGGTACAAAAGATTACACACACACATAAAAGAAGCAAAAAAAGAAATTAAAGAAACAAGAAGAAACCAAACACACAAGTAAAGCAAAAGCTGCGACACAAAACAAAACCCTTTTTATTCTTCAAGAAAAAAATAAAATAAAAATGTACCATACAACCAAGGACGTGGGTTTCTCATTGGGTTTTAATAGTAAAACATGCAAATTTAAAGCAAAAAAGCAATTCAAATTGCAAAGTCTGACCAGACAGCATCTCACAACATAATTATATATATTAATCAGAATCTATTGATATATATGTGTGTGTGTGTGAACTCTATAAGAGTACGTGTGAATCATATTATATCATTATTCAAACTCAGTCCAAAGATATATACTTGATGACTCTTCTCTGAACATTATATTATTCTAACATACATACATACATACATATATGTATATAATTTGTAGGTACCTTGAAGAATTGCTCCATAGTGTAGTGGTAGTAGAAGAGTAGTCCATTTCATGCTGCACTGACCTATCTGTTCTGCTTCCTCTATGATCTGCAAATATTTCATCTTCTCCAGACCCATCTGAGTGGCCTGCATCATAAACCCAAAGCCTCCAACATCAAATCCCACAATATGCGCATGTATATATATTCATAATGGATTATATATATTGATCTGGAAATATTAGATGTGATGATTATTTATGTGCGTGTTAATGAATATATATATATAAAGGTTTTGGAATGTACATGTGAAATCTATTGGTAAAAGGACTAAAGGGGTTTGAGTTTGAAGTAGTGTAAAGGTATACATATAGAAGAGAGGCAAAAGAAAGAAAGGAAGGAATGGTGTACTGTGTTTACAGTGTGAAATTTGAAAAGCCAGGGGTAAAAAAACAAGTGGGTCTGAAAAGAAACATACACACTCATGTGATCAGTGGCTCATTTTTATTTCTTTTCTTTATTTGCTTCATTAACATTCATATGACAAAGTCTCTAAGAGAAAAAAGGTGATAAGGCTGCTAAAATCGCAATTTTATTGAAGAGATCGAGCATTATATATAAAGGGATTAAAGCAACTACGAATTACCTGAAGAAGCTGCAGGCTTGTCAGTGGTCTTAACAGTTCGATACATCTGCACACACACATTTAGTTACAAAAATCCATTTTTACTATATCAGGCTAGAATAATAATCAACATATGTAATAAGTCTTTAAAAAAAAAAAAAACAATCGTCAACAAATTCTGAATTTTGTTTTAAAAGAGTTCGATTCTATACCATATTGTGGAGTTGAAATGAGGAGATGAGTGTGGGTTTTTTGTCATTAATCACGAGGTCGATGTTTGATAAGGTTGTAATTGGAGAATTGTATTATTGGGAAATGATGATTCTTGTCTTGTTCTCTCTCTCTCTCTTTTGTATTGAAAGCTGAAGAAGGCTGTGTGTCTGAGTGGTCGTCTCAGACACAGACCTTAAAACTTAAAGGCTCCTTCCTAACTCAGCTCACTCGCTATACATTACTAGTTCCTTTAATTAATATTCATTCACTGCCTTTTTCTTTCTTCATCGGCGTCTGTGCCGCAAGGATTAGACCGTAAGGCCATAACACAAGAAACACATGACAGTAGAGAGAGAGAGAAAATGAGATTAAGAAAATGATGATGGTGTTGGATCGATGAAATTTATAATAATTAACTAATAATTTAAACAAACTAGCTAGCTATTAGTATTGTCTATATCTATACCTGTAAATGGCTTTTGACATGGGCTAAGGTAAGATCCTTCACATCCATCAGCTCTAGAACTGATTTCGGAGTTGCTCCTACATTCAAATTCACACCTTCTAAATATATAATACATACTCTTGTGTGTTTTAGAAACAAATTAAAAGAGAAAATTATAATAAAGCAACCTTATTCATCATGTACTAATAGTAATAATAAGCGAATGTAATATAAGAAGATGAAGGAAAAAAGTGTAATTAGTTGGTTAATTACTGACTTTCGTGGCCGCCGAGGAGCTCGACGGCGTGAACGAAGCGAGCGTGGAGGGTGGTGGTCCACCGCATTCTGGGAGCTCTCATGCTGCGTTTAGTGGGAAGCTTGGGCAAGAATCTGGATCTCATCATGAGCCCAGTACTGCTCGGAGACGACGAAGAAGCCTCGTGTGAAGAAGAAGATGGTCCCACCATGTTCCCATACTGATGATGAGGAGATTTGAAGGCATCTCTTGAAATCGCATTATTAAACCTGCCGCCCGCCCTGTATGCCGCCGACACGGGATCCAAGCCCCCGGCAGCCGCCACCGCCATGTACGGAGAAGAAGGATTGTAGAAGCACATCTTGGTTTGCTGGTGGTGGTGGTGATTATCTACCGCCGGCAAGAAAGGGAACGAGCGGTTGTGGTAGACGGGAATCCCTTTGATGGGCCTCAATTCTTCGGAGGAAGAAGGAGAGACATCAAGCAATGAGATTCCTCCATAGTTATTCATATTCTGGTGGAGGAAATGGTGGTGGTGGGTCTGAAAATAAGGGCTGGTGTTGTTGTTTTTGGTATGGTGGTGGAGGGTTACTAGTGGTTCTTGTGTTGAATTAGGAGTGGTGAAATTGGTAGCGAGTGAGAGTTCAGTGTGGGCATGAGAGAGAGAGAGAGAAGAAGGAATATAGTGCCGAGCTTCATAGTTGTTGTTAGTGTTGCTGCAAATCAAAGAAGAAGAGGTTGAAGAAGTTGAAGGAGGGCTTATGTGAAGGGAAAGATCCGGAGTAGCAGAACAAGAGGTTGACGAAGAAGAAGCAGGTGGCCCTATGAAAATCCCTGCTTCCAAGGGCATCTTCTTGAGATTGATATATATGCCTCCTCCTTGATGATACAAATATATCTCACAGAGAGAAATTGAAGAGAGATTTTACTTTTTATTTGTGTAGAAAAGAATAAATCAAAGTGCAGTAGTAATTCACAAGCTACCTAGCTATCTACACCAGACTCCTCATCACTACTGCAATCTATATATATATATATATATATATAAAATCCTTTTGTCCAGTAGTCGCCCAAGATTATGCTGTCTCTCTCTCTCTCTCGATATATTTTTTGGTTCTGCAATACTCATAAAAAAAGGATCTGGCTTTGGAGGAGAAGATGACTCAGAGAGAGAGAGAAGAAACAAGTTAAGAGGCAGAGGAATTGAGCTGAGTTGAGGAATTGGCGATGAAGAAGGAAGGTAGGTGGGAAGCAAAGAGGAGGAATTAATGGACAAGAAGAGAGAGAGGTGGGTTTTGGGGATACTGTTCTCCTCGAGAGTATATCTCGGAAAATGACACTACTACAATAAGCAAGATGCTGATGCTGATGAAGGCGATGATGAAGAAGAAGGAGAAGGAGAACAAGATAACATTCTCTCTCGCTCTTTCTCTCTCTAAGAACAATTCATCATTAATTTATTAAATGGAACCCAAAAAATAAGGTCACTTTGGATTTTCCCTTCTCCGGAGACGACGGGATAAAAAAAAAACCCTAATACACCCTCATCTCTCATTCCTTTTCCCTCACACTCTCTCTCTCTCTCTCTCTCTCTCTCTCTCTCTCTCTCTCAGTACAAATATACATCAATATATTTGTACTGGACACTTACTTCATTGCTCAAATGGGAAGGCTAAGTTGTCGCACTGTTACTTTCCTGTCTCCACATAAGTCATGTAATTTCAATGCCTTCCTCTTATTTATTTATTATTATCATTATTTTTACTTTACTTATTCCTCTTCAGTATATAATGTGTGTGTATACATATATTTCTCAAAGAAAAAATAATGCCACTTAAATTTTAATATTTTAAATCAGTCTTGTTGCTTGTAAGAGCATAGATAATAGACTACATTTAAATAGTAATTGACAAATCATTTTAGAATAAAATTACTGATTTTGCATTTTAAAGTTCAAGTTAATTGTATTTTCTTTTTTTTTTCCACTATATTTTTTTGTGATTTTTTATAAGTTACAAATTTTTGAATACATTAAGTTTTTTTTTTTTAAATATGTTTACACCTTAGAGATGTTTAAAATTTTAACACTTTTTTTAAAAAAAAATAAAAAAAAAATTGTTTACACCATATTAATCATAAGCCCATGTGTTAATTATTACAATTGGTTACTTCTTCCTTCTTTCTTTCACTCACCCTCTCTATACATACTGGTGTATTTTCATATAGGGTTTATCGTTTGTCATGTCACTTGATATAAGATTATGTCAAGTCACCCCAAAACTACGTCGTTTTGGGAGTTAAAATAATTAATGAAGGGTGTTTTTGTATTTTTATTTTTGTATTTATTATATGAATTTTACCAAAAGATCCTTCATTAATTTCCTTAACCTTAAAACTACATCGTTTTGAAAGTTTATTAATTCCTCTAATCCCAAAACGACGTAGTTTTGAGGTGACAACGTAACATGCCTTGTCAGTGTCGATGACATGACAAACGATAACCCCTTTAATATATATATATATATATATATATATTTACATATTTATTAATTTTAACTGGCTAGCTTCTTAATTTACGTGGGTATATATATTAATCTCCATTTGTATTTTCTCATAATTAATTTTCTCTGAGTGGGTAAAATATTTTTTTCAAAAAAACTTATACACATTGGACTTTTTTTGGTGATCCGTGTGCTGAGTAAAATAAGACAGTGAGTAAAGGCACTGACCTCAGTGAAGGTGAGAAACAACCTAACACAAAGGGCTTTTTGTTTGCTTCTCCATTTGTGTGTACATATGTATATATGCTTCTCAATTCTTAAACCATACTATTACCCAAATTTTGTAAATACTTCCATAACACACACACACACACACATATTCCAGTTCCTAATAAAATGCCTTCCACCCAATTATTTCCAACTACATATTCCTTAAAAGAAAAACCCATTATTGAATTATCAGATTTGACAACCCAAGTGTATGGTCTTTTCTTTTTCTTTTTTGATATTATCATCTAGTATTTGGTTTGGGGTTTGTGGTTGCCCCTTCTAACACAAGGGACTCCTCTAAAACTCAAACTCGAGACTAAAAAGATCTAAGCAGGACCTTGCATTACTAGACCAACTCTATATTAGTAGTGTATGGTCTTTTCTATTTGCATATGATTTAAAACAAAAAGTTTACATGTGTTTAACACTAAATTTTAAATTTTTAGGTATTATGAAAAATTATTATTATTTATAATGTTACTCAAATATATAACAAATAACAGGACGAAAATATATTTTACCAAAACCAAAAACTAAAATAAATTTTCCCACCATCACAATAGATCGGACTGTTTAGACTTCAAAAATAGAACAAAATATATCAGAGTAAATAAAATAAAAAAACCAATTAAAATTTTTGTCAATTAATTTGAATTTTAAAACAGTAATATATATATACGTGTGTGTGTGTATTTTCCCTACAAAACCAACTTTTGTTATTAATCCCTGCTTTATGTCCTTCAACAGGAAAAACCCGTAACGAATTTTCAAATCTATGCCCTTTTTAAAAATATTTTTATTTTCAAATATATATAATATTACTATATGATATATTAATTACTATTAAATAAATTTTTTTTTTTTAATTAAGAAGGTTTGAACTTCGACCTTTCTCGTTTTTATTTACTTTGCCCATGATCTTTGACCTCTCATCACACCCTTTTTTATTATGATCTAAGTTGGCTTAAATGCTTGAGCAAAAAAAATAAGTTGGCTTAAATGTATTACAAGCATCTCTTACAAGCAATATCATGGGATCATTAACTCATTGGGAACTACTAAGCCCTTCTCTTAATTGCTGACAACGAAGATAACCTAGCAATAGCCCTAGGGCTGTCCACATATAATAGTAATATTTGATAATTAATCAATACTGTTAGTAATTAATTAATGGAGGTTTTTTGTACAGTAGTGTGCCAGACGACAACACTAATTCATAGGCAGTACGTGTTTGAAAGGTTCAATCAATGCCAAACAAAATGGTAAAACAACTCCTCATGAACAGTAGTAACTACTAATTCATCATCTGTAAATATTTCCGTTTAATGCTTATTATTAGAAACCCTTTATATATATTTGTGTGTTCTTCTCCTTCTTCTTTCTCCACTCTCTTTCGTTTTTCTGCCATGTTTTTGACTCTGTGTAAGAAATAGTCTTTTGCCCGACATACACAGAGAAGTAGTTAAATACTTCATTCAAATTGTTCGTCGTATAATGGCAAATATTAAATAGTTACAACTTCTTCACTACTGCATCACCTTGGAGCTATATTATCAGACTTTTGTCCTCATCAGACTAAAAAATTTGGAAATATTTTACAGGCGTTTCCTTCCAAACAAGTTTATCCTATATTGGACTTTCCCTAGGGTTTTTCAATTTCCCCCATGCAAATTGGTGGTAACCTAGTCTCAGGTCACTCCTCCGAAAACATACTCTTCAGGTTGTATATATAAATTAGAGAGAAGTTTTTTTTCCCCATATTTATAAGTCATATCATTATATTTTTCATATGAAGATATATAAGTTTACCCTTCATTTATCATTGTATAGATTTTGTTCTCATAAGGTATAATGTATTATTAATCTAGGGTAAAGTTAAAAATAGGCATAATTAATAAGTTGTTCTGGTGAAAATATTAGAAGTGATTTATAAATAAGACATGAAAAGGATAACACTGTCTTGGTCCTATTGATTATGGATCCCATTTCGGTGCTAAGCACCTGGATGAGCGCAAGGCACTAACCATGAAGTGTACCGTTTCATTTGATGGGCAAATCGTCTTGGCCGTTAGTTGGCTGAATTTTAATATCAGCTGTCTTTATCGGCAATTTCATTAATCCCTTAATGAAAATCACTGTAATTCAGTCGTTATGCAAAGAAATCAAAGATTTTGTGGATGCATAGCTTGATAACCAATAATGAAGTCTCATCTGGCTGGATACTAATTATTCTTTTAACACCTAAATTAAGGTAATTTCATATTCAGATGCTGCTAGTGACAAAAAGATGATCTTATTACGTCCCGTGCCGTGGTGTGTCTCTACACAGCTTGTTGGCTGAATTATAGTGATTTTCATTAAGGGATTAATGAATGGGAGAATTTCAGTTAGCCTTATTTCAGCCAACCCATAAAAAAATCCGAGACTCCACTACATCCCTTAGGTCAAAATGAAATTAAGTTTTGTGGGTGAAACGACAATGATGCCTTTCCTTTATTGTTTTCAAAAGAGTTTTTTACAAGACAAATAAATACATTTACAAGACAAATAAATGAATTCAAAAGAAACAACAGAATTAACAAGAGCATTTTAGTCATTTACAAGATAAATAAGGGAATTAACAAGACAAATAAGGGCATTTACAATACAAATGAAGATATTTATAAGACAAATAAAGGAATTCAAAAAAATCCATGGAGTTAAAAATATTTTGATCATTTACAAGACAAATAAGAAAATTCACAAGAAAACTAAGGGAATTTACACAATAAATAAGACAATTCACAAAATAAATAAAGTAAGGCATTGTTGTTTTTCACCTACAAAACTTAATTTTCTTTTGACTCAAGGAGGTGCAGTAAAGTTTCAGATTTTTTTGAAGGTTGACTGAAATAAAGTCTCATCTATTGAGGCTAACAGAAATTTTCCCTTAATGAAATTGCCCATAAAAAATTTGACAACTAATATTAAAAATTCAGCCAACGGCCAGGATGATGTGCCCATCAGCTGAAATGGTACACTTACCATGGTTTGCACCTTATGTCATGGTTTTAGATAAAGTCTACCCAGAACCGTGTCGGCCTTAGCTTGATCACTCCCTTGATCTTGACTAAGTCAGCCGAACCCTCACAAGTAGGCAAATAGCACAAAGACAAAGAGAACTTTTAGAGAGAAAAGTAAACTTAGAGAGAGAAGCTCTAAAATGCAAGGAACTTGTATTGCTCTTGGATGGATTACAAATGAGGGTGGCACCTCCTATTTATAGGCATCCACCTCCTCAACGAACGGCTAAGATCGATTACATCCAACGGTGGAGAATTATTCTCCAAAACCTTCCCTAGAAATATCTAGATATTTACATTTACAAAGGAGTCCCTAGAATTCTCTACACAATTCTAGTTCTATGTACAAAGATCTATAACAATGTGGAATTCTCTAGAAACCTCCTTAAGAGTATCTTGAGCACAAAATATCTTGTGTTCCCTGCTGTGCGTGACATTGCCCTCATCAAGGTGCTTAGCACCGAAACGGGATCCTATTGATTATAGGGCAAGGAGAGAGTATCTTCTTCCTCAACATTAGTTACCACATTAAATTTATCATATGTATATATTCCTATGATCGTATTATAAGGTAAAAAGAGAGATTTTTTTTACTTATTATTAAGTCACATCATTAAACTTTTCATTTCAATTGACAAGTTTATCTTTCATTTACTGTTGTGTAAGACATGCTCTCATATATTCCCTCCAGGTGTAAATATAAAACTCATTTGATTTTTATTGGAGAAGTTAAAGAAACTAAATATGTTACTTAATCATAATATATGTTCTATATCATTAGATTATATAGAGTAGTTTATAAGTTAGCTAGACAAATTAGTTTGAAGGAAAAATAACATATATAAATACTTTAAAATAATTTATTTAACTTCCTTAATCTCTCAAAAAGTCAATTGAATATTATATTTAGAAGTTGGAACTGTGATAGTAGTATATAGTAGATATTAAATAGGAGTAAAGTTGAAAAGTTCTTGAATTTTAAAGTAGATTTAACTAGTTTTAAGATTTTTTGTGTTCATGTAAAACATGTTGAAAGTGACTTATAAATCGAAGTAGAAGAGTATAATTTTACCTATATATAATTTAGGGTTAGCACCATATTTGATTCTTGTAGTTGACAATCATTTTGGTTTTGGTCCTTAAAGTTTCAAACATGTGATTTTAGTCCCTCAAGTTTATTCTATTTCGAACCGTTAGTCCTATAATTTGAAAAGGACTTTGACAATGTTAAGTTTGATGATGTGGCATTAACTCCATTAAAGTTGCTTAAGTGAGCGGCTAATTGGACAAGGTGACCAGATAATTTTGCTGACAAGATAAAAAAAAAATTTATTTTTAAAAAATAAAAATTCTTTTCCATCTACTGCCCCTCCCTCTTTCCTCTCCCTTCTCTCTTCATCTCAGAAAGGATCTGCGGCCGGCAAGCGTCTGCCTGAAAGCTTTAGCAAGGAAGATCAAGTTGGAAGAATGTCCAACTCCTCAGATGAAATTAATAGATCTCTCTTGCCAAAAGCACAAAAACACGCAGAAATTTTTATTTTTGACAAAGACATAGTAATAGGATATATTATCTTTCAATCGAAAACAACTTTGCTGATGTCGATCATTAACAACCCCAATGAGCAATAAATAGAAAGCTCACTCCTTTCCCTCCAAAGACTTTTTCTTTATTCTTTCATATTTTTTTCTGCGGAATTGTTTGTGTGAAATTTCTATGTGGATTTGTGCTTTTGGTTTGATTTCAGGATTACATGTTCAAACGTTCTAGCAGAGGCTTCTGAGAGAAAGAAGAAACAAAAGAAGAGAGAAAAGCTTAATTTAATCAATCCCAAATTAAATTCTTTCAGAGATGGTCGGGGTTCTTGCAGAGGTTCGCCGGCTGCAGAACGTTCCTGAGATGAAGATGAAAGGAAGAGGGTGTGAGAAAGATGGAGAAGGGGCAGTAGAGGGGAATAAATTTATTTTTGGGTTAAGGTGCAGATTTGCCAACAAACTATTACACGATGAGCATCTGGCACAAAAAACAATTGAGGGTACCAAAATTACCAATCAACAATTAAAAAGTGAAAAAAAAAAAAAAAAAAAAACACAATTAAGGTGCAAATTGGCCGATGAACTATTACCCCGTCACTGTCTTGATGTCTCCGTCTTCCATTGATTGCCACAGTGTCGGCGACGTCAGCGTCTCCAAAGCTTCCATTGTTGCTAGGTGTTTCACTCACCCTCTTGAACTCATCAAGGTCCGTATGTAGCTTCAAGGCGAGAATCACTCACCGAAACCAAATCTAGCAGTCCATAACTTTCAACCAGCACACACCTTGCACCCTGGTTCCATCCCTCCGATGCCACAAACAGCAGCCGGCGCTGCCACAGTGCCTGCTCGCATGGGTCCCATCTCTGTTGGTGTTTGTCTGATCCAACAAGAAGGCTTAACTGCTCTTTTCTCCAGTATCTCCTCACCGTCCTACACCAGTGCCTCATATTTTAACGTAATTGTGATAATTATTTTTTTAATAATTATTTGGTACTTTTTTTCACTTGTTAATTTTTTATTGGTAATTTTAGTATCCTCAATTGTTTTTTGTGTCAGATGCTCCTCAAGTAATAATTCGTTAAGCAAATCAAGACGTTAACCCTTTATTTTTAAAAAAAGAACAAATTTTCATTAGTAAACAAAATTACCTTATGGTCTTGCCCAGGTAGCCACTCACATAAGCTCTTTAAGGGCGTTAATGTCATATCATCAAACTTAACACTGTCAATGTCCTTTTCAAACTACAAGGACTAACATTTTGAAACAAAGTAAATTTCAGGTTTTAAACCACATGTTTGAAACTTTAAGGACTAAAAACAAAATGAATGTAAACTAAGAGGAGTAAAAATGGTATTAATCCTATTATTTGTTATTTCTGAACTTCTCAGCATGATCAGCACTTCTCACTCATTGATCATTCGTATACTCTCTCGGTTTAAAATATAAGTGAGAAAGTGTGAAGGGGTTTTGTTTTTTTATATAAGCTAAAGTTTGGATTTCAATGCTCATTTATTGAGTTTTTTTCAATTTTGCCACCCTCTCATTACTGTTTTTTTTCATGCATATTTTTATGTTTTTCATCCTTTTTTTCCTGCTTATTATCTCTCTCACATATTCTCTTTACAAACTAAATAAGGGTCTATTTGGGGGAAAAAAAAAAAAAGAGATACCGTACATATTTATTGCTTTATATTTTAAATTTGATGGAGTATTAAATAGAGATAAAGTTCAAAAGTTACTCCCTTTAATATTTTTTTCTAATATCATGATAATTAAATATCATGATAATTAAATTACTTTTTTTTTTGCAGCCATTATTTAAAAAAATGAGAAGAGAGAGAAATAGAATAGTAGTTGGAGAAAATATGAAAGAGAATGTAATATGGGAAAAAGATGAGAATGGATAAAATTAATTAGGTATAAAAATAGTAAAAACACATTAAATGTTCAAAAACTCCAAATAAGATTTTATAAAAATGACAAACACAATTCAAAGTTTATATGGTTAACTTCTTACAAAAAGACCATAGTAAGTATTAAATTTTAATACAAAGTCAATAGAGTATAGCATTCTTCTTGATTTCCAGGAAAAATATTAGAAGTACCGTATAAACAACTGATTGAAAATATCGGAAATTAACTTTGGTTTACCGCGTGGCCCTTTTTTATTGGCATCTTATTATACTACGTATTACTTTATTATTTGACGAGATCTTCCACAAACAATAGAAGTCCTGCCACCTGCATTAACTTTGATGGTGTGGCTCATTTTTAAAAGAAAAATTATGCTTTTTTCTGAAAAACTATATTAAGATTTTTAACTATGTATATAGTTAATGAGATTTATTGGTTTTTATAATTTTTAAAAGAAAATTTTAAATTGAAATTAAAGAGATGAAGTATTAGAATCAAGGTTGTTAAACTCTCGAGTTCAAGTAAACTCGTGACAAGAATGTAAACTCAGATCGTAAACTTACGAGTTTACGTTTATTAATAAATAAGGGTTAAAAGTATAAAATATGAAAATGACAATAACTTAATTTCAATATATTTTAAATATGAATAACTGAAATTAAATCCATTAACATTTATAATTAATCATATTTAATAAATAAATTTCTATGAAGTTTATATATAATAAAGTCATTGAACATGATCAAAATAAATAAAATAACATGAGTTTAAGAATGATTTGATGTAATTTGATAAGGTAAAAGCATAAAGGCAATAAACTTAGTATGTAAACATGTGGGCTTAACCGAGTTTATGGCTAACACGAGTTTAAGTACAAACTAACTCGATTTTGTAAGTTAAAAACGTAAAACTGATAAACTTAGAGAGTCAACTTGTGAATTTAACAATAATAATTGGGACATAATTAATCACGTTCATTAATTATGAGTAAAATGGCATAACCATTGAGATATAACGTTTCCCCCAAAATCTCCAGAAGCGGCTTCAGTTCACTTCTCCCTCCCATCCTCTTCCCAAACTACGTCATTTTTTACGCAAACAGTGCAGCCCATGCCCCTCTATTTTTTTAGGGTAATCGGTGGATACTAAAAAGATACTTTAGGATCTTGAAAAAACACTTCATGATCTTGAAAAATTAATTTAAGATATTGAATGTTACTAAAAATATATTTCAGCATATTAAAAGGTATGAAAAAATACTTCATGATGTTGAAAAAATATTTCAAGGTACTAATTGGTTATTTTTTCAACATTCTAAAATAATTTTTTTAAGATCATGAAATTTTTTTTCAGTGCCAGTAAGTATCCTTAAGTATATTTTTAGTATCATTCAGTTCCCGAAATTTTTTTAACACCATAAAATATTTTTTTCAAGATCGATTAATATTTTTAATTATATTTATAATACTAGCTAGTACCTTGAATTATTTTTCAAGATCATGAAGTGTTTTTTTTTTAGTATCGATCAAGATCTTGAAGTATCTTTTTAATACTCACTAATACACTATAATAAAAAAAAAAAAAAAAAAAAAAAGAAAGACATGAGCTACACTATTTGCGTCAAAAACAACACAGGTGAGAAAGAGGACGGGAGGGAGGGTGGGGGAGTGGACACCGGTTCCAAAATCTTCAAATTGAACAAGGGTGCTCATTTAGCCAGCAGGTGTCAGATCAATCAAATCACAAATTAAAACAATGCTCTCATCGTCAAGTTTTATGTTATAATCATGATTCATGAATTTGAGGCTATTTTGTACTTATTTCAGCTATATTAGATTAATAATTCCAATACTTAAATGTCATCTTCTCCTTCTAAAGTACGGGTGGCCAATTATGAATGTTTGTGTCCCCACACACACTCCAATATATTTATATACCCCTCCCATCCATTTTATAATACCATTCTGGTCTGTGTTGTCTGTGTTAGTCTGTAAGAAGTCTAGTTTTATCTCGCATGTTAGGGTAAGTTTGGTTTGAGAGGAGGGAAGGGAGAGGAGGGGAGGGGAAAAAAATGAGGGGAGAGAAAACTGTAAAAAAAAAAAAAAAAAAAAAAAAAAATCAGTTTTTTGGGGCCCACAATTTTCTCCTCTCCTCCCCTCTTTTTCCCTCCCCTCCCCTCCCCTCCTCTTCCTTAAAACCAAACTTACCTTTAAGCAGTGGCGGAGCCACCTTATGGCCAGTTGGGGCTCTCTTATCTTATGTATTAATATATATGTATCGTATAATATTTGATTTTGGCCACTAATTTAGCCCCAGATAATTTTTTGTCTTTTCTATAATTATACTCTTTTTTTGGGATGTAAGATGAAAGTAAAATTTTTTGTTTGAGATACCTATTGAAAATATTAGTATCATCTTATATCGATATTGTTCATCTTCATTTTAAGGACCAAATTAAATAGGTACTCAAAATCACTTTTTTCACCTCACTCCTTTTATGAAAATTATTCTACATATTTTTATCTTTCTAATGAGGGTAATATTGTGTTGATTAGTGAAAAGTTTGAGATTATGATTCCGGAAAGTCTTGAGTTTTGACAATAGATGACTATATATATTTAGAGGATGATCAACGGCTAATTTTAATTGATTTGGATTTATTATTTGGTTGTCTTATGATTTTATAATGAATTTCTCTTTAAAAAATAGATTATAATAAGTTATTTGCTTAATTTGAAATTGAATCAGATTTGTATGTTTTTTTAAAAAATATTTTTTGGGTTCATATTATATTTCTTTTATTTTCTCCAATTATTTTGTTTTGAGGTAAGTGGGATCTGATTTAAGTGTTAGTTTTGTGGATTGAATAGACTATAAGAATTAATGTTTAGTGAAACAAGATAGTACTAGTCATTAACATTGATATCAATATATATTCACCAAATTTTTTGTAGGTTAAAAAAATGAGTAAAGATAAACAGAAAAGCATAAATGTCTTCTTTAAGAAGAAAATAACTTCAAAAAGTGATATTTCTAAGAGAATAATTTCTGAAAGTGATGCATCTTCTAATAAATCTCCCTCTAAACGTCATAAAATTTTTATTTACTAGGTTATCTTTTGATTTTTAATTGTGGATTATTATTTATTTGTATTTTTAATGTTATGCGATTTTATTTAGTAAATAGTTCAATATGTTTATTTTTTTGCCCGGGCTAAAATAATTTCCTGGTTCCGCCACTGCCCTTAAGGAATAAAGATAAAACATTTAACATGAATACATTGAGAGTCCACATACCATGCTAATACTTACATGCTTGTACCTCTAATTAGAGGTATAAGCATTTTTTTAATTTTTTTCAATTTTTTTATAAGTTGTATTTGTTTAGATTTAAATTATATCTTTGCTTCCTAAGATGTTTTTGGCACCCAAGTATCTCAAATTAATTAATTTTCAGTTTGCGCATGTATCGTAACACCAAGTATTATAGAAATTAATTAATTTGAGATCTTGGAAAGTGCCAAAAACATCTCGAGAAGCAAAGATATAATTTAAATCTAAATAAATACAATGTATAAAAAAATTTAAAAAAAATGCTTTTATCTCTAATTAGAGGTATAAGCATGTAATAAGCATATAAGTATTAGCATGGTATGTGGACTCTTACATTGATCCAATTTTTCTAAGTTTTCCCTTGTTTAAAAATAAGTATTGAAGAAAAATATATTATTGATACTTATTTTTCTCACCTAATCACAATACATGCAAAATTAGAAAACGGTCATTAATGACTCTCTCAAAATGTATTTATACTTTGGAAAACAAATTCTTGACCAACTAAACTTATAGTAATAAGCATCAGAGTGGTATAAATGCCTTCTAAAAAGTATTTCTTATCTTTTTTCATAAAACATGTTGATAGTTTTAAAGAACATTAAAGGTTAAAATGCAAAAATATACATGCATTTTATCTATATCTGTGTCCGGCACCATATACGATATTACTTGGGTGCAACAGTGCCCATGAACATATCTAAATGGAGTAAAAATGTCAGCTCCGTCAACCAAGTCATACATTCATTAACTTTTGATTTTGTGGGCCCTGCAATAATTATTTTTAAGGGTTAAGGTATAAAAATGCCAATATACTTTTTCCAAATGTGCATTTGGCACCACACACACGCGCGCGCGTACACACACACACATATATGTATATGTGTATATATATTTCTTGGATTCAAAAATACACATCAACTTCTTCAAACAGAACAAAATGTTATATCAAAGGTACCACCATACATGTCTGTTAACACTAATTGGTCAATTTTCCCATTTGCTAATTTAGGTAAGAAATAAGGAAGATATTTTTAGCCTATTAATATTGTAATTAACCCAGATAATGCCTCTCTAGTTAACTTCTTTTATTTTGAATATTCAAAGGTAACAAGCTATAACCACTATATATGCCTAGATCATTACAATCAACTTGAATTAAAGCTTGTAAATTCTCACAAGAGTCGATATCACCTTCAAACCGTGTTTTGATTCTAAAGCCTGGTGAGCTAGATGGTCCACTATAGTGTTGGCTTAAATAATGGAAATCTGATTCAACAATATATAATCTTGTGACAATCAAAGCAAAACCTAATAGTGAGAGAGAGGGCAATAATCCGGTGGCATTAGGTGAAAGAGTGAGAGAGAGGGCAAAGAGAGGGAGGAAGGGTGAGTAAAAGAAGAGAGAATTGACAAAGATGAGAGAACATGAAAGAAGGAGGCATTGACACGTAGATAAGTGTTGGTGTGTATTTTTAACAAAAGAAGTGTATATGGTGCAAGATGCACATTTAGTAAATGTACATGGGCATTTTTACACCTTATTGGATTGACATTTGTAAAATAATGTTGGGTCCACCACAAAAAGTAACGGACGTTAGTTCAAACATACGAGCTGGCATTTGTGCAAACCTTTTGTAATCTTCATTTGCATTTTTAAAGTTAAATGATTAAAATTAAACATTGTCAAAACTTAAAAGACCAAAAGTTTACTTTAATCCCTTAATTAATACTCACGACATGAGTGTTATTGATGCAATAACTTGTCCATCTATAAACTTTCTTGTTTTTCCCCTATTCTTCAAATTAAATTTATCAATAAAATGTGCATTTCTGTTTTAATCCGTGACTATATATGTTTTTTTTTTTAAATATTTATATGATTAAAAAAGAAAAATCCAGTTTTATACAAAAATTTGAAAACTAAAATTCTCCTCAAATAACATACATGTGAATATAAGTTTATCAAGTCATTGTTAATTTTTAAAATTCTTCAAAACTACGGTGGATTGAGAAAGACAAATGCTTATATCAAGCTCATTATATCTATAATGTCAATTTTTTTTTTTTAAATTAATGTCTTGTCTTTTAGATATAAATCATATAAAAAATAGGACTAACTTGATGACATAATAGGTGTAAGTAACATAAGTTTTGTCTGATTAAAAAATCATTAATTAATAAAGTATTGCTCCAGATGAACTAAAATATCTCTATTTACTCACCCATTAGAGAGTGGAGAATAAATATAATTATAATTAGTTGAAATTGAGAGTATTAACATTAAGAATATGAATTTTTAAGTTTTATTTTTTCTATTCTTTATAAACACTTTTTTTATTTTTTCATCAGCTAATTTAGTACTAATTATACTAATTTTTATTTCAGGTAGCGGGGTCCATCAAATAAATGATGGTTTTGATATATCCTTCTCTTTTTAATACTTTCTTCCAGTTAGTTGATGATTGATCAGTCGGGACAGTTGTAATTAATATATTTTATTTTAAGCATAATTTACATTCTTTGAAAATTCAGAAACATTTATTGATTATAAATCATTAGAAGAAAGAAAACAAAAAATTTGAAGCATTAGTTATCCGTACTACTCCTATTTTGTGAAATTTCAAAATGCTGACTTTTTAATTTATTGCTAAAAATATATATTTATTTCAATACGATTCCTAACGATATATGTACACCATAAAAAAAACGATATTTTATAGCGGTTGAAATTGCGTATTTGTAGCGACTTTAACCATTACAAATGATATTAATAGCGGTTTTTTGTCAGCAGAAGTAACTGTTGCATAAGAACATGTGAGTCATGACTCTTCAGCCCAGCAACCTTTCAAGTCTATATGTCAATACATCATGAAATGTTGCTTGAATACCCATAAAGAACTTTTATTTTCTTCAACGTCGCGAGGAAGATTTTCTGATTCAGTTTTGTGAGGGTGAATTTTGCTGATTAAAATTCATTATGCTCATTTAGGCACATGTCTTGACGAAAAATCTTTCCTCGCTTGAAGATGATATTTTGACTTGCCTTGTTTTCTAAGCATCATGTATAGCACATTGTTGCATACATTTCTTTCAAAGTGCATGACATCAAGACTATGCCGAAACAAATATCTTTTTAGGTCCAAGGATACCAAGTGGCTTTTAAGCTTTAGACTTATGCCTTAGATCCAAGGTTTGAGCTTTTGGGGAGGCGCTCTTAGGAATTAATTTCCCAAGGGACAAAACCCCTAGAGGAGGGGACAAGACCTGCCCCAGTGGGGGCTGGCTACCGCATAAGCGTCAGAGCTAGGCTCCGGGGATAGTGGTCCTGCGTCCCGGTGGGGACTCCGGTGGTGGGCCATTACAAGCGCACTTAATTAGAGTCAAAACTTCAAGCTTGATACACCGTCCCAACACTAGTGCAAAAAAGGGCTTTAAGACCGCCTCATTTAGAGCGGATTATAGAGGATCCAGTCTAAAAAGTATGACGTGGCGTTAGTAAATATAAGGAACTTTTTGAACCGGATTATAAAGGATCCGGTGTTAAAAGTATGACCTAGGTGATAATTTCGTAAATATATAGAATACTTTTAAGACCGGATTATAAAGGATCCAGTCTTAAAAGTATGACCGGTGGCAATTTCGTAAATATATAGAACATTTTTAAGACTGGTTTATAAAGGATCCGGTCTTAAAAGTATACTTTTAAGACGGTTGTTTCAAACAACGAGTCTTAAAAGTGTTTTAAAAAAAAGTATATTTGGTGGCAATTTTGTAAATATATAGAACACTTTTAAGACCAATTGTTCCAAAAAATAGGTCTTAAAAGTACACTTTTAAGACCGGTTGTTTCGAACAACCGGTCTTAAAAGTGTAAAAAAAATGACCGGTGGAAATTTCGTAAAAATATAGAACACTTTTAAGACCGGTTGTTTCAAAAAATAGGTCTTAAAAGTATACTTTTAAGACCGGTTGTTTCAAAAAAAAAAAAAAAAATCGGTCTTAAAAGTGTTTTTAAAAAAGTATGATCGGTAGCAATTTCGTAAATACATAGAACACTTTTAAGACCGGTTGTTTCAAAAAAACAAGTCTTAAAAGTATAGTTTTAGGACCTTTTTTTTTTCAAAAACCAGTCTTAAAAGTGTTAACAAAAAAAAAAAAAAGCTAAATTTGCTAAACCTGTTAAGTCTGAGAGTTTGCTTTGTCTTCTTGGTAATATAACTTTTACTTAGTTATAGATTCAACGAGTGTCCTAAGAGCCTCACGAATCAAATCCTCAGCAAGAATGCCATCCTCTTCCTCTAACCTACTCGCAATCTTCGTAAGTCATTCCAAGAACCACACAATCAAATCCTTAGCAACGTTGGCGGTGAGATGCTTCGAGAGTTTTGCGATGGCGTCGACTCCAATCCTCAGCAACAGTGAAAACGTTGACGGCTCCTTCCTCTTCGATCTATGACTCCTCCCACACCTCCTTCACACAGATCCGCTTAAAATCAAACCCAGATCTCTTCTTGCGTTAGTCTGTTTATTCCTACCTTGACTGCTCATGCTCAGATCTGGACTTCGATTTTGGTTGCTTGAAGTTTTGCTAGCATCGACAAGAGGATTTTGCTCAGATTTAGTTGCTTTAAGCTTGTGATTTTTTTGTAGATCTAGATTTCAATTTCACCTCTGATTTTATATTGATTTAAATTTGATTTCCATAGTGAATGATTTCTGTTTCTTGTTATTTTTTCTTATTTTTGGACTTTGTAATCATCTTTTTTGTTTTTCTTGTTGTTGTTGCTTCCAATCTTCTCTTGGTTCTTTGTTGCTGATGACGTAGGGACATTCAAAATGTTGCCAGATCTGGTGATTTGGGACCAATTGTTTCATTTGGGTTTTTTTATTATTATTCGAAACACTTTTAAGATCGGACATTTGGGACCATATTTTTAATACCGCTCGGAACGAGACTGGTTCCAGATCCGGTCTTATGAGGTGTTTTTTGTTCGGTATTAAAAGACTTTTTTTTACTAGTGCAATATGCACATTCCACCTAGATAACGTTCCTAGGTCAGGAAAGTCACTTATTGCCACATTAAGGCTGCATTCAAGTTGAGCAGTGTCTTCTCGTGCGTGTCATATGTCTCAATGCCAGCATTTCACAAGTCCAGCAATAATTCCATAATAAGTGGTTGGAGATACATATATAATATAATATAATATAATTAATTAATTACCTTCACATCCTAATCCCATGCTTCATCCTTTGGAACATTATTCCAAGTCCTGAAATGGATGGGGAACTGCAATCAATTCCCACCTAGCTCGTTTGGATAGCGGTTGAAGAGGTGACCACCATTCTCGATCGTTTGGTCTATGGTATCATTCCATGGAACTATGACACATGGCCCCTCCAACTTATTGACATCAACCATGTCCAGCCTCCTGGTGGTGATGTTCCCTTGCGCATATGCACAATTTACCATTTTTTTATTAAATTTAAATACACTTTAATTAACCGTATGAAATTTAAATATTACATTTATTAAAATAATAATCAAAATTTACCTTTGACTTCAATCTCAAACCCGGTCACCCACGAAGACGACAATCAGGGGTTCCCCTGCTCCAAGAACCGCTCCATCTTGCTAATGAGAATGTTGAAGTCAAACTCTTCATTTTGCTCAAAGTCGCTCAAACTGAGCTCAACTTCCTCATGTAGAATATGAGGTGGTAGGGCCACCTCCTGTGGGGTACGTCTCCTTTGGGAAGAGTTGTTATGGTTGGGTCACCTCCTGTGATAACACGAGGACATTTACACCCCCGTGCTGCCCTCGATGGCCCATACCAACGCCCCCTTTACTATTGCTCCTGGTTGAGGCGCTCTGGCACGTATCACCTTCTTCCCCTTCTGTAAATCTCTTCCTTAAGCCATAACTCCATAAATACTTCAGCTAAACATCACAAGACAACACGTGAGAATCAAATTTGCGTGGTTAACTGTTTGGTGGCGGCTTGAGTTTAAACACTTCAACTGTAAAAATTTGTAGCGATTTATATATAATCACTACAAAACATGAAACCCTACCTCGTTCACCTTGACACTTTGTAAGGTTTATATAACCGCTACAAATTTGATTGACTCTTTGCATCCTGTTGTAGTTTATAGGAGTAACTGCTACAAATGTGATTGACTCTTTGTATTCTGTAGCGGTTTATATAGTAATCGCTACAAATGTGTGCATTCTGCAGCGGTTTTATTACAAAAACCACTACAAATTTAATTATACGATAGTTGAAGATTTGCTCACCCGATTCAAACTCAAAAAGCTATACAAGATGAAGCAGGTGGATTTTATAGGAATTGGCACAACAAGCTTTATGATTATATAGTAAACACCATGAAGCTTGTTGCAGAAATTCCTATATAATCATTCTGCTTCATCTTGTATAGCCTTCCCAATTTGAACTGTGTCAGCAAGTGTTCAATTATCGTGCAACGACAATTAATGAAAACATCAATTATCAGAAGAATTTGCAGCATGAAGGTAAATATTGGTTTGAAAGTAGTTGCCAATCACATGAAAAAATGGAAATGTCATGTGCTTGGTATCATGTTACATATCACCCTTCATATGACCGAGAGAGCTCTATGGAAAACTCAGGCCACTAGGGCTCTCTCCTAGTTATATGGCCCGTGATACATAATATGATACCAAGCACATCCCATTTGCTACTACTACAAAAAGATGATTTAAGATCCTCTTTTTTACCCGTTTTACGTCTTTTTTTGGGGGGCACGCCTATCTAGGAGGCGTAGTAAGATAAGACTTAGGGCATTTAAATAAATTTTGGATGACATAGTGCTTTAAAAAAAAAAAAACCCCCCAAATCTCAGGTTCAGGGGGTTGGCTGTGGAAGAAGAAACCACAAGAAGAACGCATCAACAATCTAAAGAAAAAATGCAGAACGAAAAATTGATATACTGAACCTAGGAATCAAACTAAAAACTATCAATAAGAAGCCAGGAATCAATCCTTATACACAAAATGATATAATCAAAACAAAAATAATATCAAATCTACACAACAAGCAAGGATTTCTAGATCTTAACCACCATCGAAGTTTTCTTTTAAAAAAAAAAAACGCTGGATAGAAAATTGGTGATTGGCGCCACCATCAAGGAGACTTCCAAATATGCAAAAATTGGTGTTCAACCCTCTCAGATATGAAAAATCAACAAGAGCTTCAAGCTAGTGTCTCATTTAGATCTATATAAACTCTGAAAAATTTCCAAATCTGGAAAATTAGAATGCAAAATACTTAGAATAATGAACACTTACTGGTGTTGTTTTGGATGAAATTGATGACGGCGTCTCATTCCCAAGTACAGAATCCGGCGATTTGTGACTCCACACGTTTGATTTGTGACTTGCGACTTGCAAATCACTGACAAGGAGGAGGAGCAACTAACTGGAGTGACGGCAAGGAATTGAAGAGATTGAAGGTGGAAAGGGCTAGGGTTGAGTCCAGAGTGAGAGCGAAATGAGAGGGTTCGAAATGAGATAGGGTTTGAGAGGTCACGGGGTATGAATGAAGTCTAAGAAGTGAAAAGTTGTTTGAAATCATCACTTGGGCGGTCCAAGTACAAAGACGATATGGCATCCCAATTATAATTAGGACACGTAAAGTAGGCAAAAATATTGCTTTTGGCGTTAGACGTGGCGCCGGATTCACTTTTGATATCCTAAATTTAAATTAGGAAGCCAAAAGTTCTTTTTTCTTGATTAGGACGCCAAAAGCCTCCACATACTTACAAACATGCCACCGCCTTTATTTTTTACTTTCCTTTTTCAAAAAGGGACGTCTCTTAGGGAAGTAAACATCATTTTTTGTAGTAGTGTGCATTTTTTCATGTGTTGGCAACTAATTGAAACCAATGTTTAGCTTCATGCTACAAATTCTTTTGCATAACAAAATTTGATTAGCTGTAAAGACTTGAACTTTGTAGCAGTTCTGTAAGTAACCACTACAAATGGGCAATTCTCTTTGCGTTTTATAGCGGTTTCTCGGTAACCGCTACAAATGTGCAAGACTCTTTACATTTTGCAACGGTTTGTACATACAACTGCTACAAATATTCAGATTCTTTACATTATGTAGCAGTTTTTCCATTTAAACCGTCACAAAAAAATGCCACAACTTTCACTCTATAACGCGCCTAGCTAGTGCCACATTTGTGGCGGTTTTTGAAAGTAAACCATTACAAATTAACTTCTATATAATTGGCGCCAGCTTGGCATCATATTTTTTAATGGTTATTTTGTGATAACCACTACAAAGGTCTTTTTTAACTAGCACACCACTTGGTGTGTGTTGTTCCATTGCAAATTTGTAACAGTTTAGACCGAAACTGCTATAAAATTTGATATTTGTAGCGGTTTTTTTGAACAACTACGAATCATTAGTTCTTTTGTAATGGTAGTTATGTACATTAAAAGCATATTCCGACTAATAATTTTTTGTATATGGTTATAAAGGAATTAAATTATTTTTTAAGTTGATAAAGATTCACTTATTTGATAAGAAGTTAGTTCCTAACTCCAAAGGTCGTTGGTTCAAATCTTACTACCAATGTGAAGATTTTATTAATGAACATTCTGAGGTACCAAAACTACTTTTTGAACCATGGCTTTGATGGCCCTGAAACCCAGATCACAATGTGAGATCAAATGTTTATTTCGTAACCATTGTATATCCAAAAGTAAAACACAATTTTTATGTTTTTGTATGGTTTCTTTAGCCCCTTCTCTCACCATCCAAGTTGATTTTGGATGGTAAATATCCCACTTTAATTTTTTATGTTTCAATAATTTTTTAGTTTATTAATAAATTCATAATTTAAAATAAATATAATCTTATAATATATACTTTTTAAAAATATATTAATCATAAAAATTATTGATTAAGAATTTAAAATGTAAACTGTCCAGAGATCAGATTTTGGCTATACTCTCTCTTAATATCTCTCTTCATATATAATCTTATATTTGTCAATTTGATTGTCCATTTGGCGACCCATAGCCAATTGTGATACTGAACTAAATATATTATTAAGTTAATTATTAATGATCTTGTTTTAAGAAATATTTAAGTGATAATAATAATTGTATGACCATTAAATCAAATGGATGGATGTGAATGTGTATGGAGACCGAAAAAAAGAATGAAGATAATAATACAAATTCAAATTGAAGCCTTAACCACTATCCACATCCCATTTCATCTTTACTATTCTCTTCAGTCTTAAATATAAGATATACTTTATATATAGTTCAATTTAAACTTCAAAATGGGTTTTATAGGAGTAACTAGTAAATAAGCTAGTCCCTAGTGACTTTTGTCTTTATATCATTTTATTAAATATAAAATTTTAATATGATAGTTGTGCAAGAAAACAAAAAAAAAAAACCTACTTTTTTTTACTTCAAATAAAATGTCAGTTTAAATATCTTGCGAAAGCAAGGAGCACAGATATCACTGGCATGAGCTGTCCATGAGTTTTATTTTATTTTATAAAATATTTACTCCCATGTTATGTTTATTTTACATGATCAAATTTCAAATGTGAGATTCCAAAAGTAGCCTGGATATATAGGATAACCAACAGAAACCAAAAATAAAAGAGAGAAGTAAAAACTACTCCACAGCATTAAATTCTTTCCTCATTTATCTAAACAACTCTACCATATTTCAAAAGATCTAGCAGGTTTCTTATACTTTCATATATATATATATATATATATATATATTGGCATTTTTCCTTTTACAAGAGAGTTTTACAAAAGAAGGGGTATAATGGGAAGTTTCGTGATTTTATGAGCACATTTGTTCTAATTAAAAAGCTTAGAAATTAAATGCATTATGTATGCAATATTGTTTAAGCTGGAATATCAATTAGAAATAATTAATAATGAACTAGTTCGTTTCATGTAATGGAACATCCCATAACTTTGATGACATTAAATTGGTGAATAAAAATCACACAACATTGAACTTAGCTATATACTATATAGTTTGGATTTGTCCATTAATTATAAATAATATTTAATTAGTGGATTATATGGTTTAAAATATATTTAACATGAGTAATATATCAATCATCTTGTTGTTGTGTGTGTCTATATATATATATAGACACACACAACAACAAGAATATAAAAATGAATTTAGATATAAATTGAATATCTTTTTTTTTTTTTTTAATTTATTATTTTTTATGGTGACAGTTAAGAAATCATTTTATTGAATATATTAAATTTTATATAATAACAACAATAATAAATCATAATAGTTGAAATTTGATTTAAATGATATGAAATTAAAAAAAAAACAAAAACAATTAATCCATAGATTGTGAATGAAGGAAGAGAAAGGTTCATCAAATGAAAGAATAGGAGAAATGTGGTGTGGTGTGTAAATAAAAAATAGTGGCGTATATATATAAGTAAACACATTTTTTAAGTTAATTAATTTTTAAAAAATGTGTACGCGCTTAAATTAAGTGAGAATTACAAAAAATTAAAGTTCTTTAAGTGGGTTCCTATATGTGTCTTTTATTATCAGCATTCGTAGGGTTGTCAAAAAATAAACAGAGAAAAATAACAAACCCTTTATGTTTAATTCGATTAATAAAATGTCAATACACTTTTTTCGACAAAAAGTTGCAAATCAAATTTGTATAAGATAAAAAAATATATATATATGTAATATCCAATCAATAAATGTCTAGATACTTATACAAACTCATTTACACATTATTCTTCCAAGACAAGACAGATACATATACGCAATTAGATCAATGAAGAGATTCATTAACCAACTACAATTAGTTACACATATATTTCAATATGGCATTAAGAATAATTTATTATATGCAGTATAATATATTATATTTTAATTTCATGGAACATGTCCTCCTTAAGAACTTTAGTCATAAAAAAATTTAGAGCTCATCATGAATTTCCAAAAACAGCCCTAAAAACTTTGAATTTAATTAATTAATTAAGAGGAGGAGGAATTGGGGGAAAATGTAGAAGCAAAGAGGGATGATCCTATCTCTAAGAAATCCCAAAAATGTGATATGACAAAGTACAAACGAAACCAAACTAAGAAAAGTGTTAAAGAGGGACGAAAGGAACACAACATCATTTTAATTTTGTGAAGCTTAATAAGAGCAACCAAACCACATGATACAAACATCCATTCATGTCTCATTTAATGGAAAAAATTCAATCTCCAACGTCTTCTTCTCTCTTTCTCCCTTCTAATTAATGCTCCTCTTCTTTCATTATGTTATGCGTCTAACTTTCCACACCACACCACACCCACCCACTTTCAAATTTACCTGAAAATATACACTCCCTCCTACCCTAATTATAAGATATAATTGACTTTTTTTTAGAGAGAGTAAGGAATCTAATTAAATTACTTTAGAGTATTTTTATTTTTATTTTTTTCTTCAAATTATTTAGTTTGACTAATAAACTAATATATAATTTAAGGATTCACAATATATGAAATGATTAAATGACTTATTTAGCTTCCTTAATCTCTCCAAAAAAAAAGTTAACTATGTCTTATAATTAGGAACGGAGGTAGTATTTTTTAACATCTTTTCAAAGGTATGTGTTTTTCTAATTTGAACTACTAAAATTATATCTCAATGGTCCTGTATTAATTTTTTATTTTAAAATATTTAGATTATTAAAATCTAATTTAAATAGTCCATGTTAGATATGTGTGTGTGTATAAATATATATGTATATCCATAAACATATTTTTGAATATACACACACATATATATATATATATATGGGTTTATCGTTTGTCATGTCACTTGACATAAGGTTATGTCAAATCACCCCAAAACTACGTCGTTTTGGGAGTTATGAGAATTAATGAAGGGTATTTTGGTCAAATTAACACTCTTCATTAATTCCCCAACACTCAAAACAATGTAGTTTTGGTGTTAGGGTAATTAATGAAGGGTCTTTTGGTAAAATTCATATAATAAATATAAAAACAAAAATACCAAAACATCTTTCATTAATTCCTCTAACTCCCAAAATGACGTAGTTTTACGGTGACTTGACATAACCTTATGTCAAGTGACATGAAAAACGATAAACCCATATACATGTGTGTGTGTGTGTGTTAATATTGATCATAATACATGCATATAGTTTTTGGACAAAAAAATCTAGGTTGGTTAGATTCTATTTATTTGTTTATTATTAAAAAAAATTAAACCACTCAAATCTAATTTTAGTGGGCTGCACACAAAAATGGTATAATAATTTAAAGGTAAAAGTGTACCTTTAGTCTGTTTTTTTTTTTTAAACAATACCTTTAGTCTTTTAACATTATATAAAGTTGTAGTTTGCTCCGTTAACTTTAAAATAAGGTCTTTTAAATCATTTATCCCTAGCAGTTGTTAATAAATGTTGATAGTAAAATTTTGATGTTGGCAAACTATTATCAAATACTAACCTATAAAGTTTTATCTTCAAAATAATTATAATTGTTATAAAGAATCATCTTTTAAGACCAATGATATTAGGCTTAACGGATCCAAAAGATGCATTTTAAAAGTTAAGGGATCAAAACAGAACCTTGTATATAATAAGAGAATCAAATGTATATACTTTTTTTTTTTTTTTTTGTCAAAGAATGTATATACTTTCACCTAACTCAAATTGTTCATATTGGAATATAGCGTTTAAATTAATTTTATTCATTTTTTAATCTAAACTCAAATTTGTTGATGAGTCGATAATATGTGCACTTGGTCCAAAAAAGGGTTTTTAGACCGCCACAATTAAATCAGTTATTCTAAATCAAGTCTAAAATGTATGACCGATGGCGCTTTCATAAATAGAAAGAACTTTTTAAATTGGTTCCTTTAATATAAAATCTAAAAGATATTATTTAGACTAGTTTTTCAAACAACCAGTCTAAAAAGATTTTTAAAAAATGTCAAATACTTTTTAGATTGGTTGTCTCTATAACCTAGGTCTAAAAAATGAATCTTTTTAGACCTTATGTTTTGTTATAACCAGTTTAAAAGATGAGGAATTAAAAAAAAAAAAAAAATCTTACTTTTAAGACTAGTTTTTACAAATAACCGGTCTAAAAGGTAAACTTTTAAAACCATTTTTTTATAAATAACCGGTCTACAAAATTAGCCCAAATTAAAACTCACTCTTTGAATCCTCTCTTTGTCGTACTGAAAATTGAATTTCCCTCTATGAACCTCTCTTCTTGTCATGATAACTATGAGCTCTATCACTTTTCTAAACTGATCCATCACTCTCCTCTTCTCTTTTGCAGCTCATTTTTCTGTCATTAGCTCTGACGCTAGTGTCTATTGTGTGGCCTCATTGTTGCTTCTCGTTTCTCTCTCGACAAGCTAATTTTGGTAAGCTCACTTTATGTTAGCTTAGCTCAAAGGCGATGCAATTTCATTTGCTTAGCTCAAAGGCATTTCTATCTACATTTGTTGCTTTGTTGATCAATTTTGCAAAACAAGAAGGTACCTTTTTGTTTGCTTTGCTTAGCTTGTTCCAGTAGAAAGCAATAGGTATTCTTTTATTGCTTAGATCAAAGGTGTTTCTTTGGGGCAAGAGATCTCATCCGTTGGATGGTGCCTATGGAAACTCAACTTATTTAAATATCTATTTCTAAGGTTTCTTCTTGTTTTTTGGGTTTAATTTAGACCTAGCTAGCCGTGGAAATGAAAGTGTTTTTAGTGTGAATTTTGTTTTATATGGTGTTTGATGGAAACTATTTCTTTTGATGGAAGCCATTTCTTGATAATATATTACTATTTCATTCCAATGAGTAACTGTTCGTAATAGGTGTGGTCCTTCAGTATAGGATTACTATTAAATAATATATCCATTATTTTATTTTATTTTATATGGTGTTTTAATGTCTTGTTGGTATTTATATGTTTGATATATGGTTTTTCTTTCCATTCAATGTGATAATATGTACCTTTTATGTTGGCATAATGTATGTTAAATCTTTTCATCAATATGAATTTGAATATGGATCACAGTTGGATAAAAGCTAAACAGGTGAGTGTTGAATATGTTAATGGGGTAAATGAAATTTTAGAATTTACTAAAAGAAATGCCGATGATGATAGTGAGATGTTTTATTTCCCTTGTGTAGAATGTTTAAATGAGAAGCAACTAAATATTGTAGATATGTATACACATTTAATTTGTAAAAGATTCTATAAGAGTTATATAGTATGGGTATGGCATGATGAAGAAATAAAAATGTCAAGTGCATCTCAACAGGGGAAAACGGCCTTTGATGATAATGACACAGATATGGATGATCGGATAGAGGACATTATTTGTGATGTAGGAGAAGAGGTTGTGAGCTATCACATGCATATGGTAATATATACAATGATGCAGAGAAGCTGCTTTATTCAGGGTGTAAAAAATACCAATTGTTGAAAACAATATTGAAATTGGTAGGCTTGAAAGCACGACATAGATGGAATGACAAGATTTTTTCAGAAACACTTGAGACTTTTAAGTACATGCTTCCATATGATAATTTTTGTTGGGACGCCAAAAGGCTTGACTTTACTACCTCTCACACACAAGCATCCCCTTGAGAAGGGACGTTAAAAAAAAGCTTAAAAACAGACGTTAAAAGGTTTTTCTATAGTAGTGGACTCAACAAAGGTTAATTTGGGAGCATAAAAAAACTTTTGCAAATTGGTTCACACAAAAGGTTGAGGGAGAAGAATGTATTTCTAATACAATAAAATGGTTAGTACGTGATCCTGAAGTTGATGTCATAAGTTGGAATTCATATGTGATCAATGGTTATACTAGGGTTGTACAAAAAACCTGGTGGTCTGGTTGGTCCAGTCTGGCCCGGTCTGACCCAATCTGAGTAAAAAAAATTGATCCAAGACAATTTGACTGGATCGGACCAGACCGGACTGATCGGGTTGGACCGAACTTCGGTCTAGGGGCTTAGACCACTTGGGGATGTCCGTCGACCCCTTTTTTTCGTAAATCACACACAACTGTGATCTAGGTTCAGCTACTCACTAGAGTCTAGATATCTTAATGTGCTTTTTAACTTATAAGAATCACTTTTCATTAAGTCACTTTTTATTAATTTCGAAAGTCAGGTGAAACCAGAGCTAAAATATTGCCTCCCAAGAAGGCAAAAAAATTGAAAAAAATTGGACTGCCAAGACTGGTCCAAGAAGTCCGCCAGTCCGGTCCAATCTAGCCCAACCTTAGGCTGGTACCAGACCAGACCAAACCTCGGGCTAACTTGTCCAACTGAGGTCCTATCAGTCCAGACCTCGGTTGACCTCCAATCCAGTATGACCCGATCCTTGGACATCCCTAGGTTATACCTTTTACACGAAGTCCCTAGATGATAAAAGCATCATCCAAAACAGTAGTGTTATATTAGTGGCTGAATCTATGCACTTTTCAAGTTGATAATATAAGAAGCCTAAATTGGTCGTTATGCCTTATTATAGGGTTATTGAAGAGATTTAGGTGGTAGATTTGTTAAAATTAAATTTCTCATTTTCAAATGTAAAAGGGTTAATGTCTATCATGGTATTTAGATCGATCAATTATGATTTACATTAGTAGATATTAATAGAGTTTTTAGAGATTAACCTTTTATTTTAGCATACCAAGTGAAACAAGTGTTCTATATCACGGATCAGACAAATAAAAAGTGGTCTATAGCACTCTAAGGAAAAATGATCATTCATAGTGGTAAGGAAAGTCATTCAAAATCTGATCTTCCTGAGACTCCTTCTTTTTTAAAGGGTCTACCGGAATTCAATGAAGAAGACAAAGAGAATAATGAACACAGCATAAAAAAAAAAATATTATGAAGGAATATAGGAGGATATCCATTTATAAAAGAGGGAATTCATCAGGTAATAATATTCATCTACAGAATTATTTGAAAAGTTTAATGGTTTAACATTATACTCTTCATATGTTCTTAAACAGTGTTATTAATTATATTCCTTTTGTTTGTTTGTTTTTTGTAGGATCCTCCGGAGAGACCAAATGGGCATGATAAAAGAGGAATGTTGTTGGGTGAGAATCTGATGAAGACATGGTGATAGATATGGGAGGTATCTTGGGTTGTACTTTGTGATAAATGATAGTTGTTAATTAAATATCAATTTTGTTTTCACTTGAATTAGAATATTGTTGGGATTATATTCATTTAATTTATATATTTATTTCCAATAGTTCAATTTGTATTTGTAATTCATATTGAGTTTCTCAGAGCTTATAGCTTAAAGTACTATCTTTTTGGTATTGGATTGGATAGTGGTAAAAGGAAGAAATAGAGTTGATGTGTGAAAAAAGAAAAAAACGGATGTTATAAATAGTAGGTTCAAAAATACTTTTAAAATCGGATATTGTACACAACCGGTCTTAAAAGTCATACTTTAAGACTAGATATTTTGTGAATCCGGTCTAAAAAGTTCAAATTTTTAGACCTCGTATAAGCCATGTATGGTCTAAAAAGTCCAACATTTTACCCTTAATATTTGAATAACCGGTCTAAAAAGTATTTTTAAGACCAATTACTCAAACGGTCTAAGGAATAACATACATTTAAGATCGACTGTATCGAGATCGGATCTAGAATCGGTCTAAAAAGCAATTTTTGCTCAATCTAAAAAGTGATTTTTATATTGGTGGTGTATTCTGTATATTTTAAGGATGCAGGGGATTCAAGAACAGCGGTTTGCCTTTCTTTCTGAAGTGATTGGACATTGTCTTTCTTTAAAGGTGATTGAAGCATCTACTTGCAAAGGGGCATTATTGGAAACTTAGTTAGGATTTTAATGTTGAGTTTTTGCATTTTCCCCCTTTGTTGTGTTTAGTTGTGACCATAGCTTTGTGCCTTTCTAATGTTGTATAACATAAAAAAGAGTCGATTATTAAATACATTATTTTTATTTTTATAAGTCATTTTCAATTTAAGTTACTAAAATCAATGGAAATTAAATCGTCAGATTGGTACGAGGAAAGTAGTTAGGAGGTTAGAAAATTTTAATGAGTTTGATTTTTTAAAATTGAAAAAGTAGTGTTAATTAAAAAAATTCAATCATTTTTCTTACTCTTTAATCTTACATTTTTTAATTAAAATTTTATGTAGCCACTTTTGCTTTTCTTTTAAATAAAGCTAATTGCTTCCCCTCCCATTCCCTCACACCAAACAAGCCTGGAAGTAGGAAGAGGGAAAAATTTTGGGTATTGGATTTAATTTTTCTTACTCTTTTATCTTATATTTTATTTAAGTGTTAAAATATTGTAACCTGACATCTCTAATGTTTTTTTTTTTTTTTTAATCCAACTCATACAAAATTTTCCCCTCCCTTCCCCTCCAAATCCCTCATACCAAATATACCAAAAACTCATTTACTTTTTCTAAAATTTGATAATTTCTTAACTTTCTCAGTATTAAATATAAATACTTTAAAAGGGGGAAAAACATACACAAAGTGTAACAACGGATAACGTGGGAAACTAGTAATAAAAAATTGGTAATATCCTTGTAACTATTAAGACTAAAATATTTCTTCTCTTTCTCCATAATGAGGCCAAAGTGGTATTAATTTATAAAATATGGATTTAAATTTTACTCCATACCTTTATTACAAGGTCTTCTAGCATGTCTCTCAATGTAACATCAACATGTCTACAATGAAATATTGTAATTTAAAAATGAGTTAAATAGCAAATTTGCTTCGGATGTTTTTACTAAAAAGCAATGTTGCATTAAAAAAAAAATTTAGGTTAAATGTCACCCCAGAAGTTTTAAAATGTAGCAATGCCGATACCATTAAAAAACCAACATTCACTGTTAAAAAATTAACGTTGACCATTAACTTTTTAATGGAAAAGGGTAATAATGCTACGTTTTAAGACTTTAGATGTGACATTGAACCTAAAAAAATTTTCAAGACAACATTGCTCTTAGGCGTATACTTTCAAAACAAATTTGCTACATAACACTTTAAAATATATTCGTGACACTACTATAAATAAGGCTTTTAACATATGTTTTAGGCCTTTTAACATCCGAAAACAGGGGGACACCTATTCCAAGGATGTAGCAAAGTAAGGATACAACGTCCCTAAAAAAAGGGATGTCGTAAGAGACTTGTAAGAGACTTATGGCGTCCCTTTTTTTAGGACCATGTAAGTTGTTTTTTTTTTTAAAAAAAAAAATCTTCAGATCCTTTGAACCAGCGGTCGAACAAGAAATCAAAGGAACTAAACTAAGACAACACAAGAACTAGAATCACCATATATAAGAAGTCAAACCAAATCGAACAAATAAATAAACAAAAAAATCCAAGGAGTTAGAAATAACAACAACTAGAATCACCATAAATGGCGAGCGAGCAATGACAAGGCTCTGGGATGGCGACTTGGAACGTGAGGTTTGCTTTTTGCCGTCGTAGATCTGAAACCAAAGCTGGAATATTTAAAGAGCAACGATGAGATGGGATGGGCGAGCGGCTACAGGACGGTGACTGAACGCGAGGTTTGCTTTTCATCGTCGCTGATCTAAAACCAAAGCTAGGATGTTTTGTTAAGACGGCGAGCGAGTGAGCAACGACGACCTAGAGGATTGAAAGAAAGGAAAGAAGAGAGAAAGTAAAGGCAGAGATTAGCATCGAGCCAGTAGGTGAGAGGGAGGCATTGAAGGTGAAGAGTGTGTGTGCAGAGAATGGGTGAGATGTGTTCATTCATTTCGACTTTAGTCTCTTTAGGCGTCCCAGTTATAAAAGGGACGCCAAAAGTAGTGCTTCTCGCGTCTCTCTTCTAAATCAAGATGCTAAAAGTGAATCTTTGGCATCTCACCAATTTTAAAAGGGATGCCAAAATCCTCCACAGAATTACAAAAATGTCATCATCTTTATTTTTACTTCCCTTGAAAAAGGGACGTATTTTAGGGAAGTAAAATCCATTTTTGTAGTAGTGTGATATATGTAAGAGCAATGTAGAATGCCGACCCACGTGTGTGATGTCCCATATTGGCTACGGAGGGGAATAAAAGACATCTTATAAAGGTCCGGATACATCTCATCTTGATGTGTTTAAAACCGTGAGAGGTGGCGGACCCTAAAGCGGACAATATTGAAAGTGAGGCGCTAATATGTTACAATTGGATTAAAGTCATGCTTGGGTTGATGTGGACCAATGTGCTAGTGAAGATACTGGGTCTCAAGGGGGCGGAGTGGGATGTTACACAAAACACTCCTATGGTTCTTAATGAAAGACATAATTAGCTAATTTGATGATATTAACTTAAGTTAGTTAGTATGACTTTTTTTTTTTTTCCTAAAACACCTTAATTATCTTTCTTGATGCCCACATTCCCTCTCCTATTTGATTATTGTGGAGGGAATGTTAATAGGGCTAATTTGAGAAAATAATGGTAAATATATTAAATAGGTCTTATATTTATAATCAATATCAACATCTTAATTATGTTATATATTAAGTATAGCAGGAGTATTAAAAAAAATGTGCACATAGAAACTAAATTCTCACGCATATTTAACTAAGAGAAAGTGAGACACATTGAACCGACATATGAAGAATATAAATTTTTCCTAATGCATATGTGCATCTTTAACTTAATTAATTAACGGAGTCGGATCTCTAAAATCTAAACAATTAATTAAAAATTTTGGCTCCTTCTTCTTTTTGTTGATTTGAACACTTATTTGTTCATGTTAGATGTGTCTGCCCTAAAAATCTCTGAGAAAACAAACAATGTGTAGGTATAAATGTAAGTATTGAATACATGTTTTGCAATTAAATGAGATTTGTTATGAAGTCAACATCATATAAATGATTAGGTTATCAATCAAATTTGTTTAAATAATAATTGAGATTCACTGTCTCCCTCTTCAGAGTGATGGGAGATTAAAACCACAAGTGGCCTAAAACAAATAATCAATTGCAATAATATATAATAATAATAATAATAATAATAATTTGACCAAGGACACACTTTAATTATAAAATATGTAGACTTTTCAACCTCTATGCTATATGTAGTAGTACTTGACTACTTGGAGAATTACACGTGTTTTTTTTTGACTCTTTTTAAAATAAATATATGATTAATAAGGACGGAATCCTAATTCATATAATTGATATATGGCCTATCTATCATATTAATTATTGTTGAAGAGTTTTTTTTGATAAAGTGAGTAGTTTTTTTTTTTTCAAATAATAGTTTAGTTCAATGATTTGGCCTTAAATCCCTTAATGATAGAGGAATTATACTTTTTAGGGTTGGATTTTCTCTACACAATATAAAGTGAAGATAATAATGGGATATCATAAAAACTGAACTTTGGGATATTATACTTACCTTTCGGACCTGGGAACTCAGTTATTCACAAATAAAAAGAGCATTGAAATATGTGATGGATGAATAAATAATAAATAAATAAAAAAGAGTAAGTCAAAGTTCAACAACAAAAAAAAAAAAAAAACCCAACTCAACATGGTAAAAAAAACCAACCAGATATGTTCTTAAAAAAAAAACACACACAATGAGTTTATAAGTTATCGCATTATAAAGTTTTTTTTTTTTTATAATAAATTTAAGGGTTAGGAGTCTATTTTGCCTCGAAAGTTGTCACGATGAAGTAATTTTGCTATGAAATTTTTGGGATGTAATATCACTAGAAAGTTTCTAAGTTGTAAAAAAATTTCCCTGTCCATTATCTCAAATAATTTTGATGAGTTAGTTGACCAAATATCTTTGAAAGCGACAGTTAGCATGTCATCAACATTATTTTTATTAAGCGCAAATATTTGCCCCAAAAGTTTTCACTCAAAAACAATAATGCCCCGGAAGTTTTTAATTCATAGCAATATCACCTTGATAGTTATATAGGTTAAATTTGAATGTTAGTTAACCGAATATGTTGAGATAGAAGTGTGAATAACAAGCAAGAAGAAGAAGTTAATAAATATGGAGGAGGAGCTCACATTTATCCAGAGAATAATTAAGAAAAAGATTCAATCACTTAATGTAAAACACATTAAGGATAATTGTCGAGAACAAGACCATCAATACTCTCTATTGCCATTCCCTTGTGACATCAAGATAGGCAAGTAGATTTTCTCTTCATCATACAAGATGTTTTCACCTCTTTGATTTTATCTTTATCGTACAAGATGTTTCACCTCTTTGATTGTCTTTAATCCTTCAGACATGATGCATTTTTTTCTTACCTAAGTGGTTGACATATGAACATGCCAAATAAGCATATTAGGTCAACTAATAAGTAAACTTAACCTGGATAATAGTAAAGGTGAAATTGCTACGATTTGGAAACTTCCAAGGCAACATTACTTCTCAGTAGAAACTTTTAGAGTAAATTTGCACTTAAACCCAATATGAAAATGCCATAGATGACACGCGGACTACTAACACATCATGCTTGGTTGACTAATGGTCAAATTTAAGCGGGATAAACGGCCATAGCAAAATTGTTACGATCTAGAAACTTCTAGGTGGTGACATTGCACACCGAAAAACTTCCATGACAAAATTACTCTATCATAACAACTTCTAGAGAAAAAGAGACCCTTAACCCTAAATTTAAAATTTTATATGATAATACAAAACAAAATTAATAATAGTCATCAGAATCACAAAAGTATATAACAATTAGTATCACCATTTAAACATTTGCAATATATATACATCATTATTTTACATATTTAAAACGTAAAGTTATTTAGTCTGTATATGGGAGTTTTAGAGAGAGATATAAGTTCTATTCCTAAAATCCTTTATATAGGGTATATTTAGAATAATTCTTCTTAAATATGTTTATTTATATCTCTCTCCATTTTTTTTCTTCATTTAATATCTCCACCATTAGATTAAGTTTTAATTGTTGAGATTTATTCTATTTACCATAGTGGAGTTTTATTATATTTAATATTATAATAATATTTTTTTATATAGTATTGAATCTTAACTATTAAAACTTGATTTAATGACAGACAGATTAAATGAAGAGAGAAATCAATGAATATATTCCTCTCACATGTTTTCATAATTACAGTACCTATGCTTTTTAATTAATGTATATCATATTGATAACTAATTTAAAAGATTAAAAAATTAGTTAAGTTAATTATTTATTAAGAATGTATTTTGGTTTATCTAAAGTACCATTTTTAATTATTTACGTTGGAACTATCAATCAATGAAAATCCACTTAATTTGTAAAATCTATAGATCATAGTTTTAGAAGAAAAAAATAATTAGAAGACAAGATTGAAATTTTATATTTATGATCAAAATAAATTTACTAACTAGTTCTTACATATAGGATAAGATGAAATATCAATCAATTAGTAAATCATAGACTCTCAAAGTACGTACACCATCTAGTTTATCGTGTATTCATTCACACACACATGTGAGCGTTAGGAAACTTGAGAAAAGAATAATTAATAATAATTCCAAAATTTTGTCCTGTAACAACTAAATAAAAAGAATTAATATCACAGCTGGTTAGACATATGTGGAGAATAAATTATATAATTTCATAGTCACGACATTCACTAAATATTCTTGATGGTAATATAATAATGAGTAGTCAAATTCAGAATTTGGAACGTTTGGCTATTATATTTCCTTCTCCGACGGGAATTATCTGTAAAGAGGTCCCAACTCTCCAATGGCTTATGAAAAGTCATTTTATAGACTTTTCTCCTTCATCTCTACTCTACACTTGAATAAATCATCCTACTTAGTATAAATAAATGAATAAAATTAAATTAGTGCAGGAAAATCAAATGGGCGTAGACTTTTTTGTGTCATTCTCTTTTACTCCCACCGATTTTAAATGTTAGAGTGAGATAACTAATTTACTTAGATTATGATAGTTATTTGTAAAAAATGTTTTCATTTCTTAAAATACCTATTTTAATAGTTTAAAACTGCATCCATAATAATAATAATAAAAAACTCTTACATATGTGCAATCAATATGAAGATTTTTAGGGAAAAAATTATTAAGTTTTGGAGACAAAGTGAGTTGAAGTCTTATATTTATGACCAAAATAAAAATCATATACACCGGCTCTTACATTTAGAACCGAAACGATTACTTTATTGCAATATTATAGTAGATTTTTTCCCTATGACAACCTTTTAAATGTGGTTAATTTATTATAGATTTGAGAGTTATGAACTTCAAATGAGATAATTATTTTTCAGTATGATTTTTGTTTTCTTTTACAAGATTTGATTTTTTTTTTTTTCAGCATGTCAATTAATGCACATGCATGCATGGCCAAAACAGATCCACACACAAAATATGATAGCGAAATATCATACACTACAACTGCATATATTGCCTCCTTTGATTTGATATATTCATAAGAGGAGTAGGACAATTTGATGATCATCTTTTGAGGATTTTATACCTCAAACATTTTCTATATAAGAAAATTATCAATGCACTGTAAATTAAATATCTTAACTGCACAGTAACTTATTTTGTTAAGATAAAGCTTTAACGACAGTTATTTTATCATGATTTTTTTAATATGATACTTATTAATAATGTATGCATATAAAGTTCTAAATATATGGATTAATTTTTTTATACAATTTAAATTTTTCAAATAAAATTATGATGAAGAAAGTACGAAGCAGCATCAAATTGATTAAAACAATATTGGCATTTGAAGATAAAAAAAAGATATGCTTTTTTAAGTTTGCTAGCTAAGAAAAATGCATGGGGCTTCAACGACTAAAATAAATAGTTTTTGGCATTACATAAAAACCCATATCTCTCACAAATATACTATTTTATTATATAATGAGTGGATTTAATAATTATATAATACTTTCTTGTTTCAATTTCTTGAAAAACTTTTGTTCGTGCTTGTAAGTAAGGATCTGCTACAAGACCCACAAGTGATATGAATGAGGGCCAAGGGGGAACATGTTGGTAGCTTACATAAATGGCCATGAGTTCTGTTATCTCAACTTCCAACCATCCTTTCATTTACATAATTCTCTTATATATAATTTCTAAATTATAACATGGATTCTCATCACAAGAGGTATATACGTTTATTTGAAAATAGTCGAAAAATATATATTTCTGAGATTCAATTGTCAGATTCACACCATGTCTATCATTCCATCTCCCTTATTGATTGTTATGATTCACTATATATATATATATATATATATATATATATATATGAGATTCATTTGTTAGATTCACACGATGTCTATCATGCCATCTCCCTTATTGATTGTTATGATTCATTATATAAATCAATCAATTGAAGGATATGATATGAAAATATTTGTAGGCCAAGAGACTTATTCACATTTATGTATAGAGCCACAGTTTTAAAGGAGACACACCCACAAATAGGATAATTCATATGAAATGACAATTATGGACCCCAAATATATGTGGCCTAACACAGACAGGAAAGTGAGGATAGCACAAGTCACCATTGACAAGCTTGGCATCTACATAATTCTAATTAACACCAATATGAGTACCGTTCACCTTTGGTTTTTCCTAGCTTCCATCTAAAAAGAAAATCCTTTTTATTTTTCCAATTAGTGCAATTTATAATTATTCAATTATGAATGGTTCACCCATTGGACTAACTTCTTTAATTAGTTGCACTTGGATAATTAGGATTTCATGACTCTTTCCTCACACAAGGGCTCATCTAAGTTGTACTACAATTATATTGTACTATTTATTATTTAAGTCATATTTAATCATATTACACAGACGACCATGGCAATTATTTGATGTCGTTGAAACATTTCAATCTTTCTCAATATGCATTTAATTAAATACAATTGACTTCCTTACTATGAATTAACCAAATTTTTTTATATATTTTTTTGCTAGGCACAATTATTTTTATTGGAGGCAATCAAGTTCGATGTATTGTCGGTCACTAAATATAAATACCTTTTTCAACAAAAATTTGAATCTTAGCTCATCACTTTGCAAACGACTAAACCCTTTTGCTAGATTTAACTCTGTTGGTTCCTAGAGCATGTTTGGGATAAATACATAAATTACTCATCATATTTTGTAAAATTACTTGTAGAAAACAAAAAATCCTTCAAGATGCCTTTGGGTTATTATTAACAATAATCATAGGATTGAACTTTAGTAGTTAAGTTTTTGATTGTATACCAGCCCCATGTTAAGATAAAAACGAAAGGATAAACACTGCACCTATGATTAAGATAAAAAAGATAGGAAAACTTATACACTTCAATAATATACAAAATCACTTTTTACTACTCATGTACTTCTTAACTCAGCAATTATTAATGCATTATATAAAGAGAGAAAAAGATTACTTTTTGCAACAAGAGCATCCGAGGGTAAAAACTGCACACCTAACGGTAAGACCAATAAATGTGGTGTATTTAATTGGTACTCTCTCAGTACGTGTATTTGTCAATGTGGTAGTAGAGAGAAACCAAGCTAAGGGTACGTAGGGATATATTTATTTTGCGGAAGAAACCCATCTCCATTAAAAAGCACTGTATAATACACACACACACACACACACACACATGGCACTGATGAAAGCAACTGTTGATATAATGAAACCATACATGTTGATGGCATAAGGGATTGACTTTAGGGAGTCACAGGAACACATTCTGAAGAAGATGTGTACCAAATAGAAAATTTAAAGCAAACCAATCGTTGGTCCCCGCATATATTGGTCAGTGTGGTTGAATGAAATAAAGGAAAATACATATATATATGACAAACACAATAGTCCAAATAAATTAAAAGGATGACTTCTTTTATTTTATTTTTTTGCTTTTCTTTTACCATGAACCCTATGAAGCCACAGGTGAAAATTAACTGGCCTAAGAAAGTGCTTGTTGAAACATTTTGCAAAAGGAAACAAGAGTACAAAACAGAATAAAAGCAAAGCATAGCAGAAATAAAGAGAGCATGACTGCTCGCTGACTCTGTTTGAGAGAGAGAGAGAGCTAGGTAGTAGCCAGAGTGAAAGTGAACATCCCCCCTTATAAGAGGGTATTCTGAACTTTACAGCAATAATTGAGTGATGATGGCAATAAGAGTCAAAAGAGAAAGATGCAAATCAGACTTGTTGAGGGGAAAAGGAATTTGGGATTAAAAAGAAAAGGAATACATTATAGTTTTGTGGATATTGCGTTTTTGTTCTATGTCTTCTATTCTCCAAAATAAAATAAAAAATATAGGGGAACTTATAAAAACCACAGTGCTTTAATATTGGGAAGCTAGCTAGATTCCCGGAAGTCATATGTATGTAGAGGGGAGAAGAAAGAGGAAAAAAAGAAATTAAGATGTCGTCAAGTTAACAATCATAAACAAAATATATGTATGGGAAAATGTTAGTGTATGAGGAAAATTTGTTTGATGATTAATACAGAATTAACTACTCCAATATATTGTGCTTATAATATAGTTTTGTGTGTGTTGGTACCTTCTCAAAGCAAACTCTAGAGAGAGAAAGAGAGAGAGAATATATTGGGGAATGAAAGTCTCCGATGATTCTGCCAGACCCTACCTTTTGACTCCTCCAAATTCCAAAACAGATATTATTTTTTGTGTATAAAGAGAGAGAGTGAGAGAGATAGAGAGATATCCAATCCAATTGTGCATAATATATTTTGTTTCTGTGCTTCTTGTGCATGCAGTGGGATGAGTATATATTACATTATAAGAGTTCAATTTCAACATTCTTTGTGGATTCAAAGCAACAGCTCATGAGAGTATGGTGTCCAACACAGCTGTCCCAACCCTCATCTCTACGTGATTTATAATGCCTTTTCGTTTTGGCCCCACTTCTGTCTCGTGTCCTAATATCACTTTGGGAAAAAAAAATTAAAGACTTTGCTTCCCATTCTCTCTCTCTCTCTCTTTATGACTCAGAGGGGAGAGAGTTGTGAGAGAGAGAGAGAGAGAATGAGAATAATGATAGAGAAATATATAAAAGAAAGGTAAGAAAAATAGCTTTCGTGATTCCCAAAACCAAAGAGAGCAATATGGGAAGGTCCTTGTTCTTTCTTTTTCCCTCTCTGCCTGCTCTCTCACATATTAAAATGCTTTTCATTTTCACCAAAGCTATCTCACCCCACCCAACCATCCTCTCCTTTCCCTAAAGTTATATACTATTATATATATATATATATATATATATCTTCTTTTGCATGGAGGAATATTTCAATCTGTGTCTTTTCTTCTGCAGAAGATTACATCTCCACGTAATAAAGCCACATATATCCTCATAACTACTAGATTTGGGTAAACTTGGGACTTCCAATCTTCCATGCACCGTCTTTCAAAAAGTCGTCTCAAATTTTCAATTAACATAAAATAAAATTAAAATTCTATTATAGGCCACGCTGCTCACAAGCTGAAAATAATTGGGCTCATTTTTTTTTCCAGATTAATCTTGTGAGATGCACAAGGCCTTTACATATAATTATTTCTACAATTACATATCTCAGGTGGAAGCTAAAGCTAAGCAACGACCGTAAGCCTATGACAGCTAAATAATGGAGGAGGTCAGGTTTCTTCTTTTATGGTTTAGGTTAAATTCATATTTAATGATAACTCCCTATCGCTTAAAAACGAGAGATTAATTAGTCAATTAAATACTACTATAAACGAAAATAATATGGTCTCAGCTAAAATGTTGGTTATTTCAGCAGCAACTAGGGGAAATATATATTAAAATATCATTGACTCGATCATGTGACTCTATATATATATATATATATGAAGATGTGCTTCCTTCATTTTAAAATAACAGACTTCGATTGCAGGGTTCGGAGACCTATGTTTGTGACTTTGAAGACGATGATTTTCCTGATCTTAAGGAGCGCATCTCGGTGATTTCTTTGGAGGGGGTTTGAAGAATAATCAAGCTAATGTTTTAGTTGCCCAAAATCTAGAAAAGTCGGTAACTTCTAATCCATGAGTCTAAAACATTTTAAAAAAAAAAAAAAAAATACAAGAGGCTAAAGATAACCTCACAAATTTGCTGGATCTGTTAAACAAACGTACTTGAAACCCTTGATTCTTATATATATATAGGTAGAAATAAATGTAACCTCGTGAATCTGCATGGTCGATTTCAGAATAATGTACATTGCAAAGGACAATATATTATACTGGCATGCATGAATGATAACCAACAAAAGAAAATGCCCACTTGAACTTTGTCTACCTTGGCAAATATCACAGTTATATATTGCATAAAATATCAATTATTGTTGGCTAAAATTTACAGAATCTCAGTAAAAATAAGATATAAATGATCAGATTTTAACCTAGAAGCTATGCAGTCTAAATTTTGAGTTAAATTTTAAATGGGTTTGACATTTCAATTCTAGAAAGCTATACAGGAGTTGATATCGTCAAAATGCTTCTGGTAAGCATTGAATTTTCTTTGAAATTAAATTACACTCAGTTTTGTGGTATCCAAGTGTAAGAAACTATGTAAAGTAAAAGTCACTAATATATAGAAGTATAGGGCCACCTAAAAAATTAACATATCTTCTATTAACCTTGGTTCCATAATTGAGGTGAGATTTGTTGCTTGATTATTAAATCCGCTATGAAAAAGAATAGTTCCATCTAATCAGTTAATCAAAATCTCCAAACCATAGTCTTGGATCTTAGTATCTTACTGTTCTTAATTTATTATTTGCAAAACCAAAATTGGCAAAGTGTTCCTTTTATACCTAGTTGTGTTATAGCCAGATGTCATCAAAGCCAAAACCAAATCAGTCTGATATATATCAAAGAACGTGACCTAAATATTATAATACAAAGGATGCGCAGTTTCAAATTCTCATTGAATCCAACCTGGGATTATTCTAACGTATAACATAATCTCTTCAAATAAATAATTGAGGCATAGAGTTTTGGCTTCAAAATCCAGATGCTCTTGCTACCACATGATTTCTTAGTAAATAAATGAAATTTTTTAATTAGTGCATTGATTGGTGTAGGCATCAATTCTCTGCCACTCGCACCTGATTTGTACTGCTGGATACCAAGTCCCCACTAGACCAAATATGGAGGAATTTAAGTCACTTGGGACACATTTCAAAGAATATCTTAGAAAAATTAAAGTAACGTAAGGGGGCAGGGATGTCTGTAAAACCTGTAACATTGTTAATGTTTTCACGTGGCAGTATTATTATTATTATTTTTTCCTTTCAATAATATACAAGCTACTGTAGTACTCTACCTATAATAACTAAATAGACCATTTCCAATATTCTCTGGGTTTTACTTGAAATCATCTCTTTGTTTTAGGCAAAAGCACAAATGTCAAGGTTCAACTTCAATTATTAGGGCTTGAAATTTAAATTTATTAAATATTAGTAGAGTATATAGATTGATTAATGTCGCAAGAGGGAGACAAAGTTAACAGGGACCTTAATTATCATTGCCTTGCAAAACGTGATTTGCAAAGTCAAACTCCTTGATAGTAGTAAAATTACTTGTCCCTCTGATTAACGTGTAATTGAAGATCCAGGCATAAATATAATAATTAATTATTGTGTGGTCCTTCTACTAGCAACTTCTTTAATTAAAAGAGAAAAGGGTTTTCAAGGGGGAAATATCTTATTTTACATTTTTTTTTTTCCTTAACCCTCCTGATTAAGAGAAACACAAAAGTTTGATCTTATCATGCATACAAATTATATTCAGTAAAAAATCATAAAATCTGACATGCTAAACCCATATCCTTGAAAAGTTTTCACTCTAGCAAAAAGATCAATTATTAATGGGTTTGGTTGAAGAAAAGCAATTTCCCTCCGCAATACTAGCTTTTCTATCCATATCACATCCATCAATTTTTTTGCATAGTATTTGTAATAAATTAATCAGATGTCTCTATCCTTTAGGGAAGCAGATAGATTTATCACGGTTTATATCTATCAACATTTAAACTACATATGCACATAATACCACTTCCATATATAAGTCAAGAATACCCCTCACGGATACACACACACACACACATATTGTTTTTGTCACTTACGAAGTGTGGAGTATGTACCACTGAGCTAAAGGGAGCAGCTAGAATATAACCCAGGAGATTCCTCTCTGAATTCTAATTTCCAATACTTCAGGCTTATTTTGCTGAGAAAAATACTGTTTCTAAAAGCCCTATGTAGCAGCATCAGTGAACACTGAACAATTCTTACGGCAATAGGTAGGAGAATAGCTAGCTAGGTGTGCTACATATATGCAAATATATATAAATTAAAGGCAACAGTTTCATTAATTAAACTTTGAAGAAGGAAATTAAAGAAGAGAAGAAAAAGTGTGAGAAAGACATGTCAAAGTCCACTTTTGTTGTGTGATGGATATATGGGAGAGGGATTGAAGAAAAGGAGATGGTGGGGTCCAAAATTTGTCATCCCTCTTTGACAAGCGAATATATTGAAGGTGAAAGACCACCACCCTCTCTCCTAAAGAATGTACCGTGCAGTTTCCACCACCTACATACCCAAAGACTCAACCACCCCCACAACCCCATCAATCAAAATGAAATTATTTGAATTGACAACCCTCTTTGCTCTTTGTGCATACTTTTAATAATGGACGTCTACATAAAAACCCATTAATTATTTCCCATTCTAGTTGTCATTTTCTATCTTTTAATTCCAATAATTCTGAATATATTTTGTAACATAAAGTTTCACAAAAAAAAAAAAAAAAATCAAAACAGAAGAAAACGGCTAGATTATTATATCATGAAATAGAAGTTCATCAGAGAAGGAATTGGAGAATGTAACACACGCGCGGTTCTGAAGGAAGAGACGAAGATGTGATCCAAATGTATTGGCTAAATCAACAAATGGGTAGGGGGAAAGTCATAAGCCATCATGCATTATTAGAATTGGTACATGGAACAAAGTTGTACGCTTTGAAGTTGACATGTGAATGTGAGCATTGAGAGAGAGAGAGAGATGGTTGAGCATACAGCAGAAGAAGTGTGGAGGTGGTGGCAATGGTGGAGAGGTTTGAGGTGTGGTAACCTTATTATGGCCCATTCCTCGAAAAGAGAATAATAAATGCAAAGGGGGGGCAGAAGGATACAGTACTTTTTTGGTCCTGATTTGAGAGGTGAGGAAATGATTTTGTAATCGATTGCTTTATGATTGATGAACATTGAAAAAGTATTCATTTGACAGAGAGAGAGAGAGAGAGAGGGAAGTGGAGGAAAAAAGCCCTCTTTTTTCTCGATCTAAAGCTGCTTGGTGTTTTTTAACTTCCACTTTTTCAACTCTGACATTTCAAGACAATTGAACAGAGAAGAGAACTATTAATTAGAATTTTATAGAGAAAATGCATTGTATGCATGCCTTGGTTAGCCTGATTAGTGCAGTACCTTTGGTACTCTGCTTTGCATAGGACAGATCGGTGGCCTTTTTAATTACGTGTTCCCCTCAAAATTTTACTACTCGAATTATACTCTCTCTGCTCCATATATAGGATGTTTTTAGAAGAAAAACTTAGTATAAAATATAAGTCTCTTGTAATATAATTAATACTCATTTTCTAGTTTTATCCCTATAATAGAATGGTCATTTCCATTTTTCCCACTAATTAAATTTTCAAATGCATTTTCCAATAAGGATAAAAGTAGAAAAAATATTTAATTTATAATATATTTAATGAGTTAACTGTTACTTCCTATGAATTAGTTAAAGTCATAGATTATGGATCGGAACGGTAAGTTTAAGTTCAAATTCTGGAAATAGCTCTCCGCTTCCAAAGATAAGGATGCACGCATCTATCTTTTCCCAAATCCCACTTGATAAGAGCCTTGTATATTGAGTCGCTGCCTTATATCATGGCCTGAAGGGAGAATTGTTAAGGAAGAGTTTTGGGGGGGGGGGGGGGATGGGAGAGAGAGAAAGAAGGGTATGTTTTTGTAATTTTACATTGTGGGCGTGTGTGGGTGTGTGCATGCATGTGTGGGGTAGGAGTGGGATGAGAGACTGAGGTTTCACATCAAAGGCTCGTTAAGGGCCCTGAGAAGCGAGGCTGACATTGTCCTTCACGAAAGTCGCTGACTCTATTGTCAGCCCCGCATTTAAAGCGCGCTCTGTTTCTGAAATGTCCAAAGCACTTTTGTATCTTTGCACCGTATACCATGCCATATATACTGCCATTCTTTATCCATCTTTTTCTACTTTATTGATTCATGGTTTCCCCTTGGAGACACCCGAGTTTTTTGTTTGTTTGGTCCACAGAAATAATATCACATCGCAAGAAATTAGAAAAGAAGCTAGATTTAGCCTAGACAGGTTTTTTTTTTGCTAATCTGGGAAAAAAGGCCAGCAAACTCTCAAGGGCTAATTTTGGTTTTCTTTTATGACTGAGATTTCAACATTCTGTAATTAACAGAGACACATGAGTTTTTCTACTTAGATTTGACTTGCTAATGATTGCCTGCTATAACCAGGCTGATACAATACAGCCTTAACTTCTAAACAAGTTTCTGCAGACAAAATTTTCAGTTCCTTCTTTTTTTGGGCCTTCCAGTTTATGTGCCAGAAGAGGAAAAATTAAATTTATCTTTTGAGATATTTCATCATGGTGGTGGGATAGGATAGAAGACGAAGCAAAATGGTTGAGAACTTGTCAGGTAGTCTATTATATATTCAAGTTTAGAGTTTGATTTTGATCCCCAAGTGTTTGTGTTTAATTCTTCAGGGAAGCTACTTAAGCTTAATATGAATTTGAACTACTTCGTGGGATGGACCTTATGGGAAATGTGGTCCTTTCCAGTATTAATTTTTACTACCCAGAAAAGCTGAAAAAACAGAGATGTTTTTACTTGTCCACTGCTTGATCTTAAACCAAACCTTTAAGATGTAATGGGGACCAAGCAGGTAAGAAACAACAGATGGAAGAGGAGTGGTCCAAGCCTATTTTGCTGGACCAGACCCAACAAAAATAACTGGACTTAGAAGGTTCCCATAAGCGTCTCTCATGCCCACACCAAGACTTATACTATTGTCAGTCACTAATACTTTTCTATTTTGCTGGGTCCTCTCAGAACAGGGGTGGGATACGTCCTTGGTATATACCAACCAGGGGTATATCTCTAAATGCCTTCATGCTTGGTTAAAGAACTAACTCTTCAGGTTGTTGAGACATTTATTAATATCAACAACAAACAATAATTTCAACCAAGTGTGGTCAAGGGGACTACACACACTCACACACTACAATAAACAGAGAACAGAATGGAATAAGGCATAGGGGCTGGCATTATTTGCTTCATCAGAGCCTTTCATATTATACGTGTTTCATTGTGCTCTTGTGTGCCTTGGGACGTGTACGAACTAGAAGAATGGTCCTGACTCCTGAGTAGATGATATGAATACAAGGGTTTGGTTCACGAGGAATTAACCATGTCCAGTCCCTCTCCTATATTCAGCAATATTTCTTTTCGATCCATTGTTTTGTTTTTCTTTTCTCAGAAATGAAAACTGTGTTTCCCTCTTTTAACTTTTAATCCTCAGTTCCTCAAATTTCGCTTTAGATCTCCCTGAAACTCGTATAGGCATTTTAGCAGACACTTTGCCTGCAAAGTCTATGAGTGATGACTAATTGTATCTTGTTGAACAGTTTCCTTTACTTCGAAGAACAGTCGAAAGAGAACAAAAATCAAAACCAAAACTAACAAATCAACCAGAAGTTCGTCCAAAAAGAAATTCAAAAGGGCAAAAAGAGTAACCAACACCATTAATCATCACATCAAATTATTAAAAGGACACTGCCAATTCAATCCTGAAAATCTTTTCGTTCATTGTCTCCATCGTCACACCAAAATTTTGTAGACTTTCGAACTACATTAATTAATTCCTACGTACAAACATGCAAGAAGTCAAACACAGAATTCCTACCACGCAATGACGCAAGTCGATTTTATGAAGCCAGCTTCCGCCATCTTGGTAAATAATTTTTACAGTGGTTGGTAATTTTTTCACTCTACAATTGTACTCTAAAAAAATTCAATATTCATCTGGGAAAAAAAAATGGCCCGGAACTTAATGGGCTTGGTAGAAAAGGGCCCTTAAAGCTCCTTAGCAATATGAGTCCTTTTTTTTTTTTTTTGTCAAAAACATTGGACCTATGGGTATAAAACTTGAGAGAGCCTGAAACGTATATGGGCTTCTTGCCGTCTTTAGAACAAATCCATGGATTCCCCTCCAAAACTTTTTTATTATCAAAAAAAAAAAAAAAAAAAAAAAAGCCTCCATGGATTCAGTCTGAGAGTTTCTTCGAGCTCCTTACCTCCACATGATCGAATCAAAAGTATCAAGAGAAGAAATCAAAAGAGAGAGCAGAGAAGCAGACGCCAGAAGGCACAATCCTTGTGAAAAGTTGAAGGGATTGGAGGAGGCGGGAGAAGAAATCAACTCCAAGAAGTGAAGCACATCGAGGTAATTTCTTCTACCGCGATACTTCTTGCGTTGTTGTTAAATGATTCTTCTCCGACGTGCTCTGGTTGTAGGGGGATTTGGGTATATTAGGATACATGCTCTTCAGATGGGTGTTGAGCTCTTTGGAGCTGAAATTTTAGCATTTTTTTGTTCTCTCCGTCGTGCTCTGGATCGAATTACGGAATGTGTTTCTTAAGCTTTAAACTGAGGAATAGCTTATTAAGTTTCTGGAAGGATTTTGAAGATGATAATTCGAGTGGCCTCCCTTTGTGGTTAAATTTCTTTTGTAATTGGTGTTGATTGGGACTGGTTCCCTCGTGTGAGGAGGATGGTCTTAGAATTGTGGTGATTGTTAGATGTTGTATTATTGCTAATGTTGCTGATTATAGACGTTGCGCTGGCCTTGAAGTCTGGGATTTATGCGTTGTTCAATGATCATGACGACATGACCAGGTTCAGTTTTGGCACTCACATAAGGCAAAACTAGGGTGTTTACCATTCACATTATGCAAATTTACAACTAAAACGATATTTAACACTATATTACTCAAAAAACAAAAATTTCCAAGCGGAGCAGTAAGTATTTATCATGAGTAGTTTTAGAAATAAAATATTTATGAATTCGGTTATTAGGTTTAATTCTCCTATATTAATAGTATTATGTTAATAGAAAATATTGAAAGTTTAGAAAATTAGATGATTCCTAATCCTTCTTTAATACTGGATGACGTAGACGTTGCCTTGTCCTCAAAAAGTTTCCGGCTCTTGCGCTTGCTGCTCTTTGTGTGTTCTCTCTCTCTCTGACGGAAACTTCGGCACCGAATTTCTGATTACGCCGATCTCTGCTTAGAGTGCTGTTTCGCCACTGCTTCCATAAATGACCAAGGTTCCTCTACCTCTTTTTCTTTGGCTAGCTTGGAGCATTAAACCCTAGATTTTTGTTCGAATTGGAATGCATTCTGTTAATTTGTTTATGTTATGATTATTCATTTTCAGCTGCCGACTTGATTTCAGTACATTGACTCATTTAAAGAATCAAACTATGCAGTCTCAATCCCAATACTCTAGCTGATCAATTTTTCCTTAGTCATATTTTTTGCAAGTATCAATAGAGTTCAACTATCATTTCTCACCTTCATTTTATCTTTTTCCTAATAGTGCTGAATGTCCTTTAATTGCTGGGAACTCAGGCCTGGTGAAAATGTTGTGTTCAAGGCTAATTAAGAGATCCCATCTCCCGCTGTATCTTAAGAATTTGCAGCAATTGTCCCCTGAATCCAGGTAATACTGTATTCTATTCAGTGATAGATTTTATATTTTTTTGTTTTCATTCCTTGATTGCTGATAAAATTTTTATGGGGAAATCTTCTGAAGCCTTTTTGTAATTAAAACTTGGGCGCATGTTCTATGCTTTGCACTAAATTTTGTGGTCTTTTGCAAACGAAGAGATGCTCTTATTCCTCTCCAACAGATGCATAAATTTCTGCTGCCCCTGAGCTTTATTTATTACATTCTAGAAAACTATATTTAACTTCTTTCTGTTGATTTTTTCCTCTCCCTTCTCTTCTCCTTTTGACCAAACAAGTGAGAAGAGTAAGCTTCATTTTGATGTGAGTTCTTTTGATAACCTTCTTTATGATTCAGGTGCCTTTTTAATGTTACAGAAGGTTCAAGCAAGACGTTCGCTAATTCTATTAATGGATTCCAGCGGAATTTATCCTGTAATATATGGCTCTCAAATATTCAGAGGCAATTTTGTACGAAGTCTATACATCAGAGTTACCATTCTTCAGCTTCTGCTGCAAAGAATGGTGGCAGGTCATGTGCTCTGCCTGGGTTTCGACAGTTCTCATCCTCTCATGTGTCCAGAGAACAGAAATCACGAAAGATGTTCTTTTACTTAAGCGCTTTGGTTGTTGCAATGGTTGGAGGTAGTTATGCTGCAGTCCCCTTATACAGGAGATTTTGTCAAGCAACTGGCTATGGAGGCACTGTTCAGCGGCGAGAGGTTAGATTTTTTTAATTTTTTATTTTTCAAAACAAGTGTCAGCAATACTTATGCCTGCTGACTACTACATTTTAATTTTATTCAGACTGTTGAAGAGAAAATTGCTCGACATGATAAAGATAATACAGTCGCTACAAGGTATTATCATGACCTCTAAAGGTGGTTATTCTTGTTCCTCTGTTTGTTGAATTTTGCTTTGAGTTTTCTGTTCAAGTTCCAACAATCTTTTATCATTTTGACATATTATAGTGTCCTTGCTCATTTAATGAAGTCCTGATTCAATTTCTTTATGCTCCTCCTCCTTTCTTCCTTTTATGTTGAGAAATTGTTGTAGTATTCTCTAATCTCTAGATAAAAATGAAAGCAAAGAAAGATTTGCCTACAGATATATTATCTAGCTTTATGTTTTACTCGAAGAGAACTTTATGTGAGGAATTAGCCTCTTTTAAATTGGGAATTATATTGCTCTTCCAGGTCAATTATGGCTTGTTACAATTGATACGTCAAAAGGGTAATGAGTGATGATCTTGTGTCAACTACCTTGGATGGTTGTTCCTTTGGCTTTATTAATCTTTAACTGTCTATATGAAGTTTGCTTGCAGTATATTATTCACTATACCTCAATCAGAATTTAGGCTTATGATATCAGACCGTTTTCAAGTGTTAATGGTTTGATAAGTTGCAATTTATATCATCTTCTAGGGAAATTGTGGTGCAGTTCAATGCTGATGTTGCTGATGGTATGCCATGGAAGTTTACTCCTACTCAGAGAGAGGTTTTTCTTTAACTAACATCCTGGAACTTCTAGCTAATGTCTGCATATCCAATACAAATTAGAATATGATATTAATTGTAAAAGTTTTCTGTTATAACTTGAAAATTTTGAATTTATTTCTATTAGTCTTGGACGTATTAACACTGGGAAAACAATAAGGGGGAAAACGCTAATTTTCTATGGGAACGTCTTCTTTGACCTGGAAAGGCTTATTTGTCATAATTCAATCATTTAGGGAGATAAATATGTTTCACTTGTGTTCGTACTTCTCACCTTATACTTTGACTTTGATTCTCTAAGTTAGCCACTTGTCATCTTATCAGAAGTTAACTAAAACTGAACTGATACCAAGTGTCCCTTGCATGCATGAAGTTAATCCAACACCCCCTTCCCTCCCCCAAAAAAAAAAAAAAAAAAAAAAGAAAAAAAGAAGAAGAAAGAAGAAAACAGGGGAGAAAAGTTCAAATTATAATGTATCTATTCATTTGTTCTCTCAGGTTAGGGTCAAGCCTGGAGAAAGTGCCCTTGCATTTTATACTGCTGAAAACAAAAGCTCGACTCCAATTATAGGTGTTTCTACGTATAATGTAACTCCTATGAAGGTATTCACAAATATTCTATTGATGAAGACAAAATTCCTGTGCTTAAATCTGAATCTCTGAGCTGAATGGTAGTCTTCTCTCTCTCTACAGTATGAAAGATGCTCTGTGCTGTTTGCTTGGATTTCTTGATGGCATGGATGATTTTTCTTTGATTCCTTGCCCCCTTCTTTTTCTCTCTCTCTCTTTCTTCTGTGGGTTGGGATTTTTTTTTTTTTTTTTTTTTTTTTTTTTTTTTTTTTTTTTTTGGGGGGGGGGGGGAGACACTTAATGTTGCTGAATCCTGACATACGGAGTGCAGGTCATACATTAAATTGGGCTGTTTTTTGTGGAGTGTGTTCTTGGACTGGGTCTCGATTACCTTTGTAGCCTTATTTTATTTTTCTTGGTGATGTCTGCCCATCGGACTTGGTTTAAGAACCCTACAGTTTTTAAACCTGGTTAGATCTCTTCTGTGATTTTCTTCTCTCTGGGTGTTCTCATTTTGCCAAGCTAGTGGAGAATCTTGACTTTAAATAATAGGTCTACTTTTTTATTTTTTCATTCCTTTAACTAGTTTAATTTTTTTCTTTATTCTCTACTTTCACGCTTCCCCAAAATAATCATCGAAGATAAACAATAAATTCTGCTCTCTGTTTTTTCCCCTCTGGGAATCCAGGCTGGAGTTTACTTCAATAAAATACAGTGTTTTTGCTTTGAGGAGCAGCGACTTCTTCCTGGCGAGCAGATTGACATGCCTGTAAGTGTTGCCAGACTGAGATTTGGTGTGAAAATGTTGGTCATGCCTTTTGATATTATGTTGCTTTTATCCTAGGTATTCTTTTATATTGACCCAGAGTTTGAGTCAGATCCTAGAATGGATGGTATCAACAACATCATATTATCCTATACTTTCTTCAAGATGTCAGAAGGATAAGAGCAACTCAAAAGAATTGTTGCATGAAATTACAGTAGCAGCTCAAGGTCAAAGTTCGAACGTTACTTAACACATTTGTAACAATTAAATTATGGAAGCCTTTCTTGTCTTGTTTTGGTTCATACCCATTTTTGGACTTTGGTTTCAATAATAACAAAACATGCTTAGAGAGGTTAGAGCTTAGCTACAGAATTTGTATGCTATGAAAGAAGGTAAAATGTTTTTGGGACAGGTAGTTAATTCACCCAAGGAATTGGCAGCAATATGTCCTAAAGATAGATCACAGACATGAGAGTTTTGTTATAATTTATGCTCGAAAGCTTACAACTTGTGATTTAATGGTTATTTGATTGATTGTTTGACATTCATATTTGTGAGTTGTGACGTTATATTAAATGATGGGTGAACATATTTTTGATGGCTTCCTGAGCAATTGTGCACGAATATGGTGTTTCAAGGTCTTAGTAAAAACTTCAGCTGTTTAGGGGCATATATAGAGGATTTGAAGAGTTGTTGATACTGCTCTAGAGTACTATAAAATTAAGTCTTGCATTTAAAACCGAACGTAGTACATATCTTCAATTCATTTTATAAATCAAATGGGGTCTAAAGTTTCACTGGGATTAGTGATTACAATCCACTTGGATTTTCTATATTTTGGACTAGATAATTTTTTTTTCTGCATATTATTTCCACTAATGTTATAAGATGGAAAATACTTAACTCATTTATGCTTTCGATCAGGCTACTCAATTCTTAAATGGAACGATGCCTTGTTCTATGTTACAGTCTCAGGCTCTCTCAGCTGAGCTTTGGATTGGAAGTTTGGAGGAGAACTGATAAATGGGACAAGGAAAAGAATAGCTGGATGCTGATAATAATCCATTTCCCAAGATTTATTTTTTTTTTTTAAAAAAAAATACAATAAAAAAAGATAGCTTAGAAAGCAGCACAAGCTTGAACCAAATGATAAGATCAGCAAAGATGGTGTTAGCAACGTGTTGTTGAGACAACAAAGAAGTTCAAACAAAGTTAATACTCTCTTTCTATCAAAAAAAAAAAAAAAAAAAAAAAAAAAAGTTAATACTCTCCTTTATTATAGCGCATTAACTAACAATTTTCATAAACTAATAAAAACAGTTAAAATCAATAAATTGTCCTATAATTTAGGTAACTTCTAATATTAATAATTAACACTAATATTATATTAATTATTATTAATGATGGTTTTTTAATCAATTAATGAACATTATTTATTATTACGGGCCCAAAAGGGCTTTGCTTTTTATCCTTATTTTTTAAAAAATTTAACTATTTTTCCCGCCTTCTTTCTAAAGACATATAATTAGTAAATTAAAATAATTAAAGTTCTAATTTATCAAATAAATGTTATCAACATTAAGGTCTAAACAACATGTATCATGCCACAAACAAACACAATCATTAATTCATAATAAAAAATAAAGTATTGTCCATCAATAACTCACACAAAATATACTTACCATTAAACAACATGAGTATGATGACTATTATTTTCATCATCTTTCTCATTATCATCAATTTCAAAAACATTTGACTTTGTGTAGTAAACCTTGCTTCATGGGTAAAAATATACTCTAATTACATGAAACATTGATGGTTTTGGTACGGTGAAGGGTTTGAAATCAAATTACATACTAAATCTTATTTATCGAGTTGTGGACTTGAAGGGTCAGGAGCCAATGGTGGCTACATTTGTTTTTCAAGAGATTGAGGCAAGAGGAGTGAAGTGAATGACATAAATGAGTAAATGAGTATTGGGCACGGTTAGACTTGGTCAACAAGGTAAGTAGGCATTTGCCGTGCTATTTTAGGCTATCGGCTTTACAAGGCCATTTTAAGCTTGACTTCATTAGGAGGCTCTATTTTATAAGCTCGGTCCCATTTCCCACTTTTAGTAGCAAGATGACATAATGTCTCAAGAGAATGCCAATACATGGATTGAATAGCACATTTTCATTAAAAATCTTAAAATATTAATTTTTTAAAGAAAAAGTTAAATGATTAACCTTATATAATTAAACTACGTGTGTTTCTTATTAAATTAGAACATGTAGAATTAATTTTTCAATAGAGAAAATAAATATTTATAACAAAAATTAGTTAAAGGGTAAATTATGTGTTAAGCGCCCTAATTTAATTAAAATAGGTACATAAAATTAAGTAATTGATTTTTTTTAATTATGTAGCTCTGGGTTCATATTACACTAGCAATTTTTAAAATAATTTTTGAAAAATTTCCCAACAATTCATAATTCCTACTCCTACTATAATATAAATTCTAGAAAAAATTTTAAGACTTCAACTAAAATTATTACTAATGATGTCGAATCACTTGAAGTAGGCAGGTTTTGAATAATAATTGTGATTTAAGAAAAAAAACACAAAAAGCTAATTTAAATTTAAGATAAATAATAAAAACAATTTATATTTAAAAATGCATGTGCAATTAAGAGAATTATGGAAAATAATGGTCAAGTTTATTTAAGGCTTTGCTTGCCGGGGCCCGGGATTGAAAAATGGGCCATAAATTTGAAATAAATAGGCCTTGTAAGGTCTCGGACTTAATCGGCCGACTTGTTAGACCCGTTTAACCGTAACTTTTTTTTCAAAAAAAAAAAAAAAAAAAAAAAATACTTAGACTTCTACTTAATGAATGTTTTTATTTGTAATTACTTAGATTTTTTTTAGTTTAAACCATAACCCTTTTTTATGTTTATTATTATTATGTATTAAAACACATAATTAGTTATTATAAATTTTAAAGAAGAGATATTTTCATATTAAATAAACACATACTTTGGTATGACAATATTATATAAGTAATAAATTATAAATATAATTTGTGTAAAATAAGTATAATTATTTTTACCTGTCAGTAAAATCATGCATAAACCTAAAGAATCAAGCAGACACACACAAAATTATGAGAAGGAAAGTGATTTTGTCATGGGCATACATAAAACAATTCCTTTGTTTAATATTTTTTGAGAAAAAACATATTCTTTGTATTTATTTGTTTTTTTATTACGAATTAATGAATATATTTATTTGTTGAATGATTTATATTGTTTAGATATTATTTATTTGATAGATTAGAACTTTAATGATTGCAATTTACTAATTATATTTCTTTAAAAAATCGAATGAAAAATAGTTAAATTTGAAATAGTAATTTTCAGCCCCATAGGGCCAGCCCTGACCCTGGTACTATAGGGCCGTGCTTTGAAAAATAGATTTTTTTTTTACCACATACCTTGTTAGGCCCCCGGCCCCGTAGGGGCCCATCGGACCCTTGATTCCCTATTCCTAAATGTAAGTATAACATTGAGATAGTGATATCAAGCCCTATCGGACCGAGTCGATCCTGATTCCCGCTCTAAGTGTAACATTGAGATAGTGATATACTCGTAGTCGTAACTCGCATCATCGGAAAAAACAAAAGAGATAATCAATTTAGTCGAATGCATTTGACATTTGTTGGCCGGTCTGGTTTGAATATGACCGGTTCGGCTTTTATATCTAGATTACTATTTAGCCCTATTTGCGCGTAGTGCTGTACTGTTCTCCTCCCTTCCTAATCGAGCCCTCATTAACGTCAGGTTACTGTTGTCTGGTTTTAGCTCTCGCTATTCCGCTTCGAAATAGTTGCAACTCGCTAGTTCCTCTCGGTGGGTAATTTGATCCTTGTAAATTTTCTGCTACGTGCTTTCTAGGCTAATTTACACATTCCGTTTGTGGATTTTGAAACCCTATTCTCAATTTTGGAGCCAATCGCGAATTTTCATTGAATTTTTTCTATTTAAACTTTAAATTTAAATTCTTCTTTTAACACTAGGGTTCTTCAAAGATCTCTGACTTCCTACCTTGCATTTTTCATTCATTATTTTTTCCCGATTATATTCATTTTTTAAAAAAAGAAAAATTGGCTTTTTTTTTTTTTTTTAAATTTGGATTATTACTTTAAGTAATTATTAATGTGGTTTCTTTTCAGATTAAACGCCTTTCCCTGACCTCCAATTTAACGTATATGCTTAATTATTTATAATTCATTGGTAAAAGTGATTACTTTTGGGCAAGGGGATTAAGATTTATGCCAATGATTTTCCTGAATTAAAATTGGCATGCTTGCTCCATAATTTCAAAATTTTCGTTTCATTTGGCATTTGCTGTAGGAATGGGACTTTGACACTCACTTCATATCATAGCTGTGAGTTGATATTATTTTATTTAATTTGTAGGAGCACATTATCTTTCATGGAGGTACGGAATTGTGGCAGGCCAATTGATTCCTTGATAGAGAAAGTTCTTTGTATGAATATTCTGTCCTCTGACTACTTCAAGGAACTCTTCCAAAAAAAAACATACCATGAAGTCATTGACGAGATTTACAATCACGTTGATCATGTGGAGCCATGGATGACAGGGAATTGTCGTGGTCCTTCTACTTCCTTCTGTCTTCTTTACAAATTTTTTACAATGAAGCTAACTGTCAAACAAATGCATGGGCTGTTGAAACACACTGATTCTCCTTACATAAGAGCGGTATGTGGAGGTTTTTGGAGGTTTTATTGGCCTTTTCTTGTGTATTTTTTTGAACATACCTGAACTTTGTGTGGTCATACTTGCTGTGCATGCTTGTGATTTATCTGTTTCTTTGGTTACTGCTTATATTTCTTCTTGTATCCCAGGGAAATAACACATTTCAAAGTTGGTTTCCTTGTTTGTAATGTATCTTTGGCGTTACAGAAAAGGGAATTTACAAAAATGATCTGTGATTACTATTGTTTATTCTCTATATAGAACGGTTGCTTTGCAATCCATTTATATGCTTTGCGTATCTATAGATTGGATGCATTTTTCCTTGCTATTTTATAATTTTAGACTGTATGTTGATTTTTGTTTGCATTAGTTGGAAAATATACACAATTCCTGGCTTGATGCAATCCCATTTTTATGGTTGATGTCTATCACATAATAGAAATCTGTACTTTTTAATATTTAAAAATCATTTTCTCTTGACCAACATAGAGTTCATCTGGCAGTCGTTAGATCCCCTAGGTCTCGAGTTTGAGCCTCAGAGGAAACACTTGAGTTGGGAGGAGTAGCCACGAATCTCGAACCGGATACCAGATGTTAATATAAAAAAAGATCATTTTCTCTCTTTCTCTTTCTATTTATATCTATGGTTCTGGTGAAATAACATTCTGGGGCTAAATCATTTTAAAAATATTTACATAAAACTACCTGATGTTGATATGTGAACTGTAAATAAATGAGTAATTAGAATGGTAAGGGTAAATAATTGGGGAATTACCTAATTAGTTAGTTAGAATTACTGTTACTCTATTATTTCTGTTTGTACCACTGGTCTAAGTCAGTATCCCATATAAAGGGGACTTAGATTAAGGAATTGTTTTGCATATGGTTGATTAATGGAATAAGGATTCCAGTTCTGTTCTTTCCCTTCTCTGACTCTCGTCTCCTTCTTTCTTCTGTTTCTGTCCTACCCCTCTGTTTATGTTCTTCGCCTTCCTCCTCTCTTGTTCTCCCAATTTCTCCTAATTTCTACAACTTATCTACCATACGTTTTTCTGTAACAAAATTCTTGCCTTTGTTAAATTGCTGATTGAAATCAGTTACCTCCTCTCTGTTTAAGTTTCTGTAAAAACATGATAAGATGTTAAGACTACATGTTTCATAGTTTGGAATCCAAAGATGCCCCTTACGAGTGAGCAATTGAAATATATAAATATTGGGACAGCGGATAGACAATGGAGGGTGTGCATCCTTCTTGAAGTGATTTCTTGAATAATTGGAAAATATGGATAGTTATGTATGCTATGCTAAAACACTAAATTCAAGTGTAGAGTTGGTATTGCCAATCTTTCAGTTAAATTGGGTCACTGCTTGAACTGCTTTAATTTGCATCTTGTATGCCCTTTCTCTAGATCCAATTTCTCTTAGCATCAAAATAGCCAAGCTGTGTTCTGTTGCCTATATATAATTGGCTGTTTTTTTTTTTAAATTTTTTGGGCTTTTGTATTATATAACTATGTGTTAAATGCATGTTCATGGCTTATTTAATGTTTCATCCTGAACTGGAGTGTTTATGCTATGTAATCCTCTGAATATATTTGCAGGTTGGATTTCTCTACCTAAGATATTATGCTGATCCTAAGACATTGTGGAACTGGTTTGAGCCGTATGTCAAAGATGATGAGGTATGAGGGGACACACTTATAATCTTTGGTTTCTCATAGCTTTGGAAATCTAAATTGCAGTGATATTTATTGAGGTTTTTTATGATTGTTTTGTGGAATGAGTCTATTTATACTTTAGTTTTTCTGTTTTATTGCCAGCCTTTGGTTTTCCTGTAGTACTTGGTGTTCGATGTGCTCCTTTTTTTTTCTTTAAAGAAAATACGTATCTTATTGACTTCTCTCTCTGATTATATGCTGATGTTCAACCTATAGCAATGGTGGTGTTAGCAGAGGATGTAATTTTGTCTGGTTTACTGAATTTCCATGGGTATGCTTTTATTTTTGCTTTGTTTTTTAGTCACATGGGAGAACGGGGTACCATTGGTTAGAGAGATGGTATTTGTGTATGCCTCAAGGCAACTAATTTTACTTGAACATTACCTGCACGAATAGTTAGTTTTTTCAGGACAGTTTGATTTGGTGGGGAAAGATAATGAAGAAAACTCTGTTAAATTATGTAATCAGAACCTAATTTCATAATTAATAAAGAATAGGATAAAGATAAATCTTTAATAGTGAATAAGCAAGAATCTTAGCTCATCTGACTAATAAAGCCCAGGGAGAATCTCCTATAATTAGAGAAGGAATTTTCTAATAATTTTCCATATATTTCAGACTTCTTTTACATGGAACGAGACTCAGATATTTATAGATAAAAAGATAATAATGACTCCCTAAAATTTAGGACCACTAACCACGACTTAGAAAAATAACAGACTTGAATATATTTAATTTAATAAATAAAATATAACTCCCCTTAATCCTAATCCGGTGCAAACCACTACTAAAACAACTTCACTAGATATTAATAAAATAAAATCATACTAATTCAATCCCCTAAATTAACTGCACGAGATTTTCAAAATTGCCACTCTATCACAGTTTCATGCAGCAAAGGTGCAATATGGCTGCATATGTCTGTAATTATTAATTATGTAGAGATCTCAGAACCATTTTCTGTTGAATATATTGAGTTTCGAAGAGGATTATTGTGGATTCTAGTTTTTTATTAGAAGGAAGTGATCTTGAAATTGATGGATATTATGCTTGAAAGGAATAAGCGGATGGTGGAATTGGGTGGTGACTTGGGTATTTCTCCCTTTATTTCAAAATAAGCGGTGCTAATCTGTGTCCTTTGATTCTCATGCAAATGTTACTCCTTTTGTTCATTAATCTGGAGATGTTATACTTGACACTTGGATTGGATTGAGTTGTGTTGTTCTGAATTCCACAAAGAATGGGCTTATAATAGGTACTCATCGCTTTCTGATGATTGGAAGTCGTAGGCTAGGATTACCTTTAATTTTATTGAGTATACTATTTTTCATTGATTCTATGCAAAGAAAAGTATTGGGGAGGGACATTATGGAGTTTGAATCTATGATTAAAGAGTCACATGGTTGGTATTAAGAAGGGATTTCTTGTTTTTAACTAATTGGTGGAATACAGCCAGGTATTAAGGAGGTAAGACCATTATGGCTATGTCTGTTTTCCTTCAAAATATAAGATCAATCAAGCATGTAAGGAGTAAGTAGTAAGAGTTGATATCATATTAACTAGTGAGCCATAAAGAAGTAATTGGATAATATGCATAATTTTATGCTTGATTTCTCATGGGAGAGGGTGCAAAACATGTAAGACTCGTGCACACAGATAAAAATATTGTCTAAACAAGTCACCCACGGGGTTATAACTAAAATGATGTAAAACAAAAGCTGACAATAAGGAAAAAAAGAAAAAAGAGAGAGGATGCAGACCAGATATATTATGATAATAGGATATCCAAATTACTGACTTCACCAAGCAGAATTTCAATTCTGTTACTAGTTTGTGCCTCAGGCTGATTTCCAGGTAGTCAATAGAATGGAAGGATGGATGCCTGGTTTGCATTGAAGGCTTCCATTAATCAATAATCTTCCGTTTCTTGATTGTCCAGCAGGGTTGGAAGAGTTCTGACTTGTGCTTTTGCTGGGGTTTGTGGCCCTACAGTTCAGTTTGGTAGAAGGTTGTTTTGATATGAATTGTCAGGTAAAGCAGCATTATGTGGCATCTTGAGTGTAGTACTTTATGTTACAGTTCTACATTCTGTATTCTTTTTTCTGAGCGATACATTTAAAGACTACTTAATCCCTTTACCCCAAAAAGGGGGGAAAAAAGGACTACTTAATTCATTGCAAATGATGTGGCATCTTTGTGGATTGTTCTTCCAATATGGTGCTGCTTAAAAAATGTGATTCTACTCCTCAAACAGACTATGCAATTCATTGCAAATGGTGTGGCATCCAGATGGTAATGACTGTTTTCTCCATGTATGCTGTCCATTAGCATTAGATATGGCTTCTGTTCATTAAATTGCATTTGTACGTCTTAGCCTCTAAGTTTACAATATGTAGTTCTTTCTAGGAAGGTAGAGTTTTGGATAAAATATGATGTTGTGGCAATGTTGTGATGATTCTTGTTTCCATTTGTCATACTTTTCTGTTTGTACTTTACTGCTTTTATTCAAATTAAATAATGGATTTTTGGGTTTCTATGTGCTATCTCGTTTTGGAGAATAAACGGTAAAATTGCTTCTGTGTCGTATGCATATCATTCTTCATATCAAGTTGGATACTATATTTCAGGAATTTTCTCCTGGATCCAATGGACGAATGACCACAATGGGTGTATATGTCCGTGATTTACTTCTTGGACAGGTCAGTTACTACTAAATCTATCACACTATTTTACCTGTATATGCTTCCTAGTACTTCTGCTTCTGGCACACGCTTTCTTGTTGCTTGTAGAATTAAATCATCAAATGATTTTGGCAAAGCATACCCTGAACACTTGATAATGAGATTGTCAATGTAATGTCACACAGTAGCAAGTTAAAATTTCATGTGACTCAACTGTTAACTATTTAAACTGAGATTTCTGTCTTCAGAACTCTCCTTTCAGTACCAGATGATGCAGATTCATTTCTTTTTCATCGGATATTTGGAGTCACAGTTCTGTGAGCTGCTTTCATACCTCTAGAATGGTCTTAAAGAAAGAACCTGGCTATTCACTTGTATCACTTGCTTTTTATGCAATGATGGATCCTAAAGAGAGCTCAAATTTGGAACCAACCCCAAACCCCCCCCCCAACAAAAAAAAAAAAAAAACCCTACCCTCCACCTCTCATCTCAACTGTGAGATTGGAATCCAAAGAAGTGGGGGAAGTTTAGTGGAGAGAAACCAAATCTGATTACCACCTAAGAATTCCCTTTTTAAAGAGAATTTCTGTATCCAGTGCTTTTTGTTGGTTATCATGTGTAATTATGGTGCATGCAATAATTTTTTTGCCCCATACTGTCTAGTTTTTTCCATCTTCATGAGTTCTTGAGGAAGTATGGAACATAAAAAGGGTCACGGTTTGTCTGGCACAGTTCAGACACATCTGTAGTCCTGTATCAAACAAAATGCAATATGACATTAAAACAGCGCCCCAAGTTGTATATGAACAACTAAAGTTTTCTGTTGTTGTTTTGCCTGAGTCCATGCTTCCTAAACTAAGACTTATTGTACGGTGAACATGTCTTGTTTGTTAAAATGCTAAATTCTTACTGCTCCTTTTATCTGGTTTTTGTTTTGAGGATGCTTGATTTGATTTTTCATGGTTTCGGGCTTTTTTGTTTGCTTGTCACTTATTATGCCCCGATTTTATCCTTATTGATTAGCATAATCAAATTTTTTGGGACCGAGCTTCAATACCACCTCATTTTGATTCCAGAGGAAATGCATTGATGAGTATGACTTTTGTGTTGCAGTACTACTTTGACACCCTGTTTCCACGTATCCCTGTTCCTGTAATGAGGCAAGTTGTGGCTAATCTTGAGAAGCTGAAGCTTCCGACCAAACATTCCGGTTCAACAGGGGAGTCCACCCGTCATGGTTCTGATGATACTGCCCGCCGACCCCCTTCTGTGAAAGCATCCCTTTCAGTCTCATTTGGTCAACGTGCTCCCCATCGGGCCATAACTAGGGACTCATCACCAATTCGCCGCACTGTACCTCATCATGAAAGAAATGGCAGTGGTGATCCACGGAAATCTCCAAGAAGCAGCAGTCACAACCAGAGCCATGGATATTCTGACAGGGATCAGGACCGAGAAAGGGAAACGCTTGGAGATCAGTCCCGAGCCAGGGATAGGGATCGAGATCATTATAGGGGCAGGGACAGGGACCATAAATCCGAGAGGGGCAGAGACCGAGACTTTGAGAGAGACCGGGACACTTACAGGGACCGGGATAGGGACAGAAGCGATAGGGATGGGGAAAGAAGAGTTAGAAGGGATAGAGACAGGGGAAGAGAGAGAGAGCGAAGTTATGATTATGATAGGAAGTCCAAGTATGCCGAGACAGGTAGCAGTCGGGTTGACAACCACAATTATCGTAGCAGAAGCAGGAGTCCAAGTAGAAGCAGAAGTCAAAGCTTGCAAGCTCATGCTCCTCAATTTGAATCTGGGAGCAAGGAGAAGCTGTCTACATCAGGCAATCTGGCCAAACTTATGGATATCTATGGTGATGTAAATAATAGTAAAGGAGATGCCAACACGGAGAGAATTTCAAGCAGGGTTAACAATGGCGAAGAGGTTTTTAGACTTGGTGGTTCTTCTTGGAAGTATTGAGAGATTTTGAATGTTAAATGACCTGGTTTCTCTGAACGGGTCAGTTTGGATCTCTCTTCTGTTTGCCTTAACAAACTTTATTACAGGGATACGATGTAATAGTATAATTTTATTTCAGAATTTTCTGTGATGGGCATTATTTTATGCTTTGCAAGAGGAGAGCTTTCTTTAGTGTCTGAATTCTGAAACTAACATGTGCTTTCATATATTTATCATTTTAAGCTGCTTGCTGTCTTGTCTCTGAACTATACAGTTATATGACAAAAATGGGACTTGACTTGTATACTTCCTCGTATCCTTCACATAATATTCAATTGATTTTTTTTTTTTTTTTTTTTTGGGTGAAGGTATTTGAGGAAGCTGTATTTAGAGTGTTTGGATTAGCTTTTTAGAGAATAGCTTAAAAAAAAAAAAAAAAAGTGGTAAAATTGTTTTTTTAGAATAGATTCTAGGTAGAATAAATCAATGATAAAAATGATTAAATGATAGTGTTTGTATATTGTTATTAGAATAGTTTTTTTATGTTGAAATTTACTAAAAAAGACATTAGCTTTTGTTATAATTGCTACAAAGGATAAAGTTGTATTTTAAATATTTTAACATTAAATTTCAAAATAAACATAAAAAAATTATATAAAATTTTCCAATTTTTTTTTTTCCCTTTCTGCTTTATCATTTTATTTTATTTTTTCCTCTCCTTTTTTTTAAGTTTTTTCTTTCTTCTCTATTGAGCTTTCTCTCTCCAGCCTTTTTTTATATCTTTTTTCTTCCCTTTCCCTTTTCTCTCTCTCCAGCTTTCTTCTCTATTTTTTAATGTTTTCTTCTCCTCCCCGAGGCGCACCTGCACAACTTTTTTTTTTGATATTACATATTTGAAGGTGAAAGTGAAAAAATTGAGCTTCTCCAAAAGACCATGGTTTTAGAAAAAAAAAGGGTTCTACAATTTGTTTACGTGTTTGGCTAAAATATTCAGGGGGGAGCAATTTTTTTATTTTTTTTTTAAATTTTTTATATATTATATTTATTTAGATTTAAATTATATGATATTTTTGGAATTTTTTTTTGCAGGTATCTCAAATTAATTAATTTTCATGATATCTTGGTATTATAGGAGAAAATTTTGATTGAAAATTAATTAATTTGAGATATTGGGTCCAAAAAAATTCCAAAAAATATCATATAATTTAAATCTAAATAAATATAATCTATAAAAAAATTTTAAAAAAATTAAAAAATGTGCTCATCCCTCTAATAGAGGGACAAGCACATAAGGTGCACATAAGGATGTGCACCTAATGTGAACCCATTGCGCTACTAAGGCGCACAACTTTTGAAGGTGAAAGTGAAAAGATTGAGCTTCTCCAAAAGACCATGGTTTTAGAAAAAAGAGGGACTTCTACAATTTGTTTACGTGTTTGGCTAAAATATTTTAAAACCATGGTTTTGTAAAACGTTTTTTTTTTTTTTTTTTTTTATCCAAACAATATTCATTATTTTTATATAAATTAATTTGTTTAACATATAAAATAATATATAATCTAATAGCATACAACATATGCTACGATTAAATTATTTATTTAGTTTTCTTAATCTTTTCAATAAAAACTCCTAGTTTTTTTAATTTCTCCAATAAAAACTAGCTGCCCCTATATTAAGGATTGGATAAAGTATTGATTTTTTTGGAATCTATTGAGGGATTGGGGGCGACATATTCTTACTTGAAAACGTAATAAATATGCATAAAATAGACAAAAGGGCTGTACGCATATTTTCCTTAATAGAGTACTCCTCCAATTTTTAATATAAGTCATAATTGATTTTTTTTTTTTTAAGAGATTAAGGAAGTTAAATAAATTATTTTAAAGTATTGATATTTATCTTTTTTATACTAATATAATTTACGGAAAAAGACAAGAAAATACCATTTGAAAATTAAAATATCAAATCAGTCTTGATATCTAAAAGAGTATAGGTATTGATTATAAGAGTATAACAATTAACAACTCATTTTATAGAAAATCACTGATTTGAGATTTTAAAGTTCAAATGGTATTTTATTATCTTTTTCCCATTAATTGGTTTGACTTATAAACTGATATATAATTAAATGATTCGCGAACATTTGTTATGATTAACTAACTTATTTAGCTTTTTTCTTTATCTCTAAAAAAAAAAAAGAGTCAACTATATCTTATTTTAAGGACCGAGTATAAAATTTAGAGAGATTAGAATGAAAGACCTAGAATAAATGATATTTGTGGAAAAGGATAAAAAAAAAAATTATAATTATTTAGAAATACCAAACATAAAAATTAAAAATTAAAAATATTAAAATGACTTTAACAATCTTCTACATTCTATTTTCAAAACTAATATAAAATTCAAAGTTTCACTCAATAAAAAACAACTTTCTTAATTTTTATTTTTAATTATAGAGACGATTCTTCAATTTCGTATAAATTATAATTTTTAAAAAAATCAACAAAAATTTTAATTATAAATATAATTATAAAAGGTCTTCTATAATTTATCATATATGTTAAACCAAGAAATTTTATATGACTTAACTTTGTTTTGGAAGAAATTTATGTGGGTTAAAAAATTCATTTAATGTTAATGATTTTTTTTTTTTTTTTTTTTTTTAAAAAAAAAAATCTAAGTGGTCTATTACATCTTGAATGTAAATGTAACAGCTCATGTGTGGTTTGGTGCCATAGAATGTGCCTTCTTTCACCCAAATAAATAAAGGGGAACTATTATCAATCTATGATAACAAATCTGTATCACTCTTTAGCCGAGCCGAGCCAAGTCCCTTACTGAACTCTTTCAAATGTTAATGTAACAGCTCATGTGTGGTTTGGTGCCATGTTCGGGTTCTGTGCAAGCCGTTCTTTTAAAAACAAGCATTGTATCTTGAGCCCCTTCTATCATAAAAGCTAAAAAACTTCAAAGGTTAACTTTTCACTTTATTGCGTGGAGGTCAATATGAAACTACCAATGTTTTGGATCCCGAACCTGAATAGTTGGTTCAGATCGAAAACAGACGAACCGGCCGAAAAATCAGTTCAAGTTAAAGGAAAAACCTGGGTTTTGAGTTGACTGAGTCATGGAGTCCGTTTTTTTTTTTTTTCAAATGTCGCTTGAAGAGAGAATGGACGACTACTCTCCTATTCGACATCCTTGGTTTTGTGTGATGAAGATGGTGAACGGTACCTTGTGCATGTGCAACTGCCTCCTTCTTTGTCAATGAACAACAGCTGCTCCTCCCCTACTGTGTGAACGCATTCTCTCTCTCCCTCTTTGATTTAGATGCATTCTAAAGAAGAGGATGACTCTATAGTGAAGTTGCGCCTCCTTCCCTTTTTTTTTTTGTCACTCCTGCGCCTTTGCTGCTTCAATTCATAAAACGATTCAAGTGTGACAAATCACGTGCCTCATCAATGGTGACAAATCATGTGCCTCATCAAGTGTGATAAATGGATGTGAAGGAGACTCTTAAATGAGAAGTAGAGAATGAGCATACTCTCAAAAGGCATGACTCTTCGAGAATCTAGGGAAATATGCAAACAAAATGCTCTCGTTCTCTCAGGGAAGAACACTTTGCCTTTACCTCCATCTGTTGAAGAGGAAGATTTAATAGCTCGGAGCTCAAAGAAGATTAAGAATGGATTGGAGCAAGACGTTGGTGTGAATGTTCATTGGCCTAAGCTAGGAGAAAAGGATCCGAAAGCTACCAAAGGAGGACCTTCATTCGCGGATAAGTTGAAAGGAATTCATCAGAGTGGTGAGCAAGCATTGGTTATGGGTGAGAGGATAGGGGGAGATGATATCTCAGATGACTCCATGTCAGATGATGATGAACCACCTTGCATAATTATTGAGGACCCCATTAGGAATTTCCCCACATTCGTTTTCTCCGGCAAGATGAAGAAAAGAATGTACAAAGCATGGAAAAACTCGTCATTATAAAACTCCGGGCGTGAATATTGGGTTCAAGGCTTTAGAAACCGAGTGCGGTCCTTTTGGGCTAAACGTGGAGTGACTAGCCGATTAACATTGGTCATGGCTATTTCGTAGTCAAGTTCTCTAATAAGGAGGACTACATGCTGGCCCTAACTGGGGGTCCCTGGAAGATCTATGATCATTATCTTATAGTGAGACCCTGGGAGCCTCAGTTTAACTCAAGTAGAGCAAAAGTAGACAAAGCTGCGGTGTGGATTCGATTGCCCAGGATTTTCCTTGAATACTATGATCAGGAAGCGCTTTCTTTTATAGGGGATCGTATAGGAGAACCGTGAAAGTAGATATTAATACCTCGTGTCAATTACGGGGACATTACGCAAGGCTGTGTGTTCTGGTTGACTTGTCTAAACAGCTTGTGTCAGGTTTTACTATAGACGGGGAGAACTATTATATAGAATACGAAGGTTTGCATATGCTGTGCACAGATTGTGGTATTTATGGCCACCGTCAAGAATCATGTCCAGAAAAGAAAAAGAAAGGTGAGGAGCAATTGGTCTTGGCAGCTCACATTCCGGATCATGGAGGTTCTTCTACCTTAGTTCAGGAGAAATTTCCTAAGGATGATAAGATTGAAGAATCTTTGGAAAGTAGTCCGAAGCCGGCGATCTCGGAAAGACGCTTCGCAAAGAGCAAGGAGAAACAGCCGACGGCGTCAAGGACACTCGGCTGGTTCTCGGTTTGCGCTCTTAGCAGACGAGGAAGTAGGTGGCACCAACCCGCAGTCGTTTCATAAGCACGAGGTACCTCAACAGGTTGAAATCATGGGGACACTGCAAATGGTTCCTGGGAATCAGTTGAAGAATTCGTTCCTCAAGGAGAAAAAACGTGCCACTCATAGCTCAACCTCACCTACTCCTGCTTATGATGAAGATTTGGAAGGTATGTCAGAGGAGCATTTATTAGAGACTAGACGCGGGGATCAGTTGATGGAGGATAGTAATGGGGTTCATTTAATGGAGATTAGACGTGGAGATAAAAGGGCGCAGGAAGTAGGGGACTCTTCAAAAGCTATACACGTGGGATCAAGTGGGAATAATTCTCAGGGAGTACACTTCGTCCAACAAGGTATAGTAGTTGGGCCAACTGGTGAAGAATCTGATTTCCATGGGCCAATATTGTTGGCTAATGAGCCCTACGATCCTGGAGCGGGGGACAAACATATTGGAGAGGATGTGCTAATGGAGTCTGGGCTTTCAGAGATTGGGCCCCTAGTTGTAAGGAGCAGTGACCAAGTGCACTGTAGCGATGAGGCAGTACATGAGGCCCAGACGGCATAATTTGTTGGGTTTTTGGATTTTGTCTCTTTCTGCATATTTATGGATTGTTTTCTTTATTGGAACACCAGAGGGGCCTGTGGCAAGGGCCTTCTCAGAAATTTAAGGTTGATTTGTAATGGGTCTAAGCCCAGTTTAATTGTACTTGCTGAGCTGAGATCTGATAATGTCTCTCGGTTTAATTCTTTGCTGTCCTTGGGTTTTGATAAGGTCCAAGTGATCCCTAGTTCGGGTCGATCCGGTGGCTTGGCGTTAGCTTGGAAGAGTTGTTCTCACGTATCTATCATCGAAGAGAACATCCAATTCTTCCATCTCCGCATTCAATCCTCCTCCGTATCGGCTTTCTACTTAACCGCCGTGTACGCAATTCCTCACTCCAGTCTTCGATCTGACTTATGGGAGAATTTGCTCAGGCTTGAGCAAGGCATATCGGCCCCATGGAGTGTCTTTGGGGATTTCAACGACATCCTCTCCACCGAAGAGCGAATTGGAGGGAGAGCAGGAAATTATGGCCGGATGAGATGGTTTCAGGATAGGGTCAATGCTTGCGGTTTGTTGGACATGGGTTCGGTGGGTCCAAGAATGACCTGGAGAGGGCCACGTGTGGAAGGCTGTCATCGTCTCTATGAGAGGTTGGACAGAGCCTTTGCTAATGGATCTCTGCTCCACTCTCTCCCTGATTCATACGTGAAGGTATTACCACGTCTTGCTTTTTCTGATCATTGCCCTCTCCTTTTGTTCATTGGTATGAAATTGATTGAGCCTAGGCTTGGAAGGCCGTTTCCCTTTGAGGCCATGTGGTTGTCCCATGATGACTTTATGAATTTTCTGAATCAGAACTGGACTAATCTGGAGAATTTATCTGCTAATTTGGATACTATAAGGGAGTCTATCTCTGATTGGAATAAGAATGTGTTTGGGTTAGTTGAACAAAGGAAAAACAACCTTCTTGCGCGGCTCAACGGTATTCAAAGATCTAAGGCATACCCCTATTCGGCTTTCCTCTGTAATCTTGAGTCCCAGCTACAGAAAGAGTTGGCTGAGGTTCTTCGGTTAGAGGAATTAAAATGGTTTCAAAAATCAAGATGGATCTGGATTGCAAAGGGGGACCGTAATACCCACTTCTATCACCTCAAGACAAAAGCCCGTAGGCGAAGGAACAGAATTATTTCTCTTAAAGGGTCGGATGGCCGATGGATTGATCAAGAGGAGGAAGTTAAGAATCTTGTGATTTCCTCTTTCAAGGATCTGTTTCAGACTGAATCTTGCTCCAGGATTGCCCTTCATTCAATAAGTTCGTTTCCAACGATTGATGCTAGTATCCTTGAATCGGTGGGTGTGGTTCCTACTGACGAAGAAATTAAAGCAGCCATCTTTGCTATGGGACCTCTCAAAGCGCCTGGCCTGGACGGCTTTCCTCCTGTATTTTACCAAGCTAATTGGCAGGTGGTGGGTTCTGCTGTGTGTAAGTTTGTTAAGGGTGCTTTTCAAGGTGATATTTCTCTTCAAGAAGCTAATAAAACATTGCTAGCATTGATACCTAAGACTTTGAATCCTGAGCTTGTTAGTCATTTTAGGCCAATCGCTTTATGTTCTGTCCATTATAAATGCTTGACTAAAGTGATAACCTCTAGGTTAAAGAACATGATGGATGCTCTGATCTCTCCTTACCAAGGGGCTTTCATCAGAGGTCGACACATTCAGGATAACATCATTTTGGGCTAGGAAGTTCTGCATACGATGAAAAAATCAACAAGAAAAAAAGGACTCATGGCACTAAAAATAGATTTGGAGAAGGCGTACGATAGACTGAGTTGGGAATTTCTACACAGTGTACTCATGGAGGTGGGGTTTGAGACGTCTTTTTTCAACCTTATTATGAATTGTGTTACATCAGTCTCTTATAGCGTCCTTTGGAATGGTGAGACAATAGAGTTCTTTGATTCCCGTAGAGGATTAAGGCAAGGAGACCCGATATCCCCTTACTTATTTGTTTTATGCATTGATCGCCTTTCGCATATTATTATTGATGCAGTTGAAGAAGGCTCTTGGAAACCTATCCGATTGTCTAGAAATGGTCCTGAGATTTCGCATCTCATGTTCGCAGATGACCTCTTGCTCTTTGGGGAAGCTACGTGTCGACAGGCGGAGTGTATTATGTCCTGTTTAAATCGGTTCTGTGCAGCATCAGGGGAGAAGGTTAGTGTCGCCAAGTCTTCTATGTTCTTTTATCCTAAGGTATCCTTTCCCACTAAGGAGTCTATTAAGACCATTACAAGCATGCGAATTACTTCTGAGATTGGAAGATACCTAGGATTCCCTTTATCAAGGAAGAGGAAGCCCTGTGAAACTTTTCAGTATATTGTTGACAAGGTTAGGACCAAATTAGCTATGTGGAAAGCCAATTCGCTATCAATGGCTGGCAGAATCACCTTAGCAAAATCAGTACTTAGTTCTGTACCATTGTATCCTATGCAAGTGGCGCAAATTCCGAAGTCGATATGTAAGGAGATTGAAAGGTTACAATGTAACTTTATCTGGGGGGAAAGTGGACTCGCATGGGTTTCATAATCTAAGCTGGGACGTTCTCAAGCAACCTAAATCTAATGGTGGCTTAGGAGTCAAGAATTTAGTGGCTATGAACCAGGCTTTTGGGAGAAAGCTTGCATGGCGGGTTGTTTCAGGTACTTCTAAATTATGGTCTGATGCTCTATTCAAAAAATATATGTGTAGACACGAATATAATCTACTCAATGTCAAACGGTGATTCGCCGGTATGGAAATTTATCTGCAAACATAAGGAATTCATTGATAAAAACACTTGTTGGCGCATAAGGAATGGACTATCTGTTAAGTTTTTCTCTGATGTGTGGCTGTTTCATGGAAGAAAAATTCAGGAATTCTGTGTAAGACCTCTGTTAGAGGAGGAGATTTCCAGCTCTGTTGCGGACTGGGTTTCTAATGGCAACTGGGACTTCTCCAAACTTAGCTCTGTTGTATCAAATGAGGTCATTCAGCGCCTAATTGCAGCTCCCCCACCTGTGGTTACAGCTGGCGAAGATCTAATGGTGTGGAGTGGTTCGGTTAGTGGACAATTCTCGGTCAAGTCTGCTTACTACCTCCTTGAAAATCCTCTGAATCAGTCAGCTCATCCTTGTTATAAACTTATCTGGAGGTGGAAAGGGGCTGAGAGGATAAGGGTCTTCATGTGGTTGGCCTTCCATAACAGGCTGCCTACCAATGCTTGGCGCAGTCGTTGGTCATCCACGTCGCCGCTCTGTAATTTGTGTAACTCCCATCCTGAAACGCTGATACATATCTTGCGTGATTGTCACTATGCGCGGGAGATGTGGATAGCTCTTATTCGGCCTCAATTCATCAGGTCTTTTCTTGTTGCTCCATTAAGGGATTGGTTCCATTATAACCTCAAAAGGAACTAGGTTGGTACATCGTGAGTTGGAATCAACTTTTTGGGGTAGGTGCCTGGATGTTGTGGAAATGGCGCAATAAATCGATATTTGAACCAGATTTTTCGGACACTGTTAATCCGGCATTTGTTGTATTAAATATTGTTCATCAGTTTGTGATATGCCAGTCAATAGATAATAGTATTCCGGCCACCTCTATGCAGCAAATCTCGTGGAAATGTCCACCGAATGGCTGGACAAAATTGAATGTTGATGGATCAGTGTCTAGTGCCAGAAATAGTGCTAGATGCGGTGGTGTTCTTAGAGATGCCTTCGGAACTTGGTTGGCTGGTTTTTCGGTTTCATTGCGCAATAAAGAATCAGTTATTTTTTTTTTCCTTTCTCTTCATTAAATCTGAAGTTAATTTTTATGTCGTGCATAGATCTCAAAAAGTTATGTGAAATCAAAAGAATCACTTGATTCGGACTCAAAGCCGAAGTTATAGCCTTAAGAAGTTTTAATCTTTTTTGTTTTTTTTTTAATGATTTAGTAGCTTAGTCGACTAAATCGCAGAGAAAGAAAAAAAAAAAAAAAAAAAAAAAACTCGAGCTCACGTTTTAGTCGACTAAATCATGGTTTAGTCGACTAAACAAAAAGGCGCATTGAGAAATAGTTTGGAAACGGGGGCATTTTGGTAAATAGTTATTTAATTAGGGCATTCGGGAAAAAAGCCAACTTTATAGATTTTAGCCAAACTTAATTAAACGTTATCATTTAAATATAATTTCACATGGAAAAAATAGAATACATATTCATGTGTGATGGGAGAATTTGATATGATGGGTATAATTAACTTTCCAGCTTTTTAATTTAATCAAATTAGTCAAATTATCATATACTACGTATTAAATATCAGAGAAGAGTGTTCATTTAAGTAACACGATTGTTTTGATGCCAAAGGACTTATATCTTCTTTGCTTTGTTTTATTTTTTACATATGGATATAAGGAATTTGATTAAGTATAGTGTTAAAATTTATTACAATAATCAACTTTTCAACTTCTTTTAAATCTACTCAACTTAGTTAAATGAAAAAGTATTGATTTAAGTAGAATAATTGTTACGATGCCAAAGACTTATATCTTCTTCACTTTGTATTAATTCATACTTTGACACCTTCCCCTCCCCTACTAAATCCTTCACTTTATATTCTACTATTCATCATCGAAATTTATTTTTATTATTTTCCACTCCTCTAAATTTTTTATAGCAATAACATAAAATAATAAATCATTGTTATATTATTTATTATCCTTATAGCCCTAATCTTGGATGACCTACCATAATTTCCTAAAAAATGGAAAAATGATAGGAAAATATTATCAAAATTAGTAAAAGATAAATAAATATGTTTAATTTCAATAATTCTAAAGTAATTGATTTGAAATGTCGTAAAATTTGAGAAATTATTTAACTACCCTATTTTTTTAATAAAAAACCCTAAACCTCTTTGTTGGCTACTAGAGTTATGGCGTCGATGACCGGCGACAGCAGCCACCACTAAAGCTCTAGTGACCTTGTTGACGACCGGCCACCGGAGCTTTGAGGGCCTAATATATATTTTTTTGATTTTTTCAAGCAAAAGGTGTCAATATATATATTTGAGTTGTTAATAACAATACTAAAGCATTGATAATATATATATATATATTTTAATTTCTCAAGCAAAATTTTTCAATATTAATATTTGAATTGTCAATAGCAATACTAAAATTATAAATGAGATATTTGTTGAATATTTTCTAATAACTTTTACCGAGCTCGAGCATACTTTTTTTTTTTTTTTTTTTTTTGAATTTCTCAGCCTAAATTTATTAATATAAATACTTGAGTTGTTAATAGCAATACTAAAATTGTAGATGAGGTATTTGTTAAAAATTTCCTATAAATTTCACTAGAGCTCGACAGCTAATATATATGAATTTCTCACGCTAAAGTTGTCAATATAGATAGCTGGATTGTTAATAGCAATACTAAATTTTGTCATCGAGGCATTTGTACAAAAACCCCGTTTACAAATTTTAGTACCGCTATTAAAGACTCAAATATCCATATTGACAACTTTTGTTGAAGAAATTCAAAAAAAAAAAAAAAAAAAAAAAAAAATTATTATGTCGTTGGAGCTCCAATTGCCGGAGCTCGACTACCGGTTGCCAACAAGGTAATTGGAGTTGCTACAACCGGAGCTACGGCGGCCCGCAAGGGCGGTTGATGCTTTTTTCAAAAAAAAAAAAAAAAAAAAAAAAAAAAAAAAAACTAAGAGTGGTTAGGTAATTTCTTAAATTTGCAACATTTTAAAATTTCAAATGAGTCCCTTTAGAATTATTGAAATTCAACATATTTATTTGTCTTTTATATGGTATTTTTCTGTTTTCTCCCAAAAAAAAAAAAATCAATTTCAATGCAAAAAAGGGGAAAAGCACGTTAAGATTCCAACAAAAAATGATAATATCAAAAAGTCCAATATGACTTAACAATGACAAGTGAAATTAAAAGAGCTACTATTAATAAATTCTGAGATTTTTTTATATTAGTTTTTTAACTAGGACCTTGGTGTGATTTAGGGAAAAACAGAGAGAGAATGATTCACTTGTTAGATATTACATATTTCTTCCATACTTAATATAAGATATATTTACTTTAATCGGATTATATTAAAAAAATTAATTAATATGTCATATATTTTTTAGAATACCCTAATTATTTTCAAAAATTCCTTCATTCTTAATTATTTTTGAAGGAGCGTTGTCATAGATTAGGGGGAAAAAAAAGCCAATTTTAAAAACTATGTCCTGGGAACAAAATCAAGTCTTTAAATGAGTACCAGTGGAAGTACAACTAACTATTCAAGCACTGACGAACGACTTCACGTTAAATCTTTTTCTGGAATAGATTTTTGAATCCAGGTGAAATTAATATTCTCGTTTCATCCCTTGGTCCTAACAATGGTGATGGATCCAGTACCCTGTGTGTGAACCCGAGTAAGAGCCACCACTGCTTTTCCTGAGATCCCAAAACCACGATCAGAAATGCGTGGAACACCCACTCGATCTCTTACAGGATGCGGAATTGGCTTCGCTGGGCTCATTCGCATCTGCCGATTTATGTCTTCAAGCACTGTTTCTCCTTCCGCCTTTCCTCGCTTCATTATCTCGAACGGGTAAGCGATTCTCTTCTTCTGACCCTCTGGAATCGGTAACACACCAAAACCAAACTGTAAATGAACCATTGTGCTTCGAAAGAAGCTGTGTGGAAGAGAAAAAGTTAAAGAAGCAGAAAGTTAATGAATGCGAGTAGCTGAATTAGTCATGTCCTTTTTGTGTTTGAAGAAAAGCGTGTGTGTAATACTTGAAACTGAACTATCGTTTTCATCTGATTTTCCAGACGCTTTTCTCTTCTGAGGATTATCTTCTTGTGTTGAAGCTGCATGCGTATCTTTTGCTGATGATGATTGGCTCTCAGTGCTGAAATTTTCACTGTCTGGAATGGTGTAATCTGCAGAAGGTGGAACTGAGGTATGTAATTAATAATCAGTTGCTGACTGCGATAATCCCGAAAGCAACAGTAGTGCTTTCTACACAACTAAAGTAGCAAATTGATGGGCCACTATTCAAATGCTAGGTTGACAATTTACTTTAAATAATAGACTTTACTAATAGGACAAATCTTGCTAAAGTATGTTAGGTAGCTTTTAAAATTTTATCCACGAGATTTTGTTAATAAAATATGACGGGTGAACGATTTTTTATTACTCAAAATCAAATAACAAATGCCATAATTGCATGTAGATTTTATCTGCTTAAGAAGCCTTAATGGCTACGGATTCTCCAGCCAGAAAATCCTATCCATCCCCTGGAGCAGAGGAGTAGAGAGCAGAAAGGAAGTAGGATAATAAACATTGAGAATACAGTTAGAAAAGATGGGCATGCATTGGCCAAAGGAAAAATTAAAAAGGAATGAAGGCGTGTCTTACCATCAACCAGGCGTTGGGTTCTTGTGGAAGAACATGGTGCAAATAGATCTATTTGGTCTTCTAGAAAATGGGTTTCCTGTAATAGATGAAAACATAATCAAAGTTTCAAGAATTTGACAATTAGTGATTGATGAAGGGAACATGAAACCTGTCTATAATTACAAATGAACCTTCTGATCTTGAGACAGATAGTAGAACGGTAAGTTTTGTTGCTTGTACCAAGCACAACAGCCTGCAATAACATCTTCAAGGTACCCAGTAGATGTATCAGATGAAAACGAGGACTCTGCTTCAGCAACAGCATGAAGAGCAGGTAAAAACAGTAAAGTGTCATTTAGTGGCATGCATGTAAACAAGTTAAAGCTAGAAAAGTAGAAATCAAAGTGAAAGGGAAACTGGGGGAAAAAAATGTACCAAGAGATGTATCTGAATTTGTGACTCCATTCTCCAATTCCATAGTGGCAAGGCTGTGAGAACACAAGCACAAGTGTTGGGTATGAATTGTGACATAGAAGGAAAGCCCTCTATATATGCTGGGTTGAACAATCACTTATGAACAAATAGCTATTTTTTATCTTTCTTTCACTTTATGGCTTAAGGAATATTGCTGTAATTGACCCTTCTAAAATGCTGATCGATATTACCTACCTACCTACCTAACTGACATTAATTAACATGTAGAATATTAATTATGCAATGTTAATAGAAGTTGATTTAATTTTTGGTCTAGCTGCATTGAGGAAGGTTTTTTATTCTTTTGGGAAATGAAGACAGGCTTTTTTGTATTCTTCTGAAAACATGAATTATTTTCCAAAGGGATGCTAGTACAAGACAAGAATGACATGATTTGATTAAAGCAGAACTCAAGCTGATGGTTTCTGCAAGACTCATGTCTCTTTGTTTGTGTCTCTATTTGATTAGTGAGAGAGAGAAAGCTACAGAAAGAAAGACGGGTAATATTTATCTTTGATTTTTTTTCCTCCTTTTCAGTTTTAATCATTTTTATGGATATAAAACATTTGGGACATTTTATCCATAGCAAACCAGAAAGAAGTTTAAGCCAGAAGCCAATTATTGTTTACAATTGGGTGCGTGATGTTGAATTATAAGTTATGACAACTAACAAAAGGGACAGTAGTCAGTAGATGGCTACTCTAAATTTAAATGAGATTAAAAGCTTACCACCTTTTATTTTTTTGCTTTTTATTTTTTCTTCTATGGTATATATTCGAAACATGAATATCTTTTCCTTATGGGATGTGTATTTCATATTCTATGATACTTTTGTTTATGCTTTTGTTCTCTGCTAGACAAGAACAAAAGGAGAAGATACCCAGTACTTTAGCTTTTCTGGCTCATCATACTTCAGCCTTGATTTCTGTGAGCTTCCTTTACCATTTTGTTTGTTTTTCCTATTAAATTAGTAGCTACTATAGTAAGAAAATTAAATAAATATCTTTGTTTATTAAGGATTAAAGTTTGAACGAACACAAAAATTCTTAGTATCAACTTGACTGAGGAAAACGACAAATGGAAACAAGAAATAGAATGAGTAGATGAGAGAGTTAATATGATTTTAAAACTTTGGTAGACTCTACATAAATGAACAAAGAAGCACTTCATTGTTTTCTCAGAGGCTATTATTCTCTTTCCTTCTTTTACTTTTTACTTTTGCCTCTTTAATAATTAGAAAATAATGTGAGTTGATGTTGCCAAATTTTTCAGCCGTCCTATGATTACTTTGTCGCTTCAGCTTTGCATATATGGTTAATAAAGCCAGAAATCTTATGCTTTTACCATTATGAGGCGTTTATAGTTTTTCTCCAGAGTGCAGACAGCATCTGTGAAATAAAATACAGAATGAAAATTAACTTTTAGATGTAAACATGAAAGAAATAATGATAATAACAACTGTTGAGACACAAAATGAAGTGCTTCTTTGTTTCTGTCTAAAATCATGTGTTGTTCTGTTTCAGGCAGCACAAGGGCTGGGTCCTTGAAGCATCATATTCTCTGCTGGTGTCTCTGTTATGAAGTACTTATGTGAAGGCCAGGAAGGGAAACAAACAATGCTTATGAATTACCACTGTGGAGTATGTCGTTCATGAAACTGCCTGAAATAATTATCTATCTCTGAAAATAAATTTTTAGAAATTTAGAAGAGAAATCCCAATTACAAGAGTTTTTCAGCCTTTTTCTTCTTCTTTCTCTCTTTGTTTTTTTTTAGGGAGAATGACTTTTAGATCTTAATTAAGGGAAATAATATCAGAAAAGTCCTCATTAACAAGTAAGCAGTGGGATTAACAAGTGAATAACTTACCATTAACAACTTATGAGATTTGCCAATGTATTATTTAGGGAGAATGACTTTTAGGTCTCAACTAAAAGAAATAATATCAGAAAAGTTTCATTGACAAGTGAATAAGGGAGGTTAACAAATGAATTAGTTATTATTAACAACTTATGAGACTTGTCAATGTATTATTTTTATTGATTGAGGCTTAGATTTCATTCTCTCTCTTTTTTATAACTGCTACCAAACAAAGACATTTTTTTTTTTTTTTCCTCCGCTACCAAACTTAGGTTGGAAAATTTAGTGGATTTAAGACAAAGTGAAAACTAGAAAACCCGCAAATTCAAAAGTTTTACATTTGTTGTTAATCATCAAAACATATTTAAATATAAAATAAAGTTGACTTTTTTTGGATAGATTAAGGAAGCTAATTAAATTTCTTTAGAATATTTTTATTTATTATTTTTTTCTAAATTAATTAGTTTAACTAATGAATTGATATATAATATAAGGATACATAACATATCATATAATTAAGTAACTTATTTAGTTTTCTTCATTTCTCTAAAAAAAAAGTCAACTATATCTTATATTTAAGACCGAAGTGAGTATTTGCTATAATTCATTCTACATGGGTGATATTAAACCAAATACTACTTTTGGTTTAATTATAGGAACACTTTTATAGTATAATTTATATTACAAAAGTATTCATATAATTAAGACGGAGAAGTAATAAAAGTACCTTAGGAAAGAAAAGGAGTTCAATTTGCCAAAACTAAAGTAAGAAAATAATCAAAAAAATGAACTTCATGGAAACGCGTCCTTATAATGGATAGGTACAAATTCATTTTGTCCAAAAAGAGCTTGCGATGTAACACAAAAATGAAAGTTTAATGTGAAGTCCTTCCTGTTATCTTTTTTTTTAAGAGGGAGAATGACTCAGAAGGACCGCCTAAGGCGGAAAAGAAACAGAGACATTGAAGGATCACAAATTTACTCATTAGTTAAAGTTTTTACTCGATGACAAAGGTTTTACTCTTCAATTAACTCCATGCTAATTAAGGATTTATTTAGAAAAATAAGATATTATATATTATAATCCATAGTTAGTTGAAAAAATGCAAAAAGAAAAAAAAATATGTTCACCTAAATTTTCAGTTAGTTTAATAGTAGTATTATTAATTATAGTATAATTACCCTATATATAAAGCATTTTATAGTATAATTAATTATATTCTTCATATTAATCCAAAATTAGATTACTATTCAAATACTACGAGTGAGAGAAATTAGCTTAGGGTTGGAATTAGAAATTTAAGCTAATCAATGTATTAATATCAGTACATGATATAATTTTGTTTGAAATAATCACCGGCAATCTCATTAATTATTTTTTCCTATTTTATCTTTACTATTAACTGAGGTTAAATTTTTTTTTTTTTTAAAAAAAAAAAAAAATCATACCATTTAAAGAGGAGTAAATTTAATATATAAAAATATATCAATTTAGGATAAATTTAATGACTTTAGTATTGTTTCTTGGTGTGTAAGAATGAGTTAAAAGTGCAGGAAGGAGACTATTATTTTAGGGATAAAAACTTAAATTCCACCTTGATGAGCATCCCTTGAGAAGTAAGAGTTTAAAGTCATTAGTTTGGTTATTATCTGTGGATTTACTTTCTTCGTTTGAAAAGAATCATATATATTCATTGTGTCTCCGTACTTGTACCGCAGCTGCGTGCCCAAATTTAGTTCCCTTGAGCTGTAAGATACCTAATTTTTAATTAATAAAATTAGTTAAGTTAATAATTGGAAAAATGTCAAAAAAATAATTTCAAAATTTGAAAATCCCAAATCAGTAATTTTCTACTAAAATAAGCTGTGAATTGTTAATTAAGTGTGGTCAATACCTAAGTTAATGTAAGAAATAAAACCGATTTGAGATTTTATTTTGATTTTTGAAGATTTATTTTTTAGAATTTTCTCTTGATAATTATATGTTAAAAAATATGTGTTGGTTTCATAAACTACTCATTTTAATTATTCGTATTGGAACTACTCCTTCCACAGTAAGTCAACAACTACTCAAATCATGTAAAAAAAAAAAAAAAGTTGTTGATTAAAACTAGCTAAAAACAATAAATCTGTAACAAGACACAATTTCCTCTTTTAAATATATACCTTTATTTATGAAAATGATGAGTGTGAGAGAGAATGAATAGAAAAAGAGATGACAGAGAAAGTCGGAAAAGATTTTTTTTTAAAAAAAAAAAGTAATTAGTAAGGGTAAAAATAGAAAAAGATTTATTACATTTTTATACAAAAATTATTTATTATTATATTACTTTTTATATATATAAACCAACCCTATGCCAAAGAATGTCACCTATAAATAAGATTGAAAGAAGTATTATTGTTGAAAATCTTTTTGATATATACATAATTGTATGGTCTAGTCACATAAAAACTCCTTTATAAGTGAGATATCATAATTTAGATTATGCCTATATCTTTAGACCGTTAAAGTCTGCCTCTAAATATTACACCTTTAATACCATAAATTTTAGAAACTCTTAAATTCGCCCCCACAGATTTATTAGTCAGAGCTTGATGCTGGAATCCAACTCATGACTTGCAACAAAGTGGAGTCAATATGACTTGATCAACAAGCAGCCTCAACATATTTAAGAGGAAGGAATAAAGTTGGCTACACATATATAGCTCATAATCCTACCTATATTCCACAAAAATTCTCATTTTTCTAACTATATATACTTTTCATACATCTCTCTAATCACAACAGCAACATATTCTTCTCCAATCCACAATATTCCAAAACCAGCCACAGAAACAACTCAACACAGAATAATTATAAAGCTACGAAATTCCCACTATAAAAGGAACATAGAGCTGGGTACTTGTTGATCATCAGCGATGGCAAACACAGTGAGTACCGTTGGTGTGGCGGTGGACTTCTCTCCGACTAGCAAATCAGCCATCAAATGGGCTCTCCATAATCTCACCGGCCAAGGTGATCGCCTCATCCTCATCAACGTTCACCCTTCTCAGTCTGATCATACCAGGAAGGAGCTTTTCCACCACACTGGTTCACGTATATATATAACTCTCTCTTCATCCATACTTATCATCTGTTTCCTAATATATATACATACATATATATATATAGCTACTTTAGTTACTCAGATTCTGTATTTATATATGTGGGTTTTGCAGCTTTGGTTCCTCTGGAAGAACTGAGAGAGACCAACTTCTCCAAGCAATATGGGATTCCTAATGACCCGGAACTGATACATATCCTTGACACCGGCTCAAAAACCAGAGGGGTATAAATATAAAGACAGATTTTAATTGTATGTTTATTACTGCTAGCTGTCCACCAACACAAAGTTGGTTTAGTGGTGTAAGGCACTTTTAGATTCCATAGTCTAAAAAAAAGTGGCCGACATCGGATATCGGCTGATAGTATATAAAAAAAATTATTGCGTGCTATGTTTTTAGGCAATTTTATTTCTCTTTTATAAATAATTGAAGGGTTATTTAATACTTGAAAACTCACTTTTAAAAAATAGTGGGTCAGCGAAGAAATTTAGCGATGGAATTGAATAATTCTGTCCATGAATAAACTGTCACTAATTAATTAACAATATAATTTCGTCACTAATTTATTTATTTTGGTGTAACAGACAAAGGTAGAGGCAAAGGTGTATTGGGGAGATCCAAAAGAGAAGCTATGCAAAGCTATTGATGATCTACAGCTTGGCTCTTTGGTTGTTGGAAGTAGGGGTTTTGGTCCCATCAAAAGGTAACGCACACACCCTTCTCTACTGTTCTCTCTTTTAGGTTAGATTTTGAGTATTGTAGTCAAAAGTATTTTTTGCATTTACATGCACTTGAGATTTTGTACTTAAGCGGTCAAAACGTCTTTCAAACAACCAACGCTTGTTTGATCTCTCTTGCTCTTTGAAATTATATAATGAATTATTAATAATGATGGATGAATCAGGGTGTTGCTGGGGAGTGTAAGCGATTACGTGGTGAGGAATGCTTCTTGCCCTGTTACTGTCGTCAAGGGAAGCCCATCTCCTACTTGCGGGCGTTGAAACTTCCCTTCAAAACATCATTATATATTTACCAACTCTTCTTGTAACTATTTTTGTCCCTTAAATAATGTTTCCTTTCTTTTATATATATATATATATATATATAAATGGTGTGCATGTAAAATATATTTTTTATTTTATATTCATAATGTTAGAGGATTTGTTTTTACCATTACTTCCTCCACACTCGGTCCTTAATATAAGCTATATTTGGGGATTGGGTTTCTCTCATCATTCCAAATTCTTCATAATCTTTAAATCATCAATTAATAAATATACTTTAATTTTTCTCTTATCTTCCCAATCAATAGATTGATGAGAGAAGAAGAGAAAAATGACCAAGGAGAGGATCTCCTTCCTATATTTGGAGAGATGATATTGGTCCTAGATATAAAATATATTTTTTATATTTATAATCTTTTCTTAATTTACCCCTATTAATTCTCCATCAACAATAATCAATGAGAGAGAGAAGGAAGGAATTAAATAAAATGATTAAAGGGTTTTAGAAAATATATATCATATTAACTAACTTAACTAATTTATTTAATCTAATCAAATTAGGTAAATATATCTTATATTAAAGGTAAGTTAAGTCCCGATGCTCACAAAAGTTAGGGCATGCCTCCAAACTTAGAGAGCACGTACAAATTGCCCGCCAATGTTTTTACTCTTACATTGCCTCTACCACTCTAACTATGGATCCTTCAATCTAATCAGTAAATTTCAACATTCATAAAAGAGAAAGTAACAAGGTCACTAACTAAGACCTTACATTTGACATGAACTTAACTGCTAATATGAAGAGTCTTCTCAGTGATTTCAAGTCGTAAACATGAAAGGAGCTCAAGTTCAAAAACAGAGGGCATAGATAGCTAATCAATTAAAACAAGTAGGAATTATCCTGTAAATTTGTACTATCATTATTCATGCATTTGAGATATTTCGATCCCCCTCCTCATGGAATATAACCGTTTACAATTTCCCATCATTCCCTACCTCTCAATACGAGTAAAAGAAATAAAATCCATATCAAGCTCGGATGTTGAAGTAAACAGTATAAGTTTCATCTCTGAAGGAGTGTAGTAGCTCCAAAACAAAATCCCTATTTGCCCCTTTAGCCACAAAACTGATAGGATTATATTTGCTTACTCCTTCTGTTGCTAAAAAGCTTGCAGCTTTGTTGAAATTTTCATCAGAACCTGACTTGCAACTTAGCTTCACACTAGAACCAGGACCATTACTGCACACAAAGCAACCTTTATTGCTTTTGGATTCTAAGGATATGGTTCCATTTTGGCCATCCAATCCTGCAACCACATTAAACACACTAGAGACTCCACCATGGGAAGAATCTACAATCACAAGATCATTTTCCGCTCCTAGGTGCACCAAGAGCTTTCCAGGAAGATCATATGGTTCCAACATCACTGATTTTCCTATAGAATCTCTCACTGTTGAAAACTGTGAGGTGGGTCCACTTGAAAGAAGTCTGAAAGTAGCATGTGGAGATGATTCATTGCCAGGTGCAGGCAATTTTTGCATTGTTAAAGATTGATATGAGTGTGTTAAAGCAAAAGTTTTGCCTGAAATAACTTGGGAAAAAGTTGCTAGTTGACTGCTGTAAGTAGGAGGGATTGGAGAAATCCAGTTAGCAAAAGAGGCATTTGACCCAACTTTAATGTCCCAATCACCAGTGGTATGGCCAACAAGAAGATAAGGACCATAAAGAATTGCTTGAAGTGAAGCATAATGTGGTCTGTCATCTGATCATCAATTGAATTCAATTCAAAACACAATATCAGTAATGAGTATTTTTTTTTCTCGCTTTAAAAAAGCAGGGGAAGTGAAAAGCAGAGATATGGATTTCTGTACCTTTAATAGCCTCTGTTCTGATAGTAAGAGGAATCTGAAGGGTTAACTTGTCATTGGCACCCCATTTTCTAGTGATTGACAAAAAGTTTCCTACATGTCCAAAAATAAAATAAAATTTACTTTCAAATAATTGTCCTTGCCATTGCACTATATAGTTGAATTTGAAAAGAGTGAAATACCTGGAGATGGCAGAGATAAAGCTTGATCATTTAATAAAGCCTTGGCAAGGTCTAGATGTGCCCTTGTTGGTATTCTCAAGTTCAATGTAGAGGAAGAGCCCGTTCCCTACAAAAGTAAATTTTTCAAGTTGAGAGTCTTTTACACTGTGTCGCCCTTTTTTAATAATGCTAAGTGTAAAGTCATTAAAGATAAATATCAGGCTATGCAATAAGTACTGTAGTAGGAGAAAATGTGAAGGTGGCTCTTAGGTAAGGATCCCATGAAGAAGTAGGAGCCAGAGTCTGATTAAGCATAAGACCACCAGACTTCCAATTAAAAGAGCTTGATATGTATTGGATTATGTAAAGACTAGGGTTCCCTTCTTCTTCAAAATAAATAGAATCCCCCAACTTTGAGAATGATTCAATACCTGAAAAGATCAGACAGAAACAAAAGATAGTGTGTGTGTATAGTTGTGAAGGGGTATATTGTAGTTTGATACAAATCGAGTCTATTTGATGAGCAAAAAATATTTAAATTACCAGTTCCATAACAACACCAAAAAGAGTCAAATCTTGTTCCCCAACCCAGTCCAGTTTTAGCCTTTGAAACCCCGGGGCCTTGTGGCAACATATAAATCATAACTCCAGGTTCTGTTCCTCTCTGAATACCAAGTACACCATTTGTCAAGGCTCGCTCATAATAATCTGCATATTTGACTTCCTTGGTCCATCTAAATAGGTGCCTTGAAACCTAAGAAATCGAACCTGGTTGATTTTTTGTTCACTATTGCTGATATAATTGAAACGGTCTGTAACTACTTGTATGGCCAAAAAAACTGAGGACCAGGAAAAGAAATAATTTAATGAGAAAAAGATAGATAACAAAGGGATAGATGATTGGTTGTACCTTCAACATGTTATAAGTTGTGCATGATTCTTCAGTGTCTACTGTCCCCAAAACATTAGTTGTCATTCTCTTTGGATCACTCCTAAACAACAAAAAAGAAATTAATCAATGAGTAATAAAATCTATAACAAGAAGGAATAGAACACTTACTACTCTGTTATACATACATACATATATATATATATGGGTTAATACAATCTTTAGTCTCTTAAGTTTGCCCTCATTTTGATTTTTGCAAATTTAAAACCAAAGGTTTTGACATTTTTGTTTAGATATAGGGACCAATGTTTTAAATATAATGAAATTTGAAGGATCAAAACTCGGTTTGAGACTTAAGGAACTAAAACCAAAATGACAACAAATTTATATAATTAATGGGGTCACATTACCACCACTCTTGAACTGATGTCCCTCCAGTTGCATAGCTGTGAGAAGAGTTAATGAGGTCCATAAAGAATGTTCCAATTTCCTATCAAAGCAAAACGCATGAATAGAGAGCTAGTTATAAACCAATTATTGAGTTTTAAATAGTATAATAAAAGTATATTATTAAGAATATATAAATTTGGACCAACAAATGAACAAATAGTAAATAAACACGATATAACACACACACAAGGAGAAATTTACCTTATAAAGGGGATCACCAGTGACCTCATACCGCATTTGAGATCCAACAACAATTGGTATATGTGTATTAGCGTGAAACTCCATAATGTCATTAGCCTACATGGGAAAAAATGAGGATTTTAAAACTCTTGAGCTTTGTAAGAAAATTAAATTGGGCTAATAAGATATTTAGGTCTTAAAATTGAAATAAAATATATATTATACTTCAATATAATCATAACTTGCACAGCAAGCAACCCTAAAAAGCAAGGCTTGTAAAAAAGGTGAGCCAACAATAGATGCTTTGGATCTCCCTGCACAGGTTTGAATGCAAGACAGTGTTATGCTTATGAAAATTTTTGTATCAGTTCTCATCTTTAATATAAAGCTAGTTGAGAAGTTAAATTTGGTTCTAAATATAATACCCTAATTCAATTTGTATCCAAAATTTATATTTTTTCCCTCCAAAATATCCTTGTTGATTGCTCACAATAAGGGGTTTCCATTTAAGGATGGTAATAACAAAAGATGGTGTTCCCTCTAGTCCTTATGTAAGACATATTTGGGAGTTAATTTTGGTCAAAAATATAAGACATAGTTTTTATATTTGTCAATATTTTCCTAATTTACCCTTATCAATGCTCCCCAACAATAATCAATGAGGAGAGGGAATGAGTGAATAAAGAAATATGAATACGGTGTTTTAAAAAATACATGTCATATATATTAACTATCCTTAATCTAACAAAATTAGGTAAATATGTCTTTTATTAAAGACTAAAAGGAGTAGTTTAGGAAAATCAACTCATATTAAATAACCAACACAACTGATTTGCTTAATTTACTCAAATTACTAAAATTAGTTATATAACTCATAATTAGTTGTTATTATACTTATATATTCTCATTGTTTTAACCTAGATAATAACCTTATATAATCAAATATTATATTTTAATATCATTTATTTTCACTAAAAATATAAATTATTAATAATACAATATTTACTTAATCACTATAATAATTAATTTTTTTTCTTTTCAATTTCGTACATTTGTAGTGGTTAGTCAACCACTATAAATACAAACAAATATACAAACACGCACCAAAACTACTTTGCTAAAAAATGACGGGAATATTTTGTAGCGGTTTACAACTACTACAAATATGAAATAATGCAAAAATGGTGGCAATTTTTTTTCTTCTCAAAAATATGACGGGATTTGTTTGTAGCGGTGATTATATTCTAAAGAATTCAAACTGTTGGCTGCAAAAGTTTTTCCCAAAATTTGGCGGGAATATTTGTAGCGGTTATCTGCCCGCTACAAAATATTTTGAAACATTTGGCGCTATTTTTCATATAATTAGTAGCGGTTATGTAACCGCTACAAATCTGGTCAAATTCTATTTTGTAGCGGTTTTATAACCACAACTAATGTTCAAACAAGGGGTCAGTGCAGCCTCATATAGTAGCGGTCATTAAAACCGCTACAGATATAGTAGCGGTCAATGTTTATGTAGTAGCGGTGTTTTTTAATCTCTACAAATCGGTTTGCCACGGTATATTTTGTAGCGGTTTATCTAACCGCTACAAATGTCATTAGTAATGCCAATAATCGTTACAAATATGTCATTTTAACTGCAACTAATGACCTTTTTTTTTGGTAGTGTGATATGATCAAAAGGCTATGTGGTGTTGTAGTTCTAGGTTTTTGTTTCGTTCTGAAAAGATTTTTTGTTGAGCAAGGACCCAATATTATAAATCCAGATCTCTCAAGATTGTTATAGAACCATTTACTCAGATAGAATATGTATGTGATATTATTAAAACACCAAAGGCCATTTTCTAGCCCCTACTTCCATTAGCTAGTACAACAATTTGCAAAACCACACTAACAATTAATGCTTTAATACCTTTTTCATTATGAATAGTCACATTTCAGTCTTCGAATTTATTATTATCACCTTTTTCCTAGCATTATTTTCAACAGTCATTTTTTACTCATTCAATTTATATGTAATCATGTTTTTCCTTTGTCAGATGTGGTCCGACTAGTGACTTCTGTTTATCCTCTTACCGATGTTGTGTAGACAGCGAGACCCTTTACCAACTGAATTTTGAGATCATGGATGTGAGGTTTTTTATCCTTTGTAATATCATATATGTGTGCATTCTTTAAGTGTTACTACTTACTTCTCTATCATGTTATGTTAGTGGGAATCCTTTCTACTGCTGTTTCAGAGGATCACTTGCTTTTTGGGCCTCTATCAGTTACTCCAAGATCTTGGACAAAGATGACATTGTTGTTGCCCTACTATGGGTGAAGATGAGAAGGCTCAGTAGTTAGTCATATTTTTTTATTTTATATGATCTATTGGTACTATTTTAAAATATCTTCGTCAAATCAATTGTAGATGGGGAAATCTTCTTTTAGAGTCATTGTGATTTGTCTCAAGCAATCTTCAATTACAATCATGAAGCCGTAGTTGATTTCCGCATTCGTCTCGTCCAACTGTCTAAAGCTGAGCTCAATGAAGATGATGACTCTGATGAAAGTTAGCATCATGGAATACAAACCATATGAAGCCGGAAGAAGAAATTACTTGCTTTTTTTTTTTTTTTTTTTTTTCTTTTTTAATGCCATTTTGGAATGTTTTTTCCTTGCACCAGCTCAGTTGTTTATTTCCTAGATTCTTCAAGACATTTTGACAATCGCAGTTTACTTATGATCAATTTTATCTATGCTGTTTTTTTAATTATGGATGCTTTTGACTAATGTTTGCAATTATTTATTACTTTGGAATGTGTTATTTATGCAATTATATTTGATTTTTATGATTTATAATGTTTAGATTTTCCTTCATTATTTATTCCACCTACATGCATGTACTAAATACAAGAAAATTGTAGATGGGGATATATTCTTCGAGATTCATTGTGATTTCTGTGTTCAACTCAACCAACCGTCTAAAGCTGAGCTGACAGAAGATGATGACTCTGCGGAGACTTAAGATTATGGAACGTAGACACCATGTGAAAAAAGAATGAAGACATTTCTAGTTTTTTCCTTGTTTTGTTTTCCTAATATAAGAATATTCTTAGTTCTATGAATTAGCTACATTTAGTCAATTAAGAGAGAAGATACTCTATCTTTGCTTTTTTTTTTTTTTTTGAACAATCTATCTTTGCTCTTGACTAAATGTTAATGATGATGTGAGGGATGATACCCGCATGATATCCAAATATAAAAGGTAGATCATTTGATCAACTCAATTAATTCTGGAGCCTAGAGCATTGCTAGTGTCTTATGAGGTCATTAAATAAGTTGGGCCAGTTAAAGGAGTTTTCATTGGTCCAAGCCTATTTATATCAGTAACTAATTAGGCCTAATGGGTCACACACAATGGTGATTCTCGATTGCTTAAAATTAGTAAACTTGGGCCAATAATTGTTATTGGGCTTTATCAAAAGTAAAGATGTAATTGGGTTAGAATGGGACTCCAAGCTCAATAAGAAAAAAAAATGGCTTCATATATGGCGTCCCCAGTGGGAAATCAGTTTCTCCACAGAAGGGCCCAAATGTGTTGGAAGACCCAACGAGGTCTTAAGCCAAATTGAATTTGGAATTCAAATTTTGAATTCAAGTTTGAAATTTGAATTCAAGAGGTTAAGTTGTAAAAAATAATTTAAGTATCTAATATATATATATATATATATAGAAGGTAGGAGAAATAATAAATAAAAATTGAATTAAAAATGATTTTGAATTTTAGTTTAAGAAATGAATGTGATCTATCATTTTAAATTATTATTCACCCAATCAATCAAGATATGGATATGATCCATAATCTTAAATGATTGACTTAATCAATCAAGAAATAAATGTGATCCATCATCTTAAATTCAATTAATCAATCAAGATATGAATTTAATTCATTATGATTTAGATTTTCCAATTCAAGCTTGATTTAGTCTTTCTTGTAAGCACTTAAATTAGGATTAAGCTTTTACAAATGCTGATTTTTAGTTACCCCTTTTCTTGTACGTTTTTCTAGCAAAAAAACAAGACGCCAAATTGATTGATGTGTGCCGCCAATTCAAGAAAAGGTAAGTTCTCATTCTTGTTCATCTTATCTTCATCTTATCTTATCTTCTTGAAAAGAGGAAAAACCCAAGGAAACGAAACCTCAACCTTGCCATCGCCTAGCAAGCATACAAGGAGTTGGAGGTATCAAGAAAAAGAGTTCTCATTGCAATCAAGGGACAACCGTATGGATCAACGTTAGAGGACATCAACAACATTGAAGTCCTCGAGTGATCTAAAGTAATCATAATCTCCAATAGTCGTTTTATCAAGTAATCCTAATCCCCAATAGTTGTTTTAACAAGTAATCCTAAAACTCATGATTATCATAAATTGTTATGAGTTCTTATAATTACCGTAAAGAGTTACGGATTAATAAATAATAATTAATTAGCGTAATGAGTAAAGGTTAATAATTCATGAGAACCATAAGGAGTTACGGGTTCCGCAATGATTAAACAAATTTTTTTTATTTTCAACCTCATGAAACTTTACATCAAAGTCATGTAATAGGCAAATTTAACCAACACTTATAGCTTGAGGTTTCAAGCGGAATCAAAACTATAGCCGCCAATTTATAGGGAAGCTCTCAAGCCACTAGGCTTATTGTTTAATTATTATGACAGTTCCATTTGTATCAATTCAAACCAACAAGTAAATCAATTTCACACTGGATTGGCATATTTTAGCTTCTCATAATGCTTACAACAGTAAAGGTAGGAAAGAACTGAATGTAGGTGGAGCATCTAGAGGAGCGAATAAAATAGCTAGTTGTGGTGGACTGATGAGAAACAGCAATGGGGAGCGGCTAGGAGGGTTTTCAAGGAAGTTGGGTAGCTTCTCTGCTGTTAAGGCGGAACTCTGGGCAGTGTTAATTGGGTTAAAGCTAGCAGCAGGGATGAACTATACTAACATAGTTGTTGAAAGTGACTCGGTAGCTGTAGTGCACATGCTAAAAGCGGTGCAAACTGAGGAAGAAACTGATTCTCGGATGTTATATGCTATCTTTGAGGTTGTACAGAGTATTCCAAATGTAAAGTTTACTCATGTGTACAGAGAGGGAAATGGCAGTGCAGATTTACTTGCTAGTCTTAGTTTTATGCAGGAGGAGTTGTTTGTTTCATTTGATTCTCCTCCACCGGCTGTGTCCAGGTTATTGTATCAGGACTCACTGGGTTTTTTGTACCCACGTTGTATATTGATAAAGTAATAGATATGGGCTAAAGGCCCCGTTTTTACCAACCAAAAAAAAAGAAAGGTAGGAAAGAACTGTAGATTGAAGGGTAGAATACTTACACATTTTGTCGTCCCTTGGAAGTGAACTCACATTTTTCATCTCCATTTTAGTCAAATGGCATTACTAGAGAGTAATTTGGGAACCAAATCCAAAACTACAAATGCTCTTGGGTTGTGCTAGTTTTCGTGACGAACAAGGGAAAATGCTACCGCAAAACCTAGTTATCTGATAAATGAAATGTTACAAGGTAGACTTGAATATGAGGTTATAATGTTACTAAGCTTGAGTATCTTGTACTTTTTTCTTGACTCTACTGACATGTCACAAGTACAAGTCTAAAAGGAGAGCCCATCCAAAAAATCTACCATATGGAGAGGGAAAGCTTATTTAACTCACAAACCCCAACGGCTCTCGATGCAAGGCTCATACAAGATATAGACTTGATCATAGATAATATATATGAGAAAGCAGATGCAAGACTCATACAAGATATAGACTTGATCAAAGATAATATATATGAGAAAACATATCTCTAAGCTTGAACATGCTCTACGTTTTTCTTGACTCTGCTTACTACTATCAGTATCCTCAAATCCCACATTCAGCATCTCATATTGATACTGATGAATCCTCTAGCGAGTCGACTAGATCTGGTTCTTCATAGTCGTGACTCTGCAATGGTTGATAATGTGTGTCATCAAAGAACAAAGCTTTCAAAGGTTGGTATGCATAAAGAGCTTCAAACGATGAGTTTCTCTGCATTGTAACACTAGGCTTACCATGGTTATGAGTACCATGATAAACCACTTCACAGATCTGTCCATTTACATGCCTCTCAACTCTCTTCTTTACTGGGCAATTTGGGGTCGAGCATTTGTAGAAACTGAAAGTCTTCACACTTCCTCTCACTTGTTTTACTTCATATTTCTTCCAGTTGTATCCATCATCATCATCAAACCTTGTTTTTAGCATCTGTGATTGATGATCACTACTAATTTCATGATCAGTTCCTATTACAGTATCAATTTCCATTTCTATTTGTGATACAGATTGTTGACCTCGAGCTCCAATAATGGCTCCTGTTTGTGACTGATGATCAGAACTAGGACGAGAACGAAGAACAATGACGAAATAGCAGAAAATGGCGGCTACAAAGCCGAGCATCAAGTGAAGTTTCATGAGCTGTACGATGAGACAACCCAGGAAGAAATTGAGAAGATCACCTTCGAATCCGAGGTTGGTGTGCTTTGATAAGCTCAAGGACATTAAAGCAAAGGAAGCACAGGAAATGACGCTGAACAGGTCTGGTTTTCCTTTGATTGACTTATCGTAGAAGAATGAGTAAAATGTCGTGAGCATCAGAACCAAGAAACCAAATGAACTTTGAGCAAGAAACTCCTTGAGAGTCTCAAATTCTGAGAAAATAAGAATAAGCTGGTGATTGATAAGCTTAGCGCACAGTAAATTATGAGCTTGAAGAAGTTCCATTCACCAAATAGTTGGTGGAAAGAGGAACTCAAAGCGTAGCAGAGAAGACCAACAAGGCTTGAAGACAAACCCAGAAATCTCCATAGCTTCGGATGAATCAAGCGATTTGGGATTCGAAGGCGAACCCTTGGCCTTGCCATTTGATTGACGTCACTTGGGTTCTTAACCATTTTATAGATTCAATGATGTATTTTTTATGTATCTGACTTTTTCACACTAATGAAATATCTTTCTCTTTCAGAGTTTATGACACGTGAAAGTGACTTACAACTAATCTCTAATTTTTTATTCAAATTTCATACTATGGATATTTTTTAAAACTATAAATTTATTGTGAAATAATATTTAAAAATATAGAAAAGAGCTCTAAAAATATATAAACTTCCCTGTGTCTATAATTTTTTTAGGACAAAAAAAAATATTGTTAAACATATAGGGAATAGTGGTTAATCTTATCAAATTTTATGAATTTTAGGAACTAAAACCAAAATTGTATCAAATTATAGAGGCAAACAATGATATTAACCCATAAAGAAATAATTATAACATCTATATATAGAACATAATAAAAGATGTAAGTATGCAAGATAGAAACTCAAAGTATAATATTTTAAATTTTTCCTTTTAAGAAAATCTTATTTCCCTGATATATATATACATATACACACACAAATAGACGGACCTTAATAGATACAAGGGGGTTCATGAAAAAAAAATTGTTTAGAAAATAATGAAGGGAGGTGTGCAGTCAAGGGGGACCAAATTTGAATCCAACAATTTGAGCATACATGGAATAGATATACATGATGATGAAGAAGGAGATTGAGCATCTGGAAGAAGATCTAAGCCCATCAATCTTGCAAGTTGCAACCAAAGTTGGTGTTTTTGTACATGGAGAGTTACTGATTTCTGATGAAAGATCACTCTCATTTCCTCCCTTTTTCTCTTCTGATCATTTTAATTTGCATCCTCTTCTGGATTTCCAATTCAAATCAACAAACTAATCGGTGAAGTGGGCAAAAATACTATAAACTAGAACTCTAGAAATGAAAGTGGAATTGAGAGCTGAGACCAACAACATCATTGAAGAGTACTTAGAAGAAGAATACCTTTTGGGATGCTCTGGTCTTCTGCGTTGTCCGAGGGAAGCTTGAAAGAAGGTTACTGTTGTTGAATGGGAAAGTGGAGAGGATGAAAATCAAAGAACTGAAAGAAAGCACCCATGCAACCAGGAGGGTTCTTTGCATCTGCTTCTTCTCCTTCACCTCGTTTTTATGATATTCTAATTACCAGTTCTTAAAAGTCGGCCTCCTTTCCTCCTCTAATTATGATTCAGCTCACAATGGCGATTTTGGTCCTTAATGGTCTCCACGGTCCTCTAGTCTTCCCATGAAGATGATGAGTAGTTCTCGAACGCCCCTTCTTTGATCTCTAATTTTTGCTCACGGTTTGAAAAATAAGCACCAATAGTGAGCAATGGTAGCTGCCTCTTCAAAGACGATGAACAATAACCAGTGGTACCCCCAAATATTTGTGCCAAGGTACGTCCTTGCACACACACACACACACACACACACACACACACACACACACACACACACATATACTCCCTCCGGTCCTAATTATAAGATAACATTTGGGAGTTAGTTTTGATCCTAATTATGGCACAAAATTTTAATTTTTGTCAATTTCTTCCTAAAATACTCATATTTTATTCTCTCAAGTGTGTTTGGTTTTTGGTAAGTGCATGTATGTAGGTGCGCAAACTCTTCCAATCAGTGAAACTTTAAATTGTTGGATTTTAATTTATTTATCAATCAACTGACGTTAATTTGCCTATATATATATAGACACACACACACATCTATGTGTTTATGTGTGTGTGTGTGTGTGTGTGTGTGTGTGTGTGTGTGTGTGTGTGTGTGTGTGCGTGCGTGTCTACACAAAAATATATATAGACACACAAACATGTGTGTGTGTATACATACATATATATATATATATTTGTGTGTCTATCTATCAATATGTGTGTGTGTGTTTACATGTGTGTGTCTCTATATATGTCTTTGTGTTTCTATATGTGTGTGTGTGTATGCATATATACGTGTATAGATATATGTGTTTATATATACAAAAACACACACAACACATACATATGTATATATATATATCTATACATATACATATACACACATATATATATATAGCAAGACCATTATTTCAATTAGAAAGCGTGTGAAAAGGAAAATTTTAGGTTAGAGAGTTATGTGGTAGAGGCTGTTGATTCACTTTTACTTATGTCATTTTAAATTTATATAAGTGCATTTTAAGAAAATTAGTAAAATTAACTAATTGAACTCCTCTGCTTTATCTCCTCAAAATCGGTTAAATATGTCCTATAATTAGGACCAGAGGGAGTATTATATAAACCAAAAGATGACCTGCAAAATACTTACCTTACGACTACACAATCGACAAGTTAAGTTGGGTTTGGATTTTTTCGGCTTCTTGTTGTGTGTCCTACTTGATGGCATGAGCTACAATGGTAAAATATTTACCCCACAATTGCACAATCGACTACATTATCATCACTCATTTCGTAACACATCGGCTCCTCAATGTAAGCCATTTGCTTTGCAAGACCCACATATTGATCAACCCTGAATAGATAATGACAAGCATCATCAACATATTACCAACAACCCTATATGACATAATTACTTCTCTAACCAAACTAATTGTGACATACCTTTCTTGATCATCCATTTCCTTTCCTGCACTATCAGTACATTTACATCCTACATACACATGTACACTTTTTTCATTATAATTAAACAGATTTTCCATTTCATAATCATCAATCATGTCTGCTGAAAAAAATTATCAAAGCATAAAGTGTATTTAATGTCACACCCATGACCATCTATACCAAACCATCGTCCTATCATAACCCTCAATTCTTCAGCTGTCATCCTCTCCTTTATCGATTTAACCCTCACACTCCCACCATTATATTTAACTTCACCTTTGCCATTGGTTACGAACTCCCCCCCCCCCCCCCCCAAAAAAACATGGAAAAAACTAAATAAGTGACTTTGAAAAAGGTGTTGCCCCCATATTCAATGCCATCTTGCATTCTAACCTACAACAAAAAATGAATATTTCATAACAATGTTAGACGTATAGCAATCATATTTCATAAGTGAAAAATATAGTAATGGTAATTACAAGTTCAATAATGACTATTTCCTCCAATATTAATGGTTTTCACAAATTCCATAATGATTTTCACAATTTCTGTAATGGTAATTACAAATTCAATAATGACGTTTACCAAAAACCATCCCACTTTCACGTCATGGCTACACTTGATCAAACCCCACAAAACATTTCCATTTATAGTATTTGCAACTCAATATCCTCTTCATTTACACTCCCTCTCTCAACTAACACTAACAAATAAATTAATAACAAACCCCACACTATCAATGCCGTCGGACTTACATAAAGAAACAACTTTAGTTCCCTCCATCTACACACCCACTGACCCATAGCCCCCATACAACACCCCACAATGAGACCACCATGGTGATTGTCCGAAGATGACACTCACAACCCTAAATAAATGATCTTCAACACCCCACCATAAAGGTCCTAATGTCAACCCCCAGTTTTTTACTATTCCTCCACCATCACACTCGTTTCAGAAAACCCACCAAGATAAACAATGAGAAGAAGATGGTTATGGCCCCCCTTTCTAAGCAAAAAGATATGGAATAATGATCCTCACGTATGAAGGTCCTAACGTCAACCCCCAATTTTTTACTCTTTCCTTGGCTTCCCTTTCTTCTCGTATGATCCTCTGAATGTCATCTTCACTTCATCCTCCACCCACTTTGTGTTTTTGACTGAACCAAGGGAGAGATATATATATATATATATGTATGTATATATATATTTTTGTTCAAAGGGGCAATTTTAACTTTTCACCTCAAATTCCATATCCCTTATTGGCCCCCCATCCCTTCTCTGTCCTTTAAGAATTTCAATGGGCTTCTATGAGTTTAGCAAATTCAACTGATATATAAATGTAATTTTCCCATAAATATATCAATATTTAGATGTTTCAACATATATATACACACAAACATATATATAGACACTCACATACACATATACATATGTGTGTGTATATAGATAGACACATATACATATGGATATGTACACACACACACAACACACACACAAACAAACAAACAAACAAACAAACATACATACATACATACATACATACATACATACATACATACATACATACATAAATCATTGAGTTTTATATACATATGTTTAGATGTGTAATTAAAATATATAATTATTGTACAAAAAATACTCGAAATGGATTGGGGCTTTTACTTTTGTATTTGGTAGTCCTAATGGATCTTTATAACTTATCCTTTATGTTAGCTAATTGGGCTGCTCACCCTGCATTTTACTATCCCATGTAAAGCGGCCCAATTATAGTGTAATCTTTTTATCCTATGTATTGTCAAAAAAAAAAAAAAAACAATTGAAATTTGCCAATGAAAGTTGGCACAGATGGTAAGGAACGAGCCCAAGTCCCAAAAGGATGAGGGTTCGATTCCCTCTGCCGTTGTGAGGGCTCTTTGGTAGGCGATCTCGTAAGTACCCCTGTAAGTGCTCAAAGAGCCCTGGGACCATGCTCTGGCCTTGGTGGAGGACCGGTGTCGAACCCACCTAAACTTTTATATATATAAAAAAAAACAATTGAAATTTCACAATTTATAATAACTTAATTATACACTTTGGGTACGCGCCGGGCGCCAACTTTATAACGGTTTATATCTTATAACCACTATAAAGTTTGTTACAAACAAGCCCAATTTTTGGCAGGATTGTTGCCGCTACAAATTTGTAGTAGTGTCGTTATAAACGCCAGAAAATCTCCTATCTATAGTGGTTTTTTTCAACCGCTACATATACACCGCTACAAAGTGTCTTTTTTTTTTTTTTGTAGTGGAAGTAATGTTGTCATCAGGGAGAGTAAAACTAATGTTGTTAAGAAGATGAGTCGTACACGCTATACTTTTTTTTCCCTTATCTAAGTTTTATCCCACTAGGTTTTCCTAGAAATGTTCTTAATAAGCCAGGACTAAATAGTTTGTTAATGAATTATGTACTCCTTTTCTTTGGCTACGTTTTTATCCCAATGGGTTTTTGCTAGTTAAAATTTTTAATGAGGCATATTCGTCATAAACATCCATGGCGAAGGGTCATGAATATTAATTATGTAGATTCATAAATATGTAATTAATGGTGACTCTTGGTTTTGATTATTGAAGGCCTATAAATAGAGGCATTGTACAAACATTGTAATCACAATAAACACAAGTGGATGAGAATTACTCCCCCTCATTCATCTCTATCGTCTTTTTCTCTCTTCTTCTTTTGTTTTTTTTTTGTTTTTTTTTTTTTACAACAATTAGGATGATAACCTAGTTATTTTGAAAAGCCATTTTATTCAACTGCCAAATTTGTGGCTAATAACACACACAGGAGGATTACTCTCTAACTATTGGTGGAGCAAGCCACATGGATTCTAACAAATATCTTACTATGTAAAAGTAGTTGTTCAAGTAGCCCTTGTTATGACAAGTTGAGTTTCTTTTATCATCTTTTTCTCACTGTCCTTCATAATTTTTAAATAGTGTCCGTCCAATCAATCTGAAGGGATTTGAATGTTTATATATATATATATATATATATATATATATTAGAAAAAACTGGAATTTAGTTACCACACCACCCCACAAAAAATATATATCAAAATCTTAAAAAAAAAAAATATATATATATATATATATATATAACGAGTAAATTAGCTATTTTATTAAATCATTTAGATTATTTTAAATCCCATTAATCCCTCTAACGCTCTAAACTAACGTGACACCACTACTCCCTCAAACCACATCAAACATTTAATTATTTAGATCCTTTTCAATTTTAATTCAATTAACCTATCAAGTTTCAGAATAATTCCGTCACAACCCACTAATACCTCTAACGCTCTAAATTACCTAACGTGGTGTCACGCCTCCACTGGCTGATGTGGTAGTGGGTGTTTTGGACTTATGGTGGTCCCTCTTATGGGTGTGCTTAGATCTGTAAATATATCCTAAAGTCTTTCTCAATCTATCAACTTTCTCTTCTACTTTTGCTCCTAATTTTTGGTGCAGTTTCACACACCTGATCTTTTATATATATATAAAAAAAAAAAAATCAAGCACTTAGGGTAGTTAAAAAATAATTCATGATCTTGAATGAGTAGAAATAATTCTTTATGATCTTCAAAAAATTATTTTATATTATTTTATGATTGTGAAAAAATAATACAGTACTGAAAAAAAATTATTTCAGAGTGGTACTCACTAGTAAAAAAAGGATCGACGATCTTGAAAAAATAATTCATGATCTTAAAAAATTATTTTAAAATCTTAAAAAAAATATCCTAAAGAATATTTTTAGTAGCGATAAGATCTTGAATTATTTTTTTAAGATCATAAAATAATTTTTTTAAGATCATGAATTATTTTTTCGAGGATCCTCAAGTATCCTTTTTCAATACTATTCAGTATCCTAAATTATTTTTTTACTACCCTACAGTGCTTGATTCTTTTTTAAAAAAAGGATCAAGTGTGTGAAAACGCGCCAAAACAACGCAATTTAACCCGCGAATGTAAAGCCCGCAAACGACCTAAGCTAGTTCCCTATTTTTTCCTACTTCCCTTCCCTCTGGAACCATGAATTCTTCTTTCGATGCCATGCGTGCCCTTAATCCCAAGTTACCAAATAGCTGCATTCATGTGTGCATTGGTGACTATGATCCAGGTTTCTGGCACAACTACAGATAACGCTTTTAACATCTATTTTTTTTAGCCTTTTAACGTCTAAAAATAGAGGGACACCTGTGTTAGGGACATAATAAAGTTATGATACAACGTCTCTTAAAAAAGGGACATCGTAAGAGACTTATAACATCCCTTTTTAAAAAGGACGTCATAAGGTGCTGTTTAAAATATATAAAAAAACAAAACAAAACAAAACAAAAAACAAAAGTAATTGTAAGTCTTGAGGTGTATCTTCATTCTTTTTGATAGAGAATTGTTATGTTGGTATGGTCCTGAATAGGGTTTTATTTATAATACACATGTTTTGACATGCTGCAGGGCATTGATAAAAGGGAAAATCCCCCTCATAGCCCAAGTAACCAAAATATTATCAAAAAACGCTCAAAAAAAGTCATAGAAAAGGCTCTAGGGCATTTTCTTGTATTATTTCAGAAGCATTTTCTTCTGCATGGTTTAAACGAAGACCTTCAGCATCCATGTGAGTAGAGGCTAGGACATTAACCCGACTTGGGCCATCTGCATCCTAATCCACATTGCGAACGAGGATATTAGCCCGACTGGGGCCATTAGCATCCCAATTTATGTCACGAACAGGGTCCTCCAATCATCCAATACGCTCTTCCAACAAGCTGCATTCTCCGCCTCTCCTCCTACCGCCAAAGAGCATTACGATGGTCCATATCCTCCTACATCAGTCAGATATCCTCCTGTCTCTAGAGATGGTTACGACGCTCCATGCCATCCTTCCGCCTTAACAGCGAACGCAGCGCATTTTGCAACAGGCAAATATCCAGGTTCTTGACTTGGAACTGCGGAGAAGGGTTTTGCTATTGGACTTCTGGTTGGATTTGCTGATCAATCCCATTTTGAGGGGTTGCCACAAACAAAGTTGCAGTATCAGCTGTGTCTTCCTGTCTTTCCTCTAGCATTTGATTATAATCTGGGACGACCAAGTTCTCATGTTGAACCGTCCGTTCTTGATTCTGTTGCGGTGGATCCTACCAAGGCAACTGGCTACTACTCCTGGTAGCAGCAACCATTTTAGGCGTTTGGTGGTTGTTTGGGAATCGAGGTTTATCGCCCCCACGATCGGCGTCAATGTTCTAGTGTAGAATACAGATGTCTAGCCTCAATGGACTAGTATGTTTATATTGGATCAAATGGATTCTCCAAAATATCTATGAGGCAGACAACAAAGAGCATATCAGATGACTCTCCAAGATATCTATAAGGTAGATACCAAAGAGAGCAATGGATCACTGTGCACGAGTATGGCGTTTAGCCAAAAAGGGGTGGGGTGTGTGCACAATGAGGCTGAATAGTAAATAGGATGAATTGAGAATGTGTACCTTTTAGGTTAACCTCCTATTTATAGAGATTACCTTTAGGGTTTGGGTCCTTAGGCTTTATGCGCCTCCTGGCCCATACCCCAGCCGCCTCACTTGCATATTCCTTTATTATAGCCTTGATTATAGGCTGATTAGAATCCTCCTTCATTATTAGCATATCCTAGTAGGTTTTTCCCTTGTTGGGCTTTGTGGTGAATGGGCCTCTTATATGAGTCCATAATAAGGACAAAAAAATCGAAAGGAATAATCTATCCAATAAAAGGAAGACTACGAATGGGATAAGAACTTATTCAAATTTATGGTAAACATAAATAAATATAGAAAACACAGTAGCAACCAATGAATAACATAAATATATGAATTGAGAAGATAAGAAAATTCCCGAGTACTAAATTTAAAATTAACAAACCATTAACTATTCATTATAAAATAAATAACATATCTCATGAAAAAGTAAATTAATTAATTAATAACTCATAGAGAATAAGGAAATTAATTAACTAACAAGATAATAAATAAAACAAATAGACAACTTGAGGCAAAAAAAAAAATAATGAATGCTAAATTTTTTATAAAGAAACTATGCAGTATTTCAAAGAAGGCATTAATAAGTAGCATGAATAATTAAGTATTATAAACAAGGGTTAAAGTGCATATTTGCAAACGAGCTATTACCTGAGGAGTATCTAGCACAAAAAATAATTGAATGTACCAAAATTACCAATCACCAATTAAAAAGTGAGAAAAAAACACACAATTAAGGTGCAAATTGGCCAACGAACTATTACCCCATCACTGTCTTGGTATCTCTGTCTTCCATTGACTGTCACAGTGTCAGCGACGTCGGCATCTCCGAACTGGTCAAAGGGACTGAAAGGTCTGTCGCAAAATCCAGAGGAAGCATCACTTATGATCTAAGCAAATGAAACGCAAAACGAGAAATGAATTTTTCCAAAAATTGGTTCAGTAAAACAAATCAATAGTGATAATATTTACGTTTGTATAGACTGATCATTTGCTTAGATCATAAGTGATGCTTCCTCTGGGTTTTTCAACAGACCTTTCAGTCCCTTTGACCAGTTCGGCTTCACAAATTCTGGTCGCCTTGAACTCAACATCTCAAGAATCTGTAAATGGAGCTATATACCCAAGAGGGGGGTGAATTGGGTATTTTAAAAACTTTTAGAAATATGCCCTGTTTTGAAGTAATGAAACCGAGAGATAGACGAGAGGAGGAAGGGAAGGAAAGCTTGCACAATAGAAATTATCCTGGTTCAGTCTTATCTTTGACCTACATCCGGTCCCAAAAGCCCACGCTTGGGATTTTCAATCCACTATACTCACAAACCGATTACACACTCGTACTCAAGAGTAGTTTCTCTCTAGAACTCACTCCCCTTACAAGTTGTAATCAATACACCCAACCACCAAGTCCCACGACTTGTGGTTATCTCAATCAATAAATGATTTACTGAGATATAACTCTCTTACGAGCGAGATAAAATGAACATGAAGTGCAAGTATCGATTGATACAATACAAGTGAAATTTGAACACAATAAATGACACTTAGTAAATTTTCGTTCTCGGTAGGTGTATCGGCTTGAGAAGAAGTTAATGAACTCTATTTATAGGTAGAGAACATTAAATGACCGTTGAATGATGAATCCAACCGTTGTAGGTGATTAGCATTAAGTCCGGTCATCTTCTCTCTCTAAACTCCAACTAATCCAGGTGCTAATATGATCGAGGTGGAACTCGAGGATTTGCCGTTGGAGAAGAATTTGCTTGATGAAGAAAGTGTTTTTGAACGTTGAGAGTTCGTGCTCGAGATGGATTAACCAAAAGGATGTTAATTTGCGAAGTGCAATAAATGCTTTCTCGACCACTTTATGCTTTTTCCCTTGATCTTCATTAATTTTCATCTGTGCTAGCTGAAATCCACTAAATAAACTTGTTAAACATATCGGGATCATAACTTGAATGATTCATGAAAGCATTTGGAACAAACAAGAGTGATTCACGAATTCGTATAATTCAAAACTCGGTTTTTACGTTGCATATGCGGTTTGTTCTTGTAAACTCGAGTATGGCACGCACTTCCCAAGTGACCAAACTGCGGTATCCAATTGGATACTCGAGTTTCCACTTTTCGAGGCAAGCCATCGTGTCTTGTATTTGAAAGACAAGACCTATACTCGAGTTTGCCTATGCAAACTGCGTATGGGTTTAACTTGAAAAATCCATTTGCTTCTACGGAAGTCCAATACTCGAGTTTAGCAACGCAACCGCAAAGTATTGACCATTCAATACTCGAGTTTGCCAATGCAAACTGCAGTATTGTTTTATCTTGAAAAATCCTTTGCTCTACGGAAGGTCAATACTCGAGTTTGGTTTTGGAAACCGCGGTTTTTGACTTTGTTTGAAAAAACTTGTTTTGCTTACGGAAGTCCAATACTCGAGTTTGCCAAGCAAAGCTGCGGATTGTGTCGTCAATACTCGAGTTTGCAAATGCAAGCTGCGGTATTGACTAAGTTGGAAAAATCCTTTGATTCACAAGAAGTTCGATACTCGAGTTTACCCATGCAAGCTCGGTATTGACCATTCAATACTCGAGTTTGCCTATGCAAGCACGTATCGACTTTGATTCGAAAACTTGGTTTCTTTCTGTATGTCCTATACTCGAGTTTGCTAAGCAAACTGCAGTATTGGCTGTCCCATACTCGAGTTTGCAAGAGCAAACTGCAGTATGGACTTTGGCTGAAAACTTGGTTCCTTTCTGTATGGCCTATACTCGAGTTTACCAAGCAAGCGCGGTATTATTTGCATCCAATACTCGAGTTTGCAGATGCAAACTGCGGTTTGCAACTTTCGAGTGTTTTTAAAACAACTTTGCAAACTTCAAAACATGTTTTACATTTGTTGTTAATCATCAAAACATATTGAGAACTAACATTCTCCCCCTTTTTGATGATGACAACACTTGTAAATTATTTTGCAAAGAATTTGAAAGATGTAGTTTGTTTTGAGATGAAGTTTTCAAAGTTCAAGGTTTGAGTTATCGAAAACCATCTAATTTGTCATTTCAACATTTGAAGTTCGAGAGAATGGCGGCGAAGTGGAATTCAAAAACGTAAACAAGCTGAACTATATTCAATTAAGTAAACAATGGACAATATCAGACAAGATAGATACTCTGATAACTACTGATATCATTCTGATAATCATAACAAGTTCAGAAATAGCAAAGTACAGATGACAAAAACAAAACATCTAGAATAACAAACTACCTAGAACCAATAGACCCTATACATCTACATCTTTCTCTCCTTCTCCCCCTTTGTCTTCATCAACATACTCGGGATCAAGGATAACAAAAGGAGGGGACCAGAGGACCATGGCAAGTGGATGGATCAAAGGTAGGGTCAAGGTGAGGAGAAGGTGTGGGGAATTTCTCAGTAGACGGGGTAGATGGGGATGGAGGGCGATCAGGTAGAATCTCGTGGAAGGGGTAATAGGAGATGAGGGAATCACGGGGGGTAGGAGTGGAAGTGGAGGGTCTGGGGAAGTGGTGTGAGGTGGACTAGGAAATGAGAAGGGAGGTGAGGAAGGTGGGGATATGTGTGACTCGGTGGTGGGTCTCGGGTATAGGAGAGGATGAGGATAGACCAGTCGTGAACCCAAATGTGGAGGACGAAGAAGCACCAAGACCAAAATGGTCAATCGACGATCAATCTTATTAGGGCTTCGAAGCAAGCTCATATGTCATGGATATCAGGAGTCTAGATCAATCCCACGATCAAAAATCTCGCTCGCTTACGGTCGGTGGCATCCTTGAGCTTCTCCAAGTCGGTCTTCACATCCATGAGACCCATCTTGAACTCGGCTCGCAAAGCATGTCCAACTCGGCTTTCATAATCGTCATGAGATGAGAGTATAAAGCATCAATCATCTCTCTCAACCGTTCTTCGAGGTCCAATGATGGAGGAGGATGCGGCGAGCCTCGTGCGCATAAGACGTGATCCACGGGCTTGTGACCTCGGAGGAGCCCTTGGCGGCCCCGATCCTTCCGGCTCGAATGAGATCTTCATAAAGTTCAACCGAGTCTTGCCGAAGGATGGGATGAACTTCATCGCTCGGGTGGCCCCACATACCATATCTTGTAGTAGAACATAATGAGGGACACCGGTGAGGCAAAGGGCATGTATGATCCCTTTCGGGATGTAAACTTGAAGGCGCGATTTCTTTGAAGATCCATTGCCCAATGTTGAGAGGATTCTTACGGATGAAGGCCGTGAAGAATCGATAATCCTTCCGAGCAAAGTGAGTATAGCTCCCTCCTTCTGCACAAAATTTCGAGTGTAGATGTACCATATCACTCGGTGCGGTGGTGGCATGCGAGGGCTTGATAGACGGATGAGCAAGGCGATCATTCGGCACGTCCGGGTACGCATTAGGGTCACATACACCTCGGCATTGGTGTATTGTGGTGTGGACGCCGGTGGAGGATGAGCAACCTTTAGGATCTTGTTGATAATAGCGGCGAGACAAGGTGAATTGGACCCCCGACACACGTGGTGATCCTCTCCTCGCCCGTATAGCCTTCGAGTCCAATAGGTTGTTGGTTGCCATATTGAAATAAAACATCTTGACCAACTCCGGGTAGTAAGCGGCTTCGATGGAGATGAATGACCGATAGGCCCCAAACCAAGGTGAGAGATCCACATTGCATTCGCGATAAAGTTGCTCCAAGTCAATCGAGACAACCGCACGAAGCCACGAGATGAATACTCGGTCCTTGAACTTGGCATTGAGACCGGGAGGAAGAGGAACCGGGGTGACTTTGAATCCGGGAGGCGGAGTCTTGTGAAGCTTAATCTCCTCTCTTGCATTGTCGATAAATGGGGAGGCTCCTTCGTGCTCATCTTCTTCGGTCTCATAATCGACGAAGAGCGGTAACCTCGACGGTGGAGCGAGAGCCCGAGCGGGGTGGCATTCTTGGACCTTGTCTTTCGGTGAACGACGGTTCTTTTCCCCTTTGCTTTGCTCGACTCGGCCGCCCTCTTCCTTTTGTGGGTGATGAAGGTTCGGACCCTTTGAAGACGAATCCCCTCTTGGGATTCGAGGATGGATTATCCTTAATCACAATACCCACTCCGGGGGATTCTTGTATCAATGCCTCTCTGTAACGTGGGATCGATTTGCTCCTTGGAGCTCGTGGAGGAATCGGTCGAGAGGATTGAGAGAGACTTCCTTAGACATTTGAGTGCTTAGGGTTTCGGAAGAGAGAAGATAGGAAGGATTAGATGAAGTTTGGTGAAGATTTGAGGGGGGTGATGAGGGATTGTGATGTTTTCGAAGGAGAAGAAGAGAGAAAGTTGAAACTCTAGGGTTTTTGGAGTGAAGACGCGAGTTTGGAAGAACACCATTTTGTTCACCTATATATATAGACGAGACCTCCTTACTCGAGTTTATCTATTTCTTACTTGAGTCTAGCAACCGTCACTAACAAACTCGAGTACAAATGGAAGTTTAGGAAGCGTCACTAACAAACTCGAGTACAAATGGAAGTTTAGTAAACTGTCACTAATAAACTCGAGTACAAATGGAAGTATGCCACATCGTTGATTTAAAATAGTGTAACGTTTGGAATTCACAGTGACATACTCGAGTTTAGCAAACTTTCATTTACATACTGCGGTAAAGGTGAAAGTATACTAACCTGGACTTCAAAAATGTAGCGTGAATTTTTGAACCCACGATGAACATACTCGAGTTTAGCTTTTCCTTACTCGAGTTTAGCATACTTGCACTTACAAACTGCGGTTGGTGCGGTCCTAAACTGCAGTTTTGTTCCCATACTCGAGTCAAGCTATTGATGAATGTCGAGTTTGGCTTACATGCGGTCCTAAACTCGAGTAAGCCATCCTATCTTGCAAGTATGGAACTTCGAAGCATTGAGATATCCCGCAAGAGACATATCTAAACACTCGATGCTCAAGTTAGTAAAGATTAATCATCAAAAACATAACTAACATTATATTGAATGAGAAATTCTTACAATTCATTGGGATTTACCATTCCCAATTCTCTTCTTATGAAGTTGAAAGGTTCTTTGGCTAGAGGCTTTGTGAAGATGTCGGCAAGTTGAAGATGAGTTGGGATGAACATCACCTTGACATCTCTTTTTGGACATGATCCGAATGAAGTGATGCCTCACGTCAATATGCTTGGTTCTTGTATGTTGCACCGGATTCTTGGCCAAGCTTATTGTGCTTGTGTTGTCACACAAAATTGGGATTTCCTTCAAGTGAACTCCCAAGTCGGCAAGTTGTTGCTTCAACCATAGCACTTGAGCACAACAACTTGAAGCGGCTACATATTCAGCTTCGGTAGAGGACACGGCCCTGACGATGTTTGCTTCTTGCTGAACCAAGAGACAAGTGAGTTGCCAAAGAATTCGCATTGGCCACTTGTGCTCTTTCTATCGTCTTGTAGCCGGCATGATCCGAATCGAGTATGCCACCAAGTGTTCCGGTTGACCTTTGGGAAACCATAGTCCAAGAGTCTTTGTGTCCAAGAGATATCGAATATCCTCTTCACATGTTCGGCATGGGACTCTTTTGGAGCGGATTGGAACCTTGCACACATCCCAACACCTTGAATTGGATGTCGGGCGACTTGCTGTGAGATATAGTAATGATCCAATCATTCCTCATACTTTGTGATATTGAAATCTTTGCCTTTCTCATCGCATCAATGAAGCGAGTTGAGCTCATAGGAGTGTCGGCTCCGTTGCATTGGTCCATCCCAAATTTCTTGACAAATCATTCGAGATATTTGGTTTGGGAAACAAATATCCCATCTTTTCTTTGCTTGATTTGCAATCCAAGAAAATAGTTGAGCTCTCCCATCATGGACATCTCAAACTCTCCTGCATAGTCTTTGAAAATTCTTCACACAAAGTATCATTAGAAGCACCAAATATAATATCATCCACATATATTTGAACCATCAAAATTTCATTAAGCTTGTTACTCTTTATGAAGAGAGTTTATATCGCTTTTCCTCAACAAAGCCTTGATCAAGAAGGAACTTGCTTAATCGCTCATACCAAGCTCTAGGAGCTTGTTTAAGACCATATAGAGCCTTCTTGAGACGATACACATGATCTGGACAATGTTCATTTTCAAAACCGGGAGGTTGTTCCACATAAACCTCCTCTTGTATAAAACCATTCAGAAAAGCACTTTTCACATCCATTTGATATAATTTAAATCCTTTTACACATGCAAAGGCTAGAAGTACTCTTATGGCTTCCAATCTTGCCTTTGGAGCATAAGTTTCTTCATAATCAATTCCTTCTTCTTGATTATAGCCTTTGGCAACCAATCTTGCCTTGTTAGGACAATGATTGCGAGACTCATCACGTTTGTTCTTGAATACCCATTTGGTGCCAATGACCGGATGGTCTTTGGGCCTAGGTACCAAATCCCAAACTTGATTTCTATCAAATTGATGTAACTCCTCTTGCATTGCTAACACCCAATCATTATCCGAAAGGGCTTCATCAATCTTAGAGGGTTCTATATGAGATATAAATGCGAGAAAAGGTTACTTCATTCAAAGTACTATTTCGGTTCTTACTCCTTGATTAATATCACCTATAACTTGGTCTAAAGGATGATTTCTAATAAATTTCCAAGCTCTAGGTTGAGTCGATTAGGATTTTCAATGTTGTTTTGGGGATCGGCCTCAAAAACATTTTCGGGATTTTCAATAGAAGCGGGAGTAGTTTTCGAAAGAATTGATTTTTGAAAACATTTTCTTCATCATTGTCCAAGGCTTTATCAGATTTGGATTCACAGAAAACAACATGTATTGACTCTTCAACAATACGAGTGCGAGTATTAAAAATTCTATAAGCTCTACTTCTATTTGAATAACCAATGAAGATACCTATATCAGCTTTGGAATCGAATTTACCAAGATTCTCTTTACCATTATTGTGCACATAGCACTTGCATCCAAAGACATGTAGGTGGTGAGATTTGGCTTCCTTTCCTTGTAGAGTTCATATGGGGTCTTGTTCAGCTTCTTCCTCAAATAGGCTCGGTTGGAGATGTAGCAAGCCGTACTCATCGCATCGACCCAAAACACTTGGGAAGTGTTGTTCTCATTTAACATTGCCCTTGCCATCTCGGTGAGGACTCTATTCTTCCTCTCAACCACACCGTTTTGTTGAGGAGTCCTTGGAGCTGAGAAGTTGTGATCAATCCCCACATTGTCACGAGAACTCGCCGAAGGCGTTGTTTTCAAATTCGCCACCATGATCGGTCCTTATACCTGAAATTGCAAAGCCTTTCTCGTTCTGGACCTTTTTGGCAAAGGTAACAAAGCGATCAAACGTTTCATCTTTAGATGATAAAAATATTGTCCAAGCAAATCTAGAGTAATCATCAACTATGACCAAAGTGTAGAGATTTCCACCAAGACTTTTTACTCTATTTGGTCCAACTAGATCCATATGAAGTAATTGAAGAGGTCTACTAGTTGAGATCTCATTTTTGCTTTGAAAGAAGATTTGGTTTGTTTTCCTTTTGACAAGCATCACAGACTATGTCATTTTTGAAATTCAATTTAGGAATACCAATGACCAAATCCTTTTCAGTAACTTGTCAAGTTGAAACATATTAACATGAGCTAATCGTTTATGCCATAGCCAACTCTCATTCAAGTTACTAACAAAACAATTTTGTGAACTGAAGCATTGCTAGAGAGGTTAAGAGTATAACAATTTCCATCTCTAGGTGCTCTAAATAAGGCTTTAGTTTTCAAATCATCAATGGGGACTAAATCTTTTCTAACAATCAAGCATTCATTTGAGTCAAAGATAACTAGGTTACCCTTGTCGGTGCTTTGGCTCACACTTAGGAGGTTGTGACACAATCCTTCTACTAGGTAGACATCTTTGATGAGAGGACCTTCATTGTTTCCTATCTCACCAATTCCAGCAATTTTTCCTGATTGGTCTCCTCCAAATGTGACTCTACCACCATCCTTTGGTTTGATTGAAAGAAATTTGGATTCATCTCGAGTCATGTGTCTTGAGCACCCACTATCAATGTACCACTTGTTGGGTCTTGATGCTCTAAGACAAACCCGCAATTCACAAGAGATCAAGCCTTAGGTACCCATCTTTTCTTGGGTCCTTTGGAGTTAGTTTTGACCTTAGGAACATAAGTTCCTTTCGGTACCATTGATAATTTCCCACGGGCTTAATTTTTCTTTCTTTTCTATGAAAGCAAGATGAAGTAGAATGACCCTTCTTATTACGAGTAATTGCAATGCGCAAAGGGGTTTGAAGAGTGAACTGATTTTGTGAAATAGTTCATGTATGTTTTTTGACCACTCTTCTTCTTGCCTTTCTTCTTATCAAAATAAATTACGTAACCAATGCCACGATCTATCATTTATAAAACGTTGTTGTTTTAGAATGACATTGAGCATTTCACTTCCTCTAGTGAATTTCTCAAGTGCCTTTGTAAGATATGAATTCTTTTTCTTGATCGGGACAATCTTTACAAATAGTATTTTACGAAGAAGACAACATTTCAACTTGAGATTCAAGAGTAAGATTTCGATTTTCAGTTTGAAATATTTTTCAGCAAGTTTTTCAAATTCAAATTGCACGAGTCATATATTCATCAAACAGATCATCATAAGGAGGTTTGCAATCATATACCTCTTCAAGTTTAGCACGTTGCTCTTCTTCTTGACAACAAGGCATATATTGGCTTTCTCTTCCTCATCCTCATCATCTTCATCGAGATGAGCTATCACCCAGATCTTTAGGAGACATAAGCTTTCTTCTTGTATTTCTTGAACTTCTTCTTTTCTTTGTCTTTGTTGTTCAGTTGTGGGCATTCAGACTTGATATGGCCAGGCTTTTGACATTCGTAGCAGATGACTGGCTTCTTTGCCTCATAGCTGGAGCTAGCTTTGTGAAATTTCTTGAAGCCTTGGTCCCTCTTGTAGAATTTCTTAAATCTACGAACCATCATGCCTATTTCCTCATCTTCGTCTACATTCTCATTTTCCTCATCGAATCTTTAGCTTCTCTTGCGGCCTTGAGGGCAATTCCTTTGTTCTTGCCATGAACTTCATCAAGTCCCTTCTTGAATTTGAGCTTAGCCTCATACTCGAGAGAGACTTCCGAATAGAGAAGCTCGACGCGTCATTGACTCTCCTCGAGCCTCTTGATAGCTGTGACCTTTGCTTCCCATTCCTTGTTAAGGATATTTAAGATCTTCCTTACTTGGACTGGTTGGTCATACTCTTTTCCAAGAGCCGCGAGTTGATTTATGAGATGAGTGAAACGAAGCTGAAATTCTCCAATAGATTCACCGGGCTTCATTCGAAGAAGATCATATTCGGTCATAAGAGTATTGACTCGTTTTGCTTCACTCCAAATTTGTTCCTTCATGAGCTATCTCGAGCATCCCACATGGCCTTAGCAAATGATAAGGTGCAAATACGAAAGTATTCTTGTTGACTCGGTGCACTTTGGAGAAGCGGAAGCGCCTTTTTGTTGAGGGTGACGTTTCTTTTCGTTCTCATCATATTCCTCTTCTAGCTTGGGAACTCGACTCCATCTTCCACGGTTGATGGCTCATAGTCTCCTCTTTCAAATACTCTCCAAAGACCATACTCGGTTGCCATAACAAACACTTTGAATTTGGCCTTCCGAAGGAGTAGTGCTCTCCATTGAAGCCGAGGTGGTGCGTTGATAGATGCTCCATCGGGTAAGATACCTTCCATAATGATCCTTCTCGAGTTGTTAAGCTCTTAAGAGAAGACCTTGCTCGATACCAAATGTAAATGGAGCTATATACCCAAGAGGGGGTGAATTGGGTATTTTAAAAACTTTTAGAAATATGCCCGTTTTGAAGTAATGAAACCGAGAGATAGACAGAGGAGGAAGGGAAGGAAAGCTTGCACAATAGAAATTATCCTGGTTCAGTCTTATCTTTGACCTACATCCGGTCCCAAGCCACACTTGGGATTTTCAATCCACTATACTCACAAACCGATTACACACTCTGTACTCAAGAGTAGTTCTCTCTCTAGAACTCACTCCCCCTTACAAGTTGTAATCAATACACCCAACCACCAAGTCCCCGACTTGTGGTTATCTCAATCAATAAATGATTTGAGATATAACTCTCTTACGGAAAGCGAGATAAAATGAACACTGAAGTGCAAGTATCAGATTGATACAATACAAGTGAAAGCTGAACACAATAAATGACACTTAGTAAATTTTCGTTCTCAGTAGGTGTATCAGCTTGAGAAGAAGTTAATGAACTCTATTTATAGGTAGAGAACATTAAATGACCGTTGAATGATGAATCCAACCGTTGTAGGTGATTAGCATTAAGTCCGGTCATCTTCTCTCTAAACTCCAACTAATCCAGTGCTAATATGATCGAGGTGGAACTCTGAGGATTTGCCCGTTGGAGAAGAATTTGCTTGATGAAGAAAGTGTTTTTGAACGTTGAGAGTTCGTGCTCAGATGGATTAACCAAAAGGATGTTAATTTCGAAGTGCAATAAATGCTCACGACCACTTTATGCTTTTTCCCTTGATCTTCATTAATTTTCATCGTGCTATTTGAAATCCACTAAATAAACTTGTTAAACATATCGGGATCATAGCTGAATGATTCATGAAAGCATTTGGAACAAACAAGAGTGATTCACGAATTCGTATAATTCAAAACTCGGTTTTTACGTTGCATCGCGGTTTGTTCTTGTAAACTCGAGTATGGCACTTTGTTCACAAGTGACCAAACTGCGAGTATCCAATTGGATACTCGAGTTTCCACTTTTCGAGGCAAGCCATCGTGTCTTGTATTTGAAAGACAAGACCTATACTCGAGTTTGCCTATGCAAAGCTGCGGTATGGGTTTAACTTGAAAAATCCATTTGCTCTCTCGGAAGTCCAATACTCGAGTTTAGCAACGCAAAGCTGCGGTATTGACCATTCAATACTCGAGTTTGCCAATGCAAACTGCGGTATTGTTTTATCTTGAAAAATCCTTTGCTCTCCGGAAGGTCAATACTCGAGTTTGGTTTTGGAAACCGCGGTTTTTGACTTTGTTTGAAAAAACTTGTTTTGCTTCGGAAGTCCAATACTCGAGTTTGCCAAGCTTGCGGTATTGGTCGTCCAATACTCGAGTTTGCAAATGCAAACCGGTATTGACTAAGTTGGAAAAATCCTTTGATTCACAAGAAGTTCGATACTCGAGTTTACCCATGCAAACTGCGCGGTATTGACCATTCAATACTCGAGTTTGCCTATGCAAACCGCGATCGACTTTGGTGAAAACTTGGTTTCTTTCGTATGTCCTATACTCGAGTTTGCTAAGCAACTGCATTGGCGTCCCATACTCGAGTTTGCAAGAGCAAACTGCGGTATGGACTTTGGCTGAAAACTTGGTTCCTTTACGTATGGCCTATACTCGAGTTTACCAAGCAACTGCAGTATTGGTGTCCAATACTCGAGTTTGCGGATGCAAACTGCAGTTTGCAACTTTTGAGTGTTTTTAAAACAACTTTGCAAACTTCAAAACATGTTTTACATTTGTTGTTAATCATCAAAACATATTGAGAACTAAGAATCTCCTTTCTCGACTCAAAGTTTGACCTTTTCAAAGCATGACATGTGTGGTCTTTGACTGATTTAATAGTCAAATTTAATATTGGGGGACAGAAGGACAAAATTGTTACATTTTGTAAACTTCCTGGGCAAAAATGCTCCTCAGCGAAAAATTTTGGGGCAAAAATGATACTTTTGATTGATGAGGTGGCATGCCATGTGTACACTCAGTTAAACTTAATGGTCAAAATTAACAGAAGGGCAAAATTGCTACGTTTTTTGAACTTTCATGGCATTTTTAGTCCAAAAAACACTTCTATCTTACCAGTGCTCTTGAGCGAAAACTTCCATGGCATTTAAGACCCTTATCTCATTAATAAATTATTGTGAGCTAAACTTGATTTTTGAACCATATGTTCTCAATCTTGGTTTGCATGTATATTTCTGAATAACCAATGGTTACTAAGATCCTTGGATCTTATGGTCATTATATTTATTCTTTTAAGGATATTATTTTAGTAGGGAATAAGGGAAGACACCTATGGAGTAAGTCTTGAAGACTCTTTAGTACTCCTAGAGTTCATCTTATGTCATTTATATTTGTCATGACCATAATATTTCCACATTTTATCAACTCTGGAATATTTTAGAAATTTATTTTGACGCTAAATATTTTGTAAATACTTTAGGAAATTAATTCGGCCCTAAAAAAATGAGTTTTTGCTGATTGACAATATTTCAAATACTTTGATTTAGTATTTGGTTGTTTAAAATTGGAGTGTTACAGGTTGTACCTTCAACATGTTATAAGTTGTGCATGATTTTCAGTTTCTGTTGTTCTCAGAACACTATCGCTACTCTTTTTGGCTCATGCCTAAAAAAAGACATCGATGAGTAATTACTATAATAAGAAAAAATAGAATAACTGCTATTCATTGTATCCGAGGGGGGGGGGGGAAGAATAGCTATTATTACTATGGTAGTGAAAACGTAGTTTTTACGTAAAAGCGTTTTAAGGAGAATGAAAAATCGTAAAACGTAAAATCGTAAAATAAAACGGAGTTTTTACCGCATATGTATATATAAAAAATTCGAGAAAAGTAAGGTACCTGTCATCCTACACACATATACTAATCAATGCAATATCAATCAAAATGTCCAACATTGTCATTGATCAAACCATATTTTTTATATGATTTTACATGATTAAATTGGGATTTTTAATGCATTTTTTGGGACATTATTGTATGATTAAGTACTAAGTTGAGTTAGGAACATTTGTATTGAATTAAGTGTAATTAGGGGTCAAATGATGTTTATTTATTAATTACAGAAAAAGAGCCAGATATTTTTGAAATTTCAGTTCTGCCCCAAAATAGTTTGAAAATTCTCACTTTAGTCCCTCTCCAAAACTTTTAAAACTTTCACTTAAGTCCCTTAGTAAAAACTGCGTTTTTTGAAAAAACTCGCCGTTTTTACGCTTTTATGTTTTTTCATGGCGTTTTTTACGTTTTTACTTTGAAACTGTTTTTTCCACAACGAAAAGCGTTTAACCCAAAATAAAACGTAAAAACGGCGTTTTTACGTTTTAAAACGGCGTTTTTTCTACCATGATTATTACTATCACCTCTGCTCCTTAATATAATATTTCATTTATAGTACAAATTACAATAGGTAGTATTCAAGAATAATTTCAGGTTCAGACGGGAAACAAATTACCGAAAAATTAATTAATTCAATCACATTACCACCACTCATGAACTGATGTCCCTCCAGTTGCATAACTATGAGAAGAGGTAACAAGTCCAATAAAGAATGTTCCAATTTCCTATCAAAGCAAAAGGCATGAAGAGAGAGCTAGTTAGAAACTAATTATTTAGTTTAAAAACTTTGTTATCTTAATGTTTTAGTCATAAGGTGTTTCATAAGGCATCAACCTCAATAAGTGCACTACATAATTGAGAAGAAAACTTGAAAATTTAACACTGTAAATTGTTTAAATAAATAAAAAATGAAAAAAAAAAAATTTAGGCCAACAAATAGTAAATAAACATGATATAATATAAATATACACTCACATACTATTAGAAATTTACCTTATAAAGTGGATCACCAGTGATCTCATACCGCATTTGAGATCCAACAACAATTGGTATATGTCCATTAGCATGAAAGTCTGCAATATCATCAGCCTACATGGGGGAAAAAATGAGACTCTTTTCAACAATATAAATACAATAACGTAGGTCCATAAATATGGTTTAAGTTGGCATAAATACTTAGTAAATATAATAATTACCTGCAGAGCAAGCAACCCTAGAAAGCATGGCTTGTCAAAAAGATGAGCCAGCAATAGGTGCTTTGGATCTTTCTGCAGAGGTTATCAAGACAAGTATAATTTCATGTTTGGATGTAAGAGCAAGGATTGAGTATTATGAGCTATAATTCTGAATCTTTGTATCTTATGGCACGTATATTTATAGAAATCAACCCAAGGCATATCCAAACCCAAGATGGCCCAATAAATTAGGGATGGGGTGTTAGCTGCGCCTTGTCAATTACGCCTCCAACTGCCCTTCAATTTTGGGGCGCTTCCCAAATGTTTTATTTGTAGTTCTTTTATTCATTAAATTCTACATGAAATGAATGAAATTTTTATATCTTATAGGTAAAAAATGGAGATGTTTACGATTTTTTAAAGATTTAAGACTCTAAATTAAAAAGTAATTACATGATTTTGGAGTCTTAAATCTTTGAAAAGTCATGAAAATCTTTTATCCATAAGATATCAAAATATCACTCATTTCATGTAAAATTAATGATTAAAAGAATCATGAACAGAATATTTGGGAATTGAGCGGCAAGTGGGAGCAAAACTGACACCCCCAGTCCAAGAAATTACATTAATAAAGCTGCAAGGCAAGTGATCCCACCGTGATGGTATATAAATTGTAAAGGGCATCGTTCATTCCTCCAATTTCCTCACTCAATGACTGGTAATGTCTATTTATAGTGTAATTTGTGATCACATTCTGGACACGGTTGTAAAAGTACTCAGCCATCGCTGTCACCATTTTTAGAGCTTGAGGGTCTTCACCTAAAGTGTGTTGATCCAATAGACCAGCCATTATCTATCAAAATTGAACATGCTTAATTCAATCAAACCCTGTGAATTACATCATCAGAAACAAGTTCACAATTAATGTAATGTACCTTGTGAATGGTGTAATAGGGAGCCCACACGGTTCGAAGCGATCAAAGAACTCAGATGGAAATGCAGAGAGATATCCTGTGCCAAGTTTCTGTTGACCAGCAACAAGAGCTGACATTTTCTCCTTCAAAGTATCATGTGTGCTACCCCACATTTGAGCTGATGCACTCAAGTAATGCCCTTCGCAATGTGGAAAATTAAGAAATTATGTATTAACCATGACAAGCAAATTGCAAATGCAAAATCTTGTGGCTACTTGCTAGATGGTATAACATTAAAAGCTCAACGAATTGAAATATATGATTGGTTTGTGATAGATCCTCCAAGTCATTCTATTCCATTGGATTTTGGTAACAAATGCTCCCCTCTTTCCATAATATAAGACATACAATGACAAAGACTTATCTCATTAGGTGAAGTCAACTACATCGATCGCATTATGTCATTATGCTCCATCAAAAATCAGATCTTTAGATAGATTATTAACGAATAAATCTCACTCCATAATATAAGAGATAAATAATTAATTTGTGTATATTAAGAGATGTAGTCAAGTTAGTTATTTGTATAAAATGTAGGTTGATTTACCAAAAATACTATCTAATCGCGTGCATTGAAACTACCATGGAAACCTTCTTAATATATGCAATCAATAAGAATATTTTTAAGATAAAAATCATAAATTTAGGAAACAAAATATATTATGGTCGTATATTAGAATCAAAAGAAACTGTTTATCTAGCACTTATAAGTTATATCTATATAAGCCGAGGAAGCATGGAGGAGGAAGTATATAGATAAATTTAACACCACATTTTAACACAAAAATCTCAAGGCTTTTTTGTGGGCTTTTTCACTCATATATCTCTTCTTCAACCTAATATCATCCATTAACTCACACTTAGGACAAGAGGGCAAGAACTAGTAGAAATAATGAAATAAACAGTTGATTAAGAGGATGAATGGAAGAATAAACTAACCAACAAAATGACCTCGAAGCTCGATATCAGATCTCTCCCAACCTCCAAAAGGCTTTCCAGGAGTGACCAAACCAGCTGTTTTCCTGAATTTCCAGAGCATACTGTCAACATCCAACATTAAGAGATACTCCAAATTTGTGAGCTGTGCCTGATAATGGATTGAACCATGAAGCAATCTCACATCATGAAGTGAAACTTCTATGAGAAGACCTTGAGGTGCCTTCAATTGACCCTGATTCTTAATGTTTCTGTACATCATTGCCCAATCATGCTCGTCTTTTTCTTCTTTCAGTAACTTTCTGGGAACAGAGTCCCCCAAACAGAGTCATCTGTCGGTGTGAGATGAGAGTGAGCCGTCTGGGCACGCAAGGTATGAGTTTGTGTAACATCAATTCCACATTATTTGAGACCAGTGACAGAAAAAGAACTCAAAAACACCAGCACAACAATGGCGTACAGAAATTGATGGTGATGGGAAGAACAAATGTACCTGAAATGAAAACAGAGTATGCTGCTAAAACAGAGTAGGCTCTGCTAAAATGGAAGGAAAAAAAATGAAGAGACTAATGAATATGAAAGAAAGATTAGTTACCAGAAGAAGGTGCAGGCGTGTGAGTGGTATTAAGAGATGGATGCATCTTCTGATGCATCAAAATTCAAATTCTCAACACTGATACCTTATACTTGCTTGTTGTGAAAGCAAAAAGGAAAACAAAGAGAGAACAAGGGAATGCAAAGGGAAGAGAAGAGAAGAGAGGAGAGGAGAGGACTGAAGAAAGACGTAAGTGAGAATGGGATATATATATATATATATATATATATATATATGAGAGAGAAGAATGTGAAGGAAAGTGGAGGGAGGAGAATGAATCTAGGCAGAAAACGAATTAATTTTAAGCTAAACAGAGAACGTTGGGAAGACAAATATCATTTTGAGGAATATGTAGAAGTGTCATGCATGTCTAAGAATGATAAGGCTAAAAATAATAAAACCTTGTGGTAATCTTTTTTTTTTTTTTTTTTTTTTTTTTTTTTTTGGCTCAAATGTGGTAATCCTAATCAAGTATTAGAAAAACTATATATTAATATATGGATGAATCTAGGGAAAATTACGCGCAGGTCCTAAGGAAGAGAATTTATCACAATAAAGTCTATTGAAATCATAAAATTACACAGAAGTCCCTAGGGACTTGGTCGTAATTATTTGTGAATGTAAAATTACCATTTTGACATTCCCTCTCATGTCTTCCAATTCCTCTCTCTCCGTTCTCCTCTCTCTATTTTTTGCTTCCTCTGTTTGCGACCTGCTTCTCTCCTTCCCTATAATGTATCTCCTTCCTAAGAACCTGATATCCTTGCTTGCCACTTGTTAGGGGTTTAAATTTCGCTGAGTTTACTTAAATCGGAGAAATCACACGGAAGTTTCTTTAATATGTATTAAGGAATTTTTGCACGGAAATTCTGAAATTTCCTTAATACATATTGCCGAAACTTTCGCGTCTTGTTTCTTCAGGTTTCTGTTTCTTTCTCTGGTTACTATGATTAATTTTTCCTTTGCTTGCTTGCTCACTTTTCGTTTGAAGATTTGGGTTTCTTTCTCTGGTAGTTGTGATTTATCTCCTGCTTGCTCACTTTCCGTTTGAACGTTTAGGTTTTTTTTTCTTTGGTTGTGATTTTTTTTCTTTGGCTCACTTTCCGTTTGAAGGTTTAGGCTTATTTTGGGTTTCCTTATGTTATCATTGTCAAAATTTTGTGTTTGTTTATTGTAATTAACATTTGTTTGGCTTTGTTCATTTGTGTTTAATATTTTCTGTGGTGTGATTGTTACCCAATTTGATATGTTTTGCTTAAGGGTTTGTTAGGATTCTGCCTTATTCTCTTTATCCTCTGCATTCCCAAGTTTCCAGGGTCTAAATTTCTCATATTTTACATAAACAAGGGAAATCATAATACTTAAGTTTCCTTAATATGTATTAAGGAATTTTCAGCTTGAAATGATATGCACTTCTTAAGCTAACCTTATATATCTATCAAAATTCTCAGAAGATGTTGTGAATATATGTTTTTTCTGTTGTAAATACAGTATTTGTTGTTGTAAATAACCTCTGGAAAGGAGAAATGAAAAAAATCCAAGTTTTCAAAGGTTGTTGTTAATATATTTTTTTTACATTTGTAAATAGCCTCACGGACATGAAAAATGAAAAAAAAAATTCAGATTTTCCAAGGTTGTTGTTAATATATGCTTTTTCTGTTGTAAATATAGCATTTGTTGTTGTAAATAGCCTCTGGACGTGAGAAATGAACAAAAAAATTCAGGTTTTTAAATGTTGTTGTTAAGATATGCTTTTTCTGTTGTAAATATAGCATTTGTTGTTGTAAATAGCCCTACGGGCGTCAAAAATGAAAAAATCCAGGTTTTTAAAGGTTGTTGTTAATATATATTTTTTCGTTGTAAATATAACATTTGTTGTTGTAAATAGTCTCTGAACATGAGAAATGAAAAAAAACCAGGTTTTTCAATGTTGTTGTAAATATGTTTTTTTATGTTGTAAATATAGCATTTGTTGTTGTAAATAGCTTATGGACTTGAGAAATGAAAATAATTACATAGAAGTCCAAAATAGTAATTTTACATTCACAAATAATTAGACTTATGTGTAATTTCATATTTTAAGGGACTTTATTGTAATAAATTCTCTTCCTTGGGAGCTGCATGTAATTTTCCCATGAATCTAGGCACTGATATAGCCAAACAAAGATAGTTCTTCTATAATATGTATATATTATAAATTAGCCAATTCATTTGGCCCATACCCTCAATCTTCTTCTTCTTTTTTTTTTTTTTAAATGTTATCATCCAAGTATCTAATTTGGGGTTTGTGGCTACCCCTCTTAAACACAAGTAATTCCCGTAAGACTTGAAGTTTTAAACTCAAGATCCAAAGAAATTTAGCAAAGCCTTACATTACTAAACTAACTCTATGTTGCTAGTACTAAAAGTATAAGTATATGATGTTTATAAATCATTATTGTGAACTCGATTTTACATTTGTACTAATTATAAACTCGGTTGAATTTGCGGAAAATAATACTTTGGTCTCAAGGAACATTCAAAATATCAAAAAAGTCTCAACCAAAAATCACATATAAAAAAAGTCCCTAAACAGGAAGTGCTATATTTACAACAGGAAATGCTACATTTACAACAAAATTTAAAGACATGGTCATTCACAATAGAAAAAGCTATATTCACAATAGGAAGTGCTATATTCACAACAAAATGTAAAACCTGTCATTCACAACAGAAAAAGCTATATTCACAACAAAATTTAAAAATCTAGTCATTCACAATAGAAAAAGTTATATTCATAATAGGAAGTATTATATTTACAACAAAATTTAAAACATGTCTTTCACAATGAATGAGCTATATTCATAACAGGAAGTGTTATATTCACAACAAAATTTAAACACCTTTTGAATTTTGTTTTAATACAAATAATATCAAAAAAATCCCTAGAGACTTTTTTGATATGTGATTTTTGATTTGGAGTTTTTTGATATTTCGTAGGACCTATTTTCCCTTGAATTTGCAAGAATAGTATAGTAAATGCATCTTCCTTATCATTTTGCGGTCGTAATTCATATTCTCTCTCTTTAAATATCCCTCACTTCATATTTTTCAATTTTTTTCCTTTTTGATGATTAAAATAAAAGTTCTCTTTACACACACATCTCTCGTTTTATACGAAAATATTTCAATATTGTTTTAAATTGAGATGATTTTCTGATATTTAATTTTAATACCACTAAAGCCTTAATTTTTTTAAGAAAAATATTTTAAATAATTTAATGTATCGTGTATATTCTTAGTGATTTTTTGTTTTCTGCTCGACACAAGCATGCATGTCTTTTGTTTGGATAAGATCTAATTTCATCTACAATCCCTCTACGTTTTGCACAAATTAATGATTGGATTTGATTTCTTGAATAATTTCATAATTTTCTCTCCTTATCAAGGCATATTTCATTTGTAAGATATAGACCCAATATTTGGAATGATGTGGTAAATAATTAGGAAAACAATTAGCCAATGGATGGGTTTATTAGCAATAAAAACATAATTATCTTCTTTTTGCCTGCATAATTATCTGATCTTATATATATAAACACATTAAAAAAAATGATATTATTCATCCTTCAGTGAAATGAACAGTCAGCAATAGTAAATTCTTATTCATTATCTTTCTGCATGTCTCAATTAATATTCTCTCTTTTCAAATCTCCTCTTCACTTTCAGTTTTTCCTTTGAAATGATTAAAATAATTAAAATAATAATAACTGTATAATACCAACTTATTTTCATTTAAAGTTCAATGTTCGAATATTTTTATAGTGATTTGCTCTTATAATTTTTAATTAAATACAAAATATTCAAAAATTATACTAGTATTAGATAGAAATTAAATAACATAAAATCTATAACCTATTTTCACATTTCATTTTCACCCTCTGCATCCCCAGGGATATTGTCTAGTTAACAATGTAAAGTTCTCAAGCATAGTAGAGATGTGTTTAGGATTAAAAAAACAACAAGAACCATTTAAAAGCCGACAAAAACTATATAAAGGGACTAATATTAATTTTCCCTACATATATTTATTCATTTATCTTCCTTGTAGATTGTATCATCATTAGTGTTTCAGTACACTCTGACTCATCATTTGAAGGAAAAGAGGATAAATTCCAATGATGAACCATATAGAGTTTCCAACAGTTTCTCTATTTCTCTAGAGGCTGGAAAATTAAAAAAGAAACCTATATATATCAAGCTTGAATATTGAAGTAAACAGTATAAGTTTCATCTTTGTAGGAGTATAATGGCTCCAAAACAAAATTCCTCTCTGCCCCTTTAGCCACAAAACTGATAGGATCATATTTTCTTACTCCTTCCGTTGTCAAAAAGCTTGCAGCTTGGTTGAAATTAGCATCAGAACCAGAACTGCAACTTAGCTTCACACTTGAATCAGAACCTGCACTACACACAAAGCAACCTTTATTGCTTTTGGACTCCAAGGAAATAGTTCCATTTTGCCCATTTAACCCAGCAACCACATTGAACACACTTGAGGCCCCACCATCTGAAGAATCTGCAATCATAAGGCCATTTTCTGCTCCTTGGTGCATTAAGACATTTCCAGGAAGATCATATGGTTCTAACATTACTGATGTATCAGTAGCATCTTTAATTGATGAAAACTTGGAGTCGGGTTCACTTGGAATAAGTCTGAAAGTAGCATAAGGAGCTGATTCTGTGCCAGGTTCAGGGAATTTTTGCATTATGAGAGATTCACTTGAGCTTGTTAAAGCAAAAGTTGAGCCTGAAATAACTTGGGAAAGAGTTGCTAGTTGACTGTTGTAAGTAGCTGGAATTGGAGTAATCCAGTTAGCATTTGATGGATCTGACCCAACTTTAATGTCCCAATCACCAGTTGTGTGGCCAACAAGAAGATATGGACCATAAAGAATTGCTTGAAGACTAGCATATTCTGATCTGTCATCTGAATATAATTTAATTTAATTCAAAACACAAAAGTATCAGTTATGAGATTTTTCTTTCCCTGATGTTCAATGGCAGTGACTTAGCATAGATTGATTTGTACATACCTATAATAGCCTCTCTTCTGATTGTAAGTGGAAGCTGAAGAGTTAACTTGTCATTGGCACTCCATTTTCTTGTGATTGACAGAAAGTTTCCTACAAAAAGTTTCAATTTTTATTGTCTTATATGCTCATAAGAACATCTTACCCTCTTAGAATTAAAAAAGTAGTTGCATTTTTGGTCCCCAAGTTTAAATTGAAGTTCTTGTTTCTTTCGCTTTTCCTTTCTGTAAGAAAGAATTTTTTAACATCCACAATAACATGTGATGTTTGACTCTGGAGGGATAAAAATGTGTGAAAAAGTAAAGGTTGAGGCCAAACAAACAAGGTGAAATCTATAGTTTCCAAAGGAAAAAGAGTTAAATACCCGGAGATGGTAAAGATACAGCCTGATTATTTAAAGTAGCCTTGGCACTGTCTGAAATTGTCCATGTTGGTATCCTGAAGTTCAATGTAGAGGAAGAGCCAGTTCCCTGAAAAAGCAAATATTTCATTTTAAACTCTATCCATTATCATATAAAAAAGTGTTATTCTATAATCCGAGACAAAACTCCTCTCAACATAAAATCAGTTATAGAATGCTAATCCAAACATACGATAAGCTAATTCACTTAGAGATTACAATAAACTCAAGCCATTGAATTGTTTCTGTCAAGTTGAGATGTTTGTTTAGGCATTACATAAAGAACCCATCTTCTAGTGCAATAGTAACTTTCATGAAACAGTTCATAATGAATCTCTACATCACCGTTTGGAATGTTCAATCTCTATTATTATAAGCAAGTATAATCTGTAACATTAAATTGTGTAAGTACCTTAGCAGGAGAAAATGTGAAGGTGACTCTTAGGTAAGGATCCCTTGAATTAGTAGGAACCACAGTCTGATGAAGCATGAGACTACCAGACTTCCAATTAAAAGAGCTTGATATGTATTGGATTATGTAAAGACTTGGGTTCCCTTCTTCTTCAAAATAAATAGAATCCCCCAACTTTGAGAATGATTCAATACCTGAAAATTACCCGAAAAAAAATGTGGAGAATATAAGTGCATGCAAGTTTGAATTGTGAAAGGATATTATAACAAGCATAAGTCCTTGGAAAAACCACACCCCAAAAGCTATCTGCTAGGATTGGGAAACCAAAGGCCTTATAAGGTCGTCATTTTAAGGAAACCCTGCTGATATGATAATCCGATACAGTTTAAGAGATTTGATGAGCAAAACGTTTGAATTACCAGTTCCATAGCAACACCAAAAAGAGTCAAACTTAGTTCCCCAACTGTGTCCAGTCTTAGCCTTTGAAACGCCACGGCCAAGAGGGAGCATATAAATCATAACTCCAGGATCTGTGCCTCTTTGAATACTCAGTACACCATTTGTCAAGGCACGCTCATAATAATCTGCATATGCTACTTCCTTCGTCCATCTAAATAGGTGCCTTGAAACCTAAGAAATTAAGTCTAGTTAATGTTTTTGTTTATTCCTGATATAATGGAAACAGTCTGCAACAACTTAAATGGAAAAATACTGAGAACCAGGAGAATAAATAATTTAATGCAAAAAATTACATAATAAAGGGATAAATGATTGGTTGTACCTTCAACATGTTGTAAGTTGTGCAAGATTCTTCAGTTTCTGTTGTTTGCAGAATATTATCCGCGATCCTCTTTGGATCACGCCTAGAAAAAACAAAGGAATTGGTCAACAATAAAAAGGAATAGAACACTTACCACTCAGTGCCACTTAGCAAATATGTATGTATATATATATGTACGTGGTGGTGGCATTACCAAAACTCTTCAACTGATGTCCCTCCAGTTGCATAACTATGAGAAGAGTTAATAATGTCCATAAAGAATGTTCCAATTTCCTAGCATAGCAAAAAGCATGAATAATAATAGAGCTAGTTAGAAACTTGAATCTTTGCAAAGTACAAAACATTAAGTTAAATGGGTTTTGAATGTCTGTTATCTTTTAAGTTTGGTCATAATGTGTTTCCCAAGGCCTTAACCACAATAATCACACTAGATAATTTAGAGAAAGAGATGTCAAAATTAATCTGTATAAATAATATACATAAAAATATATATTTGGAGAAGTCACCTTATAGAGTGGATCACCAATTATATCATACCGCATTTGAGCCCCAACAACGATGGGTATATGTGTATTAGCATGCAACGCCGTAATGTCATTAGCCTACATGGGAAAAATGATAAATTTGTCACACACAAAATGAGAACTTTAAAACTCTTTACCTTTGTAAGAAATTCATGATACAATAATAATAATATTATTATATAAAAAAATCTATATTAATAAAATCCAGGATATGGTTTTATGTTTCAATTTATAATGCATTTTATGGAATATTCAGAGTGTTTAATTATTATATTTATTCAAAAAAAAAAAAGTTGATTCTTGACAAATAAAAGAATCACTATATTAATGAACCCCATCAATTTAGTTCATTCATCATTAAAAGAGTTATTGTATTTAATTCAAAAAGGGTATATTTGAAAATATTTGAACCCCATTTTTAGTTCATTCATCATTTTAGTTGTATTTAATTAAGGGTATATTTGAAAATATTTCAATATTTTTAGAGACACTGTCTCCTTGTATCAGACTGTGTGAGTTAAAAATGACTTATAGTAAAAAACAATTAAACAGTATATAATAATATCTATATTTTTTTGCCAGATATAATAATATCTATATATATATATTATATCTAAATTAGAATATGATTTCCAAATTGAAATCCAAATTTATAAACATTTAATTCAAATGTCAGCTCATTATTGTTAATGATGTTTACTTGAAAGAATCATTTTCTTGGGATGAAAGGGGAAAATAATAATTGCCTTCATCAGTTCATCTTACTCCCAACCCAATCTATTTTTCATTTAAAGCGAAATTTGATTTAATTCATCAATAGCATCTACAGGGGAAACTTTTATATATGCACTTAATTAATTAATTTGCACTCACCGATTGGTGGCATTTAATTTCCAATTAATAATATAATATTAAATAAATAAATAGTAATATAAAAATACCATGATGTTAACATTGCAACTTCCTGAAAACTAAAATGATTTATTAATGAGCAAGAAGACATCAACTTTTTGGTCAGAAATGAAAGCCAAAAGAAACTTTCAGGCATTGGATATTTAGGAACTGAAATGGATGAGCAAGTGAGTAAAACTTAAATTAAAGTGATGTAGGGCCATAAATAATTAAGTATAGTTGAAATTTAGATAAAAACATATATAATCATTAATTACCTTTACAGCAAGCAACCCTAAAAAGCAAGGCTTGTCAAAAAGGTGAGCCAACAATAGATGCTTTGGATCTCCCTGCATAGGTTAATTTACAAGACATTTACACTCAAAATTAAAATAAAGGGTTAAGTAGCAAATCTGCCCCCAAACTATACGCCAAAAGTAAGAAAGTTTTTTTGTCTCAATATTGCTTCAAAAGTCTAAAAACATAGCAATGTTACTCTTTTTTTGTTAAAAAGTTAATGATCAACGTCAATTTTTAACGGTTAATTTAGTTTTTTAAAAGAAAATAACAATATTGTTATGTTTTTAGATTTCCAATAATATTAAACTTTAAAAAACTTCAGGGATAATATTGTTTTATAGTGTATACTTTCGGGAAGGATTTGCTACTTAACCCTAAAATCAATTATTGGATTTTTTTATTCAGTTACAATTTGAGGGAGAAACCCACATTTAAACTTTTATTGGTGAGGAAAACTAAATAAATTTTTATATATAAATAATAGCAGTATCCTGCAAATTTAATACATACAGAGTACCGATATATACTTTGATTTAGGCTATTCTCACCAATAAAAAATTTCACATAGGACTTTTCTCCGATTTCTCAGAAGTTATAAGAAGCAAGTATAGAAGCAGACAAGAGTAGTGAACGTACCGTGATGGTATATAAATTATAAAGGACATCATTCATTCCTCCAGTTTCCTCATTCAATGACTGGTAATGTCTATTTAGAGTGTATTTTGTGATCACATTCTGGACACGGTTGTAAAAGTAGTCAGCCATCCCTGTCACCATTTTCAGAGCTCGAGTGTCTCCAGCAATAGTATGTTGATCTAACAGCCCAGCCATGATCTATTTATATCAAAATTGATAAACTTGATTAAATCCAACAATATTCACTCAAAAATTACAAGTTATGGATTTTAATAATGTACCTTGTGAATGGTGTAATACGGAGCCCACACATATTGAATTGCTTCAAAGCGATCGAAGAATTCAGATGGGAATGCAGAGAGATATCCTGTGCCTAGTTTCTGTTGGCAGGTTAAAAGACCAGTAACAATGGCTGACATTTTCTCTTTTAGATTGTCATTGTGTGTGCTAGCCCACATTCTAGCTGATGCACTCAAGTAATGCCCTTCAAAATGGAAGAAAACAACTCATTATTATGAGAAAACATACAAGTTATGTTCAATAAAATAGCCAAAATTTCATAAATTAAATAAAATTCTTTTTGGGTCATATTCCTCATTCTTAACTCTTTTGAGCCTTAAAATATAGTTCAGGACATTTTTCTCTACTTTCCCTGAATTTCTGAAAATTTTCTGAACTTTCAGGCAAAAATTCCAGAATTGTTCCTTAAAATTACCCTTTTATTCCAACTAGGACTGAACTTATATGATGCCTTATTTATATTCTACTATTTTATTTAAACATATTACTGGTTTTCCCTTTTTCTCTCTCTCTAAATCTAAATTTAACACCTTTGATTTCAATCTATCTTTCAATTTTATAATTTTTTTATTAAAATTATTTCTATTGATTACATGTATTAAATGGAGATTTTTAATAACGTGAGCCGTTTTGGATGCAAATAATTAAAAGGATATTTTTAAAAAAATCAATACACATTTATTACAAATACCCAACTAAACTAATTTTCTTAATACTTCTCTTATCTTATTTATGAGGCTGAGATAAAAAGAATTTGGTCCTAAATATGAGGTGAAAGAGAAACTTTTTATAAGAACGGACATTTTTACCTTTCATTTATTATTATATTTATTTTATTCTATTATAGTATTATGTATATTAAAAATTGGGGTAAAGTTAAAAATTTATGAATTTTAAGAGAGTTAGTGAAGTTTAGAAATTTTTATTTACTTATGTGAAACATAGGCGGCTTATAAATAGAACCAGAAAAATATTTATAAATTATTCATCTACCTTATATTAATAATAGAAGATGGAGTAGGTTTATGGAATCAAAGTGGGATTGATTTTCACATTATCACACATTTTAACCACCCACAAAGTAAGCATTTATGAAGGGGGGACATGCGTAGGTGATTAAAGACAAGAACAAGAAACAGTGAAACGAAATTAAAAAAAAAGGGTAAAGAGAGGTGAATAATGAAACCAACTAACCAACAAAATGGCCACGAAGCTCCATGTCAGGACTCTCCCAACCACCATAAGGCTGGCCAGGAGTGGCCAAACCAGCTGTTTTCCTAAAACTCCATAGCAAGTTATCAACATCGAACATTAACAAATACTCCAAATTTGTGAGCTGTGCTCGACCATGGATCGAATCTGGATCCAATCTCACATCATGGAGTGAAACTTCTCTGAGAACACCTTTTGGTGATGACGATGAAGAAGAGTTCAACAAGTCCTGTTTCTTAATGTTTCTGTAGATCATTGCCCAATCATACTTATCTTTTTCTCCTCTCAGTAACTTTATGGGAAGAAGAGTTGCCCAGAAAGAGTCATCTGTTGGAGTGACATGATAATGAGACACAACCTCTGCCTTCCATGTCTGGTTCTTGGATTTCGATAACTGCGCACGCGCGGTGTGAGATTGTGTGGGTGTGTTGGTACATTCTTTTAGACCAGTCACAGCCAAAGGACGATTCAGAACCAGTAACACAACAACAATGGCGTGCAGCAGAGAAGTTATGGGAATCAGAAACAGGCCTGACAAGAACAAATCCAGGGGCTTGTTCATTTTATCAGTTTGTTTGGTGTTTAAAATAAGGATTTGAGCATTGAAAGGGAAGAGGAAGTAATTACCTGAAGAAGGAGGAGGCCTGTTGTGAGAGTTGTGAACAGTTGGATACATGATCTTCTCAATTGCCAAGAACAAAAACAGAGCACTTTTTTGGCTAGAAAGAGAAGAGAGAATGATATGGAAGAAAACAGGGAAGAGTTAAGAGAAGCAAGACATGTGAGTGAGAGAGATAAGGTGGGTATTGTGGGGTATATGTAGACAGAAAAAGACAGAGGAGAATGAGAAAAAATGAGTCTCGTGACTGTGTAAGTGGACATGTGTGCACGGTCTTAGCTTGCATGAGGAACCTATTCCCTATATTTTAATTAAATAAAATGTATTTAATGGTTAGATTAAGGGTATGTTTGATTTGAGGGAAGAGACGGGAGGGAAAAAATCTTTTGAGAGGAAATTAACCATTTTACTATTAATGAAAGGAATATTCTTTTTTTTTTGGTGAAAGTATATTTTAGGAATATTAAAAATTATTTATAGGCAATTTTGTAAAGATAAGAGAAAAAATTTATCTCTCAACTTTCCCTCCCACTCTCTCTCCTCCTCCGCCCTCAATCCAAACATACCCTAAGAGTTATAATTAAAGTTGTGATACTTGCAAGTTTAAATACACTAATGACCGTGATGTAAATTTGTATCATGAATTTAAATCTTAAATTTGTAAGAGTTTATTTTTATCGTTAAATAAATATTTATAGTGTATCAAAAATTAATCCAAATAATTGAAATTAAGTACATCAACATTCATAATATATCATGCTTAACAAAGGAATTGATATAAAATTCATATACGAAGCCAATGAGTATAATCAAATACATAAAATTAATACGAGTTTAAAAGTGAGTTAATAAATTTTTGTAAGTTAGAAATGTAAAAATGATAAACACAATCTGTAAACCCTCAAGTTTATATAAATTTACAACTAAGACGAGTTTATCATTTATCGATTTAATATTTTACTTAATATTTTACGGTAGGAAAGTAGAAATAGTAAACTTAAATAATCAATTTACGAGTTTGAAAACACGACTATTTTTTTTTTTTTTTATTTTTTTTTATAAAAAAAAAGCTCATGCGTTAGAACCAGACCTACTAGTAAACAAACAGTTACTATAGAAAGAGGTTCACGGATGAACATGGGGATTGGGGACAAACACCACCGCCTCATTTCTTTTCTGTTTTGTTTGGGAATGCCTTAGTCTTCCACGCGCTTTACTTCTGTTTTCATATGCCTCTAAATTCTAATTCTTTTTAAAAATAAAATAATAATAAAAAAAAAATCCCAGATTTAAGATAAGTGGCTTTTGCTTACCTTCCAACTACGAGAGCATTATGGTCACCATATTGATACAAACATGATGAAGATCATCATTAGATCCTCTGACTAGTACACTCATATTATTATATTATCAAACATGACCACTTTATCAATAGGCAAGCATCCTCTCTACAATAGGCACCCATCCTCTCTAGTCTCTTGTTTGACCTTTTGGGTCTCTACAGTTAATATCGATCTTCCATTGATTTATTCTCAAAATTGAGTCTTTATTTAAATATGTCAATTATGACATTGTGATCTAATAATAATATTGAAGTAATTAGAAAATATTTTATTTTTTTTTTTAAAAAAAAGGGTTAAATATCATTTTTCTTCTAAAGTACGCTTGCCAAGAGCAATGTTGCCCCTTAAGTATTTGTTGGAGCAATGTCGCCCCCGAAGTCCGAAAAGGTAGCAATATTACCCCTTCCATTAACAACGTTAAATTTGACTGGAAATCCCAAGTGGCACTCCTGTTTGGCACATCATAACCCAACTCATTGCCACCTCATTGTTACATCATGTTAAAATACCAAAATACCCTTTGACCATTATTTTCCACACCCACGACACCCCTTCGTTTGTCCACCATGACACCCAACCATACCACTCCTCTGACGCCGGTGACAGTTACCTCTTCTGAAAATCGAACTAATCTGTTGTCAAAACGAGATGGATTGATTGGGGGAGACAGACTCCGCAACAAGAAGAAGGTTGGGATGCTCGCAACAAACTAGATGGTCAAAACAAAGATCTTGAGAAGCCATCGACAGTGAAGAAGAGAGGTTTTGAAAAGAAGAAGATATCAAAATCCAGCAAGTAAACAAGAAACATGAACACATCCATGAATCCATAAACATAAATCATATATAGAAATTAATGGAATCAAATCCAGAAATTAAAGAAACCATATAGATGAAAAATAAAAAATAAAACAATTGCCAAATGAATGGCTATACTTTGTTCATAGATGAGAAAGAACTGGGTCCCGAGTTAGCCTTCATAAAAAAAAGGATTCCTAGTTCGATCTAAGGGGAAGACAAGCTCAAAGCTTCAGATTATTAGTTGGGAAAAAAGTGAGCATCCAATGAGTGAAAGACCACGTTACTTCAATCGGATCTCTGCGGGAATGTGAAGTATTTGATAGGTATAAGTAATTACCGGCGGGAAAGTGAATCGATTAGCATAAAACGAGCTAGAAAGTCCGATCGGGAAGTTCTAGGATGACTCAACTACGTTCGATACCGAATGCTATATTGGATCGAGGAAGATGCTATCGATCCTTGAATTGCTGGACATCAATTTGTGAAGTGATTCGTTGTTTGCAAAACCATTCAATCGCACAACTATAGAACACTCCGATGTCCCCCTCCAATCAATCTCAGGAAGAAGAAGAAATTTTCCCAAATGGAGATAATTTTGAGTTTTTTATTTCTGTTGGACTCAACGCCCTCGGCGGAAGAGGAGATCATCAATTTCACAATCGTCTGTTTCAAAACATCGTCTTCGACGCGAAACGACTCATCGGACGTCGACTCTCCAACCCCTCTATTCAGGATAACATGAAGCTTTGACCTTTCAGGGTGACTCCCGGCGCCGGCGACCCCTTCTGAAAATCTTCTCAAAGATCTCAGCCTTGTAATTTTCCCCAACGAGAATTTTCTCACTGATTGAAGAAGCAACGTGGGAGTACAGAAGGAGCGATCATAGATTTTTGGGAAGAAGGTTTATTTTTTGTCCTTATATTTATAAATTTGACCGGTAAAAGAAAAAAGTGAGGTGTGTGCCACATAGATATGCCACGTCAGCGTAATAGGTCAACTAACGTTTGACTCACTGACCAGTTAACGATGAGGGTAACATTGCTACCTTTTCAAACTTCGAGGTCGACATTGCTCCAACAAATACTTAAGGGACAACATTGCTTCTGGCTGCGTACTTCAGGGGCAAAAATGATACTTAACCCTATAAAAAAATAGGAGTCATTATTCATAACGTCTCTCTTTGACCCCATTAGATTATAACTTAATTGTTGCTAGCTCTCAATTGACAAAAAAAATGACAAAATCTCAATTGTCAATTGAGGGGTCCAAATCCCTCCCTTTAGATTAAAAACAAAAAATGCAAAACCTTCCCTCCAAACGTTTAGATCAATTAGCAGGATTCGTTCTCACTTAGATAGTCATCTCTCATACAAACTTGTGATGTGCAACCGTGATAATTATTTAGAAATAATAAGATTTCCTCATTGTAAGCATAAATTCCTATGAGTCGACTAGTCGATCGCTAGAAGCGGCATATACCAATTGAAAAAAAAAAAAAAAAAAAAAAAAAAAAACCAAGACCACATAGAACCCTCATTACATCCTCAACAATTAAAATTGTTAAATTAGTTAAAATTTAGGCATGGCCTTTTTTTTTTTATTATTATTTTTAGCTTATGTAAGGTTGTCTATGGCCAAAATAGATGGTCTATTTTGGTAATATGGATACATTTTTACAAACCATTTGTGTTCTTTTTAACTCAAGCAAGTGGTATGTTGTTCCCCCCAACTTGATAATGCATAAAGATATTTTTCTTTTTCTGTTTGGAGTGTTACAACAATTGGGCGTAACATGTGAATGAGGTTTAATGGCCCTTTTTTGTTTTTTGGGATGACATCAAAATGAATGAATGATTGAACAATCCCAATTTTTGCGCATAATGCGGAGCCCTTCTTCCAAGAGTAACATACCCTACGGTTTCATTTATTTATCTAAGGAAAAAAAATTTATTTAATTTCTTACTTTATAAAGACATTAACAAAATTGAACACCTCTCAATCTCTCCATGAATTGTAAGGACAGTTTATTCAGATGCTCAATCTCTTATTTTATACTCCCTCTTTCTTTATTATAAAACATCAATTAATAAACGTATGTGGTTTTTTTTAAAGGCACTTATTTATTTCTAAATAATATTAAATATTTTTTAATATATCTTCATAATTAATAAGGGTAGTAAATGAGAGTAATAATTAATATAATATTAGAAGTTTCGTGTAATTAGTAGGGTTAATATTGAAAATTATTTAAATTTTAGGGAAAATTTAATTATTTTACCTGTTTTTATTGATTTGTGAGAATTAATACCTTATAACAAAGATATGAATGAGTAATATCATCTCTAGTCCTTCAAATTTGCTCTTATTTAGTTTTAGTCCTCAAGTTTCAGACCATTATTCTAGGTATTTGTAAGGAGAAAATGATCCAAATTTTTATTTAGTTATATGAATCAATATTCTAAACGAAATGAAAATTGAGAAGCCAAATTTTATAATTTACAATTTGAAAGACTAAAACTAAAATAGGAAAAATTTAAGGGACCAATGAATATAATAACCCTTAATAACACTACAATAACTATTGTGGCCATAAGTCAATAACCCATTAATAAGACATAATTACTATATAGTACTATTATAATTACTATATGTTGTAACATTGAAAGAATTTGGCTGGCCAGAAGATATTGACAGAATTTAAATCTTTGCTTTTTAATTCTATATCTTATGGTAGCCTGGGCCCCCAAGTAACCCATTTTTATATATGATATTTATATATTGATTTCCAACGAGCTCTATAAATTGTGGTTAAAAAGAAGTTATATGAATAAATATATTTAAAAAATTGTAAAACTGTTTCAATATGCCCTTTTGTCAAAAGTTGATTATTCTACATTAATCTTAATGTATTAATTACATCTAAAATTTAAATGTATTAAAAAAAAAAAAACATATTAAATGCTTTAAATTATTAAACATTAGACTTATATTTTGGAATAAAATGATTTATATTATGGGTTAAATGTATAATAAATAATATAAACCTATCTCTATATCACTACATATGCACCATAATTCAAAGAGTTTTGTCCTTTCAAGAGGATGAGAGGGAAGGCGTTAAAAGAGGGAATTTCAGTTTTTTATCATTCTCAAGGAGTAAAACTAAAAACTTCTGGTAACCTCCAACTAATTATTCAGTTTTTTAATTTTGATTCCCTTAAAATTTAGTCTATTATAAATCTTGATTCATTACTCGTTTAAAGAAATTCATTATGATTTATATTATTCATCAGCCTTGAAAAATATATTTTTTTTAAAAAGGATAGAATATTATCATTATCGATTTTTCGCCACTACCAATGTCACTGCTTTTTTTTTCATTATTAGATCAGAATCTTATATACCTTTATTATTTTCTCTCCTATTGAGATTCGATCTAATGGTGAAAAAAATGGGTAGTAACCAAAATTAGTAGTGACGATATCTTATCAAAAAATTGTACAAGAGACACAAGTGGAAGCAAGTCATGAAAGATTAATTATTAAATTTATTGGGTGGTTGACTTGGTGACTTGGTCCATGGATGCACTCATTAAAATTGAGACCACCAGAAAAAACAATTGTGATCGTGGAAGTCCCCAAACCCATGAAGCAACCACTATCGATCATGTTGTGCTTAATTCTATATATTTGCATTATATGTATATATAAATAATATGTAAGGAGGCCAAACCTTACCTGCAATTGAAAGTTGAAACTTATAATTAAAAACAACGACAAAACATAATCATGTGATGTAACAGTACACTATTTTGTGTAAAACATGACAACCGACATATGCATGTAACCACTCAGTTTGATTCTTGCGTTTGTTTTCCTTATTTTGGGCCAAAGCCTCAAGCCCCGGGCGAGGCCCAAGCGACCGGAAGGCATGATCTTCCAATCATGGCGGAGATCGGGAAATCTCGGCGGGAGGATCCCCCTATCATATCGGCTTCCGAGATACGCCCATTGATGGCGCGTCCCATTAATGGCATATCTCGGTATCCCCCATTAATGCGCACGTCCCATTAATGGGGTATCATCCAATATCCGCCCCATTAATGGCTCATTAATGACGTGCCGGATATCGCACTAGGCCCCTATAAATCTGAGAGGGCGGAGTAACAAGGTGCACACGCTCAAAACCTAGACTATTTACATACGATCTCGGTCTTTGTGCACGCATGACGACACCCTTTGTCGTGTACGGTGATCCCACGCTCTCTGGTTATCTCCTTCATAGATACCCGGTCTGTGGAATACATCAAGATCAATCTACCGGCCCCATTTGCTTACATGTTCTACGCTAGGAACATTAGCGCCGTAGTGGGGACCATAAATTTCTATCCCCGTGACCATCAATGGCTCACACCAGAAGCCACACGCAAAACCAGCAATTGGACCGGCCAAACGAGGAAAGCATAGTCCCTCCAAATCAACCTCAGACCAGGCCAAGTCGGCCACAGACACATGATCGACCATCCCAGGAAAAACTCAGGAAGGATACGTTCAGAGCTCGAAACCACCTCGCCTTCCCTCGACAAATCTCGCATGAAGAATCCCCAAAAGATCAGCCCCAGACGGACCCGGTTCGGACGCTCGGGTACTAGACCGCGTCGCATGCGAGAGAACCCAAGAGGCGATGATTCGGAGATTCGAAAACAAGGAAAAGTTCGATCACCTCCGGCGGGAGGATTTTCATGCTCGGAACTAATGATAGAGGAAAAGCTTGAAAACCTTTTTCAACGCGGAACCAGAAGCCCACGTAAGAGGAAGGAGGTTGTACGCTGGATAGCAATAGTCCGCGTACCGGCCCGAAACGAATCAACATCCGTGGCGGGAAAGAGGGGACGGGGAATGGAGCGAGATCGCCAACCAACCCCAAAAAGGCACAAAGAGGCACCTTTGCGGATCGGGATAGGGGAAGGCCGGAGCGAGCGGGCCACCATAATGACGATAGGGAACCGGAGAACCGAGATCGTGATCGGGACTCGGACGAACTACATGAGGCGATCACCAGCGCCTCGGACACGAGGATCGCCGCAGCGATATAAGATGAAATACTTGGCCGAGCGCGGGTGGGACTCCATTCTCACGAGCTACGGCCACGGCTCCTTACCGAAGAATTTTGACCTAGCCGATCTCCCCAAATATGATGGGACCCGGGATCCACGTCATCACCTCGAGTTATTTGAAAAGTTAATGTGGGTAAGATCAATAGAAGGTCGAGTGATACTAAGACTCTTCTCGGCCCGTTAATCGGGTAGGCCCACAAATGGTTGAGTTCGCTACCCAATAATTCCATTCGGAATTTTGAAGACCTTGGTCGTAAGTTTGAATTACACTTTGCCACCGGTAAAGAAACAACCGAAATCTCAATTCACGTTGAGTAAAGTAAAGCAAAAGAAGGGCGAAACATTGCGAAGTATGCGGACCGGTTCGGAGACACGGCAATACGAGTACGATCCTTATCAGAAGAGGTCCATGTACCTTTGCCTCGTCAACGAATTTGGACGATGACACGCTGGCCGACATCTATGTAAGAATCGAGTATATTCCTTGACGGAATTCTATGCGAAGCGAAGAAATATCTAGACGTCGAGCAAATGGAAATCGCCAATGCGAGATGAGCCTAAGAAGGCAAGGAATTCATCACCGAAAGAAGAGATCGGCCACCGACAAACACAAGGCGGAACCTCGCGAGACGTGGCGGCCGCCCGGACCGGAGCGAACGGACAATAAGGAAGTACGGAAACTACACCCCTTTGAATGTCCGCGATCAGTACATGGAAGGAGGTCGCGCGAGGCCGAGATGAGGAAGGTGACCAAGCCAAAGCCTCTCAAAAACCGGTCAATACGAGGCCAGGGGGAAGTTTTGCGGCTTCCACATTTGTTCGGTCACACAGTGACGAATGCTACGAACTCGGGGATGCTATTGAAAAATTTGTAAGAGAAGGAAACTACGCCAATACGTCATCAAAACTCAAGGAAATCGCAAGCGAAATGGTAGCCGCGAAGCGGAGTCCGGCCACGAACGCAACCCGGATTCGAAAGAAGCGGGAACCGGCCCTCCAGGAGGCTACCGGGCCGATCTCCAATGCGGGATGGGATCGCGGCCGGAGGAGGTGGAGATACAATAAGTCGGCGCAAGAAATACTGCGGGAGGTGTTAACGGTAAAAGAGGTGCCGAGGTTCAAGGGCACGTCGTCAAAACCGAAACCACCCTTGGTCTTGGCCTTAGACGAGGAGCTCAAGGAGGTTATTCCGACCACCAAGACGGATTGGTCATCACTTAGGGATCGTCGTAAGCTAGGGTCAAACGGATATTTGTCGACGCGGGTAGTTCGGCCGACATAATAATTAGGATGCACACCGAGAGAATGCACCTCGATGTCGAAGACTTAAAGCCATGCAAATCTACCCTCGTCGGGTTCAATGGAGAGCGTTCCTTCCCAAAAGGATATGTCGACCTCGGGCCGACCTTGGGAACTAAGGAAACCTTCAAATCGGGACGGGTAAGGTTTGTAGTGGCGATTTCCGCTCCCCTTATAACATTATCTTTGGGCCGACCCACTATACACGGTTGGGATATCTTTGGCATCCACCAAGCACCGAAATTGAAAATGATCAATGATCGAGAATCGGGTGGTTGAAGTGTCGGTGACCGAAGCGTCGCGGCGATGTTACTTCGAAGCCCTCCGTGTAGAGGAGGAAAGAGCGTCATCCCGCCACGGCTCCAAACCAACGAGGTAATGACTAATGACGAGAAAAGAGGGCGGCCGGCAATCGGTCAACATGGTAGAGCTGGACCTCCGTGAACCGAGAAAACCCACGCCCCGGCCGGAAGGAGAGTTGGAGGAATTAATCCTCGGGATGGATCCCTCCAAGACAACTAAAATCGCGGGGACATGGACGCGAGATCAAAGCAAAGGTGATCAAATTTTAAGGCAAAACCGGGACGTCTTCGCACGGACGTCGGCCGAAATACCGGGATCGGCCCACACTGCTATCACAAGTTAGCCATATGGCGGGTCGAAACCGGTGGTGAAAGAGGAGGAATATCTCGGGCGACAGGCGAGAAAGCCCTTGAGAGTCACATTGAAGAGCTCCTTGCTGCTTAGGGTTCATAAGAGAAATACAATACACGACCTGGCTCTCTAACGTGGTCATGGTGTTAAAACCAACCGGTAAATGGAGGGTGTGCACCGACTACACCAATCGAATAAAGCATGCCCAAAAGACTCCTTTCCCATGCCGTTGACATTGACCGGCTAGTGGATAACTCAGTGGGATACCAAGCTGCTTTCTTTTATGGATGCCTACTCCGGATACAATCGAGATCGCTATGCACCCAGACGACAAGAGAAAGAACCGCCTTCATGACGGATAAAGGCGAACTATTGCTACAACGTCATGCCATTTGGATTGAAGAATCGGAGCTACATACCAAGCGCATGATGAATCAAGTCTTTGGCGATCAAATCGGTCGTAATGTGGAGGTATATATAGACGACATGATAGTGAAGTCAAAACATCCGGAGTAGCATATCGGGATCTGAAGCGAACGTTTGACAAATTAAGACAATACGCATCGGAGTTGAACCGGCTAAATGTGCGTTCGGGGTGCCGTGGCAAATTTTGGGTTTTATGTTGACCAATTAGGGGATTGAGGCCAATCCGGACAAATGCAAGGCCGTGCTAGATATGCGGAATTTGACTCCAAGAAGGAAGTGCAGCCAGCGACGGTCGCTAAAGCGGCCACGACAAGATTCCTCTAGGAGTTCGCTGAGAAAGCTCTACCTTTCTTTAAATTATTGAAGAAAGAAACCCGGGGAGGATGGAATACGGACTGCGAGACGGCCTTTGAAGAAATCAAGAAATGCTTGGCAACCCGCCGTGTCTTGACAAAGCCGGACGAGGGGGAGACCTTGTTCCTATACCTCTCGGTAGGGGATGAAGCGGTAAGCGCCGCCTTGGTAAGAGAAACCGAGGCCGGACAGACACCCATCTACTTCGTAAGCAAAGCGTTACAAAACGCCGAGCTCAGATATCAGAAGCTGGAGAAAATGGCATTCGCATTACGACAACGGCAAGGCGACTTCGCCCATACTTCCGGGGACATCGGATTGTGGTCGGACCAATCAGCCGATCCGGCAGATTTTGCCAAACCGGACTTAGGCTGGACGGATGACGAGCTGGGCGATTGAATTATCTGAATTCGACATCACTTTTGAGGCACGGCGGGCGATCAAATCACGAGGCATTGGCGAGACTTCATCGGGAATTGACTCGGTTATGACTGACAACAGATTCGGAGGTATTTGTTGACGGGTCTTCCAACCCAAAAGCGGCGGAGCGGGAGTCATTGTCGAAAGCCGAGGGAATCGCTGCGAACATTCCCTCCAACTGGAATTCCCGACCTCTAACAATCAAGCCGAATTCGAGGCCCTCTTAGCGGGATTGGCTCGAGGCGAAAAGAAAGCGGAGCCGGGCGGATTAAGGTGTTCACCGACTCACAACTCGTCGCCGCGCGGATCGATGGCGGCTATCAAGCGAAAGGCCCCTTGTTGGCCAAGTACTTGAATAAAGCAAAAGAGATAATGACGAAATTCGAAGAAGTCGTTGTCTCTCGCATCCGAGAGAAGAGAATGCCGGGCCGACATCCTCTCCAAACTCGCAAGCACCAAAGGTCGGGGAGTCAAAGAACAGTCATCCAACGAGAATTTGGCCGAGCCCAGCGTGCATTATGACTATCTCGTCGGATCGGATGGGAAAACCAATTGAAGATTACGGAAAGGGATCATTCCCACAGACTCTACCGAAGCAAAAAGGCTGATAAGAGAAGCCGCCATCTACACTATGGTCGATGACCAGCTATACCGGAAAGGAGTACACTGCCCAATGATGCGATGCCTCGGCGAGTCCGAATCCAGGTATGTACTGACCGAAATACATGAGGGATGCAACGGCCAACACATGGGCGGCAAGGCTTTGGCTAGGAAGGCATTGCGCGCCGGCTATTATTGGCCCACCATGATGCATGACGCCATGGAGGCCGCTAAGCGGTGTGACAGTTGCCAGAAACACGGCGGGATCTTATGGCCACCACCCACGAGTTAAAAGGGATGCGGCTCCTGGCCCTTCTATAAGTGGGGAATGGATATTCTTGGACCATTTAAACCGGCACCGGACAGCTCAAATGGCTCATTGTCGCTGTTGACTACTTCACCAAATGGATTGAAGCGGAAGCATTAACTACAATCACGTCGTCCAGGATTATGAAATTCGTTCGTCACAATATCTTCGCTCGGTTCGGGATACCTGCTGAAGTCGTCACTGACAATGGAACCCAGTTCACGGACCAAAGATTCCAGGCCTTAATGTCCAACCTCGACATCAAACAACACTTCTCCTCCGTCGAACATCCGCGATCCCTAATGGCCAGGCCGAGTCCGCCAATAAGATCATTCTCGACGGGTTGAAGAAACGCATGTTAAAGGCCGGCTCTAGTTGGACCGAACAACTCCACACGGTGTTACATGGGGATACGGGACGAGTGTGCAGACCTCACCCGGGAAACCCCCTTCGGAGCGACATATGGATGCGAAGCAATGATTCCGTGGAAATCGGGCAGCCATCGTGGAGGAAGATCGAGCCGGACAGGGAGGGCCGGCATCAAATGACGACGCCTTAAAGACAGATCTGGACCTAATAGATGAGATCCGAGTCACGGCTCATTGCGGGAACTTGCCCCCAGCGGTTACTCGCGGCCAAATATAATCGCAAGGTTCGGCCCACGATCCTTCAGCCGGAAACTTGGTACTTCGGAGGGCCGATATAGGTAATAAGAACTCCCGAGACGGAAAACTGGCAGCAAGCGGGAGGGACCGTATCGTGTTAAAGAAAAGCTTGATGCAGGGCATATGTTCTCGAAACTTTGGCAAGAAAGCGGTTAAAAGGACATGGAACGCCGATAAGTTGAAAATCTACTACGGCTAGCCCAAGACTACGGCTCGGTCATTTCTTACTTTCTTTCATGTTTTTTGCAATTGCTTTCCAACTTTCCCTTGCTTTGCATTTGAATAATTTATGACCATTTGTACGCTCTTGGGAGCTGCTTTATTTAATGAAGGAATACCTCAAAGAGGAGGCGCCAACGTGCACGATTATTTGCTTAAGCTTGAAGCCGAGAGGCCACCAAGCCGGCAAAAACCTCGACTACGAGGTACCTATACCGGTCGAAACGAAAAAACATCTAGATGTATGACACCGGCCATTGTACTCCGACGCGCATAGGTAAGAGCTCGGCGAAAACGCCATACGTGGCCTTCGCGAAATTGACGCGTCAACGCTCGCCCGATTTAAGAAGGCCGCCATCCCGACCCTCGATCAAGTCAAAATGTCGATCTCGAGGTACTAGACACCTCGGTCGACATGTGACGACCTCGCCCTTAAAACGGTTCCTACCATCTTTTCCGGCTATTTAAGCCAGGATGAGGCAGTGCGGTTAAGTTAACACCCCCAGAGGGTACGACATACAACCCTGTCCCACTCTCCCACACCACAGTGTTGGTCGAGTACACGACTTGTATATAATGCAGTCAATAAATTTCAAACAATGGAATTTAAGAAAGGCGCGGAAGAAGGCGGATAAATAAATTCCCCATAAGTCATACAAAGTTACGGCACAAAAGCCGGGAGTCAATAAAGTACAAAGGCACAGACGCCCACTAACACTAAAGATTAAAGCTTAACTAGAAGGACCGGCCTCAGGAGCACTCTTGGTCGCCTCACTCTCCGCATCCGACTCTCCCCCTCCCGACCGGACGCGGTGGCGGAAGGAGGTTGATCTGAAAACTAACGTTCCGTCTTCCACAAAGGCACGAAAGTCGTAGCCGTCCCGGGTTAAGCTCCGTCTTCGGATTCAAAAGTCGGATCTGCTCCAGTGCATTCTCGAAGCAATCGGCGGTCTGCTTTAGAAGTTCGTCGGACTAAGCGCTCCATTAACGATACGGCCGAGCCTCCTCGACGGCTTTAACCTTATCAAACAATGAATCACAGCATGGCTTGTTTTCTGCGGGGTTTTCACCACATCCATACTTTCGCTCGGCGCTTTCTACGGGCCGGACACACTCGGTGACTTCTCCGCCCCTTCTCGCGCATTTTGCAAATCGATTCCACCTTAACGAACGCCTCCTTGGCGGAATCCGTTCAAGCGAGCGGCATCCCGCTCCTCCTCCATAAGGCGCGGCTTGGCCTCGGCATCGGCTAAAGCCTTTTTACGGATGCCGCCTCGGCCGGTGCCTTTTGGTTGGCCTCAACCTCGGCCCCTAGACGCCTTCGGTCGTACGTTCTGCATCGCCCGAATGTACTTTTCCCTCACAATCACATAGGCACGGGGAAACCATGGATTTACACAAGTACCGGTTCTGCGGCTTGTACTTCCTCGGCACTAGGAGGGGACGGGGCCGGTTATCCATGAATTCCCGGGGGAGGAACGCTACATCCGGCTCCTTGGTCACCCCCTTTTCAAATCGAAACTCCAGGAAGCACGGAAGAAGGACGTAAGGCCCGGTTGAAGGAGGAGGAGGAGGCGGAGCGGTCGAAGACGCGGTTTGGAAGAACCGATACGAAGGAACGGTCGCGGCCCCGTAGGCTGCGGCTTCACCCTCCGAGACGACAACCTGCTTCCCTTTGGAAATTTTAGGAACCCCTTTGAGGGGATGCGGGGCGCAGATGGAGTCGATTCCTCGGCCCGGAGACCCGGCCTTCTTAGCCACATAGGGGCATCGGCCTCGGGCGCGGAAGTCTTGGAGCGGGAGCGCCCGTTTCGAGACCGACTACTCGAAGATGCGGCGGCCGGATTTACTTTTTCAAATAACCGGGAAGGGCCTTCATGTCTTTAGGCTGAAAAAGAACGGGTAAAGGGAAATCAGCAATGAGCACAAAAGTACGCGCAATATACGAGAACATAAAGAAACATGGCAAAAAGGGACTCCTACAAGTCGGGAATTGGCCTAGATCCCTCCGGATATGAAAAAGGCCGCGCTCGGGATGCCATACTTGCTCCACGAAGGCATCAATGCGGGGACGTGAGGGGCCATCTCGGGTAGGAGGTCATCTTGCGAGATCGGAAGGACGAGGGGCGGCCTTATGATGATTCTCCACCCAATATAAAGGGAAGCGCCATACTACGTCGGCAGCCTCGACCCCCTTTAAAAACCAAGCCGGCTTACCAGCACGGCGACAACCTTGAAAAACGCATTCTTAAACCGCTTAAAAGACTCGGAGAAGGGCTTCATAAGCTTCGGTCGGGATTAACGCGGAGAGACACCAGCCCTTTCAACTTGTCACCTTCCTTCGGAGAGCGGGGTAAAGGGGCCAAAATAATAAAAGAAAAGGTTGGTTGAGCGGGGATTGGAACCGGTAGGAGCGACACAATTGCTCGAACGCTACAAGATAAGCCCACCCGTTCGGATGAAGTTGAGACGGGGCCAGTCTCAGGTGTATCAAGGCAAGCATTTGAAAATGGGTAAAAGGAAAGCGGACGCCAACCCGCGTAAGATAATCCCGGTAAAAATGAAAGAAATTTGGACGCCTACTTCCCGCTCAGCCAAACGGGCTCATCGGCTTTAGCGGCGTAGAACGCACCCTCCATGACGGGTAGGTCCATTCGGGCAATATCCTCGTCGACATAATGGACCTGGGTCTTCAAGACCTCGTGGGACACCCTGGGGATACCTACGACACGGGGCCTCGGGTGGACTAGAAGAATCCGATGTCTCGGCCTCGACCTTTTTCTTTGAAGGCAAAGATTTGGAGCCATTAACCTATATGCAACATAAAAGGAAATTAGCGAGTTGGAAATACCTGGTAAAACAAGGTTAGAAGGCAAAACGGATGGCGAGACGGGGACGAAACGGCTCGCCGGAAGTGGGGGCCGAAGCGCCGTGCGGCAAGATCCAAGGACCGAGGTAGCTCTAGAGTCCTCACCACGCGCAATGTGGAATGAGCTCTCGGCCAAGCGGTCCCGGGGACCGAGATAATCATCGGGATAAGGGTCCAAGCTCCCGGGGGATGGACCCTCACAAAAAGGAGGCGGTTGGGCCATCGAGGCAAGAGCCGGAAACCGCGAGAAGAACCAACTTCGGCCCGAAAAGGTGATTGGAAAGAAGTTCGAATCAAAGAAGGTGACGAGCTCTAATTGGTATGGGTTGAGGTCCAATCCGTCGAGAAGAACCATTCCCGCCTCGAAGTAGGGGCGTTGACCTTTTCGGTTCCGGGAGCTCAGTTCCAAGAACCCAATAAGAAGCTCTCGGGTAACGAAGGCGGAGGAACTCCTCTTCATCAGGGGTAAGCGCCGGTCTGGCTCTAAGAAAAGGCCTACGTCTATCCATCAGAAGAGGGACTAAGAACCTAAGAGCTACAGGCCTTACGTCAAGAGGGGAGGAGCATATAGAACAAACCCAGAACCGATCTTAAGGGAAAGCTCAGAGAACCAGAAGAATGGGAAAAGCAAATGAGAAACCAGAGGATATCTAAACGGTATGAAATATGCCCAAACGAGTAAAGACAAAGACGAATAATACCAGCGTACATACGAAGATGGTAATTTGAACCCTGACAAAATGGAGGACAATGAAGTAGGACAATGAAGTTCTCACGGGAAAAACTCGGAGCAAGAACACTACCAAAGCGCGGGGCGGGAAATAAGGAAAAACGCAAGGTGTACTTCATATTAGAAAGAAGAAGAGGGGAAGCAGCGGGGCGTTCGGTCTTTGAACATTGACACGATAGGGAACCGCACGATGTGACGTAGCGCATTAAATGTGCACACGAATCGGCACTCGGAGCGGCGCGACGGGCTGCACCATTTCCAATCGGGACACGCGGGTGTAAAGACGATGATGGCGCTGCGGAGAGAAGACCAAACGGTTTACCGCCGCGAAGGGGGACTTACCACATAAATCCGAGGGCCGCCCAGTAAGCCCCTCGGGCATGACCCAGGGCACCATCCGAGAATGAAATCATAGAGGTAAGCCGCGGCAGAAGCCGGGCGTCGGTGACACGAGGCCCGGTCACACCGGACCCGGGAGAATCATACACCTCGGCAGTCCAAAAGCATGAACAGCCAAGTTGGGGGGCAACTGTTACGGACCGGCCCAAAAGCCTCCAAGCCCAGGGCGAGGCCCAAGCAGAGCCAGAAGGCATGATCTTCCAATCATGGCAGGAGATCCGGAAATCTCGGCCGGAGGATCCGCCCTATCATATCGGCTTCCCGAGATACCGCCCCATTGATGGCACGTCCCATTAATGGCATATCTCGTATCCGCCCCATTAATGGGGTATCATCCAATATCAGCCCCATTAATGGCTCACCATTAATGACGTGCCGGATATCGCACCGGACGCCCCTATAAATACAGAGGGCGGTAACAAGGTGCACACACTCAAAACCTAGACTATTTACATACGGTCTCACCGTGCACACACAAACCCGCACAGCCGTGTACGGTGATCCCACGCTCTCCTGGTTATCTCCTTCATAGATACCCAGGTCTGCCGATACATCCAAGATCAATCTACCAGCCGAGGTGTATTTAATTCTGGAGTTGGTCATAACATTGAAGTAGGCATCATAGGCTAAGTGAAGTGGTCTAACATTAGGAAGTGTGGTAACGCAAGTTGAAGTGGGAGCATGTGTACTTTCAATCTTATATCCTCTTTGGATCAAAGTCAGTGTCCTTTCCTTGGATTGTGGGTGAGTTTAACCTCTCTCATAAGATTTTTATAAAATAAATAAATAAATAATAACGACTTTTCTCTCGGATTTTCCTTGTTGGGTTCAGATATTGACACTTAGCATGACATCAAAGCCATTGGCTTGTCTATGATCCATGTGTCACTAAGGGCCCGTTTGGTATAAAGAAAATTTGAGGAGGAAATGAATTTAGAGGAAGGAAAGGAGGGGAAGGGAAGATTTTGAAAAATGAGGGAAGATAGTTTGAGGGAAGATGAGTTGTTTGATAGGAAAAAAATGAAGGGGTGGTAGTTGGTAAAGAAACAAAAAATATCTATTTTACCCTCAAAAGTAATTAATTCAAAATAAAAAAGAAAAATAATTTTTTTTGCTAAAATATATTTTTTAAAAAATATATATCAAGTTTGAACTTCGTAAAAAAATTTCCCACCAAGTTCGAATTTAAATTCGAACGTTCGCCAAGTTAGAGCGTCTGCCGCCAAATTTGAATTTGAGGGGTAAATTTGTCAAAAAGTGTAAATAGTGACGTGGGAAGTTGAAATCCCACCAATTTTGGAGGGATTTGATCTTCCCACATATGAGGAAGATTGGTGGGCGGAAGATAGGTTGCGGAAGATTAGTCCAAAATACGTACCAAACAAGGGAATCTCCAATTTTCCTTTCTCTTCCACCGATTCTTGACCAAACGGCCCTAAGTAAAGAACCCACGTTTCAAGCAAACACAAACAGTCCGTTCAAAGTATATTTTTGGGAAAATGACTAGTTAGGTCTCAAGAACTATAAAAAATTACAAAAAAGCCTTAACAGAAATTCACATATCAAAAAAGTCCCTAGGAACACAGGTGGAAGCAAGTTATGAAAGGATTAATTAATTAATTAATTAAATTTATTGAGTGATTGGGCTTGGTTCATGGATGCACTCATTAAAATTGAGACCACCAGAAAAAACACCTGTGATCGTGAAAGTCCCCAAACCCATGAAGGAACCTCTCTCGATCATGTTGTGCTTAATTCTATATATTTGCATTATTATATATATAAATATGTATAGGCCAAATCTTACCTGCAATTGAAGGTTGAAACTTATAATTAAAACCAACGACAAAACATAACCATGTGATGTAACAGTACACTATTTTGTGTAAATCATAACAACAAACAGTGGCAGATCTTCTCAAGGGTTAGAGGAGGCCATGGCCCAAAAAAAAAATATTTAATATAAAAAGGATTTTTTTAATACAAAATTTATACATTTTGCCCAAAAATTTATATATTTGTCCCAAAAATTTATACATTTGGCCCCCCAAAATATTTTTTCTTAATTAGTTAATGAGTATACATTTGCCCCCAAATATTTATTTCAAGATCCACCACCGACAACGAACATATGTAACCACTCGGTTTGATTCTTGCATTTATTTTCCTTCTCTTTGTAAACTGTCAAGCACATACGGATAAGAGTGCTTATTTGGGGGATCATGTTTGGGATCCTAGAAAATGCTTATTTGCATAAATCGAGATCAAACTCATCTCATATATTGTAAAACTCGTTTGATTTAAAGGAAGGGGAGGAAGCGAAACTTCATATTGCTTAGTGTGAAAATCAAATATAATCATAAATTCACATCATTTTTTGCATAAACATTTCACATCATGGTCATATACGACTTTTTACATCAAGGAGGAAGCTCCTCTCCCTTCCCTCCTTTCAAATCAAATCCAGAAATTAAAGAAATCATATAGATGAAAAATAAAAAATAAAAAAATTGCCAAATGAATGGCTATACTTTGTTTATACATGAGAAAGAACTGGGTCCCGAGTTAGCCTTCATAAAAAAAAGGATTCCTAGTTCGATCTAAGGGGGAAGACAAGCTCAAAGCTTCCAGATTCTTAGTTGGGAAAAAAGTGAGCATCCAGCGAGTGAAAGACCACGTTACTTCAATCGGATCTCTCTGGGGAATGTGAAGTATTTGATAGGTATAAGTAATTACCAGCGGGAAAGCAAATCAGTTAGCATAAAACGAGCTAGAAAGTCCGATTGGGAAGTTCTAGGATGACTCAACTCATTCGATCTTTTGAACGCTATATTGACTGAGGAAGATGCTATCGATCCCTGAATCGCTTGGACATCAATTTGTGAAGTGATTCGTTGTTTGCAAAACCATTCAATCGCAACAACTATAGAACACTCCGATGTCCCCCTCCAATCAATCTCAGGAAGAAGAAGAAATTTTCCCAAATGGAGATAATTTTTTGAGTTTTTGATTTCTGCTGGACTCAACGCCCTCGGCAGAAGATGAGATCATCAATTTCACAATCATCTGTTTCAAAACATCGTCTTCGACGCGAAACGACTCATCGGACGGCGACTCTCCGACCCCTCTGTTTAGGATAACATGAAGCTCTGACCTTTCAGGGTGACTCCCGGCGCCGGCGACCCCTTCTGAAAATCTTCTCAAAGATCTCAGCCTTATAATTTTCCCCAACGAGAATTTTCTCACTGATTGAAGAAGCAACGTGGGAGTACAGAAGGAGCGATCGAAGATTTTTGGGAAGAAGGTTTTTTTTTTGTCCTTATATTTATAAATTTGACCGGTAAAAGAAAAAAGTGAGGTGTGTGCCACATAGATATGCCACGTCGCGTAATCGGTCAACTAATGTTTGACTCGGCTGACCAGTTAACGATGGGGGAATATCATTCTACTTTTTTAACTTCGGCGACATTGCTCCAACAAATACTTAAGGGACAACATTCTTTACACAGTCGAAAAAGCAAAAATGATACTTAACCCTATAAAAAAAATAGGAGTCATTATTCATAACGTCTCTCTTTGACCCCATTAGATTATAACTTAATTGTTGCTATCTCTCAATTGACAAAAAAAATGACAAAATCTCAATTGTCAATTGAGGGGTCCAAATCCCTCCCTTTAGATTAAAAACAAAAAATGCAAAACCTTCCCTCCAAACGTTTAGATCAATTAGCTGGATTCGTTCTCACTTAGATAGTCATCTCTCATACAAACTCGTGATGTGCAACCGTGATAATTATTTAGAAATAATAAGATTTCCTCATTGTAAGCATAAATTCCTATGAGTCAGACTAGTCGATCGCTAGAAGCGGCATCTACCAATTGAAAAACAAAACAAAAAAACAAGACCATATTGAACCCTCATTACATCCTCAACAATTAAAATTGTTAAATTAGTCAAAATTTAGGCATGACCTTTTTTTATTATTATTATTTTTAGCTTATGTAAGGTTGTCTACATGGCCAAAATAGATGGTCTATTTTGGTAATATGGATACATTTTTACAAACCATTTGTGTTCTTTTTAACTCAAGCAAGTGGTATGTTGTTCCCCCCAACTTGATAATGCATAAAGATATTTTTCTTTTTCTGTTTGGAGTGTTACAACAATTGGGCGTAACATGTGAATGAGGTTTAATGGCCCTTTTTTGTTTGTTTGGGATGACATCAAAATGAATGAATGATTGAACAATAATCCAAATACTTTTTTGCGCATAATGCGGAGCCCTTCTTCCAAGAGTAACATACCCTACGGTTTCATTTATTTATCTAAGGAAAAAAATATTATTTAATTTCTTACTTTATAAAGACATTAACAAAATTGAACACCTCTCAATCTCTCCATGAATTGTAGAGGACAGTTTATTCATATGCTCAATCTCTTATTTTATACTCCCTCATTCTTTATTATACAACACCAATTAACAAACGTATGTGGTTTTTTTAAAAGGCACTTACTTATTTCTAAATAATATTAAATATTTTTTAATGTATCTCCATAATTAATAAGGGTAGTAAATGAGAGTAATAATTAATATAATATTAGAGTTTCGTGCAATTAGTAGGGTTAATATTGAAAATTATTTAAATTTTAGAGAAAATTTAATTACTTTACCTGTTTTATTGATTTTTGAGAATTAATACCTTATAACAAAGATATGAATGAGTAATATCATCTCTAGTCCTTCAAATTTGCTCTTCTTTAGTTTTAGTCCTCAAGTTTCAGACTATTAGTCTAGGTATTTGTAAAGAGAAAATGATCCAGATTTTTATTTAGTTATATGAATCAATATTCTAAACGAAATGAACATTGAGAAGCCAAAATTTATAATTTACAATTTGAAAACTAAAATTAAAATAGGAAAAATTTAAGGGACCAATGAATATAATAACCCTTAATAACACTACAATAGCCATTGTGGCCATAAGTCAATAACCCATTAATAAGACATAATTACTATATAGTACTATTATAATTACTATATGTCTATATAGTACTATTATAATTACTATATGTTGTAACATTGAAAGAATTTGGTTGGCCAGAAGATATTGACAGAATTTAAATCTTTGCTTTTTAATTCTATATCTTATGGTAGCCTGGGCCCCCAAGTAACCCATTTTTATATATGATATTTATAAATTGTGGTTAAAAAGAAGTTATATGAATAAATATATTTAAAAAATTGTAAAACTGTTTCAATATGCCCTTTTGTCAAAAGTTGATTATTCTACATTAATCTTAATGTATTAATTACATCTAAAATTTAAATGTATTAAAAAAAAACAGGAAAAGAAATATTAAATGCTTTAAATTATTATCACATTAGACTTATATTTTGGAATAAAACGATTTATATTATGGGTTAAATGTATAATAAATAATATAAACCTATCTCTATATCACTACATATACACCATAATTCAAAGAGTTTTGTCCTTTCAAGAGGATGAGAGGGAAGGCGTTAAAAGAGGGAATTTCAGTTTTTTCTCATTCTCAAGGAGTAAAACTAAAAACTTCTGGTAACCTCCAACTAATTATTCAGTTTTTATAATTTTGATTCCGTTAAAATTTAGTCTATTATAAATCTTGATTCATTACTCGTTTAAAGAAATTCATTATGATTTATATTATTCATCAGCCTTTAAAAATATAATATTGTTACTATCAATTTTCGCCATTTTACCAATGTCATTTCTTATTTTTTTCATTTTGTTAGATCGAATCTTATATACCTTTATTTTTTCTCTCTTATTGAGATTCTAATTTAACGATGAAAAAAATAATAATAACATTAGTAGTGACCAAAAATTAGTAGTGACAATATCTTATCCAAAAAACAAAAGCCAGGTTGTACAAGGGACACAAGTGGAAGCAAGTCATGAGAAGATTAATTATTAAATTTATTGAGTGCTTGACCTTGGTCCATGGATGCACTCATTAAAATAGAGACCAGCAGAAAAAACAATTGTGATCGTGGAAGTCCCCAAACCCATGAAGCAACCACTATCGATCATGTTGTGCTTAATTCTATATATTTGCATTATATGTAAGGAGGCCAAATCTTACCTGCAATTGAAAGTTGAAACTTATAATTAAAAACAACGACAAAACATAATCATGTGATGTAACAGTACACTATTTTGTGTAAAACATGACAACCGACATATGTAAGTATGTAACCACTCAGTTTGATTCTTGCGTTTGTTTTCCTTATCTTTGTAAATCTGTCACAAGCACTTCTGGACAAGTGGGATCTGGCTTGTATCTCCTTTGAGCTTAATATCTTTGCTGGAACAGGCGCTGTTTTGGCGCAAATATAAGCTGGTGCTTTTTTTTTTTTTTTTTTTTAAATAATGTTTTAGAATACTAAGATCTAAAAAAATATTTCAACATCTTGAACTGAACTATACTTAAAAAATACTTTATGTTCTTAAAATATTATTTTAGAATCTTGAAAAAATATTTCGAGTCTTGCAATCGATTTAAAAAAATATTTTAAGATATTATCATCGATACTGAGAAAAATACCTCATGATATTGAAAAAATATTTCAGGTCTTGACTAGTACTAAAAGGATACTTGAGGATATTCAAATCTTGATCGAAAAATACCTCATGTCTTAAAAAAAATATTTTAGGATCTTGAAAAATTATTTTAGTATACTTATTGATACTAAAAATATATTGCAAGATATTTTTTCAAGATCATAAAATAATTTTTAAAATCATGAAGTATTTTTTTCAAAGTATTGTTTAGTATCTTAAAGTATTTTTAAAATACCGTCGCAAGATTTACGAAATATTTTTTCAAAAAAAAAAAAAAAAAAACTAGCTTGTATTTGTCCCAAAACTGTATTCCAGCAAAGGACAACAGCGGACACTAAACGCAAAGGATACAAGCCAAATCCAGATAAGCGAGCTTATTTTGGGGTGATGTTTAGAGTCTTACACAATGTTTATTCACGTAAATCCAAATCAAACTCTTCTCATTTATTTACCTCATATATTGTAAATGACAATTAAAAAGCTATTTCTATAAGCTCTAATCACTATTTCAAACACTTATATATTTCAGATTCTACTCACTTCTTGTCTTCCCCTCGTGATTTTGCTGGGTCCACTTGTTTCATTAATTTGCAGAACATCTCCTCCACTAACTCTTATAATTAGAATGGGATGAACATTTTCAGTATACATGAGAGACGAATATTAGTCCTAATTGTTGAAAACAAATGTAATATGAGTTAATATATAGACAAAGTTCATGTGAGATAGAATTGAACCGAATACATATATACATATATATAAACACATCTCTTTAATTAGAGGACAGAAACTAACTTTCTGAGTTTACAAACATGACTGAACCCGTAATTTTCCATTTACCAGAGAGTTTCGTGCCAATTTAAGTTTTGATACAGACAAGCCACAAACAGAAGTTACCAAAAAGAAAGTGGATTGGTGAGTGGGGCTCATTATATGAGTAAATAGGGAAGGCTTTTTGCTCATATATAAATAAATAGACAGACACGCGAACAAATGACCTGTGGGGTCGCCTCATTGAAAAAGGATAAAGCTACGAAAGTGAAAGTGGCTATGTTTGGCATTGGGAAAGGAACAAGTGGAAAGGAAAGTGAACCATAAATATATTTATGTATGATAAGTGGGATTTATTTAAATTAAATTTTGTATTGATAAATGGGATTAATTCATTTAATTTCTGGCCATTGAAAGTGAAAAAGATTTCAATTTGTTTCTTTTACGGATGGCCAAAGATAAACCTTTTTATCCTTCAACGACACTTATAATATATGATGGCAACATTAACACGGTGGTCATTGGGAATCATAATGACTCATCCCTAGTCATCTAACATATCATACGGTAAAGACACACACGTTATGCTACCCACCTAATTTATGGTACCGTTTATACTAGAAACTATATCTTATATTAGGACTGGAACACTATGTATTAATTGGGTCGGGTTTCTCCCATTGTTATTTTCTCATTATCCTTTATAATCTTTAAATCATGTCCGTCCAATTAATCTATTAGGTCTCAATACTACTTTGACTTTAATTTTTTCTTCCCAATCAACAATTTAGATAAGATCATAAGAATAATAATAAAAAAAAGAGATCATGAGAGAGAGATCTGCTTCCCATATAGTAGGTGCATCATTTTGCCTAAGTTTTGTTGTCCAAAAGAATGAACAAGTTTGTTTGAGTCCTTTCTGGACGTAATTGAGAAAGAATGATGACGTTTAGATACATATGGGCCCACAGCCTGACAAGGTTAATAATTGGCCCATTATCTTGAACACTTAAAAAAAAAAAAAAAAAAAACAGTTGTTATCAGATTATATGCTCTCATTCAGTTTCTGTGCTACATTTTTGAAACATACCACTTTCTCAGCAAAAAGAGAATCTACAAAGTGAGTGGAATATATTGCTATGGTATGTTTTTTTGGGGTAGTTAATTAGGGCCTAAGCCCATTGATCCTTTCGTATAAACTCAAATTATTGAGGTATCATAATAAAAAAATTTCACCCCCTCCTCTTTGGGTTCAACAACAAAGGGGTTAAATACTCTCACCAAAGAGACGGTATTTGATTTTGGAGTTGGTCATAACATTGAAGTAGGCATCATAGGCTAAGTGAAGTGGTCTAACATTAGGAAGTGTGGTAATGCAAGTTGAAGTGGGGGCATGTGTACTTTCAATCTTATATCCTCTTTGGATCAAAGTCGTTGTCCTTTCCTCGATTGTGGGTGTTCTCAACATCTCTCATAAGATTTTTATAAAATAAATAAATAAATAATAACGACTTTTCTCTCGGATTCTCCTTGTTGGGTTCAGATATTGGCACTTAGCATGACATCAAAGCAATTGGTTTGTCTATGATCCATGTGTCACTAAAGGCCGTTTGGTACAAAGAAAATTTGAGGAAGGAAAGGAATTTAGAGGAAGGAAAGGAAGGGAAGGGAAGATTTTGAAAAATGAGGGAAGATGGTTTGAGGGAAGATGAGTTGTTTGGTAGGAAGAAAATGAAGGGTGGTAGTTGGTAAAGAAAAAAAAAAATGTCTATTTTACCCTCAAAAGTAATTAATTCAAAATAAAAAAGAAAAATAATTTTTTTTTTTGCTAAAATATATTTTTAAAAAATATATATCAAGTTTGAACTTCGTAAAAAAAATTTCCCGCCAAGTCCGAACTTAAATTCGAACGTTCTCGCTAAGTTAGAGCGTCCCGCCAAATTTGAATTTGAGGGGTAAATTTGTCAAAAAGTGTGAATAGTGATGTGGGAAGTTGAAATCCCACCAATTTTGGAGGATTTGATCTTCCCACATATGAGGGAAGATTGGTGGGCCCGGGAAGATAGGTTGCCGGGAAGATTGGTCCAAAATACGTACCAAACGAGGGAAGTCTCTAATTTTCCTTTCCCTTTCCACCGATTCTTTGTACCAAACGGGCCCTAAGTAAAGAACCCACGTTTCAAGCAAACACAACAGTCCGTTCAAAGTATATTTTTGGGAAAATGATAGTTAGGTCTCAAGAACTATAAAAAATTACAAAAAAGCCTTAACAGAGGTGGAAGCAAGTTATGAAAGGATTAATTAATTAATTAATTAAATTTATTGAGTGCTTGGGCTTGGTTCATGGATGCACTCATTAAAATTAAGACCACCAGAAAAAACACTTGTGATCGTGAAAGTCCCCAAACCCATGAAGGAACCTCTCTCGATCATGTTGTGCTTAATTCTATATATTTGCATTATTATATAAATAAATATGTAGAGGCCAAATCTTACCTGCAATTGAAGGTTGAAACAAACCAACGACAAAACATAATCATGTGATGTAACAGTACACTATTTTGTGTAAATCATAACAACGAACAGTGGCAAATTTTCTCAAGGGTCGAGGAGGCCATGACCCAAAAAAAAAAAATATATATATATATAAATATTTAATATAAAAAGGATTTTTTTAATACAAAATTTATACATTTTGCCCAAAAATTTATACATTTGTCCCAAAAATTTATACATTTGGCCCCCCAAATATATTTTTTCTTAATTAGTTAATGAGTATACATTTGGCCCCCCAAATATTTATTTCAAGATCCACCACTGACAACGAACATATGTAACCACTCAGTTTGATTCTTGCGTTTATTTTCCTTCTCTTTGTAAATCTGTCAGAAGCACTTCTGGATAAGTGTGCTTATTTGGGGGATCATGTTTGGGATCCTAGAAAATGCTTATTTGCATAAATCGAGATCAAACTCATCTCACATATTGTAAAACTCTGTTTGATTTAAAGGAAGGGGAGGAAGCGAAACTTCATATTGCTTAGTGTGAAAATCAAATATAATCATAAATTCACATCATTTTTTGCATAAACATTTCACATCATGGTCATATCTGACTTTTTACATCAAGGAGGGAAGCTCCTCTCCCTTCCCTCCTTTCAAATCAAATACAATCTACACCACGATTGAAAAGTTGGTTTAAAAGGCCCATCACTATTGTAAACAATTATTTCAGGTTAATGGTACTTGGGACTTTAGTAAATTGGCGGATGTGGTTCGACCATCAGTGTTATAGAGGTTGCTGCTGACTCTACCCCCTTGGCCTGAAGCTGGTCATGATTTTCTAACGTGGGGTGCGACAAACGATGGGTCATTCTCAATCAGAAGAGCATACTCCCTTGTTGAAAAACCTTCCCAATGTTTGAAGAACAACCGTATGGTTATATATGGAAATGGCCGGGGGCGAGAGAGGATTAAATTATTCTTGTGGAAGGTTGCATTAAATAAACTTCCCACGAATTTATGGAGAAGTAAATGGTCCTCGGCTTCCGCTTTATGATCTTTCTTGTTGTGTAGAGGTTGAAGATACGATTCACATCTTGAGAGACCAGCCTTCGCCAAACAAATGTGGATTAAGCTCATTAATCCCGATTGCGTTCGACAATTCTCTCACCATCCTTCAACGACACTTATAATATATGATGGCAACATTAACACGGTGGTAATTGGGAATCATAATGACTCATCCCTAGTCATCTAACATATCATACCGTAAAGACACACACGTTTATGCTATACCTACCTAATTTGTGGTACAATTTATACTAGAAGCTATATCTTATATTAGGATTGGAACACTATGTATTAACTGGGTTGGGTTTCTCTCACCATCCTTTTCTCATTATCCCTCATAATCTCTAAATAATGTCTGTTCAATCAATCTATTAAGTCTCAATACTACTTTGACTTTTATCTCATCTTTTCAATTAATAGTCTAGATAAGATCATAAGAAATAATAAGAAAAAGAGATCATGAGAGAGAGATCTGCTTCCCATATAATAGGTGCATCATTTTCCCTAAGTTTTGTTGTCCAAAAAACGAATAAGTTTGTTTGAGTCCTTTCTAGACATGATTGAGAAAGAATGATGAAGTTTAGATACATATCGGCCACGACGACAAGGTTAATAATTGGCCCATTATCTTGAACAATTTTTTTTTTTTTTTTTTTTTAAAACAAAAACAGTTGTCATCAGATTATATGCTCTAATTCAGTTTTACGTGCTACATTTTTAAACATACCCCTTTCTCAGTAAAAAGACAATCTACAAAGCGGTGAGAGGAATATATGGCTATGGTTTGTTTTTTTGGGTAGTTAATTAAGGCCTAAGCCCATTGATTCTTGTTGGTGGGTAATCTGTAAGTACCTTTGTAAGTGCTCTTTGAGTCTGGAGTCATGCTCTGGCTCTAGTGGGGTAATAATAATAAGATTTTTCACCCCTCCTCCTTGAATTCAATTGACAAAGGTGTCAGATACTCTCTCATCAAAAGGAGGGTGTTCAATCTTAGAGTTGGTCAAAGCGCTGGGGGAGGCATCCTAGACTAAGTGAAGTGGCCTAATGCTAGGAAGTGGGATAAAGGAACCAAAAGGTAGGTGTTCAATCCTGGAGTTGGTCGGTGTTCAATCTTGGAGTTTGTCAAAACGTTGAGGGAGGCATCGTAGATTAAGTGAAGTGGCCCAACGCTAGGAAGTAGGATAAAGGAGTGTGTTCAATACTGTAGTTGGTCAAAGCAGTAAGGGAGGCATCCTAGGCTAAGTGAAGTGGCCCAACTCTAGGAAGTGGGATAACGCAAGCTAAGGTAGAGGCATATGTTTGAGTGTTCAATCCTCGAGTTGGTCAAAGCGTTAGAGGAGACATCCTAGACTAAGTGAAGTGACCCAACGCTAGGAAGTGGAATAACGTAGGCTAAGGTGGAGGCATGTGTGCTCTTGGTCCTTGTTCTATCGTAGAACATAAGTGTCTAGCCCAATGAGGCTAGGCGATGTTAATATAGGATCAATGAGCTCTCCACAGACGCTTAAGAGTAAGCCCCTGAGTAGAGAAGATTACCCACTGATATCTATGGAGAAGATACCAACGGGTCGTCTCAGATCACTGTGCTACACGGTGGTGGCTTTTCGCCAATGGGGTGGGGTGTGTGCACAGTGAGGCTGAATAGTAAATAATCAATAGAGAATGTAGAGAGTGCATCTGGTGGGTAACCTCCTATTTATAGGGATTACTTAGGGTTCCTCTCCTTGCTGTAGTGAATCCGTTCTTCAGGCAGAGTGTGCCTCCCACGTCCTGGAAATGCCTGCTCCACTACCTATACGGTTTTGAATCCCAGATACGTGGTTAAAGGATGACTCAGCTCATACCTGGATAGAAAGGGTTCTGTAGCAAATACCCTCACTGGGCCGCATACTCACTAGGCCCAATATATGGGTCCATAACAGTTGCCCCCAAGCTTGGCACTTCAGGCCTTCTGTTGTGCCGAGGTTTATGAAGCAACCATCCCCGTGCCCATGACCGACATGCTATGTTTCTCTTTAGCCTTAGTCCGGCTTTCATGATTCCGAGATTCATGAAGAGAGATGGACTCCGTTCATGACCTTCCTTATGAACCCCTATCGTGCATGCTTCGGTCATAACCGGCCCTATGCATTTCATCACAAGGCCGCCATTATGAACTCTAGATGTATAGACTTCGTTCATAACCGACATTATGAACTCTCGCTCCTACTTGCCCCCAATCAAGGTCATCATGGAAGCCTATGAGCGTCTGGATACAGGTAACCTATCACCTATATCCCTTCGGGAACAGAAACGCCTCTTCGCTTCGTCATCCGTGCGTACTTAATGTCCACGCTTTGGTTACCAAAGCACTTATTACTTCCGACGTTTACACTTCCCATCAAGGATATTGATTACCTCTGGACTTTCCATATGCCATGCATCCAACAGAAAGCCTATAAAATCGCCTACACATTCCTTTTAACCTATCGTCCCCAAATTCCTTTGTCTTTGAATTCTCCAGAAAACTGAGAATGCACTCCTCTTACTTCCGAATCGCCCCGAGTATGTCAAGGAACTCGCTTCCTGCACACTCGTTTCTGCTTTTCAAAGCGAACCTAAAATGCAGAGAATCCCAGAAGAAGAAAAGATAGAAAAATGACGCAAAGGCTCCTAGAACTGAACACCATACTCTGATGTATTTGTTAGTCTTCATTCGCCTACCCCAAAGGGCATATGAGAGTGCCGATGTATTTGCCTGTCTTCACGTGGATTTCTCCAAATACATCGGGCTCTCAACGGTGTTGAACCAAACTCCCGGCTCAACTTCGTTTTCATGGGCTCTCGGAAGAACCTCCGGACCCTTTGCATGATAGAACCATGTAAAGGACACTTAACCATGGTCAAGATTCGTCATCCCGGGTGGTAACTCGGGCGTCCCTTCCCTCGCACCGGGTCGAGGCGCAGCGAGTAGGCCGGTTCTAATAAGCCAAACTCGGGTCCCGAGTCCCAATTATCCTGGCCGCAGTGAAGTGCCGGTCCGACGAGTTGCGAGACTTGAATTATTCATTTGGATCTTGCCATTGTACCTCCTTTATGGAACCTATTGCTTTCTGTATAAGCACAATGTAAACTATTTGGCTGTTGATAGAAATGGAAAATTGTTATTATAGATCCATCTGTCTTTATAAACTCCGTACTTTTGTGCACGGAACTGGCTCATGTTAACTGGCACATCACCGCGCCTAGCTGCTCCTCTTCTGCTTTAGAATTGAATGCCTTAAATAAGATTGAAATTGAATGTAATGACTCCCAAAACTCGAAATCATTAAACTCAATTGCCGCCCATTTCGGGTTGACATTGAAATTCATGATCTCCAAGTCGGAGTAATAATTAAAATCAAACGCCCTCGGTCGGGTTGACGTTGAAATTAATGGCCCCCAAACCGGAGTAATAATTAAAATCGAACGCCCCTCAATCCGGGTTGACGTTGAAATTAATGGCCCCCCAAGCCAGAGTAATAATAAAATCGAACGCCCCTCAGTCCGGGTTGACGTTGAAATTAATGGCCCCCAAACCGGAGTAATAACTAAAATCGATCACCGGATTTGAAACTAAAATAAAACGTCGGTTTCGAAATCCAAATCAAGCGCCGGATTTGAAATCAAAATCAAGCGTCAAATTTGAAATCAAAATAAAGCGCCTCGCTGTCCAGGCCAACCATTGGCATGTCGATTCACCCAGACGTTTCCCATTCCTTCTGATAGCTACGTCCCTAGACTCCTCATGACGTACAGTCGCGATTTTTCGTGGAGTGATGATTTGAATCGTCTCCACTTTTTCGCAAGCATTTATTGCTTCACGCTTCTCTAGGGTTGCAACCCTAATTGCCGAGGCAACTTTACAGCAAAACCCCTGGTGTTTCAAATTCCTAACGTATATACATTTGTGGAGACGTGCTCTCGCCACCCATTTGCACTCAAGCCCTTTGGTCTTTCAGAAAGAACATCATCCTCTTGATAGAGCACTCCGACGATCCATCAGCCAAGCAACGCTTTTACGCACAGACATAGGTATCTCCCTTTTGCTCTTTTACTTATTCTTCCTATGGCATTCTTTATGCCAACATTGTTTGTCTCTTTTGCACGCATCTGAGTATTTTTTGGGATCCTGGGTGGTTCTTTCTGAGTAGGTTTCCGTTTTTCACCCAAAAATGGCCCGTACCATACCACATGTTTTCAACTTTAAAGACTCTTTACCGCGAAGAAATAGACATACCAGAGACCTTCAAACACCATCCCATTTCCATGCTCCTTCTGCCATCGTGCCATCCCAAGGGCCAATACCGTGCGATGAGTGTTGCTACAAGAGCATTGACCTTGCTATGTTAGAGCGTCATAGAGAAGCCGACTTAATAGTGGCAAGCTACCGATGTAACACTCGTCCGTCAGGTACCGCGCCTCTTCTAATTTTGGCCCTTCTTTTGTCTTTTTATTTAGGTATAGATGGCTTCTTCGTCAGACCACCCTGACCTATCCGAGATGGGAGAGTCCAGCGCATCGACCACCAGGGACCGAATCCCCCGAACGTATGTCGTGAACCCTTGCGTAACTAGCATTAGAAGTACTATGGACAAAACGGACATTAAGCCCCTTGGACTGCCCGCTGAGGAAGGGTATACAATCCGGCTTCCCCTTGAACACGAATCAGTTGCGTCCGGGCGTCCGCAAAGTCAAGATCCCCACTTCTTCTTCCTCTACCGAGACATTATCACCATCCTTGGTGTGAGATTTCCTTTCACGGAATTTCAAATGAATTTGCTAAACCACCTGCAAGTGGCTCCTTCACAACTTCATCCCAACGGATGGGCCTTTGCCATCGCGTTTGAAAATTTATGCGAGAAAATGGAAATCGTACGTACGTTCTCGTGTTTATGTCTTTCTTCGCTCCCATGGAGTCGATATGCTCCCATAAGGCACCAAAACTTGGTTTGGATGGACCTCTCTACGCAGTATTCGCGATCGCAAGCTCTTCAAACCCTTCATGGACTCATGGAAACACTTCAAAAATGCTTTTATAAAAGTCGTTGCTGACTTCCAACGAGTACCTTGGTTTGTTCAGAGAATTCGCTCAGGGGAGACCGAGGAGAAATTTCCCCTTTACTGGCATGCCGAACATCACACTCTTACGCCGAGGACTTGATCCCAAAACCAAAAAGCTTTTCCGAGGCCGAAGTAACTGCCCAGCTACAACTTTTGGAACTTGCCGGTAAACTAAAGCGCCAATGGATCCGGCCGAATATATCACCACTCCCTTAGTTAGGAGACGTTCCACGACGAGTACGGGCACATTTCATGCTAACCGTCCTCCATCCTTTTTGTTTTTTGTTTTTTTAACATAGTTTGGTTCCTTGCAGGCCGAAGTATGGGTAAGACCGACTACCTCAATGTTTTTGCCGAACTACCTGAAGGGACTGTCAACTCCCCTCATGTCGCCAACCTCGATGACCCAGCCGCAAGCCGGTCCAAGAAACATGACCCACCGGACCCTCTTGCAAGCGTTCGGTGCCCAAGGGCGGATCCAGCGCGGGAAGGAACCTCAAAGAAATAGAAGAATAAACCTCCTCATGACGGGCCCATCGATCCGCCGGCCACCTCGGGCCCTTGGTGGAAGCCACTTCTATCCCGTCCTTTACTGAAGCGGCTCCTCCGTAGCCGAGTTACCCGAGGGAGATTTATGGAAAGGCGGGGTGTCAACAAGTCTCTTGGACGCCGTCCGGCCTCCTGCCCGATTTCACAAGTCTCTCGGTCTCTCCGAAGCGGACAAAGCCAAGATTGCCAAGTTGGAGCTTAAGGGCCTCAGAGCCGTCTCCCTCATCCGTCTGTATCCCTTTTTAAAAGTCAAATATGCCAAGATTATGGCGCACCTGCACGAAGTAATTACGGAACGAGATGGCCTTAAGCTAGAACTTGCTCCTTTGAAGGATAACGCTGATCTAGCCAAGGTTATCCAGGAGCGGAATCAAGCTCAAGACGACTTCCGAGCTTCTGAAGCTGAAATGAAAAGGCTGGAGATAAGGTTAAAGGGCTCGAAGGCAATTTGTCTCAAACCGAGGAGGAGCTGGCCCTGGCGAACATGGATGTCATCCGGCTGGAGGAACTCCATACCAATGACATGCTGTTGATAGAGAAGGCACAATCCGATATAGACCATATCAAAGACGTGCTAAAGACGAAGGACAAGGAGCTTCTGGCAGCCGACAACATGCTTAAAGGGAAAAATGAGGAGCTTCTGGCGGCCAAAGGGCAACTGTCAAATATGCCAGCACTGCTGTACAGTCTTTCAACAATGCCGTGGCACAACTCCGAGTCCTCAATCCTGACATTCCTCTGAACACCTCCGGGCTACACTTTCAAGCATACGTTAGCGAAAAAGGGAAACTAATTCCCCCTGGAGCCGATGAGAACGAAGAAGAGGAGAATGAGGATGGTGAGGAAGAGTCCACCATTCCCTCCTAAGCCTATGCATGGCCTTCCTTCTTCCTGCCTGCTATATGTTTATTGCCGTGGTTATAGCCCGGCTTTTTAATTGTAAAGGGATTCGGGCTTTGGCCTTGACTACAGACCTTTTGCTGCACCCTTTAATTAAATCGTCCGATTCCTTTGATATATTGATCGGTTTATTTAACGCTTATCAATTTCGTCAATTCGTTAACCTTGCCTCGTTAGTACTTGTTAATAAACCCGTCAGTTGTTTTCAACTCCGTTTTTCCAGAGCTTTAACACCACAACTTGATCAAGGTCGGTATGCGTGTTTATTCAGTTACCCCGGATAGTTTGTTCGACGCCTGCCATCTCTAGCTTCGCGCAATAACATGAGAATTTTCTGAAACCGGTTTGAAATTTCTCTTTAGTGTGGCTCTTATAGGCCTTGCGAAGACCGGTTTATTGACCGTGACTTCATGCATGCTACGAGAATTAGGTGTGTATGCCCAATAATTCGTGCCTGCTTACACGATTTTCAAAAAAATGGTGATCGCACCATGAATCATGCGTGTTTATTTTTTGGTGGTGCTTGAAAACTGGTGTGCGCACCCGAGTCCGACCTTTAAATTTTAGGCATGTTTTCCAAAAGCTGGCTTTTTGGCCATGAATTTATACATGTCCCTTTATCAACATGGTTTATGGAACCGGGCTTTCTAGACCTCGGGATCCTACACATTTAATTCGATCATATCTGCCGGAAACGAGTTTATGGACCTCGATTCCCTCTATGTTTCTTTGAACCAAATTTCCAGAAAAGGGTTTGTACACCTCAATTTCCTCTGTGTTTCTTTGAACATAACAACAATAAATTGCTCGAAAATGGGCTCCTAGGCTCAATATTCATTAATATAGAGAAAATGATTCGGCCATGCCGTCATTACATAATGCCTTATGGGCTCACAGCTTACCATCGTCAATACCCATTAGTCTGGACTGCCTTCTAGCTATAATATGCCTTTAACTTGTCAGCATTCCAAGTCCACTTTACGGGCTTCTTCTCCAGCGTTTCAAGCTTGTAGGCGCCTTTGCCCAAGTTCTCTGTTACTCGATATGGGCCTTCCCAATTTGCCGCGAACTTGCCCTGACTAGCATTTTTGTTGCCTATGTCGACTCGGCGAAGGACGAGGTCGCCTTTGTCAAAACTCTGGAGTCTGACCTTCTTGTTATACCGGTTGGCAATAAGCCGTTTAGCCGCCAATTCCTCGCAATGTGCCCTAACCCGGCTTCATCTATTAGATCTAGCTCCACCGAAATAGCTTCATTGTTTTGGCCCTCCTCATTGAGAGCATTCATCTTTCTTAATGAAGGTTCACCGACCTCGATCGGGATCATTGCCTGTAGGTGAGTCTAAATGGGGTTTCTTTGGTTGCAGTATGCACCGTTGTCCGAAGTCCCCATAATACACAATATAACTGGTCTACCCAATCCGATTCAGCGTCTTCCATCCGCTTTCGCAATCCTTCAAGGATAACCTTGTTTGCAGCCTCAGCCTGCCCATTGGACTATGGATGCTCCACAGAAGCGAAGTGCTGCTCAATAAGATAGTCCGCCATCATCTCCTAAAAACCCTTGTCAGTGAACTGGGTTCCATTATCCGTGATAACCCGGCCGGATCCCAAAACGGGAAATGATATTTCTCTTTACAAACTTCTGAACTCGGGCCGACGTTATGGTTGCCAGTGGTTCTGCCTCTATCCATTTTGTGAAGTAGTCCACAGCCACTATAACCCAACGTAACTACCCCGGTGCCGGCTTAAAGGGTCCCAACAGATCCATGCCCCATTTGTAGAATGGCCACGGAGCCGAAATATGGGTTAACTATGTCAGTGGGATCCGAATCACTTTATCGTGCTTCCGTGACTTTCGCATAAGCGTACATGCTCTTTAGCATCTGCTGCCATAGTCGGCCAAAAGAAACCGGCCCGAACCGCCTTACGCGCCAAAGCTTTACCGCCCATATGGTGTCCGTTGATTCCCTCATGTATTTTGGACAACACATATCTGGCCTCGGCCGTACTGAGACACTTCATCATTGGAGAATGAAACCCTTTTCGGTATAACTCATCCCCAATCATGGCGTATGATGCTGCCATCCTTATTAACTTCTTCGCCTCCGTCGCTTCAACCGGGAGAATTCTCTCTCTAGATAATCGGCTATTGGCTTCCTCCAATCACGTCCGTCGATATGATCATTATGCAACTCGGTTATGTCAAGTTTTTTGGACCATTGTGCGATGATTTCTAGGACTCTTTGTACTTGCCAATTTGGATAGGATATCAGCTCTAACAATCTCTCCTCTAGGAATGTGAGCTACTTCTACTTTGTCGAAGTCAGCCATGATTCGCCGTACTTTCCCCAAATATTTTACCATGAGAGGCCCTTTAGCCGGTAAGTTCCGTCAATCTGCGAGGCTACCAATTGGGAGTCGTAGAAACATGAACTTTCCTCGGCCCCATTCTCTTTGGCCTGAAGTAATCCAGCAATTAAGGCCTCATATTCTGTCTGATTGTTAGACGTTTTGAAATCAAAGCGAAGGGAATGCTCCACTGATAATCCTTCTGGATTTTCAATAATTATTCTAGCTCCGCTTCCCTTCTCATTTGAGGAACCATCTACAAACATCCTCCACATCTCTGTGTCCTCTTCCCCCTCCTTCCGAAGGGGTAAGTTCCATCACAAAATCAGCCAATGCTTGAGACTTGATTGTGTGCCGAGCTTCATACGTTATGTCAAACTCAGACAACTCGATTTCCCAGCTAACCATTCGTCCCGCCAAATCTGGCTTGTGAACAATCTGTCTAATCGGTTGACCAGTTCGCACAAAAATATGATGACTCTGGAAATATGGACGTAGACGTCGTGCTGTAACGAGTAACCCGAAAGCCATCTTTTCTAGCTTTTGGTATATCAATTCCGAACCTTGCAGTGCCCGACTCATGAAGTACACCGGACTCGACCTTCTCGCCTCTCTCGACCAAAACGGCGCTCACTGCCTCTTCCCCGACAGACAAATACAAGATCAAACTTTCCCCGGGCTCTGGCCTTAATAACGCCGGTGGGGAGGATAAGCACTGCTTGATTTTTGCAAATGCCTCATCGCATTCCTGGTTCCAACCACCCGAAGCCTTTTTCTTTAATAACTTAAAGAAAGGGAGAGAATTTTCTGCCGACTTTGGTAGGAAACGAGTTAACGCTGCTAGTCTGCTAGTTAGTTGTTACACCTCCTTCTTAGTTCGCAGAACCTGCATATCCAACATGGCTTGGCATTTCTCCGGGTTCGTCTCGATTCCTCTATGTGTTAACAGGAAACCTAAGAACTTCCCCGCTGGGACCCCGAAAGCACACTTCACGGGTTTAAACGGATCCGGTATTTCCCGAGCTTGTCAAATGTTTGTTGCAAATCCCGCACGTGGCTTGCTACATGCATGGACTTAATGATCATATCATCTATATAAACTTCGACGTTCTTCCCGAGTTGGTCTTCAAACACCCGATTCATCATTCTCTGATAAGTCACCCCGACGTTCTTCAATCCAAACGGCATAACGTTGTAACAATAGTTAGCCTTGTCGGTGATGAAAGCGGTCTTTTCCTGATCCTCGGGGTGCATAGCTATTTGGTTGTATCCGAAGTAAGCATTCATGAATGAAAGCAGTTGGAACCCTGAGGAACTATCCACCAGTTGGTCTATATTTGGCATAGGGAAGGAGTCTTTTGGGCACACCTTATTCAAATCTTTATAGTCAGTGCATACCCTCCACTTACCGTTTGGCTTTTTAACCATAACGACATTTGACAGCCATGTAGTATATGTACTTCGCGGATGAAACCGGTTGCCAACAATTCGTCTACATGAGCCTCTAAGGCTTTCGGCCGGTCATCACCGATTTTCCTTTTCTTCTGAGAGACCGGTGTGGACCCCGGGCAAATTACCAACTTATGACAACAAAACTCGGGGTCTACCCGGTATGTCCGCTGGTTGCTAAGCGAAGACGTCTTTATTACTCCGCAAAAACTCCTCCAGCTCCGTCCGGACCTCGGGGTCCAGTCCCCTACCGACTTTGGTTACCTGGACGGGCTCGGTGCCCAACACTAGGTCCAATAACTCGCCACTTGGCTCCGACTTTTTCATCTTCTCTTCCTCACGCAAATCCAACTCTACCGAATTGACCGACTTTCCTTCTTCATCAGCCTTGACCGACGCAAATTGCCTTATCCATATGGAAGGCTTTTTCGAACCGCCTTGGCACCCCTAACCGTATTAAAATAGCACCTTGTCGGGATTCCTTTTGGTCCCCTTTACCGTCACGATTTGGTTCTTCCTATTGACCATCTTCAACTTTTGGTGCTTCGAGGATATCAACATATCCCAATCATGGATAGTCGGTCGTCCCAAAATGATGTTATATGCTGAAGGAAAATCAGCCACTATAAACCTAACCCGATCCGTCTTAAAAGCTTCCCTTGTTCCTAAGGTCAGCTTCACATCTATGCAACCCTTAGGACGAGTTTCCTGCCCATTGAATCCGGTCAAGGTCGTCCGACATGGCCTTAGGTTCTCCGGGTCAAGCCTCATGCGCTTGAATGCGTCCCACAGGATAATGTCGACCGCACTCCCGTTGTCAATGAATATCTTCTTAACACAACAATCCCCCACCGTTCCGGTGATAACCAGACCGTCGTGATGACCTGGGGGTACATCCTCCAAGTCCTGCCTAGTAAAGCCGAGCACCGGGATTCCGGTTTTGACACATCCCTCTTGAACCGGGCGGTCTCTAATGGAGAGTACCTCCTCAAGTACCTTTTTCGTTGGATCGGTGGAGTCTCCCCTTCCTCCGAATCCTCCGCTAATAACATTACAGTCAAACTTGGAATCAGGGAAATCCTCGTCACTGATGCCGGCCTTCTTACTTCGGCCCCGCCTCTTCTTTTCCAAAGGCGGGCTCTTACTTCGATCCTCACGCCGCTTCTGGTTTCGCCGCCCCTGGGTTTGAATCACGTATTTGTGGAGTTTTCCCTCACGGACGAACTTTTCAACGGCGTCCCTCAGGTCCCAGCAACTATCCATAGTATGACCATGCTGGTCATGAAATTCACAATACCGAGTTTTATCTAAAGTGGCCCCTCTCCTCATAAGCCGAGGTCGTTCAACCTCTTTCATTTCGGTTGTCGAGACCTCCTTCTAGATTTGCGCCTGGGTGACCTTCAACGGGGTATACCGGTCAAAATTTCCTCCCGGCTTCCCCCAATCATTCTGTTATCATTACCTCGTCCATGAGAATCCTACCGACGTCCGCTATGTCGTTCTTTGCCTCTTGGGGGGCTTTTGGCCCTCTCTCTGGGCACCTGATTTAGCATCTCCATCTGCTCGAGCTCCAGATAGGTTTTAGCCTTATCACGGAATTCTCGCCGTGGTTGCCGGACAATGCTTTAACACGGACCTCTTCGGATGAGACGAACCATTAAGACCGGCTATGACACAATGGAGATGCACGTCCTCTTTCAAACCGGCACTGCAAAGCCGTATCCTTAAAGCGTGCCGATACTTTTGTAGAGTCTCCCTGTGCAAATGTTTCACCCGGGTCCAGGGAATTCGGTTTTTGGTTGTTTCCGACTTGTGGCAAAGTTTAACAAAAACTTGTGCTCCAAAGATTTCATACTACTAATAGATCGTAACGGAAGAGAGTGGAACCGATACCTGCGCTCGCCCCTTTAGAGTTCCCGCAAACAACCGCGGAACCACGTGCCCGACAATTCCTTTAACCCCGATTTCCAACTTGAAGTTGTTAACGTGATTAAGCGGGTCCTGACTTCCATCATATTTCAGCAACTCCCTTGAGTCCAATCCCTTAGGATACACCGCGGCCATTATTTCATCCGAAAACTGACTCAATACGTTCTCGCCACCGAGTCCTTCTCCGTCGGCCTTGGGCATGCCACTCGATGGGGGCGTCGCGCCTTCCTTATTGCCCTCCGGGTTCGTGGGGGTTCGCCGGGATGGTTGCTTCTCCTTGTTGCTGGCTAAGTCGGCTTTGTCCACCCAGCAATCATTTTTATTAACCTCGGTAGCCGTAGTATCACTAACCCGACTTGACCTGCTAGCATCATGACCGGTGTTTGGGGCGGGATGCTCCAACATCCTAACCCGCTCCTCGAGCAACGATATCTTCCTAGCTTCCTTTTCTTGGTTCTTATCTCGGTCATCAGCCGTAGGAGTCCTCTGTTCGCGCTCTTCACTGGGCTCCTCTATCTCGGTGTTAACCGACGTTGAAACGACGGTCCTGCTTGGGCCCACTTCGGAGGGAGGAGGACTCCCGGCTTAACCGGGAGGATATGAAACGATGGAACGCCATATGGCGCCAAGACGAACAATGGCGCCAAGACGAACAAAGGTGGATTAGAATGGAGTTCCATTCTAATCCGCCTTTGTTCGTCTTGGCGCCATTGTTCGTCTTGGCGCCATATGGCGTTCCATCGTTTCATATCCTCCCGGTTAAGCCGGGAGTCCTCCTCCCTCTGAAGTCGCATAGAAGTCTCCATGTTATCTATCCGCTAAGCCAACGAACTGACCGCCTTATGCAGCAACTTCGAATTAGGATGTTCTAACTAAAACTCCGGAGACGGAGGATGTGAATCCTGCTGTAACCCCTGCTTCTCCGACAAGATATCTCGGTTAAGATGAGGGGAATTTGCAGTATCCTCAGTCTCATCCTCTACTCCCACAACCTCGCGGTGAAGGTTAGGAGCAACAAAATGACCGAATCTTTGGACCGTCTCGCTCTACCGTTGTTGCGGCTATCCCTCCGAATAACCGGTCCGTCGCAGGTGTGACGCGACTTCGAGTACTTGTCACCATGTTCAAGTGGTCGTTCTTGGCCTTTTGTGGCTTGGGAATCAAAGTTTACGGTCCCACGGTCGGCACCAATGTTTTGTCGTAGAACATAAGTGTCTAGCCCAACGAGGCTAGGCGATGTTAATATAGGATCAATGAGCTCTCCACGACGCTTAAGAGTAAGCCCCCGAGTAGAGAAGATTACCCACGATATCTATGGAGAAGATACTAACGGGTCATCTTAGATCACCGTCTACACGGTGGTGGCTTTTCGCCAATGGGGTGGGGTGTGTGCGGTGAGGTGAATAGTAAATAATCAATAGAGAATGTAGAGAGTGCACCTGGTGGGTAACCTCCTATTTATAGGGATTACCTAGGGTTCCTCTCCTTGCTGTAGTGAATCCGTTCTTCAGGCAGAGTGCGCCTCCCACGTCCTGGAAATGCCCGTCGACTACCCGCATACGGCGGTTGAATCCCAGATACGTGGTTAAAGGATGACTCACTCATACCGGGTAGAAAGGGTTCGTAGCAAATACCCTCACCGGGCCGCATAATCACTAGGCCCAATATATGGGTCCATAACACTTTGTTATGCGAATTGCATTGAAAGGCAAGAACAAATTAGGGTTTGTGGATGGGTCTTGTAAAAAGCACGATTTAAAAAACTGTTTTTAGATGCTCCAATCACTGGTGCTAAAAAAATACTTCATAATTTTGAAAAATATTTTAGAATCTTAAAACATTATTTTAGTATATCGAATGGTATTAAAAATATATTGTAAGATATTTTTTTTAAGATCATAAAATAATTTTTCAAGATCATGAAGTATTTTTTCGCATCTTGAACTATCTTTTTAGTACTTGGCAGTATTCTGAAATATTTGTTCAAAAAAAAAAAAAAACACCAGCTTGTATTTGCACGAAAATGGCACCATATTCTAGCAAAGGACAAGAGCGCACACTAAGCGAAGGGTACAAGCCAAATCCGGATAAGTGTGCTTATTTTGGGGTCACGTTTAGAGTCCTAAAAAATGTTTATTTACGTCAATTGAGATCAAACTCTTCTCACATATTTACCTCGTATATTATAAATCACGATTAAAAAAAGCTGTTTTTAGATACTCCAATCACTATTCCAAACAATTATATATTTATTCTACTCACTTGATATTTATTCTACTCACTTCTTGTCTTCCCCTCGTGATTTTGCTGGGTCCACTTGTTCCATTAATTTGTAGAACATCTCCTCCACAAACTCTTATAATTAGAATGGGATGAGTATTTTCAGTATACATGAGAGAGGAATATTAGTCCTAATTGTTGAAAACAAATGTAATGTGAGTTAATAAATAGACAAATTTCCTTTGAGAGAGAATTGAACCGAATACATACATATATATATAAGCACATCTTTTTAATTAGAGGACAGAAACTAACTGTCTGAGCTTATAAACATATTGAACCCATAATTTTTCATTTACTGGAGAGTTTCGTGCCAATTTAAGTTTTGATACAGATAAGCCACAAACAGAAGTTACCAAAAAGAAAGTGAATTGGTGAGTGGGGTTCATTACATGAGTAATGAGGGAAGGCTTTTTGCTCATACACTATGTATTAACCGAGTCGGGTTTTTCTCATCATCATTTTCTCATTATTCCTCATAATCTCTAAATTATGTCTGTTCAATCAATCTATTAGGTCTCAATACTACTTTGACTTTTATCTCATCTTTCCAATTAATAGTCTAGATAAGATCATAAGAAATAATAAGAAAAAGAGATCATGAGAGAGAGATCTGCTTCCCATATAATAGGTGCATCATTTTCCCTAAGTTTTGTTGTCCAAAAAAACGAATAAGTTTGTTTGAGTCCTTTCTGGACATGATTGAGAAAGAATGATGAAGTTTAGATACATATCGGCCCACAGCCTGACAAGGTTAATAATTGGCCCATTATCTTGAACAATTTTTTTTTTTAAAAAAAAAAACAGTTGTCATCAGATTATATGCTCTAATTCAGTTTCTGTGCTACATTTTTTAAACATAACCCTTTCTCAGTAAAAAGACAATCTACAAAGAGGTGAGAGGAATATATTGCTATGGTTTGTTTTTTTGGTAGTTAATTAGGGCTTAAGCCCATTGATCCTCGTTGGTGGGAATCAGAAAGCACTTAAATGTTTTCGAATGTCATACCCCGACTTAGTGGGGTAATAATAATAAGATTTTTCACCCATCCTCCTCAATTCAACTGACAAAGGTGTTAGATACTCTCCCATTAAAAGGAGAGTGTCGTGCCAATTTAAGTTTTGATACAGACAAGCCACAAACAGAAGTTACCAAAAAGAAAGTGGATTGGTGAGTGGGGCTCATTATATGAGTAAATAGGGAAGGCTTTTCGCTCATATATAAATAAATAGACAGACACGCGAACAAATGACCTGTGGGGTCGCCTCATTGAAAAAGGATAAAGCTACGAAAGTGAAAGTGGCTATGTTTGGCATTGGGAAAGGAACAAGTGGAAAGGAAAGTGAACCATAAATATATTTATGTATGATAAGTGGGATTTATTTAAATTAAATTTTGTATTGATAAATGGGATTAATTCATTTAATTTCTGGCCATTGAAAGTGAAAAAGATTTCAATTTGTTTCTTTTACGGATGGCCAAAGATAAACTTTTTATCCTTCAACGACACTTATAATATATGATGGCAACATTAACACGGTGGTCATTGGGAATCATAATGACTCATCCCTAGTCATCTAACATATCATACGGTAAAGACACACACGTTATGCTACCCACCTAATTTATGGTACCGTTTATACTAAACTATATCTTATATTAGACGGAACACTATGTATTAATTGGGTGGGTTTTTCCCATTGTTATTTTCTCATTATCCTTTATAATCTTTAAATCACGTCCATTCAATTAATCTATTGGTCTCAATACTACTTTGACTTTAATTTTTCTTCCCAATCAACAATTTAGATAAGATCATAAGAATAATAATAAAAAAAGAGATCATGAGAGAGAGATCTGCTTCCCATATAGTAGGTGCATCATTTTGCCTAAGTTTTGTTGTCCAAAAGAATGAACAAGTTTGTTTGAGTCCTTTCTGGACGTAATTGAGAAAGAATGATGACGTTTAGATACATATGGGCCCACAGCCTGACAAGGTTAATAATTGGCCCATTATCTTGAACACTTAAAAAAAAAAAAAAAAAAACAGTTGTTATCAGATTATATGCTCTCATTCAGTTTCTGTGCTACATTTTTGAAACATACCACTTTCTCAGCAAAAAGAGAATCTACAAAGTGAGTGGAATATATTGCTATGGTATGTTTTTTTGGGGTAGTTAATTAGGGCCTAAGCCCATTGATCCTTTCGTATAAACTCAAATTATTGAGGTATCATAATAAAAAAATTTCACCCCTCCTCTTTGGGTTCAACAACAAAGGGGTTAAATACTCTCACCAAAGAGAGGGTATTTGATTTTGGAGTTGGTCATAACATTGAAGTAGGCATCATAGGCTAAGTGAAGTGGTCTAACATTAGGAAGTGTGGTAATGCAAGTTGAAGTGGGGGCATGTGTACTTTCAATCTTATATCCTCTTTGGATCAAAGTCGATTTGTCCTTTCTTGGATTGTAAAGGTTTCAACATCTCTCATAAGATTTTTATAAAATAAATAAATAAATAATAACGACTTTTCTCTCGGATTCTCCTTGTTGGGTTCGAGATATTGGCACTTAGCATGACATCAAAGCAATTGGTTTGTCTATGATCCATGTGTCACTAAAGGCCCGTTTGGTACAAAGAAAATTTGAGGAAGGAAAGGAATTTAGAGGAAGGAAAGGAAGGGAAGGGAAGATTTTGAAAAATGAGGGAAGATGGTTTGAGGGAAGATGAGTTGTTTGGTAGGAAGAAAATGAAGGGTGGTAGTTGGTAAAGAAACAAAAAAATGTCTATTTTACCCTCAAAAGTAATTAATTCAAAATAAAAAAAGAAAAATAATTTTTTTTTTTGCTAAAATATATTTTTAAAAAATATATATCAAGTTTGAACTTCGTAAAAAAAAATTTCCCGCCAAGTCCGAACTTAAATTCGAACGTCCCGCCAAGTTAGAGCGTCCTGCCAAATTTGAATTTGAGGGGTAAATTTGTCAAAAAGTGTGAATAGTGATGTGGGAAGTTGAAATCCCACCAATTTTGGAGGGATTTGATCTTCCCACATATGAGGGAAGATTGGTGGGCCCGGGAAGATAGGTTGCCAGGAAGATTGGTTCAAAATACGTACTAAACAAGGAAGTCTCTAATTTTCCTTTCCCTTTCCACCGATTCTTTGTACCAAACGGGCCCTAAGTAAAGAACCCATGTTTCAAGCAAACACAACAGTCCGTTCAAAGTATATTTTTTGGAAAATGACAGTTAGGTCTCAAGAATTATAAAAAATTACAAAAAAGCCTTAACAGAGGTGGAAGCAAGTTATGAAAGGATTAATTAATTAATTAATTAATTTTATTGAGTGCTTGGGCTTGGTTCATGGATGCACTCATTAAAATTGAGACCACCAGAAAGAACACTTGTGATCGTGAAAGTCCCCAAACCCATGAAGGAACCTCTCTCGATCATGTTGTGCTTAATTCTATATATTTGCATTATTATATAAATAAATATGTAGAGGCCAAATCTTACCTGCAATTGAAGGTTGAAACAAACCAACGACAAAACATAATCATGTGATGTAACAGTACACTATTTTGTGTAAATCATAACAACGAACAGTGGCAGATTTTCTCAAGGGTCAGAGGAGGCCATGACCCAAAAAATATATATTTAATATAAAAAGGATTTTTTTAATACAAAATTTATACATTTTGCCCAAAAATTTATACATTTGTCCCAAAAATTTATACATTTGGCCCCTAAATATATTTTTTCTTAATTAGTTAATAAGTATACATTTGGCCCCCCCAAATATTTATTTCAATATCCACCACCGACAACGAACATATGTAACCACTCAGTTTGATTCTTGTGTTTATTTTCCTTCTCTTTGTAAATCTGTCGAAGCACTTCGGATAAGTGTGCTTATTTGGGGGATCATGTTTGGGATCCTAGAAAATGCTTATTTGCATAAATCGAGATCAAACTCATCTCACATATTGTAAAACTCTGTTTGATTTAAAGGAAGGGGAGGAAGCGAAACTTCATATTGCTTAGTGTGAAAAGTCAAATATGACCATAACTTCACATCGTTTTCCACATAAATATTTCACATCATGGTCATATCTGACTTTTTACATTAAAGAGGGAAGCTCCTCTCCCTTCCTCCTTTCAAATCAAATACAATCTACACCATGATTGAAAAGCTGGTTTAAAAGGCCCATCACTATTGCAAACAATTATTTCAGGTTAATGGTACTTGGGACTTTAGTAAATTGGCGGATGTGGTTCGACCATCAGTGTTAACGAGGTTGCTGCTGACTCTACCCCCTCGGCCTGAAGCTGGTCATGATTTTCTAACGTGGGTGCGACAAACGATGGGTCATTCTCAATCAGAAGTGCATACTCCCTTGTTGAAAAACCTTCCCAATGTTTGAAGAACAAACTGTATGGTTATATATGGAAATGGCCAGGGGCAGAGAGGATTAAATTATTCTTGTGGAAGGTTGCATTAAATAAACTTCCCACGAATTTATGGAGAAGTAAATGGTCCTCGGCTTCCGCTTTATGATCTTGCTGTTGTGTAGAGGTTGAAGATATGATTCACATCTTGAGAGACTGCCCGTTCGCCAAACAAATGTGGATTAAGCTCATTAATCCCGATTGCGTTCGACAATTCTTCTTGGCAGGAATCAAGGACTGGATTTCAATGAACCTGGCTGGTAAGATTGGTCAAGGTATGGGGCCTTTTTGGTGTCTTATTTTTGGAGTTGCGGTTTGGCTCCTTTGGGGATGGAGGAATTCTTTGTCTTTTGATGCTAACTTTAACAAACCTAGGAAGCCTGAATTAATTGTATTGAATAGCTGGAGGAAATATGTGAAATTTCAGGATCTGGTTCCGGGGTTAATTGATGTTAGTCATCTCCCTGCTAACTGTCGGCCATGGTGATGCCCTCCGGAAGGGTGGGTAAAGTTGAATGTCGATGGTGCGGTTGTTGTGAGTACTTCCAAAGCTGCTTGTGGGGGAGTCTTGAGGGATAATTATGGTGTATGGAGGGCTGGCTTCTCAAAATTGATAGGAACCTGTGTTATTAGTCAAGCTGAGGAATGGGCTTTATTTGAGGGCCTAAATATGGCTTGGGATCTGGGGTTTAGGAAGATTTTGGTGGAGTCCGATGATTTGAACTTGATCAGTGTGTTGAATGATGAGAATCCCCGGTCTGGGAGTATTATGTTTGATAAGTTGAGAGGTCTTATGGCTAGGAATTGGAGTGTTTCCTTATCGCATATTCCAAGAGAGTCAAACAGAGTTACTGATGCTTTAGCCAAAATGGGTTTCTCCCATACTGGTATTTTTAGCAAGTGCCCTTCTCCTTTGAGGGTGTGAGTTGATCAAGAGTGTTTGGGATTCATTCCCCTTGCGATGTAATTTATTTTGTATTTTGGCTTAATGCCATCGTTTATATCAAAAAAAAAAAAAAAAAAAAACTCACTTCTTTTCTTCCCCTCGTGATTTTGCGATTTTGCTGGGTCCACTTGTTTCATTAATTTGCAAAATATCTCCTCCACTAACTCTTATGTTTGGAAGGGAATGAATATTTTTATTATACATGAGAGAGGAATATTAAACTTAATTGTTGAAAACAAATCTAATGTGAGTTAATAATATATAGACAAATTTCCTGCGAGATAGAATTGAGCCGAATACTCCTTTTGATCTTTAGTATAAAGTACTAATTAGTAAGTGTATTTAATCTTTTTGATAAGGCATTTGCTTGTTTCTAATGAGCATTAATTATTTTTTTTTAAGTATACCCATAATTAATAAGGATTGTGTGTAAGAGTAATAATTAATATAATATTAGAATTCGGTGCAATTAATATGAATAATATTGTAAATTATTTAAATTTTAGGACAACTTTAATAACTTTAACTATTTTATTGGTTTGTGAGAATTATTAGTTTGTGCTTTACAACAAGATTAGAAGGATTACACACACACACACACTATATATATATATATACAGGGGCGGACCCAGAAATTTATATAAGGGGGGGCACAATTGGTGGGGTTCGGGGGCAGCGCCCCCGAAATTTTTTTTTTTTAAGAAAAGTTTTAAATCCATTAAAAAACAAAAGAATATAAATAAGAAAATAATAAAAAAATTTATAAAATTAAGTGAATACCGATGATGTAATAATAGAGACAATTATTTTACAAACCCGTTACTTAAAAAAGTAAGGTTAAGTACGATTAGAAATGCAGCTACATAAATTATAAATTATAATGAAGGGTAGGCAATCAATAAGTTTAAGTAGATATATTTTAATAAAAAAATTATATTACAATAAAAATAATTATAATTTCATCTTTCTAGGTCTTATTTTTTGGAATTCCATCATAATTGTCTTATTATGATTACTATCAAATACATCTTTTTTCAATATAAGACACTAAACAATCATCCCATTACAAAATGTAGTCTTGATATATTAAAGGTAGGCACTTAATTTAAAGGTGAGCAGAAAGCATTCAAACAAGTATTAATTTGTTTTATTTATTTATTTATTTTTTTAAAAAACCCAAAATTCAAGGGGGGGCACTTGCCCCCCCTTGTCAAGTACCTGGGTCCGCCCATGTATATATATATATATATATATATATGCCACAAACAGAAGTTACCAAAAAGAAAGTGGATTGTTGAGTGGGGTACATTATCATAGTCTAAAGACACACACGTTATAAGGGAGCTTCCTTATTAATAGTACAATTTATACTAGAAACTATATCTTATATTTATGTCAGGAAGGCTATATGTATTGACCACTTTTATTTCATTTGGTTACTAATTAAAATGAATAAAAATTTTGGACCTGAAGTGTTGGGCTCCGCAGCCCAATGACACCAAACACTTTCCTTTTTTTGAACCATCTATGATATAATAGGTGCATGATTTTCCCTAAGTTCTGTTGTCCAAAAAAATGAACTAGATTGTTTGAGTCCTTTCTGGACGCAATTGAGAAAGAATGATGAAGTTTAGATACATATCGGCCCATAGCCTGACAAGTTTAAAAATTGGCCGATTATCTTGAACACTTTTTTCTTTGAAAAAAAAAAACAGTTGTTATAAGATTATATAGTCTAATTCAGTTTCTGTGTTAGTTTTCTGTTTTCTCATCTAAAAAAAAAAAAAAAAGTTTCTGTGTTAGATTTTTTTTAACATACAACTTTCGCAGCAAAAAGACAATTTTTTTTTTTAAAAAAAAAAAACTGAGAGGAATATATTGCTATGGTATGTTTTTTTGGGTAGGTAATTAGGTTTTCTGAAATGATATAAGAACAATAATTTACTTGGAAGGGAAAAATGCGCAGGAGATATATCATTGGTAGAAAATTAAGAACATGCGACATCTTCATTCTTGACTTCCTTCACTTACAATCAACAACTAAGAAAATAGAATAAACTAATAGTTGACATTTCATTGCGTTTACACATAAATAAACAAGGAGAAAATAAATCCCACATATAACGGAATTACTTGAAAAACCCAAAATTACCAAAAAAAAAAAAAAAAAAAAAAAAAGAAAAAAAAAAAAAAAAAAAGAAGGAAAACAACAAAACCATGTGGAAGTCTAGTTCCTATAGACTTCAGCAATTCACATCTCTGCATGGCAATATAACAACAACAAGAAGGACGACATAACCAGGAAGCTGAGTTTCCCGGAAATTATTTTGCAATCTGATACTGTAATAAAACTAAATTCTTAAATAGAGCAGTTGAATAACTGAAAGCTCCCCATTCTTCCTGAATATGGCTTCATAATTTAGCAAACACCACTCATCTTTTCATTTTCCTTCTTCTTCTTCCTCTGCGGCTCATCGAGCTCGAGGACGACCTTCTGGATGTCAACCAGAAGACGCTCGGCGAAGGTTCTGGAGAAGTCCTCACGGATGACCACACGGAGGACGGTCACTTGCTTGGCGTCAAGAGGCATGGTGTAGGCCGGCACGATCCAGCCGAAGCGCCTCAGCTGGTGGGAAATATCGAACTCATTGAATTTGTGGCTGTCCTTGAGAGAGAAAGCCACCAATGGGACACCGTCGTCCTTTGATACGATGGTGAACCTCCTTGTGTTCGCAAGTCCTTCTTTCAGCAGAATCATGTCGTCCCTGCAGTTTTCCATACTTTCCTGTATCCCTGCAATTAACACACAGCAATTTCTCATATGGTAGCTTCACATAGGTATATCTATATATGTGTGTGTCCATAACTGATACAGCATATACATAATAATGCATGTATGCTGGATTTCTGTGTTGTGTCATATTGGATATGGATAGTTTTGACTTTATTGCATGTGACTTAACCCCCAAATTAAACTTTGACTCCAACTTAGTTTACATAGTTTTGTCTTGATTGCAATTCATTGAGATAACTCATTATATATAATTTCAACCATTTCAAATATCAACCCTTATATTTTTTTTTTGGTTACAAAATTTTAGGGGTTTGCCTCACTTATAGTGCAAGGATAGGACGTCTAACTCATGATCTACGGCTTAGGTTTCAACTGCAAGAGTACATATATATGCCTCTGCTTTGACCTAACATAAAGGCGTGCTTCTCTTGGCTTTGAGATTCCTCCTCCAACGCTGTGATGGTGTTAGGATTTGAACCCTCTTCCTTTTGTAAGAGTGTCTAATCCATCGATTGCTGAACCTACGGACAAGGATGGCCCTTATATTTTAGAAACAAAATTCTGCATTTCATGAAGTTTAGATACTAAAGTTTTAAATGATTAAATTTATAGATTCTGAGTTGTAAGTTTTAATTTGACTCAAAAACTATAAGGACTTAGTTATAACCTAGTTTTGTAGCATCAAAAGATTAATTTTGCATCTTAACATATTATAGCAGCAAAATTGATTAGATACAGGTGTTGGGTGGTTTGGTAGTACCTCATAACCCAAGCGAATGAGCTGGTAGTACTGAGCAATAACTTGACTTGAACCTGCATTATATTGCCATGCGTGGTAAGTATTACTTGGGGAAATGTTTATGAAATATGAGTGATTTAGGTCTATATATATAAAAGGAGTTACGCTGATGAATATATATATACCGTTGCAGGGGTGGACCCAGAAAATTATGGAAGGGGGCACTATTTGCCGAGGGTAACCTTTGGAGAAGTTGAGCGTGAAGGTGGGTTGGTCAGCTCCGAGATAGTTGATATGGAAGATGAGCTCCTTCGGCAAGTCCTCCTTGCTCCTCCAGATGACCCACCCAATACCGGGGTAGACCAAACCATACTTAAGGCCACTCACGTTGATGCTCTTCACTAACGGCAGCCTGAAGTCCCATTCCAGTTCTGGGTATATGAATGGTGCAATGAACCCACCACTCGCACCATCCACATCACATGAATAGGCGTGTTCCATCCAGTCTCACTGTTCTTCTTGGTGAGTAGATCATTCAAGAGCTTCACATCTTCGAATTCTCCGTTCAGCGTGGAGCCGAGGATCGCGGCGACACAGATGGTGTTCTCGTCCACCATCTCCACTGCTTTTTCTGGGTCCATTACGTAGTGACCTTACCTCAAGGGATAAATACCAATTTTGCCACGGAAATTTTGGTTTTAGAGCAGCTGGAAGTTTTTTTGGTATCATTTTTACCCTGGAAGTTTACAAACGTAGCAATCTTGCCCATCAGTTGATCTTGACCGTTGGATTGATTATTTTTTATATCATTTTTGCCTCAGAAGGTCATAAAAATTTGCTCCTAAAAAAAAACTTCCGGGGCATATTTGCTCCTTTTTGTAAACCTCCGGGATAAAAATGATACCATAAAAACTTTCGGGTGCTAAATAGCCCCTAGTCAATACTTCCGTGGCAAAAATGGTATTTAACCCTAATTTCAATTAACCTCCTTTCTAGTATGTCAGAGATACAAGGGAAGTCTTAATTGAATGATATTCTTCTTATATCATACACATAGATACATGCATTCGACTATCTTTATGAAAATAAGTTCAAATTTAATGGTTAGAATTACCTACATTCTTGTGAGTGTAACTTTAGACCACAAAATACTCTGGTGACTCGTAATAATAAAATCTAAAGAATTCAAATTTTTTTTTTTAAAAAAAATATGAATACTTATGTATGGTCTTGGAATTCTGGAGCAAAAAGAAAAAAGTATTGTCTTGGAATTCATACGTAAAAGTTCCAATTTGTATATACAAGAAAGAAGGGAATTGTTGGGAGGGGTGAGAAGGTACCGTCGGCGTCGATCAGAAAGGGGAGGAGGAGATGAGTGGTCACCGGGCAAGGAGGAAGAGACGAGTGGCATTGGATGAGGAGGAGGAGACGAGCGTTCGCCGGACAGGGAGGAGCAGACGAGCAATCACCGGACGAGGAGGGGCAGAAGAGCGGTGTCGATCGGACTGAGAGGGGAGGAGGAGACAAGCGAGAGTTGACGGATCTGAAATGGAAGATCTCGATCTAGAAGATAACTTCACATTTATGACGGAACCACGGCCTGTCACAAATTTAAGTGAATTTGCAATAGACCATCCAGTCGTCGCAAACTGTGGGGTTTTGCGACGGACCACCCAAGTCCGTCACAAACCGACGGCCAAAAGCCCTTCGGTTTGCAACGGAAAACCGGTTTCCGTCACAAAATGCCCTGGTTTTGCAACGGAGTAGGCGGTCCGTCGCAAACCAGCGGCCTAAAAATCGCCGCTTTGCAATGGACGGTCCAGTCCATCTCAAACCAGTTGCCAAAAGCCCTCCAATTTGGTTTCTGTCACAAAATGGCCCAATTTTGCAACGGACGGGCGGGTTCATCGCAAACCGTTGGCCAAAAGCCCTCCGGTTTGTCACATAACTTGTGTTTCGTCGCAAACCACGTCCTTTTAGGGTGACGGAACCCATCTTTCCGTCGCAAATTGATTTTATTTGCGACGGATTTCCTCTTATTTGTGACGGATTTATAATTCCGTCGCAAATACCCCCAAAATTTGCGACGGGAAAATTCTGTCGCTATTTTGTTGTTTTCTAGTAGTGATTATGGAATGTTTTAAAAGCCAGATTCCAATTTCCAAGTGAATCTGAAAGGTGAGTGGTTTATGGTTTGTATGGTCTAATTGGTTAAACCAATCATATGATAATTAAATAAAATTTGATGAAATATGTATATGTGTGTGTGTAAGAAATAAATCTAAAATAACTCTAATTGTTAACATAATAACACCACAATATATGAAGTTTACAGTTAAAAACACCATATATGTGTGTAACATTCTAGTGCTTTGCTTTTGATACTGTACTACGAGCTGTCTAAAAAAATATTTGATTCTTTAAGATGGTTGATTTTTTTGATTGTTTTTATATTTTTTAATTTTTCAGGTTTTTTTTTTTCATCAGGCCCAAAAAATTTGCCCATTTTTTTGGTCTAATTCTGTATTTAGGCTCAATGCTGATTTATCTCCAATCCAACAGGATTGAATTATAAAAATAATTTTTTTGGTACAAACTAAGTTGTTGGCGAGTTCAAATATGTAGTCTGTTTCTTTAAATAATCAATGGCGTGTTCATAGGATGGAGTTTTCCTCTTAACACTCTTAATATGAATGTGAATATATAATATATATATTTTCCTTTTCTTTTAAATTGTGAACTCAAATTAAATAAATATATATGCAGTCCTTTTCTTTAATGATGCTGATTGGAGAGATGACTTGCAAACTTTTTCCTTCTCAGCTTACCTACTTTTCTTAGTTAACTGATAAGATTCAATAATATTTTTGTTCTGGTGTAGAACACAGATGTCCAGCCTAGGACTGGTACTTTGATGTTGGATCGTTGGGTTCGACCTGAATATCTATGGAGCAGATACTCAAGGGAGCCTGGAGTCACTGTACACGATATAAGGAGTGGTGTGTGTGCACAGTGTGACTGAATGTAAAGAGTAGTAGTTAGAACCTGTGCACCTGTGTGATCGACCTATGTATTTATAGGAGCTCTGGTGGCGAGATATCATTGTTCGATATATCGGGGCGAGTATCTAGGAGAACATATCATGTAGATGATCTCCTATAATATATGATCCTCCTACATTATAGGTGCCGCGTAATCTTGGATACGTCCTTATTTGGGCCATCTCGGCATTGGGCCTTAGGCTTGGTCCGTAACAATTTTCTATGAACTCTAAATTAGCTTTTAGTCGGGGCGAAGCCCCGGTGAACCGGATGGACAACAAAAAAAAAAAAGTCGATATTTCTATTTCTGGTTAAGCTACGAAAGTGAAAGTGAAAGTGAAAGTCGCTGAAAGTATGTCTGGCATTGGGAAAGTAACAAGTGGAAAGGCAGTAAACCATTAATATATATGTATGGGAGGCAGCTGATAAGTGGCATTGATTTAAATTAAATTTGGTATTCATAAATGGGATTAATTGATTTAATTTCCGGCCATGCAAAGTGAACAAGACTTCAATTTGTCTCTTCTACGGATGGCCAAAAAGAAACCTTGTTGTTAATAACATATTATGGCAACATTAAGGTGGGTGGTCATTGTGAATCATAATGATTCATCCCCCGTCATCTGACATATCATACCATAAAGACACACACGTTATGCTACCTACCTAAATTCATACTACTACCACCAGTCTTAATTATAAGAATACTTTTATAGTGTAATTTACATTATAAAAGTGTTCTTATAATTAGGACGGAGGAAGTATAATTTATATTATAAACTATGTCATATATTTAAGACTATAAGACTATGTATTAACCACTTTCATTTCATTTGTTTACTAGTTAAATGAATGGAAAATTTGTACCTGAATAGTTGGGCTCTCCGGCCCCATGAGATTGGGTTTCTCTTATTATCTTTTTTTTATTATCCCTCATAATTTTTAAATTATTCTGTCCAATCAATCTATTAGGACCCAATATTACTTTAACATTTCTTTCATCTTCCCAATTAAAGGTCCAGATAAACTCATAAGAGATGATAAGAAAAAGAAATCAGAAGAGAACTTCTGATATAATAGGTGCATCATTTTCCCTTTTTGTTGTCCAAAAAAAATGAACAAGTTTGTTTGAGCCCTTTCTGGACGTGATTGAGAAAGAATGATGAAGTTTAGATACATATCGGCCCATAGCCTCACAAGCTTAATAATCGGCCCATTATCTTGAACACTTCCCCCTCCCCCCTCTCTCCCCTTAAAAAGAACAGTTTTTTTGTTTTTTTTTTTTTTTGATACAATTAAAAAGAACAGTTGTTATAAGATTATATGGTCTAATTCAGTTTCTGTGCTAGACTTCTGAAGCATACCACTTTCTCAGTTAAAAGGCAATTTAAAAAGAACTGAGGGGAATATATTGTTATGGCCATGCCTTTGTGCGTAGGTAATTACGTTTTCTGAAATGATATAAGAACAATAATTTACTTGAAAGAAGAAAATACGCAGGTGATATATCATTGGTAGAAAATTAAGAACATAATATATTGGGACCTAATATATTGATTAATAGCTGACATTACATCACGTTTAAACATAAATAAACAAGGAGAAAATAAATCCGAGATATAAGGGAATTACTTGAAAAACCCCAAAATTACAAAAAAGAAAGAAAACCCTATGGAAGCCTAGTTCCTATAGACTTCAGCAACTCACATCTCTAAGTGGCAGTATAATAACAAGAAGGATGACGACATAACCAGGAAGCTGAGTTTCTCGGAAATTATTTTGCAATCTGATATTGTAATAAAATTAAATTCCTAAAATAGAGCAGTGAATAACCGAAAGCTCCCAATTCTTCCTGAATATGGCTTCATAATTTAGCAAACACCACTCATCTTTTCATTGTTCTTCTTCCTCAGGGACACGAACTTCTTCCAGACATCAGTGATTTCCCTCTGCGTCTCCAACTCACTCTTCTTGCAGACCACGACCTTGCCATTGGTCACAACCTCATCATGTTGCTCGGCCACCATGACGGTGGTGGCGGCCACCGCCCTGGGAGGCAACAACTCGAGCTCGTGGACGACCTTCTGGATGTCGAGCACAAGACGCTCGGCCAGGGTTCTGGAGAAGTCCTCACGGATGACGACACGGAGGACGGTCACATGCTGGGCGTCCGGAGGCATGGTGTAGGCTGGCACGATCCAGCCGAAACGCCTCAGCAGGTCGGAAATTTGGAACTCGTTGAAGGGGTGGTTGTCCTTGAGAGAGAAAGCCACCAATGGGACACCGTCGTCCTTTGATACGATGTTGAACCTCCCTGTCTTCTCAAGTCCATCTTTCAGCACAATCATGTTGTCCCTGCAGTTTTCCATTACGTTCCTGTATCCCTGCAATTAATACACAACAATGTCACATATAGTAGCTTCACATAGGTATATCTATATATGTGGGTGTGTCCATAACTGATACAGCATATGATCCACAGCTTAGGTTCAGGTGCGAGAGTACACATGATTCTGCGTCGACCTAACCTACTGCCCTGGTTCTGTTTTAATTTGACTCAAAAACTATAAGGACTTAGTTATACGATCAAAGGATTAATTTTCCTTTTTAACACTATAGCAGTAAAATTGAATAGATACATGTGTTGGGTGGTTTGGTAGTACCTCATAACCCAAGCGAATGAGCTGGTAGTACTGAGCAATAACTTGACTTGAACCTGCATTATATTGCCATGCGTGGTAAGTATTAATTTGAGAAATGTTTCTGAAATATGAATGATTTAGGTCTATATATATAAAAGGAGTTACGCTGATGAATATATATATATACCTTTGGAGAAGTTGAGGGTGAAGGTAGGTTGGTCAGTTCCGAGATAGTTGATATGGAAGATGAGCTCCTCCGGCAAGTCCTCCTTGCTCCTCCAGATGACCCAGCCAATACCAGCGTAGACCAAACCATACTTATGGCCACTCACGTTGATGCTCTTCACTAACGGCAGCCTGAAGTCCCATTCCAGTTCTGGGTATATGAATGGTGCAATGAACCCACCACTCGCAGCATCCACATGAATAGGCGTGTCCCATCCAGTCTCACTATTCTTCTTGGTGAGTAGATCATTCAAGAGCTTCACATCTTCGAATTCTCCGTTCAGCGTGGAGCCGAGGATCGCAGCGACACAGATGGTGTTCTCATCCACCATCTCCACTGCTTTTTCTGGGTCCATTACGTAGTAACCTTCCCTCAGTTTTACCTCTTTGAGCTCCACTTCAAAGTACCTTGCAAATTTCTCCCAGCACACTTGGACATTGGCTCCGGTGACAATGTTGGGTTTGTCGATGGGCTTTCCCTCGGCCCTCCTTTTGTTCTGCCATCTTCTCTTGAAGGCCAAACCGGCCAACATTATGGCTTCCGATGAACCGACGGTGCCGACACCGACGGCTGTCTCTGAATCTCCGAGGGGTGCATTGAAAAGATGAGCTATCATGTTCACGCACCGATTCTGCATATTCATTCATATACCATATATGTCACAACATGCACTACTTCACACAACCAAGTCTCTAAATCTACAGATTTTACATCATATATGCAGTCAACCAAATTCAAATTTCTGTTTTAAGTGTTTGTCTAAATTCTAAGTCATTTGAGTACTGTAAAGGGACTAGATTAGTTTTTCTCTGATACCAAAAACAGAAACTTTTTCTGTTCATTAGATTATTATTATTATTATTATTATTATTATTTTAAATGAAAGCATGGTTAGTGATCATATGAATTATTTTGTAAAAATAACTACTGTTTTTTCCGGGATTACTTTACAAATTCCTTTTCGGTGGGCAAATGTATATCAATCGACGAATCATCATATAATAATTAATTTGCAGAGATGTGCTATTCAATAAGAAAAAAGCCCCCAAAAAAATTGCAACTAATAAGAAAAACTAAAATAACGATGTTGATCAAATTCACAACAAAATTAAAATGGAGTCATAGAGATTAATAGTAGGATAATGTCGGAAATTTGGATTCAAAAGGCTAATTCAAAACTCCAGTCAACAATTTGATGGTGCAAAGTCAAACCACAAGGCTTCAACCGTTGAAATATAATCTTGTGAATGCCACTTAGGGTGGGTAACCTTGTAAAATGGGTCCCACTGACTGGACTTTGTGGGGTCACACTATGGGCTAATATGGGCGGACCTAACGGACTAAATGTGGGAGACAATTAAAGAGAAGTCCATTTCATGGAAAAGTGTCTTCATTTCATGGCATCTCATCCTCACAAGCTTTACCCCACATTTTCATTTTCAATGTTTGAATGCTTTTAACCCTAATTTCCACTAACTGGCCAAAATTTCCATTATAAAGCTTTCCCTTTAGTCCTTGGGGCCACCCTTAAGTCAATAATAAACCAATATGATACAGAAATATCTTAAAAGTGTGGGGTCAACGTCTTAGAAAATCAGCACCATACGTGTAAACAGGACCACCCAATCAATAACCATTCAAATTCTTGGCATTAGATCCCACCAACGACAAATACTAACTCTTTTAGCATTGTCGAAAATTAAGGATACCAACCATTTGAATGTCATATCTAAGTAGAACAATTGATTATTGAAGTAAATATTTTTTCGACAAAAAAATAAATTTACAATTTTCCCTTAAACACAATCTAATAGCCATATACAAAAAGAATATGCATTTGGCAATTTGGTGGCAGTCTTGTCCCCTCTATCTCCATATATATATCTATATACACACACTATCTTCAATCATAAATTAAGATTTAGTTTGTCATGTAATATATTCTTTAGAGACTAATTGTATGAATTAAGAACATGATTTTTTTTTTGTAATGAAAGTAAGAAAACATGCAGACATTGGCTAATTAAAGGAAGTCTATGACTGAGAATCTGAATTACTACCTCTGGTTCTAATTATATGAATACTTTTATAGTGTAAATTACACTACAAAAGTGTTCCTATAATTATGACCGGGGAGTATTATTCAAAAAGAGTCTCACTCTCTATATAGGACACGGAAAGAACATATGAGCACGTGATTTAAGTAGTGCGTAACTAGGTAAGGTGGTATATGTGACCTAGGATCCCACAAATAGTACTGAATTTAAGGCATGGGATTGGGTGGGGAAACATGAAGGACAAAACCCTTTACCACATGTCAAAAAAATAGGGATCTCATTGGGAGGGAGTTTTATACTTTTATTCCTAATCCTGGGGATGGATAAGACTAGAGGTGGTTGCTTCACAGAATATATTGTCCCGCGTGAGACGCTGTTTTAGGTCTTTTCTTATCTTGATCCGTGATTGTCGCATCAAATGCGATTGGTGTTTTATTACTATAATTTTCAATCTTTTAGAAAATTGAGTTTTCCCTTCTTTTAACTTTTTTACACGGAAAAATCAAAGTCTCCTTCTATTCACAAGTCACAAGGTTAAAAATGATCCTTGATGTGTTATTATATGAACTTGAGAGGGAGATAGATCAAATGGGGTGGTGGTGTTGCTTGGACTGGAAATAACCAGGGTATTTTACAAGCCCATCAACGATTTTATTATTATAATTTACTGCCTATAATAAAGACCTCTTCAATCCAAAAAGATAGAGAAAATATTAAACGAAAACGACTTGTTAGCATGATAGTGATAGGAATAATAAAGAGTTTAAATAGTGTATTATTTTAATCAACTTCCTAATCCATTAACCCACCCAACCCAGTTAATCAAAAGTGTCTTGTATACGTATCACCATCTTTGATTCCGAGAGTCATTATTTAATAAAAAGATTGGTTAATTAAAGAGAGAATCGGTCATAAAGTTGTGCCTCGCAAAGAAAGGCAGGCCTAGACTCCACGTTTTTCTTTTTTTCTTTTTTTTAAGTAGGACTCCATGCTTTTTTAAGGGTGTGTATGATTTTTTTACTAAAAAAAAAAAAAAAAAAAACTGGCATAAAAAGAGTCAACAAACATGAATCAAAGTAAATTCCAATCTTATGAAAATTTATGAATTAAAAGTAGCGTAATTTTCAGATGTTAGGAAGAAATCAATATTTTTCACTAATCTATTTCCATACACAGTACGATCACCAGTTTTGTTTCGATTATAATATATATAGTACAATTTTAAACTACTCTGTTCACACTAGTTATGGAAATTAAACTTCTGTGTCTTCCTCTCAGTAGATGTTGTTTCAAAGCACTACTGTAATGACACGGCCATAGCCATACCGCTCATTCCCAACAAACTCGCCAAAACTTTTCTGTGTCTTTTTATTTTTGGTGAAGAAAAAAAAAACGGTGTCTCTACGGGATCTTGAACTTTTTACATCTAAGGTGAAAGAATTTGTTCTACCAATTCAAGAAAACTGTTTGGAAAATAGATATGGTGGAATCTGAAAATCAACGCAAGGAGGAGATAGATGAAAGCTTGCCTGGAGTTCGGTAGTGACAGGGTACTCATCCATGTCGACGTAGTTCTTGTTAATGGAGGACATGATAAGCTTATCGCACTCAGGCTCCATCCATGTGGTAACGAAGGAGGCCAGATTCAGCCTGGGATTTCCATCCAGCATGAGCTCATCGTTTATGATCTGAAACGCGGCCTCCTTTGGAATCGACTCATCCGGCATCTTAAACCTGCAATTCCGATCAAGCCGGCCATGATCAGAATCAGAAGCAAAATTAAATCTGCGAAATCGAAGATTGAATATAATTAATAGATAGATGATAGTACAGCAAGCACAAACCTGGGAAGAGAAGCGCGGACATAGCGAGAAGCGAAGGTGGAATGAACAGAGACGTCAGTCTGAGAGGAGGTTTTAGAGAGAACCATGGCGGAGACAGATCGGAGAGAATAACGGTGAAGAGAGGAGAATGATGAATCAGTGGAATTTGAGAGATCGATGTGTGGAGAAGAAGGTGAGGTGTGGGGAGGCTTAAATAGGGGGAAGACGAGGAGAAAGGTCTTGAGCCTTGACCAAGAAATGTCAGTGAAGCTCACAAGAGAAGCATCAAAGGAGGCAGCGAAGCGAGGGCTTCACGAACTTTTCAAAACCGATTAAAAAAATAATTTAATTTTTTATTAAAAAATAAATAAATAAAGTCTCCGCGTGAAGAAAATTATTCTTCATTAGCCAATGGTATTTCATTGTCGCTTTTAATATTTGCCTCAATGAGCATTTTTGTTTGTTGGCAAAAATAAAGAATATTTTTCTTTAGCTATATTATTTATTTGCCTTTATTTACATCCCCATGTCTTCTTCACCACTTGAGCCTGCCTCAATTAAGAATGGGACAAGCTGATCAATAATAATGATGATAAATGATGATGGGACAACAATCTCTCCTTTACCATTTCCATCATCTTCCTTTTTATAACCATTAAATTAACATTTAAATAATTTCGATTTTAAAATTGATCTCTTATAAAATTATTATCACAATATTAAATTAAAAAAAATAATTAAGTTCAAATTGCTAAAAGCATTTAGCGCTAGTTGAATTTTCCTGAATTTGAAACTTTTTAAAAGTATTAATACGTTTATAAATATATTCATTTTTGTTCAAGTGGAGAGAATTTTTCACATTCTTAATGTAGTTGTTGAATTTCTCTAGATATATATAGATTTTGTTAAAAGTAATAGTAAATAATGTTATTAACATGATAAATACTTTTATAAATAGGGAAAATCCATATGGAGGCCCTTTTTGGAGAAAAATCTCAAAAAGGGCCCCAAGATTCTGAAAATCCCAAAAAAGGCCTAAAGGCCTTTTCTGGTATAAATTCATTAAACTTTAACAACTAAATCAGCCCAATTAACAATAAAATCAATACCCATTAACAACTAAATCAGCCAAATTAACAACAATATTTTAACAACTAAATCAGTCACATTAACAACAATATCAGCTATGATTAACAACTATATCAGCCCCATTAATAACTCACTAGATTCTGAAAATCTCAGAAAAGGCACTTGAACCTTTTTGGGATTTTCAGAATCTGAGACCTTTTTTGAAATTTTTTTTTCTCTAAAAAAGGCCCTCAAATACATTTTCCGTTATAAATATCGTTCCCCGCATTACAAATGAATTACAAATGTAGTAAAATGTAAATGATTGAAAACGATACCCAATTATTTATATTGTATATGATTTCACATTATATTATTTAAAGAGCTTCATAGTCCAATCACCACGTAACCTTTTGGGATCAAAGTGACGGTGGCATCAAATTCCAACTTCACCGTCTTGGGCCAAAAGGAAAATTACATTATCCCCCGGAAAGAGCTATTCGTGTCGGAACTTTGACGCTAGTCACTTAGGTAAGGGTAGGGCAGAGCAATGGGCGGGTTGGGAGCCCATGCTTAAACCCATAGCCCGCCCATTTAACTTTGAATGGGTATGGGGTTAGCCCATACCCGTCCTCAACCCATCAGAATCCATGTTGAATGGGTTAATATATAAATGGGTGGAAATTTGTGAGGGTTTTGGGTAACTCATTTACATTTCACAAGTTTAATTTTTTGGAGAAAAATATATATAAGTATTAAGTATTCACCTAAATTTATCATTCTAAATTCTAAAATATGAATCTTCAAAATTCAATCATCATAATTCACACAAAAGAATCTAAATTTAGACAAGTGTTATCATAACATAATTTTGATGTTTAAACTCCAAGTGAGAGAATGGTTAAATGGGGAAATGAGGAATAGGTATTTCATGGCAAAGTGGTGTATTATTGTCCAATTATCCATATAGTTAATAAATATATATATATATATATATATATAACTAAATGGACGGGTTTGGGCGTAAAGAAGGTGCGCCCATAGCCCACCCATTTAAGTCTTAAATAAGCGGGTTTTAACCCAACCTGTTATGGGTTTTTTTGAGTGGGCTCAAAATGGCCCAATTGCATTGGGTTGTGGGCAGGCTCATCGGGTTGTGGGTTCCATGCTCAACCCTAGGTAAGGGTGTTTCGATGAGGGGGCTTAGTCTTTTTTAAAAAAACAAAAAACAAAATTAAGGTTAAAATTGTAAAAGCATCAATGTTTTAAAATTCATATTTATTCATTGATTATTGATTTAGATTTTGGAGATTGGTGTTACCTTTGGAATTTAGATCTTCATATGGTATATTTTAGGGATTTTCCCCTTTTTTTAATTACAAAATTCAATTTTAAAATCTTATTCATCAAAATGAAGTTTCTTTTAAAGTAAATGCTTGTGATTCTGGTGAAATTTTCTAGAATTACATTTTATGCTTTGATATGTGAAGGGGAAGGTGTGCAAGTCAAACATAGTAGTCTACATTTTTAATTCTCCTTTATTACGATCGAGTTCAAGAATATATCTTAAAATACATTCCAATTCTCATTCACATGTCAACAATATTATTGACTGATTTCTTGGCCAAAAAATAATATTCACTAATTAAATATATTATCTTGGTGTTGAGTAATTCGATAATTTGATTATTTATAGTTGACCAACAATAATCTCATATATATTAAATGTAGGTCGTATTTGGAAATGAGTTATCATTTTGGGCAAAAAAAAAGAGAGTTATCATATTCTAAATATGGTTGCAGATTTGTGACTAAAAAATTGACCTATAATTTAAAATAAAAATAAAGCAAACGCGTATCAGTCATGAAAATAATTTAATTAAATGTATTCTAAACCAAATGATGCTATCTCTATAGCTAACAACAAATATGATATAATTAAATTTTAAAATAATAAAGTATCATCAAATAAAATAAATTTGGTTAATAATTAAATTTCACAATTATTAGCCACGTTATTATTATTTTTTACATAGGCACATGCACCCTCCTATTTAAAGCAATTCTATTCCAAATACTAGAGCGTCAAAAATGAACACCTCTCTATAAAGATTCAAATATTAGTTTATTATAATTAACCTATACATTAAACCTAACTTCTAGCTAGACAATTCTTCTTTGGAATATCGATTATGGTTTTAAAAGTAGATTTTCAATCGTGATTTATAATATACAAGATAAATCTCGATTTACATAAATAAACATTTTAAGAAAAAAATAAACAAAATAGCATGAAGAAAAAGATAAAATATCAGTTAAATCAAAGTTTCATAAGAATATTCCATGAGACGTGGCTCATTGACATCGTAGTGATGAACAGTTATATAATGATGTCGCCAAATTTGAGCATCAACTTGTCCTTATGATGCAAAACACAGTAATTAGGCTTGGAATAGTCAATATAAAGTATTCAAGCTTAGCATGATTACTTTGAGGCATTCACATACGTAAGGACAATGATTTTTTTTTTTTTTGTCAGTTTTGAAACTAATACTTTCGACATATCAGATAAACGTTAAATAAATTGGGTTCAAATATTACAAAAATATATTTTTATTATTAGTATTAATTTGAAAAGTAATTTCACAATATTTTATAGGTATTTTTGTATGCATTTTTTGAGCCATGAACATGTCATGTTTTCCAACAAAAAAAAATTATTTGTTGGCAACTTTGACTCCATGACTAGTTTAGTTAGATGGACAAAGTCGGTCCAATGGGCTAGTTTAGTTGACCAGTCAAAACGGTTATTCACAATTACCGTTGGTTTTGTTGGTTTGATCTCGTGGGTGTTGACTGTTGAAAGAATCTCATTCTCTTTTTCAATTGAATTTACGGTTCGCCTCGTTTTTGTAACTATTGAATTTCCTGTGTTTTTATTTTTACTCTGTCTGGTTTTGAGGTGCCTTTTTATTCTAATTACAAGACACTAACTATCATTTCTTATTAATCAATGAATGATAGTTAAGTTATTTAACTGGTACAATGATAAATGTTTTCAATTTTACCCCTATTTTAATGTTATGGATTTAGATGAGTCACTTAAAAATAAGGGTATAATGAAATAATAATAATAAATGAGTTGGTTAAAGACAATTAATTACTTATTATAAGAATAAAAAATTATTGGTACTTAATACTTTATAATACATGCTAGAGGGAGTATAAAAAAGAAATTCTTTTGTTGTAGGTTTTAGGTATTAGATATATATCATCAATTTTTTATTATTTGTTTCCTCTTTTACCCTATTATTAAATGTTATTGTATTTTATCTAATTTTTAAAGTATGTATATTTAATGTGAACAAACTTGATTTTTTTAAAAAAAAAATTTCTAAAGAAAGTTAATGAATTTCAAAGTTTTTCTTGATTTTAATTAATTATATAGAAAATGACTCTAATACAAACCAGAATTTAAAAAATAGAATGATATGTATGTAGGCCCAATGGCGGATCTTTGAAGGGGCCGAGGGGGGCCACAGCCCCCAAGAAAAAAATTATTTTAAAAAATAATTATACAAATTAAATGTGGGAATGTGGAATCTTTTAAATTAAGCAAAGAATATGAGAATTGTTAATCAATCAATTAAATTTAATGGACGATGAACAATTAAATGTGATTGATTGATTGATTAATTATTCCAATTATGTCAAAGATAACTCATTTGATAACGCGCCTATTATTCTCCCAATCTCCCTTGGACAACTCATTTGTAATTTTTTGGCTCTTGCTTGCTACGGGTAAATTCTCTCATCTTATTTCTTTGCTCGATTCAACTCCATATTTACTTTGTTTGGTCTTGATTCCATGATTTTTTTTTCTATTTATATTTAGTATGATAATAGTTAATTATATTGTTTAAATTGTTTATAGGTTATTTGGAAAGTGATAAAATCTAAGAGTAGCTCAATGATGAAGAATAAAACAATTGATTCATTTTTCAAGAGGAAAGCTAGTGATCACATAGAGGAATGTAACATAGCTTCTACATCTTTACCAGTTGAAAAGATTTGCCATGATGCTCTAAGGTTTGAATGTGAGGAACAACCTTCTAAAATTCCTAAGGTTACTTCCAATGAATTTGATATTAGTTCCTTAGAGCCAGGGGCGGACCCAGAAATTTATGGGAGGGGGGCACTATTAGCAGGGGGTGTGAAGTAGGGGGTGCGGCTGCCCCCAAAATTTTTTTTTTTCAATTGTCATCAAAAGCACAACAAATAATACAGGATTTAAAAAGTTTTCACTTGTCATCAGTTGCAAGTTTGATCATCATCAATAAGAAAAAGAGCAAATGTTAGCCATAAAATGCCCATGGCAGAAAATTAACAAATTACATGCTACAAGCAATTTTTCTCATAACCTATTAAAGAGGTGTGAATGTCCCAACAGATTACATTTCTTAATTAATTTGCTTATGACCATGCAACTTCTAATATTATATAGGTGTGTGTGTAAACAGATAGAGTAATAGGATTCTTATTCTCCAATAGCGAATGAGTCAATGAGCAATTTTTTTTTTTTTAAAAAAAAAAAAAACACACACACACACACACACACACGAAATCAAAATTCAAGGGGGGCACGTCCCCCCCCGGCATACGTGGGTCCGCCTTTGCTTTGAGCGTGATCCAGGTAAACATCTATACTAAAAAAATATATGTTATCTTATACATTAGAATTGTTAAAATATTTTTACTATAACTCTGAATATTTTAAACATGTTATAAAATCATAAAATTTTTTAATTAGTTAATGAGTATATATTTGACCTTCTTAAATATTTATCTCAAGATCCGCCATTATATGTAGCAGCGATTAACGAGGAGAGATACATCATTTGCTCTTTAACATTCTAGAGAAATTTGTCTCTACTATCTATTCCAGTATTCCTTATTATGCCTTAAAAAAACACATCGATACTTTTTGAAATATGTTGTAATGATATAATATGAGTTTTAATCTAATTTTAATTTTTAATAAAGGGTTAAGGTGTAAAAATATATATGTACTTTTCTCGAGAAGCGAAAGTGTAGCAAGTGTTTTTTTAGGTGCAAAAGTGACTATGTGGTTACAAATTAAGTGCAAAAATATTTGTTTAAGTTTGACTTTGACCGTTAAGTTTGACTTTTTTTTGCCGACTGGACGATGACGTGGCATTTAAAAGTACAAAAATACACATGTGGTTTTTTAACAAGAGCGACGAACACTAAATTCTTTTTTTTGTTAATTTAATAATTTTATTTTAATTACTACTTTTGGATATTAAAAAGATATTCATGATCCTGACCTCTACTGAAAAATTACATGATCTTGAAAAATTATTTTAAAATCTGAAAAAATATTTCAGGGTACTAACTGGTACTAAAAAGATACTTTGAGAATATTGCCTGGTATGGAAAAAATATTTCATGATCTTGAAAAATTATTTTTGAATCTTAAAAAATATGATGAAGTATATTTTTAGTACCAAGTAAAGTACTCTAAAATATTTTTTCATGATCTTAATATAATTTTTAAGATCATAAAGTATTTTTCAAGATCTTAGTCAATATCTTTTTAGTACCAATAAATAGCGTGAAATATTTTTTCAAGATCATAAAATAATTTTTCAAGATTATGAAGTATTTTTTCTATACGGTCAGTAAGACTCTAAAATATTTTTTTAGTACCTTGAAATATTTTTTTCAAAAGATCGATCAAGATCCTTTTAGTACTTAGGTCAATACGAAATATTTTTTCAAGATCCTAAAATAATTTTTCAATATTATGAATCATTTTTCTGTACCACCAAGTATCCCGAAAGTACTTTTTAGTAATAGTCAAGATCTTAGTGAAATATTTTTTCAAGATCGTCAAGTATCCTTTTTATACCAAGTCAATACCCGAAATATTTTTTCAAGATCCTAAAATATTTTTCAAGATTATGAAGTATTTTTCTGTACCAGTCAAGTATCCCGAAAGTACTTTTTAGTAATATTGAAGACCCGAAATATTTTTTTAGTATCGATCAAGATCATTTTAGTACTTGGTAAATACCGAAATATTTTTTCAAAATCCTAAAATAATTTTTTAAAATTATGAAATATTTTTTCTATACCAATCAAGTATCCTAAAAGTACTTTTTAGTACCATCAGCTCCCGAAATATTTTTTTCAAGTATCGATCAAGATCCTTTTAATACCGGTCAATATCTGAAATATTTTTTCAAGATCCTAAAATAATTTTAATCGAAGTAAAATTATTAAATTTAAAAAAAACTTGGTGTTGTGCGCTCTTCTTGACAAAGCACATGTGTATTTTTGCACATTTGAAATGCCACGTCATCGTCCCGTCAGCAAAAAAAGTCAAACTTAATGGTCAAAGTCAAACTTAACGGTCAAACGGTATTTTTGCACCTAATTTGTAACGACATGTGTACTTTTGCACCTAAAAAAAACACTTGCTACTGGGCGCTCCTCAGAGAAAAATACACGTGTATTTTTACACCTTAACCCTTTAATAAAACATATTTTATTGTTGATTTTTTAATTTTATTTTATCCCCAAAGACGGAACTTTGTTGATACGATGGGGGCCTCCCCCCCCCCCCCTTTTATCCCAATACTTCAAATAAATTGGATTTTTTTTTTTTTTTTTATGCATTTGGCCCAAAAATTTATACATTTGGCTAAAAGAATTATACATTTGTCCCCCTCAAAGATTTTTTTCTTAAAAATTAGTTAATGAGTATACATTTACCCCCCACATATTTTTTAAGGCCCATCCCTGTTTACCCTGTATTACGTTTTGTATATGATTTTTTTTTTTTTTTTTTTTTTTTGGGTTCAACTATTTGAAATTATGTTTGAATGTATATTTCAAAAATGAAAAAGTGTAGAAAACTTTAAAAAATTATCTTATAATGATATGACGATATGGAATTTATTTCCGTTGTTGCGCGTAGTACCAATAAAAAATATATTTAAATGATGAAAGATGAGATTATTTAATGGAGACCCCATAATCTATTATAGGTCCGTTTGGATGTTTTTTTTTTTTAAAAAAGTGTTTTTTTTAAGTGTTTATTTTTTAAGTTCTAAATTGGAGCTTTTAAAAAAAAAAAAAAAAAAAACAGCACTTTGACTTTTTTTGTGAGTTTTACTTTTTTAAAAAAAATATCATCTAAACACATAAGTTAATTAAAAAGGCAATTTTTTCCAATTAAAAAAGTTCTTTTTTCTAAAAAAAAAAAGCCTATCCAAATGGGCCCTATATCTATAGAAAGTTTGTACTAACCATACATACTAACGGTGTTAACTTTTTAACCCTGATTACTAAAGCCAAATACATTTAAATAAAAGATTAAAAGCCAACTCACAAAAGTGTGCAAAATATATGAGTTTCTATGGTAAAAAGGGAATAAGCTATTCAGAAAAAAAAAAAAAAAAATTGGGAGCTTATCCAAGTGTTCTTTTATATCTTTTGATGGTTGGGGCAAAGAATTGAAAAGAAAATATTAAAAATTTTGGAGTTGACCTAAAATTGACTTTAATATTCTAAAAAATTAAAAGTATTATTTTTTATAAGGATATCCATCTTTAAAAAAAAAAAAAAAAAAAATCAGTAAGGGCAAAATCTGAAAAATAATTACACTATGTTCGTGAATCAAGAAAAATATATGTTTATTAAAGTGATGAATATTGTGAGTATAGAGATTCTGAAATTAAAGCACAAAGGGATGAGTTGTGTACGGGAATCTGAGTAATTACCCCAAACCCCGAAATATTTTTCCGATAGATTCCTCACCGCAAGTGTTTTTCGGTGCAATTTTATTCTCAAAATACTGATTTTTAGAATTAATTGTCTTTAAAATATTTTTTCACAAGCAATTTTAATTTTGCTGTTAACTAATAAAAAAAAGTGGGTTAGAAGGCAAACGCTCGATTTTATTTTATTTTTTTCAACATTTTTAGGGTATAGACACGTCTGAAAAATATTTGAGGACAGTGAATGCTCCTATAAAATTCTTCAAGTGCTAAATGAACTACAAAGTACTTTAGAGACTATTTGGCATCAAAGGAGTGGAGTGATTTTTTTTTTTTTTTTTTTTTGGGTTGGATGACAAAATTAGAGAAGTAGGGTTAAAAGTTTTTAATTAATTGTTTCTATTCTTTTATCTTACATATTCTTTTTATTAAAATTTTATAACCTCACTTTTCAAAGTTTTTAAGGGTTAAGATGTATCCAATAACCTGAAGCATTTTTTCAAGTATATTTAGCAACCTAAAATATTTTTTTAGGTGCATACATCACCTTAGAGTATTTTATAGTTCATCCACCATCTTAAAATATTTTTTTATGTGTGTCCATTACCCTAAAACCCTCTTACCAAATAACCCCTCCCCTCTAAAACCCCCATATCAAACAATCATTTTGGTCTGTTTGGTATGAGGGATTTGGAGGGAAGAGAAGTTTTATGAGTTGCATTTAAGAAAATTGAAGAAATAAAGTTACAAAATTTTAATAAAGAGAATATGTGTAATAAAAAAGTTTTTAAAAAAATGAATTAAAATATTGTAACCTCACCTTTTTTGCCTCATAATCCAACTCAAAAATATTTTTCTTCTACTCATCTCGTAGCAAACAAGCCCCTAAGTGTTGGACATACTTGAAAAAATACTTTGGGATTCATATTCAACCTTAACCCTTGAAAGCTCATTGTCACGCACCACAAGAAACACTAGATATTGGTGTGCAAGACACTCTTAGGAGGTTTAGACTTGAATCTAGAAACTTCTACAATTTTGTAGATATATGTACATATAAAATTGTATAGAGAATTCTAGAAACTCTTGTGTAAAGCATATATATCTATATATCTTGGGAGAAAGTTCTGGAAAATCATTCTCTACCATATGATGCTTTATATTGTAACAGTTTATTGAGGAAGTGATTTAGCTATAAATAGGAGGTGCCTCTCTCCTTTGTAAACCATTAAAAGCAATACAAATTATTATCATTCAAAAACATCTGTCTTTCAAAGTTCTCTTATTTTTTATTTCTTTGCCTACTCGTAAGGATTTAGCCGACATAGATACCATCAAAAGGAGTGATCAATCTAAAACCGACACGGTTTTGAATAGTCTAGTTCGAACATCGTGGTGACTTATATCTATCATGTTTGTTATGGTAAATAGCCCACACACACCCGTCAACCATATAGCAGTACAAACAAAATTAAATCTTTTTCTTATGACTTCGCCTTCCTTAATTACGTGTTGATAATTTCACCCACGCACACACCCCTCAACCATACAGTAGTACAAACAAAATTAAATATCTTTTTCTTATGACTTCGCTTTCTTTAATTACGTGTTGATGATAATTTCACTCCCACACAGGCCTTTACTCACAAATATTACCAATTTAGTGGGAAAATAGAATACATCTTTGGGACCATATGATATAAGTCATTTAAAGAGTAATTAACGATTATTTTTCAATTTTATTCACGCGTAGTTAATACTTTATATAACTTTTTTGTATGTTCTCTCATTTGAAACTTAATTAATATAGATAAAGTTGAAAGAAATTCTATTTAAGACGTATTTAATAAATTGATTATCATTTCTTAATTATGATAAATTAATTGTAGTGCATTATACTGTGAACCGAACAAAAGAACAAGGTTGAGGTGATCAAATCCCGCAGATGATTGAGGCAAAGGGGGGGGGGAAAATCCCGCAGATGATTGAGGCAATTGGTAGGGACGAGTGCATAAATAATTAAAAGAAATATATATAGCAATAATTAATGAGCGCAGTGAGAACTTTAATGTTCTAAAAGCCAGATTCCAAGTGAATCTGAAAGGTGAGTGGTTTATGGTTTTTATGGTCTAATTGGTTAAACCAATCATATGATAATTAAATAAAAAATTGATGAAAAAATTACATACATACATACATATTCTAGTGCATATTTCTCGATGTTGTATTATATATGAGCTGTCTAAAACAATATTTGATTTTTTAAGATGGTAGATTTTTTTTTATATATATATTTTTTTTTTTTCCTATTTCAGGTTTTTTTTTTCATCAGGCCCAAAAAATTTGCCCGATTTTTAAAAATTCGTTTCAGTTCGTGGTCTAATTCTATATTTAGGCTCAGTGCTGATTTAATTCCAATCCAACCCGATTGAATTATAAAAATAATTTTTTTTTTTTATTACAAACTAAGTTGTTGGCGAGTTCAAATATGTAGTCTGTTTCTTTAAATAATCAATGGCGTGTTCATGGGATGGAGGTTTCCTCTTAAACACTCTTAATATGATTCATGAATGTGAATAATATATAATATTTTTTTCCTTTTCTTTTAAATTGTGAACTCAAATTAAATATATATGCAGTCCTTTTCTTTAATGACGCTGATTGGAGAGGTCACTAGCAAACTTTTTTTTTTTGGGTGGGTTATGGGGACACTCGGAAACTTTTTCCTCCTTAGATTACTTTTCTTAGCTAACTGATAAGATTCAATAATTTTTTTCTTTGAACTTTAAATTAACTTTAAAAGCTGCTTGCCACTAAATATATATATGTTTACTTTATTTGATGATTATGTTGCATTTTGCATCAGAATTGAATTGATTGATGGGGTACATATAATGAGGAATTAGCTTAAGTCTAACCCTCAATTAATGCTTGAAAGAAATAAGAATGTATGTATGAAATTCATTTAAAACGGTACATGTCAAAGTTGTTATCGGAAGCAAGATTAAGGATTCCATGGTTTGGAAGTTTGTGGAAAATGAGACAGCTAGCATGATATTTAGGTGTAGTTTCTAGTGGGGATGAGAAAAAAATCTTATGGTCCAGGTAGCCCGATCTGGTGGAAAAATATTGGTCTGAAATATATTGGGTAAACCAGACTAAACTCGTCTTCTTGGGCTGAACCGGACTTCTAGCCAAGGCCTCAAACCCTTTTGTTAGATCCAATCTGACCAAAATATTGTTTTCTTAATTGTTGTTCAATGTTATTGGAGATTATTATGGATTTATAGTTGAGTTTTAATGTTTTGTGATATATTTTATATGATTATAGGTATTGTTATTGTCTTCTTAGGTTCAAATATTGCATCTCAAAGAAGACAAAACAAAAACACCAAATAGGTTTTGGACTAGTTTCGTCTCAAAGAAGACAAAACAAAAACACCAAATAGGTCTTGAACTGGTCTGGTTCAGCCCGAGCTCAAGCTGGTACTGAACCAGACCGGACCTCAGGCTGTCTTGTGCTCGAGGTATTATAAAGATTGGACCTCGGGTTAAAGCCATACCCGGTCTGATGATATCATCCATGATCCTTTCTAGTGCATAATTGGTTTCTTGGGAAGAAAGGAAGGAAATATTAATAAAGATATAGAAAGTTAACCCAAAAAGCCAAGCCCTTGTCAAATAATTTTATGAGAAGACTGGGGACTTTGAGGCACACGCTTGAAATGTTTTAATGATGACCTAAGCTCTTATATCATTTTTACTTGATTGTTTTGTCATTATATTTTTATTTTTAGCCGAGAAAAAAATAACATATTCTCTGATTTTGCTATAATCAAAACATGAGTATTCAACAAGTTGGTTGAATAATGTTGACTAGGATTAAAAGGTAATTATTCCTCTTTAAGTCTCTCTTGAATTAGCAATTGACATTCTAAACTTTCGATTGGCGCAATATTTTTGAGTTATGAATGTTCAAATCAAAAGAAAGATCCAACAACTCTTGAACAAAATATGAACCTGCACTTAGTTTTGCAATTGCTCATTCCGACATACCTTCAGCTTTCATGATTAAATTGTTTTTCAACCCTCAAAACTGTTCACCTAATAAACAACATTAGTCAAAACGTTCAAATTGTTCTACTATAAAAAAAAACAATAGTCGAAAGTTAAGGATACCAACGGAAGATTTTTAAAAACTTCCAAGGAATATAAAAAAACAAACTTTCCCTTTAAACCCTTTTTTTTTAAAGAAATAGAGAATAGTTTAATTATTCTTTTTGCTTCTTTTTTTTCATTCTTACATATGCCAAACATATTTTATTTTCATTTTATTCACATCTTCTTTCTATTAAAACTCTTACGTCTCATCAAAGGGAGCCTCACTTACACACGTCGATCTCAATTTCCCCCTTAATTCTATTTATTATAAATGATGATTTTTTTCGGCCAATCTTCATCGTAAAGGATCTAGGGTACATGGGCGAATGCGAAGCCAATTAAAAGTGCTCTCAAATTAAACTATGGGATTAATTTTCAAAGGGATCAATTAATTTTTCAGAATACTATTACATGTTATCTGATTTTGGTATTTGATTTAGGGTTTATAACTGTCCCTCCCGAGATAAAAATAGATTTATGGTTCAAACTTGAAACCCAAAGAAATTTAATGGGACCTTACATCGTTAGACTAACTCTATGTTAATAGACTAATCAATTTGAATTGTACATGGAGTTCTTCTTCTTCTTCTTCATCATTTCAATATAAGGTGAACTATTTATTAAGTACAAGACAGCACTTTATTTTAACATCATCGCAAATTACCTTTGTTGTGATAAATTAAAGAATATTTTTTGTTATTAAGTACAAGATAGCACTTTATTCTAACATCATCACAAATTAGCTTTGTTGTGATAAATTTAAGAATATTTTTTGTTTCCTTCAATTTGACATCTCCGTTTTGTTATTCCATGACACAGTGTGAAACTATCAAATCGTCCATGACATATATTCTTGCAATCTTGTGGCTTTTGGCCCCTTTTAATAAATAAAGAAAGATTCAATCGAATTTAAATATTAAAATATAATTAGTGGGTCAAGCTTTGCAGCTCAAGGCATTATAATGTGAACAGCACCCTCGTCAATCTTATTTATTTAATATTTGGAGAGTTCAAACAAGACTTTTCCATTTTCAATGGACATATATATTTAACATGGTTCCTTTTTATTGGAAACTTTTTTTTTTTTAAAAAAAAAAAATTAAATTGAGAAAAAATTGGGGAAAACTCTCTCACTAAAAATTTTATTGGAGAAAAGAACTTATATCTATCAGAGTACAATCCACTTTGTTTGTAAAATCTGCAAAGTACCAATATTTTATGTGTATAAAAATTTATTAGATCATTTTTATCAATAAAATTTTTTATGAGACTTTTCGACAATTTTCCCAAAAATATAAAATAGTTTTTTTTATATTTAACGAGAGACTTTTCGACGATTTTCCCAAAAATAGGATAAAATAGTTAACCTTTGGATAAAAAAGTTCGACCGCCAGGTTGAACCTAAAGACGGTAAAATATAAATTAGTTAACCACGTTTTGATGAAAGATGAAGAAAAGGTCCGTGTGATGAACTTTATGGTGAAGAACATTCTACGTTTTGATGCTACCGAAGCTTATTATATAATCAATATTTAACTATTCAACGTTTTTTACTTTTGTTTGTTTGTTTGTTATTATTTATTTCGTAACGCGGAGTTCACACTCTAATATTAATATTTTGACACCTACTATATTCTAGAATTGTTATCTTTTGTTGAAGTCCAATTACACCAAACGTACATGATTTTGAATCTGGTTCTCTCCCTTCTTTTACCCAAAAAAGTTTGATACGAGTCTGGCAAGCTCTAACAAAAATAATTAATTTTAATAAACTATCAAATATAAAGTAGATCAATCCTCATCCTATATATATATATATATATATATATATTGTAATTTGGTCCATTAAAAATTATTATGTATCATTCTTGTTTGTTTTGCCTTTTTTTTTTTTTTTTTTTTTTTTTTTTTTATAACAGTCAATTTTATTTAAAAAGATAAAGGGAAAATGATAGAAAAAGAATTGGAAAATCCCAAATCAAGTTAATTATGTATATGACGTAATGACTACACAACTCATTTTATAAATATCTGATTTAAAATTTTGTAATTTTTAAATTCTTTTTCTATTATTTTTCCAAAGATATAAAGTACAAATACTGGCCTCCTATTTTTGTTTGTTTTGTTAACATGGGGATGGATCCAGAAAAATTGGCAGTGGGGAGTAAAAATTATATTTAATGATATATTTGTGTGTATTAATGTTCTTCTAAAAATACAATGTAAAGTCTCTATTTGTTAATAGGTGTTATCTCCAGTGACCTCAAAACTACGTCGTTTTGGATTAATGAATGGTGTTTTCGTAATTTTGTTTATTTTTTAATCATATACATTTTACCAAAACACCCTTCATTAGTTCACTTAAAATTACTAACAAACCTTTCTTAATTCAAAATGACGTAGTTTTGAGGTCACCTGGAGATAACTCTATCTCCAGTTATAGGAAAAATACTTTTCCCTTATTTAATATAACAATTAAGATTGTTACAATGGGGAGTAACTTTTAAAAAATTTATAATAGAAATTATTTTTATTCTATGTAAATAATAATATTCCCAGATCCTTTTTACAAGCAATTTTTTCTTTCTTGGGTTTGATTTTTAATATAAATAACTTTATTCTTTTGTCTCAAAACTTAAACTATTTTTTACTTTTCTACCCCTATTAAATACATATCTTTATATCAATTATCTCTTACTCACTACTAATTTTCTTTCATTCAATCATTTACTACTCTCACATATTTTTTTACTCATTCTCTCTCCTATGCTTTTTTTTTTTTTTTTTTTTTGCAAATAGGTGCATATTTGAAAAAATACATGACGTTTTCAATGCATTTATTGTTTTTTTTAACTAATCTTAATTACCAATTGGTTCTAGGCAAGGATTGGAGGGGTACTTTTCGTTTGAAGTAAGAATATCAAACTTTTTTTTCCAAAAAAATAAAATAAAAATACTATTACTTATATTATTCATGATTTATAAATTATCTAATTTATATATGGATATCGAGATTTCTGTTAAAGGAATCCTGTGATTTTTTTATGGGAAAACTTGAATTGTTGAGATTGGAGTCTTACGAGCATCTTCCATATGCTTGCTTGGTTGGTAGCATCTACAGTATTGACTGCTCGTTTTTTTTTTTTTTTTTAATATGATTTTGTTTATAACATAAAAGCATAAAACACACAGCCTTGACAAATGTCTAATATTGGCACATACAAGGCAATATCTTTAGACTTCCGTATCATTCTCTTCTTTATTATTCCTATAGAACTCATGAGTTTGACGAGAAGGATAGATACTTGTTCGTGGACGTGTTCATTTTAAATCATAGCATTGTTGATGAGTATCTATCCTTCTCATCAAACTCATGAGTTCTCACTAAGTTTACTGGTTTTTTGTTTTTAACAAGTATACGAAATGATGTCAACTTACTTTTAAGTTTATGTTAATTGAAAACTTAGTTAAACTTTTAATTACATTTGTCGAATTTACTGTTTTTATATTTAATTTCTAACTAATAAAAGTATAACAACTTACTTTGATCCTTTTCATAAGTCTACCTAGTGAGTAAATAATAATTAATGATAGTATTACAATTTTACCTCTACTAAATGTAATAAAAAAATTGAGTTAATTCAAGTTAGAACGGAGAAAGATAAGAGATAGGGTTGAGAATGTCATTCATAAATGAAAGTAAAATTGAAAAAATACATTAATTTAGGACATATATAATAAGTTAACTAATTTTCATTGATATATGATAATTAGATAAATTAGACTTATAAAAAAGGACCAAAGTGGTAACTCGTAAAATCATGTTAATTTTTTTGAATTTGATCATATTTAATAACTTTATGTATAAATTTAAACTATGAATATTGATAGATTTAATATTAATTATTTGAATTTAAGATATATTTAATCAAATTCTGTCATTTTTATATTTTTATCATATAATCATATTTTTTTAATAATTATTTATTGGTAAAAGCAAATTGTTATTAGTTTACCATTTGAGTTTATGATCTTAAGTTTATATCCTTATTAGGAGTTTGTTTAAACTCATGTGTTTAACAATTTTAATATCTATTTTTATCCCTATTAAAAATGAATTAATCTTTTAACCAAGTCTTCGTCAAGGAATATTAGTAATTAGATTGTACTTCCTCCGGTCTAATTATAGGAGCAAATTACCAAAATTTAGAGGGATTAAGGAATGAAGTTAAATTAGGTAATTATATATATTTTCCTAAAATATCCTTACCCAAACTTATTGGTTTGGTAAGAGACTAGAAGGTATAATAAGTCACTGGCCACGTTCGAGACAACGTACAATAATTGCATATCTCGTGGGCATCCATTAAATATGTGGTGGCCTAATTCTTTATATTGCCATACTAAACATATTACATGCATGTATTTTCTTACTTTTTCATGTCCAGATTTGATTAATTGACTTATAGAAATTTAAAAACTATTATGTTAGGTGTTTATTATTATACAAAAACGTGTCACTTTTCATAAAAATACGCCTCTCGTGTACATGACTATAATGAGTAATTTCCTATACTTCAAAACCAGAATGAAAAATAAAATTAAATGTTAGAAACATGCAATTATTACAGGAACTTTGTGAAGCTCTTTCTGCTTCAAATCCAGAAATGAAGCTTAATTTAATTTAGAGGGATTAAGGAAGGAAGTTAAATTATTATTGTTTAATTATTATTGAGAAAGTATAAATAGAGGTATTATAGAAAAAAAATTGACAAAAGTTAAAACTTACTCTTATAATTAAGACCAAAATCAACTCCAAAACTTGTTCCAATTAGGATCGGAGGGATGGAGGGAGTAATAATATTTAAATGTTAACAACCTCAATTGACGTTTAATTGAGAGAAATCAATTGAAAGAATCTAAATAACTTTATTAAAGATATTGGAGACTGGTTTGTACTCAATGAAATGTACACGTTGATTTTATACTTAATCAACCTCCACCTCTTTATGAAAAGGAGGAGATTGATGAGGAAAGTTAATCACGGTGTGGGTTGCTTGGCTTCTTTGAAGCTATGATTCGTGTTTGTTTGAGTTAGCATTAAGGTAAAACTTTTCTCACATACTTATCTTATATATCATAAAATTATGTTGGAAAAACGTTTTTATCGTTAATCCAAACATGCATGAAGTTAGTTAACATGAGACATATTGACCTAATTTAATTATATTAAGGAAATTAATTAAGTTAGATAATATAATATGTATTTTTTCAAACACCTTAGTCACCTTTCTTAATTTCCTTTCATTTTTTATTATTGTTAAAGAAGTATCAATAGGAATAAAGTAGAAAAAGATTAACAAATATGAAAATTTTATAAGACTAACATCAACTTTATAAATATATTTTATATTAAGCGAGAGGAGTAAGTTTCTATTGTGAAAAATGGAAAAAGAATGTACATGTTCAATTTGCTAGTTTTAATTCATGAGTTTGCCCATGGTATTGGGCTTTCCCATTGTTTCTAAAGTTGTTTTTCGAGGCAGTTGAATTATAAGTCATAATTCATCTTTTTGGGTTTTTATCAACGCCCGTCGTTAATGGTTAAATTCCCCATTCCAAGGCCACTTAACGTGTCTTCTAAACATATTTTTGCATCGCACGTTTTATAATGACGATTTTTTCAGCCCAAATGTCTTTTGCGTATACCCTACCAAAAAAGGACGTTCTACAAGTTTGCTTTGATTTTGATTTTAGGTGAAAATAAAACCGACACAAACTAATCAAATTTTGACAAAACTCAGGACCTATTAGAAAGGGGCAGCTACTAATCAAATTTGACAAAACTCAGGATCAATTAGAAAGGGAGAGTCATCATAAGGTTAGGTTTGGAGAGGAATAGATCTATACAGCCTTGCCGTCATAAGGTAAGAGGCTATTTCTAAGATTTGAACCCGTGACTTCTAAGTTACATGGATGCATTCACCCTTTTCAAGACCTATTAAAGTATTACACTTAAAATGAAATTAGTCTAGCTTAATTTTGAAATCTGTAGGTTGGATGAGCTTGAATCATTCTAAATTATGTTTTTATGCCAAAATGTTTAATAAAATAGAGTGAAATTCATATTCACTTTTTATAATAGAAAAAGTAACATTCATAAAATCACAAATTTTAACACACAAATTAATTAAATAAAAGGTTTCAAAAGTATTTATTCTTGAAAGTGAAATCGTATTACTTTAGATGTCAAAATATTCATTTTCATAAAATCACAAATTTTAACACACAAATTAATTAAATAAAAGGTTTATAATTTATTCTTGAAACGTATTAATTTAAATGTCAAAATATTCATTTTAAAAAGTTTCCTGTATACTTTTATTTAAATTCAATCTATGCATATTATTAATTCTATTTTAAATGATACAAGAGACTAGAGAGATATTAGAAAGCTAAAAATTTGCACATGCGATTTAGTTAAAGAGGAGGGATTTGATTTGGTTTAAATTGAAGCAAACTAAAAGCCCAACCAAACCAATGAATTCTGACATCATGAAAAATCGAAACCAAAATTGATTTGCGGTCAATTGTGGTCGGTGTCTTGTGGTTTTATTTGGTTAAGCCCAATTAGTTTTGTTTGATTCTGAACAACCTTGATAAGATGACATTGACTGCGAGTGGCAAGAATCCATTTCTAACTAGAAATAACTTTCGACTGGGCCCTTTTTTGGGCCGAGCCCAATCAGGGTGTCATTCTTTTCACGGCTCCAACTTGTGTTTTAATTGAGCCGACCTGTCATAAAGTCTATGACTGTATGTAGGGAAGATCCATAACGAGCCATGGCCCACTGCACAATAAGTGAACAAAGGGGAACCACCAAAATCTATGATTTATTTGAGCAAAAAATAAAAAAATAAAAAAAAATAAAAAAATCTATGAGGGAAGATCCATAACGAGCCATGGCCCACTGCACAATAAGTGAACAAAGGGGAACCACCAAAATCTATGATTTATTTGAGCCTAAAAAAAAAAAAAAAAAATCTATGATTTATGATGAATACTTCCACTTCATCTATACTCTAAATAATTAAAATGTAACAACTCATCTTATTTTAATCCTACATTATAGATGTTATTGAGAAATTCAAATTTCTATAATTTAAAAAAACAAACTGTTTAACTTGGGAAAACAAAATAAGTAATTCTCTCCTATTATTCCTAAAATTCCAAAATTTAAATTTTTCTAGATGACTCATCAATCATGTAGGATTAAAAATAAAATGAGTTGCATTTTAATTAGTCAGAATATATATGATGTGGTGTTCCTGGAGTATGTATGTAAGTATTTCTCATGATTTAAAACTTTAACTAACAAATTGAACCATGACGTATCACAAAAAGAAGAAACCAAGAATGCATAAGGACGCCCCAAAAGTCACTATGGATCTTGCTATACAAGTAATGTAGGGCATTCTTCAGCTTCTGCACCAGAGGCAACACGAACTTTTCTTCAATCTCCCCTGAAGAAAAAGTGAAGAGCCAATTCAATCTTGAGGTGACAATAAAATAATACCCTCTCCAATCCTTTTATACGTAAAAATTACCCAAATTACGCAGATCAAAATGTTGATTAAAATTATTTAAAAACAATAAATGTACAAGAGAAGTATTATTTTTTCCAATTATAGTTTTATTTATGAAGATAATGAGCGTAAGAGAATGAATGAGAAAAAGATATGAGAGAAACATGTAAATAATTGGGAGTAAAAATATAAAAAGTACTTTAATTTTTTTTTTTTTTTTGACAAACACAAACTGTTTTTAATATTTAGAACCAGCTCTATGTGAGAAAATATTATTTATAAATAGTAGGGAAGGAGTATATATTAACAAGCAAACATCAATCTTACCGACAATGAGCCTTGTTAAGATTCCATAATATTTTAACTCTGACATGAATCTGAAGAACACAGCTTTCCCAGCAAAATCTGGAAGCATGAAAAAACAAATGGGAAAAAACCTAGGCCATTTCTTATATCAGTTGGAATGATGGAGATTGAAATGCGTAGCCCTCTGAGATCACAAATTAATAACAAATGCTGTCAATGATCTAAAAATTTGACCTTGTGCAAATAGTTGCTTAGCAATTTTCAGCAAGGACAGGTTCTTGTTCTTTCCCTCATACGCTAATAAACTTTTGGTAAATCATTATCTTAACCTTCGTATTTTGGATGTAAAATGCCTTTGTTTGGTATTCAAATCTAGAACTTTATAAAATACTACATGCATGAATTTTTATGATGACTTTCTTCTGTGACACGCTAATCATAGACAACTCAAATACCATAATATATTATAACATGGTATTCAAGATACTTTGAAATGTGAGATAAATTTATTCAAATGCCTCCTACGTGGTTGACAATTGAGACAAGCTTCCATATAGATCTCCAGAAATGACAAGATCAAAGCACATGTTAGTTCAAAGCATTTACCTGATTCAGCATCCAACTTTTGATAGATACCGTACATTCCATATTTGGCATAAGCCAGCCACCTGATCCATCGTGAGGCGCCTAACTTTCTAATGATAGCCCTTAAAAGCCCACTGGAAAAAGAGAGAGAAAAGTAAAGCACATTGGTTAAGAATTTGTAAGCATCAGATGAGGCAGATCTGAATTGTTTCTTACTCTACACGCATGATAGAGAGAAACTCTGGTGGCAGAGACTCCATAAAGGGAGATAAGTCCTCAAATAAAAGAGACCTCAACTCCTTTTTCATATTTTCTTTCTCCTCCACTGACATTCCACTGCCCAGACCAGATTTACTGCAACTCACATCATAAAGTTTCATCATCTTTTTGCTCCATAAACAATAGAATTTGATAGGAAAGGGATTGCATAAAAGGAGAGGATAAGATATCCTCCAACAACAAATGCATAACAACTAGACACAAGGAATAAACAAGCTTGTCAATACATGAATTCCAGTCCCAAGTAGACTCCATGAAGTAGAGCATACGATGAGTGCCAAAAACAGGCCAAAACAATTATGACATTTCCATAGAAAATATAATCTACAGAGAAACCAGACCAGCCAAGAACATCCTTATCCCATGACAAAAATGGAGATAGCGCTTGCTCCTTCAAAATGAAATCATTCATTCTGCTCCAACCAAAAAGCCTATAATTAGCACAAAGCCATGTTTTCATTTTTAACCCTGAGCACTTTTATTCCCCACTTCTTGTTTTCTTTTTTTTTCCCCTTTGTGGTATTTTGGCTGACAACTATTGTACCTAAGGCTTTACCAAACAATTAACACATCATAGCACTGGGCGACATAGATTCATCAAAAAGGGGCTCCAATGTGAGTTTCTTCCACAGCAGTATCATTCGAAGCACTAAATTTTAAGCTGTCAATTTTTACATATATAATTTTAGAAATCATATAAAAAATCTTACAAAGGAAGTTAATTAAAAATAAATTGAATTGTATAAAAAGAAAAATTGCCATATCTCAACGGCCACTAAAAATGAGAAAACAAAAATACTCAATTTATTTTATGCTGTACAGAAATATTCCAATCTCTAGTCAGAAAAATTTTATTTTAAAAAATAATTTAAATGGAAATGGGTTGGAGAACTTAATTCAGGAATAAGAGATAACAATCATCCATATATATCATTCAAATATGCAAGGCACAGAGACCATATGTTACAAGAACATAACAGCTGCACAATGTATATTCAGACCCATGAATATCAATGTCAGTAGCTTGAGATTCACAATTGTAATCCACCACTAAAAGCAAACCGCAAAAGGATCACTATCATTAAAATGGAATTAACTAAAATTCTTTAAATGCGATAACAGAGGAGAACAATGAAATGACCTTTCAATACTTCTTCCAGTGAAAATGATAGGCAGGTATTTAGAATACTTCCCGATGCCAAATCGCTCACCAAGGCACATTATTTTCTTCGAGTCTTGCAGAAGCAAAGCCTCCCATAACTGACAAAAGTCCTTCCTAAATTCTTCATCCAATTCCCTGTAGATTCCATGGTCTAGAAGAACTGCATTATAGTTCCCAGGCAAGGAACAAGGTCAAAGTTCAACTCTTAGGTCGACAGAGTTTGTAAATCAAGCTACAGAAAAATTGATCTCAAATCTACGACAAGAACGTACCCAAAGAGAAGCCATTATAACTATCACGGGAAACTAAGATATTTCCGGGATGTGGATCACAATGTATGTAACCGAGCACAAATATCATTTCAGCAAAAATTTCTACCAATGCCCTTGCAACCTACAATAACAATATCAACATTAAACTGCAAAAAGTAAAAAGCACTTACAGTACCACACAAGGTACAAACTAAACAATTCTTCAGAGCCAATGTTTAGAAGGAAACATGGAGCTGCGGTCATCAACATAAAATGATTGGCAATTTTGCACCATAATCAGACTGAGATATCCACCACAAAGCACATGAAACCACAATTTATCAAGTTCACTATTATTCTTGTTCAAATAAACCTTCTTAGGATCAACCCCAATCTGCTTCAGAAAGTCCAAGTTGTCAATCTGAAAATATAATTTTTCATTAGTATAATGCCATATCCAGAAATCTGAAGCATATCATAGCAAACATAGGAAGCAAAATCTCCACTATGTGGTTGCTAAAATTTCCAAATTACTTTTTCTCTCCAGTTTGTATCTTTTCTTCAATTTCGAAAGAGAGGAGGAAAAAAAAAAAAAAAAAAAAAAAGAACACCTTTCTTATGAAGATGAGACACGATTTATCTCAAATCGATGAAATAATGCTATATAGTCTCTAAGACATAAAAGAGTCAACTGCAAATAAGTTGGAGTAAAGCATTTTGGATCATTTCGTCAAGACCATTCAAATAGCAACATGGGTCATCAGTGACATCTGTTCTCATAAACAATATATGCTCCAAACAAAAGATATATCAGCAGAATATGAACCCAAAATTGGACAACTCTCATATGGCATTTTGCTTACTTATATTGAAGATAGAAGATTTGTATAAAGACCATGAAACTTTTGAAAGAACTATCAGGCTTCTGATCAAAATGATGATAACAGAAAGGAAATGTAATGAACTGAAATAACAGTTCCTAAGGGAGATTAATTGGTCCTCATTGCTTCATGCCCATCAAATTATGAAGGGATCCAGGAATATCTGAACAGTCGAAGAAATAACAACAAGAGTGATAACTAAAAAACCTGAATTTAACGAAAATTTAATCCTTTAACTAATGGTCATGTATAGGGACATGCAAGGCAGATCATACCTTCTGTCCCGTACAAAACTGCATGGTCAATACTTGTCTTGTTGTCAACTCCTGCATGTATATAAATATAATGGTAGCATTGTAAGATAGAAAGTTAATAGCAATAGCAAAGAACATAATCATCATACCCAGAACACACATGGAACCCTGATGAATTTGTTGTTTTTGAAGTTGCTGGCAGCTCTCTCAGAATTCCTTGCCTCCTGAACAAAATCTACAGGAAACAAATCAAGGAACATATCTCAATCCTATATAAACAGAACAAAGCTGTTGATGATTAAACCAATGCTTAAAATAAGATTCAACTGATGAAAACGACTGAGAGTTTAAGTGATTTTCAAAAGGTACATGTACAGCTCCTAAGGGATAAAATCTTATCCTAATCAACCGGATTTGTCGATCTCAGTTCTTATAATTCTATTCAGAATCAGAGGTATAAATTGAGTTTTTGAGGCACCAAGCCTGCCCCTCTAGCTCAAATAAATCCAGGTTAAATCCATCCAATAACTCTAGAAGATAAACTGGGCATTAACAAAAGATGGTAATGGTATGCTTGGGTAATAAACTATGCATTCTGACTTACCCAGTTCTAATGCCAAAGTCCTCGTAAATGCTGATGCCAACCATTCAAACCTGTATTCAGGAAAAAACTGTGGCCAAAAGGAGCAGTCTTGAAGTAAACAAACAGCAATGGCGACAATACTGGAGCAATAAATTTTTGTGAAGGAGAGAGGAGACATGCAGGTTAAACAAACAATTAGACAAGAAACTTGTGAAAATATTAGTTGCATTACTTCATTATTTTTGTATGCTCCGATGTCTAGTTCTTTTTCTCCAATGGAATTTTGAAGAAACCAGAGTTGAAAGTCTCTCTAATTGTTTGTCATATTCTTGGAGTAGAAGAAGATGCATAAATAGCCTTTTGCTTTTAAAAATAACGATCCACTTCAATTCCAATTCCAATTCCAATTTCATCTTGATGGTCAATTCTGTATATCTTCTCATCCTTTTAGTTATCAGCATTATTAATTAACATGTGAAAAATGTGATTCACTTCAAAATATTAGATGTTCATAAATGTGTCAAGAACAAGTAAATAAAGCATCTTCAATGTTTTGTGTCAAACAAATGTAATTGGGAGACAGAACATACCTGTGCAATAGTTTTGGACAGGAAAGACATTGTTCTTGTGTCAAAATTCATCTGCTGCTCTAAATCAGGATATTGTACCTGTTAAATCAAAGATGGCGATTTTACAATTACACAAGTCTTTCAATCACAGCCCACATTAAGTGAGATTTGAAAATAATGTGAAAAGACAAATCTGTCCTTTGACCAACATTGACTCTCTCTCAAACAAACATGAAAATTAAGACACTGCCAAATTTCATAGTAAACTTTAAGCACAGACAAATCTTGTAACAATGTTCTTAATGAAGCCATTTAACGGACACAGGATGTAAGAACATAAACTCAACACCCTCGCCATGGAAAACTTGTTAGATTTCATAGAAGTGTTCCCCGAGTTACAGCCATCAGATAGATATCCACAAAACTAACTCATGGACAAACCTTAATAGCTACTTCATGACCGCTTTTCAACACTGCACGATGAACTTGAGAAACAGATGCAGCAGCAATTGGTTGTTCACTAACTGACAAAATCCTGAAATACAGAGGTTGTGAAAAAAATTGTTGGATTGACTATTGGGAAAAGAGAATAAGTAAACAAAGATTTGTATAGAGGGTGTATCACTAATCAACATGGCAAAGCCGAATCAAGCTGTATAATCATTCTAACCTACACTGTATAAAATATTAAAAAATATAAAATCACCATGGGTATAATGACTATAATGTAAACAAAGGCGGTAACCAAGAACAATATTGAAAACACTTGGGTCACTAATACTCAAATTTATATGAGATATAATAACAAGAGAAAACCAAGCGATATATATAGATGGCCTAAATAACCTAAATCTTATGAGAAAAATCTAACTAAAGTAGTCCTTATTCAACATAGGAACAAAGCCCCAGAACAACTATTAACAAGCTATCCTAAGGATCAACAACCAGACAAAACAATCAGAAATTTAGTAATTTAGAAGTCATATTAGTATTCCAAGAGGCTCAACAAATCTCTTCCAACCATACACTTTGTGAAGACTGATTAGCCACATATAGTTCTCATATCAGAAAGCAATCATAATACATTACTTCATTTAATCATTTCTTGTAGAGGAGCAGAGATGCTTCTCAATTGTGTAGCTATAGCAATAGTGATAATGGGCTGCTGCATTAAGGAACCGTAGCAGTGATAGTTAGTCATACATGCCTGAGTCAATAATTTTCATTTAAAAATATGTTATCCCATCCATTAACTAGCAGGGCAAAACTCAAGAAGACATGAAAAAGAATACAGTTCAGTTCAAAGGTGGTCCTTGGGAGTGAAAGACCAACATAAGTTATCAGTTTTACATTCCAAGGATATATCTGATTTTGGCATTCTATTTTTGTACTGTAGTTATGGCCTACATGACTCTTATCTCCAGCGTAACTGGTAAGTAGCACACCTAATTAATTATATATATCTGCCTATATGCCAGTATATAAAGTTAAAACGAAAATCAGAGTAAAGACTGACAATCTGAATGCTTGAAGGTATGCTTCTCTCCCATCATTGGTACACATAACCATTGATAGCCCATAATAGTACACCAGACTCTTTCTTGCTTTTCAACAATCTCAAACACTACTTATTCAGTACCCTAGACTAATACCATCCAATCCATCAAAACAAATGCTGCCCAGGAAATTAATCAACTTCTGATTACATATCGGCATGCTCTTGAAAATCAAAACTTAATCAGAAAGGATAACTTACATCTCAGAGAAATCAGGTCCCAGATTATGCATTAATACTTCTTTTATAGCTTTGAAAGAACAAGGAGAAACCTAGATGTTAAATAATGCAAACATTAGCACATGAACCAACCAAAGATGTTCCTGCCCAAACAAAAAAAGAAAGTAAGTTTGAACTCAAATGAAATGTATTTAATTGAACCTGATCCTGTAATGCAGATAAAGTTGATGAGTATTCTTTGGGAATCACACCCTGGGCAGCGACAAACTGTCCAGCTTTCACATAAAATCCTTTATTGGCTTCGCATAACTTCAAAATCCTCTTGGCTGAGCGTAGATGAACCTAGAAATCAAAAGAACACATTCTCAGCTGGAATAAGCTGTATTCTGGTCAGTCAAAGAGGATTAAAAACCTTTAATACTACCGATAAAATACCAATTTCAAATGATGTTGAAAGATGTTCTTTTTTTTTTTTTTTTTTCTTTTTCTTTTTTTTTTTGGCTGATCTTGGAGTAGGGACATGCCAGGGTGCAGAGTCAACAAAATCGCAACAAATCTTCCCAGTTGCCACTATGAATTGTTAAGAACATAAACAGAACCAACCTCGGACATTTCGTAACGATACTCATTGGAGTCCTTTTGGAGCCCGCGCAAAGAGTACTCGTAGTCAGCAACGGTGCAAGCAACCTGAAATTCAGATTGGTAACCGAAAAAACAAATGAGGCCGTAAAGTAGGGGAGGGGAAGCTATAGCTATCACGTAATGAAAAACTAATAAAGGCAAAGAATCGGACGGTAACAATGGCACGAGAGGAGCGTAAGATGCCATGGACCACTGTGCTAATTTTATCGGGGAAAGAATCGGAGGAGGGGAGAGTGAGAGCGTAGTTAGTAGCCGGCAAGGAAAAGGCAGCGACGGCGGCGAGGATCGCGGCGGACTTGGCTTTGGCGGGAAACTTGAAAGGTTTTGCCCTCATCTAAATGGAAGTTTGTTCGGACTATGTTTTTATGTTCAGCGGAAGTCCAAGGAGCACGAGTACGCGCGAAAATGAAAGGGAGGAAGTAGGAGAGCAAGGAGCAGTGCTCAGTCGGCCCCGGCCAAAATAGACGGCCCGGTTGACCATGGTGCTGCTGGCTATCGGCATTCAGCCTTTTTTCAGATTCGCTGATTTGGCACTGTTTAATCTTTTTTTAAGACTCAAATATACAAAAATTCCCCTTAGCTTTCGGTCAGTGCAAATACTTTTGGGTAAAGTTCCTTTTGGAGTAACTTTTATAATATTTTAAAATTTTAAATTTAACCCGAAGGTCTTAAGTTTTGACATTAAGCCCCCTATAGTTAATTTTTTCGGGTAAAGGTATAAAAATACACACATGTTTTATCCTCGGAAAGACCCAACACCAAATACTTTTTTTAGGTGTAAAACTACATATAAACTTTTAAAATTAGAGCAAAAATCACACCACCGATAATAGACGTTAACAGACGTTAATTATTACTTGAAGGGACCAAAATACCCCCAACCTCTTCCTCCCAACATCTTTAGCAAGACTCCTACATCAAGGAAGAACACCACTTATTCAATGAACAAGCAACAAAATATTGAAATCCAACTTCATCCAATAGGAACCAAGACCAAAACCAAAGAAATCTAAGGGCAACAAAAAGCAACCACCGAGATTCGCAAGTTTAGATTCACCGAAATCACTAGATCCCAAATCGAACAGAAACGCAGGTCCCAAATCAAGACGAGCAAGAGACCTTCAAAGCTCGCTGAAAAACCTTCGAACCATCAGAGAGACCTTGATCCGTCGCCTGCAAGTGCTCAGTTTGAAGTTCAAACTTGACAACAGCGAGCAACAAAGTTGCGGGCTTAGAAAAGTGTACTGCGATTTCAAATCAGATTAATCTCCGCCGAGCCAACATCGTCATCATCCACTATCGGAAATCGCACTATCCAGATCGAACTAAATGCACTGTGAGAGACTTTTGGAGCTTTAGATTGGAGAGCTGAGAATCAGATCTTCGTCGTCCACACAGCCTCAGCGTTGAGAAGTTTGAACACGACACATATTAGAGACCGAGTCCTCACACGCCACCATTCTTGCTCCTCCTTCGACCTTCACACCATTGTAGTCGCAGCCTTGAAAGCTCAGATCTGGAGTCGACTCGATGAAGGAAGAAACAAACTTCAACTCCAAGTAGCAGGGTAGGAGGGCAATTAAGGAAATTAGAAAATTTAGATATTTTTATTTTTTTTTAAAACATGGGTCCCACAAATAGAGTCAGTCTCTTTTAACTGTAGTGTGATTTTTGCCCCAACTTTGAAAATTCATATATAGTTTTGCACCTAAAAATACATTTGGTGTTGAGCGTTCTTGAGGGTAAAACACATGGGTTCGGATTGTCTCAGTAGCTTTTTTATTCTCATCCCTCAGCGTCCTAAATCCTGTCCGTTCAGATGATCCAAAAGGTTAAAATGCGCCAAGTCATTAACCCATTAAAAATGACTCATCTTCAACCTTCGCTTCCAACTCCAAACCTTAACCACCTTCTCCGCCATGACTCTCCTTTGCACCTCGCCACTTTCTCTTAGAAACAGAGGCCCGTCTGGCATTCTCGAGGGATAAAATCAAAATCTTCGAGAGAGATATATGATCTCTAAGTTCGCCGCAATGAATATTAGAAGTGAACTTACATAAGTCGAGTTGAGTTGAGAGTAAGCCAAAAAAAAAAAACATTCCGAGAATGAGATTTGATTTACGAAGTGTCAAAGTCCCACTCATGAGCTAACAAGCATAATACCGACATCAATTCACTCTTAAAGAATCACGTATCGCAACAAACTTAGCCGATAGGATCTTCGTATTGAGAACTTGAAGGGGTCACAAAAAAAATATTGTGGCTTTGTTGATGTCAAATATGGCTTCCTAGGAAATATGCAAGTCAAGATTTTGGCCCCTAATTATGGTCCGGATATGATTCAAGGAAATACATTGCCTTTGGCGTCTCCATTCGCTCGGCTTCGTCTTCATCATCAAATTTCATTCCTTTAATTTTTTGGGTTTGGTTGCACTTTGGAAGAATGATTGCTTTATCTTCCTTATTCACATTAGAATTGTTAAGTTTTTTCTTCTTATTAGTCCAAGTGCTTCGATCTTTTCGGGTCACGGTTTTCTTCGTTGGTTTGGAGTCGTCATCGCAACTTTATTCTTGTTTTGCCTTCGAATTTTTGGAAGAAGCCATTGAGTGTCCGGATGTCGTTGCTTTGGATTTTCATTTCTCAATTTTCTTGTATTTCGTTTTAGTTTATTTGCAATTTTATCGCAGATTTTAGTGAAACGATTATTCCATATCGGTGCAATTAGCTGTACAATATCCTTGATGGTGTGGTTATTTGTCGGCTCTTGGATCCTTTTTGACGGACACGATTTTAAAATGCGAGAGACGATGAGAAGAAAGACGCCGAGAGAATCTGCTTCCTAAAACACATATGAACTTTTATACTTTTACCCAATTTTTTTTGTTAAGCTATGGATGGAAACGGTCATATCAGGTTAAAAGGAATGAGGTGACATCTACATGGCATCTATAAAAGTTAGGGAAAATTCCATTTAAATACCAAATGAATTTGTGAAACCCCCGGAAGTCGTCGAATTTGCAAAAAGACTTAGAGGTGACAAGGACTTTTAAGGGTTTTGCAAATTCGCGCCAAATGACCATTTTGCCCTTAGTTCTAAATAATTAAAAAGAAAAAAGAAAATACCCACGGTGGGCCCCACCGCCGGCGGCCGTAGCCACCCGCCGGGGCCACGGCGACCGCCCACCGCGTGGCCGGCAGAACGGCCACCGGTGGGAGGGTTTTTTTTTTGGGTGTGGGGTGTTTTGTCAAAAATCTAAAATGTGTTTTGGAAATGTAGGGGTGGGGTTCGAACCCCCACCCACACAAAACCAAGTAGCCCAACCGGTTGGGCTACTTGGTTTTCTTATTATATATATACATTAAAAAATATATATTTCTTCTTAACATTTTTTCAACGATAATTACCATTACACAAGTGAAAATTACCATTCGTGAAGTGAGAATTACCATTTGAAGTGAGAATTACCATTTTTTCTCGGGGTTCACTTTGTTTACTTGAAGCATGTTTTGTAAAAACCCAAAAAAACATGAATTTTTACAAAACCTCGAAGTGAGAATTACCATTCGTGAAGTGAGAATTACCATTTCGAAGTGAGAATTACCATTTTTTCTCCAGGGTTCACTTTTTTACTTGAAGCATGTTTTGTAAAAACCCAAAAAAAATAAACTTTTACAAAACCTGAAGTGAGAATTACCATTCGTGAAGTGAGAATTACCATTTCAGAAGTGAGAATTACCATTTTTTCTCCAGGATTCACTTTTTTTACTTGAAGCATGTTTTGTAAAAACCCAAAAAAAATAAACTTTTACAAAACCTGGTGAGAATTACCATTCTTGAAGTGAGAATTACCATTTCGAAGTGAGAATTACCATTTTTTCTCCAGGGTTCACTTTTTTTACTTGAAGCATGTTTTGTAAAAACCCAAAAAAAATAAACTTTTACAAAACCGAAGTGAGAATTACCATTCGTGAAGTGAGAATTACCATTTCGAAGTGAGAATTACCATTTTTCTCCAGGGTTCACTTTTTTACTTGAAGCATGTTTTGTTAAAACCAAAAAAAAATAAACTTTTACAAAACCTCGAAGTAATTCTCACTTCTCGAAATGGTAATTCTCACTTCACGAATGGTAATTCTCACTTCGGGTTTTGTAAAAGTTCATGTTTTTTTGGGTTTTTACAAAACATGCTTCAAGTAAACAAAGTGAACCCTGGAGAAAAAAATGGTAATTCTCACTTCGAAATGGTAATTCTCACTTCACGAATGGTAATTTTCACTTGTGGAATAGTAATTATCGTTGAAAAAATGTTAAGAAGAATATATATATTTGTTAATGTATATATATAATAAGAGAACTAAGTAGCCCAACTTGGTTGGGCTACTTGGTTTTTTGTGGGGGGGTGGGGGTTCAACCCCACCCCTACATTTCCAAAACACATTTTTGATTTTTGACAAAACACCCCACCCACCAAAAAAAAAAAACCCCTCCCACTAGTGGCCGGTTGCCGGCCACGGGGTGTCGGTGCGGTGGCCGGCGGGGTGGTGGCCGCCGGCGGTGGGCCCACCGTGGGAATTTTCTTTTTTCTTTTTAATTATTTAGAACTAAGGGCAAAATGGTCATTTGGCGCGAATTTGCAAAACCCTTAAAAGTCCTTGTCACCTCTAAGTCTTTTTGCAAATTCGACGGATTTAGGGGGTTTCACAAATTCATTTGGTATTTAAATGGAATTTTCCCTAAAAGTTATCATATAAAAATGTATTTTTTTTAACATAGAGCTTAAAATGTTATTTTATCATTTAAAAAAGGTTTTAAGGAGGGGAAAAAAAACCTAATCCCTTTAATTCTCCCTTGCGGCAGGTTAACATGACTTTCAATTCTAAAAGAACCATCGACCTCCATACGAGCATCAACCACCCACAGCACAACCTCCATGCCACCACCGTCCACCACAACCCCAGCTTCCCTATTTAAGAAAATACAATATTTTTGATAAAATTAGAGATGTGGACAAAAGTCAAAAATCACAGATGATCATTGCATTGCTATCTCACCCAAATCGCTTGCTCTCTAAATCAGACGACCCGAAATTAAAATCTTAAAACCAAAAATTGAAATTGGACTACCGCTTGCATGATATTGTGATTATGTCCATCAGTGATTGATTGACATCAAAATAAAAAAGGAAAAATCCCGTGAAAATAATTTTAAAAATAGGAAATAACAAAATCGTCTTTAAATATTCATAATACCAGAGATATATTAGTACTTGATATGGTAAAAAAATTGTTAGGACTTAATCAAATATTGTGAATTTGTTAACAAAACTTATAAATAATCCTATAGTGCGACTTTTTGACTTAGTAAATGAAAGTTATTAAAACCTAATGAAATTTTGTGAATTCCTCAATAAAATTTGTGAATGACTTTATTGTCTAAAATTTTTATTGAGTGAACAAAATTTGTTAAAACCTAATGAGATGTTGTGAATTCTTTAATAGAATTTGTAAATGAGCTAAGTCAAAGTTAAATAATTAACTTATATATATATATATATATATTGATTGCCCACCCAGTTCACTGGGGCTTCGCCCGACTAATCCGGATCCGACCGGGTCGCGCGCCTAAAGCTTTGGTGGGAGAGTCTCCAAGCGGGGTTTTTTGCATTCACAAAGCTCGAACCCGAGACATTGTTTAAGTGACACCAAGTCGCTTACCACTTGTGCCAACTCCCTTGGTAACTTATATATATTTGTTTGCACACCAATGACGGATCGGAAAATTAATCAAGGGGGCACCAATCGCGGGGGGATTAGGGTCCGAATTATTTTTAAGGAAATTTTTAAATGCATTAAAAAACAAAAGAATATAAAGAAGAAAAGAAAAGAATGTCAAAAAAATCAAGTAAATACTGATGATGTAATAAGAGAGAGAATTATTTTACAAACCTGTCATTTAGAAAAGCGAGGCTAAGATCGTTAGAAATGCAACTATATAAATAACAATGAAGGATATGCATTTAATAAGTTCAAGTACATATATTTTAAAAACAAAAGTATATTACAATAAAAATAATTACAATATCATCTTTCTAGGCTTTTTATTTTTTAATTCCATCATAATTGTCTTATTATCAATGCTTATCAAATACATCTTTTTCAATATAAGGTACTAAACAATCATTCAACCATTCATCCCCATCCGATTATGAAGTGCGGTCCAAAATGAACACTTAATTTAAATGTGGCCGATCATTCAAACGTGTATTAATTTTTTTTAAAAAATTCTCAATTCCCCAATTCAAGAGGCTTACTTGTCCCCCTTCTCTTATATGTGGGTCCCGTGCCTATGTTGTATATTATTGGCAAAACAAGTGGTGTGTATTCAAATCTCATCCCCCACCACTTTGGGATTATATTCTTAACAAAATATTCTTTCCCATTGGAGCTTTGGTGACCGGTGGTCACACCCCGGAACTCCTGTCATTGGCAAGGGGTGATCACCGACCGGCAAGATCCACGGAGACTACGGCGGCTGGTGGAGTAATTTTTTTAATATGTGTGTATGTATGTATGAGAATATTTGTGTCATTTTTTTTAATTTTCAAAAAGGACATATTGAAGATAATACTCCTATGAAATTTTGAATATTTAAAACATCTTTTTTGTTTTTTAGCATTTTAAAAATTCTTTTATTACAATTTTCCCAATAAAAAAACTTGCCCTCAAATAAGAGTTTGAAGTATGTTATTGCTAAAGTAATTTTGTGGCACCAGTGGTGGCAATACAATGGCATTGGAGGAAAGTTCACGATCATAGCATAGGATGCAGCGTTGTTTTGAATTCATTATTTGATTGATCACACTAGTTCAATGAAGCAAAGGTATTAGCGTTTTATTTTTACTTTTTTAAAAAAAAATGATAAAGTAACATTTTAAGCTTTATATATATATATATATATATATATATATAAACATCAAGGAGGTTAAATTTAAACTTTAGAACATCAAGTGGTTATTTGCAACTGATCAAAGTTTAAAGGAATTTTGTGAATTTTAGTACCAAATCAAATACTCCTGCCACTTTTGAATATAAGATTTAATTACTTAATTTGATTATATCAAAAAAAAATTGGTTGAGTTAATTAATATGATATATATTTTCTAAAATATCTTAATCATCTTCCTTAATTCTCACATTCATTCTCCTCCTTGATGATTGTTAAGAGGGTGATATGGGTAAATTATGAAAAGATTGACAAATATGAAAAATACATCTTATATTTAGAATCAATCAAGATCAACTCTCTAATATGTCTTATATTAGGGACATAAGGGAGCAAAACATTTATTTTTTGTAATACACATATTCTCTTTTTTTATTTACTTTTTTAAAAACATATTATATATAAGGCAAGTGAAGCACCACTCCCTTATATTCTTTTTTATAAGAGGGTGAAATTTAAACTGATATGGTCTCCTCTGCAAGATCCTACTTCTGTCTAAGCATTTAATATATTTTTACTATGTTTTCCTTTAATTAATTTTAATTTCTCACCTTATCTTTTTATAAAGTTACATTATCTTTCAGTGTCACTCATTACTACTCTTTATTTCTCTTAGTTTCTCAATTGTAAGTTTTTGTTTTCTTAAACCGTGTAATTTGATTATTAAGCTTTTGTAAAAAGTGCTCAATGAAGTATTCTAAAAAAATTTGGTTCTAATTATTGAGTGATTTTGCATTATACATATATATTCCTTCAAATTTAAAAGGGTTAAATTGCTTTCAATAGTTTTTCAGGTGCATTCAATATTCTTAAATATTTTATGGTACATTTAGCATCATAAAGTATTTTTTAATGCCTATCCATCAACTTAAAATACTTTTTTTGATACAATTTTGCACTTAATAATTTAGGTAATTTAGGGAGTAGGATGCACATGAAAAAATATTTTAGGATGTTACATGTATCACGTGAAAAAATATTTCAAGATGTATAATAAGAGGGGCGTTGGTAGATTGGTTCTGTGATGAGTTTTAGATCTACCTGAATGCCACATGGCAATATCCTATACTAAATAAGTAAACTATTTAATATATTATTATTAGTATTATTATAATAATATTTTATGGGAAATACACTTCTCATATTGTACAAGAAGTGTATCCTCATGTCATAGTTACTTTGATTTTCATGCTTGAGTTTTTTATTTTTTATTTTTTAAAAAGATGTGGGTCCCACCATTTCATGTATGTGTAGAAATCTTTTTCTTATGCAACATAATAAGTGTAAACTCCATACTTTATATTGTATATTGATCCCCGCAACCATATCATCATAACTTCCATATTCATTTAAAATCTAAACCTGAAAAAAATCTGAATCCTTATAAATTGAAATATTTAATTTATTATATCCGAACCCCTATGAATTGAAATATTTAATCTATTATGAAAATTTGCAAACAAATTTTATGCATGTGCTGACATACTTAAAAATAATTAAATTTTTTTTACAGACATTATATAATTTATATAGTAGGAATAGGGAGGAGAGTGAAGTGTTAATTTTTCAACAACCCGAATGAACAAATTTTATATAGATAATTATATAATCTCTAATTTTTTCTCTCTCTTTTTTTTTTGTGATAATCTTTTTTTTTTTCTTTACGCTAATATTAGATAATTATAAAAAATTTGATTATTTGGTTTGTTAAAAAAGTAGGAAACTTAAAAAATTATCATAGTTATGAGAAAATTTATTGACCTATCACATATGCATATGAGAATTCATTATTTTAATTTTTGTAATAGATTAAATATTTAAATTTCTCCCTTCTGCATTCAAATTTTTAATTAGTTTTAGATTTTAAAAAACAAATAAGGAATTTATAATAATGTAATATGGTGACCACATATAAAAAAATAATATTAAATATTCTAATTTATCCAGTATGAATACCAATTAGGCATTCAACTTGTCACACAACCACCTACTACCAATGTCTCCTTTTTTTTGGTCGAACAAATGACCCTCCTATTATAGCACTTGTCACACGCTACCATTGCCACTTATACAGGTAATAGTTGTTATACTATTTAATTCAATTAAATCTGTGATTTTCAATTAACCGCGCATCGAGATTCTGAACTTATTTTACATTTAATAATGTGTAATATTGAATATTAATTATTCATTATATATATAATCCACAATAACAAGATAGAATTTTGTGTATTCAACTATCGGGTCCTTTTTCATTAAGGAGTCAAAAGAGCCTTAAATTTATATTTTGTGCATACACACACAACAGAAATGATAAATATTGCAAATTATTGCCTTTTCATACGGAGTCCTATAAATCTGCCAATACCAAAACAAGAGACCATATATTGATATATAATCTGTTTACACTCCCCTGTGATCATAGATGAAAGGAACCATGAGGCCTAAGCAGAAAGTCTTGCTGTCAGCTCGTTTGCTACAGCATCAATGAATCCCTCTGTGTTCAGATATTGCTCCCTTGAAACCCTGCTTGCATAAAAATTATATCAAATCAATAAGCCCATCGTTGTCAATATATTTGTCACGTCACAACTAGTAACTCACTTGGATCCATGAATGATTAGGGCCAAATCCTTGGTCATCTTCCCTGATTCTACTGCTCCAACACAAGCTGCCTCCAGTTTTTCAGTGAAATCCAATAGCCCGGCATTGTTATCCAACTTTGCCCTGTCAACAAAGAGATGACCACTTCAGTTTCAAAGAGTGTAAAAAAGGATTCACAATCTGCAGATTGCACTATTAATTAAATACCTGTGGGCTAGCCCTCTTGTCCAAGCAAAGATGGATGCTATGCTATTTGTGCTGGTTTCCCCACCTTTCTGATGAACCCTAAAATGCCGACTAACTGTTCCATGGGCTGCTTCGGCTTCTATAGTCTTGCCATCAGGGCACACCTGAACCACAACCAATAATTCAGTTACCATCAGGAAGCAGCTTCCAACATCTATCAAATAAACAATGTCATAAACTTAAGTGCGAAGTAAATAGAGAATTTACATAGGAACTTACTATTTATTCTGAAGTATATAAGTTGACATGATTACAATAAGAAGACAGCTTCTTTTAATTATCAAATCATCAAGAACATAATTTAACATAAAATGGTTGATTTGACTCTCAATCTTAAGGCACCGCTACAGCAAACGCAAACAAAGATTTTCTTTGGTTAAGCAACAGGAGATGGGAATAAGATTCAACGTGACAGCATGTATAAGAACTTACCAGTACAGACGTCATCAAACCCAATGAACCAAAACCTTAAAAGCAAAAATTGTATTAGGCATTAGTGATAAAAGGAGAGAATCATCAAGCATCTAAAGTAGAAATAAAGCTTGAAACGAATAATAATATTGCTGCCAAAACCAAACCAGATTACAAGGGATAAGTTGACTTAATACCGCACTAACACTGAGTTGCATGAACAACAATTAAAGTAACGATTACAAACTAAAAGAAACTGAACATATATGAACCAAAGCTACAAAACAAACATAAAGATACAACTCTCACTGCAGGACATACTCTAGCACAAACACAACAAGTTGCCAATCTTTCGAGAGGAATGACAGTCTCCACCCAAAGGGTCAAGACCAATTTCAAATTCTTGTCTGCCTCACTCTTTGGATCGGTATGTATATTTAAAGACCACAAAAAGTGACTCTCCCTCCTCCCTCCTCATAGACTTTGACTGCGGGAGTCCCATAGCCAACCTACTCCTCTATTTCTTTCTCCAATATAGAGAGTCAAATTTCTAATCCACAAAAAGAGCCTTTCCTTTATCATGTATTTTCCTTTAGTTTTCAAAAGTAGTCCTAACAAGTACCACCAAATAATATTAATGATTCAATAACAAAAATAACAAGCATTGTCCCACTATGTGAGGTAAATAATAATAATTATATTAATTAGAAATTTTAGCAAAGAAACCTTGAGCTAAGAAATCACTCTGAACATCTCCATCATAGTTTTTGCAAGCCCATACATATCCTCCTTCACTCTTGAGAGCATAAGCAACCATATCATCAATGAGCCGGTGCTCATACCTTCACATCAATTAGTTTAAAGTTAACATCGTAGGATGTGTCAAAAAAGTTCGAAGTCAAGTACAACTTCACATACCATATCCCAGCTGCCTCATACTTTGATTTCCAGTTGGCCTCGTAGACTTCTTGAAAAATGTCCTTGAATCTTTACAGTAAATGTATATAATTGAAAATAACAAAGTAACAAGAAACCCAAAAAAAAAAAGTCTTGAACAGGAGAAATGCAGGAGAAAGTTGTTGCCAGAATAGTGAAAATAAATAAATAACAAACAAAGAATTATCCACATACCTTCCATCATACTTCTTAAGAATTGTAGTCTTTGTGCTAAGATATAGAGGCCACTTTTTCTCATAAGCTGTTGACATTGAAGCCTCCGCAAAAGCACGGATAGACTGCATGCCATGCAAATATAAAAGATACAAGACCATTAAGTAGCAGAAATTCATTAACTCTCCCCTATCAACCAATTAATGGAAACCACAGAATCAACCTCATCAGTGTTATACATGGCTAGTGAAACACCTCCTTCACCAGTGAAGTTGAAAACTTCAAATTCAGTCTGCTGATCTCGCCCTTCTGGTACTGCAAGAATAATAGCATAACATGCATGAATTGATAAGTGATAAAACAGAAAAGTCTTAAGTAATGGTAATAGATATCCACAAACCATCTCAAAGTATGTAGAAATTATACCAAAAGCAAGCTTCAGTTTTCCAGCCCCTTTAATTACTGTGTCGGTGGCCCGATATTGGTCACCAAAAGCATGCCTTCCAATACATATTGGCTTTGTCCAACCTTCCAAAGTTTAAACAGTTAGGCGCCATTAAAGGAATTATTAAAGACAAAACATATACAGCATAAGTACCTGGAACAAGGCGGGGGATATTTTTGCAAAGGATAGGCTCTCTGAAGACAGTACCTGAAAGATTTTTCAAAGATAGAATTAATATTAAACTAGAATATATTTTGACCCATCTATCACTTGTAGAACCAATGCATAAAAAAGAACAAGCTAATCAATAATTTAACTTTTGACTAATAAATAGTTCATGAAGAAAAACTTAGTTATGGAGTTACCATTTAAGATGTTCCTAATTGTCCCATTAGGACTCTTCCACATTTGCTTCAGACCAAACTCCTTCACACGACCTTCATCTGTAAATTGTAATGCCGTAAATATAAGTTCTTCCAACATCTACTATCTCACAAATCATAATATGCAGCAACTCTGTTTTATTGTTAAATGTAAAGCAGCTCTAGCAATTTAATTATAAAAAATGTGCCAAGCAATATGATTTACCCCAAACCCAGGATTATATTTTCTGTTTCTTATTTAACGTAAATGCATGTACAAAGAGTCTTATGAATTTAACACCTTTTATAAGATTCAACCACCATACCTGGGGTGATAGTTGCACACTTAATTGCCACATTATACCTATACAACAGTGCAATGATTACAGAAAATATAAGAACTGAGTAAAAATAATCATTTAGCTACACCAAATTCAAATTAGAGACTGACAAAAAAAAAAGATAATTTAAAACATATATAGGTATAGAGAGGGAGGCAAGAGAAGGCGAAGAAATATAGATGGTACTTTCAACTCTTAATTTTTGAATCACATCTGAAAATCTGGTAAAGAAAAAAGTATTCCAAGTAAGCAAAAAGGAAAGAAGTAAGAACATACTTCAGAGTTGCTTCTGCACTTTCAACTGTCACTTTATCATCAGTAGCATCACGATGAGTTAGGCCTAGGTCGAAATACTTTATGTCCAGCTCAAGAAAGGGGAGAATGAGCTATAAAAAAGGATTAAATTTGTATTATAAGCAATTTAAATGGAAAAAAGAAGAAGTTCTATAATGATGCAAGAAGAATAAAGGTGATAAGAAATTGCCTTGTCCTTGATTGACTTCCAAATAACTCGAGTCATTTCATCACCTGAAAAGAAGTTAGAAAACATGTCATGATGGAAGGTGAAGTTTGTTTAGACAAGGTAAGCATATTCACAATCTTTGAGGCAATGCCAATGATAATAATTTAAACCAAGATTTTGAGTCTCCTATGATTTTGGTACATAAATATAACATTTAACCTTACTGGATAATTATATATGAATCCTTTTGCACCAGGAAAATCAACAACTATAAGCATATTTTTCCAGTAGGAGGGCAAGAAGCACCTTGGCGTCTCATTAAGCTAGGCTCCTAAGTTGCAGGTTCTACGAATCATAGATTGTCAAAACTCATTCCCATTCAACACAGCCTCTGTTAGAATGTCCCCTTCACTAGAACCACATTTTTCTTGGAAAAAGGGAAACAAGGAAACATAATGGGGATTGGAAGATAAATATATAGTTGATGATAGTAGTAGCTCTTTCTAAAATCTTTAGTCATATTCTAGTCTTCCCATAAAAATTGAAGATGGATTTCCAGAAATATCACACTTCACAGTTCAGAGCAGGGGAGAACTCCAAACCCTCAATGTCATATAATAATTAAATTTCAATCACAATTCAAAGTACGCACTCACCATTTCACACTATGCAAAGCATATATTCGATCTTCAAAATAAAGGAAGAAATACAAAATCAAACTCATCCCGAGCAACATTTCACGATAATATAACTCAATTAAACACTTAATTTACAAAATGTCAACAGATGAAATATTCTAAAGCAGACGGATAAGCTCATGAATCAATGACGCAGTTGTAAGCAGTAATAAGTTAATATGTTCTGCAGAAGAAGAACATATAAAATGTGAAAATAAAATTAAAACCAAGAGAATCGGTAGGCTGTGATGAGCATAAGCTGGAGAGCCCAATCCCAAAAGCTAAGCTAGCCTATAAGGAGGGAGAACGAATGGACTTATAAACCTCACTTCAAGAGCTTGTCACCCCTCAAGAGCCGACGTTTATACCGCTCAAGAACCGACGTCCACTCCACACCTTTACTCGGTCTATCCAGTTAGAACTCTCCATGGTAGCCCTTTCTGTCAACATGGACTCTCAACGAAAACACACAAGCCCAAAGGAAAAGTTCAATCCCCAAAAGCTAATCTATAAGGAGGGAGAACCCAATAAACTTTGAACTTATAAACCTCACTTCAACTCACTTCAAGAACTTAGCTTCTAGCGTAGGACTCATAATATAGGCTAGGCCCATAATATACTAAAAGCGTGAAAATGATCTGACATAAACAGACAGGTTGGTCCACAAAAAATATCAAGCGCAGAGAAGAATATCTAAGTTAGAGAAATTCAGATGAAGCAACAGCGGTTTCAAAAATTCTCTAGAATCGGAGGGGAAGCAAACGAATTAGTAAGAGGAAGAAGGAGAAGCGTCGTGTTCAAACTCACCGTCCATTTCGACGATAGGATTGGCGACCTTGATCTTCTCGAATCCCATTCTCTGAAGGTTCTCTGAGTTGAATCGGTGGGAAGGCAGAGAGAAGAGGGTGTGGAAGTGGATGTAGTTAAAAACGAAGAGAGCTGAGGAATGAAAAGAGCCGGATGAGAAAGGTGGCAAGAGCCAAGAGGTAGCGGGGAACTCAAATACTTTTTCATCGGACAGCAGAGCCTTCAAGCACATTCGCCAAATTAAAGGAAAAAACCACATAATCATATTATGGCTAAAATATACTCCACGTTTTACCAGAAGTATATTTTTTACTTTTTAATTTTATAAAATATATTTTTAATCTTATATTTCAACACAGTTAATATTAACAAAAAAAATAAAAAAAAAAAATACTGACGCAATAAGTTCAAGTAATGATTTTTCTGCTAACAAAACATATTTAAATTTTAACTTTTTAATATAAAATATTTATATTACTATACTAAAATAAATCATAAATCATTGCAAATGAAATTGAGGTTTTGACATTTAAATTATTAGAATAATATATCTAAATTATTAAACTAAATTTTTTTACAATTGGAGTTTTGATATTTACTGCTTCATTAGGATTTTAGATATTTTTTAATTTATAAATATTTAAAATTAATAACATTTAATTACACTATTATCACTTAAGTTTACACCATCATTATTTGAATTTATTACAACAAAGTTTTCTCTTACAACATTAATTGTGTTAAAATTATAGAAACAAAAGTATAATTTTTAAAGTAAAAGAATCAAAAGTATAACTCTCGTAAACTTAAAGAATTTAAAAGTATATTTTAGTTTTTATATTATAGTTCAATTGTTTAAGGAAATTTAATCATGATAATTAATATCTAATAGGTTTGGTTCCTCGTAACATGATGAATTAAAGTTTGAATCCTTAATAAAAAAAAAGCGTCTACATTTATATATATATATATATATATATATATATGATCTTGTCACTGTTTTTCTCCCCAACATTTTCATTCTTCAACAGCAACAACAATAATAAGCGCTTATATACATCATACGTATTGCTACTGATTACCAAACTCGTTCTTGTCTTCACCTAAAAGAGCGTGCTTAGCAATCATGGTTGGCACATAAGTCATAACCTCGGAGTTGGCTAGGGTCCACTGCCCTCCAATACTTAAAATTGCATCGTTTTGATATAGTTTTAAATGATCCTTTGCTTCTTCTTTTTTTTTTTTTCCTAAAAAAAAAAAAATTTTTTAGGTATTAAAAAGATACTTGCGCTTCGGGTCAAGATCTTGAAAAAATATTTCATGACATTGAAAAATTATTTTACGATCTTAAAAATATTTCAGGCTACTAACTAATCATTACTATAAATATACTTCAGGATACTGACTGGTACTGAAAAATTACTTTAGGATTTTGAAAAATTATTTTTGATTTGGTACTAAAAATATACTTCAGGATATTGACTAACACTAAAAAAACTTCATGATCTCAAAAAATTATTTTATGATCTTAAACAAATATTTTAAGATCGATGATACTTAAAAAAATATTTAAGTTACTAACTAGTACTAAAAACATACTTCAAAATATTATTTTTAGAATCCTAAAATAATTTTTCAATATCATGAAATACTTTTTAGTACTGGCAAGTAACCTGGTATCTTTTTAGTACCTATTTTTCCCCAAAAAAAAAAAAAAAAAAAAAAAAAAAAGAAGAAGAAGCAAAGGATCATTTAAAACTGCGCCAAAACCGCACAATTTTAAGTGTTAGAGGGAGCGGACGCTAGCCAACTCCTATAACCTCTGGCATTTCTCATGGACCCGTACTATCATGTTTGAAGTTATGTGGAAGAAAATAGAAGATTAATTAATAATTCACACAATTCTTATCTTCCAGTAAATAAGTACTAGCAACAGCATATTAATTATTTACCTGAACTTCGGATATTCGTGGCTCATACCTACATTTACATTAGCGAGAGAAACCAAAAATTAGGTGCTTAGTTATGTGCTTATACCTCTAATTAGATGTATAAGTAATTTTTTTAATTTTTTAATATATTGTATTTAGTTAGATTTAAATCATAAAAAATTTTTTGAGAATTTTTTTTTTAAAAAGATCTCAAATTAATTAATTTCCAGTTCTGTATTTGTCTATAACACTAGTATTATGAAAATTAATTAATTTGAGATCCAGGTGATTTCAAAAACATCTAAAAAAGAAGCATATGATTTAAATCTAACTAAATACAATATATAAAAACATTAAAAAAATTACTTATACATCTCATTAAAAGATAAGTACATAACTAAGCATAATTATATTTACACATATGGATTCGAACTTGGTGCACGCATATCGCAGCCTCGATAAAAAAGCCCTACAGGTTTTGCCAATTCCAAAAATATATATCCATTTGTTTAATTAAAAAAAGACAAATTATATAAAAGAAATAGCTTTCTAACCCGAATGAAGTTAGGGTCGAACCATACTAGGCCCAACTTCTTTTCCACGAGCAAGGTTCTTTAATTTGTTCAACTGCTTGGTGGGGGAAATGACAAGAAAAAGAGAATATCATGAGCCCGAATGAGATGGGCCTGTGAAATGATAGACTCAGCTAGATCCAGAGAGCCCAACGGTCAAACCAAGAACGATCTGGAAGTTGCGTGAGATAGAGATAGAAACCGTTATATAAAAGACAAATTGTCGATAACCCAAAAAAAAAAAAAAGGGACAAATTGTCTTTGGATTGAATTGATGAAAGGGTCGGGCATTCTTATCAAAAAAAAAGAAGGAATTTGATTTTGGAGTTGGTTAAGGCGTTTTAAAACATCTTAACTCCCGGTGCTTAGGTAGAACTCCTAAGGATAATAAACGCTCGCCCACCCAACATCGGTATCACTTAAGAGGAAATGAGATTTCCTTGCTTTTGAATCGTAGGTGGGTCCAACCTCTTTCCTAAAATTTCAGTTTAATATACAAAAAAAAAAAAAAAAAGAGGACAAATGAAATAGTAAGAGGGTATAGACGAATCTGTCAGAAGGACAAATGATGAATTGATCATCTTTCATGCCATGACCCTGTTTGGCATAGCCACGAAAAGGAAAAAATTCCATAAAAATGAACGGTTTGAAATAGCAATGGTCTCAAATTGACTTATTTAAAAATAGTGATATCTTTTTTCAATTTTTGGCATGACTTTTTTCAACTTATACAGAAAAATGTTAGGAATACATTATCTAAAAAGCAATGTACTATTAAATATACATTTCTATGCATTCTAATTTATCCATTAGAATATATTTCATTAAGTATTTTAGAGTTTTTTAAAATTTTTAATATTAATTTATTTTTTTATCAAATTTAAATTTAACTTGTTATCTTGGATCATCACAATATATAGAACTAATATATGTGTAGTATTTAATAAGATTCAAGCCATTTTCAGTCATTTTCCATTTCAACTGACTTTTTGAATAATCATTCAAATAAGAGTTCATTTAATTTGGGAAAAAGTCACTTCTTTCATTGTCATTCTAAATACAAATCACATTTACAATATAATTTTTTTATCCTAATTTTCGTTTGCAAAAGTCAAATTACAAATAAGTCATTTTTTCGCTATCCCAAAAGGGTCGTATCCGTTGAGCAAAGCTGAATATAATACTATTGTTCTTGATTCGTGTATTAACTCATAACAAAGTAATATCTTGGTCCCTTGCCTATGTAATGGAAATCCACACGTCGTGAGCTAGAAATGTTCCAACCTGCATATGTGAGTTTATACTCTTTCGGGTTTTTATTATAAGACACCAATTAACAAATTTATTTAGTCTTTTTTATAAAGCATTTGCTTGTTCCCAAGGAACATTAATTATTTTTTTCTATGTATGTCCCTAATAAATAAAGGTAGTGTGTGCGAGTAATAATTAATATGATATTAGAATTTAGTGATAGGGGTAATATTGGAAGTTATTTAAATTATAGGCTAACTTTATTGACTTTAACTATTTTTATTAGTTTGTGAGAATTGTTAGTTGGTACTTTATAATAAGATCGGAGGGAGTATATACAAATGACAGTTTGACGATTGGATTCACCAATTAGAAGAATATGGGGAAAGGAGAGTAATAAACCTTGTATTCTTGCGTGTTGCTTGCATGAAGATATACCAGAGATAGCAGCTTTGTTCAAATGTATATCTCGGAAACCAATGACGAGAAAAAGAACAATATAGAAGTACTTGATAGGAAGAGTGCAACGGAAGATTCTCTCATTTGTAAGATTCCATGAGGAAACAAATATATGGCAGAAGTTACACAGCACCATATACACTAGAATTATTCATGTTGTAGACCCCTCTATTCAAGGGCAAAAGCTACTTGTCTCCCGTACCAATGAAAATAAGCTTCATTATAATCATAATAGGATACAAGAGAGTCACAATTAGATGCACAAACATATGCAAACAACAAGCCAAATAACAGTACGTACTTGCAAGCTGTAGCGGGCAATCCCCCCACCTTGATAAGCAAGAGGGACTGTGGACATAGTAACACTGTGCATAGAAGAGTTTGATGAAGAACAGATTCGGTTAGAAGGATGAATTAGTTACGATGATTAGTGTTCTGTGTTTATCACCTAATTACTAGATGACAATCACCCTAGTAAGCTTTAACTCGTATAAAGGGTCTTAGTCCATAGGTTAGAAGTGTGAAAGGATATTGAATCTCACCAAGTAATTAAAGAGATGAGAGTCTCTAGAGGGAGATTTGGGTCTCCCTCATATTATCTGGAGTTTAGGGTTGTTTGTTCATTAGCATCAAATGAGGGATGATTAAGGGTATACGTAAAGCCATGTGGGTTTCATTGGTGGTATATATGAGCTTAAATGAATAATGGTAAACACACACATGGATATGCCAACACATGCACACAACCTTCTAAAATTTCTTTTTTTTTTTTTTTTTTTGGGTTAAGTATGGTATCCTGATCCTATATATTGGAGTTAATCCTATTTGAGGCACTGTCATGAACTAAATGTAGGATCCTTCTAAAACTTCTGTTTTGACATGATTCTCAAAGGCCTCGTTAGGAATAGCAGACTTAAAAGCCCAAGGGGTGTGGTATCTATCATAGAATGAGAGAAATATGGTAAACAAGCTAGTGAGATGTTAATGTTCTCCGTCAAGGTGGTGATATCGTTTTAAAGTTCTCTTGGCATAGTTTTTGTTAATTTGTGATCATGGAATGGAAAATTACCTGAGGGCCTTCCACGAAGAATACCAAATCTTGATGCATCTCATACCTGGACAAAAGTATTAGGAGAATTACGACTTTTTTTGAGAAAGGTAAAGCCAAGATTTTTGTCTTGAGTTGTTAATTCGATACTAAAAAATAATACCCCCCCCCCAAAAAAAAAAAAAAAAAAAAAAAAAAAAAAAAAAATTATTGCCTACAAGTAATATCTGGGTGGTTCAAAATTGCATCCCCTGCTGCGTTTGAGGGTTCTCCACCAGTGTCTTCATCACACATAACCTCAAGTTCGAAAGGAACATAATTAAATGGACACAATCTTAAATTATTATTATTATGACGATGCAAAATCTCAAGCTCACTACGATACGATCAGGCCTTCCTTCTCGATCCTGGTAAATTTTTAGCGGACTGTATGTTGCATACATAAAGCAATCTCAGCCTGCAAGTATAGTTTGAAGAATGATAATGATAATAACAACAACGATATAATAACAATAATAATCGTAAAAGCAGGGTTAAAAATGATACGTCAATGACAGTGTGTATATATTATTCACTAACTAACCTTAACTCTTCTTCCCTCATGTCGAACCACATGACGCCACTTACCAGAACTGAGCCGTTCTAAAACCCTCCCCAAAGGCATGCGGAATTCCTTGATGTTCCCAAAAAAATAAAAAATAAAATGAATCACATTATTATGATTACATATTTTTACTATGATTTTCTAAAGAAAATAAATCAAAACTACCCAATTTTATTTAATTAACTATACAGTTCAAACTCATATTTTTAAAATTTTAATTTTCAACAAGTTCCATATTCTTATAATCAATAGATAATTTGATTAACAAATATATCATAAAATTGCCATATTTATATTATCAAGTATCAACGTTAATATCAATTAAGATATTTTTTTAAGAATAAAAAACTAAACTCATTTTATGTTTTTTCAAGATATAATAGATTTTTTTTTGATTTTATTAACATTAAATGATTTTTTAGCCCATATAAATTTCTTCTAAAATAAAAATAAATTATATAAAATTTTTTGGTTTGCCATATATAAAAAATTATAAAATACCTTGACTTTTATTAAAATTATATAAATATATTTTTAATTAAATTTTTTGTTTATTCTAACAAATTATCATTTTGAAAAATTAAAGAGTGTAATTTTTTTATAGATATCTATGCAAGTTGTGAAAAATGAAAATTTGAGAAATTTTTTATTTAATTTAGTGAAATTTAGAATTTTATATTAGTTTTAAAAATAGAATATGAGAGAAAATATAAGAGAGAATGCAAAAGATTTCACTGGGGGTATTTTAGTATGTTTAATTTTATAATTTTGTATTTGATTATCTTAAATAATTACAATTTTTATGGTCCCTCCTAATAAATTTTTTTTTTTCCTTTAGGTTTTTTATTCTAATTTTCCCTAAAAAAAATGTAAAACTGCATCATGAGAGGTTTTTTGCCGCTGTGAGAGTTTTCCGGTGAGGTTCCCTGTGACCATCGCCGCGGCTCTTTCTTCTCATTCCCTGTTCTTATTTCCTCTATTTCTTCTCTCTTTGCTTCTCCACCTACTACTTCCTTTCATTTCTTCTCCTACTTTTTTCTATTTTCTCAAAGTGTGTTTAAATGAGCGTATTGCGAGTGTGTAGCTGCCTGTGTGTAACGGCGGTGCTTGGAAGTAGGGTTGGGAAATGGGTTGAGTTCCTCGGGCGGTCCTTTTAAGTCTTGGCCTTTGGCCCTTTAAGGGTAAGCTTATAAATTGAAATTTCTAAATAAAGTTCGCCTTGTAGGGCCAAAAGCCAGCTTGTTAGGCCCTCTAAATATATGATTTTTTTTTTTTTGGTTTCATTAACTTGACTCAACCATTTAATTTGCTAATCTATATGTATTTTGTATTTGTTATAAAATTATTTATCCATTTAATTACAAATACATAATAATTATACTTTAATCTTATGATTTGATTTAATATTTATTGCAAATAAATATTATGAATGTATTCATGATATGAGAGAAAATATTATGTTTTTACCCATGAAGTAGAGTCTACTACTTGAAGTAAAGTACAATCAAATGTCTTTGAAATTGATGATAGTAGTGAGAACATGAAAATGATAATCATCGTACTCATATTGTTTAATAGTAAGCTTGTTATGCTTTGTGTGAGTTATTTGTGGACAATAGTTTACTCTTGATTATGAATTAGTGATTTGTATTTGTTTATTGCATTAAGTGTATTGTGTAGATATTAATGTTGATAATATTTATCTAATAAATTAGAACTTTAATTATTATAATTTACTAATTATATTTCTTTGAAAAAAAATAAAGGAAAAATAGTTAAAATTTGGAATAGTAACTTCCAACCCCTGGCTCTACTGTTCTCAAACTGGACTTGGAAAAACATATATTTTTTTAACCTTGGGCCTGTACACAGAGGCCCTGTTAAGTCCTAATCCTTCAAGGCCGGCCCTGATTCTCGGATGTACGGAGGTTAAGGACGTTTGGAAGAAAAAGATGAAGGAGGTTGTACTTAATCTCAACAAAAAGGTAGAAGGAGAGAAAGGAGGTGCCTGGGTGGGGAAGTTTAATGTAAAAACTTCAATAAACTGACAGTGATCTCAATGATCAAGAAGGGTTTGCAATTGGGGGAAGAGGTTGAAGTGCATAGATTGGATCTGAATTAACTCATCTTTTTATTCCATTTGATAAAGATGAGGATTTACTGAAGGTTTTGAAGGGGAGACCATGGTCTATCCACGGCCATCTTTTGAGCTTCTAAGTGTGGGAGTATTATATGGTGCTTAGTGAGGTGAAGTTTTCCACTTCTCCCTTCTAGGTACAATTTCACGGCCTTCTGCTAAAGGCGTTTGACAAAGAGAATGCTATTATCCTTGGGAACGCGGTTGTGGAAACTGTAATGTTTGAGAATCCTAAGGTCAATGGTCGTTTCAAGAGAAGCTTTATTCGGGTAAGGGCACTCATGAACCTTTCAGAACTGTTGGTCTCTAGTTTCTGGGTACCTCGTGAAGGAAAGGACCCTGCTTGGGACATAGTCCTGTACGAACGACTTCAAAATTTATGTAATGGCTGTGGTAGAATCGATCATGAGGCAAGGGGGTGCAAGGAAGGCCATGCATTCGATGATCATGGAGAAAACGATAAGGGGTATGGTAACTGGCTGAGTACCCCCTGCTATACCTTCGATGATATTCTGGTAGTGTGCAAGGATGGTTGGGTCGAGTCGTTATCGACGGAGAAGAAGCGTCTGGCAGCCGGAGCACGCATGAGCAAGCCATTAGTGATCGGAGATGATAGAGATGGAATGGCGAAAAACTCGATGTGGAATGGTACAATGAATGATATTTCTGAAAATGGATCTCTGGGCCATAATGATGGAGGTTTATATAAGGCAACAGATTGCCCATTATAAACAGACTTTGTGTGATTAATGAAAGTCCATTCAGATTATTGACACGATATCAAAGCCAGGTTGATAGCAGGCAGTGGTGAGAACAACAGGACATGGCTGCGAGCATGATTATAGCTGTCGTTTAGCTGCCATATTCCTGTGAGGTTCGACACTGACAGGAGGGAAGAGTGACTAGACTGTCAAAGTCTTCCCATAAATCCTTGAGTCACAGAATAGTGTGAAGCAGAGAAGGTGATGCCGCCACATAGTGATTTATCCTCGAGATTAATCAGCCACGAGAGAACAACTGCATTGCAACGGTCCAAGTGGCTTTCAGATCGTCTTGTTGATTGTCTCTTTTTCATGTACCATCCACGAATCAAAACTTATTTCCGCCAAGAAGTGTAATACGCGTGGTATGTCTCCAAGTTGGGTAGTCACTGCAGCCAGTATGGACGGAAGGAACAAGCATCGTACCTTGGGTATCCGAGAGATGGGGAAAGAGAGGGTGGTTGGAACTGAGATTTGCAGGATCGATCTTGGGAGATTCTCCAACCTGAAGATTATATTGAATGTATATTGGAAATTTCTTTTTAACTTGAACATTATTCTTACAAGGTTATCTATATAGAAGAAATAAAAAGATTCTGATGGCGAAAATTGTTAACAAAGTTATAATGCTACCAATGACTCCCCAAAAGTTTGGACAAACCGTTGAATATGTTTCTAGCAATATAATATGTAGGGAAAATTCACATCGGGCCCTTTTTACAATCAAAAAAGCGCCCTAAGATTCGAAAATCCTAAAAAAGGCGCAGGCCTTTTCTAGGATTTTCGAGACCATACGTGAGTTGTTAACTGAATGATATAGTTGTTAACGGGTAGGTCATTAACAACTAATCAGTACCATTAACAACAATTTGCTAACAACTAAATCACCATGTTAACAACTATATCGCATTCTATTAACAACTATATCGCCCTTCGTTAACAACTCACGTAGATTCGGCAATCCCAAAATCGGGATTTTTAGAATCTTGGGGCTTTTTTTGGGTTTTTTCCCCCTATAAAAAGGGCCCTTATGTGAATTTTCCTAATATGTATATACGTATTTGTGATCAAAGACCTTTGTGGGAGCAATAAGATATACTCCCTCCAGTCTTAATTATAAGACCTAGTTAACTTTTTTAAAGAAATTAAGGAAGTTAATTAAATTATTTTAGAATATTTGTATTTATATATATTTTTTTTTCAAACTAATTAGTTTGAGTAATAAACTAATATATAATTTAAGGATACACAACACATAAAATGATTGAATAACTTATTTAACTTTCTTAATCTTTCAAAAAAAAAAAAGCCAAATAGGTCTTATAATTAGGACTGAAGGTAGTATATCACACCATCTATTTCATTCTTCAAGTTGTTGTTGTTGTTGGCTTTTTTTTTTTTTTTTTTTTTTTTTTATACCAAAAACATTTCATTCTTCAATTACTTGATATTGATTAAGATACAAGGCGAATATATTAAGGGTCAATTGTATTGTTTCTCTTGTATGGAGAGCGATACTACTGCTACCACTGTTTTATCCCAATAAGTAGAATAAGTTATATGGACGGCATCATGATATAATGCTCTCAACAACCAAATTTTTAGATGTATATTATCAACAACAACAACAATAAACCTTATCCTACTAAATGAGATCATCTATGTGGATCCCGACTGTTTCGTCAACAACCAAATCATATTATCCACTAATAAATCCCATTTAGTAACTATCATTAGTGTTCTTCTTGGCTATCATCTTCCTCTTTTTTTAAAGCTACAAACCATAAATTCATTAGTGCCTCCATCAACCTTCTCATCAATTTACCTAATTTTCAACTATTTTCTCTTCAATATATACCACACCAACTTTTCATCATATACAATCATTAGAAATCCTATCTGTTACGGACCGGCCCAAAAGCCTCCAAGCCCATGGCGAGGCCCAAGCAGAGCCAGGAGGCGTAATCCGTTAATCATGGCAGGAGATCCGGAAATCTCGGCTAGGCAGAATCCGCCCCTATCATATCGGCCTCCCGAGATACACGCCCCATTAATGACACGTCCCATTAATGACATATCCCGGGTATCCGCCCCATTAATTACACGTCTCTTTAATAGGGTATCATCCAATATCCGCCCCATTAATGGCCCACCATTAATGACGTGCCCCGGATATCCCACCAGACGCCTCTATAAATACAGAGGGCAGGTAACAAGGTGCACACACTCTAAACCTAGACTATTTACATACAGTCTCACTGTGCACACACACCACCCCTTTGTCGTGTACGGTGATCCCGCGCTCTCCTGGTTATCTCCTTCATAGATATCCAGGCTAGCCTATACATCCAAGATCAATTTACCAGCCTTCGGCTGGACATCTGTGTTCTATACCAGAACATTGGCGCCGACCGTGGGGAACTTAAACTTCTATCCCCGTGACCACTAATGGCTAACACCAGAAGCCACAGGCAAAGCCAGCGATCGGACCGACCGAATGAGGAAAGTATTGTACCACCAAATCAACCTCAGGCCGGACCGAGCAGACCGCCGGCTCACGAGCAACCCCCCGAGGAAAGACGCCCGAGGGACACGTTACGGACGCGGAGAGCACTTCTCCTTCCCCAACGAGTCTTTGCACGAGGGGCCCCAAAAGTCCAAGCCCAGACCGTCCGCTCCGGACGCTCAGGTATTAGACATCGATGTCCGCATCCTAAGGAGAACCAAAGAGTCGATGATTCAGAGGTTCGAAAACAAGGAAAAGCTAGATCACCTCCAAAGGCAGGAGGATTTTCATGCTCTGGAGTTAATGATAGAGGAAAAGAGTTTGTACGCCTGGATAGCGATAGTCCGCGTACCAGCCCAGAATCGAATCGACGCCCCCGTGGCAGGAATGAGGGGGACGCCCGAATGGAGCGAGATCGCCAACCGACCCCCAGGAGGCACAAGGAGGGACCTTTGCGGATCCGGGACGGGGAAGACCAAAGGCGAGCAGACCGCCATAATGACGATAGGGATCAGGAAAACCGAGACCGTGATCAGGACTCGGATGAACTACGCGAGGCGATCACTACGCCTTGGACACGAGGATCGCCGCGGCAGTATAGGATGAAATACTTGGCCGGTGCAGGTGGGACCCCATTCTCTTGAGCAACGGCCATGGCCCCTTACCCAAAGAATTTCGACCTAGCCGATCTCCCCAAGTATGATGGAACCCAGGATCCACGTCATCACCTGGAGATATTTGAAAAGTTAATGTGGGTAAGGTCAATAGAGGGTCCGGGTCATACTAAGACTCTTCTCGGCCACGTTAATGTGGCTGGCCCACAAATGGTTGAGTTCATTACCCAATAATTCCATTCGAAACTTTGAAGACCTCGGGCGTAAGTTTGAATTGCACTTTGCCACCAGCAAGAAACAACCGAAATCTCAATTCACGTTGAGTAAAGTAAAGCAAAAGAAGGGCGAAACATTGCAGAAGTATCTGGACTGGTTTAGATATACGGCAATACAGGTACGATCCTTATCCGAAGAGGTCCATGTACATTGCCTCGTCAACGGACTGGACCCGATGACCCGCCTGGCCCGACATCTATGTAAGAATCGAGTATATTCATTGACGGAATTCTATACCGAAGCTAAGAAGTACCTAGACGTCGAGCAAATGGAAATCGCCAATGCGAGATGAGCTCGAGAAGGCAAGGAATTCATCGCCGAAAGAAGGGATCGACCGACAAGCACAAGGCGGAACCTCGCAGACGTGGCGAGAGAGCGGCCCGGACGAGCGAACGGACAATAAGGGGAAGTACGAAACTACACCCCCTTGAATGTCCGCGATCCCGCCTGTGGAAGGAGGTCGCCTGCACCGAGATGAAGAGGGTGACCAAGCCAAGGCCTCTCAGAAACCGGTCCAATACAGACCGGGGGAAGTTTTGCACCTTCTACGACTGCTCCGGTCATACCACTGACGAATGCTATGAACTCAGGGATGCTATTGAAAAGTTTGTAAGAGAAGGGAAACTACGCCAATACGTCATCAAAACTCAAGGGAAATCTGGCAAGCGGAATGGTAGCCGCCGAAGTAGGAGTCCGGCCGCAAACACTCCGGATTCTGAAAAGAAACGGAGAACCGGCCCTCCCGAGGGTTACCCGGACGCCGATCTCCAATGCAATGGGATCAGTGGCGGTTTCGGAGGAGGTGGAGATACTATAAGTCAGCGCAAGAAATACCTGCGGGAGGTGTTAACGGTAAAAGAGGTGCCGAATTTCAAGGGCACGTCATCAAAACCGAAACCACCCCCTTTGGTCTTCACGGATGAGGAGCTCAAGGAGGTTATTCCCGCCACCAAGACGGATTGGTCATCACGAGGATCGTAAACCGCCGTGTCAAACGGATATTTGTCGACGCAGTAGTTCGACCGACATAATAAGCCGGGATGCATACCGGAGGATGCACCTCGATGTTGAAGACTTAAAGCCGTGCAAATCTACCCTAATCGGGTTTAATAGAGAGCGTTCCTTCCCAAAAGGATATGTCGACCTCAGATTGACCTTGGGAACGAAGGAAGCCTTCAAGTCAGAACGGGTAAGGTTTGTAGTGGCCGACTTCCGCTCCCCTTATAACATCATACTGGGCCGACCCACTATACATAATTGGGACATGCTGGCGTCCACTAAGCACCAGAAATTGAAAATGATCAATGATAAGAATCAGGTGGTCGAAGTGTCCAGAGACCAGAAAGCGTCACGACAGTGTTACTTCGAGACTCTTCGTGTTGAAGAGGAAGGACCGTCATCCCCGCCGCTTCTCCGAACCAACGAGGTCATGACCGATGTCAGAAATGAGGGGCGGCCACGACAGTCGGTCAACATGGTAGAGCTGGACCTCCGCGAACCAGAAAACCCACGCCCAGAACCGGAAGGGGAGTTGGAGGAATTAATCCTCGGGACGGATCCCTCCAAGACAACTAAAGTCGGAAGGGACATGGACGCAGATATAAAAGCAAGACTGATCAGATTCTTAAGGCAAAACCAGGACGTCTTCGCCCGGATGTCACCGAAATACAGGGATCGACCCACACTTCGTTGTCACAAGCTAGCCATATGGCCGGGGTCGAAACCAAAGGGCCCGCGAAGAGGAGGAATATCTCGCACGACGGCGAGTAAAGCCCTTGAGAGTCACATTGAAGAGCTCCTTGCTGCCGGATTCATCAGAGAAGTACAATACACGACTTGGCTCTCTAACGTGGTCATGGTCTTAAAACCGACCGGTAAATGGAGGGTGTGCACCGACTACACCAATCTGAACAAAGCATGCCCAAAAGACTCCTATCCTATGCCCAGCATTGACCAGTTAGTGGATAACTCGGCCGGGTACCAGCTGCTTTCTTTTATGGATGCCTACTCCGGATACAATCAGATTGCTATGCACCCCGACGATCAAGAGAGAACCGCCTTCATGACGGATAAGGCAAACTATTGCTACAACGTCATGCCATTTGGATTGAAGAATGCTGGAGCTACATACCAGCGAATGATGAATAAATTCTTTGAGGATCAAATCGGTCGTAATGTGGAGGTATATATAGACGACATGATCGTGAAGTCAAAACAACCGGAGGAGCATATCCGGGATCTAGAGCAGACGTTTGACAAACTAAGACAATATCGAATCAGGTTGAACCCGGCCAAATGTGCATTTGGGGTGCCTACTGGCAAATTTTTGGGTTTTATGCTAACCAACCGAGGGATTGAGGCCAATTCGGACAAATGCAAGGCCGTGCTAGATATGCAAGTCCCCAACTCCAAGAAGGAAGTGCAAAGCAATTAACAGTGTCGCTTGGCGGCCCGACAAGATTCCTACCGAGGTCACCGAGAAAGCTCTACCTTTTTTTAAATTATTGAAGAAAGAAACCCGGGGAGGATGGAATACGGATCTGCGAGACGGCCTTTGAAGAAATTAAGAAATGCTTGGCAACCCCGCCGGTACTAACGGCCGGCGGGGGAGACCTTGTTCTTATACCTCTCGGTCGGGGATGAAGCGGTAAGCGCCGCCTTGGTAAGAGAAACCGAGGCCGGACAGACACCCATCTACTTTATGAGCAAGGCGTTACAAAAAGCCGAGCTCAAATATCAGAAGCTGGAGAAAATGGCATTCGCATTACTACCAACGGCAAGGCGACTTCGCCCATACTTCCAGGGACATCGGATTGTAGTCCGGACCAATCAGCCAATCCGATGATTTTGCACAAACCGGATTTGGCAGACGAATGACAAGTCGGGCGATTGAATTATCCGAATTCGACATCACTTTTGAGGCGCGGCAGCGATCAAATCACGGGCATTGGCGGACTTCATCGGGAATTGACTCCGGTTATGACCGACGAGGAATTCTCGGGAGGGTATTTGTTGACGGGTCTTCCAACCCAAAAGGCAATGAGCAGAGTCATTGTCGAAAGCCCCGAGGGAGTCGCTACTGAGCATTCCCTCCAACTGGAATTCCCGACCTCCAACAATCAAGCCGAATACGAGGCCCTCTTAGCCGGATTGGCTCAAGCTAAAGAAAGCGGAGCCAGGCGGATTAAGGTGTTCACCTACTCACAACTCGTCGCCGTTACGTATCGATGGCGGCTATCAAGCAAAAGGCCCCTTGTTGGCCAAGTACTTGAATAGAGCAAAAGAGGTAATGACGGAATTCAAAGAAGTCATTGTCTCTCACATCTCGAGAGAAGAGAATGCCCGGGCCGACATCCTCTCCAAACTCGCAAGTACCAAAGGTCCGGGGAGTCATAGAACAGTCATCCAATAGAATTTGGCCGAGCCCACATGCATCATGACTATCTCGTCCGCCTCGGACTGGAGAAAACAATTGAAGATTACCTGGAAAGAGGGATCATCCCCACAGACTCTACCGAAGCAAAGAAGCTGATGAGAGAAGCCACCATCTACACTATGGTCGATGATCAGCTATACCGGAAAGGAGTATACTGCCCGATGATGCGATGCCTCGGCGAGTCCAATTCAAGGTATGTACTGACCGAAATACATGAGGGATGCAACGGCCAACACATGGGCGGCAAGGCTCTGGCAAGGAAGGCATTACGCGCCGGCTATTATTGGCCCACCATGATGCATGACGCCATGGAAGCCGCCAAGCGGTGTGACAGTTGCCAGAAACACGCCGGGATCTTATGGTCACCACCTACAGAGTTAAAAGGAATGCTGGCTCCCTGGCCCTTCTATAAGTGGGGAATGGATATTCTTGGACCATTTAAACCAGCACCCGGACAGCTCAAATGGCTCATTGTCGCTGTAGACTACTTCACCAAATGGATCGAAGCGGAAGCATTAACTACGATCACGTCATCCAGGGTTATGAGGTTCGTTCGTCACAATATCTTTGCTCGATTCGGGATACTGCTGAAGTCGTCACGACAATGGAACCGGTTCACGGACCATAGATTCCAGCCTTAATGTCCAACCTGGACATCAAACAACACTTCTCCTCCGTCGAACATCCGCAGCCTAATGGCCAAGCCGAGTTCGCCAATAAGATCATTCTTGACGGGTTGAAGAAACGCATGTTAAAGGCCGACTCTAGTTGGACCGAACAACTCCACGTTGTTCTATGGGGATACAGACGAGTGTGCGTCCTCGACCCAGGAAACCCCCTTCCGGATGACATATGGATGCGAAGCAATGATTCCGGTGGAAATCGGGCAGCCATCATGGAGGAAGATTAGAGCCAGACAGGAAGGACCGGCATCGAATGACGACGCCTTAAAGACAGATCTGGACCTAATAGATGAGATCCGAGTCACGGCTCATTGCGGGAACTTGCCGCAAGCGTTACTTGCGGCAAAATATAATCGCAAGGTTCGACCACGATCCTTCAACCGGGGTAACTTGGTACTTCGGAGGCCGATATAGGTAATAAGAATTCCCGAGACGGAAAACGGCAAAACCGGGAGGGACCATATCGTGTTAAAGAAAAGCTTGACGCCGGGGCATATGTTCTCGAAACCTTGGCAAGGAAGCCGGTTAGAAGGACATGGAATGCCGATAAGCTAAAAATCTATTACGCCTAGGCCAAGGCTACGGCTCGGTCATTTCTTACTTTCTTTTATGTTTTTTACAATTGCTTTCCAACTTTTCCTTGCTTTGCATTTGAATAATTTATGACCATTTGTACGCTCTTTAGAGCTGCTTTATTTAATGAAGGAATCCCTCAAGGAAAGGCGTCAATGTGCACAATTATTTGCTTAAGCATGAAGCCGAGGCCACCAAGCTCGGCAAAAACCTGACTCTGAGGTACTTATACCCGGTCAGAAACGAAAAAACATCTAGATGTATGACACCGGCCGTTGTACTCCGACGCGCATTGGTAAGAGCTCGGCGAAAACGCCATACGTGGCCTTCGCGAAATTGACGCGTCAACGCTCGCCCGATTTAAGAGAGCAGGCTGCCATCCCGACCCTGATCAAGTCAAAATGTCAGATTTGAGGTACTAGACACCTCGGTCGACATGTGATGACCTCGCCCTTAAGTCGGTTCCTACCACCTTTTCCGGCCATTTAAGCCGGAACGAGGCAGTGCGGTTAAGTTAACACCCCCAGAGGGTAAGACGTACAACCCTGTCCCACTCTCCCACACCGCAGTGTTGGTCGAGTACACGACTCGTATTTAATACAGTCAATCAATTTCAACAATGGAATTTAAGAAAATGGCAGAAGGGCGAATAAATAAATTCCTCCATAAGTCATACAAAGTTACGGCACAAAAGCCGGGAATCAACAAAGTACAAGGGCACAGACGCCCACCAACACCAAAGATTATGCTTAACTAGAAGGACCGGCCTCACGAGAATCCTTGGTCGCCTCACTCTCCGCATCCGACTCTCCCCCTCCTGATCTGGACGCGTTGGCGGAAGGAGGTTGATACGGAACTAACGCTCCGTCTTCCACAAAGGCACGAAAGTCGTAGCCGTCAAGTTAAGCTCCGTCTTTGGATTCAAAAGCCGGATCTCGCTCCGGGGCATTCTCAAAGCAATCAGCGGCAGTCTGCTTTAAAAGTTCGTCAGACTCCAAGCGCTCCCGCTGCGATACGGCCAGAGCCTCCTCGACGGCTTTAACCTTATCAAACAACGTATCACGCTGTTTCTGAAGGGTTCTCACCACTTCCATACTCTCACCCAACGCCTTCTGGGCCCGGACACATTCAGAGGCTGACTTCTCCGCCCCTTCTCGCGCCTGTTGCAAATCTTTTTCCATCTTCACGAACGCGTCCTTGGCAGAATCTCGTTCAAGCCGGGCGGCGTCCCGCTCCTCCTCCATAAGGTGCAGCTCGGCCTCAGCATCGGCTAAAGCATTTTTTAAGGACGCCGCCTCCGCCAGAGCCTTTTGTTGGGCCTTAACCTCGGCCCAAGACGCCTTGATCGCCCGTTTCTCGCAGATCGGCCAAAGTGTATTTTTCCCTCACAATCACATAGGCTTGCAGCAAACCAATAGATTTACACAGGTACCGCTTTGCTGCAAGCACCTCCTCAGCACTAGGAGGGGACAAGGCCCGGCTCTCCATAAATTCCCGGGGGGGGAGGAACGCGACATCCAGCTCCTTGGTCACCCCCTTGTCCCATATGAAACTCTGAGGAAGCAAGGAAGAAGGACGTAAGGGCCCGGTTGAAGGAGGAGGAGGAGGCGGAATGGTCGAAGGCACCGGAAGAACCGTTGCCGAAGGAACGGTCGCGGCCCCAGTAGATGCAGCTTCACCCGCCGAGACGACAACCTGTTTCCCTTTGGAAGTTTTAGGAACGCCTGCCTGAGGGGATCCGGAGGGCGCGGATGGAGCCAACTCCTCGACCCCGGAGACCTTGGCCTTCTTAGCCACAATAGAGGCATCAGCCTCGGGCACGGCAATCTTGACGGGGGCGGCCCGTTTTGAGACCGACTACTCGAAGATGCCGCGGCCGGATTCACTTTTTAAAGTAACCGGGGAAGGGCCTTCATGTCTTGAGTGAAAAGAACAGTAAAGGGAAATCAGCAATAAGCACAAAGTATGCCACCAATATACAGAACATGACCAAAAGAATAAGGAACATGGCAAATAAGGGACTCCTACAAGTCGGGGATTGGCCTAGATCCCTCCCGGATATGAAAAAGGCCGCACTCGGGATGCCATATCTTGCTCCACGAAGGCGTCCAACCTTGGGACGTGAGGGGCCATCTCGGGTAGGAGATCATCTTGCGAAATCTGGAAGGACGAGGGGCTGGCCTTGTGATGACTCTCCACCCAATATAAAGGGAAGCGCCACACTACGTCGGCGGCCTCGACCCCCTTCGAAACCAAGCCGGCCTACCGTGCACGGCGACAACCTTGAAAAACGCGTTCTTAAACCGCTTAAAAGAATCGGAGAAGGGCTTCATAAGCTTCCGGTCGGGATTAACGCGGAGAGACACGAGCCCTTTTAACTTGTCACCTTCCTTAGGAGAGCCGGGGTAAAGGGGCCGAAGTAATAGAAGAAAAGATTGGTCGAGCAGGGGATTGGAACCGGGTAGGAACGACACAATTGCTCGAACGCTACAAGATAAGCCCACCCGTTCGGATGAAGTTGAGACGAGGCGAGCCTCAGGTGCATCAGGGCAAGCATTTGAAAATGGGTGAAAGGAAAGCGGACACCAACCCGTGTAAGATAATCCTGATAAAAATGAAAGAAATTGGGACTGCCTACTTCCCGTTCAGCACAAACAGGCTCGTCGGCTTCTGGGCAGCGTAGGATGCACCCCTCCATGGCGGGTAGGTCCAACCGGGCAATGTCCGTATCCGACATAATGGACCGGGTCTTCAAGAACTCGTAGGACACCCAGGGATACCTACGACACAGGGCCTCGGGTGGACTAGAAGAATCCGATGTCTCAGCTTCGGCCTTTTTCTTTGAAGGCAAAGATTTCGGAGCCATTAACCTATATGCAACATAAAAGGAAATTAGCAGAGTTGGAAATACCTGGTAAAACAAGGTTAGAAGGCAAAACAGATGGCAGACTCGGACGAAAGGGCACGCCAGAAGTGGGGCCCGAAGGGCGCCGATGCCGGCAAGATCCAAGAACCGAGGTAGCTCTAGAGTCTTCGCCACGCGCAATGTGGAATGAACTCTCAGCCAAGCAGTCCCAGCAGGGACCGGGATAATCATCAGGATAAGGGTCCAAGCTCCCAGGGGATGGACCCTCACAGAAGTTGAGCGGTTGGGCCATCAAGGCAGGAGCCCGGAACCGGAAGAACCAACCCCGCCCGAAAAGGTGATAAAGAAGGAACATTGTACGCGGAATTCGAACCAAGGAAGGTGACATGAGAACTCTAGCGAGGTATGGGTTGGGGCCCAATTGTCGAGAAGAACCATTCCCACCTCGAAGTAGAGGCGCCGACCTTTCGTTTCCGGGAGCTCGGCCCAAGAACCCAATAAGAGGCTCTCGGGTAACGAATGCGGAGAAACTCCTCTTCCTCAGGGGTGAGCGTCGGTCTGGCTCTAAGGAAAGGCCTACGTCTATCTATCAGAAGAGGAACTAGAACCTAAGAGCTACAGGCCTTACGTCAAAAGGGAGGAGCGTATAGAGCAAAACCCAGAAACTGATCTTAAAGGGAAACTCAGAAGACTAGAGGAATGGGAAAAGCAGATGAGAAACCAGAGGATATCTAAACGGTACGAAATATGCCGTAAAAGAGTAAAGACAAGGACGAAAAATACCTGCGTGAATACGAAGAAGATAACTTGAACAAGCGAAATGGAGGACAATGGAGTTTTCACGGAAAAAACTCGGAGCAAGTTCACTACAAAATTGTAGGCGGGAAATAATGAAAAACGCAAAGCAAACACTTCATATAAGAAGAAGGAGAGGGAACGCCGGGGGCAGTTCGGTCTTTGAACATTGACACGATGGGAAATGCACGATATGACGTAGGAGCATTAAATGTGCACACAAATCGGCACTCGGAGCGGCGCGACGGCTGCAGACCCCTTCCAATCAGGACACGCCAGGTGTAAAGACGCAATAATGGCGCCTACGGAAAGAAGACCAAACGGTTTACCCACGAACAGGGGACTTACCACATAAATTCGAGGTCGCCCAGTACGCCCCGGTCAGGCATGACCCAGGGCACCACTCAGAACGACATCATAGAGGTAAGCCGCGGCACAAGAAGCCGGCGGGCCGGAAGCACGCCCCGGTCACACACCGGACCAGGAGAATCATACACCTCGGCCGTCCAAAAGCCTGAACAGCCGAGTTGGGGGGCAACTGTTACGGACCGGCCCAAAAGCCTCCAAGCCCATGGCGAGGCCCAAGCAGAGCCAGGAGGCGTAATCCGCTAATCATGGCAGGAGATCCGGAAATCTCGGCTAGGCAGAATCCGCCCCTATCATATCGGCCTCCCGAGATACACGCCTCATTAATGACACGTCCCATTAATGGCATATCTCGGGTATCCGCCCCATTAATGACACGTCTCATTAATAGGGTATCATCAAATATCCGCCCCATTAATGGCCCACCATTAATGACGTGCCCCGGATATCCCACCAGATGCCTCTATAAATACAGAGGGCAGGTAACAAGGTGCACACACTCTAAACCTAGACTATTTACATACAGTCTCACTGTGCACACACACCACCCCTTTGTCGTGTACGGTGATCCCGCGCTCTCCTGGTTATCTCCTTCATAGATATCCAGGCTAGCCTATACATCCAAGATCAATTTACCAGCCTTCGGCTGGACATCTGTGTTCTATACCAGAACACTATCTTTCCTATTTTTTTTCCTACATAACCACACACCCATCTTAGCAATATGAATATAAAAAATAAAATAAAGTACAATATCTCCATGCTGTAAATAAAGTGGCTCATTTTTCCAAATTAGATGCATATTATAAGCATATAGCTAGTGCAAGTTCATAGATAGATGTTTGTCCAGAAAAACTTTAGCAAGATTACTAAAGCTCACACTAACTGTTTCAGCATCTGTATATCTCTTGATAACATCCACAACTTCTGGCTTTAAAACCTCTTGCTTGTTGGATTCGTTACACAGATAGTAAAGAGCCCCAAGTGCATAATTTACCTGGAATCATGTGATAGGTACTTTTGGTTAACCATCACAGGTAATATCTGTAACTTGTATAAAACTAAATTAACTTGTGACTTTTTAGTAGCATCGCTGAAGAAATTACTAGTAGTTCCCACAAGCAAGTTTAAGAATGAAAAAAAAAAACTAATAATAAAGAGGTGAGACTTTGGTGACCATGAGTTTCCATAACGAGCATCTTCTAACATAAAGAAACATAAAATGGACAACTAGACCAATTTTGCAGTGCTCCTTTAATTTATTTTTATTTTGAGTTTCAATTTTGCATATTCCAACATAATAAAGTTGCTCTCTGATGTGCAAATGTAAAAAGAGGGTTAGTTGTTAATAGCCGTTGGGAGTTAGTTAGGGTTAATGTTCTTGAGGTGTTGCCTATATAAGGTATATAACTCTTCATTGTATCTCTGTGGTTTCCATGATGAATGAATAATCAGAGAAGTTCCAGTCTCTCTCTCTCTCTTATTTCCTCTTCCCTCTCTCTATTCTTCTCTATTCCTATCTCTTTCTTCTTCTTCTTTCTCTACACTTCCTTCACACTCTGTATATTCTGCGGTGAAATGCATAAACGAGTTATTAAAAACTCTAAATGAAAAACAGATGTAACAAAAAAAAAACCTTTATTTTATGTCTTTTAGAGTTTTTTTTTTAAAAGCAGAGCCTTGTCCTCTGTTTCTTAATATCAAACAAATTAAAAATATTGTTCTACATAGATATTTCTAGCAAGAAAAGGGGGTTGTACCAAACCTGACTCAAGAAGTTATAATTGTAAGGATCATATGCAAAGTTCACCAAATTTGCTACTATTTTCTCTCTTGTCTCTGCAAATACAAGAAACATTTATATGCTGGGAGTAGAGCGTCATGAGTCTCATTAAGCAGGAACCTACAATTTACGAACACTTGAAACATTTATCCGTTTAGATAACAGAGGAAGAGAGAATTTCTCTCCCCAATAGCTCACTAGTGGCTCCATCCATCAATTTTAGGATTAGAATAAAGTGATTTATTATTAAACACTGGACCTTGTTAGACTCTTGCAAGCTGCTTAGTTTGACATGACATGTTAACAGTACAACTCCGATTTCAAAGCAAGAACAAAACTTGTAAGAGTAACAATTTAAACATAATATTTTTTTTCCAACAATTTAAACATAATCTTTTCATCATATAGTGACAACATTTCAAATGCATGTAAGGAACTGTACAAAAGATAGAGACAAAAAAATAAGTGGGAAGAGGACAAGAGCACATGCTGATCAAGTTTGCCATGAACTATAGTGATAGACCTCCTGTATATTCTAGATGACTTAGGCATAGGTCAGAAGGAAAGACGTCAAGGATGGTTGTGTAGCTAACATAAAAAGTGAGCCATGGACACATGGAGGACAACATGGGAGGCTAATGGGACTTGGTTAGAGTTTATTGGGTATATATATATCTCTAAGATTTGAGAGAGAAATTGTCAAGGAATTTAATCATGGAGTAGCTTCCAGAGATATATAAAGCATCGAATGGTTAGGAGAAGCTTTCTATCTTTCTGCATGATTTCCTATTTCTTTGTTATAGTGTAAAGACAATTGAAGGTGAGTCTTGGCACAGGGTAAGGTTGCTGCCATGTGACCTAGAAGTTATGGGTTTAAATCTTCGAAACAGCCTTTTCAGTTGCAGAGGTAAGGTTGCATACATCTATCCCTCCCAAAATCCAACCGGTGGGGAGAGCCTTGTACACTGGACCACCCTTTAGTGTAAAGACAATAGTTTCACTCAAAGTCATGTCAAACCATCAAGAGGGTATTTCATTCCTGCCCAATGCCATAATATCTAGGAGGATAGACTGGGAGTGTTGCTTTCATGAGGACAAAACATTCTGGGCGTGAGGAGCTCAAAATTGCAAAAATATGTCTGGTCAAAACATATCTTGGATTCAATCTTAGTGAATTCAAGAAGACTATGATTTAAACAAAATAAAACAGCATAGGGTAATCAGTACCATCTTGAGTTGCACTCTGAAATTCCTAAAACAAAAGCTTCCTACTTTCAGTTCCAAACATCAGAACACTAAAGTTAAATAATTGGTCATTCCTGAAGGAGATAGAACATAGAGCATATGTTTAAGAAATCAAGGAGTAGATGATTCAATTTTCACTCACACGCACACACAAATCATGGCGTATTGGATGAAAAGAAATGTTTTATGATTAACTGGAAAGAAAGAAGAAAAAGTGCCTGAAGGTATTACAGTCTTGGGGTTCCATATTTTCCAGTTCGCTCTTCTTGCCCTCGGTCATTGGTGAACATGTTCGCTTTTCTTCTAGTCTAAAAAAGAATGGAATCTTATTTACTATGGAAAAAATGTAGAAAAAACCTTGCGGGCAAAATCAAGGAACTGGCATTCTATCGTTCGAGGAGGGGGGGATCACACACTTCTACTTCATATTGATGAAAATATTGTTTTTAACTGAGAATGACAGAACATGAAAAGCAAATCAAGAGAGAAGTGGGCACTCGTTGTCCTTGGAGCTCGTGAGTCGTGCCTGCAGGTATAGAGAGGGAAGAGGAAGAAGCTGAGCCTGAACATAAATGGCAGGAGCAGAGCCACCGAATAATATTAACACAGCATTAGGCAGCAAAGAGAGCACAAACTCCGAAGGAGAATAGGAACGAGACGCAAAGACGAGTTCAACAAAGTGAAGAAAGGGGCAGCCTTCAAGAAGGAGAAGACGACAATTACCAGGCGTCGACGACGGCAATGGCTTGATGGCCGGTGACGGTGAAAGGACAGCCAAACGAACACGAAGTAGGCCGATGGTGGAATTGTGATTTTCCTCTCGAAATTGATCCACGCTTCTTCAATCAACCCTAGGGTCGCTCCGTTTGGTACCGAGGAATTATTGGGAGGAGAGAAGTGGGAGTCAAAGTGGAGGTGGGATATGTTTGTTTGGTAGTCTAAAAAGTCGGTTCCATGGAATCTCCAATTACATCAAAATGGTTGGAAGGGGTTCAATCTAGAGCTAGGATAAGAAAAATGTATGTTTTTTTGATACTCGACGAGAGCATGCGGGTTATGACTAGCCATCAAAAGCTATTTTTAAAAGTTTAACTATTTTTCCTACGTTTTTTCTAAAGAAATATAATTAGTAAATTACAACAATTAAAATTTTAATTTATTAAATAAATGTTATTAACATTAAAGTCTAAACAACACGCATCAACATCAAACAAACACGTTCTCTAATTAATAAGCAATAAAGCACTGATGGTCTGATGCTGTGAATCCATGATGCACTAATGCGTGTCATATCTGAGCCGTTGATCTCCCATCATCAAATCTTGACCGTAAAATTATTTTATGGATACCTTAAAACAAGTTTAAAATTTTTGAAAGATTATTTTTTCAAGATCCTAAAATAATCTTTCAAAAACTTTTTCATTCTTTTTGTTGTCCAAAGTGCTACTAAGTCGGTATCAGGGCAAGGTTCGGATAGCGCATTTTAATAGTTGGCTTCATAGTCGATATTAGAACTAGGTTTGAGTATTGCATGATGTTACATTTTGTACTATATGATATTGGGTTTTAAAGACAAGTAGCAAAGCCGGTATCAGAGCCAGAATTTGGATAGCGTATTTTAATAGTCAGTATCAAAGCTAGGTTCTTGATAGCACATTTTAATAGCCGGTATCAGAACTAGATTTGGATATTGAATGATGTTTCATTTGGTCAGTGGCGGAGCCACACTAGTGCTTATGTGGGCGTGAATTCTTCTCTGGCTCCGCTGCTGCATTTGGTACTATATGATGTTGGTTTTTCAAAACTAGTATCAAAGTCGGTATCAGAGCCAGATTCTAGATAGCACATTTTAATAGCTTTTCATCGTTTTCTCACTCTCCGAATTGTGCAGCCACGCTCTCCGCTTTATGGCTTCTCAATTCTGTTGTACTGATTTAGGCGTAAGTTCTTCTCTTCCACCGGCGCTTCTCAATTCTCGATTTTGTTTTGTTGATTTGGGCGTGAATTCTTCTCTGGCTCCGCTACTGCATTTGGTACTATATGATGTTGGGTTTTCAAAACTAGTATCAAAGTTGGTATCAGATCCAGGTTCTAGATAGCACATTTTAATAGCTTTTCATCGTTCTCTCACTCTCCGAATCGTGCAGCCACGCTCTCCGCTTTATGGCTTCTCGATTTTGTTTTGCTAATTTAGGCGTAAGTTCTTCTCTTCCACCGGCGATTTTCATCGTTCTCTCACTCTTCGAATCGTGCAGCCACGCTCTCCGCTTTATGGCTTCTTAATTCTGTTGTACTGATTTAGGGGTAAGTTCTTCTCTTTGTGAACATTATTTACTCGGTCATTCAACACTTTTATCTCAATTTGAAATGATTTTAAATTTGTACGTGCAATTGTTTGTCAACCTGAAAAAAAAATGAAAAACAGAACTCTTCTTTTTTTTTTTTTTTTTGGAGGAAATAACTTTTGGGACGCCTTAATCCTATTTCAATTTTATGTACTTAAGTTATTAATAAGGTAGAATCAATTCATGAAATTTGTATATTCGTTTCAGGTCATAGCTGGTTTCTCTTCCTTCACCGCTGAAACATGGTGCTCATTGAGTATTTTGATAGCTTACGTTGATGTTGGAGCATTTTTGTTGGCAATGTTATTTCCTTCCGCGCGGCTCTAGTTCGTAGTGGTGGGAATTGTCTTACTGATTTTATGCATCATATCCATAATAGTAGCATACAAGTCCCCCGGCAGCCTTGGCCCCGGCCCTGACCCCAGTGCAGCCGAAACCGCCATCACCTGGGCCGACTGGATCACCACCTTGGCCGGCTGGATCACCACCTGAGTCATAGCTAGCCAAGTTTACTATGAAAGATTTTTCAATTCATTTACAGGACCTGCCTTTTTTGTGTTCAAAATAACAACATGGTGAATGATGATTTGGGCAAGATTGGTGAATACGAGAGAACATGAATTGATACATGTTTTCTTTTTCTTTGTTTCTAAGAAGTTAGGACCATATGGTTTTATGGCTTCTCGATTTTGTTTTGTTGATTTGGGCGTGAATTCTTCTCTGGCTCCGCTACTGCATTTGGTACTATATGATGTTGGGTTTTCAAAACTAGTATTAAAGTTGGTGTCAGAGCTAGGTTCTAGATAGCACATTTTAATAGTTGGTATCAGAACTTGATTCAGGTATTGCATGATGTTACATTTGGTATGATCTTAAAGAATCAACCTTTACTTGTGCGTTTTAATTGCCATAAATTTTCGTGGTTTTCTAATGGCATCACTTACCAGATACATGCTTGTATGGTGTGCAATACTAGTTAGTTCAATTGTCTTTGTTATTGAGCATCTCAATTCACGAATGATGCTACCACTTGTATTTCTTTGGATGGTGTTGGGTGTAACATTTAGCCGATCTAGGAATTTATTTCCGTCCATGCTCTTTCTTTTGATCTTTACAATATGTTTGTCTAATTGGGCCTCATCATTCAAGACTAGTACTAATTTGTCAAAAGTGATGTATATTTATTTTTTCCCTTGTCGTCCAAAGTGCCATTAAGCTGGTATCAGGGCAAGGTTTCAGATAGCGAATTTTAATGCCGGTATCAGAGCAAGGTTCTAGATAGCATTTTCATAGCTGGTTTCACAGTCAGTATTAGAATTAGGTATGGGTATTGCATGATGTTTTATTTTGTACTATATGATGTTGGGTTTTAAAGACCGGTAGCAAAGCCAGTATCAGAGGCAAGTTCTGGATAGTGTTTTTTAATAGTCGGTATCAGAGCCAGGTTTTGGATAGCGCATTTTAAAAGTTGGTTTCAAAGTCGGTATTAGAACTAGGTTTGGATATTGAATGATGTTTCATTTGATACTATATGATGTTGGGTTTTCAAAACCAATATCAAAGTCGGTATTAGAGCCAGGTTCTGGATAGCGAAATATAATCTAAGGATACGAAATATATGATAGACATAGAAGAAAGAGTTGAAAGATACACATTCATAATTAAGGCAAAGTTTAAAATTTACCATATAATCGTTGAGCTAACTACCTCTCATTGGTTTGTATGATTTAGTTAAAATGAACTTATAAATAGAACCGCAGGAGTAGTATTTACTATCGAGGGTATGTAAGATATAATTGACTTTTTTCTAGAAAAAATAAGAAAGTTAAATGAGTTATTTAATCATATTATATGTTATGTATCCTTAGATATATATCAGTTTATAAATTATAAAAAATGGTGTGGAGAAAAAATGACATGTATAAATATTTTAAAGTATTTTACTTATCTTTTTTAATATATACAATTTTTTTTTTAACTCTGTCCAGATGGATTATCTCTTAGCATAGGCTTACACCCTCCCGCCTAGTAAACTGCTACGTTTGCTTATTTTGATGAAAGATTCCGATACAGAAGAGCGTCAAAGCATAGAAAAGTTCTCATAAATTAAATTAAGAGAAATGAAAAAAAAGAATTATGATTTTAAATTAATCTTCGTGCATGTTTTTAGAAATTACGAGGCATATTAGCTTTCATATATATTAAAAAATCACGAGAATGATTAAAAAATAAAATAAAAAAGGGGGTCAAATATGCCCCACATGTGGGTTAGACACATTGTTTAGTGCGTAGAGCAAATGATCCAAGCTACAATTGACTTGTTTTTATTTCTAAATAATAGTACAAAAATAATTTATGCAACAAGTAAAATCCCTGAGGAGCTTAACACAATTTTTCTTCAATAATTTTTTTTTATTCATATACCGTAGACATGACTTTCCCCAGTTTGGAATATGACATCACTAACCACGAAGTCATTTATGGATAAAAGAGAATATAGAAGAAACTGGATTGAAATTAAAGCGTATCTGACTCTATATTGTGGTGCAATAAATCGATCGGTAGGATTAGATCATCAGTGTTTGAAGTTTCCAAATGCTTCTGGAGAGACCAAATTAAAGCTACAAGTCTAGAAAAGGCCAGGAGTTCACTAACATTTGTAGCCTAAAATTTGTGGACCATCCGACCCAACCTTTTTCTCCAGTTTCAAATATAAGTTAATTAAATTATTTTAAAGTATTTATATTTATTATTTTTTCTCATCATATGCCTAAATAACTTATTTAACTTCTTCAGTCTTTGAAAAAAAATCGATTATGTCATATATTTAGGACCGCAGGAAGTATTTTATTATTACCTAGTCCTAAATATAAGATCATTTGACTATTTTGAATGGGTTAAAGAAACTAATTATATTACTTTAAAATATTTTTATTTTTATCTTTTTATCCAAACTGATTAATGTAACTTATAAACTAATATAATAACACACAATATATTATATGATTAAATAACTTATTTAACTTCTTTAATCTCTCTAAAAAAAGTTAACTGGATATTATATTTACCAAAGGTAGTAGTAGTAGTAATAATAATAATTTTACCTCACTAATCGTAAATGAATCGAATGCAGTCAATAGGGGGAAAAAAATTCCATCTGATTTGAAGGTAAAAGAATTTAAATTATGCATTTTTAATTGACAGTTTTTATCAGTTTGATTGCATATCAACTAAATATACAAATCAGACATTGTTCTCAATCAGAGGAATGCAATTTTTCCCCCTTTCAAGTGGGTTCGATTCATTTTTTTTTTTTTTAAAAAAAGAAAAGAACGAAAAAGTTTTTGAAAAAAGCGAGTTAACGAGTGTATGAACAAAATTAAAGCAATGAAAAATTAGAGCTTTGTTAAAAGGCAAAGCTGCCACACGCCCACACCAATTTCCTGGAAACTGCCTACAACGCATCATCAATTGACTATGATTGTGTAGCTGACTGAGCTCACAGGATGATTCATTTAATTCGCCACAAAAATTTCAAAAAAATAAGCACGTGCAGAAATTAAGTTTTCATCCGACCATGTCCTATTGCTTGTATTAACTAGAAAAATGTCACACTCAAGTTTGAATTTCCACATACTAGACTTTTACCATCCCATCATATCAGTGGCGGACCCACACTAGTGCCTATGGGGTCAAGTGCAGACACAAAAATTTGAGAAAATATATATAATTTGAAAGTGTCTAATAATAATATATTTGGTTGGTGTGGTTGGTTAGAGCTTTGCACTTAGTCACCACCAGCCATCAGGCCGCTGGTTCGAACCTGCCCTATCCCTTTTATTTTTATTTTTTTCATATCTCCAAATCTCGCAGCCCTTATTTCCCTCTCGTCATTTTCACCTATCTCCAAATCTCCCAGCTCTTTTTTTCATATCTCCAAATCTCCCAGCCCTCATTTCCCTCTCATCATTTTCACCACTACTACAAAAAACGTCAAAAACGTCCTGAATTAGAGGCAATTAACGTCCTTTTTGCGAAGGACGTCTGACTAGGGGTAGTTGAAAAAATAATCTATAAGGCGTCCATGTTAAAAACGGGACGCCTTTTTTTAGCGTCCTACAATTGATTCGGGACGCCTTTTTTAGGGCGTCCTACAATTAAAAAGGACGTCTTTTTTAGAAAAAAAGGCGTCCGATTCAATTGCGGGACGCCTTATTTAAGGCGTCCTCAATTTAGCATAGGACGCCTAAAAAAGGCGCCCGAGTCTACATTGGACGCCTCTTTTAGTGGCGTCAAAAATCGGTTTTGGGCGTCGATTTCAAATCGGGACGCCTTATATTATAATTTTTTTTTTTTTTTTAAAAAAAATGTCCCTGTTACATTGATATAAAAGCGAAACCCGTGCAATAGAACAATGCAAATAAGACCAACAACAAGCAACAACGGCAAAAACCAACAACAAAACAAGGCACTTTGGCAACCGGCAAGTAGAGCGGGAATCGGGGCGGCCCGCCCTCTGGGGCCGGCTCTCCGGCCGGCCCTCCGGGGCTTTGAGATAAGGAAAACATCCGTTTTTCAAAGCCCTACCCGATAGTACCAGGGCCGGGCCGGCCTACGGGGCCTAGAAATTACTATTCCAAATTTTAATTATTTTTTAAGTTTTTTTTCAAAGAAATATAATTAGTAAATTGCAACCATTAAAATTCTAATCTATCAAATAAATATTATCAATATTAATATTTAAACAATATAAATCATCCAACAAATAAACACATTCATTAATTCGTAATAAAAAACAAGCCATTGTCCACAATTGCCTCACATAAAACGTAAGAAGCATTAAACTAAGCAACATTAAATAACTCAATAAAATATAAAAGCATACCATTATCATTGGCAATTGTCACCTTCTTCATCACTATCATCAATTTCATAGATATTTGATTGGGCTTCACTTTGAGCAGAAGGATGTGCTTCACTCTTTGACTAATTTTTTTTTTTTTAAAAAATGAAAATGCTACAGTAACAGGGCCTGCAGGGCCGGCCCGAAACCTGCGGGGCCGGCCGGGTAAGCCGAGGCCCACGGGGCCGGCCCTGCAGCCAATTTCAAATTTCAGCATATTTTTCAAGCCCGAGCCCTACGGGGCCGGGGCCTTTGAAGCCCGGCCGACGGGCCGACCTGATTTCCGCTCTACCAACAAGACCAACAACGACAACAAGGCACTTGGCAACCGAGAAAAATGCATATAAGAGATGCAAAAACCAACAACGACAACAAACAAACAACAAAGAAGTGACCAAAACTTTTAAGACCCAATAAGATAGATCAGTTTAGACCAAAACGCACTTGGCAACCAGCAAGACCAACAACGAGCAACAAGGCACTTGGCGGCCAAGAAGACCAACAACAAAGAGCAAACAAACAAAAGACAAGCTAAGTGACGAAAACTTTTAAGACCCAATAAGATAGATCGGTTTAGACCAAAACGCACTTGGCAACCAAGAAGACCAACAACAACAACAATGCACTTGGCGGCCCGCCAAGACCAACAACAACAACAAACAAACAATGCAAGCTAAGTGACCAAAACTTTTAAGACCCAATAAGATAGATCAGTTTAGACCAAAACGCACTTGGCAACCAAACAAGACCAACAACAAGAATAAGGCACTTGGCACCAAAGACGACCAACAACAAACAACAAACAAACAACGACAAGCTAAGTGACCAAAACTTTTAAGACCCAATAAGATAGATCAGTTTAGACCAAAACGCACTTGGCAACCAAGAAGACCAACAACAAAGAACAATAGCAAATGACCAACAACAACAACAACAAACTATTACTTAAACCGACCAAAAATTCAACTTTCGGCTCCGAGTTTCAATTCCAATACGAGAACAAAGATCACAAGAACAACAAAACTCTAAATGATTGATATGATTTAATTTTGGGGCTATTTACAAACGAGTTACCAATTAAAAGCGAAACCAAGACTATTAAAGCGAACAAGGCAACACATGATGTACATATCTATATGCGTTGAAGAAAATTTGCAGCCAAAGCGTCTCGAATCAGTATCAATCTCTTCCTCCGAGCACGGATCCAGGACTATCAACAAGCTATAAATTGGAAAACAACGTATAAGTTAAACCAATGAAGCGAATAAAATAATTAACTCAAGTAGAACAAAAAATATTATCATTTGAGAAACATAGAGCGATCACGTACGTTTTGAAAACCTGTAGTACGTCCGCTCGTAACGATGGTATGCATATAAAACATAACGAAGTATCCGCACTCAGAGTTCCCTGGTTGTTTTGGGCACTATAAATCAAAAGCAAATTGTTAAAACAGATAAAGGCATATCGAAAGCTACCATTGTGTCAATGAAATAACTTGAATTGAAACAACTTACTTTCAGATAAAACCACTTCGGTCCATACCGCTCTGGTGCTCAAAGAATCGATCTAGCCACCCGAATGCACTACATTAAAATGGAAATTAACAGACATGAAAACAGATCATATAAATGAAGAATCAATGATTTAGACAAAAATTTACTTACTTGGCAAACATAGATTTGATTTCATCGTTCGGCTTGCCACCTCTTAAGGGATCAAACCAATAACATGCGTTCTTGGAGGGACAAACAACACACAGGGTCCAATGACCACTACAACAAACACATTATAATATTAATTAAGATAAGAAAGGAATTTATTCTTAAAAATCTTAAATAGACAACTAAATTACGTACCCTTCAAGTATTGGGGCTAGATAACAACGATCATCTTACTGGACAATTGTAGTACCAACATAAAGCGTCCTTTTGGTTAACACACTACGAGCCTGGGCCGTGTTTATTGGACTTAAGAATCCATACAAATCCTTTCGGCCTTTACGGACGCATATGTCGTAGCGCATAACACTTATGATCGAAATAAAATGATAAGCGTTGTTAAGTATAGCAAACAAAAAAGATCAATGCAATAATCAAAGGGGGAAAAAACTTACATTATCGCGGCTTCAAGAACGACTAAATCTAAATCCTCCATATGCAAAAATTCGACAAGATCTTTTTGGTCAATTTGTAAACTCATAGGTCTTGTCTATGCCGACAATGCCAGGTTGCATCTTGAAGGAGAGATAGCTAATGTCCTTGTACATGGATCGCAGCAGTGCTAAGTGTGGAAATTTGCCCTCATCCACTTCATTCTATGAAAACATAAACAAACATATTATGAGTGAGTTACCAATGAAAAGCAAGTTCTAGTAATGTATTTCCTACCATTGGAGGTGTCGCCGCCATCCGAATAAGATGATTCGGCCAAAGGATGAACGATCCTATGGCCCTAGGCCTAAATCGGGAACCTCGTCATCTTGAATCGGGATGTCTGTTTTGTCTTCCCCCTCTCGAACACATTTCACGGTCACCTACGTAGGTCTTTTGGAATTTCAATATTATGGTGGGTGGTGTGATCCGTGTAAATAAGAGCATCGGCAACAATACGCGGTGTGGGACATCCAAATAGAGAGTGCAAGGTTGTCCTCTGTGGCGTGTGAGAAGGTTCGTCGAGATCAACATCCGGAGGGTGAAAACTCTCTTTCTGGCGGGGAAGGCTGGGGATTCACGAGTTGTATGTTCCGTATTGTCCTCGAATCCATCATAGTTTTCACTTCGGATCGTACTTGTTGCATGATTTCGTCAAATAGTCCCGCCCGAATTTTGGCTACAAGGCGAGGACTAGGGTTGTTATCGTCATAGAACCGTGAACGTCGTCCAAAATATTTTGCGGCTGTAACTCCCTAGGCTCCCCTCGAATGTTGTCGGGGTAATCCGGCTTCCCAATCGCCGTTGACAAAATGTCCATCCGTGAACCCGCGTAAATGAACCTTGGGAACTCTGCTCCTCAAGTGCATCAGCGTATCATAAGATGTTTCATAAATAACAACTAAACCCTATAATATGAAACAAGCGAGGCTATTTAAAATGTCTAATTTAACTACTTACAATCTTTGAGGCAACCTCGGCAACATCTGCATTTATGTACTTGTCGCCCTTCATCCTTGCGGCTTTCCATTTCTTGTGACGAGGAGGACGTTCGGGGGCTGGACAACGGTGGAAGGATTGGATTGGGAAGCTTCCTTCATTCTCTCTACTTGCTCCTCCATCATTCTCCGTTCCGGCTTTTACGTACCCACCACGAGACATACAATGCGGATACTTATTTGCCGCTTGTCTCTCTTTATTGGCTTGACTCATTTCCTATGACACGAAAACAATTAAAACTAAGTTGTGAAATAAAAGAAATGATATGAAATGAAAGAAATTTTAATTTTACAATAAACTCGGATTTTGCCGTGACGCCACAAACTCCCTCCAGTCCTCGAAGAAATATAAGGATATTTCGACATGGATCCTCGTTCCTCCTTTGCCCTCGAACAAACTTTTTAGTCGGCTTATTCTTGAAGTCTTTCCAACGTATATGGACTTCCCCATCCAATGCTTTTCCATTTCCTTAGTGTTAGGGACGTCGTACGTTTGCTTGCAAGGTAAAAGGAAAGATAATTAAATTTCAAGTAACAAGCCAAATGATACAAATGCAAATATATTGAAAGTGATGAACCAAAAGTTGTGCCCAAATCAAGCGCTTCGTTTTCCGGAACGAACTTCCAAGCAGAGATCACAATGGGAACTTTGCTTCGAGCCAAATAGCCTACATAGCTAATGAAATTGTCTTCCTCGGGCCAATTGGATTCAACTTGTCATCAAAGTCCACATGCAGCCTCTTTTTTTGACCGTCACGATGGGCCACTAGCGCACTCATCTCGTGTGCAACCTCTACCCCTTCTCACAACGGGCTCGCCACCTCTCTCACCTCACGACTCATCGAGCTAGAGCTAGACATGTTCCTGTTCATCAAGGACAAATCAATGTTAGATAGGTTATTAAATAGTAAACAGATTAATAAAATAAACTAAAATGTTAAACCATCTTAAGTTATGACATATTACTATTTCATAACTTAAGATCTTACTTTATATGGTTTCCAATATTCCTTCACAATGATCTTTTCTTGCAGCATCTTCTTCATCATCTACCAATTCCACATCACGCGTTGTAGGGGATTTGTTGTGAAAGGGGGTGTATCTTCAAGGTCGAAGGATTCTTCACCATACTGTTTTTTTACTTTGAAGTACAATGGACATTTTTATTTGTAGGGTCTGTAACATAAAACACTTGTTTCGCTGGCTTGCTAGAATGAATGGCTCATCTCTATGACCAACTCGTGAAGATCAAGCGAGACAACTCCAAATTGTGGATCTATTACAACAGCATTATTGCTAACCCACTTACATTTCAATAGAGCAACTTTGAACTTGTTGTAACTCATCTCCCATATTTCTTCAATAACTCCATAATAAGCCATTGATGCTAATACCGGGTTTTTGTCTTTCGTACTCGCAAAGTGCATGGATTCAGCTTCAACCATCACCCCACTATTTTGCATAGAACCATTGTCGTCTTGGCCTTTTGTGTAGAAGGTATACCCGTTTATTTCATAACCTTGCCAAGTGATGACTGAAAAGAAGGCCCCCGTGCCAACCACTCGATTGTATCCAACACTCCGGTCTCGTGCGATACCTTCTCCTCAAACCACTTTATGAACGTCTTCTTTTGCTCATGAGCTATTTGCATGTCATTCTTCCTTGGATTCTTATTCTTCAAACTCTTTCGTGATCATCAATGTATGGTTGAACTTCTTCCATATTATTCAAGATGTACGGGTGTGCTTGCAATACCTCTTCACGAACCTTATTCTTCGGTTTGATTCCTCGAGTTCCCTCGGTTATCCCCTTGTCATGCGAGATCGTATCATCGTCCACGATAGATAATCTTTACAAAAGTCCATAGCCTCTTCAACTACATATCTCTCAACTATTGAGGCTTCAGGGGCGATAAGGATTTTTAGAATACCCTTTTAAGATCTTCATGTATCGCTCGAAAGGGTACATCCACCTTATGTAAAGCCCGGACCCGCAGAGCGACCTCCCTTACCAAGTGCACTATCGGGTGCACCATTATATCGAAAAATGCGGGAGGAAAATGCATCTCTAGTTGAGACAAAATAATATAACCCTCATTTTCCAATTCATCCAACTTTTCAATGTCAATGACTTTGTTACGATAGCATTAAAGAAAATACACACTTTTGTTATAGTGGTTCGCACTTCATCTTTCATAATGCCCCTAATAGATACGGGCAATAGTTGTTGCATCAGCACATGATAATCATGGGACTTCATCCCCACTAACTTCATATCGTCCATTGAAACACACCTTCTCAAATTTGAAGAATATCCTTGTGGAACCTTAATGTCATATAAACACCCACACAAACTTTTTTTCTCAGCTTTTGATAGTGTATGGGCTACTAGCTCCATATATGCCTTCTTACCATCTTCTTTTACTTGTGGATGTAACCGTTCTCTTATTCCCATATCAACCATGTCTAGTCTCATACTAATTCCATCCTTAGTCTTTCCTGGTATGTGCAAAAGAGTACCGACAAGACTATCACAAACGTTTTTCTCCACATGCATCACATCAAGATGTGTCTCACATCAAGACTACGCCAATATGGAAGATCAAAGAAAATTGATCTCTTCTTCCATATATTCTTCTCACCCACAATCTTTCACTTTGCTTACCCAATATGACATTGATATGTTTCACCCGACTATAAACATCCTCTCCGGTTAATGCCTTTGGAGCCGTTCTATGCTCCGGTAAGCCGTTGAAACGCTTTCTTAACTTACGATATGGGTGGAATCTATCAAGAAACCTCCTGTAACCGAGGTAGACCGTTTTTTTTCGTGCTTTAGTTGATGGAAGTTTGTGTCTGCTTCACATATTGGACATGCTTTATGACCCTTGACACTGTACCCTGACAAATTTCCGTATGCAGGAAAGTCGTTTATCGTGGTAAAAATCATTGCACGCATCTTGAAGGACTCCTTCTTATATGCATCAAACACATCTACGCCTTCCTCCCACAAGTTCTTCAAATCCTCAACCAAGGGCGCCAAGTACACATCGATATTGTTCCCAGCTGTTTTGGTCCGAAATCATCATAGAGAGCATCACATACTTGCGTTTCATACATAGCCAGGGAGGTAAGTTGTATATTACAAGGAGAACCGGCCATGCACTATGGGTGCTGCTAAGAGTTCGATACGGATTGAAGCCATCTGTACAAAGCCCTAGACGAAGATTTCTTGGCTCACTACCAAATTGAGGAAACATTTCATCTATTTTCTTCCATTGCAGAGAGTCATAGGGTCTTGGAGATATTTTCCATCGGATATTCTCTCATCGAATGCCATCTCAATCGCCGCGTCGATTCACTAGTAAAGAGACGCTTAAACCGGGTATTATTGGAAGATACCACAATGCCTTCACGGGTTGCCTTTTTGTTGTCTCATCATCTCCGTAGAACCACCTTTCTTCACTTTGTATCGTGAAGTTTTACACTTCGGACAATTACTCGGGCCTTCATACTCATTTCTGTACAATATGCGGTCATTAGGGCAACTTGTGTATCTTTTTATACTCCATACCCATCGAAGACAAGATTTTCTTGGCCTCATACATACGATTTGGAAGTACATTATCGTCGGCAACATATCACACAACAATTGAAGCGGGACGTGAAACTACTATCGGTCCACCCAAAGTTGCCTTTAAGTTGATCAAATGTAAGGTCCCAGTCAACCGTGTATACTTAGTACACCCGGGGAACAACGGTGTCTCGCATCACTCCGCACGCTATTATATTCATGCGGTTGTGCAAAAGATTCGACCTCAACATCATGAATCATTCTCTCCATTCCATCGTCATCTACCTCAACTTCATTTTCGTGCGACACACTGGTACTTATTACCTCCTCACCATGCCATATCCACGTTGTGTATCGAAGGTTTATTCCATCACAAATTAGGTGATCCCTTATAGTAGGAATATCCCGTCGAACCCCATTTAAGCAATTAACACATGGACAATAATACATCCCTTTTTTGTAGCCACATTCCTTCTAGCAAATTCAATAAACTCTTCCACCCCATTCTCATATTCTTCACTAGTTCTCAAAGCATTCATCCAACTATGCCCCATTTTAATACCACCTACGACATTTCCACCAACACTCAAGTTTATATAATAAAAAACAAAAACGACATGCTTTTTTCTCTATCTTTTAAAAAAATTCTGCAAAGCATTTCCCCTTAAAAGTAATGCATCCCAAATTTTCAACAACAAACAATTTCGGCTTAATTCAAGGTGATTGAGAACAATATCATCCATTAAATGCATCAATTTCATCATTACAAAATAGAATTGATAGAGGGTTGAGTAACTACACTATAAAATGCAAAAAAGGGCTGAAATTGATAGACTATGCTCTTCTGGCATTATGCTAATCAAAATAACATACAAAGAACCCTACCAATATGGGAAATTGTAAAAATTAAAATTACGAGTACAGATCAGAAACCAACAAAACATCAAGAAAGCAAAGCCGAGCACAACAATATTGAAAGAAAGAAAATGCATAAACATATAAATGTGGATTAATGATTCAAGTCTTGTGGATACATACCGATGATCCGGAAGAATATGAAGTCTCTCTAGTTGTGGAAAGTAACTACTTGTCTACCTTTAAATTCTGGATCTTGGGCAAAAACCGATTGTATTAACCTATCAAAGAAAATAATTGAAGAATTAAGAGTAGAAGGAAAGGTTCTATTAAAAAAAATAAGTACATACAAACTCACATTCACTTGCAGAAGAACAAAGGAAACCAAAGTTAAACATATAAACAAAAAATGGCGTTTTGGTTAAATTAGTCAACTATGTGTGTGTGTGTGTGTGTAATTCCAATGTTAAAGAAATGACGTGTGTGTGCGTGTGTAATTCCAATGTTAAAGAAATGACGTGTGTGTGCGTGTGTAATTCCAATGTTAAAGAAATGACGTGTGTGTGTGTGTAATTCCAATGCTAAAGAAATGGCATGTGTGTGTGTGTGTGTAATTTCAATGTTAAAGAAATGGCGTGTGTGTGTGTGTGTGTGTAATTCCAATGTTAAAGAAATGTGTGTGTGTGTGTGTGTGCGCGCGCGTGTGTAATTCCAACGTTAAAGAAATGGTGTGTGTGTGTAATTCCAATGTTAAAGAAATGGCGTGTGTGCGTGTGTGTGTGTAATTCCAATGTTAAAGAAATGTGTGTGTGTGTGTGTGTCATAAGTACATACAAACTCACATTCACTTGAGTGGATGAATTCCAATGTTAAAGATAACCACTATATGTGTGTGTGTGTGTAATTCCAATGTTAAAGAAATGGCGTTTTGGTTAAATTAGTCAACTAATAGTTTGATGATTATCGAGAATTTTTTGATGATTAATGAGATTTTTAAAGTCATACGGTCAATATGTTATGTAAAAAAACTTATTAAACTCTGCAATTTTTAATTAGAATCAAAATCTTCTTTCTTTCGGAAGAATTAATGGGAATAATCAAAGGGAGGATAAAGGCTACAAATCGTGCAAAATCAAGGACGATCTTTTCGGGACACAAGTGCATGCTATATTTCACACCGAAAATGTAATTGTCACACTTAGCAAAAATCATACAGGTCTTTAAGAAACCAAAACATCATTCATTCATTTTTGTAATTATGCCCCAAACATGTCAACTTTTTCAATAGAAAGACATATACCAAACCAATATCTAATGACTCTCTCTATCTCTCTCAAAGAACCATCCTTGTCACCGAAATATGATCTTTGGTTATTGAATTCTTGTGGTGTAATTGAGTTCTATTATGGAGTCTTTTCACACTTTTTCCGGAAAAAAATATAATGTTGAGTCGAATATTTAGGATTCGGATATCACATAACCTCTTGTTATAGCAAAACAAATTTTTGAAAGGCAATTAAATAACATGAAACATATCTCATATCTTTGAAAGGCAAAATGAACAGACTGATATTATAGACATAGGCAAAATAAAGCCAAAAACTTATGTTCTGCATGTATCTTTCTACTTTACATAACATCTCTAAAAGGCATAAAAAAGAATCTAAACTGATAAGGACATGTTTCTTTTGGTTTGATTGTCCATTGACATTTGGGTGGATGATTGGTGGCAAAGGTTAGATTAAGGTTCCACTCTCATCTCAATGATGGACCACACAATGAGAAAGCATTACTTAAGAATTGAGATTAAAAAAAACAAAGAAATAACATGGACTCCTTGGTCGGATATCCTAGATGCAAATTTCAAACTAACACTTTCCATTTTCTTGGTTATAAACATAAATCCCGAAAAGAGAGTCAATTTAGTAAATGATCAATTGTTCTCACAGAGTGTTACCAATTAACCCTTTTCCAAAACAACTAATATATCATATTTTATATTGTTGAATCCTTTCTTCCAACTGTCCGCAAATTATTTGTATCTTCCAAGGCCTTCAATATATAACATAGTTATTAATTTCAACAATATCCACCGGTTCAAGTAACAATCTTGCAAAGTACGGACTCAATACCAATCAATCAAATATAGCGAGATAAGCGAGATCAAATGTAAGCGGACTCAATACCAATCAATCCCATATTCATTAAGAAGAACTGAAGAGTGCACTCAAATGTAAGGTTTTATAGGAATTCCTTTTTCGATAAGCGAGATAAGCATATCATGACCATGGCATAACAACTTAATAGCTATAAATAATATCAATAACAAAGCATAATAACTATAAACTAACCTTTTTCGGATCCCATGACGAGCTTCAAGTCCATTAATTTTAATTACAAAAGAACCCTACAGTAAAAACAGTAGCAGTAAGAAGAACTGAAGAGAGCACAAATGCAAATCCCATTATACTGTACATTACACACGACGAAAAGGTTTTCCTATTTTTTCTCTAATCATCCTTTATTTTCTCGCACATGTCTCTTTTCGTTCCATAAGAAAACTTTTCCCCGCATTTCCACTATTACCATGTTTTCTTCTCTTTTGTTCTCTTAACATTTCTTTGATATTTTCTCAACAAACAAATTGAGAAAGATTTAGAGCACATGGGTCTTTGTTGTTTTCAAAGATAACACAATATGCAAAGATCTGGGGTCATGAACCATACATATACATACGCTAGACCTGGACCATACGCAAGGAACGAGTCACAACTAAAAAAAAAAAAAAAAAAAAAAAAAAAAAAAATCAATGAACACGTTTCTCAACAAGCAAATTATTATTCGGGTTTAATAAAATCAAATTATAAGTATATTTAATAAAATCAAAAACTAAGACTAGTCTTACTTGTTGATGTAGTAAATCTGCTTTAGTTTCTCTTTGTCAAAAACTGAGACATGCATTTCTTCAATCCTCAGTCCTCCTGCCCAGTCTTCAAATCATGAATAGGAATTCTGGGTCCGAGCTTGTGGGTTGTGGGCACCGATGGAGTATGGACGACGGAGTCACGGAGGTGAGTGGCGATGGACTTTCGACCTTCCGGATCTCGCACTCTCGCTAGGTCATGAAAGATTGAAGGAATTGAAGAGAGGAATTGAAGGATGTGAGTAGTAGACGGCGGTTTGGGTGAGCGCAAGAGAGGAATTGAAGAGTCGCCGGGCTTTGATTTCCGTTCATCGATGAGAATGGAGAAGACGGTGAGTGGTGGAGAAGAGTGATGGAGGTGACGGTGGCTTGGGTTTGTGGGAGACGGTGGTGTGAGGGTAGTGGAGAAAGGATCGAGGGTCTGAGATGATGAAAGGCGCTGGAAGTGATGAAGGTTGAATATGTGGCCGCCGGATTGTGTGGAAGCCGCGCCAAAGCACGATGCGAATAGGGTTTTTTTACCGCTCTGTCAAAACGCTCGTGTTTTGGGAAATAAAGGCGTCTGAATTACCTTTCGGGCGCCTATTTTGAATCTTTGATGCCCGATTAGTAATCGACGCCTTTATTTGGATCATTAAAATATTGGCGTCCTGATTAACATCTCAGGGCGCCAATATTAAAACATTGGCGTCCTGATTAAAGGTTGGGGCGCCTAAACTAAAAAAATTGGCGTCCTGATTCCTAATCAGGACGCCAATATTAAAAAGTTATTTTAATCCAATCAATAATAACACCCACGGCGCCAAACAAAAATTTCTCATATACCTTTCCCGCTCTTTGGGGTTGATTTTGAGGCGTCCTGATTTTATTACCGAAAAACCAAATAAAAAATTCCCACATATCTTTCCCGCGTTTTTATGAATGATTTTTAGGCGTTCTGAAACAAATATAGGACGCCAAAAATTAATTATATTCAAAAAAATTAAATCCCATGGCGCCAAACAAAAAATTCTCATATTTGCTATGGCGCGAGATGATAATTCTCACATATTAGGCGTCCCGGAAAAACATTAGGACACCAAAAATCAATTTAAGAAGTCCGATCTCTAATTCGGGGAAGTTGAAGGCTCGCCTTCCTTGCAAAAAATTACAAGAATGCCACCACCTTCATTTTTTACTTCCTGTTTCTTAATTTGGAAGTCTTTTAGGGTAGTTATATCCAATTTTTGTAGTAGTGCACCTATCTCCAAATCTCCCAGCTCTCATTTCCCTCCGTCGGCCGTCGCAGATCAAGAGGCAACTAGCTTTTGGTTCTGGCACCATCCGGTTACCAGCTCTAGTCTCTCAGGCCGTGACGACGTCCTCCTTCGCGAGCTTGTATGATTTTGGACTTAAATTCCAATGCCCAATCTGAGTTCAAGCACGGCTCTCCTTGTGGTGGAACCACGCTAATTGATCAGGGCTTCTCCGTTACCTCTCAGAGCTCTCTGCACTAAACTGTGAGTTCGTAAGTTTCGAAGTGTTGTTTGATATATCTAAAGGATAGATTTTAAGAAATTACTTGTGTGGGAAAGGGAGGAAATATTTCTTTGCGAGTTTGTGCGAAATGTTGTATCGAGTGCTATGGCCAAGGCGGGTGATAAGGTCATGCTCACAAGGTGTTCGAGAGAATGCGTAGATGGGAATTATGTGTAGGCTGATTTTAGTGCCCTTTGAATTTTTCATTTGATTAGCTAAATTTGATATGGCGTGTACAGAACTCAATATCAATGGCAGGCTACATTGCTAGTGAGGCCCTGTTTTCTTCGTCCTTTATGATCATCCTTCTGATGTGAAGTGTACATTATAACCTGTGACATCAAGTTTAATTCCAATGGCATGAACTAATCTTCTATGTTATTTCTCTTTATGTAGGACAAGGAGGAATGAACCAACTACAAAGGGGACAATAATATTTGATGCAAATGGCACAATTACGCTATCTCCGTGAATTTCTAGTAAGAATGGTGTTGCTAAGCAAGCCTGTTATGGTTAATTTTTTGTTACAAATTTCCTATCAACAAAGCGATTCTTAATGCTCATTAAAATTGAATCTTTCTGTGTGTTTCAAGTGATCGCCGAGCATAATAACAACAACAATAATTGAGTCTGATTTTTAGTTTTTTTACACAATAACAACAACATGAATTTATGGCTGACTTTAGGAAGAATTTATTGCTGAATTTATGGCTTCTTGATTATGTTTTGCTGAATTTATGGCTGAATTCTGTTTTGCTGATTTTATCTTTGGAATTGAGAATCATAGCTTTAGTTGCTTAGTGTCCCTGTATGAAAAAAGATACAATCTTATAGGTTTCAATAGAGGAAGCATTGAAATGAACTAGTTTATAGGTTGCAACATGTTCCCTAATCTTGTCAAATTTTTGTTCTTCCAGAAAATGTCAATGATACCTTTTATCCTCCTTAAAAAAAATTTCGGGGGCCCCCCAAATTCCATTACTAATTGTACACCCACAAATTTTAAATCCTGGGTCCGCCATTGCATCATATTACTACCTTCAATTCTTAATATAAAAACGAATTGACTTTTTTTTTTTTTTAGAAATTAAGAAAGCTAAATAAGTTACTTAATTATATCATATGTTGTGTATCATTAAATTATATATCAATTTATATATTAGATAAAATAGCTTGAAGAAAAAATAATAAATATAAATATTTTAAAGTAATTTAATTAGTTTTCTAAATATCTTTTAAAATCAACTCTATGTTCTATTTAAGACCGAAAAATGACCTTTTTACCTTCAACTTTCATATTAGTCACATTAAGTCTGTAGGTTAGTGTTAATCACGTGTTATTATTGTTATTATTATATATATCACTACATATGTATTGATGTTTGCAAGAATATAATGATACATGTTTTGATGATAAATTTTCTTAATGTGATGATACAATTTGGAAAATAAAATGCTCTACTAATTATTTAGAATATAAAATTAATTCAATCAAGGGTGAAATTCAGCTCAATGAAACATGTAACACGTGAAATATTAAAATATTCGGGTGGTGTTAAATCCCCAAATTAAAGGAAACATGAGCCCAACTATCGTAGCTATCAATTCTAGCTCTGCTTTATTAAAAGCCGTGCTGCTTTAGAGATGGAATTAAAACTTCATTAATTCATATTACTTGCATTGAACTTTAGAGATGGAAAAAACTTCATTAATTCATATTAGTTACATTGAGTACTTTACGATAAATAGACTGACGATGGAGAATATTTCTCTTTATTTTTGATGAGGTACTGGGTTTAAGTTTGAATCCGATCTATGTTAATATGTTTGTGCGAGTTTTTAAGCCTGAAAAACTTGAACTTGAGGAATTTGAAGGGGTGTGTTTAATTCAGTTTAAATTAACTTTAATATCTTTGTTGAAAAGAAATATATTATTTAAAAATATTTATAATCATAAAACGTTAAGAAAATAAAATACATATCCCATCATGAAATGCTGTAGGAACCAGACATGATAATATTCGTGGATTCCAAAAAGTTTCTAAGGTATTGGAAAAATGGGAGGGGATAGATTATTTGTTGGAATCATTAACTGAGATTCCAACAACTTTTGCACTTGTCAATGAACTAATGTTAAGAAAATGGGAACAAACAAAAGAAAAATTGTAATACCCGGATAATTATCTATCTGGAATACTATATTTTAGCAAATAATACCTATTTGGAAATAGGTGAATATGTGGTTTTAAAACCTTGTAGGATACTTATTCTATTGTCTAGGGAAATTTCTAATGGAATTAGAGGGATTAAAGTGTCAAAATCCCTAAATGCAATTATGGGCCATGAAATGCCCTGAAAATATTATGATAAATCCCAAGAGGCAATAAAATATTTATTGAAAATTAGAAAGTATGTTGTCTCTAATTTTAGGAATTTTTGGGATTATTTCCCTTGAAAAATAATGAGGCAAAATTGAATATAATTTTGGGGAGCATAAGTTGCCCCATGATTTTTAATATGATATGTGGGACATAAAATACCAATGTCAATGAAATAGTTGTGAGAAAATGATTAATCCTAATTAAGAAAATTAACAACAATTAGTGGGCAATTAAATTTGCACTAATTAAATGTTTAAGTAATTCTTCAAAATTCATCAAGAGGCAAATTAGAAAGCATTAATTAGAGAATGTCTTAATTTAAAAATGAAGGGCCTAAAGAGATGAAATTAAGTTTGCTAATAATACTCTAATAGCCTTGATTAAATAGCAAATCACTTAACCTGTGACATTTGCAATAAAAGGGACAATTAAGCACATGATTAAGGGAATAATTAGGCTTAATTAAATCAGCCCCTAAATTCATGAGAGAGATTAACAAATAGAAGGCCAAGATTTAATCTAATAAAGCTAAATCTAAAGGTTCTAATTAATTACACAAGCAAGCTAAATCCATGTGATAATAGGAGAACCAATGAGAAGCTTGAGTCTTTAATTATTAGAACACAAAGGAAACAAAATTCTTGGGCCAAAGAGGAGCACGGTTAGCTTGGGTGAAAAGGAGGAGAATAATTGTATTTTAATATTGTCTAAAAAAAAGCACATGAGTTAAAAGCACATGCAAGCATTTAATTAGGGGACAAATTGGAAGAGTGATAAATGGGATCACATGGCTTCATTAAGGGAAATGGAAGAGGATAAAGAGAGAGAAAAATTAAATTAAAGCAAATTGGATAATGGTTTGAAATCCAAAAGAAATATCGATGTACACAAGAAAAAACTCAAAACAACAAATAAAGTGAGAATTTATACAAATTTAAATAGTTGTGAAGAAGTAGGAACCCTTGGAGGAAATATAAGGACTTATCTTGAATCCACATAATTTAACCTCGAAAGTAAGCCTAGTAAAGGCTATTTTTGCAAACGTTGAAGAATAAGCTTAGTACAACCGAGGAGTCTAATTAGACCATAAACTGGATATCCAACTACCGATCAAAAAGCATACTCAGAATTTAAAAGTATTAGTGCTTGATCAAACAACCAAAAACGGATTTCGTTAAAGTAAAACCGAAGACTCAGTTGGAAGAAACTTCTTCATTAAGTATGGGTCCAATGGTTAAGATTAAAACTTCTTTACTAAGTTTAAATCCAAGGGTTAAGGTGAGTGTTGGTCAAATTTAATTGCCACTTGTGTCCTTAGAATTCTCCTATAAATAGGAGGCTCCTCTCTTCATAATCTTCACACCAAACTCAACCAAAATAGGTGAGTTTTAGAGAGCAAGAGTAGAGAGAAAGAGAGTGGAAAGCATGAAGGAGGAGGAGGTTCTTCAAGGGTAAGCTTCCTTGTTCTTGAGTTCTAGTTTTAAAGTCATAATTAGTTTATGTTTGATCTTTGAATCTTCCAAGTAGTTTTGATTTCATGTTTTTATGGTTAAATAAGTCTTAATTTCGAAAATATGATAGAGAATATGATAGAGCAAAATTCTTGGAAGTTGAAGATCAAAGTAGAGGAATTCTGGCAAAATTTTTGGTGAAAATTCTGGGCAAACAGCGAAAGAAATGCTAATATTTTATGTTGAAAATGAAGCCCATAAATCACGAAACTTTCCAGAAATAAATTAGATATGTAAGGCTTTCCAAATATATATAATATGTACCGTTTTGATTCCTGTACAAAGAAATACAATCAGTTGAAGTTAGGCTATTTTTCTGGACGAAATTCTGGGCAACGTTGTGAAAGATGAAAACTGAGAATTTTTCATAAATTCTGGGTATATAAAAGTATTTTTACTTGAAAATAGACATCCTAAGGATTCCGGGGAATTTTATGGATCCTCGTTTCGATTTTTCTAGAATTAATTATGATTTTTCAAAGTTGATGCAAAATCTGCCCAGAAAATACTGCACTGCGTTTTTAAATAAATGTAAGGGCAAAATTGTAAATAAAAAACCCACCAAGGGTAGAGAGGTAAATAGAGGTGAAAATATCCCTTAGGATATTATTCTAAGTACTATGGTGATATGTTAGGATATACGGGAAGTCCGGGGTCAGATCAAAGAGTCGGACATATTGCTAACTACACGGTGAAAGGTACGTTCGCATCGTAACACTAACTCGATGCTTATTGTATGCTTATATGTGATAGACTATTTCATAGAGTCATGGACAGGACTTTGTCTTGGGTCATGCACCGTGTCTAAGACTCGTCTTAGTTCACCGTTTATACACTCGCCTTTGTTTATACGGGTTACGTCTTGGTAATGCCGTTGAGTTTTCCTAGCGCCGAGGACACGGATGTACACCGTGGCACCGGTGAATAGTGCAGACCGTAATAACATTCATATGCGGTGGCTGTGTTGTTATTACTTTTACATATGGTATGTGCTATGTACCGTTGATATGTTAATCTTGCATCTCTTTGTGTGCTTATGTATTGATTACCGCGTAATGTCATGAGATAACCGTCATCCATATACTGTATTACTTGAGCATGAGGTTAACCGTTACCTGAGGTTCAATGGGCATTGAACCTCAGCTCTTAACATAGCGTCAGGGTCAAGAGGACCGAGGATCGAGGAGAAAGGCAAGCCGCACGCATAGGGACTCCGCTGAAGACTTTCTTTTATTATTTACTTTGAAAACACTCGGTATAATGTACCGCTACTGTAATCAGCCAGACTTACGGCATTTTGAATATAAATATCAGTTACTCAATCGCTCCGATGCTCTACTCTGATGAAAAAAATATATACTGCTTTTGAAAACGGGATGTTACAAAAATAATAAAGGGAAAAGATTCTTCAATTAACGCAAACTCAAATAGAAACAAGAAATAGAATTGATGCCACATTTGTTGTCAGGAGCATGGTAGTTAAAAACTCATTTTATCACTACGATTTTACGTTTTTACGATTTTTTTCATTAAAACGATTTTACTAATTTTCCAAACGCTTTTAAGTTTTTACGATTTTTTTATGATTTTACTACGTTACGATTTTACGTTTTACAATTTTTCATTCTCCTTCTATTTTCAGGTAAAATCTACGTTTTCACTACCATGGTCAGGAGTCGAAAGCTGTCATTGTCTTTGGATGGTCACAATTTCTCACAAGTCACGAGAGGGATTTTCATTTAACTTATTTTTTTTTTAAAAAAAGATTTTATTTATTTATTTATTTTTTATGGTGGTTTCGTGAGCACTTACGCAACTTACGCAACTATAACCCATCAAATCGATAATAATTAATTTATCTTTTCAAAAGAATCCCATGAGCGAGCAATCCACCAGCCTACCTCTTGAAATTCCAAATAAGCCAGGGAATACACAAAATTTACATGCCCAACCTCTTCATCACTGAAAGTACTATTATTATTAACTTATTTTAACCAATTTCATTACATCCCACAAAACCAAATATTTGTTATGAGTGGTGAGACTGTCCCATTCAATAGTTTAGCGTTTTAAGAGATGAATTATCCTTGGACATGTACTTATAATATTGATGGAGTTTGATCCTTATAAAGAGGGTTAAGCACGGAGGATTCTAGTGTTATTGGCGGGTATATTTGAATTTTGAAGAATTAAAAAAAAAAATTATACTTTGGCATGCTTATTAATTATTCTTTTTCCCATAACAAGTAAATTAGGTGAGAGATAAGGAGGGAATAAACCTCAAGAGAGACCATGAGAATGGAGTTAGGTGTGTGGTGGAGAGGTAAAGCATAAACACACTACTATATATTGTTAGACAAATCGATTAATGCGTAAGAGATTAGATTAATTAAATGTGAGTGTGATTTGTTTCTCACTATATATATATAATAATAAAGTATAGACAGGATTATATTGACTATATGCAAATAATCCAAGTCTCTGATATGACTCTGATGTCTCTGGCGGCTAAACGAGAGAAAGACGCAGTCACCCGGCGGTTTCATCTATCCAAAATTGTCTAAAAAGCATATCCACTAATTCCATTTGCATATAATAATAATAATAATAATTATCCAAAAGTATAAAAAAAGAGAAACCACGCGAAAGAAACATATAAAGATAAAGATATTATTTGAACAGCTGGGTTCGAGTGAGTGACATGAGATTAAAGAAGACGAATATATATGTGTACACAGTATACACAGAGAGATCAGAATTCAGTGCATTCATATATATTGAGTTGCAGAATTTTGGAAATTGTAGAAAGCAGTGAGGACCCATTAGGGTTTGATGGCTATTAATTAATGCTGAAAATATTATTGGCGTATATATAACGTGCATGTGTGTGTATCTCTAGGGGCTGAGTACACCAGTTTCGCCAGAGAATAATTTAAAACTTTGAAAATAAATTATAATATATCTTGCCCGCACTAAAAAAAAATTGACTTTTGTCGCCGCTGAAAGTCTAAAAGTCGCCACCAAAGGTGTTTCAGCGGTGACTTTTAAGTCGCTTAGAAACGGCTGTCGCGGATACTTTTGGCGGCGACATTTGACAATCGTGACGACAAAAGTCGCCACCGAAAGTCACAATTTTTTTGAAAAAAGTGTTTCAGCGGCGACAAAGTCGCCACTGAAAGTCTCAAATTTTTTTTTAAAAAAAATTAAATGGCTATTTTTTTTAAAACAATAACCTAATAGTAGAGTATTCAGTCCAGATTCCACAAATGGATGAATGTGCATGTTCAGCAAGTTTGCAGATAAGCAAAAAAATTACTGCATGTAACAAATACTGAAGTCATCACCTAACCTCATTGTAACTAGTTCTTCCCTTGCTTTCCACCTTCTCACACACTGCAGAGAAAAAAATAAAATACTATGTAAACAAGAACATCAACTGCATAAAATTAATGACCAAAACTCTCAGTGTTAATAGCAAAAGCATATAGAGTACTACAAGTTTGCAGTTATTGAAGCACACAAAATGTAACTCAGCAAGGCCAACATTAAAAACAGGAACAAAAAGGTGAGATGGATATATTATAAACCTTGCATGCTAAATTGGTGGAGCCTTCTTCCACTCTTGTCACCTCCAACAGCACGCTGGCCTCTCTTTTTCTTCTTGCTACTATTCAAAAACTAAGAATAAGTAAGAATTGAATAATTGGGTAAACAAAAAACCAAAAAGCATAAAGAGATTTGTAAACCACATGCATATAATTGACACTATCAAGAATTAATTAAAATTCATATCCAGTATCTAATTCCAAAACGAGAGTAAATGTGTGAGCACATGCATTGCCTTGAACCATGTTCAACAATGTAATCTACAACAACCTTGAAAAGGAAAGCCCCAAAGGCCCAGAGCATTTATAAAAACTAGACACTCACTGTAACCCCATAGAATAAAAGAGAACTCACGCAACTGCTCCCTGAGATCCAGCATCATCACCATGGATGTCAAGATGGTTTAGTCTTAGAAAAGTGTTATCACAGGCTGGTGCAGCCATAGATAACTGATATCACAACTGCTAGAAACTGACATAGATAACTGATATCACAACTGCTAGAAACTTCCTAAGAAAACATAACAGACTGCATAACACTTTAAAAGCATAACTGCATAAAACATCCCAACTGACACTATTTGCCTTAACTAACAGAAATGAAAATAATCACGTACAGTATTTTTGTCTAAGAACATCTCTGCGTCTCTTTTTCATTTTCCCCCATAAGAGATAGTAAGCAAAGCCAAGAAGTAGCCCCGAACCGATAATAGAAACCACAACTATCACAAGTGTTGTTGGAGATGATTGGCCTTTCTTTTTTACTGTTTAAAAGAAGTAATGAGGGAGGCTAGGTTTCAGAATTTACTATGTAACAGAATATGGAAAGCATCATCATGAATTAAAATAGGATAATTAAAAGTAGGGTAGTACAAATAACTCAATAAATTTGAAATGCAACATCAATCAAATCCAGTTGGGAACAGTAGAAGTAAAAATATGGAAATGTCAAGTGGGGTTGATTTATTGATTATCACTACAAGAAAATATCATATTTGCGAGGGAACAAATTCCGTCGCAAATTTTGGACAATTTGCGAGGAAATGGTTTTCCCTCGCAAAAGGTGATTTTTGCGAGGGAATTAAGATTCCCTCGTAAATTGTACGAAATTTTGCGAGGGACGCAACATTCCCTCGCAAAATGACCAAAATTTTGCGAGGGATAAACTACTCCATCACAAAATGTGGCATTTTGCGAGGGATAGCATATTCCCTCGCAAAATTGTAGACATTTTGCGAGGGAATCATTGTTCCGTCGCAAATTTTGTGGACATTGCGAAAATGGGGAAATTTCCCCCAATTTTTTTCGCAATTTTGCGAGGGAACATGTGGTCCCTCGCAAAATTGCGAAAAATTGGGGGAATTCCCCCAATTTTTTCGCAATTTTGCGAGGGAAGAAGGGTTCCTCGCAAAATCTGCCCATTTTGCGAGGGAACCTCTATTCCTCGCAAAATCGGCAGATTTTGCGAGGGAAAATTTGGTCCTCGCAAAATTGCGAAAAAAAAATTGGGCGGGACATTTCCCCAATTTTTTGCAATGTCCACAACCTTTGCGAGGAACGATGATTCCCTCACAAAATGTTCACAAATTTGCGAGGAATATAATTTCCCTCGCAAAATGCTACATTTTGCGAGGGAAAATTTGGTCCTCGCAAATTTGTGAACATTTTGCGAGGGAATTTCATTTCCCTCGCAAAAATTGCACATTTTGCGAGGGAAACTATATTCCCTCGCAAAATAGTATATTAATATATATATATTTTTTTGTTAAATATCTCTCCAAAGGCGCAAGGCAATTAAAACAAAAAAATTCAAGTCTCTCACTCATTTCTCGCCTCTGCTCGACTAAGTAGCATATTGATTCAAATCAAGACAATTTTCTTCTAAAGAATAATATTTTGAAATATATTGATAAACATTTGTCTTATAATTAATATATATATTATTTCTATATATCTTCCTTTTTACCATTTAATCAAATAAATATAATAGAACATATGACATATTTTTTTAAAATGTAAATTAATAAAAACCTTCATAAGAAATATATCAAGAAATTATAAATGACATGATTAAAAATGTTTAAATAAGCGAATAATTATTGCTACTAAATGGTAGAATAAAAGCTTTTGAAATCATGAACTATATGACCATTGTAATCTTATCTCTAATTTATAGTTATCTCAACTTGCGATGTTGTCATGGATTATATCTAAATGTCGCTTAGGGTTAAATGGTAAAAGGTTTGAATTTATAGAAAAATGTCGCTTATACATGAATTATATATGTTGCTATCGTCGATGGAGGTAAAACGTGATTGAGGACGATGAAGTTTTACCGATAAATGCAAAAGGCAAAGGTTGGAAATGAGGATTATTTGAACCGTTAAGTTAGCACACACTTGTGAAATTCAGAAAAGAAGAAAAAATTATTTGAAACGTTTTCTTGATTAATCAAGGCATTTGGTTAGAAGTTTGGCACAAATTGTACTTATTAGCAGTTCTATCATTTTGGCCCATGGTTTAGTTACCTTTTATGTGAGCCTAACTCCTCACACTCGCGACATAAGTATTTGGAGCCCGCCACGTTACCTTTTCCAATGCACTCTATCCATTTTGATCTTACCAACCACTATTCCTTTTTTTATTACTCGTTTCTGTTTTTTCTATTAAACCCATTTATTTAATTTGATAATATTACAAAATTTTAGTTAAATTAGTTAACATGATACTATATTTTTTTTTTCCCTAAAACACTCATACATCTTTCTTTATTTCTTATTCCCTCTCATACACGATAACAAGTTGATTGTGTATCAATAGGGATAAAGAAAAAAATTGACCAACATGAAAAAAAGTACTCCCTTCGGTTTAAAGATAAGACAAAGCTTTTAGTATAAATCATACCGCAAACTTTATCTTATATTTAAAATCGGAGATAATAATATATATAAGATCAATATCAATTCTTCAATTAGATCCTATATTTATGATTGAAGACACTACTTACTTGTATTGGTCACAATTCAACTATCAATAAGTTTTAATTCCACTAATCAAATTAGCATGAATATCCGTTTAGGAATTAGTATTTGGTCACAATTGAACTATCAATAAGTTTTAATTAGTTTAAATAGTTTGATTATGAGAAAAAATCTTGCAAAAATTAAATAATCCACATCAAATACTTTCTTAAATATTCCTACAAAATTATGAACCAACAAATGCTCTAACATGATTCTAACTACTTGATATTTAATTATACGAAATCAAAATTAATAAATAATGTGCTGCGATTTATCCCATCTCAAGTGCAAATATTTATTTATTTAGATTGAAATGATTTGAATCTTAAACAAAGTCAAATGCTACTCTATCTTTTCCACCTACCTAAATGCAATATACACTTTCTAATCTCTATTATGAGGCACTTTTTAGAAGGAAAGCGTGACCCTTATTTTAAGTTATCCATTGACTATTAATGATACTTTTCAAGATTTCTTTTACTTAAGTTAGAGGATCATACTTTATCATTTTGAGGGGCCAATGTACGTACATTGCATATATAATTGTTGGGATCCGTACAACGCAGCGGATTAAAATTTCTACGAATCCCGTCCCGAGGATCACTCAGGCGCGTTTAAATCAAGGCTAGGGAATCCGGATATTACCTTTTAAGAACTCGTTCGTGGTTTCTTCCTCGTTGAACAAAGTGGGCTACCTTCTCGATCAGTAAGACGACTCTTAGAATCCTCTTCCTCTACTGGTATCCACACGAACAATCCTCGTACACGGCTACGGCAGCGTGCTAGCGCCTCTTGTGCGTCTCTCTCTCAGTTTTCACTCTAGGGTTTCTCGCGGCTTTTTAGAATACGCTCGACTGAAAGTCCCGTAGGTTTCTAAAACCTGTTCGGCGTATTTAATACAAAATTAATCGTATTAACTTTTGAATTCAAACTTTAGATCTGGATTAAATATATATTAATTAAATCTATCCGATAGATCTAATATAATAATATTTATTTAATCGAATTAAAAACAGATCTCGAAATTTCGATTCAAATCTAGATTAAAAAATAGTTAATTAAATCTATCGATAGATTTAATCCAACCTATTTATTTAATCCAAATTTAAAAGCTTTCGATTTAATTTATCTCAATAAATTAAATCCGAGAAATGATATCTATCTATTTATTTAAATCGAGATACTAATATCTCAATTTAAATTAAATAGACAATAATATCTTTATTCGAAAATTAAATGAGATACAATATCTCAGTTTGTTTTAGATATTTAATTTATCAAATAAATTAAACATAAAACAAATAATATAATAATAATATTTTAATCTCAATTAAATAATATCATTATATTATTTTTCGAATTTAAATATATATATATATATATATATATATTTACCCTGCATTAAACTCGTATTCATTAATCTCGATTAATCTCGAGATTCAATGAACCCGGACACTTTTACCCGTGTTGGATTATTCTTGTGTGCGACCCTGCAGCCCATGTGAGATTGGCAGTGGGCCAACACTGTGTCAGCCCACAAATCGCAAGCGGCCTCTAGCAAGACATTGCGACTACCCAACTCACATGGGGATCGATGACACGATACACCTATCGTACAACCATGTCACGTCCCTTTTGTCATGCGATAATTTGGTCAAGGATGAGGCATGGATAATGTCAACTTCCTTTTCTTGACCATTACTTTTCGATTCTCGAGTTAGTCTAATAAGTGAAATGGAAACTCCTTTCCATCACAAAGACGGCCGTACATTTCTTAGACTCACTCATCGAGGGGCCCAAAGATATCTCTCTACAAATGTGAGGGACAAATTCCATCTTGACCATTCACATCCCTCCGCATGAAAACCACTCGATCCCGATCCTAGCCTTTATCATCACCGGTCAAAGGTGACTTTTGACTAGGTCAAAGGTCGATGACTCATCATGTAGGAATCCATGATGATCTCAGTCATAGGGCGTCGTGACGCGGTTATACATGAGATAAGCTTATGACTAGATCCATGCAGCTTTCTCATAGTGGGTCGGTCCAAAGACCTTGTACTCTTGCAAGTGCCCATGACTTTGATTCGTATCTCCATACCTTATCAAAGTCATATCGTCTTAACTCATCTTCGCTCCGCGTAGATGACCGACTGTGGACATTTAGGATAATCTATAAGATATATCCAGGGATATAGTTATCACCATAAACATGCGTATGAAGTGATAACTTAATGTAGAACAATGACTTGCCCCTAGGGCATAATTTCCAACAATAATAAGGCTATATTATTCCATATTCGTTTCAGCTTTGCTAATTTGTTCCATTTGGAGAAAAATTCATGTATATGGGACATCTTGTTCTTTCAATATTGACCATACTCCATAGATAAATATAATTGTAGCCACCCATGTATTTTGTACGCACACACATGTTCTGAGTCTACACGTATACCCTCTCTCTGACTTTTCATTCCGAAGGCACCCTAAAATTCCTATATTGATTTCTGGCATAACTTTTTTTCATATGTCATGTGTACTAAAATGAAATTTGGCTTGAAGTTTCATCATCATTATTAGATTTTATTGATTGAGCTTGAAAAATTTGATCATATGATCATTAGATGGCTTGGTTATGTTTCATGAAAATTGTGGTACGCTTATGGTTTCGACTTTCCACCTAGTGACTACTACTCATATAGATTGATCCTGTGAAGTTGTGAAGCATGATATGTATTTAATTCATGCGATTTTGTGACTAATGTTATAGTTGGGTTGTTTGGTGATGAAGCAACCAAATATTTTAGGAGAGGGTGCTAGCTAGAATTATGTTTGGACTATATCACTACTACAAAATATGGATACTACTACCCTAAAAGATGTCTATTTTTTTAAAAAAGAAGTAAAAAGTGAAGGTGGTGGCATTGTCGTAATTATTTACTTGACTTTGAGACTTTAGACGTCCCAAATATTAATTTAGGACGCCTAATCTAGACGTTCCAATTCTCAACAGTCAAGTCGGCAAAAGGTACTCTCTTCTCTTCCAAATCTCTAGGGTTCCTTCATTATTGATTCCGTTCGTTCCTTCAAACCAAGGGCAGTCTTGCCCTATCCCCTAAATCTCTTTCATTTCTATTTGCGATTTTGCGTTTTTCTCCAGCCTAATCGTGTTACATCAGAGCGAAAAACGCAAACCCAGTGGAATCGCCAAAAAACGCAGCCATTACACGCAAATCGCATTGTTTTTTCATAAAGCAGAAAAAAAAACTTGCCGTCTTGCCCTAACCCCTGAATCTCTTTCATTTCTATTTGCGAAAAAACACTCCAGAGGCAGAGGCGCAGCGCATAGCTCTTTGATTTTCATCTCTACCGGTTCTCGTCTGTTCCGCTCCTCTCCATTGTCGTCGACGCCTCCGATCGTCTTACTCTCTTCGATTAACAACAATCTGACAAACTCATACCTCGTCTCGTTGGTTGCGGCATCTGGTGGAAGGTGAGTAATTCCTTGTTCTAACTTCTGCTTGTCTTCCTTCGTTTGAGGAATTAGAAATTTTTAAGTTGGAATTGTGTAGGAACTTGTGTAGGAAACAAGAAATCAGAGATGCCCGTGGTTCCAGTGGGTTTGGACCTGTTGGATTATCTTGTGCAGAATACGAGTGACGAAGCCAATGTTTTCTCTCTCGAGATCCAATGATTCGGTGGTTGGTGATAACAACACCGACTTCATGGATGATCGAACTTAGTTTTGGATTAGAGAATATTGATTTAGATATGATTTTGGGTTTAGAGTGGGATTAGTTTGATCCCATAGTACTTTTGATTAGGCTGATCAATTTTGAAAATAGTTATGCTAACTGTTTTTTAGTGTAGAGAGATAGATCGAGCCTTAGTAGCTAACCTGACTCTCTGATTATGTTGATGGTTCTGTTCATGAATGATCTGGTGTTATCTCTAATATTTTTTTTCTAGTCTTCGATGTCAATAAGAATTATAATTTGTTGATATTGTTTCGTGCAAATTTTAATATATGCAGGATTGAATCAATTGAAAATTAAACCCGAGTAGCCTTTATCTTCAACTTCGTTAGCCTTTCTTCTCCAACTTCATTATGCTCAACAAATCATTCCCAAGTTTCATTTAGTCGCTACAAACATACGAACATATATATGTGTGCGTTTGTGTATATATATCATTTATGTTTTGCTTGAGGATTTCTTGTTCTTTTGAAATAGAAATGGTTAAAGTTCATGGAAATCGAAACCAATTAGTTACGTGTCGATATGAGACAAGAATATATAAAGACTCAAATCGGTATTCCTTGTCGTTTTATATTGTCTATCGGGTTCATTTTCTTCAAGATGATAAAAGCTTTTGTAATGGTATTGTATTGACTTAAAAAGTTAAACATCCCAAGTTCAAGGGAAAAAACCAGTTTCTTGATGTAATCTTGTCCTCCTCACTCCTCATCAAGCACTGTGAAACCAATCATAATTGAGAGTTAGAAATTGAGATGCGTCTCCAAATTGAGCTATGTGATCTTTTAAGTCTAAAGGATTAAAATAGAAGATAAGTGGAAAATTGTTAGAACAATTCATTCATTTAACTTAAATTGTATTCGGGATTTTGTATACTTCAAAGAAAGAATTTCTTCGAATTGCAAACCAAGGCAAATCAAGTAAATCACCAAGCAATCCTCAGAGGAAAACTTTGCAAAACTAAATGCTAATCTCTCTATAAAAGTCACTGGGTGATTATTATACCCCATTACTACTACAGGACCTGATATGATATGGGCGTGAATATTTTTGTGACAGAGTATATTCGAGTACATTGGTGGAAGCAATAATCAATATGACAAAGATATTGGACGTGAAGGGGTATGGTGATTTTTGTGTCTATTTACTCTTCCAAGGTAACCCAAGTGGCGAGGTAAGCTATTCTACTTTGTCTTGGTGAATTTTCGATCTCTTTCATTTTTTATTCTATAGGAATTTATATGTTAAATTGGACTATTTGTGTATATATGATTATTCTTATTCATTCATAGTTTACTCTTTGAAGTGCTTCTTGCACCTTAGAAGATCATTAGCTGGAGAAATATTCTTAGGAACACCTAACATTTCGTTAACTTTACTGAAGCTCACTCATGAATCTTATTTTTTCTTCACTAAAAAGAATAACAGCTCTTTCTTTATTATTATTATTTTCAGTTTTCAATTTCGTTTGATGGATTCTTAATCTTGAACCATGTTGGGAATTTATTCAAACAACATAGACAGCATATGTAATTCCACCTTGGTTTCGGGACATTGACGGATGTTGTGTTATGGCATGGTATCATTGGTATGTATATTTTAAGGCTAATAATTCATACCACATTTGCTATATGTTAGCTAGAAATTCTGTTTTAAAATTACTTTTACTTTCTTTTGATCGATTTTTTTTTTCCCTTCTCAAATGAGATATCATCCTTACTGTAAAGTTTGATATTTTATTTCCCCCTGAATTGGATTAGTATTAATTTGTTTCCCATCACTAATATTCTGTGTGTACATTCATGTTTGTATGATTACCCTGGCATCATTATTTGCTTGAAGGTTTAGGAGTCTAACACACGCCCAGTAGAAATTTGTATAAACTCCTACACAGATAGATGCTTCCAAATTATTGATGGGATTACTTAAGGGCTTCTATCTATCTTGATGAGGAAAAGAAATGAATGAACACTTATTTTTAATAAGTAACCCACTACGACTTGCTTGGGATGAATCCAACTCCAATGGGATACACCTAACCATGGAGAAAAGAATCATATTTGAATCAAAGATACACCAAAGCAACTGAGTTAACATCCCTTATTCTTCTTATTTTAAGGCCTATGATATTTTATTTACAGGGTTATCGAGAAAATAACGATTGAGAAAGTTTTAGAAGCAAAAATCATTGACCCCATGACTCTACTATTGAGAATTAATCCGATTGGTCAGAAATTTACACTGGTATAGGATAATGAAGACCTAATTCCTGTTGATAATTCGAAGGTGCCTAGGGAAGATAGTTAGGTGTTTTTTTTAATACACTCACTACTTTTGATTCCGCTTTCAGAAATTGTTCTTTAGTTTTGATGTGATTATTCTTTCGCTCTTTACACTGGCTGCATGTGTGGCTTTAAATTTTGCAGGATTATATGATGTATTTGTAGACCTTTTGCAATAGATTATCAAGGTACTTTAAATCTTTGCTTGCAGCTCATTGCTGTCTGCCGGTGTTTGTTTCTCATTTTTGTAACTGCTTAAATGTCATAAGTTGAGGTTTTGAAATATTATGCATGGGAGGTAGCTTTGTTGGATGTCAAGGTAGCTTGATTTTCTCCATTGCTCTTCTCTGATTAAAACCAAGTCAACATATGTGTGATGAAGATGGTTTGCAGCTGATATGCTTGGGTGCTATGTCATGCTTAAATAGGTATTGTTGGTCTCCGATTACAACCTCTTTGTGGAAGAAATGAATATATGATCTTTTTTTTCCCAAGGTCGCAATCGCCTTATATGATCGTTTGAGGAATTAGAATTTTTAAGTTGGAATTGTAAAGCTATGTCGTAAGCAAAGTGAATTATTTGTTTGAAAACTTCCAATCACAATTTTATTAGTGGCTTTCCTATCATCTGCTTTATTTTTTTTTTTAAATGTTGACATGGTTGATTTTTGTTTCCTTTTTTACTTCACTATCTTTATTGTTACCCATTTTCGGTTATTTGTTGTCTAATTCATACTATTAAATCATTAGTGATTCTGCATTTGTAGATTGTGACATTTCTCATCCCTCTTCTTGATGATAAATTTCCCCTAATACGAAGCATTTCATACTTGACACTCTCTTGTTTTAAAGCTTAATTTATAATAATTGATCTTTGACTCATTATTTAATGATTACATTTTTCAGGTTTTCTATGTCTGGTTTGATGTATCAATTGGATATATCTCAATCCCTTCATGTTACACATCTGATTGGGAGAAATGGTGGAAGAACCCGAGAGAAAGTGGAGTCAGATCGGTTTATGGGCAAAGACAATGTGCCCATTCAACACCTTGTAAGTATGTTTTTTTTTTTTTTTTTTTTAATATATATTTTTGGATGGGTTAAAATCGAAGTAGTTTATTTACTATTCTTAATTGAAGGGGTTTTTTTTGCTATTAGGAGCTCTTTTTGTTTTGCTTGGGGTTAATTATATCTTTAATGTATTCTGGAAGTGGATCTCTACAACTTATTACCATCTCCGCATAGTAGCTATTTTCTTGGTGGAGTTCGGGAGGAATTAACATTGACATGGATATGACAACATGACATAAAATGAAGTGTCCATATGTAATTTAAAGTGAAATGTTGCATCTAATATGGGTGTCTAACATGTGTTATTTGAGCCGCCTTTGCTTCATAGGTGGTATTTATACTTGATGTACTAAGTTCAAGCATAGTTTAGGCAAATAGTTGTAACACATATATTGAATCTTGTTCTTCAGGTGATGTTCCCCTCTACTTGGAACTAGTGAAAATTGGACTCTAATGAAGACTATTAGTGTTTGCGAAAGGTGTAAGCAATCGAATTATGATAGCTTTCATTTTTTAGTTGAAGATGATGGATAAATGTGTGTGGCTGAACTTCTTTAAAAGTGTTTATCATTCGTGCTCACGATATGTAAAAAAGTGTGGGCAGTGAATATACGAAGCAAATATTTTGTTTACAAAAAAGAACACTTAAGGAGTCTAATTTTAGGAATTAGACTCGTAAAGTGAGACTTAAGAAGTCTAATTTTCGGAATTGGACTTCTAAAGTGAGACTTAAGGAGTCTAAGTATTGGAATTAGACTCCTTAAGTCATGACTTAAGGAGTCTAATTCCGAAAATTAGACTCCTTAAGTGAGATCTGAGAGCGTAATTGTCATGACTTAAGGAGTCTAAGTTATGGAATTAGACTCCTTAAGTCATGACTTAAGGAGTCTAATTTTATAACTTAGACGCCTTATATTAGGCGTCTAATTTTAAAATAGGACTCCTTAAGTTTTCCCTACAGCGCCCCCCAGATATACGTCCCCCCAGAAAAGGACGTCAAAAGTACAAAAAATAGGACTCTGTATCCCTGTTTTGTAGTAGTGAAAGAATAAAGGTGACTATGGATGGCATAAAGGTGACTTAAATTTTATTTTTGGAGAAAAATTTGTCATTAATTCCATATGGCTATGGAAGGCAGATTCCATTGAAGGGCTGGAAACTTATTTCCTCAAATTATCCAACACATAATTATCAAGCAAGCTTCATATGCTTTCCAGTTCAATTCATTGTCCTCACCAAGCTTTTCTAATCTACCAAAGAGCTCAAATACTGATTCAATTGCTATGGGTTCTCATTTAATACCGATTCAATTTCCTCGTCATCGACTTCATACGGTTTCTCTACCATTTAGACATGGTTCAAGTTTTTTCATTCTTTCACTTGTTGATTTTTCTGTAATAAAACTGGGATAGTTGTTTTATTTTTTATTGATACCTTTATTTTGTATTAGTACTTGCATTTTATTTTTTGGTGAATGAAGTGGGAAATATGTGTATATGATTGTTACGCAAAAAGGCACAATTTTCATGAAATGCTTAAGTGGAGAATATTGCAAAATCCTAACCAAGCAAATGTGCAGATTTTGAATGTGAGGCGATCTCCGGATGGAGATTTGGTGCATGCAACAAAGGGAAGAAGCCAAGCTTCACGGATATGGTCCTGTTGTTTTGACAATGGAATGGATTCTAGGCAAGAAGCTATTCTCACCTTGCCTTTTTAAAACTTTGAAATATATGAAAGTGGCTGATTTAATTTATTGACTGTGGGTGGGATTTGTCATATCATTGATAGAGGGATGCACAATAGAATCTCGAAAAAAAAAGAAGGAACAAAGAATTGGGCAAATAGTTAGCATTAAAAGTAATACTGACCCTGTACATTTAGTTCAAATGATTAATTAAGTTGCTGCTGGTGGGTGTGATGGTATGTAGTATGTACACAAGTTTCTCTCTTTGACAAGAAGGGGAGAGTCTTCGGGATGGGTGCCTCCGCGCCGAATCAAGTCTTCTACGAAGCGCTCATCGGGAAGTATTGGAGGTGTTTCTCCGGTGTAGACGTAATACTTTTGCTACCAATCGCAAACCATTATTCCCTCGTCCATTTAAATGAAGTACAAAAAATAAAATGACTTCGTAATGTTGGTTTTGTAGAAGATAAGAGGGTGAAGACGTTAGAAACGAAGGTGAAGGAGTAAGGAAAGATGATTATTGAGTTGCGGGAACTTCTCCACTCCCTTTTGAAGGACAAGGGTGCGGGGCCGCCTCCGATGGTGATGGCGTCACGGTGGTGATCCGACAGGCTAGCAGCGGTTTAGACTTTTTTTAAGTTTATTTTGGTTGAAACATTATACTTTGTAATATTTTGTTATTTCTATGCAAACTCTTATGATTGTTACAATATATTTTTATCATATATAAATCTTTTTATTTTCTAATTTTTAATATTTTTTTATGAAATTAATTAAATTTTTAAAATCATTTTATTTTTTTTAAAAATTAATTGGGGATTTACGAGGGAAAAATATTTCCATCGCAAGCAAAATGTGGGGTTTTGCGAGGGAACAGATTCCCTCGCAAAATTTGAACTTTTGCGAGGGAACAATATCCCTCACAAAATGAAAAATTTTGCGAGGGAACAAGATCCTCGCAAAATTTTCAAAATTTGCGAGGAACAAATTCCCTCGCAAAATTTTTCATTTTTGCGAGGGATCTTGTTCCCTCGCAAAATTTGCGAGGGATTGAGTTTTCCCTCGCAAATTTCAAGATTTGCGAGGGAAAAGTGTTCCGTCGCTAAATCCAAATTTTGCGACGGAAATATGCATTTTTGCGACGGAAAATTGGTTTGCGTGGGCGATTTTCGCAAATTCCGCCGCAAATCGTTTTGCGACGGAAATTTGCTCTTTTGTGAGGGAAAAATTCCGCCGCAAAAAACTGTTTTTTTGTAGTGTATATCAATTTGACTAGTGCATTTGTTTTCGATACAAAAAAAGGGTAAACTTAGTCAATTTAAATTGAATATCATGTGACTGAGTTAATCGAATTGGGGCCCTAAGGTCACTTTGTCCTAATTTGGAAGATAAGAAAATGGAGGATTCAATTGGATAATATTTTATGGTATCAAGGTTTATTGATTATATCAATTTGACTAGTGCATTTGTTTTCGATACCAAAAAAAGGGTAAACTTAGTCAATTTAAATTGAATATCATGTGACTGAGTTAATCGAATTGGGGCCCTAAGGTCACTTTGTCCTAATTTGGAAGATAAGAAAATGGAGGATTCAATTGGATAATATTTCATGGTATCAAGGTTATGTTCAAAGAAAGAACATGATAGTGGTTAACTGCCCTTTCTGGTGGAGAGGCTTTGGATTCTTTTTCTTAACGGTAACTACCTCCCCATCACAAGCCAAAGCCCCAAAGATTCCCTTCACACCGAGCATAGACACCATAAATTCAATTAATACAGAGTTGTGGGAGAACCATGCAAAAGAACAGCATCAACGGAAAAATTGGACAATGTCTTCCTTACAGTTTAACAAGAAGGAACTTCACTGTAAATAACATTTTATCAACAAGAGTTAGCAATTATTGAATCTGCTCTCAACTTTCACTCCAATGCCCTTTCTAAACATTGCTTGGTAATGGAGGAATCAAATGATTATGTACAACAGAACACAGTATATTCCAAATCCTTATGAACAGCAATTATCATGTGCGTGAGGCCGACACGGTGAGATTGAGGCAATAAACATGAAGTGAATGATAGACATGAGTGAGACTATGAGAGTGACTCAGTGAGTGAGCACTGAGCAACAAGGCAAGCAAGTAGCTTCCTTTATGGTCATACTTTGTTAGCAAGGCAAGTAGACAACTACTAATTGGACAAACAGGGCCGACCCTTTTAAGCCCTCAGTCCTACATGGCTGGTCCTTTTAGGTTTGACTTCATTTAGAGGCTCCATGGATAGGGCTTAAACAGGCCGACCCGATGGGCTCGATCTAATTTCCCAGCTCTAGTTTCATCTCATCTCATGAAGAATTGGATCATTTCTGTGGAACTCCGACTTTTTAGACTATTATACCCTTACCCTCCACTTGGATGGAAAGAAAAGTTGGAAGGAAAGAATATGGGAGGAGAAAAAAATTAGGGAAAAATATTATCACTCCCTGCACTTGGATGAATGAGAGAGGGAGAGGAAAGAAAATGAGCAAATGTGTGATGACTAAAATAGCCTTACCTTATATTAAAATAATCATAATTTAAAATTAAATTAAATATTAAAATGACAAAATCATTTTAAAATTAAATCATCAAATAACTTAAAATGATAAAGATATATTTTAAAACCAATGAATTTAAAAAAAAAAATTATTTTTTGGTGAAATATAATAGGAAATATTAAATTATACATTATCCAACATTTCAAAAAATTAATAAAAGTCTAATAAAACAAAGAAAGGGGTAAAGAGCAATATAAAAAATTCAAACACATTTCAGAAAAAATAATTAAATATAAAGATATTAATAATACAACCTTTTTTCCCCGATCCATCATCGTGGCCAAATCAAACTCAGTGGGAGCAACTAAGAGTATTATAATCACAAGTCAATAGTTCGTTTGGCATGAAACAACGTTTTTAAATATTATTTATTTGTTGTTTTTTAAAAAAAATATGTGTGGTGTACTATATGCGAGGTGGTGGACTATTGTGTAATTATGTGAAGGGTAGTTTGGGATAACAAGTTTTCTCCCCAAATCTCTCCACTTGTGGTGAGAAGTTTTGGGAGGAAAAGGCGTTGTGGGAGCCACCCGATTTTCCTCCCCACTTTTCCTTTCTTCTTTATTTTCTCTCATGTATCCAAGTGGGGAATACAACCCCCCCCCCCCCAAAAAAAAAAAAAAAAAGCAGCCTACTTTTCTTTCCTCTCCTATTTTCTCCTTATCCAAGCAAAGCAGTAGTAATTTAACATGTTATCAAATTTACCCTTTTCATTATACGTCATCCAATCTTTTCCCACCTCCATGAGCCTTTTTTAGCGTACTCTTCTCCCCCAAGGCGATCTTTAGCGTCCTCTGTCTCCCTTTTGTTGCGACCTTTGGTGTCCTCGTCACCCTCTTGGTACAATCTCTGATGACCACTCTCAAGTGTAAAATTGACTATATGGTTATAAATTAGGTATAAGAATACCATTTGACCATTAAGTTTGACTTTTTTGCTGATTGGACGATGATGTGACTTTTAAGGTGTAAAAATATACATGTGGTTTGTCCAAAAGAACGTCCAACACTAAATACTTTTTTTATGTGCAAAAATATCGTTTGCCCGTTAAGTTTGAATTATTTTGTGTGGAAAAAATAGCTAGTACCAGTCAGTACACTGAAATATAGGATCTTGAAAAAATATTTTAAGGTGCTACCTGGTACTAAAAAATGCTTCAAAATGCTGAGTGGTACTAAAAAATATATACTTCAGGATCTCAAAAAATTATTTTAGGATCTTGAAAAAATATTTCAGAGTACTTACTAACTAGTACTAAAAAACTACTTTATGATCTTGAAAAATTATTTTAGGATCTTGAAAATATATTCCAGGGTATTTATTAGTACTAAAAAAATACTTCGAGATACCAATCGATACTAAAAAGATACTTTAGGATATTAATTGGTACTAAGAAAATACTTTAAGATCCGACGATACTAAAAAGATACTTTAGTATACTTTTGAATGGTATTGAAACAATACTTTTTAATCTTAAAAAAATATTTCAAAGTTACCGAGTAGTACTAAAAAAAAAATATCTTACCGACGATCTTGAAAAATCTTTCATGATCTTGAAAAATTATTTTAAGATCTTAAAAAAATATTTCATGGTATTAACTGGTACTAAAAAATACTTCAAGATACTGACTTGCACTAAAAAGATAAAAAAAAAAAAAAAAGTCAAATTAACAGTCAAAGGTATTTTTGTAACTAAAACAAGTACTTGGTTTTGGGCGCCCTTTTGGCTAAACTACATGTGTATTTTTACACCTTAAAAGTCTCGTCATCGTCTAGTAAAAAAAAAAAAAAATCAAATTTAACGGTCAAATGATATTTTTATACTTAATTTATAACTACGTAGTCACTTTTACATCTAAAAAAAATACTTGGTGTTAGGGTTCCAAAAAAAAAAAATGTATATTTTATTCTTCATTCAACGAAAGAAACTCACACCCCCATCGTAGGGTCAAACTTGGAACCTCCTACCTAAACCTCAGACTTGAGGAAAGGTGTTTGGTGACATGTCCCCAACACAAAATTGGCCTAAGGTTAAATAATATAATTATTGTCGCAATGCCAGACAAAACTAACCTGGCAAGAAACCCATGGAACAAATTTCCGGGCAGAGAACAAAAGTCAAACTCACCTTGAGATGACAAAAGCAGCAATTAAAGAATATAATATAATGTCATATTTATATATATAGGTTGACTCGATGAATCATGTGTTTTTGAAAGCGTTTTTAGTAAATTATTTCAGTCACATACGAGTGTTTTTTTTTTTTTTTTCTTTTAACTCCAAATTAAATAAAGTAGAGGTTTAAATTATTTAATTTTTTTATCATTTATTATTATTATTATTATTATATTTAATATTAAATTTTTTTTTATGGAATTAGATGCCACTCAATATTTTTATTTTATTTTTATGGAATGGTATTAGAGACGCCACCGAGTGACATCTCAATCTGGTGTCTCAATGTGAGACGCCACTCAAATTGAGTGGCGTCTCACTTTGTGGCGTCACTGACACTTTTGTGTCAGTGGCGTCACACCACTCTACGAGTCCACATGCCCTGCTAAGATTTATATGCTTCTTACCTGCCTAGAGTCCAGATGACGTCGTTTCCATGAAAAGACAACCAAAATCACCGTTTGCATTAACACCCATTGTTCACACGTGGGCATCTTTTTGCTCGAAAAATTTCCGCGAAAAGCAAAGAGTGACAAAGAAGAACTTTTTTTTTTGGGACACAAAAAAAAAAAAAGACAAAGAAGAACATATTCGCGAAAAGCATCTTTTTGCCTGGAAAAAACCCTCCGCTTGGTTCTTTGAGACTTGGTTCCGCTTTTAGTTCTTTGAGAGGAAAGACGCGACTTGCGAGAGGGATGAAGTGAAAGTGGAGGCGAGGGAAGTTATCATTGACTTTAGATCTGTGTTGGTGGTAAGTGTAGCACTTTTTTTCAGCAAAATTCATCACTTTTTTTCAAGGTTATTTGACTTTTGATCTGTGTTGGTGGTAATGAGATTGCTGATAGAAATAATCCAATTCTTGTTCTCAATTTTTTTTCTTTGTGCTGCATTTGATTATAATTTGTGTTTTTTCTTGTTTTACTTCCTTCCTGGTTGTATCTTTGTTATGTTCTTTCCTTCCTTTAGGGGTGTTTTCTGGTGTTGTATTTTCTTTCATGTTTTCATGTGTTAAGAGATCAGCCACTAAATTGCTCTCTTCTTTGAACGAACCAAGTTCTGAGGCAACTTATTCGATCTCTCATCCTGAGCCTCACCAAGATCCTCTTTAGTGTCTCGAACTTTTATCTTTTACATCCTTGTCTTCGGTGGTTGGCGGCGGCGACGGCTCTGTCTCTACAACCGAAGTAGATTTTTCTTTGCCCGTTGATTCCGACGGCGGTGGAGGAGGCGGTTCTGTTTTTTCGTATTAGCCGAGTTGGATTCGGCAGTGTAGCGGATGCTACGCGGGTGAAACGGACTCCGTCGCAACCTTCGGCGGCTCTAATTCTTCCTTCTCGGTGACAGAAAGGGTTGGCTTTGAATCTTCATCGGTCGTGGATTGGAAATGAAGATCAGAATTGGAGTGATCGATGAAGGCAAGAGTGAGAGAGTAGGAGGGAGAGAATGTGTGGGAAAGAGATAAGGAGAGAGAGAGCGAGGAAGGCAACAAGAAACGGTGCAAACGGTGATTTTGGTTCTCTTTTCATGGAAACGGCGTCGTTTGGACTCTAGGCAGGTAAGAAGCATATAAATCTTAGCAGGGCATGTGGACTCCCACTCTACGCCACTAGTGGCGTCGTGTCAGGAGACGCCACTGACTACATTACTTTGATAAAATGTTTCCTATCTACTTTAATTGGGTACAATTTTTAATTTAAAACTCTACTTTGGTGCTTTTCCCATTTACCATTTGCATAAAAGCAGCCTGCAGGTATGTATCTATCTCTCTCTATGATTCCCTCTATGATCTCTTCTACTGGAGTGGGCCTAATGTATTTGCACAAAATTAGGCCTGGTTTATTTGCACAAAATATTTTAAATAAATTATACTGTTCACAACTTATAAATTATGTTTACCATTTTAGAATGTTTATTTTCCACATTACATAAGCAAGATTAATTTGCTTTCACCGATTCAGACATATTGGTCGGGGAAAAAAAAATCCAGCTAACTAAGAGATATTCAACTCATACTTATTTGTGTTCCATTTTTCTTTAATTCGAAGCCATCTTATAATAGTTATATATATACTCTCTCCGGTCCTATTTATTGGAGCAAATTTTGGAGTTGGTTTTGGTCCTAATTATAGGAGTAAGTTTTAACTTTTGTCAATTTTTTTCCTATAATACCCCTATTTATACTTTCTCAATAATAATTAAAGACAATAATAATTTAATAATACACCTATATATTTTATAAATTAAATAATGTTTGCAACTCATTAATGTCATATACACCTAAATTATACTTTTTTATGTAAAATAATTTTGAGCAATTTTTGTCATGTTTTCCCCATATCACCCCTACTAATACTTCTTCCACAATAATAAATTTAACAATACACTTATATTCTATCAAGTAAGATATTCTACTTTATTTTTTATTTTTAAATAAACTAATTTTAATATTCTTTTAAGAATATTTTTTTTAAAACTATCCGTCCAAAGTGATTAATTTTTTCCCCCTAAAATAACCTAATAAAACATTAATTTCATTTTCTTTTTCCAACAATTAAAAAAAAAAACCTTGTATTTGTATTATGCCCAATTAAATAGATACTCTTGATAGAAAATTTTTTCACTTCCGTCAGAGAGCGTGAGATAGTATTATTTGCTTGATCGAAGCGTGGTTTAGGAAAATAAACTTGTATTTGTATTACTTAGTTCTATCTTTGAGAGATGTATTATATTAAATAAACTTGGGTAAGGGTATTTTAGGAAAACACACATAATTAACTAATTTAACTTCCTTCCTTAATCCCTTCAAATTCTGGTAAATAGCTCCTATATATAATTAGGACCGGAGGGAGTGTATATATATATATATATATATATAATTTGTAAAAATACTTCTTTAAAAGGTGCATTTTCACAGGATCAAACTCAAGATCACATAATTAAGCGGTTAAAGATTATTCCACCAAGATCAATGCTTAATGAGTTAATAGTATGTATCTTATACATAATAGTTTTAGTTGTGGATTCCTATAAAATTCTTTTTTCTTTAGAATATCAAATGCCATGATAGAAACTTACGCATGCGTCTTATACTACTGCATATATAGATCATATTATATCACACACATTTATAGCATAGGAAGTTAAATTTCAAGATCAAAACATGGATAACCATAGGGTCAAACTTGTAACCTCTTACCTAAACTTAAGACTTGAGGAAAGGTGATTGGTGTCATCCGTTGAGCACCATGTCACCTACACAAAATTGGTCTAAGGTTAAACCTGTACTAGGATTATCTCATAGCAATAATATAATTATTGTCGCAATGCCAGACAAAACTAACCTGGCAAGAAACCCATGGAACAAATTTCCAGGCAGAGAACAAAAGCAAACTCACTTCGAGATGGCAAAAGCAGCAATCAAAGGATAGATAATTATATATACAGGTTGACTCGATGGATCATAAGATAATTAATGGTGAAATCAACAAGTTAATTACAAAGGCGATGAGGAATAGATAAAGCATCAACCAAACATTGAGGAGGCATAAATGGAGAGAAAGTATATAATTTTAGTGTCAAATATATAAATATAAATCATAAACACAAACAAGTTTTAGTTTAATTTGCAGAGGACACTGTAGATTTTGATGTGCTAGGACTAATAAATCCATTTCAAAACATACCCTTGACTATTCAAGCGAGCCTCGTTCAAAGAATTGTTGACACAAAATAAATTTCAAATAAGTCATGTTATTCAAGACTTGTAAATAATGTGATATTATTATATGTTTGATTTCCATATTACACAAGCAAGATGGTTTGCTTTCATCGATTATCAGCTGTCAAAAAATCCAGCTAATTCAGAGATATTGAACTCTGGTATAATTTTTTTATGAAGCTATGTGATAAGAGTTTTAGTTATGAATTCCTATAGATAATTATTTCTGTAGAATATTAAATGCCATGATAGATAATTACACAATCCATATATCTTTTTTTGTTTGCCATCGCATGTATCTTATTACTAGATTTATTGATCGCATTAATATATAGCATTTAAAGTTAAATACCAAGATCAAAAGAAGGATAGCCATATCTATCAGTATAAGTTATATTTATATCAAAAGCAATACGAACAAGAGTACAGTTAACTCTTCTATTTGTGAGTTAATTTACCACGAGGGACGAGATGCAAAGACTAATTTCTTTTCGTTAAAAACATGTTTCAAGTTAAAACAATGCTATTGGGATTATCTCATACAAATAATCCAATTAGTATCCGTGCCAGACAAAGGTAACCTGGCAAGAAAAGGGAACAAGTTTCCAGGTGGAGAAAAAAAAATGTCAAACCCTGCCCGAGGAAATAAAAGCAGCAAGCTATATGCACAATTGTACATATATAATTTATTCATCAATTTATATGAATTGTGTCCATATATATCTATATGTAATTTCATTTTATTCAGGTTAAGTGTGAGTATGAGTTGAAGATGTTCCGAAATAAATAAATTTAGACTAGATAAAGGATATGTATACATGGAAATAATGCAGCATATCCGATGATATATATTGTAGATATCTCATGATCTATTTTACTTCAAAACTCTTAAATAACTCATATTATTCATAACTTGATTAATAGTGTGATTTTTTTCATATAATATACTACATTATTTACAAGCTATACGAAATGTGCATCTTGTATTTGATTACTTGCTTATTTTTGGTGTTTTATCATTACTACTGTTTTTATCTTCCTTTCTACTTTTCGCTATTTGAATAATTTTCAACTTCTTCGCTGAAAATTTTATTTAAATCATCAATTTTACATTATTCAATCAAATTTTACCACTTTAACATTATTTCTTACCATGCACATGATAAAAGCACAAGCAAAGACGGAGCTTAGTATAGACAATGGCCCCCCAAAAAAAAAACGTGTTCAGAATTTTTTTTATTTTTATTTTTAATATAAGGAATGACGATGGTAATTTGTAGATAAGAAGTGAATATTTTACACAAGAAATTGTTTGCTAATTAATTTTTTATTTATCATAATACTCTTTTTTTTTGTATAGGAATTTTTATTTCTACGCATTAAATTCTAATAATTAAATAGTTTCGTGTTTCTGCAAACGTGCCACAAATTCTTCACAATATTGATTACAAATAATCATCATCGTAACTCTACTTTCTTTTAATTATATGAATTGAATTAGTAATGAAAACTTCATACAGGACTAAGAGAGTATAATTTTATACTAGAAGTAAGCACTCAGGAGACTGAGAGCTGGATATCCCAAAGTTCTCGAGAAACAATTTTGAAGTAATTAACTAATATATAGCAATTTTGTGATGGTCAACATCAATTCTTTAAAGATTAATGTTAGTTTTTAAACAGTTCCTTTTCTAAATACTTATGGGGTAAAATTGCTCTAAAAAAAACTTCTGATACTCATCACTCTTAAGTTATTACTTTTTGGACAAAATTGCATCTTAACTTTATATTAAAATATGCAGTACACGACTATTTCCAAAAACATTGATTCCTGGAAGTGCATAAGGCTATAAACTCAACTCTTTAGCGTCTTCACTGGAAGTACATAAGAGTAAACTATAGTTCCATGGATCTTGATTAGCTCAATATTATATACAGTACTACTTGCGGTTCTAAATATATGATAAAGTTTGTAATACAATTTTACACTATAAACTGTATCCTATATTTAGGACCGGATGGAGTACATATTTATATATAGCTTCGCTTCCCATGGGAATAATTAATACAAATACCATTAATACAACAATGGCTTTCACACAAAATATTAATACAAAGATTAATGAATAGTTTATCATGATAAACAATGTTGAGTTGATAAGTAATTAAGAATCTAAAACAAATGCGTATTTAATTTTGCATTAAAAAGCGTTTGTAATACATAAACTTGATGGTCTCTTGCATATAATCAAAGACGACGCACTAAATTAAAATAGCTAAATGAATGATGTAATAGTAGCTCCAACATGACCTTCTTTGCAAAACAGATGATAATCTACAGAGATGTATATTACTCTGTGTATCATCAATAGAGACTAATATTTTAGTTTCAAAAAATAAGTCTCTTTCAAAACACTTGAATATTCATTATTCCGTCAGCTTCAAAGAATGGATCCAATAACGAGTTGATGCTCAAATTATTTATAAAAAAAAAAAAAAAAACACACACACAAAATAAAACCACACAAAACACACACATCATAAACCACGAAATTAAAGAATGGAAAGAATATTTAAAAAAAAAAAAATCAAAAGAGCAGGCTTAATTCTCATACATATAATAATTCGCGCACCATATATTTTATTCTCGCAAAACAAGGTCCAGAGAAATATGTATCAACCATACGAAAACACAGTAAAGAAAAACCATTGACGACATATAGAGATCGGATAGGCAAAGAGTAATACAGAATTATGTCTCTCAGGACTAATTATAAGTCGATCGACAACAATAAATTAAAACTAGCATATATAATGAATCAGAAAAGGTTTGATGAGTATTATTCTTAATATCTAGATAAGAGCACCTGATAAGTTATTACAAGTTTAAGGCATAAAGCCTTCATCTTCATCATCTGCACCAGAAGGAAGCTCGTTCAGGTCAAATGAAAACTTCATCTTACGTTTCTCAGCAGCTTTATGTTTCTTCTCTCCAGAAACAGTTTCAAAAGCCTCCTTTTTGTCTTTGTCTCCCTTATTATCATCAGCTTCAAAAGTTTCATCCTTATTCTTCTTCTTTTCTTTATCACCAGAATTCTCACCCACTATTTCTTTCTTTTCCTCCTCGTCATCAGTCTCTTCTTCAATAGGCAAAAACATTTCTTTGTTTATCTTGCTTGTAACAGCATCATCATCGTCACAAGACTTGTTCTGTCGTAGAACACAAGTGTCTAGCCCAATGAGGCTAGGCGATATTAATATAGGATCAATGAGCTCTCCACAGACGCTTAAGAGTAAGCCCCTGAGTGGAGAAGATTACCCACTGATATCTATGGAGAAGATATCAACAGGTTGTCTCAGATCACTGTGCTACACGGTGGTGGCTTTTCGCCAAAGGGGGTGGGGTGTGTGCACGGTGACCGAATAGTAAATAATCAATAGAGAATGTAGAGAGTGCACCTGGTGGGTAACCTCCTATTTATAGGGATTACCTAGGGTTCCTCTCCTTGCCGTAGTGAATCCGTTTCGCGCAGTGCGAGTGCACCTCCCACGTCCCGGAAATGCTGCCGCTCCACTACCCGTGCGGTTCTGAATCCCGGATACGTGATTGAAGGATGACTCGGCTCATACCTCGGGTAGAAAGGGTTCTCGTAGCAAATACCCTCATTGGGCCGCATACCACCGGGCCCAATATATGGGTCCATAACGGTTGCCCCCAAGCTCGGTACTTCGGGCTATCTCGTTGTGCCGAGGTTTATGAAGCAACCATTCCCGTGTCCGTGACCGACATGTTTGTGCTTCTCTTTAGTCTTAGTCCGGTTTCCATGATTCCGAGATTCATGAGGAGAGATGGACTCCGTTCATAGCCGTCCTTATGAACCCCTGTCGCGCATACTTTGGTCATAACCGGCCCTACGCATTTTATCACAAGGCCGTGGCTATGAACTACAGATGTGCTGACTTCGTTCATAACCGACATTATGAATTCCTGCTCCTACTTGCCCCCAATCGAGGTAATCATGGAAGCCTACGAACGTCTGGATACAGGTAACCTATCCCCTATATCCCTTCGGGAACAGAAACGCCGCCTCGCTTCGTCATCCGTGCAATACTTAATGGCCACGCTTTGGTTACCAAAGCACTTATTACCTCCGACGTTTACGCTTCCCATCAAGGATATTGATTACCACTAGACTTTCCATACGCCGTGCGTCAAACAGAAAGCCTATAAAATCGCTTACGCCTACCTTTTAACCTATCGTCTCCAAATTCCTTTGCCTTTGAATTCTTAAAAGCGAGAATGTACTCCTTTTATTTCCGAATTGCCCTTAGTATGCCAAAGAACTCGCTTCCGGCCCACTCGTTTCTGATTTTCAAAGCGGACCTAAAATGCAGAGAATCCCAAAAGAGGAAAAGGTCGAAAAATGACGCGCAGGCTCCTGGAATTCAACACCATATTCTGATGTATTTTCCAGTCTTCATTCGCCTACCCCAAAGGGCATATGAGAGTGCCGATGTATTTGCTCTGTCTTCACGTGGATTTCTCCAAATGCATCGGGCTCTCAACGGTGTTGAGCCAAACTACGGCTCAACTTCGTTTTTCATGGGCTCTCGAAGAACCTCCAGGATCCTTTACAAGATAGAACCATGTAAAGGACACTTAACCTCGGTAGAGTTTCCTGTCATCCTGTTGGTGACTCTGGGCGTCCCTTCACCGGTCACGGCGCAGGCGAGTCGGCCAGTTCTAATAAGCGAAACTCAGGTTCTGAGTCCCAATTATCTGGGTACAAGCTGAAGTGCCAGTGCCGATGAGTTGCAGACTTGAATCATTCGCTGGATCTTGCCATTGTACCTCCTTTATGGAACCTATTGCTTTCTGTATAAGCACATTGTATACTACACGGCTGTTGAAGGAAATGAAAAATTGTTATTATAGATCAATGTTTGTCTTTATAAATTTCGCTCCTTCGTGCACCGCACCTCGCTACTCCCTCTGCTTTAGAATTGAGCGCCTTAAATAAGATTGAAATTGAATGTAACAGTTCCCCAAAACTGGAAATCATTAAATTCAATTGCTGCCAATTTCGGGTTGACGTTGAAATTCATGACCTCCAAGTTGAAGTAGTAATTAAAATCGAATGCCCCTCAGTCTGGGTTGACGTTGAAATTAATGGCCCCCCAAGCCGGAGTGATAATTAAAATCGAACGCCCCTCAGTCCGGGTTGACGTTGAAATTAATGGCCCCTAAAGCCGAAGTGATAATTAAAATCGAACGCCCCTCAGTCCGGGTTGACGTTGAAATTAATGGCCCCTAAAGCCGGAGTGATAATTAAAATCGAACGCCCCTCAGTCCGGGTTGACGTTGAAATTAATGGCCCCTAAAGCCGGAGTGATAATTAAAATCGAACGCCCCTTAGTCCGGGTTGATGTTGAAATTAATGGCCCCCAAGCCGGAGTAATAATTAAAATCGAACACCGGATTTGAAGTTGAAACGAAAAGCCGGTTTCGAAATCGAAATCAAGCGTCGGATTTGAAATCAAAATCAAGCGTCGGATTTGAAATCAAAATAAAGCGCCTTGCTGTCCAGGCCAACAATTGGCATGTCGATTCGCCCAGACGTTTCCCATTCCTTCTGACAGCTACGTCCGTAGACTCCTCATGACGTACCGTCGCTATTTTTCGTGGAGTGATGATTTGAATCGCCTCCACTTTTTTGCAAGCATTTATTGCTTCACGCTTTTCTAGGGTTACAACCCTAATTATCGAGGCAACTTTATAGCAAAACCCCTGGTGTTTCAAATTCCTAACGTATATACATTTGTGGAGGCGCGCTCTCGCTACCCATTTGCACTCAAGCCCTACGGTCATTCAGCAAGAACGTCATCCCTCGTGATAGAGAATTCCGACGATCCATCGGCCAGCCGACGCTTTTACGCACAAACATAGGTACCTCCCTTTTGCTTTTTTTACTTATTCTTCCTGTGGCATTCCTTATGCCCACATTGTTTGTCTTTTCTGCATGCGTCTGAGTGTTTTCTGGGATCTTGGGTGGTTCTTTCCACGTTGTTTTCCCAACAATGGCCCGCACAATACCACATGTTTTTAACTTAAAAGACTCTTTAACGCGAAGAAATAGACATACCAGAGAACTTCAAACACCAACCCATTCCCATGCTCCTTCCACCATCGTGCCATCCCAAGGGCCCACCCCGTGCGATGAGTGTTGCTACAAGAGCATCGACCTCGCTATGTTAGAGCGTCATAGAGAAGCCGACTTAGTAGTGGCAAGCCGCCCGATGTAACACTCGTCCGTCGGGGTATCGCGCTTCTTCTAATTTTGGCCCTTCTTTTGGCTTTTTATTTAGGTATAGATGGCTTCCTCGTCAGACCACCCTGACCTGTCCGAGATGGGAGAGTCCAGTGCATCGACCACCAGGGACCGAATTCCCCGAACATACGTTGTGAACACTTGCGTAACCAGCATTAGAAATACTATGGATGAAACGGACATTCGGCCCCTTGGACTGCTCGCCGAGGAAGGGTATACCGTCCGGCTTCCCCTTGAATGTGAATCAGTTGCGTCCAAGCGTCCGCAAAGTCAAGATCCCCATTTCTTCTTCCTCTATCGAGACATTATCACCATTCTTGGTATGAGATTTCCTTTCACGAAATTTCAAATGAATTTGCTAAACCACCTGCAAGTAACTCCTTCACAACTTCATCCCAACGGATGGGCTTTTGCCATCGCGTTTGAAAATTTATGCGAGAAAATGGGGATTGTACGTACCGCCTCGTGTTTATGTCTTTCTTTGCTCCCATGGAGTCTAATATGCTCCCACAAGGCACCAAAACTTTGTTTGGATGGACCTCTACGCTACGCGAGATTCGCGATCGCAAACTCTTCAATCCCTTCATGGACTCATGGAAACACTTCAAAAATGCCTTTATAAAAATCATTGCCGACTTTCAACGAGTCCCTTGGTTTGTTCAGAGAATTCGCTCAGGGGAGACCGAGGAAAGATTTCCCCTTTCGGCGTGCCGAACATCACACTCTTACACCCGAGGACTTGATCTCAAAACCGAAAAGCTTTTCCGAGGCCGAAGTAACGGCCCAGTTACAACTTTTGGAACTTGCCGGTAAACTAAACCAACCAATGGATCCGGCCAAATATATCACCACTCCCTTAGTTAGGAGACGTTCCACGACGAGTATGGGTATATTTCATGCTAACCGTTCTATATCCTTTTTTTTAAACCTAGTTTGGTTCCTTGCAGGCCGACGTATGGGTAAGCTCGACTATCTCAATGTTTTTGCCGAACTACCTGAGGGGACTGTCAACTCCCCTCATGTCGCCAACCTTGATGACCCCGCGCAAGCCGATCCAGTGAACATAGCCGCTGGACCCTCTCGCAAGCGTTCAGTGCCCAAGGGCGGATTGAGGCGCGGGGAAGGGACCTCAAAGAAGCAGAAGAGTAAGCCTCCTCATGACGGGTCCGCTGATCCGCTGGCCACCTCTGGGCCCTTGGTGGAAACCATTTCTACTCCGTCCTTTGCAGAAGCGGCTCCCTCCGTAGCCGAGTTACCCGAGGGAGATTTATGGAAAGGCGGGGTGTCCACAAGTCTCTTGGACGCCATCCGGCCTCCTGCCCGGTTTCACAAATCCCTCAGTCTCTCCGAAGCGGACAAAGTCGAGATTGCCGATCTGGAACTTAAGGGCCTCAGAGCCGTCTCCCTCATCTGTCCATATGCCATTTTAAAGGTCAAATACGCCAAGAATATGGCGCACCCGCACGAAGTAATTCTTTGAACGAGATGACCTTAAGCAAGAACTTGCTCCTTTGAAGGATAACGCTGATCTAGCCAAGGCTATCCAGGAACGGAATCAAGCTCAAGCAACTTCCGGGCTTCTGAAGCTGAAATGAAAAAGCTGGCGGATAAGGTTAAAGGGCTCGAGTGCAATCTGTCTCAAACCGAGGAGGAGCTGGCCCTGGCAAACATGGATGTCGTCCGGCTGGAGGAGCTCCATACCAATGACATGCTGTTGATAGAGAAGGCACAGTCCGATATGGACCATATCAAAGACGTGCTGAAGATGAAAGAGGAGGAGCTTCTGACAGTCGACAGCATGCTTAAAGGGAAAAATGAGGAGCTTTTGGCGGCCAAAGGGCAATTGTCGAAATATGCCAGTGCTTCCGTACAGTCCTTCAACAATGCCGTGGCACAACTCCGAGTCCTCAACCCTGACATTCCTCTGAACACCTCCGGGCTACACTTTCAAGCTTACGTTAGCGAAAAAGGGAAACTAATTCCTCCCGGAGCTGACGAGAACGAGGGAGAGGATAATGAAAACGGTGAGGAAGAGTCCACCATTCCCTCCTAAGCCTATGTATGGCGTTCCTTGTTCCTTCCTGCTATATGTTTATTGCCGTGGTTATGGCCCGACTTTTTTTTTTTTTTTTTTTTTTTTTTTTTTTTTTGATTACAAGAGGCAAGCCGAAGCTTGAATAGTTTATGGAAGAAACTAGACCATGAAGTCTAGATCCCAATACAAAATCAAAAGCGCTAACTATTACAAGTTAGTTGGTCCTTTAGGATCATATGGAGGCATCCTGTTGGGACTGTGGGGTTTAGAACCACATCGACATCGTCAGCGTCATCGTGGCCCAGTTTGGCCATGTAGTCTGCACAAGTAATGTTGTCTCTGGGGGTATGACGGATTTCCACGTTCCAGTCTTGAATAAGGAGGTCTCGAATCTTCATGATGGCGTCCCTAAACGGGTGGTCAGCATAGTGGTCTCTCATAATGATATTGATGGCATCAAGAGAATCAGAGTATAGGATAGCTTTTTGAAGACCCATCCGCGGCTCACAAGATAAGCCCGATCATAATAGCATGAATCTCCGCCTCAACAACGGAGCGAATGCCAAGGGACTTGTGGAATCCCATAAGCCAATGGCCTTGGGAATTCCTAATCACTCCTCCGCATGCCGCTTTGTGGTGATGATATACTGATCCATCCACATCTATGCGAGCCACGTCTGGAGGAGGGGGTGTCCAAGTCTTCTCTTCAAACCTGCATATTTGGAAAATTTCGTGAGTTAGAGATTGATTGATAGTATTCTCCATCAGCAGGTAATGGCACAAATGTAACATCTCCCTGGTATCCATGTTTTCGCCTTGGAACAAGAATTTGCATCTGGTAGTCCAGAGGATCCAGCACCGAAACCGAAAACCCTTGTCCAAGAGTAGTCCCGAAATCTCCCTTTGCCGGGGCTATGGTTCGTGTTCCACTTGAGCCGATCCCGCAAATTACCCGCAAAAAAAACCGGGAAGTAAAGTTAGAATGTAAAATTTGTCTCCATAGGTTTTTTCCCCGTCACAATCCCTGATGACATGCATCATACTTTCCTCCCTGTTGCACGCGAACGGGCAAATGTTGTCATCGGTAAATCCCCTTTTGGCTCTGAGAGAGTTTGTGACAAGTCTTTCATGACCAACTTGCCACATGAAGAATTTGACTTTCTCGGGGATTTTCCATTTCCAAATTAGCGTCCAAAAGTGATTGCCATTCGCCCCACCAAGGTCGGACAGATAGTGGTAAGCCGATTTAACTGAAAAACAACCATCCTTCGCCGCGCGCCAGGTGAAGCAATCAGGAGAGTTATTAGTAGGCGGGTGCATTTTAGAGATAATATTTATAATAGAATTCTGCAAAATGCCGTGCCACCTACGGGTGTCCCATCTTCCATCGGCCGCAAGATGATCTTTCACCGTTTCACTCTCATCGATCAAGGACGGGTCCACGACAAAGTCTATAAGAGGACGGTCAAGGGGAAGCCAAAGATCCTGCCAGAACTTAGTTTCCACACCATTATTAACCTTCCTCCCAACTCCCGCAATAAACTTCTCCCAGACTTCCACGATGGCCCTCCAAGCAGAGGAAGAACTTCTCTTCTTAGAGATAGAGGGGATGGGGGAATTCCCACAATTATACTTGGACCAAAAGCATTGCACCCACAACGCATGCTTATTCGTCAAAAGATTCCAGCAGAGCTTCATGATGAAAGCCTTGTTCTGGCGGCGAAGACTTTTGAGTCCTAAACCCCCATGCTTCTTAGCTTGTATGACTTTTTCCCAAGCGATAAGATGCATTTTCCTTTCCTCCTCATCTTGGGACCAGAGAAACTTTCTTGAGATCTTCTCTAATTCATTTATAATAGAGATCGGGAGCAGGGTTGATTGCATGTAGTAGCTAGGAAGGGAGGATAAAACAGATTTAATTAGCACGGAGCGACCAGCAATTGTCAACAGCTTACTTTTCCACAAAGAGAGCTTCTTCCGAGCCTTTTGAACAACTGGTTGGTAGATAGCTGTTGTAACACGCTTGTGAATGATGGGCACACCCAAGTATTTCCCAAGATCAGAAGCGACGCCTACCCCAAGCATCTGGCTTAATTCAAGAGCCCTATTGAAGTTTACATTTTTGGAACAAAACATTCGAGATTTGGCGAGGTTAATTCTATGACCAGAAACTTCACAAAAGCTCTGCATGACTTTCCGGACTTCAGCCATTTGGTTGGATGATGCTTCAGTAAATAGGATAAGGTCATCTGCAAAGAAAAGGTGGGAAATCTGAGGCCCGCCTCTTTTAAAAGAGAAAGGTTTCCATCGCCGAGCATTACATTCAGATTTAATCAAGTGTCCCAGGCGTTCCATACAGAGGACAAATATATATGGGCTCAACGGATCGCCTTGCCTGACTCCTCTTGAAGGGACGAACATAGGACTCTCGTCCCCATTCCAGAGAATAGACATGGAGTTAGTAGAGATACATGCCATGATGAGGTCCGTGAGGTTGCCATTAAGCTTTAAACGAAGAAGAGTATCCCGATGAAGCCCCAATCCAAAGCTGTCAAAAGCTTTTTCCATATCGACCTTAATAGCAACAAAACCTTTCTTACAACGCTTGACTCTCATGGAATGAATAATCTCTTGAGCAATTAAAATGTTATCACAGCTTGACCTGTTAGCAATGAAGCTGCATTGCTCGGGGCCAATAATCTGCGGCATGATTTTCCTAAATCTATTTGCCAAGATTTTAGTGATGATTTTAAAGCTAACATTACAGAGAGAGATAGGTCGGAAATCTTTTAGCGTAGAGGGATTATCAACCTTAGGAATGAGAACGACCTTAGACTTGTTAATAGCAGCCATAGTTGTAGGATTAGTGAAGCATTCCTCAATGAGAGCACAAATTTTTGGGCCGATGACGTTCCATTGGGTTTGGAAAAAGTGAGCCTGAAGGCCATCCGGTCCCGGGGCCTTAAAGGCCCCCATGGCAAAAGCTGCGTTCTTTATTTCAAGTCTGGTAACGCCCATAGACAGCATATCAAGGTCAGAAGTACTAATGCTGGGGAAATTAGAGTACCACTCACCAGGATTTTTCACAGAAACATCCCGAGAGTAAAGGTTGAAGAAGTAATCATAGGCCATCCTTTTAGCCGTATCATGATCTTCAATCCACTCTCCCGCATCATTTTGAATGGCTCCAATTTTCCTTTTTCTCCTTTTAATCACAGTTGAGGCATGGAAGAACCGCGTATTCCTATCACCTCCCTGGAGCCATTTACATCTGGATTTCTGGAACCAAGTGATTTCCTCTTGGGTGGCCACCTTATGATATTCTTCCTAAAGCTTTCTCTCAAGCCTAAAGAGCCCAGATTGCAGATTAGCTCTCCTACATCTGTCAATTCCCTCCAGGCGACGAAGTAACTCCTTTTTCTTTTTGTTAAAATTCCCCACCCGACTATCATTCCAAGCAGAAGCAGAATGTTGAAAGTCATGCAACCCCTGACTCCAACCTTTGTCGCGCCAAGCCTCGTTAACAACCTCATTAAAGTCATCTTCGAGAGACCATGCTATTTGGTAAGAGAAGGGTTTCTTGAAATTATTCCTCCGGGGGGCAGGATTAGAATTAACCACCACAATTCTATGGTCCGATTTAAACTTTCGAGCATTACATTCAGATTTAATCAAGTGTCCCAGGCGTATGGCCTGACTTTTTTAATTGTAAAGGGATTCAGGCTTCGGCCTTAACTACATACATTTTGCTGCACCCTTTAATTAACTCGTCCGTTGACATATTGATCGGTTTACTTAATGCTTATCAATTTCGCCTCCGTTGACATATTGATCGGTTTATTTAACGCTTATCAATTTGCCAAATCATTATCCTTGCCCGTTGGTAACAGTAATAAACCCGTCAGTTGTTATCAGCTACATTTTTTCAGAACTTTAATACCCCGACTTGATTAGGGTCGGTATGCATGTTTATTCGGTTACCCTGGATGGTTTGTTCAACGCTTGCCATCTCTGGCTTGGCGTGATAACATGAGAATTTTCTGAAACCGGTTTGAAATTTCTCTTTAGTATGGCTCTCATAGGCCTTGCGAAGAACGGTTTATTGACCGTGACTTCATGCATGTCACGAGAATTAGGTGTGTATGCCCAATAATTCGTGCATGCTTACACGGTTTTTGAAAAACTGGTGATCGCACCATGAATCTCTACGTGTTTATTTTTCTTGGTGGTCTTTGAAAACCGGTGTGCGCACCCGAGTCCAGACCTTTAAACTTTAGGCATGTTTTCCATAAGGCGGCTTTTTGGCCATGAATTTATGCATGTCCCTTTTACAACATAGTTTATGGAAACGGGCTTTCTAGGCCTCGGGATCCTACACGTTTAATTTGATTTTATGTTTCTTCGAACCAGTTTTCCAGAAAAAAGGGTTTGTTCACCTCAATTTCCTCTGTGTTTCTTTGAACATAACAACGATAAATTGCTCTGAAAATGGGCTCCTAGGCCCAATATTCATTAATATAGATAGAATGATTCGGTCATGCCGTCATTACATAATGCCTCATGGGCTTACGGCTTACCAACGTCAATACCCATTAGTGCGGGACTCGCCTTCTAGCTATAATATGCCTTTAACTTGTCAGCATTCCAAGTCCACTTTACGGGCTTCTTTTCCAACGTTTCCAGCTTGTAGGCGCCTCTGCCCAAGTTCTCCATTACTTGATATGGGCCCTCCCGGTTCTTTGCCGCGAACTTGCCGATCGGGCATTTTTGTTGCCTATGTCGGCTCGGCGAAGGACGAGATCGCCTTTGTCAAAACACCGGGTTTGACCTTCTTGTTATACCGGTTGGCAATCGGTTGTTTAGCCACCAATTCCCCGCAATGTCTTTGTAACCCGGGCTTCATCTATTAGATCTAGCTCCACCAAAATAGCTTCATTGTTTTGGCCCTCCTCATTAAGAGCATTCATCTTCCTTAATGAGGGTTCCCCGACCTCGACCGGGATCATTGCCTCACAGCCGTAGGTGAGTCTAAATGGGGTTTCTTTGGTTGCAGTATGCACCGTTGTCCGAAGTCCCCATAATACACAATATAACTGGTCCACCCAGTCCGACTCAGCGTCTTCCATCCGCTTTCGCAATCCCTCAAGGATGACCTTGTTTGCAGCCTCCGCCTGCCCATTGGACTGTGGATGCTCCACAGAAGCGAAATGCTGTTGAATATGATAATCCGCCATCATCTCCTGAAAACCCTTGTCTGTGAACTGGGTTCCATTATCCGTGATAACCCCAGTAGGAATTCCAAAACGGGAAATGATATTTCTTTTTACGAACTTCTCGCACTCGGGCCGACGTTATGGTTGCCGGTGGTTCTCCGCCTCTATCCATTTCGTGAAGTAGTCCACGGCCACTATAAGCCAACGTAATCGCCCGCGCCGGCTTAAAGGGTCCCAACAGATCCATGCCCCATTTGTGGAATGGTCACGGAGCCGAAATATGGCTTAACTCTGCCGGTGGGATCCGAATCACTTTACTGTGCTTCTAGCAGCTTTCGCATACGCGTACATGTTCTATAGCATCTGCTGCCATAGTTGGCCAAAAGAATCCGGCCTGAACCGCCTTACGCGCCAAAGCTTTACCGCCGATATGGTGTCCGTTGATTCCCTCATGTATCTCGGACGGCACATATCTGGCCTCGGCCGCACCGAGACATTTCATCATTGGGGAAAGAAACCCCTTTCGGTATAACTCATCCCCAATCATGGCATATGACGCTGCCATCCTTATTAACTTCTTTGCCTCTGCTGCTTCAACCGGGAGAATTACTCTCTCTAGATAATCAGCTATTGGTTTCCTCCAATCTGTCGCGTCCGATATGATCATCACGCAACTTGGTTCCGTCAAATTTTGCTGAACCATTGTGCGATGATTCCTGGGACTCTTTGTACTTGCCAATTTGGATAGGATATTAGCTCTAACATTCTCTCCTCTGGGAATGTGAGCTACCTCTACTTTGTCGAAATCAGCCATGATTCGCCGTACTTTCCCCAAATATTTTACCATGAGGGGCCCTTTAGCCTGGTAAGTTTCGTTAATTTGCGAGGCTACCAATTGGGAATCAGTAGAAACATGAACCTTCCTGGCCCCGTTCTCTTTGGCCTGAAGCAATCCCGCTATTAAGGCCTCATATTCTGCCTGGTTGTTAGATGTTTTGAAATCAAAACGAAGGGAATGCTCCACTGATAATCCCTTTGGATTTTCAATTATTATTCCAGCTCCTCTTCCCTTCTCATTTGAGGAACCATCTACAAACATCCTCCACGTCTGTGTCCTCCTCCCCCTTCTTCCGAAGCGGGTAAGTTCCATCACGAAATCAGCCGGTGCTTGAGACTTGATTGCGTGGCGAGCTTCATACGTTATGTCAAACTCGGACAACTCAATTGCCCAGCTAACCATTTGTCCCGCCAAATCCGGCTTGTGAAGAATCTGTCTAATCGGTTGACCGGTTCGTACAAAAATATGATGACTCTGGAAATATGGACGTAGACGTCGTGCTGTAATGAGTAACGCGAAAGCCATCTTTTCTAGCTTTTGGTATCTCAATTCCGAACCTTGCAATGCCCGAATCACGAAGTACACCGGACCCTGACCTTCCTCGTCTCACGACCAAAACGGCGCTCACCGCCTCTTCCACGACGTAGACAAATACAAGACCAAATTTTCCCCCGGTTCTGGCCTTGATAACACCGGTGGGGAAGATAAGCACTGCTTGATCTTTGCGAACGCCTCATCACATTCCTGGTTTCAACCACCCGAGGCCTTTTTCTTTAATAACTTAAAGAAAGGGAGAGAATTCTCTGCCGACTTTGGTAGGAAACGAGTTAACGCTGCTAGTCGGCCGGTTAGTTGTTGCACCTCCTTCTTAGTCCGAGAACTTGCATATCCAACACGGCTTGGCACTTCTCCGGGTTCATCTCAATTCCTCTATGAGTTAACAGGAAACCTAAGAACTTCCCCGCCGGGACCCCGAAAGCACACTTCACCGGGTTTAAACGGATCTGATACTTCCTGAGCTTGTCAAATGTTTGCTGCAAATCCTGGACGTGGCTTGCTACATGCACGGATTTAACGATCATATCATCTATATAGACTTCGACGTTTTTCCCGAGTTGGTCTTCAAACACTCGATTCATCATTCTCTGATAAGTCACCCCGGCGTTCTTTAATCCAAACGGCATAACGTTATAACAATAGTTAGCCTTGTCGGTGATGAAAGCGGTTTTTTCCTGATCCCCGGGGTGCATAGCTATTTGATTATATCCGGAGTAAGCATCCATGAACGAAAGCAGTTGGAAGCCCGAGGAATTATCCACCAGTTGGTCTATATTGGGCATAGGGAAGGAATCCTTTGGGCACACCTTATTCAAATCTTTATAGTCAGTGCATACCCTCCACTTACCGTTTGGCTTTTTAACCATAACGACATTTGACAGCCATGTGGTATACTGCACTTCACGGATGAAACCGGCCGCCAACAATTCCTCTACATGAGCCTCCAAGGCTTTCCGCCGGTTATCACCGATCTTCCTTTTCTTCTGAGAAACCGGTGTGGACCCCGGGCAAATCGCTAACTTATGACAACAGAAGTTGGGGTCTACCCCGGGTATGTCCGTCGGTTGCCAAGCGAAGACGTCCGAGTTATTCCGCAAAAACTCCTCCAATTCCGTCCGGACCTCGGGATCCAGTCCCCTACCGACTTTGGTCACCTGGCCGGGCTCGGTACCCAACACTAGGTCCAACAACTCGCCACTTAGCTCTGATTTTTTCATCTTCTCTTCCTCACGCAGATCCAATTCCACCGAGTTGACCGACTTTCCTTCTTCATCAACTTTGACCGACGTAGACTTGTCGACATGGGAGGCTCTTTTCGAACCGCCCTTGGCACCCCTAACCGTATTAAAATAGCACTGTCAGGATTCTTTCTGGTCCCCCTTCACCGTCACAATTTGATTCTGCCTATTGAGCAACTTCAACTTCGGTGCTTCGAGGATATCAACATATCCCAATCATGGATAGTCGGTCGTCCCGAGGAATGATGTTATACGTTTGAAGGAAAATTAGCTACGATAAACCTGACTCAATCCGTCTTAAAGGCTTCCCTTGTTCCTAAGGTCAGCTTCACATCTATGTAACCCTTAGGACGAGTTTCCTGCCCATTGAATCCAGTCAAAGTCGTCCGACATGGCCTTAGATTCTTGGGGTCAAGCCTCATGCGTTTGAAAGCATCCCACGGGATAATATCGACCGCACTCCCGTTGTCAATGAATATCTTCCTAATACAACAATCCCCCACCGTTCGGTGATAACTGCACCGTCATGATGACCGGGGGTACATCCTCCAAATCCGCTTAGTAAAGCGAGCACCGGGGATTCTGGTTTCGTCATATCCCTCTTGAACTGTGGGCGGTCTCTAATGGAGAGTACCTCCCTCAGGTAACTTTTTCGTTAACTGGTGGAGTCTCCCCCTCCACCGAATCCTTCACTAATAACATTACAGTCAAACTTGGAATCAGGGAAATCCTCGTCACTATCGCCGGCCTTCTTACTTCGGCCCCGCCTCTTCTTTTCCGAAGGCGGGCTCTTGCTTCGATCCTCACTCCGCTTTTGGTTTCGCCGCCCCTGGTTTTGAATCACGTACTTACGGAGTTTTCCCTCTCGGATGAACTTTTCAACGGCGTCCCTCAGGTCCCAGTAACTATCCGTAGTATGACCATGTTGATCATGAAATTCACAATACCGAGTCTTATCTAAAGTGGCTCCTCTTCTCATAAGCCGGGGTCGTTCAACCTCTTTCATTTCGGTTGTCGAGACCTCCTTCCAGATTTGCACCTGAGAGACCTTCAACGAAGTATACCGGTCAAAACTTCCTCCCGGCTTCCCCCCAATCATTCTGCTGTCACTACCTCGTCCATGAGAATCCTGTCGACATCCGTTATGTCACTCTTTGCCTCTTGGGGGGCTTTTGGCCCTCTCTCTGGGCACCTGATTTAACATCTCCATCTGCTCAAGCTCCAGATAAGTTTTAGCCTTATCATGAAATTTCGCCAGGGTTACCGACGACGCTTTAATACGGATCTTTTCAAATGAGACGAAGCATTAAGGCCGGCTATGACACAATGGAGATGCACGTCTTCTTTTAAACCGGTCACCTGCAAAGCCGTATCCTTAAAGCGTGCCAGATACTTTTGTAAAGTCTCCCCTGGCAGCTGTTTCACCTGGTCCAGCTGGAATTCAGTTTTTGGTTGTTTCCGACTTGTGGCAAAGTTTAGCAAAAACTTGTGCTCCAAAGATTTCATACTATTAATAGATCGCAATGAAAGAGAGTGGAACCAATCTTGTGCAGACCCCCTCAAAGTTCCCGCAAACAAATGCGGAACCACGTGCCCGACAATTCCTTTAACCCCAATTTCCAATTTGAAGTTGTTAACGTGATTAAGCGGGTCTTGGGTTCCATCATATTTCGGCAACTCCCTTGAATCCAATTTCTTAGGATACACTGCGGTCATTATTTCATCCGAAAACTGACTCAACACGTTCTCGCTACCGAGTCCCTCTCCGTCCGCCTTGGGCATGCCACCCGATGGGGGCGTCGCGCCCTCCCTATTGCCCTCCGGGCTCGTGGGAGTTCGTCGGGACGGCTGCTTCTCCTTGTTGCTGGCTAAGTGGGCTTTATCCACCCGGCGATCATTTTTATTGACCTCAGTAGCCGTAGTATCACTAACCCGGCTTGGCCTGCTTGCATCATGACCGGTGTTTGGGGCGGGATGCTCCAACATCCTAATCCGCTCCTCGAGCAACAATATCTTCCTGGCTTCCTTTTCTTGGTTATTATCCCGGTCATCAGCCGTAGGAGTTCTCTCGTTCGCGCTCTTTCTTTTGGGCTCCTCTATCTCGGTGTTAACCGACGTGGAAACGATAGTCCCGCGGTGCCCGCTCCATCACACCCGGGTTCTTGGTCGGCTTGTCCCTTCGTGCGAAACGTTCTTCCAACTCCATTCTAATCCGCTTCTGTTCGTCTTGGCGCCATATGGCGTTCCGACGTTCCATATCTTCCCGGTTAAGCCGGGAGTCCTCCTCCCTCCGAAGTCGCATAGAAGTTTCCATGTTATCTATCCGCTGAGCAAACGAACTAACCGCTTTATGCAACAACTTCGAGTCAGGATGTTCCAACTGGAACTCTGGAGATGGAGGATGTGAATCCTGCTGTAAGCCCTGCTGCTCCGGCAAGATATCTCGATTAGGATGAGGGGAATTTGCGGTATCCTCAGTCTCATCCTCTACTCCCACAACCTCGCGTTGGGAGTTAGGAGCAACGGAATCTGAATATTGGACCGTTTGTTCCACCCATTGTTCTTTGTGGCTGTCCCTCCAGCCCCTGGTTCCGTCGCAGTGTGTGGCTGCGACTGCGAGTACTTGTCGCCATGTTTAATGGTCGTTACTGGCCTTTTGTGGCTTGGGAATCACAGTTTACGGATCCCCACGGTCGGCGCCAATGTTCTGTCGTAGAACACAAGTGTCTAGCCGAATGCGGCTAGGCGATGTTAATATAGGATCAATGAGCTCTCCACAGACGCTTAAGAGTAAGCCCCTGAGTGGAGAAGATTACCCACTGATATCTATGGAGAAGATATCAACAGGTCGTCTCAGATCACTGTGCTACACGGTGGTGGCTTTTCGCCAAAGGAGGTGGGGTGTGTGCACAGTGAGACTGAAAGTAAATAATCAATAGAGAATGTAGAGAGTGCACCTGGTGGGTAACCTTCTATTTATAGGGATTACCTAGGGTTCCTCTCCTTGTTGTAGTGAATCCGTTCTGCAGGCAGAGTGCGCCTCCCATGTCCTGGAAATGCCTGCTCCACTACCTGTATGGTTCTGAATCCCAGATACGTGATTGAAGGATGACTCAGCTCATACCTGGGTAGAAAGGGTTCTGTAGCAAATACCCTCATTGGGCCGCATACTCACTGGGCCCAATATATGGGTCCATAACAAGACTCATAATCATCATCTACATTTCTCTTCAGCAAAAGCTTCAGATGACACCAAATCTTCATCAGCATCAGCACAAGATTCCTCTATGTCCTTTCCTTTAGCGGCTTTAGAAGCAGGCTCCACTTCAATTTTCTCCTTCCCAGACACAACAGCAAAAGCAGCCTGCATTTTAGCCTTTTCTTCACAAGAGTTCTTCACAGCAATAATATCACCACCACCTGCATACATGTATCCCAGTCTTCATTTCCGTTACTAACAAATATAATTATATATAACAATTTAATGTCGTTATTCCTCTCAAAAGACTACCCAGTACTGTTTCAAGAAGTTTTTCTGTCACTTTTATCGAGAGACTAAGGAGATGTTTGGTACAAGGGATTTGGATGAGGGAAATTTTTTATGAATTTGATATAAAAAATCAGAGAAATGGGATCCAAAGTTTTGAATTAATTTTTTATATTTGTTTATTTTACCTTTAATCTCTATTTTTTTTGTTCTCAAAAACATGTTTATTATAAAACTTTTTTTAGAAACAAGTTTTGAGAATTCAAAATATGTGTGTGTATGTATGGATAATTGTTTTAAAAAAATTTATTTTTGAAGTGATGTGGTGGTAGCCATCGGCTACGATAACATAGTGGTGTTTATCACCGATAGTGTAGAGTTGACAATGGATAGGTGACAACGTTAAAAAATAAAAAATAAAAAATAAAAAAACAAGTACAAGAACACAACTGAAAACTATTTTTACTTTTTATTTTCTCATCATCTTCCTCATCTCTACCAGTAATCGAACCAATGACCCCTTAGCCTATTTTGAGTCATCAAAGCAGACCAAGAGGACTGGAATTACCGGTAACTTTTTGTTTGTTTTTTAAAAAAATCAACTTATTGAAAACAATTTTCCAAACTGGTTTTGTTTGTTTTAAACAATTTTTCTTTTTGTTTTTCAATATTTGAAGAAATTTCAACTGGCTTGGATGGGATGTATGATATCATTCTGACCTTATTTGTTATTTAATCAAATTTCTTACGTTGAAGCTTTGGTGGCGTTCATTAATCTAACCCTTTGATGAGTAAAATGATTTTGTGACATATCCATTTAATTGCGGAATATTATTGTCTATATATATATCTATATATTTGTATGTATGTATGTATGTATGTATGTATGTATGTATGTATGTATGTATGTATATGTATATATGTGTGTGTATTGCCGTATATGTGAGGTAAAATAATCTAACAAAATTAAAAAGTAACCTTTGCTTATATCATATCTAGTGCAAAATACGGTTTTTATCACAGGAAGTATTTCTACGCTAATTAATTAAGCGGAGACGGTAGAAAAATGAATAATGATGGTAATTTGTAGATAAGAGGTGAATATTTTACACAAGAAATTGTTGGTTGATTAATTGTTTATTAATCATAATACTCTTATTTTATTTGTATAGGAATTTTTATTTCTACGCATTAAATTATAATAATTAAATAGTAGTGGTGTTACTGAAAAAGTGCCACAAATTCTTCACAATATTGATTACAAATAATCATCATCATCCGTAACTCTACTTTCTTTTAATTATATGAATTAGTAATGAAAACTTCATACTGGATTGAGAGAGTATAATTTTATACCAAAAGTAAGCACTCAGGAGAGCGTTGGATATCCCAAAGTTGTTCGAGGAACAATTTTGAAGTGATTAACTAATACATAGCAATTTTGTTATAGTCACCATCAATTTTTTGATTGTTAATGTTAGTTTTTTAACAATTTCTTTTCTAAACATTTCTGAGGTAAAATTGCTGCAAAAAAAACTTCTAATAAATACTCATCACGCTTAAGTCATTATTACTTCTGGAATAAAATTACACCTTAACTTTGTATAAAAATATGCAGTACGACCATTTCCGAAAAAATAATTGATTCCTGGAAGTGCACAACGCTATAAACCCAACTCTTTAGCATCTTCACTAGAAGTACATAAGAGTAAACTCTAGTTCCATGGATCCTGATTAGCTCAGTATTATATACAGTACAACCTCCTGTTCTAAATATATGATAAAGTTTGTACAATGATTTTACACTACAAGCTTTATTCTATATCTAAGATCGGAGGGAGTATATATTTATATATAGCACCACTTCCCATGGGAATAATTAATACAAATACCATTAATACCACAACGGCTTTCCCATGAAATATTAATACAAAGATTAACGAATAGTTTATCATAATAAACAATGTTGAGTTGATTAATAATAAAGAATCTAAATCAAATGCGTATTTAATTTTACATTAAAGACCACATGTAAAACATAATTTTGATGGTCTACCTCTTGCGTAAAATCAAAGACGACGAACTAAAATAGCTAAATGAATGATGTAATATTAGCTCCAACATGACCCAAACCCAATTATATAAGAAGTGTATACCTTCTTTGCAAAACAGATAATAATCTGCAGAGCTGTATATTTCTCAGTGTATCATCAATAGAGAGACTAATATTGTAATTTCAAAATATAAATATCTTTCAAAACACTTGACTATTCATTATTCCAGCTTCAAAGAATGGATCCAATAACAAGTTGATGCTCAAATTATCAGGAAAAAAAACATATATATAATAAAACCACACAAAACACGCACAAAATAAACAAAGAAATTAAAAAATGGAAAGAATGTTTTTTTAAAAAAACAAAAAACAAAAGATCAGGCTAAATTCTCATATATATAATATGCGTGCACCATATATATATTCTCGCAAAACAATGTTCAGAGAAATATGTATCAACCATATGAAAACACAGTAAAGAAAAACCATTGACGACATATAGAGATTGAATAGGCAAAGAGTAATACAAAATTATGTCCCTCAGGAATAATTATAAGTCGATCGACAACAATAAAACTAGCACATATAATGAATCAGAAAAGGCTTGATGAGTATTATTCTTAATATAAATCTGGATACGAGAACCTGATAAGTTATTACAAGTTTAAGGCATAACGCCTTCATCTTCATCATCTGCACCACAAGACTCATAATCATCATCTACATACTTTTCTTCAGCAAAAGCTTCAGATGACACCAAATCTTCATCTGCATCAGCACAAGGTTCCTCTATGTTCTTTCCTTTAGCGGCTTTAGAAGCAGGCTCCTCTTCAATTTTCTCCTTCCCAGACACAACAGCAGCAGCAGCCTCCATTGTAGCCTTTTCTTCACAAGAGTTCTTCACAGCAATAATATCACCACCACCTGCATACATGTATCCCATTCTTCATTTCCGTTACTAACAAATATAATTATATATAAAAATATAATGCCGTTATTCCTCTCAACAGACTACCCAGTACTGTTTCAAGAAGTTTTTCTGTCACTTTTTTCGAGATGACTAAGGGGCTGTTTGGTGCGAGGGATTTGGAGGAGGGAAAATTTTTATGAATTGGATTTTTTTTTAAAAAAAAAAAATCAGAGAAATAGGATGGAAAGTTTTGAATTAATTCTTTTTACTGTTTATTTTACCTTTTATCTTTATTAAAATTTTATAACTCCACTTCTTCAATTATTTTAAATACAACCTATAAAATTTTTTACTCCCCTCCTGCCATACAGACCCTAAGGAAATTCTGGCCGACTGAAAATTCTACTACCCAGACAAAACGTAAAAATTCTAGAAAATAACCCATTAATATTATTATTGAGACACTGCTTTGAAGGGCTGGAAATGCATACAGAAAACAATATTCAGAGAAAACATGAATATACCAGCAAGAATAACACCAAAACACGACAATACACGGCCTGGAATTATGTATCATATATATGTCTAATAATACTGAGATTTTATGACACATTTTTCTATAAAAAAATTGTGCTGCGTTGGAGAGAATTAATCAAGAGTTATACTAGTTTGGAATTCTCATACCAGAAGCAGGTGAGTGATCATCATTTGGAGCTTCTTGTTGATGAACAGGAGATTTTGTGGGAGAAACAGGAGGTAGTGTAGTCTGAGAATGCTCTCGCTTGTGACCAATAACCATCTCCCTTGATGATTCCTCCTCTACTGGCTTCTTCAGCTGATCGTCAACCGATCCTACGGCGGCGGCTGAGGCAGAGGAACTGGCAAGTTCGAGGACTTGCCAGGGAATTCTGACACCGTCACTGGCGGGCCTACCTCGGCCTGATCTGGTGGATGGAGGCTTATTAGTACCAGGAGAAGTAGCAGGCTCAGGGGAGGAGGCTTTGGAGGGAGAATCTCCTTGCATGGTTTTGTGGTGAGAGACTTAATTAATTAAAGCAAGGAAGGTTTCAAGGTTTCGAAGGAAAATGGAGGAGACTGGTGGTGGTAGGGTTTGGAGAAGGAGAAGGGAAGGAAGGGGATGAACAATGAGGGAGGAAGGTCCATAGACATAAATGCTGGTTAATGTTTGTCCTTTTCTACTACAATTTCAATGCACCAATCAAACACGTAGGTAGTAATGTGTGAGGATTTCTTCGTTGACTTCCTACGTGTCATGAGTGGGTCTCAATCCTGGGCTTGGTGGGCCTTCTTGGTTTGTTTTTGTCAGGAATATTGTCATTATTATTATTTTCTTAAAAAATAAATAAAGGGTAAAGGAGCAAAAATACACATGTATTTTACCTCCAGGAGCGCCCAGCACCATGTGTTTTATTTTGGAGCAAAAATACACATCTATTCTCAAAATAGGTGCAAAAATACCCTTGCCGTTAAATGTACATTAACAGACGTTAGTTACAACGTAAAAATACCAAAATGCCCTAAACTTTTTCTAAAAGAAAACTCAGTTGGATCTTCTCGTACCATCTTCATTCCAGAACACCACCAACGATTACATGGCAATTTCTTACACCATCTTTAGATCAAGAAGGAAACCAAAAGCCGCAATCGCTTCGAGTCTTGGTACCTCGAAGGCCTCGCAATCGTGTGCGAAAGATCAAGAAGAAGAAATTTCCGTGAGATGGTCGAGATTGAAAATATAGCGAGAGAACGAGAAAACATAATTTTGAAATCATCAACAAAGATTTTGAAACACAAATTGAAAACTGAACCGAAAAAATAACAAGAACCCAAAAATATAGAAAAAACATCCAAATCAACAAAATCATCAAGAAAGATTTTGAAATCCAGCATTCAAAACCGAACAGAATATACACATGACTCGGCCTCAACGATGATGAGCGGCTCTCGATTAGGCGATGAACCAGAAATTTCCAAAACAAACCGGAAGATTAGGGGAGGAACCGAGAAATTGCCCCCAAATCACAAGCGTCGAGCAAAAACGCTAAGAGAATTTGCGAAGAAATGAAAATCACTAACCAAGAGGAAGTGAGGAACACAAGTATCATCGAATCGCTCCTCAAGATCTCTGATTCAGTGGACTAGTCGACGGAAATTCACCATTTGGGATGAACTAAGATCGAGCAAGAGAACTAAGAGACCAGTTGAACTCGGTTTGGACCGATTCATGCCGACGCTAACGAGGATTCAGATCTGAAACTAAAAAATCGATTTTTTTTTTCAGATACAAGGGGAAATCAAAAAACTAGACAGAATACATCAGGAGATTAAATCCCAGCTTTTCAAGTGAAACCAGATCCTGTAAAGAATCACGACACGAGTTGAGAAATTCTGACGCCCCGATCCCTCCCTTAGCAAGCAAATCAGCCACTGAATTCCCCTCTCTAAAGATGAAATCAAACTTCAGATCCCAGGCATTCCTACTGTATCTCCAGATTTGCCAGCAAAGGAGATCTCCACCATATTCGGCTTTCCTCACGTTAATCATCTGAACCAGATGTTTTGCTGCTTTTGCATCAGATCTGAATAATGTTACCGAATTGATTTGAGGAGAGAAGAAGTTTCCAGATCTGACGAGAGAAAGGAGTTGAGGTGGATCGAAGGAGGACCAAGGAATTAGATCTGAAAAAAGGTGCGAAGCATGAGAAGGGAAGGAAGGTTCGACGGATGGGAAGATTCGACGCAAAGAAAGAAGGTAGGGCACAGATTTTATTTTTTTTTTTTGGTCAAAGGAAGGGTAGGTTGGGAATTAAAAGAAATTTGATATTTTTATTTCTTAAAAATCGTGTGGGACCCACCAGAAAATTAACGTCAGTTAAGGACATTTAACGGGAAGGGTATTTTTGCACCAATTTTGACATTACATGTGTATTTTTGCTCTAAAAGAAAACACATGGTCGGACTAACTTGGAGGTAAAATACATGTGTATTTTTGCTCCTTTACCCAATAAATAAATTGATATAGTCTTTCACTCTAAAATATAAGTCACCTCCCAACTAGCACAATTGACTAAGGCGGTATTTAAGCCTAAAAGGGAGGGGGTTGATACCCCTCCTTGATATGATGGACTTGTTGGTGGACAATTTGTAAGTACTACTATAAACACTCTTTGAGCTTGAAGGCGTATCCTGACTCTTGTGCAAGTGTCTATCCCCACCTACACTTTTTTTGTGTGTATATATATATATATATAAAGTCATTAAATTAAAAATCAAAACATTAAGGGGTAAAATTTAAATTTTGAAATGTTAGAGGGTTATCTACAACTGATCAAAGTTCGGGAGGGGGGGGTTATGTAAAATTAGTAACCTATGTAGGATGCTATGCGTCTTTGATTGATTTGACGTAACACTTTCCATTAAAAAGATAATGATAATTTAATGGCATGGGCTTATAATAAAAAGGTTAAAGTATACCTTTGATTCTTCATGTTTGCCTCTAATATTATTTTAGTCTCTTAAATTTATAAAGTGCATGTTTGATCTTTTAATGTTAACATTATTAGTTTGACTTAATAGAAAATATTAACTCAATAATTTTAAGAGATGATTGTATAATTAAATGCTGACCAAGTATGCTTATATGTTAGTATTTTAATAAATTAAAATTTTAAATCCTATTAATTGAAAAATATTTAATCTTTACATATTGTTTTATGGTTTTTTATGTTTGTGAATATTAAATATATATTTTTTAAGAAGATTGCATATTTTTTAATTAATAGGATTTAAAATATTAATTTGTTAAAATACTACAGAATAAACATTTTTTTCGTCGAGAATTTAATTGCACAATTATCACTTAAAATTGTCAAGTTATTATTTTCCGTTAAGTTAGACTAACAACATTAACATTAAGGGACCAAACGCGTGTACTTTACAAACTTAAGGAACTAAAATGATATCAAAGGCAAACATGAAGAACCAAACGTATACTTTATCCTAATAAAAATATAAAAAGTTAGGAAACTTACATTTAAACTTTAAAATGTGACGGGAGTTATCTACTGACCGAGAATTTAGGGGGTTTTGTATAATTTAGTTTTCCTCTATTAGAGGTATTATTATTATGGAGAGAGTAATACAATGAATCACCATATTTAATCATTAATTATATATGCGAAACCGATAAATAGACATTAATTACTATCCAGTATAATGAATATATATTATAGACCAAATAATATTTTTAGATTGCGACTTGGACTGCGGACGAGATAGAGTTTATGTTAGACTTTAATTGCATGCTTATTTATTTATTTTTATTTTTATTTTATAAAGTACGAGTAATATTTACACATTTCTAGCTGTTATAACTCCCGCACTCATCAAATTCATATTCTAGGAGGTTTGAGTCCTGATTATTAATGTTAACACTTAAAAATAATTAACAAGGTCGGATATCCGAAGTTCAAGAGATATTAATCACACAAATCAGCATTTAAGACTGATATATTCACACTACGAATATATTTTATGTAATTTTAAATATAAAAAATAAATAATTATCTTACCAATATTAAAAAATAAGTTATACTTTTTAAATAATTCACAAATTGGAGAGAGAGAAAAAAACTCTTAATAATGCCCCCAATTAATAAATGCTTAAACTTTTACCTTATATTTAATTATTCTTAATTAGCATTATCAATTTAATATGGAGTATAGTCAATGTTGTTAAACTCACAAGGTTAAACAAATTCGTAGCAATAATGTAAACTACAAACATAAACGCAAATCGTAAGAATTTACTTTTATCAACAAATATATATTAATAAGGGAAAATTTCAATAAAATCCATCTAAAACACCAAAATTTAAATTTATGTCTACATTTTTAACAAATCATTAATAAAGCCAAGTGGTCTAATTATAGATTTCAGACCCAAAAGTCCTTGTGTAGTAAAAAAAAAAAAAAGGAAAAAAATTATATACATGCCTGAGACTTTAATTTTTGATTATTTTAACTATATTAATTGGGATTTAATTGCAAATTCCCAGAGCCCAAGTATTTTTTCAGCGCATTGGCGATTGCTTCAAACAATTTATAACGTAACTTTTTTTTTTTTTTTTTGGTTGCCCGTCCGGTATCCAGAGATTCGCCCTGACTAATCCGAATCCGACTCGGGTCGCGCACCTGGCTATGGTGGGTGAGTCTCCCAGCGAGGCTTTTCTGCATTTACAAGGCTCGAACTCGAGACCTTGCTTAAGCGACACAAGCCACTTACCATTTGTACCAACCCCCGTTGGTATTTACACTACAAGAAAATGTCGGATTTACGACGGAATTTGCGAGGGAAACAAATTCCATCGCAAATTTAAAACATTTGCGAGGGAAAATTAATTCCCTCGCAAAAAGCTGATTTTTGCGAGGGACAGAGTATTCCCTCGCAAAAATCAGCCATTTGCGAGGGAATTTCTGTTCCCTCGCAAAATGGTGACATTTTGCGAGGGAATTTTAGATCCCTCGCAAAATCTGACCCATTTGCGAGGGAATATTGTGTCCCTCGCAAAATTGACACATTTTGGCGGGATATTTACCGCCAAAATGTCCCCAATTTTGCAAGGGAATAATCTTTCCGTCGCAAATTGAGGACATTTTGCGAGGGAATGGATGTTCCCTCGCAAAATGTCGAAATTTTGCGAGGGATCACTTTATCCTCGCAAAATTGACAAATTTTGGTGGGGTATTAGCCACAAAATGTCCCCAATTTTGCGAGGAATTTTTTTCCCTCGCAAAATGTAACCATTTTGCGAGGAAATTTTTTCCTCGCAAAAATCGTAACCATTTTGCGAGGGAATTTTGGTCCCTCGCAAAATGGTCGATTAAATTTTTTTTTTTGTTAAAAAATATATTTCGCAAAGTAAAGCCAAGACAATTAATTAAAATTCAAATCTCTCACTCTTTTTCGCTTCTATTCGACTAAGTAGCATATTAATTAAAATCAAGACAATTTTCTTCTAAAGAATAGTATTTTGAAATATATTGATAAACATTTGTCTTATAATTAAAATATTTATTATTTCTATATATCTTCCTTTTTACCATTTAATCAATTAAAAAAAACAAAACAGATGACATATTTTTTTGTAAATTAATAAAAACCTTCATAAGAAATATATCGAAATTTTGAAATCACATGATTAAAAATGTTTAAATAAGTGAATAATTATTGCTACTATGAATGGTAAAATAAAAGCCATTGAAATCATGAACTATATGACCATTGTAATCTTATCTCTAATTTATAGTTATCTCAACGTGCGATGTTGTCATGAATCATATATAAATGTCGCTTAGGGTTAAATGGTAAAAGGTTGAATTTATAGACAAATGTCGCTTATACATGAATTATATAGGTTGCTACGTCGATGGAGGTAAAACGTGATCGAGGACGATGAAGTTTTATTGATAAATGCAAAAGGCAAAGGTTGGAAATGAGGATTATTTGAACCGTTAAGTTAGCACACACTTGCGAAATTCGAGAAAAGAAGAAAAGATTATTTGAAACGTTTTCTTGATTAATCGAAGGCATTTGGTTAGAAGTTTGACACAAATTGTACTTATTAGCAGTTCTATCATTTTGGCCCATGGTTTAGTTACCTTTAACATGTATGTGAGTCTAACTCCTCACACTTTGCGACATAACTATTTGGAGCACGCCACGTTACCTTTTCCAATGCACTCTATCCATTTTGATCTTACCAACCACTCTTCCTTTTTTTATTACTCGTTTATGTTTTTTCTATTAAACCCATTTATTTAATTTGATTATATTACAAAATTTTAGTTAAATTAGTTAACATGATGCTATATTTTTTTTTCCTAAAACATTCATACATCTTTCTTTATTTCTTATTCCCTCTCATACCGGTAACGAGTTGATTGTGTATCAATAGGGATAAAGAAAAAAAAAATTGACCAACATGAAAAAAAGTACTCCCTCCGGTTTCAAAGATAAGACAAAGCTTTTAGTATAAATCATACTTTTGTAAACTTTATCTTATATTTAAAATCGGAGATAATAATATATATAAGATCAATATCAATTCTTCAATTAGATCCTATATTTATGATTGAAGACACTACTTGTATTTGGTCACAATTCAACTATCAATAAGTTTTAATTCCACTAATCAAATTAGCATGAATATCCGTTTAGGAATTAGTATTTGGTCACAATTAAACTATCAATAAATTTTAATAGTTTGATTATGAGAAAAAATCTTGAAAAAAATTTAATAATCGACATCAAATACTTTCTTAAATATTCCTACAAAATTATGAGGCACTTTTTAGAAGGAAATCGTGGCCCTTATTTTAAGTTATCGATTAGGTATTAATGATACTTTTCAAGAGTTCTTTTACTTAAATTTTGATGCAATTTTTATTTTTTACCTTTCAAGATATAATTTATTGTTTCATTTTCAAACTAATTTAATGAATTAATCAAATTTTAATTTTCAAATAATATGGTTGAGTCGAAACACCCTCTTTTTCAAGACAAAAATACGTATTTACAATAGGTCCAAAAGGTAAAAATCCACGGCCAAATTAGGTCCAAAAATAATACATCGAGTTTATAAAGTGCGGAAGTCTTAAGGTTGTGACAAATACAAATGACATAACAAAAAGTTTCCATGTGTGCCTTCCCTTGTTGCCTACAAAGTTAATCACCTGTAAAAAAATATAAATAAACATGATAACCGTAAGATCCAAAGATCCCTGTAACCATTGGTTATTCAGAAATATACATGCAAACCAAGATCGAGAACATACAGTTATAAATTCATAATAATTAAAATATAAACATTTATATACAAATATTTCACAAAATAGTTCTCGACTCGGTTACCAAAACACCCACCCAAAAAGGGTTCCAAAACAACATAATTTGTTTTCCCAAACACTTCACAAAATAGAGATCTCACACATTTTCCAGACAATATTGATGCATAGATCATCCTTATCGAGTCGAGGACACGGGTTCAGCCACAAACTCGAGTCTAAGGCACAACTATCGCCTACAAACTCGAGCCCGTGGTACAAATTCCATCCACCAACCCTTACAAGACAACCAATCTCATCAATACAAAAATACACAATCTCACATAGAAAATTACATAAGTGTAAATAATCCCAAAACAGTTAATATAAATACATATATATATATAGTTGACAAGTATATAAAAGAATAACCAGGGTTACCTCAATTCCAAGCTTATTTTTACCAACACTTCAATGCTCCCAATTTATTAACACCCGAGATAATTCAACCTCAAATTATAATCATTCTTCTATGCCTTCTCAACTCCCTTCTCTCTCTCTCTCTCTCTTTTCTCTCTCCCGTCTACGTGTGCGTTGTGTGGGTGTATATATAAATGTGGAGAATGAGTCTTTGTGTGATTTAATTAACTTTGGGGTATAATTATGTAATTTTCCCCATAACTTTTCCACAATACTACACAGATCTTTGCCTCCCACTTCTAATATGATAACAATATATTAATAAACCAAAATAATATACTATTAAAATATATAATATAATAGTAATTTAACAATACAATATTATTTTTCCATACCTCCACCGTACTTAGTCCCACTATTTCACTTTCAAAATATCATATTATAATAAAGTAAAGTATTCTAACATAATAATATAATATAATAACTATAAAATAAAAATCCTTAACTAACTCTAGGGAACAGGTCAAAAAACTAGCTCTTAGGATAAGGTCTGAACATCTTTGAATCAAATGAACTTGATGACTCATATTCATATTAAAGAGATGCGTTGTCAAGAACAATTTTCATGGTTCTAGGATGAAGTGGCCATTGAGAGTTCAGAAGATAGAGTGATAGGCTAAAAAAAAGCTTAAGCAAAATACAAACTAATAAAATGCAAACTTTTTATAAATCCTTTGCTTCGTCCTCCAAAACAAAAGGCACATTCAGATCAAAACCCCTTATTTTCGAAGCTGATTGTTGTCTTGCTTCTTCCACTTCCTCTTCATTAATGTCATTCCTTTTTCATTTTAGCCTTGGAGTATTATTCATGTTAGCTAAAAAAACAAGGGCCTTCCCTATTAATTTTTGGTCTTATTTTAATTTAAGTCATGATATCGGTTTTTTTTTTTTTTTTTGGGAAAACAATTGATTTCTCTGACCGATGCCCAGATTTATTTCGATTCCTATTTATAATAATTATATGCTAATATAATATGATTTGTATTCCAAGAAAATGCTGGCACGACGATGGTTGGAGCACAGTTTATAAGTTTTCTTTAAATATTTATCGAGTGTTAAGTATGTTCTAACTATAATGTCTCCTATTTGTCCCCAAAAAAAAACTATATATATTGTCTCCTAGATTCATTCAAGATTTTCTTTTTTAAAAAAATATAATGGCTGAGCTTTTTACCAATGGTGGAGCACTCTGATCACTATTGAAATTTGTGGCGGGCCCAATATTATTTCACACTCCCGCCTTTTCACTCGCTCCTCCTCCTAAAATCCTCTTTCACACTTCACACTTCACACTTCACACTTCACACTTCACACTCTCCGCCTCCTTCCCCAAATACGGCCCTGTCATTTCCCGTTTCGCCTGCGTCTCCGCCGTCTTCCCTCTTGCGCCTCCATCTCCTCACACTTCACCTCTCACACTCCGGCTCCTTCCCCGATCGAAATCCCTTTCGCCGTTTCCCCTCACATTGTGCGTGCGCGTCCTTCGTCTCCCGCCGCCACACGGTGCCTCCATCTCCTCGGCCTTTGCCGCTGCAAGGCCAGACCTTGGATCTTTGCCACCACCCAAACTAAGCCAAGCCCTATCACTGCGGTACCATTTGTGTTCATCTTTCTCTCCTTCGAAGGTATGTACCTAGGAATGATTCGAGGAAACCCGCTTATCTAATTTCAATATGATTGATGTTGGCAAAAAAATTCAATAGGATTGATATTCTTGTTTTGTAGGAGGAAATATTTCATATGCCACGGGCTCAAAAATATCGCAAGGGAGATTTTTGGAAGTTGGGATCTTATGATTACTATGTCTCTGTCTGTATGTTCTTGGAAACTTGATGCTTGTTGCTTATACATCTGAATAGACATTTTTTTGTTACATACATTTGAATTAGATCTTTAATACTATTATCTTATTGATCTGGTGATTTGAATAAAATGATGGAGAAATATAGAAACACAAAAAAGAAGTACTTCCTTACTTCTGACTTTAAGTAGTTCCATTTAATTTGGAAGCATAGCATTGATAAAATTACTGCAATTAGAGTTTTTTTCCTCCTTTCGTGTTTAGATTTGTAATGCTATGATCTTTAAAGTCATTAAAGACATGTGATTGGGGTAAGCGATGTCATTAAATTTGTGCTATGCTGTTGTTTTCTAAAATAATTGGGTATGTGTATACGGCATAAGTTGGCTATATATTATTACAAGTTCTATTTATGGATCTCATTGCATTCTCTCGACTGTTTTCTTTTTATGTATGTTAAATGTCTCCTTAGTTTTAGTGAAATCTATTATTGCTCTATTTTATTATATTCTTTTTAATTTTTTGTTCTTTGTAGTGGTTCTAACTTTCTTTTGAATCACATAGTGTAAAGGAAAGGAAATGCATAAGCCTCGGATCGGCACTTCTTTTTGTTGGCAAAGAGGTAATATCCTTGAAGCATCTCTATGACTAGTTTATGTTGATATTTTTCATATTTGCATTTCCAATTTACTTGAATGAGTTTCCTATCCATGACTTTCATTAAGTCAACAACGTATTCACATTATTTTCTTTTGTAATAAATTTCTGGACCTTCATTGATGGTAGCCCTACTTTCAAAATTATATTTTGGAATGATTCCTTTTGTTTAGTTATGGAGTATAACATAAATGGTTACCTGATCAATGTGATGATCACATGGTTGTGAAAGTTCAAGAAACCTTTGCTGAAACTATCATCGGTTATCTTGTTCCTGCTTGCTATTTCTTCCTAAAACTTCTAATTAACAAGAAAACAAGATAATGGTGTATATTATCCATTCTTGGTGCATTCTTCCTTCTTGATATGTATTCCTAAAACTTCTAATTAAGCGAGCGGGAAGAAAATTGTATGTTTATATGTCTTTTTATTCATCTTGGAGAACTAAGGTAGTAAGGCTTGGAGACAATTTGTTACGTGCATTTGTGTAAGCGAGTCTACACATATTTAAAATGCTATTCCCCTTGCATTTCTATGTTTTCTTGGTTTTAGTCTACACATATTTAAAATGCTATTCATATGCTCCTAAGAAACATGTTCTTTTCTTTGTGTTTCATGTGCTAAGCTTCAGTGACATTTTCCTATTATGCCGCTACGAAAAATGTTACTTTATAATATAAATTTTTGTAAATTCGATCAATATCCACCGCCTGAATTGTGTATATGTGTGTGCTTTATTGATATTTGTAGATGAGTGTAAGCATTTTGCTTCCAAATCCAGTTGTCTCCCCTTGTTCCTCTAATTCCAGGTACAACTTGTGCAACTATTCTTACTCGGGCTATACTCATAGAAGGTTGCAAAGCTATTGCTTCGGTGTAAATGTTATGGATTTGAGAAACAATATAAATAAGGTCATTTGATGTTGTAATTACGATTTGAAAAGCGAGCATTAATGATTAGCACACAAGAAGAGATAACCCAGGTGCTAGTGATTCTCATGCAAAGTTATCTTACACTAATCTCATGAATTTATGATATGTTGTTCACCTTGAATTCAAAGTTTTATAAAGGGGAACCAAACGTACATGCTTAAAACAAAAAGAAAATAGAATTGGAATATCCCTAACTTTAAGCTTATATTGATGGCTATATTTTCTAAGTTTCTAAATATTTATCCATGTCACTATCGACCATAAGACTCTTTCCCTATTCATCAAAATGGTTTGAAATGGTTTTTTGCGTGATCTTGATATTCAGTACATGCAAAGAATAACCCAACACTTTAGAATGATTTACTTGAAGATGATTGAAGGTCAAACATCCTGGTCTAGGTGGGTTTCAATTTAATGTTTCTCAAATGTTATCATGTGACATTAAACTACGCATTTTCCTGTGCTTGCTTAGGACTCGTTTAAAAAAAAATGAAAGAAGGCATGTACATCTATATAAACAGATGCATAACAGTTTTGTTGCCTGTGGAGTATTAAGAACACGTTATCGTGTAGTTTCTCACGCCAATTGTCCTAAATTTGATTCTTTTCTTCATTTTCTTTTTCTTGATTGGGCTCACACTTTTTATTTACCCTCTTCATTTTTTGTTCTTTTCTTTTTGTTTGAATTGGGAGGGCTTGGAGTGGATTGGTTATTACATCAATGTAGACAATTGTTGTCTTAGGCAACTGTAAATGATGGACACGTCTTTTGGGTTTGTGAATATAGGGTTCAAGTGAAGCAATTGCAAAATCCAGAGATGGTTTTTGAGACAATTCTTAATCAAGTTGTTCGGTTGGCGAGCACGGCCTCATTCATTGTGATTTCAATGAATTTAACATCATGGTATGATCTGCTTTATTGTTGTCCTTTGTCTTGGCACCGAGTTTAATTAGTCGGCATAATTTGCCCAATGGACTACTAATTTTGTTATTTTGTATAGTAATTATGAGCTTTAAATTTTCATTGACTCTAATTTCAATTTATTGCAGATTGATGATGATGAAAAAGTTACCATGATTGATTTTCCACAAATGGTATCGTATCACACCGTAATGCACAGATGTATGAACTTTTGCCTTATTTTTTATGGTGTTTCCTTCCTTTCTATGCTTGTAAAAATGCATTGATGGGAGCTAGCTCTTTTTTGGTTAGGAACATATGAAGTACTTCGTTGTAAGATAATTACAGCTATCTTTTGTTTTAATTTGGTAGTCAAAATCGGAAAGCCCAAAATTTATTATTTTCCTTGGGATCATCAAATATCAAATATATAATTATATATACTGTCTGTAGCCTTAGTGCCTCACCGCATGTTTTTTTTTTTTTTTTTTTTTTTTTTTTTGTACTGAGGTACTTTGACCGTGATATTGAATGCATCTTTAAGTTCTTCGAGAAAGAGGTTTGTTACTATTATGGCGCCACTTATTTGTGAACTTGATGTTGAGATAGTTTTATGCTTGATTGATCTTTCCTTTTTGATGATTACAATGGTGCCGTAGGTAGTGTGAACCTGATTCGAATAATGACACAAACTGAGATGCGGGCACTTCTCCAGTCCATATTGAAGAACAAGGGTACGGGATCATCTTGGTGGTGATCGACCGGTGGTCTACTTGAGTTTAGACTTTTTTTAGTTTATTTTGGTTGAAACATTATACTTTGTAATATTTTGTTATTTCTATGCAAACTCTTATTATTGTTACAATATATTTTTATCATATATAAATCTTTTTATTTTCTAATTTTTAATATTTTTTATGAAATTAATTAAAATTTTAAAATCATTTGATTTTTTAAAAAATTAATTGGGGATTTACGAGGAAAACATATTTCCCTCGCAAAACCCCACATTTTGCGAGGAACAATATTCCCTCGCAAAATGCAACATTTTGCGAGGGAACAGATTCCCTCGCAAAATCCAACATTTTGCAAGGGAACAATATCCCTCGCAAAATGAAAAATTTGCGAGGATTTGATCCCTCGCAAAATTTGCGAGGATTGAGTTTTCCCTCGTAAATTTCAAGATTTGCGAGGAAAAGTGTTCCGCCGCTAAATCCAAAGTTTGCGATGGAAATATGCATTTTTGCGACGGAAATAGGTTTGCGTGGGCGATTTTTGCGATGGAATTTGTTCCGCCGTAAATTCCACCGCAAATCGGTTTTTGCGACGGAAATTTGCTCTTTTGCGAGGAAAAATTCCGCCGCAAAAAACTGTTTTTTGTAGTGTTATAACGTAACTTTATCTGTGAAATATCGCCCAACGATTAATTGAATCCATGCTTCCTCACTTGTTTAATAATTATTGGGTCCTGAACTTTCAGCGAACTTCCCAAAAAATTGAGGGGTTTGAAACAATGAGGGTTGCTGAGGATTGTGCAGATGGAGGAGTTCAAGACTCAAGGATTGCAAGTCCGATCAATATATATTGTGCATGATCAATCGCAGAAACTCAAGCCAAGTACAGGATTGGATATATTCTCTCTCTCTCTCTCTTTTCTGCACGATTACAAGTAATAAGAACTACATTATATTGAAGGTTTTTGTACCCAAAAAATCCATGGATATCACCTTGTCGAAAAAACTTGCAAGACCTCGACATAAAGGGAATCTTAGCCATTCAAAGATGATACTAATAAGCACTGGGGGATCGAGGAAATTGTTGAAGGGGGCACAATTTGTGGAGGGTTTAGGGGTTGGGGGCGCCCCAAAATTTTTTTTTAAAGGAAAAATTTAAATACATTAAAAAACAAAAGAATATAAACAAGAAAAAAATATATCAAAAAAATATTCATGAAATCAAGTGAATACTAATAATGTAATAAGAGAGGCAATTATTTTATAAACCGTTATTTAAAAAAGCAATGTTAAGTGTTGTTAGAAATGGAGCTACATAAATTACAATGAAGGGAAGACACTCAATAAGCTCAAGTACATATATTTTAATAACAAAAGTATATTACAATTAATTACAATATCATCCTTCTAGGCCTTATTTTTTTGGAATTTTATTATAATTGTCTTATTATCAATGCTATCAAATAAATCTTTTTCAATATAAGGCACTAAACAATCATTCAACAATTCATCCCCCATCCGATTACGAAATATAGTCTTGATGTAATAAGGGTGAGCACTCAATTTAAGGATGGACAATTATTCAAATATGTGTTCATTTTTAAAAAATAAAATAAAATTTTTTTTTAAAAAAAAAAATCCAGTTCTCCAATTTGCCCCCCAATCATACACTTGGGTCCGCCAATGCTAATAAGACCTGAACTGAAGTTGGGCACAGCAACAGACGGTGAACCAAAAAACTCAACAGAGATGCCAAGGATGGAACTTAAAATGATGAGTGAGACCAGGAAAGAAAATGAGCAAAAGGGTACATAGGTAAAATCACCAAATTCTGAAATTCTTAATGAGGCCTCTTGGCCTAATTAGGGGTTTATTAAAAGTATAGGCCTGAATTTGGATTTTAATATTGAAGTTGGACTTTATAAGGATCTGCCCTATTAATAATGTATAATTAAATAATTAAAATATATAAATGACAAAAATTTATTTAAATATATTTTTAATCCAAATAAATGAAATTAAATCCATTAACATTCATAATTTACTTTACTCAAGAAAGATTTTTTTTAAAAAAAAGTTATGTATTAAGCCACTAATCATGATCAACTCAAAAAAGTTTGTATGAATTTACAAGTGAGTTAATACGACTTTGTAAGTTAGAAACATAAAAATAGTATACTTTATGTATAAACCCACAAGTTTGACCGAGTTTATAAATAAAACAAGTTTAACAGTGACTCGATACGATTTTATAAGCTAGAAACATAAAAACGGTAACTCTTAATTTATGAGTTTCACAACAATGGCTATGACTAGCTAGAACAATAGCTCCCCTAGCCCTATTTATGTGACTCTGTCTATTTATCTTATGCAATCGCAACTTCGTTTGAATACTTAACTAAAAACATATTTATTATGTAATATAAAAAAATTGTACAATAATTTTGAATATAATATATGAGAGCAGAGAGACTTGTTTGGGCATAAATTATAGGAAACAAAAAAACTTATTTTTGGTACATTAATTATACTCCTCGGTTATGTTTCACAAGATTCTATAAACGAAGGGAGCCATATATTTGAATTTTGAGGGTAATTATCCCCACAAAAAGAATACCAGAGGACATGCAGAAATTCAACGTATCGGGCCATGGCGATCCCTTTATCGTGAAAAGACAAGCATGTTTTCCCTTTTACGTAAAAGCCATCGGGTTGGGACTAACTGGTCGAGTTAAATTTTACAATACTACTACTGGAGCGGAGAAAGGCTTGGAGCATCGGAGGAAGTACTCCACTTCAATTTTTTCCTTCCCAGACACAACAGCAAAAGCAGCCTCCATTTTAGCCTTTTCTTCACAAGAGTTCTTCACAGCAATAATATCACCACCACCTGCATACATGTATCCCAGTCTTCATTTCCAATAATATAATATAATTATTTCATGTATGCAGGTGGTGGTGATATTATTGCTGTGAAGAACTCTTGTGAAGAAAAGGCTAAAATGGAGGATGCTTTTGCTGTTGTGTCTGGGAAGGAGAAAATTGAAGTGGAGCCTGCTCCTTTTTGTCTCTGTCTCCCTTATTATCATCAGCTTCAAAAGTTTCATCCTTATTCTTCTTCTTTTCTTCATCACCAGAATTCTCACCCACTATTTCTTTCTTTTCCTCCTCGTTATCAATCTCTTCTTCAACAGGCAAAAACATTTCTTTGTTTATCTTACTTGTAACAGCATCATCATCATCTACATACTTCTCTTCAGCAAAAGCTCCAGATGGCACCGAATCTTCATCAGCATCAGCATCAGCACAAGGTTCCTCTATGTCCTTTCCTTTAGCGGCTTTAGAAGCAGGCTCCACTTCAATTTTCTCCTTCCCAGACACAACAGCAAAAGCAGCCTCCATTTTAGCCATTTCTTCACAAGAGTTCTTCACAACAATAATATCACCACCACCTGCATACATGTATCCCAGTCTTCATTTCCGTTACTAACAAATATAATTATATATAACAATATAATGTCGTTATTCCTCTCAAAAGACTACCCAATACTGTTTCAAGAAGTTTTTCTCTCACTTTTATCGAGATGACTAAGGGGATGTTTGGTACAAGGGATTTGGAAGAGGGAAATTTTTGGAGACAAGCATGTGAATTTGGAGTACTTCCTCCTGTTTTAGTTATATACTTTGGCAGCAACCCATAAACCTCTAGTGCCAGTTTTCCACATTTGTAAATGACGAAATGCAAGTTGGATGTATGGCTTCGGCTTGCGTCTCAAGGGATGTCTTTTTCTTTTCCCGGGACCACACATTAAATCGTATCCCTTTCGTCAATTATCATGGTCCGTGTTTTCCCCAGCTGGTAGCTCTTTCCTTCCTCTTTAATTAGGTTTCAATTCTTAGCTTTCCCCCTTTTAAATATAAGTTGTAATATATAATTTTTTATAAGTAAATCATGCATGGTAATCTACTAGATTAATTACTGCCAATGTTATAAGTCATCAAACGATTAATTATATTTTTTAACATTATCTGTATTTAAAATCTCATTATTTCCGACTTCCATAACTTATTGAGTGTAATTTATGGTAAGAATGGATAAATTTAAATCTTTTTCAATTTTAAGATAAAATTAATAACTTAACTAGATTAATTTAATTCTGATGACATAGTAAAATTGAAATGAATGGCGAGTGGTGAAATTAAATGCAAACTTTTAGGAGTAAATTAAATGGGAATCTTCAAGTACGGTGTGTTGTCGACTAGTTTATTTTCAGTAATTTTGTGCTGAACAAAATAGCTTATTTTAACCTAAACCAAAAGTCTTAGACCAACAACTTTGGACTCGCACCATCTACCTACCCCAATACCCCAACTCCGACTAAGTCCTAATTCATGCAGTAAATAATTTTGAAAGATTCACCCCCTATTGTAGTCTGTAAAATAAGCAAAAACAATAGTCTATTTTATGTGCTTGTTAATATCTAGGCGGAAGGAAAAATGATCCCCTCTCCTTATCTGGTTTAAGATTTTTGAGTGGAGGGGAGACAAATTCTTAAACTATCCTCCCCTCTCCTCTTAAATCATATATTTTAAAAATTTTGAGCGGAGAGGGGAGGATAGTTTAAGATGAGAGGGGAGGATAAATTCACTTATTTTCACTCAAACTTTATTATTAGGCAATATATGGAATTTGACAACCACCGTCCACCACACTCACATTCACTCATGTTCATTCAAACTTGGCTCTTTTCTTTTTAGCAATAAATCCAATTTTGTCGCTCATTCCCACCTTCCCTATTTCAGCTTACCCTCTCATGCATGACACCCACAAGCCACATGCATAAAGATATTGGTGAATTCAAACCGGCCACATCTCCTTTGAGATCCATTGAAATGAAATCAAAAGCATTCATTAGGATTTTTGAGGTGAAAAGGTGAAAATGCTCCTTTAAATATGAGGGACACAGCTAAAGCCTAAGGAAACTAAACAAACCAAACTTGGCAGAGAAAAGATGAGCCACCCACAAACAAACTGCAAACTCTGACACAATCACATTAGAAAAGACAAGTCACTACTATTGTCCAAACTCGCCACTAATATCCTCCCCTCTCCGCTCAAAAATCTTAACCGAAATGTACCAATGAATGATACTGTTTGTCAAGAGCACTCCATCTCAATCCCCACCAAAAATAAAAGAAAGCAAAACTAGGGCATATGATTGCCAAGTATTGTATCGATGGTCTCAAAAGGAGTTAAAAATTGGAAAAGGAAGCAGTGCCTTGGGGTCTCCTTGTTCATTCATCTTCCAGAGATGGAGCCTCCTTTTTTTTATAAGGGGCCCCCTCAGGCGGAAGAAATAAGTGGCGAGTTTGGACAATATTAGTGACTTGTCTTTTCTAATGTGATTGTGTCAGAGTTTGCAGTTTGTTTGTGGGTGGCTCATCTTTTCTCTGCCAAGTTTGGTTTGTTCAGTTTCCTTAGGCTTTAGCTGTGTCCCTCATATTTAAAGGAGCATTTTCACCTTTTCACCTCAAAAATCCTAATGAATGGTTTTGATTTCATTTCAATGGATCTCAAAGGAGATGTGGCCGGTTTGAATTCACCAATATCTTTATGCATGTGGCTTGTGGGTGTCATGCATGAGAGGGTAAGCTGAAATAGGGAAGGTGGGAATGAGCTGGTGCGACAAAATTGAATTTATTGCTAAAAGAAAAGAGCCAAGTTTGAATGAAATTGAGTGAATGTGAGTGTGGTGGACGGTGGTTGTCAAATTCCATATATTGACTAATAATAAAGTTTGAGTGAAAATAAGTGAATTTATCCTCCCCTCTCCTCTTAAACTATCCTCCCCTCTCCGCTCAAAATTTTTAAAATATATGATTTAAGAGAAGAGGGGAGGATAGTTTAAGATTTTGTCTCCCCTCCACTCAAAAATCTTAAACCAAATGAGGAGAGGGGATCATTTTTCCTTCTACCTAGATATTAACAAGCACATAAAATAGACTATTGTTTTTGTTTATTTTACAGACTACAATAGGGGGTGAATCTTTCAAAATTATTTACTGCATGAATTAGGACTTAGTCGGAGTTGGGGTAGGTAGATGGTGCGAGTCCGAAGTTGTTGGTCTAATTAGACTTTTGGTTTAGGTTAAAATAAGCTATTTTGTTCAGCACAAAATTACTGAAAATAAACTAGTCGACAACACACCGTACTTGAAGATTCCCATTTAATTTACTCCTAAAACTTTGCATTTAATTTCACCACTCGCCATTCATTTCAATTTTACTATGTCATCAGAATTAAAATAATCTAGTTAAGTTATTAATTTTATCTGAAAATTGAAAAAGATTTAAATTTATCCAATCTTACTATAAATTACACTCAATAAGTTTGGAAGTCGGAAATAATGAGATTTTAAATATAGATAATGTTAAAAAATATAATTAATCGTTTGATGACTTATAACATTGGTTGATGTCATTGACATTTGCTTTCATTCAAATTGGTGAGAATTCATAACAATTTATAATATTCATGAGCTTCAGGATTACTCATTAAAACAACTATTGGGGATTAGGATAACTTAATAACACGACTATTGGAAATTAGGATTACCTTAGATGTCCTCTAAGGTTGATCCACACGGCTATCCCACGATTGCAATGGAACTCCTTCTCTTGAAACATTCCGCTCCTTGGATGTTGATGTCCTCTAACGTTAATCCACACGGCTATCCCACGATTGCAATGAGAACTCCTTCTCTTGAAACATCCCGCTCCTTGGATGTTGATGTCCTCTAACGTTAATCCACACGGCTATCCCACAATTGCAATGAGAACTCCTTCTCTTGAAACATCCGCTCCTTGGATGTTTGTTAGGTGAAGACAAGGTTGAGGTTTGGTTTCTTTGGGTTTTTCTTTGTTTAAGAAAATCGTGATTTCTTAAGATTAGGTTAAAGATAGGATGAACAAGGTTGGAATGTTACCCTTTATGGATGGCACTTTTTCCTCTCTAAACCTTTGGTGAAGACCAAAATTTAGAGAGCATAAGGATGTTAAAAAAAACGTCCAACCCTCCCCCTTTTATAGCCTTGGTGGACTGAAAATTTCTAACCCTAATTGCCTTAGGAATTTTCAGATTATACACTATGAAAGGGGTTTTAGGTAATAGATAAACTAATTTTCAACCAAGTCACATTAAATTCACATCTTGATTGATTTGAATTTGATATGATGAATCATGTTCATATCTTGATTGCTGCATTGCATTTAACATGATGGATCACATTTATTTCCTTAGGAATTTTCGGATTATACACTATGAAAGGGGTTTTAGGTAATAGATAAATTAGTTTTCAACCAAGTCACATTAAATTCACATCTTGATTGATTTGAATTTGATATGATGAATCATGGTCATATCTTGATTGTTGCATTGCATTTAACATGATGGATCACATTTATTTCCTTAGGAATTTTCAAATTATACACTATGAAAGGGGTTTTAGGTAATAGATAAACTAGTTTTCAACCAAATCACATTAAATTCACATCTTGATTGATTTGAATTTAATATGATGAATCATGTTCATATCTTGATTGTTACATTGAATTTATTAACATGATGAATCACATTTATTTCCCCTTTTTTTCCTCAAAAAAGGTCTATCAAAAGGGCACACAAAAAATCGAACTTTATAAGAGTCTAAAATTAATGTTAGTGCTCACAAGAAATGCCCAATTCAAACTTGAATTGGAAAATCCAAATCATAATGAATTAAATTTATATCTTGATTGAATAATAATTTAAAGTGTTGTATTCCCCTACAATTAAGGACCAACACCACCGTGGAGAGAGAGGCAGCGGCCGGGAAGCGGAGGAGGAAGAGAGGAAGAGAGGAAGAGGAGAGAGAAAGAGAAAGACTGACCTTGACCAACCACGTCACCACCTAAAATACCAAGCATTGTAAGATGAATAGTTAATTTTCGGGTTCCCTATTCTAATTTTATATATAATGTATGAATGTAATCTCTTTGAATTCTTAACGGGGCTTATGAATTGCGTAGTCAAACCATTGCCTTAATTTTTCGTTGATGTCGTTTTTGATTAGAGCCGGGAATCGGGGCGGCCCCGCCTATAGGGCCTAGCCCTCGGCAGCCTGGGCCCTACGGGGCCGGCCCTCCGGGCCTCGAGATAAGGAAAACATCTCTTTTTTCAAAGCCCGCCCGATAGTGCCGGGGCCGGGCCTGGAAATTACTATTCCAAATTTTAACTATTTTTTTTTTGGGTTTTTTCAAAGAAATATAATTAGTAAATTGCAACCATTAAAATTCTAATCTATCAAATAAATATTATCAACATTAGTATTTAATACAAATCATCCAACAAATAAACACATTCATTAATTCGTATTAAAAAACAAACTATTGTCCATAATTGCCTCACATAAAACGTAAAAAGCATTAAACTAAGCAATATTAAATAATTCACATAAAATATAAAAGCATACCATTATCATTGGCAATTGTCACCTTCTTCATTACTATCATCAATTTCATAGATATTTGATTGGGCTTCACTTTGAGCGGAAAATTGTGCTTCACTCTTTTACTAATTTTTTTTTTTAAAAATGAAAATACTACGATAAAAGGGCCTAACGGGCCGCCCGAGGCCCCGCAGGCGTGCCCGAGCCCGAGGCCCCCGAGGCCCTACTGGGGCCCCTGCAGTGGCCAATTTCAAATTTCAAGCATATTTTTCAAGCCCGAGCCCCTACGGGGCCGGGGCCTAAACGGGCCGGCCCGATGGGCCCCCGATTTCCGCTCTAGTTTTGATCACCATATCTTCTAATACTTGATTTCTGCAAAGAATTAGAGATCTGTTGAAAAATCCATCAGCAACAAATATGATTTTAACTATATTACTATTTTCATATTGTCCTCTTTTTTGTTTTGTTACTATTTAAATTTAAAATTTTATTTTCTTACCATAAATTTTATTTAAATAAATATATTTTTGAGTAAGAAAATTCAATGATACTATTATTTATTCTTTATTTCCATTAAAAAAAATCTAATTAGCGAAGAAAAGAAGGAAAAAAAAAACGACAATATAAGAAAGCCAAAGCCAAAGCCAAATTTTTCTTACCAAAAATTGAAAGGACACGTTAGAAGTTGAGAACTGAAAATTGACAAAAGGACGAAATTGCCCTGAAAATGCGGCAAAAATTGCGAGTGGAAATGGGGACTGGTGAAAGACAAAAGAAAGCCTTTATTTTCTTTGGATCTGCTTTAAGGGCCAATTTTGTTGCTGAAACATGATTTAAAAACAAAATGGACCTTGAAGGTCAATATTGAAAGAGACCATTGGACCTAAAAGCCCTTCCTCTCCATTAGCATCCTATTCTTTTTCTTTCTTTCTTTCTTTTTTTTTTTTTTTTTTTTGAAAGAGTGTATTTTATTGGGTATAGAGAATCAAACTTATTGATTAAGAATCAATATAATTTATAGTAGTTGCTTTCAGTGCTCACCTTTTAACACAGTTGCTTGAAATTTAAGCACAAGCAACTTTGATGCTATGCCCTAGAAAGGCTATAATACTCATGATCTATATCAGGCCAAGACATGTGCCAACTTCCATAACAAATTCATTCAGATATTGAATACGGGAAGATCTCTTGGATCTTGTTAGAGTTCCTGATTCTTGGCACTTGTTTTTGTGAAGTGCGGTGTCTTTTCTATTTGTGATAATATTATTTGGTTGCAGCTTGTACTATTCCTGTGTCATGATAACTAAGGAGTGGTTTTATAATGCCTCGTGTAAATATGAAGGAGGAAATAGAAGTCAGATATACCTAAATAGGAGTTTAAGACAGCAGTACTGCTGGATCAAGTATGGAGTTAGTTGAAATCAGTGGGTGGACTTTAGTGAAGGAGGGGCTTGAGTAGTTTGCAAAATGGGTTAGGTTTATACCTGTGTCATTATGTACTAAACTATAAATCTTGAAGTTTCTGATGTTGAGAAATCAAGTTGAAATATGGCATTGTAGTTTACAGAATTAATGCATGTTTGTTTCTTTTTAAGTTATAGTCGCCAATGCATTTTTACGCAGAGTTTATTTTCTAATAAAAGTTGCTGATTTATAAGGAGCATTTTCGCTTCAAGGGCGTTGGGGTGGCCACAATGGGGAAATATTTTTATGGAGAAATTGTGATTCGTTTTATTTGTATGTGTTATATATTTGACAAGTATATGTGTCTAGTTACAGAGTGTCCATTAACAAGTACGTATATGTTAACTAAAATAGTACTTGTTGATAAGTGGATGTGTTTATTTTGACAAGTCATAAGGTGACGATTGACAAGTCCCCACACATAATTATATATCATTGCTCTTTTTTCTTTTCTTTTTTAATCAATGGGGGTAATAAAGTAATTTCACATTCAAAATTTATATCAGGGTACAAATTTTTCAAATGTTTTTTTCAAATGTTCTTAGTGTGAAATTGTGATTCGTGAATAGACAGAGACAAGGGAAAAAAAACATCTGTGTGGTCTTTGGGATTAAATTACGATAATTGTGTGCGTGTGTGCATTTTAACCTAAAAATAAGTTAATAAATTATAAATATTTATTTCCATAAACTATCCCTTATTCAAATTTAAAAATGTTCACCAAATCTTATAAACTAAATTATTCTTTATGAAATCTTTGAACAATTTAAGAATCACTTATTTTTTAGGGAAAATTCCAATTAAATATCATTTGTATTTGTAAAAACCCCTAAGTCTCCCGAATTTGTAAAAAGATTGAGAGGTACCAAGGACCTATGAGAGATATGCAAATTCGGGTGAAATACCCTTTTACTCTTAGCTTTAAATAAAAAAAAATAAAAATAAAATAACCTCACCGTTGGCCATCGAAGGGCAGCCGACGGTGAGGGTATTTTTTTTTGGTAAAAACGGTGAGGGTATTTTGTCCATACGGGCATCAAGCCATCAACCAACCAGGGCACAACCTTCATGCCACCGTCCACCACAACCCCAGCGTCCCTATTCAAGAAAATACAATCTTTTGATAAAATTAGAGATAGTTTCCTTTGACCCAAAAAAAAAAAAAAGATAAAATTAGAGATGTGTACCGAAATCAGAAATCAGAGATATGGACAAAAGTCAGAAATCACAGCTGATCGTTGGATAACTATTTCACCCAAATATTGCTTGTTCTCTAAATCAGACGACCAGAAATTAAAATCTGAAAACCAAAAATTGAAATCGCACAACCGCTTGCATGATATTGTGATTATATCCATACGTGATTGATTGACATCAAAATGAAAAAGGAAAAGTCCCATAAAAATAATTTTAAAAATTGAAAAGAACAAAATCGTCTTCAAATATTCAGAATACTAGAGATATGTTAGTAATTGATTTGATAAAAAAGTTGTTAAAACCTAATCAAATGTCGTAAATTCCTTAACAAAATTTATGAATGATTTGATAGTTTGACTTTTTTACTTGTTAAAGAAAGGTTGTTAAAATCTAATGAAATTTTGTTAATTCCTTAATAAAACTTGTGAATAATTTTATTGTGTGAATTTTTTATTGAGTGGATAGAAGTTGTTAAAACCTAATGAGATGTTGTGAATTTCTTAACAAAATTTGTGAATGAGTTGAGTCAAAGTTAAATAATTAACCTTTATATATATATATTTTTACTTGCACACTATTGGCAAGACAAGTGATGGGGGTTCAAATCTCACCCCCACCACTTTAGGATTATTATTCTTGACATAATATTCCTTCCCATCACAGCTTTGGTGACCATTGGTCAGCCCCTGGAACTCCAGTCGTCGGAAAGGGGTGATCACCGACTAGCCAGTTCCACGGCTGGTGGAGTAATTTTTTTAATGTGTATGTGGAACATTTGTATCACTTCCTTTAATTTTCAAAAAGGACAAATTCAACATGATAATACTTCTATGAAATTTTGAATATTTTAAACATCTTTTTGTTTTTTTAGCATTTTTAAAATTCTTTTGTTAGAATTTTCCCAATAAAAAAAACTTACCCTCAAATAAGAGTTTGAACTTTGAAGCATGTTATTGCCAAAGTAATTTTGTGGCATGAGTGATGGCAATACAGTGGCATTGGAGAAAAGTTCACGATCATAGCATAGGAGGCACCGTTGTTTTGAATTCATTGTTTGATTGATCAAACTAGTTCGAATAAAGCAAAGGGATTACGTTTTTTTTTTTTAAAAAAAAAAAAAAGATAAAGTAACATTTTAAGCTTTATTTATTAAATACACACACATATATATGAAAACATCAAGGAGGTTAAATTTAAACTTTAGAACATCATGTGTTGTCTACAACTGACCCAAAGTTCAAAGGAGTTTTGTGTATTTTAGCCCCTTTTTTTAGTTAGGTACCAAATCAAATACTCATGCCGCTCTTTAATATAAGACTTAATTACTTTATTTGATTATATCAAAAAAATTGGTTGAGTTAATTAATATAATATGTATTTTCTAAGGTTCAAACCCGGACCGATAACTGAACCAGGAGGGGGTCTGGGTTAAGGGTCGATGGGTCGACCGAGTCAAACCGGAGTTAGACCAAAGTATTAATTAAAAAATATAAAAATATTTATATTTTAATAATAATAAATATTTTATGGTCAAATTAAATAATTCTGACCCATCTCTCACTTATACTCTTCTGTCCAGCATCGAATCCATATCCATTTCTAGGCCCAATAACCATTTCCCTCCCTTATCCTCAATTTCCCTAAGTGCTGAGTGCAACGCTCAAAGCGGAGGTTGAAGATATTGTACGGATTTTACTATTTATAAAAGAAATATGAGAGATATTTTATATGTGTTGTCACTTCTTACAAGCTGTAGGGACTCTGCCAACTACGGCTAAGGGAAGGGATACATTTTTTTAAAAAAAAAAAAAGAAAATTTAAGGTATTTTAGTAAGTGTAGATTATAGTTATTTGAGAAAATTCATTTATACCCGCTCTTTCAAATATCAACCATGTTTCCTTTATATCTCCAGTCTCCTATCCTTCCTCTTACTCCCGTCTCCTCTCCTTCCTCAGCCTCACCTGCTTCTCTCTCTCTCTCTCTCTCTCCCCCTCTCTCTCCAGTCTCTTCTCCTCCCTCAGGTTCACCTGCAAATCCATCACGCATGGTCTTTAAACCAGATTGTTGCTCCTCTGCAAAACCAGATCGTTGCTCCTCCTCATAACTATTCTGTTCAAATCTCTCTCTCCCCCTTCTCATTCTGTCTCTCGGCCTTCAGGTCTATGGCCTTCTGAGCCCAAGCAACGATCTAATGTGGTCTGGATCTGTGAAGGTTGATCTGCAACTCTGACTCGGTCAATTCGGCTGGGTTAGGCAAAGGTGATAGTGCTGTAGAATTTATGTCGATCCTGAACGATTAATATATCATATAATAATTCTGAAGGTGTGACATTCCCTTGTCTTATTTCAAGACCAGTACAGAACAACTGAAATTAAACTTTAATGGATTGTCCATCTTGATTCATCGTGGGAATTACTGTGATTCATTCATTAGAAATAGAATGAAGAATAATGTATATCATGATTGTCCATCTTCTGGATTGTCCATCTTTTTTATTCTTGCTGCCTGTGATATTCATATAGCAAATTTTCATTCATTACCGTGATATTCGTATGGATAGAATGAATTATGTATAGCGAATTTTTATTTGTATGGATTGTCCATCTTTTTTATTCTTGTTGCCTGTTGTCAATTCAACATGTTCTAGCCATATCATGATTGCATCAAGCTACAATGTGCTTAGTTTTTCCTATTTTACATGCTTATGTTGTCATCCTGTTGAATGTATCCCTAATGAGGTATACAAATAGAATGTGCCTTGTTGTCTTGTTTATTATTTTGTTTCAACATCTAGGTATCTGTATGTCATGTGATTAAAGTATAGGGATAAGGTGATTAAAGTATAGGGATAAGGGTCTTAAATGCCATGGAAGTTTTCGCTCAGGAGCACTGGTAAGACGAAAGTTTTTTTTGGACCAAAAATACCACGGAAGTTCACAAGACGTAGCAATTTTGCCACGGAAGTTTTCTCTGAGGAGCAATTTTGCCACAGGAGTTTTCGCTGAGGAGCAATTTTGCCCTGAAAGTTTACAATGAGGAGCAATTTTGCCCTGAAAGTTTACAATGAGGAGTAATTTTGCCTCGGAAGTTTACAAAACGTAGCAATTTTTCCCTTTTGTCCCCAAATATTAAATTTGACTATTAAATCAGCCAAAGACCACACATGTCATGCCTTGAAAAGGTCGAACTTGGAGTCGAGAAGGAGATCCTTTAGATGTTGAAATCAAGTCACCAGAATTTGTGAAGCCGAACTTGTCAAAGGGACTGAAAGGTTTGTCACAAAATGAGAAATAAATTGTTCCAAAAATTGTTCGTAAAACAAATCAATAGTGATAATATTTACGTTTGTATAGACTGATCATTTGCTTAGATCATAAGTGATGCTTCCTTTGGGTTTTGTGACAGTCGACCTTTCAGTCCCTTTGACCAGTTCGGCTTCACAAATTTTGGCCGCCTTGAGCTCAACATCTCAAGGATTGCCTTCTCTGGCTCCAAGTTTGACCTTTTCAAGGCATAACATGTGTGGTCTTTGGTGATTTAATAGTCAAATTTAATATGTGGGGACGGAAGGGCAAAATTGCTCCTTAGTGAAAACTTCTGGGGCAAAATTGCTCCTCAGAGAAAACTTCCGTGGCATCTTTGGTCCAAAAAAAACTTCCGTCTTACCAGTGCTCCTGAGTGAAAACTTCCATAGCATTTAAGACCCTTATCCTTAAAGTATATTTGTTGTTTTTAAGTTGATTTCTTCGAAAATACTTTTTCAATTGAACCTCATTTCTAGTCTTAAACTTTATGAAGGAGTGGGTTGCCTTTTATTCTCCTTAAAAAAAATTTCGGGCGCGCCCTCAAATCCTCGAATCCCACCACTAATTGTGCAACTACAAACATTAAATCCTGGCTTTGTCACTAGAGTAGATGATTCAATTTTCACTCACATGCACACACAAATCATGGCGTATTGGATGAAAAGAAATTTTTTATGATTAACTGGAAAGAAAGAAGAAAAAGTGCCTGAAGGTATTGCAGTCTTGGGGTTCTATATTTTCCAGTCGATTTCTTCTTGCCTCGGTCATTGGTGAACATGTACGCTTTTCTTCTAGCCTAAAAAACAATGGAATCTTATTTACTATGGAAAAAATGTAGAAAAAACCTTGCGGGCAAAATCAAGGAATTGGCATTCTATCGTTCGAGGGGGGGAATCACACACTTCTACTTCATATTGATGAAAATATTGTTTTATTTTAACTGAGAATGACAGAACATGAAAAGCAAGTCAAGAGAGAAGTGGGCACTTGTTGTCCTTGGAGCTCGTGCTTGTAGGTATAGAGAGGGAAGAGGAAGAAGCTGAGCTTGAACATAAATGGCAGGAGCAGAGCCGCCGAATAATTTTAACACAGCATTAGGGCAGGAGCAAAGCACAAACCTGAAGGAGAATAGGAACAGAGACGTAGCACAAGTTCAACAAAGTGAAGAAAGAGGCGACCTTCAAGAAGGAGAAGACGGCAATTACCAGACGTCGACGACGGCAACGGCTTGACGGCCGGTGACGGTGAAAGGACAGTCAAGCGAACAAAGAAGTAGGCCGAGGGTGGAATTGTGATTTTCCTCTCGAAATTGATCCCCGCTTCTTCAATCAACCTGGGGCTGCTCCGTTTGGTACCCAGGAATTATTGGGAGGAGAGAAGTGGGAGTCAAAGTGGAGGTGGGATATGTTTGTTTGTTGGTCTAAAAAGTCAGTTCCATGGAATCTCTAATTACATCAAAATGGTTGGAAGGGGTTCTACCTAGAGTTAGGATAAGAAAAATGTATGTTTTTTGATACTCGACCCGAGAGCATGTGGGTTATGACCGGCCATCAAAAGTTATTTTTAAAAGTTTAACTATTTTTCCTACATTTTTTCTAAAGAAATATAATTAGTAAATTACAACAATTAAAATTCTAATTTATTAAATAAATGTTATCAACATTAAAGTCTAAACAACACGCATCAACATCAAACAAACACAGTCTCTAATTAATAATCAATAAAGCACTGATGGTCTGATGCTGTAAATCCATCATGCACTAATGCGTGATTGTGTGGCTGACACAGTGAGATTGAGGCGATAAATATGAAGTGAATGACATAAATGAGTGAGACTATGAGAGTGACTCAGTGAATGAGCACTGAGCAACAAGGCAAGCAAGCAGCTTCCTTTATGGTCATACTTTGTTAGCAAGGCAAGTAGACAACTACTAATTGGACAAACAGGGCTGGCCCTTTTAAGCCCTTAGCCCTACAGGGTTGGCCCTTTTAGGCTTGACTTCATTTAGAGGCTCCATGGACAGGGCTTAAACGGGCCGACCCAATGGGCTCGATCTGATTTCCCAGCTCTAGTTTCATCTCAGCTCATGAAGAATTGGATCATTTCCGTGGAACTCCGACTTTTAGACTATTATACCCTTACCCTCCACTTGGATGGAAAGAAAAGTTGGAAGGAAAGAATATGGGAGGAGAGAAAATTAGGAAAAAATATTATCACTCCCGTACTTGGATGAATGAGAGGGGGAGGAAAGAAAATGAGCAAATGTGTGATGACTAAAATAGCCTTACCTTATATTAAAATAATCATAATTTAAAATTAAATTAAATATTACAATGACAAAATCATTTTAAAATTAACATCATCAAATAACTTAAAACGATAAAGATATATTTTAAAACCAATGAATTTTTTAAAAAATTATTTTTTTGGTGAAATATAATAGGAAATATTAAATTATACATTATCCAACATTTCAAAAAAATTAATAAAAGTCTAATAAAACAATGAAAGGGGTAAAGAGCAATATAAAAAATTCAAAACACATTTAAAAAAATAATAATTAAATATAAAGATATTAATAATACAACCTTTTTTCCTGATCCATCATTGTGGCCAAATCAAACTAAAGTGGGAGCAACTAAGAGTATTTTAATCACAAGTCAATAGTTCGTTTGGCATGAAACAACATTTTTAAATATTATTTATTTGTTGTTTTTAAAAAATATGTGTGGTGTACAAGTTGCCCAGATCATTTTTCCACCATGATGGTGTTGTTTTTGTTCATACTTGTTAGCTAATCGTGAAAGCTGACAGATTTATTCTAACTATTGTTTTTGTTCTTCTTTGTGAATATGAGCTACATCGGTACATTTGCTTCTTTTCTACTTTCCCTTTTTTTTTAGTTGACAATGAGGACATTGTCAATTTTAAGTTTGGGGGTGTGGAATTAGTTTGCTGTAATTTTGACAAGCGCACAGTGACAATTTAAAACAATTGTTGGAATGTTTGAAATTTCTCATGCTTAAATTTTTTTGTGTGAAGTATGTTAGAAATGAATTGGAATTCTAGATATTTGTCAAAGTTGCTTGAAATCCAATGATAGAAATTATTGCTCGATCTTTTATGTTTGATAGGAAATTTTGTTTAATGTGTATTAATGGATATATTGTAGTGATGAATCATGTTATTCAGGAATTTTCAAATTAAGAAAGCACTATTGGAGTGAACTTTATTCTGGATGTTTTTGTTGAAGGGCTTTGTGGCAAATTAGGTTATATGCTTTTGTTTCAAACTGTTGATTTCAAAACAATCTTTGGACTTCTTCAAGGCTTTTGATTTATTTCATAAGATTTAAAGAAAGGATTAGGGCAATTCATAAAATGCGATTGAGCCTTTCAAGCCTACCTGATTGATTATATTCCCTTTTGAACCCTCATTTTGAGACTTATTGAAAAACCGATTATAGATTCTTTTTGAAAGACCTAACATCTACCTACCTTAGCCAATGTAAAAAACCATGATTCCTTTGCTTTGAGATGGATGATAATTTATTGGGGTTGTGGAATTTAGTAGAGTGTCAAATGAGTAGAAAAGAATGTAGAAAGTAAGAGGGTTCACAATGTACAGAAATCAAGCCAAAAAAAAGTGTATAAAAAAGTGTATATAATAATAATAATAATAATAAAAATCCAAGAAGGCTTGATATGGAAAAGATCAATTTGGTTCAAGTTTGGGGGAGTGTGTTTAATGAGAAAAGGAAGAAAGGAAGAAACCCCTTAAGTGGTTATCATCTATCTTGAGGTATTTGTTGATTATCCTTTACCTTTTCTTTGGGAACCTTAACCCCGGCCCCATTACAAGCTGAAAAGTCCCTTTGATTTTTAAGTCAAGTGATGTGAATTAGAAGAAAAGAGGAAGAAATTAGAGAATGTTGGAATTGATTGTTTGCATTAGTTATATGACTTGAGTTGTTGCTTTTAACTTTAGCAGTGCAAAAGGAGTATATGTCAACTCCATTCACACACTCTACATTTGGAAATTCTTGAAAAGCATGTTTTAAATCTATGAAGTGTCCATTTGTGCATATTTAGTTGATTTTCTGTTTTATATAACTCTTTGAGCAGTAGATGATGATAAATTTATTCATGCATCAATGACAAAAAAACTGAAGAAATTTAGTGAAGATACATGTTTTTGCTTGAGGACAAGCAAATATTTAAGTTTGGGGTGTGTTAACTCTTAGAAATTGACAATATTCAAAAGACATTTTCTCTCTCCTTTTACCTATTTTGGTTCAACTTGTGCATAGAAATGAAGTCATAGAGGAAAATGTGCATATCAAAGTATAAGGCAAAAATCAAAGAAATTCTTGTTATTATAGAGTTTATGATTCAGTTGAGAATTGATAATTGCTTCCTCTTTTGTAGGAAGATGGAGACAAGTTTTGAAGCTCTATAAGAACTAAGAAACAAGGAAAGAAATAAAGGAGGTGAAGCAGTGAAAAGATAGAAGAACTGTGTAACTGGCCGTGGAAAGTCAACAAGCGACGCCCGGTACTTTCCTTGGAAAGTTACAACGGCCGCATACCGTCGTAAAAATGCGAAATACTGCGCATTTTCATTTCAAAACAAAAAACCCTATTTAACCTAAAGGGAAGGGCCGAAAAACACACACGGACCTAAGGAAACAAGTGGGCACACAAGGGAAGAGCTTGGGAGAGAGATTTGGACAATCTTGGAGGCTTGGGTGCTCAACCTAAGAGATATTTTGGGGATTTCACCTTGGTTCTTCCTCTTTTCTTCCTAGTTTCTTCATGTATTCAGTTTCTTTGATTAGACTCTCTTTGTATTTGAACATGAGTAACTAAACCTTTCATTCTAGGGTTCTTTTGACCCCTTGTATGGATTAATACTTGGAGTTTCCTCTCTTTTGGTAGATAAATATATACATGTGTTGATTTCAACCTTGGCTTAATGCTTCTAAGTAATTGGCCTCCATTTAGATGATTTTTTTCACTTAGGTTTTGACTCAAGAGAGCTAATCTAGGTGTAGAACTTGATTGAAATCATGCTTGTCTTGAAGTTTACTTGATAAATGGATGGTTTGTTGGTAAAATAGAGATATATTTACTAACCTTGCATTGTCACATTATGGTTGTTGCTTAAATATTGATTCTTACTAATTGTAGCAAGAGATTGTGCATTTTAGTAAGAAGAGAAACTTGATTTTGACTTGAGAGACCGTTTCAAGTGTTTTTGAACCCTGGACTAACACATGTATGTATTGAAATGCTACTAGAGAGGAAGTTGACCAAGTTTTATGAAATGCAAAAGGGGAAGAAGAATCTAGGCTCCATTATTCTTGAAGTCAAAAGTCATTTGCCTTTATCAATTTTTAGTTTTAGAAAAAGTCTTTGAAAATTCTCATTCCAACTCAAAACTTTGTTTTTAGCTCAACTTGATGAAATTCACTAAGCCTCTTACTTGACCAATTTGTTAAACAAATCCTCATGGGAACGATACTTTACTTTTCACTTTATTACTTGCGAAACTCGTACACTTGCGAGGCGAACATAGTTTCACAATTATCTTCTCCAAGGACACCCCAGCAGAATGGAGTTGCTGAAAGGAGAAATAGAACCCTTTTAGAAATGACAAGATTTATGCTCAGTTATTCATCTCTTTCTGATTCATTCTGGGGATATGCCTTAGAAACAGCTATGTATCTATTGAACTTAGCTCCGTCCAAGTCGGTTTCAAAGACACCAATAGAATTGTGGAAAGGGTGTAAGCCCACCATGAAACATATTCGGATTTGGGGTGCTCCGGCACATGTTTTGAAACAGAAACCAGATAAGATGGACTCGCGTCGAAGTATGCATGTTTGTAGGCTATCCTAAAGGAACCGAGGTTGGTTGTTTTATAGTCCAAAAGAAAAGAAGGTCATAGTGAGCACTCACGCGACTTTCTTAGAGGAGGACTATATGAGTAAGGTTATTCTTGATGAGCTAGTCTCAGATCAAGTTTCGCCACAACCTCAAGCGGTTCCAGCTTTTATTCCTGTGGTTGTTCAAAGAGGGGAAAATGTACCGAACATACACGGGAACCAGAGAGAGAACGAAGTTCAGCATGATGATGAACTTAATGAAGAACAAAATCATGAATTGGTTGATCCACTTAATGAGGGTCTTCATCTAGAAATAGTTAACCCACAAAATGTGGACTACCTGTAGATGCAAAACATCAAGTGCGACAAAGTCGTAGTGGGAGATTGATTCGTAAACCCGCAAGATATCTCTTGTTGGGTGAGTCAAATCGGGATGACATCATTGTAGAAGATGGTGATCCCATGAGTTATGACGAAGCACTAGGAGATGTTGATGCACAGGAATGGCTTGAGGCTATGAATCGTGAAATGGATTCTATGTATACCAACTCAGTTTGGTCTCTTGTAGATGCACCTAAAGGGGTAAGACCCATTGGGTGTAAGTGGATTTACAAGAGAAAGAGAGGATCGGACGGGAAGGTTGAAACCTTCAAAGCTAGATTGGTGGTGAAAGGGTACTCCCAAAAAGAAGGTGTGGATTATGATGAAACTTTTTCGCCGGTTGCCATGCTCAAGTCCATCCGGATTCTCTTATTGTTGAGCAAATCTTGATTATGAGATTTGGAAATGGATGTCAAAACTGCTTTTCTAAATGGAAATTTAGAAGAGGAAATCTATATGCAGCAACCAAAAGGGTTTATAGCCAAAGGACAAGAAGAAATGGTATACAAGTTGCAAAGGTCCATTTATGGACTTAAGCAAGCGTCCAGATCATGGAACATCAGATTTGATCAAGACATTGAGTCTTATGGCTTTGAGAAAAGTCCTTATGAGCCGTGTGTGTATAAAAGGATCTAAGGTAATGCGGTATCTTTTCTGGTACTTTATGTGGATGATATACTCCTTATCGGAAATGATACGAAGTATTGTTAGGCATAAAAACCTGGGTGAGCAAGCATTTTGATATGAAGGACACGGGAGAAGCCAATTATATTCTTGGTATTAAACTCTTGCGAGACCGGAAGAATAGGGTTTTGGCATTGTCCCAGGCTAAATACATTGACAAAATACTTGTCGGGTCTAGCATGGAGAATTCCAAGAGGGGAATTATACCCTTCGGGCATGGAATTCATCTCTCTAAGAAGCAATCTCCTAAAACTCTGGCGAGAGAGAACACATGAGTAGGATACCTTATGCTTCAGCGTGGAGGTAGTCTCATGTATGTTATGCTATGTACCGGACTAGATATCGCTATGCGTGGGAGTAGTAAGCCGGTACCAATCGGACCACGGAGAGAAACACTGGGTAGCGGTTAAACATATACTCAAGTACCTACGGAGAACGAGAGATTATATGTTGGTCTACTCAAGTGGGAGTCTTGAAACCATTGGTTATACGGACTCGAGATTTCCAAGGAGATATTGACTCAAGAAAGTCCACCTTGGGATATGTGTACACCCTTAATGGCGGTGCCATTTGTTAGAGAAGTGTAAAACAATCATGTGTGGCTGACTCTACCACAGAGGCTGAGTATGTAGCTGCTTCTGAGGCTGCAAAGGAAGCTGCATGGTTAAAGAAGTTCCTAATGGACCTTCAGGTGATACCAGGTGTTAATTGTCCTATCACACTTTACTGTGACAACAGTGGGGCGGTAGCACAGTCCAAGGAACCAAGGAGTCACAAGAGACAAAAACACATAGAGAGGAAGTACCACTTGATCCGAGAAAAGATAGCATCAGACGAGAACCTTGCTGACCCTTTTATTAAGAGTTTGCCTGAACATGTTTCATCTATGGGCCTTAGGAGGATTTCAGATTTGCTATAGCTTTAGGTAGTTGTTATTTCATTTTGTTATTTTGTGCCTTTTGAGCAAGACATTATGACATTGCATTTTTCTGAATGTTAATAAATGAGGTTCTTTTCATTTATTTCGCACACTATTTACAAACTCTAAGGTCCGGATCAATTGTGGAGTATATGATCATATGAATACGTTCATAGAGGACATGGTCATAGGTTCTCACAATTGATGAATTGGTTCACGACTATTAAATTAAGTTGGGCACTTTATTTAGGCTGCAATATTTTATGAAATGGTTTTGTCTGAATCATTATAAAATATTGGTGTGAGTTAATACTTACATTGAATGAATCAAGGAGAGATTTGATTAAGGTTGTTCTTTCTGTCATAAGGAATCAAATCTCCAAATAACTATAGTCACGTAGTTGCTCTTAATCCCGAGTTTATTTCAAATAGGTAGTCGAATAGTTTTCGTTTTTTGATTTACCAACGGGTGAGGTTTGATCTATATGACGGCCAACAACTCGGCATTTTGAGATTGAGACTGTTTGGTTATCGGTGTTTATGAGATAAACAATATGAAATTTATAGGAAATGTCCCCTTGATATGTTTTGGTACCTGGATATTGAAGACACTGGCCAGTGCATGTAATCCATTAGAGAAACTATTAAAGTCAAGGGAATAAATAATTGATTGGGTTACGTAAAACTAGTCAATCAAGTTATAGACATTCTATAAAGGGGTAATGCATATTCCCGTTATAAGTGTCATTATTCTTGGAGATCACGTTCGGGCTTTTAGTGGAGTAGCATCGAACTAGATAATCTTCGTAGATTATCATGAGCCTTGATGAATGACAAATGGTAGATCCCCAGGCTAGCTCGAGACAAGGGATGGGGTATATTATCAGATGATGATGGCTTATGGGCTACATGGTCTTGGGTTTACGAACTCAAGTTTGTATCTTAAAGAGCAAGTGGGAGATTGTTGGGTTAATGTGCTCTTTAGTCACTTAAGCCCAATAAGGCTTAATTGAGACTACTGACCCAAGAACTCTATGGCCCATGTGGTTTAGGGTTAGGTCTTGGGTGTAGTAGCATATAAACCTACTTTCACCCGCTTAGAAAAGAGACGCACGCATAAGGAGGCTCTCATCGAAACAAACTTAGAGGAAGACGTTCATCATCCGAACGGTTGCCACACAACCATTTCATTCCCCTCGAGAGATAGTCTGGAAGATCGATCATAGAGTGGACGACGACTGTTCGAGGAGAGGCTTTCAGATCGCTGCATCTTTCCAGGTAATCAAAACGATGAAGGTTTTAACTTTTCTTGTATTGCGTGGTACGATATGCTTCCGCGTTTCTGATTAGATTCCTTCATCCTCTTCCCTCTCTATATTCTTCTCTATTCCTATCTCTTTCTTCTTCTTCTTTCTCTACCCTTCCCTCACACTCTGTATATTCCGTGGTGAAATGCATAAAAGAGTTATTAAAAATTCTAAATGGAAAACAGATGTAACAAAAAAAATTCTTTTGTATCTAAAAAAAGTACTTGGTTTTGGGCACCCTTTTGATCAAACTACATGTGTATTTTTACATCTTGAAAGTCTCGTCATCGTCTAGTCAGAAAAAAAATCAAATTTAACGGACAAACGATATTTTTGTACTTAATTTATAACTATATAATCACTTTTATATCTAAAAAAAATATTTGATGTTGGCCGTTAAAAAAAAAACATGTATATTTTATTCTTCATTCAACAGAAGAAACTCACACCCCCATCATAGGCACATAGGGTCGAACTTGGAACCTCCTACCTAAACCTCAGCCTTGAGGAAAGGTGTTTGGTGTCATCCGTTGGGCCACATGTCCCGACACAAAATTGGTCTAAGGTTAAAACTGTACTAGGATTATCTCATCATAGCAATAATATAATTATTGTCGCAATGCCAGACAAAACTAACCTGGCAAGAAACCCATGGAACAAATTTCCGGGCAGAGAGGAAAAGTCAAACTCACCTTGAGATGACAAAAGCAGCAATTAAAGGATATAATATAATGTCATACTTATATATACAGGTTGACTCAATGAATCATGTGTTTTTTTAAATGGGTTTTTAGTGAGTTATTTCAGTCACATACTTTCTTTCTTTTTAACTCTAAATTAAATGAAGTAAAGTTTTAAATTATTCAACTTTTTTATCATTTATCATTTATTATTATTATTATATTTAATATTAATTTTTTAATGGAATCGAGATGCCACTCAATATATATATCTATATTTTATATGGAATGGTATTACAGACGCCACTAAGTGGCATCTCAATTGAGACGCCACTGACACTTTTGTGTCAGTGGCGTCACACCACTCTATGCCACTAGTGGCGTCGCGTTAAGAGACGCCACTAACTACATTACTTTGATAAAATGTTTCCTATCTACTTTAATCGAGTACAATTTTTAATTTAAAACTCTACTTGGGTGCTTTTCCCATTTACCATTTGCATAAAATCAGCGTGCAGGTATGTATCTTTTTTTATTATTTTTTTTTGGTACAATAAAGTTTAGGTGGGTTTGGGGCTCTTTGAGTACTTACAGGGCCCTCTATGATCTCTCTCTCTCTATGATTCCCTCTATGATCTCTTCTACTAGAGTGGGCCTAGTGCATTTGCACAAAATTAGGCCTGGTGTATTTGCACAAAATATTTTAAATAAATTATGTTGTTCACAACTTGTAAATTATGTCTACTATTTTAGAATGTTTATTTTCCACATTACATAAGCAAGATTAATTTGCTTTCACCGATTCAGACATATTGGTCGGGGGCAAAAAATCCAGCTAATTAAGAGATATTCAACTCATACTTATTTGTGTTCCATTTTTCTTTAATTCGAAGCCATCTTATAATAGTTTTTATATATATATAGAGAATCTGCAAAAATACCTCTTTAAAAGGAGTTTTCTGCATTTTCACAGGATCAAACTCAAGATCACATAATTAAGCGGTTAAAGATTATTCCACTAAGATCAACGCTTAATGAGTTAATAGTATGTATCTTATACATAAGAGTTTTAGTTGTGGATTCCTATAAAATTCTTTTTCTTTAGAATATCAAATGCCATGATAGAAACTTACGCATGCGTCTTATACTACTGCATATATAGATCATATTATATCACACACATTTATAGCATAGGAAGTTAAATTTCAAGATCAAAATATGGATAACCATAGGGTCAAACTTGTAACCTCTTACCTAAACTTAAGACTTTTTTTTTTTTTTTTATCAGAATAAACTTAAGACTTGAGGAAAGGTGATTGGTGTCATCCGTTGAGCACCATGTCCCCTACACAAAATTGGTCTAAGGTTAAAACTGTACTAGGATTATCTCATAGCAATAATATAATTATTGTCGCAAGGCCAGACAAAACTAACCTGGCAAGAAACCCATGGAACAAATTTCCAGGCAGAGAACAAAAGTCAAACTCACTTCGAGATGGCAAAAGCAGCAATCAAAGGATAGATAATTATATATTCAGGTTGACTCGATGGATCATAAGATAATTAATGGTGAAATCAACAAGTTAATTACAAAGGCGATGAGGAATAGATAAAGCATCAACCAAACATTGAGGAGGCATAAATGGAGAGAAAGTATATAATTTTAGTGTCAAATATATAAATATAAATCATAAACACAAACAAGTTTTAGTTTAATTTGCAGAGGACACTGTAGATTTTGATGTGCTAGGACTAATAAATCCATTTCAAAACATACCCTTGACTATTCAAGCGAGCCTCGTTCAAAGAATTGTTGACACAAAATAAATTTCAAATAAGTCATGTTATTCAAGACTTGTAAATAATGTGATATTATTATATGTTTGATTTCCATATTACACAAGCAAGATGGTTTGCTTTCATCGATTATCAGCTGTCAAAAAATCCAGCTAATTCAGAGATATTGAACTCTGGTATAATTTTTTTATGAAGCTATCTGATAAGAGTTCTAGTTATGAATTCCTATAGATAATTATTTCTGTAGAATATTAAATGCCATGAGAGATAATTACACAATCCATATATCTTTTTTTGTTTGCCATCGCATATATCTTATTACTAGATTTATTGATCGTATTAATGTATAGCATTTAAAGTTAAATACCAAGATCAAAATAAGGATAGCCATATCTATCAGTATAAGTTATATTTATATCATGAGCAATACGAACAAGAGTACAGTTAACTCTTCTATTTGTGAGTTAATTTACCACGAGGGACGAGATGCAATGACTAATTTCTTTTCGTAAAAAACATGTTTCAAGTTAAAACAATGCTATTGGGATTATCTCATACAAATAATACAATTAGTATCCGTGCCAGACAAAGGTAACCTGGCAAGCAAAGGGAACAAATTTCCAGGTGGAGAAAAAAAAATGTCAAACCCTGCCCGAGGAAATAAAAGCAGCAAGCTATATGTACAATTATACATATATAATTATTCATCAATTTATATGAATTGTGTACATATATATCTATATGTAATTTCATTTTATTCAGGTTAAGTGTGAGTATGAGTTGAAGATGTTCCGAAATAAATAAATTTAGACTAGATAAAGGATATGTATACATGGAAATAATGCAGCATATCGGATGATATATATTGTAGATATCTCATGATCTATTTTACTTTGAAATTCTTAAATAACTCATATTATTCATAACTTGATTAATAGTGTGATTTTTTTTCATATAATATACTACATTATTTACAAGCTATACGAAATGTGCATCTGGTATTTGATTACTTGCTTATTTTTGGTGTTTTATCATTACTACTGTTTTTATCTTCCTTTCTACTTTTCGCTATTTGAATAATTTTCATGGAGCACAACGACGTTAGTTGACCACCAACGTCCGTTACTATCTTCACCTTCCTCCACCTTTAACATTTTCCCCACCATATCAATGGAAGATCAGTACCAATTAGCTTCTCCTCCTTGGCCGAAATGCAAAACCCAACCTTCACCTCCACCTTTTCGAGATCTCCCCGATTCATTCTGCCTTTATGAAGGCCAAACCACTTTCCTTTCAATCCGTTGCTTTCCCTTTCAGTGACGACCAGCCCTAAATTTGCAGCCATCAAAGGACAGATTTGGCCTAAAAAGCTGTTAATTTTCTTTTTGCCTTGGGAAGGATGAGAGATTTGGGACTGAGAAAATGGCAGTCTCTCTCTCTTACTACTACTTTCTTCATCGTCCTGCTTTGCTTCCTTCTGTTTCACTCTTCTGAATTTGTTCGAAGTGGTAATCGGAGGAGGATTTTGCTCAAGCCTCCAACTGCAAGCATCATTGTTTAGCTCTCTACATATTTTTCTGGGTTTTCTCATATTTGATTTTGCTCTCGTTTTCTATATGCTCTCGTTTTCTTCCTTTCTTTTTTGACTGTTTCTTCCATAACTAATTGAAGATGAAAGTATGTTTGGCCAAAAAAAAAAGAGGAAACAGACGGCGTTAGTTTCACCATTAACGTGGTTGTGCTCCATGAATATTTTACAAAGTTGGTTGGTATTTAAGGTCTAAACAAGAGTTTATTGTGTTGGGTGCTTCTAGACCAATAGTTTATTGGTAAATTCACTTTTTAACCCTTTTTTAATTAGGTATTGAGTATATGTTTAACCCCCTAAATATTTTTTCCAAGATCTGCCACTGAGCACAAGTATATACGCTCCTCTGATTAAAATTGCAAATTTTAACCTCATGACCAAGTCATTGCTGCCAATCAAATTTTACCAACTCGTGTAATTTCTGATAACAAATATGCATACAATATTTCAAGTATTACAATCCTCCCTCTCGTCCTAATTATATTATAGTACAAAGTTAATTAACTTCATGTTTCTTAAGGAGTGGTAGTTAATATTCTTACCACTTATAGAAAAATGTGTGATTTTTTCAATTTCATCCTTCACTAAAATGAATAACTATGATAAAGAATTGTTTATTCCAATCAATGAGGGAAAAGATTGAAAAGAAATTAAATACCAAATCTTTGTCCTATATTTAGGACTAAGTAAAATTAAACCTTAATACTTTGTTCTATAATTAGCACATCGGAGGAGTATCATGTAATATTATTTTCATTAAATTTAGATGTATACGTCACTAACCAGAGACTAAAAGATTCGAAATTTGAGTTAGTCATTTGCTTCGTACATACCCATCTAAATAAATATATATGTATATTATAAGAATGGTTAAGGTGTAAAAATACACATGTGCTTTGGTCAGAGGAGCGCTAAGTAGCAAGTGCTTTTTTGAGGTGCAAAAGTGACTATGTGGTTACAAAATAGAAGCAAAAGTCACAGAAACTATTAAAGGGGAGGATGTTGACTGTTAAGTTGGAAGGTTTGACTTAAATCGATGACGTGTACGTTGACTAGGACTATCTTAGATACAAGTGGAACTTATATGGCTAAGTAATTGATGACTGGGGAAAAATATAATTTATTTATCTGAAAAACATATAATTTATTTATCTGCCCAAAATATAATTTATTTATAAACCAAAATCTAACATAATACAATAGAAGACTTGTTACTGGGGGAAAAAATAGAATCGACTTGTCGGGCAACATTGGGGAAAAGAAGAGCTGGTGAAAAAACCTAGGGTTCATGCGAGGCAAAGAGTAAGCAGAAGAAGATGAACATTCGATGGTCCAAAGCCGATAGATTGAGACCAAATTGCTGAGCTAGGGTTTAGTTGAGGAACATAATAACCAAATGAGCCAATAGCAGAAAGTTGATGAGAATGCAATAGTTCGCAGAGCAAAACAAACTAAATTATAGAGAAAATGGAGAGAAATGAACCTAAATGGAAGACGTGCATTGAGGGGAAAGAGAGGAATGTTCGAAGAAGTAGCGAATCAGAGAAGCCAATCAGAAGGAGGGCAAGAATACGATTGAAGTAAGAGTGAAGAAAATGAGGAAGAAAGGTGATGAGATTTTGTCAGACTCTCTCAAAATAACCAGGATTTAAATATTTGTAGTATAGCAAACTGTATCGTTTCTCTCAAGAAATTCAGCGGGTCTAAAATCAATAGTAAAACAGTAACAAAAATGGGGGAATTTTTCAATGTAATTTAAATGAAGCAAAGCTAAAACAAAATATAAGAAAATGAGATTAATGGATTAAAAACGATTAACCCTTAATTGAGATTCCATAACCTTCATCGGACAAAAACATAATAACTAAACTCGTGATTGATTCTGGACAAACCGAAATCTCTGCTTTTATCTAGAAACTCCCTCGACTAGACGATCGTCTAGCATCGATCGAACACATGGAGAGCTTGCTGTGCGACCGCACAACACTATCTGGAACTCGGTCCGACCTATGTCCTTGGGATATCAATCTGGTATTAAATCTAATACCCAATCCGCAATCATAATCGGATCCGATTAAAATAAACAGAAACAAATTACATTACTGATTGAAGCGTGGATCCTCTAGATTCGCGGTACCCTCAATCCATGGGTCAACTAAAGAAGCTTAGCCAAGCATGGCTAGGCAAAACGCAGAAGAATAGATGAAGAATGTGAAGAACATGATGAACAACTCATAGAAAATAAAAAGCTTATAATTTAATCGGAAAATCCCATGAAGCATAATTGAGAATATGTTTTTCCGCGATCTAATTTTACCTAAAAATAGGAAACACTAGGGCTACAAGATTGGCTCAAAAATAGGAAACCTCTAAGAATATGAAACCTCTAATAATTGGAAACCTCTAATAAATAGGGAACCTCTAATAAATGGTCTTTTATTACAAAATTCGGGCAAAATAAAAATCTAGAAAAATACTTCTGCCTTTAGCTCCAATTTCATCTATCTTCTTGTCCGAATAGCCTTCTGAATCTTCATAACAATCGTAGCTCTTTGAATCATCTAAAAAACGAAAGAAGAACGAGGCTAATCCGATATCTAGATCAATAGGTATGACGAAAATAGTGAAAAACTGTAAATTTGGAATTTTATTACAAAAATTAATTAAATCTAATTAAAAGCTCAAAGCCCAATTAATTATTAAAACCCATTATTTTTCAATTAAACATTCCTAAATTATTAACCAAGAGATACAAATAAGTGAAATAATATTCAATTATCAAAAGGATCGCGACAGTAAGGAGAATGGATTGCTCTGAGGCCCTAACGAGGGATTGAAGACTAGCTTTCCATTCGAGTCCAGTGAGGATTTATACGAATTAGTGAGGATTTATATGAATTTTAACGCAGCGATTCCAGACAAAATGAAAATTTGTTTTCCAATGAATTTTAAGGAGCCAACCGGCGCAAAAGGAAAACTCACTCCTGGGAACCGATTTCATTTGAAAAAATAAAATAAAAAGTGGTCACCCAATGAATTAATATACCTACATGAATATTTTCTCATGTGAAGTTTGTTGTTCAAAAAAAAAAAAAAAATCTTGTAAGAATTCATACCCACTTAGCATTGTAAGGCGAAAGCATTTGTTCTTAAAAAAAAAAAAAAAAAAAACATAAAATTCAGGGAAGGAGGAGGGTCTTCTCTATAGAGAGACCAAAAGGATATATATTTTCAATCAAATATTATGTTAGATTTTGGTTTATAAATAAATTATATTTTTGGCAGATAAATAAATTATATTTTTTCCAGATAAATAAAATATATTTTGCCCAGTCATCAATTACTCAGCCATATAAGTTCCACTTGTCTCTAACATAGTCCTGGTCAGCATACACATAATCAATTTAAGTTAAACCTTCCAACTTAACAGTCAACATCTTCCCCTTTAACGGTTTCTGTGATTTTTGCTCTTATTTCGTAACCACATAGTCACTTTTGCACCTTAAAAAAACACTTGCTACTAGGTGCTCCTCTGACCAAAGCTCATGTATATTTTTGCACCTTAACCCTTATAAGAAAGGGGATTAAGGACGACACAATAGTAACCAAGCATATACTATTTTGGTCCTATTTATAAATACATTTTGACCAAAAAAAATGGTTCTATTTATAAGTTCAGTTTCATGTAATAAATGAGATTATGACAATTTTACCCATATTAATTGTACTCATGAAGTTAGAGAGAGAAGAAATAGTTGAAAAATATTCAATCATAAATAAAAGGAAAGTTGAAAATTTATTCCATAATCATTGAGTTAACTACCTCACCTTGGTATGTGAGATTTGGTGAAAATGAACTTATAAATAGGATGAAAATGGTATGAGTACAGCACTCTCGTTAATTAATAAAACATAGGATCTCCTCAAATTTTAATTGGTTCATGCCAAATACAACATGGCCATGGTCGGCCATGTCCAGGCGGCCTCGCTTAATTTAATTTCTTACAACTTCTTTTTCACAATCTTGACCTTACCCTTTTGTTTCCTTCCTCATAGGTTTGGTATATATAAACAAAGAAAAATCTCGTGTTTTGACATCTCAACATCAACAATTCTCTGAGTGTGATATTAAGGCACAGAAAATGGTTTCATCATTTTCTGGCCTAACAAGTTTTATTGTTCTTGTGTTTCTCTGTGTGACGGTGCACGTCGCATATGGGACTGATCAAGAGAATAATAGGCCAGTGATGTTCATATTTGGAGATTCAACTGCCGATGTGGGCACTAATAATTTCCTGACAACACAAGCAAAGGGCAATGTCCCTTACAACGGCATTGATTTCCCAAACTCAGTCCCCACTGGAAGATTCAGCAACGGCTTCAACATTGTTGACCACATTGGTAAATTAAAGAATGCAATTAATACTTATATAATCATTTGACTTTTTTCAATTTTCCTTGTTTGATTTGTTTTGTTTCTTATGTTGTGAATCATAATTAATGAAGCTCAACTATTTGGATATGAGGAGAGCCCACCGCCATACTTGGCTCTGCTAAATGATCGTCAGTACACTTTCAAGAAGAATGTACTGGGAGGAGTAAATTTTGCATCAGGAGGATCTGGAATTCTCAGAGACACCGGCAAAAAACAATGGGTTAGTTCTAATATCACACACACACACACATATATATCTTAATTTTCTCTTTCTGCTTTAGTCAGTTTGACATATATAAGGTGATCAAAGGTCGTTTGATATAGAACTAGTAATCCTAAATGAAAGTACATTTGAAGGGTGAGGTTGTAGCCCTTGAGGTGCAAGTAAAACACTTTGCAGTGGTGAGAGCAAGTTTAGTTGAGACACTGGGGACGAGTCAGACAGCAACTTTTCTTTCAAAAGCTTTGTTCATAATCAGCGTTGGAGCCAACAACCTCTTGGAATTCTCCACCAACAAAAGTGCCATCACATTAGGCCCCCAACAATACTTGGCTGCTCTTCAATCCAACTAGTACACTCAAATTCTGGTTCGTATAATGTACTCCCTCTCGTTTCAAAATATGAGTCAAATATTTGAGGGAAGTTTTTTTTTTTTAAATATATATATATATATATATATATATATATAAGAATATAAGATACAATTAGATTTTGTCTTATTATCTAATTCATTTTCTTAATCTCACCCCTAATCAATTAATTATATGTCTCTCGTCTCTTTTTTTCCCCACTCATTTTCTCCCCCATTCACCCTCTTTATAAATGAGGATATTTTTATATATTTATTATCTTTAACCAACTTTTCAGACTGCTTAATTTAGTTATTACCGGAGGTAGTACATATATATTTCTCTTCACTCCTACTGGACAGTATGCATAATGTGGCTATATAACTAATGGTGGTGGTGGATTATATATATAACATGATTGCAGAATCTATACGCATTAGGAGCAAGAAGATTTGGGATAATAAGTGTAGCAGCAATAGGGTGTTGTCCTGCAGTGAGAGCGACCAACTATGGAGGAGAATGTGTGGAAGAAGCGAACCAATTAGCGATAGGATTAAACTCAGAAACATTTTCTACGTTGGAGAAGTTAAGGTATGATTTGCGGGATTTCAAGTACTCAATTGGGAATTCATTTGCAATGAGTTCCGCAGTGTTGAAAGGGCCAGCCCAGTTTGGGATAAAGGAGACCAACAAGGCATGTTGTGGAGTTGGCAAGCTTAATGGAGAGGGTCCTTGCCTTAAGGCCATTAACGCTGAGCTTTGTGAGGATCGTAATGAGTTCTTGTTTTGGGATTGGTTCCATCCAACTGATAAAGCTTCTAAGTTAGTAGCTTCTTCTCTCTTTGATGGACCTTCTAACTTTGCCTCTCCCATCAACTTCCGTCAGCTTACTCTTAATTAAATTTTTGCACCAAAGCAAATAAGAAATATATAGGTGTAATTAAGATTTAGGATTTAAATTTGAATTTGAGTTATTTTATTATTTTCTAAGATTTTCAGTTGTATTCAGTTTTGATGAATTGAATAATATTGAATGTTGACTGTTGAGTTTTTTCGATTCCTCCTCCCTATTTGTCTAATTCTCTCCCTCCTTGCTGTCCACCCCTTCTCTATTTCTCTTCTCTCCTTTCTTCTCCTTCTCTTCCCCTTCTCCAAACTGTTTCACATCACAAGCTCTGTCTACTTCTTTACGGTATATATCATGCCAATCATTTTGGGCTTATTTGATTTTATTCTCTATTTTTCCCCTAAAAAACATGTTTATGATAAAACTGTTTTTTGAAACAAGTTTTGAAAATAAATAAATAAATATGTTTGGATAATTGTTTTAAGAAATCTATTTTTAAATTAATGTGGCGGCAGCCATTCCCTAAAGTGATATGGCGATGGTTGTCACCGATAATGTGATACCGATAGTGGATAAGTGACAAGGTCAAAAAATAAAAAATAAGGAAACAAAAACAGGACAACAATTGAAAACTATTTTTGACTTTTAGTTTTTTAAAATAGTTTTTTGTTGTTTTTTAAAAACAACTTACTGAAACAGTTTTTTTTTTTTTTTTTTTTTTGCTTTTAAATTTTTTTGTTTTGTTTTTCAATTAAAATTTGAAGAACTTGCCAATGGCATGGATGGGATGTATGATCTCATTCTGACCTTATTTGTTATTTTATCAAATTTCTTACTTTGAAGCTTTGTGCGTACGTGAGGGTGGCGTTCATTAATCTGAGCCTTTGATAAGTAACATATCCATTCGATTGCGGAATATTATTGTCTCTGTGTGTGTGTACGAGGTCAAATAATCTAAGAAAATTAAAAAGTAACGTTTGTTTATATCATTTCTAGTGCGAAATACGGTTTTTATAACAGCAAGTATTTCTACACTAATTAATTAAGCGGAGACGGTTGAAAAAGGAATGACGATGGTAATTTGTAGATAAGAAGTGAATATTTTACACAAGAAATTGTTTGCTAATTAATTGTTTATTTATCATAATACTCTTTTTTTTTTTTTTTTTTTGTATAGGAATTTTTATTTCTAGCATTAAATTCTAATAATTAAATAGTTGTCGTGTTTCTGAAAACGTGCCACAAATTCTTCACAATATTGATTACAAATAATCAACATCGTAACTCTTTTTTTTTTTTTTTTTTATAAATGAAAGTTTTGGAGGGGTTCGACATCGGTCCCCACCAAGTGCAGACGGCGGCCGGGCTCTATGAGCACTTTTGCGGGGACTTACGAGATCGCCTACCAAAGCGAGTCCCAGAGTGACAAGAGAGGGGATCGAACCCACGACCATTTAGGCCTAGTCCTGGATCCCTTACCATCTATGCCAACTCTCATTGGCATCATCATCGTAACTCTACTTTCTTTTAATTATATGAATTAGTAATGAAAACTTCATACAGGACTAAGAGAGTATAATTTTATACTAGAAGTAAGCACTCAGGAGAGTGAGAGCTGTATATCCCAAAGTTCTCGAGAAACAATTTTGAAGTAATTAACTAATATATAGCAATTTTGTGATGGTTAACATCAATTCTTTAAAGATTAATGTTAGTTTTTAAACAGTTCCTTTTCTAAATACTTATGGGGTAAAATTGCTCTAAAAAAACTTCTGATACTCATCACTCTTAAGTTGTTACTTCTGGGACAAAATTGCATCTTAACTTTATATTAAAATATGCAGTACACAACTATTTCCAAAAACATTGATTCTGGAAGTGCATAAGGCTATAAACTCAACTCTTCAGCGTCTTCACTAGAAGTACATAAGAGTAAACTCTAGTTCCATGGATCTTGATTAGCTCAGTATTACATACAGTATTACTTGCGGTTCTAAATATATGATAAAGTTTGTAGTACAATTTTGCACTGCAAACTGTATCGTATATTTAGGACCGGATGGAGTACATATTTATATATAGCTTCGCTTCCCATGGGAATAATTAATACAAATGCCATTAATACAACAACGGCTTTCACACAAAATATTAATACAAAGATTAGTGAATAGTTTATCATAATAAACAATTTTGGGTTGATAAGTAATTAAGAATCTAAAACAAATGCGTATTTAATTTTACATTAAAAAGCGTTTGTAATACATAAACTTGATGGTCTCTTGCATATAATCAAAGACGACGCACTAAATTAAAATAGCTAAATGAATGATGTAATAGTAGCTCCAACATGACCTTCTTTGCGAAACAGATGATAATCTACAGAGATGTATATTACTCTGTGTATCATCAATAGAGACTAATATTTTAGTTTCAAAAAATAAATCTCTTTCAAAACACTTGAATATTCATTATTCCGTCAGCTTCAAAGAATGGATCCAATAACGAGTTGATGCTCAAATTATTAAAAAAAAAAAAAAAAAAAAAAAAAAAAAAAAAAAACACACACACACACACACACACACACACACACACACACACACAAAATAAAACCACACAAAACACCCACATCATAAACCACGAAATTAAAGAATCTTCATCAGCATCAGCACAAGATTCCTCTATGTCCTTTCCTTTAGCGGCTTTAGAAGCAGGCTCCACTTCAATTTTCTCCTTCCCAGACACAACAGCAAAACCAGCCTCCATTTTAGCCTTTTCTTCACAAGAGTTCTTCACAGCAATAATATCACCACCACCTGCATACATGCATCCCAGTCTTCATTTCCGTTACTAACAAATATAATTATATATAACAATATAATGTCGTTATTCCTCTCAAAAGACTACCCAGTACTGTTTCAAGAAGTTTTTCTGTCACTTTTATCGAGATGACTAAGGGGATGTTTGGTACAAGGGATTTGGAAGAGGGAAATTTTTTATGAATTGGATATAAAAAAATCAGAGAAATGGGATCCAAAGTTTTGAATTAATTTTTTATATTTGTTTATTATTATAAAACTTTTTTCAGAAACAAGTTTTGAGAATTCAAAATATGTGTGTATGTATGGATAGTTGTTTTTAAAAATCTATTTTTGAAGTGATGTGGTGGTAGCCATCGCCTACGATAACATAGCGGTGTTTATCACCGATAGTGTAGAGTCGACAATGGACACTACAAAAAAAACTGTTTTTTTGCGGCGGAAATTTTCCCTCGCAAAACAGGCATTTTCCGTCGCAAAAGTGATTTGCGGCGGAATTTGCGGCGGAAAAAGTTCCGTCGCAAAAATTGTCATCGCAAACCAATTTTCCGTCGCAAAAATACCTTTTTCCGTCGCAAATTCAGAATTTTGCGGCGGAACATTTTTCCCTCGCAAAATCCTGAAATTTGCGAGGGAAAATGTTTCCTCGCAAAATTTGAAACTTTTGCGAGGGAAGAACTTTCCCTCGCAAATTTTCAAATTTTGCGAGGGAAACATTTTCCTCGCAAATTTCAGATTTTGCGAGGGAAAAAATGTTCCCTCGCAAAATGGGGCATTTTTGCGAGGGAAAATTTTTCCCTCGCAAAATTTAGGATTTTGCGGGGAACCACTTTTCCTCGCAAATTCCAATTAATTTTAAAAAATATATAAAATAATAGAAAAAATAAAATAATTAATTAAAAATATATTAAAAATTAGAAAATAAAAAAACTTGTATATCTTTAAAAAAAATTGTAACAATCATACGAGTTTACATAGCAAAAACAAAATAATACAGATTATAATGTTTCGACCAAAATGAACTAAAAAAGTAAAGAGATCTATCAACCATGGCTTATTCTTCCAGGCTTTTCTTTCTGAAGAAGCTGTAACAAGAAGCCCCATATTTAATACATGCATGCAGACAATTAATAACACGTGAATTTAATGCAAAATAATACAACAAGACATAATTAAGGTAATCTGCTAAAGTTTCCTCATCAATCCCACCTCTACATGAACCGCATGTAAAATAGGATGAAGAATTAATACAAACACAGGAATAGTACTAATAGTACTGTCTGTACCCCCTTCCTCGCTTCTTTTTATAAGATAAGATTAACCGAATTACGTTGTTTGAAAAGTTAATTAAAATTAGTCAGGTGCAATAAATATGAAAGGAAAAAATAATTTTGTTTTCCAAAAATGCCCTCATTTTATGTGGAAGAAAGAGAATAAGTTCCGGGGAAAGATCGAATGGGTGGTAGAGGGTGAAAGTTATCTTGAAAAATATAGAATTAACTGAGTAATTTTTATAATTTAGTGGAGGTAAAATGAGAACAGCAATTGAAATATTTTGACATGATAGTAAAAGGAGTTCATATTCAGGATGTGATATCAGGCCAAGGGGCATTGGGAGGGAATGTCACATGAAAAAAAAAAAAAAAAAAAAAGGCTGAAAAAGAATTTGCCTACCCTTCTCCAGCAATATTGACTGAATTATTCACCACCATTCTGTTAATCAAAGAACATACTCTGTCACCTTCCACACCTCCGAAGGACAAGTTAGATGTCCCAGTTCTATCAATGTTTTGAGGAAAGGGGCAGGGCAAGGGTTCATAATAGCATTCTTCCCATATTAACAGCCTGCCATGTCAAACCACCATGGTAAATCAAACATAAATATTATATAGGCAGAAATCAAAATCAAATCCAATGTGAATCTTCTTCAACATGTACTTGGGCTGCTATAACTACATCGCAAAACAGAAAATTAAGACTTCATGAATAGGCAAAAATACTTTCATGAAGTTTACACACACATACAAGTTTTGGATTACATCTCCTTTATTTTATAACCTGAATTGGACAACAAATTTTAAAACAAGGAGAAAAATGAAGATAAGAATTATAGCTTTGGATTTTGTCTTACCTGGAAAAGAGCCCACGGTTGAGGTGAACACCGGCAAGGGTGGCGACCGGGGGCGCAACTGGGGACGGCGGCGGAGACTAAGGGTGGCGGTGACAAGGCGACAATGGGGGAGGGCGGACAGCAATGAGAGTAAGAGCGCAGAGGGAAGGATGGCATGCGTGAAAATGAAGGAGAAAGAAGGATTTAGGGGGGTTTTTTGCGAGGGAAAAAATTTTCCCTCGCAAAATGGTGATTTTTTTGCGAGGGAAACCTCGTTCCCTCGCATAAAAAACAAAGCATTTGGCGGATAAATTTCCCCCATTTTGCGAGGGAAAAAATTTTCCTCGCAAAAAAAAAAAGGCATTTGGCGGATAAATTTCCCCCATTTTGCGAGGGAAAAAATTTTCCCTCGCAAAATGGTGATTTTGCGAGGGAAAATTGTTTCCCTCGCAAAATGGGGTGAAATTGGCGGGAGTTTTCCCTCCAATTTCCGTCAATTTTGCGAGGGAAACAATTTTCCCCTCGCAAAATGGTCATTTTTTGCGAGGGAAAATTTGTTCCCTCGCAAAATATGACCATTTTGCGAGGGAAAACCAATTCCCTCGCAAAAGGGGGGAAATGGGCGGGAATTTTCCCTCCAATTTTTGTCACTTTTGCGAGGGAAAAAATTTCCCTCGCAAAATGGTGATTTTTGCGAGGGAAAATTTTTTTCCCTCGCAAAATGGGGTGAAATTGGCGGGAGTTTTCCCTCCAATTTCCGTCAACTTTGCGAGGGAAACAATTTTCCCTCGCAAAATGGTCATTTTTTGCGAGGGAAAATTTGTTCCTCGCAAAATATGACCATTTTGCGAGGGAAAACCCGATTCCCTCGCAAAGGGGGGGGAAATGGGCGGGAATTTTCCCTCAATTTTTGTCAATTTTGCGAGGAAAAAATTTCCCTCGCAAAATGGTGATTTTTGCGAGGGAAAATTTTTTCCCTCGCAAAATATGACCATTTTGCGAGGGAAAATTTTTTCCCTCGCAAAAAAATAACCATTTTGCGACGGAAAAAAATTTTCCCTCGCAAAAAATGCCATTTTTCGAGGAAAATTTTTTCCCTCGCAAATTTACCCAAATTTGCGACAGAATTTTTTTCCCTCGCAAATTCCGTCGCAAATAGTACATTTTCTAGTAGTGGGATAGGTGACAACGTTAAAAAATAAAAAATAGAAAAACAAGAACAAGAACAAGAACACAACTGAAAACTATTTTTACTTTTTATTTTCTCATCATCTTCCTCATCTCTACCAGTAATCGAACCAACGACCCCTTAGCCTATTTTGAGTCATCAAAGCAGACCAAGAGGACTGGAATTACCGGTAACTTTATGTTTGTTTTTAAAAAAATCAACTTATTGAAAACATTTTTCCAAACTGGTTTTGTTTGTTTTAAACAATTTTGCTTTTGTTTTTCAATATTAGAAGAAATTTCAACTGGCTTGGATGGGATGTATGATATCATTCTGACCTTATTTGTTATTTAATCAAATTTCTTTCTTTGAAGCTTTGGTGGCGTTCATTAATCTAACCCTTTCATGAGTAAAATGATTTTGTGACATATCCATTTAATTGCGGAATAATATTGTCTATATATATATATATATATATATTTGTATGTATGTATCTGTATATCTGTGTGTGTGTGTGTGTGTGTGTGAGGTAAAATAATCTAACAAAATTAAAAAGTAACCTTTGTTTATATCATATCTAGTGAAAAATACGGTTTTTATCACAGCAAGTATTTCTACGCTAATTAATTAAGCGGAGACGGTAGAAAAAGGAATAATGATGGTAATACGTAGATAAGAAGTGAATATTTTACACAAGAAATTGTTGGTTAATTAATTGTTTATTTATCATAATACTCTTATTTTATTTGTATAGGAATTTTTATTTCTACGCATTAAATTCTAATAATTAAATAGTAGTGGTGTTTCTGAAAAAGTGCCACAAATTCTTCACAATATTGATTACAAATAATCACCATCATCGTAACTCTACTTACTTTTAATTATATGAATTAGTAATGAAAACTTCATACTGGATTGAGAGAGTATAATTTTATACCAAAAGTAAGCACTCAGGAGAGCGGTGGATATCCCAAAGTTGTTCGAGGAACAGTTTTGAAGTGATTAAATAATACATAGCAATTTTGTTATAGTCACCATCAATTTTTTCATTGTTAATGTTAGTTTTTTAACAATTTTTTTCTAAACATTTCTGGGGTAAAATTGCTGCAAAAAAAAAAAAAAAAATTCTAAATACTCATCACGCTTAAGTCATTATTACTCTTGAAATAAAATTACACCTTAACTTTGTATGAAAATATGCAGTACGACTATTTCCCAAAAAAATAATTGATTCTTGGAAGTGCACAACGCTATAAACTCAACTCTTTAGCATCTTCACTAGAAGTACACAAGAGTAAACTCTAGTTCTATGGATCCTGATTAGCTCGGTATTATATACAGTACAACATCCTGTTCTAAATATATGATAAAGTTTGTACAATGATTTTGCACTACAAACTTTATTCTCTATCTAAGATCGGAGGGAGTATATATTTATATATAGCACCGCTTCCCATGGGAATAATTAATACAAATACCATTAATACCACAACGGCTTTCACATGAAATATTAATACAAAGAGTAACGAATAGTTTATCATAATAAACAATGTTGAGTTGATTAATAATAAAGAATCTAAATCAAATGCGTATTTAATTTTACATTAAAGAGCACATGTAAAACATAATTTTGATGGTCTAGCTCTTGCGTAAAATCAAAGACGACGAACTAAAATAGCTAAATGAATGATGTAATATTAGCTCCAACATGACCCAAACCCAATTATATAAGAAGTGTTTCTCAGTGTATCATCAATAGAGAGACTAATATTGTAGTTTCAAAATATAAATATCTTTCAAAACACTTGACTATTCATTATTCCAGCTTCAAAAGAATGGATCCAATAACAAGTTGATGCTCAAATTATCAGAAAAAAAAAACATATATATAATAAAACCACACAAAACACGCACAAAATAAACCAAGAAATTAAAAAATGGAAAGAATGTGCGTGCACCATATATAATATTCTCATATATATAATATGCGTGCACCGTATATATATTCTCGCAAAACAAGGTTCAGAGAAATATGTATCAACCATATGAAAACACAGTAAAGAAAAGCCATTGACGACATATAGAGATCGAATAGGCAAAGAGTAATACAAAATTATGTCCCTCAGGAATAATTATAAGTCGATCGACAACAATAAAACTAGCACATATAATGAATCAGAAAAGGCTTGATGAGTATTATTCTTCATATAAATCTAGATACGAGAACCAGATAAGTTATTACAAGTTTAAGGCATAACGCCTTCATCTTCATCATCTGCACCAGAAGGAAGCTCGTTTAGGTCAAATAGAAACTTCATCTTACGTTTCTCGGAAGCATCAGAAGACTCAGCAGCTTCATGTTTCTTCTTTCCAGCAACAGTTTCAAAAGCCTCCTTTTCGTCTTTTTCTCCCTTATTATTATCAGCTTCAAAAGTTTCATACTTATTCTTCTTATTTTCTTCATCACCAGAATTCTCACCCACTATTTCTTTCTTTTGCTCCTCGTCATCAGTCTCTTCTTCAACAGGCAAAAACATTTCTTTGTTTATCTTATTTGTAACAGCATCATCATCGTCACAAGACTCATAATCATCATCTACATACTTTTCGTCAGCAAAAGCTTCAGATGACACCAAATCTTCATCTGCATCAGCACAAGGTTCCTCTATGTTCTTTCCTTTAGCGGCTTTAGAAGCAGGCTCCTCTTCAATTTTCTCCTTCCCAGACACAACAGCAAAAGCAGCAGCCTCCATTGTAGCCTTTTCTTCATAAGAGTTCTTCACAGCAATAATATCACAACCACCTGCATACATGTATCCCATTCTTCATTTCCGTTACTAACAAATATAATTATATATAAAAATATAATGCCGTTATTCCTCTCAACAGACTACCCAGTACTGTTTCAAGAAGTTTTTCTGTCACTTTTTTCGAGATGACTAAGGGGCTGTTTGGTGTGAGGGATTTGGAGGAGGGAAAATTTTTATGAATTGGATTTAAAAAAAAAAAAAAAAAAAAAATCAGAGAAATAGGATGGAAAGTTTTGAATTAATTCTTTCTACTTGTTTATTTTACCTTTTATCTTTATTAAAATTTTATAACTCCACTTCTTCGATACAACCTATAAAAATTTTCACTCCCCTCCTGCCATACAGACCCTAAGGAAATTCTGGCCGACTGAAAATTCTACTACCCAGACAAAACGTAAAAATTCTAGAAAATAACCCATTAATATTATTATTGAGACACTGCTTTGAAGGGCTGGAAATGCATACAGAAAAGCAGAGAAAACATGAATATACCAGCAAGAATAACACCAAAACACAACAATACACGGCCTGGAATTATGTATCATATATATGTCTAATAATACTGAGATTTTATGACACTTTTTTCTATAAAAAAATTGTGCTGCGTTGGAGAGAATTAATCAAGAGTTATACTAGTTTTGGAATTCTCATACCAGAAGCAGGTGAGTGATCATCATTTGGAGCTTCTTGTTGATGAACAGGAGATTTTGTGGGAGAAACAGGAGGTAGTGTAGTCTGAGAATGCTCTCGCTTGTGACCAATAACCATCTCCCTTGATGATTCCTCCTCTACTGGCTTCTTCAGCTGATCGTCAACCGATCCTACGGTGGCGGCAGAGGCAGAGGAACCGGCAAGTTCGAGGACTTGCAAGGGAATTCTGACACCGTCACTGGCGGGCCTACCTCGGCCTGATCTGGTGGATGGAGGCTTATTAGTATCAGGAGAAGTAGCAGGCTCAGGGGAGGAGGCTTTGGAGGGAGAATCTCCTTGCATGGTTTTTGTTGTAAACATATGAGTAAATGTGTGGGTGTGTCAAAGAAACAAGTCCCACATTGCTTGGGGAAAGGAGAATACAAGCCTATATATAGAGTCATATGATATTGGGCTTGTAAAGAGGCTTAGAGAAGTAGTGGGCTCGCGCGCACAACAATGGGCCACCAAGAGGCAAACGCGGTGGAAATCCGGCAATTTCCCCCGCGCGTGAGTAATATATGACACCGGCACTTTTGTGAAAATATTTTTGCTCCCCGAAATATTATTTTAGTTTACTAAAATAATAATAATAATAATTTATTTTAAGAGGCTTACCTAGGAAAGGCTCTATTTTTGGGGTTTAAAAGTTGGGAACCCTTCGTGGCCGCGCAACGAGCGTCTATCCCGCAATTACCGTTGTCACCGAATAGACTCGCCTTCTCCAGCGGTGTCGTTGGGTCATGAGGGACGTGTCGCCCGAATGGTTTTCGCGTCCGTTTTCTCTATGCGAGACGGTGTTTATAAAAGGGATTCGGACGAAGTGCTCGGTCGAGAATATATCCAATCTTTCTCCTCCGCCTATTTTTATTCTTTGTCAATTACCATTACATTCCGCCGGTTCGCCGCCTTGCCCTATAGCAAGAAGGGTGCATTTAATCCGGGAGTACCGTTTCGGTTGCCGGTGGTTGCGGAATAACTCTATAGGGAGCGTTTCTATACGCGACTCGAGATCACTTATACCGTTCTGTTCCCGGATTGCTCGTAATTTTTACTACAATTTATAGAGTTATACAGCGAGCATGGACAACGACGCTGGTAACAACGTTCCTCAGCATCACGATGTTCCTAATCCCAATGCCGTACCGGTGCCTCTTGCGATGCCACTTCCCAGACCTTTTCCTGATACATCCAAGATTGATGTTTTCGATGGAAAGAATTTCGAGACGGTGGCAAGAACGAGTTCATTCAATCCTTGACATGCATGGTGTGGCTCTTGCTCTCAATCAACCACAACTGCGTTAGACTCGATCGAGCCGCAAAGGACGCATGGACATATGCCAATAAAGTTTGCAGACACACCCTCATAAGTACTCTGTCTAATGATCTGTTCGATGTGTATTGTGTATACAAGGAGGCACAAAAGATCTGGGAGTCGCTCATCCACAAATACACTGCTGAAGATGCCGGAAAACAAAAGTTTGTTGTGGGAAATTTCTACAAATGGGAAATGGTTGAAGACAAAGACATCAAGCTGCAAATCAACGAGTATCATAAACTGCTAGACGAACTCCGGGCTGAAAATATCAATCTCGCCGGATGAATTCGTGGCGGGAGTTCGATTGAAAAATTGCCAGAGACATGGAATCATTATAAGCAAGCAACTCAAGCATAAGCGAAAACAATTGTCATTTGTCGAGATCGATTACACACATCATTATAGAAGATACAAACGGAAAGACAATACAAGCGAAAAGGGAAAACAGTTCTTGCAAAAGCAAATCTAGTGGAAGGAAAGCCGCACAACAAGAGGTACGATTCTAAACACCAATACAAAAAGAAATCGATTACAAACCCAGTGATTCTAACCCCAAATTCAAGAAGAATGGTAGTTGTTTTTTCGTGGCAAGCCGGGACATTTTTTGCTAAGTGTAGGAAAAAGGCCGAATTGAAAAACGTAAGAGAGACGAAAATCCTCCAAAGCCAAATGTAAATTTGGTTGTTAGAGATGAAAACAGTGATGATGAAGTTATCGTGGCAATGGTCTCTTCACAAGCCTTACTAGTTTCGATGTGAAAAAATGGGTGGTAGACTGGAGCTACCAAGCACATTTGTGCAACTAAGGATATGTTCTCCATTTCCAAGAAAGCGAGAAGACCACGTTTATTTGGTGATTCACGAACCGCAAAAGTTCAAGGAAAAGGAAAAGTGGAGTTGAAACTCACATCGGGAAAGACATTGGCGTTGGACCGACGTTCTATACGTGCACGAACTTAGAGCAAATCTGATTTACGTGGCTTTATTAGGAAAATGCTGGGGTTAAGGTGTCATTTGAATCAGATAAGATTATTATGACAAAGAACAATGTTCTGATAGGAAAGGGTTATTGTAATCAGGGTCTTTTTGTACTGAGTGTTGATGGAAATAATGATAATGCTTCTTCTTCTGCTTACTTGATTGATTCCTTTGATTTATGGCATGCTAGACTAGGACATATACATAAATCTTATATAAAGAGATTACAAAATCTTGGAATAATTTCGGAATTAATATTAATGATATTAATAAATGCGAAGTATGTGCGAAACAAAACAAACTAGAAAAACACATTTTGTTACTCAAAGAGAAACTGAATTGTTATCTCTAATACATACCGACTTAGGAGATTTAAAACAAACGAGACAAGAGGTGGAAAGAGATACTACATTACTTTTATTGATGATTTTTCAAGATATACTAGAGTATATTTACTTAGAAATAAAGATGAGGCCTTTGAAAAATTTCTTTTATACAAGGCGAGGTAGAAAATCAATTAGATAAAAAGATAAAAAGAGTAAGGTCGAGATAGAGGAGGAGAGTACTTGTTGCTTAATGATTTTTGTGAAAAGGAAGGAATAATCCATGAAGTAACTCCCCCATATTCACCGAATCTAATGGTGTTCTTTGAAAGGAAAAATAGAACCTTAAAGGAAATGATGAATGCTTTACTTGTAAGTTCTGCTGCTCCTAATAACTTGTGGGGGAAGCTTTCTTGTGTCTCGCATGTTTTCTACAAAATAGAATACCTCATAGGAAAACTAAGAAGACACCTTACGAGTTGTGGAAAGATTTTATACCAAACTTGAAATATTTGAAAGTGTGGGGGTGCCTAGCAAAAGTATTATTACCCGATCCTAAAAGGAAAAAGATAGGTTCGAAAAGCTGCGATTGTATGTTTATTGGTTATGCCCAACAAAGTCCTGCATATCGGTTTCTAGTCTTAAAAAGTGAAATTTTAGAACATAATACAATTATTGAAACTAAAGATGCAGAATTTTTGAAAGTATTTTCCCTTTAAAAGTTGAGCATATTCCTAAGAGAATTGAACAGATTTACGAACAAAACTCAAATGAAGATATAGTTGAAAACTTACGAAGGAGTAAAAGACAAAGAAAAGAAACCTCTTTTGGAGATGATTTCTATACATATTTAGTAGAAGGTCAACCTATGAATTATTATGAAGCTATCTCTTCTACGGATGCAAAGTTTTGGGAAAAAGCTATTAAAGCTGAAATAGATTCTTTGAATCAAAACAAAACTTGGGTTTTAGTAGACTTGCCTTTAGGAGCAAAACCTATTGGATGTAAATGGGTGTTTAAGAAAAAATATTTTCCTGATGGTTCGATAGACAAATATAAAGCTAGATTAGTAGCCAAAGGTTTTACCCAAAAGGAAAATATTGATTACTTTGATACGTTTTACTTTGTAACCAGGATTTCCTCTATTAGAGTCTTAATTGCATTAGCTTCTATTCATAATCTTGTTATACATCAAATGGATGTGAAAACAAAGCGTTTCTAAATGGTGAATTAGAAGAGGAAATTTATATGGTTCAACCTTTGAAGGGTGTATCATTCCGGGCAAGAAAACAAAGTTTGCAAGTTAGTTAAGTCATTGTATGGTTTGAAGCAAGCACCTAAACAAGTGGCATGAGAAATTAGATCAAGTTTTGATAAGTGGTGGTTTCTCTACTTTTGAAGTAGAAAGATGTGTTTATATAAAAGTTGTGAATAATGATTGTGTGATTATTTGTTTATATGTTGATGATATGCTTATCTTTGGTACTAGTTTAAATATTGTGCTTGAGACAAAAGGGTTTCTTGCTTCAAATTTTGATATGAAAGATCTTGGAGAAGCAAAGGTAATATTGGGTGTAGAAATCATAAGGAATGAACGTGGTATTCAACTTTCTCAAGAACACTATGTTGAGAAAATTCGAGAAAGTTTGAGCAGTTTAATGAAGATCCTTTAAGTACTCCTTATGATAGCGAGTGTACATCTCACAAAACATGAAGGAGATCCAATAGCTCAATCTAAATATGCACAAATCATTGGGAGTTTGTTGCATTTGATGAATTACACAAGACCAGACATAGCATATGCTGTGTGTAGATTGAGCATGTATACTCACTGCCCAGGCAGTAAACATTGGGAGGCTCTCATAAGATTATTACGATACTTGAGAGGTACCATGAATTATGGAATACAGTATAGTGGGTATCCCATTTGTATTAGAAGGGTACAGCGATGCTAACTGGATTTCGGATTCAGACGAAACAAAATCCACTAGTGGCTATGTCTTTATTCTTGGTGGTGGTGCAGTCACATGGAAATCAGCCAAGCAAAACTTAATAGCACCGTCCTCAAGGGATTCTGAGTTTATTGCTATGGAGTTGGCTGGTACTGAGGCTGAGTGGTTGAAAAACTTCTTAGCAAATATCCCACTAGGTGATAAACCAACACCATCAGTGTCGCTACATTGTGATAATAAAGCGGCAATAGCCACAGCAAAGAACAAAACCTTCAATGGTAAGAGTAGACACATACGATTGAGACATAATATTATAAGGCATTTTGCTAAAGGATGGTGTTATCTCAATCGATTATGTAAAGTCGAGAAATGAACTTGGCGGATCCGTTAACAAAACCCCTTGGGAAGAAAATGATTGTTGAAACGTCGAGAGGAATGGGACTAAAGCCTACATATAATTGACGGCGATGGCAACCCAACCTTTGTGATTGGTGATCCCATGAAGAAGGTTCAATGGGTAAGAACAAGTCGTTCGTCAATTTCGACTAGCACGAAAATTATTTGTCCCTTCCTATGACAATGAGAAAGTGCTAGAATGCATGTTTTGAGGGTGAGCAAAGCTCTTAATGATTTCATAGTCTTACATGAGGTGTACCTAGTGCAGGTACACTTACATGAAATCACCTCTACGAATGTGGAGTGTGGCCGCTCCTATGAGATCGTGGCGAATCTCTAGAGCATTCATTATGCACCGGCATGCGCATGGCCGTCATAACGCGCAAAACCGTTGGTTAACAGCGGAAATGTTAGGATATAATCTGACCATTAATGCCTCTAATACACACCAAGATTTGTTAGTTCATAGAAGCATGCTTCACTAACATCTCTGTGTATTAAGTGTTATTGGTCTAGGTCAGTTCATAGTTCTAAGGACCACCGGATACAATGGTTATAGTCCTGTGGGTAACACAGAGGGTTTCTTTGACACATGTAGGGGATTGTTGTAAACATATGAGTAAATGTGTGGGTGTGTCAAAGAAACAAGTCCCACATTGCTTGGGGAAAGGAGAATACAAGCCTATATATAGAGTCATATGATATTGGGCTTGTAAAGAGGCTTAGAGGAGTAGTGGGCTCGCGCGCACAACAATGGGCCACCAAGAGGCAAACGCAGTGGAAATCCGGCGATTTCCCCCCCTGCGCGTGAGTAATATATGACACCGGCACTTTTGTGAAAATATTTTTGCTCCCCAGAAATATTATTTTAGTTTACTAAAATAATAATAATAATAATTTATTTTAAGAGGCTTAGGAAAGGCTCTATTTTTGGGGTTTAAAAGTTGGGAACCCTTCGTGACCGCGCAACGAGCGTCTATCCGGGCAATTACCGTTGTCACCGAATAGACTCGCCTTCTCCAGCGGTGTCTGTTGGGTCATGAGGGACGTGTCGCCCGAATGGTTTCGCGTCCGTTTTCTCTATGCAGACGGTGTTTATAAAAGGGATTCGGACGAAGTGCTCAGTACAGAATATATCCAATCTTCTCTCCTCTGCCTATTTTTATTGCTGTCAATTACCATTACCTTCCGCCAGTTCTGCCGCCTTGCCCTATAGCAAGAAGGATCTGTTTAATCCTGGGGAGTACCGTTTCTAGTTTGCCGGTGGTTGCGGAATAACTCTATAGGACAGCGTTTCTATACGCGACTCAGATCACTTATACCGTTCCTGTTCCAGATTGCTCGTAATTTTTACTACAGTTTTGTGGTGAGAGACTTAATTAATTAAAGAAAGGAAGGTTTCAAGGTTTCGAGGGAAAATGGAGGAGACTGGTGGTGGTAGGGTTTGGAGAAGGAGAAGGAAGGAAGGGGATGAACAATGAGAGAGGAAGGTCCATAGACATAAATGCTGGTTAATGTTTGTCCTTTTCTACTACAATTTCAATGCACCAATCAAACACGTAGGTAGTAATGTGTGAGGATTTCTTCGTTGACTTCCTACGTGTCATGAGTGGGTCTCAATCCTGGGCTTGGTGGGCCTTCTAGGTTTGTTTTTGTCAGGAATATTGTCATTATTATTATTTTCTTAAAAAATAAATAAATTGATATACTCTTTCACTCTAAAATATAAGTCACCTCCCAACTAGCACAATTGACTAAGACGGTCTTTACCTTAAAAGGGAGGGGGTTTGATACCCCTCCTTGATATGATGGACTTGTTGGTGGACAATTTGTAAGTACTACTATAAATACTCTTTGAGCTTGAAGGCGTGCCCTGACCCTTGTGCAAGTGTCTATCCCCACCTACACTTTTGTGTGTGTGTGTATATATATATATAAGTCATTAAATTTAAAATCAAAACATTAAGGGGTAAAATTTGAATTTTGAAATGTTAGAGGGTTATCTGCAACTGATCAAAGTTCAAGAGGGGTTATGTAAAATTAGTAACCTATGTAGGATGCTATGCGTCTTTGATTGATCTGAGGTGACACTTTCCATTAAAAAGATAATGATAATTTAATGGCATGGGCTTATAATAAAAAGGCTAAAGTATACATTTGGGTCCTTCATGTTTTCCTCTAATATTATTTTAGTCTCTTAAATTTGTAAAGTGTATGTTTGATCTTTTAATGTTAACATTATTAGTTTGACTTAACGGAAAATATTAACTCAATAATTTTAAGAGATGATTGTATAATTAAATGCTGACCAAGTATACTTATATATTAGTATTTTAATAAATTAAAATTTTAAATCCTATTAATTGAAAAATATTTAATCTTTACAAATTGTTTTATGGTTTTTTACCATTTGTGAATATTAAATATATTTTTTTGTTGAAGAAGATTACATATTTTTTAATTAATAGGATTTAAAATATTAATTTGTTAAAATACTAAAGAATAAAATTTTGTCAGAATTTAATTGCACAACCATCACTTAAAATTGTTGAGTTAGTATTTTCCGTTAAGTCAGATTAACGGCATTAACATTAAGGGACCAAACGTGTACTTTATAAACTTAAGGAACTAAAATGATATCAAAGGCAAACATGAAGAACCAAACGTATACTTTATCCTAATAAAAATATATTAGGAAACTTACATTTAAACTTTAAAATGTGACACCGAGAATTTAGGGGGTTTTGTATAATTTAGTTTTCCTCTATTAGAGGTATTATTATTATGGAGAGAGCAATACAATGAATAACCATATTTAATCATTAATCATATATGCGAAACCGATGAATAGACATTAATTACTATCCAGTATAATGAATATATATTATAGACCAAATAATATTTTTAGATTGCGACTTGGACTGCGGACGAGATAGAGTTTATGTTAGACTTTAATTGCATGCTTATTTATTTGTTTTTATTTTTATTTTATAAAGTAATATTTACACATTTCTAGCTGTTATAACTCCCGCACTCATCAAATTCATATTCAAAGAGGTTTGAGTCCTGATTATTAATGTTAACACTTAAAAGTAATTAACAAGCTAAGGTCGGATATCCGAAGTTCAAGAGATATTAATCCCACAAATCAGCATTTAAGACTGATATATTCACACTACGAATATATTTTATCTAATTTTAAATATAAAAAATAAATAATTATCTTACCAATATTAAAAAATAAGTTATACTTTTTAAATAAGTCACAAATTGGAGAGAGAGAGAAAAAAAAACTCTTAATAATGCCCCCAATTAATAAATGCATAAACTTTTACCTTATATTTAATTATTCTTAATTAGCATTATCAATTTAATATGGGGTATAGACAAGGTTGTCAAACTCACAAGTTTAAACAAATTCGTAGCAATAAAGTAAACTACAAACATAAACTCAAATTGTAAGAATTTACTTTTATCAACAAATAGATATTAATAAGGGAAAATTTCAATAAAATCCATCTAAAACACCAAAATTTAAATTTAGGTCTACATTTTTAACAAATCATTAATAAAGCCAAGTGGTCTAATTATAGATTTCTAAATGTTGTTAAAAGACCCAAAAGTCCTTGTGTAGTAAAAAAAAATTAAATACATGCCTGAGACTTTCATTTTTGATTATTTTAACTATATTAATTGGGATTTAATTGCAAATTCCCAGAGCCCAAGTATTTTTTCAGCGCATTGGCGATTGCTTCAAACAATTTATAACGTAACTTTATCTGTGAAATATCGCCCAACGATTAATTGAATCCATGCTTCCTCACTTGTTTAATAATTATTGGGTCCTGAACTTTCAGCGAACTTCCCAAAAAATTGAGGGGTTTGAAACAATGAGGGTTGCTGAGGATTGTGCAGATGGAGGAGTTCAAGACTCAAGGATTGCAAGTCCGATCAATATATATTGTGCATGATCAATCGCAGAAACTCAAGCCAAGTACAGGATTGGATATATTCTCTCTCTCTCTCTCTCTCTCTTTTCTGCACGATTACAAGTAATAAGAACTACATTATATTGAAGGTTTTTGTACCCAAAAAATCCATAGATATCACCTTGTCGAAAAAACTTGCAAGACCTCGACATAAAGGGAAAATCTTAGCCATTCAAAGATGATACTAATAAGACCTGAACTGAAGTTGGGCACAGCAACAGACGGTGAACCAAAAAACTCAACAGAGATGCCAAGGATGGAACTTAAAATGATGAGTGAGACCAGGAAAGAAAATGAGCAAAAGGGTACATAGTTAAAATCACCAAATTCTGAAATTCTTAATGAGGCCTCTTGGCCTAATTAGGGGTTTATTAAAAGTATAGGCCTGAATTTGGATTTTAATATTTAAGTTGGACTTTATAAGGATTTTCCTTATCAATAATTAAATAATTAAAATATATAAATGACAAAAATTTATTTAAATATATTTTTAATCCAAATAAATGAAATTAAATCCATTAACATTCATAATTTACTTTACTCAATAAATATTTTTTTTTTTTAAAAGTTATGTATTAAGCCACTAATCATGATCAACTTGAAAAAGTTTGTATGAATTTAAAAGTGAGTTAATATGACTTTGTAAGTTAGAAACATAAAAATAGTATACTCTATGTATAAACCCACAAGTTTGCCGAGTTTATAAATAAAACAAGTTTAACAGTGATTCGATACGATTTTATAAGCTAGAAACATAAAAACGGTAACTCTTAATTCATGATTTTGACAACAATGGCTATGACTAGCTAGAACAATAGCACCCCTAGTCCTATTTATGTGACTCTGTCTATTTATCTTATGCAATCGCAACTTCGTTTGAATACTTAACTAAAAACATATTTATTATGTAATATAAAAAAATTGTACAATAATTTTGAATATAATATATGAGAGCAGAGAGACTTGTTTGGGCATAAATTATAGGAAACAAAAAAACTTATTTTTGGTACATTAATTATACTCCTCGGTTATGTTTCACAAGATTCTATAAACGAAGGGAGCCATATATTTGAATTTTGAGGGTAATTATCCCCACAAAAAGAATACCAGAGGACATGCAGAAATTCAACGTATCGGGCCATGGCGATCCCTTTATCGTGAAAAGACATGCATGTTTTCCCTTTTACGTAAAAGCCATCGGGTTGGGACTTGGGACTAACTGGTCGAGTTAAATTTAACAATACTACTACTGGAGCGGAGAAAGGCTTGGAGCATCGGAGGACGTACTCCACTTTTTTTTCCTTCCCAGACACAACAGCAAAAGCAGCCTCCATTTTAGCCTTTTCTTCACAGGAGTTCTTCACAGCAATAATATCACCACCACCTGCATACATGTATCCCAGTCTTCATTTCCAATAATATAATATAATTATATTCATGTATGCAGGTGGTGGTGATATTATTGTTGTGAAGAACTCTTGTGAAGAAAAGGCTAAAATGGAGGCTGCTTTTGCTGTTGTGTCTGGGAAGGAGAAAATTGAAGTGGAGCCTGCTCCTTTTTGTCTCTGTCTCCCTTATTATCATCAGCTTCAAAAGTTTCATCCTTATTCTTCTTCTTTTCTTCATCACCAGAATTCTCACCCACTATTTCTTTCTTTTCCTCCTCGTTATCAATCTCTTCTTCAACAGGCAAAAACATTTCTTTGTTTATCTTACTTGTAACAGCATCATCATCATCTACATACTTCTCTTCAGCAAAAGCTCCAGATGACACCGAATCTTCATCAGCATCAGCATCAGCATCAGCACAAGGTTCCTCTATGTCCTTTCCTTTAGCGGCTTTAGAAGCAGGCTCCACTTCAATTTTCTCCTTCCCAGACACAACAGCAAAAGCAGCCTCCATTTTAGCCTTTTCTTCACAAGAGTTCTTCACAACAATAATATCACCACCACCTGCATACATGTATCCCAGTCTTCATTTCCGTTACTAACAAATATAATTATATATAACAATATAATGTCGTTATTCCTCTCAAAAGACTACCCAGTACTGTTTCAAGAAGTTTTTCTCTCACTTTTATCGAGATGACTAAGGGGTCAATTATCATGGTCCGTGTTTTCCCCAGCTGGTAGCTCTTCTTTCTCTTTCATTAGGTTTCAATTCTTAGCTTTTTCCCCTTTTAAATATAAGTTGTAATATATAATTTTTTATAAGTAAATCATGCATGGTAATTTACTAGATTAATTACTGCCAATGTTATAAGTCATCAAACGATTAACTATATTTTTTAACATTATCTGTATTTAAAATCTCATTATTTCTGACTTCCATAACTTATTGAGTGTAATTTATGGTAAGAATGGATAAATTTAAATCTTTTTCAATTTTCAGATAAAATTAATAATTTAACTAGATTAATTTAATTCTGATGACATAGTAAAATTGAAATGAATGGCGAGTGGTGAAATTAAATGCAAAGTTTTAGGAGTAAATTAAATGGGAATCTTCAAGTACGGTGTGTTGTCGACTAGTTTATTTTCAGTAATTTTGTGCTGAACAAAATAGCTTATTTTAACCTAAACCAAAAGTCTTAGACCAACAACTTCGGACTCGCACCATCTACCTACCCCAACTCCGACTAAGTCCTAATTCATGCAGTAAATAATTTTGAAAGAATAATTTTAAAGATTAGTCTATTGTAGTCTGTAAAATAAACAAAAACAATAGTCTATTTTATGTGCTTGTTAATATCTAGGCGGAAGGAAAAATGATCTCCTCTCCTCATTTGGTTTAAGATTTTTGAGCGGAGGGGAGACAAATTCTTAAACTATCCTCCCCTCTCCTCTTAAATCATATAGTTTAAAAATTTTGAGCGGAGAGGGGAGGATAGTTTAAGAGGAGATGGGAGGATAAATTCACTTATTTTCACTCAAACTTTATTATTAGGCAATATATGGAATTTGACAACCACCGTCCACCACACTCACATTCACTCAATTTCATTCAAACTTGGCTCTTTTCTTTTTAGCAATAAATTCAATTTTGTCGCACCAGCTCATTCCCACCTTCCCTATTTCAGCTTACCCTCTCATGCATGACACCCACAAGCCACATGCATAAAGATATTGGTGAATTCGAACTGGCCACATCTCCTTTGAGATCCATTGAAATGAAATCAAAAGCATTCATAGGATTTTTGAGGTGAAAAGGTGAAAATGCTCCTTTAAATATGAGGGACACAGCTAAAGCCTAAGGAAACTGAACAAACCAAACTTGGCAGAGAAAAGATGAGCCACCCACAAACAAACTGCAAACTCTGACACAATCACATTAGAAAAGACAAGTCACTAATATTTGTCCAAACTCGCCACTTATTTCTTCCGCCTGAGGCGGCCCCTTATAAAAAAAGTATAAGAGCACTCCGTATGCCCTAGTCAGATATGGTCCAAACTCACCACTAATATCCTCCCCTCTCCACTCAAAAATCTTAACCGAAATGTACCAATGAATGATACTGTCTGTCAAGAGCACTCCATCTCAATCCCCACCAAAAATAAAAGAAAGCAAAACTAGGGCATATGATTGCCAAGTATTGTATCGATGGTCTCAAAAGGAGTTAAAAATTGGAAAAGGAAGCAGTGCCTTGGGGTCTCCTTGTTCATTCATCTTCCAGAGATGGAGCCTCCTTTTTTTATAAGGGGCTTCCTTTTCCAATTTTTAACTCCTTTTGAGACCATCGATACAATACTTGGCAATCATATGCTCTAGTTTTGCTTTCTTTTATTTTTGGTGGGGATTGAGATGGAGTGCTCTTGACAGACAGTATCATTCATTGGTACATTTCGGTTAAGATTTTTGAGCGGAGAGGGGAGGATATTAGTGGCGAGTTTGGACCATATCTGACTAGAGCATACGGAGTACTCTTATACTTTTTTTTATAAGGGGCCCCCTCAGGCGGAAGAAATAAGTGGTGAGTTTGGACAAATATTAGTGACTTGTCTTTTCTAATGTGATTGTGTCAGAGTTTGCAGTTTGTTTGTGGGTGGCTCATCTTTTCTCTCTGCCAAGTTTGGTTTGTTCAGTTTCCTTAGGCTTTAGCTGTGTCCCTCATATTTAAAGGAGCATTTTCACCTTTTCACCTCAAAAATCCTATGAATGCTTTTGATTTCATTTCAATGGATCTCAAAGGAGATGTGGCCGGTTTGAATTCACCAATATCTTTATGCATGTGGCTTGTGGGTGTCATGCATGAGAGGGTAAGCTGAAATAGGGAAGGTGGGAATGAGCTGGTGCGACAAAATTGAATTTATTGCTAAAAAGAAAAGAGCCAAGTTTGAATGAAATTGAGTGAATGTGAGTGTGGTGGACGGTGGTTGTCAAATTCCATATATTGCCTAATAATAAAGTTTGAGTGAAAATAAGTGAATTTATCCCCCCCTCTCCTCTTAAACTATCCTCCCCCCTCCCCTCAAAATTTTTAAAATATATGATTTAAGAGGAGAGGGGAGGATAGTTTAAGAATTTGTCTCCCCTCCGCTCAAAATCTTCAAAAATCTTAAATCAAATGAGGAGAGGGGATCATTTTTCCTTCCGCCTAGATATTAATAAGCACATAAAATAGACTATTGTTTTTGTTTATTTTACAGACTACAATAGGGGGTGAATCTTTCAAAATTATTTACTGCATGAATTAGGACTTAGTCGGAGTTGGGGTAGGTAGATGGTGCGAGTCCGAAGTTGTTGGTCTAAGACTTTGTTAAAATAAGCTATTTTGTTCAGCACAAAATTACTGAAAATAAACTAGTCGACAACACACCGTACTTGAAGATTCCCATTTAATTTACTCCTAAAACTTTGCATTTAATTTCACCACTCGCCATTCATTTCAATTTTACTATGTCATCAGAATCAAATTAATCTAGTTAAGTTATTAATTTTATCTGAAAATTGAAAAAGATTTAAATTTATCCATTCTTGCCATAAATTACACTCAATAAGTTATGGAAGTCGGAAATAATGAGATTTTAAATACAGATAATGTTAAAAAATATAATTAATCGTTTGATGACTTATAACATCGGTTGATGCCATTTACATTTGCTTTCATTCAAAGTGGTGAGAATTCATAACAATTTATAATATTCATGAGCTTCAGGATTACTCATTAAAACAACTATTGGTGATTAGGATAACTTAATTAATAACACGACTATTGGAAATTAGGATTACCTTAGATCACTTGAAAACCTCAATGTTGTTGATGTCCTCTAACGTTTATCCACACGGCTATCCCACGATTGCAATGAGAACTCCTTCTCTTGAAACATCCCGCTCCTTGGATGTTGATGTCCTCTAACGTTAATCCACACGGCTATTCCACGATTGCAATGAGCTAAGAACTCCTTCTTTTGAAACATCTCGCTCCTTGGATGTTGATGTCCTCTAACGTTGATCCACATGGCTATCCCACGATTGTAATGAGAACTCCTTCTCTTGAAACATCCCGCTCCTTGGATGTTTGCTAGGTGAAGACAAGGTTGAGGTTTGGTTTCTTTGGGTTTTTCTTTGTTTTAGAAAATTGTGATTTTTTAAGATTAGGTTAAAGATAGGATGAACAAGGTTGGAATGTTACCCTTTATGGATGGCACCTTTTCCTCTTTAAACCTTTGGTGAAGACCGAAATTTAGAGAGCATAAGGATATTTAAAAAAAAGTCCAACCCTCCCCCTTTTATAGCCTTGGTGGGTTGAAAATTTCTAACCCTAATTGCCTTAGGAATTTTTAAATTATACACTATGAAAAGGGTTTTAGGTAATAGATAAACTAATTTTCAACCAAGTCACCTTAAATTCACATCTTGATTAATTTGAATTTAATATGATAATCATGGTCATATCTTGATTGCTGCATTGCATTTAACATGATGGATCACATTTATTTCCTTAGGAATTTTCAGATTATACACTATGAAAGGGGTTTTAGGTAATAGATAAACTAGTTTTCAACCAAATCACATTAAATTCACATCTTGATTGATTTGAATTTAATATGATGAATCATGTTCATATCTTGATTTTTGCATTGCATTTAACATGATGGATCACATTTATTTCCTTAGGAATTTTCAGATTATACACTATGAAAGGGGTTTTAGGTAATAGATAAACTAGTTTTCAACCAAATCACATTAAATTCACATCTTGATTGATTTGAATTTAATATGATGAATCATGTTCATATCTTGATTGTTGTATTGCATTTAACATGATGGATCACATTTATTTCCTTAGGAATTTTCAGATTATATACTATGAAAGGGGTTTTAGGTAATAGATAAACTAGTTTTCAACCAAATCACATTAAATTTACATCTTGATTTGATTTGAATTTAATATGATGAATCATGTTCATATCTTGATTGTTACATTGAATTTATTAACATGATGAATCACATTTATTTCCCCTTTTTTCCCTCAAAAAACGTCTATCAAAAGGGCATACAAAAAAATTAGAACTTTATAAGAGTCTAAAATTAATGTTAGTGCTCACAAGAAAGGCCAAATTCAAACTTGAATTGGAAAATCCAAATTATAATGAATTAAATTTATATCTTGATTGAATAATAATTTAAAGTGTTGTATTCCCCTACAATTAAGGACCAACACCACCGTGGAGAGAGAGGCGCGGCGGGAAGCGGAGGAGGAAGAGGAGAGAGAAAGAGAAAGACTGACCTTGACCAACCACGTCACCACCTAAAATACCAGCATTGTAAGATGAATAGTTAATTTACTGGGTTCCCTATTCTAATTTTATATATAATGTATGAATGTAATCTCTTTGAATTCTTAATCTAGGGCTTATGAATTGCTTAGTCAAACCATTGCCTTAATCTTTCGTTGATGTCAGTTTTGATCACCATATCTTCTAATACTTGATTTCTGTAAAGAATTAGAGATTTGCTGAAAAATCCATCAGCAACAAATATGATTTTAACTATATTACTATTTTCATGCTGTCCTCTTTTTTGTTTTGTTACTATTTAAATTTTTATTTTCTTACCAAAAATTTTATTTAAATAAATATATTTTTGAGTAAGAAAATTCAAGGATACTATTATTTATTCTTTATTTCCATTAAAAAAAAATCTAATTAGCGAAGACAAAAAGAAGGCCAAATTTTTCTTTACCAAAAATTGAAAAAACGACAATATAAAAAAGCCAAAGCCAAAGCCAAATTTTTCTTTACCAAAAATTGAAAGGAAACGTTAGAAGTTGAGAACTGAAAATTGACAAAAGGACGAAATTGCCCTGAAAATACGGCAAAAATTGCGAGTGGAAATGGGGACTGGTGAAAGACAAAGGAAAGCCTTTATTTTCTTTGGATCTGCTTTAAGGGCCAATTTTGTTGCTGAAACATGATTTAAAAACAAAATGGACCTTGAAGGTCAATATTGAAAGAGACCATTGGACCTAAAATCCCTTCCTCTCCAATAGCATCCTATTCTTTTTCTTTCTTCTCTTTTTTTTTTTTTTTTTTTTTTTTTTTTTTTTTGAAAGAGTGTATTTTATTGGGTATAGAGAATCAAACTTATTGATTAAGAATCAATATAATTTATAGTAGTTGCACCAGCGCCTTAGTAGCGTAGTGGCATGGGAGCTTGACTCCCCTCCCCCATATCCAGGGTTCGGTTCAAACCCTGCCCCCTACTATGTGTATTAAAAAAAAAATTATAGTAGTTGCTTTCAGTGCTCACCTTTTAACACAGTTGCTTGAAATTTAAGCACAAGCAACTTTGATGCTATGCCCTAGAAAGGCTATAATACTCATGATCTATATCAGGCCAAGACATGTGCCAACTTCCATAACAAATTCATTCAGATATTGAATACGGGAAGATCTCTTGGATCTTGTTAGAGTTCCTGATTCTTGGCACTTGTTTTTGTGAAGTGCGGTGTCTTTTCTATTTGTGATAATATTATTTGGTTGCAGCTTGTACTATTCCTGTGTCATGATAACTAAGGAGTGGTTCTATAATGCCTCGTGTAAATATGAAGGAGGAAATAGAAGTCAGATATACCTAAATAGGAGTTTAAGACAGCAGTACTGCTGGATCAAGTATGGAGTTAGTTGAAATCAGTGGGTGGACTTTAGTGAAGGAGGGGCTTGAGTAGTTTGCAAAATGGGTTAGGTTTATACCTGTGTCATCATGTACTAAACTATAAATCTTGAAGTTTCTGATGTTGAGAAATCAAGTTGGAAATATGGCATTGTAGTTTACAGAATTAATGCATGTTTGTTTCTTTTTAAGTTATAGTCGCCAATGCATTTTCACGCAGAGTTTATTTTCTAATAAAAGTTGCTGATTTATAAGGAGCATTTTCGCTTCAAGGGCGTTGGGGTGGTCACAATGGGGAAATATTTTTATGGAGAAATCGTGATTCGTTTTATTTGTATGTGTTATATATTTGACAAGTCTATGGGTCTATTTTGATAAGTTACAGAGTGTCCATTAACAAGTACGTATATGTTAACTAAAGCAGTATTTGTTGACAAGTGGATGTATTTATTTTGACAAGTCATTGATTGACAAGTCCCCACACATAATTATATATCATTGGTCTTTTTTTCTTTTTTAATCAATGGGGGTAATAAAGTAATTTTACATTCAAAATTTATATCAGGGTACAAATTTTTCAAATGTTCTTAGTGTGAAATTGTGATTCGTGAATTGACACAGACAAGCTTGTGATTAATAAAATAAACTCCGTTTTTGAAGAAAAAAGAGAAGAAAAAAAGGAGACAGACAAGTCACAGGAAGGAAAAAAAAAACGTCCATGTGTCTTTGGGATTAAATTGCGATAATTGTGTGCAAGTGTGCATTTTAACCTAAAACTAAGTTAATAAATTATAAATATTTATTTCCATAAACTATTCCTTATTCAAATTTAAAAATGTTCACCAAATGGTATAAATAAATTATTCTTTATGAAATCTTTGAACAATCTAAGATTCACTTATTTTTTTGGGAAAAATCTAATTAAATAGCATTTGAATTTGTAAAACCCCGTAAGTCTCCCGAATTTGTAAAAAGACTGAGAGTTACCAAGGACCTATGAGGGATATACAAATTCGGGTAAAATTATCCTTTTACCCTTAGTGTTAAATAAATAACAATAATAATAATAATCTCACCGCTGGCCGTCGGAGGGCCACCGGCGGTGAGGGTATTTTGTCCATACGGGCATCAAGCCATCAATCACCCAAGGCACAACCTTCATGCAACCGTCCACCACAACCCCAGCGTCCCTATTCAAGAAAATACAATCTTTTGATAAAATTAGAGATGGTTTCCTTTGACCAAAAAAAAAAGAAAAAAAGAAAGAAAGAAAGAAAAAATTAGATATGTGTACCAAAATCAGAAATCAGAGATATGGACAAAAGTCAGAAATCACAGCTGATCGTTGCATAACTATCTCACCCAAATATCGCTTGTTCTCTAAATCAGACGACCAGAAATTAAAATCTGAAAACCAAAAATTGAAATCGCACAACCGCTTGCATGATATTGTGATTATATCCATACATGATTGATTGACATCAAAATGAAAGAGGAAAACTCCCATAAAAATAATTTTAAAAATAGAAAAGAACAAAATCGTCTTCAAATATTACTAGAGATATGTTAGTAATTGATTTGATAAAAAAAGTTGTTAAAACCTAATCAAATGTCATAAATTCCTTAACAAATTTTTTTGAATGATTTGATAGTTTGACTTTTTTACTTGGTAAAGAAAAGTTGTTAAAATCTAATGAAATTTCGTTAATTCCTTAATAAAATTTGTGAATAATTTTATTGTGTGAATTTTTTATTGAATGAATAGAAGTTGTTAAAACCTAATGAGATGTTGTGAATTCCTCAACAAAATTTATGAATGAGTTGAGTAAAAGTTAAAAATTAACCTTTATATATATATATATATATATATATATATATATATATATATTTACTTGCACACTATTGGCAAGACAAGTGATGGGGGTTCAAATCTCACCCCCACCACTTTGGGATTATTATTCTTGACAAAATGTTTCTTCCCATCACAGCTTTGGTGACCATTGGTCAGCCCCTGGAACTCCAGTCGTCGGCAAGGGGTGATCACCGACTAGCCAGTTCCACAGTGGCTGGTGGAGTAATTTTTTTAATGTGTGTGTGGAACATTTGTATCATTTCCTTTAATTTTCAAAAAGGACAAATTCAACATGATACTTTTATGAAATTTTGAATATTTTAAACATCTTTATGTTTTTTTAGCATTTTAAAAATTCTTTTGTTAGAATTTTCCCAATAAAAAAACTTACCCTCAAATAAGAGTTTGAACTTTGAAGCATGTTATTGCTAAAGTAATTTTGTGGCACGAGTGATGGCAATACAGTGGCAATGGAGAAAAGTTCACGATCATAGCATAGGAGGCACCGTTGTTTTGAATTCATTGTTTGATTGATCACACTAGTTGGAATGAAGCAAAGGTATTAGTTTTTTTTTTTTTTTTTTTTAAATGATAAAGTAACATTTTAAGCTTTATTTATTAAACACACACACACACACACATATATATATATATATATATATATGAAAATATCAAGGAGGTTAAATTTAAACTTTAGAACATCATGTGTTGTCTACGGCTGACCCAAAGTTTAAAGGAGTTTTGTGTATTTTAGCCCCTTTTTTTAGTTAGGTACCAAATCAAATACTCATGCCGCTCTTTAATATAAGACTTAGTTACTTTATTTGATTATATCAAAAAAATTGGTTGGGTTAGTTAATATAATATGTATTTTCCAAGGTTCAAACTCGGATCGATAAGCGAACCGGTGATGGTATTGGGTTAAGGGTCGGTGGGTCGATCGAGTCAAACCGGAGTTAGACCGGTATTAATTAAAAATATAAAATATATTTATATTTTAATAATAATAAATATTTTATGGTCAAATTAAATAATTCTGACCTATCTCTCACTTATACTCTTCCGTCCAGCATCGAATCCATATCCATTTCTAGGCCCAATAACAATTTCCCTCCCTTATCCTTAATTTCCCTAAGTGCGGAGCGCAACGCTCAAGTACTTGTTTGGCATGGCTGTGGATGCTATATTAAGCACACCAAACACACAGTCACTGTGAAAGCAAAAAATATGGGTGTTTGGATGAGCTAATTTTTTGATGTGCTTCAAAAGTGAAGCAGGGTTTTTTTTTGAAGCAACATATTGTTGCTTCGCAGTGCATCACGATTCACGGGCGACCTTCTCTCTCCTCCTTTACTCCTTTTTGGACCGTTGTACCCCAATTACTCCTTCTCATCGTGCGTGTTCGATAGCCCAGGTGCCGATGGAGTTTCAGACAAGTAACCAGTCGGAGTACCTGCTGTAGGAGCCGATGGTGAAGCAGCAGCGAGAAGGAAGACCAAGAATGATAAAAGCCTTCTACCTCGTTGCAGATGAAGGACCGAAGAGGAGAGAAGGAGATGAAGGAAGACCGAGTTGCAGATGAAGGACCGAAGAGGAGAGAAGGAGATGATAAAAGCAAGGATTTTTTTGACCGAATTGAGGGCCATATCATTTAACAAAAAGAATAAATTATTTATCATCAGTCATATACTACTTGTTTCTTGTCACGTGGAAGACCAAGAAAGCCTTCTGGCTTCTACTTCTTTCTTGAAGTGTCATCAGTCATCACCTTTATTCAAATAAAAGAAAATAAATTAATAAAATATTTGATTTCTTTTTTTGCATATTTACGTTAATTGAAAAAAGATAATAAAATGATTTTTTTATTCTATATATATATTTTGCATATTTTCAAAGTCCTACAAAATATATATATATATATATATATATGAGTCATGTCCTTTTCAGTCATTTTCCAGCTAAAAAAAAAAAGTCACTTCTATCACCACTATCCCAAACACAAATCACATCATAAAAAAGCTATTTCTGCCACCGCTATCCCAAACACAAATCACATCAAAAAAAGTCCATCAAAAAAAAGTCCAACAAAAAAGGCACATCGAAAAAAAAAAAAAAAAAAAAAAAGTCACTTTTTCCGCCGCTATCCCAAACGGGCTCCAAAGCGGAGGTTGAAGATATTGTACGGATTTTACTATTTATAAAAGAAATATGAGAGATATTTTATATGTGTTGTCACTTCTTACAAGCTGTAGGGACTCTGCCAACTACGGCTTAGGGAAGGGATACATTTTTTAAAAAAGAAAAATTAAGGTATTTTAGTAAGTGTAGATTATAGTTATTTGAGAAAATTCATTTATATCTTTCAAATATCAACCATGTTTCCTTTATATCCTCTCTATCCTTCCTCTTACTCCCGTCTCCTCTCCTTCCTCGGCTCTCTCTCTCTCTCTCTCCCCCCCCCAGTCTCTTCTCCTCCCTCGGGTTCACCGCTTCACGTGCAAATCCATCATGCATGGTCTTTAAACCAGATTGTTGCTCCTCTGCAAAACCAGGTCGTTGCTCCTCCTCATAACTATTCTGTTCAAATCTCTCTCTCCTCCTTCTCGTTCTGTCTCTCGGCCTTCAAATCTATGGCCTTCTAAGCCCAAGCAACGATCTAATGTGGTCTGGATCTGTGAAGGTTGATTTGCAACTCTGACTCGGTCAACTCGGCCGGGTTAGGCAAAGGTGATAGTGCTGTAGAATTTATGTCCTGAACAATTAATATATCATATAATAATTCTGAAGGTGTGACATTCCCTTGTCTTATTTCAAGACCAATACGGAACAACTGAAATTAAACTTTAATGGATTGTCCATCTTGATTCATTGTGGGAATTCTTTGTGATTCATTCATTAGAAATAGAATGAAGAATAATGTATATCATGATTGTCCATCTTCTGGATTGTCCATCTTTTTTATTCTTGCTGCCTGTGATATTCGTATAGCAAATTTTCATTCATTATTGTGATATTCGTATGGATAGAATGAATAGTGTATAGCAAATTTTTATTCGTATGGATTGTCCATCTTTTTTATTCTTGTTGCCTGTTTTCAATTCAACATGTTCTAGCCATATCATGATTGCATCAAGCTGCAATGTGCTTAGTTTTCCCTATTTTACATGCCTATGTTGTCATCTTGTTGAATGTGTCCCTAGTGAGGTATACAAATAGAATGTGCCTTGTTGCCTTATTTATTTTTTGTTTCAACATCTGGGTATCTGTATGTCATGGGATTAGAGTATATTTGTTGTGTTTAAATTGATTTCTTCGAAAATACTTTTTCAAATATTGAACCTCATTTCTAATCTTAAATTTTACGAAGGAGTGGGTTGCCTTTTATCCTCCTTAAAAAAAAAATTCGGGGGCGTTGCCCTCAAATCCTCGAATCCCACCACTAATTGTGCATCTACAAACATTAAATCCTGGCTTTGTCACTAGAGTAGATGATTCAATTTTCACTCACACGCACACACAAATCTTGGCGTATTGGATGAAAAGAAATTTTTTATAAGAAAGAAGAAAAAGTGCCTGAAGGTATTGCAGTCTTGGGGTTCCATATTTTCCAGTTCGCTCTTCTTGCCTCTGGTCATTGGTGAACATGTTCGCTTTTCTTCTAGCCTAAAAAACAATGGAATCTTATTTACTATGGAAAAAATGTAGAAAAAACCTTGCGGGCAAAATCAAGGAATTGGCATTCTATCGTTCGAGGGGGGAATCACACACTTCTACTTCATATTGATGAAAATATTGTTTTATTTTAATTGAGAATGACAGAACATGAAAAGCAAATCAAGAGAGAAGTGGGCACTCGTTGTCCTTGGAGCTCATGCCTGCAGGTATAGAGAGGGAAGAGGAAGAAGGCGAGCTTGAACATAAATGGCGGGGAGCGAGCCGCCGAATAATTTTAACACAAAGATTAGGGCAGGAGCAGAGCACAAACCTGAAGGAGAATAGGAACAGAGACGTAGCACGAGTTCAACAAAGTGAAGAAAGGGGCGACCTTCAAGAAGGAGAAGACGGCAATTACCAGACGTCGACGATGGCAACGGCTTGACGGCCGGTGACGGTGAAAGGACAGTCAAGCGAACAAAGAAGTAGGCCGAGGGTGGAATTGTGATTTTCCTCTTGAAATTGATCCCCGCTTCTTCAATCAACCCGGGGCTGCTCCGTTTGGTACCCAGGAATTATTGGGAGGAGAGAAGTGGGAGTCAAAGTGGAGGTGGGATATGTTTGTTTGGTAGTCTAAAAAGTCAGTTCCATGGAATCTCCAATTACATCAAAATGGTCGGAAAGGGTTCTATACAGAGCTAGGATAAGAAAAACGTATGTTTTTTCATACTCGATGTGAGAGCATGTGGGTTATGACCAGCCATCAAAAGCTATTTTTAAAAGTTTAACTATTTTTCCTACGTTTTTTCTAAAGAAATATAATTAGTAAATTACAACAATTAAAATTCTAATTTATTAAATAAATGTTATTAACATTAAAGTTTAAACAACACGCATCAACATCAAACAAACACATTCTCTAATTAATAATCAATAAAGCACGATGGTCTGATGCTGTAAATCCATGATGCACTAATGCGTGATTGTGTGTGTGTGAGGCCGACACAGTGAGATTGAGGCAATAAACATGAAGTGAATAACATAAATGAGTGAGACTATGAGAGTGACTCAGTGAGTGAGCACTGAGCAACAAGGCAAGCAAGTAGCTTCCTTTATGGTCATACTTTGTTAGCAAGGCAAGTAGACAACTACTAATTGGACAAACAGGGCCGGCCCTTTTAAGCCCTCAGCCCTACAAGGTTGGCCCTTTTAGGCTTGACTTCATTTAGAGGCTCCATGGACATGGCTTAAACGGGCCGACCCAATGAGCTCGATCTGATTTCCCAGCTCTAGTTTCATCTCATCTCATGAAGAATTGGATCATTTTCGTGGAACTCCGACTTTTTAGACTATTATACCCTTACCCTCCACTTGGATGGAAAGAAAAGTTGGAAGGAAAGAATATGGGAGGAGAGAAAATTAGGAAAAAATATTATCACTCCCTGTACTTGGATGAATGAGAGAGGGGAAGGAAAGAAAATGAGCAAATGTGTGATGACTAAAATAGCCTTACCTTATATTAAAATAATCATAATTTAAAATTAAATTAAATATTACAATGACAAAATCATTTTAAAATTAACATCATCAAATAACTTAAAACGATAAAGATATATTTTAAAACCAATGAATTTTAAAAAAATTATTTTTTTGGTGAAATATAATAGGAAATATTAAATTATACATTATCCAATATTTCAAAAAATTAATAAAAGTCTAATAAAACAATGAAAGGGGTAAAGAGCAATATAAAAAATTCAAAAAACATTTAAAATAATAATAATTAAATATAAAGATATTAATAATACAACCTTTTTTCCCTGATCCATCATTGTAGCCAAATCAAACTCAGTGGGAGCAACTAAGAGTATTTTAATCACAAGTCAATAGTTCGTTTGGCATGAAACAACGTTTTTAAATATTATTTATTTGTTGTTTTTAAAAAATATGTGTGGTGTACTATATGCGAGGTGATGGACTATTGGGTAATTATTGAAGGGCAGTTTGGGATAACAAGTTTTCTCCCCAAATCTCTCCACTTGTAGAGAGAAGTTTTAGGAGGAAAAGGTGTTGTGGGAGGCTGGGAGCCACCCGCTTTTCCTTTCTTCTTTATTTTCTCTCATGTATCCAAGCCCCCCCCCCCAAAAAAAAAAAAAAAAAAAAAAAAAAAAAAACTAGCCTACTTTTCTTTCCTCTCCCATTTTCTCCTTATCCAAGCAAAGCAGTAGTAATTTAACATGTTGTCAAATTTATCCTTTTCATTATACATCATCCAATCTTTTCCCACCTCCATGAGCCCTCTTTAACGTACTCTTCTCCCCCAAGGCGATCTTTGGCGTCCTCTGTCTCCCTTTTGTTGCGACCTTTGGTGTCCTCATCACCCTCTTGGTACAATCTCTGATGACCACCCTCTACAAGCCTTCTCATTCTTCTTGGATGAGGATGTGCTTGTTCTTTGTTTGCCTTCACACCCATCATTTCTTCCATTTCAAGTTGTCCTCTGATTGTTGATTTCTCATTAGTTGTCTTTCCTCTTGTTTTCTCTCACTCCAAACAAAGAGTTAATATCCACAATACCTTAAATATGATTGTTTTTTTTTATAAGGAAATACATATGCATTAACCAAAAAACTATATATTCCTACTTGAAAATTGTAGGGTTAAAGTACATATTTACCAACGAATTATTACGAAAGGAGCATCTGGCACAAATATTAATTTGGAGTACCTTAAATACAAACAAACAATTAAAAAGGGTTAAAAAACACAACACCGTTAGATTATTTTTTAACGGATGTTTATTTGTTTGCTGCAATTTGGATATACGGATGTTGTTGACAAAAAAAATGAAGGAAATGTTACAAACAGCGATGTAAGTGGCTCCGCGCAGGGTGCGCTTCAAGTAACAGTGTCTTCAGTTCCCTCCCTCACTCGGACTTCGTTCTCCCCTGTCAAGTGTCAAACTGTCAATCAAGTTTCCAGCTTCAACACATCACTTTTAGTTATTTACAAATAAATTCTTTTTGGTTCCCCATTCAACACATCACCTTTAGTATAATAACAGAACGAATTACCTTTCTTGGCTAGCGGTGTCCCAAATCTGGGCCTTAACGACTTTATCTTCGACGCTAATGCTTCGGGTAGCAAACTCGACGCCGATGGTGGACTTGGATCCGTGACTAAACTCATTCTTGGTGAACCTGGAGAGGAGGTTGGATTTGTCGACGCTGGACTCACCGATCAAGACAACCTTGAAGAGATAATCGTAATCTTCGTCCGCTTTTGTATTCAGCTAGAGGCAAAATTGAGGGCTATTTTGAAATCAAATAAACAAATAAACGTCCATTAACGGTATTGTGATTTTTAACCTTTTTAATTGTTTATTTGTATTTAAGGTACCTTCAATTAATATTTGTGTCAGATGCTCATTTCGTAATAATTCGTTGGTAAATATGGACCTTAACCCAAAATTGTAATGGTCATAAGGGATTTGGGGCAAGATAGGGGCCCAATAGGAAGCCCACCAGAAGAATACGTGATATTTGGAAGTGGAGGCAGTATGACATGGGTGGAAGTGGTCACTGAAGGTGTGGATGAATTTGGTGACTCTCTTCCTTGCGTCTTCTTCCCTCTGGCTGTGGTTATGACTCTGTATTTTCTCCTTCTTCCTTTCCTTTGATTCTGTAGTTTTCTCTCATCTATTAATGTTTCTAGTCTTCTTCATCTCTTAGTATTGTAAGAATTGTTGCAAATACATATATACACATATACAATTGGCTCTGCTTTTCATTTTACCTTACAATTATTGTTGGAATTTTAGGATAAAATCCCATGGGTTATGAATAAGAAGGAGGATGGAAAAGAAGAGGAAAAAGTAAGAAGGAATGTTACTACAAAAAAAAGGTCAATTAGTAGCGATTCATTAGTAGCGGTTAAAATAAACCGCTACAAATATGCACATTGTAGCGGTTTATATCAAAACCACTACAAATTTGTAGCGATATGACTCGTGCCAAGTGGCATGCTAGTTCGTGAATGACATTTGTAGCGGTTATCATAAACTAACCGTTACAAAATACGGCGCCAAATTTGTGGCGGTTATTTTGTAGCGGTTCAATTATACAAACCGCCACAAATATGGCGCCCATTTGGCACCTTATGGCACGCCATTTAGGGTATGTTTGGTTGGGGGGGAGGGGAGGGGAGGGGAGGGAAGGGAAGAGAAAATGGAGAGAGAGAAAAGTTATTTGTGGTGGGGCCCACAAAAATTTTCTCTCATTTTAATATTTTTCCTCTATTTTCCTCCCCCTTCCCTCCCCTCCCTCCCCTCCCCCCCTCCAACCAAATATACCCTTAGTGGCGGTTTATTTGTAGTGGTTTATAAAAAAGAATCCGCTACAAAATGCCAAGAGTCTGAACTTTTGTAGCGGTTATAGAAAACCGCTACAAATTTTAAATTTGTAGCAGTTTTTTAGTTAAACCGCTACAAATGTGAAGTCTTTAAACACATTACAATTAGAAGTTATGAAAAAAATATATTTTAAAAAAATGTGCTCATATTTGTAGCGGTTATTTAGCTAAACCGCTACAAAATTTGATATTTTAAAATTTATTATTATTTATTTTTAAAAAATACCAATGAATTTTTGTAGAGGTTTTGTAACCGCTACAAAACGGAAAAAAAAAACCGCTATAAATGTTAAACCGCTACAAAAACCGTCGCATCAACCATTTGTAATATTGAAATTTGAATATTTCGAATCCGGCTAACGTTCATTAATTTGTAGCAGTTTTTAGTATAACTACTACAAAATGTGATATTTTGAAATTTATTATTATTTATTTTTTAAAAATACCAATGAATTTTTGTAGAGGTTTTGTAACCGCTACAAAAACGAAAAAAAACCGCTATAAACGTTAAACCACTACAAAAACCATTGCATCAACCCCTACAAAGTGTATAATATTGAAATTTGCATATTTCGAATCCCGCCAACGTTCATTAATTTGTAGCGGTTTTAGTATAACCGCTACAAAATGTGATATTTTGAAATGTATTATTATTTATTTTTAAAAAAATACCAATGAATTTTTGTAGAGGTTTTGTAACCGCTACAAAATGGGGGAAAAAACCGCTACAAACGTTAAACTGCTACAAAAACTATCGAATCAACCGCTACAAAGTGTGTAATATTGAAATTTGAATATTTCGAATCCCGTCAACATTCATTAATTTGTAGCAGTTTTTAGTATAACCGCTACAAAATGTGATATTTTGAAATTTATTTATTTTTAAAAAAATACCAATGAATTTTTGTAGAGGTTTTGTAACCGCTACAAAACGGAAAAAAAACGCTACAAACGTTAAACCGCTACAAAAGCGTCGCATCAACCGCTACAAATGTTATTACGCATATCCCTATACATGCCCTCACCACACCTCATTTCGAGACACTCTCATTCATTTGTTCTCACTCCTCCTCTCTCGTTTTCTCTCATTTCTTTCCACCCCTTACAAATTCTTTATTTTTAATGTTTTATTTTTTTCCTTCTTATAATATTAATACTATTTTTTTTCTTATCCAAAACTTTAAGAATATTTCCTCAATATTCCTTCTATCATCATCAACAATCTTTCCATAATCAAATATCATCTAATGGACAACATAATTTTTTTGCTCAAAGGTGGACAAAACAATAAATCCTTATTATCTACACATTCTCGTATTATATCTGCATAATATTTATACTTATCTAACTTAAGTTAATCATTTTTTTAAATATTAACTATGATCATTTAATTTGTCACTTAAATAATAAAAATATTCAGCAAAATATTATAATAATGGACTCAAATTATGATGATTTTTTTAAAAAAAATTGTAATATTTTGTAGCGGTTGTAAAACCGCTGCAAATTTTAATTCAAATTTGCCTTAAATATTTGGCGCAATTTATGAAATTTTATTCAATATTTGTAGTGGTTTTACAACCGATACAAAATTTTGGCGCCATTTTTTTTAAATTCGTCATCTTGATCGCATCTTGTAGCGGTAACTCAAAACCGCTACTAATACAGTAGCGGTTTTATTACATGAGTAGCGGTTTTAGAAAACCGCTACAAAACATCTTGTTTCGGTGTATTTTGTAGCGGTTCTTTAAACCGCTACTAATGTCAACCGCTACAAATACGTAATTTCAACCGCTATAAAATGTCATTTTTTTGTAGTGTGTGTGTGAGAGAATTGTAACATCCCATTTTCAAAAGCAGTATATTTTTTTTTCCATCGAGTAGAGCATCGGAGCGATTGAGTAACGATATTTATATTCAAAATGCCGTAAGTCCGGGCGATGATGACGAGCGGTACGTTATACCGAGTGTTCTCAAAAGTGAATAACAAAAGAAGAAAGTCTTGGTGAGTCCCTATGCGTGCCGCTTGCCTTTCTCCTCGATCCTCGGTCCTTCGACCCGACGCTATGTTAAGAGGCGAGGTTCAATGCCCATTGAACCTCGTGGTATGTTAACCTCATGCTTATGTGTGACAAATTATGTATGACGAGATATTCATAACATTACAAAGCATTAACCAATACATAGCACACAGCAATAGATGTAAGGTTACAACAATACATAAGCACACAGCAGATGTAATGTCAATCACAACAACAAGACATAGCACACAAAGACATGCACGATCAACCATGTTTGCACTAACCGGTGCCACGCAGCTCCTCGTGTCCTCGCGCTAGGAAAACTCAACGGCATTACCAAGGCGTAACCCGTATAAACAAAGCTGAATGTATAAACGGTGAACTAAGACAGAGTCTTAGACACGGTGCATGACCCAAGACAAAGTCCTGTCCATGACTCTATGAAATAGTCTATCACATATAAGCATACAATAAGCATCGAGTTAGTGTTACGATGACGCGAACGTACCTTCGTTGACGGAACGGAACGATCGTTGGACAATGATGTACGACGGTACAACAGCGGTAAGTGATTACAGATATCCTATAAGGATGATAACGTTTCTAATCAATGGTCAACATTATACCAGACATTCTAGTCCCAAATTACCATTTTACCCCTGACTCCCCTAATCGGCGGAATTTCGCGTAACGTTACTTTAACTCTAATCTTCCAAAATTTTGACATATCTCTATCTCCAATAATAAATATCATATTTGTCCCTAAAACATGATATCTAAACTAACTTGGAAGATTAAAGATTAATCTAGCATTTCTACTATAACTACCGAAGGAACTACCAAAGCTTAAGACCGGGGACCGAAGAACTTACCCCAAAGACTTCGCTACTCCTTTTCCGAGCTCCTCCTTGCTCTCACTTCTCTCTAACCTCTCTCTAGGAATTGTGAATTGGTGAGGAATGAAGTGAAATGGGAAGACCTATTTATAGAAGATTTTGGTGCACTATTCATGCTTTATCATACCGAATCTCAACCGTTGGATCTAGCTTGGACACAAGGCATCATCTCCACCATACAACACATCTCCTTACCTCATCATGATGTCATCCATGTGCTTTATGAACTTCTACCGATAAAGTCCCCGTTCGGTGTTCTAATCGCGTAATCCTAGAAAATCTCAAAAATCCGGAACATGACCTTGAAGTTCTATTCTTCCTCTTTGGAAATATCTCGTGTTAACTAAATTTTTGATCCCATTAAGGGTATTCCGTTGTCGTTGAACATTTTCGACCAGACGTATTTGCCGATTCTGTAAATTACTTCGGGTAACATCAACTTCGGGACAAAAATTCACCGATTCATAATATGTCCAGTTGTTTTCTACTTAGTTCAAGGATTTCAAGTTATGATTTATTTTCCATTGGTTCTCACTTTTCTTATCGCCCTTTGTTTACAAAATATCTTTTCATCGATCCCTTATTCGCCCATATTCACGGAAATGACTTCCGCTAACACCAACTTCTGGACAAAAATTCACTTGTTTCTAATATGTCCTGACCTAAGAAACTTAGTTCATGGTTTTCTAGATAGGATTTAATTTCTATCGGTTCTCATTTATCCAACTGGTTCTTCTACAAATATCTTAGTTATATTATTATTTAATTAACAAAATATCATGATATTATTTTTGAAAAACCCACAACCCTTTTCACACTCAAATTTTGGTTTTCTCTTCCCTTTATTATTATTATTATTTTTTTTATTTATCTAAATTAGCTAGAAGCTTAATTAGAGCCTTAATCCCATGATTAACAATCTTTTAGGATCTAGGGTTTTCATGTTCTTAATCTCACCAATTTTTCTTAATCTTTTCTAATTGATTAGCAAGCACACTTTATGCTAATATTAGCCATAAACACTTAATTAAAGGATTTTCCATAATCTACCTTAAATATTCTCTTGTTGAGGCTTACACAATTAGCCATTAATTACTTAACTAATCACTTTCTAATTGTTGATAATTTTCTTAATTAGGATTAATCATTTTCTCACAACTATTTTTGATGTTGGTATTTTATGCTCCATGTAAAATATTAAAAATCATAGGGCAATTTATGCTCCCCAAAATTATAATTAATTTTGCCTCATTATTTTTCAAGGGAAATAATCCCAAAAATTTCTAAAATTAGAGACAACATACTTTCTAATTTTCAATAAATATTTTATTGCCTCTTGGGATTTATCATAATATTTTCGGGGCATTTCATGGCCCATAATTGCATTTAGGGATTTTGACACTTTAATCCCTCTAATTTCATTAGAAATTTCCCTAGACAATAGAATAAGTATCCTACAAGGTTTTAAAACCACATATTCACCTATTTCCAAATAGGTATTATTTCTTGAAATATAATATTCTAGATTGATAATTATCCGGGTATTACAAGAATAGTCCCACATTGCTTAGTTAGAGAGAAGTTGGAGGATATATAAGCCCCAACTTGACTCCTACTAATTGGGCCCTTAGGCCAACCCACTTTTGTGGAGGGGTGAGGAGTTAAGTGACCCTTGATCCACCACACACACTGTGTGCCGTCCGTCCGCTTGGTCCGGTCCGGTCGCGTGTGAAATAAAATAATTATTTTTTATTTAATTATTTTTTGGATTAAAAAAAAATTTTATTAAATAATTTTTTCTATTTCGAACGTTTAAATAATTATAATTCCGTTGTGCCTCTCGAGTTTTCCAACTTGATGGCTGCGTTTTGCGATCCGTTCAGATCATTCGCTTCATCCTGGTGCGTCTGTTCGTAAATGCACCAGTTCGCACAAGAAGAGACGCGGGTTGCCTCTCGTTCGTTCCGTTCCCGGGTGCGTTTGTTTGCACAACACACCGGTTCGCGGCAACAAACGAGTCCATCGATCATGTTTTTTCGAGTCTATAAATAGAGTGCCTTAGTCACATATTAGATTACGTTTTTTCTACACACTCTCCCTCTGCATTCTGCATATACATTCTGTGCGTTCCAAAAGCAGACTCGTTGGATTCGCTTGGGCTCAGACAGACAAAGCCATCTTTTTGGAGACGAATAATCCGCTCTATCTTGGGAGACAATTGCTCAGAAAACCTTCGGCATCCTTATTGAGAGAGAAAAATTGTCTTAAGGACACAATGAAAGTTAGGCCCGGATTTCTGCATTGTTCATTCGAAGTACGGCAGTCTTGTGAGTTCGTTTTATAGTTTTTTCCATATTATACAGACTTGTTGAATTTTTTCTGTATGTTCTATTTAGTTAATGCAGATTCTTGTTATGCTATTATGTTTATTGTATATTCAATTTCTACCTATTCAATACATTAGAAATAACAATTATTTGTGTTGAGCTTTAATTATAAAGGGTGATTGTTCCAATTGGTGCCTTAAGTCATTAAGTTCAATGGCTGACGATCTGCTTTAAGTCACTGTGTTGAGCTTCAAAGTGCTATAAGGAAGTACGAATCATCATTAACTTTTGCTGGTTCACCCTCTATGATTACCGAGGTGGTTATCACACCGACTACAGACGACTCGCGACGATGCAGATAAAACTGAACTGGAAAAGGAAAATTATGAAATTGCCCCAAATTGAGAAGACGAAGAAGATGGGGCAACAAGCGAGTTTGATGGTTCAAATCTTGCGGTCTCCGTGGTTACATCTATTCCCTTTGTCTTAAGTTCCACTCAGCTATCCCATGATGTCTCTGTTACAGATTCATCAACTCCAGTCCTTGCAGCAATGGCGACTGTCACATTTGTATTTGAGCTTGTCAATGGAGGCACTGATCTTAATATGTTGCTTGAGGACGCCTTGCATTGTGAGGCCAAAGTAGTTGTCCATGACAAATTGGTTCTGCCTCAATCCACACTTTATCATGAACAAACCTTGTGGCCGTCCGAATTTTCATTGGGTGAGTTTCCAACTATTACTTTTGTTCCATTTTCTACCTTATAGTTTACCCTAATTTTGAATTAGGCCCCTGTATTTTTTGTCTTTTTTATTAAAGCCTTTAAGTTTCTTCCGTTAGATCCGTTATAATCCTTTATGCATAAATCTGTTAAATATGGACTAACGATGTTAAAAAAATCTGTTAGGCATTGATTACATGGAACACATCTAGGTGGATGTTGCCAATGGATATGACTAGGCATCACGAGGGCCACATTTTTTAAAAAAAAAAAATTTTGAATACCTTGAAACAAATTTAGGCAAGCAGTTCGGGACTTTCGGATTATATCATCGGATCACATTGTTCTTAATTAAGTCTAAAGTTTCTAAACGCAGAGAAGTTGAGAAGGGAAGATTGAAGCGTCGTTCTTCGAGACGAGAAGGGAGAAGTAGTGAACTCAGGTGGGAATTTATGTGATTGAGAAGGAAGCTTCAGCTTGTCACTCATATGAAGGAAGGACGGACGCATCTGATGTGAGCCCGTGAATTTTCTTCTCAAATGAAGGATCTGCATCAAGGGCTACCATAAAATAGAGGAAGAAAAAAAATCCAGAAATTGCAAGTGTAAGCTGATGACAACGAGCTTGTTTGGGAAAGCATCATAAGCCAAAAAAAGGCTCAGCATCATAAGCCAAAAAAAGGCTCATCAGAAGTGAAAATTTATTTTTTAGGTGTTTGGAATAGCTTCACACTTGATGGGCTTCAAGGTCTGAAGCTACTTTTTTTGTAAAGCCACACCTACTTGCTTCTGATCTCATCACCAAAAAGCCACCACTATCCCAAACACAAATCACATGGAAAAGTCCATCAGGAAAAATCCATCAGATACAAAAGTCATTTTTACCACCACTATCCCAAACAGGCCCAGCAATGGCTAAAGCCAGTATTGCAGGGGAAGCAGGATATAATTAGAAGTTATGCTTGGAGTAAAATATTTCTTTACGTTTCATAAAATATATAATTAATTAAGAGTAAATATGAAAAAATACAATAAATGTGTTTTAGGCGTCTCAATAAAGTATCCATTTAAAGGGATTGGCTACGGTTCTCTTCTCTTTACATCCTGTTCCCCTCCACCACTCATCTCAATTTTTGAATTGAAATTAATCTGAACGGTTCAGATTTAATATTTTATAAAACCTAATATCTAAACCGTTCATATCAGTTAAAGGCTAAGATGAGTAGCACAAGGTCACAGAAGATGCCCATAGCCCATCCCCAATCAAAATTTTCAAAATCAAACAATGGGTTATTTTGATTAGGCAGAGCTCGAGCTAGTGCAGCAACATGACGAAGAAACAACGCTTGAACTCGTTTCCAATTTAACCTGGGAAAAATATAAAGACTTCGGAATTAAGCGCCAGTTCTAAGAGCAATTGGTCGAGAAAATGCATAGAAGAAAAAAATAAGGTCTATTAAAATGAACATCATAATCCAATCATAATTCACATAAGCATTGGGTTGCAAACACCCCCCCCCCCCCCTTCAAATGCCACAACTTCATTTTTCATTCCATCTAGTTCATATTATTTGCAACAAGCCGTGAACTTTAATTAATTATATTATAGCATGCGCATGATTACAATGAAACAAGTAGGAAGCCATGTGCACGTACATATATTTATATAATAGACTTGTCAACAATTACAAGAATTCTCCTCCTGCTTTAGCGTGTGGGAGCATTGATGAGTTCTCTTCGTGCAGACACGTGAGAGTGATAGTTTGGCAGTAACGGTTTCTTGGCGGGAGAGGTGGTGACCGGAGGAGAGGTTGAAATCAGTCGGAATTTGAAGCAGCGGCCATGACGTCGGTCAGTGATGTTGTACAGATGAGCACACAAAAGTTGAACCTCTAGTGTAGAATGAGGAGGATGTTTCATTAAAAGTGTTGATTGGTAAAATCTTGTCGAAGAGAGAAGTAGGGCTACGTTGGAGATGGTGATGATTTTGTAAGGGTTAAAATTTACAAAATGGCTTGGATATTGTACCAGCAGCGAAGAATGCCTTCTTGTTCTAATTTCTGGATGAGGAGGAACATAATGCCTTCTTAATTGCCAAATCTACTAGAAGTATTGAAGACTGTGGTTTCAGCCTGAGAATTTCACTGCATCCCTATCACAGTTAATTTGACCCAAAAGATTCTAAAATTTTACTGTACCCTACTAGATCAAAATTAAATTAAATTTTGTGGGTAAAAAGACATTGATGCTCTTATTTGAATTTATAACAAATGCAAATTTACAACTACTACAACTTGAAAATTTACAACAACACATAAGGAAATATGTGTTTTTGTAAATTACCTTATTTAATTGTAAATTATTAGGTTGTATGGGAATATGAAAAAAGAGAGTTGTTAATTCTTTCATGTGTTGTAAATTTGCTTATATCTGTTGTAAATTCACAAAGGGGTTCCAATATTTTTTTTCACCCACAAAATTTAATAAGCATGGCATGATACGAAGTTATCTGCAAAGTCGAGAACTTAAAAGTAGATATTAGGAAGCCGTTGGTAGAAGGTTTCCGGATTCCTAAACGGCTAAACCTAAACCTAAACCTGATGAAGAGAAGACGTGGTCAGTGGCTAAAAATGAGGAAACAAGTAAGTACGTGGGAGGAGGGGAGGTTAAAGAAGCTAAGGAGTCAAGTTACAGACGCGATAAGCAGATGTGTTTTCGTGCTACAAATCGAACTAAGGCTGTAACATTCTCATTTTTCATGTGTATTAATGTGAAATTATATGAATTTTTATGAAGTTATGTGTAATAAATTTGGACAAAAAGGAATGAGAAGAAGTTGCATGAGTATTTCTAGGAAATAAGAAGAAAAAAAATTGAAGCAAGGTTAAAATTATAATTTTCATGAAATTGTGCCATATGTCTTATAATTATATAGGATTTATGGGCACATGAGCATGGATTATAAGTTAACAAAGTGGACTAAAATTATCCTAAAAGAGGCTTAAAATTTTGGCCCAAACTAAAGGGGGAAAAAAAGGAATTGGCCAAACATATTCCAATTAAATAGTTAGATTTTAACATAATGGCAAACTAGTAAATATGGAGCTAGTTGGAGGTCATTTTTCCCCTTCATTAAATCAGCTGATTGGGACCCTTTAATTGGCATTAAATCACTTTTTCTTCCCACTTTTGGGTCAGCCAACACGCAGAAACAGCAAGGAGGAGGAAGAGTGGAAAATTCTAAAAGAAAGGGAGAAGGAAAAACTTAAGGATTCAATAGGTAAGCTTTAGGTAACCTCTCCCATCTCTTCTAAGCTTCTTTTTGCAACTCTTCTTGATCCAAAGATCTGTCTTCTCATGGTGTTCATGAAGGGGGCTGAAAATTTTGGGTAAACAAGGAAGAAGAAATTACAAGAACATCAAAGGTTAGTGATTCTTGAACCTCCTTATGATGTATTTGAGTTGGTGAATTAATTTATGGTGGTATTCCCTTGCATTCTTGAAATTTTGAAACCCTAAATTTATGGGGAGTTGCTGCCCAATTTCTTAAATATGATTAGAGTATGATTAAGGGTTCAAATAACAAATTAGAAATGATTATAGATTAGATTTCGGTGTTAGATTAGAATTTGACATTTTGTGGGTTAGACAATGATTTTCGTTCAGCTGGAAATACTAGTGTTTTGAGAATGGATTTTGGTGTTTTTAGTGGTTTTAAAGTGTTTAAAATGAGATTTTGTATGAGGTTAAACTTGGATCATAATTTTGGAAGCATAAATGGAAGTTGAAATTCATTAGGGTGCTGTTTCTGGAAATTTCCTTTGGAGTCAGTCACCTTCATCATGAAATTTGACCTAGTAAATGGACTTGAAAAATTATGATATTTTACAGGGAGAAAATAGACATCTCAAGGATTAATTTGGTATTTAATTTGTATTTTTCTGAATTTTGTGTTAAGAGAAATAAATGTTTCAAAATAGCCCCTGAAAACAGGGCATTATTTCGGACAGCAGGGGTATTTTGGGCTATGGACGAACTTTCGACTTGGTCGGCATAAGTGAGTATTTTTTTTTTTTTTTTGATACAAGGTGATAGGGGAGGGGATCGAACCCGGGACCGGGAGGGGGAAATGAATCCCAATACCCCGCACTACTAGTAGTGTCTGGCTAAAATGAGTATTTTTGGTTAAAAATAGATATATTAAAGGTCATTTGGGCTTTGGAATCAATCCAAAAGGAGTTTTCTAGATTTAATTATGAATTTTTGAAGTTGAGCTTCTATTTCAGAAAAATTTCAGACTTAGGACAAAAATTAAGAATATATGAGCCCAAATTAAATTCCTTAATAAGAAAAGGAATTTAGTGAATATGGACACATTGATTGGGTTTATTTTAATTTACCAAAGAAAATATTTATTGAGGAGGATTTGATTTTATTTATATTTTGTAATTTTAGGGCTAATTGTGATATTGTGTCTTAGGGAAAATTATTTATAGTAGTGGTCGCGCTACGTAGTAACTTTAATCTTCATATACTAATGTGTGACTTGTGTATGTATGTTTTACCTTGAAATTTCATACATTTAGTTATCATGTATTTCCTAGCGTTATGGAACCGGAACATGCTGTGTGCATTAAGGGTTTTGTTGTGTTTTGTGCCTAGTGGTCTGTGCTGTGTGCTATTAGGATCACTGCGATGTATGTCTTGTGTGCTACTAGGACTGCTAGTTCGGATTTGTTTGTGTGCCTTGATATGCGAATGTTATGTGGTATTTGTTTATTTATGGTTTTTCTTACATGCATTGTTATACATTTTATATGAAATTACTGGTTACTCTAGGATTCAATTTTGAATCTCAGCCCCATTTAAGCCCTCTGGTAGTTCATCGAGATCAGAGTAAGGAGACATAGGTAAGGCTCCGGAGTATTGTGGAGGTGGATGTTGGTGGTTGTTATTTTTGGGTATTTATTTTGACTACCGGATGACTGTATTATGTTATTCTGGCCGGTCAGGCACTATTATCCGGATGATTGTATATTTTGATCTCTCCGAGGAAGAATTTATCCTTCCGTATTTTTATCAATATATTTTCATCCAAACCGGTGTGTGCTCTGTTGCTTATACTTTGATATGTGTCATAAATTAACCGAGAAAATATAAGCTAAAAATTAAATAAAAGTAAAGAACCACACTACCCGCCACCCGAAAGGGCGAGGCCGGTAGGTGTGTAACAATTGTGGTATCAGAGCGCGGTTTGGACGATGCGATAAATAAAATTGAGACTGATATACTTGTGGTTAATTATAATCGAAAGAAGGTAAGTGTAAGATTTGGGAAGTACTATGGTAGAAGGAGCGCAGTTAGGAGAATATACGAATGGTGTTATGAACCAAGGGTCTAATTTGGAGTTTCAAGTCTTTTAAAATGATATGTATCAGTCGCTGCAGACTTAGTTTGGTATCCTGATTTGACTATCGATGTATGGAAGCATATTATGATAGCCTTATAAGAAGTGGCTTGATTGTATAATTATGTAGAACATTTTATGAACTGTTAGTGTTTTGATATTTGAATCATTGATATGTTGGGAAATGGCGTATTATGTAAGTTTTCAGTATGGTTGCTTATCAATTTATGGATTATAATTTAATATTATTTTTGTGGAAATAACATTTTCTCTTGCTTGTGTTAAGCTAAATTCTTAAAATGGCAAGGGGAAAAGGTAGAGGACAGCCAAAGAAGTCAGGAGCGAACGTGAGCTAGAAATACCTAATCCTCGAGATAATAATCTGATGCGAGAAATGATGGGTCTAATAAGAGAACAAGGGAATAGGATGCAGCAAATGCAAGCTGAGATAAATGAAATAAGAGCTCGTGATCACGAAGAAGAACGAACTGTTGATGGCACAAACAATACTAATGATAATAGTAATAATAATGATGAGCAACCACAACGGCCATTGAATAACAGAGAAGTTGAGACTCCTCAATCGGGTTAAATAGTTACGTAAACATCAACCTCCGGCATTCAGAGGTAGATTTGATAGTGCCGAGGATTGGCTACTACGCCTTGATAAAATCTTTCGGGTTCTAGAATGCCCTATTGTTGAGAAGGCCTTTATTGGCTATTTATAAATTAGAGGGTGATGCGAGATGAGATGGTGGAGAAACACTGAAACAACTCTTCATGCTTGTAATATCCCCATTACTTGGGAGGTTTTTAAAGAAAAATTCAATGAACAATATTTCCCTCGTTCAATTCAACTTGCAAAAGAATCTGAATTCTTAAGTATTTAGTAGGGAACTGATGAATCTTTTGAGGATTATTATGCGAGATTTACTCGTTTATCTCGATATTCTGCTTATCACAAGAATCCAAATGCTGAGGGTAGCCTGGCTGACATATTGATTCGTGGATCTAAATTTGAAATCAAAGAAAAACTAGTTGCTCGGCAATTTCGTGAGCTTAATCAAGCAGTTCATGAATGTCGTATTTTTGAAAGAAATCTTAATGAATTGCATTATTCTAGAAATACTATGAACCGCAGTGAATCTACTCGGGGTAATTCTTCACAAAAAAGAAAAGGGCCATGGAACAAGAATCGTGGCAGTTCTAAAAAGCCTTTCCAATCTAGTCAGTTAAATTTCAAGAGGCCCGCAGTGTCTCAAGTGTGTAATAAATGTGGAAAATCGCACCCTGGATCTAATTGCGATGGGTGGATCGTTTGTTATGTTTGCCGCAAACCGGGGCATATCGTCATGATCGTGTACGCAATGATCGCTAAGAGCACTGTTGTTAAAATCGTGATTTCACTCGTACAATCGCATGAAATCACGATTTAATGAAACCAAACGATCCAGCTGGGTTCAGAAATCACAAATTGTTAAGGAGCGATGGGATCGACGGGGAAAACATAAAACTCGCTGGTATCTCACGATCTTATTTCACTTTCTAAATCAGAAAAAAAGAAAAGAAAAAAAAGCCCAAATACAGTTGATTCTAGATGACTAGATCACGAGCCCTCCCCGCAACTCCACCGCTCAAGGAAGATGAAGCTCCACAGTTCCACTCTCTGTCTCTAGTAAGATCACGAGTCTCGCCCGACTCACGACCCAAAATTATTCTTGCTGGTTGATAGAATAGTCGATGGAAAATGGAAATAGTCAGATATGAGATAACCTCCCCAGTTATATTAATTTAAGGGCGCTCCGGGTTTTTGATTTGGATAATGCTATGCTTCTTATAAAATGACAATATTTTAAGCTTCCTCCTCCTTTTCGAGGATAATGCTTTGCTTCTTATAAAATGACAATATTTTAAGTTTCCTAGTTCCTCCTCTTGACCGGATAATTGTTTGCTGAATTGTTTGCTTTTAATATAGTATATTTTCTGAGGAAAAAAATATATATTCAAGTTGTAGCATTGTTGCTAGATATATAAATATATAATATTATGGGGCTGCGGTGTAGCACTACACGCAATAACATTTTTTTTTTGGGTCAAATATGCAATAACATTTTAAATGCACAAATTTCTATTAATTTGAATGACTTTATTTAAATTAGAGATGTTGAACTCTTTCCTACTTTTGGTGTTTTGACAACTCTATTGTTATTATTATTTTTATATTATGTTTATGAGTTTTACAATTGATATTAGTTATTTTACATGCATATATATATATATATATATATATATATATTCAAATATAGCTTTATATCTTAGGTAATAGGATCTTACGATCCGTGTCGATCCCACGGTTTACGATCTTCACACCCCCTCCCGATCTTGTATAGGATCTCGATTTTAATAACATTGGTGAGAGGAGACCCCAGAGTTAGGGTCGGGTATTTGCTTTGACTCGGGAGGATGCTCGTAAATCCCATGAATTGTTGCAAGGTACGATTTCTCTTCATGATTGTTTATTACATGCATTATTTTATTCTGGTGCTAGTCACTCTTTCAGCTTATGACTGTGTCAGACGTATGAATTTGAATGTTCACAAATTGCCTTATGATCTAATTGTGTCTACTCATTTGGGAGTCAAATCTAAAACTGTTGATGTATGTCCGAACCGCATTGTGATCTTGGACGGATATGAGTCCACTTGTGGATCTGATTTGTTTACCGTTGCATGATATTGATGTGATTTTGGGATTAAATTGGTTAACGGCTAATAGTGTTGTACTAGACTTCGGCAATAGAAAGGTATCCTGATCAACAGCAAAATCTTAGTGCCAAAGCAAGCCTTGGTTTTCTTTCACGCTGCGAGGCGAACAAAGTGCATTAAGCAAGGGTGCAAAGGATATGTGGTATTCTTTTCACTACAAGCAGATTTAGAACCGTCTCTAGATGACATACCAGTGGTGAGTGAATTTCCCGACGTGTTTCCTGATGATATCATAGGGTTACCATCGGAGAGAGAGGTGGAGTTTGCTATTGACATTGCGCCTGGTACTGGACCAATTTCTAAAGTGCCCCACCGTATGGCACCAAATGAAATGATTGAGTTAAAGAAGCAGATAGAAGAATTACTTGAAAAGGGGTTTATTCGCCCTAGTGTTTCGCCTTGGGGAGCCCCGGTCTTATTTGTGAAAAAGAAAGACGGCAGTTTGAGACTCTATGTTGACTACCGGGAACTGAATAAGAGGACCGTGACAGAGATTTTCCGTGGTCTCCCAAAATAACCAGATTAGAAAAAGATTTGCAGTATAATGTAACTTGGGTCGTTTCCCAACTAATTCACAATCGGTTCAATTCGAACAGCAATAAAACAGAAACAATAGAAATGGGGGTTTTTTTATTCAAAATATATTAAAAACGAAAATATGCGAAACGAATAAAATATGCGGAAAGCATTAACAATGATCAACCCAACATTCAGATTCCAGAGACTTCCATCACTGAACGAAATATGAACGAACTCGCGTTTGGTTCTGGATGAATCGAAATCTCTGCGTTCATCCAAAAAATCCCTCGACTAGACGATAGCCTAGAATATGTCCAAACAGTGGCGTCCCACTATACAATCGCACAGCAAAACTTTCAACCTAGTTCGAACTCAGTCCTTGGGATGAACCAAACCGAATATTAAATCTAATATTTGAACTATTTCCAGAAATCGAATCCGATAAGATGAAAAAAGAAACGAGTAATGTTACCGATTGAGCACGAGCTCTCTGGACAAATCATGGAATCCTCATCGTTGGGTTAATCACAGAAGTTTAGCCGAACATGGCTGGGAAAAACGAAGAACAGACGAAGAACACGAAGAACGTGAAGAACATTTGAGAGAATTTAAAAACTCCTATTTTGATCCACCAAAATCTCAAAACGTGAATGACTCAATGTTTGTGGCTGCCATCTAACTTAAAGTTAATCTAAAATGGAAATGGGTTCTCATGGTTCAGCCCAAAACGAAAATAAAATAAAAGTCGACTTTAGTTACAAAATTCGACCCAAATAAAATCCAGAAATATTCATCTGACTTCGGCTCCAAAATTGACCGCCCTCTTGTCCGAATTTGCCCTTCATGTCTTCATAACAATTGTAGCTCTCTGAATCATCTGAAATATGAAATAAAAATGAGGCAAATCTAATTTCTGGTTCAAGAGTTATGGTAAAAATAGTGAAGCAATCTAAAACTGGAATTTTATTATTAAAAATGGCTAAAACATAATAAAAGACCCAAAGCCCAAATAAGTATAAAAGTCATTATTTATTAGCTAAAGAGTCCTAAATTATTAACCAAGAGACAAAAAGTAGTGTATGAAATATTCAATTATCAGATCGTGAAAAATAAATATCCTCTTCCTAGAATTGATGACTTGCTAGATCAATTATAATTTCATCAAGCATTAAAAGAAATTTGCAAATTTCAACATCAAAAAATAATCACCCAAGTGGTTTAAAACTACAATATTCAATCCACATGGAAAATGAAAGTTTTAATCCAAGTTTCACAACTAAATAATGATAAGTCTAAATAAGGCAATCAAATAAATAGTCTAAGAAAAAGATTGACCATTAAATAACTAGGTTTTGAAGCCCCAATTGCTGAAGCCATTTATCCTCACCACCAAGAAGCAAGGATTTAGCTACACATAGCAATTGAACGCCATCACAATCGGGAAAAATGAACCTACCATAGGAACCAAGCTTGCTAGAATCTGGAATTATTTACCTGGGATCATCACCACGCCAACCTTCACACCGCATCATCTTCTTCGATTCAGCCTCCCCATTCCTCCATTCCCAAAAACCATCTTCCATACACCTTCAACTTCATCCTTCACCTTCATAGTCTTCCATCACCCCTGTATATTCTCAAAGATTATGAAATATTCAATTATCAAACCGTGAAAAATAAATATCCTCTTCGTAGAATTGATGACTTGCTAGATCAATTATCTGGTTCCTGTATATTCTCAAAGATTGATTTACGTTCAAGATACCATCAGCTACGGGTTAGAGTTGAGGATATTCCGAAGACTGCTTTCAGGACCAGGTATGGGCACTATCAATTTCTTGTGATGCCGTTTGGGCTGATGAATGCTCCTGCTATCTTCATCAATTACATGAACAGAATTTTTCGACCGTATTTAGATTAGTTTGTGGTGGTATTCATTGATGACATCTTGATCTATTCAAAGAGTCGGGAGGAACATGAGGATCATCTGCGGCTTGTATTGAATATTCTGAGGGAAAAGCGACTCTATGCTAAACTCAGTAAATGTGAGTTTTGGCTTTCTGAGGTTAAATTTCTGGGCCATGTAGTTTCTGAAAATGGTGTATCCGTGGACCCTAGTAAAGTGGAAGTAGTATTGAGCTGGAAAAGGCCTGAGACTGTTATAGAAATACGTAGTTTTCTCGGTCTAGTAGGGTATTTCACCGATTCATACGGAATTTTTCTCGGATTGCGTTACCACTGACGAAGCTCCTGAGAAAGAACCAGTCATTTGTGTGGGATGAGCATTGTGAGGAGAGCTTCCAGATACTGAAGGAGAGGCTGACGACAGCACCTGTGTTGATTATCCCAGATCCGAGCCAGACCTATATGGTCTACAGCGATGCTAGTTTACAGGGATTGGGATGTGTCCTGATGCAGCAGGGCAGAGTTGTAGCATATGCCTCTTGTCAGTTGAAGCCTCATGAGTTACATAATCTGGAGCTTGCAACTATTGTCTTTGCTTTGAAAATATGGTGACACTATCTGTATGGTACTACTGTTGAGCTATATTGCGACCATAAAAGCCTTAAGTATCTGTTTGATCAAAAGGAACTTAATATGAGGCAGCGTAGATGGATGGAGTTGCTAAAAGACTACAACCTGAAAATCAAATATCATCCGGATAAAGCCAATGTTGTTGCAGATGCATTGAGCAGAAAAACTGTGCAGGTTGCATTTATGATGATCAAAGAGCGAAAATTGTTAGAGGATTTTCGTGACTTGAATTTATCAAATCAGATCTTTGCAAATAAAAATGCACCTCATGAGGCATACATTGCTTCCTTGCTAGCCAAGAGGAGAATAGTTTGTGTGTTGAAATAAAAGAAGCATAGATGCAAGATGATCTAGCTAAGTCTATTCAAGAAAAGATCGAACGAGAAACAACAGATTATGACATCTCACCGAGCGGATTGATCCGATATAAGAAAAGAATTTATGTGCCACCTAACGATGATTTGAGACAGACAATTCTTGATGAGGCTCATAAAAGCAAATACACCATTCATCCTGGTGTGGTCAAAATGTATCAAGATCTGAAATTACAATTTTGGTGACTTGGTATGAAAAAGGAAATAACTCTATATGTGGCTACATGTTGACTTGCCAGAAGGTCAAAACTGAGCATCAACAACCGGGAGGACTCTTGAAGGGTCTGGAGATTCCAGAGTGGAAATGGGAGAACGTGACCATGGATTTGATTGTGGGTCTACCCAAGATTAGGCATCATGATGCAATCTGGGTAATCGTTGATCGACTTACTAAGTCCGCGCATTTTCTTCCTGTCAGTGTTAATTATTCTCCTGAGAAATTGGCAGAGATTTATATACGTGAAATCATCAGACTCCATGGTACACCAAAGAGTATTATCTCTGACCGAGATCCTCACTTCACTTCGCGATTCTGGCAAGCTCTACATCAAGCAATGGGAACAAGGTTGAGATTTAGTACTGCTTGCCATCCACAAACAGATGGACAATCAGAGAGGACAATCCAGACATTGGAAGATATGTTACGTGCATGTGTACTAGAATTCAAAGGAAATTGGGATCAACATTTACCTCTCACCGAATTTTCCTATAATAATAGCTATCATGCTAGCATCCAGATGGCTCCTTATGAGGCTCTATTCGGACAAAAATGTTGATCCCCTCTCTGTTGGACAGAGTTATCTGAGCGTGAATTGTTCGAGCCAGAAATGGTGGATGAGACTTCTGAGCAAATCTGTTTAATCAAGAAGAGGCTCCTTGCAGCTCAAAGCAGGCAGAAAAGTTATGCAAATAAACGAAGGAGACCTCTAGAATTTAATGAGGGTGATCATGTATTCCTGAAAATATCTCCTGTCACTGGAATGGGTAGAGCCATTAAACGAAAGAAATTAAGTCCTCGGTATATTGGTCCTTTTGAAATATTGGCAGAACGGGGACCAGTGGCTTATGAGCTTGCTTTGCCACCAAATTTGAGTAAATTACATAATGTTTTTCATGTCTCTCAATTGAAGAAATATCAACCGGATCCGAAACATATTCTTGAGTACGAAAATATTGATATTCAAGAGGATCATACTTTTACAATCGAGTTTGAGTGAATTATTGATCATCAAGAGAAGCAACTCAGCGTAAAAGCATTCCATTTGTAAAAGTGGTCTGGAGATGATTATCTCCCAGAGAAGCTACATGGGAGACAGTTGAGGATATGCAGGAACAGTATCCAGAGTTCATGTCTAGGAGTATGAGGTACATATAAGCAATTTCGAGGACGAAATTTATTTTTACAGGGGAAGAAATGTAACATCCTCATTTTTCATGTGCATTAATGTGAAATTATTTGCATATATGAATTTTTATGAAGTTATGTGTAATAAATTTGGCCAAAAAGGAATGAGAAGAAGTTGCATGAGTATTTTTAGGAAATAAGGAAAAAAAGTTGAAGCAAGGTTAAAATTATAATTTCCATGAAATTGTGCCATATGTCTTATAATTATATAGGATTTATGGGCACATGAGCATGGGTTATAAGTTAACAAAGTGGACTAAAATTATCCTAAAAGAGGCTTAAAATTTTGGCCCAAACTAAAGGGGAAAAAAAGGACTTGGCCAAACATATTCCAACTAAATAGTTAGATTTTAACATAATGGCAAACTAGTAAATATGGAGCTAGTTGGAGGTCATTTTTCCCCTTCATTAAATCAGCTGATTGGGACCCTTTAATTGGCATTAAATCACTTTTTCTTCCCACTTTTGGGTCAGCCAACACGCAGAAACAGCAAGGAGGAGGAAGAGTGGAAAATTCTAAAAGAAAGGGAGAAGGAAAAACTTAAGGATTCAATAGGTAAGCTTTAGGTAACCTCTCCCATCTCTTCTAAGCTTCTTTTTGCAACTCTTCTTGATCCAAAAATCTGTCTTCTCATGGTGTTCATGAAGGGGGGCTGAAAATTTTGGGTAAACAAGGAAGAAGAAATTACAAGAACATCAAAGGTTAGTGATTCTTGAACCTCCTTATGATGTATTTGAGTTGGTGAATTAATTTGTGGTGGTATTCCCTTGCATTCTTGAAATTTTGGAAACCCTAAATTTATGGGGAGTTGCTGCCCAATTTCTTAAATATGATTAGAGTATGATTAAGGGTTCAAATAACAAATTAGAAATGATTATAGATTAGATTTCGGTGTTAGATTAGAATTTGACATTTTGTGGGTTAGACAATGATTTTCGTTCAGCTGGAAATACTAGTGTTTTGAGAATGGATTTTGGTGTTTTTAGTGGTTTTAAAGTGTTTAAAATGAGATTTTGTATGAGGTTAAACTTGGATCATAATTTTGGAAGCATAAATGGAAGTTGAAATTCATTAGGGTGCTGTTTCTGGAAATTTCCTTTGGAGTCAGTCACCTTCATCATGAAATTTGACCTAGTAAATGGACTTGAAAAATTATGATATTTTACAGGAAGAAAATAGACATCTCAAGGATTAATTTGGTATTTAATTTGTATTTTTCTGAATTTTGTGCTAAGAGAAATAAATGTTTCAAAATAGCCCCTGAAAACAGGGAATTATTTCGGACAGCAGGGGTATTTTGGGCTATGGACGAACTTTCGACTTGGTCTGGCATAAGTGAGTATTTTTTTTTTTTTTTATACAAGGTGATAGGGGAGGGGGATCGAACCCAGGACCAGGAGGGGGAAATGAATCCCAATACCCCTGCACTACTAGTAGTGCTGGCTAAAATGAGTATTTTTGGTTAAAAATAGATATATTAAAGGTCATTTGGGCTTTGGAATCAATCCAAAAGGAGTTTTCTAGATTTAATTATGAATTTTTGAAGTTGGGCTTCTATTTCAGAAAAATTTCAGACTTAGGACAAAAATTAAGAATATATGAGCCCAAATTAAATTCCTTAATAAGAAAAGGAATTTAGTGAATATGGACACATTGATTGGGTTTATTTTAATTTACCAAAGAAAATATTTATTGAGGAGGATTTGATTTTATTTATATTTTGTAATTTTAGGGCTAATTGTGATATTGTGTGCCGGGAAAATTATTTATAGTAGTGGTCGACTGCCAGGTAGTAACCTTAATCTTCATATACTCTGTGTGACTTGTGTATGTATGTTTTACCTTGAAATTTCATCCATTTAGTTATCATTTATTTCCTAGCGCTATGGAACCGGAACATGTTGTGTGCATTAAGGGCTTTGCTGTGTTTTGTGCCCAGCTGGTCTCATCTTTGTGTGCTATTAGGACCACATGATGTCTTTGTGTGCTATTAGGACCGCTAGTTCCGGATTTGGTCGTGTGCCTTGATACCGAATGTCATGTGGTATTTGTTTATTTATGGTTTTTCTTACATGCATTGTTATACATTTTATATGAAATTAACAGTTACTCTGGGATTCAATTTTGAATTTCAGCCCCGTTTAAGCCCTCTGACAATTCATTAGAGACCGGAGCAGGGAGACAGAGGTAAGGCTCCGGAGTAGTGTGGAGGTGGATGTTGGTGGTTGTTATTTTTGGGTATTTATTTTGATTACCGGATGACTGTATTATGTTATTCTGGCCGGTCAGGCACTATTATCCGGATGACTGTATATTTTGATCCCTCCGGGGAAGAATTTATCCTTCCGTATTTTTATCAGTATATTTTCGTCCAAACCGGTGTGTGCTCTGTTGCTTATACTCTGATGTGTGTCATAAATTAACCGAGGAAATATAAGCTAAAAATTAAATAAAAGTAAAGAACCACACTACCCGCCACCCGAAAGGGCGAGGCCGGTAGGTGTGACAAAGGTAGAGATGGTAAGAAATGGAGAGAGACTGATGATAAGAGAAATGGAAGCTGAAGACATTACAACCATAATGTTCATGAATAATGAAGCTGGTCCTAGAATGAGGTAAATGAAGCGATAGAAAACTGAATTGAAGGACATATATACATACATCATCCCCAGCAGAAGATGAATTGAAGGAGCAGGCTGTAATGGTATAATATGAATGAGGGAGAGAGAGAGAGAGATGGGCAAAAGGGAAGAGGAGGATATTAGAATATATCGTAATTAGTTAACTATTTTCTTATGTTATTTAATTTGTAATTAGTTTACTATTTTCTTGTCTTACTTACTTTGTAATTAGTTTCCTATTTTCAGGAATAAGTTAGAGATAACGGTTATCAATTTATTTATAAATAACTTGTACTCACATATTATTATTAAAGAATTCAATACAATCAAAATTTTTTCCTATTCTTGTTTTTCTAATGGAGAATAACCAAACACTGCAAAAAAAAAAAAAAAAAAAAAAAAAAAAAAAAAAAAAAAAAAAAAAAAAAAAAAAGGAAGACATGGTTGGGCTGATTGGCAACATATATACTGATGGCTCCTTCACTGGTTACACATTTGGATCCACTGTACCTCTGAAGCGACCTTTCACCCATTTTTGTTTTGACCACCCGTTCCCTCAATACCTACACCTCCACCTATCATAGTACGTAATTCAATTCGTGTATGTATACACACATGATGTATGAAACAAAAGAGATATAATGCTCGTTTGGATTAACAGTAGAAGATGTTTTCCAATCACTACAAAAAAACTTCAGATCATGGACGGAATTACCCACGGAAAAAATTCCGTCAGTAATATCTTCTGTTATGGTTTTTTCTATGAGGGATGTTTTCCATCGAAAATCCAATTACCGATGGAATTCCGTCGGTAATCCGGCGTTTTTTTATAGTGAATTATGTAATTTATGATATACAAAGTAAGTATGTGAAAAGAGTTATGTCTCGGCTTACTCAATCAGGCACATATAAGTCTAATGAACTTGTGTATGAGGGGATGGAAAGAGGTGAATGAAGCGATAGAGGACACTATGGGAGACTAAAATTCGAAAGAGTGAAGCAGAAAATATAAGGCCTCCACAAACCTAATTAACCAAAGAGCAAGCCACTATATTAATTTGCTTGAACAACCGTCACTTAATAGGATCAACCGAAACAAACATATGGCGATGGATATATCAACTGCATTAACTTACTGTAGGATACTAATTAATTTCATGCCATTGGATATATAAAGTACATATACATGAAAGAGGCTTGTAATTTTGGTTTTACGTACCTTGCAGTTTTGAGTATGGAATTCCTGTAAAATTCGGCTTTGAGATTTTCTAGGATGGAAGGTTGCCAGAGGATAACTGATGAGGCAATACAGGCTGTAACAACGTAGGGGTTCACCCGTGAAATAGAAGGAGGCAGCTGCATTTCAATTGCATATCCTCTCGGTCTCGCTCCGCCACCATCAGCTTCGATACTTGGTGCATCACAATATGGGACAACCTGTAAACGTAATCAAGTGATATACGTTTTCAGTTTTAAATCCATGCACACTCACAATTATGACCAAGATCTTAGCCCCTAATAATTAGGTTTTATGTTAAGGATCAGAAATAATTATACCTTGAACTCGTTATCATTGTGTTCACCTGAAAGAGCGTTCATCATAATAAGTTTATTCAAACCGACTTTGGCTGCTCCATAACCTCCACGAGATCTCAGAGACTGGGTGCTGTCATGTTTGAAGTTATATATATGTAAGAATGTCGAAAATTAATAATTCACATATAATTGTCTCCCAAATAATAAGTGACAGCATTATTTACCTGATCCACATGCGCATCCTAGGTTCATTATAAAAGGCCTGCGGGTGTTGCCAATTCATCCAATCAATTCCAAAAAAAAAAAATCTCTCTCTCTCTCTCTTTTTTTTTTTTTTTTTAAAAAAGACAAATTATTTAAAAGAAAGAGTTTTGTTAATACAGGAATCAAATTGGGGTCCAAGAGGACGAGTTCTTTTTTCTTTGCCACAACCTGAAATAAAGAAACAAGGTTCTTTAATTTGTTGAAGTGTTTGGGGGAAATGAAAATGACAAGAAAAAGAGTAATATTGTGGCAATATCGTTACCCCCCTATGTAACGTACAAACGACAAGTCCGAATCTAGCGATATTCCGCCCTGCATATATACTAGAGCCGGCAAAACGAGCCAGGCCCATCGGGGCGGCCCATTTAAGCCCTGACCCTTTAAGGGCCGGGTTTAAAAAATAGATGAGATATTTGAAATTAGCCCTAGAGGGCCGGTCCTGACAAGCCTCGGGCTTAAACGGGCCGCCCCGAAGGGCCTCGAGTCGCCCCGCAAGCCCTTTTCATCGTAGCTTTTTTTTTTTTCCTTTTTAAATTTATTAATTTATATATATATTGTATTTGTTATAGAGTTATTTATCCATTTAACTACAAATACATAATAACTATACTCTAATTTTATAATTTGATTTATTATTTGTTGCAAATAAAGATTATGGATGTGTTCATGATGCGGGAGAAGAATTTCATGATATTTTTACTCATGAGCCAGAGGCTACTACTCAAAGTGAAGAACAATCAAATGTCGTTAAAATTGATGATAGTGACGAAGATGACGACAATAATAGTCATCGTACTAATGTCGCTTAGTGATATGCTTTTTATGTTTTATGTGAGTTATTTGTGAACATAGTTTGCTTTTGATTATGAATTAGTGATTGTGCTTATTTATTAGATGATTCGTGTTGCAATTTACTAATTATTTTTTTTTTTAAAAAAAAGTGGAGGAAAAATAGTTAAAATTTAGAATAGTAATTTCCATGCCCCGCCCGGTGTGCTCTTGGTCGGGCTTTAAAAAACAGTGTTTTTCTTACTCGCCCTCGGGAGGGTCGACCCGTTAGGCCCTGGCCCTTCACGGGCCGGCCTTGATTGCCAGCTCTAATATATACATAACAATTTGAAGATTATTAATTGGATTCAATTAAAAGAAAATAGGGAAAGAAGATAATAATTATAGCATGATATATTAAACATGTATACGTGTGTGTTGCATGAAGAGAGATAGAGAGAGAGAGAGAGGAGAAGAGGGAAAGCTCTATACTCAATATAATTCAAAACAAATGAGCTGATGTGCTATTTATATAGGACATGTTATTAGAAACGAAAAAATTAAATGCAAATGACAACCACTAATAATAAAAGATAGAGTAACAATCAATCAAAATTAAATCTAAATATTCCTTAATAATAATGATAAATATATGGAAATCCTAATATATCAACCATTATTCCATATAATATCCCATCACAAACAAGCTATCTCGGAAACAAATGACAAGAAAAAGAACAATAGATATAAAAGTCATATGGTTAAGCTAAGGTACGCACGCACCTATAGCTTGTAATGTGCAATGTCCACACTTTGATTATGAGCAAGAGGGACTGCAGGTACAGAAACGTCCTGCGCACGCAAATATATATATTGGATTCAATTAGGAGAAAATAGGGGAAAAGGTTAGTTATAGATATAATAGTCTTAAATGATGGATTGATAGACAGACAGACAGATAGATACATATATAATAAACATGATATATATATATATATATATATATATGTATATATATTAATTTTCACGTACATGCTGCATGAAATGAATTAAACCTGAAAAAAGAGCAATACCAGTGATCTGCCATTACGAGAACATTGTTGGTAAATTTCTTTTATGGCCGCTTCAACAACAGCCCTATCCGGATGAGCATTCAGTAAATCCCAAGTGGCTACTTCCTGTCATGCATGGAATGATAGGAAATCTCTTGTATACACATGCATGTAAAAATGATAATCTGTACTATATATATATAGGTGCCTCAAAATTAAATGCATGTGGAGAGTTGAGTTTTCAATTCTGTACGATATTAGATTCTTGTTACATAGAGATTGGCAGGTGACTCTATCTCACACATGCATGTTAAAAAAGCCTTATGATGGTTGACCAAATTGCTAAGTGGGCTCACAGGTTAGATAGTAATTGGTGCTTCTTTGATCAATCACTGCCTTTCCTACAACAGGGGGAACTTTATGAAGGAACATAATTGTCTTCTTGATGTACTCATGTAGTTGTTAAAGTAATGATGATGCCCAGTATTAAAAAAAAAAAAAAAAAAAAAAAAAAAAAAAAAAAAAAAAAAAACAGAGAGAGTGAAAGCACGCACGGTGTTGATCTATTCTCCTTATCTTAGGTAGTCAGATAGTAAAATGAACTGAACAGCTTTCTTATTATGGATGATGATAAAAGGTTGAAGTGCTTAGATTGGTATCTCAACTATGCAACTAACTGAATAACAAAATAATATCCGACAATACCCTATCTACACAAATAACATATCATCCTAACTGCACAACTACTCAAATACAAAATAATCACCTGAAGGTGGCCATCTCCCTTGAGGAACAAAAAATCTTGTCGAATCTGAAAACTAAACAAAAGTAGATCGATCAGAGTCAGGATGTTTGAAAAAGGTAAAAGCTCTTGTCTTGAATTATGGATACTGAATACAACATACACACACACCTAGGATTTTCTGAAGTAACATCTGGATGATTCATAATCCCCGATGAGGTTCGTGTTATCACTTCATTTCTTGAGGGATCGTGACACATACACTGAAGTTCAAGGGGAAATTAATTAATTAATTAAATAGAAACAATCTTAATTATTTTTATTTTTATTATGACAATGCTAAATCATTGATGAAGTTATGACATTAATGATGGGCGCGCATGCTAAAAAAACAGTAGATTAGCAACAGAATTGGATGATTCCATGGCTAAATTCTGTTACTAATTAACTGTTTTCTTGTGGTAGAAATCTCACTAGGATGTGCCCTTCTCGTCCTTCTGGGTCATCATAAATTTTTCGCACCCTGAAAGTACATTGCATGGGGTTAAAAATAACAATAATAATCATAAAAGCAGGTTTAAAAATAAAACATCATGTCATCAATGGCAATTAATTCACTAACTAACCTTAAGGTAACTCTTTCTCCATTGTGTTCAACAGCAAAACTCCAACTACCACCAGTAGGCAACCTTTCAGTGGGCACACGCCGTCTGTTGACTACCTACATGTTAAATTGTACACAAAAAAATGAATGGCATTTCAATGATAAAATATTTTCATTTTATGTGATCGAAAGGAAAAAAAAAAATTACTTAGAGAGAGGTACATTAGAACATCAAATCCAAAAAAAAGAAAGAAAAAAAAACCACGCTGTATTGTATAAGTAATAAATTTAACCAAAAAATAGCAAATTTTCTTTGGTAATTTAAGAGGGAAGAGAACTAAATATTACCTTTCGAACTCGCTGCCATTGAAAGGTCGCCGCATTCACAGGGTATAAGGGACTGAAAGATTAAAAAAAAAAAAATGAATCATATAAATTGACAATTAAAAAAAAAAAAAAAAAAAAAAAGGCTTCAGATCGGTGATATCTTTGGTGAGATCTAAGTAATCAATGAAAAATATGTATTTTAATACAATCCAAAGATGAGAGGGGGTAATTGACACAAATACAAAGAGTCAATCAAAATTATATATATACTCATATAGCAGCTTTCTTCAGAATTAAAGAGAAAAGAGGAAAGATTAATTATTTGCTTGAACCAAGTGAGTAATGAGACCCTTTACCTCACTAACTCAGCATGGACATCGTCATCCGCGGAGGCCACAGGATTCAGTGGATCGCCCAAGCCAGCCATCTGTGAATTCGCTACACCCTGGATGGCTGGATTCACGGTTGATGAGAAACAAAGAAAGAAACCACCGCCATTACAAAACCCTTTAATGGGTATTTATATTTAATTTTGATGCGATGAAAGAATTCTCTCGAATGCCCGAGAGAACCATCTGTTGACTACCATTCGAACACACGCCACAATGTAAAGCTCAACGCCTGTCAATTCTCTATGACCTATTTTCACGTTTGATGAAAGAGAGCTATGCCTATATATATTGTCGGCCTAGACAACCGTCACTCCGTCAGCTATTTAATAAAGTCTAGTTATCGATCTGCTTCTATTACAATTTACAAATTACTTCCAATATGTTTCATCCATATTAAATTCTATCAACTCTGTCTTTAAATTTAACACTTTTTTCTAACTTTACCTCTGTTAAATTTAATATATATTGTAACATCCTAATTTTTAAATTTAGGATTTAATTATGATTATGAAAGAATTATATATGATAATTTTCCTTCCTTAAAATTATTAAGGGATAATTTAGGCCTAAAAATTATGGAATTAATATTATATGGCCTAAGGAAAATTAATCGAAAAGGAGAAATCTTTATAGGAAAATAAGGATTTATTTTTAATAATAATTGCAATTAAATAAATAGAGGACATTATTGCAAATAAAGTCTTATAGAGGAACAAATGGGGATTTCCCAAGTAACACAATATTAATTTCTAATTTCCTACATACTCTTCCCTTTTAATAGCCACATATGAATTATCACACTACCTCATTCCTTTGCTAGTCACGTGCTTCAAATTGTATAGAACACTTCATCTAATATTATGATGGGTGGGGCAAGCCCAATTCCTTATATTATAAACCTTCATGGGCCAAACCTTTATCTAAACATACATATATACAACACCTACACGCCCCATATTTTAGTCTCAGCCAGCCCATGTATTCTTATTGACCCAAACAATATAAATCAATACCTACACAGTGCCTAATTCTTTTATTTAGATCAGCTGAAGCACGGCAAGCAGAGACAGCAGTAGATCAGCGAAAAACAACGAACCCATACCTCCCACGTCAGCGAATCCCTACCCCCCATGCTTTTCCAGATTGTCTCGAGCCCTCAACCACACCCTTTACACACTGGTCCTTCTCCTCGGTTCATTCATACTTCTCGGACCGGACCCTTATCTTCTTATTTAAGGGTTGCTCCTTGGTTCTCATTCGTCCCCCACCCTCCATTATATTAGTTCAGTCTTTCACTAAGCACAAAGTGAGTCCGAGAGAGAGAGTGCGTGGGAGCCGTGTGGGTGTGGGTGCACTCTGTTTTAAGCTCAAAAAAAGAGGTAATCTTCTAGCTTTTCTTCTTCTAGTTTAGTAAGTTCCAACGTAAGCTTTGGATATTTTTTTTTTTAATTTTTTTTTTTTTTTTAAAAACACATACAAGCTATATATATAAATACCGACAATTAAATAAAGTCACTATTAAGAATAAGTACCTGTTGCCGAGGATAGATGACAAGAAGCGGCTAGACAAGTTCGTCTATGCAAGAATGTTGTAATGAAAATATGTCATAGGGGAGGAATAAAGCATTGGCCGTATGTAAAAGTTCGAAGTACTATGAAGCATATAGCTAGATTGAGAAAATTAATGTCTCCTGATGATCCTGTCTCAAGAGCAGGCGCTCAGAAAGAAATTAATAGACTTAAACTTGAGATGGTCAAAGCTTGTGGTGGGGTTATACCGACTGTTGCTCTTGATGTTTGAATAATATATATATATATTTTTTTTTTTAATTATTATTATTATTTTTTTAATTCTACCATGTTATTTTATTTTATCTCTAATCTCTAAAAATTATTTTATGACCTTAGAAATAAAATCCTCGGCAAGAACATGAAAATCCACTTATTCTACAGCATACTAGTTAAGAGATCACCAAATTAAGGTTCAACATTTGGATTATTTCCCTAAACACCATTGGTTATAAAAAGATATTTCTCTTCTCCTAAAAAAAAAATGTGTCCTCAAAATTCACCATTTTTCCACTGCACCACTCTGATAAATTTATCAAATCTTAGTCATAAGCTAACCTCAATCAAAACCTCAAAATCATAAGTCTCTATTGCCCATTTATTTGAATACACTAGACATGCTAAACTATAACTCAATAAATACCAAAATTAACTAAAGGGAAGTGCACATGTTATGAAATTTAATTTGCCACGACCTCTAAAAATTTTAAAAAAATAGTTTTGAAAAAAAATCGGTGAAAAAGGAACGTTTAGCTCGATACCAAGTTGAAAAGACCATTTCTCACAAGATAACAATTAACCATAAAGTTTTCTCAAAACTGGATTAGTAGGTAATTATGGAAAACCTTCCTTTTCAATACACAAACCTCGGAGTTCGGGGCACAAATTTCACCCACAAACCCACAACAACAAAAAAACCCATAACTCAGGGCACAATTATCGAACATGAGATTTATAGCCCACAAGTCATACAACACGAACCCACAAGAAAGGGTCTACACAAGACAGTGGTCACAAAGATGTAATGGTGGATCCACGATGATATGATAGTGCATAAAATAAGGCCTTAGGAAAATCAACAAGTATCCAAAAGTAGTTAATGTAGTGTTTCAAAAAATATGAGGGCCCTATGATGGCAATATATAAGTCAATACAACACTAATACCAAAAAGAGGTCTACGGGTTTCACGACGACTATGCCTCCGGCTTCCCTTGTCCTCTAGGAGGGTTAGAGGTCTCGCTTGAAAAATTTAATAATGACGGGGTGAGACATAAAGTCTCTATAACCGAAAATTAATTTATCTAATATGCAGGAAAGGATTGCAAGTCAGAGAAGCAGGTTATTATCATAATTAAAATATCAATAATAATTAAATAATACATAATAAATAACAATATTTAAAACCATCCCCACTCATCCATCCCGCTCCTCCTTATATCTTCTCCGGACGTGGTACAGCCTATCGGTGCTAGTATACCGGCCAAGGTTAGTTAGTCACTTCAAGAATACCTGTCCCCTCCCATGCTACCAACTAGGGGTCCAGGGTACAACATTTTTCCCACAAACCCACCACCAATATACCGTAACGTGGGAGGTGTCCGCCCAAAACACTCAACTCAAATCCGGCCGGGGAATATGAGAGAGCCGATGGGCACAATTTCACCCTAAATCCCTTCCATACAACCCAACATATCCCACAACAAAAGAAGTGATATAATAATAAAATATTAAACAACAATTTATTAAATTATATTCCATACAGTCATCTCACAACAAACATTATAACCATCACAACAATAACAATCCCAAAGAATAATAATCACTTAAATACATAGATTGAAAAATACACTGCTTCACTGAATTAATTTTTATATTCAAACCTACACATAATTTTTCAAAACACATACAAGTAATATATATGAAAATTAAGCTTAGAAAAATACCTCACAGTCCAAAACAAGCATATAAAATAAATTAACCCTGGTTACCTCAATTCCAAGCTTAACCTCGCCCTCGAGGAACACAACCCGCATAATCACCGCTTACAAAAAGGCTCTACATTATCACAATTAAAGCTTATAATTTCCTATGAGTAAAAAAATACAAATTTTAATAATAATATATTATAATAACAAAAATTGAAAATGACAATATGGGGTTTAATTTATTTTATTTATTCATCATCATCATTTTTTTTTTAAACCACTTTGTCCTTCACATACAAGGACTAAACTAATAAAAATTCCTATAGAGTGATAATACATGCATATTAATACCACCTATATGTGAGCAACGTACTTACAGTACTAAAAAATGTGTCAGGACAAGACAAAAGCTTTTCCTTTCTTTTTTTTTTTATATTTATTTATTATATATCTATATGTATTATTTTTTTTTTTATTATTATTATTATTTGCCATGGCTTATACACAGCCATATATATATAACCCATGCAATGAAATTTCCCATTGTTTCTACACGCAGTGATCATCCATATATATAAATACCTACCTATATATCTTACGAGAACAACTAGTCCAGTTTCCTTTTCTTCATTCTGTGTTAGTATATATATATTTTTATAGGTAATAGCAAAATGCAAATACCATTTTTTTTTTCAAGAATAACAGTATATATGTATTTACACACATTTGTATATAACAACACTTATCTCAGCAAAGTTTTTTTTTTTTCCTTATTCCACTTTGATATGCAGCAGCCCCCGATATATATATATATATATATATATATATATATAAACCAACTCAAGATTCCTCTTTTCTTCATATAAAGCAATGCACCCAACACACGTTTATACATATATATATATATATATATATAGATGTACAGTAAACTTTGGTTTTCTTTCCTTTGTATCTTTTTTTTTTCCAGACGTAGCAATATATATACATATATACATCAGCAACATCTTCCTCTAGTTTAGCAGCCATTTAACAGAGCATTACCTAACTAAAAAAAAATATCCAAAGCTTACGTTGGAACTTACTAAACTAGAAGAAGAAAAGCTAGAAGATTACCTCTGTTTTTTGAGCTTAAAACAGAGTGCACCCACACCCACACAGCTCCCACGCACTCTCTCTCTCGGACTCACTTTGTGCTTAGTGAAAGACTGAACTAATATAATGGAGGGTGGGGGACGAATGAGAACCAAGGAGCAACCCTTAAATAAGAAGATAAGGGTCCGGTCCGAGAAGTATGAATGAACCGAGGAGAAGGACCAGTGTGTAAAGGGTGTGGTTGAGGGCTCGAGACAATCTGGAAAAGCATGGGGGGTAGGGATTCGCTGACGTGGGAGGTATGGGTTCGTTGTTTTTCGCTGATCTACTGCTGTCTCTGCTTGCCGTGCTTCAGCTGATCTAAATAAAAGAATTAGACACTGTGTAGGTATTGATTTATATTGTTTGGGTCAATAAGAATACATGGGCTGGCTGAGACTAAAATATGGGGCGTGTAGGTGTTGTATATATGTATGTTTAGATAAAGGTTTGGCCCATGAAGGTTTATAATATAAGGAATTGGGCTTGCCCCACCCATCATAATATTAGATGAAGTGTTCTATACAATTTGAAGCACGTGACTAGCAAAGGAATGAGGTAGTGTGATAATTCATATGTGGCTATTAAAAGGGAAGAGTATGTAGGAAATTAGAAATTAATATTGTGTTACTTGGGAAATCCCCATTTGTTCCTCTATAAAACTTTATTTGCAATAATGTCCTCTATTTATTTAATTGCAATTATTATTAAAAATAAATCCTTATTTTCCTATAAAGATTTCTCCTTTTCGATTAATTTTCCTTAGGCCATATAATATTAATTCCATAATTTTTAGGCCTAAATTATCCCTTAATAATTTTAAGGAAGGAAAATTATCATATATAATTCTTTCATAATCATAATTAAATCCTAAATTTAAAAATTAGGATGTTACATATATACCGTGAGAACAAAATCTACAGATAAGCTAAATAAAGAGTAAAATTATATATTCATGTGAAAAGTTTAATGACGTGATTTGTAAATAAGATTAAAAAAATTCTCTCACTACCTTATATAATAGAAGCATATACTCCCTCTGATCCTTATTATAAGACACCAACTAACAAGTTTATTTGGTCCTTTTTATAAGACACTTGCTTGTTCCCAATAAGCATTAATTATTTGTTTCCATGTCTGCCTTTTATTAATAAGGATAGTGGGGAAGAGTAATAATTAATATAATATTAGAGTTTAATGCAATTAGTAAGAGTAATATTGGAAGTTACTTAAATTGTAGAGCAACTTTATTGACTTTAACTATTTTTATTGGTTTGTAAGATTTTTTAGTTGGTACCTTATAATAAAAATGAGAGAGAGTAACTCTTAAGTCTTAACTAGATTCTAAATATATAGTACGCAGATTGGTGATTCCATCTATCTTTAATTAACCAATCAAAACTTACTTGGAGTGATAGTAGGACACTTAATTGCCATATTATACCCATACAAGAGTGCAATGATTACAGGAACAAATATAAGAACTGTGTAAAAATAATCACTTAGCTACACCAAATTCAAATTGGAGACTGCAAAAAAAAATGATAATTTAAAACATATATAGGTATAGAGAGGGAGGCAATAGAAGGAAAAGAAATATAGATGGTACTTTCAACTCATAATTTTTGAATCACGTCTGAAAATCTGGTAAGGAAAAAAGTATTCCAAGTAAGCAAAAAGGAAAGAAGTAAGAACATACTTCAGAGTTGCTTCTGCACTTTCAACTGTCACTTTATCATCAGTAGCATCATGATGAGTTAGGCCTAGGTCGAAATACTTTATGTCCAGCTCAAGAAAGGGGAGAATGAGCTATAAAAAAGGATTAAATTTGTATTATAAGCAATTTAAATTGGAAAAAAAAAAAAAAAAAAAAAAAGAAGCTCTCTAATGATGCAAGAAGAATAAAGGTGATAAGAAATTACCTTAATTGACTTCCAAATTATAACTCGAGTCATTTCATCACCTGAAAAGCAGTTAGAAAACATGTCATGATGGAAGGTGAAGTTTGTTTAGACAAAGTAAGCATATTCACTATCTTTGAGGCAATGATAATAATTTAAACCAAGATTTTCAGTCTCCTATGATTTTGGCCGGTACATAAATATAACATTTAAACTTACGGGATAATTATATATGAAATCATTTGCACCAGGAAAACCAACAACTATAAGCATACTTTTTCAATATGAGGGCAAGAAGCACCTTGGCGTCTCATTAAGCTAGGCTCCTAAGTTGCAGGTTCTATGAATCATAGATTTCCAAAACTCATCTCCCATTCAATACAGCCTCCATTAGAATGTCCCCTTCTCTAGAACCACCTTTTTCTTGGAAAAAGGGGAACGGAGAAACACAATGGGGATTGGAAGATAAATATGTAGTTGATGATAGTAGTGGCTCTTTCTAAAATCTTTAGTCATATTCTAGTTTTCCATAAAAATTGAAGATGGATTTCCAGAAATATCACACTTCACAGTTCAGTCGGCAGGGAAGAAAAATGCGGCGTTCTAAATCCTCAATGTCATATAATAATTAAATTTCAATCTCCACAATTCAAAGTACGCACTGACGATTTCACACTATGCAAAGCATATATTTGATCTTCAAAACAAAGGAAGAAATACAAGATCAAACTCATCCCGAGCAACATTTCACGATAATTTAACTCAATCCAACACTCAATTTACAAAATGTCAACAGATCATATATTCTAAAGCAGACGGATAAGCCCATGAATCAATGACGCACGTTAATATATTCCGCAGAAGAACACATAAAAAGCAAAAATAAAATTAAAACCAAGAGAATCGGTAGGCTAGGCCCATAATATACTAAAAGCATGAAAATGATCTGAGTAAACAGACAGGTTGGTCCACAAAAAATATCAAGCACAGAGAAGAATATCTAAGTTAGAGAAATTCAGATTAAGCAACAGCGGTTTCAAAAATTCTTTAGAATCGGAGTGGAAGCAAACGAATTAGTAAGAGGAAGAAGGAGAAGCGTCATGTTCAAACTCACCGTCCATTTCGACGATAGGATTGGCGACCTTGATCTTCTCGAATCCCATTTTCTGAAGGTTCTCTGAGTTGAATCGGTGGGAAGGCAGAGAGAAGAGGATGTGGAAGTAGGTGTAGTTAAAAACGAAGAGAGCTGAGAAATGAGAAGAGCCGGATGAGAAAGGTGGCAAGAGGTAGCAGGGAACTCAAATACGTTTTCATCGGACCGCAGAGCCTTCAAGTACATTCGCCAAATTAAAGAAAAAACCCACATAATCATATTATGGCTAAAATATGCTCCACGTTTTACCAGAAGTATATTTTTTACTTTTTAATTTTATAAAATATATTTTTAATCTTATATTTCAACACAGTTAATATTAACCAAAAATACTAACGTAACAAGTTCAAGTAATGATTGTGCGGTGATAAAACATGTTTAAGTTTTTAATATAAAATATTTATATTATTATACTAAAATAAACTATAAATCATTGCAAATGAAATTGGGATTTTGACATTTAAATTATTCGAATAATATATCTAAATTATTAAACTAATTTTTCTTTTACCATTGAAGTTTTGATATTTACAGACTTCATTAGGATTTTAGATATTTTTTAATTTATAAATATTTAAAATTTAAAATTAATAACATTTAATTACACCATTATTACTTAGGTACATTGTCATCACTTGAATTTGTTACAATAAAGTTTTCCTTACAACATTAAGCGTGTTAGAATTATAAGAATAAAAGTATAATTTTTAAAATAAAAGAATCAAAAATATAACTCACGTAAACTTAAAGAATTTAAAGGTATATTTTAGTTTTATATTATACTTCAATTGTTTAAGGTAATTTAATCAGGATAATGAATAACCAATGGGCTTGGTTCGTGTAACGTGACGAACTAAAGTTTGAATCCTCACTTAGAAAAGCGTCTACATTTACTTTTATATATATATATATATATATATATATATTATCATGTCACTATTTTTCCCCCCACCATTTTCATTCTTCAACAACAACAACAATAATAAGCACTTATATACATCTTACGTATTGTTGGGCTCACCTTAGGTGCTTCTTATATGCTTGTCCCTCAGCAAATTTTTTTTTAAATTTTTTATATATTTTATTTTCTTAGATTAAATTATATATTGCTTTACGGAAAAAAAATTATTTGCACTCGGTATCTCAAATTAATTAGTTTTCAAGATCGGGTGTTACAGGACAAATATTTCTGAATACAGGATGGAAACTAATTAATTTGAGATACTATGTGCAAAAATAATTCCAGAAAGCAGCATATAATTTAATCAAAATAAATACAAAATATAAAAAAAAATTAATAAAAAAATGTGTTTATCCCTCTAATTAAAGGGACAAACATGTAAGAAGCACCTTCCCGTATTGCTACTGATTACCTTAAACTCGTTCTTGTCTTCACCTAAAAGAGCGTGGTTCATCTTCAGCTGATCAACAGCAATAATGGTCTTAGATTTTTCAGCTTATGACGTTATTTTTTTCAGTTTCTGTAGAAAAATGTTAAAATAGATGATCTGATAAATAATATAATATTAAATATAAATTTCTATGATTCTAATTTATCGATTATAATATATTTAATTAAGTATAAATATCCTCTTATCAAAGACAATCCTATCTAAGATACTGTCGCGAACTAAATGTTCCGCCTTCTAAAATTTCAGTTTTGACATGATTCACAAAGGCCTCGTCTGGAATAGCAGGCTTAAAAGCCCAAGGGGTGTGGTTCCGGTCATAGAATGAGAGACATGTGGTGGACAAGCTAGTGAGATGTTAATGTTCTCCGTTCAGCCGATGAGAATTGGTACAGATGGTAAGGAATGGGCTCAAGTCCCAAAAGGACGAGAGTTCGATTCCTCCGCCCGTGTGAGGCTCCTTTGGTAGGCGATCTCGTAAGTACTTCGTAAGTGCTCAAAGAGCTGGGGCCGTCGTGCCCAGGACTTGGTGGGGGATTGCCTAACCCACCTAAACTTTTTTTATATCAAAAAAAAAAAAAAAAAAGTTCTCCGTTCAGGTGATGATATTGTTTTAAAGTTCTCTTGGCATAGTTTTTGTTAATTTGTGATCATGGAAAAGAAAGTTACCTGAGGACCTTCCACGAAGAATACCAAATCTTGGTGCATCTCATACCTAGACAAAAGTATCAGAGATAGTTACGAATTTTTTTGAGAAAGGTAAAGCCAAGCCTTTTGTCTTGAATTATTAATTAGATACTAAAACAATACAAACACACCCCCCATTATTGCTTACAAGTAATATCTGGGTGGTTCAAAATTGCATCAGCTGCTGCGTTTGAGGGATCTCCACCAGTGTCTTCAGCACACACAACCTCAAGTTCGAAAGGAACATAATTAGATAGACACAATCTTAATTATTATTATTATTATTATAACAATGCAAAATCTCAAGCTCACTACGATACGGTCAGGCCTTCCTTCTCGATCCTGGTAAATTTTTAGCGGAATGTACGTTGCATATATAAGGCAATCTCAGCCTGCAAGTATAGTTTGAAGAATGACAATGATAACAACAACAACGATATAATAACAATAATAAACCAGCGGAAGTCGGCCCAAGTGGAATGGGCTTTGGTCGCTTAAATAAGAGGTCTCGGTTTCAAGCTCTTATGAATGCAAAAAACTTCCGTGGGAGAAATCCCCACTTCGGCGCCTGACAGAATCTCAAAGTGGTTGCACACTTTGCCACCATTTTACCAATGGAAGTTGGCCTAAGTGGAAGAGGCTTTGGTCGCTTAAGCAAGAGGTCTCGGTTTCGAGCCCTTGTGAATGTAAAAAACTTATCTGGGAGAGGTCTCCGCTTCGGCGCCTGACAGAACCTCGGAGTGATTGCACACTTTGCCACCATTTTGCCAATGAAGAGTTGCACAGTTGGCTAAGGCGTCGGCCTTCACCCTAAAAGGGAGGAGGTTCAATATCCATTTTGGTCGATGTGAGGCCCTCATCATTGGTGGGCGATCCGTAAGTGCCTGCTCCGTAAGTGCTCTCGAGCTGGAGGTATGCCCGACACAGTGGGGAATTGGTGTTTACCCCCACCTAAACTTTTTATTATAAAGAAAAAACAAAAATAATATTGTTTGTCTTAACATTTCGTCAAGTCATTCCAAAACTACATCGTTTTGGGAGTTAGGGTAATTAATAAAGGGTGTTTTGCTATTTTTGTTTTTGTATTTATTATATGAATTTTTACCAAAACATCTTTCATTAATTTCCCTAAATCCCAAAACGACGTGATTTTAGGGTTAGGGGAATTAACATTTTGGTATTTTTGTTTTTATGTTTATTATATGAATTTTACCGAAAGATTCTTCATTAATTCCCCTAACCCCAAAACTACGTCGTTTTGGGAGTTAAAGGAATTAATGAAGGGTGCTTTTTTTTTTTTTTTTTTTTGTATTTATTATATGAATTTTACCAAAACAACATTCATTAACCCCCAAAACGATGTAGTTTTAGGGTGACTTAACAAAATTTTATATCAAGTGATATAACAATCGATAAACCTATATATATATATATATATATATATATATATATATATATATATATATCTTATTCACTAACCAACCTTCTTAACTCTTCTTCCCTCATGTCGAACCACATAACAGTAACACCACTTACCAAACCTGAGCCGTTCTAAAACCCTCCCCAAAGGCATGCGGAATTCCTATATGTTCCCAAAAATAATAATAAAATGAATCACATTTTTATGATTACATGTTTTAACTATGATTTTCTAAAGAAAATAAATCAAAACTACCCAATTTTAAAGTTTTTTTAAATCATCAAAAAAGATGTAAAACTGCATGGAGAGTTTTTTTTTTTTCCTTTCCCCTGTGAGAGTTTCCCGGTGAGGTTCCCTGTGACCCTCTTTCTTCTCATTCCCTTTTCTTATTCCTCTCTTTAAGGTCGATGGTCGTTTCAAGAGAAGCTTTATTCGGGTAAGAGCACTCATTAACCTTTCAGAACTGTTGGTCTCTGGTTTCTGGGTACCCCGTGAAGGAAAGGACCCTGCTTCGGCCATAGTCCCGTACGAACGGCTTCAAAATTTCTGTTATGGTTGTGGTAGAATCGGTCATGAGGCAAAGGGGTGCAAGGAAAGCCATGCATTAGATGATCATGGAGACAACAATAAGGAGTATGGTAACTGGCTGAGTACCCCATGCTAAAAGCCTTTGATGATATTCTGATAGTGTTCAAGGAACGCTGGGTCGAGTCGTTATCGATGGAGAAGAAGCGTCCGGCAGCCGGAGCACGCATGAGCAAGCCATTAGTGATGGGAGATGATAGAAACGAAATGGCGAAAAACTCGATGTGGAATGGTACGAGGAATGATATTTTCTGAAAATGAATCTCTGGGCCATAATGATGGAGGCTTATATAAGGCAACAGATTAACCATTATAAACAGACTTTGTGTGGTTAATGAAAGTCCGTTCAGATTATTGACATGATATCAAAACCAGGTTGATACCAGGCAGTGGTGACAACAGCAGGACATGGCTACGAGCAGCAGACCCAGAAAATTATTGGAGGGGGCATCATTGATGGGGGGATTTGGGGTAGCGCCCCGAAAATTTTTTTTTAAGCAAAATTTTAAATGCATTAAAAAAATAAAAGAATATAAAGGGAAAAACAAGGCCAAAAGTATATTACAATAAAATAATTACAATGTCATTCTTCTATGCCTAATTTTTTTGGAATTCTATCATAATTGCCTCATTATCAAGGACCTATGAGGGATATATAAATTCAGGTGAAATTATCTTTTTGCCCTTGGTTTCTAGCAACTTCATCATATTTTCCAATTTCTAGCAACAATTTATCAATTACTTTCACAAGCACTAGAACTTGCCACTGCACAAAACAAAGGTCCTTATCATGTTTTATATCTTTATTTCTTTTTTGTTTTCTTTGGGAAGTATTCTTACCAATAACCAACAATTCTAACATGGTATTCATAAAAATTCTACTAGAAGAATCAAACAATTCATATATTGAGACTCCAGAGAAGTGGGACAATGTCAAGAAGCCTTCAGGTCCAACTGCTCAAAGTGTACGAAACTCTACCATGATTCTTGATGCAGGTACAACATTGGCTATGTTTTGCAAGATCCAATTAATCTAACTTAAATTGATAGAGCAAGTAATTAATGTATTTATTTTAGTAGGAGAATGTTTTATTTTATTTTCCTAAAACTTGATCCGTCCTATTTTCTGATTTCCACAAGCAATAGATCAATCAACTTCAAAAGCTCCAGAACCAATGACTTCATCAATACTGGAATCAAGTGCATATAGCGACAAGTGGTTGATTGACATTTCCAAACAAAACTTCCCATATTTTGAGGCTGGATTGAAGTGTTTTATTGGTTTAATACAAAGCGGCGTGTTGAGAACGGAAGGCATAGGAGGGACTTTTTCTTTTTTTTTTTTTTTTTTAAAAAAAAGTTAATTTCAAGGGGGCACGTGCCCCCTTCTTCAGTACGTGCGTCCACCTCTTGATTATAGCTGTCGTTTAGCCCCATCAAGAATTGGAAAAGCCGCTGTTCTTGGACAATCTTGCCATATTCCTGTGAGGTTCAACATTGACAGGAAGGAAGAGTGACTAGACTGTCAAAGTCTTCCCATAAGTGCAATACGCATGGTATGTCTCCAAATTGGGTAGTCACCGGAGCCAGTAAGGACGGAAGGAACAAGCATCGTAGCTTGGGTAACCAAGAGATGGAGAAAGAGTTGGTAATGGAAACTGAGATTGGCAGGATCGATCTAGTGAGATTCTTCAACCTCAAGATTATATTGAATGTGTATTGGAAATTTCTTTTTAACTCTAACATTATTTTTACATGGTTATCTATATAAAAGAAATAAAAAGATTATGATGGCGATAATTGTTAACAAAGTTATAATGCTACCAATGACTACCCAAAAGTTTGGATCAACCGTTGAGTATGCTTCTAGCAATATAATATGTATATACGCTTGTGTGATCAAAGACCTCTGTAGGAACAATAAGATATATATCACACCATCTATTTCATTCTCCAATTTTTTTTTTTTTTTTTACCAAAAATATTTCATTCTTCAATTACTTGATATTGGTTCAGATACAAGGCCAATATATTAAGGATCAATTGTATTGTTTCTCTTATATGGAGAGCAATACTACTGCTACCGCAAAGTTTTATCCCAATAAGTAGAATAAGTTATATGGATGGCATCATATGATATAATGCTCTCAACAACCAAATTTTTTTTCAAATGTATTATCCACAACAACAACAAGCCTAATCTCAATAAATGAGGTCAACTACATGAATCCCACAATAACATTGTCTTCTGTCAACAACCAAATCATCATCCACTAATAGATCCTATTTAGGTCTGAGCAAAAAAATAGATCCTATTTAGGGCCGTTTGGTACACGGAATTGGTAGGAAGGGAAAAAAAAAATAGCAAGTTCCTCTGTTTGGTACGCGTTTTAGACAAATCTTCCCGGGCCCACCAATCTTCCCTTATATATGGGAAGATCATATCCTACCAAAATTAATAAGATCTCAAGTTTCCACATCACTATTCACATTTTTTGACAAATTTACCCCTCAAATTTGAACTTGACGGGACGTTCGAACTTGAGGGGAAATTTTTTACACAAGTTCAACTTAATAAGAACATATTTTTGAAAAATATATTTTAGCAAAAAGAAAATATTTTTCTTTTTTATTTTGAATTAATTACTTTTAGGGGTAAAATAGACATTTCTTGATTTTTTACCAACTACTACCCTTTATTTTCTTCCTACGAAACAACTCATTTTCCCTCATCTTTCAAAATCTTCCTTTCTTTCCTCTAAGGACCCGTTTGGTAGAAAGAAAGTTAGAGAAGAAAGGGAAGATCCCAATCTTCCCATGGATTTTGGGTGTTTGGTGCAGATACGTGAAAGTCGGTCAAGATCTTCCGGTGAGGTCCAATCTTCCCATATTTGAGGGAAGGTGCTTTCCATCCGAAAATGGAGGGAAAGTTGCAATCTTCGAGGAAAGTGTTTTTTTGGATGATTTACCCCGAAATTCAAACTTGGGAAATTCAAACTAGGCGGAAAAGTTCGAACTTGGTGTGAAAGTTCAAACTGGGAGAATTTTTTTTTTTTTTTTTTTTCCACAAGTTTGAACTTAACAAAAATATATTTTAGTAAAAAAAATATTTTTCTTTTTTATTTTGAATTAATTTCTTTTAAGGGTAAAATAGACATTTCCTAATTCTTTACCAACTACCACCTCTTAATTTTCTTCCTACCAAACAACTCAAACCATCTTCCTTTATCTTTCAAATCTTCATTTCCTTTCCATTCCTTTCCTCCTCAAATTTTCTTTGTAACAAAGGGGGCCTTCCTTTCCCTTCTCAAATTTTCCCCGTACCAAACAGCCCTTAGTAACCATCATTAGTGTTCTTCTTGGCTTTCATCTTCCTCTTCTTTTAAAGCTACAAACCATAAATCCATTAGTGCCTCCATCAACCTTCTCATCAATTTGAGTAATTTTCAACTATTTTCAAACTTCAATATATACCACACCAACTTTTCATCATATAAAATCATTAGAAAGCCTATCTTTCCCATTTTTTTCCTACATGCCCACACACCCATCTTAGCAATATGAATATAAAATATAAAATAAAGTATAATATCTCCATGCTGTAAATAAAGTGGCTCATTTTTCCAAATTTGATGTATACTAAGCATCAAGCTAGTGCAAGTTCAATTCATAGATAGATGTTTGTCCAGAAAAGCTTTAGCAAGATTACTAAAGCTCACACTAACTGTTTCAGCATCTGCATATCTCTTGATAACATCCACAACTTCTGGCTTTAAAACCTCTTCCTTGTTGGATTCGTTACATAGATAGTAAAGAGCCCCAAGTGCATAATTTACCTGGAATCATGTGATAAGTACTTTTGGTTAACCATCACAGTTAATATCTGGAACTTGTATAAAAGTAAATTAACTTGTGACTTTTCAGCACCACTGAAGAAATTACTAGTAGTTCCCACAAGCAAGTTTAAGAATGAAAAAAGCTAATAATAAAGAGGCGAGACTTTGGTGACTGGGTTTCCATAACGAGCATCATCTAACATAATAAAGAAACAAAAAATGGACAACTAGACCAATTTTGCAGTGCTCCCTTAATTTATTTTCATTCTGAGTTTCAATTTTGCATCTTCCAACATAATAAAGTTGCTCTCTGATGTGCAAATGTCAAAAGAGGATTAGTTGTTAATAGCCGTTGGGAGTTGGTTAGGGTTAATGCTCTTGAGGTGTTGCCTATATAAGGCATATAACTCTTCATTGCATCTATGGTTTCCATGATGAATGAATAACCAGAGAAGTTCCAGTCTCTCTCTATTCTTCTCTATTCCTATCTCTTTCTTCTTCTTTTTCTACACTTCCTTCACACACTGTATATTCTGCGGTAAAATGCATAAAAGAGTTATTAAAAACTCTAAATGGAAAACAGATGTAACCAACAACAACAACAAAAAAATCTCTTTATTTTATGTCTTTTAGAGTTTTTTAAAAGGAGAGCCTTGTCCTCTGTTTCTTAATATCAAACAAATTAAAAATATTGTTCTACATACAGATTAATTTTTTTTTTTTTTAAATAAAAAAATGCATTGAGTTATGACAAAGTAAATTATATACAACATGCTTGAATATAATTTAAAGACGAGGAAATTGCATCACACAGCAATTAAGCAACCTGACCTAGCCTAGTTTATTATTTCATCTTCTCTACAGGGTGAATAGGTTATAACCATGAGCCAACATATTGAAATATAGTCAACAACTAAGTTACCACCCTTACAGTGTTCCTAACTGGGCTTGATAAACATTGAATGACAAGAGGAATCCCACCACACTGAGTTATAATATTTGAATTGGATGGATCTGCAAACAAAATTACCACTACTTTTAATCAAATAAATATATCAATTATCAGGTATAGACGCTGACATCACAAAAAGTGAAACTGCGCTTACCTGCACTAGCATTGCATATTCCCCCAATTCCAAATTCCACAAGCTTCTCATTGGGTTCAGTTATGCAGTCCAGAAAAAGTTCCAAAACATTGAGCTGCTAAAATATCACATTAAAAACAAAGTTACAAAGCCAACAATGGAGAGCAATGGTGATGTACTTCATAACATGGATATTTCTGGCAAGAAAAGGGGTTGTATCAAACCTGACGCAAGAAGTTATAATTGTAAGGATCATAGGCAAAGTTCGCCAAATTTGCCACTATTTTCTCCCTTGTCTCTGCAAATACAAGAAACATTGATATGCAGGGTTAGTCTGTCATGAGTCTCATTAAGTAGAAACCTACAATTTACAAACACTTGAAGCATTTATCCGTTCAGAGAACAGAGGAAGAGAGAATTTCTCTCTGCAATAGCTCAGTAGTGGCTCCATCCATTAATTTTAGGATTAGAATCAAGTGATTTATTATTAAACACTAGGCCTTGTTGGACTCTTGCAAGCTGCTTAGTTTGACATGACGCGTTAACAATACAACTCCTATCTCAAAGCAAGAACAAAAATTGTAAGAGTAACAATTTAAACATAATCTTTTCATCACATAGTAACAACATTTCAAATGCATGTAAGGAACTGTACAAAAGATAGAGACAAAAGAAATTACTGGGAAGAGGACAAGAACACACACTCATCAAGTTCACAGTGAATAACCGTGCTAGACCTCCTGTATATTCTAGATGACTTACGCATAGGTCAGAGGGAAAGGCATCAGGATGGCTTTGTACTTTTGTAGCTAACGTAGAAAGCAAGCCATGGACACATGGAGGATAGCATGGAAGGCTAATGGGACTTGGTTAGAGATTTTTGGGTATATATATCTAAGATTTGAGAGAGCAATTGTCAAGGAATTTAATTATGGAGTAGCTTTCAGAGATATCTAGTGCATCGAATGGTTAGGAGAAGCTTTCTATCTTTCTGCATTATTTCCTATTTCTTTGTTATGGTGTAAAGACAATAGTTTCACTCACAGTCATGTCAAACCATCAAGAGGGTATTTCATTCCTACCCAATGCCAAAATATCTAGGAGCATAGACAGGGAGTGTTGCTTTCATGGGGACAAAACATTCTGGGCGTGAGGAGCTCAAAATTGCAAAAATATATGGCAAATCTTAGTGAATTCAAGAAGACTATAATATAAACAAAAACAGCATAGAGTAACCCGTACCATCTTGAGTTGCACTCTGAAACTGAGTCACCAATTCCTGAAACAAAAATTTACTACTTTCAGGTTCCAAACATCAGAGGACTAAATTTAGATAGTTGGCCAGTCCTGAAGGAGATAGAACATAGAGCATATGTTTAACAAATCAAGGAGTCGATGATTCAATTTTCATACACACACGCATAAAAAATAAAAATCACGGTGTAGTGGATGAAACGAAATGTTTTATGATTAACTGGAAAGAAAGAAGAAAAAGTGCCTGGAGGTATTGCAGTCTTGGGGTTCCATATTTTCCAGCTCGCTCTTCTTGCCTCTGGTCATTGGTGAACATGTGCACTTTTCTCCTAGTCTAAAGAACAATGGAATCTTATTTTACTATGTTAAAAATGTAGAAAAAAAAAATTATACACAAAAGCAAGGAACTGGTGGGGGGGGGGGGGGGAATCACACACTTCTACTTCGTATTGATGAAAGTATTGTTTCCTTTTTACTATGAGAATGAGAGATTGTGAAAAGAAAATCAAGAGAGAGAAGGAAATACTTAGACCGACCCGTTACCCAGAGGAATTAACGATGTGCTGAAATGCTGAGTAGTAGCCACTCGTTGTCCTTGGAGCTTGTGCCTGCAGGAGTGGAGAGGGAAGAGGAAGAAGATGAGCCTGAACGGGTTTGACTGGCACTCAGATGGCGGACCAGAGCCACCGAATAATTTTAACGGATCATTAGGGCAGGAGCAGAGTACAGACCAGAAGGAGAAGAGGAACAGAAAAGCGGCACGAGTTCAACAAAGTTAAGAAAGGGGCGGCCTTCAAGAAGGAGAAGAAGATGACGATGCTCGAAGAATACGACAACTACCAGATTTCGATGGCGGCGACGGTGTAAAACAGGCCGAGGAGAGCTTCCGCGCGCGGGAGGGCAGCGTGGAAATGTGATTTTCCTCTCCGCATGCCTCCACAATTGTGGAGAAAAGAAAACGGGATTCGGCTTTCGTCCGATTCAGTATTCCTCCGCTGTGCTCCGCTGCAGTGAAAACGTCACCGTTTTGTGGCAAAAACACACTGTTCCTTCTTTTTTTTTTTTTTTTTTTTTTTTTTTTTGAAAAAAGTATTTACCATCCTGTTGTATTTTTTAAGTGCGTAAGTAAGATATTTAAATATTTTCAAGATCCTAAAATACGTCGGGATACTTGAAAAAATATTTCGCAGTCTTCGACCTGATTTAAGAAGATCTTCATGATATTATTTGGTATTGAAAAAATATTTCAAGCATTCGACTAACACTTCAAAATACTTCGTGATCTTTAAAAATTATCTTACGATCTTAAAAAAAGTAGTATTCACCATCTTGTAGTATTTTTTAAATACGAGTCAGTGTCCTGAAATATTTTTTTAGTACCATTCATTATCCTGTAGTATCTTTTTAGTCGAAAAAATATTTCGCAAGACCGACTAACTTAGAAGATACTACAAGATAATGAATGGTACTAAAGAAATATTTCAGGACATTAACCGTACTTAAAAAATACAGCACGATAGTAAATACTATTTTTCAAAAAAAAAAACAAAAAAAGAAGGGACAGTGTGTTTTTGCCACAAAACGGTGTCGTTTTCACTGCAACAGAGCGCAGCGGAGGAATAAAGAATCAGACGAAAGCCGAATCCAAACAGGATTATTCATAACTATCTCTCCATTTTCTCAATATATTTATTGGTTTTGAGATTTTAATTTTATTATAATATCACCTAAGTACTTAATATAATATCTAGTAAATTTTTTAAAGAGATTAATAAAATTAAATAAATTATTATAAAGTATTCATATTTTTTTTATACTACCTTATTTTATTTAACTTATAAACTGACATATATAATTAAATTAGACAGGAGATATATTCTATAATTAATTGATTTACTTAATTTTATTAATCTATTAAAAAAAATCAATTGGGTCCTATATTAAGATGGGAGAATCCAAAAAAGAAGCTTGAAATAAGAAAAACTTATATAAGACTAGTAAACCTAACAAATCTTAAATTGGGTCAATGACTTAATATAGAATATTTGATGGTTATTTTTCAATTATACCCCTATTTCATAATCTAAAAAAAAAAAAGAGGAAAGGAGGATTTCATTATTAAGTGAATAATCTCCCTGGTTTCTTTAATTCCCAGATTTTAGATAAAGAATCAGAATGTAGCTATCAAATTTAAGCATTTTGACCGATCGGACTTTGACCCCCAAAAAAAAAAAGCATTCAGATTTCCCCTTCGGAGAGCCAGAGATGTGCAGAAGAAAAATCCTGTCCTTTTCTCTTGCCTTTTTTTCGTTCCAATCTTGCAGAAGATCAACGACTGAGTGGAGTTTGATCATGAGGTTCTTCATGTTAGAGAAGAAACCAGGGTGAAGTTAATGCTGAGAAAAATAGATTTCTGGTTATATTTCTTTGTCTACTTCTTTGGAGTAATACTGGGTTCGATATATCTGAACAACCTGGGGCTAATTGTTGAATCCAGAGGCTCTTTGCTTCATCTCAGGTGTCCGTATCTTCATCTTTTGGGTTCGTTTGCAGTCTCACGAGAAAAGAGGAAAGGGATTAACGAGTGAAGATTTAGCGTTTTTTGCCGATTTTCTAACGAGTTGTCGAGGGCTATGAATTTTCTATCTTTAGGGTTTTTACGTGGCGCGTAAACAATATTGTTCTGTCTGAAATTTTACTTCTTTTTTTTTTTAATAATTAAGGGATATAAAGGTAATCTAGCCCAAATTCTAAATCCCTAATTGTGTCATATAACCTAATTAATAATTTGTTAAGTTTAATAACTCAAATTAGAATTTGGGTAATTTAACCATCTTTATATAAGATTTTCCCTATTAAGATCCGATGGGAGTATTAAATATAGAAATATATATAAATAAAGTTCTCAGCTTGGGTTTCCATGGCGTAGAGGACCCAAGTTCAATTATTGGCACATGCCCCTAATAATGGTGATTTTTTTTACCATGCTGATAACAGTAAATTTAAACTATTAATATCATATCTAAATTATTTTTTGTTATTTAAGATTATAAAATATTAAATCTCTTGGAAGTTGATCCAATTATAAGAGAGTAAATAGAGAAGAAAATCAATGAAGACATCTATCTCCCAAATATAATTTTAGTAATATATCATCTATGTATTATAGATTAAGAACAAAATTAGTTTTATTAGATTACTTTAAGTTTTAAACTTTTAATATCATTTATATATATAGCTGTGTGTGTGGGGAAAAACATGTTTTGATGAAAATATTAACCTAGAAATTTAGGCAAAAATACATCTCTAATCGTTTAACTTTATATAAGATTTCATTTTTATTCTTTGATTTAAAAAGTTTCTTTTCTATCCTTAAGCTCTAAAGTTGTTGGCAAAAAAAATGTTGAGGATGAAACTGAAGGTGCTAAATCACCAAGAGGGGAATGAATTGGAGATTTCAAAAACTTTTTTCGAAAGGCTCTATTTTTTTCAAAGCAATAAAAAAAGAGGTTAACAGAGTGAATAGAAGAATAGAAAGACACAGCAATTTATACTAGTTGGCCCAACTCCTCGACCTACGTCCAAGGTCCCAGGACTCTCTGGGATTTCCACTATCACAATTGATTACACACTTTGTACTCAAGAGTAATTCTCTCACTAGAACTTACTCCCCCTTACAAGTTGTAATCAATGAACTCAATCACCAAATCCCAGGACTTGTGATTCTTTACAATAAATGATTTAGATAAAAACTCTCTAAGAGTAGATAAAGATAAACACTTTGAAGCTTTGTATATCAAAAGATACAATACAAGTGAAAAACCGAAAGTATGAGTGTAAGACTTAAATGCAATTTGTTTTCGGCAGATGTGTTAGTTGAGAAGACTTGAATCTTTCTATTTATACTAAGAGAGCATTAAATGACTATTGTAATCTTCAATATAACTGTTGCCTTCATTAGACAAAGTTCTGATTAAACTTTGGTCTTCTTCTCTCTCTAATCTTCACTTAATCCAGCTGTACAGAAGTTTAGAGTTGACTTCTAGCAAATTAATCCATTGGAATAGCAAATTTCTTGGATGTGGAAAACATTCTTTAATCCTTTGCAAGGCGTGTGCAGACGGATTACCCAAAAGTGTGCAACTTTCTGAGTTTTGCATTTAATGTACTGACATCACTTTTATTTTTGCTTTAAACCTTCAATAAACTTTCTCTATTTTATCTGAAACTCACCAACAAGGTAGTTAAACATATCTAGGAACATTAGAGAATAATGATAGGAAGTATTAAGATCAAACAAGAAGGTTTTACAAGTTCGTCAAATTTGAATTTCAGAATCAGCGATGTAAACTCGAGTTTGGTTTATCAAAACTCGAGTTTTGGACTTTGGCATGTAAGAGCAATTTAAGTCCAAAACAACTAAACTGGAGGTTTTCATCCAAAACCGGAGGTTTTCAACTCATTGAAAACTGCAATGCTCTCGGGTTGGCCAAAACTCGAGTTTCCAAATCAAGAACTTGAGTTTCCTCCATCCAGTGAGGAAAGACGCGATTTTGAGTTTTGGAGCATATTTTGAGTGAAATATAAACTCGAGTCTATTAGTGAGTAGCCTCGAGTTTGTCACTGTTTATGTCAACAATCGTTTTAACTCTCAAAACACAAACCTAGGAGGTTTCAGTGCAAACTCTAGATTTTCTTAAGTTAAAAACATTTTGCTCTCGTAAGACGCAAACTCGAGTTTGACAACTTAAACTCGAGTTTTCTCAACTTAGGAAACTTTTGGAAAAACTTTGTAAAACTCTCGGCCTTACGCAAACTAGAGGTTTAAAGAAGCAGTCTCGAGTTTGCTTAATTATAAAACAATGAAAGCTCTCGGCCAAGCTCAAACTCGAGTTTGTCAACTACAAACTCGAGTTTACATGTTTGTAAACTCTTAAAGATTTTCAAAGCAATGGAAAAACTTTATTCAAAGAGAAGTAGTGTCGAGTTTATGAAAATCTCTCAATTTGAACATTCTTCCCGCCAAAGGCAAACTCAAGTTCGTTTCCACAAACTCGAGTTTACATATTATGTAAACTCTTTGAACTCTTCTCTGGAAGTTCCAAACTTGGGGTTTAGAAACTGTAGTCTCGAATTAAAAAATGCAAACTGGCAAGTTTAGTCCTCTGTCAGTGGCAAACTCGAGTTGGCTAATCTAGCCTCGAGTTTGGCGCCGTAATATTTTTAGTTGAAATCAACAAGTTTTAGCAATCATTCACTTATCCAAAAACATTCATTCATATTTACAATTGTCAGTTATCATCAAAACATATAGAGAACTAACAAAAACTTTAGATATTGACATATTAAGTTTAATTTTCAAAAATAATAACGATTGAAATAGAAACTATCATTTGAAACTAACCAGTGTTAAGACTAGATAATTGAAAAATATTTTCTAAATTTAAGGAATTAAATTAAAAATTTATATAGAATTATAGGACTAAGAATATAGTTTGGTCATATTTTTAAAATAACAATCACTTATCGGTTAAAAAATTTGTGTATTTGCCCTCCTTCCTAAAATCTCAGTCAATTCAGATTAAGACGAGCTGTGGCACACGAGTGTTAGTTACACTTACAGGTATATTATTTGAAAGTTGGAATCATAAAAAATCTGATGGACAATAAAATTAGATGGAAATTACTTTAAAAAATTGTTAATTTTAATTGACAAAGATTGTTTTATTTGTTATGTGATAAGAGTAAAGGTGAATGCAACTTTTTGTTAATATAAAAAATCATCATACAAATATATGTATAATGAAATTTAAGTCACACTGTTCATAAACTTACAAATCACAAACCATGCAACACATCTCGGGCTAGTGCAAGCCCGAGGCTTACAATATAAGCAACAAAAATGATGAACAAAGCTATGTATTTAAACATCATCGACAAAAAGTTTCTCTCTTATTTTCTTTTTCTATTAAACTCAAGACAAAAAATACATCAAGAGGCCATAGCATTCATTATCCAGTTTGATCCTTTCGTCTTTGATACCAAGGATAGTTCAGAGGTCTTTGGGACCATTGATTTCCTGCACATAATAATTCATATTTTAGAGGTATTTTTTAAGCCAACATTATTAGAGGTACTTAAAATGATAAGCTCATGCAAAGACCTAACGAGCAAGCTCCATATAGATAGTGGAATACCTTGTTTTCAATTTGGGCTCCATCAGGTATTTCCAGCTTCTCACCAGCTTTTGCAACAATACTGACTTTGCCCTTTTGGCACCAACAGAACAAGAAGCGTCAGAAAGCAAATAGAAAAGAAATTCAAAAATGAACGAAGAAAGAAAGAAACATACAAAATCTAATGTAAATGAGATAATAACTTCTCAATAGTCAGAATAATGATTGGTATGATCACCCTATTCAATGCGCTCGCTTGGTGAGATTCACAATGAACTTGTTTGTAGCCATGAGTATTTTTTTAGCCACAAGTATAAAGATATACTAACATTTCTAAATGAATGCGAATTATAAGGGGAAGGTTCAACATTATTTTTCTTTCTCACACCAAAAACTAACCAAAATCTTATTAATTATATTATTATATTAATAGTTTCCATTTAAGAAAAAAATTTCAAACATGTTGAGTTCTGAAACTAAGAATTCTTAGTTTTGTTATTGATTTGTCTTGCCGCTTTGATTGCGAAATAACCAGGATCGGGGTCTAAGCATCGTTGCTTATAATAACAACGATTTTTTTAAGAATATTTCACGAAAAGAAAAGTAGTTAATATGTGATATAATAGGCCTGAATAAGATAGATGATGAATATGTATATGCAGATTCTTATATCTCAATCCTAAGTATTAGATATAACATATCAGTTGTAACTAGGACACGTGAGTATACACGTGGCATCATCTCGAACCGATAGAGTTACACGGTGTGCTCTATATAGTGTGTTCTGTTCTCATTGTAAACTGACTTTTAGTCCAGAGCAATATATTTCTGTCCTCTCTCTCTCGTCTAAACTCTGGGTTTTGGCATGGTATCAGAGCCGGTATCCACGGCCTGACTCCGATCGCTGAACATCCGAGTAACATTAGCAGCAAAGACTGATCTCCGATCTGGATTGATATGTTTTTGTGCAATAATGTCCATTTCAAGCTCTGTTGCTGTTGATGGCGGATCTAGATCTACACCTTCGCTTTCGATTGGCAGTGCGTCTCAACGAGGTTTCTCTAATAAGAAGATCACGCTTCGACTAGATGATCATAATTTCCTCCTCTGGAAACAGCAAGTATACCTGATGGTTAAACAACATCGTCTTCATCGCTTTCTTGACGGCGCGATGCCTGCTCCTCCACCAACGATTCGAGCTGTTTCTGGTGAGTTAGTTACTAATCCTGATTTTGAAGAGTTTGAGTCACTTGATTCTGCTTTAGCATCGTGGCTCCTAGCCTCGGTTGCTCCTTCCATTTTACCTGAGCTTGTCGGCTTAGAGACTACTGCACAGATTTGGGGCAAACTGAACAAGTTATACTCCTCTAAATCTGATTCCAAAATTCTTCTCTACAAAAATCAGCTAAGTAACCAGAAGAAAGGAACACTGCGTATCCGTGAATATTTGGCTAATATTAAATCGTTGTGTGATCATCTTGCTATGTTAGGTGATAAGGTTTCTGAGTCTAATCAGATTTCATATATTCTCAATGGCCTTACGTCTGAATTTGAAGCAGTGATTACTGTGATTAATGCTGCTAGACCTCCGTTTGATCTTGATACAGTTAGTAACATGCTTGTCGATACTGAGACTCGTCAGCAAACTTTGGTTGCTAACAGTTTTTCAGCTCAAGCACATCATATGTCCTACCTCTCTGCTGAGGATGATGAAGCTGATGCTTACGCGTTCTATTCTCACGCACCTTTTGCCTCTGCTGTTAGAGGTAATCGTCCTCCTCAACAATCATTTCGTGGAGGCGGACGGTATATTCGAGGTCGTGGTGGTCGTTCTTTTCAGAATCGTCCTCAGTGTCAACTCTGCACTAAGGTTGGTCATACTGCTCGCACTTGCTACTACAGGTATGATAATGTTTACACCACTCCTCAATCGTCTGATATGTCTACTGCTTACTATACTACTGCTGGTTCCTCTTCTGTTCCTTCTCCACACATCTCTGCTTCAGCTCCTATTCCCATTCCTTCTGCTGATCAGACCTTTCCTACTTTGTCTGTATCCACCACATCTGCGCTTGCACCTGCAACGTCACTGGCTAATTCGACACCATCTGTGTCTAATACAACTCCTGCTCTAGCTCAGGTTATATTGCCACTCCTTCATCTCGTGGATCGACTCGGCATGGTATTTTGACTCGGGTGCCACTCAACATATTACTTATGATCCTACTAACTTGAATTCTCTCGGCTCGAGGGGACTTCTCATGGTTACGTTCGTGGTCAAGCCTTGGTGATGCGGCTGACATTTCTCACATTGGTGAGTCTCGTATTTCCTCTTCTGCCAGTCATTTTCATATGAACAGAGTCTTATGTGTCCCTCGCATGCAAAAGAACTTGGTTTCTATAGCAAAATTTACTAAAGAAAACAACGTGTCTGTTGAGTTCTTTCCTCATGGTAGTATTGTGAAGGATTTGCAGACGAGACATATCCTTATGCATGAGCCTGAAGTGTCCGGGTTATATCCTGCTATTGACTACAGTTCAAGCTCCTCCAACCCTTCTGTTCCTACTGCAGCGTATTCTACTGTGGTTGCTACTGATTTGTCCTTATGGCACTGTCGTTTGGGTCATTCGTCCATAGATACTGTTAAGCTTGTTCTCAAAACCAATGCTATTTCTTGTAATTCCAGTTCTGCTGTTCCTATGTGTTCTGCTTGCAAATTAGGGAAGAGTCATAAACTTCCTTTTTCTCCTTCTACTACAGTGTATCAGCATCCTCTGGAATTAATAATAATGGATATTTGGGGTCCTGCTCCCCTTGTTTCTCATGGTTTTGTCTACTACATAGCGTTTGTTGATGCTTACACACATTTCACTTGGTTGTACTTACTACGTACTAAATCAGAAGCATTACACAAATTTAAAGAGTTTAAAAGCTTGGTTGAAAACAAGTTTAATCAGAAAATCAAGGTTTGTTCAAAGTGACAATGGGGTTGAATTTTACCGTTTTCAAACCTTTTACGCGAGACTTAGGCATTGAGCAACGGCTCTCGTGCCCTTACACTTCCGAGCAAAATGGCCTTGTGGAACGAAGGCATCGTAGTATTGTTGAGACTGGTTTGACCTTACTTGCTCATGCTTCTCTCTCTCTTTACTATTGGCCTGATGCTTTTCTTTCAGCAGTATTTCTGCTTAATCGGTTGCCTTCTAAGGTCATCAATAACATGTCTCCCTATGAAAAGCTTTATGGTTTCCAGCCTGATTATTCGTTACTCAAAGTGTTTGGTTGTGAGTGCTTTCCTTATACACGGCCATTTCAATCTCACAAATTAAATTTCAGGTCTACTGCTTGTATATTTCTGGGGTACAACAGTCAACACAGAGGCTACAAGTGTCTTGACTTAAAAACAGGCAGAGTATATGTCTCTCGACATGTTCAGTTTAATGAACAGGTTATTCCTGGGGGGACACAATTCAGTGTGAAAGGATCAGCCAATGATACAGCTGTTATACCATCTTCATCCCTTATGGTACCGTCTACTTCTGTTCAGACTATTCCTGGGGATTCAGTCATTTCAGATTTTGCTCCCAGTGTATCTTCTCAGCATGTATCTCCTACCTCTTCCTCCCAATCTATTGAGGATTCTAATTCCAGTTCCTCTACTCATGATGATATCAATACTCATCCTATGTTAACCAGGTCAAAGGTGGTATTTTCAAACCTCGGGTGTTTCTTACCTTTGATGACACTACTTGTCCGCCCACTATTGCCGATGCATTAGCAGATCCTCTTTAGAAGCAAAAAGCGGCTCAAGATGAGTTTGATGCCCTAGTCAAATTTGGCACATGGGATATGGTTTCTCCACCTTGTGATAGGCGTATTATTGGTTGCAAATGGATATTTAAAGTTAAGACACATGCTGATGGTACTCTAGCCAGGAGGAAGGGCCGTCTAGTGGCCAAAGGTTTCTCACAAGAAACTGGAGCAGATTACAATGAGATGTTTAGTCCTGTTATCAAGGCTGCCACGGTTAGAATTCTTATAACTTTAGCCATTACAAATCATTGGAAATTGCATCAAGTTGATTTCAATAATGCATTTCGAATGGTGACCTCTCGAGGATATCTTTATGGATCCTCCACCTGGTTTTGAACACCTCTTTGTTGATACTCATGGTAATTCTCTTGTTTGTAAACTTAAAAAGGCACTTTATGGGCTCAAACAAGCTCCGCGAGCTTGGTTTCGTAAATTGCAGGATTGCTTATGCAGTCTTGGCTTTCGTCCATCTAAGGCTGATCCATGCTTGTTCATCTGTATTGATTCACAAGCTACCATCTATCTTATCATATATGTGGATGATCTTATTATTACTGGGACTAGTGAGACTAGTGTTAAACAACTGATTGATCTTATGAGTGGCATGTTCTCCTTAAAAGTTCTTGGTGAATTGTCTTATTTCTTGGGTATTGAATTTTATTCATCACCTTCTGGGATGTTTTTGTCTCAGCACAAATATATAATCCAATTACTTGGCGATGTGGGGTTCGGGTCGCTAATTCGGCCTCCACTCCTATGGCCACTAATGTGCATCTTACATCTGTCTCTGGTGATTATTTTCCTAACCCAAAATTGTATCGTAGTGTTCTGGGCAAACTTCAATATTTGTGCTATACTAGACCCGATATTGCCTTTACGGTTAATAAACTTAGTCAATATCTTCATGAGCCTCGTCTTCCTCACTGGTGTTGTGTCAAGAGGTTACTTCGCTATTTAGCTGGTACAATCACTTATGGTATTCTTCTCAAACCAACATCACAATTCAGAGTTCAGTCGTTTGCTGATGCAGATTGGGGTGTTGATCGTGATGACAGGAGGTCAGTCAGTGGTTTCTGCACCTTCCTTGGTCCAAATCCAATTACATGGGCATCTCGTAAGCAACCCATTGTCTCTTGGTGTACCACTAAAGCGGAATATCGATCGTCATTCGATGCGTCTTTGTCAAGAGGTTATGTGGGTCATGGCTCTTCTTCACGAAATGACAGTCTCGTGATCACTCCACCTTTAATATGGTGTGATAACTCTGGTGTTGTTGCTCTTGCTGCCAATCATGTGCTACACTCAAAATCTAAGCATGTTGAGCTTGATTTACATTTTATTAGAGAAAAGGTTGCTGCAGGTTTGCTTCAAGTGGGTTATGTCCCCTCTACTGAACAGGTGGCTGATGTGCTCACCAAGCCTCTTCCTTATGGGATGTTTGATCATCTGCGCACACGCCTCAACATTATCAGCAAAGAAGATAGTATCAATTGTGTCTGGTTTGATTTTGAGGATGATGACTATTTCCTTGATGATTCTGTTGCTGATTGTATTTTTCTTGATTGTAACAGTCTCATTCCTTCTGCTTTATCTGTTTGATCTGAGTCACTTCAGTGTGGCAGAGGGAATATTAGATATAACAGATCAGTTGTAACTAGGACACGTGAGTATACACGTGGCATCATCTGAACCGATAGAGTTACACAGTGTGCTCTATATAGTGTGTTCTGTTCTCATTGTAAACTGACTTTCAGTCCAGAGCAATATATTTCTGTTCTCTCTCTCTCTCGTCTAAACTCTGGGTTTTGGCACTAAGTCTCGTGTTTCCCCTTGATGCAGTTTGGGCCAACTTGGATACAGTAATTATGCAAATGGATATAATTAATTTCATGGGCTAGTTAAAAAAAAGGAAAACTTTCCCAGAAACAAATCAAGGTACTTTGGGTTGATGATGACAGATACTTGTGATCATTTTTATTTACTTCAGTCCCGGTTAGTGAATTTTTAGTATTTGTCAGACCTTAGCATTCAGCACACTACCCATTCATATACCCACCCCTCCAATAACAATCGGGTTATTCTTGATCAGCCATCAAAACTGAAGTCGAAACTACCTTTTTTCAATTGAATGCAAATAGTGCCAGAGAGCTGGATGACAAACTCAAGCAATATAAGCATGATACTAGTATTAAATATTTTACCTAAGCACAATTTTATGTGTTATCCTTTTGTTTGGTAGTGTAATCTTTTGACCCTTTTAATGAAAAGAATCCTACACTGTAATCTTTAGAATTATTGTCGAAAATAAGAGATTCAAAATAATTGGATTAAATCATATACCTTGAGGGTAACACCAGCTCCAAACCATACATCACCGGCCACTTTAAGACTCTCAAGCTCAACAATGCTGGGAATTGACTTGAAACGATTCAAGAAGTCGCCAACCTGTTCAAGAGGGTGCGAAAATCAGCATTACTCTCACCATCTAATGCAGGATAATCAGAAATGTAAATCTTGACCTTCTTAAATTCTGGTCCTAATTCAACAGCAGGGTTTGCCGGATTTGTTCTTGCTGAATTACGGATGACAGAGCCATCTTGCAAAGTGTAAAGGTCCGACTGCAAAACAAGAGAACTGGTTATGTCTGGCAATACATCAAATCCATATCCAAAATTCATTCCTTCTGTCAGAAAAGTTTATAACCTGGACTAGAAGCAAATCAGAAGTTGCCTTCACTGGAAGGAACCGGGATCGAGGCACATTGGTTCCAATAGCATTGTCAAAGAACTGGCATAAAAGATGAAAGTAAGAGACAAGAAGCTAAGTTTCATCATCAAGAACATTTCAAGTAACATGTAAAAACAACATTGAGTACCCTTATTGCTGCACCAGCTGCAGTTTCCAGCTGAAGAACTTTTACTCCATCAACCTCCTAAAATCCTCACAATTTTGTCAGAGATTTTCCAACAATGTTCCAAAAGTCTAGATGCAAGCTAAGAAAAGTGACTATCGTAGAAGATCAATCCTCACCTTTGGGTTGGGAATAATTTCCATATTAAGAGCATCGGCTTCAACAAGCCTTTTAATTGCATTCAAGTTCACCCACCTGAAGAACACCTTATTAGTTGAGCCATATAACCAACAACAATAGTTAGCCAGTAAAACTTACAAATTATTTGTGTTGAAAATTTTGAACTTCTCTATTGACTTGAATTCATTGACCTGTGCAAAATCCAGCATAATGGGTCAATGGCATAATCATACTCTCCATCTAGATGTCAAGGTTTGTATCATTATTTACAGCCATGTTCTAACTACTACAATTTATGTCAAATATTGATAATTTCAGGCTTATACCAAGCATCAACTTGGGCAAGGCGATCTAGATAGAAAGAAGAAAGTGGGAAGATAGAAAAGCTTCTCCATTTGTTCATCCTATTGTCCTAATCCGAAAATTTATTATTTAAGCTTGTTAGGTCTAATAACTTGGCACAGAATTGTAAAAGCTCTTTTTCTAATAAAGAACTATTCCCCTTCCAGATTTTCCACTCTCATTCCCATTGTAGAAGTCATAATCTGGCAGTATAGGATAACCTCTATATCATCAATGAGAACACTGGACACATTTTGATTTGTAGGGAAATATGGTTCAAATGCATGTTTATTTCATCTGAGAAGAGGGAGTACAAACACAAAGGATGAGCCTAGGTAATTATGGCTTATTGAAGGCCTATCAACATAGCCTAGCCTCTACCACCTATCACAGAAGAAGCTTCATTTGCTTCTAGCAGACTCCATATATAACATACAATACAGTCTATAATATCTTCTATTATCCTATTCTAGCATGATTAAAGGAATTTAACAGTTCATATCACCAATGTTTATCAACTGCTTTTGTAGGGAAATATGCCTAGAGATTGGACCTATGTTTGCAGAGCATAAACCTTTTGCATCTATTTTAATATAAAGGGCTTTCCTGGTAGAACGAACATTAGTTACAAAAGTGCAAGCTAACATATGGGTAAAAGAAAAAATCAATGCCCAGAAATTCCTCTTATGATATGTAATATTTTCAATTGTCAAAATTTTTCACTGAAGAAATATTATTTCAATGAAAATGATCAGAAATCATGCTTAATAATATTTTCTTCCCTTATTTTGAATCATTAGAGTTTAACCATAAATGTGAACTTTCCTCTCACGCATGCATTTGAGTTTTAATGAAAAAGTGTTACTGAAAGAATGAAATATACAATGGAGGAGGATAAGGTGCCCTCTACTCAAGTACTGATAACCCATAGCAACAATTCAAGCTAGAGGCAATGGCTGCGCCAAAGAATATAATTATTTAAAGCAAATCATGATCTTCATAACTTCATTATAGAGCAATTAGAACTCCTGACTACACTAGTAAAGGGGTAGGTTGTGTTATAAAAGATCTAACGGAGAACAAGAGAGATTGAGAAGCTTACATGTTCATTTGGGACTTGTGCAATTTCCAGGAGCTGCATTAAACACATTCAAACATAACTGTCACTTAATGCCAACAATCTTTCTCTGGATTTTAATTGATCCTAGTTTTCTTGTAATTGCTCCCGAGGAACAGAAATCAAATAGAGGAGGGACAAACCAATTGTTAAATTGTGGATGACATGTATATGCGAGTGATAATTGTAGAAGGCATACATTACATCAAAGTAAATGGTCATAGGAAGGTTAAGGCATATTTTGACGAGTCCAGAACTGTTAGGTACAACAACAGATAAAAATGTAGAGAAATGAAATATAAACAGATTCATGCCTGAACCCTTCCTTCGTAAGAGATTAAAGTGCCACCCTTCACATCAGCCAATGTTTTGGGAGTCACCTGTACAATAACAAGCCCCAAAAACCATATAGAAATGACAAGGCTGTATATTTAAGGAAAGTAACAACTTGACAACAACCATTTTTCTTACCTCCATACAGTATTCGTTCTTTTTCTGGACCAAGTGATTCAAGATTTCTAAATTACCCAGTCAAGGGTACTGATAAAAATGACAGAAATACCTTATGTGTTAATAACAAGTATAGCCACAGATAATAGAAAAACAAGGAATCAATAAAAAACCAAAATGAGGATACTTAAGTCGACTATAGCACCCAAGTTATCTGAATTGGCAACAAATACGTACTCCTTACCCTATAACAGAACAAAAAAGAAAATGAAGGATCCATGAAACTGCAGTGACGATGATGGCTATGAAATAACTAAAGGCAAAGTGCAACTACAAATAGGGTTCTGGTGCCAACCTGTGATAACAGGGCATCAAGTTTTCCACTGTTCAATAATGACGGAAAGACATCCCCATGGCCAGGAGGGTACCTACGCATGATTGTGTTGCTCATAAGAAAACTAGGAAGTGAATTCCGTTTAGATAGATGCAGTAAATAATCCATCTACTATTTCATAGATGCCACTTCAGCAAAGATTAAACAGAGAAATTTCTAGTAGTATCGCAGTCGTTAAATTCAATGCAGTAACCCTGTGAAGGCAATATTCAAAATATAGTCATACCATCCATCCTTGCCGGTCTTCCCTTTCGATGGCAATGGCAAGTAGTCATCAACAACCAATCGCGGATATTGGCTCTGCATAAATTTGAGGGACGCAGCAAAGAAACAAGAGCTCAGAGTCCAGAAACTCCAGAAGATATTACAATTCAGAGTTTGAAAAAAAAAATTGTTATTATTACGAACCTGATTAAAAGTATGGATTTCGATATTTGAGCTTTTATATTTATCCACAATCTACAAATAGGAAAATTGTTAGTTTACAAGTGAACTCGGCCTATAATTCTACCCAGCAAGGAGGATTAACAATGCAAATCATGTACCTTTAGCGTATCATCATGAGTGTTGAAGGAGTTCATTAAAAGCAAAGGAACGTTGCTTCCGTATTTGGAATTGAGATTCTAAAATAATACCCAAGTTATCAGTAAAAAGTTCACACAGGAGAAACAGAAAAAATGTCGATCAAAGAAGGGAACAAAAGATAACCTCAATTTGTTTCACAATCAAATCAAGAAATGTCAATCCATCTCGAACTTCAATGACTGATCTGAAATATATTCATACAGAAGTTATGACTCAGATAAAGGCCATCTCAAATGCCAACCGCAGAGAAATCATATCTCATCAAACTAATATATCTTGCAGGAAGATTTCCCCTCAAGTCCAAGATATTGATTTTATTTTCTTTTGTCCAAAGTGTCATGTATACGCTCATAAATATTTCAACACTTCTTTTTCTGGAGCCTTGCAGTGGAGAATGCAGGCTGTATGCTTTCATTTAGGCCATAGGACAGCGCAAATAACCAGGTTGTGAATTTAAAGCGTTTAGGGCTCTGATTTGCTTTCTTTTCATTTTGATAATAAGGAATCTAAAGAAATAAACACAAGGCGTGACAAAGTTGTAGGAAACATTGGTCAAATATAGTGAGGGAATCAGCACTATCAAAAATTTTAAAATCGGATTAGCCTTAGCAAACCGACATTGACTCTACTAAAGCTTCCCGCCATCAATCCATTCACAGGGGAAATAAAATATTATCAAACTTCATACTTTGGACCAGTACAACCCATAGTTGTGCCCAAGCCTCCATTAAGCTTCAGCACGGCAAGCTTGTCCAAGAGATTCTTTATCTCCGAAGGATCTGCACAAAGTTTGGTACTCATCCATAATAACACTGATCTACCAAAAATGTATCAAATTGAAAAGAGAAAACAACCCATGATGATTATTAGTTATCACCTTGAGGAGATGGTGCCAAACTGTCATAAGGCACCACCACTTCATCCGTAGGCGTCGCAATCTTACTCCACTCGACGTGCTGCGCTTCACCACTGTAATGTATCTCATCATCAGAATTCACCTAAAGGTAAAGATCAGCAAACTGCAAGCACAAAGATTGAGTTCCTTCATAAGCGATTCACCTGAGAGACCGAGCTACGAGGTTGATGAATCCATTCTTCTCATTCTCACTACAAAATACAAACAATGCAGATTCAAAAATCCAGAAAAGGGAATGAGAATCTGATCTGAGATCCAAGCTCTTACCTGAACAATAAAACACCGATCCAATAAATTCACATCAAGAAAACTGAAAGAATATGATCGGAAACTAATCCAAATCCCGAAATGTGATACCTGATTTGGCTCAATTCTGCAACAGCAGATTTGAGCTTGGACAGTCTCTCCGCATCGGCCGGACTGAGAGTAGCAGCAGCCATTGCAATGGGAATGAAAACTTACAGAGAAGAGATTTATACAATGCTGGGAAGGGAAATGTGAGAACCTGAAAATGTGAGGAAGAAAAGAATGTGTACGAAGGTTACGAAGTGTGAAGAGAGGTAATGGTGGTGATATAGGCAAATGGAGAAGAAGGCGAGGTGGTGCTTGTGGAAGTTGACGTTAGAACAAAATGCCAGCGTGGTTTCGGACAGAAGATGCAGCCGAATTTAACGTTCCACCGGTATCGCTTCGATTCGATCAATCTGGGCTACGAGAGGCTCCTGATTGGGTCTCTCAAAGTATTCGATGGGCTTTCTGTTAAGTGTCCATATCTTTTCTTTTTTCATATACCCGATGCCAATATTTCTTCAGAGGGAAGAATAGGGTTCCTCTCTCTCATACTTTTCTAATAACCCAACTTTTGAAGTGTTGTTTACTTTTTCTTTATGCCAATAAGATACCTAAATACTCATCTACATGCCCGTTTGGCTCAAAGAATTAAAAGTAATGCAATTCAAGAAGATTACATAATTTGTTTTGTTTGTTATTAGGAAAAGATGTTGCATAAGTATAAAAATGTTTTGATGGATTACATAAAACATGAGAATATATGATAATGACATAGCAAAGGACAAATTTATGCCCATAATTTGTTTTGTTTGTCTACAATATAATGTTGTACACATTAGGTTCAGGATATAATGTTGTACACATTGGGTTCAGGATTTTTTATTTTTTATTTTCATTTTGTGCAATTTACACGTTGGGTTCATAGCAATTTTTAATATTTAATGGTGGAAATATTATGCAGTGTACCATTGGATTCATGTTAATTTTTTAATATTTAATGCTAGGAATATTATTTAATTGAATATTTTAATATTTTTAATGGTGGAATTTTTTTAAAAAAATTGGGAGATATTCTTTAAATTTCTAAATTATTAATTAATTTTTCAATATTTAATGGTGGTAATTAAAATTATTTAATAATTAACAATATTTATGGACGGGCAATTTGGTCAATTTAAAAAATTATAATGGCAGTAGTGACATTTTCACTTGATTACAGGATGTCAGCATCTCATTCATCAGTCCTAGCAGTGTAATTATGATTACATCAAATGATGTAATCAAGATTACTAAATGTAATTCTCTTTACATTACATAAACTCAACCAAACACTGTAATCGGTTTATTGCATCAGGATTACATGTAATCAGTTTTTAGTTAGTGTCACTATGCATTTAATCAATCTCATTACTTACTTAGTCAATATCATTACGCCTTTAATCAATATCATTACTCATTTAATCAATTCAATGACTCGTTTAGTCAATACCATTATTAGGGATAAGCATAGATCAGACCACCGGATTTTTTCCCACGCTTAACCATTACGCCTTTAGTCAGATTATGTATGCTTTAAATGAATATCATTAATCATTTAGTGAATATCATTACACCTTTAGTTAATGTTATAACTCATTTAGTCAATACAATTATTTAGTAAATATCATTACACCTTCTTCCTCTGCTCTACACAAGTACACAGACTCGAGAAAGATTAAAGCACACCGGAACCATAAAGGAGAACTCAGATCTTCATCTTTCACTCCCTTCACCTTTAATTGCCGACAATCTTCATTCTCACCTCCATTGTCGCCTGCAAATGTTAAAGGCGTTAGAATGAAATTGAAATATCTAAAAAAATTTGAGTTTCAACTACTGGTTTTGAAAAACGGTCGTTATATAACTCAAAATAAACAAATTTAATAAATTAAACAATATACCTAGTTTTCACACACACACACACACACCGTATTTTAATTGTATAAAAAAAATAAAACCGATTCTAATTTTATTTTATTTGTAAAAAAAATAAAATCAATTCCTAATTAAATTTAATAAATTAAACAATATATCTCTTATATAGATATATAAATGATTTTATCTCATATTTATAGCTATTTCCTAGTATGTAGCTTATAATTTTGATAGTTAAGAGAATAAATCTAACCATATTTTTATTTAGTTTGTTCCTAATTAAATTTAATAAATTAAAAAAATATATCTCTTTTCTACACACACACACACACCATATTTTCATTTTGTTAGTTCAAAATTAAATTTAATAAATTAAACACTATGTATCTTATACACACATACCCTATTTTAATTTTGTTATTTTCTAATTAAATTTAATAAATTAAACAATATATCTCTTATAAATATATTTGTAAAAAAACATATCAATATCATTGAAACCCTAGTCGTTACAAGGACTAGTTTTTCAAAATACCAATCGTTGTAACGACTGGGTTTCAAAATATAACAATATCCCTTGCACCATTTTTTTATTTTTATTTTTATTTTGAGTTATAACGACTAGATTTTTCAAAATAAGTCGTTGATAATAATATCAATATAACATTAACAACTATATTAGTGTGTGTTAAAAATAATATCAATAGGTGTTAATAACTATATCAGTGCCTGTTAACAACAATATCAATACAACATTAACAACTATATCAGTGTCTGTTAATAACAATATCAATATAACATTAACAACTATATCGTGTGTTAACAACAATATCAGTAGGTGTTAACAGCTATATCAGTGCTTGTTATTAATAATATCAGTACAACATTAAAAACTATATCAGTGTCTATAACAACAATATCAGTACAAAATTAACAACTATATCAGTGTCTGTTAACAACTAAAACTGTAGGTATTAACAACTATATCATTTCATCGTTTTCACATTCAATCATTCCCACTAACAAACAGAACTCACTTTGTTTCTATCCAAAAAAAAAAAAAAAAAAAAAAGCAACCTACCCAATAGTGTTTTCACATTCAGCTCGTATTAACAACTTAATCAGTCATATTAACAACTACAACTGTAGATATTAACAACTACCTCATTTCAGCGTTTTTGCACCAAAACTACCTTTATCCTGTTCACCCATTCCCACTAAAAAACATACATTTCCCTCGTTTTCATGCAAAATAATAATAATAATAATAATAGAGCAAGCTTCTATTAACACGACCCTACAATGATTAAAGACCAAGTAGAATGGTGATGATGATATCTTGATCAAAATCTTTGCATTTCTCACCTATCTCCTCGCCGATAATGACATAAATGAAGCCAAGCTCCAACCTTTGAACCACCTAACCTTCAAACTAAAAAAAACGATCAGCCACAGCACATATATACCAGCTGAGTTGAGACTCTAACGCAGCTTTGGATTATCATAACGCCCCTTCAACATTGGACTTTCAACCTTGATCGAACCCCCCTCATGTGTGCGTCATGTCCTCTGCCTCGCGTTCAACCTTCATTTTAACGTCTTTTCCTGTTTCAGCTTTGATCAGGCGCCAAAACACCCTTTGTCCATACTGCTTTTTTCTTTTTTAATACTAGGGGTATCAACGTCATTTCACTTTACATTCACATGTCAAAAGAAGCCCTAAAGCCTTTTCTTACATGTGAATTATATTTAGGCTTTTTTTTTATCTTTTGTTGCTTAATTGGACCCTCATATAGATTTTTCCAATAATTTTTTATAAAATATTAAGATTGAAAAAATAAATTATATTAAATTTAATTAACAAATTTGTGGTTTAAATTTTTGCATTTTTGCCCTTAAAGTATGCACCAGGAGCAATTTTACCCCGAAGTTTCAAGCGTAGCAATGTTGCCCCGAAGTTTCAAAACGGAGCAATGTTGCCCATCTAAAAACCCTAACGGCCAACGTTAGGGTTTTTAACGGAGGGGCAACATTGCTCCGTTTTTAAACTTTAGAGGCAATATTGCTCTCTAAAAAAGTAGCAATTTTGCCCCTAAAAGTTTCAAAACGGAAAGCAATATTACCCTCCGTTAAAAACCCTAACGATCAATGTTAGTTGACCGTTAGGGTTTTTAATGATGGGCAACATTGCGCCATTTTGAAACTTCAAAAAGAACATTGCTACGCCGAAAAACTTTAAGGGCAAAATTGCTCCCGGGCAAGATACTTTAAGGGCAAAAATGCACCTTAACCCTTAAAAATTTAATCATGTTTTGTCAGCTATGTAGTCATCATTTGAGTTTTTGAGCCATCATTTGTTTTGTTATTAACAACGACGGTATTAAAATTATAGGATTTAAAATATACTTTAATGGATCAAAATGAAACCTCATATAAACTTAAATGACTAAAAATATACTTTAACCCATATATAAATATAAAAATGATATGAAAACTATTTTTTTTCCATATATTTTTACTTGAAAACATCTTAGCATGAATATTGTTCAATTACGTAGGATCAACTATATGCTTGATGTAATAAACTTTTTTAAGAGTAAAATCAGATATAGCCATACAATTTATTTACACACACACACGCCCCTTAATCTAAATAGCACCATTCATAAGTTCTCAAGCCAAAAAAAAAAAAAAAAAAAAACATATCTGAGATAATTTTAAGATGTAATAAGGAAATTGAATAAAAATATAAAAGACAGCAATGGTTCTCTAACCGAAGACAATTTTTTTTTCTTTTGATAAATTAATGGAAAATGATATTGAAATCAAAATATAAAATATTACCATACGTCCATGCCATACGGAATGACTAGTGGCATATCTGTGGGCGTTCGTTCATACTTCATAAGTGGACATGACCTAGCATTGTTATATTAACAAAATAATTAGGATAGATTTCCTTAACTTTATTCTATTTGTGCTACGTCAATGTCATTCTTTAATAACTTTAAACTTAAAAGATAAATCTTAAAAATGATGAAAATTATTTTCAATTTTATAAATTTTTATTTTTTACATGTTTTATTTTTTCATTTGATACACCAAATAAGTTTAAAAGAATTTAAAAAAGGAATAATTAGAAAATATAAATTTTTTTGCCAAAAATATTTTAATATGTACAAAATGAAATATGTAATGCCATTTTTTATTGTATGTCATTATTTAGGGGGTTTTATTTTTTATATTCTCTTTGAAGTATGGATATATATATATATATTTATTATTTTTGAAACCATATGAAAATTAAATTAAACTATTTATATTTATCGATCAATAATCATCAATGATCAATAAAAATATAAATTTATATGAAGCTACGCTGTGTAAGTTGTAAACAATGAGTTCAACAACTCAATTTCAAGATAATGTTGGATTTTTAAAAATAAATGATTGGCAGTAAGCTTTCAATCCTTATTCATAGGGAAAAAAAAGTTTATTTTATAATCATGTATAACTGCACATTTAAAGAAAGATAACCATTTTTTTTTTTAAAAAAGGGCAACCTCAAATCGCTAAAAAATTCCTAGTTCCAATATTTATTGTCCAAAAATTATCTTTAGCAGATACAACTCTTCTTCAAACAATGTACAACATACTTTTAACGTATGAGCAACATATCTTAATTATATATAATAAATAATTGAAGATTAATTGCATATAAGCATAAAAAGGGGAAGATACCTTGTACTTTTATTATACCATAAACCATGGAATTTTTTTACCGATTTTCCTTGAATATTGGAGGAAGGAGAAGAACGCAGATAAGTGGGTGTCATGGGTGGAAGCAACAATGGTGATAAATACAAGGTCAAAGAAAGAAAAGGTGATTACGAGTGTTTGGCAATTGGTGATTGGGTATGAAAAAGCATGTGAGTAGGAATGTAGGATTATTATTTGGGAAAATTACGCGCAGGTCCCAAGGAATAAAAAAATTATAAAAAAGTTTTTTAAAATCATCAAATTACACAGAAGTCTCAAAGGACTTTTTTTGATATTATTTGTATTAAAAACATGAATTTACAACAACATTTAAACATTTGACCATTTATAATGAGAAAAAAGTCATATTTACAACAAAAACGCTTATATTTACAACAACATTTAAACATCTGGATTTTGAATGTGAAGAGGTCATTTACAACAGGAAATGTTGTATTTACAACAAAATTTGAAATCTGGCCATTTACAACAGAAAACATCATATTTACAATAGGGAGTGTCTATATTTACAACAATATTTAAACACTGGAATTTTGAACGTAGAAGGGTCATTTACAAAAAAAAAGCCTAGATTTACAACAGGAAGTCTTTGTATTTACAACAAAATTTAAAATCCGACAATTTACAAAAAAGCCATATTTACAACGGGGAAATGTCTATATTTACAACAACATTTAAAAATCTGGCTTTTATTTCTATACAAATAATATCAAAAAAATCCTCTTTGGCTTTTGTGTAATTTGGTGATTTCAAGAGACTTTTTTATAATTTTTTTTGTTCTTGAGACCTACACGTAATTTTCCCTTATTATTTTAGGCGGCATCTTCATCTTGTTTTGGAGGGTACCAAACAGTGTCTAAACATCATCGTCCATCTGGCTAAAGATATAGCAATTGCATGCCTCCACGGCTCCACTTACACCTATTGCATTCAAAGTTCATTCCTAATTTCAACATAGCTCTATGCAAATTGCAAACATACTTCTTTTTGTATATCAAAAGAAACAATAAACACTCACACACACGCACACTAGAGATTCCCTTTTCCTATGTGTGATGTGAGGTTCTATATCTATGTTATAGTAACACCTGGTTCTTTCAAAAATTTAAATGCAAAATTGAATTTTTATTCATTAATTTTGGATAACCTTTGGTTTTGCGATTCTTTAATTTTATAAAACATTGTTTTAGTAGTTTAACACCTTTTTTAAATGGCTATCTAATTTGTCATATTCGAGTATTATCAAGTCTACTCGTTGTATTACTCTCATAGGTGTTTTTATCCATTCAAATCCATAAGGACAATTGCCTTTTAATAGTATTTTATCATTATCATCGTTAATTTTGTTAACAAAAAAATGTCGATATCAAAGTTTAAATGTTGACAAAACATTTATAAATACCGATATATCAAATTTAAATCACAATGGTGGGTAAAAAAAAAATTATCATCGTTTGAGACTAACCTAATAGGATTGGATGATTGAAAAGATACTTTATAAGATTAGAAAATCAAACTGAAATATTATATAAAAATAGAAAAGCCAATATGCACTTTTGACTAAACCTCTAGAATGTTAGACATGTGCGTTTGGATCAGCATTTTCATGCCAAAACGTGCAATTGAAAGCTCACATAGTGCGATGATAGAGTGATGGTAAATTTTTAATGTTTGGCGTGGCGTTTCTGCAATTTGGCTTGTGAGTTTGAACACGCTATGGAGGCTGAAGCAGCCCGTAGATTGCTTAAGGAAAATCACGATAAAATCGTGGAGTGGAGAGAGAGAGAAGAGGAAGAAAATGACAAAAAAGTGGTCCCATGCTTGAAGAAAAGAAGAAAAGAAGGGAATAAATGGGGTGGAAAAAGGAAAATTCCCACCTTCCTTTAATAAAAAATAAAAGTACTTTGAGAAACCAAAAAGCTTAATCTTTGAAAATATATTTTTAGAAATAATAAATAAATTTTTTAAAACATAATATTCCTACTAAAATTATCACACACTTTATGCACTTTTTAGTCATTTTCATTTAAACTTATTTTTAAATATTCATCCAAAATTAACTATTTTTTTTTATGTAATCCAACATAATTAGCTATTTTTGGTGTAAAAGTAGATATAAGCAATATTTTTGGTAGCATATGTAGCAAAACCATTATCTCTAGTTAACATCGTTACTTTTTGTACTATGAGTCTCACGAATCTTTTTACTTTCTGTTATTTTAATATATTTTTCAGAAGAGCAAGTGTACAAATTTAGCAATAAATTATTTCGCGAAAATCACCCAATACAGTTATCTTTTTGTTGGGTCACAATGTAGACATAAACATTTTTTAAAAATGTACATATTTGTCTTGTAAATTCTCATGCTTATTTTATAAATGACCACATTTGTCTTGTAAAAAGATTTAAAAGAATTCAAGGAGTTAAATTTTTTTGGTCATTTATATATTTGTCTTTTAAATGCCCATATTTGCCTTTAAATTTTTTTAACTCCCTAGGTTCTTTTAAATCCAATTATTTGTCTTGTAAATGTTCTTATAAAAAAATAAAGTATGAGAATTATTGTATTTTTACTAACAAAACTTAATTTTATTTTGACCCAATGATGTAGTGAATTTCATAATCTTTTAGGGGTCGACAAAAATAAAATTGCTTCTGTTCGATCCACAATATATTTATCATTAAAAAAAGAAAATATTTCTAAAAATATATTAAAATAATATGGAGTGAGAAGACTGTTAAAACCCACCATATAAAAAGTAACGGAAATTAACCAGGACTAATAATATTGCTATATATATTACCAAGAAAATTATTATATATACTTTTACAACTAAAAATAATTAATTGTGTTAGGTGTCTTAAAAAAAATAGTTAGTTAATAAATTTATACCTGGAAAATATGTCTGCAATAACCCCAATTATTAGAATTGATGAAAGGAATGAATAACAAGGGGTTCTCCGCGGTACACATATTTTAGGTTGCGAAATTTTATTTTATTTTTAATTTGACCAAAAGTAGGTGGTGGAAGTTTTTTGTGTGTGTGGCCAGGATAGGCAATTTGTGGAAGTTTGAGTAAGCAATATCTCCCAAATCAACTTTGATGGATACATATAAGTGGGGCCCCCTTGTGATCCCTCTTAATTGTGGCTAATTAAACAGCCTGACCCCCATCTTAAATTGTGGCTCACATGTATACACTTGTGATTTGTTCGGGAGAGGATTCTCATTATCAGCTCCTCATCATCTCTCAGTTAAATCCTTATCGTTGAAATTTTGATCTTGATGAACATTTTTTCTAAAAACTAAAACATTTTTTAAAAAAAATGTTACGTGGTTTTTTAAAAATATTAAGGCTTTTGATCCAGATTTCGACGATCAGGATGAGAGATGATAAGGGATGGATAGAGAAGTGATAAGGAGAGAAATCGGATCCGATTTGTTCTGGGTCCACTCCAAAATATATGTGGGCCCCTTTCTAATAATTATTTTTTTTATCCTCTATCTAATCCTTATTTTAAGACATTGATTAAATGACTAATAATTCATGTTCACAAATCAATAAAAACAATTAAATTTATTAAATTTGTCCTAAATTTAAATTATTTTCAATAGGTTAAAGTATATATTTGGTCCTTTATGTTTGCCTTTAGTATCATTTTAGTCCTTTAAGTTTGTAAGTCATGTTTGGCCCCTTAATGGTAACATTGTTGTTAGTCGACTTAACGGAAAATCGACTCAACAATTTTAAGCGATGATTGTACAATTAAATGGTGACCAAGCATGCTTATATGTTAGTATTTTAATAAATTAATATTTTAAATCCTATTAATTGAAAAATATTTAATTTTCTTCGACAAAATAAATATATTTAATCTTTACAAATTGTGAAAAACCACAAAACAATTTGTAAAGATTAATTTTTTGTTCAATTAATAGGATTTAAAATATTAATTTATTAAAATATTAACATATAAGATGCTTTGGTTAACATTTAATTGCACAGTTATCGCTTAAAACTATTGAGTCGTATTTTCCGTTAAATCACTAACTAATGGTGTTAATATTAAGGGACCAAACATGCACTTTACAAATTTAAGGACTAAAATGATACGAGAAAGAAAACATAAAGGACCAAATCTATACTTTAGCCTTTTCAATATTACCCATATTAATTACACTAAACTCTAATATCATACCACTATGATCATATTTATAAGTCCATTTTAACTAAATCACACATACTAAGAAAATGTAGTTAGCTCATTCATTATGAGTGTAAATTTTCAACTTTACGCTCATTTATGAATGAATATCTTTTAACTTTTTATTCTCTCTTTATTTTTATTAGTACAATTAATATAGACAAAATTGTTACAATCTCATTATTACCTAAAAGAGGACTTATAAATATAACCAAATTTTTAGACCGAAATAGACTCGGGAGTGCATGGTAACGCCGCAGAATGACTTTTTTCTTAATTTCGTGTCCCGGAACAAAAATGGATAGGAATTGTGTTTGGTAAATCCGGTTTTTTTTTGGCTCCGGGATGAACCGGTTTATTTTTGTGCTAGGGAGCAAAAAAAAAAGCTAAAAATTTCGATCCTCTCTTATAGGGCACAAGATGAGAATTTATTTTTCTAAAAAAAAAAAGACTCATTCCTCTTCGGCGCGTAAATTTACCCTCGTTCACCACTACCGCCACCACCCCACCACCACCACCACCACCCCACCACCACCGCCGCCCCCACCACCGCCCCACCACCATCACCACCACCGCCACCACCACCACCGCCCCCACCGCCACCCCCACCGCCACCACCTCACCGCCACCACCACCAATGCCGCCACCGCCGCCGCCACATAAATAATTTTTTGAATATAAAAATTACATAAATAATTTTTTTAGGAAATTTAAATTTAAGTTTATTTGTAAAGTATAATAATTATATTAATTATTAAAGAAAAGGACAAAATGGTAAAAATAACTCATTAATCCTCCACCTTTCTCCCTTACTATTTTTTTAACTCCCAAATAAGGGGAAAAATGTGATTCTCGGAGTAAAAATAAAATGGGTTAACAAACGTATTTCGATTCTCGGAACTCTTCCAAAGCAGAATCGAAAAAACTGTTTGTCTCGAAACTTGATCTTGGGCATGAGAATGGTTGCCATGCACAAATAGAACAAGAGTGGTATTAATTATTACTTTCACTCACTACTCTTATTAATTATGGGTATGCACGGGGGAAAAATATTTAATATTCTTTAAAACAAAAGTGTGTCTTATAAAAAGGACTAAATACACTTATTAGTTTATTAGTTGGTATCATATAATAAAGTCATTTCTAGGCCATATCATCTCATATCACCGGATTTATTTCTTAACCTGCCACCAAGGAAGATTTTATTTAGATTAAAGGTTTATTAATGGATGATTTTTTTTTTTCCTGAAATTATTCTCAGAGCTGTTACAGACATCTCATAATAATAGAACACATAATTTTTAAAATTTTCATAATTAATATGCAAATCCTTACAATTTCACCTTTTTAATTAGGTCACTAGCTTATTATTTTACCTAAATTTTTAATCAAGTCTTTCTACTTTTTTTCTATTATATTCTTATAATTGTATCTAATTTTTAATAAAGTTCCTCCTGCTCTTTTTGAAGCTTGAAACAATAGACAAGTGGTGACTTTGAAGCGGTCTTGCCACTGAGCTTCTTGTATTCCATCTTTTTTTATTGTGGGGTTCGCGCAGCAAAATTTAGGTGATTGATAAGAAAAAAAATTACAGAAACCTGATTGAAAATTAAATTATTTTGCCAACCTGGTTTAAAATTAAGTTAGACTGCAATGACTTGATAAAACCAAAAAGTCACAGCAATCGGATTAAGCATTAGGTGAAATTATAAGGATTTGATTAAAAAATACAGAAAACTAATTAAAAATAAATAAAACTATATAGAGTTGCAAAAAGAATTTCTTTTAAAATTATGTCAATAATTGATACAGGATGTGCTCATGTAGTATTATTTTTCATCCAATATATAGTATTAAAAAAAGGTAATATGGTAGTAATCTTAAACAAAAATTTAAATAACATGGTTTTATAATTTTTTAAGATGTCTATACTAAAAATCTAAAAACAAAAAACACCAAAAAAAAAACCTTGGTCTCAGATATCATATTTGGTATTCCTCCTTCCCTAATTATAAAAACACTTTTATAGTACGTAAATATATTTCAATAAAATGTGAGAATAGATGCATTATCTATAACTGTGAATGATAAATAAAATGTATTATTACATGATTTAAGAAGAATGAGGATTATCCCACTTTGGTTTGAGAATATTTATATGCGGTGTCTACTTATGATGTGACTCGCCACTTTAAGGTACACTTGGCACTATGTAAAATGCCCTTTTTTCTAAGCCAAACAAAAATGAAAAATCCCCAAAAAATGTATGTGGCTAGAAAATTTCAGCGATTTTATTATTTCTTTTTTGAAAAAGGACGTGAAAACGAGTGGTCTGAAACCAACTGTGGCTTTGAGCAAAAGAAAAAAAAGACCAACTGTGGCGTTGGTCTCTTTTCACACGTGGCGGCATATTTATGGATGGGGCGGCAAGCGCTATTGACGTGGCGAAAAGCGCAACAAGAAAGTCTTGTTATGTTTTATAACCACTAGATATTTTATCCTTCTCTCCTCGTCACACAAGATTTTTTTTTTTTTGTTAAAAAAAAAATCAGGAGATCAAAGAATTAGCGAAAACTCTGTAAAGATGCTTTTAAAATTGCAATATCCCAAATCAGTGATCCAAATTGTATAATTCCTCAGGACCCTACCCGCAGCAAAATGGAATTTCCAAATATCTACGATGGACCTCACTACCCCTAAGGTCTGTTTGGTTTGAAGGAAGGGAGAGGGAGGAGGAGAAAAGAGAGAAATTTTTTCTCTCATAGTTACTAAATAGTCCATATTAACTTTTTAATATTTTAAAAATATACCTTCAACAAAAAGGAATATTCTTCTCATTAATGACAATCTGATCAATATCCTCATTTCTACTCCCTCCCTTCAAACCAAACAGGCCCTAAGAGTAAGGGTAGCTTTTCGAGGATGTTGTCTAATTCATTGGTTGTCTTCTTCTCGTGGCCGCCGACGTCCAATAGATGAGACGTAAGAGCAGGCAAGTGATGGGTGAAGGGAGGTAGAGATCTAGGTCCATACGAATCAACTTGAAGAAGAGAGAAAGTAGACGAGGCTAATCGAACTTTGATGGAGGTGTAGTGAGTGAGGTGTTGCAAAGTGTGTGAGACACGAGAGGGTGAGATTTTAGAAGCGTTTTAGCATCCTAAATTAAATTGAAGACACAAAAAATGATCACTTTTGGCGTCCTAAATGCTATTTAGGATGCCAAAAACACTCTTTTGGCGTTAGATGTAGCATTAGGATTCACGTTTGGGGCCCTAAATTTCATGCAAGATGCAAAACATGATCACTTTTTTGGTCCTAAACACAATTTAGGATGCTAAAAACATTGATTTTGGCGCCAGACAATTCATTTGCTGCCCATGTTGCGAAATTTCCCCTCTTTTTGGCCACTTTTGGCGTCCAAAATTTTAATTAGGACGCCTTAAGTACACTTTTTGTATCCTAAAAATTAAAGGACGCCCAATATGTCAAATTTCCTTTAAATAATTACAAAAATATCACCGTTTCATATTTTACTTCTCTTCTAAAAAAAGGACATCCTTTAAGAAAGTAATATCTTTTTTTTTTTTTTTTGTAGTAGTGATAGGAGCAAACAAATTGTTCAAAAGCTTGATAAGTAGCAATAAGAGAAAGAAATTTGAAAGAGATAAAAGAAATCAAGAAGAAAAAACTGGTCCGATGGCGGTCGATTGTCTTCCCTCCCACTAGTCGCACTTGTTTCGAGCATTATATAGTGGGTGAACAACAATGTAGAAGGTGCTTGGGTATCATAGCCTTTAAAATAATGTTTCTAATATAGGGGTAAAATGATCTTTTAGCTCATTTTACTATCTCATTTAATTCCAACTAAACAACATTTTTTATATTAACCCATTTTCTTTTCTAGTCCCTCCCAAACACCTCTAAAACAAATTTTCACTCCTTTCCTTTCTGTAACATTCCTTTCCAACATTTTTTTTTAATCCCAACGGCCGTTGGATTTTGTGAAATTGGAGGCACTGATTTGGGGTTTAGAAATAGTAAGGGTCTTTATGTGGGATTTTCCAAAAAATCATCCATTTATTTATAATATCTGGTTCCTGTTTCCTCACCTGTGGTTACTCTCTCTCTCTTTGTGGTTGATTCACCACGCGCTCTCTGATATAGACACTTGACCTGCACTTTTTATTTCATTATTTTTCTTTCAATTTATGGAATATTTGCATGATAATTTTGATTATTTTTGGTCTAATGAATTAGGATAATTCCAATTGTTGAAAACATCACATCTTTAAACTCCGTTCAAACTTAATCATATACTTAAGGGATTGATTGGAAATTTTTATTTTTTTGGTACAACTATCTAAGAGGGACAGATTTAAGATCAAGACCTTGTGGTTAAGCACTTATTTGTAAAATTAAATTTTTGTAAACACCAACTATCTAAGTTGTCAAATTTGCAAACACCAACAATTGAATTTTAAAACTTTATTTATATTATAATATTTTAATGTCATAAAAATTATTATTTGATTAATAAGTAGAAGTTAAATTAACGGGACGGACTTAATTCCTCATAAATAAAATAAAATAGTTAAATATTTTGAATATAAATTGCCCTACATTCTAGGTAGTAGTAAATAATGCATAAATGTATTTTTTTCAAAAAATTCTGTCAAGAAAGTGAAAGTAAAATTGTAATGTAAGTTGTAATTTGTAAAATTAAATTTTTGTAATTCAAATACTAACAATACGAAAAATTAGTAAAAGTTATTTTTCCGATCATAACGTTAAAAATAGTTTTAAAATATGTCAATTTCCCGATGTAAATAATTGTATAAGAAAATAAAAAAGAAGGGAACGGACTTTGAAAAAGCCCCATTGCACGTTCAATGTAAATTATCGTATTTCAAAGTCAAAACAAACTTGCTTGAAAAATGATTGATACAGTATTACCATTAAAATAGTTTTTTTTTTTTATTATTCAATAAGAATATTTTATATTATGGTTTGTAACTAAGGACAGTCCTCCTCTTGTTATTAGAAAAAGGAAAAATTTCAGAAAAATACCCTTAAAATATGAAAAAGACAAATCAATTATTTGAATTTACATAATTCTAGATTCTTATGCAGGTAGCGAAAAGAAGACAACGATGATCATTTGAATCCTAAATTAATTGGGATGCCTCATTCTTCTTGCAATTCTTTTCTTTTGTTGCTTGAGCTCTGCACTACCAAGTGCCAACTATAAAAATGAGGGTTTGAACTTGGAATCTCACCTCCATGACTGGCTTTCTTTAATAATGAAAAATTATGTGATAGAGATAGATCTTAGAGTTTATGAATATCCATACATTAATAATTACAACATTTTATACAGTTTGCCTCAATCAGTTTTCACTTCAAAATCTTTGGTCAAAATTTAACTCATAGGCTGCAAATTCCTTGCTTGCACTTCATTCTTGAATCCAGACTTCATGAATTTCTATCTTAAAGAGATAACTCTTAGCGATGGTATTGCTCGCGATGATCAAGTTCAGGATCTTGTGAATCATTCTAGGAACTCTCATGAAAAGTTGACCACTAAATGTTCTTCTCAAAGCTTGATTTTGTTGAAGTAAATGTTACTAGACATTGCATATAGATCAAGCTTTGAATATGGATACATTAATTCTTTGTGCACTGACTTGACTTGTTTCTAAGTCAGATTGTGTAGATCAGAGCTTTAGAATGTAGAGAGAATGAAGCAAGCAAGCAACACACTAACTACGTTGGCAACCACATGTCTAGTGGAAGCTTCGAAGATTGAAATTAGCCAAGCTCATTCGCGGCTTTTGCCGACATGGCTAAGTTGGAGTGAAAGGAATGATAAGCAGCTTGGACAAACTTGGGGTACCTCACCACCACCTCTTGCCGATGATGACCTCGAACAATGGAAACACTTGATATCGTTAGGAGGAGAGGAGAGAGAAAGAGTGAAAAGAATGGGGAGGAAGACGGATGTAATAAATGTGAGTGATGAGGGGTAGGACAAGTCTTTTTCCAACATTTGCAAATCTCTTTTTACTACCTACAAAGGAATCTAGAATTATGTAAATTCAAATAATTGATTTGTTATTTTCATATTTTGAGGATATTTTTCTGGGATTTCCCCAAAAAAGTACTCCTTAACAAAAGACAGTCCTCATTAGGGATAAGTTGATGATGATAATTTTGACCATAATTTCATAATGCAATAGAATATTTATGTGACGTGTAATAATATTTGGACATTTGCCAGGGGACACAAATTATTTATAAACCATTCGTATTTTACTGGTTGGATAGATTATTCATATTGAATATGAAATATGAATGATTTTTTTTTTATAGATGATTATTTATATTTTATAATTAGAAAATGACTTTTATTTTGTAATTCGTGTTTCCAAAAATGGATGAGTGAGAACAAAATATAAAATCCAATCAAAATGATTCCTAAATTTTATTCTCTTAATTTTTTTATTTTTTCCCAATTATTCCCTTAAATTATACAAAAGTCAATAAATTTATACTTATATATTTGGGAGCGGATAAAGATTGGACAATAGGCCACGGATCGAACGGTGCTCTCACAAACGACACACGTGGCACTTCTTCAAAGCGAGTATGATAGTGAAACTAGAATCCTGCGAGTATGAACTGTATCTGAATTATCCACAATGAGCTGGTATTTTATTCGCCCACCAAATTCAAAAATAAAAATCTCAGAGGCAAAAAAAAAAAAAAAACACAGAGAGAGGGAGAGAGAAAGAGACGAGACAACCAATCACCACGTCGCAAGGCGCCCTTTCGACGTGAGCCACAAGATTGCATCGAGTTCTGGAGATTTCGACGGCAACAATTTTCTTCACAAGACGAAAAAAAAAACAAATATATACGAGAAATTGAAATCTGACGTGGCATCTCTTCCTTTCTTCCCTATTTTTTTCACCACAAACATCTCCATTTCACTTGCCCATAGTCCTCCTCTTATTTGTGCCTTCCGTCTGTCCTCCTCCTCCTTCTCGCCTCAGTAATTCAAAGCTTTCCTCTCTCTGTATCTTTCTCTTTCTTTCTCGCCCTAATTTTGACTATTTGGGAGAGTCTGAACTACGAAGGTTTATAATTCTGGAACGAATTACAGAGGATAGTAGCTTCAAGATCTCTGATTATCGGAACGGAAGTGTTGGATTCCTCTGTTGAATTGTTTTATTGTGTCCAAATCTTCTTCAATTTTCGCTCGTGAACCATTTTAGCTGTTTTTCCGGTGGTTTTGGTGCGTTGATCTGGGTTTAATCCTTTAACTGGGTCATTGCTTTTGCTACCCTGTAATCTGAATTCGTAGCATTTTTTCTTGCTTCTTTTCATTCTGGAAAGACTATTTCGATGGGTTTTTGGCATTCGTGTGGCAAGATGCTTTTGATTTGTGTGGATGAAACCATGGAATGGGTTGGCTGATCAACTTTGATTATTTCGGATAGTTTTGGGGGTTATTCAGTTCTGAACAGGGAACCGGTTCAAAAAATTTTACGATAATTTTTGAACAGTGAGACGCGTCCACTTTCGTATAGGATTATTGATTGTATTGGGGAGAAGAAATCTGGTGTTTTTATTTTATTCCTAGTATTTCTGTTTTGGTACTTGAATAAGAAAAGGTTAGTTCCTATCTGGTCTTGTGATTCGGTGGATAAGGGAAGACAATCAAATCTTACCGCGAAGTAAAAGAGTGTTTGGCACTGTTTCACAGGCTGGTGGTTTCTGCAGCTATGGCCATTCATGTATGTATTACATATGTTCTGCTCTGTTTTTTCATTTCTTAGAGTCTCTTGGTGATTATTGCTTTTGTGTATTATATTGGTTCCTACCTTTTGGGCGGGACATATTTCTTATTTTCTGAAAGGGAACCGTAAGCATAGTTAGTATGATCAACTTCACCTTTTCAGTGACAATTTAATTATATTTCAGAAATTGGGTAGCTTGAATGAGCTCATATTTTCTTTTTTAAAAAAATGGTTAGCTTCACCAATGGAGTTTTCTGGTGGGTCTCTCCTACTTCTTTTTTATTTTTTTAATCTCTGCTGCTGTTGGGAAAAGGCGAATTTGGATTGCTTCAATTATTTGTGATTTTTCATAGATTTTTGCCGCATGTCTTGATGTGAAGTGAATGATTTATTTATGATAAGGAAGTCTAAAAAGCTTCTTCTAAATTAGGAATCATTCATGTTATCCTGCATACTTAGATTGTGAGTTTTTTCACTCTTGAACTTGGATGTAGGATCAAAATGGAGTCACCAGATCTCACAGTATTCCAGTAGGAAATGGAGCATCTTTGAGCTCTGGACTACATTCTGATGCACGGGTTCATCTAAATGATCAGTTTTCTTGTGGGAATGACTATGCACCAAAGGTTCGCCCAGGATTCTTTATGTAGCCTGTACAATATTGGACTGTTCATCTATGTTATATCTGTCTAAAGATATTTCATGTCTGCCTCATTAGGTAAGGAAACCTTATACTATCACAAAACAAAGAGAGAGATGGACAGATGAAGAGCACAAGAAGTTTCTTGAAGCTTTAAAGCTTTATGGCCGGGCGTGGCGAAAGATTGAAGGTATACTTAGAATTATAGTTTTTAAATCTTGGGGCTGAGTATGCTATCAACTTTTCCAATGAAATGTAAACATGAATGAATATATGAAGTTTGCCGAACTTGGTCTAAGTCTTGGAATCCTTTATTTTTACCACAGAGCATGTTGGCACAAAGACTACGGTTCAGATTCGAAGTCATGCTCAGAAGTTTTTTTCTAAGGTTTACTGCTTTATTTCTGTATGCCTTAAGCCATATATGAATGCAAGTTAAAACTTGTGATGAACAAAGGATGTGCTAAGTGCAAACTTCCTTGAAGTTGAAAGGTTGATCGGCTTTGTTGAGTTCTCTCTGATTCCCTTGTTTTGTTTGTGTTAGGTTCTTCGTGATCCTTGTGGGAACACTACGAACTCGATGGAGTCCATTGAAATCCCACCCCCACGTCCCAAAACGAAAGCCTATGCATCCTTACCCTCGTAAGCTGGTGGAGCTCCCTAACAAAGAAGCTTCCACACAAAAACAGCTAATGATGTCTAATTCTCTGAAATCATCAGATTTTGACCAAGAAAACCAATCTCCCAAGTCAGTATTATCTGCTGTTGGTTCAGAGACCCTTGGTTCCTCTGATTCTGACACACCAAATGGAAGCTCTTCCCCAATTTCATCCATTAATCCTGTTCATACCAACAACTTTGAAGTTGCTGAACCTGAAAACCTACTGGAGGAGGATGGGTGTCCACCATCGGCTGGACTAAATGCTGATCCAACTCCTGATGAGCAACCACTTATGGTATAGTTACTATTACCAGATTGTTTTGATTTGTTGAATGCATAATACATATTATCACCTGTATGGTAAGGATAAACTATCTCGGCATACTTGGTTTAAGAGATTGGTAGAACAAATACTTTGATCCATCTCTTGTAAGCTAGGTCTACTTATAAATTTTACTTTGAAAATTCTGTATGGTTTGATATTCTCTTGCTTATTTTATGGTCTAGAAGCATGAACAGCCATTGAAACCCAGCATATCTTTCAAGGAAGATGCTGCAGAAGAATCATCTGCTAGGATTCTCAAGCTTTTTGGGACGACTTTGTTGATAAAAGATAACTGTGGGCCATCCTCCCCAACCACGGAAGCATGCAAGTTGATTCACTCGAAATTCTTGCTGATGAAATGTGATGAGAAAAGTTTGCATGATGGAACACATGGTGCTGTCTGTAACATGCAGCTTGAGAGTGGAAATTCAGGGCTTGCAGAAGGTCCTTCTGCTTCTTTTGTTCCATGTTGGAGCATTCCCCACATTAGATCACTACACAAGAATGTGCCTGAAGGAAAACAACTAGACTCCAATCTTAGGGAAATTGAACATGTAGAAGTTGTGAACACTAGCTCTTGTGTAAACAAGGATGAAATATCTGATATGGAAGCCAAAAGAGATACTAAAGCTATATTTGATCTGAAGAGGTGCGGGAAAGGGTTTGTGCCATATAAGAGGTGCGGGAAAGGGTTTGTGCCATATAAGAGGTGCATTGCAGAGAGGGAAAAGCAGGCCTTGTCAGCAGCTAAAGAGGATAGGGAAGGACAAAGGATTCGCCTTTCCTTGTAATGAATGTCCAATAACAGATATTCTTCTTCACAGGAGTTCCCTTTTTCAAAGGGAGCTGAGAACTTGTGGGAATTATGGATTATGGATCAAGAATCCTCTAAGTTCAGCTGTATGTAATTTAAGGAGGAAGAAGGAGATATGAGGGTTTATGTATGTAATTTGAGTTTCCCATGTATTTCTCTTCATTCCCTGTTTCTCTCTGAACTTATGGAGTGACTTAGAGGCAATTTTGACATTTCATCATCTGTTCAGTTTTTGCACTTGGCTCCGCTTTACGATGTGTCATCTGTTCATTATCTCATCTAGATCAGTCTTTTATTGATTCCTAAATCCTAAATAATCCAAATGCTATCTAAATACAATAGAAAATTAGTTTTGGATTTTTCAAATTAATAACTAAAACAGTGATGCAATTTAATTCAAAGTTAGATTATTATTTTCGGTCTTTTCTATAAAAGTGGGATGAATATGAGAAAAAAGAGTTTTTATAATGATTTGGGGGTTAATTTTTCATTTATTTTTTCATGAAGTTAAATTAAAAATTTCAAACATAGCTTTAGGTTTAATTTATCTAATTAATAACTAATCATGCAATCACATTCATAATCATCTCTTATACAAATTGTTAAAAACCAATTGATGTGTATTTAAAAATCATTTTAATACACTTGTTTCCTTTTAAATGAGAGGACAATATAAACACTCAATATGAAATAAATCAACTACACATCACAATAAACACATCATATATAATCTTATTAAAACAGAAAGAAATATGTTCAATACAAAGTCCAAGTTCATCAACAACAAAATTCAGAGCAATCCATACACTTAACACTCATCTAAGTATTCTATTCATGTATTAATACAAAATCATCATCAACATTTAGTATTAATGCACTTAACTATGTGTGATAAAGTGAGTTGATGTGTTATATTTAAAATCAAATATATCCCTCAATTAACTCTTATATTAAGAATTGGAGGTAATAATACATCAAATCTCCGTGTTCAATCCTTAACAGAATTCAGTTGGGTTATTCTAACTCAAGCTCTGGTCAAAGTTGTTCTTGTTTGGAGTCGAAAGTTAGAAGTCAAATCGAGTCAATATTTAGTGTCTGTTTGGATTAGCGATAAAAACTGTTTTTTCAATATAATTTACGGTGTATGAGGTAAATATTTGAGAGCAGTTTTATCTTTTAGTGTAAACGTACTTCTTAAACGCTAACTCAAACAAGCATTTAATTGTTGTTTAGCCGTCAAAGTTCAAGCTTTGAGGTTCTTAATAAACTACAAGACCCATTCTTCACCAACCTAGAAGCCGAATAACGGGAAAAACAGTTCCCACAAATTGAAGTCCAAAGCTTTGGTGATCTTACAGGGCCACATGACCAAATCGAAGCAACTCATTTTTCAATATCAAAGACTGTCCCTAAAGATTAAATAGTGAGATGAGTTTTATCTTAATTGGTGTAAACATATTTCTTAAACGCAAATTCAAATAAACATTTGATTATCGTTTAGCCATCAAAGTTCAAGATTTGAGGTTCTTAATAAACTACAAGACCCATTCTTCACCAACCTAAAAGTGAATAATGAGAAAAACAATTCCCACAAAATTGAAGTCTAAAGCTTTGGTGATCTTACCGGCCCCATGAACAAATCGAAGCAACCCATTTTTCAATGTCCAAGATTGTGCCTCGAGATCAAATAGTGAGATAAATTTTATCTTGATGTAAACATACTTCTTAAACGCTAACTCAAACAAGCATTAAATTGTCTTTTAGCTGTCAAAGTTCAAGCTTTAAGGTTCTTAATAAACTACAAGACCCATTCTTCACCAAGTGAGAAGCTGAATCACGAGAAAAACAGTTCCCACAAATTGAAGTCCAAAGCTTTAGGGCCGTTTGGTAGAAAGAAGATTAGAGAAGGAAAGGGAAGATCCCAATCTTCCCATGGATTATGGGTGTTTGGTAGAGAGAAGGTCGGTCAAGATCTTCTAGTAAGTACTTATCTTTCCTTATTTGAGGGAAGATGCTTTCCATTAGAAAATGGAGGGAAAGCTACAATCTTGGGGAAAATGTTTTTTGGACATATTTACCCCCGAAATTCAAACTTGGAGGAAGTTCGAACTTAGTGAAATTTTTTTTTTTTTTTTTTTTTCACGAGTTTGAACTTAACAAGAATATATATTTTTAAAATATATTTTAGCAAAAAAAATATTTTTCTTTTTTATTTTGAATTAATTTCTTTGGAGGGTAAAATAGACATTTCCTAATTCTTTACCAACTACCACCTCTTCATTTTCTTCATACCAAACAACTCAAGCCATCTTCCTTCATCTTTCAAATCTTCCTTTCCCTTCCTTTTCCTCCTTAAAGTTCGCCTTTTCCTCCCCAAAAATTCTTTGTACCAAACGGGTCCTTAGTAATCTTATAGGGCCACATGAACAAATCGAAGCAACCCGTTTTTCAATGTCCAAGACTGAGCTTAGAGATCAAATAGTGTCACTCCTGGAGTCCCCATATATTATTAAAATTTTATAATTAAGAGTAAAATACTCGATCACCCTCCTATTTTTCCTTAATTATATAGACCTCCCCTCTATTTTGAAAACCCATAGAAATCTCCCTTAAAATTCGAGTAAAATACCGACCACCCTCATGTTTTTCCTTAATTACAGATCTCCCTCTATTTTGAAAACCCATAGAAACCTCCATTAAAATTAAAATGTATGTTACATGCACAAACCTCCCTTATATTTTAAGATTTTATTTCTATCCACTCAAATCGTTAGTTAAGCGTTAAGCTTGACTTTTGAACTTTTTAAAAAAAACCAAAATGTCCCTCTTCAATATTAGAATTATTTAAGTATATAAAACCAAAAATGTATTCTAATAGATTTTCTAACTTTTTAATTTGTTAAAAAATTTATTGGTTTTGATATTATAAATTAATTTTGACTTAAAAATATAAATTAAACACATATATTTTTTTATGAAATATAATAAACTATATAACTTTGAGATTTCATGTGTCATTTAAATTTCTAATTTAATAATTTTTTCACAAATATTTATAAACACATTTGATCAAACACATGTTTATTTAAAAACTTATTTGAATATTCAACATTTTATGATATTTACATTAACCAATGCTAAAATAATTAAAGAGATAACTATTTGTAAGGATAAAAAAACTCTTAAATTATTTAAAACAATATTAGTCAAAATATAAAAGTAAAACTAGGGATTAAGTATTAAGGGTAAAATAATATATAAATTTTATTTTTATATAAAATTTAAATTAAAAATATATTTTTGGACTATTTTTAGAATATTCTTAACGTAGTTAATTATTTGAATGTTTTCAAAATAGAGAGAGGTCTGTGTAATTAAAGTAAAATAGAAGAATAGTAAGGGTATTTTACTTATATAAGGAATGTTTATGTAACATACATTTTAATTTTAAAGGAGGTTTTTATGAGTTTTCAAAATAGAATGGAGGTTCTTAACGTAGTTAATTATTTGAATATTTTCAAAATAGAGGGGAGATCTGTGTAATTAAAGTAAAGCAGGAAGAATAGTAAGAGTATTTTACTCATATAAGGGATGTTTGTTAACATACATTTTAATTTTAAGGGAGGTTTTTATGGGTTTTCAAAATAGAATAGAGCTCTGTACAAATAGAGTATTTTACTTTATAATTTAATATTCCATAAAGATTGATCCTAATTAATGGTTATTGTCATTAGCAAGAAATTTGATTAAAAATAATACTCTTGTCGGCATCAAGAATAAATGGAAATAAAAGAACTTTAGATAATAAAGTTGCTCCCATTGATCGTCCATAATAATCACTTTCTTGCCTTCGCCTTCTCTCTACATCTCTACCTCTCTCTCGAGCTCTCTGGGAAGTCCATGGAAATCTCACTTGCTCTGTTCACCACACTCACAATTCTACTCACACTTTCTTCAACAGTCACCTCCCATTACTCCTCATTCTCCTCCAACTCTTCTTCTGCACAGCATTCTCTATCTTCCTCTTCCCTCTCCGAATGGCGATCTGCTCACGCTACTTACTACGCCGCCGCAGATCCCAGGGACGCGGTAGGCGGCGCCTGTGGGTACGGTGACCTTATCAAAGCTGGTTACGGCATGGGCACTGTGGGTCTCAGTGAGACTATCTTCGAACGCGGCCAGATCTGTGGTGCCTGCTTCGAGCTCCGGTGCGTTGATGACCTTCGCTGGTGTATCGCCGGAACCTCCATTATCGTCACCGCTACGAATTTCTGTGCGCCCAACTATGGGTTCACCGCCGAGGGAGGTGGCCGTTGTAACCCTCCCAACAAGCATTTCGTGCTCCCGATTGAAGCTTTTGAGAAGATCGCTATATGGAAAGCTGGGAACATGCCGGTTCAGTATCGCAGGTAGTTTCGCACCTATTCTATCACCATTTTTGCAATTGATTATCATTTATCCTGCTTAGTTAGTGTTTGAAATCAGAGCTCTCTGTGAGCTACTGATTGCTGAATTTTCGCGCTAACATGCGCTCGGTTTGCTAACTTGCGCTTGGTACTGGGGTTCGGCGCCCTAGTCCGCGTCCCTGACCTTTTTTTTTTTTTTTTTTATCCGGCTTAAAGCGTCCCTGACCTACTTTAATGATAATGTTTCCTCTGGCCCACTTTATGCTTTTATGAAGGCAATTTGCGGTGGTCACAATCAAGAAAATAGATAAAGAATGTAGTGAACTCAGAAATCTTAACACAGGTTAAATTCAAAGAACTCAATATAGTCACACTATGTATAGTCCCTCGATCTTTGTAACCTCGTAGAATTCTTTAAAAGCTGTGTTTATTGCCATCAGTGAGGACCTTAGAGCAATAGGAAAGGTCTTAGAGTTTAAGTGGAAATGAGTGGTAAAATTATTTTTTTAACGTGATTTATAGTAAATATGTAGGAAGAGTTTTATCTTGATTATGTAAAAAGTACTTTTGTAAAACTGACGCGCTGACTGAAACAAACAGTTCCAAGTATATGATGCAAGAAACATTAACGTGATGTGTCAAGTGTCAGCTACTATGATGTGAGAGAAAATGTATCGTAATAAACTATAACCTCTAATGAGGCACAAAAAGTTTTCGTGAATTTTTGTTGGTTACCAACAACTTTGATCAGGTCCAGAGGTGAAAAGAAAGAACAGTGGTCCATTGAACTTGAGGAAGCTTAGGTTGGCTGTTCTCAGTAGGGCTGTGCTTGATGTAGCCATCAGTGTTTAAGGTGTTGGTACTTACGTGGTCCTAGGTATAAGTATAATTTAAAGGAGCTGCAATGAATTTAAGAAATGGAGGTTGTGGAGGAGGGAGGAAACGTATGCAAGATGACTGACTGAAAGCTGTTAACAGAGAACTAGGGCAGAGCACTCTGAACTTTTAGAATATCAATTCTTCCTTCCGTCAAGACTACACAATGATATATAACTCCGCCAATCATCTCCCACAAACAGCTAGAGTTTTAGGAAAAGATGACTTCCAGCGGCTAGATAAGCAACTCACCTACGATGTGATATTTCAACTTTGGTGTGAGCAAAGAGAGGGGAAGAGTGAGAAATTATATGTACTAGTACTATTTTATACAATGCTTGTTTACAAAAGGTTTTCCTTATTCTTTAAGGTCATTAGAAGCGTAGATTAGGTCTTCAAGGACGGGGGAGTGTATTAGCCTTTTAAGATTAACATAAAAAAGCCTTGGTTTGATTGTCTAGAGCTAGATGTGGGCTTGATGAAATTATTAAATTAAAATTTGTGGAAATGCTTCAAACTTGAGATGAAAAGGTTTGGGAAGAAAAGTGAGTAGTCGTTGAGAAGATCTCATTATTGTTTAACTGAGCAATTTGGATTTTCCTATTTGGACCGTATAGATTTCAAGAACCCCACCCCAAATAAAAAACATAATTTTAGTTTCAAAGAAAGTAGAGCACATAATGGAATAATGAAACGAGGGTTGGGTCTATTAGAAGGGGTTAGTCCCTCAACGTGGCAAACTAAGGTTTAAATCTCTATTGGGATGTGTGTCCACATTTAGCACTTGATACTTGATAATGTCTCGAATAGGATTACCTCAAACAGGAGGATACCTATGCCTATAAAAGAAAAAAACAGAAAGTAGAGCACATAATGAAACTATTTTTCTGACTAGGAATTAGATGAAAATGACATAGATGATTTAGACTTTGGGATCTAATGCTAAATTTAAGGAATCTTGTTGCTATTGGGCTCTCTGGATTTATCAAGAGTTGCATTCTATAAAGGTCTTATTTAGGTAATCTACTTATCTAATCTACAAGGATGAAGCTTTAAACAAATTATGAATATAAGGCAGACTGGTTAGAATAGCATGCCGCACAGTCTTACTCTCTCATTTCTTGGGTACATAAAGTGCAGTTAGTACTATCATGTTAAAGCGATACCTGCCTATAAATAAAATGAAGCGCCATTTACAGTTAACTTGAATTAGTTGGAGTCTCACCATATAGAAATTTCATTTCAAGTAGCTAATAAAGAGGGTGGGTGGGTTAGTGTCCCAGGATTTAAACCCTTCTGATGTAAATTTTTTTTTTTTTTTTCCTTTAAAAAAAAAAAAAGCAAAAAGAAGCTTGTGATAAAGGAATAAAAGTTTTTCCATTTCCAAAGCAAAAGTTGCATTTAGACGGTAACTAGATGGATAACCCAGTGCGACACAGGTGACTGAATTAATCAGTTGAATAAAAATGAATCCCGCGCTCGAGGCTGAGGAATGGGCCATCTTAGAGGGATTGAAGATGGCATGGGACCTTGGATTCAGGAGAGTGGAGGTGAATTCTGATGCAAAATCGCTGGTGCATATGCTGATGGAAGAAGCATCGGCAATGACAAGGGCGAATTTAATAGTCTGGCAGATAATGGAATTCAAAAGGAGGAGTTGGGAGCTGACGTTTTGCTTTACCCCGAGAGATTCAAATAAAGTGGCGGACCTTTTAGCAAAGCATGCTATATCATACACTGCGTTTTTCCAGGAGTGTCCTCAGTTTCTTCAAACTTTGGTCAACCAGGAGAAGATGGGATTGATTTCCCCTGAGATCTTATCCAATTAGTCTCTTTTCTTACTTTGTCTTTGTCCTTTTCCTCTTGTATCAAAAAAAAAAAAAAATGAATCGTTAATATAAACAAAAATTTTAGTTAGTACTTGTAAATGCTTTAACACATGATAGTAAAGAATAGGAGCCATAAGTTATTAAATACACCCTGAGTATGTGTATGAGTACCTCGTCATATTTGATCGAATTAAGGTTGAGTTCACAACAATGCTGAAAGTGATTGTGTGGAATGATGGATTCCACGCCAATGACCTTGTGTGTTGCTCAGTCGTTTGGTATCAATGATCCCAACCCACACTCCGCATTCACTAGCTATCATCCAAATATATTTTCCTTAAGGGTTCAATATTTCTGCTTTTGTTGCAATTTTTTTTTTTTTTTTTTTTTCTGCCACTCACATTAAAGTGAGTGGGTTGTGGGACCCACACACTTTTATATAAGTGTGGTAAAAAGAAATTTCTGCAGCAAAAAAAAACATTAAATCTTTTCTTTAATCATATTTAGTGTGGTTAAAAACAAATTGCACCTTTTCTTTTTTGCGGATATGAAACAAATTGTTATTGGAAACTTGGTCATTTCATTATGGATTGACTAGACTCCCTATTAATTTGGGTTGGAGTTTTGTCCCTGTAGGATAAAGTGCCGAAAGCAAGGAGGAATGCGGTTCACAGTCACGGGTTCTGGGATTTATATATCAGTGCTGATCACCAACGTAGCAGGCGCCGGAGACATTGTGGGCGTGAAGGTTAAGGGATCAAGAACAGGTTGGCTTCCAATGGGTCGGAATTGGGGCCAAAACTGGCATATCAATGCATTACTACAGAATCAACCTCTTTCATTTGAGGTTACTGGTAGTGATGGCCTAACAGTGACATCTTATAATGTTGCCCCAAAGGATTGGAGCTTCGGACAAACCTTTGAAGGCAAGCAATTTGAGTCTTAAAAGCATCACATGATATATATAGTAGCTTCTGTACCATTTCGCATCCCCAATTCCCCAACATTTACATTAAAAAAAAAAAAAAAAAAAAAGATCCCTTAAGGGAATAGGTATATATGTAGTTTTATGTTTTCTTTTACATCTTTTGATTTATTACGTTTTGAAGGAGACGATGTGTAGACTGCAGAAACTTGTTGTGGATTGGTGGCTCACATGATATAAATGAAGGTGATTTCATTTTGTTCCCACGTCATATTTTTTGGGGTCTTTTTTTAGTTTTGGGAGGCAACGAATGTTAGGTGAGTTAATGGTTTTCTCCTTCCAACATGGGAAGTTTTTAAGGCATGGTCATGTATGTAATGAACTTGTATCATACTAATCTAAGCGTTTTAATTATTCTTAATGATTCTTCTGCTTAAGAAGAGCATGCTATTAGCTTAGCCCACACTCACATGAAAGGTTATACACTTTCTCATTGTTACGCTAACATCTGCCATAAATAAACGTGACTGTCATTGCTGGATTTGAGCAGATGAAAATTATAATATACGTATTTCCACTTGAATGATTAGTTTTTTTTGACTTCTTCCCATTAAACTTGAATGATTGGTATGCGTGCTACACCTGTTGTTATGGTTGGAACGATTTTACCCCTATAATGGCTAAAACTTATATTTTGAAACTTAACTTGAGGGACCAAAATCAAAGTGAGGGTAAATTTAAGGGACCACAGATAATATTAACCCTCAAAGAATCAAACATCTGATGTTAAAAGAGCATTGAATGTTAACAGAGCATTGAAAAATTGATGACAAACATATTTAGAGAAAATGCGCACGAATATATATTCCATTAAACATAAAGAGTATTTGTCCCCCCCAAAAAAAAAACTACACTCCCCAGTAGTTAGTCCTGGACAGATATGGTCGTAATTCATCGACACAAATTAACATGGACACTTGCACCCAGGGAGAAGGTGAATGGTAGGAAGGCTTTCTACTGTTGGTAAGCTCTTACCTGCTTCACTTCCCCAATCCATTTTCCTTTCTTTATCCTTCTATACCAAATAGAGGGTGGGCCTCAACACAACGATGAGGTTGTTGACATGTAACATGAAGGTCATGAAATCAAACTATAGAAATATCTCCACTGACAGGGATAAAGCTTCATGTATTTATCCCTCCAAAGACTCCACCTAGTGAGAGTTCGTGCATTGGGCCAACTTTTTGTAATCCTCCTATGACCCTCCTTCCTCTACAGTTTGATCAAGCCTATATGACTCACGAAACTCCAGTCCAGAAAAACCAAACTGCCTTTCTGATCAAGTTCCACTCTCTTCCTTCTCGAGTTCCACCCTCTTCCTTCTCGACCCTAAGTATATGAACTACTAAGTCCCGGTCAGACTCAAGGGCTACAGAACTTTTGCACTCAATCCAATCAATTTCTCTAAGCATAAATTTTCTTTCTTGAGATGAGAAGAAATTCACTTAGTCAATAGAGTATACTCCTAGACTTTATTAGTATACTATAATCTTTTAGCTATGAATTGATCGAACATAACATGTCCTAGTTATGATAGCAGCAAGACGTTGAACGTACAATTGTGTCAGAATCAAAAGCTTTAACTCGACTATGTTACAACCTCAGCCTAACAGACCGAATAGTTGAGACTCACTGTTAGGATTCGTAGATGACAATAACCAGCTCAAATTATATCTATCAAAGGTATATACAGTGGTCATAAACCAAAGGAACACAATGATATCAAAAAATGACAGCGATAACCTCTACAGTGACTTATGGGAAGCCAATGACCAATAAGTAAAAGGCACTAAACATGGCATGACCACACAAATAGTAAAATCTACGGAATTCAAGTCATGAGATAGAGGAAGAGAAGCTGAACGCGTTGTGAAAAGAACACAATCATCTCAGCTGCTTCATATAAACACATCTCACAAAATGCTAGAAAATAAAGTATGATAAACGTCAATATTCCAGTTAGCCAAGTGGATAAAAACCACTAGAAATGAATGCTTATTATACAGGAAAGCATATATCAACTGTTTATACAGAAATTTAAATTTTCTTGACATGAGAATTTGATGTGCAATTACTCTACCAGCTTATGTGACTGTAGATTACATGATCTGTAAGCGTCTAGAGAAGCAAGACAAAGAATGTAATATGTGATTTGCAACAAGAACGACTATATACCTAATTGAATCTATGGCCCCAGGGAAAAAAATTAGAAATATACAAGAACATATGACAAAGATCAAGCTAGGATAGAAAATTCAAACTCTTAACAGTCAAAATTGTTATCCTACCGTATATCCCTTGAAGGGAGCTGGATTGAGAAAACCAATGCTACAAGCTTCAGAGCTTCTGATGAGATACAATTAGCAATGCATTTAGCAAAATATGAACTGCTGCATCATAGACAGCTCCATCATAATGCATCCCATCATCTGTGCATCGGATCCCACAATCCCAACTCAATGATCCTATATCTAGTTGTTGAAAGGGGCCACCAAATTGCTGTAAAATCTGGCTTTTTTTAAGTTCTCTCTCATACGAAACTCTCATAACATCTGTCATCTTCTCCCTCTTCTCTTCTGTATTCAACATGGAGTTAATCAAAGTTGGCAAGTCGAGCCAAAACAAGTGTGTTGATCTAACCGACACAGAACTTTTTGCAGATCCCTCTGTGCTAAATTCTGGGGATATAGGCAAGAGTGATGTTATCGACCTCCTTAGCAATTGTAATGAGACGCCATAATCTGAAGCATTTGTTATGTGAAGCATATCCCATAGACCTGAACCCATTACCAAAACATCAGGGTAATTGCGAGTTTCACTTAAACCCATCACCAAATCAGTCAAATTGGTCGTATAAGGTGCCCATATGAAATCCAATTTCATCCCAATCTCATTAACGACGATATGATAATTGCTATGCCTCCTAAACAACGATTGTCGAGCTGATTCCATTTGCTCGGAATCCAAAACCAAACTTAGCAACGAAAGAGCGAAGAACCGCGCTTGGGAATCACCCGCCACCATGACCCACGACCCATTAAGCAAATCCGCCACATCATGCCGATTCAACTTCTGAAACTCACAAGAATCAACTGAACTAGATCGCCTCCAATACCAAGACTTGTCGTAATTCACAGAATTATTATTCAAAGGATCATAGTTGCTGCTAGCACTCACTTCCCAATCAATTTCGTGCAGTGAAGAAAAGCAAGAATCGCGATCGTCCAAAACAACGATAGAAGACACAGAAGTAACGAAATCAGATACTGAAGGAAAATATGGAGTAAGATGTACACCGACAGCGAGCGTGATGAACAGAGCACCGCTGAAGAAGAGCATCTTGTTTCGGCTCAAATGCCAGCCCGCCATACCCATCGGCACAAAAAGCACCACACACGCCGCGAACAAACCTAACTGTATAGCCCCAAACATCGCCTTTTTCGCGTCCTTCGGGGGGTTCCCAGATCCCTCCGAAAGTCACATCTATCTATCGGGTCTGCGAAGCATAGAATCAGAGAAAATAGCCGAACTTCTTCACGGAACTATTATCCGAAAATTTATAAAGGGAATTGAGAGACGCAGTGCAGTTTCCAGGAAATACCATGGGAGATGGAGAACTTTTATTCAAAGAGAATCCGGGGAGGTGCTAGGGTTGGGGTCAAAGTTGGTGGGGAGAGTTAATGGCTTGGGAATGAAGGTAAAAATTGGAAACGAGCTGTGATGGGAACGTGACAACAAATGCAGAAGAAGGATTTGATTTAAAATGAGTAGAGAAGAGGTTGACATGAAAGATGAGGCATTGAGACGCAAGAATCGTTTATCGAATCGGCTTCTTCAGAACTGAAATCAATGATTCCACCAAGAACTCCGCACAGCGGCCGTGGTGGGCCCAGCTCATCAGTTCTGGGGTTCTCTACGCACAAAATTGGAAAGTCAAAAAATTTCTTAATAACCATGTTGTGTTTTAGCTGCGTTTGATGTAAAGAACTAAAGATAGATCATAATAAACAATTACTCCCTATCATGATTTAGTTTCTTCTTTTAAAAGAAAACAAATCTCTTTCCATGGTAGGTTGTTTAGAATTTTATAATATTTTAATTGTTTCGAAAATATCTCTCTTTTAATAATAATAATTTGTTCTTTGCTAAATGATTTTTCTAAATATCTTTGTTTAATTTAGGATAAGTTTGGAATCTAAGCCTACTTGCATCCATTGGTTAACCCCCCGCTGTTTACAAATTTCAGATAACTAAACCAGACAAATCACGGCTTTTTGACCAAACTAAAAAAAAAAAAAAAAATTTCGAAAATTACTATTCTAAATTTTAATCCTCCACTTTTAAAAAAAAAAAAATATTGGAAACTTTTTACCAAAAATAATGCATAGTTAATTCATAATCAAAAACGGGTCATGTTTACAAATAACTAGTGGCGTGAACCATATTTTCGACGTTAAAATGTCGGTGGCGTGAACCCTGTTCACGCCATCGACATTTACGATATTTGATTTTTTTTTTTTTTTTATGTTGAATTAGACCCACGAGAATTATTGATTGCACACCTAGTGGCGTGAACAAGGTTCACGCCACTAAAAGGTAGTTATTATGTATTTGTAGTTAAATGGATAAATAGGTCCACGCCATTGATGGCGTATATAAATTTCACGCCACTAACGTGGCGCATCCTCCCCTGCGTGGCCAGTGGCGTGAACGTTAGTATGGTAAAAAGTTTAAATATCTCGTCCATTTTTTAATGCAGTAAATTTTTTTTTTTTTTTTTTTTAGTTTGGTCAAAATCCCGACAAATCACCCGTGCTGTAAATTCTAAATTACTCTCAATCAATACAATGAAATTTTCAATTAATTCATTTTATATCGAGTTTTGAAATGCCTCTCTACAGATTATATTTATTGCATGATTGGTACATTTCTTTTGTTTATCTAACAGTAATAATCTCAACTCATTAAAACTCTTAACTTTTGATAAGGCGAAATACAATTGTCGGTGTCAGAAAATAGGGTTCGGAAGGTATAGCTCAATATTAGACGTAGACTGCACCTGGCTTTAGTTGATGATCATTGCAAATGAAATAATGATTAGAAATTTGCTTCTCATCGTGTTAAAAGGTAACTTAGAGTTGAAAGATTCATGTATAATAAGGATTTAAGTGGATTGACATTTAATAATAAGGATTTGGCGGGATATGACCTACAAAAATAAAATTTTAAGTGTGAATTTGTTGTTATTAGATGTACCTTTAAAAAATAACCAAAGTGCCACAATATACATAGGGAAGTTCAATTATTGACGAAGCCGGTTGGAGGTAAATAATTTGAGTATGTTTAATATATATATATTTTTTATAAATGTACAAATCATATCATCAGGAATATATGTAATAATTTGTTTCTTATATTCTTCATAAGATAACATTCTCAATATGAAGTAACGTATATATAAATACGTCATACTCTAAAGCTTAGTGCTAATTTGTGGCTAACGATTTGAGATAAGGTGTGCAAAAATATCTGGATTAAACGCATATCATTAATGTAAACATAAAAATGTACATTATGTAATTTTTCATTTACTATTAATTCATCTGTCCACATTCATGAAAATACTTGTCTACACTTATCAGCAATGTATAGTAACAAAATAGTGAATCGGCAGCAAGTTCTCACATACTCAACAATTTTCAAATGCAAAAAATTAAAATTAGTGTTAAAATACCAGAACGATATACTGATATAGATGTTCGATAAACTGACGATGCGATTACAAGATGCTCAGATGAAAACAACATTGAAAAAGACAACCATAAAGATCTTACAGCTGGGTAGGACTGAGAAGGCAGAAGCTCACTTTGGATGAACAAAAGGAAAGACCATTAATGAAATGAAAACATAAACATGCAGTAATCTTGAAAACAGAAGTTCCTCACTTCTCCTTTTTAAGTGAGTGTTTGGATAACTCTTGAAACCGTTGTTTTAGAAGCTCTTTTCATCAAGTCAAGACAAAACTCTTCTCATATACTTATCTTGAAAATTGTAAAAGTTCTTCTCCAAAAACTAATCCAAACACACACTTAATGTTCTTATATTTGGCTATTATATTTTGAATCGGAGGAGGAAGTATATGTATCTAAATTGCAACATGTTGTTTTGAGAATTCATCGCCTTGGTCCATGCCTGCCTTGTTAATATGGCAATCATTTAATGGACTTGCAGACGTGTTTGTGCTGGCAAATCGTGTGCATGAACACTCTTGTAGGTTACTGAGAATATTATCGTTGTTAACAAATTCAAAAGAAAACCTAATTATAGGTTGGGCTTTTATTTTTATTATTATTATTGTGGTTCTGTTTACATATCTAACCATTCTTCATTCAGACACGCGGGTCCATCATTGCAAATGACCAATCAAATTAATTTACAGGTCGTATCATATTAATTGGTATTTCTTTGTGGCAGATGACATTAAGTTCTGGTAGAAACCACGCATGCATGCCTACATTAATTCTTCTGATGATTTCTCAAAAGTATAGATTAAATCATAAATGGGAGCAGATGACTTCAGCATTTTAACTCGATTGGTCATTAATGACTTGTTTAGGAAATCTCATAAAATTGAAAAAATTTAAAGTATTCGTTTGGTCTTTTATGTTTATCTCTGGTATCATTTTAGTCCTTTAAGTTTGTAAAGTGCATGTTTGTTCTCTTAATGTTAACACCGTTAGTGTGACTTAACGGAAAATACTGACTCAATAATTTTAAGCGATGACTGTACAATTAAATTTTTATCAAACATGCTTATATATTAGTATTTTCATAAATTAATATTTTAAATCCTATTAATCGAAAAATATTTCATCTTCACATACTTTTTTACAGTTTTTCACAGTTCGTGAAGATTAAATATATTTTTTTGTCGAAGAAGATTAAATATTTTTCAATTAATAGGATTTAAAATATTAATTTATTAAAATATTAACATATAAGCATACTTGATCGATATTTAATTGCACAATCATCGCTTAAAATTGTTGAGTCAGTATTTTCCGTTAAGTCACACTAACGATGTTAACATTAAGGGACCAAACGTGCACTTTACAAACTTAAGGGACTAAAATAATACCAGAGGTAAATATAAAGGACCAAACGTATACTTTAGTCAAATTGAAATGATCCAAAAGTGCATGTGTTTATTCTATATAAGTTGGTTCCAATAATACTTTAAATTAATCGTTAAAAGAATAAATATATATACTCAACATTAAAGTGATTAAACACAATGGCACTATATAATTATGATTTTAATTAGAATATGGCCATATTAATAACTCTTAAGTATTATATGGTATTAGACCACGTAGTTACTTTAATTTCAAAAATAGTTTGACACCAAATAGGTTGATTGTTATACTTCTACCGCCTCGCCCTTTTCGGGTGGCAAGTTAGAGGGATTCCTTTACTTAGTTACATTTCCTTCATTATTAGGTCCATTTAACTTATATCGAGTAAAGCGCAATAGAGCATTTAACGATTTGGACCAATGATTTTGAGCCAGGTTTTTGTATTTGTGGGTGCACCAATTAGTGAGGGGATTTTGGGGTTTGGGGGCGGTGCCCCTGAATTTTTTTTTTTCAATGAAAGTTTTAAATGCATTAAAAATCAAATGAATATAAAAAAAAAAAGAAAAGAAAACTTCAATTTAATATAGAAAAATAATAATCAAGAGTCAACTAAACTATTACAACAGAACGATTATAAAAACATTCTTCGATTCTTCATTCCTTGAAAATATTGCATTATATCTTCATCATCAATCTTAATAAGTTTGTTAAGAGTTTTCTAAGATCATGTAAGGTAAGTTTGAAACGTCTACGATAGGAGAATTAAATTTTTTCTTAGAATTTCGAATCAAGCAAAAGAAGAATGAAATATTTATTTTCTAAATCAAATACTGCGAGAGCTTCTAAAGAATATGGAACGGATCACTACAACAAAGCTGATACCCCTATGAACTCAACGACTTTTGTAATATCCTAATTTTTACTTTTAGGATTTATTTATAATTAAGGATGAAATTATATATGATTGTCTCATATGATTAATCGTTCTTTCTTTTAATGTTGTTTTGGAATCACATATAAAACTATTCTTGCTACATATGTTTTTCATATTGATATTCTATTTTTTAATAAAAGAATGAAAATTAATTAAGGACCTTAGAGGAAGATAAATGTTGTTAATTGTTATTTTCATTTTTTTTATTACGCCAATCCAATTAATAGTTAATTTATCAAATTAATTGGATTCAATGAAAAGTAAGATTTTTCATTTTTTTTGGTTGGGGAGGGGGTATGAAGTGGAGAGGAAAGAGGCGCCAAATGATGAAAGAGGCGCTGAAATGAGGAAAAGCTTGGGGAAAGGAAAAAGAAATGAGAAGGGCCCAAATGCGTTTGAACCAATGACCTCTTGAACTACAATCAATTGTTGTACCACTGAGCTAGGGACTCATTGATGCTAATAAGTTCTAGCTAAATAATATATATATTCTCAAATTTTATGGGTGCACTTGCACCCACATGCCCAAGTGTGGCTCCGCCACTGGTTTGGACAATCTACTGTACTGGTAAAAGTAAAATAAACAGAAAATAAAAGTCCTCGAAGGGTTAAGGGTACAGTCATCCAACATAAATTACCAAAATAATATGCAGCCATCTCAAAATGTAAATACAAAATATAATAGGGCATTCCCTATTCTTCAACTGCACTGCAATGCCCTAACTCTCCAAAAAGGTTCTTGATCTTGAGGCACGTACCCTTGTAGCTTCAAAAACGTCTGGAGTCCAATAATGGCCCCCCAGAGTAACCGTCAATACTCAAATACTAAATGTGTAATGTGTATGCATGTAACCATGTAAGTATGTAAACACAAATAAGTATGCCAAATACCAAAATATGCAAACAGAAGCATACACCACAACACGTTTTCGCACCGTCGAACCGCCTTACTAAGGTAAGCCCCGGAATTACCAGAATCACATGCCCGTATCCGTTGAGTTGCCACATAGGCAGACCCTGGCAAGCACCCTTAGCGCTAGGGACACAATCACAAACACGTTCTGTATGCATATTTGGCAAAACAACACAAAAACAATGCATATGGCAAACAACACATACAAACACATAAAGATATCTGAGTAAAGCGGTTACTACCTGGTATACTTTACATTGCCCTTATTATTATTATGTCCAGCAACCTTTCCAAAAATACCTTTGGCCTAAAAACACCATAATATACCATTTTCAATATTTCCAAAAATACCCTTACAAATATTTTGTCAAAACCGAGCCCAAACAGTGATTTCCAGAAAATCTGTGAATCTGACCAAACTTCCAAGATTTTTAATAAATTCCAAAAAAATCATCCTAACATGAGACTAGTGCCATCTGAACCATGGAGATGTCTATGTTTAAGGAAAAATATATTTAGAGACCAAGAGTACACATATTTTGGAGTGCAGCCAATTTTCTACTCCCTAGTTCAGATTCGCCTTGTTGCTTCCAGGGGCAAGTTTGACAATTTTTATCTCTTAATAGAAAACTCCAAAAGACACAAAATTATACATCATGGTTAAGCTTAGAAAGTTTAATTTCTACTGTAACATTTTAGATTATTTCAAGATCATTTACTATTTTTAAGATCGAGTGGAAGCATCATTGCCAGAATTTCCAGAACCGCTGATTAGATCGCTCTTAAGGGTTTTTCGGTGTTTTTAAGTTCGGAAACTTAAACCATAACTGAACCCCATACAAAAACATGTTTTAGACCCATTGGAACCCTCAAAAACACTAGAATCAAACCACAACACCAAGCTCTATGCTCATGCACGAAAATCCCAACTTGAACTTCAAAGAGTTGAGTTTTTAGTGTTTACCTGAAATCAAAGATCCGGCTTGGTGTTCTTGATGATTGGCTCTTGTTCTTGGCTATGGAACTTGGCTGAACTCCTCTCTCTCCCTCTGAAAAATTTCGTGCTTCAAAGCATGTGTTTTAATAATGGTAAAAGTACAAATCAGTCTAGAATAACTGGAGTAAAATCTTGTCCAATAATTAATGAAATTCATCTGAATTTTCTTGACTTTCTCCCCAAGAAAAGCTAGAGAATTCCAGAGGTGTCCAGCTTCTTCCAAGTGTCAAAACCCTCTCCAAAATATCTAGATATTTTCTGCTTTTGGGGCAAATTACCTGTTTTAGCCCGAAACTTTCAAAAATTACAATTGTGGCCCAAAACTTTTAAATAATTATCAACTTTTCCCCATCATTTCACCTGCCCAAAAGGACCCTTTATGCGCCATTTGGACCCACAATTCTGCCCAAATTAATTTTTGTCCATTTATTCCCTTTATGCCCTTTTTCTCTGAACGTGGGACCCGCGATTTGACTTTTACACTAACTTTTCTTCTTTTTTCTCCAAGTAAATATTTTTAATGACTAAAGGGGGTGTGTGACGCCTAAGGGGACCCACACATCTGGTCTCTGATATTTAATTCCCTTTTTCCTCACTTATCAATCAAGTTCCCGATCTACCGTGTGGGTCCCGCCGGCCAACAGGATGGTTCCCTTTGCACTTTTCTTTATCTTTTTCAAACTTTTCCTTCTTGAATAGACACTCCTAGGGGGACACTCTCCAAACTTCCCAAAGTGGCCCCACACTTGTCCCGTTCAGTCCAAAGGAGCCCCTAATTGGTCCCGGCCGACCCCGTTTCTGTCGGCTAATCACCTGTGGGACCCGCATTTCAAGTTTGGGTCTAAATATGACTTAAATCACCTGTTTTTCTCTTCTTTCTCATGAGGGACGAAATTCAACATTAAAAGGATAAGGAATTGACTATTTTGCCCTTGCTTTTCCTCTTTTACCCCTAAAGTGATATGTGTCCCAATGTAATCATTACACCGACTCTTACTTTTGACATATGACCCTCCAGTGTCTCCTTCTCTTCCTATTTTCCTCTAAGACGTAGAGGATCCTTATCTGTCCAGGAAATGTCACACTTCCTAAACCGGGCTTAGTAGTCTGCATAACTTAGGTTTATTCTCAAGTCTCCAAGCCCGAAATTCAGGGTATTACATTGATCAATTGAAATTTCACTTATAAGTTATAATAATGATAATCGTTATACATCCATACCAATATTAAATCTAATCAGTGATTAAAAAAGTATGTGTGTGTCTATATATACACACACCTCTTAAAAGTATTCATATAAGTGGGCACCATTTCATTACGTTCATTGTCAGCTCATTGAAACATTAATGTTATGTAAAATATCTTTGCTACCATTCAAGTAAATGATACTCCCTCTAGTTTTAATTATAAGACCAAGTTGACTTTTTTAAAGAAATTAAAAAAACTAATTAAATTACTTTAAAGTATTTTTTTCCAAACTAATTAGTTTGACTAATAAACTAATATATAATCTAAGGATACATAACATATGATATGATTAAGTAACTTATTTAGTTTTCTTAATCCATCCAAAAAAATCAACGTGGTTTTATAATTAGGACTAGAGAGAGGTAATAATACTTAAGCAACACAATTTCAAAAACACAATAGATGAGGTTGTGCACAAAAGTTGGCCATAAGGTCAAACATTTATTTATTTTTTTGGTAAAAAGTGGGGCCTTTGCCCTTCCTCATTCCTGAACTAATACATTTTGCGGGTATGCAACACCCACATAGTCATTATACAGACATCTCAATACAACTTGGGGGGACTATCAAATATAGAATAAGACTCCCTCTTGTATAAAATTAAAATTAGCAAGTGTGTCAGCACAAGTGTTACCCTCTCTATACACATGAACAAAATTATAACTCGAAAAATTACACAGAGCCAGACATAAGGTCAAACATTTAATTACAAACATATTTACAAAACTCAAAAGATAATAAATGAACATATGACATAAAAGTTAAATCCCTATAAGAGCCCTCTTAGCCTCGCTACCTCTTCATCATGTGGATCAATGAACACTCGAATTGCATCCAGGTGGCCGGCTCAATAGCTCCAGTCCTGCATAGTCAATATCCCAGCTTTAAAAAAAGTACTCCCCCGATTTTAAATATAATACATAGTTTGTGATGCAATTTATACTAAAAATATATCATGTATTTATAAACGGAGGTATAGTAACATTTATAAACTTGTAGAATAAACAATGGCCAAGTTTATAATTAACCTCACCTCCGGCTATAACTTCATTAACCAATACATACTGCACAACCAAGGATGGACCTTTGTTGATCCCCAATTTTTTTTTTATCCCAAATACTTCATGCAAATTGGATTTTTTTTTTTTATGCATTTGGCCTAAAAATTTATACATTTGGCCCCCCAAATATTTTTTTCAAGGTCCGTCTCTGTGCACAACAACCAATACACCATATCTTCCCAACAAGTACTCCAATTGGGGTAGGGCAGGCTCAAGTGCCTCACCATGCAACACACACTGGACCTCAAATTTCTTGCTACATAGTAACAGAATAAATTAAAGCATTAGTTTGACTTTTAAACCATTATATTTTCTGGTTAAAAAGAATAAGTTGTTGGGAAGATGAAATATACAAAAGTTGAAGGAAAGTAGTAATTGGGAGGACGAAATATACAAATGAAGAACAGTACCAATAAGTTGGCTGTGTACAAAGATCCTATTTGGCTGTTATCTATTCACCTATTAGGTACCACTCTGGTCCTATTTATAAGTCCTCTTTTAAGTAAATCACACATACCAAAGAGAGGTAGTTAGCTCAATGATTATGAGGTGAATTTTTAATTTTACCCTCATTTGTGATTGGTTACCTTCAACTTTTTCTTCTCTCTCTATTTTTATTAGTACAATTAATATGAGTAAAAGTGTCACAATCTCATTTATTTGATCAAAGGGGATTTATAAATAGAACCAATTTTTTTTTGTCAAAAAGGACTTACATAGGACCAAAGTGGTATGTCCAACTTATTCATGATGTCTAGTTGTTATTCATGTGTTGGCATGGTACTTTGTTCAAGTATTATACCAATCTCTATGACGCATAACAGCTAAGACCATATATTCCTAGACCATCAGAAGAAACATGAAGTCACATAAAATAAAGGGTAAAGGTGCAAGTTTATATATGAAGTTTGTCTCAAGGAGTCTTCAAGATCACAAAATTTTTTATGGAACAAAAGTACACACGAAGTTACATTTTAGGAGCAAAAATACCATGGTAGTTAGTTGGCCGTCAACTTTGGATGGAATGACGTTGCGTTGATTTGATCGATACTTTCTACGATTTGAATGATGTGGATGGATCTTGACTAGAAAAAAAAAATTCAAAAAATTAGGAAAAAAAATAGAAAAAAATTAGGGAAAAATTCATATAATTAAAATAATTAGAAAAAAAATTCAAAAAAAATTTCCTTGAAATCTGGATTTTGTGAGAATGGAAAAATCAATTTAATGTGTTGAGATTTCTCTTTCATGGTGATAAAGCTTCTTAGGGTGCAATATCAGTTGCAGCCATGTGCAAATTCTGTCTTTCTCCCGGCACCCAAAGACAAAAAATCGACCAATATTACAGCCAAAGCTTATTGGGGCTGAGAAAGGGATCAAGACTTTGGAAAGATTTCAACTTTGGTGAAGTCACAACAATAATTGGGGTTATTAACACTGGAATATATACCCACTCCATCGAGCTTGAGCAAGGGAGTTTTGAATCAGTTAAGGTCAATATCATATCCAGATCCACCTAAGTCAGAGTCGCATCTTCTAATGCAGAATTTCTGTTCTTACAACCGATTTCAAAACTCAGAAATCAAAAACTAAAAATCAAAACCCAGAAAATTATCTTTATTTGGGAAAATTTCTATAACTGGTTCAGTTCTTCCTACCCACTCCATATCTTCTTCAATCAAAAACCCAGAAAAGAAAACACTGAAAACTTCATCTTCATTATGTGAGAAAACCCAGAAATGGATAGAGGGAGAGGTCCACAGATCGGACGTGACCGATTCGGCATCATCTTCCGCTGCATTCACCTCATCTCCTGCCAACTCTTTGCCCGCAAACTCATCGATAAGCGTCTCCGCTCCGATCCCACAGATAGCTCTTGCCTCCAAAACAAACCCAAATGCATGTCCATCCTCTCTCCTCGCTCACTGCCACCGTCTCGGCGTAGCCCACAGGGGCATCAAGCCCGACAATCTTTTGTCTGATTCCGCTAATAATCTCAAGGTTGCCGACTTTAGGTCCGCACAGTGGTTTAGCAATGGAAGAAGCATGGGTGGAGTGGTCGGAAGAGACACTGAGTTCCCAGAGAAGGAAGAGATAGAAAGAGAGGCGAAAGAGAAAAGGAGGAAGAGAGGGAAAAAGTGAAGTCTGAATTTTTTATCATCTGAGTTCTGATTTACTGGGTTTTCAGAAGGATAAGATGATTTTGGGAAGAAGATGAGGATATGATTTTTTAAAAAAAATTATAAATCTGACTTGTAAATCAAATTGAGAAAAATAACTTTTTGATTTTTTTTTCTAATAATTTTAATTATTTCCTAATTTTTGAATTTTTTTCTAATTTTTTGAATTTTTTTATTCCACGTTAAGCGTTCAAATCGCCGCACGTCATCGCTCCATCCAAGTTGACGATCAACTAACGTCCGTAGTATTTTTGCTCCCAAAACATAACTTCGTATGTCTTTTGCTCCCAAAAAAACTTCGTGGTCTTTGAAGGCCATTTCGTTGAGACAAACTTCATGTATAAAATTGCATCTTTACCCTAAAATAAAATGAATCATATTTAAACGTGATGTTGAGTTAATATAATAATAGTAAGTTGTTAATTAATGACTAATTACCCTAGCATCTGCTAAAATATCATTGTGTGTAACAGTATGGTGGCTAGCTCCTAGAATAAGGAATGTCCCATAACACTGCAACAACTTTCGCATAGATGGATGTCCATGGGGAAACGAAGGAAATTGCAGTAGCTTCACTAGCCATATATATAAAGAACCCATGAGGCTGAGGACAAAGCATAAAAATTTCATATTACTGGTGAATGGTGATCGAATCTCTTCAAGTTTCTAATTTCATGAATGGCTAATTAATTATTGGTGCTCAAATCTCTTCGAACCCCTCAGTTCGCCCATGGGGAGGATTGTTGTGGCTCTTTGATGCAAGCACCTTCCAGAGAGAGAATCAAATAAGGTTATTAAGGTAAAATTATTAAATTCTGAAATATCATTTCAAGACATTTAACCTAATTTTTAATTTATTAAATTTAATTACCCACTTTAGAATTTGGGTAATCTCATTGTCTTTTATATAGGGATTTTCCCTATTAATTCATGGTAAAAATGAAAAAAAAGAAGGTAATAAATGTTCATACATTTTTTAAATAAAGCATATAAAAAAGAGTATGTCCATTAAGGATGCATAACTGGTTTACTAGAGACTTTGTGGTATTAATCTGGGCGTGAACCAGGGATGGTGCATTTTGTCACATACATCGAAAAGTTACTTGTGGAGGGATTATTAAGTATGGACAAAGAGTGGTTATAGAAGGCTTTCATTTTTGTCTAGAAAATTGTGACTCTTTAACAACAAAATTATGGGGTTGTCTTATAAGTTTGAAATGGGCTTAGGATAGTGGTCATCGGAACGTCAAACTAAGCAACGATTCTGAAAAGGCTTTAAGCCTGATTCACAGAGACATTCTTGACTTTCACAAGGACACATTGGTTATATGGAGGTCCAAAGTATGTTGAGTCACAGCTGGAAAGTGAACTTGCAGTATATGGCAAGATAGAGCAATACAATGATGGACATCCTGACTAAATGGACTCTCAATGATTGCCCAAGATTGACCTTATTTGGACTGGATGTGCTATCTAATTTGCTTGATGCAAATAGCACATAAGGGATAGTTTTTAGTTTTCCTTTGTATAAAAAAAGAGCATGTCCATTGAAAAATTGAAGCTTATAAATATAAGGCAGAATCCTCTATAAATCCAGTTGAAATATCAAAATCTAAATTTAGGTCTTTACTTTTAACAAATTCCAAATCAAGCTGAGATATCTCACTAGAGATTTCCGAATGTTGTTAAATGATCACGTTGTCCCCTCAAAGTCATATCTTCTTTCCTAAATCACATATGTCTGCTAATTCAATTATGTCTTTGCCTTCTTGTTTTTAGTTATGATTATCAGTGTATTAATTAAAAACCAATGAAATTTACTCCATGATTTAATATGTGATTCAAAAATGGAATAGACACATCAATGTCCATTAATTAATACCCTTTAAAAGAATAGGCAATTAATTTCTTTGTCTTACATATAGGATCAACATTAGAGAAAAATATCTTGGTTTTTTATGAGACGGAAGAATGAATCCACCCATTATATTCTTATATTTACATAATATCTTGGTCGGACGAAATTATTTCATGCAATTATATGGTATATATACAAATTTGAATAACTTTATATCGATAAACAATACAATTTTTTTTTTTTTTTTAAAAAAAATTATATTGTACATATAGATTTATACTTATATTTATATAATGTCTTTGCTGGACAAAAATATTTATTGCGATTATATAAGATATATACAAATTTGAATAATTTTATTTCAACAAATATTACAGTTTTCTTAAAAAAAATATATATATTGTATATATAGATAAATAATTTTTTTTTTTAATTAAAAAAATCATAAAAAAAATTAACTAATTTTTTTATCAAGAAACAAACAAACTAATAAAAAATAAAGAGAAAATATTAATTAAATACTGTTGCAATACTAAAAAATGAATTGCCTCTAGCTACCTTCAACTTTCCTTTTTAATTGTAGGAGGGTGTTCTAGTCTTTTAATAACATTCAGAAATTTCTAATTAGACCTCTTGGCCTCATTAATAATTTATTAAAAGTGTAGGTCTGAATTTTAATTTTAATATTTCAATTGAATTTATACACAATTCTCCCTAAATATAAATATAACTTAAGGGAATAATTCACTTACCTACTAAATGAGGACATGAGTTGTTTGGTGGCTTGAAGGTGTCGGTTAGATTACAACCTTAGGTGCAAGTCATTTGTTTCTCATAATCCACTCTTTTATGGCTTTTTATTATTTTTACCACTACTGTTAATTCTCTTACTTGTGCCCTTAGTATAAGTCTATTTTAACCAATTCTCAAATAAATGGTTAAATAATTAAATATGTCTTAATATATAAATATTTTGAAATTTACTCTTACTAAAAAATTCTCTCTCTCTCTCTCTACTTTTACAAATCATTCTCACATCTTTCTTTATTTCCAAAAAGAACTAAATAAACATGGTAAAAAAAGAATTAAATAAACTAAAGGTAAAATTTAAAAAAAAAATCATTATTAATAACCTAAAAGTGGCCAAACAATTTTATTTAAAAGTGGACTTGTAATAAATAGTAGAGTTTTTATCAAAAAATAAAATAAAATAGTAGAGTTGTATGTCTATTTGAATTTATTGGCTTAAAAAAAAAAAAAAATAGCACTCGTTTTTCTAGTCTTGTTTACAAATTCTTAGGCTTGATTTCAATGTTTCCCATCAGATACCAAAAAAGCCCATAATTTTTTTGACCTAAAAAAGAAGAAGAAGCAAGGAATGTTTTTTAATATTTGTTTTTTTATATTTTCAAAAAGAAACAGAGAGAAGAAGCTGACGCAGAATATATATATATATATATATATATATATATATTTTTTTTTTTAAAAAAAGGGAAATATAGAAGAGTAAGGATCTGGAGTCGGGACGGTGACCGAGAAGCCATTCTCGAGCAAACAAACAAGCGCAGATTCACCGTCTTCTCACAGAATTGGGAGGAGTGGGGTGACTGCACTCCTCTTTTCCCTTTTCCTTTCCCCTGATCACTCCAAGTTCCAAGGTCGAATCTTCCTCGCGGCCTACGCCTAATGCGCCTTGTCTTACTCCAATTTTCCGGCTTTCGTCGCGACGTGGGTTGAGAGCACCAGTGGGAACGAATATAGCACATAGAACCGAAGGAAGAGAGACAGAGGATCAAGGGAAAAAGAAAGTCATCAAACGCAACAGTCTGCCACCACCGTCGTTTTTCAAGCTCTTAGGAGTCGACTGAAGAGAGGTTTACGTTCGTGCTTGTATTTTGGTTTTCCTTGATTTTTGTATTTTGGTTTTCCTTGATTTTCACGCTAGTATTTTGGTTTCTCCTTTTAGACTTGGTTCAATGAAGAAGGGGTTTTTTGGTGACCTGGGATGAAAAATCTGAGTGGACTTTTTGTGTTCTCTGCTATGGATTTCGATTTTGTTTCGTTATGGGTAAAGAAGATAAAGTGAATTGCCGTCTTTCTTCATTGCTGTAATTTCGTTTGCGGTAGGATATGGTGAGCTTGATACGTCTCTGTTTGTTCGTATGTCGTGAATGTGGATTGAAAAAAAAAATGTTATTACGCACGCTGGTGCCAGTTAATATCTAAATGGATCTGAGATTAAATATTTGCTTGCCTGATTGTTTCCGTGTCGTGGTTTATTGCTATTTTGGTCTCTTGGATCTGAAATTAGCTATTCGTTAGGCTGTATTGAAATATTTACCACATTTATAGCTTGGATTTCAATTTAAATTATCTTCCCAGCTTGTTCCCTGTCTTAATGATTCTGAAGCGTAGTTTTAATTTTAACTCGATTTCTAGCTTGTAAATTTGGTGTAAATTCTTTCAGATATTGCCTGCTGTCCTAGTCATTTTTAAATTTGGTCATATTGTTTTTAGCTTAGAATTGAGTACAAATCCTGTCGATTGCCTCAATGCTGTCTTGGCGATTTTAGCTGGGTATTGACTACAAATTCTGTTCAGAGCTTGATCGCTGCCCTAGTGATTGTTAAGCATGGTTTTAACTCTCTTGATTGGTAGAGCCATACCAATGGGTTGAACTCATGTGTCGGTCTGTTTAGCTCATCAACTCTCATAACAAAGGTTTTTTCAAAACATATATTTTAGTCTCCTACTAATTGTCTAATTCAATACTCTTTCAGGTTCGGACCACCACATCACAATTCACCCTTGTATAGAAGACAGTATATCCAATTATCCATCCACTTCTTCAACGGTTGGAACACATTTGAATTGTATCAACGACTGCATAGAGGGAGGGGGAGAAAGGCCTTTTTTTTTTTTGAAGAGGAGTAGATGACGGATGCACAAAAGAATGTATGGGCTGGGGCCATTCCTCTGCAGATTGAACTCCATGAATTTGACGTTACCACTTCCCCTCCTCCTCCACCTGTCCTGGTATTATGCCTCCTTTTCCCCCAAAATACTCTCTTTCTTTGTTATTCAAAGGTTTCCTTCTCATGTCAATCTTTTGCTTTGAATTATTGATCTTGGTTTTCATATTATTGGTTTCTGGTAAACTTCTATTCTATCACTTATTTATGTAAGACTTTTTTATCTCGGTTTCTTGCTACCTCAGCATCCTTTAAATTTTTGTGCATCTCAATCAAACTTTATTGGAGATTTGTGATGGTAATCTATGTCTATATATCAATAAAATCTTGTGAGACCTATGGCTTTGCTAAAGTTCTAGCTCATTGCATTTTGGTATGAACGTAATTTCATCTTTTCTTGCATTTAGTGCGTGGTAAATTCTAGTTGTTTTAGTATTCGGTGAATTTTGCTTGCGAGTGATTTTTCTGTCTTTCTTTATTAGATGAAGATTTTGATTATGTGAACAACATAAGTAATTAAGTCATTGACTTTGCTCTAGTAAGTCTCTTTATTGAACTAAAGTCCCACTCGTTGCATTCAAACCATGAAACCTTTTGCAGCTACTTTTTTCATCCTCATTATTTTTGTCTTCCTTTTTTCTCTTATAAAAAAGGTTCTTACCAGTAGCTGCTTGCCTGGCTTCTTTACAACCTATTTTCTATCAAGCTCAATGTTGTCAACTCTGTAAACTAATAGAAAACTTTCCCAATCCATTAAAATTCCTAATTGATTTGATGTGATATCATTCAGCATTTTTGCCCTTATCAATCTCTTGTAATTGTTTTTACTTCCATACTCTTGTAAAGATGGCTGATTATTATTGTTTTCATAGGTAATACGATTAGAATTTGCATTTGATGAAGAGATCTCTATGTGTCCGTATTGAGGGATTTTCTTATCTTCTTTCTAGCTATCCTTGCTTCCTGAACTATCATATGGTTCTTTTTCCCATAATTGATGCATAATCTTATGTTGATTGTGATTTCCCATTTTAGAGCATTGTACATATTCAGTCTGATATTAAGTAGGATTTATCCTGGAAAGAAGAACTGATTTAACTGTTTCTTGCTTTGTATTTGTTTGGTTGATGAAATGAAACTGCTGATAATTAATTTTGATAAGCCTTTTTTTCATTTATATTCAAATTTTACACATTTTATTTAACATGATAAATCTTTGTTGCATAGGTGTTGTTTTAACCACAACTTTCATATAACATTATCAGGATATGTACGAGTATATCTGAATTTAATCATAAATATATATCTTTTGTGGGGTCAGGTTTTAGCTCCTCGGATGGGATACTTGCCTTTGTTGATTTCTATCATAAAGCCTCACTTCAGCAGTACACTCCCCCCCGGGGAAGATACAATTTGGTTTGAATACAAAGGATTGCCTTTGAAATGGTATGTTATAATAGTCATCCGTAAAATCATGATTCAAGTGATGATTTACTTATCAGCAAAATTTTTTGCATCAAGTTTCACCAAATCTAATTGTTCCCCATTTTCCTTGGTTTAAATTACTTCTTAGTGAATGGAAAGGACCATTTGCTACATTTAGTTCAAATTGGTTAATGGCCAAAATTGAAACCATAAGGCATCGTTGTTACAGTTTAATAGTACAATGATACTTGTTAAAAGGAATATTACTAGATGGACTTATCTAGAATGACAACCAAAACAACAGAACAGTCGGACACTTTAGCCTAGAGACAGACAGAAATTAGCCTCTGATAGACTGTTGTTATGTTAAAACGTTTACCTACAGTGAGCTTGCGGGGAGATGGGGTCTTTATATTTTTATGTTTATATATTTCAACATATTAAAAATTAGAAGGTTCTGTTCAATTTAGTTCTCTTAAATCACGAGTTAACATTTTGTACCTTCTAGGGAAGTCCCATGTAATATTAATTGGGAAATATGGTGATTTGGCATTTATTAATACCTTCTTTAAAAAAACGTTCCAATTTTTATTCTCTTTCCATCAATACCTTTGTTGGCACGGTATATTTGGTTATGGCTATGGAGCTTCCATCTTTATTATTCATGGTACACTAACTATTTATCAGCATATTCAGAAGAGGACAACAGCACTTTCCATCGTAGAGTGTTGAATTTGAACTCTTATAATTGTTTATTTGTCATCTCTCATGCAGGTATATTCCAACTGGAGTCCTTTTTGATCTTTTATGTGTGGAGCCCAAAAGACCTTGGAATTTAACAGTAAGGACATATTATTTGTACATGTTCACATAAATGTTTTTGTTGTTTACTCCTATGAGTTTGCTAGACTGATTCTCTCTACTCTCTTTTTTTGCAGGTAAACTTCAGAAGATATCCAAAAAATATATTGCTACCCTGTGAAAGTGAAGACACTGTAAAGTGGAGCTTTATCAACTCATTGAAAGAGGTTAGTGTTCTGTTTCCTCTTTTGAAGGTGGAGCTTTTCTTGTGTAAGCACTCGACTTTGTGCCATTTTAACTTTTTCAGTGTATGAGGTCTATATGCTTCATATTCCTTTAAGCAACTTCCCAAATTTAAATGGCTTGTTTTTGAGATAATGAACTGTATGGATTGTATGGGTTGGTAGATATTTTATTTTTTGCAGGGCAAGCCGGTCATGTCCTATTCTGAATTATAGTTTCTTGAATCTAAAGTTTTAGTTTCTTAGCTGCGGTTTAAAAGAAAAGTGTGGGTTTCTCACACCTGTGGGCTTAGGATTGTTTCAGTTCTTTATATATAAATGCATATAATCTATCTTGGCATATTAACCTTTTATTGTTGAATTTGGGCAAATATTTGGGATGTTTTGAGGATTATGGTTTCTCTTCTGCGCCAGACTAAAATTTTAGTATATCGTTGTTCCATCCATGTGCCTTTAGGAATTTCTTTTCTTTCAACTTGTTCAACACAGAAAACATCATCATTCAATAGACTCCCACAACCAAGAACAGAGGCAAATCTGTGTTCCCTTACAATCTGCGAGAGTAACTTGTTATTTGTTTCCCTCTCCTAAATCCTTCACTCAAAATAGTATTTGTGTGTCTGTGTAGAGCCACTTTTTGTAAGTGTCTAGCAATTACACCAAAATGGGAAAGTCAGCCCTGAAGGTTTCCTTTCCCTCTGTTTCAATCTGCTTCATAGTATGTCAAGGTCCCATGAATGAAAAGATCAAGCTAAGGTTGGCAAAGGGGAAAAAAAGAGCAAGCTAATTTATGTTGGCTTGCATTCTTAAAACCTGCTGTCTGTTCCAATTGAAAATATTCTAACCGCTCTTGTTTTCAATTTTCTAACTGTATTCTTCCTGCAGGCTGCATATATTATAACTGGGAACAGCAAGAATGTCATGAACATGTCTCAAACTGATCAGGCGGAGCTATGGCAATCTGTTTTAAAGAGTATGTCGAGCTAGCTAGATATTTGTTGTTAGTACTTTCTTCATAAGCCTTTTTATTTCTTTTTCTGAGATCCCATTTAAATATGTTTTCATATTCTAAGATTGAAAAGCCCTGGTCCAAAGGAATTTCTGTTGACTAGATTTAGTTCAGTTTTCTCTCGAACGAAGCAACCTCCCTGATGCTTACGAGGTCTAGTAAAATTTCCTTTCTATATTCCCAAAGGAAATTATGGTGGGATATCATTAACTTAATTCTCATCTTACATTAACCAGTCTTGCAGGGAAGAAATGATGCTTCTTCTAGTGTTTAATTTCAACTGTTTTTCAGGTGTTCCATTTACTCTATTGAGAACAACTCTATTCATAGTATATGTCCAGCGGCATGTTAGAGTGCTGTTTAAAACAATTGAGAGATTTGTTTGCAGTTTAATAATTTTGTTCCTTACGCTTATTTTTCACCTGTTTTACCCGCTTTAGATTATTAGTTATCCGTCAACCTTCATTTTCATTGCAGGTAATTTGGATGCCTTTCAACGGGTATCATCTAAGCTTAAGCTTGAAACTTTTGAAGATGAATTTGTGGCACATATTGATTCAAACGCAAAAAAATTACAACAAAGTTCTGGAGAGACAGATGTGGCTGCACAAATGAAGATAGGTGAGCAACATGGAGATGCTACTTCTTATATGATCCTTAGTGACTTGTTGGCTCTCAGTGAGCCTGATTGAACTTCTTATATGATCCTTAGTGTCTTGTTGGCTCTCAGCGAGCCTGATTGAAGGGGTAGTTTAAGGACATTGCTTTTATGGCCTTAGATACAATGTGACATATTTCTGTTTGATGTTGACTTTCGCTGCTACAAGATGATGGGGTTAAATTGGTTTAAGGCGCCTTGATTAGAGGATATCCTGGGAGTCCTTTCTATGATCACTGGATTTTCTAGTGTTTCATATTTGGATTATTCTATTCTATTTTCTACTTGCTTTCTTGATTTGTGTTGCTTCTGTAAACCTCCAATAAAGTGTGTTTTTGTTGTAAACTCGGCCCTATACTTTGGTACAACAGTATTTGTGCTTCAATCTACCTAAACCACAATGGAATCTACATCTATATTTCAGTAGTTACTGGGAAAACATGTTGCACCATTCTTTTTCTTTACTTCTGAGATCTCATGTTCATGGTGTCACGTGGTTTCCCTTTAAAATGTAGCATTTTTAATCAATATTGTCTTCTTGTGTAGAACAATTATTTGGATTTTCTTAATTGCTGGCTTGATTTGGTGCCTTATTTGTACTTTTGACCATTCCCAAACTTTGTTCTAGATTACTAACTATTACCTTTTTTAGCTAGAATTCCTGTTCGACTCTATGTATGGACTGTCAGTGAGGATTTTGATGATTTTGAAGATGCACCTCCAACTCCAATTGATAGCTGGGACAAAGTCTCTTATATAAATCGTCCTGTTGAAGTTCAGAAGGAAGAAGGTAAGCCATGTTCTATAGAGGATCTTTGTGTTCCTTTAAAATTAGAACCGTATACATATCTTCCATGTTTATTCTTTCCTCACGGGAAGTTGTATCTTGTTGAAAGGATCTTTGTCTGACAATTTTGTTTCCTTTCATTTGCTCAACTTATCATCTTGTGTTTATCGGGCACTATTTACTCTTGCGCTACAGGCAAGTACTTCAGCTTGAGAGATGCAATTGAGAGCCTTTTACCTGAGTTTTTCGGGGAAAGAAACCTTTCTGATGAGAGAGATCCAAGCACCAAGCAAAGTGCAGAAGAAGGGGGAGAAAATGCATCTGATCCTGTTTCACTTTGCTCCCAACTTAGGAATGCTGAAATCAAGTTTGTTCGCATTCAAGGGATAGAGCCAAAATTGGAGATACCCTTTTCTTGGGTGGCCAGAAACCTGATAAATCCTGAGCATTTTCTTCACACGTGTGTTTGCCTGAAAGTTATAGAAGCCTGAAATGTGCAGTGGGTGAAATTTTAATTATTTTGAATTAGGATCCCAAAAGATGCAATTCTTTTTTGTAAATACAATGTACAGAGCGATTTATGGTTGCTTCTTTTCCCCCATCATTCATTTACTTATTTTCACGATAGCTGATGATATTTGCTTAGGGGATGAATGTATCCTTGAAGGACTAATTCAGTGGAACGGAACTGATTCTCTAAGAAAATTTAGATTTATTCTTTTTTTTTTTTGTGGTTAATGTGTCTGAACACGCATATCAGATATTCCTTAGCTTTCATACAGTACATCAAATTTTGGAGTTTTCCCTTGTTTCATTATTATGTGTGTAAGATTGTATTAATGTAATGTAAATATTAAATCAGTGATAAGTAGGTGTTCAAGGTCTGGGCTGTGTACTCGTTTGACATTGAGGTTGGCACTGTATATTTGTGTCTAAACTGCTTCCAAGGTTTTCAGCATCAGACAGCTTATGGAAAAGAATGTATCCACTAGTACCTCTCTCTACTTTCTCTCCACTTGATTTTTTAACTTTTTAATGGTTGAGATTTAATCTGTAAAAATATTATCTCAATATTTAATATGAAAATAATATTTTAAATATAATACAAAATCTTAACCATTAAAAGCTAATTCAATAATGAAGAAATTACGTGAAGATAAGGGTTAGTAGAAACACTTTTTTCCCACTGCCTGCATCTTTTTTTTTTTTTTTTTTTTTTTTTTTTAATGGTAAATGTGAGATCCCACGGCACAGTATTTGACGTCTTTTGTGAACTTGAGCCTTTTCAACTAGGTTAGGTCCAGGCTTGAGTGAGAATATGTTGTTTAATGAGTTATCTTCTCTCCTGACAAGCATGCTTCTCGGATTTGAAATTGAGAGTTTGTTTTGCATTCAAGTCAAAATCCCTTTTTACCAAAAGAGTTCCTAGAGATGATCAATAATTTTTTTGGGTCAAAGAGATGATCCGGGGCGTTACGGACAGTGGGGGCGATGTCGAACCCCTCCAAAACTTTTTTATATCAAAAAAAAAAAAGTCAAAATCCCTTTTGAAAAGAATTCCTGAGATGATCAATAATAGCGTTATAGACAGTGTACGAATATCGTGCTCTGTAAGCAATGAACCTTTTGGGTACATCATTTACAAATAGGCTTACTGTGAAATTTAGAATTTGTGGGGTCAATTATTTTGGTTTTTTTGCTTTTGGGAAAATCCATACAGGCCTATATTAGTTTAAAAAAAAAAAAAAAAACTGTAAAAAAAGGCCTCAGGGCCTTTTGCCCACTGCCTGTATCTTTTTCTTTTCTTTTCTTCCTTTTTTTTTAAATGGTGAATGTGAGATCCCACCACACAGTATTTGACGTCTTTTTTGAACTTGAGCCTTTTCAAACTAGGTTAGGTCCAGGCTTGAGTGAAAATACGTTGTTTAATGAGTTATCTTCTCTCCCGACAAGCATTCTTGTCGGATTTGAAATTGAGAGTTTGTTTTGCATTCAAGTTAAAATCCCTTTTGAAAAGAATTCCTGAGATGATCAATAATTTTTTTGGGTCAAAGAGATAATCAATAATAGCGTTATAGACAGTGTACGAATATTTTGCTTTGTAAGCAATGAAACTTTTAGGTACATCATTTACAAATAGGCTTACCGTGAAATTTAGAATTTGTGGGGTCAATTATTTTGGTTTTTTTGCTTTTGGGAAAATCCATCTCTATATTGGTAAAAAAAAAAAAAAAAAAAAAAAAAAAAAAAAAGGTAATACGTCAAAAAAGGCCAGGGCCTTTTTTGGTGTTCTTTCATAATTGATTAACAACTAAATCACTCTCATTAACAACCAAATCAATACCCGTTAACAACTAAATCAGTAGCATTAACAACAATATCCTAACAACTAAATCAGTATTTGTTAACAACTATATCAGTAGAGCGTTAACAACTAACGTTTTATGAAATAATACCAGAAAACGCCTTGGGGCTTTTTTTGACATATAACTTTTTCTTAGGCCTTTTTTGACATTTTTTTTTTGCCAATATGGGCCATGAGATGGATTTTCCCTTTGTTTTTCGCCATGACTCATGGACGGATTATACCCTCCACAAATGATTCGCACTCACCTCCTCATGTTTCAGAAGAGTTTAAAGGTGTTTGATTGATGTTAATTGAGCTATAAGGCCCCAGCAGGTCTGTTATTTTGGTTGAGGCTTGCTATTTCTCCTCCATGTCATGGCATGCATGTATTGTGGGTATGAAAGAACATTATCAAATTTGGGGAATAAATCAGCAAGAGTACAGTTTGGGTAGTGCGTGTGTCTGTGTGTCAAGCTAGAAAATAGTTGAGCAATGAACAGAGAGGAAGGTGTCCTTTATGATGAACAGAAGGATATATATAATAAAAGAGAATGGTATATTTGGATGCTTTGCACTTTGAGAGGAGATTGAAAAGCCAAAATCTGATAATGTCAGTGAGGGTGTAGCAGAAGCAGTAGCAAAATAGCAGACAGGTCCATAACCAAAGGATCCCACCCCAAGATTTGAAGTTTGTGATGAGGGCATCTTCTAAGTACATGCCACATGCCTTGCAAGTCTCTCTATCATCTCTTCAATGTGTTCTCTTCATTAGGACAACTTCATGTTTTGTTCCATCTTTCATAGGCATGTGCTTCTATACTTTGTCTCTGTTATCGGTGCATGTGTCTATATATCATAATATATTTTTAAGAGAAAATCATAAATATGCCATAAGTGAGAAAGTTATGACCGATTTGATTCTGTTTTCTGTTTTTTGTGTTCCAAAACGATTTTATAAAATTATTTTTAAAAATAAGTTTTGAACAAACAAACAAAATTAAAAAATCTGTTTAAATACTTGTTTTAAAAGATCACATTTGAAAACAAAAAAATATTAAAATTTGTTGAAATAATTGTTACTTACTGCATAAACTCAGATAGTAAAAAATGAAAAGAGTTATTTGATTCACGTACTTTATATAATTTATTTGACAGTAACGTAGTGTTGCTATTGTTAGGGTCTTAGGGATATGGTGTTGGTCGTCGTTGGAGGGATGGGGTGTCAGCTGTTGCTGGCAGGGACGTCCAATCAGCCGGCATCGCTAGTGACATACTGACATGGAGGTGGTGGTCACCGGTGATGTAGTGTAGTGTCAGGGTGGATCGGTGGCGTGATTGAACCTTTTAACAAAGAAATAGTTTCCTCATTTTCCAAAACAAAAAATAGAAAGTATGAAATCAAAAACAAGAAAAACATCTAAAAATTGTTTTTTTTTTAAACACCTAACTAAAACAAATTGGCAAACGATTTTTTTAAGAAAAAATGAGGAAAAAAAATCCCTTACTATTTTCAATTTTTAGATTAAGTTGCATTCAGCACCTAAAATAATTTTTGAGTTAGTATCCTAAACTAATTTGTAGTAAATATAGTATCTTAGAGTTTTTTTTTTTTTTTCCAGTGGCACTAAATATCCTAATGTATTTTTCGTGTATTTTTTTGTGCATCCCACACCTTAAAGTATTTTTTAGTAACAATCAAATTCCTAAGCTTAGAATGCTCATTGTTTTTGCGAAAAATATTTTAAGGGCAAAATAAAACTAACAACACTTTAAAATATTGGGTTAAGGAGCAAATTTACCAATGAACTATTGGTCCAAGAGCATCCAACATAATAAACTCTTATATGGACCTTAAATGCAAACAAACATTTAAAAATGATAAAGGAGCACAATGTCGTTAGGTCATGGGAAACGTCTAGTCAATTAAATCTGTAAAAGCTTGACGACCTCGACAACCTTCTTTCATGGCGGTTGAAACTCGGCATATCAATCTCTTCCCTTCTCAATTTCTCAACGACAGGTTCTATTCTCGAACACATTCATATATCTCAATTTCTCAACGACAGGTTCTATTCTCGAACGCATTCATATATATATATATATATATATATATATATGAGTCGATTCTCTGGGTTTTAATATTTCTCTGATTAATCGGTACTTATTAATGTTTGTTATTTGATTCCAGAGCGAATGCGGTAACCGCGGGATTCAAAGTAATGGTTAGATGGATTATTCGATCTGCCTCGCCTCTTTCGGCTCACGCTTCTTCAGCAATGGCGGATCAATCTTTGTTTCTGATTTACCAATCCAATCTTTGCGATCCGAATTCTGCTAAAACCTCCATGAACAATGATGATAGTGGTCTCACCTACAATTTCTCGTCGTCAAGAAAGCGATCCAGAGATGAGTTCACCACCACCGAGTTCATTGATCCTCGCAACACCAAATTGCCCTCTGTCGCTAATTCATGGTCGCCGTTTCTTGATCAGGGCCTTCGTCTTCAGATCCAGAACCAGCAATCCGAAATTGGCCTTCTCATTTCCCTCTGGTCAAATTACGTGTTGTATTCCATGGTCTTTTTTTTAACAATTATTACATGTTAATTCATCTCCCTTAATCCAGAACTGACGAACGTTTCCCATGACTTAACGGCATTGTGCTCCTTTATCATTTTTAAATGTTTGTTTGCATTTAAGGTCCATATAAGAATTCATTGTGTTGGGTGCTCCTGGACCAATAGTTCATTGGTAAATTTGCTCCTTAACCCTAAAATATTAGCTACTACTAAAAAAATATTTTAAGGGAAAAATTAAACTAACAACACTTTAAAATATTAGGTGCTACTAAAAAAAATATTTCAAAATGTTGGATGAACTACTAAACTGATATTGAGTATAACTTAAACAATATTTTAGAGCATCTTAACCTCAATTTTTTTAAATGTTATTCTTATTTACAATTCCTCTTCCACGTTCTAGATGTCATGCTACCATCTTTATAACTCATCGTGTATGTTTATTGTACGCATTCCTCAAATTTTACAAGTCCATATAAATTTTTTTCATCCAAGTTTACAAGCTAATGCATCCTGTTTTTTTTTTTTTTTTTGACCTATTGGTAAAAAAAAAAAAAACATAATATCAACTCTTAAACGTTGAGTGTGTGTGTAGATGTTAAACTATGGATCCCAAGGGCTTCTATGTTGTTATGGAATTTTGACCGTTTGAGTATGTTGTTTTGATTTCAACTTATTTTAAGAAAATTAGTGAACAAAAAATGTCCCTCCTTCACCAATTTCACCTTTTATCTTATTTCAACTTGTTTAAGGTTATTTTAGAAATTTGTAAAAGTTTTTAACACTTAATTACTTTTAATAAATTTCTTAGTTTATTTAAAATCGTTAGCATATTTTTAGAATAAGAACCATATGGAGTACTCTCTCCAATGCTTAGTATAAGATATATTCACTTAAGTTGATTAAATTAAGAAAGTTGATTAAGTTAGTTGATATGACATGTATTTTTTAAAACACTATAGTCATCTTTTTTTTTTTCTCATTCTTCTTCTCTTTGATTATTGTTGAAGAGTATCATAGGGGTAAATGAGGGAAAAAATGACAAATATAAAAACTATGTCTTATATTTAAAATCAAGGTCAACTCTCAAAATATATATTATATAATATTATATTAAGGAATGGAGGGAGTATATTTCAGTGGAGGGTTTAATTGCTCACAACATAAGGAATTTGGCTTCCCCCACTAAAATATATAATCATTTAATATTTGATATTATTAAATTTATTAGGGTATTATTAAACCTAACTTAACTTCCTCAACTTAACTTTTTTCCGTTTTCCCCTATGACTCATATATATATATATGAGGCTATCGTTTGTTATGTTATTTGACATAAGGTTATGTGAAGTCACCCCAAAACCACGTTGTTTTGGGGTTAGAGGAATTAATGAACTCTCAAAACGACGTAGTTTTAAAGTTAAGGGAATTAATAAAGAATCTTTTGGTAAAATTTATATAATAAATACAAAAAACAAAAATATAAAAACATCATTTATTAATTCCCTTTAACCTCAAAAAGACGTAGTTTTAGGGTGATTTGACATAATCTTATGTCAAGTGACATGACAAACGATAAACCCTATATATATATATATATATATATATATTTGTACAAGTGGCAAGCGTAAGCTTGAAATTCAAAATACACATCACATAAGATCAAGAATTAAATTCATCTCCAACAAATATTTTGTTGAGTATGAACCGAGTTCTATATCTCCTATGACTATCCATAATTGCATATTTGCTACATACACCTCTTTGGCCAAAATATCTCCACATTCAATAGTCTCCCTATTTGAATGGGACAAAATAACCTGACAATCTCCATACAATAGCTGACGTGTGGCCTCTATTTCAGCTTTGAAAGGATGGTCCAACACACTATCTCTCAACAAAATATTTAATGCTTCCAAAAAAATCAGAGAAAATTTGTATTCTTTGAAATTTGTAAAGTTGACAAACCTCAAGTCCTATTTTAATTGCCAATACCTCTGCAATCGCTACCGGAAAGGTCCCAACACTCTTCATAAATCATGTGACCCAGTTTCCCCTATCATCTCTAGTTAAACCTCCAATTGCTACCTAGTTATACTCTCTTATGGATGCATCCACATCCAGACAAACATATCCTGGTGTTGGCTTCCTCCATTTGGTATCTATTTATGGTACCTCTGCAAGCAATTGATGCTTCAATCTCTCAGCCACAGCTTCTTCCATTAAGTGGTGTTGACATTGATGAACCACCTCCTTTGGTGTAGTTGCTTTGCCTTCAAACATCTGAATACATCTTGCTTTCCACAGCAACCAGCAAACATGTGCAAATATTTGGGCCCATGTACACTTTTTAAAACAATCCTTGCTTGGATTTTCTATTGCATTCTAATGAAGTCATTCCTGCAAATCATATGAAAAAAAGACAATATATTTATTAGAATTAAGTAATTCCCTCCACACATTTTTTGCTCTCTCACAATCTCTCAAGATATACAATATTGTTTCCTCACTTTGACAACCCAGTAAACACTCATATATATTTGAAAGCCCAATTTTCACTCTCAAGGAATTAATCATCAATCTCTCATGGGTTACTTGCAAAAAGAAGAAATTAATCTTTTCAGGAACATTCCAACGACAAAACCTCAACGATCTAGAGAATGACCCATAAGTGTCTGATATAGATAAGAATTTATATGCTGATTTTACTGAAAAAGTTCCATCAGGTGAATTATGCCATTTGACTGTATCTGATTGGGACCCAGCAGGTGGTTGTACCATAACCAACTTCCTAATAACCAAGTCTGGTAAATGTTCCTTCCATCTTAAGATATCTCAAGCACCACATGGAGTAATGAAAACTACCCACCATTTCCTCCAGATTGATGTTTTGAACATTTGAAACCACATATTCAATTAAAGGTCTGTCAAGAGGTGTCCAAAGATCCCACCAAAATCTAGTTGTTTTACCATTATTTATCATTTTACCAATGCTTGTAAAAGCTTTTCTCATACCTCAGTAATAGCTTGCCAAGTAAGCAAATTATACTTCTTTTTATCCACTTGAGGCACACAATCATCACCACACTCATATTGTGCTCTTAAACACTGCACCCATAATGCATCTAGTTTGGTAATCAATCCCTAGCACCACTTCATTATGAATGACTTATTATGAACCTCTAAGTTTCTAATTCCCAAACCAAACCCACCTTTTTAACCTTTCAAGATTTTCTACCACTGTTGTTAAGTGCATTTTTTCGGCATTTTCATCTTGGCACCATAAGAAACTCCTTCTTATTTTTTTTTTATTTCCTGAATCACCCACTTTGTCAGAAGGGAGGATTGCATTTGGTATGAGGGTAATGCTGAAATCACAGCCTTAATGAACATGGCTTGACCTGCCATAGTTAGGTATTTACTCTTTTAGGAAGACTCTTATATTTTTTATAAGGTCTTCATAAAGTATTTGGAAGTGTTTGCATAGTGGGTCATTAGGTTACAAAGCCTCACACCATTTAAATATTACTATTCACTTCTTAATATAATACATATTTATCTAAATTAATTAGATTAAGGAAAGTTGTTGGGTTAGTTAATATAAAATGTATTTTCTAAAATATCATAGTCATCTTCCTTAATTCCTTCTTCTCATTGATTATTATTGAAGGAGTATTAATATAGGTAAATTAGGAAAATAGACAAATCTGAAAATTTTATCTTATATTTAAAACTAAAATCAACTCCTCAAATTTATCTTATATTTAAGACCGGATGAGTAATAATAATCACTTCTCTTAAACTTTTATTTTGTACACTACAAAAACCTCACACACATTTCCTGCCAATATATGTATATACACACACATATATGACTATCATGATTTTAAATATTTGTTGAGATATAAGCATATCAAACATATTGTTCAACAAATTAATAGTACAACAATATTGGGATGGATTCAATTTTCTTAATAAATCCCTTAAAAAGGAAAATGACAAACACTTGCTATGAAATTTGAAACACATCCACATGCTCTCACAATCATAGATGTCCCATAACTTGTAACATGTCACTCTCAGCTTCCCAACGAAGCCAATCACATGGCGTTCAAACACTCAAAATCCAGGCCATTTATATGCCTCTGACCAGTCCAACATCCAAACCGTGTTGGTGTTTCAATTCTGACTTTAGGAATTAGGACATTTTCATTCTTTTAACATTATTTATTATTTATATATTTGTGTGTGTGTGTGATCACTGGAAAAAAAAAGACATAATAATACCCCCTCAATTTGCAAATTCTAGTTTAGAATTTCGAAATGGCCCTAATCACTGTGAATCCCTAAGGGCTAATTTGGCACTAAATTTTACAGCAAAATTACCTAGATGCCCTCAATTTGAAATATGAAAAATGTAAAAAGGAGATCACAACAATGGTTTTATCGAGTGTGTTTGGGATAACGATGGGAAAAGTGGTTTTTTTACAATATGACTTAATGCAAACTTAATATTGGATAAACTTTAGATTGTGTAATATAATTTATGTTTGGATTGACGGTAGCATAAGTGCTTTTCTAATACTAAAATTTGTTTGAATTTGCGGTACTATAAGTGGATTTTGTGATAATTAAAGAGAAAAATTAAAATCAAAATAAGTACTACCTCCGGTCCTAATTATAAGACCACTTTTTTAGTATAAATTGTATTATAAAAGTGATTCTATAATTAAGATAGGAGGGAGTATTTATTTTTGTAGTGTATGGCTTGCTTTGCCCAATGCCAGCTTCCCTCTTAAATGAAAAATATGGTATTAATCTGAGAGAAATACTCTATGAAAAAGGGAAAGAGAGACTTTCGGAAATAAAAGAGCAAGAATAGGGTGAGAGAGGAGTGGTATGGCAGGAGTAGTGTTAGAGGTATTAGGTGGTTAGTTGAGTGGTTAGTGAATTAGTTAGGGTCCTCATCTATAAATAGGGGTTTTAACTAATGAGATAAGCAAGTGTGTTAGAGTGTGGAGCTCTCACCTTGTTAGAGAGAGGTTAACTTGGGTCTCTCTCTCTAGAGAGGGAAGTCCCTTCTAGATCCCTATTATTAGGGTTTGTTGATTAGAGATAATCCTTATGGGTTACTCTTTGTATGAGCTTATTACTCTTGGTTGTTATACCCTTATGAGTTGGAGCTTATTGCTCTTTGTTGTTAATACAATTGATTCATCTTCATTCTTTCTCCTATCTTCTCTAGTTATACATTACTTTACAAGTAGAAAGGAGTACCTATGGACTTGGGGGTGAGGCCCACGGGGAGCCATGTGATAAACCAAAATCAAATTGTGATAAGCCACAATTTGTGGCTTATGAAAATAAGTCATTTAATATTTATAAGCTCAATTGGTAAAATGTTCTTCCAAGCAAAGCAAAAAAGGTGAAAAGCTGTCAATCTTATTTTTGGTTTTTGAATCACGTGATTGGGAGGCCTAAAAACCATACTAAACACACACGCTAATAAGTAACTGCTTTAACCCCTCGTCTTTGAGTTCAACTAGTATGGGGGTCGGTCTTCCTCACCTTAAGGGAGGGGGTTCGATCCCTGTGTTAGTCAAGACGTTGAAGGAGGCATCCTAGGGGTCTAGGAAGCAGTGATAACGCTGGTAGATGTGAAGACATGTGTACTCTCCGTATCATCCCCTATGAACGAGCTCCAAACGCCCGCCTTTGACAACCGTGGGTAAACCCAACCCCTTTCCTAAAATGTAGTATTAAAAAAAAAAAAAAAAAAAAACGCTCTAATTTATCAAACGATAACAACAACTAATATAGCGACAACTAATTTCACATAAATCTCGTAGTAAAATATCAATGACCATAGTAACAATTTAATAAGTAATAACTTTAGCTTATCAAATGATATCAATAATTAAGGCAGTCCATTGACATCTAATTCCACATAGGGCAATTAGACTATTAAAAAAACTTAATTTCAAAATAATGCTGAAAGACTACTTAGGAATTAAGCTATTTTGAGGGATTATTTGAAATTTTTACATTTTTGTGATCATTAGATCTCTTTCCAAAAAATATGCGTGGTCGATGATGCAGAAGATAAAGAGCATGCATACAATGATGCAGAAGATAAAGAGTATGCATATCTCTATCAGGTTAATTATTATTTAACACTATACTTTCAAATCATATTTAAGTTGTATTTGGATTTCAATGAGGAGAACCCTTCGATACAATTGTTCCAATGATTCAATTTAAAGTTGAGACCACCTTACATGTTAAATATCATTTCACTCAAATTAACTAGTTACGTATGATAATTATATATGCCGAATGAGGTTTGGTCAATCCTTTTCAAAGACTTCAGGTGGGTGACCCTATTTTGCTATGTGAAAAGAACATCCACTATGCAAAAAGAAAATCCACTATTCAGTGATTGTCATCAATAGGGTTCTTTCTTGTATGAGTGTTAGGCAGTGTTTGGCTTATTTCTTTTGCACTTTATCATCAACAACAATTAGGGTTTCCAATCATTGCAGTCAATTTGTGCATGCTTGGTCCACATCAAAGATAACATAATTGTTCAAAACTCTCTACAAACTTTATCTCAAAATGTAGTGAAAAGGTGAAAGACAAGAGGCTTGAGGTGGTGAATGACTAATGAAAATCACAAACTCTTTGATTGCTTTGATTTTGAGCTCTCAAATAAATTGTATATATGTTCTTGTCATAGTTTTCTGTTTGTGTTATTAGATTATGGATTAGATAAGTCATTGGTTGATTGAATCTTTAATAAGAATGAGATAAGGATAAGAATTTGACCATACGTAAAGAATTTAGTCTGCTAGATGATGATTCCAAGAGTGTTAGTTAAAAGTTGATAAAATATTATTTAATTTACAAATTATGATTAGGTGAAGGAAAAGTATCTTAATTTTTGTTTTTTTTCAAAAAAATTTAAGGTTTGAATATTATAAATGAAAAAAAAAAAACATTAAGAATGTTACTTCCATTCATGAAAATACCAAATCTATCTGACAAGGAAAATATATATATATATATATATATATATCAAATCTAATGCCACCATATCTAACCCTTACTATAAAATCCAGGTTGACTAATTTAAAGAAATTAATGAAGTTAATTAAATAAATTATTTAATTATAGCATATGTTACATGATCTCTTTTATATACTTATGCGTATCATTAAATTATATTTTAGTTTATAAGTCAGAAAAATTAGCTTCAAGAAAAATAATAAATATAAATATTTTAATGTAATTTATTTAACTTCATTAATATTTCCAAATTAGTCAATTGTGTCTTATATTAAAAACTGAAAATAGTATAATAGTATGGGATATTAAATAGTTTTAGAAATATTTTTGTTAATATTATTTTAAATCACTTAAGTATAAGTCACTTTTGACTTAAGACTAATCCTTTTGAAACTTTGAACGTAAATAATTTTCATCTCTTCCAACAAATACATATCCCAAAATTCAAACTTATGTTCTTCTTTTAATGGGAGATATAGCTTACCACCTCAACAAAGACTTTGTTGGTAGCATTTTTACTTTAAAATTGAATAAAAATTAGTTGTTAATAATTACAAAATATCATATACATCATACAAAATGAAAATGACAAAAGAAGTCATTTTCTTCAGTTGGAAATTGGAACTAATAAACACATAACCTTTCAACGTAACTTAGTGTAATTAGTAAAATACATCAACCTCCTCTTTATTTATTCTAAATTATAAAGACTTCCCTTCTATTTTGAAAATCTATATAAACCCATTAAAATCAAAATATATATTGTATAAACTTCCCTTTTAGTTTTGATATTCAACTTATATCCATTTAACAATTAGTTGACCGTTAAATCACAACATTGGCTCATTATTTTGACAAAAATACCCCTCCTTAAAAGAAATATTACAACTTATCATCTAATCTTTGGCCAAAAAAATAATCATTTAATTACATATCTTTATTTAAAAAAAAATAGTATATATTTTTATATTTTTGTCATACTTTTAAATTTATCATATTATAAAGTTAATTAATTTTATCATTATAAATTTTAATTTTAATGTCTTTTATTTATTAAACTTATCATGTAATGTTTAAATACATACATACAATATTCAATTAAGTTATATAATTATAAAATGATATTATTATGAGATTCACATATTAATTATCTTATAATTTAACATTTTAAGAATATTTCATTAAACATATATTCTTAAAAATAATTACTCAGATTTTGAACAAGTTTATTAATATTTACCACATAAACAGATTACTAAAACTTATTCTAAATTAAATTTATTAAAAATATTAAATAGACCATTAATAAACATTAATATTAAAAGGTAAATTAGGGAATTGGTATAATGAGGGGTAAATTAGTAAACAATATTTATTTTCATGTGGTTTTTAATTTAAAAATATACTTAAAGAATCTTTTTAGAATATTCTTTAACGGTGTTAATGATTTGGATTAAAGTGTAGATTTTTAAAATAGAGGGAATGTGCGTGTAATTAAGGCAAAACGGAAGGGTGGTTAGAATAATTATTAACTAATTAAAAGGAGGAAACAATGCGATCACCATGGGAAACTATAATCCATATTTTTTTTCATAGCAAAACATATAATAATATATAAATATATGTGTGAAAATATATTTCATATTGGATGAACAAAGATTTAGAACAATTATTGACAAAAACGATTGGATGGTACAACTTTCCAAATTTAATTAATTGTCCTTATGGTACCATTCAAATATGGTATCATTTTCATATACCAAACCCACATAGATCCATTGGTTGCAAATTCTTCTCTTTTCCCCTTTCAAGAGTCATATCCTTGTACCTATTTGATTATTTTGAAGCCCTGCCACGTCTTTCATATCTTTCATCCTTTTTTTATTAATGCATTTGAAATCCCCATCCTCCATTTTTTATTGAGAAAATCGCACATTTTGTCCTTTAACTCTATAGAAGATTTTAGATTGGTCCCTTAATTTTATGAAGTATTTTTTTGGCCTGCTAATCCTAACATTGTTAGTCTTAAATGATGATTTTTTTGTGTCAATCTGGAAATCATTACTATTTTTAAAATTAAACTTATATGTTATTTTTTGATAATGTTTTGTCAACATTTTAAATTTTAATGTTAGCATTGTTTATTACAATTCAATTATGAAATTTTTATGAGGTTAAGTTTTCTCCTATATAAAAGAAATGTGAATATTTCATTACGATTCAATTATAAACTATTATTTTCATTCGTTTACATGTGACCAGTTTTAAAAAAAACTTAATTTGATCAACTCATGAAATGTAAAGGCCACCGGAACCTAGACTTTATCTATAATATATACTATTTATTGTTTTTATGTTTATAATATACAAAAATAAAAATTCATAATTTTGAAAAATAGTGATTAAATATAAAAAAAAAATTATGAAAACTAAAATTTAGATGGTTGAGAAATTATCTAGAAGATCTTTTATACATATATGAAATTATTTTCATTGCACACGTAGAGAGAAGTAAGCAACAAGTGACCGACAATATCCCATAGGAAGGTGCTGATGGAGAAGAAGAAATCAGAAATGAAAGAGAGAAAACCCTAATTTTGATGAGATTCATATCCATAAAGACGAAGGACAAGCAGACACCAAATTCTTAATTATTAATTGAATGCCCATTTGTCAAGTCAACAAATTTTATGCCCATTCCTTCATGCCTTTTCAACACAATACATTTTTTTCCTTGAGAATATTTAATTACATTTTATCTTTAAGATTAATATAAAAATGTTATTTTTTTAAGAAAAAAAAACAACAAATTTTTTTATTCCTATTCCTTCATATAATATCCCACCTACAAAAGACAGATTAACGTCTTTAAATTGTAACTTAATTCTTCTGCGGCCCATACATTATATGTAATACTCAAATTAAGTCAATGAGATACTATGAATTGTTTTTAAAACTTTTTAGGGATGCTATGAATTGAATTTATGTTAAGTCAATAAGCAGAAGCAAAAAAAGAGTTACTGCATTCCTTCGGGAAGAACAAGGCTAGAATTTATTTTACCTCCTTGCTACTTGTTATCACTGCTCTCTCTATATTTTCTAAATATTTTCACTACAAATTATATCTTATATTTAGGATCTGAAGTAGTAATAGAATATCTGATGGATAATGGGATAATGGTTATCATCTTCCAATAATGAGGTATATCAAAAGAGAACACCTTCGTGGGAACGAATAGCTGGATCATGGCGAGCATCTCAATTTCAGATGTTGGTGAGGAGAATAGATCACAACATGTAGGACAAGTTTTTGTAGATTGTGAGGTCTAGACGGTTCAAATTTAAATTTTTTCACTTGTTGTTTTTTCAAAAAAAAAATAGTTATTTTAAGGAGTAGAGAATCTAAAATAAAGATAATATCTTAATTAATATTTTTTTTAAAATGATTTTTTTTTTTTTTAAAATCTCGGTTATAGATTGTCCATATGAGATGATGATAGGCAAGGAAACTGATTCCGAACATGTAGCCATCTGAAAAAGATAAATTAAATTAAAATAAAACTGAATAAAATACTTTATGGACTTATTACAACGGGACATTTCAGCTAAAGATTTGACTTAATTTGCTGATAGAGTACATATATATAACATCGTCGCGTGATCTAGGTAGAATATAAGACTTGTACGTGACTGCTGTTGATGTTGTTGGTTAATGGATAAATCCCAAATTTAATATGCATGCAACTTTCTTTATTTTTACGTGGATCACAATATTCGAGCATTTTTGTAGGGCCTAAAAAATGTCACATTAAAATCAGCAGACAAAAATAATACATACTGTAAAAGGATACAGTAAATACTATATATAAAGTTGTGCATGGTTGTGAAAGAATGAAACCCAGTGGATGCTGAACCTTTATTATTTTATCTGTTTCATATTGTCTTTATGTCAATTATCACAGAGTGACTTTAGTTAAAAGCAAAGTGACCCCTACCTACACCCTCATATATATTCTTATGCTCTCTCAATTAATTTTCGCTTGAAATGGCTTGCCACAACAAAAGCAAACCAACAACTTATATGTATTTATATGAATAACATCAAGTACAATATATTATCATTTTCTTATTATTAAGTGGGTGAAATGATGGCTCACTTGTGTTTTTTCAATAAATTTTATCTTGGTGAACCGAAATTGGCAACTCATTTAACACCACTTATTTTGATATTTTGAAGGTTAATACTTTATAATGTTTGGTCTTTAAAATTTTTCATTATTTTGGTTTTGGTCTCTATTATTTAAACCATGGATTTTAGTTTCTTAAATTTCTTTCCTTTTAAAACGTTAGTCCCTATATAATTTAATAGGAATTTGGATCATTTTGCTCCTTGAAGAAAAGAAACCTATGACTTGAAACTTTAAAGACTAAAATAAAAATGAGGGCAAACTATAAGAACTAAGTATTATATTAACGCTATTTTAAATTCATTCTTGACTTTTATTTTGGTTCTTATATATTCAATGTCTCGTGATAGCTAGTCTCTCCGGTCCCTTTTATAAGAGATGATGAATAACTAGTTTTTGGAGGAAAAAAGTTTTGTTAAAAATTAGTTAACTTGATAAATATGTTAAAAATAAAAATTTCATTTTAGTAATATTATCATTTAGTAATTTGTTAGAGATTTTTAGTAAATGATCTCATTAATAAATATACTCTTTTTAAAAGAGGGTATGAAACAAAACTTGTGATGATAGATACTCAAAAAAGTGGAGGTTGTTTCTTATCATTATAGGACCAAGAGAAGGAGAACAACAACAACAATAAAATCTTATCTTATTATATGTGGTCGGTTACATGAATCATGCGATGCCATTATGCTTTATCAAAAGTAAAATTTTTGAATAAGTTATTAATCAAAATATTTTGCTCTATAACCTCATTGAATGTTCCCTTCAGTCTTCCTCTATATCTTTTTAATTAAAGGATTTCATACTAGTTGATCAACCCTCCTCACCAATGCATTCCATTGCCTTCTTTGAATGTGTTTAAACCACCTTAAACCATTTTCTATGATTTTCTCCTCAATAAATACCACTCTAACTCGTTCATGTATATTATCATTACAACCTGTATCTTTTCTTCTATGACTACACATTTATGTCATCGGCTACCCATATTTTATATTCATGTTGTCCCTTTAAAAACTAGCATTCACTACCATATAGTTTGCTAGTCCTATAGCTGTACAATATACCTTATTAGATACTTTCCAATCACAAATAACTCAGGTATCTTTTCTACATTTATACCACTCAATTTAAATTATATGATTACCATCACTATCAATTTCACCTTCTTATTATATAATTTATCTCAAATGTTTAAACTTTACCGCTTGTGGAATGACTTGGTTTCCCAATTTAACCTCCAAATCTCTTCAAACTTGTTTTTTTTAAATCAAAATTGCAATGCTTACATTTTGTCTCACAATGCATTTATAAATAGGATAAAGAGAGCTCTAAAAATATTTTCTTAAGAAAAGGACTAGAGTAAAACAACGAACTTTTTTCCTTCTTCTAATTTTTTTCATTGTATTCTTTTTTATTTTTAAATTTTAGGTATTTCTACTTCTACACACGCCACGGATTACAATTTTTAAAGAAAAAAAATTAGCGAAAAGTACCTGTTTAAAATTTTTATTAAAAAATTTATTTATGTAAAAGTATCGGAACCGTAAGCTTGTGTATGCATAATTTGCAGAGTATCAAAACTTTCTATATTTAAAACTTTATCAAATCCTCTTGGACAACAAAATTTTTAAACAGAGAATTTTTATCGATATTTTTCTTTCTGGTTTACAAATTTCTTTTGCATAGGAAAACCAAATAAAAACTAATCAATAAAATAATATGTATTTTTAAGAATAAAATCATATATATATTTAACTTTTTATGAAAATACAAGTCGTGGCTTGTAATTGTGTTGTGACCCAATTAAAAAGCAGAGAGACAGTAGGAGACCCTACGTTCGTTGGATCCATACATGGAGACAATACACAAGAAGACATCATTGTTCCCACATTTCTAAAGCCCATTCCATTCCTTCATGCCTTACCACAGAATCAGTTTGTCTTTTATTTTTAAAAAAAATTACATATAGTACCCTCCAAGTTAAAAATAATTTATATTGTATTCAAAAAATTAATAATTTATATTATTCATTACTTAAGAATAAATATATTTTGCTAGAAATTTTTTTTAAAAATAATTAGTTGCAATGTTCAAATCATCCTACTTTTATTTTGTCTTATAGAAAATACTTTTTTTTTTTTTTTGAAATTGATAAGAAAAATATTATTTGACATTTCTTAAAGATTTTAAATTGATAGTGTAGTTGAAAATTAGTGCAATACATATATTTTTCTACGAGACAATTTGGTTGCATGCATAAGAAGGTCATATAATATAATATAATGTACTCTTTATGTCCTTAATATAAAATATATTTATAGAGTTGATTTTGGTCTTAAAAATAAGACATAGTTTTCATATTTATCAATCTTTTCCTAATTTATCTCCACCGATACACCTTAACAATAATCAAGGAGGAAAGAGAATAAGAGAATTAAGAAAGAGAACTAGGTTATTTTAGAAAATATATGTTATAGTAACTAACTTCATTAATCTAATTAAATTAAGTAAATATGTTTATATAAAAGACAAAAGGGAATAAAATTGTTTGCATTATCAAGATGGATATGTATGGTTGCATTTTCATTAGGTATTTACTTTATGATATAAAACTAATTACATTAAATTTTATATAAAAAAATTTATTATAATCTCTGCATCCATTGTAGACGCCATAGAAGGTTGGAACTCATATCCTCATGCTTAAAAAGGCCTTTAAGAGAGGTGTTTAATGTCAATTGCGCTATAAGGCCCTGACAAATTTAATAATCTTCTTTACATCCAAAAGCTTGATGGAAGATTATTAACGCAATGAAATAGAATTGTAAATAGTCTAAAATACCCTAAAATCATTCTCAAATTCATCTTGAGTAGCTACATAAAGGGGAAGGAATAATGAACACCAAATATATGTTTTTTAAAAAAAGAAGAATTTTTTATTTTTTAAAATGATAATCTTGCATAACTTATAAATTCATATATGCGGTTACATATATTGTGTATCCTCAAATTATATATCAATTTATAAGTTATGTAAGATAGTTTAAAAAAAATGACAAATATAAATATTTTTAAGTAAATTAATTAATATTCTTAATATCTCCAAAAAAAAAAGTTAATTATATCTTTTTTTTTTAAAAAAAAAAAAAAGTAGTAAACGAAACTGGGTCTGGTAATAGGCTAAAAATCTAGCCAAAGGCTATGAGACACTTCAACACATGTGGGGATTCATCCTGCAAGTATATTTGCAGACATATCCCCAAAGACAAAAGTCACTATGAAGCATCGAGGCAACCCGATGTCTCCCACGAGATCTTGTGGTTGTGATTTAAAACATTGTTGTTAAATAAATTAATTAATTTTAATATATCAAACCCCATTTTATAGCTAATTAAGAATTTTGTTTCCCTTTTTTTTTTTATTATAAGGCTAACTAATTGATTCAAATTGGAGTATTGTGGAGCTCAATAGAACATAATTCTCCTAAAAATTTTTTCCTTTTTAAGTTAAATTAATAAATAATTACCAAAGGAAAAATTATAAGAATTATCTCTTACTTTTATGAGAAATATGATTTACATTTACTGTTGTTGTAAGTAAAAGAGCATATGGTCAATCTATCTTACCAGCCAATTGTAAATTACAGTGAATCCATGTGAAGTTAAATCATTTTGTTCACGACTCAACAACATTAAAAAACAGGAACATAAATCACAACCACACGCACACTCTTCCCCCTTATTTATAATAAGGTAACTTTTAAAAAAATAGATATATAATTCTTGTTATTAGGTCATAAAGTGATGTATTGACTACATTTTTTTAGTACTCTTCTTATTTAAAATCCTATTAATTACAAATTTTATGATTTCTTGTAATTACAAGACATGAGAGAGGGAATTTTCCCTTATTTTGAAGTCCCAACCCAAATGCATGCAATGAATGAAAACGAGCGTTTGAAATAATTTTGTTTTACCTTTTCTTCCTTACTTTTTACTCTTAATGCCTTTGTTGGTTTAGAAGTGACAAGCTTTAAAAAGTTGCAATTTGTTCGTTCAATTATGTAAGAGCAAAGTTATCTTTTTTATTTTTTCCACGAGGGAAAAAGAAAGGAATCTTTAATTTACTTTTAATTGATTGTTCTTTCATCTTAAGACTATCTAATTAAATTGACGCAAAAATTTATTCAAGAAGTTCTCATTTAGAAGTATTGTTACTCGTTGGTATTTTTTGGGTTTAAAGTTGTCATGAAAGTCTTTTAGTTAATAATATCTATCCAAAGATATGATTTTAGATAAAACACAATGATGTCATGCGATTTATAAATTTGACTTTATTTAGTGACATAAGGCTTTTTTTATTGTTGTTATTGTAAGGTTGACTAAAAGTATAAAAATTGAGTAACATTGCCATTTACTATTTAAAATGTTAACGGTTAACATCAATTTTTTATGGGGCGGAACAACATTACTATATTTTAAAATTTTAAAGACAACATTGCAAGTGAAAACTCACCTTACCCCTTAAATTAAACTTGCAAAGAAATCATCAAGATTTGATATTGGTTTATGGGTGCTAAAATGTAAACAAGGTACAATATATATTTGAAAATATAAATTTCATAATAAAAAATCTATCTAATTTTTAACAAAATTCAAATAATTTTTTGGCCACCGACAAAATTTAAATATAATATTACTACCAATCCTTGATATAAGATACACTTATAATTTAATTTCTTTATTAAAGTGTGGATTTTGTATTAAGCATAGTTGGTAATAAGATGATTTTTTTCTTTCTTTTGGAACCTAGCTATTAAAGTTCACATAGAAAATGCAATAATAATAAGATAAACAAAATGCAGTCTTTTTGTTGGTATTGAAGCTTTTGAGGGTTGGCGCGAGCGTCAGCAAGATTCTGTCATCGGGGCTATCTTTTTTAGGAAACTAATTGTTAATTACTAATTAATTAAATTAATTAAAGATACTTTTGTAAACAATTACTCTTAATATTATATTAAACCTTGTTTAAGTTCCAGTTCATTGGGGTGAGTGTTTTTTTTTGGTCAAAATATTGGGGTGAGTAATGATGATTAAGTGAAACATAAAGTTCAAAATGTTGAGCATAACTAAGAATGGCTCAAATAATTAACTTGTCAATAGTCAAAAGTCATTCCCTTCAATCATTGTGAGAGAGAGAATTTTGGGTAACAATTTTTTTTTTTTTTTGGAGTTAAATTTTGAAAATATATCATAACTCCATTAATTTTCTTATCTGATCAAGAAATGCTTGTAGGGTAAAATGTTCGGACCCGACTTCTCTCCTATACTTCTCTCATCCGTAGACATTTTTCTTTTAATTTCTCATCTCTCCATCCTCCAATCCCCTTCAAACCACATTGCCCCTCTCCTCACCATTTTTTTTTTGGCACTTACACACGGTTCATGCTACAAAGGACTTGAAACACAATTTTTTTAGGATATTTTAAGATCTTAAAAAAATATTTTAGGATAGTGATTGATACTAAAAAGATACATTCAGGGTACTGAGTGATACTAAAAAAATATTCCAACATACTAACTGGTACTGAAAAAATACCTCATGATCTTGAAAAATTATTTTAGAATCTTGAAAAAAAATATACCGTGTATATTTTTAATATCAATCAAGATCTTGAATTATCTTTTTAGTACTAGTCAGTACATTTATATTTTTTTTAAGATTCTAAAATAATTTTTCAAGATCATGGGTATTTTTTCAATACTAGTCCGTATTCTAAAGTATTTTTTTAATACCTTCAGTACCTGAAAATTATTTTCAAGATTCTAAAATAATTTTTCAAGATCATGAGGTATTTTTTTAGTACCAATTAGTATCCTAGTATATCTTTTCGCACTAGTCAATATCCTGAAATATTTTTTTAAAGATATTAAAATAATTATTTTAAGATCCCAATAAAATATGTGTTTCACATCCTTTGTGGCATAAACCATGTAAGTGCAAAAAAGGAAAAAAAAAAAAAATAAAAAAAAGGGGGGGGGGGGAGGGGCAACGTGGCTTGAAGGGATTGGAGGATGGAGAGATGAGAAATTGAAAAAAAAAAAAAAAAAAAAAAAAAAAGAAAAAAAAAATGGGTGGGAGGAGCATAGGAGAGAAGCCGGGTCCAAAATATTTTGTAGTATCAATCATAAGTGCGTGCTTCTTATGATTCAAACTTGAATTATTCTCTTTACTGTGTGAGACATCTTACTACTTCAACCAACAATTTGTTGGTATAACTCCATTAATTTTAATGCAAGGGGATTTCAATTTCTTATAAGAACAATTATATATCATGCTTATAAATTTTTATAAAATTACATGCCTCCTAAAGCTCTTTTGTTTTTTCATTATGTTTTTTTTTTAAAAAAAATTCATTCTTACCATTTTTTATCAATACAATTTTCTATATTTTCATGAAGGTATTTATAGAAAATTGTTACTCTCTCTTGTTCGAAAAATAAGTTTAAAAATTGTGAGGGGTGTAATTTTTTAGATAAAGTTAAAGTTTCAACATGTTTAATCATTTAATCTAATGAGATTTTCCCCCCAATTTTATCACCCTCTCTTATGTTCCTTTTTCTCCTATTCATTCTTTTTCAGCCATTCTCCTACTTATTATTTCTCACTTATATGATTTTATAAATAAGATTATATTTGGACTAAAAATATATATCATACATATTTATTGATTTTAAATAATTTTAACTGATTTCTTAATAAACGTAAAGCCATTATTTTAACCTTATATCTCTAAACCGAATGAATATAATCTGTACTGAAATTGGTATTTTATATTTTACTCCAATAAATAATGTAATAATATTTGATGACTTATATATATTTTTTTTGGTTTTTTCAATTATTTTCTAAAAGTTTAGAACCTTTTTTTAGAATGTGATCCAAATTTATTTTCCTCTTTTTTCATTTTTTAGGAAATTTTTTCCTTTTTTTATTGACGGAGGGGCAACATTGCTAAACCCTAACGGTCAAAGGGCGTTGTTAAAGAGGGAGCAACATTATTACATTTTGTTTGAGGAAATATTGCTCCAAAAAAACTTCTAAAACAAAATTACTCTTGAGCGTATACTTCAGGAATAAAATTGATATTTAATCCTTTATTCTGCCCATACTAAGATAGGATTCACATTTCATTTGATCACTGCAAAACGTTTTTGTTAACAATGTCATGAAATTTGAATTTTCAATTTAACCTGGTGGCATGAATGGGAATGAGATGTTCTTATTGGCTTACTTTCTCATCATCTAATTTAAATCGTTCGATTTGTATTAATCTTGAACGTCCCATCATGAAGAATTTTTTGTAGTATTAATTAGTACTTTGAAAAAATATTTTAGGGTACTACTAAAAGAACACTATAATATATTGACCGATATAAAAAGATACTTCAAGATACTAATTAGTACTGAAAAATACTTCATCATCTTGAGAAATTACTTTAGGATTTTAAAAAATATTTTAGGGTACTAACTGGTAGTAAAAAGATATTTCGGGATCTTGATCAGTATTGAAAAAATACTTCTTAAAAAAATATTTTAGGATATTAAATGGTACTAAAAAATACTTCATAATATCTTGATGGATACTAAAAGAGATACTTCAATCTTGATGATAATAAAAAAATATTTCATAATCTTTAAAAAATATTTCAAGATCTTGGGCTTTTTTCCCTATTTGCCACCTTTTTAATAATTAATTACCATTTTGCCACTCTTTTCAAAATATTTCCAAATGTGCCACCATTTAGTCGACTAAATCGCGGGTGGCTGATTTTTTTAAAATTCCCGATATTTAGTCGACTAACTCACTTGGGTTAGTCGACTAAATACGACATTTAGTCGACTAACCCACTTGGGTTAGTCGACTAAATGTCGGGGTTTTTTTTTAAAAAAACCCGCCGGATTTAGTCGACTAACCCAAGTGAGTTAGTCGACTAAATATCTAGGCCATTTTAAAAAAAAAATCGGCGATTTTCGACTAAATGGTGGCACATCGAAGAAATATTTTGAAAAGAGTGGCAAAATGGTAATTAATTATTAAAAAGGTGGCAAATAGGGAAAAAAGCCCAAGATAATCGACCGGTACTTAAAAACATACATGGCTTTTTCTAAACACTTTAGGTCATGTGGCTTACTCTAAGCAGTTAGATCGAATGGATGGTCAAGATTTAGAGCCAATAAGAGATAATGAGAAAGATGGGTTAAGAGAGAAACCTAACTAGGCATAAATGATACTCCCTCTGGTCCTTATTATAGGATATAAACTAACAATTCATATAAACCAATAAAAACAGTTAAATTCAATAAAGTTGTCCTAAAATTTAAGTAATTTCCAATATTACCCTTCCTAGTTGCACTAAACTCTAATATTATATTATTATTATTCTCACTCACTACTCCTATTAATGACGGGTAGACTTGAAAAAAACAATTAATGCTCCTTAAAAATAAATAAATGTCTTATAAAAAAGACCAAATACACTTATTAGTTGGTGTCCTTATAATAAAGACTAAAAAATTACCCAATTAGTGAGAGGTTTGTGATTCGATTCTCCATGTCACATCATATCTTTAGTTCCTATTACTCCAGTTAAAAAAATGGCAACCAGCCAACACCTATGGTAGTGCAGAGGTGACATGTTTTTGGTCTTTGCCAACCTCTATCGGGATTCGATCTCTCGCCGGGACCATTAGCTCCACACACAAAAAAAAAAAAAAAAAAAAAGCAACCAATCTTTATACAGAAAATGGAATTATTAAAGAAAAGTGATTAAAAAAAGAAAAAGAAAAATAAATAAATTGGTGAAGAGATGAACTGTCAATGGGACCCGCAATGAGGACAGAGTGTCAGAGTTAATGTAACTTTAGTAAACCTAACTTTGGAAGCAAATGCAAAAATTAATTACTGAGTGAGACACACACAATCCAAATTTGTTACCAACCACCCAATTTATTTCATTTTTATTTCAATTCAATGCCTACTCATTTCTAACCTTTTTGTTTAATTTTTACTTTTTTTAATAATTCATTTCTCACCTTTTTAATGTACTGAATTGGAAGATTTGATGTTACTCTACTTTTTCTTGTTCATCTACTTTCTAGTTGAGAACATTATTAGGCATCCTAAGTTCATTTCATCTTTACAATTTTGTTTTTTCTCTTTAAATATATTTGTGATGTGATTTGATAGAGTTTTTGTCAATTCACCTTTCTCAAAAGCACAAAAAAAAAAAAAGTTACATCTAAAATTTTTTATCTTAACTATTTTAAAAATTTGTAAAAAAAGAGAGCTTCAAATTATAATAACTTTATTAATAGGAATTTAGTTAATATTAAGTTTTAAGAAAATTATTACCAACTTTTTTTGATAACAAACTTATTACCAAATTTAAACATTAAGTTCTAAGTAACATTATAATGCCTATTTTGAAAGTATTTATTTTTTTTTTTTGAACGACTTGTTTGACCTAACTTATCTAATTCAGTTTCAAACCATAAACAACCCCAAATTGATTAGAAAGATTAGATGAAAAAAAGAGTTAATACAATATGTATTGTCAAGTTTATTTTCATTTTGATTTAATTCCTTAAATTTTAAACAAGAAATTTTAGTCCTTTAAGTTTTATTCTGCTTAAAATATTAGTCTCTATCATTAAATAAAATTTTGAACTATTTTGTCCATTAAGAGGCCAGAGATTATATTAAAAAAAAAAAAAAAACTAATCTTGCATGCCAATACTAAGAGATTTTTTTTTTTTTTTCTGAAAAAAAAAAAAATCCTACTATCCTTATTTTTTAAAAAAAATTAGAATTATGTCACACTCTTTCATTTCAGCACTTTTGCACTTCTGCAAAAAGAAAGCTGAAAGCAGCAATTGTCGAGTGCAGATAATGTACTAAAGTTTTTTAATCAAAATTTTTAAAGGGGAATTCCAATAAATTACCATTTAAATTACCATTTAAACTATTTAAATTACCATTTAAACTTGAGAAATCCTAAAAAATCTGTTAATAAATGTAAATAAAAAATAGGTCTTTATGAAATTTTGAAATGTGGTATTTTTACTAAAATGCTCCTCAAATTTTTTTTTTTTTTTAATAAAAAGAAAAAACCTTCGTTAGTGCCAAAGCTCGCCGTCGGAGCTCGCGGCCGATCGCGAGCTCTATCGCCGTGGTCGAGTTCCAATGATAACTTGAGTAAAATAATTAACTACTTGAGTAATGAGATTAACTATTTAAACTCTTTTAGCATCATCAAGTATCGTTGATAATTGAATAAATATAATGACAACTTTAGTATTGAAAATAACAATTTCAATGTAGCCATTATCAACCTCGGGAGCAAGAGTTGTTAATCACTATATTCAAGTTGTCATTGCCTTTACTGAACTTATTAACGACGCCGAATAGAGCTTATGGAGCTCAAGTAGTCAATCTCATTACTCAAGTTGTTAATGGACTCCAACCTTCAACGTTGTAGCTCTAGCAACTAGTCGCTAGAGTCCCCTTGGGAGGTGGTGCCGGCTGTCAGAGCTCCAGCACCAACGGGGTTCTTTCTTTTCTTTTTCTTTTTCTTTTTTTGTCAAAAAAAAAACTTGTGGGGCATTTTGGTAAAAGCATAACATTTCAAAATTTCAGTTTTCTTTTAGAGATCTATTAGTCCTTTTCATTTGTTAACATACCTTTTAGGATTTTTTAAGTTCAAATGATATTTATTTGTAATTTTTCCATTTTTTAAACACATTGATACTCTTTATATTATTTTTCCCATAACTTTGCCAATCATTGATCTCATACCCAATTAAACAGCACTAATTTGCTTCTTTAACCTGAAATTTGGAAGCCCATTGACCTTTTATTAATACCCTTTTAACGGCAAAACCAGATCAATCCATGGACAAAGAATATAGTATAATAAGTGAAATTAGCATATTCTATCAATTTATGCTTAACTTTTACCATGAACATCGCCCTCAAATTCTCTTTTGATCCCCAGATATTGGCCGCCAGTTTTGCATGGACAATAAGAAATATAATTGGAAATTAATGGTTTCAAACAAAATTGTCTCTAATAATAAGTGAGCACGTGTACATCCATAACACAAAAAAAGAAGGTAGTGAAAATACACTTTTAATCATTTAACTTTCCACAAAATTTCATTTTAGTCCATTAAATATAAAAATATTTTTTTAGTCCTCAAGCATTAAAACATAGTCAAAATTTAGATATTAACAAAATATTTTCAAATGCTGATATACGTTAAGTTAATTTTCTTAAAAAAATTAATGATTGGCACAACAAATCATCATTTAAGATTGACAATGAAGGATTATATTGAAATCATGTATAAAATTAGAGAAAGGCCAAAAAAGGACTCCATTTAAATAAGTTTGCTTCATGCATGCTCTTTCATATTAGTTCAAGTTTAAAACATTATTTAAACAGTAACATAATTTTTTTAAACCTCGAGTGCGATTATTATACTATTATATACAATTATCACAAGAACATGAAAACAAACGAAGGAAAAGGAAGGAAAGGACAATATATAAGCATGTGATAATAATTTATTAATATGGAGATTTCTTTTTATAGGGATAAAAAGAGAAAGAGAGAAAGAGAATGTGATGTGGTGTGCACGTGCATTTGGGCTTTGGTTGGTTTTGAAATCTCTCTCTGTAACTCTCTCTCTATCTGTGTCAAATTTGCACGGCTTACGAAGGGAGAAGAAACGCACACAGACAGAGAGACAGCGACAGTGAAGGAAGAAAAGCAAAGAAAGCAAATAACGACAGTTTTCAGCAGAGTAGCATTACTAGTTGAAGTGAACCCATAAAAAGGAAGAGACTTTGAGAGTTCAGACCCAGACCCAACTTATCTCTTTCTTTCATTCTTCTGCCAAAGTGCCAATGATGTTTAATAATGCCGTGTTCAGAGAGGGAAAGGAGTGAAACTTGCTTCTGAGTACTTTGTTACTTGTTCTTCTCTCTCAATCATTCTTCTCCTTCTCCTTCTCCTTCTTCTGAGTCATCCTGTTTGTTTCGTTTTGTCTCTCTGCCATTCATAGTTTCCATGAAATGGGAGAAGAGTCATTGACAATATCAACATCAGTGCCCTTTGACAGAGCAGTTGATCAGGTCACGTTCTCTGTTCCTTTCTTCTTCAGTTCTCACTTGACACGATTTCAATTTTTGCAGTAATGTTCAAAGTTTTCATACTGTTTTAAGATGTGGATGAACTGTATCCGTTCGTTCTCTCTGTGGTTTCTAGCTGTTTGATAAAATGCTTACGGTATGATACATATTTTTTTTTAATCTCTGCAATATGCCTAAACTTAAAATGGGGGTCCCAATTTTTTTTAAGTGATCACGGGGTTTCCATTCAAAATTCAAAATTTGTCTCTTCTGCGCTCTTTTCACATTCCAATTCAAAATTTTTCTTTTTGCCGTTTTAACAGATTTTCTCATTCTTTAGTTTTTAACATAATTACATTAGCAGTGTTATTTCATTCCCTTTCTGAAACAAAGCATTGAACTGATTTTATCATTTACTAACTTTCAGAACATGCATGGGATCAATCGGCAGCTTTCTTTCTCATTCTGTTTTTTGCCCTGGCAGAATATACCTACTATGTCTGAATCACATATATAATTAATTTTTTACCATTGATTACTAATAGAGACAGTTTTTCCCCTCTGGTTCTTCCTTACGTAACAGTCTTGAGAAAATCTATATTCCTTTTGTTCAGTTTAATGTAGTTTTGTCCTGACTTCTATTTTTGCAACACTAGATAATCTCCAAACATACACATATCCGTACATGGTTATTTATATGTCTGAATCTGAGTCTGTTTGTGTGACTGTCCATTTCATTATGGAAGCTAGAGTTTTAGTATTTTTTATGAAATGGAGTCCAAGATTGTCAAAGTGACTAATATTTGGACTCTATTATTGTATTTCCTTGCTGGAATCTTTTCCACTGTTAATTTACCTTGAGAAGAAAAATGGTGGCTTTTTTATCCACAACTGAAAATTTGGCATGTGAAATTCTACTCAGGCAATTGTATCTATAAAGAAAGGTGCATACTTACTGAAGTGTGGACGCAGAGGGAAGCCGAAGCTCTGCCCATTCAGACTTTCTCAGGTAAGACAGAATATTTGAGATGGGAGATTATTTGGGACTTCTCTTTGATCATTCCATGTCTGTGATTTTTTTTTAAGAATTAAACAAAGTGAAAATGAACAGTTTCTCATTATAAAGTTCTACAATGAGGATATATCTACGTGAATGAGTTGGCTTGTTCATATTACCATACTTGTTCTCTAGATTAGCCATATGAATGCTACATTTGGAATCAGAAGCTAAAGCACCACATGGTTGTCTGAAGCTGATCTAAAATGTTTTTTCCTAGATCTTTCTCCTACAAAATCTTGCCCCTCTAACTAGTTTCTTTATCATTGTTTTTTTTGTTAAGGGTAGTTGCATTGTCTTTTCAATTGATTACTCATTCTATATAACATTCTACTGAGATTCACGTACCGATCTCAAAATGAAAACTTTTTCAGCTAAGGTTGAGATAATATGTATGATGTGGACCGTGGAATTTGTAATTTAACAGAAAGTTCTTTGAAAATGTAGAATTCAGTCTATACTATTTCTCTTGCTTTTAGCTCTTTGAAAATGTAGAATTCAGTCTATTCTATTTCTCTTCCTTCAAAGAAAGCAGCAAATACTTTAACCTGCATCTGGAACAGTTTTTTATTTTCTTTGTAGAACTTTTCTCTTTAGAGGAAAAACAAATTGGCAAAAGAAGAAGAAGGCTCATTTGATAATGTAATTCAATTATACATTTCATAGAATGCAGACAAGAGTACTCTCTTTTTTCTAACTTTTATGTTGCATTGTGTGTTGAGCTTTGGCTTTGCAAAGTAATGAGGGCAATTTATTATCTTCTTGATTGATGACATAAAAAATATATAGGCAAAAATGTAATATGCAAGATGGCTTGTGTCAATGGGCAAACATGTGTTGTACACTTGTATGTTATTCTATTTAGTCCTGTGTTTCTTATGTCTATTATGATTAGGTTATTATAAAATGTCTTTTCCCCTAATTTCAGGATGAGAAAAATTTGATTTGGTACTCCGGACAGCAGGAAAAACACTTGCGGATAAGTTCGGTCACAAAAATTATTCAAGGACAGGGAAATGTATGAAACAAACATTAATCCCTTCTCCCTCATTTCACTGTCCACTCAAGTCTAAATCCTTGAAAGAATAATAAAAAGAACTTGTTTTAGTCTAATAAATTGCTCTTCACTTTCAGATAAAGTCCCAAAAGCTGAATCAAAATGGGAAGGAGTGCCATTCATTTTCTCTAATTTATGATAATGGTGAACACTCACTTGATCTGGTAATGTGGTTATATTATATGTATATAACAAATGTGCTTTTGCTTTGTATATACACATTCATGCATTTTTTTTTAAAAAAAAAAAAAAAAAAAAAAAAAAATCTAATTATAGTTTCAATCCTTTTTGAATTTATCTCTTCAACTAGATATGCAAGGACAAAGCACAGGCTACTTCATGGTTTTTGGGGTTGAAAGCTGTAATTTCTCAGTCCCCACACCAAAAACCTTTTATTGGTTTAAGAAGCTTCAAAGGTATACAGAGCTGTGTCAGTAGTCCAGCTGGAATCTTACGAAGAAAGAAAAACCTTGGCCTTCTGGAGGATACTGCTGAGTTTACAAAGGTTTCATACATCTGCTGCATTACCTTTTTCCCTAAAGTTCAAATTTTGTTTCCTTTCCTATCATTTGGAAAGAGTTCATCTTTGAAAGTAATATCTTGGATGTTTTTAAAAATCATTTCCATTGATTATGTTCTTTTGTGTGTGTTTTAAATGAATATGTTCTGTTTTTTTCTTTTTTTTTTCTTTCTAATGTTTTATTCAAACTATTAAATGAAAAATTAGACTGACCTTTTCCTTTATATTATAATAATTACTCTTCAAATGACTGAATGTGGTTTCAGACTACGTGTTAAATGCATTAATGCTGCATGTTAGTTATATTTTATAATACTACCTCCAGTCCGTAATATAAGACCCAATTGACTTTTTTGGATAGATTAAGTAAGTTAAATAAATTACTTTAATGTATTAATATTTATTTATAACAAACTAATTTTTCGGACTTGTAAATTGATATATAATTAAATGATACATGTCATATGCTATGATTAACTAACTTATTTAGTTTCCTTAATCTTTGAAAGTCAACTGGGGCTTGTATTAAGGACCAGAGGTAGTAAAGGTTTTTCATTGTATACCAGTTTTCCATTTTTTTCCCCGCTGTACCATTCTTAGACTATGAAATACATATGGTTTTCTTGTGGAATAGACTAGAGAAATTGTGTCTTTCGAAAATCTCTATTGTGTCTGAGTAGTAGGAATGCTTATTTTACTGAACATGTACTTGTTTCAATAATGCATTCCAGATCCCATGGAACAAGTAGGTTTCATGTATTTTTATCTCATTTTCTTACTTTCATCTTACTCTACCTTTTGAAGAAAAAAATGGAAGTACTAGATTATGTCTTAGAAATGTGGTGTGAAAATGTAGTTTCCACTTTCCACCTTAAATTTGACAGCTAATTGTTGTCCTTTGGAAGGTACACAGCGTATGTGCAAGTCCTACTTTGTCACTTTCAGAGAGGTGCTTTTCTGATGGCTTATCATATACTTGTGATAGCTTTTACTCATCAGAATCTTTCCCCTCCGACGCTCAAAGGGCAGTCGATAATTCAGTTCCAAATTCGCCCTGCATCGATCCACATATTCTTAGCAAGAGCAAATCAACATATGCTGATACAGAATATCAGAAGGATTTGGCCTATAGGTATCTTGTTCCAGCTAGCTCTCCACGTGTAGCAAATAGCAACATATTGAAAGATGTCATGATCTGGGGCGGTGGTATTGTCGGGATCGCTGTGAGTGGGGATGATCAGCTTGTTGACCAACAAGGAGCTCATGTGCTATTGCCAAAGTTACTAGAATCCACAATGATGTTAGATGTAGAAAACATAGCATTAGGAGAAAAACATGCTTCACTTGTTACAAAACAAGGTGAAGTGTTAAGCTGGGGTGAGGGGAAAGGAGGAAGGTTGGGGTTCAAAATTGATATAGATATAACCTCACCCAAAATTGTTGATTCTCTTAGTGGGGTCCACGTAAAGGATGTTGCATGTGGCGAGTATCATACATGTTCTTTAACGAATGCTGGCGAAATATATGCTTGGGGGAATGATGGTTGTTGTGTTGGAGATCAGTTTGAAGAAGGGAGATTCAAAACTCAATGGATACCACACAAACTCTCTGGCCCTTTAGATGGTATTATTATATCTCATGTCACTTGTGGGGAGTGGCATACCGCAATTGTCTCATCGTGTGGACGACTATTTACATATGGGGATGGTACATTTGGAGCTCTTGGGCATGGGAATTCAGAGAGCATTTCTCAACCAAAAGAAGTTGAATCTCTTAAGGGTCTTTGGGTGAGGTCTGTTGCCTGTGGATCATGGCACACAGCAGCGATTGTTGAAGTCATGGTTGACCGGTTTAAGTATAATACCGGTAAGCTGTTCACCTGGGGTGATGGAGAGAAAGGGATGCTTGGTCACGTTGATAACGCGAGGAAGCTCTTGCCAACTTGTGTTTCACAACTTCTGGATTATGATTTTGTTCAAGTATCCTGTGGAAGAATGTTGACTATAGCACTTTCCAATATGGGCAAAGTCTTCACAATGGGAAGTGCAGTGCATGGACAGTTAGGAAATCCGCGTGCCAAGGATAAATCGGTTACAATTGTTGAAGGACTGCTTAAACAGGAGTTTGTGAAAGAGATATCATCAGGCTCATATCATGTTGCTGTCTTGACATCTTCCAGGAGTGTCTATACATGGGGAAAGGGTGCAAATGGACAGCTAGGATTAGGTGACACCGAAGACCGATACTCACCATCTTTTGTTTCAGCTCTAAGAGACTGGCAGGTTGAGAGTATTGCTTGTGGACCGAGCTGCACGGCTGCTATCTGTTTACACAAACCAATTTCCATTACTGACCAGTCAGGTTGCAGTGGTTGTAAGTTGCCTTTTGGATTTACAAGGAAGAAGCATAATTGCTATAATTGTGGTCTCTTATTTTGTCATCCATGTAGTGGTAAGAAGGTTACTAATGCAGCTCTAGCGCCAAATAAGAACAAGGCTTTTCGGGTTTGTGACCAATGCTTCAATAATAAACAGCTTGGAAGTACGCCTTCAGTTGTGGCATCTAGGTCCAGAAATTATAACTCTCAGAAGCTGCTGAAGAATCAGAACAAGTTTACTGATTTTACTGAAGATAGAGGAGAAGCAACAGTGACACAGGGTCCACTGTTGTCTCTTGGTCAATCATGCTACAAACGAAGCATGCCAGGTGGAAGAAAGGAGTGGAAAAACCAACAAGAAAGCCAGCTTAATTTAGAAAATATTTCTTCTGTATATGGTGGAGTGCCGAAATGGGGGCAAGTTTCATGCCCTGCCCTGTTTGAAAATTGTACAGATACTTCTGTTTCATCATTTAGAAATAAAAAATTAGGTTCTCTTACTTCAGTGAATTCAGAGTCTACTTTATCCAACAATTTGTATGGAGAGAAAGATACCACAAAGTCTGATAATACACTGACAGAAGAAGTTCAGAGGCTGAGAGCTGAGGTAAGTCATTCCATATTGTTTATTTTGGTATATTTGCTGGTCCCCATAGAATTCCTTCCCTGTTATGCTTTAACTTATCAGTTACAATTTTTTATCTTCATATGTAAAAGCTGAGTTTATCTCCGAATGGCGCTAATTTATATCTTTAATTAGGCTAGAATCCTTGAAGAGCAATGTGAGATAGGAAACCGTAAGTTACAAGAATGTCATAAAAAGATTGAGGAGACTTGGCTCTTGGCAAAGGAGGAGGCTGCAAAGAGCAAGGCAGCAAAAGAGGTCATAAAAGCATTGGTGTTAAGGGTAAGCTATTTGTTTGTCCTTTTATGGCCTCCTTATCTTTGACTGAGCATATTCGCCCTCGTTTTGTATAGGTCTTGTTACTTTCACTCTAATAAGTTCCTGCTTATAATATCAGATAAGGGGAATAATACATGACAGTTGAACTATATATTCATATTACTTCGGGTCTAGGTCTTCATTTTTCCTGTTAGAACTCAGTTCAAATTGATTCTCAGAATAACATAGAGAAATAAAATCATCAATCAACCGTCTTGAATGGATGTGCTAACATTTTCATTAAAAGTTCCTCCATTTGAACCTTTTATTTGTACATAAACAATGACCTTAGCACAACATGGTCATTTGTGTTCACTAACTACATTAGGTAAGCAAGATATAATATATAATAGAACTAAAGTGAGGATAGCAAGATTTTCTGCAGCAAATGGTAAATTTTAGTTACTTTGTCTTTATGGTGGGACCTTACTGTCCTTGTTCTATGTAATTTATATAATTATAGTTTTTGCAGCTGCAAACGGTATCAGATAAAACCGTAGCTGGACAAGAAGGAAAGCTTGGGATACAGGAATGTCTGTCAAATTTAACACCCATTCGTACAGATGTCAAATCTCCGAAGTATGGCAATGTGGACAGTCTATCAAATTCCCCTATAGTGTTCTCTGACTCATTAAAATCGAAACTTGCGAGAAGCTCAATCCTTAAAAGTGATAGATCAATGGAAGATTCTCAGTTAAGTAAAGCAGAATCTCATGAAGATAGCCCTGAAGGCTTGAAGGGTGAATGGGTAGAACAGTATGAGCCTGGTGTCTACATCACTTTAACTTCCTTGCCATGTGGGCAGAAGGGCCTTAAGAGAGTTAGATTCAGGTAATTCTATTCTTATTTATTATTTCAATCCAACAGGGATCTCATTGAAGAAGTTTTTAATGGCATAAACCGATGCACACAGCCGCCAAACTTTAGCAATAGCATGTAAAGTTGTGGTTGACCAGAATAAGTTTAAATGCTAGAAAAAGATTATTTCCTTTGACATGCTTACATTTATCTAAGAACCTCAAAAATGTCATCAATGTCCACTTCTCTTACGGCTTGTAGTTTTGAACTCTATGTGTAAGTTTCTAGTCATTATATCTGTGGTATGATATATTCCTTTGATTTAGATTCTGCATGATTTTCGTTTTTCTTCTATGTCTCTTCATTGTTCAGTTGGGGATTGGAGGTTTACTTATTTGGCGGCGTTAATATGCAGCAAAGTTTCTTCAATTAGCCATGTCTATATATAATCTATTTAATAATTTATTTGTCTCCCTACCTACTTGGTGATCTGAAACTCCATTGATGGCATCTGTGCAATGCAGCCGTAAACAATTTTCTGAGAAGGAAGCGGAGCGATGGTGGGAGAAAAATCAAGTGACAGTGTATCAGAAGTATGGGATTGAAGGATATGTAAAGACAAGCCAAAACTGGGAGAAGGGCTAATGTTTTACTTGGTTTCTTTCCATCTCCAGTACTGCAGCTTGAAGTCTTAGCTGAGAGGTTTACTGCAAGGACACAAAGAAGTCTTCTTGTATCCAAATATGCTTTGTTCATATGAGTATATATTCTTGGGCATTATCCAATTCTATGTACAGTCACCAAGCAAGAACATTGTCTTTCTCTAATCTACAGTTTAAAAGCTTGTTCCTTTCAGTTAATTTTAGTATGAAATGGCAAGACTGAGACACCCACAGGCAATTTATTTACAGGAATTCACTTATCATCACTTTCTTGATGACTTCAAATTTATTCTTGTCTATTGCATCAGATGATAATTTATTTTAGGGTTGTGCATGCATGCTGCTTGTGCTGGTTAAGGTAATCCAAAAGTGATTAAAGTCATGTTGAAAGTTTTCTTTTTGCATTTGTCAGTTAGGACGAGAAATATAGAGAAAAGGAAGACAGAAGTTGTTTGGGAACTTGCCTTCTATATCCAGATGAAGAAATATGGAAATGGATCATCCCAAAGAGACAAATGGAAATGGATTCTCTAAATTTTGACACCGTCAAGTTCTTCAAGCTGTGTGTGCTGTAGCAGTATGCTCCGTTTGAATGGGAAGAGAATGGGAGGAGAGGAAATTAGGGAGAAAATGTTTCACCCCCGCTGTTTGGATGGACAGGAGAGAATGGAGAGAAAAGAAAATGAGTAAGTATAAGAATGACTAAAATACCTGTCTATGTAAAAAATATATCATATATCCCTCCCTAACCTCTATCTGGTAGGAGTCTTGTGCGTAGATTATGCCCGATCAAATGCATCATATTAACACTAGCGTCATCATATAATTTAAAATCAATTTATTTGATAAGATATATTTTGATATTATTATATTTTAAAACCAAATATATATATATATATATATATTTAAAAAAATAGTCTTCAAGGTAAGAAAAGTGGGATTTTTTTTTTTAAAAAAAAACATTAAATATAATAATAGGAAATAAATAAGTAATATAGTATCTAACATTATTAATAAAAAGTGAAAGGGTAAAAATGGAATATAATATCTTGAGATATTGATTTCATACGTGGAGGGACAAGTTGGGGAGAAAATGATGTGGGTCTCATGCCCTATTTTGTCCCCAACTTTTCCTTCCTTTCACATTTTTTTCCTTAATCCAAACAAGGGAAAACATCATTCTGTCCCAATTTTCCCTCTCCTCTCTTATTTTCTCTCAATTCAAACAAGTTACAAGTTCACATTGACGCCTTTGCAAACTACATGTTTATTGACCTCCATTTATTTACTTCCCTATGCTTCTACAAGTGATTTTGAACCTTCAGAAGCTTGTTAGGTATGAGGATGGGAAAAAAATTGAAGTTTTTTTTAAAAAATGTAAGAAGTGGGTTTAAAAGTTTTTAATTGATTTTACTTACTTGTTTTATCTTAGATTTTCTCTTTATTAAATTTTGTAACCCCACTTCTAAAAATTTTTTTAAAACCAACTCATCAAAATTTTCCCTCTGAATCTCTCATACCAAACAATCCCAAAGTATTTCCCTATTCAATGTCCTGTCTGGTTTTTAAAATTATTGGTCATTATTAGTGTTTAAAAAATGAATGAAAAAAATAGTCTCATATCAATCATGATCAACGACTTATTATAATTTTTCTATCCAAACAGTTCATATCATCCCCCCAATTATATATGAATATGATGACAATGCTGTAAACCTCTTTAGCCTTAGTATCTCATCTCATTCACTTTGTGAAATGAAGTGAACATCTCACTAAAATAACAGGGTTTTCTTAAAACTTTCATCTTTAAGTAATCTTAATCATGAGCTAGGTATTAAACTTGGAAGCTATTATTTATCCTTGTTGAACTTAAACATGTTCTTGACTGGTTTTGTTCCTACTTTCTACAAAGGGAGCATGTATTAAATCAATAGTTAGTATGAACTGAATGAAAACTTCCCCCCAATGTTGACTTTTTATATAAAAATTAGATTGCTTGAGCTTTTAAAAATTATGTGCTCAATTAGATTGTTCTACAATGTTCTTTATGGTACTTATATTTTCGTTTGAAAAATTTTTAAGACAACAATACACCTTTTCTTTAACCTTGTTGATATGTAGCCATATATCTAGGGCATTGAAATATAAATTCATAATATAAGCAACGAGTTTGTTTAGTGAAATGAGTTAGTCTCTCATAATGTGGCAAATTAAAATTTCAATTTTTATTGGGAGAAGTGTCCATATTTAGTGTTTGGTGGTACCTCGAACATGATTGTCTTTAGTAAGAGGATACTTATGCATTGTAAAAAAATGGGTTAAGGTGCAAAAATACCTATAAGTTTTTATCAAAAGTGGAGTCAACACTAAATTTTTTGAAGGTGCAAAAGCACCCATGAATTTACAAAATTAGAGCAAAAATATCATAACCATTAAAATACTTAACAAACGTTATCTACTATATTAAAAATACCAAAATGCCCCGACTCAAAAACTCAAAACATCCTCCCTCTTCCAACTTCTTGATTCATCATCCTTTGCTTCTACCTTCCCACTCTTTATATATATGGAAGAACAATTACATTATTACATACCAAAGCAAATACATACCACAAAAAATAGCAATTTTCACTTGCCAAAGATTACCATAAATCACAGAACATGGAGGAATTAAAAATAAGATTGAAGAATAAGGAAATTAAAAACATTGAAAAACAAATAAAAATGAAGCTCGGTGACTTGAAGATTGATGTTTGAAGAACAGGGAATTTTTTTTTTTTTTTTTTTTTTTTTTTAAAAAAAAAAAAAAAAATCCAAAAGAAAAAACTAGAATACTAAAACCTAAAGATGCATCAGCTTCCTTCACTTTCTACCATACTTGCAACGAAGAAGCTCAGTGAAATTGGGTCTTAGCTGCTTAAGGACTATCAAATGTCAATTGCTCCTATAATTTGAGCCCTACGGAGCTCTAAACCAAGATTCCATTCTGCGACGTGTTGATTGTGTGTAGTGGAACCAAAGTTATCGAGGTGTTCAAATCATTAGGTGGAGGCTTAAGGTAATTGGGAGAGTTGATGTTGGGATAGATAGTGCAGGTCTGGCCACCAAAGATGGAAGGATGTGCCTTCCATGAAATTATTTTAACCTAGGAAAAAAAAAATATATATATATATATATATTAAATTATTTTAAATAATATTGTATAACATTGAAAATATAAATAAAATAATAATCGAAAATTATAAATCAAAAGATAACATGATAAACAAAATTCTGTGACATTTGGAATGAGATTTATTACAAGATGCATCACTTTTAAAATTATTTTATTAAAATATCACTTTTTGAAGTTATTTTCTTTTTAAAGAATACATTTATCTTTTCGTTTATGTTTACTCATCTTTTTCAATCTACAACAAATTTGATGACCTAGAATATAAATTTCTATCAGTGTTAATTAGTTGCTTTTGTCACTAAACATTAATTCTTAAAGTACTATTCAATCCACAAAACTAACACTTAAATGTGTATTCACCTACCTCAAAACAAAATAATTGAAGAAAATAAAAGAAATATAATATGAACCCAAAAATATTTTTTAAAAAATGATCTAATTCAATTTAAAATTAAGCAAATAATCTATCATAATCAATTTTTTGAAGAGAAATTCATTATAAAATCATAAAACAACCAACTAATAAATCCAAACCGATTAAAATTAGTTATCAATAATCCTTTACATATATATAGTCATCTATTGTCAAAACTTAAGACTCTCCCAAAATCATAACCCCAAAATTTTCACTGATTAACATAATATTACACTCATTAGAAAAAGAAAAATACTTCAAATAACTTTATAAAAGGAGTGAGTTGAAAAAAAGTGATTTTGAGTATATATTTAGTCTTTAAAATGAAGATGAACAACGCCGGATATAAGATGATACTAACATTTTCAAGTAGATATCTCAAACAAGAATTTAACTTTCTTCTCACAACCTAATGAGTAATGAACCAAACATTGTCCTAATAAAAAAAGAGTATAATTATAGAAAAGATAAGAGATAAGTTGTGGTCAAATTATTGGCCAAAATAAAATATTATATAATACTCCCTCCGATCCTAATTATAAAAATATTTTTCGTAGTAAAAATTACACTACGATAATGTGCTTATAATTAGAACCAAAGGTAGTATATACATATAAATACATAACTGGAGCCTTCAAAACATAGTTCCACCATTGGCAGCTTTTGATTCTTATGGCAATGTTGCTTCGAAGTAGCCACGGGTAAGTAGCTCCACCGTGGATGCTGCCATCGCCATCTAAGAAGAAGGTAGGGATAGAGATACAGGGTTTAGGAGGAGGAGAGGAAGGCAGCAAAGGAAAATTATTAAAGGTGGACATTTTTACTTTTTTAAAATGGTGTGGGTCCCACTAATGGAGTTAGCCTTTTCAACAATAGCCCCATTTTTGGATACTTTTGCATATCTAAAAAGTATTTGGTGGTGGACGCATTTTTAATAAAAAATTCATAGATATTTTTGTACTTTAATCCTAAAAAAAAAAATCAAAATATAGGCCTACACATGTAAATATATTAAAATGTGCATGTGATCATTATTGAATTAAACCTAAGTAAACTAGTCTAATTTGGTACTTTATCCCAGTCTTGGGATTTAATTTCAGTAATTGGAATACGAATTAATTGGCGATCATGATTTATTTAAGTTCATCATAAGGACCCAAAAACAAAGAAAAAACTTGTGGGCCACAATGGATGTTAAATTTATGAGCCCACTAGTGAACCCAAAAGGCATTGAAAGAAAAGGATTTTGGGCAGAGAAACTTGAGTTAAGATACAGCTTTATTCTTCTTCCTTATTCTGACTATAAAACTCCTCATTCTGATTTATTGGGCCACATGATATTCGATGCTTTTACCCGATCCTATTATTAGGTATACAAATAACTTAATATTCCAGATTTGAGGTTTTACGGTTATGATATCTCTCTCCAAGAGTCTTTTTCTAACAAACTGGGATTCAAACTCATTTCAACTTTGTAGTCTAACTGATCCATCCCATTAGACTAAGTGCCTTGTATATATGAAATTAAAGAGAAGATGACGGAGGAAGAAAAACTGAAAAAGTATAGAAGGAATAGATTCAAAAAGGAGAAAAGAACCAAAAATTGGATTCATGGAAGGGAAAGCTTGATAGTTGATATGTGATATATATATATATATATATATATATCTATCTCAAGAGGAGCAAACTATATTATATTATATAGGATATCTCCACACAGGAGGTCAAGAGGCAAAATAATCAGATTTCTAACGTACAAGCGATTCTCCCATGCACGCTACGTGAATTCTTTATTTGGATCACGTGGCAAAAGCAGGTCCCACATGGGTCCCACCTTGGTCTTAGCTGTACATTTCCCTATCATCCATTGCCTTATACTCCATCCAGAAGTTTCATTTTTTTAAATAATCACAATTATGGATGGATGTGCCTTATAAACCTAATAGTTTCTAGGATTAATTATCAAGAATATATTGGTTGAGATAGTAAACGGTCCCACCTTCTAAGGAAGAGAATATAAGTTCAAATTTCGAGAAGCATACTTATAAGGAGAAGCGAAAATCCTTGAAAAAGGAAAACCCTTAGTCAAGGAAAATAAAAAAAAATACAATATTAATTAGTTTTTTTCATTCTTTTCTTGATACATTGGAAGAATTTGCAGGGTTGCACACGGATAGAGTGGACCAAACTAGAGCCTAACCCAATGTCTAGTCTATTTTCATGGATGGACTGTGTTCGGCGACCCTGGTCTTGTGTAGTCCAATGGGCACCCAAGGTCGGGTTGGACTGGACTTCGTCCATCAAACTAGTAGATTAATCCAAGTATAAACTCTAAACCGTAAGATATTAAATTCCTTAACATTTTTCATTTTTCTCTATAGGAAGCCAATGATTAAAGCTAAGAAACACAATTAAGATAATAAAAATACCTACAATCATATATCAATCATCCCAGAATAATAAAAGTTAACCGTAAATCCTTTAAAAACTCCAACAACATTAAATAAATATGAACATCTAAATTAAAAATTATTTAAAAAAATTCACCGGACTAGACCAGGTGTTTTGATCACATGATCTTGAACCCGGTGCAATCCGACCCGTCAATCTGGTTCAATTTCATTATGGTACTTATTTAGACTAGATTAGACTGAACCAAACTATCTCAAGTTGGACTAGGCTAGATCAGATCACCAGGTTTTTGTACATCCCCAAGAATTGGAACCAATAGCCACCCATATTTTACATTATTTTTTCTTCTCCACTTTAATCACATATAATCAATATTATAATTTTAGTATATTGAGCAATCGCATTAGGACATGGTTGGCAAAAATAATAATAATAAAAAAGTTTCCGATTGAAATAAAGATATTTTAATTTTTCATTAATTAATTGTAACCTGTTTACAAAAGATGCGAGTTCCTCTCTCCTCTCACACATACAATTAATCCACCCATATATTATTATATTTAGAGCATATTTAATACCATAATACTCATTTGGTCTTTAATGTAAGACTTAATTAGAAAGTTGATATTGGATTTAAATGTAAAACACATCTCCCATATTTACCCCCCAAAAAAAAACCCCATCTTATTAATACTCTCTTAACAACCAAAGCAACCTGGCTCAGTTGGTTTGTAGCTGGGTTCTCTTAAACATCTAGTCAGGGGTTCGATCCCTGGCGGTGTGTATGGAGAAGGTTATTTGGCTAGCACCAATGCCCCTTCGGGACGACTACGGTGCGAAGGAGGAGTAGTTTCTGCGATGGCGGAGGACACCCCCTAATTTCTATCCCAAAAAAAAAAAAAAAACTCTCTCAACAAGGTGTTGGATTTTTCTTTTAAATAACGGTATTTTAGGAAAAACATGTCATATTTAATATAATTAATCAATTTTACCAAATATTCATAAATCTAATCAAATTAGTTAAATAAGTTCTAGAATTCAAATACTGATACTCTCTGTGGACGAAATCTTGTAGAGTGTCACTATATAAAAACATATCTAGTCATTCTGTTCAATAAAAATTCCAAACAGTTCTATATTGGGAAAGCTATATGTATATTTTTTGAAATAAATAATAATAATAATAATTATTATTATATATCATACTTAATTTTCAATCTCCTGAAAAATTAATACCATCATATGCATCTGCATGTATACACAAGCACCAAAAACTGATGACATGAAAAATTGACGTCGGTGATTTAATTTCGAGCTAATTAATGTAGGCGATGGTCACAATATGAGGAATAGAAACTGCAGTGTTGCATGCATAAAAAATGGAACGTCATGTATGAGAATCAACAGTTCTTAATAATATATTCCAAAAAGAACAGGAAAACACGGACACGTTAAGAATTTCGATCTCTGCAAAAAGTGCGTAAAAATTTGAAGATATGTTGTCGTAGGAGCATACAAATTCTGAACCATTCAGCATCCACGTGAAAAGAAACAATGTAACAAAAGCGAACGAAAATGATAGGCCATAGATAATAAGATAAAGCATCTAGAGAACATGATACTATATAGACATCCATATATACATACACACACAAATACATATATATACCAATCTTGTCCGATTTATAAGTCTTTTTTAACAAAAAAATTTGATCATATTTCTAAGTCCAGTTTTAGAATAGTAAATGAGATTGTGAGTTGTGACGTTGTACCAATGAAAATAGAAAGAGAAGTAAGAGTTGAAAAATACTACCTCCGGTCTACAATTATAAGATTAATTGACTTTCTTTGGAGAGATTAAGGAAGCTAAATAAGTTATTTAATCCGTTAAATATTATTAGATTATATATTAGTTTATTAGTCAAATTAATAAGTTTGAAAAAAATAAAAATAAAAATACTTTAAAGTAATTTAATTAACTTCCTTAATTTTCCAAAAAAATCAAAAGCTCTTATAATACATCTTTATAAATGAGGGCAAAATCGGAAATTTAATTTATAACCATTGAGTTAACTACCTCTAATAAGTATGTTTGATTTAGTTAAAAGAGATTTATAAATAAGACAATTGATATATATATATATATATGTATATATATATATATATATATATATCTATAGTAGACAGAGAAATGTGAAAGGGGGTCGTTGTTTTGGGTTAGAAACAGCCGCCAAAGTTGGTTGTCTTCTTGATGAGTTTCCTCAAGTAAACGTAGATCCCATATTCTTGTTGTGTACATATATATGAATGAACACAATACTAACGTGCATGAGATGCAACCACTCAGGGGATGCCACGTGGAGGAGGTGGGAATTTTGGAAGGAGCTAGTACGAAGCATAGGATAACTGAGAGCAGAAGAGAAGAGAGGGGGGTTACATTAATTAGAATAAGCAATGGAAGCTTGATTACAAAGAAAAGAGGAATCTTTCATCATCATCTTGATCAAAAGAAAAAACAAATGAAAAGTAACAAAAAGCCAAGTGGGGCTGACACAAACCTTCTCTTTGCTTTTGTTTTGTTTATTTCCTCTCTCTCTCTCTCTCTATACCTGTCGTGTTTATCAAAACCCCAAGAACCCTCAGAACTTATCCCCTCTTTCTCTCCCTCTTCTCTTTTGCCATTCTCAAGCTCTCTCCTCTCTCTGCCGCCTTTGGATCTTCTTCCTCTAAGGTCTGATATATCCATCTCTCTCTCCAACTATATATGCCTTCTCTATATACATATATATAGATGAATGCATGAATTATGATTTAACTTATGGTTGCTGCATAATAATTATGATTGTTAGTAATAACTTGGGATTGATTGAGGCTTTGAATATGTGTTTAGGTCAACAGATAACTGAGAAACATTATAAAGAAGGTCCGAAGGTAGGCGAGATATATATATATATATATATATATAAATAGAGATGGCACCAGTTTCGTTTCCACCAGGATTCAGATTCCATCCAACAGATGAAGAGCTCGTGGCTTACTATCTGAAAAGAAAGATTAATGGCCTCAAGATTGAGTTAGAGATCATCCCTGAAGTTGATCTCTACAAGTGTGAACCATGGGACTTGCCAGGTACGAACATAATTTTGTGGTTGTGTTATATATATACGTATACGTTGTTTTCTGGAAGATATTATAGAGGCTTTAATTTTACCATGCTCTTTTCAACGACGTTTCCATTTTGTAATATATATACATATATATGGTACTGAAAAATCATTTGGTTCATGGTAGAGTCATCAGCCAATGGGCAAGAAAATTCATTGCCTTGAAAAAGGGAAAGCACAAGTACTCGCTTCTCTTTTCCCTTGGCTTTTGTTGGAGGATGAAACACATACTTGCTTTATTGGTCAAGTATATATTTTGCTTTCACGTGTGTGTATAATATGTGGTGTCGTTTTGTACTTAAGCTTCTTAGGGGTGGGTCCCTTCAGCTTTAGCCAGTAATAATAAGACAAGAGAAGAAAGAATTGGCGAGTCAAAAAGCAAAGAAAATAAAAAGGAACATATAATTTCATGGTCTCCAAGATATTCAAAACTGGCATGCAATAACTTTCTCATAACCAAATAATATATTTGCAGGGAAATCGCTGTTACCAGGGAAAGACTTGGAGTGGTATTTCTTCAGTCCAAGAGACAGGAAATATCCGAACGGATCAAGAACAAACAGAGCTACGAGATGTGGGTACTGGAAGGCGACAGGTAAAGATAGGAAAGTGAATTCACAGAGTAGAGCAGTGGGCATGAAGAAAACCCTAGTTTACTATCGAGGAAGAGCCCCTCATGGCTCTCGTACTGGCTGGGTCATGCACGAGTATCGTCTTCACGAACGAGAATGTCAACCTGCTTCTTCTGCCATGCAGGTAATAATAATAATAATAATAATACCACCTCTTTGCACATATTAAATATTTTCCTTCGATCTTCTCCTTTTCTCTCTTTCTCCTTCCCAGTTTTCCATCAACTGTATCGTTTAAATATCGGATTTATTTTAATCCAATGATACACAATATATACTATGATTAAATAATTTATTTAGCTTCATTGATCTCTTCAAAAAAATGTTTACTGATCTGATGAATTTCAGGAGGCATATTCTCTCTGTCGAGTGTTCAAGAAGAGCGCGGTTATAAGTCCAAAGGTAGAAGAGGAGTATGCAAGGAGCAGTCATAATAATGGGAATTATCATCATCATCAGTATCGTTATCAGCAGCCGCAGCAGATGGGTAGTGATCAAACGTCATCCACCATTAATAATGAGCTTAATTACAGTGAGGGAAGAGGAGGCGAAGACTTGGACAGCTCAAATAATTACTTGATGATGCCTCTTCATGATTCAGCCTACATGCACCACCCAAATAATGGGACAGCCTTCAACAGTGTCAATAATAATAATAATAATCCAAGTTGGTCTCACTTCTTGTCTGATGATCCTTCTTTGTTAAGCCTTCCGACAACGTCTTCATTTGCCAACTATGCACCCATGTCCTATCCTCCCTCCAAGGTAAATCATCATTCTCTATGCTACATATAAATATACTTACATACAAGGTACATTTAGCCTGTATGCATATACATAAAGCCAGCTGGATCCTCTTTTTATTTTTGAATTTGAGGGCTACGGCGAGATTATAAGTGGGACCAAACCTACTTTACAGAGGAGTTTTCATGCCCCTAAACTTCGATCAATTAGTGAAGCCTAGACTCTCTATACACGCACATATAAAACTGGGAAGCGGATACTCTCATTGGCGGCGCCTCGCCTTTCCCATCATCTCTCATTATTTTTACATTATAATCATTCAATTTTGATTCAAGTGTTCAGAGAGAGACACATAATTTATTTCAAATTACTGCACGTGGTAAAAACTACAGCACACGGTAATTTAGAATAGATTATATATCTTTTTTTATTGGATCAAAATTGGATAGTTACATAAAGATAATAAAGATAATGCACGCTTTTAATTTGAAATAGATTATATGGATCTATCCAAGTCACCTACACGACTAGGTGGAGAGAAAATAATTAGTAGTTTAAATGAGCCCTAGAGCCCTAATTATGAGATGAGGCCCATAACTCTATTTAAGGCATCTAGATGAGAGTAATCTACCATAAAACTGGGCTATTTATGACTTTATCCAAGTCACCTCGCACGACTAGGTGGAGAGTAGATAAAATGATTATAGGGTAAAATTTGAGCCCTGGAGCCCTATTTATCAGATGGGGCCCATAACTCTATTTTATTGCAATAATATCTAGAATTTATTTAGATGGTCTATAAATCTACAGAGAAACTAGTAATGGATAAAACATTTTTTTATTTATGAATATTTAATTATTACTGTTAGTGTCATTTTTAATCTTATGCATGTTTAATTTAGGATGCTCACAATAATTAATTGAACTGTAGTATATGTACTGTATAGATATCCAAAACGGTTGAAAGCATATGATGTTTCATGTTATTATAAACACTATATGCTATTCAAAATTGGTATCTCTCACATATCTGAATTTTTAGCTTGGTTATATTTTGCAAAGCACGGGTATTTAATCTTTTCTTGATAAAACTTTAAATTCTCTCAGAAATTATGTTTAAATTCTCACAGAAATTATGACTTTTCATTTTAATTATAAACATCTCATGCATGCCATCCAGAAAACATGATTATCTCTAATTTATATTTGCATTATAACTTAGGTAAATGTCACAAGACATAATGTTTTGTTATTGTTACTAATTAATATTGCATTGAATTGAGTAACATCGATCTCACGCTTCGCTCTTGATATTGTCTGTTATTAAGCTCGTCACCCCTCACAATTTTAAAACATGTTGAGAAAAAGGTATAAAAACCCTTATAAGACATTTTTTGTTTCCTTCCTCAACCGATGTGGGACTTCACACTCTACCCATACGAGATGTTAGTAAGGACGCTAGGCCCATGAGGGTGGAGTGTGAAGCCCACATTAGCTGAGGAGGGAATGAAAAATGCAGATACCCCCTCTCGACACATTTTGAAATAATGAGAGGTCACAAATGCCTCAAAACGGACAATATCAAGAGCATAGTACTGGGATCTTACGAGATGTTACAAATTTCCAAACTAATGATTATAATACATGCATTTTTAAATTAATATACTAATGTACTCCTCCAGTCCTAAACCGGAGGTGCGTAGTATATGATTTGAGATACCACAGATAACTTAAGCTCGATCTCAAGTGTTATCTGTTAGTATAGATTAAGATTTTAGAAACCACGTTAAACTCATACTTGTGTGGGTGTTTACAATGATTTCCATTCACAGCTCATTTGTATATATAATGTGTTTTGTAGGTAGACATAGCTTTAGAGTGTGCAAGGATGCAGCATAGGTTCAGTATGCCTCCATTGGAGGTGGAGGACTTCCCTCAAGTTGGAATTCCTGAACTGAAGATGCCACAACAACCTCATCATCATCATCATTCTGGGGCCATTATTGGAAGCAGAACTACTGAAACCGATATTTTGCAGGAGATTCTATCAGTAGCTCATGCTTCTCAGGAACTCATTAATCACCCCACAAACTATTCACCCACCACATTGGGCGGCGGCAACAGCAACGAAAACTATGCTCCTCATGAGGAAGAAAATGATGACTTCACTTTCATGGTAGGAAGAGGAAGTGGTGATCAGAACTATAACTACAACCACCAGGTGATGAGTGACTTGAGTTCCATGATGAGAGGCATTAATAATGATACTACTACTACTACATGGGAGGATCAGAACACAGCCAGGTCAATAGAGATTTCAGATCTGGATGATGAGTTCAAGGCAGAGAGGATGGTGGAGAACTTGAGATGGGTTGGAATGTCAAGCAAAAATATGGACAAGGTATGTTAGTTTTCCTTATCATTCACAGTAACATAGTATCTATATATCTACACGTATATAAGAATATACTACCTACTTTAACCAGAGGGAGTATCAACTTTCTTATCAATTAGCTAATAGCTATTGTTCATTAGAGGATGAGCCTCAATGCAATTGTAAGATTGTTGCCATATTACATTACAAGTTCAAATATTTGAAACAGTCTCTTTTCTTTCAGGGGTAAAGTTATGTATATTTATCCCCCTTAGACATCCACACTAGGAGCCTTGAGCATTAGGCCGTCTTTTTTTTTTTTTTAATCTATTTGCATTTGCACCCTATTCTTCATTGTGCACCTTAATTGGACTTCAGAAAAACCATACCGGATTACATATATCACAAGTTCTTTTGATAAATACTTGTTATATATATGTTGTCCTCATGAATACTGAATTAATGTGATTATTTGTATAATTTCACAGAGCTTTATGGAAGATCAAAAGATTGTTCCTATTGAGGATATTACAAATTTCCAAATAAACAAGGAAGACAATGAGTTGCAAGGTATTAAAAATCATATGCGTTGCTTTCAGTGATTGAACATTTTAAGTGTTTGCAATTACATTGTATGATTGAAACATTGGATGAGAACATGTTTTGCAACTCAGAATTTGATTCTTAGCTTTTTCTCCAATAAAATAATAATCATCACTTGTCAAAACGTAGAAAATATTGTAATTTGTCCCCATGTAATTAAAGGCTCTCTATTCTTCCCAATAATAATCTAGTTGGATTTTTATTTTGCCGCAGAATCTGTGCAACACCAAAGCAACAACATGAGTGACTTCTCATTGGGATTCATCAGTTATGATGAACCAAATGAGAATTTCATAGATGAAGGTACCCCAATGGATGACTATTCAAGCTCTCCAAGCTGCTTTGAGGTTGTGGAGGAAGTAAAAGTCAGCCATGGAATGTTTGTGGCAACTCGCCCAGCGGCCGACACATTCTTTCATCAGATAATCCCTTCACAAACCCTCAAGGTTCATCTCAACCCAGTAATGGAAAATAACACTAATCTCTCAGTAGAAAATGCAGAAATAGCACAGACAGATACAAAGAGAATGGAGAAGCAAGGGTCCTACTTCACAAAACTGAAAGACTATGTGATGGGAAAGCAAATAATGAAGCCTTCAAAGACAGCTACTAGTGCTATTATGTTCATACTTGCAATTCTCTTGATGCATTGTGCTTCATATTTGGGGGAGCATGCACAAATCCTGAAACTAGATCAGGAAAATGAAGATGTCAAAGACAAATATTGCTCTGGTGCAATAAGCATGAAGAAGAAATATTCCTCATGGGATGAGAAAGAAAGGGTTTGGTTTGTTGGTATCAAAAGTGGAAGAGGGTTTGGTGTGGTGTTGAAGAAGGTAGGGATTTTCCTTACAATTTCTTTGGCCCTTTGCACCATGTGGGCTAACCACATCACAGTTGATTAACCCCCTAAATTAATTATTTGTTTTGGTTTCTAATTAAAGGGTTTAATCTGAGAAGGTCCAATTCCCTAGGTTGCTCCCAAATAAGTAGCTTGGAGGCTAAAGTATCCCAATATGTACTTGTACTTTACTTTGACACACTTTCTTTGATTAAGTTACTTGTACTCTCTTATATAGAAAAACTTACCTTTACTTCTTTTCTTTCATTATTGAACACACATAATTAACATTTGGCTCAATTGAGCATAGACCTGTGTGAATTTCAAATCCTTCCCACCCAAGTTGGAAGAGTGTCAATGATAATTTACATAATTAACTATATTTTTATCTATACACAGCATTAAGGCATCCTCCAACCCACTCAGGCTCAGGCTCCTGGTTGCTTCCAAAAATAAGCAGTCCAACTCGATATGTTCCACAAATATTTTAGAATATGTCAATGAAGAGAATTATACGGCGTATACTTCATCAATAATAACAGACCTTCAGTGAATCAAGAACTTGCATGAATAAGAATATAGAACTTTGTGAAGTCTCCTCCATAGATGAAAATATTCAAATTATCCTACTCATTCTTTTTTGGACATCTGTTCCAGGACAAGTAGCATGGATCCCCAAGAGGCCTGCATATAACGCAAAAGCCAAATGCAATGTCAACTTGCAAGAATTAACAGAGAAAAACCTGGGACATTTAAGAATAACAATTTCTTTTCTTATCTGACTAACCAATACTTTAACTCCAAGGACAACAGCATGTAGAAAACTTCAAATCGAATATAAGCAAAGAAAAGTTAAAACTTCAGATTTGTTTACAATACAGTCCATTCTACAATGTGCACAAAATCATGACTTCTCTGCCAAATTTTTTTACCAGTAAAAAGAAACAGAAACAATAGATGAAGGATGAGCATGGTATTTCCATACCTTGGCTTCATCACATGCAAAACTATGAACACCAAGTCAAACAACAAGGACAGTCCACCAATGGCAAGACATGCCATCCCCACAAAATCATTTCTCCCACCAATCCAAGTTGTTGTTGAAAGAACCAGATTCTTTTTTCCTCCAAAATTGTATGTATTATAACTGTTCTCAATAACCATGTCTAACTCATCATTAACTTCAAGGTCAGTCTCAATCTTCCCATATAGTTTTCTGAAAGAAGACAAAGGTGCTGTTCGCATCCAAACAATGAGATCCTCTTGTTCACCCAGCTGATGCATGCCAAGAAAATCACTATTAACAAATTAAAAAACAGGCAATAATGTTTTCTTACAGAACTCAAGAGAATAATGAAAATCACAATAACTATGCACTGCAATTAAGATAGATATACTTACAGGTATGCTCTCATTGAGTTTTGCTCCACCAATCAAGTCTCCCTGCTGAAAGTTTTTCGGATACACATCAAAACCAAATTTTGTGGTCTTGTCACTCTTCCATGCTATATTCTTTTTGTCAATCAGTAAAGTCTTGTTGTTTGCTGAAAGGCTGTAGGTGTCATTAAACAAACTCCATGCAATGAGGCCACAGGGAACAATTGGTTTTCCATCATGAGTTAGTTCGGGTTCACAAGAGGATGATCCCTTCTCATCTGCCTTACTACTTAGTTGTTTGTCATCTTTACTTTTGACATATCTGTGAATATCATGCAGATGGAAAAGCATTTCGTTATTCAGAGTCCCCTATTTCATTAATTGTACTAGAGTTTTCCAATGAATAGCTGAGTACTTTTTCTGTAAATACCACTTATTTTTCAACTTTTAGAAAAATGGAAGTTTGATCAACTCTGATATCATAGTAGAACTAGTCACCAAAGTGAGCATGCACGTGTTGTATTTATGTGACCTAAAACATAACACCTCACTTCTGCCATACTCAATAATGGAAGTTGCATTTTTCATCTATCAAGGTTGATGCTTTAAATCAAGGGTCTAGTTAGAAAGATAAATTAAGAAACAAGGTGATCTCAAATGCACATGAGCTCTAAAGGAAGCCAAAACAAGATCATACAAGTGAACTATGCTCACCTGCGATGATTCTGATAGAAATTATCAATCTGGTAATAAACATATATTGGGGCTTTCATTTTTTTTGTAACCTGTAAGACATCTAATAAAATTAGTTCATCAGAAACCAGAATCTTGAGTAGCAGTTTCACCTTAGGTTCTGTAAATGAACAAAGAAAAGAAAAAAACTATGTTAGGAGTGATACAGGAAGGATACTGACAATCCATTTCCTGAGGCAAGTCTTGTTCGTTGTAGTGCTTTGAACAAAGCGACTGCATCATCACGATGTTGATGAGGGATGCATTCTTGATCATATCTGTAGCTTATTTCCACCACCTGGATCAAGAATTCTTGATCAAATGAATTGTCAGTTTCAACACACAAATTCCATTTGACAATAGGTGTAAAATATAATCTGATAAGACTTCTGGTGTTTATAAAGCATATGGGTGGAAACTAAAGAAGACACAAGGGATAGAATAAGGGAACGAATCTGCTGGTCCAAGGAGTTAATCTAAGGCTCCAGATTATACGGAACCAAAAATGATGAGCTAGTCAGCTCTTAGCTCAGTCTAGAGACTTGGGGCTATGTTTGAAAGGTGTAAAAGTTACTTTTTGGGTTATATTGTCCTTGTGGTTTGCGGAGACTCTTTTAGGACTAACTTTGAGCTCGAGCTTAGCAAGGGAGAGTCTCTAGCCTCTCGAAAAACAGAGAAGGTTCTTTGTGTTCTGTTTCTCTTTTGTTCAATGTTTAGTCTCTATTTTCTGTATTGTTGCTGTTTAGAGTATATTTTGAGTTGTGGAAGGGCCATAGGGTTTTGGCCAGAATCAGTGAAGCCACTAGTAACTCTGATTCGGTTTCTGGAGCATCAATATCAAAACCTAAGGATGTCCCTCATTTATATATCAGTTGTTGTTCTCTTTCTTCTTTATTCAGAATATATTTGGCAGGGTTATAATCATAATCACTAAAATATTACATTCTCTGATGCAAATAATGAGGCAAGACCAAGAGGGATGAAGATGACTGCGATAACTGTAAATTGTGTAATGACCTGTAAAATGACAATAAATCATTCGTTAATCAATTATTATAGCATGACCAGTCTGAAACAGTTGCATACTATGATTTAGTAGTGATATTACAGAAGTTAATTTGCAAGCCATACCCATAACGGCGTTATAATTGGTTGCCAGGCGGGAAGTTCTTGCTGTGAAAATTTAGAATCTATAACAAACAACAATGACATTGAAGATTTAAACGATTACATGAAACACTCAGTTTGTCTGGAATTTGGTTAAAAATCTAAGCAATGTTTGTCTAGCAAAGACATGGGTAAATGAAAGCAACAATGATCATCGAAACATTGAAGAGAAAGATATAAATGGAGCGAGGAATAACTCACATTTAGGTTTTTTGCCATTGTTCGTAGAGGAAGCGGAGGGTCCAGCATTTGCAGCGGCGGAGGTTGATGAAGAAGAAGAAGTCATGGAGATACCGAAGAATTCCTCCGCTTGAGAAGAAAGGAGGGTAGGATCGAACAAAATGTTGCAGAGTTTGATATTTTTGCAAAAAATATGAAAGAACAACAAGCTTGAACCTTCAATTTTGGGTCCTCCCTCCCTATTTTCGTCCCAACCATAATATTTCTTGTTACAGAGGGACACCAGAACGGTTACTGTTAACCAGATAGGGAATTCTTATTATTCTTTATTCTTTTTTTAAATAAAATATAGAAACTTTTGCCACGTGAATGTAACAAATCACAAGAAAGAAATTTTCTATTTTTGTCAGCACAAGAAAGAGTATAAATCTAAATTTCTCAAAGAAAATGAATCCAGCAGTTTTTTACTTTTTTACCTTCTCCTTTTTTTTTTTCTAATGAAAGCCTAAAATTTGAATTACGCTTTTTATAAAAGTCTGACAGAAATTATGTAAACATTTAAAGATTTTTTTTTTTCATTTTACCCATCATTAATTATATGTATTGCATTAATTAAAAGGTTGGTACTATTCATGTTTACTTTATTTATCTCTCTTACTTGCCTCTCATAAATAAGGGTATATTTGGAAAGCAAAGTTTATTTCAAACTTACTTGTTTTTTTTTAGCTAACTTTAACCACTTTCTTAAACCGTAAAATTTGGTTGCCGAACTTCGATAAATATGATCAAAGGGAGTACCTATTATCTTTAACATAATAGCTAATTGATTAATTAAGGCATATTAAGAAAATTGGTTATATTAACTATTTGTAATAAATATATATTAGTTTTCCTGAACCTCTTATCTTTCATCATCATGATTACTTTTAGAAAATCAACTCCTTAATGTGTTCAATCAAGATATATATCTTGAGACAAAATCATAAATTTGGAAAACTTGGTAGATTGAGGTCTTATATTTAGAACCAAATCTAATTATTAGGTAACTTGAATATTAAGGACCGGAAGTGTTTATCATCTTGTTCTAGTAACATTTATAACGGAAACTGAAACTTTATTTTAAAAAAATATATTTAAAAAAAAAGATCAAGTTGACTTATCAGTTATCACCTAACTCCAACAAGTAACTAACTTGGATGACCAAGGGTCTAGAAAAATAAAACCCCTCGTGTTCTAAATGCAATCCCTCATATAAGTCACTTGCATAATCATTAATGCCTATTTTTTAATGTCCCTTTAATTAATACTCAATTCAAATTGTGTCAATTCTTTATATTCTTCTACCTCATTCTTTAATAGGGGTAAGAGTGAAAAAAAAAATTAATTTGAGACAAATTTAATGAGTTATTTGTCATATTTTAGTTCCAGCAAAATAGTCGAAAGTGACTTATATGATACATAAGATGGAAGACGAGTTTATTAAGTGTTTTACTTATATCCTAAATGTATTATCAAGATCTACTTTGCCTCTTAAAAATATGGGTTCAACTTCTCTCCACTACCACTATAATTTGCTACTATCTGTAGTCGTAAAACGGTTGAGTTTTAATTTGGATGCGTCTTGAATGAGATACAACATGAGGTAGAGGTGGAAATAAGGGGCTGGCTCTTCACGAGCTTGACCTATTTAGTCTCTACTTCCGCAAAACTCTCAATTTATGAAGTCCGACTCTTATAGCATCAGGTTAGGGTCGGGCCCGCAGGCTTTGGGCTCATTTAATTGAAAAATACTATTTTTAATCTTTTTAAAGAATTACAACTAAAACAATAAATTCTTACTTTAAGATATAAATATTATCAAAATTAAACTTTGAAGAAATAAAGTTAAAATAACAATGTACTTGTGGATGAAAATGTCAACACATATATACTTACATTATCACGCATGAAAATTGTTCTTGGTAGCCACATGATAGTAGACTTATATCTTTTTTATGAAAGAAATAATTTTTATAGGTATCTACACCTAAGAATTTATTCTAGGTAATTAGTGAAGCTGCAATGTAATAATTTGAGCAAAATTTAACTCTTTTTTGGGGACTTGTATTTATACTACATACTCATTTAAGTTTTGCAAATTGCAATCTTCATTTTAATTCAAATAAAACCCACTTTCAAATTTTACAATCTAATTATTATTTTGCTTTAAATTGAGATACATTGTTATTTAAACTCATAAACATATAGTTAAAATCATTATCTAATGTCCAAATTAGCCCTTTTCTTAAAGATAAATGGATAAACCAATGTGGAAAACCAAATAAATAAAATCATTTTATAAAATTCAATTGGCTAAAGTATACTTTTAATCTTTTAAGTTTTACATAAAGTATATTTTTAGTCTGTATTTTTAACACATTAATGTTGTTAATAAAAAATATTAACATAATAAACTCAAGTTATGACTGTGCAGCTAACAAAACATATTTAAGTTTAAATTTTTTTAATATACTATATTTAAATTATTAAACTAAAATAAACTAACAAATAACTGCAAATAAAATCAAGGTTTAGCTATTTAGATTATTAAATTAAAATGTGTTTTAATATAATTAATGTTTTGATATTGACTACTCTATTAGGTATTTAGATATTTTTTAATTTACACATATTTTAAATTTAAAATTAATGGTATTTAATTATCGGTCGTATTTGGAGTTTGTTGTGTTAGCGTTTTAAGATAACAACATTAGCGTGTTAGAATTATATGACAAAAAGTATATTTTTTAAGTTAACAAACTAAAAATATACCTCACATAAACTTGAAAGATTAAAAATATACTTTATAAAAAAGATGAGAAGAATTAAATATTTGCAATATTATTAATAATATAAAAATTCTAGCATTACATGAACAATTTTTTAAGAAATAAAAATAAAGGGCCTTAATTGGTCAGTCCTCAACCTATTAAGGCCGGCCTTTTAGGCCCAGGGCGTAGTTTTAGCGGCAAATTTTCAAGTCGAGACATTTGTGATAGAAAGGTTTAAATAGGCCGGCCTAACGGGCTCAACCTATTTTACTAGCTCTAACATGAGGGATGAAAAAAGCAAAGGAGCATTGTGACGTCAAGCCCAATGCCTGATTGGCTAATTCATTGGGTTTGGATCATTCTTTGTGTAAAAAAATAAAATTGTATTTATGAGATAAATAATAGGGAGAAGGAAATAGAATATTTATTAATAAGGATATTAAAAACTGTAATTATTTTTAAGGACAAAAAATTAAAGTATAAATTTTAAATTATGAAATTAACCTCCCCTGCTGTTTCACGGTTGGTAATCAAATTTGATGATATTTCCATATAAATGTGATAAAAAAATTATACAACTCAATATTTTCATGATATTTTTTCTCATACATATCAAATTATCTTATAAGTTACCCAAATTAAAAGAGCTTCTAAAATCTATAAATAATTATAAATATACCTCTTTCTCAATTTGGATTATTTTCAAAAACTTTAAAAAATCACACACAAAAATCATATGATATATTTCTTTTAAAAATAGGGTTAAGGTGTAATTTTCCAATGAACTATTGGTGTAATGCGTCTAACACAATTAACTATTAAGTGGACCAAAAATACGAAAAATTTTTAACTCTGGAGCGTCAAAGACAACGCCAGATTAGACAAAAGTTAACAATAGTTATCTAAGGTGCGGATTGCCCCAACGAACTTTTACCCCAAAAAGCGGCCGTACAAGATTCTAAATTTTACTAAATTAAATAATTTTTTCCTCAATTGTCATTATTCAAAACTACTTGTATTATCTATGGACAAAAATTACTTATTCTTCAATTTTGTGAAAATTATAATTTTCTAAAATAAACAAAATTTTTAATTAAAAATATAATTATATGATTTAAATAAAACTTAAAGTGTTTTATAGTTTATTATATATGTTAAAAAAAATTATATGATTTATTTTTATTTTAGAAGAAATTTATGTGATTTAAAAAATTTATTTAATGTTAATAAAATTTTCGTAGGCCAAGTTGCTCCTTAACCCATTAAAATTGCTTTTTAACCTATTATTAAATTGTCCTTCATCAAGCCTCTTAAGTTATCTTTTTTTTTTTTTGTCAACAAGTCACAAATAATCAATAGATCATTTAATTAACAAATATATCATCAAGTTGCCGGATTTATATTATTAAGTATCAATATTGATATCCATTAAAAATAAATCATATATATATATATATATATATATATTTGTTTAACATATAAATTAAACTATAAAACACCTTGAGTCTTATTTAAATCATATAATTAAATTTTTTAATTAAAAATTTTGTTTATTTTAGTAAATTATAATTTTGACAAAATTGAAGATATATCTATACAGGTAGTTTTCAATAATGATAATTGAGAAAAAAATTATTTAATTTAGTAAGATTTAGAATTTTGTCTTTGGACGCTTAACGAGGTAAAACTTTTTTGTCTTTGGGTGCTCTGGGGTAAAAGTTTGTTGGCTAATCTGCACCTTGGATATGACGTTAACTTTTGTCTAACGGCGTTGTCTTTAGGGCAACTCTGAGTAAAAAAATTTTTTGGTATTTTTGGTCCACTTAATAGTTAATTGTGTTGGGCGCTCCTGGACCAATAGTTCATTTTTAAAATTACACTTTAACCCTTAAAAATGTGTACTTTTTCATGGAAAAAACACCTTTAAAAAGCGGGAATATTATAAAAATAAAGAATACTAAAATTTAAAATTCTTAAACAATAAATCCCTAAAATAAATCAATATCACGGGAATCTCAATATCTAAATAAAAGTCAATTTAATTTAAGGACGCACCCAATGAGGGAACATCAATTGATAACTAACCTTCAAATAGTTGAGATGGGGTTAGAGAAAATATATGGAGTTTGATTAGGGTTAGTTTTGTAATTAACAATTTATATTTTAATTTTTGGTCCTTTAAAATTATTACGGTTTTTAAGGTCCTTATGAATAAATATTTCTCTTCCTTGGTCCTTCTCCCCAATTTTTCCTAAATAATAAGTAATTTCTATTTTATAAATTTTATATTAGGAAAAAAGACAAGAAAATACCATTTGAACTTCAAATCCCAAATTAATGATTTCCTACTAAAATGAGTTGTTCATTGCTATACTCTTTAGTTAATACCAATACTCTAGTATGTAATAAGACTCATTTGAAATTCTGTAGTTCATGCAGTATTTCCTTGTCCTTTTCCATTTGTATTACTCCTTCCCTTATATAAGCAACAAATACCACCTATATCTTATTTCTATTTATAAGAGACATTTAGAGAATGAATCAAATTTGTTATGTTGATTTCTCATTTTACCTTCATTTAATTACTTATATTAATATCATTGCATTCAGGGCATTCCTCACACTCTTCCCAGTCCAAATTACACATTCTCTCTCTTCCCCATATCTCTTTTTTTTTTTTTTTTTTATACACATGAGTACGGGAGGAGTTCACATTAGATCTTATTAAAGCATATCTTCTTAGGTGCTATTCCCTCTAATTAAAGGGATTAGGAATTTTATTTTATTTTTAAATTTTTTTATATATTCTATTTATTGGATTAGATTATATCTTGCGTCTTGAAATTTTTTTGTACGCAATATATCAAATTAATTAATTTTGAGTCTGCATTAATAAATATTTCTCATGTAACCCCAATATCTTGGAAATTTATTAATTTGAGATATTGGGTGTAAAAAAAAAAATTTCAAAATGCAGCATATAATCTAATCTAAATAAATGGAATATATAAAAAAAAAATTAAAAAATAAAATAAAATTCTAATCCTCAATTAAAGAGAATAGCACCTTTAATGTGAACAAATGGGGAGGGGGCGGGGTTCGAACCACGAACATGGGGGAGGGAGCCAAGCTCCCATGCCTTGCACTACTAAGGCGTTGGCTCTCTTCCCCATATCTCTTTCTTCTGCTTTTCTTATTCTCCATCTTTTCATAAATAAGGAATTTAGTAAAAAAAAAGGGTTACAAGTTTGACACCTTTATTGTTCTTAGTCACAACTTTGAATCACAAGATTTGGTTAAATGTTTCTTGTAATAAGAAACAAAGGGAGTATATACATTAAAATTAAATAAGTTTTGTCAATTTTGTCCTTACTTCTTAGAAGCAAGTTTACCATCATACCTTTGAAAACAACGCAATTTCAACCTTACATTCAATATCTCAAAGTATTTTTTCAGTTCATTTAATATTCTAAAATAATTTGGACAAAATTTCAACCTTGCATTCAATATCTTAAAGTATCTTCTCAATTGCATTTAACATCTTAAAATAAATTTTTTGGTCCAATTTTACTCTTAAGAAAATATCACACAAACTTCAAAATCTCAAATCGATCTTATTGGCTTCTGGTTAACTATAAGAGTATAATAATTGACAAATCATTTTAGTTGGGAATCGTTGATTTGAGATTTTGAAGTTCAAGCTTTTTTTTTTGTCTTTTTTCCTAATATAAAATTTATAAAAATAGAAATTACTTAAAAATGGCAGAAAAATACTACTTGAACTTCATAATTGCATTGACAACAAGAACAATAAAACAATTGATAACTCTTTTTATTTAGAAATCACATATTGTGATTTTGAAATTCAAGTGGTATTTTTTTTAGAATTTTCCCTATTATTTATCTCATAAATAAAATTTTATTTTGGAAAAATTCATTTCGGGTCCCAAGAGACTAAGAAAATGTCAAAGAGATTCCAAGGGAAAATCATATGTCAAAAAAGTCTAAGTTAACAATTCGCTTATAGGATTAACAACTCTTATATGTGGGATTAACAACTTCTATATATACAAAAAGCGGACCCCCCAACTTTTTTTTTCCAATCTTTCATTATTTTTTTCCCCCTTTCTCATACTTCCTCTACTTCTCTCTTTTTCCCCTCTCTAATTTCTTCCTCTTTGATAGCATTGATAATGAGACAAGTTATGATGGAATTTGAAAAATAATGCCTCGAAGGATAACATTGTAATTATTTTTATTGTAATATCTTTTGTTGTTAAAATATATGGTGTTAAATCTTCTAGTTTAACAACATAGTCTTGCTTTTTCCTTTATATTCTTTTATTTTTTTAATGCATTTAATGCTTTGCTTTTAAAAAAAATTGGGGCACCCCACATCCCTCCACCAATGGTGCCCTTTTATAAATTTGGATCCCCTGTATATATAGGATTAACAAGCTCGTTTGTAGGATTAATAACTCTTTGATACTTTTGGATATTTGAATTTTTCTTAGAAATTTTTAATATTTTCTTGATCCTTCGGCATGAAAGGGATTTCTCCTTTATTTTTTAACACAAAAAAATTGATTCAAAACCAAAGAGTTAGCGAATCAAGCATTGGTGACGTTACAATGCTCCTTTGCTTTTTCTTCCCTCGTTTTTGCGTCTCATTCGCCACTCATCCGAAATAAAACACGGCCGCTTTAAGGCGGTGGACAACAGCGGATAGTAGTGGCAGCGGAGAAGGCCAAATCCCAAAAATATTACTCGTGCGGTGCTAATTATAAAGCTATTTATTAGAATTTAGAGAGATTAATAAGAGAAGTTAAGTTAGTTGATTATAATTATTTTCCAAAAATACATGACTTAAAATTGAAAATTACATTAAGATAAAATTAGCTAAATCTGAGCCCCGCAATTGGTACAAATTCAAGGTAAACTGATGGATAATAAAAATTGGTACTGCGCAATCGGAGTCATATTCAGAGAAAATCAATTTTAACAGTAAGCCCAATCAAGTTCAATTTTATTAATATTATAGTGGGTGTCAAATTTTATATAAGCAATAAATGAATTTTTTTTAGGAGGGAGAAATGAAATCTCCTTGGAATAAAAATAAAAAATAAAGTAGAATCTTTCCCTTAATAGAATATAAGTGTGTTGTTAAATTAATTCTTGTAGAAAAAATATTATAGTAGGGGTGATATGGGAAAAAATATAACAAAAATTGTTCAATTATTTTATAAAAAAAATTATAATTGAGGTGTATATAAGATTAATGAGTTGTAAACATTATTTACTTTATAAAATATATAGGTGTATTATTAAATTATCATTGTCTTTAATTATTATTGAAAAAGTATAAATAGGGATATTATAGGAAAAAATTGACAAAAGTTAAAATGTGTTCTTATAATTAGGACCAAAATCAACTTTAAAATGTGTTATAATTGGGGATAGGAGAAGTCTCATGTCCTTGGTGTAAAATATATTTTATGATGCAAATTAATTATCTTATTCCTATATTACTTATTAAACACCAGAGAGAGTATCCAAATTTCAATCATATCTCAATCTTGCCACATTTTCACGGACATCTATAGAGACGGAAAAATCAACAAAATGATCTTACTACTGTTCATTTGTTGGTCTTCTATTTGGCTATTTTTAACAAAACTAGTACTCTCTCGGTTCTAATTATAGGACCGTATTTTGGAGTTGATCTAAGTCTTAATTATAGGACAATTTTCTAATTTTTGTCAATTTCTTCCTTAAATACCCCTATTGATACTTTCTCAATAATAATTAAACAAAATGATAATTTAATAATACATCTATATATTCAATAAAGTAAGTAATACTTGCAATTCATTAAATCATATACACCTCAATTCTACAATTTTTTGTGATAGCTCGAAGAAGTCTACGATGTGTGTGTGTGTGTGTGAGTGTTTGTATAGATATATATATGCGTGTGTGCACGAGGGGCCGATAAACACACTCAACACACATTTTTTTTTTTTTTATTAGGAAAAAAAGGCCCACACCTCATGGATTTCTGAGATATTCTTGTGTGAGAGTTGAGAGAAGTCGTAATGTCGGACTTGGAGAAGTCATGTGAGGTCAAAGAGATATAGCGCATGAGGCTATGGATTCAACAATCTTTTCTGAAGCCATTTTAAACTTTAAACAAGGGCATTTTAGAAAAAATGAATATTATTAACTAATTTAATTCCTATCATTAATCTCTCTCCAAAGTTTGGTAAACATGTCCTATAAATAGGACGGAAGGGAGTATAATATTTAGTACAATTGACTAATTTTAAATTTAAATATTGTGGATTAATTTACATTCAAGTATTTTTTGGCTTTAATCTATAGTAGCAGGACCATTGGGGTGATGATAATAATTGCTCTGTTCCATTTTCTTTTTCTTTTTTCCAGAGCTCTGTTCCAATTTCAAATGCATTTTATTGATAACACTAAATCCCTTTTGCCAATATCTCAATAATTACAAAGCTTGTGTGTTTAATGATTGAAAAATAATAATAAAGAAGACATGTATGAATCCAGTGTGACAATATGCCCCAAGCAATTTCTTTGCTTTGTTCCTGAGACCTTCAAGCTCCCAATAACCTGTAAAAAGAACAAAGAAATTGCTTCAGTGAACTATCAAACCTTGTATTCAAAATTCATGAGCTCAACTGAATCAGTATTTTTAGTCTAACCTTGACAATGTGGATTGTACACGTCTGGTGCAGCCAAAGAAAGAAGCAAAATCAAAAAATAAAAAGAAAGCTTGGATCAATAAAAATGACTAGTTTCCAACGAAAATCAAAGATCCGATGTAATAAACTCAAGATGGTAAAAAAAGATTATCATAATGATTTGACATGCCTTGTGCCCTGTTGTTTAACACTCTGTTGCTTGGTAACTGGTTTTTGAGGTTCATCACTTGGAAGAGGCACAGTCTTTACCTGTGTGACATAGACATATCAGAAAATTTCTTAGAATCTCGTCAACCATATTACATGGAAATGTTGATCTGAACGTTTTTGGGGTTTCTTAAGAATCAACTATATATTATTTTCTTACCAAATTCTTGAACAAAAGGTTATAAAACATATGGATGTATCTTTGTTTTGCTTCTTTTTGCTCCTTATTCACTGTCCTCCAATAAGTGTACATGCTTCCCATGTTCAGTAGCTTATTTGCATAAATCTCCCAGGTGTAGCTGCAAAACAAGCCATTTATTACAAATCTACAAGACTTTGACTATTGCATAGATACACTATAATACGATGTCTTTTACCATTCATTTATGCGCCTCAACCGGCGGATGAAATCTTGGTCCAGTGAGATGAATCCACTTTGCAAGTCTCAAAGAAATCAGCAATTTTGTTGCTTGATTCGTCGCCGTGTAAGGGATCAATATGGAACCCGGAGATTCCATCAACAATGATTTCAGCTGGACCTCCTTGATTTGTAGCAAAAGTGGGCAAGCCACAGTTCATTGCTTCAATAACAGTAAGTCCAAAAGCTTCATACAAAGCAGGCTGCACAAAAGCTCCCTTGGTGTCAGCAATGCGCCGGTAGAGTTCCCGTTGCGATGCCGGTCAGTCTGCGCAGCAATCCATCTGAATTGACCCTTTAGCTGGTACTTATCAATTAAAGCATGCATCTTTTTAATCTCTGCCATTTCTTCCCTGTCTTTGGATTTTGAAGGGTCAAAGAAGCCTCCAACTATGACCAGGTTTGCCAAGTTTCTCAATCTCTTGTTCTTCCCATACCACTCAACTAACCCAGTTAAGTTCTTCACAACATCAAGCCTTGCCATTGAGAATATTATAGGTTTTCTCCTGTCTGATAATGATCCACTGTTTCCATAAATAATTTCACAGGTAAAGATTCATCATTTTGAAGGGAAAATGACATGGCAATTCACATTTGAATCAGTTAAGGTGAAAATCTACCCCAAAGTAATTCCCCATATGCACTTAACACCATAAATTTTCCTTGGGTGCAAAAGTACAGAAGAAGGTTTCAAAATGAGGCAAAAATGCCACGGCCATGTTAACCGTTTAGTAAAGGTTGATTTGCACCTTAACCCAATTTTAAATGTATATGCAGAATAACAACAATCACTTACATATGTTCATTGTTATCCACTTTATCATAAAGTAGCTCTTCAATGGCAGGGTGAAATTGAGTTAATCTTTTGTCTTTTTCTGTGTAAGGGAAATACACAGACTGGTCAGCTCCAGGTGCAGCAATGTTGAATTTGGGATCAAATACGTTTATTCCTGATACAACCCTACAGAGGCCTGGAAGTGTAAACGCAGCATGGCTTTCATATTGTCCAGGTCTATCTTTGCTGCAGATAAGAACTTCTAAAAATTAGCATATATCTAGATCTACCTCTTGAGCTAAGAGAAGCAGGGGCAACTAATATCATAGTACTAGCAAGTTTCAAGTATGCATGTGTAATTTTAGCATCACTTTCCATGTTTAGTGCAAGTGTCATCAAGTGTCAAATTTGGAATAACTCATTTTTTTTTTAAATTACTACCTCCGGTCCTTAATATCGAGCTACTTGAAAGGTTGGATTTGGTCTTAAATATAAAACCTTAATCTATTTTGTTCTCCATATTTATCAATTTTTTTAAACTATCCCCATCAATTGTACATGTTAAGGGAGTTTGCACCAAGAGGTAGTTTCAGTGCTAATGATTTAAGGGGGTATTTTAAGGAAACCAACACACATTTTTTTGTGCAAAAAAGTTTACGTGAGTTGGGTCTTGGGGCTCACAAGAGCCAAGGCATGCATCTGAGCTCAAAAAGTATAAGTACTTATAGATAGCCCACCAATATGGTCTTCATATCAATAGGATTTGAATTCACAACCCTATGGTTATGAGTCAATCTCTCTACCAACTAAACCAACCTTTGTTGACAACCAACACACATTTTGACAAATAACTAATTTCCTTAATCTACCCAAATTAGTTGAGCAGAATTTATATTAAGAACCGGAATTAGTATCTTGTTTAAAATTTTTGGGTATTTAAGATTTTCTATTTCAAACACACTATTAGAAGATTGAAGAGCATACTTTCCAGCAATTTCCTGGTATGTGCTGGTGATGATGAAATCTGCTGCATTCATTGCAATTGTATCAGCCATGAATTGGCATGAGAAATGATACTTGGGATCAAGCTCCTTCCACTTCACATCTGAATCTTCATACTTCGTCTTCTCTAAAGCATGAGCTATAGTTCCCTGGTTTCAAAGTATCCGAGAGTCAGTCCATATGACAAAAATTTGGACAACAATTTTAAGCAGAGAAGAAAGAGATATTAACCAGAGTTATCCCAAGTTTGTTAGCCATAAGAGATGCAACCAAATTCCCATCAGTGTAATTTCCAATAACAAGATCTGGTTTCCCTTCAAGGTGCTCTAGAATCTTTGTTGTAGCATCCTATTAAGTATGACCAAAAAAATAGTTACAGGAAGGGAAGGTCATTATTCAATAGGAAAATCCACATGGTAATGTAAAATACAGATATACTTGCCTGTGTAAACCTCTCAAGATATGGATAAATGTCAAAGCGAGAAACCCATTGACGAAGTACTCCTTTTTCTGTGACGAAAGGAACACGTAGAATGTGGGAGTGTTTGGTTTCAATGATTGGTTCTAACTCTTGATCACATTTGGTTCCTCTAGCATCAGGTATGAGCCTTGTAACCTGTCAAGAGAACAAGGTCATAATGTAAACAGTTTGCTTCATGTACTAAGATAACTAATTCCTTTGCAACTTGTGAAACTTACAACAAGAATTTGAGGCTTCACAGTTAAGCCTTGCTGCTTAATTCTGAGAAGCAACTCTGCTTCCAGAGCTCTTACTTGATCCAAGATGTAAACTACCTGTTCCAAATTGAACCCCATTAAGTTTGTTTGGTCTTAAAACCTAAACATGTAGTGGAAATTAAATGAAATGCTCAACCATATAATGCTGAATTGTAAGAGATACATCTACTTACTATATTTTGATTCAAGAGTCTGAAACCAAACACATGAAAAATATATAAATTTTTACCTGACCACCGGTGTCTGGCAAGCCAAGGACATCAGCTTGTCCAAAATAACCATGAACAGAGAAGATCACCACATTGAAAATTATGGGAATTCTGCTAAAGAACTTGTCAAGATTCTTCGGGTCTGGTGCTTGGAGTACTTCAGACAGAATATTCATTGTCTCCTTCACTCTCTCTGCAGTATCACCCCAACCTCTCTCAAAACCCCATTCTTTAAACCTGTGAATAAAAAATTTGTCTTCGATTACAACATCAAATGACGCCATTAAGCTCAGTCAACGAGCGGCCCAGTGCACAAGGCTCCCACCGGGTGGGGTCTGGGAGCGTAGCCTTACCGCCACAATCAAAGAGGTTGTTTCCCGATCAGGCTTTATTGTTATTGTTGTATTAGAATATCGTGAGCTTACTCAACAGAAAAATAGAGAGAGGGCTTACCTTAGCTCAAAATTCTGATATGGAGTGTACTTAGGTAATCCTGCTAGGAACACGTCTGCCACTATTAGTGCCAATTGAAGCTTTGCAGCTGAGTTCAGTGTGTCATTTATCATCAACTTCTGCCATTTCAGAATAGAAGAAGAAAAATGATGAACGTGAATGAAATATATTACAGCAAAATCTTTTTCTAGTTGGAAAAAGTTTGTTTGGCTCTATTTCATGTTATTGCACTCACTTGTCCCCCATGACTTAGTGTTGACAAGTAGTCAACTAGAGCTTGTGTTTTTTCCACTTTCCCACTTGGCTTTGACGATAAAAACTTTGAAGCAAAGCTCATTCCTTTTCCAATTGAAGAAGGAAGGGTTAGATGAGGAGTGGGGAAGTCAAATGCCCCAAAATCTGCTTCAAAAGCATGTTCATCATTTACCCTGCAATATAGGTCCAAGTTAGCCATCAGAAAGCTAGTAGCTACATGACCATGACACAAGATCTTCAATTCACACATATTGTAAAGAAGAAATTATTGCCTGGCAAAGCCAGAATGGTTTATAATAAATTATTATTAGGAATATTATTATTCCTTTATCGCATGAGTAGTTAATAAATATTTTGATATCCTAAAGATTATTAACTGGGAGGCATGAACCATATCAATATCAATATTTATAATATAATTTGCAGAAAACCGCAATATATATAAGCTATATACAATATAATAGTTCATCTCAAACTTCATGTAATGCAAAAACCCACAGTCTAATCTATCATGCATATTATGGGGATTTTTTTTTTTAAATTTCTATATGAATTTTTTAAAATTTATTTAATATTTCATTTTCCTTTGTTAATATCAATTAGTTTTAATTTTTTTATCATTATCTTTTTCTTGAGTTTTTCTTTTACTCTTTATGTTTCTATTGGCTCCAAGTTTTTCCTTAACTCAACTATGCTTTAAATTTAATTTCATCTCTCAATTTTATTTTGTTCGAATTTAGCCTCTTAATTTCTTTATATTTCTATCTCTCGATTTTATTTCCTTCCAAGTTGGCAGCTAAATCGATGAAATATCGAACACTATCAAATGAAACTGCTTTATAATAAAGTTATATAGAACTCATCGATGAAATAAAATGAAAACTCTCAGTTAAATTATATACCTTTGGATAAAATGAAAGGACCAAATTAAAATTTAAAGAACAAAATTGAAACTGAAAAGAAATATCAGGGGGCCAAATTTAAGATAATAAAAATTCAGTCAACGAAAGTAAATTTAATATTAAATCAAGCGACCTAATTTTAATGTTAAATTAAGTTAAAAATTGGACAACCAAAAGATTACAAAAAGTACAGCAGAATCTGATTTGATTAAATATCTACCGTCTTTTTCTTTTTGTCCAAAATTATTCCTCACCTTCCTCATTTCTTGGTGGTCCAACTCAAATGCTCTTTTGGTAAAAAAAGAAAAACAGAGAACAAGAACTTTATCTACTTGCATAGCGTAATCCTAAAGCTCCTTTCACCTCATTTCTCCACCATTAATTTAAAAAAGTGAGATTCAATTCAAGACACAGATGACAATATCACATAGTAATGACGGTCTGAGATTCGAGCAAAAAAAAAAAAAATGACGGTCTGAGAAAATAATGTACTTTTTTTTTTTGCTCAAAAAAAGAAAATAATGTACGTTGAGGACAGTGAAAAGACTTAAAAAGTGTCATCATTAAAAAGATCCAGCAAATGGGGATATAACGAAGCATGAGCCAAACCCAGTAAAACATGAATCCACATTAGGTGTTTATGATTATGTGTTTATTTATGTGCTTATATTAAGCAATTTTTTTAATTTTTATATATATTTTATTTATTTAGATTTAAATCATATGTTGCTTTTTGAGATTTTTTGCACCCAAAAAGTATCTCAAATTAATTAATTTTCATAATATCTTACAAGTATTCATAGACAAATACGGCTGGAAATTAATTAATTTGAGATTTGGGTGCAAAAAAACATCTCAGAAAGCAACATATGATTTAAATCTAAATACATACAATACATAAAAAAATTAAAAAAATTGCTTATACCTCTAATTAGAGGTATAAGCACATAAATAAGCATATAAGCATAAGCAGTGGGCTCCTAAAACATTCAGAAGAGGAGGATATGAGACATACCAATTTGCATCATAAACTGATTCTTTCAATTTGAGGTAATCAGTGGAGGAGATTTCCACAACAGAGAGGTTCTCAGAGCTGACTTGAGCAAATTCCCAAATCCCAGGATTTCGCCTTATTGCAAAGGCAACATATGGTGGGCTAACAACAGCTTCCTGCAAAAGCATCAAGTTTCACACACCATTACCATCTTCTTCAATGTCCATCAGAAAAACAAAGAACCAGAAGATGCATTGAAGAAGAAGAGCAAAACTAAACCTGTGTAGAACCCATTATGTAGCCAAGATTGCCCTCCAAGACTTGGTTCCTCTCGGCCTTATCATCAATGACTAGCTCCATTTCCTCCATCAAATGGTGAAGCTTCATGATCCTTCTTCCCTTTTCAAGGTACTTGGCAAAACACCTCTTCATATGGTACCTACTCTGACGCAATGCATCAGGCATGTTATCTGCAATCGAGTTTGTTCGCTTCAAAGCAGGGGCTGAAGCAGCAGAAGAAGAAGAGGCCATTTGATCAGTGACCTAATAAGGTCTGAGAACCCAAGAAGAGGAAGATTATGGGTATGATTTGTTAGGGTGATAGAAATGTGTGTGAATTTATAGAGAAGTTGATGATGCTGGGGTTTCTGGCGTTTGTGTGATTGTGGGGATAAAATGACAAAGTAGCGATTTTGGGGAGGAATTGGAGAAGGAACATACTGGTAGGAAAGAAAGGAAAGGAATGAGAGCACTTTTTTTGGAGAAGAGATTCAAAGTAGAAGACAAGTGTTTACCATCACGGAGCTTTAGGTATCGCATCATTCCTTTCTTCTTCGTGGCTGTGAGAATGAGAGAGAGAGAATATGGGAAAGTGCAATGTTCAAGGCATCTGCTTCTGGTGCCTTTTGTGTATGCAGTGTGCCGTCATTCATTCCTGTTTCTGTTTTGGATGATCACCTTCATGGGTTTGCAGTGTTCACTTTCCATAACAAGATTTCGAAGAAATAAAAAAATAAATAAAATGGGAAGTTGGTAACAAAAAATAAGTACTCAAAATTCTGAAGTATTATCAAGATTTTACTCGAGGTATTTATACTGTCAATGTTAAGGTCTCGAGAAATTTTGATGATAGATTGCTTCACAGTTTATAGATTGTGTTCTGGGAGAAACAATATCAGTAGAAGAAGCTAAAAAAACAAAGGTAATTGCATATCAATTTTTTTTTTTTTTTTTTTTGGTAAACAAAAGTTTTGGAAGAGTTCGACATCGGTCCCCACTGAGTCGAGGTGCAAAAAGATGATACCGGGCTCTATGAGCACTTATTGGGGACTTACGAGATCGCTACCAAAGAAATCCCAAGCAATGGAAGAGGATCGAACCCACGACCATTTAAGCCTAGTAAGCATCAAAATATGATTTTCTCTTCATCTAGATTGTAGATATCACGTTGACAATGCTAGTAAGCATCAAAATATGATTTTCTCGATGCAATTGGAACATAGTCTCTTTTAACCAACCTTTAAAAGCATCAAATGAAGCAAAATGAAACCGAATGTTTAAACCTTCAAACCAAATAGTCTTAGCCGCAAGACAAGTAATGAATAAGTGCTCCATAGAAACTCAAGGACATTACACCAAAAGCACAATCACTATGAATATTGACATGATGACGCCTCAAATATCAATCGATGGCAATTCATGATTCAATAGTTTCTAGATTAGTAATAAGTCTTTACCTAGAAGAGAAATTGACCAAGGAATTTCTAAAATGGATCTCCATTTTGAGTAGTTGTTGAGGAGCTAATCAATCCAAAACCATTTTTAAATAAGTACAAGACTGATGAACTCTTAGACCATATGAGTGAATCTTGCTAATTGCAGAAGGAAACAGGCGTGGCAAGAATTTGTTGAGCTTTTATCATGAAGCTTTGTTGGAGCCTCCTAACGAAGAAGCAAGCCTTGTGGGTCCAATGTCTTTGGTCTAAGTATAATTGTGGTGATCTCTCTCGTGCCTAATGTCTCAAGAAAGAAAAACTCATCCTCGGCTTGGAAAGCAATTGTCCAAATTTGGGATACTTTTCTTAGAGGAGTGGGGAGAAAGGTCAACAATGGGGCGGGAACCAAGTTTTGGTCTAATCTTTGGCTTCCCCTTGTTCAACCCCTCATAACCTTTGCTTCGAATCCATCCTTAATAAACGGAGATGAGACTGTATGGGATCATCTCTCGACGAATGGAAGATGGGACGTTAGCAGGTGGTAGGGAATTCTTCCTCCTTATATCATTACTACTATCTCGAGAATGCGCCCTCCTTATACTAATGCTCCTGACTGTTTTACTCGGAGAGCTACGAAAGATGGCTGCTTTTCTGTTAAATCTGCTTATCTTTATCTCTCTGATCGAGGAGGTGTAAGTCCCAACAATTTCTGGTCCCTGTTGTGGAAATGGCACCTTCCTGAGAAATTTAAATATTTCATGTGGCAGGTCGGCCATGAGAGACTTGTCACTAACTCTCTCAGAGCCAGAAGAGGTCTTACAAGTGATAGTCTTTGTCCTCTTCATTGCAATAGTGAGGAGAGCGTGATCCATATCCTTAGGGATTGTGAGAGAGCTAGAAACTTGTGGAAGGAAATTTTAAAACCTAACTATTTCTCCAAGTTTTTTACAGGTAACTTGCAGGTTTGGCTCAACTAGAACTCTAATTGCAACCGCAACCCCAGGAAAGGAAGGTTTCGGAGCTTCTCTTGGCCAAAAGTCTTTAGCTTGGGATCTTTGGATCCTTTAGATGCAAATTTCTCTTTCGTGGCGAATCCAAAGATACCGGGGAGATTGTTCATTTGTGTAACCATCTTCTCATGGAAAATACTATTAATCAAAACTTATCTCACCAAATTTTCCATCTTGGCAGGATTGAGGAGAGGACTTGGACCTCACCCTAGCAAACGCAGTCCGCGTAGACGTGGATGGATTAGTGCGGCACCAATATCAAGTAGCCTGTGGTAGAGTTATCAGGAATTCCCAAGATCATTGGTTGATGGGATATTGTAAGTCCCTTGGTCTTCATACCGTTATTGAGGTGAAATATATGCCATCATGATGGGGCTTAAAATGGGCCAACGGATGGGTTTTCGTAAAGTTCTTCTTTATTCTGATTCCCTTGATGCCGTTAATGTTCTCATGAGAGATTGTTGTTATGATGACCTTCCACTAAGAGACATCATCAAGGAGACCAGAGACCTTCTCTTCCAAGACTGGAACGTCGAGCTACATTACACTCCGAGGGATAACATCTCATGTGCCGATTATATGGCCAAAAAAGGCCATGATGCTATTACAGATGACGACATGACCCTAGTTACAACTATCCCTGAAGGATGCCTGGATATGGTCTTGAAGGATCAACTAGCTTGTCGTTCCTAGTTGTTTTGTTGTATTGTGGGGTAGACATTTAGTCTAGTCCACTCCTCATCTTTTCAAGCTCCAAACTTGCCCGTACTTTTCAAAAAAAAAAAAAAAAAAAAAAAAAATTTGTTGAGCAACATGAGGAGCATCTAGATTGTAAACTAATGAAGAATTCTCTCTTATTGGAGATCAACTAGACAAAAGATGCATTAATAGATCAGACACCCCTTAAATTGACTAGTGACTTTTCTAAATCAGGATTAGATGATAACAAACAGATGACTTTTTTTCCACAGCAATGTTGAAATCCTTAACTACTACCAATACCCTACCATATCTCTTTTTTTTTTATTATATATTATTATCTAGTATCCGTTTCGGGTTTATGGTTGTCTTTTCCTATGTGTCTTTTTTGGACCCAAGACCAAAAAAGATTTAGAAGGGCCTTACCGTTGGACAAATTTTGTGTTGGTTACCCTACCATATCTTTAATACTGTATGAACTACAATCTTGTATGCAAAATGACATCTTGATCTCTCTTTGATCCTCGGAGCTTTGAGAAGTAAAACTCTAATAAGTGAGTAAATTTCTTAATCCTCGAAGCGATAATTCATTGAGAAAATTCCAAATAAATACTATTTGAATTTGCAAATCGAGAAGTCTGTTGAATTTGTAAAAAGACCGAGAGGTACAAAGGACTATGAGCGATATGCAAATTCGGGTGAAATTACCCTTTTACCCTTAGTTTTAAATAAATAAAAAAATAAAAAAAAAAAAAAACCCCTCACCGGAGGCCCACCATTATTTGGCGCGTCGGCTGCCTAGGTGGGGTTTTCTTTTTTGGGGGGGTGTTTTTTAAAAAAACAAAATAATACATTGCAAGTGTGGGGTAGGAACCAAGTAGCCCAATGGTTCCTTTATTATATATATACATTAACAAATATATATATTCTTCTTAACATTTTTTCAATGGTATTTACAAAATCTGAAACGTGAATTACCAGTCTACAAACGCGAATTACCAGTCCACAAACGAGAATTACCAGTCCACAAAATGCATCAAAGAGTAAAAAAGCAACCCGAAGAAAACGTTAAAAAAAATGCATTATTACCAGTCCACAAATGCGAATTACCAGTCCACAAACGCAAATTACCATTCCACAAAATGCATCAAAGAGTAAAAAAGGGACCCTGAAGAAAACGTAAAAAGAATGCATTATTACCAATCCACAAACGCGAATTACCAGTTCACAAACGCAAATTACCGGTCCACAAACGAGAATTACAAAGTTTTCTTCGTGGTTCCTTTTCTACTCTTTGATGCATTTTGTGGACTGGTAATTCACGTTTGTGGACTAGTAATAATGCATTTTTTTTTATGTTTTCTTTGAGTTCCTTTTTATTCTTTGATGCATTTTGTGGACGGTAATTCTCGTTTGTGGATTGGTAATAATGCATTTTTTTTTTACGTTTTCTTCAAGGTTCCTTTTTTACTCTTTAATGCAGTTTGTGGACTGGTAATTCGCGTTTGTAAACTGGTAATTCGTGTTTGTGGACTGGTAATTCGCGTTTCAAGTTTTGTAAATACCATTGAAAAAATGTTAAGAAGAATATATATATTTGTTAATGTATATATATAATAAAGGAACCAAGTTGGGCTACTTGATTCCTGTGTGGGGGGTGGGGGTTCGAACCCCACCCCCAACACTTGCAATGTATTATTTTGTTTTTAAAAAAAAACACCCCCAAAAAAAAAACCCACTGGTGGCAGCCGGTGGCGGCCCTCCGGCGTCCGGCCAGTGGTGGGCTCCGCGAGGGTTCTTTTTGTTGTTTGTTTTCATTTATTTAAAACTACGGGCTAAAGGGTAATTTCACCCGAATTTGCATATCCCTCATAGGTCCTTGGTACTTCTCAGTCTTTTTACAAATTCAACAGACTTCTGGGGGTTTTACAAATTCAAAAGGTATTTATTTGTCTTTTTTCCTAATTCATTTTACTAGATGATTAGTTTTTTTTTTTTTGGGCCGAATACTAGATGATTAGTTATTATTACATTAATTTATAAGGTTAAAGGCCTAATTTGCCACGAAAGTTTTGCTAAGGGAGCGCCCAAAGACCGGAAGTTTTTTTAGTATCAAATTTGCCCTGGAAGTATGAAAAAGGTAGCAAATTTGCCCTTCCGTTAATTTTGATCGTTAAGTTTAAGCGAGTACACACGTGGCATGCCACCTCATCAATCAAAAGTATCATTTTTGCCCCTGGAAGTTTTCATTGAGGATCAATTTTGCCCTGGAAGTTTTTACTAAGGAGCAATTTTTTTGGAAGTTTACAAACGTAGCAATTTTGCCCTTATCTCCCCCAATATTAAATTTGACTATTAAATCGTCAAAGACCACACATGCCATGCCTTGAAAAGGTCGAACTTGGAGTCGAGAGAAGGAGATCCGTGAGATGTTGAGCTCAAGGCGCGAGAATTTGTGAAGCCGAACCGGTCATGTGGACCGAAAGGTCTCGTCGCAAAACCCAAATGAAGCATCACTTATGATCTAAGCAAATGAAACGCAAAACGAGAAATGAATTGTTCCAAAAATTGGTTCAAGAAACAAATCAATAGTGATAATATTTACGTTTTTACTGGATCGATCATTTGCTTAGATCATAAGTGATGCTTCGTGACCGGTTCGCTTCACAAATTTCGGGTCGCTTGAGCTCAACATCTCAAGGATCTCCTTCTCTGACTCCAAGTTCGACCTTTTCAAGGCATGACATGTGTGGTCTTTGACTGATTTAATAGTCAAATTTAATATGTGGGAAAGAAGGGCAAAATTGATATATTTTGTAAACTTTCAGGGTAAAATTGCTCTTTAGTAAAAACTTCCGGGGCAAACTTGCTCTCAGTGAAAACTTCCGGGACAAAAATGATACTTAACTCTTATTGGGTTGATGAGGTGGCATGCCACATGTACACTCAGTCAAACTTAACAGTCAAAATTAACGGAGGGGAAAATTTTCTATCTTATTAATATATCCGGGGCAAATTTGCTACATTTTTCATACTTCCGGGGCAAATTTAGTACCAAAAAAACCTCCGGGTGCTGAGCGCTCCCTTAACAAAACTTCCGTGGCAAATTAGGCATTTAACCCTAATTTATATACAAATGACCATTACTTTTGTTTTTAACAATCAAACTTAGGTTTGAGAACACTAAAAAAAAAAAAAAAAATTTATGTTTTACGGGATAAATCTTTTTCATATAATAAAACATAAAATGTTAAATTGTTAAAAAAATAAGCTGATGCCAGCACTTTATAAATTAATTGATTTTGAAAATATGTTTTTTAGTCAATGACATTGTAATCTAGTAGTACAAGAGTTATTCTTTAAATGAGAGGTCGTGAGTCTTTTCCCACTTGTAAGTCTGTAACCTTGTTTTAAAAAAAAGGTTTTGTAAAAGTTAATATGTAATATGAATTATAATCTCTCTAAAATATTTCTATCATTATATATTTAGGGAAAATTAGTTAGAAAAAATTATAAATATATGAGATAAAATAAAAAATTTGCATTTCTGTCCTGCAGGACAAGTATTATACTATTGTTTCTTGAGAAAATGATAGAAAAAGAGCCTAAAAATTAGAAAATCCCAAATCACAACTCATTTTAGACAAAATACCTCATTTAACATTTAGAATTTTAAAATTCTTTTTCTCTCGTTTTTCCTTGTTTCTTTCCAAACTAGCATGATTTATTTTTTTATTTGCTAAAACCCAAACGATGCTGTACGCGTGGCTCGATCTCGGCCGTGAACCGAATCGCGCGCACTTGGTTTCGGGTTTTCTTCTTCGGTCCAAAGCCCACTCTCAAATTAGGGTTTCATCGGTGGAGAAGTTTTCCCTTTATAAGCAGCTTCACCTCCATTCATCCTTACGGTCGCCTTCGGCTCAAGTTTTTTCCCTGTTGTATGTATCGTTTTGATTTTCATTTAGGATTCTGGTTCTGTTCTTATTTGATTTTTTGAATATTGCGTCAATTACTGATTACCAATGCTCTGCATACTGTGGGTTCTGGTATGAGCTGACGCTATAATTCTCCGATCTGCAATAATTTGTGTTCTGCTTAGCCTTTCGTGTCAGTTCCTATTGCACCGACGGGAAATTCTCCACCTTACCTTTTTATTTGTTTAAATTCTCTTTTCCTCTTCACCTTCGCTAAAACTCGAAGGAATTCAATTCTGTTCTTGACCAGCATTTGTGTTTCTTTCTTCTTCTTCTTCTTCTTTTTTTTTTTTTTGCTTGGTGATCTTATTCCCTGTGTTGTATAGAGATGGAAGTGATGATTATTTCCCCAGATGAACGACGCTGAAATAACTGAGCGATTTTTCTCTTTGAGAAACCAAGCCAATTGAATCTGATCCATCTCTTGATTCTCTTCATTTTCAACCGTTTTTTAAATAAACTATCGATTTACTTTTTAAACAATATTAATTTCGTTCATTTTTTTTTCCCTATGCTGTGTGTATATTACCATCTATTTGATCGGGTATATTGTACCCTTAAAATTTATTGTTGTTTACATTTGTGAAGTCATGTAATTGTCTGGATATAAATTGTGTGTCTCCTTGAATAGCGATGGAAGTGATGATTATTTCCCCAGATGATCGAAGCTGAAATTACTGAGCGATTTTTCTCGTATGAGAAACCAAGCCAATTGAATCTGATCCATCTTGCTCATTCACTTCATTTCTCAATATTTTTTGAAATAATTTTAATTTCCTTGATTTCTTTTCCTGGCCATCCCGTGTGTATATAGCTATATATTTGATCTGGTGAGCACTCGGCACTTCTGTAACAACATGAACAATTTGGAAATTTTTTATAAAAAATCCAAACCATTTTAATTACTTTGTTCTTGCAAAATTTGGCTTTCTTTGTAAGCTGGGATTCAAAGAAATTGTTTTACAATTTGATTCCGCGTCGAACCTTGTTTTGAATTGTCATGTATTTTTGGTTGATACGTTGCTTAATTTCTGAGGGTTTAAACTTTTTTGTTTTGATTTTACAACTGTTAATAGTTAGGTTTTGAAACTCACCAAGTCTTAAAGAGTATAACAGTCTCTAACAGTAACTAATGTTTATAAAGATCGAAGGTATTTGTATAAATTGCTTGTTCGAAAATTTGCTTTGCACATTCAGGACGATTTTTACCAATTAAGGAATATATTTGCATATTAGACAAGTTATTTGTATCTTTCCTAATATTTGTACAAATTTTTTAATATGCAAATGTTTTTCTAATGTACAAGTCGCATTTCCTAATATATAAGTTATCTCCCCTGATGTGCGAATTATTGAATATGCAAATATCTTCTGTAATTTACCACACCTTTTCTGAAGTCATTATTCAAATGTTTTAAAATTATCCAAATTCAAAATTGAGTCATTAAATTCAATAAATCTTAAATTAGGTCAAATGTTTTAAATAAATAGGTTATAAATATTTCTTAACACTACATCTCTCCTTTCATAATGCATTAAAACATTACAACATTGACATTTTACGGCATAAAAAACCATTTTTTTCCCCTACAACATCATTACTTCTCAATATTACAAATTAAAAAATGCAATTGTTTTGAATATTTCGTTACTTCTCAATACTGCGTATTAAAAAATTCAATTGTTTTGAATATTTCGGGAATCTCGATTGACAAATGTGGACAATAATAATAGAAAAGGAATTTTAAGCAAAGGGGAGAGGGGTACTTGTGGGGATAAAGAATCAAGAGAAAATTATAACAAAGGGTCTAAAAAAATAATATTTATTAAGAAGGATCATGAAAATGGTAATTATTTTGAAGGATTAGAAATCGAAATATTAAAATAAAAAGGTTAAATTGTCCTTTGTCTATATTTTTTTTTATTCTCTCTAATTAAAATTGGAGTGATTTATGAATAATCGCACATAGATATAAAATCAAAATCTACTAAATTAACATCGTTACTACACTAAAATCACCTTCCAACTACTAACAAGGTGACAAATTTTTCCATTCCTTAAATAGATAAGTCGAAAGCAATGCCTATACAATTGTTTGTTTGGTATTACAATTTACAAGTATAAATATATAAGCCGAAATAAGCATTACGTAGGAAATGATCAAAGTCATACAGATTCAACATAGTATGCTAAGGAAATCTTTGACCATGGAATGGTCAGAAGGCAGACCATTGAAAACAGTTCAAATCCATAAAAACATCAGAGTTGAAAAGATATCAATTTTGGAAAGATCAACAAGGGAATTTCATTAATCTCAATAATAACTAAAATATTAAAAGGTGAAAGTGTAAATTTACATATGGGCTTTTACTCGAGAAGATCCAACACCACAAGCTTTTAGAATAAGCAAAAATACACACGAACTCTTAAAATAAGAGCAAAAATAAACACACGCGGTTAAAATGTTTTAACTGCCGTTATTTTTAAGGTGGGCCCTACACCATTAAAAAAAATAAAAATGCCTCACTTTTTTTAATTTCCACGTTTGCCCTTCTCTCATTGAATGAGTCCGGAATCCCCCATTTGGAAGAAGAAAACACAAGAATTCTGTTAAAGCTCGGTTCGTAGCGATTTAGGTAGGGGAGGGCGACGATCTCGGGCCACCGTGACGATTTACGTGACGGAGATGGCGTTTCTTGTGAACGTGTTTTCATGCTACTAAAGATCGACCTTCACAAGGGTCTCGAGTCTTGCGTCGGCGAAATTCAAGAGCAAATTTGGAAGATCTAGAAGATGAAGATCTCGAGGAATTTCTTGAGGATCCTTCTCCTCTTCTTTTCGATCGTGCCCTTTCCCTCTTTATTTTCTCGTCACCTTCTTCTTCTCTTCATTTTCTTTTCGACGTGTTGTTGGCGGCGAACCACGGCGATGGCATTTCTCCACTCTAATTTGCAGATTTGAAGTCATCGAAGCCACTCGAATTTTCGATATTCCTTTGTATTTCTCATCAAATGAATGGCATCTTCTTTCGGAAATCCTAGCTATTCTTAGCATGATATTGGGGAATCTCATTGCTATTACCCAAACAAGCATGAAACGTATGCTTGCGTATTCGTCCATAGGTCAAATCGGATATGTAATTATTGGAGTCATCGAAGCCACTAATTTCTGCGAACTGATCTAGCAAATTGATCCAGTTTATACCATTTCGTATCCATTTGGTGTTTGTGTCTTGTTCTGGTTCTGGATTAATTTTTTAAAATTTTAAATTTCAAACCCCTTTCCTTCCAATTCCAATTTATATTATTAGTCAACCTGTGATTTTTGGTTCAACTATTTTGACTGAGAAAAACTTGTGTATTTTTCTCGCCAGATCTGAATCGTCGAAATCCTCCAACAAGGTCTCCACTACTGCCACCGCCTCTTTTCTTTTTCTGAGATTTCTTCATTTGAACTCAATAGGGTATAATTTGGGTGGTGATTTTTGTTTATGTTGAGCCTTTGCATGCGAAGAGGATGAATTGATTAAGTGATAGGGGAAGCAGATGTTTTTTGTTTGAATGTTCTTACTGTGCTTGCTGAGTTCCTGTTCTTTTTCCCCTTGGATATTTGATCTGGGTGGATTGTTTTTTGTTTACTAGGTTCCACTTTCCTGCTTCATCTGGGTGGATTGATTCCTTGAAGCCGAGTCTTGCCAGAGATGTTAGGAGGAAGAGGTTGGGGTTGAGGGCATTTTGGTCATTTCAAGTGATAATTAACATCTGTTAGCCTGATTTAACGTTCGTGTGATTTTTGCTTTTATTTTAAGAGTTCTTGTGTATTTTTTCTTCCTAAAAACTTGTGGTGTTGGGTGCTTTCTCGAGTAAAAGCTCGTGTGTAAATTTGCACATTCACCCAATATTAAATTCATTGTTTGTCTTGTCCAAAGCAACATGAGACAAATTTTATAGTGAAAGACAACTAACAAACAATCTCTCTCCACTTCCTCAGTCTTAGAATTAATAAGATTTGGCTCCTCAAAATTGAAAAAAGAAAAAAAGAAAAAAAAAAAAAAAGACCTTGATTGTAATTGGGAGGCGATTTCGATGCAAAGCAATAAAGACGCTAATTTAGCATATTTTAATTTGGTATGTATGTGTGATTATTCGTCAATCATTCTAGAGTCTCGATTTAATTAGAGATAATATAGGAAATTTGGCTAAAGGAGATTCAATCTTTCTATTTTAATGTTTTAATTTCTAGTTCTTCAAAATAATTACAAATTTTATGGTCTTTTTTAATAAATATTTTTTTCTTAGGTCCTTTATTATAATTTTTCCAATAATCAAATGAGGGATAGAGAAATAATAAAATGAGGGTTAATAAGGTAAAACTATTAAATTCTATTTCAAGACATCTAACCTAATTTAAAATATGTTGAATTTAACAATCCAATTTAGAATTTTGATGATTTAGCCGTCTTTTAAAGAAATTTTCCCCATCCAAAATATCTAGACATAATCTCAATATTACATAAAAAAGATTTTATATAATAAAATAGCTACCACTTTTAACTTTGCCTAATGGGCCAAAGAGGTGTGTGGTTAACCGATTAATACTAACTTTTATATCTGTTTTTTGCTCCTTTTTTTTTTCCTGTTGTGAGTTGCAGCAACTGATGAAATGGAATGCCAAGCGCAATCCATCTAGAAGACGAGCCTCTAAATGACTTACTTTCACTTAATTGCTCTCTTTCTCCAAAAAAATATATTTGGACTGTTCTGTGTTCTACACTCAAAATGCAAGAATCCCCAACAAAGTTTAAGAATGAAAGAGAAAGAGGCCCAAACACTTCATTTTAGTCAAAACCCTACTCTGTCATTAATACTCCTTTAAGATTTAGTTTATTGGCAATTGAACTCTACAAATTATAGGGTTAAAAAAACAAATCCACCCAGTATACGACTAGGAACAATATTATCCTGAAATTTTTTTTTAAGTTCAATGTTACTTCGGAAGTCTAAAAAATAGCAATGTTGTCATTTTCCATTAAAAAACCTAACGTTGACCGTTAATTTTTTAACAAAAAGGAATAATATTGCTATGATTTTATACTTTTGGGGCAACATTGAGACAAAAAGAAATTTCAGAAAGAACATTGTTCTTAGGCGTATCTTCCAAGCGGATTTGTTATTTAACCCCAACTTATATATTGCCTTAGTTTTTAATATAATAGCTTATTTGAGATTGAATTTGCTTCCAAGTGTGTCTGGGTAGTTGCAAAGAAAGCACTTTTCATTTTCAAAAGCTATTCTCCAATTTTTTTTTTTTTTTTTTTTTTTCACTTTTTATGCCGGCGTTATTTTCTAGAAGCTAGTACAAACATACCCTAAGTATAAGATGTTAGTCAACTTTATCTCCCAAATTTATGATTTTGTTTTTAAAGTACTCATATTGATTGTACACATTAAAATGTTTCTATTTCAAGATGAAAAATGAGATTTTAGGAAAACAAATATATATTTATCACATATAATTAACAACTAATAGAGTAACTAACTCCATTACTTTAACCCCAATTAGTCAACTAAGTGCTTGTTTGGATTAACGGTGAAATTTGCTTTTCCGAGTGATTTGATTTACCGTATACAAAGTAAGTATATGAAAGATGTTTTATTTTGACTTACGTAAATGTACTTTTTAAATGCAAACTCAAACAAATCTTTAAATAGTTATATTATGGAAGATTTTTTTTTTTTTTTTTTATACAAAAATTTTAGGAGAGGGGTTGGGTTCATCCACAATCCAAAGGCTTGACCGACTCGAGAATCAAATCCCTTCCCTTTTAGTGAGAGTGTCACCCTTTTACCAATTGAAGCAAGAACAGCGGTATTATTTATTTATTTTTTTTTGGGTACAAGGCGAGGGGATTCAACACGGGACTTGAGGGGAGATATAAGACATCTCAATACCACCAGCTGTGCCACTGCACTGCTGTCCTCGGTGGTACGAGCGGTATTATGGAAGCATTATGATTGTATATTGAAGTGTTTGGGCCTCTTTCATACTTAAACTTGCGTTGCGTATAAGGACGGGAGGTAATAATGCATTTGGGCTTGGTACCAAAATAACTGGGCCCAAAATAAGTTCTGAGTTTTCACAAGAACAATTATTTATGGACATAATTATGGGACTGAAATACAACATGGGGATTTTGTTAATACGTGAATTTATAAGACACAACAAAAATAACGGCACACCAAAAAAAAAAAAAAAAAAAAAAAAAAACTCACAACTCAAGATACACAAGGTCAAGCTCAAGACATAGAAATAGAGCATCATTCACGCTTTGTTCTGGTCATTATTTTTCTCACTTCTTTTCTTCAAACAAGTCGCTCACAAATTCAATTATGAATTTGAATATCAACATTTCTTGTATTCTACGACTGTATTTCTATCTACTTCATTTCTTCTAACTTCAACTCAAATAATATTTACCTGTTATTCACCCATCTTTCATTTTCTATGTTTTCCTTATCCTTTCAATTTTATCCGATGTTTTTTTATATATATTTTTATCCGATGTTCTCATGAGTGTATTATACACTCACAAACACACATGTATGTATATCTTAATTGGGCCTACCAAGGGAATTCTCATGTAATCAGTCCCAAAAATACTTTTTTGTACAACCAAAAATTGAAGCATTTATTTATTTTAGCCCACTTTCATTCACATGTTGCACATTTACAAGATATCAGATCAATGATAAATCTTTGGTGTTTGGATTCAACTAGTAAAGGGTTCAAACACTTTCATTAAAGGGAGAAGATTCGATCTTGGAGTTGGTCAAGGCCCTGGGGAAGGCATCCTAACTTCTGAATGCTTAGGTAAACGCCTGAAGATAACAGACGACTCACCTTGCCCAACATTGGTATCACCTAGGAGGAATGAAGATTTTGCCTTACTCTTGGATTGTGGGTGAGTCCAACCCCTTTCCTAAAATTTATGTATTAAAAAAAAAAAAGGATCAGTGATAAATTAAATTGAAGGATTTGGTGCATTACATGAATCAATATATGGGGGAAACAATCTCTTTTTGTTCATTTTTTTTTTTTTTTTTGATAAGAAAAAGTTTTGGAGGGTTCGACATCGGGTCCCCACCAAGCGGGCATAAGCACGGCCGGGCTCTATGAGCACTTGCGGGGACTTACGAGATCGCCTACCAAAGGAGTCCCGTGTGACAGAGGGGATCGAACCCCCACCCAAGGGCCTAATCCCGGATCCCTTACCATCTATGCCAACTCACATTGGCTCTTTTTGTTCATATTGTTTTGACTAAGTTGTAACTCAATCTTAATAATTTTGACTCATTTATAATTTAGTCTTTAAACATTGACTCATTACAACTCGGCTGATAATTTTAATCAAGAAAGCAAAATATACATATTCATCACATGCAATAATGAAATATGTATACGATAGATGAGGACCACGAGATGATCCAATTTATGTAAAGTTTATAAGGACTTTTCTAAATTAACTTTATTATGAAATAATTGTAATGCCCTTATGTATTTGATTTAGGGCCCATTTGATGGTTTTGGGAAAGTATATTGACTCAAGTCGAGATAAAACTCTCTTACAAACTTACCTCTCGCTAATGCTTTGGTAACTGTGAACCCATGGTTTTAGAAATCTTTTTTGCAAGCCGAGACAAAACTCCTTTTACACTCTCACCTAGTAAATCTTAAAAATTATTCTCCAAAAGCTAATCCAAATACACACAGATCCAAAATCAAGCCAAGACAATTTAAATTACGTTGAAAAAACAGCTTCTACCGACAATCTAAACATATACTTATTATATTTACAACATGTGATTAATTCATTAATCGTGCAAGAATATTGACTCTTGGGCACAAGTGTGGAAATATCTTGATTTGATATACGTTTGACTATTTTAGATTAAAGCCGTGACGAAAGAAAACTATATATCAATCATATATCTATTTGTCAAATTGAATTATGACCCTTTCCTACTTTTTTTGGAAAAAAAAGGTATAAAGGTATACATCTTAGAGTTCTTTATTTTTCTTTATCAAAATAGTAAATGACAAGGTTAAAGAAAACTCATAAACATGGCCAAAAATAGGATATATTAATCTGACTTATTTGCTTATACCAAATTGTCCAAGTCTTCTTATTAACAATAGAATATTTGGTAACATTAGCCCCTTTTAAGAGTATTATTGAGCTCCAACTAATTTGAATTAAAGTAGGTGAAATCACATAAGTTTAAAACTCTTTCAACAATATCTCCAATTCTCTACAGTCATCTATACATAAGACTCAAACTCTCGCTCTACGCCAACCGGTTGATTCTAGGGAGCATATTATAGTGTTTTCATCATCGATTTGGAGCGTCTAGATCAATCTTAAATAATTCAGCTTTAATTCTATTTAACTTTTATGTTTTAGATAAACCCTTTTAATGTGACTTTTAGAGTGATAAATTCATTTTTTAGAATAAGTTTTAGTTATAAGATTATTTTTTAAATTTTTTTAGAATAAGTTATAAGATTATTTTTAAAAATAAATTTAAAACTATTAATTATTCTAAAAAAATGAATTTATCATTTAAAAATCACATTAAAAATTTTAAATTTAGATAGTTAGACAGTTAAGATCTCATCACAGTAATGAACACTATACTAATTAATTACTGTGATGAGTATTGAATAATGAGAACCGGTTGATTACATAGGTATAATTAAAGCTTCAGAACACCTTCTCTCAAGTTTTTCAAATGAAAAGACTCTATCAATTAACTGGTTTGGCGCTATAATGAAAATTCAACTCAGTGAATCAGCTCCCCGACCAATCAACTGGATTAATGGTTTTGGTTAGGTTGATTAGGTTGGATTTTTCCATCTTTTCAAATTGAAATGACATTGTTTTGATTTTAAATAGCAGCGATATATTATAAGGTTAAGATTCATTTTTCTCTCGGAAGTTGTCACAAAATCTTAATTTTGCTTTGATTTTTTTTTTTTTTTTTTTGGGAGCAATATTGCTTTGGAAGTTTTCAAATCGTTGTAATTTTCCCCCAACCGTTATGTAGGCTAAGTTTCGCTATCAGTTGATCAAATATCGAGTTTGGTAGGTCCACATGTCATCTATATCATTTTTGTTAAGGTGCAAATTTGCTTATGAATTTTTTTGGGGTTTAATATTGCCTTATTTGTAAATCTAACTTAGAAAAAAAATGAATTGGATGACATATGAACTGGTAAAATAAGCATATTTCACCAACTATTTGGTAAACTTAACTTAGATAATAGCTAGGTTGAGATTGTTATGGTTTGGAAACTTTCAAGGCAATATAGCTCTTGAGTGTAACTTTTGGGGTAACTTTGCACCTAAACCGAAAATAAAAATGATATGGATGATAAGTAGACCTATCAATTTGCATATTTGATCAATTAATAGCCACACTTAATATAGATAATGGATGAGGCGAAATTACTATGATTTGAAAACTTCAGGAGGGACTTTATTCCAAGAGAAACTTTCATGGCAAAATTGACATGTTATGACAACTTCGAGGTAAAAGTGGACCTTAACCCTACATTATATTTATGATTAAATAACTATGTTTTGTTGGATTGTGTGCAATTTATTGATAAATATGATATTTATTTGTGGATTGATTCCTTTTCATTAAATTAAAAAAGTTAGTCAAGTTTATTAATATGACATGTATTTTCAAAAACACATTAGTTTTCTTCATTAATTCTCTTATTTTATCTCTCCTTCTTGATTATTGTTGAAAGATATAAGGGCAAATTAAAAAAAGATTGACAAATATAAAAAATATGTCTTATATTTAAGATAAGATCAACTCTCTAAATATATTTTATATTAAGGACCAGAGAGAGTATTATTTTAATCACAATTAATTTGATCCCAGTCTGAACCATTACTTCAACCAGTTCATTGATAGCTATGGTTTTCAATATTTTTTTATTTAGCTAGCACATAATGTAGTTTGAAATGTTGTTAATTCTTAAACTGAGTTGATTATAAGACTTAATGAGTTATTGATTCTCTTTCTATGATTGTAATGAATGCTCAACCTAATTTTGAGACTTCTATTTGTTCACAGCTCACACGCCAATATTAATTGCCACGCAAGAATGTAATTAGTATTTCTTAAATTAAATTTGGTAAGCACTATAACCCTGATATTTTCTTCAATACTTTCTCTTGATGATCACTTTACCTAATCATCAACCAGATTTTTATGCCACTATATAATTTATAATGTGCACATATTAATTAGATTCCACGTGTCACATGGGAACATATGTCTAGCTAGCTAGTTATTATTAATATTAGTGCCCATAAAATAAAATAAAAATAAAATAAAAGACGAGCCTATAAATAACTTTCACTTTTTTTTTTTTTTTTTTTTTTATATAAAAATTTTAGGAAAGGGGTTGGGGCTCACCCACAATCCCAAGGTAGGAAGCGCTTAGAGCCCGTATTCACCGGGGATCTTGGAGGTCCGCCCCGGCACACAGCCTATTACCTAGACCCCTTAGGATACCTCCCCGCCGCCTTAATCAACACAATGATTGAACCCCTCCCCATGGTGAGGAAGACCGACCCCCACGCCGCAGGTTGAACCCAAAGACGAGGGGTAAAATGACTTTCATTTAATTGCTCTGTTTCTCCAAAAAATATTTGGACTGTTCTGTGTTCTACAATCAAAATGCAAGAGAATACCCAATAAAGTTTAAGTATGAAAGAGGCCCAAACACTTCATTATAGTCGAAAACCTACTGTCATTAATACTCCTTATAAGATTTGGTTTATAGGCAATTGAACTCTTCATAGTTTTTAATGTAATCGCTGGTTTGAGATTGAATTTGCTTCCAAGTGTGTCTGGGTAGTTGCAAAGAAAGAACTTTTCATTTTTAAAAGCTATTCTCCAATTTTATTTTTTTTTTCACTTTTTATGTGGGCTTTATTTTCTAGAAACTAGTACAAACACACCTTAAATATAAGATCTTAGTTAACTTTATCTCCTAAATTTATAATTTTATTTGTAAAAAAATCATATTGACTGTACACATTAAAATGTTTCTATTTCAAGATGAAAAATGGTATTTTAGGAAAGCAAATATATATTTAGCGCATATAATTAATAACTAATAGAGTAACTAACTCCATTACTTTACCCCCAATTAGTCAACTAAGTGCTTATTTGGATTAATGGTGAAAGTTGCTTTTTTGATATGATTCATAGTATACAAAATGAGTATATAAGAGAAATTTTGTTTCGATTTATGTGATTTATGTGAAGGTACTTAATACGAACTCAAACAGATCCTAGTTATATTATGAAAGCATTATGATTGTATATTTGGGCCTCTTTCTTACTTAAACTTGCGTTGGGTAAAGGACGGGAGGCAATAATGCATTTGGGCTTGGTACAAAAATAACTTGACCCAAAATAAGTTCTGATTTTTCACAAGAACAATTATTTATCGACATACCAGTGAAACTGGCCTAAGTAGAAGGAATTCGATCACTTAAATAAGAGGTCGGCCAGTTCTCGTAATAAAAAATTTCTATGGGATAGGTGTTCAGCTTTGGCGCCCGACAAAATCTCGAAGTTGTTGTACAATTTGCCATCATTTTTAATAATATATATATATATATATATATATATGAGACATAATTATGGGACTGAAATACAACAGGGGGATTTTGTTAATTCGTGAATTTATAAGACAAAAAAAATAACGGCACACAAAAAAAACTCAATTCAAGATACACAAGGTCAAGCTCAAGACGTAGAAATAGAGCATTATTCACGCTTTGTTCTGGTGATTATTTTTCTCCCTTCTTTTCTTCAAACAAGCAACTCACAAATTCAATTATGAATGAATATCAACATTTCTTGTATTCTACGACTATATTTCTTCTAACTTCTACTCAAATAATGTCATCCACCCGTCTTTCATTTTCTGTGCTTTCCTTATCCTTTCAATTTTATCCGATGTTCTTATGAGTGTATTATACACACACTCTCTCTCTCTTTTTTTTTTCTTTTTTTTTTTTTTTTATAGAAAAATTTTAGAAAAGGGTTGGGCCACCTATTTTTATAGTCTAAGGCGAGAGCGTTTGGAGCTTAGTCCATAGAGTATACCGAGTTAGAGAGGATACATGCCTTCACCTCTTTCCAGCTTTTCCACTGCTTCATAGACCCCTAGAATGCTTCCCTCAGTGCCTTGACCAACTCCAAGATCGAACCCCCTTCCTTTTGGTTAGAGAGTCTGACTCCTTCATCAGTTGAACCCAAAAACAAAGGGTGAGTATATTATACGCTCACGCACACATATGTACATTGTTTTTTTGATATAAAAAATGGTGGGCAAGTGGGCACACCACTCCGACCTTCTGCAGGACCAATTAAGGGGTGAGGTCTTCCAAGGAAGTACGCTCCATTCCCATCTCCCCCGGCCTCGAACACGGGAGCGGATGGTTAAGGGGCAAGGATCCCATCCATCCATGCCAACTTCCGTTGGTCACACATATGTACATCTTGATTGGGCCTACCAAGGGAATTCTCATGTAATCAGTCCCAAAAATAGTTTTTGTACAACCAAAAATTGGAGCATTTATTTATTTTAGCCCACTTTCATTCACATGTTGCACATTTACAAGATATCAGATCAGCAATAAACCTTTCATGTTTGGGTTCAACCTGTAAAGGTTTTACACTCTCATCAAAGGAAGGGGATTCGATCCTAGAGTTGGTTAAGACTCTAGGAGAGGCATCCTAGCTTTTGGGTGCTGAAAGAACGTTTTTGAGGGTAATAGGCGACTGTCTTGCCCAACTTGGTATCACCTAGAAAGAAAGGAGATTTGCTTCTATCCTCGGATCGTGGGTGGCTTAACTCATTTTCTAAATTTTATGTATAAGAAAATATTAAAAAAAAAAAAAAAAAAAGATCAGTGATAAATTAAATTGAAGGATTTGGTGCATTACATGAATCAATATATGGGGGAACTTAATCTCAATAATTTTAACTCATTTATAATTTAACTTTTAAACGTGGACTCACTACAACTCGACTCTGATAATTTTAGTCAAGAAAGCAAAATATACATATTCGTCACATGCAATAATGAAATATGCATACGATAGATGGGGACCACGAGATGATCCAATTTATGTAATGTTTATAAGGACTTTTCTAAATTAACTTTATTATGAAATAAATGTACTGCTCTTATGTAAATTTTCTTACAAAACGATAAACAAACAATAAAATCATTTCAATTAAAAAGTTAATTGCAGAAAAGCCCATACAAGCTTCTTTATAACTAAGCCATTTTTGTAGTAATTCTTATATATTGTATACAGATTTTGATACTCTTTATATGTCATTACACCTGCTAATAGTTGCATGAGTTATTAGGCCTGATTGAGGGACCATTTGATGGTTTTGGGAAGGCATGTTCGCTCTCACAAACTTACCTCTCGCTAGTGTTTTGTTAACTTTAAACCCATAGTTTCGAAGTCATTTTTCATAAGTCGGACAAAACTCATCTCACATACTTACCTAATAAATTGTAAAGGTTATTTTCTAAAAACTAATCCAAATACACACAGATCCAAAAGCAAGCCAAGACAATTTAAATTACGTTGAAAAAACAGTTTTACCGCCAATCCAAACATATATTTATTATATTTACAACACGTGATTAAGTCATTAACCGTGCAAGAATATTGACTCTTGGGCACAAGTGTGGAAATATCTTAATTTGATATGCGTTTGACCATTTTAGATTAAAGACGTGACGAAAGGAAACTATATATCAATCATATATCTATTTGTCAAATTGAATTATGACTCTTTCCTACTTTTTTTGAAAAAAAGGTATAAAGGTATACATCTTAGAGTCCTTTATTTCTCTTTATCAAAATAGTAAATGACAATGTTAAAGAAAAGTTATAAACATGGCCAAAAATAAGATATATTAATCTGACTTATTTGCTTATCCCAAATTATCCAAGTCTTCTTATTAACAATAGAATATTTGGCAACATTAGCCCCTTTTAAGAGTATTATTGAGCTTCAACTACTTTGAATTAGGGTTAGGTTTCCTTCATGATTCTTTTCTCATTATCCCTCATAATTTCTAAATCACATCCGCTCAATCAATACAGTATTACTTTCACTTTTATCTCATTTTCCCAAATCAATGGCCAAGATGTGGCCAATGAGAGACAATGAGAAGAGAGATAAGAAGAGTATCTCCTTCCTTTGAATTACAGTAGGTCAAATCACATAAGTTTAAAACTCTTTCAACAAGTATCTCCAATTCTCCATAGTCATCTATACATAAGACTCAAACTCTCGCTCTAGGCCAACCGGTTGATTATAGGGGGCACATTATAGTGTTCTCATCATCAATTTGAACTGTCTAGATCAATTTTAGATAATTCAGTTTTAATTCAATTTAACTTTTATTTTTTAGATAAACCCTTTTAATGTGACTTTTAAAGTGATAAATTCATTTTTTAGAAGAAGTAATAGTGATGAGATTATTTTTAATTTTTTTTAAATAAGTGATAGTTATAATATTATTTTTTCAAATAATTTTAAAACTATTAATTCTTCTAAAAAATGAATTTATCATTTAAAAATCACATTAAAAATTTTAAATTTAGACACTTAGATAGTCAAGATCTCATCATAGTAATGAGCACTATACTAATTACTGTGATGAGTATTGAATAATGAGAACCCGTTGATTATATAGGTATAATTAAGCTTGAAAACACCTTTTCTCAAGTTTTTCAAATGAAAAGACTCTATCAATTAACTGGTTTGGCGCTATAATGAAAATTCAACTCAGTGAATCAGCTACCCGACCAACGTACCAGCTCGATTAATGGTTTTGGTTGGGTTGATTAGGTTGGATTTTTCCAATTTTTCAAATTGCAATGACATTGTTTTGATTTTAAAAAGCAGCGATATATTATAAGGTTAAGATCCATTTTTTTCTTTCAAAAGTTGTCACAAAATCTTAATTTTGCTTTGATTTTTTTTTTTTGAGCAATGTTGCTTCGAAAGTTTTCAAATCATTGCAATTTTTTCCTAGCCGTTATGCGGGTTAAGTTTCTTTGTTAGTTGATCAAATATCTTCTTGGCAGATCCACGTGTCTGTCATCCACATCATTTTTGTCAAGATGCAAATTTGTCCCAAATTTTTTTGGGGTTTAATATTGTCTTATTTATAAATCTAACTTTTAAAAAAAATGAATTGGATGACACATGGATTGGTGAGATGAGCATATTTCGCCAACTATTTGGTAAACTTAACTTAGATAATAGTTAAGGTGAGATTGCTATGGTTTGGAAACTTTCAAGGCAACATAGCTCTTGAGTAATAACTTTTGGGGTAACTTTACACCTAAACCGAAAACAGAAATGATGTGGATGACACGTAGACCTATCAATTCGGCATATTTATTCAACTAATAGTCAAATTTAATATAGATAATGGATGAGGCGGAATTACTATGGTTTGGAAATTTCCGGGGCAATTGTTCTAAAAGAAATTTCAAAGGCAAAATTGACATGTTGTGATAACTTCCGAGGTAAAAATGGACCTTAGCCCTATATTATATTTATGATTGAATAACTATGTTTTGTTGGATTGTGTGCAATTTATTGATAAATATTATATTTATTTGTGGATTGATTCCTTTTCTGTTTGAATGTTTCTTTTATCATAGTTAGATACTTTTTATTTTAATTAAATATACTCTCCCAACCCTTAATATTAAATATATTTACCTAGTTTGATTAGATTAAAAAAGTTAGTTAAGTTTGCTAATATGATATGTATTTTCAAAAACACCTTAATTTTCTTTCTTAATTCTCTCATTTTATCTCCCCTTCTTAATTATTATTGAGAGATATAAGGGCAAATTGAGAAAAGATTGACAAATATGAAAAATATGTCTTATATTTAGAGCAAGATTAACTCTCTAAATGTGCCTTATATTAAAGACCATAGGGAATATTGTTTTAATCACAATTGGTTTGATCCTAATCCGAACTACTACCTCAACCGGTTCATTGATCGCCATGGTTTTCAATATTTTGGATTTAGTAGGTAATGTGGTTTGAAATGTTGTTAATTCTTAAACTGAGTTGATTCTAAGACTTAATGAATTATTAATTTCTTAATTAATCCTTGATAGTAACCACATTTTTTGTCAACCCCCATTAGCTCTTTCTATGATTGTAATGAATGCTCAAGCTAATTTGCGACTTCTATTTCTTCACAGCTCACACCCCAACATTAATTGCCACGCAAGAATGTAATTAGTATTTCTTAAATTAAATTTGGTAAGCACAATAACCCTGATATTTTCTTCAATACTTTCTCTTGATGATCACTTTACCTAATCATCAACCAGATTTTTATGCCACTATATAATTTATAATGTGCACATATTAATTAGATTCCATGTGTCACATGGGAATATATATCTAGCTAGCTAGTTATTATTAATATTACGGCCCATGAAATGACATGAAATGAAAAAACAATAAAATAGATAATTTTTTATGCTATTAAAATATAAAAAATCAGAGCCAAAACAAATAAATCAATCAAATAATCAATTTATAAGAAAACTATACTCTTCAGTCATTTTTGTTTTAATTTTTATGAATTATTGAAAGCAAACTTAAATTAGCTTTCTTATATGGGAATAACATATATGCTTTTTTCTTTGCAGAAAAATTTATCGCACTAAGCCAAAAATGATGTTGTTTCATCTTTTTTGCCCCCTCTTTATATCTGATTGTCTCTGATTTTCAGACCTATTTCAATCTTCCCTAAAAGCAACCACAGTCCACAGTAGTCCCGCCGAGATGCCGAGAGTAGCGAGAATGAAAACAAGAAAAGCGACGAGCAGCGAGGAATGACAAATGAAGATCAGCGACAATCAGCGAGTATGAGTGAGGAGGGACTGATCTGAATCATCAAATAAATCGTTGGGCTAGAGTGATGGTGAGAACAAAACTACGATGGAGCGATTTAAAAAGAGAATCTGGTGAAGATTGAAAGAGCAACGGTGGAGCTGAGTGATGGTGAGAACATTCAAAATCAATGCATATTGATTGGGAACAAATATTGTGAGATGCTCACATTCATGTTACATTGTTGACAAGACTACTGTGGTTGCTTCTAGGGGAGATTGAAATAGGTTTGGAAATTAGAGGCAAAATTAGATATAAAGAGAGAGAAAAAGATGAAACATGGTCGTTTTTGGCTTGCTGCAGATGGATTTTTCTGCCGTAAAAGTAGAATTTCTTTCAGGTCCCAAGGGACCAAGAAAATGTCAAAAAAGGGAGAATTTCTTTCATGTCCTAAGGGATCAAGAAAATGTCAAAAATGTTCTAAGGGAATTCAGATGTTAGGAAAATCTTAAAAAAATTGTTAATCTCATAGATAGAGTTGTTAATCTCACGTATGAGAGCTATTAATTCCATAGAAAAAGTTATTAACGGAATTTTTTTGACATCTAAATTTTTCTTGAAATTTTTTTAACATTTTTTTGGTCCCTTAGAACTTGAAATGAATTTTTCCTTTAGACCAACAAATTAGCGCATGTTCGGCATATTATTACTGTCTTTCTTGTTTGGGTAGTCAGATGCAAATAAAGTATAACAAATTTTAATTAATGATTACCAAATTATCTAATCACATTCCAATTACAACAATGTCTCAATAGGTACCTACTTTTTGTTATTAAACAATTGGAGATATTGAGATCTGATTCAGAAACACCCGCCACTGAGTCCTGCCAATTAATTAATTAATTAATAAGAAAAGTCTTAATCACTTACTAATAAACAATTAACTTTTGATGGTCCATCCCATGGTAGTTAACCAAGGTTGACCTTTCCCACGTGGCGGGTGCTCTCTGTATCTGGACTGTTTTAAAAAGTGCCTCTCAAAAGTAATCATTGAATATTGACATGATTCTACATTAAATATATATATCCAACATTATTTAAATTAAAGATATTCAAATGAAATCGCGTGGCATTCATTTTCTCGTCAGCTTTTTATACTCTCTCCGGTTTCCATTACAAGCCACTTTAAATTTTTTTATTTAATTTTTTTCCCAGATATAATATAAGTTACTTAAATAATAATAATAGGATACTTAATAAATTAGTTGAAATAGTTTATATTTTGAATTTGAGGTTCCGTTAGATTGAATTTCTTCTTTTATAAGAAAAAAATTACTTTGGTTTTAAACGTGGCACTTAGTTTATGGTAAATTTTAGTGCCAAATGTGAGTTTTTTTTTTTTTTTTCCGGTTTTATCTCTTATATTTATCATTTTTTCTATTTTTTAAACTTATAAACTTATATAATTAAATTTTATATAAAAGTATTTTAGAGAGATCAAATCATATGTGTTATAGTTAAATAGTTTATTTAACTTCTTTAATCTTTCTAAATTAGATAAATATGTCTTATATTAAAATTTATAGACGTATTTCATATTATATGTTGTTTATCAATTGCAAGACAACATTTAATAATAATTTTGCTATTTCACCGATAGAAAAATAATATTATTAGAGCCATTAAAGTATGGGTAGCAATAGACGAGGGAGAATTTGTTTAGGAGCATAATCTTTTTTAAAAGATAATTTATTGAGAAATAGATAAAAATATGAAAAGCCATATTTAAATATCAGTTATAGGGATAAAATTAATAAATAAGAACTAATTACTCTCCAAATAATTTATATTTTGGATTAAAGAATTCTTACAAAAGATTACTTATATTTTGGATTGTAAGAAGTATAATAAAATAGAAGGACCACATAGCTGCCAAAATAATGCATATCCAGGACTTCTTTGTGACTGGATTATTTTTTTGTTCTTTCTAAATTTACCCCTAATTAAATAGGATTATTATCTCTTGTAGTAATTTATTAAGGGTTAGGGGCAAAATCATTATACAGGGGAATTTTTGAAAATATTTTTAAAATATCATAAAATTCTGAACTACACATTTAAAAAGAGGCAGAAGCCTTAAAAAAACTCGGACTCTTCCCATCCCTAACGTATAATCTAATTAAGGAGTTAATATTAATTATAAATGTAAGATATCTTTAACATATTTATCAATTTTTTTTTTTTTTTTTCAAAAGTAAACACTTTTAATATTCCCTCAATAATAATTAAGTAAGAGATGGATGGACAGAATTAAGGAAGATGATTATGATTTTTTTTTTAAAAAAAAATCATATTAAGTAACTTAGCTTACATCCTTAATATACCCAAATAAATTAATTGCTTACATTGATCACCAGAGAAATATATTATTTAACAAGTAATTACGTATACTAATTTTTTTGGCCAAGAATTACATATGCTGATTACATGATGATACCTAATTAATTTGTCATACAACACTAAAACCAAATGCAATAGTAATTATATGACCTTGTATTGATTATTTTTTCATTAAAATATCTCTAATCAATTAGGTGGAAAGATTTTTTTTTTTTTTTTTCGCCGGAATTAGGTGGAAAGATAGTAGTTATACTAGGATGATGTCTCATTAATTTTAAGGGTGATTCTAGAAAAATAATATAAATGGATGACAAATTTAATAGGGTTGAATACCAATTTTGTCATGGAAGTATTGGTAAGGGGGCATTTAACACCCGGAAGTTTTTTTGGTATCATTTTTGTCCCGGAAGTTTAAAAACATAGTAATCTTGCCGATCGGTTGATCTTGACCGTTGGATCGTTGCTCTCTTTGTAAACTTTCAGGGAAAATTTGCACCTAAAAAGAAACTTCAAGGGCAAATTTACTCTTAAGAAAAACTTTTGGGACATATTTACTCATTTTTGTAAACTCCGAGGCAAAAATAATACCAAAAAACTTACGGGTGTTAAGTGCCCCCTTACCAATACTTCTGTGGCAAAAATGGTATTTAACCCAATTTAATATCACTAATTGAGGTGTCTTACATAAATTTACATATATTAATACCCTCAATAAAAAGTCATTAGTTAAAGAAGTTTTATCAATCAGTTAAGAAAATTTTTAGTAAGGAATATCAAGTGAAGATCTAACTGAGCCATATTCGACAATTGTTGGCTAAACTAGAATAGCTCCTTTAAAGGCATTTTTAGCATTCATATCGACTTGAACTTAATTTCATGCTGAAGCAGCTAAAACTTCTTTCAGCAAAACTAGTTATAAAAAAAAAAAGTAATACTCACTTTGGGTTATAACTCAGGGCACTTCAACTATATTGCGGGAAACAAAAAATGATGATTAAGTCATTTAAAATTTCCTTAAATATAATTTTTTTTCCACTTCCACCCTTTTTGAGAGATATGCTTAATTATATTGGGAATGTTATTTTACAGAAGGGGATATAATGGGTGAACAAAGTTGGGAAGTGGCCAATGAGAATTGATATAGTTGGCTAATACGTCGGCCTTCACCTCAAAAGGGAGGAGGTTAGACTGCTTTATATTTGGTCGATGTGAGGCTTCATCGTTGTGACGATCCGTAAGAAATATCTCTCAGAACGTTCTTTGAGTGAGAGATGCACGACCGCGGTAGTACCAATGTTTACCCCACCTAAACTTTTTTATATAAAAAAAAGTTAGAAAGTGAGTATCAATCACAGAGGCTAAATAAAAAAATAATAATTAAATTAGATGTGACTTATATTTTAGATGATACTTTTCTTCTAAAATTTCCCCATAATGTGGATCGGAGGGAGTCCAACTTTTAAACAGAACATGTAATTAAATTAAAACAAGCATGTTCTTATAAAGAAGCCACATATCTCATTTCTTTCAAAATTTAAAAAATAGATGGCTCCCCTTACTTATTTGAAAATAAAAAATAAGTCAAAAGTAAAAAACAATTTTTTGTGAAAAGTTCATCAAGCCCAAATTTCAGGAAAAATAATCCTCCTCATATGACGCCCATTTGAATTATTTGGTGTCGCTTCTATAAATACCCCCGAAAAAAAAAAAATTCCTAACGAAATACGATTTAAGACAGGTACAAAAAAAAATATTATATTTATTGAACAAAAAATAATTCTAATATTTAAGATTCGGGTCTTTCTCTGCAACGTGTAATTTGTCTCTAATCATACATAGTCCCGGTAATATTGCTGAATACTCCATAATGTAGGAGTAATATATTATTTAAATGAAAATGATAGATAAAAAAAATAAATGAAAATAATCCCATGGAACGAGGTCCACCCAAAGTGCACATGGCAACGTGGCAAGTAATCCGGCCCAGCGAACAGACGAAATGGGACGTGGGGGTCATTTCGCACTTTCCGGGTTCCAAAACAAACCGACAAAGGGTCCCCTGGGCCCCACCCACAACGGGCCAACATCCCTTGTGTCTGCGTTTTGCTCGACCATGGTAGTGAAAAGGGATTTTTTTGCCTACAAACGGAAGGAGAATGAAAAAGTATAAAACGTAAAATCGTAAAATAAAATTGGATTTTTATCTACATATGTATAGAAAAAAAATTCAAGAAAAACTAGGTATTCGCCATCATACACACATATATTGATCAATACAATATCAATCAAAATGCCCAACGTTATCATTAATCAAACCATATTTTTTATATGATTTTACATGATTAAATTGAGATTTTTAACGCATTTTCTGGGACATTATTGTATGATTAAGTACTAAGTTGAATTAAAAACATTTGTATTGAATTAAGTGTAATTAGGGGTAAAATGATCTTTATTTATTAATTACAGAAAAGGACCCAAATGTTTTTGAAATTTTAATTCTGCCCCAAAATAGTTTGAAAATTCTCACTCTAGTCCCTCTCCAGAACTTTTAAAACTTTCAATTAAGTCCCTTAGTAAACTCTGCGTTTTTTTGCAAAAGCAGAGCGTTTTTACGTTTAATCGCAGCGTTTTTACCTCTGGAACGTTTTTTCCAACATGAAACACGTTTTGTCTAAAAAAAACATAAAATCGACGTTTTTTGCGTTTAAAGCGCGATTTTGACTACCATGCGCCCGACCCCGACCCTTCTACCTTTTTTTCTTGTTATCTTTTATAATCTTTAAATTATGTTCGTACAATATCTTAAGGGTTACGATACCATTAATTCAGATAAACCTATAAGAGATGATGAGAAAAAGAGATAATGAGAGGACCCACTTCCTAGTGCCCATAATTTTTATTTTCGGTGGGTCCCACGGTCAACCCAATCCTCTACCCTCCGAGTCTGACCTTGATGGACCACTAACGATGTGCCACGTGTCATGACCCACGCACCGTCTTAAATTAAAGTTACTTTCCCGGATTGACCTTTTTTGGGATTGTGGTATTTATGATAACGTTATCTTTCTCTGATTGGATGATTTCTGCCACGTGGTTGTCCTTGTTGGATTTCCCTTTTTCTATACAACCTGCCGCCATTTTCGGATCGGGTCGACTTGTTTCCTCGTGTCGGAGGAAGATCCACGTATGCAACAGGGGGTAAGTTTGTGAACCAAATACGAGGATTTAAAGTCTAATCCTTCTATTCTACATAAATACCCAGAATTATTTTCAAGAAACTATAGGAACATAAAAAAAAATTACAGAACAATGTAGTATATTTTTTTTTTTAAAGACTCATGCAATATTCCAATTTTTTAATGCTACAAGTTAAGTTATTTTCAGTGTAAAAATGCATTTTAATCTTTATAAATATTAAAAATTCATTTTGAAAGAATGGACTTTTTTTTTTTAATGCTATTATTTGAACGGATGAAAATTACCTTAGACTGTAAACATGTATGGAAACTTCTTATCTTGTCTCCTTACATGCTTCCACATGTAAAACCTAGTTGATTTTTTTATTAGATTGATCAAGGAAGCTAAATAAATTATTTTAGAGTATTTATATTTATATTTTTTATACCAACCTAATTTATCTAATTTATAAATAGATATATAATCGAATGATACATAACATATGTTATTAGTAACTAACTTATTTAGTTTCATTATTTCTTTTAAAATAAGTTAACGAGTTCTTATACTATGGAGATGAGGTAGTATTGAATTACTACTTTTCCTCCTTTACACAAAATATTTTTCTCTCTAGTGATTTATATGAGTGTTACTTAATTAATTTGAGTAGATTAAGAAAATAAAATAAATTGATTAATTTATATAAATGTGACATGATCTTTACAAAATATTTGTATAATGTTAAATTATATACCAATTAAATTAAACGTGATATCATCATAATCATTTGAAGTGACCAATTTGGACATGCTAAAAAAGACCATTAGATAAGCCGGTGACACTGACAAGGATTGATTAAGTAATATGGAGTCTCCTAAAGAGAATTAAAGAAAGATCGAAACGAACTGAGATTAATGAGTTATATTTTTTTATTAATAATCTATTTAAAGATTTGGTTTTCAATAAAATGATTTATGTAATTAATCCCGTAATATAAGGCATTATTGTTATTGTTATAAGTTAAATGTATTAATTTGAAAAAAATATATATATCAGAAAATTGATTAATATTTTATATTAGGTAGTATTATTTTCCTTACCCATTAATGTCCAATTCAAAACATGTTTTCTTTTCGGCAAATCAAAATAAACTGGGGAGAAAAACGGAAGAAATTCCTCAGAACGATTCGGTTCGAGATCAAGTCTCAAACAGACCCGACCCATTCCAATTTACGGTTCGGGTCGGCGCTAAACAGACGACGTGGAGAGCCATGGTACACGCACTAGCTCCAAACTCTAGCGAGCCTTTTAACAGGCGTGGTAAACCCAGAACCAGACGATTGAGAGAAGAAGACGAAGACCTCAAGTTCCACGGGGAAGATGAAGTGGAATGAAAAGATACCCACAGTACAAAGAGAATATTACATACAGTTCGGATAGAAAAGAAGGGGCATTCTCATTTTCAAATATAGAAAAAGAAGAGAGGGGAAAAAAAAAAAAAAGAGGAAGAAGAAGAAGGAGAGCAATAAAAGAAAAAAGCATTAAAAATTGTTTTATTTTTGGGAGAAGAAGGTTTGGGAAGAGTGGAGAGTATTTGGTGCGTCAGATTGTGAAGCCAAGAAAGCTTAGTGGCCGTTGTTAGTTTTCTCTCCATGATGTTGATGGCTCCCTACTTAGTTTTGTTCACTTAATGGAAAAGCTCCTGTGAGTGGTGGTTCAAAGAATCACAACACCAAACAGGTGTGCATTTTGTTTTTTCTTTTTTCACGTTTCTTCTCTTGAAATTTCATACTTCTCTGAGTGGTTGGATTTCCGTGTGGCCCTTTTTGGATTTCATTGGATGAGTGTAACGAACTTCTGAATTTTATATTCAGCTCTAGTGCTGAAGTATGAACACTAGAAACCCGAAAGAATAAAATAAAAATAGTGATGCTGATAAGCGGTTGTTTTTATCGTATCTTGCTCTGACTGGTGACTCCGATTTCTTCATCATCTGGATCCCATTATGGGAGTTCTTGCTGTAGTTAATGGAATGGTTGTATTTTTGTTCATTCTAGCTGAAGTTTTCTTATACTGAATTTTCATCCTGGTTTTTGGTTCAACTACAGATAGCCTTCTTAGAGCATCTTTTTTCAGTTGCAGTCACAGTAGTTCCCAAGATTTCTGTTGAATACATCTAGTTGCTTCGCTTGATTGGCTGTCTACTCATTCAAAAGTAGATATTAACGAAGGAAGAAATTTATCTTAACTATCGGGTGGATAAAATTCAGAGTACAGTCATGCCTGTGACATTATTATGGGTTGTCTCTCCTAGCTTAGAGGTCTCCAATTGCTCTGGATTCCTTGATTCTTTCCGAGATGCGAAGCTGTTAGATTCTTCCAAGTTTATCCCACGGGATTCAAGTTCGATCAGAGCGAAGAAGGATAAGAAGAGGAGGTGGAGACGTTGCTCTTTGAGTACAAATTTGAAGTATTCATGCGTTGGCCATACTGGCCTAGAGAGTGCTAGTAATTTACCTTTGCTATCAAACGTGCTGGCAAACCCGGCTGGAGAAATGGCTGTTACATCTGAGCAGAAGGTCTATGAGGTGGTGCTTAAGCAGGCTTCCTTGGTTAAGAGGAAGCTAAGTCCTGTTGGGGACATTGATGTGAAACCAGATATTCCTCTACCGGGGAATTTGGGCTTATTGACCGAAGCTTATGATCGTTGTGGAGAAGTTTGTGCTGAATATGCCAAAACATTTTACTTGGGTTAGCTTTCTCTTATCTTTCCTTCAAGTTGAGGAATTTTACTTGTAGATTTATTTGGGTTTGAATCATGGTTGGAATTAGATTCAAATCGGTTGTTTTGGTCTTCCAGGAACTCAGTTAATGACCCCTGAAAGGAGAAGAGCTATTTGGGCCATATATGGTGAGTGATATTGACCAATAGTTGAATAATTCTCATTCTTTTCAGTCCATTTCATTTTGACAAGAAATTGAGACCTCACTGGTCCATGAAATGCATATAAGTATATTTGAATGACATGGATGTGCTTTTTTTACATGATAACTTAAATTGATCCCTCAACATTGATAGAGCCATGTATTTTTAAAGTGGGAAGTGTAAGTTAATGAAGTGGTTACACTTATTGCCATTGGTTCATAAGTGAGAGTTTTTTGCTTTGTCTTGCCATGTTTGTCTGTTACTCATGCAAGTTTTATGCTGTACCAAAAATGGTCAAGCCGATCTTTTATATTGTTTCCTGTATTTACAGTGTGGTGTAGGAGAACAGATGAACTTGTTGATGGCCCTAATGCTTCGCATATAACTCCCACTGCTTTGGATCGGTGGGAGTCAAGGTTGGAAGATCTTTTCCAAGGTCGTCCATTTGATATGCTTGATGCTGCTCTAGCAGATACGGTTGCCAAATTCCCTGTTGATATTCAGGTAGGGATCGATTTCAGAAGTTGGATGAAGACTAAGTGAGATCATAGTTGGGATTGCAATAATATGGAACAATAGTAATTTTGAAATTATGAGGTCTATCATCTTGCTTTTTTGTATTTAAGTTCAACTAGGAGTAAAATAAAGACCTTTCAGCTGTATCATCCTAGTGGCTCTCTGGTAATACACCACAATCCTATGATACTGTTGTCCTCAATTCGAAATTTCTCTTCATTTAATAATTCTAGATTTCTATATTAGAGATTAAACATCAGTCTCTTCAGTAGATTTCTCTGACATTGCTTGGATTTACATTTTATTATGGTTTGCAGAAGGAAAATCTGCAATTAGCAATACTTTACATTTTCTTGTAATTGTCTTCCATGGAATTCCACACTCCCCCCCCCCAAAAAAAAAAAGCAAAAAAGAAAAACTGACCTACTCAAATCTGAATTTCAGTTCATGATTCAAAATTTAGGTCTAATTTTTTGCATCCTTAATGTGAGAGAATTCAATTTGCCTAAAAAATTCTGAGAGAATTCAAATCTGAATCTCTTTTGCACTTGTTTATGCAGCCATTTAAAGATATGATCGAAGGAATGAGAATGGACCTTAGGAAGTCCAGATACAAAAACTTCGATGAACTTTATCTGTACTGTTATTATGTTGCTGGGACAGTTGGTTTGATGAGTGTTCCAGTCATGGGGATTTCACGAGATTCACAAGCCACAACAGAGAGTGTATATAATGCTGCCTTGGGCCTAGGAATTGCAAACCAGCTAACCAACATACTCAGAGATGTTGGAGAGGAGTAAGTTCAAAGTTTTTATATGTTTACTTCTTTTTTAAGTTCTTATAAGCATTGTTGTGTAAATCTATTTCTAGACCATAAAGTGTTCCCCCATGAGACCATTTGTGGTATTGCCACTGAATCAAAATTACATAAGTATGATTTACATATCTCCTTAGCAAGTCCTACAATATGGGTTTTGAATTCTTGCAACAGAATAAGATGTAAATAGGCAGTCCTTTTTGATATAGGGCGCGGATTTTGTGTACTGTAAGATACCTAGTTTCTTTAAAATGATCTAAACTTTCTAGTTGATATATTGCTATAGATTCAAGATTTCTTTGTTTTCTGCTCCATAAACTTCTTTTTAATCTTACTGTTCTCATCAAAAGAGGGGAAAAGGACTGATATTTGGGATTCTGTATTCAAAAGTTCATACTTAGCTTTTCCAAAATATTTTTTCTAGAATGTCCTGCACTTCTTATTAATCTTACTGTTCTCATCAAAAAGTTGATTTTTTTCAACAGTGCCAGGAGAGGAAGAATATATCTACCACAGGATGAGTTGGCTCAGGCAGGGCTTTCAGATGATGACATATTTGCAGGGAAGGTGACAGACAAATGGAGAAACTTCATGAAGAGCCAAATTAAAAGAGCAAGGATGTTTTTTGTTGAGGCTGAGAAGGGAGTCACAGAGCTTAATGAAGCTAGCAGATGGCCGGTAAGACTCCAAAAAAGCTTATATCATTATGGAATATCTTATATCTGTGCGTTCATTATGATAAGTACAAAAAATATCATTTACCTCAAAAGCTAGCATGTGCACAATGAGTGTTTTAGGTCAATCCATGTTCAGCGTCGACTGATTGTCTTTTCTGTTTATTTTTAATTGTAATAAGATATAGATGAAACTGTACAGTCAGTATCAAGTTATTTGGATGTGCCTGTAAAAAAGTTCTTTTACGCGACCAGAAGTTCTCACAACTTTTATTAGTGGTTGCATCATATTACATCTCATCTAGCCTCACCTAAATTTAGATAAAGTCACTTTTCAATTATGAGAGATGTAAGTGGTGCAAGTAGCTTTTCTTACCTGTAGTTTTAGGTGTCAAATATACAAATTGATGACACAGTGCAAATTTTGGTTAATTGAATTTCTTTCAGATATGTCATTATCTCAACCATGACATGTCAATTGGTATGATTCAATTCAATGGAGGGGCACAATTTTTCAAGCCTTCCCTTTTCTTCTACGAGCTTGTTGGCCATTTATTTGTTAGGTTTTCCCTTTGACTTGTGTGCGGTAGTGTCAGCAACCTTTAGCCAACTAGGTAAATTTTAATACACAGAAACTGAATCATAATTAGACATAAAAAACATTTCAAAATTACAAATTAGCAAAAAGAGTGCATAAATTTACCAATCCCAGTTGGGTTAAATAGAAGAGACTCAAATACCTTCTAAACATGATTTGAGTGGGTTCACCGAATTCAGTCACTCTTTTGTAAACCCCCCCCCCCAAAAAAAAAAAAAAAAAAAAAAAAAAACCCGGTGTGTTCAAGGGTGGGCCTTAGAGCAACAGTAAAAGCTGCTGCCATGTCGCATAAAGGCCACAGGTTTAAATCCCGAAAACATTTGCACGTCTGTCTCTCTCCAGACCCCACCTAATAAGAGCTTTGTGCGCTAGGCCACTCTATCTCTCTGTGTCTGTGCTTGCAAGATGGTATTGGGTCTGGTTCACTTACGTTACCTGTATTTCCTTCTCAATGCACGGAATCCAGGTCTAGCTAGCATTGTTTAGAATGTCTTCAACTCAAATGCTGATTTGGTGGATATGAATGAGGATGTTGGTTATATGTGTCTGCGTGTGTAACCTATTGATTAGCGTTTCAAGTTGTGAAAGTAAAAGGGTGTTACTGGGTGTTGCAGGTATGGGCTTCATTGCTATTGTATCGCCAGATATTAGATGAGATTGAAGCTAATGATTATGACAATTTCACGAAGAGGGCATATGTAAGCAAAGTCAAGAAATTATTTTTTCTTCCGACTGCTTATGCAAGATCTATGATGCCTCCTTCTTCAGGAAAGTTATCTCCTCCGATCAAGACATAGAGATCCTACTTCACACAGTTCTGTACAAAACTGGACTGAGAATTAGAATATGGATGGGGAAAAATATTCATACTCTGTATATGATAATGTATCAACATCTTGTAATTCATTATTCTCATTTTGTAGCTAATAATAGTTTGTAAGGTTTTACTATTGCCCTTTTTCAACCTTTTCTTTTGATTGGAGATAAATCTGATGGCTCATAGTGGTTGGATCATATGTGAGTAATTAAATACTGCTCCAGGCCTTAATAAAAAGCTACTTAGCTAATTTGAGCATTTTTTAAAAATTAAATAAAATAATCATAGCATTTTTTTTGCCAACAAATTAATTATAACGTGTGTGTATCTCTAAAATAACCTTATATGATGTCATATGATGTTAGATTATATATCAATTTATAAGTTGGGTTACGACATTTGAGAAAAATAATAAATAATAGATAAAATGGATAAAAGTTTTATATTTAAGATCAAGATCAACCTCTTATTTAACCCGTGAACAAGTATCTTTTCAAACATTTTGTATGCAAAACATTATACTATAAGGGCTTTTCCTCTCTTAGAGTGAGTTTAAATATGGATTATTTGATGTTTTATTCAATTAGAAACGGTGAGTCAAGAAGAAGTTGATGAAGAAGCTTATGCCACTAGGAAGCTTGGAATTGGAAGTCACAAATTCTTTTTCAAAGGATCAAATGTTTTTTTTTGATCTACAAAGGATCAAATGTTAAATGTTAAGAACACATTACATAGGTTTGAGCCTGTGATTTCTCCCTCAAAGGGTGAGGTGGTGCCTATGGGCAGATCCAGGAAAATTATTTAAGGGGGTACCGTGGCGAGAGAGGTGCTCCCAATTTTTTTTTAAAAGGAAAGTTTTAAATACATTAAAAAACAAAAGAATATAAACAAGAAAAGAAAATATTCATGAAATCAAGTGAATCTTGATGATGTAATAAGAGAGACGGTTATTTTACAAACTCCGTCATGTAAAAGCAAGACTAAGTCTTTTGTTAGAAATGCGATTACATAAATTGCAATGAAAGGTGAGCACTCAATAAGTTCAAGTACATATATTTTAATAACAAAAGTATATTACAATAAAAATAATTACAATGTCATCCTTCTAGGCCTTATTTTTTTGAAATTCCATTATAATTGTCTTATTATCAATACTATCAAATACATCTTTAACAAAATTTTTTTGGATGAGACAAATTTAAGGGGAGGCACTAAATACATCTTTAAAAAAACTTTAACCAAGTGACAAATTCAAAGAATCTATAACCTAGATCCGCCTATGGTGGTGCCAATTGAGCTATAGCTCATTGGCAGTGTCCCACATAAATGAAATGAACACTTGTAATACTTGGAAGTTCCATCAAGGTTATACTTGATCATAATGCTAATTTGGAATATACACTCTAAAACCATAATCTCAATATGGTTAATAAGAAGTCTTATGTAATATCCCTTTAACCACCAGGACTTGATGGAGTCACATCTGATGAGTAACCCTAAAATCTCATTACATACAGAGAAAGAAAAACCTACAGACAAAAACATTGAGTTTTCAAGAGCCATAGAAGCCCCAGTCCACTATAAATGAAGCAAAGGGCTAAGATTTGTTATAAATCCTAAATTGTGTTTCTCATATTCCAGCAAACCTGTCTTATACCAACAAAATGCCAAAATGAGATAAGGTAGATCAACAATGGCTTCCCAAGCGTCTTCATACCATTTTGGTAAGATGCCGATATTGAAGCTTTTTGAACAAAAGGCTAGTAGTCTGCAGAATCATGCTAACACCATTTTTGAACCCAAATTGATTTATTTTAGTTGAAAAGGTCAATTTTAACTTGACAAACACACCCTAGTTACACTTTGGTACTTGAAAGTGAATTTTTTGGGTTGCTTGGGGTCGGCCTGTATCTAACATATTTTTAATGAAAACTTTTAGGGAAAATCATACCAATGTCCCAATTAAAAAAATAATATCAGAAAAGTCTCATAGCTTGTCAATAAAAAACAAAGGAGAATTATTGACAAGTGAATGAGCTATACCGTTGATAAGTTACGAGACTTTCCTGATATTAATATTTTTAATTTGGACCTTGTTATCATTTTCTCACACTTTTATGAGGACTATATATATGAAATTTATGTGGTGTTTTTTTTTTTTTTGATATATAAATTTTAGGAAAGGGGTTGGGCTCACCCACAATCCAAGGCCAAGAAAGCGCTTGGAGCCGTCCACTCACGAGAATCGGGCCAGAGAGTACACATACCTCCACCTTCGCCCAGCGTTACCATTGCTTTGTAGACCCCTAGGATGCCTCTCCCAACGCCTTGACTAACTCCAGGATCAAACCCCCTCCTTTTAGGTGAGGAAGTTCGATTCCTTCGCTAATTGAACCCAAAAATGAGGGGTATTTATGTGGTGTGTTAAGAACTGTTGAGCTCCCAAAATTTAGTTCCACACCGGGACCCAAGAGTTAATAGCCCAGAAAAACCCATTAAGCTAATTGGGTTTATGAGTTGGGCTATCAAATTAGGCCCAAAGCCCAATACTATAAAATGGGAATGTAGGCCAATCCGATGCAACTACATTAGCCCACCATGAGCTGTGATGAAATGGGTTGGGCCAGACTATATTTGACATTTTTCTTATCAGTTTTTTGATTTTATCAACCCAACTCCTTTATGGGTTATATGGGTTGAACTGCATAACTCTTTATAATTAATTCTTAAATTAAAAAAATTGTAAGAATTAAAATTATTATCATTTATCAAATTCTTATTTGACTTGTAACCAAGATTTGAATCATTGTTATATTTTTTGTTGTGTGTGAAGTTACTGTTATATTATAATTGCTTTATAGTTAACACCACTTCCAAACTTTAATGTAAGATCTCGTTTGTAATGCAAATTGAACTATAAATGATGATCTTATATTAAAAACAGCAGGTGGTAGTAATTTCTGTAATATGTTACTCTCTCTCATCTTTAATATAAGACATATTTACATAATTTGATTATATTAAGGAAGTTAGTTGTCTTTGGTTAATATGAAATGTATTGTAAAGATACTATAGTCATCTTCATTAATTCCTTTATATATATAAAATATGTATAATATTTAGGATCAAAATTAACTTCCCAAATATGTCTTATATTAAGGACTGAAGAGAGAAGTAAATAGTAATTACTTTATTTTTTTGATGATAAATCCCCCAAAACTTGATAATGAGTTTAGTCGTCAAAAAATTACAAAATTTCGAAAATTTATGAACAAATATAAATATTTAAATGTAATTGTATTTAATATAGCAGAATTAATTTTCAATATGGACCAGATTGGTATGGTAGGTACGTAGTTCGGTGATGCCATAAAATGGAATACAAGCATGTGGTTCTATTGTCACTGTAAGATTTATGTGGAGGATGACCCGAGTGATTTTGACAGAAACAGGAAAGGAACCTCTCTATTTTTTTTTCATAGTGTTGGTCACTGTTCGATTAATTCGAACGGTTAAGATTTAACATTATAAAAAAAGTAAAAATATATATAAAGTACTTTAATAAATATATGAATACATGAACTATTTAAATAAAATTTTAATGACTTATATATATATATATATTGTTATTTAACATTATAATAGAATTTTTATAGGATATTGAAATTTAAACATTCAGAGTTAATCCAACGGTTAAAATAAGAAAGTTGAGGAAAATGGACAATAAGGGAAAATAGAGAGCCCCACCGAACTTTGTGCTTTCTATATATTTTTTAATGTTTTATTGTGATAATTTTTTTTTAAAAAATTAAGAGATAAGGTTAATTATGTATTTAGATGTAATTTATTATGAGTGAATATGTTTGACCATTGTGATTCTTATTGTCACAAATGAATTTTTATTAGTTACCTACTTTGTTGCATTTAATTATATTAGGGGGTAGCTTTTGCTAGCGTAAGAGATATGGTCTTACGAACCAAGCCTCAATACATTGCAACTCTTGTCATGGAAGTGAGATCAGTCAATTATGGTACCAAATTTTTCGAACCTTCAAATATTTGTTGAATGTATAACACCCCCATAATTAAAGGTTTCGAATGGTCAAGTACGGACTTTTTCTGTTGTCACTACAACAAACCACAGAAGTATCAACCCAAATTGAAATGACTTCACAACTCCCTCAAAAATAGGTAACCACATGCTTACAATAATAGGGTTAAGGAGCAATAATATACATAGGCTTTTCTCCGGAAAGCGCAAAGATCATCACGAGCTTTTCGGACCAAAAATACACACGTGGTTACGTTTTGGGAGCAAAAGTGTCACGCGGTCGTTAGTTAAGCGTTAACTTGGATGGAACGACGCGTGGACTAATTTGGACCGACAAAGCCGATTTGAACGCGTGACGTGGACGCGATGGAAAGTAAATAAAAAAAAATTAAAGTACCCGGCCCATGGCAAATCGGCGACCACCGCGAGATCTTAGAAGAACCGCACGCCGCCGGGTCGGGTACTTTAGTTTATTTATTTACTTTCTATCAGCGTCTAAATCAGCGCCACGTCAGCGTTCCATCTAAGTTTGTCAATTAACGGCCCGTGGCATTTTTGCTCCCAAAACGTAACCATGTGTGTATTTTTGATCCAGAAAAAAGCTCATAGTACTGGACACTCCTGAGAAAAAACCTTATCTATATTATTGCTCGTTAACCCACAATAATATAATAAAAAATCAGCACACTCAAGCTCAACACATAGAAAGAAAAGCTGAGATTGTTATCTTCAACAGGGTCCATGGTCTGCGTACTTGGCTGCGTAGTACGATGATTGCCCTCGATACTGCTCAGTCCACATACATGCATTTGTTCAAAACGTACCAATTCACGGATATTTCACTAGAATCGTGAGAGAGATAAATTGAGCGTATATATATTGAGCACACATATGTGTGTTATGATCTGTTAGAACGTCAGACAAACCGTATGAATATTTATGGGGTCTGTTTCCCCCCTTTTTTTTATCGAGCTTTTTAACAGAAAATATATAAATGTACTCCTCCCGGCCCTTAATATAGGGCATAGTTAACTTTTTTGTTGTTGAAGAGATTAAGGAAATCAAATAACTTAGTTAATCATAATATATATTGTGTATTATTTAATTATATATCAGTTTATAAATTAAACAAATTAATTTAATACAAAAAGGATAAATATCATACTTTAAAGTAATTTATTTAGCTTCTTTAATATCTCTAAAAAAAGTTAACTACGTCTTATATTAAAAAACAGTGGAGTAATAAATAAATGCACTTCAATTCACAGTCTCACACCATCTCTATAGACATAAAATTTTAAAATATCATATTGGCTTTTATAGGTTATACATATATAGGAAAAATTGCTAAAAAAAATCCCCCATCACAAAATTTATTTTCTAATAGTACTTAAAAACCCTGGTCTTTGAGTAAGTGCAAAAACTCTAAGTTGTGTCCAAAATATCTTCAATTAAGTGAAACTGTCTTTCTTTTTATACATAGTTTAAGATAAACTGCACATGGCTAAAAAAGTGTTATACATACGGGATGAAAATAGGTTACACTCAGGTCCTTAAACAAATGTAATTATATAGTGCACACAACTTTTCAGCAATTTTTCCGTGTGTGTGTGTAATGTGATTGATTAATTAGGGTTTGTATGTCATCTTCAATTAAGATCAGCAATGAACTGTGATTGATTAATTAGGATCTGTATATAATTATATGTGTGCGGACATGAAATAGAGAGTTTGTCCTGCAAGAAAACTTTTCATATAATTAAGGACAAAGTACGATAAAAATGGGATTGATCGGAGACATTCCCGGAAAGAAAACTAGTTAATTAATTTTAAAAAAAAGACTTTGACATATCAGGCCAGGAAAAAAAAACAGAGAAAGTTACTGAAAAATACTTCCATTGCAAAATTTATTGCTCAAAGTTATCTAAAGATTCATGTGTTTTGAGCAGGTGCAACTCTTCTTCAACTACTACTGTTTGAAACATATCTTCAATTATGTGCGAATGTCTTTCATTTTGCACATAATCAAAAACAGATTACGCATAATTAAAGAAGAGTTGTATTCATTGAAGATATGTTGCATTTGGGTCCTTAAACAAATTTTAGGTATATTTGGATAATAAATTTTGCAATGAAAGGTTTTTCTGCAATTTTCGCAAAAAATATAGTACTTTGATAAATTTTCATTCGTGACAGTTTCCATCGCTGCACGTAACTCGTCTTCGTCACTAATAATTAGGGTTTAGAATTCCAAATAAGAGAAAAACAGTAAAATGGCTACAAAATATATATTTCGTTAAGTTTTTTTTTTTTTTTTTTTTGGGGGTCGAAATATATTTCGTCAATTTTTATGAAATTTTCAGGAGGGTTACCAAAGTTTACTTCAAGAAAAGGAATATAGAAACATTATTATCTTCCCGTTTACTTCAAGAAAGAGGGAAACAACCAAAGTTTACTTAATTATTTAAACCGGGGATTCATATATGTAATTAGTTGCATAGTTTTTATTAATTTTTTTTTATATATTCACAAAAAATATTATGCAGAAATATTATTTACGTGAGGAAAATCACTTTTTAAATGGATTTATTTGAAATAAATTTATTGTAATGTTAATTAGAAACGAAACTCGTAACGATTGTCCTAAAAGACAAGAGCTCCTCCCATTCATAATCTTGGTTCATTCTTATATATATAATTCTGAAGCAAGTTATATATATTATTATAATAATACACGTGCGCGCACATATATATATATATACACACACACATTTATTAACTATTAATACCATGTGGTTCATTTTCTAAATTTCTTAGCGCCTATTATAAATACAGAAATTGAGATTACAAGGCGATCAAATCTTGACCTTTCCCTTGCGAGAAACTTTATGTTATACAAGATTAAAAGGTCATTAGCCTATAGGAACTAATATAGTTGTGCCAAAAAATAAGACAAAAAAATGTGTTTTTTTTTTTGACAAAAATTAATTATAAAGGAAAGGGGAAAAAATTCACAACATTGATTATATTGGTTTCCTACAAAATTTTTAACTTTGTCAAATTAAATTTTTATTTGTTAATTAAAAATGAAAATGAAGATGCAGTAGTGTTTTGGTGGTTATATAAATTTGGAAAGAAACAAAAAAAAGGGAAGGCGTCCATGCATGTTACTCTCCATTTTGTTAGGCCTTACCATTAATTGACACCCATCTATCTTGCTTTTGACAAAGCATTTTATATTAAAAATAAAGGATAATATATTATATTTGTTACATAACTTATAAAATTAATTGAATATCCCATATTATTTATGGTTATATGATGGGCCAGCATGAAGCATTTTATACACATTTCCACATTTTTTGGGGGCAAATGATTATGTGAGACAATATTTAGTAGTTAAATGATAAAATTTAAAAATAAAACGCATTTTTTTCGCCCAAGACAAAATAGAACACATGACTATATGTGATTAAAGAAGTTAAAGTAATTAGATATAGGAAACTTGACCTAAATTATTCTCCTTTTAATTTCTAACATACTCAAATATAACTAAAATGTTTTAATATGAATATATATATATATATATATATATATATTAAAAACGTGTGAATTATTATCGGACGTCGCCGAAGGGACATTTGTGAATTATTATCTCTTCCAACACAGCCATATAGTATAATAACCAAATCATCATGAAAGCTATTTTCTTTCAATGCATGCCCTCCAGAAAATAAACAAGCAGGTAAGCAGTTGTTTTCAATAAAGGCGTGAAGTGACTTGCTACTTTGTTTTCAACGGATAATAATATCACTATAATTGCTGCTGTTAGAGGATTGACTTTTCAAAATTGGTTAAATATCCTATATTATTTCTGGTTAAATGATGTGCCAGCATGAAGCATTATATATATCTCCACATTTTTTTGGGCAAATGATTATGTGGGAGAATATTTAGTAGTTGTTCTACTTACGATTAATTATAAAGCTAACTCTTTTATAGTGTAATTTTGCACCATAAAAGTGTTCCATAATTGTGAATTTGGAAGTATAATTTTGATCAAATTCTTATTTTGAGATTCAATATATTAATATAAAATCTTTAGGGTTATCATCCATAAGCTATAAATATGACTAATTGTTTTCCTGAAACATACCGGCCGCCGGTTGATATTTAGCGGTGTGAGGAAGTTGATGTATTACAAAATTTGTTTGAAAGCATTATTCTTTAGATAATTACGATTTTGTTTCAGTATAAGAGTAAAAATGACTAATATAATTTCTTTCAAAATATATATTATATAAAAAATAGTGATACCAACAAAAAAAAAATTTAACAATACTATTTTTGGAAAGAAAATGTTTTAAAAAATTAGAAGAATTAATTTTGTAAAACAGTTGTCAGTAATGACACATTACATAAAAGAAATTGACATAAAAAATATTAAATTATAAGATTATCAGCATAAAATATAAATTTTATCAGAAGTCATATCAATCATAAATGATAAACAATATGACTTCTCTTGAATATGCATTGTTTATTATTTTAATTTTTTTTTTCACAACTTTTGGTATATACTTTTTAATTTGATCGATGCTATATATCCCCTATATCAAGTTCCCTAATTGTGTATCTTTTTATTTTTATTTTATATAGGTTTATAGTTAAATGGTAAAATTTCAAAAATAGAACACATGGCCACATGTAACTAAAGAAGTTAACATATTAGATATAAAAAACTTGACCTAAATTATTTTCCTTTTAATTTCTAAATACTCAAATATAACTAAAATTTTTTAATATGAAAATATTTAAAAAAACGTGTGAATTATTATCTCTTCCAACATAGACATAGACATATATAGTATAATAACCTAATCATCAATGGAAGCTATTTTGAGTATTTTCTTTCAATGCATGCCCCCCAGAACATAAACAAGCAGGCAAGGAGTTGTTTTCAATAAAGGCGTGAAGTGATTTGCCACACTGTTTTCAACGGATAATAATATCACCATAAATCTCTGACGTATAGAAAAATTTCTGACTGCACCCAAGGCTAAACTGAAATTAAAATTTTTGGGTAAAAATACAATTGTACCCCTACTTTACAAGTCAAATATAATTACTTACAAGATAAATAAGTGAAGTTACAAGATCATTTCGTTCATGTATGAGAATGATGAGTATTTCATAAGAATACATGCTATTTATAAGATACATATAGGAATTTACAAGTCAAATAAGTGTATTTACAAGACACATTGAGAATTTACAAGACTGTTTAGTCATGTACAAGACAAGGGCATAAATGTCTTTTCAGCCAAAAAAACTTAAATTCAATTTAGCCCTAGGTGTGTAGAGAAGTTTCAAAAAATTTTGGGGACTGTTTGAGAATAATTTTTTACGGAGAGGTGCAATGAAATTTTCCATTTTAACTATGTGCATTTTCAATCCCAGGATAAAGTTTTGTCCCATTAATTATATATAAGTTCTAAAACAAGCTTTATTATTCATTAACTATTAATAACATATGTTACATTTTTTAAATTTCTTAGCACCTAGTATAGACACAGAAATTGAAATTACAAGGCGATCAAACCTTGAACTTTTGCTTACGAAGAACTTTATGTCATACTAGGCTACAAGGTCATTAGCCTATGAAAACTACTCCAGTTGTGCAAAAACATAAGATAATAAGATATGTGCTTTTTGAAAAAAAAATTAATTAAAAAGGAAATGAGAAAAAAATCAGAACATTGATTATATTAGTTTCCTACAAAATTGTTAACTTTGTCAAATTAAATTTTTATTTGTTAATTAAAAATGAAAATGAAGATGTGTGTTTTGGTGGGTATATAAATTTGGAAAGAAAAAAAAAAAAAGGGAAGGCGTCCATGCATGTTACTCTCCATTCCTTTCCCCATTTTGTTAGGTCTTACCGGTAGTTGGCACCCATCTATCTTGCTTTTGAATAAGCATTTTATATTAAAAATAAAGGATAACACATTATATTTGTTACGTAACTTATATATATATATATATATATATATATATTTTAATTTGATCGATACTTACATCTATTATATCCATTATATAAAGTTCTATATCATATATATTTTTTTAAATGTAGGTTTAGAGTTAACTGATAACATTTAAAAAATAGAACGATTTTTTTGCCCAAGCAAAAATAGAACACATGGCTACATGTGATTAAAGAAGTTAACAAATTAGATATAAGAAACTTGACCTAAATTATTTTCCTTTGAATTTCTCTAACATAGGAAACTATAACTAAAATGTTTTAATATGAAATTATTATTATTTTTAAAAAACGTGTGAATTATTATCGGACGTCCCCGAAGCTAATCATCATGAAAGCTATTTTCTTTCAATGCATGCCCTCCAGAAAATAAACAAGCAGGTAAGCAGTTGTTTTCAATAAAGGCGTGATGTGACTTGCTACTTTGTTTTCTCAACGGATAATAATATCACTATAAATCTCAACATACAGAAAAATAGCTGCTGTTAGAGGATTGACTTTTCAAAATTGGTTAAAAAATCACAAAAACAAAAAAAAAATTGTGAAAATAAAATGAATAGAAATAGTTTTAACTAGGGAAAATTTCACTACAACCGTTTATAGCAAATTATTTTAAAACAGCTTTTAAAACTTTTCTGAAACTTCACTGCACCTCCTAAGGCTAAAATAAAAATAAAATTTTTAGTTAGAAAGACAATTGTATGTGCCTCTACTTTACAAGTCAAATATCTTACTTACAAGATAAATAAGTGAAGTTACAAGATCATTTCATCCATGTCCAAGACAATGAGCATATTCACAAGAATACTTGCTATTTACAAGATACATGTGGGAATTTACAAGTCAAATATGTGTATTTACAAGACATGTGGGAATTTACAAGTCTGTCTTAGTCATGTACAAGACAAGGGTATAAATGTCTTTTCAGCCAAAAAACTTAATTTCAATTTCGCCCTAGGGATGTAGTGAAATTTTGGAAAATTTTGAGGACTGTTTGAGAATAATTTGCTATAGAGGATGCAATGAAATTTTCCATTTTAACTATGTGCATTTACATATTGATTATCGAAGCGAAAATATATCTTCTGGCCCCGGTCACAATTATAAGAACACTTTTAAAGTTCAAATTACACTATAAAAGTGTTATAATTAGGGTGGGAGGGAGTAATATTTGTTGGAGTATATTTTAAATTATTGTTTACAAAGATTATTAATATATGTATAAAGAGATTTAAGTAATAATAAACTTATTTAAAATTTTTGTATAGTTCATGAAGGCCACTTTGGTTGGTTTTCAATTAATGCCCATCTAAAATCATTTTCTATCAAATTATTGCTTCACAATCACATTAATTGTTTCACAGATTGCTTCTCGGATGTTGGTGAAAAGTTTTCAAAATTAATGCACTGAATATTTAGTTATATACTTATATATACATATAATAACAATGTTATTTCAAAAAAATAAAATAAAATGGAACTATTAATTGTGCTAGAGAATATTTTAAACTGAATCTATTATTTCTTTTGTTGCAAAAAATTTCTTTATATAAGTGACGACATTAATTGATAGGCGAATCATATTTCCCATTTTTTTATTGATTCTTTTAAATAAAGAATTAAGGAATCATAAATATAAGAGCTAATTAAGAGATTTATGTTATTGTTTAAGTATATGACCCCAATATGCTTTGTGTTTCAAATTTACCCCTGTATATAACCCATAAATATTAAAAAGTCTACACAATAAGAAATTAGGAAAAATTACATATTTTTATGAAAAATTTAATGATATAAATTACTATAATTAGATTGTTCCTGTATGGGACTGCATAGTAATTATTCCTTATTAATTACTACAACTTTGAATGTAAGAAATGTCTCATGTGCTTGTGATAAATGCATATGATTTAATAATTAATGAAGGGGTTAAATGACCTCTAGGAAGAGGTTTCTTGGCTTAAATGAAATGATTATTGGCAAATGACCTTTGGGAAAATGATTCTTGACTAAAATGAGATGACCATTGGCAAATAACTTTTGGGAAGAGGTTTCTTGACTAAAATGAAATGACCCTTGGCAAATGCTTTTTGGGAAGAGGTTTCTCATTGTTTCATAGGAGCATATCCATGAGATGAAAGGAGTTATGTCTTTTGGATATAGTATATAAATGATAGAAGGATAAAAACTTGTCCATTCATTCTCTGACTATTAGAGATGTCTCAAGTTTTCCATTAAGGATAGAGAGCATATTAAGAAGAGTAAAGAGAATGATAAAAGGTTTCAATTATCATACTACAAGTCACACGTTGCAAAGTATTGATTCTGTATTCTGGATAAAGGTAAGCATATCTTGCATTTAAACTATTGAATGTGAAAACATGATTTCCTAAGATCCTTAAGAATTGTGTTCTTGCATGAAAACCCTGAGATAGAGAACACAAATTGAAGTTTTACATGTGATATTAGAGCTTGTGTTTAGGAATTCATGTTTTCCATGTACGATTATGAATAGATTCTTGACTTTGAAAGCGCGTACACATTTATTTGGTATATGTGTTTTGATTATTTCTACGTTGGAATGTTAATATTATTGGTATATGCCAATGGACAACGAGTTGTTGGTTTGATCTATTGGCGGTGGAATTAGATAAAGTTAATTCATACAGTTAGTGTCTAGGAAAGTGGTTCAAAGGCCAAACCTTGATTTGGTAGTTATTTAATTAGTCATCGCTGCAATAGCAAGGAGAGACTCTCGCTAGATTTGCACTTACCTGGCCAATTGATATGGCTAACAGAGTTGGTTTCATGTATTGGTGGAAATGCGATTATAGCCTTTGGTTTGAATTTATTTGGTTATTCTCTGTCCTTAATTTATATTTTAATTAACGATGATTTTGTGGCTATGATTTTACACTTCTTAAACATTGTGGATAGCAATTGTATGGATGTCAAATATCTAAGTTTTGGAATTAAGTATGGTGGATTTGTTAGTCATCAAAGTGGCCAAATCCTTATTAATTATTTTAATTCCAAATATTATAGTGATGTTTCAATTACCTATAACCTTGTGTTATGGGTGAATTGAAGTTTGTTATTATAGGGTGGTCATGGATCAATCTAAATGTTGGTTATTTGTCTCTATAATAAATGAACATAAATGTTGGTATTGTCTATATACTTCTAGTTTTATTTATACATCCAAAGATGATAAATATCTCTAGATGGGGTATGCATCACTGCCAAATTATGTGAAATCTTTTAGCATAATCATGGTTGAATGTTGTATATTAGTGGTTCTCCAAAGGTGAACATTGATATGCATTGAATGAATTATGTCTGAATTTGTGAAGCATGTTAAGTATGTGATTGTATGACTCAAAGCATTAATGTTTTCAAATTTTTTATTCCTTAAAGTACTTGTTGACACACATTCGCTATTCTTAACTATTGCAGTTCTTAATGGACTAAACTTTTCTGAATGGAAGGAGCAAATCAAATTTACCTTGGGGTAATAGACTTGGATTTAGCTCTTATAAAAGAAAAGCCCAGTACTATTACTAATGAAAGAACTGACGATGAAAGAGGCCATTTTAAGAACTGGGAAAGATCCAGTAAGTTGAGTTTGATGGACATGCGAATGAGCATTGCAAGTAACATCAAGTCAACTTTTCAACAAACTGAAAGTGCTAAAGAAATGATAAAACTTGTGGAAGAGTGCTCCCAAACTACTACTAACAAGTCTTTTTTTGGGGCACAATAAGCGAGCATAATGAAGTTTGATGGTTCATGTACTATGCATGAGTATGTTGTTGAAATGACAAACATTGCAGCAAGACTGAAGTCATTGGAAATGGAAGTGGATGAAAATTTCTTGGTGCAGTTCATATTGAACTCATTATCGTCTAAGTATAGTCCCTTCCAAATGAATAATAATAATATTACCATGAAAGACAAATGTAATGTGCATGAATTGCATAGTTTGCTAGTTCAAGAGGAAACTAGAATTAAGAACTAGGGAATTCATTCCATCAATTATGTGGAACATCACGGAGCGAGAAAAGAAAGGGATTCCTTATAACCCAAACCATAAGGCCAAATGAAAGGTTTGTCTTTATGGGAAATAGAGTAAAAATTCTAGTGGAAGTTGTTGGAATGTATCGCTTGATCCTTGACAATGGACATCATTTGGACTTATGTGAAACTCTTTATGTACCTGGTATATCTAGGAATTTAGTTTCAATTTCCAAACTTGATAAAGCTGGATACTCTTTTAAATTTGGTGGTGGTTGTTTCAATTTGTACAAGCACAATAATTTGATTGATAATGGTACTTTATGTGATGGACTATATAGATTATCTATTGATAGTCTATATGCTAAAACGCTTATGACTCTGCATCATAATGTTGGCACTAAACATGCTGTAATAAATGAACGTTATGCTTACTTGTGGCATAAACGTTTAGGACAAACTTCCAAAGAAAGAATGGAAAGATTGGTAAAGAATTAAATTCTTTTGGATTTAGATTTTACTAATTTGAATGTTTGTGTGGATTGTATTAAAGATAAACAAACAAAACACACAAAGAAAAGAGCCACAAGAAGCACTCAGCTTCTTGAAATTGTACACACCGATGTATGTGGTCCTTTTGATGTTAATGCTTTCAATAAAGAAAGATACGTTATCACCTTCATTGATGATTTTTTATGTTATGGTTATGTCTATTTGTTACATGATAAATCTGAAGCTGTAAATGTTTTAGAGATTTACATTGATGAAGTTGAAAGACAATTAGCTAGAAAGATAAAAATTGTCAGGTCTGATAGGGGTGGTGAGTATTATGGAAGGTATGACGAAAGCGGATAACATCTATGCCCATTTGCTAAATTCCTTGAAAAGCGTGGTATTTGTTCTTAATACACAATACCGGGTACATCACAGCAAATTGTTGTATTATAAAGGTCTAATAAGACCTTGTTGGATATGGTTAGGAGTATGTTAAGTAACTCTTCTTTACCAATTTCATTGTGGACTTATGCTCTAAAGACTACCATGTATTAATAGGGTTCCTAGTAAGGCAATTCCAAAGACTCATTTTGAACTGTGGACTGGAAGGAAACCTAGTTTAAGGCACCTGCATGTTTGGGGTTGCCAGGCAGAAATTAGATACTACAACCCACAAGAAAAGAAACTGAATGTACGAATAATCAGTAGTTATTTCATTGGTTATAAAAAAAAATCGAAAAGGTGTAGATTTTATTGTCCTAATCATACCATAAGGATTATTGAAATTGGAAATGTTTATTAAAGATGGTGAAGTTAGTGGGAGTGAAACACCACGTAGAGTGGATATTCAAGAAGTTAGAGTACAAGTTCTCTTGACTTATGTCATCAATAAAGTTGTTGTTCCTCGTGTTGTTAAACCGATTAATAATAATGAAGAACAACAAATGAATGACCGCACTACTCATGATGAAATTATTGTTAATGAACCAAATGAACCCATTGTAAAAGAACCACAACAAGTAGCATTAAGAAGATCTCAAAGGGAAAGGAGATCCGCTATTTCTAATGATTTGTGGTATGTCTATAAGAGTTTGAATTCGAATTGGATATTCAAGATGATCCAATTGTTTTTTCACAAGCCATGAATAGTGAAAATGGTGACAAGTGGTTAGATTCCATGAAAGATAAGTTGAAATCTATGGAACACTATGATGTTAATGAAAGTGGAGCTAAATCACCAAGAGGGGGGAGGGTGAATTGGGGATTTTAAAATCTTTTTCGAAGTGCTCTATTTTGAACGATGAAAATAGAGGTGAACAGAGAGTATAGAGAAGAAGAGCAAGACACAAAGATTTATACTGGTTCGGGTCCAATCTCTTGACCTACGTCCAGTCCCCAGACTCTCTGGGTTTTTACTATCACAATTGATTACACACTCTGTACTCAAAAGTAATTCTCTCACTAGAACTTACTTCCCCTTACAAGTTGCAATCAGTGAACCCAATCTCCAAGTCCCCTGACTTGAGATTCTTATAATGAATGATTTACAATAAATGAACTCTCTCTAAGAGTGAATAAATATGAACACTGAAGTACAAGATGTATCAACAGATACTTTGCTCAAGAAAACTCAAAGAGTAGTTGATAGCTTTGATGATTTTCGTTTTCTACCAGATTGGTTGTTGAGAAGAATTGAATGTAGCTTTATTTATACTAAGTGAGCATTAGATGACCGTTGTAATCCCCAATATAACCGTTGCCTTCATTAGACAGGGATTAGGTTAAGCTTTGGTCTTCTTCTCTCTCTACTCTTCACTTAATCCAGTTGCACAGAAGTTTAGAGTTGACTCCTTGAATATTTGTCCGTTGGAATAGTAGCTACTGGATGTGGAAAGTAGACATTAATCCTTTGCAGCATGTGCAGAAGGATTTCCCAAAAGTATGCAACTTTTCTGGGTTTTGCATTTAATGTGCTGATGTCACATTTTGCCTTTGCTTTAAACCTTCATTTAATATCCTTATAAACATCGAGACTCACTAACAAAGTGGTTAAACATAGCTAGGAATATTAATGAATGATAATGAAAAGTATTAAGATCAAACAAGTAAGTTTCACAAATTCGTCGATTCGATTTTCAAACTCGCGTTGAAAACTCGAGTTTTGTTTATCAAAACCCGAGTTTTGGACTTTTAATATGAAACATCGTTTTTAGTCTAAAACCTCAAAACTTGAGTTTTCATCCAAAACTGGCGGTTTTCAAAACATTAAAAACTGAAGTGCTCTCGGGTTGGCCAAAACTCGAGTTTCCAAAACCAAAACTCGAGTTTCCATTTAAGTATGAAAACCTGAGAATTTTATGCCAAGTCAAAACTGGAGTTTCCAAACAAAGCGGAAGTTTTCAAAACATCGAAAGATTGCAATGCTCTTGAGTTGGCCAAAACTCGAGTTTCCAAAACCGAAACTCGAGTTTTCATTTAAGTATGAAAACTTAGAGAAAACTAAACCAAACCAAAAGCTGGAGGTTTTCATGAAAAACCGCGGTTTTAAATGGGTAAAATGTGAATGCTCTCTGCTAGGACAAAACTCGAGTTTTCAATCAAAACTCGAGTTTTCAATAAAAACTCGAGTTTTCATTTGATCATGAAAACTTTGAGAGAAACCGCACTAAGTCTTGAAAGCTCTCAGCTAAGTCAAAACTTGAGTTTTCACAAATCTTAGTAAAACTTGGAAAACTCATGGCAAACCGAAAATGGCGGTTTTTGTAACACCCCAATTTTCTAAAGAAATTTTAAAGCGTTTTGATCAGAGTAGAACATCGAAGCAATTTAAAAGAATGAACAACTGATAACTTAGTACAATATTGTCTGTAACGTAACCTGTTGTTTATAATAGTGATACAATTATCCGATTTATTCAGAAACTTTAGCTACGTAGTACATCTTCAAAAGAGGCTCCAGCCGAGTCCTCACACGTGATGCTTATTCTTGTTTCTTGACTTTAGTCCTCGATCCGCCAGACCCTTAAGCTATGTTAAGAGCTGAGGTCCAATATCCATTGGACCTTAGGTAACGGTTAACCTCATGCTTATGTAAACAGATTATGTATGACAAATATCCATGACATTACAGCAGTACAAAATCTCATTTTCAAAACAATAACAATATGTAAGGCAATAACAAAGCACAGCCCCTGCAGTATGCATGTTATCCCGGTCTGCACTATTCATGAGTGCCTGATGTACAGTCGTGTCCTCAGCGCTAGGAAAACTGTAACGGTATTATCAAAACTATAACCCGTGTATAAAGCTGAATGTATAAGTAGTGATCTAAGCCCCATAAACTTAGTCACGGTGCTTGTCCAAGACAGAGTCCTGCCCATGTCTTTATGAAAGTATCTATCACATATAAGCATACAATAAGCATAAGAGTTAAGGTTACAATACGCATCCGTGCACTGGTCGATACTATCAAGACGCTTGTCTTTGGCGGTATACGTGCACGTAATCCTATAATAGTAATACCGCATTTATTAATTCATAAATATTATTCTAAGAGATATTTTAGCCGCTAATGACTATTTTACCCTTGGAGGAATTATTTTGTAATTTAATTCCCTTAATTTTTGCGAAAAACGTTATTGACAGCATTTGGGCAGAATTTTGCCTAACTTTGAAAAATCACCATTAATTCCACAGAACTTGGAACGAGGATTCATAAAATTCCTTAGAATCCTTGGGATGTCCATTTTCAAGAAAAAAATACCCATTTGTGCCCAGATTTCGTGAATAGATCCCAGGTTTAAGGTTTTAACACTCTGCCCAGAATTATTCCAGAATTCATAGCTCATTTTGAAGAATTTTTATCTCTTTGTACAAAACTCAAAATGATACCTACTAGGTATATTTGGAAAGCTCTAAATGTATATTTTAACCATGAATTTTCTCAGAATTTTTAGAACATCATCTTCAACATAAGATACCAGCGTTTTTACCACGACTCCGAAAATCGCTAATCGACAAAATTTCGCGAGCTTTGCTATTTTGACTCTAATCTTTCGAAAATTTTTCTCTATGACTTCCCTCATCAATTTTTCGAAATAAGGCCAAATTTAAACTCAGAAAAACATGAAAACAACTTTATTTAGAAGATTTAAAGATCAAAACTACAAAATAACTAAAAACTCAAAAACTAGAGCTCAAGAACTTACCTAGAACTTTGCTCCTCCTTTCTCCAAGACTCTCACTCACTCTTTCACTCTTAGAATCAGATGCTACTTGAGGTTTTTGGTGTGAGAATTTGTGAAGAATCCAAGCTCCTATTTATAGGATTTTGTGAGGGCAAAATGGTAAAGGTCTTGCATTTCACTCATTTCATTTTTGAACCATTGGATGAAGAGCATCTTTGGAAGGCTTAATCCTCACCTTTGCTCTCTAATGCACCGCCCCCTCTCTCTCTTCCAACCCCTTCATCATATTTCTTACCCCAAAAGTCTTTGATTACATCACTTTATCCTTCAATTGTCCCCCTAATAATTGTCATCTTATCTATGTGATTTAAGACTTCATTAATGACCAACACTTTTGCCCCTCTCCCAAGCCTTCACATTCGTCCTCCACCCCCTTTTGTTTTACCAATTTTATGACTCAATACTAGCTACCAAAGTACATACAACTAGATACAAATTGGTAGTTGGTTTGGTGATTGAGTTATGACACTTTTAAGAACTAATTCAAATCTCTTTCCTTTGCTCATGAATTTTGAAATTTATGACTCAATTAGAAGCCCTTAATTGCCTTTTGATTATTTGAGAATTTAATTGCATAAATTGGGTGAAAATTGTGATGATACCTTGTTTCAAGCTTAATAAATATACTTGTTTAAGATAAATCCTTATATTTAATTTATGATTAAAATCCCTCTTTGAATCAATTATTTACTAGGGATTTTGATTTACTTGTGTCTTAAATTATCCCATTGGTTAATTTTTTAATTCTTTGCTTTAAACCCTTTTATATTCCTTTTAATACACACACACACACAAATTCCCTATTCATGGCCGACTCGTTCCCTTAATTATATTCCAAAATGATCATCATCAAATGCCTTAAAAGTCTTGTTTACAATTAGCATCTTTTCAAATTGTCCCCTTCATTAATAGCTTTGATGATGATTACTTAGCATGTGCAAAGATGCTTTACTTTAATCGATTCTTTTCTTTGCCCACAAGTTGAATGAACCGTGTAAAATCTCCCCTTGGACAATTCAACGTTGATTTTACCTCTTAACTTAATCAATAAGAGAATATCCCACTTGATTGCTTTTACCTTTCAAGATTTCACTTTATAAGGGTTAATTAAGGCCTTAGGATTTAGCTTTATGAGGTTTAATCCAAGCCCTTAATTTGGGTTGGAAAAATCTAATTAGTAATTACTATTGATGATATTTGTTAATGATTTAGGATTAAAAATTAGTGCAATTACTTTGCCTCTTAATAGAGTAATTTTTGACACACACATATGTTGGAATTTTAGGATAAAATCCCATGGGTTATAAATAAGAAGAATGATGGAAAAGAAGAGGAAAAAGGAAAAAGGAATGTGTGTGAGAGAATAGTCCCACATTGCTTAGTTGGAGAGAAGTTGGAGGGTATATAAGCCCCAACTTGGCTCCTACTAATTGGGCAGCGTCTTGCCGTGCCGTCCGTCCGTCGGCTTCGGCTCGGTTTTGTTGGTTCATAGCCGCCCGCCGGTTGGTCATGGCGTGTGAAATAAAATATTAATTTTTTATTAAATTATTTTTCGGATTAAAAAATAATTTTTTTATTAAATAATTTTTTTGAATTTCCGAACGTTTTGATATTCCCGTTGTGCCTCTCGACTTTTCCAATCAGCGGCTGCATTTTTGCAATCCGTTCGGATCGTCTGCCGTGAACAGATGCGGGTCGCCTCCGTTCGCTTCGTTCTGGTGTGACTGTTCGTCAAGACACACCAATTCACTGTGAACAGACGCGGGTCACCTCTTTTCGTTCCGTTCTGGTGCGTCTGTTTGCACAACACACAGTTCGCAGCAGCAGACTTGTCCATCTGATCGTGTTCTTTCAGAGTCTATAAATAGAGCGCCCTAGTCACAGTTTAGACATGCGTTTTTTCTACACACTCTCTCTTTGCATTCTGCATATACATTCTGTGCGTTTCGAAAGCAGACTCATTGGATTCTCTTGGGCTTCAAACAGACAGAGCCATCTCTCTGGAGACGAATAATCCGCTCTATCCTGGGAGACAATTGCTCAGAAAACCTTCGGCATCCGTATTGAGGGAGCAAAATTGTCTTAAGGATACAACGAAAGTTGGGCCCGGATTTCTGCATATTTTTCATTCCATGTCGGCAGTCTTGTAAGTTCAATTTTAGCTTCTTCATATTATACAGATTTGTTATATGTTCTCTGTATGCTCTATTTAATAAATACAGATTCTTGTTTTGATATTCTGTGTACTTTATATTCGATTTCTACATGCTCAATACATTAGAAACAACAATCTTAAGACAATTTTTGTTTATTGAAATCAGTTTACGTTAATTTAATTGATTGCTGATTTCAAACGTTGGTAGTAGTATTGAATTGAATCTGTGTTTAGTTTTTGTTAATATTATTATTATACTGTTAGTGAATTAATCTGTGTGATTAATCAGAGTTTCTGTTTTAACAACAAAAATAGCAAGTACAAGTACCAATTTGATTAACCCAAGTGGTCCTGTTCCAGTGCATGGTGAAAAACCAGAAAAGTTCAATGGGAATGATTTTAAAAGATGGCGAGAAAATGTTTTTCTATTTAACCACATTGAACTTGGCAAGGTTTCTCACCGAAGATGCTCCAAAATTGGAAGAAGGACAACCACCCGACAAGGAAAAGGTTGCTTTGCGATAGATGCTTGGAAGCATTCGATTTCCTTTGTAGAAACTACATTCTCAATGGTCCGGAGAAACACCGTATCTCGTATATAGTGCTTTGGATACAACTAATGTAACATCCCATTTTTAAAAGCAGTATATATTTTTTTCATCAGAGTAGAGCATCGGAGCGATTGAGTAACTGATATTTATATTCAAAATGCCGTAAGTAGTGACATTACGGTGATGTGACGTTACACCGAGTGTTTTCAAAAGTAAATAACAAAAGAAGAAAGTCTTTAGCCGAGTCCCTATGCGTGCCGCTTGCCTTTCTCCTCGATCCTCGGTCCTCCGACGACTCGACGCTATGTTAAGAGCTGAGGTTCAATGCCCATTGAACCTCGTGTAATGCTTAACCTCATGCTAAGGTAATACAGTATATGGATGACAGATATTCATGACATTACAGCGTTAACCAATACATAGCACACAGCAAATGTAAGGTTACAACAATACATAAGCACACAGCAGATGTAATGTCAATCACAACAACAAGACATAGCACACAAGCACATGCACGATCAACATGTTTGCACTAACGGTGCCACGCAAATCCTCGTTTCCCTCGCTAGGAAAACTCAACGGCATTACCAAGATTGTAACCCGTATAAACAAAGTTTGAATGTATAAATAGTGAACTAAGACAGAGTCTTAGACACGGTGCATGACCCAAGACAAAGTCCTGTCCATGACTCTATGAAATAGTCTATCACATATAAGCATAAAATAAGCATCAGAGTTAGTGTTACAGTACGCGAACGTACCTTCGTTGACGGAAAATGATACTTTTTGACAGCGGTACGACAGCGGTGCAACAGCGGTACATGATTACAGATACCCTATAAGGATAATATCATATTATCAAGGCCCAACATCATAATAGGAATTTTAGGTACAAATTACCATTTTGCCCCTAACTCTCCTAATTGGCGTAATTTCACCAGAACTTCGTTACTTTAACTCTAATCTTCCAAAATTTTGACATATCTCCATCTCCAATATATTTTTGAAATAAATATCATATTTATCCCTAAAACATGATATCTAAACTAACTTGGAAGATTAAAGATTAATCTAGCATTTCTACTATAACTATCGAAGGAACTACCAAAGCTTAAGACTAGGGACCGAAGAACTTACCCAAAGACTTCGCTACTCCTTTTCCGTAGCTCCTCCTTGCTCTCACTTCTCTCTAACCTCTCTAGGATTCCTTTGTGAATTGGTGAGTTGAAGAGAAATGTGAAAGGCTATTTATAGCAAAAGCCAAAGGATATCATCCCGGATCAACCTTTGCATCAAGGGCTAGGATGATGAAGATGTGGCCTTATGAACATCACTCATTTTCCTCTTCTCTTCACCACAAAAATGCCCCCTTACTTTATGCATTTACCCGATAAAATTTCCTGATCGGTGTTCTAATCGCGTAATCTTAGAAAATCTCAAAAATTCGGGAACACAGCCTTGAAGTTCTATTCTTCCTCTTTGGAAATATCTGAGTTAACTAAATTTTTGATCCCATTAAGGGTATTCCGTTGTCCGTTGAACATTTTCGAACAGGATTGCCGCTACGTAAATTACTTCGGGTAATGCTAATTTCGGACAAAAATCCACCGATTCATAATATGTCCAGTTGTTTTCTACTTAGTTCAAGGATTTCAAGTTATGATTTATTTTCCATTCGTTCTCACTTTTCTTATCGCCCTTTGTTTACAAAATATCTTTTCATCGATCCCTTATTATTCGCCCCACCGCTACTTTAAATGACTTCCGCTAACACCGATTACGGACAAAAATTCACTTGTTTGTAATATGTCGACCTAAGAAACTTAGTTCATGGTTTTCTAGATAGGATTTAATTTATCGGTTCTCATTTATCCAACTGGTTCTCCCACAAATATCTTAATTATATTATTATTTAATTAACAAAATATCATGATATTATTTTTGAAAAACCCACAACCCTTTTTACACTCAAATTTCGGTTTTCTCTTCCCTTTATTATTATTATTATTTTTTTATTTATCTAAATTTGCTAGAAGCTTAATTAGAGCCTTAATCCCATGATTAGCAATCTTTTAGGATTTAGGGTTTTCATGTTCTTAATCTCACCAATTTTTCTTAATCTCTTCTAATTGATTAGCAAGCACACTTTATGCTAATATTAGCCATAAACACTTAATTAAAGGATTTTCCATAATCTACCTTAAATATTCTCTTGTTCAGGCTTAAACAATTAACAATTAATTACTTAACTAATCACTTTCTAATTGTTGATAATTTTCTTAATTAGGATTAATCATTTTCTCACAACTATTTCATTGACATTGGTATTTTATGTCCCACATATCATATTAAAAATCATGGGGCAACTTATGCTCCCCAAAAATTATATTTAATTTTGCCTCATTATTTTTCAAGGGAAATAATCCCAAAAATTCCTAAAATTAGAGACAACATACTTTCTAATTTTCAATAAATATTTTATTGCCTCTTGGGATTTATCATAATATTTTCAGGGCATTTCATGACCCATAATTGCATTTAGGGATTTTGACACTTTAATCCCTCTAATTTCATTAGAAATTTCCCTAGACAATAGAATAAGTATCTTACAAGGTTTTAAAACCACATATTCACCTATTTCCAAATAGGTATTATTTGCTAAAATATAGTATTCCGGATGGATAATTATCGGGTATTACAACTAAAGCATTATGGGAGAGTTTGGACAAGAAGTACAAAACGAAGATCTTGGTTTGAAGAAATTCATAGTTGCAGATTTTTGGACTTCAAGATGCTTGATTCTAAATCGTGGTGAGTCAAGTTGAAGAACTTCAATTGGTTGTGCATGAGATTCATGCCGAAGGGATGTCTCTTAGCGAGTCTTCCCAAGTTGCCGCATTTATTGAAAAATTGCCACCATCTTGGAAGGACTTCAAGAATTACCTCAAGCACAAGCATAAGGAGATGTCACTTGAAGATTTGATTGTTAGATTGAGAATTGAAGAAGACAACAAGATTTCTGAAAAGAAACTTGGCAACAACCCTATAGTTTCAAAGGCCAACATTGTGGAAGATGGTCCAAAGCCCAAGAAACGCAAACGCTCTAATGAGGGATCATTCAAACAAGGCCATAACAAAGGCCCTAGCAAAGGCCGGAAATTCAAAGGCAAGTGTTATAATTGCGGGAAGCCTGGCCACCGTGCTAAGGAGTGCAAGAAGCCAAAGAATTTCAAGAAGAAGAACACTGAAGCCAATATGGTTGACAATACCACTGATATGATGGATAGTATGAGTCTTTCAGCAGTTGTAATGCAATGTAACTTGGTTGGAAATACCAAGGAGTGGTGGGTGGACACGGTGCCACCAGGCATGTATGTGCAAACAAATGGATGTTTTCTTCTTACACTCTAAGCAAGATGAACAACTTGTATATGGGAAATTCTTCCGCTTCAAAGGTTGAAGGTTCCGGGAAAGTGGTTTTGAAGATGACTTCTGGAAAAGTTGTGAAACTTAAGGATGTGCTTCATGTGCCTGATATTCGCAAGAATCTGATTTCTGAATCCCTCTTAAGCAAGAATAGTTTTAAGCTTGTATTTGTTTCTGATAAGTTTATACTCTCTAGGAATGATATGTATGTTGGAAAAGGTTACCTTAGTGAGGGCCTTTTCAAAGTTAATGTAATGATTGTCACCAATAACGGTGCTATTAATAATAATATTGCTTCTATCTATATGCTTGAGTCTTCTAATTTATGGCATCAAAGATTAGGACATGTTAATTATAAATCAATTAAAAATTTAATTCATTTAGAATTATTGCCTAAAGTTGATTGTTCAAATAAAGATAAATGTCAAGTATGCATTGAATCAAAATTTTCTAAGTTACATTTTTTTCTTCGTTGAAAGATCAATCGAGTTGTTAGATTTAATACATACCGATATATGTGATATGAAATCTGTACCATCTAGGGGTAATAAGAAATATTTTATTACATTTATTGATGATTGCGGTAGATATTGTTATGTGTATTTGCTTAATAGTAAAGATGAGGCTATTATTGCTTTTAAACAATATAAAATGAAGTTGAAAATCAACTTAACAAGAAAATTAAAATAGTAAGGAGTGATCGTGGGGGAGAATATGATGGTCCCTTTGAAGAATTCTGTATAGAATCTAGTATTATACATCAGACAACTGCTCCTTATGCTCCACAGTCAAATGGGATTTCAGAGAGGAAAAATCGGACATTGAAAGAAATGATGAATGCATTATTAATTGAGTCCGGTTTACCACAAAATTTGTGGGGGGAAGCCATTCTAACGACTAACTTTCTAATTAACAGTGCCTCATAAAATGATAAAAAACATACCATATGAAATATGGAAAGAAAAGAAACCTTCCTTGAAATATTTGAAAGTGTGGGGGTGTTTGGCGAAGGTTGAGATTCTTAAACCTAAAAGGTTAAGAATTGGACCCAAGACAGTAGATTGTGTGTTTATTGGTTATGCACATAATAGTAGTGCATATCGTTTTCTAGTTTATAAGTCCGATATATCAGATATCCATGTGAATACGGTTATTGAGTCAAGGAATGCTACGTTCTTTGAAAACGTATTTCCGTATAATAAAAATAATGATAATAACAACACTGTGATATCTCCAGATACAATAACTAATGATAACCTTGAACAAGAGGAACCTAGACGTAGCACTAGGCAAAGGACTTCAACATCCTTTGGTCCGATTTTATGACTTATCTACTAGAAAATGAGCCTCGAACATTTGGAGAGGCTATGGGTTCCCCGAAGCGCCATTCGGGAAGAGGCTATCAATAGTGAAGTTGAATCCATTATGTCAAACCACACTTGGGAGCCGGTTGACCTTCCTCCGGCAATAAGCCTCTAGGAACTAAGTGGATCTTCAAAAAGAAGATGAAAGCGAGATGACACTATTGATAAGTACAAAGCTAGGCTAGTAGTACAAGGCTACAAACAACGTGAAGGCCTAGACTACTTTGATACTTATTCAATTGTTACAAGAATTACATCCATTCGAATGTTGATCGCATTAGCAAAGATCGAATGGGTTGGAGTTACATCAAATGGATGTAAAGACAGCCTTCTTGAATGGTGAATTAGAGGAAGAAATTTACCTAGAATAGCCTGAGGGTTTTGTTGTCTCAGGACAAGAACGGAAAGTTTGCCGCTTAATAAAGTCCCTTTATGGACTTAAACAAGCCCCAAAACAATGACATGCGAAATATGATGAAGTTATGTTATCAAATGGCTTTAGTATTAATGAATGTGACAAGTGTGTATACATTCGAAATACTGAAAACGGGTTTGCCATAGTTTGTCTTTATGTAGATGACATGTTGATAACGGGTAGTAATAATCAAATGATTAAAGCTACTAAGCGATTGCTTACCAGTAAGTTCGACATGAAAGATATCGGTCTAGCGAGATGTTATTTTAGGAATTAAAATCCACGGAACATCCGGAGGGTTAGCTTTATCACAAACACACTATGTTTCCAAAATTCTTGAGAAATTCAAGAGTTTAAATATAACTCCTGTGTCGACCCCTATAGAAACTAGTCTTCGACTGTTAAAACATACTGGTGAAGCTATTAAACAAAAAAAGTATGCTCAAGTGCTAGGCAGTCTTATGTATGTTATAAACCGCACTAGACCGATATTGCTTATCTTTGTAAGCATGTTGAGTCGCTTTACAAGTAATCCAAATGAGCTTCATTGGAGAGCTATGATAAGAGTTTTGGGTTACTTAAAGCAAACTCAAAACTTTGCTTTGCATTATGAAAAGTACCCGCAAAGTATTAGAAGGGTAGTGTGATGCGAATTGGTTAACCGGCTCTAATGACACAAGATCCACAAGTGGATATGTGTTCACCCTTGGTGGGGGTGCTGTGTCTTGGAAGTCATCTAAGCAGACTTGCATTGCAAGATCAACTATGGAAGCAGAATTCATTGCATTAGATAAAGTTGGTGAGGAAGCCGAGTGGCTTCGTAACTTTCTTGAAGACATTCCTAGTTGGCCAAAGCCGGTACCGGCGGTGTGTATACACCGTGATAGTCAAGCGGCTATTGGTAGAGCCAAGAATGTCATATACAATGGCAAGTCTAGACATATACGTCGTAGACATGATACCGATTAGACAACTACTTTCGAATGGAATCATCTCAATTGATTATGTAAAATCAAAAGAGAATATAGCGGATCCATTGACTAAGGGATTCCTAGAAAGATAGTTAGGAAATTGTCCAAAGGAATGGGTTTAAGGCCGATCCATTGTTGATTATTGCGGTAACTTTACCTAGGAGAGTGGAGATCCCACGAACTAGGTTTAAAGAGACAACTAAGTGATGATCAACTGTTAACACTGTGGAGTTTTAAACTCATACTCATTCCTAGACAAACAGTGCATATATATAAAGGGTAAGCTTCTAAGCTTTTAATGGTTTCTTAGTCGATGTGTTCGAGATGATGTATGATGACATACATCACAAGGAATCACCTATGTGAGTGTGAAGTGCGGGCCGCTTCTATGAGAATTTAAAACGGCCGATTCTCTAGAACACTCATAGAACCAGGCGGTGTCCAGGGCCAAAATGGACACAGCATGAGAACCAATGATGCTAGAGGAGCAACTGTGTAACTCCTATTGTCTTGGTATACACTAAAAGGTCAACGGTTCAAGACAGCTCATCACTAGATTGACCAGTATATCCGATAGGTTTTTACTAGAGAAGGTTCAAAGGTAACCCCTACCTTTCTCGATGCAGTTGTTTCTCGTAGAGGAACCGCACTTTGCATACATGATCATTTGCATTTGGTCATGATGGACTAACTTCTTATCCATGTGGGGGATTGTTGGAATTTTAGGATAAAATCCCATGGGTTATAAATAAGAAGAAGGATGGAAAAGAAGAGGAAAAAGGAAGAAGGAATGTGTGTGAGAGAATAGTCCCACATTGCTTAGTTGGAGAGAAGTTGGAGGGTATATAAGCCCCAACTTGGCTCCTACTAATCGGGCCCTTGGGCCAACCCACTTTTGTGGAGGGGTGAGGACTTAGATGACCCTTGATCCACCACACACACACGTGCGCCGCCGCCGTCCGTCAGGCTCGGTTCGGTTCGGTCGCACGCGCCGCCCGCCCGGTCCGCGCGTGTGAAATAAAATATTAATTTTTTATTAAATTATTTTTCGGATTAAAGAATAATTTTTTATTAAATAATTTTTTGAATTTCCGAACGTTTAGATATTCCCGTTGTGCCTCTCGACTTTTCCAATTCGTTCCGGTGTGACTGTTCGTCAAGACGCACCAATTAGCCGTGACCGACGCGGGTCGCCTGCGTTCGCCGTTCGGTGCGTCGTTTGCACAACGCACCGGTTCGCAGCTAGCGGACTTGTCCATCCGATCGTGTTCTTTCGTAGTCTATAAATAGGGCGCCCTAGTCACAGTTTAGACACACGTTTTTTCTGCACACTCTTTCTCTGCATTCTGCATATACATTTTGTGCGTTTCGAAAGCAGACTCATTGGATTCGCTTGGGCTTCAAACAGACAGAGCCATCTCTCTGGAGACGAATAATCCGCTCTATCCTGGGAGACAATTGCTCAGAAAACCTTCGGCATCCGTATTGAGGGAGCAAAATTGTCTTAAGGCCACAACGAAAGTTGGGCCTGGATTTCTGCATTTTTTCCATTCCATATCGGCAGTCTTGTGAGTTCAATTTTAGCTTCTTCATATTATACAGATTTGTTATATGTTCTCTCGTATGCTCTATTTAATAAATACAGATTCTTGTTTTGATATTCTCGTGTACTTTATATTCGATTTCTACATGCTCAATACATTAGAAACAACAACATATGAATTAGGGAAGATTAAATTAATCTTGGTTAATATTTCCAATATAGTATTTTAGGGGTTATTAGGCCTAATCGTCAAAATTTGATAGGTTAATCATGATGATTAGAAACCTCGTTAATGCTAATCTTGGTCCTTTACTAGCCTTTAGTTCTTAATTAAGACAATATATCCTTAATTATGATTTATTAATTAAGTTATTAATTAATTATGAAAATTAATACAAATATTTTAATTATTGTCAATTTAATTGCCCTTTAGTTGTTGATAATTTCCTTTAATTGGAATAAGTATTTTCATGTTATTTAATTGCCTCTTATGCTTAAATTAAGATTATACTTAATTATAATAATCTCGGGGTATTTCATGATCCCTAATAAGATTTAGAAAATTTGGTCATTGGTCACTTTAATTTTTAAAAGGAAATTGTCTAGAAAATTTTAATAAATATACTTCAAAATTTGAGACCACATATTCACCTATTTTAAATAGGTATTATTTATCAAAATATTGCAATAAAGATAAATAATAGTTTTTCGGGTATTACAGTTTTGTACCAAAACTCGAGTTTCCATTGAAAAATCGAGTTTTCTCTTTTCCAGAAAATATTGATAAGTCTCTGTATGGTGAAAACTTGAGTTTTCTCTGAAACTGGCGGTTTTGCCTAGTTCGGGATTTTCTCATTAAGATCAAAACTCGAGTTTTAAACCAAAACTCGAGTTTTCCTTTCGATGATGAGTTTTTTTCAATTTGCCAAAAGAAAACTTCAAACTTTGTTTGCAATTGTCGCTTATTATCAAAACACATAGAGAACTAGTTAAGGACCTAGTAGAGTTACTAGAAGGGTGTAAAAGAGTTTATTATAAGTAGGTCTTTAAGACTAAACGTGATTCTCATGGTAACTTGGAACGTTACAAGACTAAACTAGTTGCAAATGGATTCACTCAGAAAGATGACATTGACTAGAAAGAAATTTTTTCACCAGTTTCTAATAAAGATTCTCCAAGGATCATTATTCCATTAGTGGCTCATTATGATCTAGAGTTACACCAAATAGATATGAAAAATGCTTTTCTAAGTAGGAATTTAGAGGAAGATGTATACATGGACCAACTAATGAGGTTCATAGAAAAAGGAAACATGGTGGTGTGCAAATTAAATAAATCAATATACGAACTTAAACAAGCTTTGAGACAATGGTACCTTAAGTTCAATGATACTGTTGTTTCCTTTGGATTTAAAGAAACCACTGTTGATCAGTGTATATATCTAAAGGTCAGTAGGGCAAGTTTATATTACTGATTCTTTATGTTGATGATATCTTGCTTGCAACTAATGATCTTGGTCTTTTTAAAAGAGACTAAGAAGTTTCTCTCTAGTAGATTTGAAACGAAAGATATGGGCGAGATAGTTTATGTGATTGGGATAGGAATGTTCCGTGATAGATCAAAAGAATTGTTAGGCTTGTCTCAGAAAGCATATATTAATAAAGTTTTAGAAAGATTAAGAATGGAAAACTCCTTATCACTCCATTTCCAATTTAGAAAGGGGATAAGTTTAGTCTCATGCAATGTCCTAAAAATGAATTGGAATGAAAAAAATGGAAGCAATTCCGTATGCATAACTATTTAAGAGCTTAATATATGCTTAGATTTGTACGAGATCATATATTAGCTTTGCAGCTAGAATATTGATAAGATACTAGAGTAATCATGGTATGGATAATAAGAAAGCTACAAAGAAAGTTATGAGATATTTGCAAGGAACTAAAGGTCACATGCTTCCTTATAGGATGTCTATAAGATACCAGAGTAATCATGGTGTGGATACACATATTCAGATTCTGTAGGATGTGTGGGTGCAAGAAAATCCACTTATGGTTACCTATATTTTTTAGCCGGAAGAGCTATATCATGGAAAAGTGCGAAGTAGTCAGTAATTTTTGCATCCATTGTGGAAGCTGAATTTGTGGCATGCTTTAAGGCCATGGTTCATGCTAAATGGCTATGAAATTTTATTTCAGGGCTTGGATTATTCGACAATATTGCCAAGTCGCTGAAAATTTATAGGGGGATGATTTCGCAATTGTAATACCCTAAAATTCATGTTTATCATAAATATTATATTTTGATAAAAAGTGCCTATTAAAAATAGGTGAATATGTGGTCTGAAAAATTGAGTAACATATTTATGTTAATTTAGGAATTTTCTCTAAGAATTAAGGTAATCAAAAACCAAATTCTCCAATTTTATTTTAGGGATCATAAATTGCCCTATAATTATTAAATTAATACATGGTGCATAAATGGCCATGAAAAGCTAAAAAGTTGTGAGGAAATAATTAAACCAATTAGAGAAAATTGCCAACAATTAGTGGATAATTCAATCTATGTTAACTGAATTATTTTCATAAACATTCACAATTAGTTTAATGGCATATGTTAAAGGCCTAATTAAGGATGGATTACCTTAATTAAGAAACAAGGGCTAGTGAAGGGCTAGGATTAGCATAGAAGTGGTTTCTAATTAATCTTAGAATCAATCATATTTTGACAATTACACTTAACTACTGTATTAGGGAGCCTAATTAAGATTAGTTATGGAAGGCTAAGATTAAATCTAATAAAGCTAATCTAAAGGCTTGAAAATGGATTTCATAAAGCATAATCCATGTGAAATTAAATCCACCAATAAGAAAAAAGAGTTGTGAGTGTGTGTGTGTCTAGTATATAAGAGAGAGAAAAGTCAATTGATCCACCAATAATAGAAAAGAGTTGTGAGTGTGTGTGTGTCTAGTATTCAAAGAGAGAAAGAAAACTAAAGCAAATTTGATAAAGTTTGAAATCCTAGAGTAAATTGGATAATGGTTTGAAATCCAAGTAAATATCGATGTACACAAGTAAAAGCTCAAAACAACAAATAAAGTGAGAATTTATACAAATTCAAATAGTTGTGAAGAAGTAGGAACCCGGAGAAAATATAAGAACTTATCTTGAACCCACATAATTTAACCTCGAAAGTAAGCCTAGTAAAGGCTATTTTTGCAAACGTTGAAGAATAAGCTTAGTACAACCAGGGGGGAATCTAATTAGACCATAAATCTGGATATCCAACTACTAATTAAAAAGCATACTCAGAATTTAAAAGTGTTAGTGATTGATCAAGCAACCAAAAATAGATTTCATTAAAGTGAAATATACTATAATAGAGCACATGTGGGATTTAATTTTGGAAATTAAGATAATTAGCTAAATCCAATGTAATTGTTTCTAACCAATGGGAGGCATTTGCTTACAAATTGTCTCTTCATAGAAGCACAAATTAATTTTAGCCATTGATGAGAAAAGATAATCCAAGGGATAAAATCCATAAGCCTTTTGCTATAAATAGGGGCTTTGGTCTTCATTATTCTTCACCAATTCACAAAGAAATCTGATTCTAAGAGTAAGAGAGTGAGTGAGAGCCTTGAAGAAAGGAGGAGCAAGTTCTTGGTAAGTTCTCTAGCTCTAGCTTTAAGTTCTTTAAGTTTTAGTTCTTAAATTCATAGTTAGAAGTAGCTTTGATTTTAAATATGCTAGAGTAATTTTAATATCATGTTTTTATAGTCAAAAATAGTGATATTTCAAAAATTAGATGAGCCACTTGGTATAGCAAAATTTCTGGAAAACTATGAGCAAAGTAGCGAAGTTTCGCGAAAATTCATCGGGTAGAAATCTCTGAAATTAGTGATAGAAATGCCCATATTTTATGTTAAAAATGTAGTTACAAAATTCTGAAAAAAAATTCATGGTTAAAGTAGACATATAGGGCTTTTTAAATATGTCAAGAACATGTCAAAATGAGTTCTGTACAAGGAGATAAAATTTCTCAAAGTTGGGCTACGAATTTCTGGAAAATTTCTGGGCAGAGGCTCAAAACATTAAAACTGGGAGTGATTCGTGTAATCTGGGCAAGAGTGATTATTTTTAATTGAAAATAGACATCCTAAGGATTCCAAGGAGTTTTACGGATCCTCATTTCGATTTTTGTAGAATTAATTATGATTTTTCAAAGTTAGACAAAATGCTGCCCAGATTTGTACCAGCGTTGTTGTACGAATTTTGAGGAAACAAAGTGGAAAATAAATGTTGCAAGGGCAAAATAGTCATTAGTGGCCAGGATATCCCATAGGATATTATTTGTAAATTAATAAATACGATATTACCATTATAGGATACGCGTGATCACCGCCCGACCATCAACGTACCGACAACACCGACGAAGGTACGGACGCGTCTCGTAACACTAACTCGATGTTTTCGTATACCTATATGTGATAGATATGTTCATAGACTGTGACTCTGTTTTTAAAAAAGAATTGTTCATACACATACAGCTTTATACGGGTTATAGTCATGATAACGCCGTTGAGTTTTCCTAGCGCTGAGGACACGGATGTACACCGTGGCACTGGTGAATAGTGCAGACTGTAATAACATTCATATACGGTGGCTGTGTAGTTATTACTTGTTTTTATATATGTGAATATAGCTGTGATGTCATGAGATAACTGTCATACATAACTGTACATGAACCTGTACTTCAACCTGATCAGCTATACCCCACTCTAGAACTTAACCTTGAGCTAATACATCTTTCTACTCCTGAATATGATATTGCTCCGATAATTGATCCCGAACCTGAATACCCCTAATCCGGAATATCCTTACGAAACCATATATGATCAAGGACCTTTTCATTTAGTATCCCTGGACGTAGTGGACCCAAAACCAATGGCTAGTATACCCTCTGAGTAGACCCTCTGAGCCAGAAAAGACCTATAGGATCAGATCATTCATCCGTCGATGGTAACCGTGCATATTTCCAGCTGTTAAGCTACCAAGATGATTCCGAAAGTGAATCTTTTTATAAACCCAAATACCCTGCGATGTGTCGTGAGTACACACAAAGAGCTGATAAGTGCTCTACAAACAAACTTTCTAAAGGCAGAACATTTTAGGCAACATGTAAATGAATAGCCATTAGTACTACAATACGGAAACGTTAAATATGACTACAGGTATTAAAGCCAGTTAGCTGTTATGACGGGTATATTACCTTATGTGGAGTATATGTTTGTTTAGAAAATTACAGTATTCCTCAATGTGTGTCATTCTTAATAGAAAGATAAGATGACAAATTTGCAAGGAACTGGAGTTCCTAAAGGCCAAGGTAGAGGTAGAGATAGAGTTAGACAACTACGAGTGATAAGGCCACAAAACTTAGGCCAGGTAATAACACTGAACAAGTGAGAGGCCGAAAAATTCCCAGGGGAGGTCCAAGGGACTATCTCTCAATAGGAATCTACTCTAGGCAATATATGATTTGAGTGCTAATCACTCGTTTATTTCATATTTATGTATAAGACGTTTAGGGTGCGTATGCTTATAGATTATCCTAAAGTAGTTACACCACTAGGTGTGACATCTTTTGCTTTTAAAACATGTCTGAATCGAATTACGTATATGAACAGACGTGAATATATTATAGACCTTATCTGATTATCCTTTCATGACATCGATGTCATTCTTGATTTTAATTAACTAACGGCAAGCCATGCAAATGATCAATGGTAGTATTGAGAAGATACCGTTCTCACAATTACAAAGCAGAGATAGAAATAGGTGTAGGGGTAGAAATAGACAACCGCAAATAAAACCAATTCCAGTACCTAGAGCAATGTTTTTCATTGGGGTCCTGATTATCGTTATGAACCCGGGCATAACCATAATCAAGGCATCATTGAGGGCCGTATAGGTGGTCCATCTTGCTCTACCCCTCTAGGCCAGTTTGACTCCGTAGACAGTACGAAATATCTTAAACAGTAAGAAACAAGTTAGCTGGTATTGAAAGACTCTTTATGGAATATGTACTCAAGGAAGAAAAAGTATTAGTGGACTAATGCCTAAGAGACAAGTCTAGAAAACAGTTAGTTCTATTAACCTGTTGGCATCCATACTGGTGTTTGAATAAAAACTTGAAAGTACATAAGAAGGGAAGTGAGGATTATGTGGTATATAATACTAAGTTTAGTTTCCTTATATGCACGATTGTTTTTGTTTTAAATGTTTTAGATATATCTTGATAAAACTCAAAAATCCCTTTCTTTATGTTGTTGTGAAGAAATATGTCTTCTTGAATAGAATTTAAACATCATCATGAAGTTTATGATAAATCAAGCAATGCCTTGTATAAACTCTCTTATCATTTGGACCATTTGCATGATTAGAATCGGGTGTTCTCTAGTTGACATTAAAAACCTTTTGTGATCATATGCTTACTGCTAAACATGTTTTACATGAGTTTGCATTGGATGATTGCGCTTTAAGGTTGTTGTTAAGACTTGAAACTTGTAGGAGTTAATACATTAAGTATGTTACACATATGCCTAAACGCCTACTTTATGTCTGAAAATTTTCAACCAAATATAACTCATAGACAGCATGTTGACCAATTGTTTGTTCACTTAGAAATCTAACTTGAGCATTTCACTTAATTTTTCCCAACTAAGCTAGTTTGAAACTATGTTTTTGAAAGTGATTCTTCTTTAAATTTATTAGATCTTGTTAAGTGAACATTGCTAGAGTATTTCATTAAAGTTTATGCATGTAATTATTATAGTCCAACCAGCTAGCTGTAAGAACTCTAAATGTGACGCTTGCATAGGGTGTTAGTCGTATGTTAGGAAGTAACACTTAAATAGTTAGTTGAAAATCTAAGTATTTTAGGTTAACCTACTCTAAAAAGAGTTGGCATGTCTAATGATGTTATGACTTGTACATCCTTGTGATATTACTTGCTTCATTTAATTATATTGGCAAATCGAGTTTGGAAATTTTACTTCATTATACAAGAAAATCTTTAACGGATCAAATTCATGAAAGTGGCTTGGAGTATACTATATTAAGTTCCATTTTATATGTGCACTACCACTCTTTGAATTTTGCTATCACACTTGTGAAGGTCTGAACCAATAAATATTGTTGATATCATTTTTCTCAAATTACTTGACCATCCATTAACTTTGTTTTAGTAATCTCTTCCGTCGTAAGTCCGATTGTTAGTTATTGGTGTGTTAAAACGGGATTAGTTCAAAAGGATGCATGTTAAAATCAAATGAAGCCTCGATGAATAAACTAGTCTTAACCATTAAAAGGGCACTTGGTTGAATTTTGTGACATGCATTATATAGGAACCCCGTTTTGAAATACATTGTACTTTTGATCCATTGAAATTAAGATTTCTTATCACGTAACATAATGAGATAACCATGCATCATATATCCTTGTTTCATTTTGAATTTTTGATGAGCGTCTTCAAGTTAACATACATGAACTATTTGGCTCGGCAAATTTGAATTTATCTTTGGTGCTTGGTAAGAACAGAAACCATAAGGATTATATTCCTAGATTTTAAAGACATAAAGCTCTAAATATGAAATTTTGAGTGTACACTCTAGTAAATCTGGAGTAATTAAGAGTTAGTATTGTTGTTGTTGATACTCCTGAAATCCTACTTTAGTACACCACCGTACTAATATGTTGTGTTGAACTCCAGTCCAAACCATTAGATTTCGATATATAAAACATAAATTAGAATGTGTAGGTTCTTGTAACCGAAGTTGAATTTTTGCCTTCTTATTATTTGCATCTTGTTGATAAGTATTAAACATGAAATTTGTGGTAACATGTGAATTTCATAGAAACTAAATAGTACTTACAAGTTATTTTGGGTTTCGTTGAAACTATTTTCCGATTACTTCGTATGTTGACTTCTCCTCACTCCTGATAAAAATATGGAATATAAAATCCTCATTTTATGTTAGGAATTTGGCGTAGTAATTACCTTAGCAAAGAAAAGATTTGCCGTTGTAATCATTAATTCTTGTATAGAAATTAGTATCAAGCTTCTAATATAGTCTAAGAGTTAGACTTGGGAGAGGTTTAGATAAAATAGACGAGCAGATGCTCGAAATCTAGGTGTACGAATGTACACATGGCAAGTGTCCTAGGCCTTAAGACAAAGAGTACTTCTCACTGTATGAAATGCGAATTGTTATAGTGACCTTAAACTAGTATGTCTACGAGTAAACCTTGAGTCTGGCAAAACATTTACTGTACCAGGTAGTAGTTGAAATAGCTAAAGCCTGAGAATAATCTCCTAAGTACTAAGGCTGAGATCCCTAGTGCTGTGGTAATGGATTGAGCCAGAAGGCCAATATGTGTTAAGCCGAGAGGCTGAATGGGTCAGGCGGTAAGGCCTGCGTAACCAAGCACGATGAGGATGGACGAGAACGTCCGAGTTTGAATACTATACTTAGGTACAAAAATGAATAAAATTATTATTCGAATATTAGAGTGCGTGCTAAGTAAGCATAGTATGGGAATAGACTAGATGTCTAGAGTTTTCCGAGGTTATACGATCAGATGACGAGGGCATACGTGTCAGTCACCCTTATCTGAGCAGAAATTGCTTGGGCCAGATCTGGTTGACTAGACCTTCGAACAAATCGTTTTATTCAAGAGACAACTTCTAGCAAAGACAAAGTGGACGGAAGAGCTACGACGAAAAAAAGGGGAGAAGGCTTCGAGGCGAAAATTTAGTCCACGTTACATAAGACCATTCGAAAATTTTAGTTAAACGTGAACCAGCCACTTACAAGATAACCTTACCCCCGAACCCGATTAATCTCCATAACATTTCCTATGTTTCTCAATTATACCAATCAGATTGCAATCGTGACATAGAGTATGAAGTGTCCTAAGTGGCCACCGTGTGTAGGCGCCACGGAAACATTTTTGGTATGTCAAGGTATGACATGACCATACCTTCGTAATTAAGCGGAGCAAATTCTCGATCACCGAAAGAAGTGGCTTAGACATAAAAACGTTTCGTTAAAGTACATTTCTAGAATTTATGGTTCAAAGTCTAGTTAGTATAGAGCAAATTTCGAGGACGAAATTTTATTTAACAGGGGGAGAAATGTAATACCCTAAAATTCATGTTTATCATAAATATTATATTTTGATAAAAAGTGCCTATTAAAAATAGGTGAATATGTGGTCTGAAAAATTGAGTAACATATTTATGTTAATTTAGGGAATTTTCTCTAAGAATTAAGGTAATCAAAAACCAAATTCTCCAATTTTATTTTAGGGATCATAAATTGCCCTATAATTATTAAATTAATACATGGTGCATAAATGGCCATGAAAAGCTAAAAAGTTGTGAGGAAATAATTAAACCAATTAGAGAAAATTGCCAACAATTAGTGGATAATTCAATCTATGTTAATTGAATTATTTTCATAAACATTCACAATTAGTTTAGTGGCATATGTTAAAGGCCTAATTAAGGATGGATTACCTTAATTAAGAAACAAGGGCTAGTGAAGGGCTAGGATTAGCATAGAAGTGGTTTCTAATTAATCTTAGAATCAATCATATTTTGACAATTACACTTAACTACGTATTAGGGAGCCTAATTAAGATTAGTTATGGAAGGCTAAGATTAAATCTAATAAAGCTAATCTAAAGGCTTGAAAATGGATTTCATAAAGCATAATCCATGTGAAATTAAATCCACCAATAAGAAAAAAGAGTTGTGAGTGTGTGTGTGTCTAGTATATAAGAGAGAGAAAAGTCAATTGATCCACCAATAATAGAAAAGAGTTGTGAGTGTGTGTGTGTCTAGTATTCAAGAGAGAGAAAGAAAACTAAAGCAAATTTGATAAAGTTTGAAATCCTAGAGTAAATTGGATAATGGTTTGAAATCCAGTAAATATCTGATGTACACAGTAAAAGCTCAAAACAACAAATAAAGTGAGAATTTATACAAATTCAAATAGTTGTGAAGAAGTAGGAACCCCGGAGAAAATATAAGAACTTATCTTGAACCCACATAATTTAACCTCGAAAGTAAGCCTAGTAAAGGCTATTTTTGCAAACGTTGAAGAATAAGCTTAGTACAACCAGGGGAATCTAATTAGACCATAAACTGGATATCCAACTACTAATTAAAAAGCATACTCAGAATTTAAAAGTGTTAGTGATTGATCAAGCAACCAAAAATAGATTTCATTAAAGTGAAATATACTATAATAGAGCACATGTGGGATTTAATTTTGGAAATTAAGATAATTAGCTAAATCCAATGTAATTGTTTCTAACCAATGGGAGGCATTTGCTTACAAATTGTCTCTTCATAGAAGCACAAATTAATTTTAGCCATTGATGAGAAAAGATAATCCAAGGGATAAAATCCATAAGCCTTTTGCTATAAATAGGGGGCTTTGGTCTTCATTATTCTTCACCAATTCACAAAGAAATCTGATTCTAAGAGTAAGAGAGTGAGTGAGAGCCTTGAAGAAAGGAGGAGCAAGTTCTTGGTAAGTTCTCTAGCTCTAGCTTTAAGTTCTTTAAGTTTTAGTTCTTAAATTCATAGTTAGAAGTAGCTTTGATTTTAAATATGCTAGAGTAATTTTAATATCATGTTTTTATAGTCAAAAATAGTGATATTTCGAAAATTAGATGAGCCACTTGGTATAGCAAAATTTCTGGAAAACTATGAGCAAAGTAGCGAAGCTCGCGAAAATTCATCGGGTAGAAATCTCTGAAATTAGTGATAGAAATGCCCATATTTTATGTTAAAAATGTAGTTACAAAATTCTGAAAAAAAATTCATGGTTAAAGTAGACATATAGGGCTTTTTAAATATGTCAAGAACATGTCAAAATGAGTTCTGTACAAGGAGATAAAATTTCTCAAAGTTGGGCTACGAATTTCTGGAAAATTTCTGGGCAGAGGCTCAAAACATTAAAACTGGGAGTGATTCGTGTAATCTGGGCAAGAGTGATTATTTTTAATTGAAAATAGACATCCTAAGGATTCCAAGGAGTTTTACGGATCCTCATTTCGATTTTTGTAGAATTAATTATGATTTTTCAAAGTTAGACAAAATGCTGCCCAGATTTGTACCAGCGTTGTTGTACGAATTTTGAGGAAACAAAGTGGAAAATAAATGTTGCAAGGGCAAAATAGTCATTAGTGGCCAGGATATCCCATAGGATATTATTTGTAAATTAATAAATACGATATTACCATTATAGGATACGCGTGATCACCGCCCGACCATCAACGTACCGACAACACCGACGAAGGTACGGACGCGTCGTAACACTAACTCGATGTTTACCGTATACCTATATGTGATAGATATGTTCATAGACCGTGACTCTGTTTTAAAAAAGAATTGTTCATACACATACAGCTTTATACGGGTTATAGTCATGATAACGCCGTTGAGTTTTCCTAGCGGCGAGGACACGGATGTACACCGTGGCACCGGGTGAATAGTGCGATCGTAATAACATTCATATGCGGTGGCTGTGTAGTTATTACTTGTTTTTATATATGTGAATATAGCTGTGATGTCATGAGATAACTGTCATACATAATTGTACATGAACATGAGGTTAACCGTTACCTGAGGTTCAATGGGTATTGAACCTAAGCTCTTACCATAGCTTCAGGATCCAGAGTAAACAGGATCGAAGACAAGGGTAAGCAGCAGATGTAGGAACCGGCTGGAGAAAGTCCTATTGACATGTACTTACTGATGATGTCATTTGGAATTGTTTTTGTAACGCTGTTAACAGCTAACACATACATTACAGTGGTTACTTATCAGTTACTTTTTCAATACTATTTACTTCCGATGCTCTACTCTGATCACGATACCATGAAAACGCTTTCGAAAATTGGGATGTTACAGCAATAGTCTTCTTTTCTAAAAACAACAAGTATTTTAAAGGTACTAAACATATGGAATTGAAATATTTTGCCTTAGGTTCAGAAATATAGAGTGTCAATAGAATATGTTAGCACTAATCTTATGAAATTGATGCCTTATTTGTAACATCCCAACTTTTGAAAGCGTTTTCACAGATCATGATCGTAGTAAAGCATCTAAGTAAATAGTATTTAAAAAGTAAGCGATAAATCCACTTGTAATGTATGTGATCAGCCTTAATGGCGGGTACAAAAATTTCAAATATCATAAGTACAAACAAAAGGTCTATCTCCAAATGGGCTCCTAGATCTGGGCCTGCTTACCCTTGTCTCCGGTCCTGTTTACTCCGGTCCCGGAGCTATGGTAAGAGCTAAGGTTCAATACCCATTGAACCTCAGGTAGCGGTTAACCTCATGTTCAAGTACAATTATGTATGACAGATATCCATGATACCACAAGTAAAATTCACATATACCAAGTAATAACACACCATATACACCCGCATATGAATGTTACTACAAGTCCGCACTATTCACCTACGACTACCATCGTGTCCTCGCTAGGAAAACTTAACGGCGTTATCATGACTATAACCCGTATAAAGCTGTATGTGCACAGTCAATAACTTTTAAAAATAGAATCTCAGTTCAAAAACACATCTCATCACATATAGGTATACAATGAACATCGAGTTAGTGTTACAAAGACGCGTCCGTACCTTCGTCGCTGTTTGCGGTGACGTTTGACGTCCGAACTGTGATCGCGTTGATCCTATAATGGTAATACCGTATTTATTAATTTTGTAAGTAATATCCTAAGAGATATTTTGGCCCCTAATGACCATTTTGCCCTTACAACTTTTATTTTTCACTTTATTCCCTCAAAATTCGTACAACAACGCTGGTATAAATCTGGGCAGCATTTTGTCTAACTTTGAAAAATCATAATTAATTCTACAAAAATTGAAACGAGGATCCGTAAAATTCCTTGGAATCCTTAGGATGTCTATTTTCAAGTAAAAAATAGTTACCTTTGCCCAGATTTCACGAATCACTCCCAGGTTTTAAGTTTTGAACCTCTGCCCAGAATTTTTCCAGAATTTCGTAGCCTAAACTTGAGGATTTTTATCTCTCTGTACAGAAATCATTTTGACATGTTCTTGACATATTTAAAAATCCCTATATGTCTGTTTTAACCATGAATTTTCTCAGAATTTTGGGATCATCATTTCAACATGAAATCCTGGCGTTTTCATGGCTGACTTCAGAATTTCTGAAACCGATGAAATTTACCGAGAACTTCGTTACTTTCATGATCTCTCCCAGAAATTTTTCCATAACCTCTACTTCATCAATTTTTCAAGATAAAGGCAATTTTAACTATAAAAACATCTATATAAAATTATCCTAGCATATTTAAGATCTAAGCTACTTCTATCTAAGAATTTAAGAACTAAAACTTAAAGAACTTAAAGCTAGAACTAGAAAACTTACCAAGAACTTTGCTCCTTCTTTCTTCAAGGCTCTCACTCTCACTTTCTCTCTATGTTTCAGCTTGTAAGCTTTGTGAATTGGTGAGAAAATATGAAGAGCAAAGCCCCCTATTTTATAGCAAAAGGCTATGGCATTTGTGTAATTGTCTTGCTAGCTTTCATTGGTGGATTCCAAATGAAGTTTAAATTGTGACAACTTCTTGACTTCCTTTTTAAGTTAGAATTTCCTACCTCTTCCATTCCACTAGATAGAATAACTAGATAAAAATTCATTTGGGGACCTTAATGAAGTTTGATTCAAATTTTCTTTTTGGTTTTGAACTCTTGAGATTTTTGGCTTTAATTAGAGACCTCAATCTCTCATTTTCTCAATTGGAAAATTCTTAAAAGTTGAGAAAATAGCTTTGGTTATAGTCAAATTGAAGCTTGAATTTTGCTTGTTAATAATCACTTCTTATCTTTGATTGATGGTTAGTGGATTTCAAGATACAATTTATTTTGTATAGATTTCCCTTTGATTAAATCTTGAATTAATCCCATTGATTATCCTAATTATCCTATGTGTAAACACCTCATTGGCTAATGGTTGGATATTTCCTCTTGATATTTCATCTCACCACCTTATCCCTTCAAGCAAGTGGGCAAGTTGCATTTTGCAACACTCTTTTCTCTCTCCCAAGTGCCAAAACAGACCCCCTCCCCTTTGTTCAGTTTTAGTTGCATTTTTATGCTCTAATTGATTGCATGTGGGGTTATCTAATTGGTTGTTTGCCTAGTTACATGGATTAGGCTTTATAAGAATTAATTAGGGCCTTTAGATAATCTTTAGGAAATTAATTCTTGACCTTTAGATCTTGTTGCAATTGTTGACTTTTTCAACTCTTGATTAATTCTTGATTAACAACTTAATTATAAGCTTAATCATCTCTTGATTGTTATATTATTGGTTCAAGAAGTGTTTTATGATTGCTAACAATTCATTTAATGCTAAATCTTACTCCCTTATTAGCTCTTGACATTTGATTAGGCTAATACACCTTTAATCAATGGCTATTTTAATATAAATTGCTGAATAATTACCTAAGTATTCCATTAGGGTAGTTTTAATTGCTCATTAATTATTAAAAATTGCCCTTAATTGTTTCAAGTGTTTTGGTAATTTTGTATGGTCTTTTATAAATTAGACATGAGCTATTTATTAATTATAAGGTGTTAGAAAGTTTAATCTCTCAATAAATTATGAGAATAGGTATTTAAGGCTCTTTAATCAATTATGAAACCTTGGACAATTTTCTTAATTTAGTGAAGGTTTAGTTGTTAATTTAATGGACATTGTTTTCTCTAAATTTGTCTAAGTATTTTCATCTCCATATGAATCATAATTTAGATATAGTGTTTATTTCATTTATGGTATTTTATGATGCCAAATATAATTTATTAACCTATTGGCTATTCCAATTTCTAGGGGAAAAATTGCCTAGAAAATAAAATAAACATGTCTCAAAATTTGAGACCACATATTCACCTATTAAATAGACTCTATTTATCAAAATATTGTATTTAAGACCAACAAAAAATTTTGGGTATTACATTTCTCCCTCAGATTAAATAAAATTTCGCCTCGAAATTTGCTCTATACTAACTAGACTTGAACCATAGATTCTAGAAATGTACCCTATTAGAATGTTTTAACATCTAAGTCGCTTCTCTCGGTGATCGAGAATTCACTTCAGCTTAATTACGAAGGTATTTGTCATGTCGTACCTTGACACAACAAAAATGTTTTCCGGCGCCTACATACGGTGGCCACTTAAAACACCTCATACTCTATGTCACGATTGCGGTCGATTGGTATGAGAAACACGGGAAATGTTATGGAGATTAATCGGGTTCGGGGTAACGTTATCGGTAAGTGGACTGTTCATGTTTAACTAAAATTTTGAATGGTCTTACGTAACGTGGACTAAATTTTCTCTCTCGAAGCCTTCTCCCTTTTGTCGTCGTAGCTCTTCCGTCCGCATTGTGTGCTAGAAGTTGTCTTTTGAATAAAACGATTTGTTCGGAGGTCTAGTCAATCAGATCGGGTCCAAGCGACATCGCCGAGATCACGGTGGATCGACACGTTCGCCCTTGACGTTCCATCGTATAAACTCAGAAAACTCTAGACATCTAGTCTATTTCCTTACTATGCATGCTTACTTAGCATGCACTCTAATATTCAAATAATAATTTTATTCATTTCTGTACTTAAGTACAAAAGTATTCAAACATAGGACCTTCTCGTCCTTCCTCATCGTGCTTGGTTACGCAGCCTTACCGCCGACCCATTCAGCCTCTCGCTTAACACATATTGGCCTTCCTCAATCCATTATCACAATACTAGGGACCTTAGCCCTACTACCTGGTATAGTAAATATTTTAATAGACTCGGGACGTACTGTAGACATACTAGTCTAAGGTCACTATAACAATTCATATTTCATACACAAGTGATAAGTACTAATGTCTTAAGGCCTAGGGACACGGCCCGTGTACATTCGTACACCTAGATTTCAAGCATCCGCTCGTCTATTCTATCTAAATCTCTCCCAAGTCTAACTCTTAGACTACATTAGAAGCTTGATACTAGTTTCTATACAAGAATTATTGATTACAACGGCAAATCTTTTCTTTGCTAAGGTAATTACTACGCCAAATTCCTAACATAAAATGAGGATTTTATATTCCATATTTTTATCAGGAGTGAGGAGGAGTCGACATACGAAGTAATCGGAAAATAGTTTCAACGAAACCCAAAACAACTTGTAAGTACTTTTTAGTTTCTATGAAATTCACATGCTACTACAAATTTCATGTTTAATACTTATCAATAGATGCAAATAACAAGAAGACAAAAAAATTCAACTTCAATTACTACTGTAACCTACACATTCCAATTTATGTTTTATATATCGAAATCTAATTGGTTTGGACAGAATTCAACACAACATATCGACGGTGGTGTACTAAATTAGGGTTTTAGGAGTATCAACAACAACAATACTAACTCTTAATTAATCCAGATTTACTAGAGTGTACACTCAAAATTTTCATATTTAGAGCTTTATGCCTTTAAAATCCAGAATCTCATCCTTACGGTTTGTTTTTACCAAGCACCAAAGATAAATTCAAATTTGTCGAGCCAAATAGTTCATGTATGTTAACTTGAAGACGTTCATCAAAATTTCAAAATGAAACAAGGATATATAATGCATGGTTATCTCATTATGATACAGTGATAAGAAATCTTAATTTAAATGGATTAAAAGTACAATGTATTTCAAAACAAGGTTCCTATGCAAAGCATGCCACAAAATTTCACCAAGTGTCATTTCAATAATCAGATCCAGTTTATCCCTCAGGTTTCATCTAATTTTAACATGCATCATTTTGAAACTGATCTCGTTTTAACACACCAATAACTAACAATCGACTTACGACAGAAGAGATTACTAAAACAAAGTTAATGGATGGTCAAGTAATTTAAGAAAAATGATATCAACAATATTCATTGGTTCAGACCTTCACAAGTGTGATAGCAAAATTCAAAGAGTGGTAATGCACATATAGTATACTCCAAGCTACTTTCATGAATTTGATTCGTTAAAGATTTTCTTGTATAATGAAGTAAAATTTTCGAACTCAGATTTGCAAATATAATTTAATGAAGCAAGTAATATCACAAGGATGTACAAGTCATAGCATCATTAGACATGCAAAACAATTTTTTTTAGAGTAGGTTAACACAAAACACCTAGACTTTCAACCAACTATTTAAGTGTTACTTCCAACACATTTCTAACACCCTATGCAAGTGTCACCATTTAGAGTTCTTATAGCTAGCTGGTTGGACTACAATAATTGCATGCATAAACTTTAATGAAATACCGTAACAAAGTGTGCACTTAACAATATTTAACAAATTTAAAGAAGAATCACTTTCAAAAACATAGTTTCAAACTAGCTTAGTTTGGAAAATTTAAGTGAAATGCTCAAGTTAGATTCCTAAGTGAACAAACAATTGGTCAACATGTCTATGAGTTATATTTGGTTGGAAATTTTCAGAAATAAAGTAAGCATTTAAACATATGTGTAACATACTTAATATATTAAATCATACAAGTTTCAAGTTTTAACAACAACCTTAAAGCGCAAATATCCAATGCAATCTCATATCGTACAAAACGTGTTTATCGTAAGCATATGATCACACAAGGTTTTCAATGTCAACCTAGAGAACACTAAATTCTAATCATGCAAATGGTCCAAATGATAAGAGAGAGTTCATACAAAGCATTGCTTGATTTATCCTAAACTTCATGATGATGCTTAAATTCTATTCAATAAGACATATCTCTTCACAACAACATAAAGAAAGGGGTTTTTGAGTTTTGGCAAGATATATCTAAAACATTTAAAAAAACAAAATCATGCATACAAGGAAAAGCGGAACTCAATATCATATACCACATAAACCTCACTTCTCCTCTTATGTACTTTCAAGTTTTTATTATAACACCAATATGGATGCCAACGGGTTAACGTAACTGCATTTTTTCTAGACATGTCTCCTAACATGTACTTAGGTACCAACTTACTATTTGATTTTTCTTCCTTGAGTACATACTCCATAAAGAGTATTTCGATACTAGCTAATTTGTCCCTTACCATTAAGGTATCTCACACTATCTATGAAGACAAACTGACCTAGAGGGGTAGAGCAAAATGGACCACCTATACGGCCCTCAATGATGCCTTGATTATGATTATGCCCGGGTTCATAACGATGATCAAGACCCCAATGAAAAAGTATTGCTCTAGGTATCTTGGAATTGGTTTTATTTGTGGTTGTCTAACTCTATCTCTATCTCTACCTCGGCCTCTAGGAACTCTAGTTCCTTGCAAATTTGTCATCTTATCTTTCTATTAAGAATGACACATATTAAGGAATAACTTAATTTTCTAAACAAATACATACTCCACATAAGGTAATATACTGCCGCCATGACTTCGACTTTAATACCATGTAATCATATTTAACATTTCGTATTGTCGTACTAATGACTAATTGTTTACAAGTTGCCTAAAATGTTACGCCTTTAGGAAGTTCGTTCGTAGAGCGCTTATCAGCTCTTTGTGTGTACTCAAGACACATCGTAGGGTATTTGGGTTTATAAAAAGATTCACTTTCGGAATCATCTTGGTAGCTTAACAGCTGGAAATACGCACGGTTATAATCGATGGATGAATGATTTGATCCTATAGGTCTTTTCTGGCTCAGAGGGTCTACTCAGAGGGTATACTAGCTATTGGTTCGAATACACTATGTTCAGGGATACTGAATGAAAAGGTCCTTGGTCATATATGGTTTTGTAAAGATATTCTAGATCGGAAGTATTCAGGTTCGAGATCGATTATCGGAGCAAATATCATATTCAAGAGCAGAAAGATGTATTAGCTCAAGGTTAAGTTCTAGAGTGGGGTATAGCTAATCAGGTTGAAGTACAGGTTCAGGAATAGCTTAGGATGGTATATTTCGAGGGTTTATGGTTATGAATGGGTACAAGGGGTTTTCGGGGCTTAGGTGATCTACGGCTCAAGGTGGTACACTTGGTTGATTAATATACTAGTTTGAAATAATACACTTTGGTCTAGGGTTGTAGGATTTGTCAAAGTACTCGGTTTGAAATGGTACTCGGGTTGGATCATCTTCGGGTTCGGGCTCATTTATTGGGGCAAAGCATCTTGTTCGTGGTGGTATTCGCTCGGTTCGTCATCGGGGTAGTTGGCATATACTCGTGGTCTAAATGGTATTTTGGAGCGGGAAATATGGTTTGGTTCGAGTATAGACATAGGGGGTGGATTTGTTGGTTCTGGGTTCAGTCTTACTTTTACGTTTCCAGAGACTACCGACCGACGTGCTACACGTCTCCTCCTCCCATAATAATCTACATAGGGAAAACTCATATGTTTATCACTACAACAATACCAGGGTTTTATCAAGTACTTGTTTTCAAAAGATGCTCTAAGATAATGGCTTAGAGCCTAACTTAGTTAATCAACCGTTTGGCCGGTAAGTGTCTATCATGGGAGCCTCACTGGGTGCAAGGGTGACTCAATGGCTGATCCACATAGACTAGCCTTGCCTTCGGCACCAATGGTTTATTATAAGCGAGTCGGGTTCATACCAGATAAAATGCTTTTAGTTGAAAACTCCGAACCTAACTCCGTTACTCAAACAATGCGCGGTAGGTGTATATCATGGGGCCTCACCGTGCGAGGGTGACCGATTGGTTGATCCACAATAAACCTTTCTAGACACCAGACCGTTTGGAGTAGCATAGTTAAATTCGTGCCGGGATGTCGCTTTCCGATACCAAAATTGTAACATCCCAACTTTTTGAAAGCGTTTTCACGGTATCATGATCGAGTAAAGCATCGGAAGTAAATAGTATTTAAAAAGTAAGCGATAAATCCACCGTAATGTATGTGATCAGCCTTAATGGCGGGTACAAAAATTTCAAATATCATAAGTACAAACAAAAGGTCTATCTCCAGCCGGCTCCTAGATCTCTTTTGCTTACCCTTGTCTCCCGGTCCCGTTTACTCGGGTCCTAGAGCTATGGTAAGAGCCGAGGTTCAATACCCATTGAACCTCAGTAGTTGTTAACCTCATGTTCAAGTACAATTATGTATGACAGATATCCATGATACCACAGTAAAATTCACATATACCAAGTAATAACACACCATATACACCTGCATATGAATGTTACTATCTGCCGCACTATTCACCGGTGCCACGACGGCCCATCGTGTCCTCGCTAGGAAAACTTAACGGCGTTATCATGACTATAACCCGTATAAAGCTGTATGTGCACAGTCAATAACTTTTAAAAATAGAATCTCAGTTCAAAAACACATCTCATCACATATAGGTATACAATGAACATCGAGTTAGTGTTGATGCAGCGTCCGTACCTTCGTCGGCGTTGTCGATGCGTTTGACGCCGAAGCTGTGATCGCGTTGATCCTATAATGGTAATACCGTATTTATTAATTTTGTAAGTAATATCCTAAGAGATATTTTGGCCCCTAATGACCATTTTGCCCTTACAACTTTTATTTTTCACTTTATTCCCTCAAAATTCGTACAACAACGCTGGTATAAATCTGGGCAGCATTTTGTCTAACTTTGAAAAATCATAATTAATTCTACAAAAATTGAAACGAGGATCCGTAAAATTCCTTGGAATCCTTAGGATGTCTATTTTCAAGTAAAAATAGTTACCTTTGCCCAGATTTCACGAATCACTCCCAGGTTTTAAGTTTTGAACCTCTGCCCAGAATTTTTCCAGAATTTCGTAGCCTAAACTTGAGGATTTTTATCTCTCTGTACAGAAATCATTTTGACATGTTCTTGACATATTTAAAAATACCTATATGTCTGTTTTAACCATGAATTTTCTCAGAATTTTGGGATCATCATTTCAACATGAAATCCTGGCGTTTTCATGGCTGACTTCAGAATTTCTGAAACCGATGAAATTTCGCCAGAACTTCGTTACTTTCATGATCTCTCCCAGAAATTTTTCCATAACCTCTACTTCATCAATTTTTCAAGATAAAGGCAATTTTAACTATAAAAACATCTATATAAAATTATCCTAGCATATTCAAGATCTAAGCTACTTCTATCTAAGAATTTAAGAACTAAAACTTAAAGAACTTAAAGCTAGAACTAGAAAACTTACCAAGAACTTTGCTCCTTCTTTCTTCAAGGCTCTCACTCTCACTTTCTCTCTATGTTTCAGCTTGTAAGCTTTGTGAATTGGTGAGAAAATATGAAGAGCAAAGCCCCCTATTTATAGCAAAAGGCTATGGCATTTGTGTAATTGTCTTGCTAGCTTTCATTGGTGGATTCCAAATGAAGTTTAAATTGTGACAACTTCTTGACTTCCTTTTTAAGTTAGAATTTCCTACCTCTTCCATTCCACTAGATAGAATAACTAGATAAAAATTCATTTGGGGACCTTAATGAAGTTTGATTCAAATTTTCTTTTTTGGTTTTGAACTCTTGAGATTTTTGGCTTTAATTAGAGACCTCAATCTCTCATTTTCTCAATTGGAAAATTCTTAAAAGTTGAGAAAATAGCTTTGGTTATAGTCAAATTGAAGCTTGAATTTTGCTTGTTAATAATCACTTCTTATCTTTGATTGATGGTTAGTGGATTTCAAGATCAATTTATTTTGTATAGATTTCCCTTTGATTAAATCTTGAATTAATCCCATTGATTATCCTAATTATCCTATGTGTAAACACCTCATTGGCTAATGGTTGGATATTTCCTCTTGATATTTCATCTCACCACCTTATCCCTTCAAGCAAGTGGGCAAGTTGCATTTTGCAACACTCTTTCTCTCTCTCCCAAGTGCCAAAACAGACCCCCCTCCCCTTTGTTCAGTTTTAGTTGCATTTTTATCTTCTAATTGATTGCATGTGGGGGTTATCTAATTGGTTGTTTGCCTAGTTACATGGATTAGGCTTTATAAGAATTAATTAGGGCCTTTAGATAATCTTTAGGAAATTAATTCTTGACCTTTAGATCTTGTTGCAATTGTTGACTTTTTCAACTCTTGATTAATTCTTGATTAACAACTTAATTATAAGCTTAATCATCTCTTGATTGTTATATTATTGGTTCAAGAAGTGTTTTATGATTGCTAACAATTCATTTAATGCTAAATCTTACTCCCTTATTAGCTCTTGACATTTGATTAGGCTAATACACCTTTAATCAATGGCTATTTTAATATAAATTGCTGAATAATTACCTAAGTATTCCATTAGGGTAGTTTTAATTGCTCATTAATTATTAAAAATTGCCCTTAATTGTTTCAAGTGTTTTGGTAATTTTGTATGGTCTTTTATAAATTAGACATGAGCTATTTATTAATTATAAGGTGTTAGAAAGTTTAATCTCTCAATAAATTATGAGAATAGGTATTTAAGGCTCTTTAATCAATTATGAAACCTTGGACAATTTTCTTAATTTAGTGAAGGTTTAGTTGTTAATTTAATGGACATTGTTTTCTCTAAATTTGTCTAAGTATTTTCATCTCCATATGAATCATAATTTAGATATAGTGTTTATTTCATTTATGGTATTTTATGATGCCAAATATAATTTATTAACCTATTGGCTATTCCAATTTCTAGGGGAAAAATTGCCTAGAAAATAAAATAAACATGTCTCAAAATTTGAGACCACATATTCACCTATTAAATAGACTCTATTTATCAAAATATTGTATTTAAGACCAACAAAAAATTTTGGGTATTACATTGACAAAGGGATTACTACCCAAGACATTCACTGGTCATATGTATAGTATATGTATTATGTCGCTAGTGAAAGTTAAAATTATTGTTCTGTTCTAGTCATTGTGATCAGACCATATTTTTATATGATTTTTAAATCATTAAATTGGGATTCATAATGCATTTTATTATAGTTATTGAGCTTACAATCTTGTAAATATATTAAATTAGGGCTAAAAAGGGCAAAATTGTCAAAAAAATGTAATTACTCTCAATCATTGATTTTTCTGAGAATATTTGATGCTAGATTAATTATTTTGATTGTAGATGCTTGAAAAAATTAAATCAAATTTGAAAATGAAAGTTTGAACTCAAATTGCAAAAGTTTCAATTTAGTCCCTACTCTAGAACTTTTAAATTTTCGATTAGGTCCCTGTCTGAACTATGCGTTTTGGGCCATTGATTAATTAGGGATTCTGATTTATTCAGAATTTTGGCAGACCCGTGAACCTGGGAGGACCCGAGATATTATTTGATTACACAGCGCCGCGAAGACACAAATGGACCTTTATCCTTCACTCTCGATCTCACACACCTTCATCGTCACCTTCCTCTAAGTCGCCGGTGACTTCCACTCTTCTTTCACCATTGCCGGTGACTCACCTCCACCGTGAGAGAGAGAGAGAGAGCTGATATCTAGAAATGCCATGAACAGGGAGACACGGACCTTCACCATGTAATACCTTAAAAATCCTATTTAGCATAGCCACTATATTTTGATAGAAAATACCTATTAAAAATAGGTGAATATGTGGTCTCAAAATTTAGTAGCTTAATTTAGGGAATTTTGTCCTAGAAGTAAATAAACCAAAGACCCAAATTTTCTAATTTGGTTTAGAGATCATAAAATACCCTAAGATTATTATATTAGAATATAGTTTTATTTAATTATAGAAAGTCATAAAATATTATGAAAATACCTAAATCAATTAAAGGAAATTATCAATAAATAAATGACAATTAAATGACACAAAACTACTTATACCAATTAGAGAAAATTTGCCAACAATTAATGGACAATAAATTTGCAATAGTTAAAGTAATTGTATTAGATGTGCATAATTAGTTAAATATACTAATTAAGAATATTAATTGAGATTAGTTATGGAGGGCTAGGATTAAACCTCATAAAGCTAAATCCTAAGGCCTTAATTCAATTTCATTAAGTGAAATCCTTGTGAAGTAAAATCCACCAATAAGAGATTTTCTTGAGTTGTGAAGCAATTAATAGACAAATTGAAAAATCAAAAATAAGGGGAGGGGGACAGTTTTTATGCTGAAAAAGGGAGTAAAAATTGTTGAATAGTTAACAAATCCCACATGCAAGAATGAATCATAACCAAGCAATTAATTGTGAAGACTTTTGGGGCAAAAAGAAATGATGAGAGAAGTAGAGGGGGGTGGAGGTTAATAGGTGTTGTGCATGTGTGTGTGTACAATTGTTGTGCAAGTGTGTGTGTAGTATGAAAAGTGAATGTTGTGAGTGTGTGTGTGTCTAGTGGAGGAAAGAGAAGAGTGTGGAGTAAATTGAATTGTGAGTTAAAAACCACTAGGATGAATGAGAATCTATACAAAATAAATTATATCTTGAGATACGTTAATCATAGATCAAATATAAGGACTTATCTTGAACCACATAATTTAATCTCGAGATTAAGTCTAATTAAAGTTATTTTGGCAAACTTTGATGAAGAAGATTAGAGATGATTAAGGACAATTAGAGAAATCTAATTGGACCATAAATCTTGATATCCAACTACTAATCAAGATACATACTTAGAATTGAAAAGTGTTGGTGATTGATCAAGCAACCAAAAATAGATTTCATTAAAGAAAACTTAAGCATCTAAGGTAACTAGTACTTGGATCATTTAGTTAATGAAACTAAAGAGAGAGGGGATGGTTGGAGTGCTAGGAATGGCTAGGATTCAAGATTACAAAAACCCTAAATCCAATGGTTGAAAGTTGACAAGAGTAAAGTTGCAAAGAATTACACAATTACCATACATTTTTCCTATAAATAGCAAGCCATATGCTTCATATTTTCTCACCAATTCACAAGCATAGGAACTGAAACATAGAGGGAAAGTGAGAGTGAGAGTCTTGGAGAAGAAGGAGCAAAGTTCTTGGTAAGTTCTCTAGCTCTAGCTTTAAGTTCTTTTAAGTTTTAGTTCTTAAATTTATAGTTAGAAGTAGCTTTGATTTTAAATATACTAGAGTAATTTTAATATCATGTTTTTATAGTAAAAAATAGTGATATTTCGAAAATTAGATGAGCTACTTGGTAGAGAAAAATTTCTGGAAAATTATGATTGAAGTAGCAAAGCTCGCGAAAATTCATCGGGTAGAAATTTCTGAAATCAGTGATAAAAATGCCAATATTTCATGTTGAAAGTGAAGTTAAAAAATTCTGAGAAAATTCATGGTTAAAGTAGACATATAGGGATTTTCAAAAATGCCAAGAAAATATTAAATTGAGCTCTGTACAGTGAGATAAAAATTCTCAAAGTTGGGCTACGAATTTCTAGAAAAATTCTGGGCAGAGGCTCAAAACTTTAAAACTGGGAATGACTCGTGTAATCTGGGAAAAGGTGAGTATTTTTACTTAAAAATAGACATCCTAGGGATTCCAAAGAATTTTACGGATCCTCGGTTTGATTTTTTTAGAATTAATTATGATTTTTCAAAGTTAGATGAAAAATCTACCTAGAAATACTGTACCAGCGTTTTTCTGAAAAATAAGGGAAATAAGTTGAAAAATAATTCCACCAAGAGAAAATGGTCATCTGTGACTAAGATACCTACTAGAATGTTGTTGTAAATTAATAAATGCGATATTACCATTATAGGATACTCGTGATCACATTCCGACCGGCGAACGTACTGATAGCGTCAACGAAGGTACGGACGCGTACTGTAACACTAACTCTGATGCTTATTGTGTGCTATATGTGATAGATGTTTTCATGAAGTGATGGATAAGGCTAGGTCTTGGGCCAGGCACTGTGACTAAATTTATGGGGCTTAAATCATCTATTTTCATACATTCAGCTATATACGGGTTATGGTTTTGATAATACCGTTAAGTTTTCCTAGCGCTGAGGACACGTATGTACATCGTGGCACTGGTGAATAGTGCAAACCATAATAATATTCATATGCAGTGGCTGTGTTTTGTTATTATCTTTCATATGTGATTATTGCTGTAATGTCATGAATATCTGTCATACATAAGCGTACATAAGCATGAGGTTAAGATTTACTCCGAGGTTCAATGGTATTGAACCTCAGCTCTTACTATAGCTTCAGGATCCAATGTGAACAGGATCGAAGACAAGTGTAAGCAGCAGGTATGAGGATTGACCGGAGAAAGTTCTTTTGATATGTACTAATGTTGTAGTCATTCGAAATTTTTGTACCGCTGTGGAAGCAAACATATACATTACAGTGGATGTTTATCAGTTACTCTTCAATTTAAATACTTCCGATGCTCTACTCTGATCAAACTAATTTGAAAACACTTTCGAAAATTGGGATGTTATACACCAACTTCCATTCCTCCACCATTATCGACGACACACACCTCTAGACCTTGGACGTTGGCTCTCGGATTCCTTCGATCCTCATTCACTCTCACCTTCATCGCTAACCACCATCCTCTGTTCACTTCAGATCTCCCAATAACCCATATTCACCTTAAGTTTCTTCCATTTGGCCTCACTCACTCTTCCACATCATTTTCCTATTTCTTGTCCATTTCCTCTATTGTTATTTTTCATGGTTGGGTTGTTTCAGAGCTTTGTGGCAATGCTTGGTTTTATGAGTAGCTGAGGAGTCCTACTCTTGGGATTAGGATATTGACTTGAGTTCCAAAGCTTCAAAGGGAGTTAATTTGTTCATCCTATTAGTCTAGATTTATACATTTAGGTTGCCTAGTTTTAGGAATCATTGTGTATAAATTCTGGAACTGAGATTAATGTTCATTGTCTCTGTTGGTTTGATAATTGTGATTGATATTGGATTTTGCAATGAGAAGATTATATTTATTTTAATTTCTTGTGGTTGCAATGAGATTAAATTAATTAGCGTGTTATTGTCTAGTTAATGTAGTTGATTTGTGCCCTTTGAGGGACTGTTATGTACTCAATTTCAAGAAGACTCATGTTGCATTATTCCAATTTTGATTGCACATCAAGTGGTTTTTAACAATTTCTCAAGAGGTAGTGGTTAGCTATGTTTGTAGGAGCTACTATTAATTGAGAATATTGGACTCAAGTGGTATCTTGGGGTTTTTTCTCAAAGACTTGATGAATTTTAACTCTCATAATCTATTTGAGCAAGGATAGTCATTTCTTAATCACCAAGAGTGCCATCATCCATATTTTCAATTCCATATCATTTAATTCACCCATTCACCAATTTTATAAAAATACCAAAAATATTAGTTTAGCATTTAATTAAATTGCATTTTCTCTTTAGTTTATTAATTTGAAAAGCCAAAACCAATTTTCTCCCTTGTTTTAATTGCATTTGCATGACATTTAGATTACTTAGGATTCAATAAAAGGCTCCTCGAGAGAGAGAGAACGATCCTAGGTTTGCCTATACGCAATTCTTGGTTATTGTTGATTGTGGACCCCAAGGCTAAAGACAAAAAGGCCCTCATCACATTGACATTTTGAGCTCATTAGCATATATGTGTTTACGAGATTCCCTTGTTTTCAAATTTATGCATGCATGCATGTATGAATGATGTTGTTGGAAAACATGATTTGTATTTGATGAAGACTTTATTGATGGACATCAAGTTTACTTTCCATTAAAGTGTCATGTCAAGGAGAAAGACTAATAAAGTAGTACATGGAAGGGACTACGTCGATATATTGATGTACAACCGTCATGACTCATATTAGTTTTATACTTATGATGCAACTAATATGTTGAAATCTTTTAGCCAAGATTATGTGCATTATTATTGATATTTTGTTAAATCATGAAATGACATATATCACATAAGCCAAGTGGGAGAATGTAAGAAATGTCTCATGTGCCCGTGATAAATGCATATGATTTCATAATTAATGAAGAGGCTAAATGACCTTTGGGAAGATGTTTCTTGACTGAAATGAAATGACCATTGGCAAATGACCTTTAGAAAGAGGTTTCTTGACTGAAATGAAATGACCATTGGCAAATGACCATTGGGAAGAGGTTTCTTGACTAAAACGAAATGACCATTGGCAAATGACTTTTGGGAAGAGGTTTCTTAACTAAAATGAAATGACCATTGGCAAATGACTTTTGAGAAGAGGTTTCTTGATTGCTTGATGGGAGCAGTCATATTTATAGGATGTAAAGAGTTAAATCTTTTGGATACAATATATACGGATAGAAGGATAGAAACTTGTCCATTCATTCACTGACCATTAGAGACCCTCAAGTTTTCCATTAAGAATAGAGAGCGTATTAAGAAGGGTAAAGAGAATGATAAAGGTTTCATTTATCGTACTGTAAGTCACACGTTGCAAAGTATCGATTTGTATAATGGATAAAGAAGTGTATCTTGCATTTAAACTATTGAATTTGAAAACATAATTTTCTAAGATCCTTAAAAGTTGCGTTCTTGCATGAAAACCCTGAGATAGAGAACACAAATTCATGTTTTACATTGAATTCAAAATATTAATTTATTGAATTCCAAATTAAATACCGCAACGCACCGCCAGAGATTATGAAGCCATTAATTAACCCGTACTTCACAGGCTCAGGAAATGAAAAATGTGTTATAAAGGTAGCCTCAAATAATTTGATTCTAATGAATTAATCCACACAATAATTCAAAATTGCACTTATTCATATGAAACAGGTATGTGTGTACACATATTCAGATGAAACGAATTAGTTTGAAGGGGTCTAGATTCATCAAGACAGGGTAGAAAGCAAAATAATGATAAAAAGAGATATAACAACACCTAATAATTATAAAATTATTACTTCATATTCTGCATCGGAGATGAAAAATGAGAATATAATTACTGAGATAAGAAAATATGAGAATATGATTAAAAATAAAAAACGCACCATTTAATTAAAATTCATCTAAACAATATTTGAAATAAAATATGGGAGTAGTGATTTGAAGAAAAATGATAGAGAAGAGATAAAATGCAAAAAAAATCTTATGTTTAAGATTGAAATTCACTCTAAAACTAGGTCGTACATTTATAATGGGAGGAGTATTATATACTCAACATATTTAAGTATGTAAGTATATATATTACAAAGGCGTCTTTGAATCAAAAAGCAATATTTGAAAGCTTTAGAGTGAGTAGTAAGCATGTAAGTATGTATTTATACCCAAGCATCCTCATCCTCCTTAACGAAGAAGAAGATTGGGTATGCACAATAAAATGACGGAAGATTCATTCATTGTACATCCCGAGGCCGCAATCCTCCATTTCTCAATTGTCATTCACATCTTATCTTCTCCGCTTACATCTTATCCCTTAATGATTTTGATATTTCTTCCTTTTTCGGGATTTTCTTTTTTGAGTGCATTTGCGAAGGCTACTCCCAAATTTGTATCGGAGAATATGAGGAAATGAAGTGTCTACATGGGAGAGTACTAGATTAGGTTTGATCCTCTTATTAAAATATTTTTTTAAGATAATAATTTCTTATTCATTCTTTCTCTCTTTTCTCTCTCTTTATATTTATATATAGATTAGATTATTTTATGAATATATTTTCCTTACATATATTTATTTTTGTATTATTCTTATCAATATAATTTATCATTGTTAATTAATTCGATTTTTAATACTATATTATTAATAATATTTATTTACATCCTAAACCACAACAGGTATTTAAGTCATAAAAATTAAGGATTTACGTTAGGGCACACACGCTAACATAACTCTTATTTCTCTAATCTCATTCCCACGACTTTCCTCTTAATTTCTTTCTTCCAAACAAAAACTAAAATGATCATAATAAATTCACAATCTCTTTCTCTCTCTAGATCTCAAACGCACATAAAAATTCACTTGACATTATTCTACACACACAACATAAACAAACACAATAACCATGCGCTTGCACGCATATATGAATCAGTGAACCAGTTCCATGAGCTTTTTCCAAGCAGGCCTACTCGAAATGCATTCCCACCACGCATTCACGTTCTTCCTCTTCGTGATCAAATGTCCCATCTTCGCCTCCTCCATCAGATACCTGATCCCCGGAAGATGGCTGAGGTCGGCGAGCGTGAAGTTGTCGCTGGCGAGGTACGGGCCTTCGCCAAGCCGCTTCTCGTACACGTCCATGACTTTCTCTAGTTTCTGCTCGCAGGCATGGGCCAAGGACAAGTCTCCGGGCTGACCCATTTTGGGAAGGATCACTAGTTGCAGCACTACCTGGAAACACAGGTCGTTGAAGTTGTGAGCCTCCACTTCTAGCCACTGGTCCACCATGGCTCTCTCCTCCAAGGTTTTACCTAGCAGGTCGGGTCCACGGTCTGCGTACTTGGCTGCGTAGTACCGGATGATTGCCCTCGATTCTGCCCAGTCCACATACATGCATTTATTCAAAACCAATTAACAGATATTTCTCTAGAATCGTCTCAGAGATAATTGAGTATATGTCACTTTGTGTTATGGTCCGGTCGGTAGAATTTCAGACAGACCGTATGAATATTTATTGGGTCCTTTTTTTTTCCCGAACAGAAAATATACAAAAACACTTCAAGGTCACAATCTCACACCATCTCTCGTGAGCTAAAATTTTAAAATATTATACCCCCTTTTAAGGTATATATGTCTATTCCCCTATCACATAATTTATCATCAAAAAGCAAATAAAAGCCCAAGACCTTTAACGGTGCAACTCTTCTTCAATTGTGTGCAAGATATCTTTAATTATATTGTATGCATATAGCTAAAAGAGTTATACTCATAAAAATAGGTTTTAATTGGGTCCTTAAACAAATTTTCAAGTAACTTTGCGGGTATAAATTTTGCAATGCAAGATTTCTCAACAATTTTCCATTATAGATATATCATCTTTAATTAAGATCAGCACTGAAATGTGATTAGTTAATTAGGATTTGTATATAATTATATGTGTGCCGACGCGAAACGAAACAAAGAGAGTTTGTCCTGCAAGAAAAATGTGAAGGAATTTTTTTCATATAATTAAGGACATAGGACGATAAAAATGGGATTGGTTGGAGATTTTCCAGGAAAGAAAACAAGTAGTTAAATAAAAACACTTCGACATATCATGCAAGGAAAAAAAAAAGGGAAAGTTACTGAAATTCCTTCCATAGCAAAATTTATTGCTAAAAGCTATCTAATGACTCAAGCTTTTGAGTGGCAGCAATTATGCTCTTTCAATAATAATGATGGAGTAGAGAGGATGAAAGAATTAAGGAAGATGAATATGGTGTTTTAGACAATAAATAAATTTTTATTTTTGACAGTCTCCATCGCTGCACGTAACTCGTCTATTTGTCACTAATAATTTGGGTTTTGAATTCCAAATAAGAGAAAAACAGTACAATGGCTACATAATATATCTTTGGTCAAGATTAAGACGCCAAAAGTTAAAAATTCTGTAACTGCAAATGAAATTTTCGGGAGGGCTAGCTACCAATATACTTAGAAAACCAAAGTTCTTACTTCAAGAAAAGGAATATAAAAAACTTGACTATCTTCCCGTTTACTTCAAGAAAGAGAAAAAACAAAGTTTTTCTTAGAAATTATATATATATATATATATAGTGTTTATTATTTATTATATATATTCACACAAAACTATTATGCAGAAATATTATTTACGTGAGGGAAATAACTTTTTAGATGGATTGAATTGAAATAAATTTATTCTATAATGTTAGTTAGAAATGAAACTCGTAACTATTATCTTAAAAAGACAAGAGCTTCTACCATTCAAAATGTTGGTCCATTCTTATATATATAATTCTAAAGCAAATTACTCTATACACATATATGTATATGTACATATGCACATGTATACACACACATATATACATATATGTATGTGTATATACACAAATGTATGTGTGTCTATATATATATGTGTGTATATATATATTATCAACATAAAAAATAAATTATTATTCTCAAATCCATCTCCTTACACACAGACGCACACACAGACGCATCTATGTACATATACATATATGTATGTGTATATAGATATATGTATGTGTGTGTACATATATGTATGTATGTACACACACATATACATACATGCATATATACCCCTTTGGGACACCCACATATACCTCAGAATATATTTTACACATCAACCTCTCGACTGTGCAACCGCGACGGTGGCTAGCTGTCTTGGTTATGTTGGGGGTAAGAGGCAGTGCTTTGTCCCACTCACCTTTTTGATTCGGGAGTGCCAAATCTCATGCAGTGAGAACCCCCAATCATATTTTCGACACTTTATATTAAGCCCTCTGGTCAAATATGTAACATAAAAAATAAATTATTATTCTCAAAACCATCTCCTTATATATTCTCATCTACGTCGTTTTGGGAGTTAGGGAATTAATGAAGGGTGTTTTGATATTTTTTTTTTTTGTATTTATTATATTAATTTTACCAAAACACCCTTTATTAATTTCTCTAACTCGTAAAACGACGTAGTTTTGAGGTGACTTGACAAAACCTTATGTCAAGTGACATGACAAACGATAAACCCATGCGTGTTTGTGTGAATCTATATATATGTACACATACATACATCAATATACACATACACATACATATATGTATATTATATGTGTCTCTGCGTGTGTGTGTACAGACACATACACATATATATATATATATATATATATATTTATACATATATGCATATATACATTTTTATATATATATATATATATATATATATGCATACACACACACATACATATATAGACACACACAGATATACACACACTTTGATGGACGCTGAACATGTTAGGAGCTCAACATGTAGACATAGAGTTAATAATAAGATATTCATAAAAAAGAGAGAGTTAATGATAAGAGGACAAATAAAACATGAAATAAATGGCTGCTCACCATAGAGCCTGAAATCGCCATCTTCCACCACCGGCACTTGTCCAAAGGGCTGCAACACTCAAAACCTTAATTAACTTTATAAAAAACATGTATAGGGTACAACTACAGTAATACTTAACACAGATAAAACATGTGTATGGTATTACTACAATATAACTCATCCATGTATATATATCATCATCATGACTCTAAAGGACAACAATACAGAGAAAACATGTCTAGCTTTGTGGATGAAGAAGAAAACCTGACGGAGAAGAAAGTCGGGAGACTTGTGTTCTCCACGGTTGAGATCGACATGGATGAGCTCGAAGTCGACGCCTTTCTCGATGAGACAAGCTAGGACTCTCTGAGGGCAAGCTGCGTTAGCTGCTCCATACACCTTCAAACCCATTTTCTCTTCTTCTGTTCTCTTCTCTCAAATATGTTTAACCTAATTTCTTACTAGCTAGATATGGGCCAATAGGTCATCAAACACACGGCTGATATTGGCCCTTCCCCCACGCACCAATTTATACTCAATGCTTGGCTAGGCAAGCACTAACAATTCGTACGTGAGAGATATACTAAATTAATTGCCTTGAAAGATTCCCAATCCTTTTTTATTTTTTATTTATTTTGTTATCCTTTTATTTGTTAAAGTTAATTTGTTATTTCTTTTTAATTAATTTTTAGCCCAAATTAAATATAGGGAGAATCCCATATAAAGATGGTTGAAATAAAAAAAAATTCTATATAAGGCTAGTAAACTTAACAAATTTTAAATTGGGTCAATAACCCAATCTAGAATATTTGAATTTAAATTATTTTCTAATAATAGCCCTAACCTGTTATTATCCTCCCTCTCTTTTGTATGCGCATGAACGACTCAAAGCGTGAGAAACCCTGTTTGAAGGTATCACAAAATTTTTCTCCTCATTTTGGCCTCTTTCTGATGCATTTGTTTGTTGTCTTGTAACTTTCTCTTGTAAATGGACTTTCCGGATTTGTTTAGGTTCTTTTGGCCATTATTATCTTTCACTTTCTTTCATTTGTTCATTACTCTAGTAAATTAGCGGAAGCCCCCTTTGTTCTTATCTTATAACTATAGGAGGAGGTTTCTTTGCATTTCAGTTTCTGTTCATTCATGATGAAATGAGCTGTTCATCGCATTGATAAATTTAGTTATAGGACTTCTATATTTTCAAGGTCTTCTATACTCGTTTGTTATAAATTGGCGGAAAGCCTCATATGAATTATTTTCTTTCTCTATTCTTGTTAGTTTCAGTTTTTGATAAGTCCTATTCAGAGGACTATTAATTTTGATATTTAGCGTTCATTGCATTGATACATTAATATATGAGATTTTTTCTTGGGTTCTTCGCCATGATTTTGTTCTTTACTTTGATGAACTAGCGGGAAATCTTGTTTTTGACTTTTTCTTTCATGGGCCCACGGATTCTTATTAGTTGCTGTTTCATATATATTTTTTTTCTTGGATTCTTATTTTTTGACTAGATTTAACATTAAAACCAACTTACCATAGCCTTCATGACTGATTTCCTGATGGTGTTGAGGCCTGTAATGAATTTCTTTTCATTAGGGTTCTTACGAAAGCAATATTATTAAATCCCAAATTTTGCTTTTTTTTTAAAACAAAAATTAACTAAGGGATATACAGGTAATTTTGTTAAATTCTAAATCCCTAATTAGGTCACATAACCTAATTAATAATTTGTTAACTTTAGCAACTTAAATTAGAATTTGGATAATTCAACCGTCTTTATATGAGATTCTCCCTTAAATATATTGGACAACCTCCAATTCTATCTACAAAATAATTACATACTCAAAGAGTGTAATCGCATCATCTGAACCCTAATAAAAATGCAACAACTTAGTATATTTTAATCATAGTTAGAGAGTGACTCATATGAAATAATTAATATTTTATTTTGTTTTTAAGAAAAATAAACCTCTTAATTTGATTCATAATAATAAGCCAACTATGATTAAAATATGCTAATTTGATTAAAATAGCTTCTACCGCCAATCTAAACATGTACTTAATATATTGACAACATGTCATTAAGTCACTAACTCTGCAAGAATATTGACTCTTGGGCATAAGTGTGGAAATATCTTGATTTGATATGCGTTTGACTATTTTGGATTAAAGGCGTGACGAATGAAAACTATATATCAATCATATATTTATTTATCAAATTGTATTATGACTATTTCCTACTTTTTTATTTGTTGAAAAAAATGGTATAAAGTTATACATCATAAATTTCTTTATTTCTTTTTATCAAAATAGCGTTTAGGATAGTAAATGACAAGGTTAAAGAAAACTTGTAAACATGGCCAAAAATAAAATATATTAATCTGACTTATTTTCTTATCCCAAAAATATTGTCCAAATCTTCTTATTAACAATAGAATATTTGGCAACGTTAGCTAGTTTTAAGAGTATTATTGAGCTCCAACTAATTTGAATTAAAGTAGGTCAAATCACATAAGTTTAAAAACTCCTTCAACAATATCTCCAATTCTCCATAGTCATCTACACATAAGACTCAAACTCTCGCTCTAGGCCAACCGGTTGATTCTAAAGAGCATATTATAGTGTTCTCATCATTGATTTGAACCGTCTAGATCAATTTTAGATAATTCAGCTTTAATTCAATTTAACTTTTATATTTTAAATAAACCCTTTTAATGTGACTTTTAAAGTGTTAACTGGAAATTCCTACATAATGTCCTGGGGGGGGGGGGTGGGATTACCGTGCCCTACTTGTTGAATTAGTTATGCAGGCTGTTTCTACTTCCTCTCTTAACATCTTATGAAATGGTGGTAAAACTTCATCTTTTCAACCTTCTAGGGACGTTTCTCAGGGTGACCCTTTATCACCGTATTTGTTTACTTTAATTATGGAAAAACTGTCTCATATCATTTCCACAACTGTTAATGGTGGTCTTTGGACCCCTATTAATGTGGGAAAGGGAGGCCCCTCAATTTCCCATTTGATGTTTGCTGATGATCTTTTGTTATTTGCAGAGGCAAGGCACGAGCAATTGGATATTGTTATGAAGTTTCTATCTTTGTTTGAATAGATTTCAGGTCTAAAACCAAGCATTGAGAAAATGGTGATTTACCTTCCTAAGCACACACAAGAAGAATTGGATGTTTCTTTGGCAACTAAGAGTGGTTTCAAGAGAGTTAAAAGTATTGGAAGATTTTTAGGGGATTGGATGGTTCATGGGAGAGCAACTAAACAATGTTACCAACATATTGTGGACAAGCTACAGAGGAAGCTAGGTGGGTGGCAACAACAGTGTTTGTCTCAGGCAGGTAGAATAATTCTTGTCAAGTTAATATTATCTACTATCCCTTACTTTCATATGCAATATGTGAGCCTCCCATTAAATAAATGCAATGAGATTGATAGAATTCAAAGAAATTTCATCTAGGGTGACTCCCATCTACAGAAAACTCACCATGCTATATGCTGGAATGTATTGACTACTCCCAAACTTATGGGCGGGCTTGATTTGAAATCAGCTACGATTATGAATGATGCTTTTCTCATTAAGTATGGTTTGAGATTTCAAAATGAGCCAGATTCCCTTTGGGTTCATTTTCTACGGGGGAAATACAAGGTTCAAAATGGTCAATTACCTCTGTTTAAGGCCGATTGTTCACCTTTCTGGAGCGCTTTATGTAACATTTTTAATAACAAGAAGGATGTGGTACTATGGGAGATTGGAGATGGGGCTTCTATCTCATTTTGGAAAGACAAATGGGTATCTTCTACTATTTTCCTGCAAGATTATGCGTTGAGTCCCATTCCTGATGACATGCGAGAATGCATGGTTGCTAGATTTGTTGGTCAAGTTGGCCGTTGGGACCTGTCACCCACTACGTCTTCTTCCTCATAATGTGGTTGGACTAATTAGAGGTATGCTCCCTCCCTCTGCTGATGATGGGCCGGATCGATCTTTCTGGTTGGTTAGAGATTCAACTGGTGTTAGTGTTAAAAAATTGTTACATATATTTAGCCGAATTTGGCTTTCAACAATATGATATAAGTTGTGAGATATGGAGTAAGTTATGGAAGTGGGAGGGACCCCATAGAGTACAAATTTTTGGTTGGAAATTTTTTCACCAGAGGCTCCCTTTATGGTCATGGATCTGTTCTTGGATTGGCAATGATGGCCTTTATCCAGTGTGTCATCAAACAGAAGAGACTAGCTTACATGCCTTTAGGGACCGCTGTGGTGTGTGCTTTTTGGTATGGAGTGTTACCCAATGATCGGTTGCACTCGTTTTGTCATTGTGACTGGACTGACTGGGTTAGGGAAAATTGGATGTGTGATGACGTAGGATTTGGTGGATATATTTAGCATGCTGTATATATTGTTTCTTGCTGGTTCATTTGGAAATGGAGGAATGTTTCCATCTATAATTCGCAAGATGAGAGTGATAAATATCGGCCCAGGTCTGTCTTTCAGTTTTTGGAAGATATTAGAATGGCAACTACTAAAGTAGGGATTATCAGATCAGGACAATATCCTACTACTGTTCGTTGGGTTTTCCCTGAAGCCCTGTTTGTGAAACTCAATTCTAATGGGGCCTCGAAAGGTTTATTACAAGTGGCAGCATGTGGGGGTTTGCTGTAGGATTGTTCTGGTAACTGGCTTGGAGGTTTTTTTGTACGACTTGGAAGGTGCTCGGTGCTAGCGGTGAGTTGTGGGGAGTTTTGAGGGGAATGGAGATGGCATGGGAGGCAAGTTGTAGACATATGTAGTGGTTGAAAGTGACTGTCAAACAGTCATCACATTACTTTCTAAAAAAGGTAGTGCAGCTGATCGTGAGTCCCATTTGGTGGCCAAGATACGAACAGTTACTCGTCGTCAATGGGATATACGGTTCTGTCATGTTTTGAGGGAAGGGAATCAATGTGCGGATTGGTTGGCTAACACGGTCCTATCCTATGTGGAGATCCCTGATGAAGCTCATTTCTTTGACCCTCCTACTGGACTTTATCACTTTCTTCTAGCTGATGTGATGAGAGTAGCTCATATTAGGAGGGGTTGGGACCTTAATTAGTCCCTTTTTGTTTTTCCTTTCTCTACTTGTTTTTAGTTGTTCGATTTCTTGGTATAAAAAAGGGGTGATAAATTCATATTTTAGAAGAAGTAATAGTTATAAGATTATTTTTTAAATTTTTTTAGAAGAAGTGATAGTTATAAGATTATTTTTAAAAATAATGTTATACCTATTAATTCTTCTAAAAAATATCATTTAAAAACACATTAATTTTTTCTTTTAAATTTAGACACTTAGACAGTCAAGATCTCATCACAGTAATGAGCACTATACTAAGGGTTTATCGTTTGTCATGTCACTTGACATAAGGTTATGTCAAGTCACCCAAAAACTACGTCGTTTTGGGAGTTAAGGGAGTTAATAAAGGGTGTTTTTGTATTTTTGTTTTTATATTTATTATATGAATTTTACCAAAAGATCATTCATTAATTTCCCTAACTCCAAAACTACGTCGTTTTAAGAGTTCATTAATTCATCTAACCCCAAAACGACGTAGTTTTGGGGTGACTTGACATAAACTTATGTCAAGTGACCTGACAAATGATAAACCCCTATACTAATTACTGTGATGAGTATTGAATAATGAGAACCCGTTGATTATATAGGTATAATTAAGCTTCACAACACCTTTTCTCAAGTTTTTCAAATGAAAAGACTCTATCAATTAACTGGTTCGGCGCTATCATGAAAATTCAACTCAGTGAATCAGCTCCCGACCAACCAACTCCATTAATGGTTTTGGTTGGGTTGATTAGGTTGGATTTTTCCAATTTTCAAATTGAAATGACATTGTTTTGATTTTAAAAAGCAGCGATAAAGGTTAAAATCCGTTTTTCTTTTAGAAGTTGTCACAAAATCTTAATTGTGCTTTGATTTTTTTTTTTTTTGGGGAATTTTGCTTCTGAAGTTTTCAAATCGTTGCAATTTTTCTCCATTTGTTATTCAGGTTAAGTTTCTCCGTTAGTTGATCAAATATGCTGAGCTGGCAGGTCCACGTGTCATCCACATCATTTTTATCAAGGTGCAAATTTGCCCCGAATTTTTTTGGGGGTTTAATATTGCCTTATGTATGAATCTAACTTAGAAAAAAAATGAATTGGATGACGCATGGACTGGTAAGATAAGCATATTTGGCCAACTATTTGGTAAACTTAACTTAGAAAATAGCTCGGTGAGATTGCTATGGTTTGAAAACTTTCGGGGCAACATAGCTTTTGAGTGATAACTTTCGGGGTAACTTTGCATCTAAACCGAAAACAAAAATGATGTGGATAACACATAGACTTATCAATTTGGCATATTTGATCAACTAACAGTTAAACTTAGTATAGATAATGGATGGGGCGAAATTACTATGGTTTGGAAACTTCTGGGGGGACATTGTCCCAAGAGAAATTTCCAGGGCAAAATTGACATATTGTGATAACTTTCGGGGTAAAAATGGACCTTAATCCTATATTATATTTATGATTGAATATCTTTGTTTTGTTGCATTATGTGCAATTTATTGATAAATATTATATTTATTTGTGGATTGATTCCTTTTCTGTTTGGATGTTACTTTTATCATAGTTAGATACTTTTTGTATATTTTAATCAAATAAACTCTCTCGATCCTTAAAATAAAAAGTATTTACCTAATTTAATTAGAATAAAAAAGTTAGTTAAGTTAGTTAATATGATATGTATTTTCAAAAACACCTTTGTTTTCTTCCTTAATTCTCTCATTTTATCTTCTCTTCTTGATTATTGTTGAGGGATATAAGGGTAAATTAAAAAAAGATTGACAAATATGAAAAATATGTCTTATATTTAGGACAAGATCAACTCTTTAAATATGTCTTATATTAAAGACTAGAGGAGTATTGTTTTAATCAGAATTGGTTTGATCCTAGTCCGAACCACTACCTCAACCGGTTCATTGATCGCTATGGTTTTCAATATTTTGGATTTAGCAGGTAATGTAGTTTGAAATAATGTTAATTCTCAAACTGATTTGATTCTAAGATTAATAAATTATTAATTTCTTAACTAATCCTTGATATTAACTACATTTTTTGTCAACCCCCATTCTCTTCTATGATTGTAATGAACGCTCAACCTAATTTTGAGACTTCTATTTGTTCACAGCTCACACCCCAACATTAATTGCCACGCAAGAAGGTAATTAGTATTTCTTAAATTAAATTTGGTAAGCACTATAACCTGATATTTTCTTCAATACTTTCTCTTGATGATCACTTTACCTAATCATCAACCAGATTTTTATGCCACTATATAATTTATAAGGTGCACATATTAATTAGATTCCATGTGTCACATGGGAACATATTCTAGCTAGCTAGTTATTGTTAATATTACGGCCCATAAAATGACATGAAATAAAAAAAAAAAATAGAGAATTTTTTATGCTATTAAAATATAAAAAATCAGAGCAAAACAAATAAATCAATCAAATAATCAATTTATAAGAAAATTATACTCTTTCAGTCATTTTTGTTTTAATTTTTATAAATTATTAAAAACAAACTTAAATTATCTTTCTATAAGAAGTTAAAAATTTATGAAAGGGAGAATTTCTTTCACGTCCCAAGGAACAAAGAAAATGTCAAAAAAGTTTTAAGGGAAATTCGGATGTCGAGAAAAGTTTTAAAGAGTTGTTAATCTCTGCATGAGTTGTTAATCCCACATATAAGAGTTGTTAATCCCACATATGAGAGTTATTAATCCCATAGAAGGAGTTATTAACGGGACTTTTCTGATATCTGAATTTCCTTGAGACTTTTTTGACATTTTTTTGATCCCTTAGGACGTAAAATGAATTTTCCCTTTATAAAAAGCATAAAGGTGACGTACACCAAACAGATTAGAGCATGTTCGGCATATTATTACTGTTTTTCCTGTTTGGGTAGTCAGATGCAAATAAAGTTTAACAAATTTTAATTAATGATTGCCAAATTATCTAATCACATTCCAATTACAACAATGTCTCAATAGGTTACCTACTTTTTGGTATTAAACAATTGGAGATATTGAGATCTGATTCAGAAACACCCGCCACTGAGTCTGTAATACCTAATTTTTATAATTCATTTAAACATTGTATTTTAGAAAATAATTAGCAAAATACAAAGGTGAATATGTGTCTCAAAGAAATATAATCTATTGATTATATTTTTGTTCAAATTTTACTTTGAAATTAATTAACCAATGGTTGATTAATGAGACCACATATTAGGAGCTATAAAATGTGACTTAGAGTCACATAAAATAATGGCTATTTTAAGTTCAAATTAGCCATGGAAAGATTATAAAAACACTTAATCAAATTAAATGTCAATTACCAAATAATAGGCAAATAAGCTTTGCACTAATTGAGATTAGTGACATAATTCTTCAATTTAATTATGGGCAAATTAAAGTAATCATTTTTGAAATAAAAGAGGGCTGATTATTGAAGAAAAATTAAGAGGCCAAAAGTGAAGAATTAAAGCTTGAATAATGAAGTGCTAATGACCATGATTAATAAATAAACCAATTCAACAATGACAATGGTAATTAAGGTGCAATTAAGCACTTGATTTGAGAGGTAATTAAAGCTTATTAAATCAACCCCAAAGGTCTAATATTTCGTTCAGCTGAGGGAAGGAAGAGAAACAAATTAAACTTTGTTAACTTGTGTTGAAAAGTCAAACTTTTCAACTACCCAATGAGAAGCCATGAAATAATTGTTATATAGTTAATTCAAAAACACATTTAATGGCTATTAGAAAGGAGGATGTCGGCAATGCAATTAGATGGAGGAGATGAGGTTTCAAAAAGTGTTTTTTTATCCAATGGTTAAGGTGAACTTTGGTCAAATTTAATTGCCACTTGTGTCCTTAAAATTTCCCTATAAATAGGAGGCTTCTCCTCTTCATTTCTTCACACCAAAAACTACAATCAAATCTGATTGTAGAGTAAGAGAGAGTGAGAGTTTTCTTGGAGCAAGAAGGAACAAGGAGCAAGGTTCTCCAAGGGTGAGTTCCTTAGTTCTTGAGTTTTAGCTTTTTGTTCTTAGTATAATTGTAGTTTAATTTAGAAAATTAGAGAATAAATTCCTATACTTTTTTTTAGGCCTCCTTGCATTGAAAAATTCCTAATGAGGTAAAAACATGGTAGGAAATAATTTTTGGAATCAATATGCCAAAATTGTGAGAATTTCCAGAAAACTGGGTTGTTAAGTCAGTCACTTTGTGGCTATTATTTTATGTAGTAAATGAAGTCTTTAAATCACAAAATTTTTCATGAATAAATTAGACATGTAGGGATTTCCAAATATATAAAATATGAATCATTTTGAGTTCTACACAAGGAGTAACATATTTTTGAAGTTAAGCTATTTTTCTGAAAATAAATCTGGGCAGTGTTTAAGAACGTTAAAACTGAGAATTATCTATGATGTTATAGATTCTTGTAGTATTTTTCCTTGAAAATAGACATCATAAGGATTCTGAAGAATTTTACGGATCACCATTTCTATTTTTGTATAATTAATTATGATTTTTCAAAATTAGAGAAAAATCTGGGCATAATGCTGAAGTAACGTTTTTTAAGAAAATGTAAGGGCAAAATTGTAATAACAAATCCACCAAGGGTAGAAATGTCAAAATAGGTGAAAATATATTTTTTGATATTATTCTAGGAAATATGATATTAATTGCAATATCATAGAAAATGAAATAATCCGACAATAATGTATAGCCGGGAAGTCCAGAGTCGGGTTCAAAGGTCGGACATTTGACAATTACCTGGTGAAAGGTACGTTCGCGTACAGTAAATTTAACTCTCATATGTCTTGTATGGCTTTGATATGATTGGTTGATTCATGATTGATTGTTTTCCAAACTGTGAATATCTGTCATATATATTGTTTATATTTTTCATATGAGGTTAACTGTTACCTGAGATTCAATTCGATTGAATCTCAGCCTTGACTAAAGGTTCAGGGAAGGAACCAGGATTTAAGAAGACGACGTAGATGGAGCCGTGAAAAGGCAATAGTAGACGAAGCCGTGAAGAGGCACCGGTCAAAGCAAATGCCGGAAGAGCGTCAACAGAGCACTCTTTCTGGCAAAAATCTGACAAGGTTATTTCAAACGGATTGGTGTCTAGAAATGGTTCGTCTATGTGGTTCGAGTCAATAAGTCACCGTAAACTCGGGAGACTTCCACTAGACACCGGCCTGACCAATATGTTTGATTGATTGAGTTGGGTTCTATGCCCCAAGTCTACCTAAGGCTTGGTTGAAGATTGTATAGTTACATGTAGGAATTGTAATTATACAAAGCTATGTATCGTTGTATCACATGAATATTCCTTCGGGATTATTTTTAATATATCAGCTTATGTCGGGACATCAGCATATGTCTGGGCATTTTATATCAGTCACTCATTGTCTAAACGTAAGTGCATGCTCTCCGTTTCCGCATTACTCCGAGTGGTAGCACCTCAAACTCGTCAATTTTTCTAAAACTAAGTGTCAACCGACACGATTTGGAGTATAGAATTTGGGGTGTTACAAGTCCTGCCAATTAATTAATTAATTAATAAGAAAAGTCTTAATCACTTACTTATAAACAATTAACTTTTGATGGTCCATCCCATGATAGTTAACAAAGGTTGACCTTTCCCACGGGGCGGGTGCTCTCTGTATCTGGACTGTTTCAAAAAGTGCCTCTCAAAAGTAATTATTGAATGTTGACATAATTCTACGTTATATATATATATATATATATATATATATATATATAGACACAACATTATTTAAATTAAAGATATTCAAATGAAATCGGGTGGCATTCATTTTGTTGTAAGCTTTTATACTATCTCCGGTTTCCATTACAAGCCACTTCAATTGATTTATTTATTTTTTAATTTGTTCCTAGATATAATATAAGTAACTTAAATAGGTTAATTATCATTTCTTAATTCTAATAAATTAGTTGAAATAATTTATATTTTGAATTGGAGGGAGTACCTTTATATTGCAAAATATACCACTTCCATAGATTGAATTTCTTCTTTTATAAGAAAAAAATTACTTTGATTTTAAATGTGAGACTTAGTTTGGGGTAAATTTTAGTGCCAAATACAATTTTTTGTCGTTTTATCTCTTATATTTATCATTTTCCCCTATTTTTTTAACTTATAAACTTATATAATTAAATTTTATATACAAGTATTTTAAAGAGATCAAGTCATCTGTTTATAGTTAAATAATTTATTTAATCTCTTCAGATTAGATAAATAGGCCTTACATTAAGGTTTATAAGGATATTTCATGTGATATGTTCTTTACCAATTCCAAGACAACATTTAATAATAGTTTTTTCTATTTCACCCATGGAAAAAAAATATTATTAGAGGCATTAAAGTATGGTTAGCAATAGACGAGGAGACTTTGTTAAAGACCATAATCTTTTTTAAAAGATAATTTATTAATAAATAGAGAAAAATATGAAAATTCATATTTAAATATTAGTTACAGGGATAAAATTAATAAATAAGAACTAATTATTCTCCAAGTAATTTATATTGCAGATTAAAGAATTCCTGCAAAGATTACTTATATTTTGGATTGTAAGAAGTATAAAAAAATAGAAGGAACACAATCAACACATAGCTGCTAAAATAATGCATCTAGAACTTGTTTGTGTCTGAATTATTATTATTTTTCTTCTAAATTTACCCCTAATTAAATTGGATTATTACATTTTCTTAAAAGATAATTTATTTAGGGTTAGGGGCAAAATCATTATATAGGGAAATTTTTTAAAATATCATAAAATTCTGAACTATGTATTTAAAAAGAGGCTAAGCTTTAAAAAAACAAAAGCTCGGACTCTTCCCATCTTTAATGTATAATCTAATTAGGGAGCTAATATTGATCACAAATGTAAGATATATTTCACATATTTATCAACTTTTTCCCCCTTCAAAAGCAAACTCTTGATATTCCTTTAACAATAATCAAATAAGAGATGAATATAAAAATTAAGGAAGATGATTATGATGTTTTAGATAAAAAATCATATTAAGTAATTTAACTTACATTCTTAATCTACCCAAATAAGTTAATTGCTTGCATTGATCACCAGAGAAATATATTATTTAACAAGTAATTGCATATACTAATTTTTTTGCCAACAATTTCACATGCTAATTAGATGATACCTTATTAATTTGTCATACAACACTAAAACCACATGCACTAATAATTATATGACCTTGGATTGATTATTTTTTCATTAAAATATCTCTAATCAATTAGGTGGAAAGATTATTATTATTATTATTTTATTTTTTTGCCGGAATTAGGTGGAAAGATAGTAGTTATAATAGGTTTGTAACACCCCATTTTTGTAAAGCGTTTTGAAATAATTTGATCAAGTGGCGCATCGGAGCAATTCAAAAGAGCGATCTTGATGAGTAAATTACAAAATATCATCCATGGTTTGTTATAGTAGTGGTACATTCATCCCAATAATTCCAAAATATTTTACAGTCCAAAAACAAAAAGAAACTTCGGTCGGGTCCTCAAGCAGGATGCTTACCCTTGTCAACGACCTTTGGTCCTCCAGACCCTGATGCTACAATAAGAGTTGAGGTCCAATGCACACCGGACCTTAGGTAACGGTTAACCTCATGCTTAAGTAATATAGTATATGTATGACAGATATTCATGACATTACAGCAGTAATCAATACATAAGCACACAGCAGATGCAAGATTAACATATCAACAATACATAGCACACAACACATTTAAAGTCACCCACGTTTGCACTAACCAGTGCCACGATGTACACTCGTGTCCTCAACGCTAGGAAAACAATCCTACGGCGTTATCAAGACTATAACCCGTGTAAAGCTGAATGTATAAACAGTGATCTAGGACCAAGTCTTAGTCTATGAAATCATTCATCACATATAAGCATACAATAAGCATCAGAGTCAGTGTTACAGTACGCGTCCGTACCTTTGTTTGGTGATGTCGGTACGTTCGTCTGCCGGTGTATGATCACGTATATCCTATAATGGTAATATCGTATTCATTAATTCACAAATAATATTCTAGTAGACATCTTAGTCCCTAATGACCTTTTTACTCTTGGTGGGATTATTTTTCAACTTATTTCCAAAATTTCGTAGAAAAACGCTGGTACAGTATTTCTGGCAGATTTTTCGTCTAACTTTGAAAAATCAGAATTAATTCTAGAAAAATAGAAACGAGGATCCGTAAAATTTCCTGGAAACCTCAGCATGTATATTTTTGAGAAAAAATATTGGTTTACACCCAGAATTTGTGATTCATTCCCAGTTTGATGATGTTCATCCTCTGCCCAGAATTTTCCAGAAAAACGTAGTCTTATTTCCAGAATTTTTATCTCCCTCTACAGACCTCTAATTGATGCATATTTTATATCAATGGAAAGCCATACATGTATACTACACTCATGAATTATTTCAGAATTTATGAAGATGATTTTGCATATAAAATATCACTATCTAACTGCCTGACTCCCATTGCCCAACAACACCCCACAATTCCCATCTTACTCTAACTTGTTTTATTAATCCTAGAAGTCACTCCCCAACATGTTTCCACCTTGTCAGGCATCTTTCGATGCAATAAGGCTTGAAAACAATTATGGGAAATTACTTTACCTATTTCCTAGATTAAAACCAACAATTCTACTAAAGCTACTAAGAACTACTAAGAACTATAAGAACTAAAGACTAAAAACTAAAAACTAAAGACAAGCTTACCTCTTGAAGCTCTTGAACTCCTTCCTCCTCCTTAGAAATCACCACTTGGTGGTTGATCAGTGTGAAGAATGAGGAGAGGCAAGGCCTCTATTTATAGCAAAAGCTTATGGATTTTATCCTTTGGATTAACTTTTCTCATCAATTGCTCTTTTTAATTTGTGCTTTCATGAAGACTTAATTTGGGAAGAAAACACTCTCATTGGTTGATTCTAATAACATAGGATTTAGCTAATTATCTTAATTTTCAAAATTAAATTCAACATGTGTTCTAATAAAAATCATATTCTAATCACTCTCTCTCTTCCCCTCTCTCTTTCTTTCTCTCTCTCTCTCTCTCTCTCTTTTTCTCTCTCCCTCTTTCTCTCTTTTTCTTTTTCTCTTTTTCTCTCTTTTTCCTCTCTTTTCTCTCCCCTCCATCCGTGCTCCCTCCCTCTCTCTTGCCTCCTTGCATTTTTTGCATGTGTGGTCCCATGTGCAATTGTTTTTATCCTATTTTTAGTTTTATACTAAATTCTCCTATTTATCCTCCTCCATTTTTGCATTTATGAGCCCATGTGCTATATTTAATTAATTACTTAATTTTGTTAAATACTATATTATCCTCTTATCTTAAACCCTATCCATTAGATTGGATTTTGTGTTGATTACATTAAATCTTGGCCCTACACCATTAAGCATGAGCTCTTGTGATGTCACTTTGATGACATCATAAAGGCTTAAGTGTCATTAGCAAAGCTTAATTAACTCCTAATTGTATTTATTAGCTAACCATGGAGACTTAGTGTTTAATTTACTCAAGCTTTATGCACCATAATTCATCATGAAGGCTTACACCATTATTAAGTGGAGACTTAATTGCTTATCAATCCTAAAAAATTCCTTAAGTATTTTCATCACATTATCTTGCTCTTTTTTTATTATTCAAGAACCATGGTTTAATATAATAATCATTTGTATTTTAGGATCCTTAAATGTGGCCTAAAGATTTGCCTTTGGTTGTTTTAAATTTCCAAGAGAAAATTGCCTAGAATATAGTTAACAAATTTTCAAAATTTAGAGACAACATACTCTCCTCTATTAAACATGTAGTATTCGTCAAAATATGGCTTTCACTATAAGTAGGGATTTTAGGGTTTTACAAGGTTGATGTCTCATTAATTTTAAGGGTGATTCTAGAAAAATAATATAAATGGATGACAAATTTAATATCACTAACTGACGTGTCTTGCATGATACTATAAGAATCTAATAGTAAATTTACATAAATTAATACCCTCAATAAAAAGTCATTAGTAAAACAAGTTTTATCAATCAGTTAAGAAAATTTTTAGTAAGAAACATCAAGTGAAGATCTAACCGTGCCATATCCGAATAGTGTTGGCTTAACTAGAGTAGCTCTTTCAGATTCATTTTTAGCATTCACATGGATTTGAACTTAATTTCGTGCCGAAGCAGCTAAAACTTCTTCCACTAAAACTAGGTAAAAAAAAGTAATACTCACTTCACCTCATAATGTAGGGCACTAAAACTATATCGTGGAAAACAATAAATGACAGTTAAGTCATTTAATATGTCCTTAAATGTAAATTGTTTCCACTTCCACCCTTTTTGAGAAATGTGCTTAATTGTATTGGGAATATTATTTTAAAAAGAAGGAGATATAATGGGCGGACAAAATTGAAAAATGAGTATTAATCATAAGGGCTAAAAAAAAAAAAAGAAGTATTAATTAAATTAAAAGTGACTTATATTTTAAATGAGACTTTTCTTCTAAAAATTTCCTATAATGTGAATGGGAGGGAGTACAACTTTTAAACAGGACATGTGGCTATAGATACTTAAAGTAAAACATGCATATTCTTATAAAAAGCCACATATCTCATTTCTTTCGGTCGTTTAGCCACCCATCTCGTCCTCTACCCTGTTATAAATGGCTCCCTTACTTATGTGAAAATAAAAAATAAATCAAAAGTAAAAACAATTTTTTTTGAAAAGTTCACCACGCACAAATTTCTGGAAAAATAATGGGAAAATACCTCTCATGTCCTAAGAGGCCAACAAAATCTAAAAAAGTTCTTAAGAAAAGTCACATGTCGAAAAGTCCTAAGAAGTTATTAATTTCACGGATGAAGTTGTTGGATTAACAACTTATTGAGACTTTTATGACATCGAATTCCTTATAGGGCTTTTGGGATTTTTCAAAAAATAATCCTCCTCATATGACGCCCATTTGAATTATTTGGTGTCGCTTCTATAAATACAAAAAAAAAAAAAAAAAAAAAAAAAACCGATTTCTAATGATATACGATTTAAGACAGGTACAAAAAAAAAAAAAAAAAAAAACTTTATTGAACAACAAATTATTCTAATATTTAAGATTCGGGTCTCTCTCTCCAAAGTGTAATTTGTCTCTAATCATACATAGTCCCGGTAATATTCCTGAATGCTCCATAATGTAGGAGTAATATATTATTTAAATGAAAATGATAGATAAAAAATAATGATAAAAAGATATATAACAAGACCTAATAATTATAAAATTCTTACTTTATATTCTGCATCTGAGATGAAAAATGAGAATATAATTACTGAGATAAGAAAATATGAGAATGTGATTAAAAATTAAAACCGATTTAATTAAATTTCATCTAAACAATATTTGAAATAAAATATGAACTATTTCCCTGATACTTAGAAATCTGTTGCTTTAAGTCAAAGCAATGTAAAAATAGTCTTGGTCTTTAATCTTTGCTTTAATTTTGAACTAATATAACCGAAAGTCTACTTACTCAAATGATTTGGTTGGTTCTAAGTAAAAAAATCAGCTATGATTTGTTTGGTGCTAATTAGCAAGAATGTGGATGTCTTTTCTATTTAGTATAGATGAAATTACAGAAAATATCGATCTCAAAACTACAGAAAGGGGGAAACAATTGGCGGGTTTGCCCCCAATTATTAATTTTTTTAAAAGAAAGTTTTAAATGCATTAAAAAACAAAAGAATATAAACAAAAAATATATATCAAAAAAATATTTACGAAATCAAGTGAATACTTGATGATATAATAAGAGAGATAATTATTTTACAAACCTGTCATTTAGAAAAGCAAGGCTAAATCTTGTTAGAAATAAATGCGCCTACATAAATTACAATGAAAGGTGGACACTCAATAAGTTCAAGTACATATATTTTTATAAAAGAAGTATATTACAATAAAAATAATTATAATGTCATCCTTCTAGGCTTTATTTTTTTGAATTCCATCATAATTGTCTTATTATCAATGCTATCAAATACATTTTTTTCTTCAATATAAGGCACTAAATGTTACACCCCTTAACCATATTCCAGGTGGCAGGTAGTGTGATACCTCTTGTTTATTAAATCCAACTGACCCACCTTCTCAATCATTTCCTTATTCAATAATATATAACAGATCAGAGCAATATAGCGCAACGCAATAGCAAAACGGTTTGGGCATAGTATATTGACGTTAAATTACAATTCTTGGTTACAAAATCTAGAATATAATTACATAAAATTATTACAATAATTCTCTGAATAATTTGGAAATGGTCCAATACCTCCATTTCTCGATATCCATCCGGGAGCTACATCCAAGAAATTGTACCATATACCCAGGTAGCAATAGAGGTTGGAATCCCAAAGGATCCCAGAGTAACTGTTAATCTCATATACAAAGTATAATCAAAGCATGTAAGAAAACCATAAGCACAAACTATAAAGCATTCAGTAGGTCGCACATAGAGAGACACAAAGCCTAATCCGGAACAAGCAGTCTCTATAGCACATAGCACAGATTGCAGGGCACAACAAGGCCGTAGTCGCATATAGCGGGTTCCAGTACCAAAGCGCTTGGTAAAACATTAACAACCAAATGCATACATATTCATGGTAAAACATATATACAGAGATATACAAAGCATATGAGGATTAAAGTTACTACCTAAAAAATTTAAACTATCAATTACTTTCTCCAAATACTGTTAAAAGCTCTTGGCGATGACACTTCCTATGATTATAAATAATACTTGTCACTTTTGCAATTCTCCATAATTCAAATATTACTTTGAATAAATTATCATTTCGATCAAGTCCATATCTTTCATAGTTCTTGCCTAATCTTCCTTAAGTCATATTCTTGGTTTAAAACTCATGTTAAGTCATTTATATCAACTTGAGTATAACCTCCCCTTAGGAATATTGATTCCCATAACCATCAAATATCATGAAAAGAAGCTAAATCCAAGTCACAAAGCCAAAAGGGTGTTAAGGAAGGTACTTACTTGACTTTGAGCTTTGCTTTCCTTGAACTTCTCCTCCCTTAAACTCCTTGTTGACTTCGGCTTAAGCTTCTATATACCATACATTAGTTGCTCATTAGGACCTTCAACATGTTCATGAAGATAGAAGGAAATTTCACAAAATACCATAGCTAACTTACCTTAGTTCTCAACTTTGCTTGCTTCCTTCTTTCTTCTTTCACTTGAACTAACCTTTACTCTCTTTTCTTTTCTCTCTTATGGCAACTTGGTGCCTTACAAATGAGGGGAAGGAGTCCTTATATAGAGGTCATGAGCCAACCAAAAATATCTCCTTTGACCAATTACCATTTTACCCCTTGGTCTTATCCTTTCTCTCTCTTGAATTTTCTCCCTTTTTCTAGAAAATTCTTGACTTCTCTTGAGTTCTCTCTCTTTGAATGAAATACTCAAGCAAAAAAGGAGTGAAGAATGTCTTAAATATGTCAAGAAGGCACTTAAAAATCCCCAAGTCAAATGACCAAAGTGCCCTTACAAAATATCCCTTAAACTTGGCTTATTTTGCAAGTTTTGTTGACTTTCTCTCCTCCTCCTTATTTTGGACGAATTTGATAGCTTATGGAGGAAGAATTTTGATCTTGAAAACACATTAAATAAGGTGTCCAAGTGTCCCTTTCTATTAATACATGAAATGCTTAAGTGTCTACTTAACTTGTTAGCTCTTTCCTTTGTGTGACACATGGCCATTTGGATAATCATCAATATTTTGCTTAATAGGTAAGATGATTAGGTGGCACAAATTATCAATAAAATATTCACAAGTGTCCCTATCCATTCCTCTTTAGATATCATGTTGACACCTTGGTAGCTTAGGTGTCCCCTTTAATTAATTAATTGTGTACATGTGTCCTCAACAATTTGCTTTAAATATTATATTGAAACTTGGTGATCTAGGCGTCTCTTCCTTAAATTGCTTACTTTCCATGTGTCAATTTATAATAGCATCAATAAAGCTATTATTTCCAAAGTCAAAGATTTTTTTGCTAATAATCATCTTGACCTTGCCATGTGTATATGTCATTTTCAAAGGCAAAGATATTTTTGTTATTAATCTTTCTATTTGTGTCATGTGTACATGTTCTTGAATTATCTATTGCCTTCACATGCCACTTCACAATGATAATCCCTTATTAGTCAATTAGAAGGGAACAAATATCATTTGCCCTGGATTATTGAAAATTTCATATATTTCAATAATATGATACTAATTCAATTTATACAATAATTTAGATGAAAATGGGGTTATTACACTAATTCCCATTCTCTAGGTCCAAAATTTAGGATATTACATTAAACAATCATTTAACCGTTCATCCCCCATCCCATTACGAAGTGTAGCCTTGATGTATTAAGGGTAGACACTTAATTTAAGGGTGGCCAATTATTCAAATAAGTGTTAATTATATTAAAAAAAATCTCAAATTCAAGGGGGCACTTGCCCCTTCTCTAACAAGTGGGTCTGCCTTTGAATACTACCACTATAACTTTTTTTTTTAGTTCCTTGTATTTTTTTGTTTGAAATCTAAAAAATTGTGTACGCTGATTCTTAAGAAATTAAGAAATTATTATATAATTTAATTGATGATGAATTATAGAGTATTTTTCATGAATTAATGATTGGAAGTCAGTGCACAACAATATGGGTTGTAGATACAGATATGCTTCAGTGGGATTGAAGAGTGAAGACAATTTGAAAACTTGTTGAAAGGTCCAGAAATAGGCCACGTTTCGAAATTTGAACAACAGATCGTGAAAAGTAAAACAAATAAATACTACTCCCTTATCTCGTTAATATAATATATATTTACATAGTTGATTTTAATCTTAAATATAAGTTATATTTTTTATATTAGTCAACATTTTCCTAATTTTTCTTATTATAAAACATATTTGGGGAGTAAATATTATTATAATATTAAAAATTCTCAATAAAAATAATTTACTTTGAAAAATGTGAATGATGAATACATATATGATAAGAGTTAGTGTGTGTTTGGATTAGCGATGATATAAGTGATTTTTTTATCTGACTTTTGAAAACTTAAGTTAGGGCAAAAGTTAAATAGCTAATGCAATTTATGTTTGGACTGAAATGTCATCCCAAACAAACAAGGAAAAAACACGGTGAAGACGTGGGCAAAGAATTCCGCCGAAAATGTTTCCAATGGAAAAAAATTCTATGGCAAATTCTATAATTAAACTCTGCAATTTTTAATTAGAATCAAAATCTTCTTTCTTTCCGGAAGAATTAATGGGAATAATCAAAGGGAGGATCAAGGCTACAAATCGTGCAAAATCAAGGACGATCTTTTCAGGACCCAGTGCATGCTATATTTCAGACCGAAAATGTAATTGTCACACTTAGGAAAAATCATACAGGTCTTTAAGAAACCAAAACATCATTCATTCATTTTTGTAATTATGCTCCATACATGTGAACTTTCTCAATAGAAAGACATATACCAAACCAATATCTAATGACTCTCTCTATCTCTCTCAAAGAACCATCCTTGTCACTGAAATATGATGCTGGTTATTGAATTCTTATGGTGTGATTGAGTTCTATTATGGAGTCTTTTCACAATTTTTCCAGAAAAAAAATATATAATGTTGAGTCAGAATATTTAGGATTCAGATATCACATAACCTCTTGTTATAGCAAAACAAATTTTTGAAAGGCAATTAAATAACATGAAACATATCGATATCTTTGAAAAGCAAAATGGACAGAATATCGATATTATAGACATAAGCAAAATAAAGCCAAAAACTTATGTTCTGCATGTATCTTTCTACTTTACATAACATCTCTAAAAGGCATAAAAGAGAATCTAAACTGATAAGGACATGTTTCTTTTGGTTTGCTTGTCCATTGACTTTTGGGTGGATGATTGGTTGGCAAAGGTTAGATTAAGGTTCCACTCTCATCTCAATGATGGACCACACAATAAGAAAGCATTACTTCAGAATTGAGATTAAAAAAAACAACAAAGACATAACATAGACTCCTTGGTCGGATATCCTAGATGCAAATTTCAAACTAACACTTTCCATTTTCTTGGTTATAAACATAAATCCCGAAAAGAGAGTCAATTTAGTAAATGATCAATTGTTCTCAGAGTGTTACCAATTAACCCTTTTCCAAAACAACTAATATATCATATTTTATCTTGTTGAATCCTTTCTTCCAACCGTCTCGCAAATTATTTGTATCTTCCAAGCCCTTCAATATATAACATAGTTAATTTCAACAATATCCACGCAAAGCACAGACTCAATATCAATCAATCAAATAAAATAAATCCCATATTCATTAAGAAGAACCTGAAGAGTGCACTCAAATGTAAGGTTTTATAGGAATTCCTTTTGAGATAAGCGAGATCATGACCATGGCATAACAACTTAATAGCTATAAATAATTTCAATAGCAACATAGTAACTATAAACTAACCTTTTCTGGATCCCATGACGAGCTTCAGGTCCATTAATTTTAATTACAAAAGAACCCTACAGTAAAAACAGTAGCAGTAAGAAGAACTGAAGAGTGCACAAATGTAAGGTTTAAACCTTACAACCACAACAAGAAACCAAAAATAACTCAAAACGAGATAAGAATTTCAACCTAACTTGAGCCATTGAAACAGACAAAAAAAACAAAAAAATCAAAGACTTTGTTAGTGATGTATTAAAGGCAAAAAACTGCTCTCTTGAAGCCCTAAGCCCCAACTATTCGGCTTCTTTAAGCTGTTCCATTTAAACTGAAATTCAAATTTCATCTAATCACCGACAAGCTAAAGCAAAAATCAAGCGACAATTAAAACGGAAACCACAATTTCCCAATCCAAACAAACGATCGAACAGAGTAAAAGGATAATGACCTGCATGTATTCAATATGATAGCACCTTAAATACACAGGAATAAGAGGATCTTTAAACATACCCCATACCAATTCACGCATAGCAGCGAAGGAGGAGAAGAGAACAATTTTTAATGCATCACTCTCAAAGTGGAGTGGACTGGACAAAGGACGAGGAGAAAAAAGAACCAACACCCAAAAGATGAGGAGCGGAACTCGGCGATGCAAGAAGGAAAAACGGTGAAGGAGCTTCTCCCAAAAAAAAAAATCGAGCTTCACGAAAGAGAGAACGAGAACAAGACGGAGGAGATCGACGACGCACAATGTGAGAGGTGGGGGCGTCAGAGACGGAGGAGACGGTGGGGGTGTCGCCAGAAAAGAAGAACGAGAATAACAGAAGCCGCGAAGAGAGGTTGAGGGAGGAGACGGTGAGGGCGTGAATACGGTGTGAGATGGAGATAGCTAGAGTTGAGAGAAATTAAGAGTGGGGCTGGCAAGACGCAGGTGTGGAATTAAAATGCGTTGTTTGGCAATATCGGCATCCTGATAAGTGATTCAAGGCGCCAAAAAGTAAATTAGGGCGTCCCGATATTAATTCAGACGCCTTTAATTTTATTAAGGCGTCCTGAAGTTATATCGGGACGCCTTACTAGGTAATTAGGGCGTCCCGATTTAACATCGGGACGCCTTATAATTCAATTAGGGCGTCCCGACATCAAATCGGGGACGCCAATAATTTTATTAAGTCGTCCTAACTCACCTTTGTCGGGATGCCACAAATTTAATTAAGGCATCTTGAACTTGTATCAGGACGCCAATAAAAAACAAATTATTCCTCAGCCTTTAACTGGCGCCAAAAAAATTCGCGAAATGGCGCCAATGTGCTAAAACATTAATTTTGGCGCAAAAAATGTTTAAATTAGGCGTCCTAAAATTATTTTAGGACGCCTTAATTTATTTTAGACGTTCTAAAACTTATTTCAGGACGCCAAATTTGAGAATATCGTATTTATTTTACAAGAATGCTACTACGTTCACTTTTAACTTCCTTTTTAAAAATAAGGACGTCTCTTGGGAAGTAGTTACCCTTTTTTGTAGTAGTGAGTGAGTAGTGATTTGAAGAAAAATGATAGAGAAGAGATAAAATGCAAAAAAAATCTTATGTTTAAGATTGAAATTCACTCTAAAACTAGGTCGTACATTTATAATGGGAGGAGTATTATATAGTCAACATATTTAAGTATGTAAGTATATATATTACAAAGGCGTCTTTGAATCAAAAAGCAATATTTGAAAGCTTTAGAGTGAGTAGTAAGCATGTAAGTATGTATTTATACCCAAGCATCCTCATCCTCCTTAACGAAGAAGAAGAGTGGGTATGCACAATAAAATGACGGAAGATTCATTTATTGTACATCCCGAGGCCGCAATCCTCCATTTCTCAATTGTCATTCACATCTTATCTTCTCCGCTTACATCTTATCCCTTAATGATTTTGATATTTCTTCCTTTTTCGGGATTTTCTTTTTTGAGTGCATTTGCGACGGCTACTCCCATATTTGGATCGGAGAATATGAGGAAATGAAGTGTCTACATGGGAGAGTACTAGATTAGGTTTGATCCTCTTATTAAAATATTTTTTAAGATAATAATTTCTTATTCATTCTTTCTCTCTTTTCTCTTTCTTTATATATATATATAGGTTAGATTATTTTATGAATATATTTTCCTTACGTATATTTATTTTTGTATTATTCTTATCAATATAATTTATCATTGTTAATTAATTCGATTTTTAATAATATATTATTAATAATATTTATTTACATCCTAAACCACAACAGGTATTTAAGTCATAAAAATTAAGGATTTATGTTAGGGCACACACGCTAAAATAACTCTTATTTCTCTAATCTCATTCCCACGACTTTCCTCTAAATTTCTTTCTTCCAAACAAAAACTAAAATGATCATAACAAATTCACAATCTCTTTCTCTCTCTAGATCTCAAACACACATAAAAATTCACTTGACATTATTCTACACACACAACATAAACAAACACAATATTCATGCGCTTGCACGCATATATGAATCAGTGAACCAGTTCTATGAGCTTTTTCCAAGCAGGCCTACTAGAAATGCATTCCCACCATGCATTCACGTTCTTCCTCTCGTGATCAAATGTCCCATCTTCGCCCCTCCATCGATATCCGATCCCGGAAGATGGCCGAGGTCGGCGAGCGTGAAGTTGTCGGGCGAGGTACGGGCTTTCACCAAGTTGCTTCTCGTACACGTCCATGAGCTTCTCTAGTTTCTGCTCGCAGGCATGGGCCAAGGACAAGTCTCCGGGCTGACCCATTTTGGGAAGGATCACTAGTTGTAACTCGGCAGAATAGAAAGAATGAATGTTGTGTCCTGTATTCATATACAAAGGTTACATATATATATATATATATATATATAAGATAAGAGAGCCTCAATAGTAATGACTCATAATGACTAATAATGACTATTAATGAAGATGATTCCTAATCCCTACAAATCAGGGATTCCTATAAATATAATAATGACTATTAATGAAGATTATTCCTAATCCCTACAAATCAGGGATTCCTATATACAATTTCCTATGTAGTCCCTGTCACCCCCGCAAGCTGGAGCATGGATGTTTTAGATGCTTGACTTGGACTTGAGTTCATGAAACTGAGTAGGATGAACTGGCGGCTTTGTGAATATGTCTGCAACAAACGGTCTCACAAGGGACCTAATAATATACTTCACACGTCTCGTCAGAGACAAACACCAAACGATCTCATCGAGGACCAAAAAATACTCCAAAGGTCTCATCAAGGACCAACACCAAACGGTTAACAAAAGTGATTAGAAGATAAATCAGAATACAATTAAAAAAAGGTGATTAGAAGAAATAATATGGAGAAAAAAAAAGATGAAGAATCATATTTGGTGAACCACAAAAAAGCAATACGCTCATACAATGAGTAATCCACTTGAGTTAACTCTAAAACCTAGAAGGAGACAATGTTAACTCCTTCTTAGAGAGAGACCATGTTAACTCTCTCTTGGAGGGAGACCAAGTTAACTCAAAAAAAAAAAAGGATCAATCGAGATAATAGGTCTCGAGAAAATAAGAAGAAAAAAAATAGCATCAATCGAGATAATAGGTCTCGAGAAAACGAGGAGAGAAAAAAAAGGATCAATCGAGATAACAGGTCTTGAAAAAACAAGGAAAAAACTAAAGTAAAATCGAGAGAATAGCTCTCAAGAAAACGAGGAAAAAAAAAATGGAGCAACCGAGAGAATGAGTCTCGAGAAAAGGAGAAAAAATAGAGTAAAATAGAGAGAATAGCTCTCAAGAAAATGAGGAAAAAAATTGAGCAATCGAGAGAATGAGTCTCGAGAAAAGGAGAAAAAATAGAGTAAAATCGAGAGAATAGCTCTCAAGAAAATGAGGAAAAATAAATTGGAGGTGACGGGGGAAGAACGTGAAAACAGGACACAACCTAGGCTCTGATACCATGTAACTCGGCAGAATAGAAAGAATGAATGTTGTGTCCTGTATTCATATACAAAGGTTATATATATATATATATATATAAGATAAGAGAGCCTCAATAGTAATGACTCATAATGACTAATAATGACTATTAATGAAGATGATTCCTAATCCCTACAAATCAGGGATTCCTATAAATATAATAATGACTATTAATGAAGATTATTCCTAATCCCTACAAATCAGGGATTCCTATACGCAATTTCCTATGTAGTCCCTGTCACTAGTTGCAGCACTACCTTGAAACACAGGTCGTTGAAGTTGTGAGCCTCCACTTCTAGCCACTGGTCCACCATGGCTCTCTCCTCCAAGGTTTTACCTAGCAGGTCGGGTCCATGGTTTGCGTACTTGGCTGCGTAGTACCTGATGATTGCCCTGGATTCTGCTCAGTCCACATACATGCATTTATTCAAAACCAATTAACAGATATTTCTCTAGAATCGTCTTAGAGATAATTGAGTATATGTCACTTTGTGTTAGGTTGGGTTTCTCTCATAATCACTTTCTCATTATTCCTCATCATCTCTAAATCATATTCATCCAATCAATCACAATACCACTTTAACCTTTCTCTCACCTTTCCAATCAATGGCCCAGATGATGCCAATGAGAAAAAATGAGAAAGAGGATTAGGAGAGAATCCTCTTCCCTTTGTGTTATGGTCCTGTCGGTAGAATTTCAGACAGACCGTATGAATATTTATTGGGTCTGTTTTTTTTTTTGGAACAGAAAATAGACAGAAACACTTCAAGGTCACAATCTCACACCATCTCTCGTGACCTAAAATTTATCATCAAAAAGCAAATAAAAGCCCAAGACCTTTAACGGTGCAACTCTTCTTCAATTGTGTGCAAGATATCTATATTGTATTCAAATGTCTTCCATTGTTTACGTAGTTTAAGATAAGTCGCACAAAGCTAAAGAGGTATACCCATAAAAATAGGTTTTAATTGGGTCCTTAAACAAATGTCAAGTAACTTTGCAGGTATAAATTTTGTAATGCAAGATTTTTCAACAATTTTCCATTATAGATATATCATCTTTAATTAAGATCAGCACTGAAATTTGATTAGTTAATTAGGATTTGTATATAATTATATGTGTGCCGACACGAAATGAAACAAACAGAGTTTGTCCTGCAAGAAAAATGTGAAAGAAATTTTTTCATATAATTAAGGACATAGTACGATAAAAATGGGATTGGTCGGAGATTTTCTAGGGCAGAAAACAAGTAGTTAAATAAAAGAGTAAAATACATCAACCTCCCCTTTATTTACTCTAAATTACAGAGACATTCTTTCTATTTTGAAAACCTATATGAACCTCCCTCAAAATCAAAATATATGTTACATAAACCTCCTTCTAGTTTTGAGATTCAACTTCCATCCATCTAACCATTAGTTGACCGTTAAATCATAACATTGACTCATTATTTTGACAAAAATGCCCTCCTTAAAATAAATATTACTACTTATCATGTAATCTTTGGCAAAAAAATAATCATTTAATTACATATCTTTATTCAATTTTTTTAAAAATAGTATATATTTTTATATTTTTGTCATACTTTTAAAATTATTATATTATAAAGTTAATTAATTTTTCATTATAAAATTTAATTTTTGATAAATCTACATTTTTAATATTTTTTTATTTATTAAACTTATCGAGTAATTTTTAAATACGCATGATGATGTTTTGCAATAATACATATATACATATATTCAATTAAGTTATATAATTATAAAATGATATTATTATGAGATTCACATATTAATTATCTTATAATTTAAAATTTTTAAGAATATTTCATTAAAAATATATTCTTAAAAATAATTACTCAAATTTGAACAAGTTATTAATATTTAGCACATACATAGATTACTAAAACTTATTCTAAATTAAATTTATTAAAAATATTAAATGAATAATTAATGAACGTTAATATTAAAAGATAAATTAGGGAATTGGTATAATGAGGGGTAAATTAGTAAACAACATTTATTTTAATATGGTTTTTAATTTAAAAATATACTTAAAGAATCTTTTTAGAATATTCTTTAACGGTGTTAACGATTTGGACTAAAGTGTATTTTTTCAAAATAGAGGGGAGGTCCATGTAATTAAGGCAAAACAAAAGGGTGGTTAGACTTGACATATCATGCCAAGGAAAAAAAGGTAAAGTTACTGAAATTCCTTCCATAGGAAAATTTATTGCTAAAAGCTAGCTAATGACTCATGCTTTTGAGTGGGTGCAATTATGCTCTTTCAATAATAATGATGGAGCAGAGGAAATGAAGGAATTAAAGAAGATGATTAAGGTGTTTTAGACAATATATGTTATATTAACTAATTTTTTTTTTGATATAATCAGATTAGGTAAATATTTATTATATTAAGAACTAAAGGGAGTACTTAAATAAATTTTCATTTTTGCCGGTCTCCATCATTTGCACGTAACTCGTCTATTTGTCACTAATAATTAGGGTTTTGAATTCCAAATAAAAGAAAAACAAAAATCAAAGAAAAGGAATACAATTGCTAAAAAATATATCTTCGGTCAAGTTTAATGTAAAACCCTAAAATCCCTACTTATAGTGAAAGCTATATTTTGATAAATACTACATGTTTAACAAAGGAGAGTATGTTGTCTCTAAATGTTGTAGGTTTATTTGCTATATTTTAGGCAATTTTCTCTTAGAAATTTAAAACAACCAAAGGCAAATCTTTAGGCCACATTTAAGGATCCTAAAATACAAATGATTATTATATTAAACTATGGTTCTTGAATAATCAAAAAGAGCAAGATCATGCTATGAAAATACTTAAGAAATTTTTAAGGATTGATAAGCAATTAAGTCCCCACTTAATAATGGTGTAAACCTTCATGATGAATTATGGTGCATAAAGCTTGAGTAAATTAAACACTAAGTCTCCATGGTTAGCTAATAAACACAATTAGGAGTTAATTAAGCTTTGCTAATGACACTTAAGCCTTTATGATGTTATCAAAGTGACATCACAAGGATGACATCACAAGAGCTCATGCTTAATGGTGAAGGGCCAAGATTTAATGTAATCAACACAAAAGCTAATCTAAGGGTTTTACAATTCATTTAATAAAGTATAATCCATGTGAAATTTAATCCACCAATAAGAGAAAAGAGTTGTGAGTGTGTGTGTGTCTAGTATTCAAGATAGAGAAAGAGAGAGAGAAAAAGAAAATTAAAGCAAATTTGATAAAGTTTGAAATCCGATAAATATCGATGTACACGGTAAAAACTCAAAACAAAAAATAAAGTGAGAATTTATACAAATTTAAATAGTTGTGAAGAAGTAGGAACCTTGGAGAAAATATAAGGACTTATCTTGAACTCACATAATTTAACCTCGAAAGTAAGCCTAGTAAAGGCTATTTTTGCAAACGTTGAAGAATAAGCTTAGTACAACCAAGGGGAAAATCTAATTAGACCATAAATCTTGATATCTAACTACTAATCAAGATACATACACAGAATTCAAAAGTATTGGTAATTGATCAAGCAACCAAAAATAGATTTCATTAAAGTAAAATATACTATAATAGAGCACATGTGGGATTTAATTTTGGAAATTAAGATAATTAGCTAAATCCAATGTAATTGTTTCTAACCAATGGGAGGCATTTGCTCACAAATTGTCTCTTCATAGAAGCACAAATTAATATTAGCCATTGATAAGAAAAGTTGATCCAAGGGATAAAATTCATGAACTTTTGCTATAAATAGAGGCCTTGCCTCTCCTCATTCTTCACACCAAATCAACCACCAAGTGGTGATTTCTAAGAAGGAGGAAGGAGTTCAAGAGCTTCAAGAGGTAAGCTTGTCTTTAGTTTTTAGTTTCTAGTCTTTAGTTTTTAGAATTCTTAGATAGAAGTAGTGTAGATCTTAAGTATTCTAGAATAAATTTTATTTACATGTTTTTATGGTCAAAATTGGCTTAGTTTCGAAAAAATGATGAGAGAGGTTATATAGCAAAATTTTTGGAAGGAAATCATCAAAGTAAGAAGTTTTGCCGAAATTTCATCGGTTTTGAAAATTCTGGAATTAGTGATGAACATGCCAAAATTTCATAATGAAAATACAGTCACGAAATTCTGGAAAAATTCATGGATAAAGTAGACATATAGGGATTTTTAAATATGTCAAGAGTAATACCCAAAATTTTCATGTATCTTAAATACAATATTTTTGATAATTAAAGCCTACTTAAAATAGGTGAATATGTGGTCTCAAATTTTGAGACATGTTTATTTTATTCTCTAGGCAATTTTTCCCTAGAATTAGAGTAGCCAATAATTTAAGAAATTTTATTAGGCATCATAAAATACCATAAATGCAACAAACACCATATTTAAATTATGGTTCATATGGAGATGAAAATGCTTAAGTATATTTAGAGAAATTAATGACAATTAAAGACCAACCAAACCTTCACTAAATTAAATAAATTGTGCAAATCTTCATAATTAATCAAAGGGTCTTAAACACCCATGTTCATAATTTATTAGGAGACTAAATTTTCTAATACCTTATAATTAATATTTAGATCATGTTTAAGTCACAAAAGGCCATAAAGAATTATCAAAACACTTGAAACAATTAAGGGACAATTACCAACAATTAATGAGCAATTAAAATTACACTAATGGAATATTTAGGTAATTCTTTACAATTAATACTAATTGTCATCAATTAAAGGTGTGTTAAGCTAATTAAAAACCAAGAACCAATAAGGGGTTAAGTTTAGCACTAAATGAATTATTAGCAATCATCAACTACTCTAAGAACCCATAATACAATAATCAAGAGGTAATTAAGTTTGGGATTAAGATGATAATCAAATGTTAATCAAGAGTTGAAAAGTCAACAATTCCAACTATGATCTAAAGGCCTTAATTTAATTTCATAAAGTGTAATCCTTGTAAAATAAAAATTAGCCAATGAGAACCTTTCTTCTAGATATTGTGAGGTGAATAAAGCACAAAAATTAGAGGGAATAGGGGGTATACACGGTTTACACATATTGTGAAGAGGAGATGAATTGATTTAAAATTAAAACAAACACCCACATGCAAATTAAAGCACATGCAAAGTCATGAGTATGGAAGAGGATAATGTCCTTTTCAATTAAGAGACTTAATGACCATAGAAGAGGATAAGGTAGTGGGAGATAAAAATCAAGAGGAAGAGTCAAGGCATGAGCCAATGGGAAAAATGAAGCATAAAGTAATTAGATTAATCCATGGAAATAATTTAAGACATAAGCAAATGAAAACCTATACAAATTAAATTGTATCTTGAAATCCCTTAACCATGAATCAAATATAAAAAGAGATTATGAACAAGCATAATTCAAGCTTGAGAATGGTTATAACCAAAGCCACTTCCTCAACTCCTAGAGATTGATATCAATTGAGAAAATGGATGATTATGGTCTCTAAATGAAGCTATAAATCCCAAGATTTCAAAACCAAAAAGGAAATTTGAATCAAACTTCATTAAGATCCTCAAATGAATTTTTATCTAGTGAAATGCAAGGAGGAGGAAATTGTGACTTAGGAAAGAAGCCAAGAATTTTTCAAAACACACATGGGATAATGGAATCAACTTTAGGAAGAGGATAATGTACTTGGTGGATGAATCATGAAGAAAATGGAAGAGGATAGAGGGGAGAGAGAGGGAGCACGGTTTTGGGGTCTAAAAGGTGAGGATTTGAGCTTCCAAAATGACCTAGATCCAAGGGCTAATATTCAAGATGAATTAAGTTTGAATTAATTGCCAAATTGCCACACCAAACTACTATAAATAGGGGTCTTTGGGCTTCATAATTCTTCACCAATTCACAAAGCAACAACATCTGAAATCTAGAGAGAAAGTGAGAGTGAGAGCCTTGAAGAAAGAAGGAGCAAAGTTCTTGGTAAGTTTTCTAGTTCTAGCTTTAAGTTCTTTAAGTTTTAGTTCTTAAATTCTTAGATAGAAATAGCTTAGATCTTAAATATGCTAGGATAATTTTATTTAGATTTTTTATGGTTAAAATTGGATTTATTTCAAAAAATTGATAAAGAGGAAGTTATAGCAAAATTTCGGAAAGAAAATCATCAAAGTAACGAAGTTTCGCGAAATTTCATCGGTTTCGGAAATTCTGGAGTCAGCCATGAAAACGCCAGAATTTCATATTGAAAACATGATCAAAAATTCTGGGAAAATTCATGGATAAATTATACATATAGGGATTTTTAAATATGTCAAGAACATGTCAAAATGATTTCTGTACAGAGAGATAAAAATCCTCAAAGTTAGGCTACGAATTTCTGGAAAAATGCTGGACAGAGGCTCAAAACTTTAAATCTGGGATTGATACGTGAAATCTGGGCAAGGTTGGTTATTTTTACTTGAAAATAGACATCCTAAGGATTCCAAGGAATTTTACGGATCCTCGTTTCGATGTTCCTAGAATTAATTATGAATTTTCAAAGATTGATTAAAATCTGATCAGAATGGCTGGACCAGCGTTTTGAGAAAATTGAAGGAGATAAGTTGAGAAATCAACCTACCAAGGGTAAAAGGATCTCTAGTGACTAGGATACCCTCTAGAATATTATTGTTGAGTTAATAAATGTGATATTACCATTATAGGACAAACGTGATCACAAAGAGTACGCCAACGTACCGACATCAACGACTAAGGTACGGACGCGTCTCGTAACACTAACTCGATGTTTACTGTATACCTATATGTGATAGATATGTTCATAGACTGTGACTCTTTTTTTAAAAGAATTGTTCATACACATACAGCTTTATACGGGTTATAGTCATGATAACACCGTTGAGTTTTCCTAGCACTGAGGACACGGATGTACACCGTGGCACTGGTGAATAGTGCATACTGTAATAACATTCATATGCGGTGGCTGTGTTGTTATTGCTTTTTATATGTGAATATAGCTGTGATGTCATGAGATAACTGTCATACATAACTGTACATGAACATGAGGTTAACCGTTACCTGAGGTTCAATGGGTATTGAACCTCAGCTCTCACCTTAGCTTCAGGTTCCGGAGTGAATAGGATTGAGGACAGAGGTAAGCAGCCGATGTAGGAGACGGTCAGAGGAAGCCTTTTTGATTTGTACTGAACAATGATAACATTTGAAAATTTTTTGTACCGCTGTTAACAGCCAACTCTTACACTACAGTGGATGTTTATCAGTTACTTTTCTAAATACTATTTACTTCCGATGCTCTACTCTGATCAAATATTTCTGAAAATGCTTCCAAAAATTGGGATGTTACATCAAGAACATGTTAAAATGATTTCTGTACAGTGAGATAAAAATTCTCAAAGTTAAGCTACGTTTTTCTGGAAAAATTGGGCGTGGTTGAAGATCATTAAACTGGGAATGAATCACGAATTAACGGGTGAAAACCAATATTTTTTCTCAAAAATAGACATCCTAAGATTCCAAGGAATTTTACAGATCCTCGTTTCAATTTTTCTAGAATTAATTATGATTTTTCAAAGTTAGATAAAAATGTCAATCACGGACCCGGCGTTTTTGAAGAATTAAATGTGATAAGTTGAGAGATAATCCTACCAAGGGTAAAAAGGTCATTAGTGACTAGGATATCTGCTAGGAAGTTATTGGGAATTAATAAATATGACATTACCGTTATAGGTTGAACACGATCACGGTCCAAACGTCAGCGTCACCGACATCACGACTAAGGTACGGACGCTTGCATGTAACACTAACTCGATGCTCATTGTATACTTATATGTGATAGATACTTTCATAAAGACATGGACGGGACTGCCTGTCTCGGGTCATGCTTGTGACTAAGTTTATGGGGCTTAGATCACTACCTATACATTCAGCTTTATATACGGGTTATAGTCTTGATAATGCCGTAAGATTGTTTTCCTAGCGGCGAGGACATGAGCAATTGTCGTGGCACTTGGTTAGTGCAAACGTGGGGGGTGTGCATGTCTTGTGTGCTATGTACTATTGATATGTTAATCTTGCATCTCTTTGTGTGCTTATGTATTGATTATTTGCTGTAATGTCATGAATATCGTCATCCATATCTTTGTATTATTTGAGCATGACGTTAAGCTGTTACCGAGGTCAATGGGCATTGGACCTCGGCTCTTACTATAGCATCGGATCTAGGGGACCGACGGCGGTCGACAAGGGCAAGCGGACAGCTTGAGGACTGGCCGGAGTTTCTTTTTGTTTTTGAACTGTATAATATTATGGGGATGAATGTACCATTACTATATCCAACCATGGTTAACTTTTTGAAATACACTCATCGTACTCACTCTTTTGGAATTGCTCGATGCGCCACTCTGATTAAATGATATTATTCCGCTTTCGAAAAATGGGGTGTTACATTTAAGACGCCAAAAGTTAAAATTCCCTAACTACAAATGAAATTTTTAGGAGGGCTAGCTACCAATATACTTAGAAAACCAAAGTTCTTACTTCAAGAAAAGGAATATAAAAAACTTGATTATTTTCCCGTTTACTTCAAGAAAGAGGAAAAACAAAGTTTTATATATATATATATATATATATATATATATAATATTAGTTGCCATACTGTTTGTTATTTTGTTGTATATATTCACACAAAACTATTATGCAGAAATATTATTTACCAAGGAAAATAACTTTTTAGATAGATTGAATTGAAATAAATTTATTCTATAATGTCAATTAGAAATGAAACTCGTAACTATTATTCCCTCCGGTCCTAATTATAAGACATAATTACCAGAATTTGAAAAGATTAAGGAGAGAAGTTAAATTGGTTAATTATCTATATTTTACTAAATTGCCCTTACTCAAAATTTAAAATGACATAAGGGAAAAAAAAGTTTGTTGAACCTGTAGCCCCGCACATTGGTACTCCCCGCAATTTAGAGAGAAATGTTGTCGTTAAAAGACTGAAGTGGTTGACGAGAAAACTAGTGTTTGAATTTGGAAGCATTCCCTGAATCATAAAAGAAAAGAAACTACTGGGTCTCCTCTAGTTACTGCTGTAGCTAGCATTTAGATAGGGAAATAACTGTTTACTTGGCATATATTTGAATTATTTTCTTAATTATTAAGCCTCATGAATAAATTAAATTATAATTGATGAAATAGTATAATTGAAGTGTATATGGCATTAATGAGTGGTAAGCATTACTTAATTTATAGAATATATATTTGCATTATTAAATTATCATTGTGTTTAATAATTATTGAGAAAGTATCAATAGGGGTATTTTAGGAAAATTGATAAAAAAAAACAGTAGAATTGAGGTGTATGTGACATTAATTAGTTGCAAGCATCACTTACTTTATAAAATATATAGATGCATTGTTAAATTATCATTTTGTTTAACTATTATTGAGAAAGTATCAATAGGGGTATTTTAGGAAGAATTTGACAAAAATTAGAAAGTTGTACTATAATTAGGACCAAGCTTAACTCCCAAATGTTGTCTTATAATTAAGACCGGAGGGAGTATCTTAAAAGACAAGAGCTTCTACCCTCCAAAATGTTGGTCCATTCTTATATATATAATTCTAAAGCAAATTACTCTATATATTATTCACAGATATTCAATTATATATGTGTGTGTATGTATATCTATGTATAGGTATATATATGTGGGTGTGTATATCTATATCTACATAGATATAGATGTGTGTGTGTGTGTGTGTAATATATCTATGTATGTGTGTGCGTATATATATGCATGTGTGCATATATATATCTACATAGATATAGATATAAATATACATAGACACACACAAACATATATATATATATATTCATTGTCAACATAAATAATAAATTATTATTCTCAAAACCATCTTCTTATATGTGTGTGTACATATACATGTATCTATGTACATACTGTATATGTACACACAGGGACGGAACTAGGAATTGAAATTAGGGGGGGTGAAATTTATATACTAAACCCAGTTTATAAAATTACATTAAGCCCAATAAAAGTTTCAATATTTTCATTTTAGTCCCTTTATCAAACTTTTAATTGGGACTAAAGTGAAAAATGTGAAAATTTTTGAGGCTGAAATATAATTTTTTTTAAAATTTTGGGTTAAATTCTGTAATTTTAGGGGCGGGGCCACCCCTGCCCTAGGGGTGAGCAACGGGCGGGCGGGCGGCCGTGCCTAACCGTGTCCGCCGTTTATTTTACACGGGTACGGGGTAGCCCGTACCAGTTGCATAACCCGTATAACCCGTGATAAACGGGGATAGAAAAACACGGGCGGGTTCCAGACGGGTTCCGGGTTCCCGTTTATAGCTGTACTCTACCAAAAACAAAATCAGAGCTCCATGACTCCATCCAAGAAACTACAGAATAAAGATAACCAAACAGATCGAAATGAGATGGAGAGAGGAAAATAGAGGATAGATCTATGATGCTCAACAACGGCGAGATGTATGGAAGATGGAGAGAGGCCGAGAGTCCGGGTCGCTGCGCAAGAGGCCGCGACAAGGTTGGGGGCGAGAGGCCGAGAGTGGCGACTGGCTAGCGTCTGAGAGTGGTGAACGGTGACGAGAGGTCGCTGGTCGTGGCGAGGCTTAAGGCGAGAGAGGCTGAGAGTTGCGAGCGTCCAAGCCACTAAGCGAGACGCGACTCCGGCGAGCCGAGAGCCCGGATCGAGTCCGAGAAGTAGAGTCATGGAGATTGGAGAGTTCTTCTTGGTTAGGGTAAAGGGATTGGGAAATGGGAATGGGAGAAGAGCGAGTCACGGGGTTTACTTGCTGGTTGGTGGTTTGGCTAAAGGAATTGGGAAATGGGAATGGGAAAACTCACGTGGGTGTGGTCCATTGGAGATTTTATTTGGGTCTTTGTCAACTGTCTACTCAAGTACTCTTTAATCAGTCTGCTCCCAGTGCCAGTTGCCTTATTTTATTTTTATATATACACGGATACACCCAGCTACCTTACGTTATGTCTGTCTAAATTTTTTTCCAGAGGCAGTTTAATATACAGGTAATAACGGGCTACCCGGTGGTAAACCCGTATCCCGCCCGTTTATTTTAAACGGGTACGGGGTAGCCCGTTACCCGTTACGGGGCTAATCTGGGCGGGTTTAAAACGGGGAAAAAATTACGGGTCGCGGGCGGACGGGCGGGTCGCGGGTGATTTGCTCACCCCTACCTGCCCCCATGTTGGTCCGTCCCTGTGTAATGTGTATATAGATATATGTATGTGTAGATCTATAAGGGAAGATTAACAACTGAGAATTTTATACACCATCCACATTATTATAACCATAATAATAGGAGAAGAAATGCATGTGAAAGTATAAAACGACATTTACGCCTCCGGTAGAAAATGAAGTCTTGGTATGGTCTCAAGGGAAAAGATCTGAGTCTATAAGAACAAGTGGTTCTGCCCATGTGTTGGGAAGACTTTGTAAAAGTTCTCCTGTATACAAAAGAATAGGAATCCTTCCATGACCCGGATTATATTCGGTCAACCCCGAGACTTTATCTATAGTAGATCTTATTGTTATACCGATATCTTGTTTGTGTGGATGGTGTTTTTATTTACAAACCAGTTGTATAACACTCAAAATTCTGTGATTTTTTTTTTAATCACAAAATAACTTTACTGGTTATATGATATATTAAATTTCAAAATTGTTTTAATATAATCAATTATTAAAATAGGAATTTCTTTTACACTATTTATTATTCTTCCATATGTTATTAATATTTCTATGGGTGAGTTGTATAATAGGTATCCAGGAATATACCATCCAACTGTAAAACTATCAAAAACCCACTTGCAATAGGACCGAATATACAAAACAGGTGGAAAACGAAGGCAAGTTATATGCTCAGATTCAGAGAACATCTTGGTATAATAATATGATCTACTATAGATAGAGCTCCAGGGTTGACCGAATATGATAAGGGTCATGGAAGGATTCTTGTCCTATTACATACCGGAGAACTTTTACAGAGTCTTCTCAACACATGGGCAAAACCACATGTTCTCATAGACTCAAACCTTCCCACTAAAATACCTTTTTTTTAGGACAAATTATAACAGAAAATGGAATAAAAATGGATTATTTATACAAATGATAAATATCAATTTAACTTTTGGATTATAATTGTTTGGTAGTTGATATTTATCATTATTCTTTCATATATATGTGTGTGTATGGATACATATTTGTGTATGTACATATTATATATATACATACATATATGTGTGTGTATGTACACACATATATCTATAAACACATACATATATGTGTATATATATAGTATATTATATATATTTTTGTGTGTGTATAGATATATATATACACATATATATACATATATTATATATATAATCTGCTTTAATGGACGCTGAACAATGTTAGCACCTCAACATGTAGACATAGAGTTAATACTAAGAGGACAAATAAAACATGAAATAAATGGCAGCTAACCATAGAGCCTGAAATCGCCATCTTCCACCACCAGCACTTGTCCAAAGGGCTGCAACACACAAAACCTTAATTAACTTCATAAAAAACATGTATATATATAGTACTACTACACTATAGCTCATCCATGTATATATATCATCATCATGACTCTAAAGTACAACAATACAGAGAAAACATGTCTAGCTTTGTGGAAGAAGAAGAGAACCTGACGGAGAAGAAAGTCATGAGACTTGTGTTCTCCGCGGTTGAGATCGACATGGATGAGCTCGAAGTCGATGCCTTTCTCAACGAAACAAGCTAAGACTCTCTGAGGGCAAGCTGCGGTTGCTGCTCCACACCTTCAAACCCATTTTCTCTTCTTCTGTTCTCTTCTCATCAACACACACGGCTGATTTTGGCCCTTCCCCCACGCACCAATTTATACTCAATGCTTGACTAGGCAAGCACTAATTCGTACGTGAGGGATATATTAAATTAATTGCTTTGAAAGATTCACAATCCTTTTTATTTTTATTTTTTTATATTATTATTTTGTTATCCTTTTATTTGTTAAAGTTAAATTTATTATTTCTTTTTAATTAATTTTTAGCCCAAATTAAATATATTAGACAACCTCCAATTCTAGCTAGAAAAATATTTACATACTCCAAGAGTGTAATCACATTATCTGAATGTTGCCTAATAAAAATACAACAAGTTAGCATATTTTAATCGTAGTTAGATAATGGCTCATATGAAATAATTCATATTTTATTTTTTTAAAAGAAAAATAAAGGAAAATTCCAAATAAATACCATTTAAATTTGCAAAACCCCGAAAGTCTGTTGGATTTGTAAAAAGACTTACAAAGGACTTATGAGGGATATGCAAATTCGGGTCAAATTACTTTTTTACCCCTTAGTGTTAAATAAATAAAATAAAATACCCCCAACCCCCACTCCGGCCACCACCGCCGGACCGCCACCTCCGGCCGCGTACCACCACCTCCCCCCCCGGCCCCACGCTGGTCGGTCGGTGGTGGTGGTGGCGGCGCGGGGTTGGGGGTATTTTATTTTATTTATTTATTTATTTAACACTAAGGGGTAAAAAGGTAATTTGACCTAAATTTGCATATCCTCATAGGTCCTTTGTACCTCTCAGTCTTTTTACAAATTCAACAGACTTCTAGGGGTTTTGCAAATTCAAATGGTATTTATTTAGAATTTTCCCAAAAATAAACCTCTTTATTTGATTCATAATAATAAGCCAACTATGATTAAAATATGCTGAGTTCTTCTATTTTGATTGAACAGACTTAAGGTGATGTGAGACTCCTAAAATATACCAATATTTCTCATCTATTTAATTAATCAGGATCTAAATCGTCAAAATTTACTTTGACATATTTATATTTTATTCTTTAAAAAATTTGATATTTTCATGTGCTCGTATTTTATTTATTTAAAATAAAAATCATAATAAAAATAATAGTAGTAATAATAATAGTAATAACAATAATACCTAAACCATGTAAATGGACAAATGAGAAAAGCATACATTGATATTTTATATGTGTGTATATATGTATGTATGTACGTACGTATGTATATATATGTATATGGGGAAATAATCTCTAGAGTGTAATGTGGGCGTTGTCACGGGGGACGTATTTAATCAATGGGAACTAACTACCTATCAACTTGCATGCAAAATGCCAAAAGCCTTACTTGGCTGGGGAGCGACTGAGTGAGCCCACTCGCCTTTAATTAGCTGGTGAGTAGGAGGATGGAGTTTAATCTGTAATCTTATGCCATCTCATAATTTTAGCATTTGTCCCTCTCAAAAAGATAGGGTCACTTTTGCCTCATAATTTTATTTTCTGTTTTTCATTCATATCAAGTTGGAAAAAACTTAAGTTTATTGTATATATTATGTCAAGTTCTTCTGTTCTTCTTCTTTTTGTGTGTGTGTGTGTGGCATAGAGCATCTAATATCTTGGACTTACCTCAATTTAACATTGTTATGTTCCTAGAGTTCAAACTTGAGACCTCTGATTAAGAGGGTTAGTTGAACCAAGTGCTTGGTGACCATGTGTAATATGTATTTCATGTGGATTTTTTAATTAAGTGATACTATTTCAAAAATAGGACACATAGCTCTGTGATTTGAGAACCTTAGATAATCGATATTAAGAATTTGAACCAAGTTTTTCTTTATCATTGATTATTAAAAAGTTACCAATTTTATGAGATCGTAAACATGAAATGAATGTGTGGAATGCTGGAAACATTCCTGTTTGGATTAGCTTTTGGAAGTAACTTTTAGGTTTTGTTTGGGAGTTTGGAAGGAAGGGAAAGGAAAGGGATGCAAGGAGAAAGAGGAGGGGATGGAAGGGAAATGGAGGATATTTCCTCCTCTTGTTTGGGAGTTAAAAAAATAGTAAGGGAGGAAGATGGAGGATTAATAAGTTACTTTTACCATTTTATCTTTAACAATTAATATAATTATTATACTTTACAAATACATTTAAATTTTCTAAAAATATTATTTATGTAATTTTTATATTCAAAAAATTATTTATGTGGTGGTGGTGGTGGTGGTGGCGGCGGTAGTGGTCGGTGGGGTGGTGGTGAATGAGGGTAAAAAAATAATTAATCTATTTTCCTTTTTAAAACCCCTCATATTGGGGGAATTTTATTTTTTTAGAAGAAAAAGGGTTTTGGGGGATTTGTAAAAATCCATGATTTCCTCCCCTCTTATTTTTAAAACTTGCAAACAAGGGAAGAGATTACCAAAACCCTCAACTTCTTTTCCTTTCCCTAAAAATGGAACTCCCAAACAGGCCCTTAGAAAAAAAGTGAGAAAAAAGTGATTATAGAGAATAGATTCTAAGAAAAATAGATCTGGTAAAAAATAACTATGATAAAAATAAGAGTGTTTGGATATTGTTATCAGAATCTTTTTTTTTTTCTCATAGTCGAATTACCAAAAAGGACATTAGATAATGTAATAAGGGTTTAATGTTTCTGTTTTGTTGCAGAAATTTTTTTTCTGGCACACTCGAATAAAAGTGAGTAGATTTGACTAATATTTTCTCTCCTTTTATCTTTATAATGGGATCCACTCACTTTTATATGAGTGTGGTATAAAAAAAAATTTCTATAGCAAAAACAGAAACATTAAACCTATGTAAAAATTGCATAAAATGTGAAAGCAAAGAGAAAGATGAAGTAAAAAGAGGGGGAATTTTTGCTTTTCCAATAAAATAAAAACATACAGTAAGATCATACAGCACTTTCCCTTTTCTGCCCATTCTTACAATTTTATTTGTCCACTTCAATTATTTTTGCCATGGATTGTAAAGTTTGACTCATCAACTTTCAAACTTCGTCTATCAACATATTTGATCAAACTTTTCCCTCTACCCCTGTTCATAATAATTAAAGTGATGTGTCAAACTCATAAAAATGGAGAAACCTTGCCCGATTAAAATTAAAGGGATCAAGAAAGCATTGGGGATTAGGGTTCGTAGTTATTTTTTAGATTAAAATTAGAACAAATATTTTGTAAGTAGAACAAGATCCGTAGGCAGTGAGTAACATTAATCGATTGGACACACTAGATTAAAACAAGAAAACATTAAATAGTCTTAAACACAGATCGATCCCAAGGCAGCGAGTAACTTATACATAATCGATTGGACACACAACATTAACTTATTTTATGAATATATTTCCCCCACATATTTTTCTTTTCCTTATTATTCTTATCAATATGATTTATCATTGTTAATTAATTTGATTTTTAATAATTTATTAATAATAATATTTTTTTACATCTTAAACCACAACTGACTTTTTTAAGTCCTAAAAATTAAGCATGTTATGGCTCACAAGTTAAAATAACTCTTATTTCTCTAATCTCATTCCCATCACTTTCCTCTTAATTTCCTTTCCAAACAAAAACTAAAATAATTATCACAAATTCACAATCTCTCTCTTACTCTCTCTAGATCTCAAACACACATAAAAATTCACTTGACATTATTCTACACATACAACACAATAGCCATGCGCTTGAACGCATATAGAAATCAGCGAACCAGTTCCATGAGCTTTTTCCAAGCAGGTCTACTAGAAATGCATTCCCACCACGCATTCACGTTCTTCCTCTCCGTGATCAAATGTCCCATCTTCGCCTCCTCCACCAGATACCTGATCCCCGGAAGATGGCTGAGGTCAGCGAGCGTGAAGTTGTCGCCGGCGAGGTATGGGCTCTTGCCGAGCCGCTTCTCATACACGTCCATGACCTTATCTAGTTTCTGCTCGCAGGCGTGGGCCAAGGACAAGTCTCCGGGCTGACCCATTTTGGGAAGGATCACTAGTTGCAGCACTAGGTTGAAGCACAGGTCGTTGAAGTTGTGAGCCTCCACTTCTAGCCACTGGTCCACCATGGCTCTCTCCTCCAAGGTTTTACCTAGCAGGTCAGGTCCACGGTCTGCGTACTTGGCTGCGTAGTACCTGATGATTGCCCTCGATTCTGCTCAGTCCACATACATGCATTTATTCAAAACCAATTAGCAGATATTTCTCTAGAATCGTCTCAGAGATAATTGAGCATATGTTGAAGGAGGGCTAGCTACAAATGAAATTTTCAGGAGGGCTAGCTACCAATATACTTAGAAAACCCAAGTTCTTCAAGAAAAGGAATATAAAAAACCTGATTACTTCAAGAAAGAGAACAAGCAGAGTTTACTTAGAAATTAACACACACACACACACACACACATGTGTGTGTGTGTCTATATATATATATATATAATATTAGTTGGTGTTTATTATTTTCTATATATATTCACACAAAACTATTAAGCAGAAATATTATTTACGTGAGGAAAATAACGTTTTAGATGGATTGAATTGAAATAAATTTATTCTATAATTTTAATTAGAAATGAAACTCGTGATTATTATATTAAAAGACAAGAGCTCCTACCATTCAAAATGTTGGTCCATTCTTATATATATAATTCCAAAGCAAGCTACTCTATTTATTCACAGACATTCAATTCTTTATATATATATATATATATATATATCTGTGTGTGTGTGTGTAAAATCTGCTGTGATGGACAATGTTAGGAGCTCAATATGTAGACATAGAGTTAATGATAAGAGGACAAATAAACCATGAAATAAATGGCTTCTCACCATAGAGCCTGAAATCGCCATCTTCCACCACCGGCACTTGTCCAAAGGGCTGCAACACACAAAGCCTTAATTAACATCTTAAAAAAAAAAACATGTATATATACTACTTAATACAGAGAAAAAATGTATATAGTACTACTAGTATATAGTTCATCCATGTATATAATCGTCATCATAACTCTAAAGTACAACGATATACTGAGAAAACATGTCTAGCTTTGTGGAAGAAGAGAACCTGACGGAGAAGAAAGTCAGGAGACTTGTGTTCTCCGCAGTTGAGATCGACATGGATGAACTCGAAGTCGACGCCTTTCTCGATAAGACAAGCTAAGACTCTCTGAGGGCAAGCTGCGTTAGCTGCTCCATACACCTTCAAAACCATTTTCTCTCCTTCTGTTCTCTTCTCTCAAATATGCTAAATATGGGCCAAAACTATTTATACTCAATGTTTGGCTGGGATGATTTTGGCCCTTCCCCCTCGCACCTATTTATACTCAATGTTTGGCTGGGCAAGAACTAATTCGTACGTGAGGGATATATTAAATTAATTGCTTTGAAAGATTTGCTATCTTTTTATTTTATTTTGTTATCCTTTTATTTGTTAATGTTAAATTTGTTATTTATTTTTAATTAGTTTTTAGCCCGAATTAAATATATTTGGACAACCTCCAAATCTATCCACAAAAATACTTACATACTCCAAGAGTGTAATCACATCATCTGAACCCTGCCTAATAAAAAATACAAAAACTTACCATATTTTAATCATAGCTAGTTGATGACTCATGAAATAATTCATATTTTATTTTTTAAAAAAGAAAAATATACCTCTTAATTTGTTACATAATAATAAGCCAGCTAGGATTAAAATATGCTAAGTTGTTCTATTTTGATTGAACAGACTAAAGGTGATATGACACTCCTAAAATATGTATTTCTCATCTATTTAATTAATCAGTATCTAAATCGTCAAAATTTAATTTGACATATTTATATTTTAATTTGATTGTTCATGTGCTCGTGTTTTATTTATTTAAAATAAAAATCATCATAACAATAACAGTAATAATAATAATAGTACCAATAATACCTAATTAAGCCATGAAATTAAATGGACAAATCATACATACATAATTTATATATATATATATATATATATATAAAATCTCAAGAGTGTAATGTGGGGGTTGTCACGGGGGACGTATTAAATTATCGGGAACTAACTACCTATCAACTGGACTGGTGAATGACTGAGTGCGCCCACTCGCCTTTAATTTGCTGGTGAGTAGGAGGATGGAGTTCAATATGTAATCTTATACTATCCCTTAATTTTAGCATTTGTCCCTCTCAAAAAGATAGGGTCACTTTTGCCTCATAATTTTGTTTTCTTTATTTCATTCACATCAAGTTGGAAAAAACTTAAGTTTATTGTATATATTATGTCAAAGTTCTTCCATCACATATGGTCATGTGTAATTTTTTATTTTTTTGAATGGAGCATCTAGTATCCTAGACTTACCCATTTTAACCATGAGAATTTATTAGGGTCCAGACTAATCCAACAGGTAGGACCCATAAGGGCGATAAAGTTTTATTACCAAGTATTTAACATTGTTGTGTTCCTAGAGTTTGAACTTGAGACCTCTATTTAAACTGATATAACCTCTTACCAGTTGAACCAAGCGCTTGGTGGTATATGGCCATGTGTAGTATGTCTTTAATGTGGATTTATAGTTAAGTGATAATATTTCAAAAATAGGATACATAGCTGTGTGATTTGAGAACTTGATATAATGAATATCAAGAACTTGAACCAAATTTTGTCCTATTTTTTATACACCGGAAATTTATAAAATCAAATCTAAGGACAAGAAAAATTAGGAACCGACATCATTGGCTAAAGCCATTTTCTCATGAATATCTGCCGTGACACGTCTCTACTTCTCTGTTGGATTTCTACATACCAAGAATTTCGGCAACATCATACTTCTGATTTTAGAGATCACCTTTTAACTTTGTCAAATTAAGTTTTTTTTTAAGTAAAATGAAAATGAAGATTCCGTGTTTTGGTGGTTATATAAATTTGGAAAGAAAAAATAAAATAAAATAGCGAAGGCGTCCATGCGTGGTTACTCTCCATTCCTTTCCCCATTTTGTTAGGTCTTACCAGTAGTTTACACCCATCTATCTTGCTTTTGACTAAGCATTTTATATTAAAAATAAAGGATAATATATTATATTTGTTACATAACTTATAAAATTAATTAAATGTCCCATATTATTTCTGGTTAAATGATGGGCCAGGATGAAGCATTATATACATCTCCACATTTTTTTGGTCAAATGATTACGTGGGACAATATTTAGTAGTTGTTATAATTTTGATCAAATTCTTATTTTGAGATTCAATATATTAATATAAAATCTTTAGGGTTATCATCCATAAGCTATAAATATGACTAATTGTTCTCCGGTTGATATTTAGCAGTGTGAGGAAGTTGATGTATTATAAAATTTGTTTGAAAGCATTATTCTTTAGATAATTACGATTTTGTTTCAGTATAAGAATAAAAATGACTAATATAATTTCCTTCAAAATATATATTATATAAAAAATAGTGATACCAACAAAAAATTTAACAATACTATTTTTGGAAGGAAAATGTTTTAAAAAATTAGAAGAATTAATTTTGTAAAACAATTGTGAGTAATGACACATTACATAAAAGAAATTGACATAAAAAATATTAAATTATAAGATTATCAGCATAAAATATAAATTTTATCAGAAGTTATCATTCATAAATGATAAACAATATGACTTCTCTTGAATATGTATTGTTTTTTATTTAATTTTTTTTTTTCACAACTTTTGGTATATATTTTTTAATTTGATCGATGCTATATATCCCCTATATCAAGTTCCCTAATTGTGTATCTTTTTATTTTTATATAGGTTTATAGTTAAATGGTAAAATTTCAAAAATAGAACACATTTAAAGTAGAACACATGGCCACATGTAATTAAAGAAGTTAACATATTAGATATAAAAAACTTGACCTAAATTATTTTCTTTTTAATTTCTAACATACTCAAATATAACTAAAATGTTTTAATATGAAAATATTTATAAAAAAAAAACGTGTGAATTATTATCTCTTCCAACATAGACATATATAGTATAATAACCTAATCATCAATGGAAGCTATTTTGAGTATTTTCTTTCAATGCATGTCCCCCAGAACATAAACAAGCAGGCAAGGAGTTGTTTTCAATAAAGGCGTGAAGTGATTTGCCACACTGTTTTCAACGGATAATAATAAAGTATCACCATAAATCTCGATATACAGAAAAATTTCTGCAGCTGTTAGAGGTTTGACTATTCAAAATTGATTAAAAAAAAAATCACACAAGCAAAAAAAAAAAAAAAAGAAAAAAAGAAAAAGGAAAGTAAAACGAATAGGATAGATACGATTTTAACTAGGGAAAATTTCACCGCAACCCCTCTATAGCAAATTATTTTCAAACAGCATATAAAACTTTTTAAAACTTCACTGTACCCCAAGGTTAAATTGAAATTAAAATTTTTGGTTAAAAAGACAATTGTGCCCCTACTTTGCAAGTCAAATATAATTATTTACAAGACAGGATGTAAAAATTTAGAAGTTAAATATGCTTACTTACAAGATAAATAAGTGCATTATAAGACCATTTCATCCATGTATAAGACAATGAGCTTCACACGAATACAAGTTATTTATAAGGCATGTGAGAATTTACAAGACTGTCTCAGTCATGTATAAGACAAGGGCATAAATATCATTTTAGCAAAAAACTTAATTTGTTTAGCCTTAGGGGGTGCATTGAAGTTTCAAAAAATTTTAGGGACTATTTGAGAATAATATGCTATAGAGGGGTCAGTGAAATTTTCCCTTTTCAATATATAATATTTGTTGGAGTATATTTTAAATTATTGTTTATGAAAAATATTAATATATGTATAAAAAGCTTCTAGTAACTATTTAAAATATTGTATAGTTCATGAAGGCCACTTTAGTTATTTTTCAATTAATGCCCATCTAAAATCATTTTCTATCAACTTATTGCTTCACAATCACATTAGTTGTTTCATAGATTGCTTCTCGGGTTGGTGAAAAGTTTGCAAAACTAATGCGCGAATATTTCGTTATATATACATAGGAAAATATATTTCTTATGTTGTAGGAGAAGTGTCTTTCATATAATAGATATAAAAAGATGTGGGTTCCACCATTTCCGTGTTTAAGAATTTTTTTTTTTTTTTTAAAGATGTGGGTCTCACCATTTCATGTGTGTGTAGGAATCTTCTACTTCTCATGCAACATGAGAAGTGTAAACCCCATATACATACAATAACAATGTTATTTAAAAAAACAACAACAACAACAATGGAACAATTAATTGTGCTAGAGAACATTGTAAACTGAATCTCTTATTTCTTTTGTTGCAAAAAAAATGTCTTTTTTATAAGTGAGAACATTAATTAATACGCGAATCATATTTCCCATTTTTTATTGATTCTTCTAAATAGAGAGTTAAGGAATCCTAAATATAAGAGCCAATTAAAAGATTTATGTGCTGGTCAAGAAAAAAGTAAGAGATTTATAAAAATATGTTTGGAGTAGCTTTTACCATATGTAAGAATAATTTTATCTCGGTTTATGAAAAGAAGGTTTTGAAACCACGGCTTTATAGTTTTTCAAACATAGACCAAGTATATGACCCCAATATATGTCTTTCAAAGTTACCCCAACATATAACCCATAAAATTATTGTTCATGTGGGACTGCATAGGAATTATCCCTTATTAATTACTACAGCTTTGAATTCAAAATGTTAATTAATTTATTGAATTCCAAATTAAATACCCCAACGCACCGCCAGGGCTGATGACAATGGCGGAGCTTTACTATGACCCCCCTCCCCCCACCCAAAAAAAAAAAAAAAAAAAAAAAAAAAAAAAAAAAAAAAAAAGAATTTTGTTTAAAGAAATTTAATATAATGTAGATTTTAATTTTGGCCCCCCAATTTTTTTATAACATTTTTCCCTCTTTTATTTTCCCATTTGTAAGTCAGCTTTTTATATCTTTGGGGTTTATAATTCAATCTTTATTCCATGTGGTATGTTAATCTTGTCATTTTTTTCGATATTCCAATCTAATTACACGAAATTTTTAGTTTATCAATAAAATTTACTTTTGTGATGTATTTTTTTACTATATTTTTACTCATTTTACACTACACATGTGGATGAAGTTAATTGATTTTTCATTCTAAACCTCAACCTCAACCTCGAAGTCATAGAAGTATTTGCTTTGTAAATTTAACGATATGGGAAAAAGACATTGCCAACGAGATGATGTTTTGAATTAGAGTGAAGTACAACAATACCATTATAGAGTTTTCTAGTTTCTTTATAGTAGAGTTTTGCTTTATTTTCGGTGCATCATCATAGTTATAACACAGAAGATAGAAAGTTTCTCTACATATGGCTTTTAATTTATAATTTTTTTTTTCTTTGTGTTTTCTCTGGTCCATCAAAATACAGGGAGTAATACTCTAATATTATTTCTTTGATTTTATCTTCTCCCTATTTTTTCTCTTCCCAACTTTTATTATAAATATGAATATTTTAAAAATGTTATATAAATATAAATTTTGTTAATTAGTTAATGAGTATAAATTTGACCCCCTCAAATTTTTGTTTCAAGCTCCGCCCCTGGATGATGAAGCCATTAGTTACCCCGTACTTCAGGCTCAGGAAATGACGTGTTTTAAAGGTAGCCTCAAATAATTTGATTCTAATTAATTAATCCACACAATAATGATAAAACGAATTAGTTTGAAGGGGTCTAGATTCACCGACACAATATGATTAAAAATAAAAAACGAACCATTTAATTAAATTTCATCTAAACAATATTTGAAATAAAATATGAACTACTTCCTTGGTACTTAGAAATCTATTGCTCTAAGTCAAAACAATGTAAAAATAGTTTTGATCTTTAATCTTTGCTTTAATTTTGAACTTATATCACCGAAAGTCTACTTACACTCAAATGATTTGTTTGGTGCTAATTAGCAAGAATTTGAATGTCTTTTCTATTTAGTATAAATGAAATTACAGAAAAAATCGATCTCAAAACAATAAATACTACTAGTACTATAACTTTTTTTAGTTCCTTGTATTTTTTTTTTTTTTTAATTTGAGATCTTAAAAAATTGTGTACGCTGATTCTTAAGAAATTAAGAAATTATTATGTAAGTTAATTGATGATGAATTATAGAGTATTTTTCATGAATTAATAATTGAAAGTCAGTGTACAACAATATAGGAGTACATCTGTACATACAGATATACTTCAGTGGGATTGAAGAGTGAATACATTTTGAAAACTTGTTGAAAGGTCCAGAAATGGGCCACGTTTCGAAATTTGAAGATTCTTAAGAAATAAGAAATTATTATATAAGTTAATTGATGATGAATTATAGAGTATTTTTCATGAGTTAATAATTGAAAGTCAGTGTACAACAATATAGGAGTACATCTGTACATACAGATCTGCTTCAGTGGGATTGAAGAGTGAATACATTTTGAAAACTTGTTGAAAGGTCCAGAAATGGGCCACGTTTCGGAATTTGAACAACAGATCGTGAAAAGAAAAACAAATAAATACCACTCTCTTATTTCCTTAATATAAGATATATATTAGAGAGTTGATTTTAGTCTTAAATATAAGTTATATTTTTCATATTAATCAATATTTTTCTAAGTTTTCCTTATTATAGGATATGTTTGGGGAGTAAATATTACTATAATATTGAACATTCTCAATAAAAATAATTTACTTTGAAAAATGTGAATGATGAATATATATACGTGAAGAGTCGTGTTTGTTTGGATTAACCGTGGTAAAAGTGACTTTTTTTTAATCGACTTTTAAAAACTTAAGCTAGGGCATAAGTTAGATAGTTAATGGGATTTATGTTTGGATTAACGGTGACAAAAGTTCTTTTTTTAAAAAAAAAAAGTAAATAAATAAATAAATTAAACTTGTTCAGATGATTAATAGAAAAGCAAGTTTAGATATAAAATGATTAAAAAGGACATAAAATTTATTAAATACTATGAGTGCATATTGTGATAATTTTGAGAGAAATATTAAAATTAAAAAAAAATCAAAATAGTTAAAATATTAATGAGAAAAATTTAAAAATAATTAATTTTAGTGAAAAGTGGGGAAGAGGTCCCCATATAAAGAAAAGTTTATTGGTTAGACGAACCTAAATTGGAGTATTTGTACTATGTATATATAAAATTTGCAGAGTGCTAATATTTGATGTGTATAAAAATTTATCAGTTTATTCTCAGTAACTAAATTAAATTTTTAATGAGAACTTCCCCCAATTTTCGCTAAATTTTATTAGGAGAATTTAATGGGGTAAGGGGCCACATTTTTTCTTATTCTTCTCTCCCGACGGTGCTAATGAACTTTCTCTACAAGTAGCCCAAGGGTGCTTCACTTTCAAAGCATGATTGAACCAAGAATTGCATTAAGAAAAATTCTATGTCAAATGGGTGCCTTACAACTCTACTCCGCCTAACCTTCAAAAAGCCACGTTGGGATGACTGAAACACCATCGCTAGCAAACAAAGAAAAAGCCTGGTGAAGACGTGGGCAAAGGATGATCGCTGGCCCTATGCATATAATTAATGATTCATGGAATATTCACTTCTTATTATATTTGGAAAGAAACGAATTTGATTTACAACTCGTTTTAATTACTTGAAAAATTAGCAAAAGTAGTTATCTAATCTATTGTTTCAGTTAATTATGATAATAAATTGGTGGAAGAGTTATTGTAAAATTATTAAGTCTTTGATAATTACTAGGTCAATTGATTAGAGCTGGTAATAAGGGTATTAACCGTGGGCCGACCAACATAACCTGAAAAATGGCCGGTTTGAGTTCTACAAAAAGTGTGACCGTTTTGATGCAGTTCTTTTGGTCTGAACCCAGATGAGGCCAACTCGTGGCAGGTAGGACCACTAGGTTGGCGGGTTGGACCATTTTTTTTTTAGTTAAAAAAATATGTAACTTCTTTGAGTGTATTGTGTAACCTAACACCATTAATATAAACTAATTGTTGATTGTATTGAATGTTAACGATGGCTTTCGAATTTATGCTTTTTTTGTAATTTGTAGACTTGTGATGAATGCTTAATTTGTAATGTTTGAAACTTTGAATTTGATGTTTTATTATCACTTTATGATTTTGTAATGTGTGTTTTTTTTTAATGGTTTAGATTTGTAGAAAATACTTTTTTCATTACTGTATATATAGTACTTTTTCATTACAATTTATTGCTACTTTTTTTTTTTTTTTTTATTACAAGGGATGATTAAAAAAATCAGGATTAACATAGCACATCCGTGCCCATCCCTCTCCTGCTATATCCGCTTGAAGGAAGTAACGCAAGGCCTCTGGTGGTTCCTGGAGGATATGGATCCCATCTCCTAGGTTCAGTGCAAAACTAGGGAGGAAATCCACGCACCGATTCCCTTCACGATAAACGTGTGTGATAACTACCCTCCAATCCTGTGACAACAGTCCTTGGATTTGCTGGACGAGACTGCTGCTTGCGTGAACTGATTCATCAGATGAATTAACCAGTTTCAGGGCCACTAAACAGTCAAGCTGGACTTCCACATCTTTATAACCCTGACTCCAAGCAAGCTCGAGGCCATCTAACAGTGCCCATAGCTCCGCATGCAGAGAGGTACAGACGCCAATGTTATGACAGCAACCCTGTAGCCACCAACCCTCATAATCACGAATGAGACATCTAGCCCCGGCTCGCAATGTATCGCCCTTCCTAGCTCCATCACAGTTCAAAACTACCACTGAGGGCAATGGTCTAGACTAGCTAACTACGCGCAATTGCTTCGACGGAGCTGCAGCCTGCGTTGGGTTGCACCGTGCCACGGCTTGATTGTTGAACTCAGCTAATATTCGCACCTCACGTGCTATTGCTTCAGGTTGGACGTGGGCCTACTGAAAAATTGCTTTATTCCTTGCTTCCCATAGCTTCCAACATGTCAGACCGAAGAGCCCTGCCCATGAATTATTCGTGGCTATAACAGAGACCAATTGGGATAAATTCCGCAAGAGCCAAGTCCGAAGATCGTCTTGGAGGAACCTTGGGTGTCGGTTATCGGGTAGGAGGAGGCTCCATACCTTCTTTGCAAAAGTACAATGCCGCAAGATATGATCAACATCCTCCACCTTAGTACAACATCAGGCACATGTGTCAGAGTCTATTATTAATCGCTGTTTGCGTACTGCATTCATCAGCAAACTCCCCCTAGCGGCAAGCCACAGGAACATACGGACTCTCTGGGCACCCTGCCATGTCCAAATAGCCTGCCAAATTTTATCCTAGCTCTCCCCCTACTCCACATACCATGTCGTACGCTAAGGCAACCGTGAAGCGGCCATCCGATGAGAGATCCCAAAAGCTGGTAGCTTCACCATCATCGACTCTAAGAGGATGGCAGGCTGATATACGTGATCGAATATGATCAGGCAGATCAAAACCAATCCGATCCCAGTCCCACAGCCCGTCCATAGTCACAAAATGGCTCACGGGCAACAACAACTCAGCCTGTATCAAATCTCTAAACCGCCAAGTAGCGTAAGGGGCCCACTTCTGGGACCCAGTTGTCACTCCAGAAGCGAATCCTTGACCCATCTCCGACTGACCAATGCGACCCTAACTCCACTTCTCTCCAAAGGGGCCTTAGATTTCTCCACAGATATGAGGATCTGGCCTTCGACACATTTGAAGTTGGCATCCCATCCCACTTGTACTTCCATCGTAATACCTGAACCCAAAGAAGATCAGGCCGAGATTGGATTAGAAATCCCAGCTTCATGAGAAAGGCTGTGTTTTGCGTCTCCATCGTCTTGAATCCACACCCACCTTCCAAGCGAGAATGACACATTTCCTCCCAACTCACCAGACTCGGCCTATGTTTTGTAGCGGACCGCCCCCAGACAAAATTGCGAATATGGCGCTCGATACGGTGGCACAATCCAGATGGGATCTTCGTTGTTTGCATAGTGTATGTTGGTATCGCCGCTAGAACCACCTTTGCAAGCAGTAATACGTCCTGCCAATGAAAGTGTTTTAGCTGCCTATCCCGATAATTTTGACTGGACTTTCTCCTCCAGATAAGCATAGGTAGAAGTCCGGACACGCTTGTGTAGCAGTGGAACCCCCAAATACATTCCAAGATCATCCACTTTACGAAAGCCCAAAGTCCCACTAATTTGTTCTTGCCTGCTGGATGCAACATTTTTAGAAAAACAAATTGCGGACTTTGAGTTACTCACCTTGTGACCCGAGCACGAGCAAAAATCAGACAACACCTTATTAATTAGAGAAATTTGAGATGTAGCAGTGGATCCGAAGAGAACCAGATCATCTGCAAAAAAGAGATGGGAGAGCGGCGGGCCACCTTTCCCCAACCTGATTGGTTGCCACTGCTTCTCCTGAATTTTAAGGTTGATCATCTGAGAGAGACGTTCCATACACAAAACAAACAGATAAGGGGATAAAGGATCCCCTTGCCGAATTCCCCTTGATGGCAACAATTTCTCTGAACGTATCCCATTCCACACTACACGCATACTACACGTGGTCACACAGGTCATTATTGCTCGCACAAATTTCTCAGGCAACCCGGCATCAAAGAGTGTCTCCTCAATGAAATCCCATCGTAGGCGGTCATAAGCCTTCTCCAGGTCTACCTTTATAGCCATCCACCCTATAGCACCGCGTTTATACCTCATGGAGTGCAAAACCTCTTGAGAAATTATTATATTATCAGTGATTTGCCTGCCTGAAACAAAGCTCGCCTGATTTGGTAACACCAATCCCGGGAGCCATTCTTTGAGGCGATTGGCCAGTACCTTAGTGATAGTTTTATAAGGAACCGTACATAAGCTGATCGGGCGGAATTCTTTGAGACACTGAGGATTGGGAATCTTAGGTATAAGAGTGAGCAACGTCTCATTTAGCTTCGGATCAAGATTACCCTGCTCAAAAAGATTACTAACCGTTTGCCATAGCGAAGAGCCCACAACTTTCCAATTAGTCTGGAAGAAAGCCGCATGGAGCCCATCTATCCCGGAGCTTTAAGAGGTTTCATTTGAAATAGAGCAGAGTGAACCTCCCTAGTAGAGATCGGTGCTGTCAAAGAAGGCTCCCAATCAACCTCAACACTAGGGAAAAGACCATTACCCGAGTAAGTAGGAACCTGATCCAAGTCCTTGGTGTAAAGATCGGAATAAAAATGCCATGGCCCAGCTTCGTAGAGTGTCATTGTCGTACACCACCCCCGTTGTCATCGCATAAGCCATTTATATTTTTCCTCCTAGCGTGTCCCACTGCCTTAGCATGAAAATAAGCAGTATTCCTGTCACCAAAGTTAAGCCAGTCACACCGCGCCCGTGGGCCCACATCATACTTTCTTGGTCACAGATGCACTCAAACTCTCTCCTCAACTTCCTTTCTAGTCGATCAAGGTGGTCGGAGGGACGGGACTCCTGAGCACGCTGGATTCCGCCTAACCTAGCCATGATCCGTCGTTTGCGGTGTCCTATACAACCAAACACATCTCGATTCCACACTTTCACCGAAGCCGTGAAAATTTCCATGTTCTCACAAAGCGATGCCGTGACCGACCAACTGTCTTTAACTACCTGTTCAAAGGACTCATCCGATGCCCATGCCGCCAGATACCAAAAAGGACGTTGTACCTGCTGTGGCCGACCACACCCATCCACGTGGATACAAATCGGTCGATGGTCTGAACCTAATTTAGGAAGATGCTTGACCATGACACTGCTATAAGTCTGAAACAACATGGTATTCCCCAACGCCCGATCAAGCCTTTGAAGTAGTGTTCCCCGACGCCACGTATATTTAGGGCTATGGAATCCCAAATCCAGCAGGCCACCGTCAGAAATAAACTGCTGGAATAAAGGACAGCCTCGTGCACGACCTTTAGAACCTCCAGTACGGTCCTCGCTGTGGAGAATGGCATTAAAATCTCCGGCGACAAGCCAAGGGCCACATAACGAGCTTTCTACCTCCGCCAAAGCTGTCCATAAGTTTCTACGCAACGAGGCTGTTGGGCTGCCATAGATTGCCGTGAAGTTCAGAGGAGAAGTAAGACCTTGCGCTTCAACATGGGTATGAATAAACTGTGCATGGCAAACTTCCACTGTGACTGTCACCGTGTCCTTCCATAGCAACCAAATCCCACCCGAGAACCCACGCGCTTCCAATCTGTAGGAAAAATCAAGACCAGATTTTTTAATAAATTTATCAGCTCTTAATCCAGATAACCGAGGTTCTACCAAAACAACTATGTCCGTCTTGTAATTAGACAAAAACTGCATAAAAGTGCCGAAGAAGCCCCTACTCGCAGCCCCTTGACAATTCCAAACAAAGACTTTTAAAACCATTAAAACTATTAAGATCAAACAATCATCCCAGATCCCGTGGGATCCTCATCCTGCCCATCCTTCAATGAGGGCGCCTTCATTGAACCAGACCGGTGACGATACAATATCATGAGTGGGAACCAGCTCGTCCTTAAGTGCATCCATAGCCTCCTTAGACAGTTGCTTCCCTATGGCCTTCTTCCTTACTTTTAAATTTCGCTGACTACTAGAGTGAAGTTTAATGCCGTGAGACGTTTGTCACTTCTGGTTGTCACTCATTGCCTTGTTCTCCTTTCCCAGTCTGGCATCCCTCATCGTTTTGTCCAGCTGATTCACATTGGGCATGGGGCCTTGACCAAGAGGTTTAACTTCTTCTAGGGCTTGCCTGCTTCTTTGCAGAAACATCACCGTGTGCTTATCTTCCGCCAACGTCGACGTGGTCTTTATAGGTTGCAATGGCGAGTTCGGTTCCACCGTGTCATTTACTCCATTCCTGTCAGATTCTCCAGATTGAACCGTGTCTTTCCTGTCAGATTCAACGATCACACCGACTGGGCTGGGGTCAACCGTCTGGCCTGCTCCACTACCTCCAGCTATGCTCGGTCCATTGGGGACGGTTGGAGTAACCTTTAAAGGCTTACTACCCATAGCAGGTAGCGGCTCAGCGAGAGTCTTCTTGGGCCGATACTCTTGGCCTAACTTCGGTGGTCCAACCTTGGCCCTATTAGGGATGGGCTTGGTTCGAGAATTAGCCCCATTTGGAGGATTCTGGGAGATATGCTGTCCCTTAGTTATCGCCTGATTATTAGGTGTACTCATCATGCGTATCTCTGTAACAGCCAAATCAGCTGGCGTAGATGTGTCCTCGCATTCAAAACAACCGGGCGTAGAATTTATTGCTACTTTACTTACACATATAACAAGCGTGAAAGCAAAGTTGGTAAATTAGTATAAGATTGCTTGTAACTCATAAAGAATGAACTTCTTAAAAAGTTTAGGTTAAAAAAAAACTTAAAAATTTTGTGATTTGCTTCAGCTGGAGTGAAAAACAGCATGACTTCACTTACTAATTACAAGGATACGGTGTGAATGGTAGAAACTCATCGTTTAAAATTACAAGGTTAAGAAATCTGAATATTTGGTTTTGTAAAACAAACTAATTAGGAGGAGTTTACTTTCCAACAAATGCTCGTAGTAAAACCTAAGAAAATACTCTGATAAGGAAAAAAAAAAAAAAAAAAAAGCCCCTTAGAAAGTACTTCTCTAATTTTTAATGTAAAACTGAATTTTTTTTAATTTGAGTAGGATAAGGTTGTTAGTTAAATTAGTTAATATGATATCTTTTTAAAACACCATAATAATTTCCATAATTCTCTCCCTCTCCCTCTATCTCATGTTTGATTATTTTTCAAGGAATATTAATATGATTAATTTGAGAAAAAAAATTGATAAACGTGTGAAATATGTCTTACATTCAGAACTAATATGAACTTCCCAATTACATCCTATATTAAGGACCAAATTAGTAGTACTGCAAAGTCCTTTCCTTAAAACAATAATTAGCTAAAGGTTTGATCAAACTACTCATCTAAACTTTATCATGCACACAGTTAGGGTTTGGAATTCACAAGCCCAAAATAAATATTTACCACCAAACCCGAACTCTTTAACTGAATTATACTTTATCACATATCAAAAAATCCAAGTTAACCAAGCCGTGGATCCACAAATTGAAAACACAATCATAAGACTCCTAGATCACCCAAAATCATCAAGAATAATCCAGTAATAAAAAATCAAAAGTATATAGTTAATGCATCAAATCTTTAAAATAAATTAGAGTATGCAAGATGAGCCATAACATGACAATATACAATAATCCAACATACACAAAAAAGATGGAAGCACTACTCTTAGCAGAAATAGCTTAAGCTTTCGAAGTCTTTTCTGACAGATCCGCATGAGAATTATCACCTGGGAAAATGTTAAATCAACGAGGTGAAACAAAAGCCTCAGCAACCAATAATCAATCTCATCGAACATATGAGCAAGTGCTCATGAGGTGTCAAGGGAGATAATTATAAATTCATAGCATTATAAAAAAATATCACCTGATTACATGTATATCACTTTACAATATCAAAATCTCATTGCCATATTTATCATATTGGTTGATCCTTTCTAATTACGCGGGATTCTGCAGAGCTTCTATTTGATTCTCCATATATTCTATTTCCGTCTCTGTCAAATCAACCTCTGTCTTAACGTCCAACTTGATAACCTGTATTTATTTCCTTAAATAACTCGAGAAAGGATTAGCGTAACATATTGCATAATAGATCATCACTTATAATGCGATAGCATTATGGTGACATTGTGGTACTAATTTAGAATAAAGATCCACAATGCTGTAGCATTACATCAGTTCTGTTATGCGATCTCAAAATGTGTTAAGATGCAACCTTTTCTTCTGCCTATATGCGAGATAGTATTTAAAATACAACATCTTATTACATCTATCCCTTATTTCCACAAGTGCATGAATTCCACATTAATTCGTCGAATAGCACACATTAAAGCTTAGAATTATCATACAAAGAAATCATAACACATGGGAAATATATAGCAGAAATATGACTTATCAGGAAACTTGCCATAGCTTTGAATAACAGGCCATCGGGTTCCTTACCTTGTTATATTGAAGTCCTTAAGAGAGAAGGCAAAGAGCATACCAAAACTTTAGAACTAAAGAGCGGTAAGTTCGTTGAAAAATAAAAGCCAGTAAAAAGACCAATTGAAGAAGAACAATTCACCCTAGAATTGTAGAAACCATATAACACAATTGATGCTTCAACAATGCCACAACATAGTATACCAGATTTGCAGAGACCAGATGAAGCAACCATTGTGTAGCAAAGCCACAACAAAGGTCAACATAACAAAAAATTCAAAAATAGTGAAACCACCACCACCTTTCCCCTAAAGACTGCAAAAGCAAAGTCAAGAAAAGCAATTCAATAAGTTTTTGGATATCTTGAAATAATTTCATATCAATATTCCTTTTGTATAAGCCTTGGAACAAATTAAATGCCAAGTTATGTAAAGTTTATTAAGGACATTCTGTCAAAGAAGATGAGGCTTGGTGAGTTTGAAATAGTAGCCTTGACTGAAGAAAGCAGTGCTATTCTGCTTAATAAACTTCCTCCCAAACTCAAACATCCAAGAAGTTTCATCATTCCATGTGCAATCAGTAAGAATTACTATGGAGCTAGCATCAATTTGATACTTATGTCATTTTTCAAGCAATTGGCTATAGGAGAAGAAAGACCTATCGCAGTAACACTGCAACTAGCTGACAGATATGTTGTTTACCCAGAAGCAAAAATTGAAAATGTTTTTGTAAAAGTAGACAAATTCATTTTCCTGGTTGATTTCATTGTAATGGATTTTGAAGCTGACTAAGAGGTACCTATTATTCTGGGAAGCCCATTTTTAGCACCAAGAAGAACTCATTGATGTCCATAAGGGTGAACAAACTATGAGGGTCAATGATGAGCAAATGACTTTTAACATCCTGAAGGTGATGCAGTATCTTGATGATGTTGAAGAATGCTCACAGCTGTTGATACCATTGAAGGCTTGGTGTAGGAAACATTCTAGTAAACTTTCAATAAGGACCTTTTTGATGTGATTCTAGCAAAAAATGAATATCAGCAAGATTCTGTAGAATTATTAATCACTATTGAAGACAGATATATGAGCAGAAAAAAGAATTTTCCTTTTTAATCCTTGGAGTTAGAACATAACAAAAAACAAACAGTGAAACCCTCCATTGAAGAGCCACTAGTCCTTGATCTCAAACCTTTACCTAAACACTTGAAGTATGCTTTTCTGGGAGAATTCTTGTTGATAAGCCTTAATTCTGCTATATATTTTCACTAGATTGTGACTGGTTTGAATAGAATTTCCAAGCTTAAAATGTGTTGATATGATTAGGTATGATATCAGGATTAAAAGAGTTGAACTGATGCATTCTAGAAGTTATCCTACATATAGGTAGAAAAAGGACTTAAGAGTGATCTAATTTTGATAATTGCAAGATCAATGCTGTTTCAATGCTACAACATCGTATTGTAACTGAGTAATATCTATAATAGTATGTTTCTGTTCTGAACTAATATTTCTTTGAGAAAAATACAAAACATAATTATAAGAACTTGGGCCAGACGTGTATTGGGCTTTGAAGCTAAAGACAGATGAAAGAAGGCCACTTACTTAAGGAAGAAGGAAATCAAAGACAACAAGAATTTAGAAAGGATATTATAACATAATCTCGCTGAATAAAGAAAGAACCAATCAAGACAAAATCTTCCCACCGGGCTTGCAAAAGAGGAAAGCCCAGCTCACTAATGGACACGTTGGACGTGCGGAGGAAGGATCCCATAGTATAAAAGGAAAGACAACCCCCCCCCCCCCCCAGAAAAACTTGTTGGGGAGTTGGACTCCTTTGTGTTCTATTTGCTCTGTTTTCCTTGTGTTTTGTCTTTGTTGCTCTGCAACATTATATTAAAAAAGAGCTTTCTATACTGCTTGGTTGTGTTACTCACATAGCTTAGATGTAATGAATTGTTGTAGCAAGTTTCTCGTGTCTTGCTTTGTCTTTACTTTCACCTTCTTATTCTATCATTCTTTGACTGAGTAGCCTTGCTTGCTGTTCTTGCATTGCTATAGCATTTCTCTTGCATCTGCATACTCTTATCTGTCTGTTGCTTGCTAGCTGGACACATCGCACACATCCGGTTTCACATTGCTTTTCTTTTGTGTATTTTCATTTTTCCCTTTGCACAGGTGCACCCTCTATTTTTTTTTTTTTTTGAATTCTTCTATTTGCATTGAGGGCACTACAAATTTCCAATGTCGGGGAGGCTATATGTTGATGTTGGATGTGTATAGATATGTACTGGTATAGATGTGTGCTGGTTGTGGTATGTGTTAGAGGTATGCTTGATTATGTATCCACACTTGGCAGTTTGCAAATTTAGAAAACTTCAAGTGTGAACCTTTTTAACGTTCAAGTAGAAGTAAACATATAATAAGTGAGTGTTTATGGGAATGTGAGGAATAAAGTTGTCTCAAGAGATATAAACTGTGTGAACTTAAGAAATTGACAGTATTGAGCTTAGTGATATATATGGCATAGTTGTTGTAGGACAAATTAAGAGAGCTAGTTGTTAAGTCCAAATTCTACTATATATTTTCAAAGTTTTATGATTGATTTTGTTGAGATTGTTATGTGTAAAATACCCTAGACATGATCAATTGTGATAGAACTCATAAATAGTTGGAAATAAAGATTAGAAGAGCTGAATTGATACATTTTAGAAGTTATATTGTATGCAGGCAAAAAAAGGATTTAAAACTGATGTATTTCTAAAGTAACGTGTCATTGCTAGATTAATGTTATAGTGATGCTAAAACATCGCATCATAATGGAATAATGAAACTCTGCAGGATCGTGTTTATGTTATACACTGATATTTTCTTGAGAAGGATAAAGAAGATAATTTTAGGAACTTAGGCCAAACGCTGAGTAGGCTTTGTAGCTTTAAGATGAATGAAAGAAGGTCACTTTCTTGGGGAAGAAGAAAATCAAGGACAACGGGAGTTTAGAAAGATATCATAACAAAATCCTGTTGATTAAAAATAGAATCAACCAAAACAAAATCTTCCCCGTCGACCCTAACAAAAGAGGAAAGCCTAGCTTATTAACGACAGATTGGATGTGCTACGCAAGGATCCCAAAACATAAAAGGAAAGACGACCAACCTTAAAGAAGAAACATACGTGTTAGACATCAAAAACAGAAACACACAGACAAAATCTCTCATGCCTTACACCTCAGACTGACAAAACACTTGGCGGCCGAAAGAATGCATGCGACAGACAGAACAACTGAGATAAAAGGGTGCTAAGATAAAGGAAGACGCTACTTCTAGGTTATGTAATAGATGCTCCACTATGTTGTTGAATTCCCCTATTTCTCAACTTTTTCTTAGTTCCTTTCTCTGTACTTTCATGGATTATATTATGTCAGTTTCAGTTGTATTCTGCCCGCAAGCCATAAACTAACTTTCTTGTAGCTAAGCGATGATGGAACCTTTATTTGTAGCTTAGAACCAGATTGCTAAGTTTAAATTTATATAATTTAGTTCATTTAATGTTGTGATTGTGAACATCAATCTTGTGTATTAGATGGCCACTAGTTAGTATGTGCTAGTAGAGTTAGTGCATATCTATATCAGTGCATATCTCTATCTAAATTATAAGCTACAGGAATGAGTTTATCTCACACAACCATACACCTAGTTTTGCATGTTATTTCAAACTTGAAACTCGCATAGGCATATGACAAAAGTAGAGTTAGGAATAAAATGACAGGATTGTTGGAAAACTTCTATACATAGAAGAGGTGGGTTATTTGAAGAACTTTGTTATAGCATTGTTGTAGCATTGCGGAAGCTGCTATAGTTTTGCTATAACATTATAGTAGCAATCTGGATAAGAGTTGCGAATTAGGGGGAAATATGAGCATAACATGTCTTTATCCTGATATCTCTCAAGCATAGTCAATTGTGATTTGAACCCTTGCATTCTTAGAATTAGTAGTTTATGTTATTACTTTTACAACAACATCTCAATTGATTTTACCCAATCAAGCGACTCTCATTCACTTTCTTGTTGCATAAGCTAGTACTATAATCTCTGTGGGATGATACTATACTTATCACTTTGTTACTTGTTTGACCGGTTCACTTGCCATAAAGAAATCTATCAAACACTAGACACATGGAAATATTTCTGAGTTTTATTATTTACTAAATTATGTGTGCATACTCTCTAGTTCCATTCATCTCTGTGATTTGTCTTAACTCTTAAGTTGAAGCTATTCTACACGTAAGCTTATATGCACATGATTGATACATTCATTGTTCACCCTTGTACCCAGATACAACCCATCTACATAATTTAAACTTTGCAATACCATTTGAACCCCACTATTCTTCAGTTATCACTACTATGTAGTTCGAATAGAGTATGCAGGAAAGTTAACAGTGAAAATGATGTACAAGCTGTATATATAGTAGACAATGAATGAAATTGTTGTATTTTACATGTTGTCTTATATTTAGGAAAAAACAAAAATGGAACTGCTGTCATTTCTAAGCTTAGATATCATTGCTAGATCAATGTTGTAGCGATGTTGTAGTATTATATCGTAACTGAAAACGAAAATCAGTAGAATCGTGCTTATGTTATACATTGATCTTTTCTTGAGAAAAATACAGAACAATTTGCAGGAACTTGAGCCAGATGCTTAGTGGGCTTTGGAGATTCAAGATAGACAAACAAAAAGGCCACTTGCTTGAGGAAGAAGAAAATCAAGGACAACTGGAATTAAAAGAAAATCATAACAGAATCTAGCTTGATTAAAAATAGAATCTTCTTGCTTGGCCTGATAGAAAAGGAAAGTCTAGCTCACTAAAGGATGTATGGTGCAAGGATCCTAACCATAAAAGAAAAGGCAGTCAATCCTAGAAGATACGCTTAGTGTGTTGGACATCAAGAATGAAAAACACAAATATAATCTCTCGTGCCCTATACCTTGAACTGACATAACATTTGGGGGCTGAAAAAGTACATGCGACAAACAAAACAACTGAGGCAAAAGGTTGCTGAGACGAATTCCTTTGAATTCTCTTCTTCTTCTTAGTTTACTTTTCTATACTTTCATGGATTATATGATGACAGTTTCAATTGTAATCTTTTTGCAAGCCATAAACTAATTTTCTTTTGGCTGAGCGACAATGGAACCTTAATTTGTAGCTTTAAACCATATTGCTAAGTTTTTGATCAATATAATTTAGTTTGGTTAATGTCATGCATGTTAACGTCGATCTTGTTTGTTAGATGGCCAATAATAAGCAAGAGTTGTGATCTTAACTTACTAGAAAGGAGTTAAGATTATACCTCCATTAAACAGTGTGTGTTGGAAGAATTGTGCAAATTCTATATGGGTTCATAAGCTACAGGAATGGGTTTATCTCACATAACCATATACATTGTTTTGCATGTTATTCTAAACTTGAAACTCATATAGGAAAAGTAGAGTTAAAAATATAAATACAGGATTGTTGGAAAACTTTTGTATATAGAAGAGGTGGGTCAATTGGTAGCAATCTGGGTAAGAGTTGCAAATTAAGGGGAAATCTTAGCTTAGCCTATTTTTATCCTGATAACTCTCAATCATATTCATTTTTGACTTGTTTCTTTCTAATTATTGATTTAGTAGTTTACTTCACTCAACTCATATCCTTACATCTTTTGATTTTACCAAATTAAGCAACAACCTTTCACTCTCTTGCGTGCATAAAATAGTATTATAACTCTGTGGGACGATACTCTACTCATCACTTTATTACTTGTTTAACTGGTACAATTGCCATAAGAAATCCGACCAACAATTGTCTTTTCTATTTATTTTTAATTGTAATAAGATATAGATGAAATTGTAAAGTCAGTATCAAGTTATTGGATGTGCTCGTAAGAAAGTTATTTTACACAACCAGAAGTTCTCACAATTTCTTACTAGTGGTTGCATCCTATTAAATCTCATCCAGCCCCATCTAAATTTACATATAGCCACTTTTCAATTATGAGCAAGGTTATTAAACCAATCCGAGTTAGGGAAAACCCAGGTTGACTCGGTGACTAAGGGTCAACTCGCCAACTCGGTCTAAACTGGCTGAGTTGAGTGAGCCACCGTGTCAATGAAAAAACAAATAGATGGAGAAGCATAAGCAAATAGAGTTTGAGAAGTAGAAGATCCGGGTTTGATTTTTAGCTAGATTTGTGCAACGGTGGCATGGGAAGATGAGTAAGAAAGATGAGATTTGGATTTGTATGATGGCAGCGAGGGAGGGTTCGTTTCGTTGATGAGTAAGAAAGATGAGATCTGAGTGTCAATGGTCTCCAATAACGGGAAGCCACCCTTATCGACGGTATCGATGAAGAAGAGATGCCACGACCACTGTAAGCACTCTGAAGATCTATCTGACTCCAGCAAGTGACCTTGCTAAAAAAGAACATACACCACAAAACCAACCCCTTACCAAATTGTAAATCAAGCTACATGGGGCTTCTTCTTTGTGTCCACAAGCGGCGGCAAGAAAGAATAAGAGTAGGGAAGGAAGAGATCGGTTTGGTGGAAAAAAAATCTTTGATAGTTTGACCCCAAGCCCCTGAACTATGAACAAAAGTCATGATGGAAAGTAGCACGTGGCATTGTTTTTTCTCACATGAAGAGAACCTAGATCCTTAATTTTTTTTTTTTTAAAAAAAATAGACAATTAAACACTCGTTTTAAGTTTGGTTTGCTGGAGGTTTGAAAAAATAACACATTGCATATGTACCCTCCCATAATGACAACTGTCCATCATCAGTAGAGGAGGGAAAGAAGAGATTGGTTTGCTGGAGGTTTGAAGTTTGAAGTTTGTACTTTTTACCTTTAATTTTTTAATTTTTGGGTATTTTTTCCTTGACTTGATAACTATGAATATTACTTTTATTGTTTAACAAAATATTTTTTATTATTAAAATATGAATATTTTACCTATTTTAATTAATACCGGTCGACCCTTAATCTTGTACCTCTACTAATTCAGTGGCCATTCCAAATTTCAGAACCTTAATTATGAGAGATGTAAGTGGTGCAACTAGCTTTGCTTAATTACCTGTATTTTTAGGTGTGTCAATACACAAATTGATGACAGTGAGGAAAGTTTGGTTAATGGAATTTTTTCAGATATGTCATCTCAACCATGACATGTCATTGGTATAATTCAATTCAATGGAGGGGCACAAATTTTCAAGCCTTCACTTTTCTTCTAAGAGCTTGTTGGCCATTTATTTGTTAGGTTTTCCCTTTGACTTGTGTGGGGGCAGTGTCAGCAACCTTTAGCAAACTAGGCAAATTTCAGTATACAGAAACTGAATCATAAATAGAAATAAAAAACATGTCAAAGTTACAAATTAGCAAAAAGGGTGCATAAATTTATCAATCGTAGTTGGGTTAAACAGAAGAGACTAAAATTCCTTGTAAACATGATTTGACTGGGTTCACCGAATCCGGTCAACTTTTTTTCATTCAAACACCCCCTCTCCCCCCCCCCCAAAAAAAAAAAAAAAAAAAAACTCTCTCTCCCGTTGAACGGTAAGCCTTAAAGCAACATCAAAAGTTGCTGCCATGTGGCCTAAAGGCCACAATTTTAAATCCTGAAAACAGCCTCTTCACCTATATTGAGTAAAGTTGTGTACATTTATCCCTCCCAAACCCCAGCTGATAGGAACTTTGTGTGCACTGGGCCACTCTATCTCACTGTGCGTCAGTGCTTGCAAGATGGTATTGGGTCCGGTTCCCTAACTTTACCTGTAGCATTCTCAATGCACACTGAATCCATACACAATTAACATGCTCTGTTGAATGATTATTGATTGTGGGTTAAATTTATTTTTATTTGATAGAAGGGTCTAGCTAGCATTCTTTAGAACGTGCTCAACTCAAATGTTGATTTGGTGGATATGAATGAGCATGTTGGTTATATGTGTGTGTGTGTGTGTGTGTGTGTAACCTATTGATTAGCATTTCAAGTTGTGAAAGCAAATGGGGGTTACTGGATGTTGCAGGTGTGGGCTTCATTGCTATTGTATTGCCAGACATTAGATGAGATTGAAGCTAATGATTATGACAATTTCACAAAGAGGGCAATTGTAAGCAAAGACGAAATTATTTTTTCTTCCGACTGCTTGTGCAAGATCTATGATGGCTCCTTCTTCAAGAAAGTTATCTCCTCCGATCAAGACATATATAGAGATCCTACTTCACACAGTTCTGTTGAAAACTGGACTGAGAATTAGAATATTTGGTTTTTTTTTGGGGGGGGGGGGGGGGGGGGGGGGAGTATGCATAATCTGTATATGATAATGCATTTAACCGCTTGTAATTCATTATCCCATTGTGTAGCTAATAATAGTTTGTAAGGTTTTACTATTGCCCTTTTCCAACCTTTTCTTTCAATTGGAGATAAATCTGATGGCTCATAGTGGTTGGATCATATGTGAGTAATTAAATACTCTTCCAGCCTTAATAAAAATCTACTTAACTAATTTGAGTATACTAAAAAAAATTAAAATAAATAATTATATCATTTTTTGCCAACGAATTAATTATAACATACATGGCCTAATCTCCCTAAAATAACCTGCATAATATTAGATTATATTTCAAATTATAAATGAGGTTAATCCGTTGGAGGAAAATAATAAATATTAGAGATAAAATGAATAAATGTTTTATTTTTAGGATCAAAATCAATTTCCTATTTAAATCTCTTGAAACATTTTGTACGCAAAACATTATACTATGAAGGCGTTTCCTCTTTTAGAGTGAGTTTAAATATGGATTATTTAATATTTTATTCAATTAGAAAAAGGTGAGATTATATGAACTTATCATCTTTTGTGTCGTGATTTCTTGGATTAATCCACGATATAATTTTTTGTCATATAATTTTTTTTTTTATTAATCCACTGGTGGACAATACTACTAATAACTAACTATTTCGGTTTGTGGGAATGCAGGTCCCCAATGTAGGAACCTTGTCACCTCCAAATAATTATCATGACTGCATACTTAATGCTTGAACACGAGATCACTAATTAAATTGGAATAATCTACAGTTAGTTGATTCAAGTATTTAGTGGTTATCATATGATTTCATATCAACTGGAAGTTAGAAAAATAGCGCAATAATTCCAAGAAGATAAAAAGTATCGTTGTTTTGTTTTTTTTTTTTTAATTAAATGACTTAATATATTATATAAATTTTTGAGAGAATGACTTTTAGATCCCAACTAAAAGAAATACTATCAGAAAAGTCACCATTGATAAGTGAATAGAGGGGATTAATAAGTGAATCAGTTACCATTAATAGTTTACGGGATTTATCAATGTATTATTTCCCTTGATTGGGACTTAAAATTCATTCTCCCTAAATTTTAATAAAATAAGAAAAGGATGCGGTTACTTGTTTTTTTAATAAAATGATTAAATATATTAACTAAAAATGTTAATAAACAAAAAAAAAAAAAAAAAAGGACTACAAAGATATATAACGCAAAACAATGGTACACATCAAATAACAACTTTTAAGAAAATTCACAAGACTAAATATAAAAGGAGATTCAAAACAATCAACCAAACTGATAGTTGATTTTTTCCCCCAAAAAAATGTCAATTTTATTAAAAACTGATAATTGAATTAAAACAACACTTTTAGCGAAAGGATACAACAATCTACTTCCAGTAATAAGGTGAAAACCATGTGGTGCCACAAATACAAAGTAGATGATTGATAAGCAGAACATGTGCAAGCAATACGCATCCTGAAAAATCCTTGTAGTGTAGTGTAACATCATTAAGTCAACAATTCATCAACAAGAAGTTGATCAGAAACTTGGAATTGGAAGTTTCACAAATTCTTTTTTAAATGATCAAATGTTAAGCACACAATACAGTAGCGTACAAAAACACACACACCCACATTCACACATGTTTGAACCTATGACCTCTATCTCAAAGTGGAAGGTGGTGCCACTTGTGTTAAAGCTCATTGGCGGGTGACTCACATAAATGAAACAAACACTTGTAATACTCGGAAGTTCCATCAAGGTTTGATCATAATACTAATTTAAAATATACACTCTAAAAACATAATCTGAATGCGGCTAATGAGAAGTCTTATGCAATATCCCTTTAACCCCCTGGACTTGATGAAATCACTTCTGATAACTAAGCCTAAAATCACATTACATGAAGGAAGAAAAACCAGCATACAAAAGCATTGAGTTTTCAAGAGCCATAGAAAAAGGTCAACTTTAACTTGACAAACACACCCTAATTATACTTTGGTATTTGAAAGTGAATTTTTTGGGTTGCTTGGACTCGGGTACTATATCTAACATATTTGAAAATGAAAACTTTTAGGGAAAATCACACCAAGGTCTCAATTAATAAAAATAATATGAGAAAAGTCTTATAGTTTGTTAAGTGAATGAGCTACTATTGATAAATTATAAGAACTTTTTAATATTATTTTTTTAAAAATTAGGACCTTATTGTGATTTTCTCAAACTTTTATGAAGACTATATATATGAATTTTTTTTTTTTTTTTTTGATTACAGAGAAGGTTAGTAAACCAGTGTTACATATATATATGAAATTTATGTGGTGTGTTAAGAAGCGACGAGCTCCCAAAATTTAGTTCCACACCAGGACCCAAGAATTGATAGCCCAGAAAAACCCATCAAGCTAATTGGGTTTATGAGTTGGGCTATCAATATTAGGCCCAAAGCATAATATTATAAAAAGGGAATGTTAGCGTAGATGGCCCAAAGCCTAATACTGGTAGGCGATAAAAAAGGGCCGCGTCTAACTAACCTTGGTGGGGGCGATGTCGAACCCCTCCAAATGTTCAAAAAAAAAAAAAAAAAAAAAAAAAAAAAAGCTAATCCGATCCATCTACATTAGCCCACCATGAGCTGTGATGAAATGGGTTGGCAGCCTATATTGGACATTTTTTTTTTAATTAGTTTTGAGATTTTATCAACCCAACTATATACAATGTTGTTAAAATCGAGTTTCTACGTAGATACAGAAAGGGGTGGTAGAAACGTAAATCATAGAAATGACATGAAACGTAAAGTTTTTGCTTTTTAAGGTCAGGATAAAAAATTATATATATATGCATGTAAAAAAAAAACATAAATCACTAAAAATTTCAAAAACATAAATTATATTTAAAAGATACAAGTCATATAACTATATAAAACATAAACTTAAAAACACAAAAAGAGTTTAACAACTCCTAAAAACAAGTTCCAAAACATCAAAAGAGCAAAGTTTAACAATTCCTAAATTATAACAATTCATTCAAATCAAACACATCATTTTGCAAAAACTCCATATCCTCAATGTCCTCTTCTCTTACTTTTATAACAAGTTCATTTGCTCTTATAACAATTTCTTTTTTTTTTCTTTTTTTGGTTTTAAGTAAAAATAGTGGAATCTCTAAAAACATACGTTTCTACACGTATTTCTACCCGTTTTTACTTGGGACAGTTTTTACTTAAGTTTTAACACGTAACACCCCAATAAAAATGTAAAAACATACATTTTTACTCTACTTTTTGACAACACTGGTTATATGAGTTCACCTAGATAACTCTTTATAATTAATTCTAAGAATTATTATAAAATTAAAAAAATTAAGAATTAAAATTATTATCATTGATCAAAATTCTTATTAAACTTGTAACCAAGAGTTGAATAAGTTTTTGTTATATTTTTTTGTTGTGCGTAAAGTTACTGTTATATTATAACTACTTTATAATTAGAGTAAAATAGTTTAACATCTCTTCCGTTTTACCTTAATTACACAGACTTCCCATCTATTTTGAAAATAAACACCTGAAGTTCAAACCGTTAACTCCATTAAGAATATTCTAAAATATTCTAAAATATATTTTTAATTGAAATTTATATAAAAATAAATTTTATTTACTAATTCATCTTTAATGCTAAATCATAAATTTTAATTGACAACTTGTAAATATCAAAAACTTTTAAAAATTTGAGTAAGTCTTTTAAATGTTGGTAGAAAAAAAAAATCAAAATTTAAATATAAATTACTCAATACAATCTCTCAATCATATATAATTTATTATATTTGGTATAAAAAATGTGTTTGATATATATTTTTAATCATTTAAGAAACTAAAAATAAATAGATTTCAATAAATATGGTAAAAAAAATCAAAATTATAAATTTATAATCTCAAAATTCAGAAATAATCAACAAATTAGATTTTTTTTTTTTTTTAACAAAATCTATTAGGATAGAAATTTAGTGGTGTAAATTTTTTTTGCCCACCTACATATATATTTGTTTAAATAATTCTAATATTAAAGAAGTGTCTTTTGGTGAAACAAAAGGTTAAATTCAAATTTTACTAGCAGTTTGGATGGACTGAAATAGAATCTTAAAATATAATGGAGGTTTATATAACATATATTTTAATTTTAAAAGAGGTCTATATAGGTTTTCAAAATAGAGGGGATGTCCAGTATAATTAAAGTAAAACAGAGGGGTGGTTAGAGTATTTTACTCTTATAATTAACACCACTTCCAAGCTTTAATATAAGATCTCGTTTGTAATACAAATTGAACTATGAATGATGATCTTGTATTAAAAACAAGAGGTGGTAATAATTTCTATAATATGCTACTCCCGTCAATCTTTAATATAGGCAGGGACGGACCCAGGAATTTTATTTACGGGGGGCGAAAATAAAAAATGCTAAATCATAAATAAAAATACTTAAAATACGATAAAGACTTAACATATAAAAAATTAGAAGAAATGTATTAAAGAAATTAAGTTTATTTCACTTGATTCTTACTCTACATATTTTCATATTGTTAAACTCATTTATAATTGAATCCGTGAAAAAAAGTGATTTTGAATACCTTAAATTTTTTTTTTTTTGGGCCAAAACAATCTATTTTATTAATATCAAATCAAGAATTACAATCACTAATAGCCGAAGCCAAAGACTCTCAAAATCTGACAGTATATCCTAACACACATCATACCAAACAAAACAAAATCACTAACAAACAACCTATATCAGCAACTATTATCTACTGTATTGTATAACCAGCCAACTAACCAATTCCTACTCTATCATCCGATACTGAATTATTAGCACAGGGGTTCATTTTTTGCTTGGAGTCCCTGGAGAGAAAAGTGAGTAAGGAAAATGGTACATGTTCCAACCAAAAAGGCTGGTGCATTCCTTGCCGCCTCAGCTGTTAGATAGTCTGCAGCTTGATTCCCCTGCCTTGCAACAAGAGCCACCGAAACTCCCTCCATTGAATCCAGCAAGTTAAAAATCTCCTGCACTATATTTTGAATACCTTATTGATTTTTAAAATTTGCACTTAAGTTATTGAAAAAATGCTGAAAGAGCCTTCAGTAAAGTTTTTCCATGAATATAAATGAAAGCCACAGTCCGTGAAACGGTGAAAGCAAACCTGTGGTTTGACCAAGAAAAAAAAAAAAGCAAACCTGTAGGCTAGCATATATATATATATATATATATATATTTTATGATATACCTTGTGGGCCAACAAGATGGAGTTACAAAGCTGGTCTTTATTTCATCATTCTTTCTCCCTGGTCCAGCGTGTGTGTGTGTATTTTTTTCCTTTCTTTTTTTTTAGGGGGCGGGGGCCACCCCTAGCCCGCCTCTGTCCGTCTCTGAATATAGGACATATTTACATTATTACTTAATTCCCTTATTTCCCCCATTTTTGATTATTGTTGAGGGGTATCAATAGGGTAAATTAAGAAAAGATTCACAAATATATATTAAAAAAATATTTATTATATTTAGGATCAAAATCAACTCCACAAATTCGTATTATATTAAAGACTGGAGAAAGTAGTAAATATTAATTACTTTAATTTTTGATGATAAATCTCCTAAAACTTGTTAATGAGTTCAGTCTTAAAAAAATTTCAAAAATTTATAAACAAATATAAATATTTAAATGTAATTGTATCTAATATAGCACAATTAATTATCAATTGGACATGATTGGTATGGTAGGTGCGTAAATAGGTGATGCCATAAAATGCAATAAAAGCATGTTGGTTCTGTTATAGTATTTTTTTGAGCAGGTTTATAACAGTAGGTGGCACTGACGATTGACGAGAAATTCACAAAGGTTTTTTTTTTTTTTTTTTAGATAATGAAAGTTTAGGGAAGGTAAATATTGGTAACTCACTCAGACCTGGGTACACTTCCAGGGTCAAAGAACACTTACAGATCCCCCATCAACGAGGCCCTCACATCGATCAGCGGGTCTCAAACCTCCTCCTTTTTAGATGAAGGTTGACATCTTAACTAACTGTATCATTTCTCATTAGGCAGAATTCACAACGTTAATTGAATAGATTGCGCCCACTTATTTATGCGGAGGATGACTTGAATGATTTTGATATAAATAGGGGATGAGCCTTTCCATTTTTCTTTACGTCATTCCTTCCACTATTTCATTCTCAACTGATAGATTAACTCTAAATGATTGAAGTTTAATATTATATAAAAGTTAAAAATATATATATAATTTTTTTTAATAAAAGGATAAATATATGAACTATTTAAATCAAATTTTAATGATATATATATATATAAATAATATTTTTAGAGAATATTGAATCTCAACAATTCAAAGTTAATCTAACAATAAAAAATAAAAAGGGGGGGGGGGGGAAATAGGTGATAATGGAAATGGAAAGGCTCATCCCCCAATAGGAATACCTACTTTTGGAAATGGGAAGCTTGTGCTGTGCTTTATTGTGATAAATATGTTTTTAAATTAAGAGATAAGGTTAATTATGTATTTAATGTAATTTATTATGAGTGAATATGTTTGATCATTGTGATTCTCATTGTCACAATTGAATTTTTACTAGTTACCTACTTTGTTGCGTTTAATTATATTAGGGGGTAGCTTTTGCCAACGTAAGAGATATGGTCTTCCGTACCAAGACTCAATGCATTGCAACTCTTGTCTCTGACAAGTTAGATCCGTCAATTATGGTACCATATTTTGTGAACCGTTTAGTATCAATATATAAATAATAGCGCATCCCTCAAGCCGCCTCAAAAAATGGCTTAGCATAGGCTCCCCTCACAAATTACTGTTCCTAAGCCGGTTTCATTGTCATTGGGTTCCGTGTGAGCTGATCTCCAATACACAATGAATCTTTTTCTCCGTCCTTTTCATATCTGACCCATATGGGATTCAAAATTTGAAATTCCTTCTTCTCTCCCCTCTATCTGACCCATACGGGATTCAAAATTTGAAATTCTCTCTCTCTCTCCCCTCAGTTTCTCTCAGTCATCTGCTCCGAAGGGTGGATGTCCTCACTGAATTCAAGCGCGGTGATCTCTGTCGTCGGCATCTGTGCATTTTGAAGTCCTTTTCTTTTGTACTCTTCTGCCATTCTTCCCTTCGTCTTTGATCTCTCCCATTCTTCACTTTTCATCTTCTTCTTCTACTTTTCTGGTTATCGTTTAATGGATCTCCTAACCAAACTCAAGCTCGGTGAATCTGCTTATCGTTTTCTGAAACTGTGCGGAAGAAGCCGACAACATCGAGGCCTGCTATACTCTGCCCATGGTGAGTGGAGAATAATTCCTTTCTTTTCTCGAGTAGAATTCGAGGATCCCCAATCTCCCACCCCGGGGGGAAGAATGGATCTACTAGCGAGAATTTTCCAAGCGAAGCACAAGGTACATTTTTTTTTTTACAATGAACCATCTTTGTTCATGTGTATTTGAATCGGTGTGCATTTTTCGCGGTTTTAATCGTTCCTTTGGGTTTACATGTTGCAGAGAGGTATATGCAGAAAGGGAAAATGAAAGTACAACCTATCACCGCGGACGATGACGACGGAGGTGGTGAAGAAGAATCAGAAGATGGTGTAGGCAGATGTTAAAATCCCCACTGTACTGCTTCACCGTTTTCTCACAAGGGTTCCTCTGCATTTTGAGGTGAAGGCAGATGTTAAAAATTTATCTTCTTTAATTTAGATTTCCCTTTTCCTCTTTTTCCTTCATCTAATTGCTTCTTTTTTTTTTTTTGTTCCAATGAAGCTTTTGATAGGCACATCATCCGCGATGAAGACAGGATTGGTTGTGAATAAAAAGAAAATAAAGTCTGATTTGTTTGAGATTTTTTTATAATTATCCTAATAAACAAGAAAGTAAACAAATGATCATAGTCGTAAGAAGTTATATATCAGTAAAAAAATAGGCTGAGCTCAGAATCCTTTTAAGCATATCAACCCCCCAGTTGCCTATACACATTTATACTGTACAGCTCTCACAATGCTACAGCATAAACACCCTTTACAATGTTATTCAGTTAACACACCACTCTAATTTACCGAAGCTCTCGCGTCTGATACGTACAATCCTAACTTACGTTTCCCATATGTCTATGGTGATTTTCTAGTTAGATTATCATTACAAATCAAGGTGTTATGGTTATGAGCGGTAGACCCATTCCTGAAGTCTACAATAATAGGTCAAGCCTTGCACCAGCATGCCTAACAATCACTATTTCTCAGATGTTTAACCCCGACTCCCTCTCAGTAAGCCGAGGCCACTGATCTAACCCTTAGCTCTCGTTAATCGACGAGAAATTAAATTATTGATAAGCAAACTGAATGTATTGAATTAAAAAATAGTAACTGGATTCATTCCAAACTTAGGAAATCATCCTCACTCAGCCAAAGTGTTAGTTCTCATGTGTTCTGATGATAACTGACAATTGTAAACATAAGTTGTAGTTTGTCTTTGGTAAGTTGAAAAACTTACTGTCAAAGGCAAACTCGAGTTTTGGTTTCAAAACTCGAGTTTTGACTTGACAGAAAGTAGCTCAATTTTTATGAACTAAAAAAACTCTAGTTTGCGTAGGCAAACTCGAGTTTTGGTCTTACAGAGAGCACTCCAAGTTTTTCACATTGAGACAAACTCGAGTTTACACATACAGAGACTCTCTAATATTTTCTAAAGTAAACAAAACTCCAGTTTTCGTTTGGAAACTCGAGTTTTGGGCATATAGAGAGCCTCCAATATTTTAAGCCAAAGAAAACTCCAGTTTTAATATGAAAACTCTAGTTTGCACTTAACCAAGAATTTTCAAGTTTTCTAAAGTTTTGAGAAAACTCGAGTTTGTATTTGGAAACTCGAGTTTAGGCTTGACATAGAGCTTTCATGTTTTACACACTTTGAGAAAACTCTAGTTCGTTTTGAAAACTCCAGTTTTCACCTGGCATAGATTTCCAAAGGTTTTTAACTTTAAATGAAAACTCGAGTTTAGGATTTCGAAACTCGAGTTTCGGCCAAGCAGAGAGCTTTGCTCATTTCAGTGCTTTGAAAACTCAAGTTTACATTTGGAAACTCCAGTTTTGAGCTTTTGGGCCTAAACATGTTTTCCCCATAAAAGTCCAAAACTCGAGTTTGTCATTAATCAACTCGAGTTTTGCTTTATGCTTCACAATTTGCTTTTAAACTCAAAACTCGACATTCCTCTCTAAAAGAAGGAAACTCGAGTTTGGATTTGGAAACTCGAGTTTGGCTTCTGAGCATAGTTACAAACTCCAGTTTGGATAAACAAACTTGAGTTTGAAAATCAAATTACTCGAATTTGTGAAATCTTTGCGTTTGATCTTAATACTTCTTATCATCACTTATTACTATTTCCAGATATGTTTAATCAGTTTGCTAATGAGTTTCAGATGGTTTAGAGAATATTAAATGAAGATTTGAGCAAAAGCAAAAAGTGATGTCAACACATTAAATGTTAAGTTCAGAAAACTTGCATCCTTTTGGACAATCATTCTACACACGTTCCAAAGGGATTAATGTTTCCTTTCCACATCCAACAGCTGCTCTTCCAACGGATTAAAAGTCAAGAAGTCAAGCATAAACATTTGTGCAACTGGATTAACCAAAGAGAAGAGAGAGAAGAAGACCTAAGCTCAACCTAATCCTTCCTGAATGTCTCCAAAGGTTACATTAGGGATTTCAACGGTCATTTAATGCTCTCTTAGTATATATAGAGTAGCATTCAATTCTTCTCAACAACCAATCTGCTGAAAACGAATTGCATTCAAGTTTACCAACTACTCTTTCAGTTTTCACTTGCAAAGTATCTTTTGATACATTGATCTTCAGTGTTTATCTTTATCCACTCTTAGAGAGAGTTCATTTACTGTAAATCATTTATTGTAAGAATCTCAAGTCTGGGGACTTGGAGATTGGGATATTGATTGCAACTTGTAAAGGGGAGTAAGTTCTAGTGAAAGAATTACTCTAGAGTTACAAAGTGTGTAATTAATTGATATAGTGAAATCTCAGAGTGTCTAGGGAATGGACGTAGGTCAAGAGGTTGGACCAAACCAGTATATATTCTATGTCTTGCTTCTTCTTTCATACTTTGCTCTACTATGTTTTAGTATTCATAAACAAAGTAATTAGAAAATAATTTTAAAATCCCCAATTCACCCCATCTTGGTGATTGAGCTCCACTTTCACAAAGGAGGTTAAGTTCATGACTGACGAGGGAATCACTAAACAGAGCACAACAGAATAGCCCATGATCAAAGATTAACTAGAATTAAATAAAGAAAAACAAAAAGCTTGATGGATATTTCGACGGCATGGAAGAAGCCCTGTCACGTCACAACTCCACGTCTTCTTGTCTCCGTCTCACTGCAAGGAAGGATGCTGGGTTCTCTTGGAGTTCTCATGCCTTGTAACTTCTCTCACTCTTCTTTCGAGTCTAGTCGTATTGGATTGGTCTTTGACTCTCGATGATTTCAACCCCGTTTATGGTTGGCTGTTGTTTCCTTATATAGTTCGGTTTACTTGTGGCGTACGTCCAGCGAACTGAGTCTTTTCAAATCTGTCGAGTTCCAATTGTAATCTTTCTTTCCAATCTTGGTAGATTGATTTTGCTGATCCTACAGGATTCTTCAAATCTCAGTTTCAATCCTCTACATCTTCTATTCCAATACGTCAGCAATCTAACCATGTTCTCTTCACTTAACGACCTGCATTATATTTCCTGAAACAACCTTGACAAAAGATCAAAACATATGCCGCATAGCATTGTGTCACTTACTCTGCTATAGCCTCAGGGATGCATTGTATTGCACTTCGATGAGGCTGTCCCGATGCTATGGCATTGTATCGACTATACTATGTGCTTTTCTCACAAAACCTCAAAACTCGTTCTTTTCTCAGCACATGTTTAGGATGCATGTGAGATTTATCCTCAAGTTCCCTATATAATGAATTAATGACTTTTTGCTCAGATTAAATGCAGTTAAGCTCATATTCATCATACAATACAGTCATATAATATAGGAAAAAACGTGGCATAAATAACACTAATCAATAAACCCGTTTGTTTTGAAACTGGGATTCAATCCTTCTTTTCTTTAATTGGCCTTCCCGAGAGGTCTTCCTGTTGGCATCAATTGGACGAGGCATGCCAATAAAGGCGAATTTTCATTACCCATAGTGTCTAATAGTCCATTCCAACCTTTTGACAAGTTATCAAACTTGCATGAAAATTAGAAGTACAATAAGTTAGTAATAACAAGTTAACAACACCTTGTTCACTAGTTAAATTCCATAAGGAAATACAACTTACACATATTGCTCATGCTCTGGATCATTCCTTACTATAGTTGTATTATCATCTTTAGTTTCTCCTTCATCTACATATATGTGCTCATTTTCTCCATTGAAATTAATTAAATGTTGAATTGTTTTATCATCTAGTAGGTCCACAAATAGAATTGTATCAAATGTTAATGTGAACTTCATAACAAGTTTGCTACTCTCTTTCCTCATAATGGAGGATATTATTGTTTTGAACTCTTCATAACTTGTACATTCCTTAATGGTTCTTGAACTCCCTCTTCCCCCAACATATGTTATATCACATGCTTCATTAACTACAAACATTCCCCCTATATGAAGGAAACATAGTAGATTCTTCTCAGACGCGCTAGTCATCACCACCGTCCACCCGAATAAATAGCTATCATTAACAAGTTTACCGCCTATATTAATAGCTATCATTGCCCTTATTAACAACACACTTAGACTTCATATATTAGAACTTCCAACCACACAACTTTCACCCCATCTTAATTAATTCTCATTTTTAATGAGTAAAAAAAGTACAAAATACCCAAAAACATAGCAAACTTTGAAACCCTTCCCAAACACCATTAAACCACAGATATAAAGCATTTAAATATGACCTACAATTGTCATTAACAAATTCATCACACATATTAAAAACTATCGCTGCAACAATTAACAACATATTTTTGCTTTTGCAAACCAGGTGTTGTAACCACAAAACTTTCACCTCATCTTCATCCTTAGCCCTTGCAATGTAGAAATAGAATATACTAAACCCTACCAAAACACATTCAAACCACAACCACATCTTATAAATTGCATTTAACTATGGTTGCCTTGATAGTTTACAAATATAAAGGAGGATAATAGAGGTGATCACATTAATACCCACACACCCAGACCCAATCAATATCCAAACAAAAAAATGATAGTTTTTTCATATTTTAGGGGAAAACTCAAAATACATTCAGATGGTCAATAGAAAAGATCAATCAAATGGAATAATGAAGATAATAGAGGTGTTGGCATCAATCCGCACCTTCCTTTTTAAGCTTTTGTCATCAATGAAACCACTGATCTAAGCTTTTTGTGCGCCAATTTTGTATTATGTGTTTAACACAATTCTCTATTTCCTCTCTATTTATTCAATGGGGGTATTTGTAACTTTTGACAATTGAAATATATAGCAAAAATGTCCCACATAAGTTTCACTACAAATTTGAGATTTTAAGGGGTCATTTGGTCGTATTTTCTCTTTCTCAGGACCTAGGTGAAATTTCCCCCTTTTTTCCCAGAAAATTCTAGTGCTATAGGATATCGATCATGTAAGATAAATAGTCTGAATATTGTGTATTCATTCATGTAAAGACGGTACATATATATACAAGAGATGAGAGCCTTAATTAGTAATAATGGCTCTTAATGGCTGTTAATGATGATTTCCTTAATCCCTGATTTATAGGCTAATTTATAGGGATTCTACTTGATTACAATATATTTCCTAATTTCCTAACACTCCCCCTCAAGTTGGAACATAGATGTTAATCATGCTCAACTTGTTACAAGAAAACATAATATAAATAAATCTAAACAAAATAATTTTCTTCCTAAGAACCTCTTCACCCAATTTTCACACACTCTCTCTCAAGTTGAAAGCAGCTTGAATGTGAGCAGAAACTAATCACCAATAACTTTCTTCTTCATGAGATCTTGGATCAAGCAACAAGTTTGGGCATAGTCAAGAATAATTCAACCAAATGTCACACCAATGACATTCAAAAGTTACAGTCCAACAACTTCACCAAGAGTTCAACCAACAAAAAGTACTAAACCAAAGTAGAAGCCATAACAAATGGTCACACAAGGGACCAAATAATACTCCAAACATCTCACCAGAGACAAATACCAAACGGTCTCACGAAGGACCAAACATCTCACTTGAGACAAACACCTCACAGAGGCAAAGCAACGAACGAGTTACACATAGACCCCGAACAGCAAATAATTGCCAAACACTTCACCGGAGGCAAAGCAACAAATGGGTCACGCATGGACCACCAAACTCCTCACCAAAAGAGGCAAAGCACGGCAGATGCCAATGAAATTACCTAACCACAAGCATGGCATTCAAGACAAAGGAGCACGAAACAAAATGCCGATTGTGTTGAAATAGTACAAACAACTAAACCCAATCTCACAACACAACCTTTGAAGCGAAGAACCGGCCTACACACACCGGGAATGAAGGCTCGACGTCGGAGAACAAAGCAAGGCCATAAGTACAGCAACCAAATGACAGCAAACGTCACATTAGTGACAAATAGAAGCAACAGTCTCCCCAGTGACCAAATAACACTTCCATAACCACAAAAGTGAAATAACCACCTAACCGGAAGCAAATTGATCAGAAAACTCGCTAAAACAGCACTGGAATGAAGATGAACAAGCAAAAATAGTGCTTGAACTAGACAACCTAAAACTCAGTCGCAACCGCAATAAGGAACAAACTCACGGTCTGAAAAGGATGAAACCAGACCCAGAAACCCCCGAAAACCTCCAGAAATGAGGAAAGGAGACCGAAACAAGAAGTAGCCGTCAAAAACTCCTTCCCACGTGCCGTCACAGTGGAGTTGCCGGTGGAGTGCGTGTACTCCACACGCCGCCATGTAGACGTCGGATGACCATCAAATTTTAGGCGAACGTTGATTGGAGGATGTAGTAATCAGAGACAATCGACCAGCAATACCAAGTCGATCCCAGAGGAGGAAGTGTTGACGTAGATCTCACTAGAAAATTCAGACCACTCGCCGAAATCTACAAATTTCACCGAAAGAAGTCATCGAAACTCAAAGAACCCCGAGAACTTCCAGCAGGCAACCAGAGACAATATAACGAGCAAACGAGGAGGAACACACTTTCTCTCTCCCCCGAAAAAGAAGATCCAACGCCGGTGAAGGAGCCACTGCTGGAAACTGAGACACACACGCCGGAGACTGGAAATCCACAAGTTTGCCTGAAACTGAAAATCTTGCCGAAAGTGAGAACCTCATAGAAAAGAAACTTCACTGACAAACATACTCTGACTGGCCACTGTCACTATTCACACGACAATATTGTTCACGCTACAGTGACAGCGGCCACCAAAAACTCAAATTGGCCAAAAACTAACCAAGCTCTGGTACCATGTAAGATAAATAGTCTGAATATTGTGTATTTATTCATATAAAGACAGTACATATATATACAAGAGATGAGAGCCTTAGTAATAATGACTCTTAATGGTTGTTAATGATGATTTCCCTAATCCCTGATTTATAGGCTAATTTATAGGGATTCTACTTGATTACAATATATTTCCTGATTTCCTAACAGATCACAAGCCTTCTTTGAATCATAAAATAATATTTTGACCGTATCATAACCCAACTAACCTTTGTTTAATGATAGATCAAGAAGAACATGGGGAAATGTTTTGAAATCCGACGAGCAACATTGTTGGTAAATTTTTTGTTTTGTTTTTGTAGACAAAAAGTAGAGAAAGCAGGAGAAAAATATCTCAATCATATCATATCACTAGCTAATAAATGACTAAGAAGCTACAATATTTTACAAAGGCAGCAAATGGGAATATATCCCACAATTATATATTTTTTTAATTAATAAACACACATCTTACACTAAAGTTCATAAATCCTACAACAAAAGCAAACCCCCACACACACAAAATAACTCCTATTTCTTTTATGTCCTTCCTACCATACTTTCCTCTTAATCTCTTTTCCAAACAAAATCTAAAATAATCATCACACATAATTAAACATTCACTTGACATCATTGTACACATTCAACACAAACACAATATTCATATTTATTATAAACTCGTAACAACAATACGTGTGTGATTTTTGTATTAAGTGTTATTGTCGTAGTACTATATTCATGTTTTTATATGATGTTAATTAAGGTTTTATGTGTTGTAGCCCTTTGGAAAAGTGCCGGTGGTGGAAGATGGCGATTTCAGGTTCTATGGTGAGCAGCCATTTATTTCATGCTTTATTTGTCCTCTTATTATTAACTCTCTCTCTCTCTCTTCTTCTTCCTTCCTTCTTTTTTTTTTATTTTTTTTTTCTTTTTTGAATCTCTTATTATTAACTCTATGTCTACATGTTGAACTCCTAACATTGTTCAGCGTCCATCAAAGCAGAGTAATTTGATTTAGAATTATATATATAAGAATGGACCAACATTTTGAATGGTAGGAGCTCTTGTCTTCTAAGATAATATTTACGAGTCTCATTTCTAATTAACATTATAGAATAAATTTATTTCAATTCAATCCATCTAAAAAGTTATTTTCCTCACGTAAATAATATTTCTTCATAATAGTTTTCTGTGAATATATATAATAAAGGGTTAAGGTGCAGATTTGCCAACGAACTATTAGCTGAGGAGCATCTGGCACAAAAAAACAATTGAGGGTGCCAAAATTACCAATAAACAATTAAAAAGTGAAAAAAAGTACCAAATAACTATTAAAAAAAACAACTATCACAATTACGTTAAAATATAAGACACTGGCGTATGACGGTGGCGGAGACGCTGGAGAAAAGAGCGGTTAAGCCTTCTTATTGGATAAGGCAAACACCAACAGAGATGTGACCCATGTGAGCAGGCACTGTGGTAGCGACGAGTACTGCTTGTGGCATCAGAGGGATGGAAACAGGGTGCAAGGCACGTGCCGGTCGAAAGCTGTGGACTATTGGATTTGGTTTCGGTGTGTCATTCTCGCCCTTAAGCTGCATACGGACCTTGATGAGTTCAAGAGGGTGAGTGGAACACCCAGCAATAATGGAAGCTTTGGAGACGCCGACATCGCCAATATTGTGGTAGTCAATGGAAGACGGAGATACCAAGACAGTGATGGGGTAATAGTTCGTTGGCAAATTTGCACCTTAATTGTGTGTGTGTTTTTTTTTTCACTTTTTAATTGTTGATTGGTAATTTTGGTACCCTCAATTGTTTTTTATGCCAGATGTTCCTCAAGTAATAGTTCGTTGGCAAATCTACACGTTAACCCTATAATAAATAATAGACACTATGGCAACTAATTTTATATATGCGCATGCATGCATGCTTTTCTCATATGTTCCTTTCCATGGTTTAGGTATTATTGTTACTATTATTATTATTACTTTATTGTTATTATGATTTTTATTTTAAATAAATAAAATACAAACACATGGAAATATTAACCTTTTTCAAAAAATAATAATAAAATATAATATTGGCAAATTAAATTTTGACGATTGAGATACTGATTAATTAAACAGATGAGAAATACTTGCATATTTTAGGAGTGCAACATCATCTTAAGTCTGTCCAATCAAAATAGAACAATTTCGCACATTTTAATCATAGCTGGCTTATTATTATGAATCAAATTAAGAGGTTTATTTTTAAAAATAAAATATGAATTATTTCATATGAGTCATCATCAGTTAACTATGGCTTCGAATGATGTATTAGAGTATATTGTAATCAATTTCCTATTTTCTTGTCTTACTTACTTTGTAATTAGTTTCCATTTTTTTAATACAAAATATCAAATTAAATTTTGTTTTCAAGAAAAATAACTAGAGTATTTCTCATATGAGTCATCAGTTAACTATGATTAAGAGGAAATACAATCAGAATTTCTTCCTATTCTTGCTTTCTTAATATGGTATCGAGTTGAGTTTTTGACCTCTCTGAATTTTTTTTTTTTTCTATACACCTTTTTTTTAAGTTTTCTCATTCTTCCCCCGTCACCTCCAGTTTTTCTTCATTTTCTCGAGACCTATTCTCTTAATTGCTCTCATTTTTCCTCATTTTCTCGAGACCTATTCTCTCGATTGCTCCAGTTTTTCATTATTTTCTCCAGACATATTCTCTCGATTGCTCCAGTTTTTCATTGTTTTCTCCAGACATATTCTCTCGATTGCTCCGTCCACCACAATCGTTTTTGCTTCCTTTAGTGAGAGGTTTGATTTAGTCCAATATGAGGCTGGTTTATGTTTCGTTTGTTGCAGCTTCTACTTTGGTTTGATACTCTTTATTGGTCAAAGTGAAGTTGGTAAATTATTACATCAGCCTTTGTTGTTTGAATTCCAGGCTATGGATCATTATTTTCTTGGAGATCAGTTGCTGCATGTGCAGCAAGATGCTTCCAGTTTGAGGGGGTATTAGAGTATATTGTAATTAGTTTCCTATTTTCTTGTCTTACTTATTTTATAAGTAGTTTCCTATTTTCTTGTCTTACTTACTTTGTAAGTAGTTTCCTATTTTTAGGAATTAGTTAGAGATAGTGGTTATCAATTTATTTATAAATAGCTTGTACTCACACATTATGAATAGAGAAAAATACGATCAGAATTTCTTCCTAAAAAAATAGGAAACTAATTACAAAGTAAGTAAGACAAGAAAATAGAAAACTAATTACAATATACTCTAATATGATGTGATTACACTTTTCGAGTAGGCAAGTATTTTTCTAGATAGAATTGGACGTTGTCCAATATATTTAATTTGGGCTAAGAATTAATTGAAAAGAAATAACAAATTTAACTTTAACAAATAAGAGGATAACAAAATAAAAATAAATAATTGTGAATTTTTCAAAGCAATTAATTTAATATATCCCTCACGTGCTAATAAGTGCTTGCCCTTTGACAATCTTAGCTTGCTCATCGAGAAAGGCGTCGACTTCGAGCTCATCCATATCGATCTCAACTCCTGACTTTCTTCTAATAAATATGACCTCTTCTCACTAATATAACATCAAGTTTACAATACAAATTACTGTAGATCTTATATTAATTAAGGACTAGAGGAAGTGTGTGTGTATACGGTTAGTATAATCTTTAGTCTATTAAATTTGCCATCGTTTTGGTTTTTGGTCACTTAAGTTACATTCAATAACATTGGTCCATAGAGTTCAATAAAAACATAGACTTTTTTTTGTCTTTTGAGAGGCTAAAACCGATGGTTTGAAATTTGAGGGTTTTATTCAATTTAAAACATTGGTCCGTATGATTTGATAAAAACCTATATCTTTTTGCCTTTTGAAGAAACAAAACCTATGGTTTGAAATTTGAGCAATAAAGATTACATAATACATAATATATATATATATATATATATATATATAATATGACTCTAAAGTAAAGTGCAACAATATACAGAGAAAACATGTCTAGCTTTGTGCAAGAAGACATGAGAACCTGACGGAGAAGAAAGTCGGGAGACTTGTGTTCTCCGCGGTTGAGATCGACATGGATGAGCTCGAAGTCGACGCCTTTCTCGATGAGACAAGCTAAGACTCTCTGAGGGCAAGCTGCGCTGGCTGCTCCATACACCTTCAAACCCATTTTCTCTTCTTCTCTTCTCTTCTCTCAAATATGTTTAACCGAATTTCTTACTAGCTAGATATGGGCCAAAAGATCATCAACACACGCACCAATTTATAGTCAATGCTTGGCTGGGCAAGTACTAATTCGTACGTGAGGGTTATATTCAATTAATTGCTTTGAAAGATTCGCAATCTTTTTATTTTATTTTCTTATCCTTTTATTTTTTAAAAGTTAACATTGTTATTTCTTTTTAATTAATTTATAGCCCGAATTAAATATACTGGAGAACCTCCAACTCTATCTAAAAAAAGTAGTTACATAGTCCAAGAGTGTAATCACATCATCTGAACCCTGTTTAATAAAAAATACAACAACTTAGCATATTTTAATCATAGTTAGATGATGACTCATATTATATTTTGTTTTCAAGAAAATTAAACCTCTTATTTTGATTCATAATAATAATTAAGCCAACTATATATGATTAAAATATGCTATGTTCTTCTATTTTGATTGAATAGACTTAAGATGATGTGGCACTCTTGAAATATACAAGTATTTCTCATCTATTTAATTAATCAGTATCTAAATCGTCAAAATTTAATTTGACATTTATATTTTATTTTCTTAAAAAAAATTGATATTTTCATGTGCTTGTATTTTATTTATTTAAAATAAAAATCATAATAAAAATAATACCTAAACCATGGAAATATATATAGGGAAATAATCTCAAGAGTGTAATGTGGGGGTTGTCACGGGGGACGTATTTGGTTATTGGAAGCTACCAATTAACTACCTACTCAGCTGGTGAGTGACTGAGTGCGCCCATTCGCCTTTAATTAGCTCGTGAATAGGAGAATGGAGTTCAATATGTAACCTTATGCCATATCATAATTTTAGTATTTTTCCCTCTAAAAAAGATAGGGTCATTTTTGCCTAATAATTGTATTTTCTATATTTCATTCATATTAAGTTTGAAAAAACTTAAGTTTATAGTATACGCTATGTCAAATTCTTCAATCACATGGCCATGTGTAATTTTTCATTATTGTTATGACTTTTTTTTTGGTGGAGCATCCGGTATGATGGACTTACCTCATTTTAACTCAAGGGATTTATCGATGGTCCAAACTAATGCAGATTGAGCTAGGTAGGATCCACAAGGGTGGCAAAGCTCTACTACCAAATATTTAACATTATTGTGCTCCCAGAGTTTGAACTCAAGACCTCTGGTTAAGTTGGTATAACCCTTTACTAGTTGAATCAAGTGCTTGGTTGTATATGACCATGTGTAATATGTATTTGATGTGAATTTATAGTTAAGTGATAATATTTAACAAATAAGATACACAGCTATATATATGATTTGAGAACTTGATATAATGGATATAAAGAATTTGAACTAAGTTAGGTCCTATTTTTGTATACCGGAAATATATAAAAGCAAATCTAAGTACAATAAAAGTTAGGAACCAACATCATAGGGTAAAATCTCTATCAGCAACTTTGGATTGAGAATTTACAGTCCAATGACTTTATCCATAGCCCTTTTTGCATGAATATCTGCCGTGACATTGACGTCTCTACTTCTCTGTTGGATTTTTATTTGTGAGGAATGTTGCATCATGCTTCTAATTTTAGATATCACCCCCAATTTTCATGACTCTTCGCTCATTCAAAATCAGTTCAACAGTGCAGCTGAGTCTCTTCTTAAGATTACGTTTGTAGCACCCCAATTATAGGCTCCTTTTAGCCTCATCAGACATTCCACAATTCAGATGTAATCACTTCTTTCAATCGGATAAGAACACCTTCAAATCCCAGGATTAAGTTTCGTCCCATTAATTATATATGTTTTAAAACAAGCTTTATTATTCATTAACTATTAAATAACATATGCTTCATTTTCTAAATTTCTTAGCACCTATTACAAGGCGATCTAACCTTGACCTTTGACGTACTTAAGAGATACTTTATGTCATACTAGGCTACAAGGTCATTAGCTTATGGGAACTATTCTAGTTGTGCAAAAAAAAAAATGTAGTTTTTGAAAAAAATAATAATAATTAAAAGGGAAATCAGAAAAAAAAATTCACAACATTGATTATACTAGTTTCCTACCAAATTTTTGACTTTGTCAAATTAATTTTTTATTTGTTGATTAAAAATGAAAATAAAGATGCAGTGTTTTGGTGGTTATATAAATTTGTGGTGGGGGTGGCATCCATGCAAGTTACTCGCCATTCCTTTCTCCATTTTGTTAGGTGTTCCCAGTAGTTGACACCCATCTATCTTGCTTTTGACTAAGCATTTTATATTATATCTTTTACATAACTTATAAAATTAATTTAATATCCCATATTTTGTATACATTTCCACATTTTTTGGGAAAATAATAAAAATAAAGGATAATATATTATATTTGTTACATAACTTATATAATTAATTAAATAATATCCCATATTATTTATGGTTATATGATGGGCCAGCATGAAGCATTTTATATACATTTCCACATTTTGATATTTAGTATTGGGCAAATGATTATGTGGGAGAATATTTAGTAGTTGTTATAATTTCGATCAAATTCTTATATATTTTGAGATTCAATATATTAATATAAAATCTTTAGGATTATCGTCCATAAGCTATAAATATGATTGATTGTTCTCCTGAAACATACCGGCGGCCAATTGATATTTAGCAGTGTGAGTATGTTGATGTGTTATAAAAGTTTTTTTGAAACAATTAATCTTTAGATAATTATGATTTTGTTTCAGTATAAGAGTAAAAATGACTAATATAATTACTTTCAAAATATATATTATATATAAAATAGTGATACCAACAAAAAGTTAAAAAAATTATTTTTTGGAGAGAAAATTTTAAAAAAATTAGAAGAATTAATTTTGTAAAAAATTGTGAGTACTGACACATTAAATAAAAGAAGTTTACATGAGAAAAAAAATATGACTCCTCTTGAATATTTATTGTTTATTATTTTACTTTTTTTCAAAACTTTTATATACATTTTTTATTTGATCCATAATTACATCTATTATATCCATTATATCAATTTCTCCAATTATGTATCCTATTTTTTATTATTTAAGTTTATAGTTAAATGATACTATTTGAAAAATAGAACGCTTTTTTTTTTTTTTTTTTTCAGCCTAAAAAAATGGAACACATGGCCACACATCATTAGAGAAGTTAATATAATAGATATAAGAAACTTGATCTAAGTTATTTTCCTTTTAATTTCTTACATGCTCAAATATAACTAAAATGTTTTAATGTGAAAATATGTTTTTTTTTTTAAAAAAAAACGTGTGAATTATTATCGGACGTCCCCGAAGGTGTGAAGTGACTTGCTACTTTGTTTTCAACGGATAATAATATCACCATAAATCTCCACATACAGAAAAATTTCTGCCGTTAGAGGATTGACTTTTCAAAATTGGTTCAAAAATAAAAAATAAAAACAAAAACAATTGTGAAAATAAAATGAATAGGAATAGTTTTAACTAGGGAAAATTTCACTACAACCCTTTATAGCAAATTATTTTCAAATAGCCCTCAACTTTTTGAAACTTTACTGCACCTCCTAAGGCTAAAATAAAATTCAAATTTGTGGGCAGAAAGACAATTGTACGTGCCCCTACTTTACAAGTCAAATATAATTATTTACAAGACATATGTGAAAATTTACAAGTCAAATATGCTTACTTACAATATAAATAAGTGAAGTTATAAAAACATTTCAATCATGTACAAGACACAAAGCATATTCATAAGAATATATGTTATTTACAAGACACATATGAAAATTTACAAATTAAATATGTGTATTTACAATACATGTGTGAGAATTTACATGACTGAGAGACAAGGTCATAAATATGTTTTGAGCCAAAAAAACTTAATTTCAATTTAGCCCTAGGTTTGCAGTGAAGTTTTAGAAAATTTTGAGAACTGTTTTAGAATAATTTGCTACAGAAGGGTGCAATGAAATTTTCCCTTTTAACTATGTCAAAGCTAAAATATGTAATATTTTGTTGGAGCATATTTTAAATTACTTTTTATTAAAATTATTAATATATGTATAAAAAGCTTTTAGTAATAATAATAATACAACTTATTTAAAATTTTGTATAGTTCAAGAATGCCGTTTTAGTTATTTTTCAACCAATGCGCATCTAACATCATTTTCTATCAACTTATTGCTTCACAATCACATTAATTGTTTCATAGATTGCTTCTCGGCCTCGGGTGTTGGTGAAAAGTTGCAAAATTAATGCAATGAATATTTAGTTATATATACATATAATAACAATGTTATTTAAAAAAAAAAAAGGAATTAAGGCTATCAAACTCGCAAGTTTAAGTAAATTCGTGATGATGATATAAACTCGTATCATGAACTCAAATTATAAACTCATAAGAGTTTACTTTTATCATTATATATGTATTAATAGTATATATTAAATAATTAAAATTTAAAAAATGGCAACAATTTGATTTAAATATATTTTAAAATTAAATATATCAACATTCATAACTTACTAAATTTAACAAATAAATTTCTATAAAATTCATATATAAAGCCGCTGAGCATAAACTTATTGAAAAAGTTAATACTAGTTTAAATAGTGAGTTAACACAGTTTTTGGAAGTTATAAATATAAAAAAGGTAAACTCGATGTGTAAACTCATGAATTTAACCGAAGTTTACAGGTGGCACAAGTTTACCAGCACTCGACTTGATTTGAGCCTATTTGGATCTTTCTTTTTTAATCTAAAAGCTACTTTTAAGCAAAACGAGAGAGAGAGAGAGAGAGAGAGAGAGAGAGAGAGAGAGAGAGAGAGAGAGAGAGAGAGAGAAAGAGAGATAGAGAGAGATTTTTTGGAAAAAAAAAAAAAAAAAAAAAAGAAAGAAAAAAGCTAAAAGCTGTTTGATGATTATATAAATTTTTTAACTTAAAAGATGAATCTTGGGAGGAACAAAACTTAGGCCAGGTATTCATGAAATTGTGGAAGATTCTTCCATCTGAAATGATGTTCTGATAAGCGATTCCAATGTAAATACAAGAATATGGGAAAAGAGTAATCTGAATTGCCATCAAAGGAATCTCCTTCTTTCCCGATTTGAGATTCAGAGCAAGTTCATGGAAGGAATTGACATCTTTGGCATGGTTGCGACAGAAATAATTAAAGTCATCGAAGGATTCAACCACCGCCAAGGAAACATAGTTTGATTCGGAGTAGACGATGTGGGGCTTGGAAAGCTCCAGTGACGGAACAAAGGTTTCAGCGAAGGGAAGTAGTGTTGGAGAGTGAGGGGGAGAGAGTGCTTGAGGTTAGGGAGAGTGAAGGCAATGAAGTGAGAGAGAGAAGGGGAAATCGAAGAAGAAGAGAGGTTGGTTGGTTTGGGGGAGAAGAAGAGCCATGGAAAGTCGAGGAAGGTGAGAGGAAGAGAAGTAGGTGAGGTTGAACGTGGAGGAGCATAGACTAAATAAGAGCTTAAAAAAAAAAAAAAAAAAAAAAGAAGCTCCTCTTAGGAGCTTTTGGCTTTTGGTTTTTTCTTAATTGTAAAAATAAAATAAAATAAAAAAAAAAAAAAAAAAAATAGTATAAGAGTTTTTGCAAAAAACTGTTTGGCCTTGCTTATACTTTTAAGAAAAAGAGAAGCTAAGAAAGAGGATCCAAATTGGCAAGGTAGAAACCTAAAAGCGGTAAACTTGGAAAGTCAACTCACGAGTTTGATATCAACAAAGGAACTATTAATTGTGTTAGAGAATATTTTAAACATAATCTCTTATTTATTTTGTTGCAAAAAATGTCTTTTTATAAGTGATGACATTATTTGATAGGCGAATCATATTTCCCATTTTTTATTGATTCTTCTAAATAGAGAATTAAGGAATCCTAGATGTATGAGCTGATTAGAGACTAATGGGCTGATAAAACAAATTAAGTATATGACCTATAAATATAAAGTCTACACAATAAGAAATTAGGAAAAATGGTATATTTATATGAAAGAGCTCCCAAAAATATTTGAACATAAAGTGACTCAAGCCAGTCACACAAAACTCGAGTTAAGAGCTCTTATGAAATATTATGTGAAATGATATTGCCTCGAGTCTATGAGAATTGACTCCAATCATACTTTATAGACTTAAACTCATTTTCAAATTCAAAGTCTCTGACTTGAGCCTATATCTCTTAACTCGAGCATCCTTTTTGGAATCAATTTTCAAGTAAATAGAGTTGACTCGAGTTATCACTTAATGACTCAAGTTGGCACGATTTCAAACCTTTTCCAAAAAGGTATTTCAAAGTTCATTTGTGAAAAGAAGAACTTGACTCGAGCTAACCTTGATTGACTCGAGTCATGCACTTGAGCTAATTGTTTTAAACTCGAGCACAAGTCATACAAAGACATCTTTATTTTAAACTTTAACTTATTTTCAAAGAAGATGAACTAGTGACTCAAGCCTAGAATGCTAAACTCGAGTCACCTGCTCTAGTTTGGTTGAATTGAACTCGAGTATAACGTATCTTTGTTTTACAATCACCGCATTCGTAAATGCTAAATCTTTAAGTGTGATTTATATACTTCATATCGTTACTCACTATTGTTCTTAACTATGTTTAATCAGTTTGTTAGTGAGTTTCAAATGATTAGATAATGGATTAACTAAAGATTAACCAAAAAGCAAGTGATTATGTTAGATGCATTAAATGCTGGTTCAGAAAAAGAAGCATTGATTTGGCCGATCAAGAAAGATCAAGGATTTCGGAAATTTCACAAAGGTAGCTCTAGCAATGAGCCCAAGAAACCAATTATCTGCTATGAATGTGAAAAGTCTGGCCACATCAAGTCTGAGTGCCCCCAGCTGAAGAACAAAGAGAAAGAAAAGAAAAGATTCAACAAGTTTAAAAAGAAGGCTTATGTCTTAGCCATATGGGGAGATAGCTCATCTGATGAAGATGAAGCTGATGAAGAAGAAAGAGCCAACATTTGTCTTGTGGCTCAAGAAGAAGAACCTAAGAGTGAGGAGGTAAATGATTCTAAACCCTCATTTGATGAATTATTCACTGAGTATAATTCTCTTCACTCAGAATTTTGAAAACTAGCTAAGGAACTTTTTGCTTCAAAAAGAAAAGTAAAAATTCTTGAAGAACAAGTTCAAAATGCTTCTTCTCCAATTTCTGGTTGTGAGCAGATTTCTAAAAAAAATTGTGAAAATTGTTGTGTTCTAGAGAAAAGAAATGTTTATCTTACTGAAACACTTGAGAAGTTCACTCAAGACAGTGAAATGCTCAATGTGATCTTGAAACAACAAAGGTTTACAAATCATAAATCAGGAATTGGTTACAAAAAGAAATGAAGGAAGAAATGGAGAAAAGAATTATCTGAACTACTTTCGAAAATCAATTTATTCTTCTAATCCTTTTGCCCATTGCAATTTTTGTAATCGTAAAAGGCATACTACTTCTTCCTATTTTCATAAAAAGGAAAGAAAGAGTAAACCCGTAGGTAACTATAAATGGGTGCCTAAGAGATCTTATAAGGTTCCTAAGTCATAGACTAACCCAAAAAGACCCAAGAAAAGATGGGTACTTAAGACTTGATCTTTTGTGACTTGCAGGTTTGCCTAAGAGTATCAAAATCCAACAAATAGTATATTGACAGTGGATACTTTAGACACATGATGGGAGATCAATCCAAGTTTGCAACAATCAAGCCAAAGGATGGAGGTAAGGTGACTTTTGGGGGTAATCAATTCGGAAGGATTGCCGTAATTGGTGAAGTTGGAAGCAATGATGGACCACAAATTAAAGATGTCTACCTTGTAGAAGGCCTATGCCACAACCTCCTCAGTGTGAGCCAAAGCACAGATAAATGTAACTTTGTTATCTTCAATTCTGAGGAATGTCTAATTGTTAGTAAAGATGATATGTCCTTGGACAATATTAAGTCTAAAGCCTTATTCAGGGCTCCTAGAGAAGGTAATTGTTATACCCTTAATCTTCCTAGCAATAGCTTTGTTTCTAAAAATTGTTTTATTGGTAACTTGATGAAAGTTGGCTGTGGCACAAGCGATTATCTCATGTCAACATGTTCCAACATGACAAGTTGTTGAAAAAAGATTTGGTTATTGGTTTACCAAAACTTCTTTTTTTTAAAAAAAAAATGACATGATTTGTGATACTTGTCAAAAGGGTAAACAAACCAAATATCTTTCAAATCTAAAAATGAAATAACAACTAATAGACCTCTCCAACTTCTTCATATGGATTTAGTTGGACTAGCAAGAGTGAAAAGCCTTGGTGGCAATTTATACACTTTGGTCATAGTTGATGATTTCTCTAGATTTGCTTGGACTATATTTTGATCTTCTAAAGATGAAACATTTCATTAGTTTGTTGCCTTTGCTAAAAAGGTCCAAAATGAGAAAAGTTTCTCTATTGCAGAAATCGTATTAATCATGGTGGTGAGTTCGAGAATCATGCATTTGGAGAGTTTTGTGATGATATGGGGATTGACCATAACTTCCCAAGCCCAAGGACTCCTCAACAAAATGGTGTTGTAGAGAGGAAGAATCGAGTCCTCACCGAGATGACAAGGGAAATGCGTTGAACGAGAACCAAACCTCCTAAGTATTTTGAGCTGATGCCATGACACCGCTTGCTACATCTCAAATCGGGCATACCTCCAGAAGAAGCTTGACAAAACTCCCTATGAGCTGTACAAAGGAAGAAAGCCCAACCTAGCACTTTTGCACATTTTCAGTTCCAAATTCTTTGTGCACAATAATGGTAAGGAGAACTTAGGAAAGTTTGATCTTAAGTCAGATAAAGATATATTTCTTGGCTATTCTAATAGGAGTAAGACATATAGAATATTTAATAATCGTACTCATGTTGTAGAAGAGTCAATGCATGTTGTATTTTGTAAAGCCAAATATGACAAGTCTTTGGATGATGATGTACCTATTGTTCAAAGTCAATATGTTTCAAAAACCTCTTCTGATTTGAAAAATTCTGAAAAACCTTTCGAAACAAAACCAAAAGCTGAAAACAATTGTGAAAATGCTTGTGAAAACATTGATCAATCTCAACCTAGATCTTGGAGATACAGTAGGAGTCATCCTCTGCATCAAGTAAAAGGTGATGTAAATCAAGGAGTGAAAACCAGACAAAGTGCTTTGAATGAAGTTACTTTGTCTTCTTTCATTTCTGAGATAGAACGTTCTAAGATTGACGAAGTCCTTTCAGACAATGATTGGGTTATAGCAATGCAAGAAGAGTTACATCAGTTTGAAAGGAACCAAGTTTGAGACTTAATACTTAAGCCTAAAGATTATTCGGTCATTAGCACTAAATGGGTATTCAATAAAAAACGAGATGAATATACAATCATTGTCCGTAATAAGGCAAGATTAGTGGCCACAGGCTATAATCAAGAAGAAGGAATTGATTATGGAGAAACTTACACTCCAGTGGCAAGATTGGAAGCCATAAGAGTGCTTCTAGCCTTTGCTTGCATTAAGGGATTCAAGCTTTATCAAATGGATGTGAACTCTGATTTTCTAAATGGTTTTATCGAAGAGGAAGTTTATGTTGAACAACCTCCTGGATTTGAGGATAATTATCATCCAGATCATGTCTTTCAGTTAAAGAAAGCTTTGTATGGTCTTAAACAATCTCTTAGAGCTTGGTATGAAAAGACTAAGCAAATTCCTTCTTGATCAAGGATTTGTTAGAGACAAAGTAGATACAACTCTCTTCATAAAATGCAACAAGAGAAATGATTTGTTAATTGTTCAAATATATGTTGATGATATTATATTTGGTGCTACTAATGATGCTTTGTATGAAGAATTCTCTAAGACAATGCAGGGTGAGTTTGAGATGTCTATGATGGGGGAGTTGAATTACTTCCTTGTTCTGCAAATCAAGCACAAGAAGAATGGTATCTTCATATCTCAGACCAAATATCTCAAGGATCTCCTGAAGGAGTATGGGATGGACTAATGCAATGGAGCTGATACTCCAATGAGCTCAACCACATCTTTGGATGCTAATAAGGGTGGCAAGGATTTCAATATTACCAAGTATAGAGGCCGGATATCCAATTCAATGTGGGAATGTGTGCAAGATATCAATCCGCCCCAAAAGAGTCTCATGCTAAACATGTGAAGAGGATATTTAAATATCTTGCAAACACAGAAACTCTTGGGTTATGGTTTCCCCAAGGACAAGCTGAATATCTTGTGGCGTATTCGGATTCGGATCATGCTAGAAACAAGACTGACCAGAAGAGTACAAGTGGCCAATGTGAATTTCTTAGTGGTTCACTTATGTCTTGGTTTAGCAAGAAGTAAACTACGGTCTCATTATCATCAACCGTAGCTGAATACATTGCTGCATCGAGTTGTTTTGCACAAGTTTTATGGCTGAAGCAACAACTTCAAGATTTGGGAATTCATCTCAAGGAAATACCAATTCTGTGTGACAACACTAGCACAATCAGCTTGGCGAAGAATCCCATTCAACATAGAAGAACCAAGCATATTGATGTTAGACATTACTTCATTAGAGATCATGTTCAGAAGAAGGATGTCAAAGAGATGTTCATCCCCACTCATCTCCAACCTGTTGATATCTTTACATTCATTAGAAGAGAATTGAGAATGGTAAATCCCAATGAGTTGTAAATAATTTCTACTCAATATTAGTTATGTCTTTTATGATCAATAGATACCAACTTAAGCTTCACAATGTCTATTTTATAGCTTTTGCAAGTGTTGGTCGATTTCCTTGATGGCAAGTGAACCAGTTGAACAAGTAATAAAGTGCAAGTAGAGTATCGTCCCACAGAGACTGAGATACCAAAGAGTGACGCGCGATTGCTATGATAGTTGTGCAAGCGAAAGTAAATATATTGGGATGAGAGTTTGTTATGATTATGCTACTAGCAAAAGTAAACAGAATGACTTTAAACGTGATAAGATATCGTAGGAGGTTAGGCTGGACTCAGAATCCCCCTTGAGTGCATCAATCCCCCAGTTGCTCTACCCAATGCTATAGCATCTATCGCATGCTTCCGCAATTGATACAAAGCATAGCTACTACTTACAAAGTTATTTGGTTAACCCACCTCTATAGTCTACCGAAGCTTCCGTGTTCGATACATATGAAGCTAACTATACTCCTTCCATATTCCTATGGCAACTTTCTAGTCAGATCTGCGCTAAGCTCAGGGTGTTATGGTTATGAGAGGTAGACTCATTCCTGAAGCCTACAATAATAGGTCAAGTCGTGCACGAGCTGCCTAGCAAACACTGTTTCCCAAAGGTCTAACCTCAACTCCTTGCCAGTAAGCTGAGGCCACAAATCTAGCCCTTAACTTCCGTTAACTGACTAGTAATTAAAACACTGATAAGCAAACCAAATTTATTGAATTAAGAACTTGCAACTGGGTTCATTTAACAACTTAAAGACTCATCCTCGTCCAGCCATATGAAAATCAGTTCATGACTGACGAGGAACACACAAAACAAACACTAAAAGAATGACCCATAATCGAGAAAACAAAGATAAAAAGGGAACACAGAAAGCTTTGACGGAATTTCCAACGGCGTGGTCGAAGCCCTGTCACGTCACCACTCCACGTCTTCTTCGTTTCGTCGTACTGCAGGGAAAGATGCTAGGTTGTCCTAAAAGTCTCATGCTCTTGTGAAATCTCTCACTCTTCTCTCGAGTCTGCCGAAAGATAGAATCTTGTTCTAGGGCTCTCGACTCCCCCTAGGTTTGGCTCCATTGTTTCCTTTTATAATCGGGCTTTTCTTGCGTCGTAAGTTACAATGAGCCGGGCCTCTCCTAATCCGTCGGGATTGCTTCTAGATCCGAGCTGGGCCTTGGACGCCGCACCGCTGAAAAAAAAATTGAAACACAAAATAAAACACATGAAACAGTAATTTTTTTTGATCGGTCGATCCGGAAGAAATTGGAAGAAGAACACGTGAAGGAAGGAAGGAAGGAAGAAGAAAAGGAAGGAAGGAAGGAGGAAGGGAAAAAAGACGAAAGTGCACACCGAGTGCACTTTCAGTACACTCCTTTCAGATTCTTTTACAAATAAACCATCGCCATTTACAAATAAACCATCACCATTTACAAATGTTTCTGGGGCTTTTCCATTCTTGCATTTGAATTAAAAAACACAAACAAAATGCATTATTACAAAATAACCACCGCCATTTACAAATAAACCATCGCTATTTACAAATGTTTTCGGGCTTTTCCATCCTTGCATCCGAATTACAAGCGATGTTTATTTTGTAAATGACGATAGTTTATTTGTAAATGGCGATGGTTTTTTTTTTGGTAATAATTCATTTTGTTTGTGTTTTGTAATTCGATGCAAGAATGGAAAAGCCCCGAAACATTTGTAAATGACGATGGTTTATTTGTAAATGACGATGATTTATTTGTAAAAGAATCTGAAAAGAGTGCACTTTCGGTGCATTCCAAAGTGTGCACTTTCGAGACTCCTTTTTTTTCTTCTTCCTTCATTCCTTCACATCTTTTTTTTTCCAATTTCTTCCGGATCGACCGATCAAATTTTTTTTTACTATTTCATGTGTTTTGTTTCGTGTTTCAGTTTTTTTTTTCTTTTTCAACGGTGCCGGCCGGTGCGGCATCCAAGGTGGAGGGTTCGGCGTTGGCGTCGACGACGGAGGTAGACGGCGGTGAACGTGCGGCGAGCTGAATGAATTGGTTCTGGTTCAGAGAGGAAGGGCTTGGAAGAAGAAGAGAGGAAGGGCATTATGGTCATTTTCCATGAATTCGCATAACCATCAAAAGTCTTTGTCGCCTCTTAGTCTTTTTACAAATTTGGTGAGCTTCTGGGGGTTTTGCAAATTCAGATGGTATTTATTTATCTTTTTCCCTAACTCATTTTGTTAGGAAATCATCTATTTAAGATTTTAAAATTTAAATGGTATTTTCTTGGGATTTACACATAATTAATCGACACAATAATTCAAAATTGTACTTGTTTATATGAAACATGCATGTTTATATGTGTGTGTACATATTCAGATGAAACGAATTAGTTTGAAGGGGTCTAGATTCATCAAGACAGGGTAGAAAACAAAATAATGATAAAAAGAGATATAACAACACCTAATAATTATAAAATTATTACTTTATATTCTGCATCTGAGATAAAAAAAAAAAAAAAAAAAAAGAAGAGAGAATGTAATTACTGAGATAAGAAAATAAGAGTATATGATTAAAAAATAAAGAATGAACCATTTAATTAAATTTCATCTAAGCAATATTTGAAATAAAATATGAACTATTTCCCTGGTACTTAGAAATCTATTGCTCTAAGTCAAAACAGTGTAAAAATAGATTTGGTCTTTAATCTTTGCTTTAATTTTGAACTTATATCACCGAAAGTCTACCACTCAAATGATTTGTTTGGTTATAATTTGCAAAAATCAGCTATGATTTGTTTGGTGCTAATTGGCAAGAATCTGAATGTCTTTTCTATTTATATTTACAAAAATATTAGTATAAATGAAATTACAGAAAAAATCGATCTCAAAACTATAAATACTACTACTCCAACTTTTTTTAGTTCCTTGTATTTTTTTATTTGAAATCTTAAAAAATTGTGTACGCTGATTCTTAAGAGAAATTAATAAATTATTATATAAGTTAATTGATGATGAATTATAGAGTATTTTTCATGAATTAATAATTGGAAGTCAGTGTACAACAATATGGGAGGACATACAGATACGCTTCAGTGGGATTGAAGGGTGACGACACTTTAAAAACTTGTTGAAAGGTCCAGAAATAGGCCACGTACGTTTCGAAATTTGAACAGCAGATCGTGAAAAAAAAAAAAAATAAATAAATACTATTCTTTTATCTCTATAATATAAGACATATTTATAGAATTATAAAGTTGATTTTAGTCTTAAATATAAGTTATATTTTTATATTGGTCATTCTTTTCTTAATTTTTCTTTATTATAAAACATATTTGAGGAGTACATATTACTATAATATTAAAAATTCTCAATAAAAATAATTTCCTTTGAAAAATGTGAATGATGAATACATATACGATAAGTGTTAGTGTTGGTTCAAATTAATGGTGGTAGAAGTGCTTTTTTTCCCCAAATCTGGCTTTTGAAAACTTAAATTAGGGCAAAAGTTAGATAATGTAATGCGATCTATGTTTGAATTGCTTTGGTGACCAAAATGATTTGTTTTTTTAAATTGAAACTTATTTTGATGATTAATAAAAACAAAAGCTTATATATAAAATAATTAAAAATAAAATAAACTTTATTAAGTACTATGAGTACATATTGCGATAATTTTGAGAGAAATATTAAAAATTATAAAAATTAAAATAGTTAAATATTATTGATAAGAAAATTAAAAATACTTAAATTTTAGTGAAAAGTGGGGAAGAGGTCCCCATAGAAAATTTTATTGGTTAGACAAACCTAAATTAGAGTATTTGTACTATGTATATATAAAATTTGCAGAGTGCTAATACTCACTGTGTATAAAAATTTATCAGTTTATTCTTAGTAATTAAATTAAAATTTAATGGAAACTTTCCTCCAATTTTCTCTAAATTTTATTAGGAGAATTTAAGTGGCGACATTTTACTTTTTCCTCTTAGGTGTTCTTTTCTCTCCACTGTGCTAATGATCTTTTTTCTTGAAACAACCACAAAGGGTGCTTCACTTTCAAAGCACGGTGGGACCAAGAAGTGCATTAAGAAAAAAACTCTACCACGCTCCACTTTCAAAAAGTCACGTTGGGATGGCTGAAACGACATCCCAATGAGACAAGGAAAATAGTACAGTGAAGACGTGGGCAAAGGATGATCATTGGCCCTATGCATATAATCAATAATTCATGGAATATTCACTTCTTATCATAGTTGGAAATAAAAATATTTGATTTCATGAAAATTAGCAAAAGTAGTTCTCTAATCTATTGGTTCCGTTAATTATGATAATAAATTGGCGGAAGAATTATTACAAAATTATTAAATAGTTGATAATTACTCATTCAATTGATTAGAGCTAGTAATATGAGTTTTAACTGTAAGCCGAATCATCCAACCAGGAAAAATGGGCAGCTTGAGTTTTCAAAAAGTGGGATCATTTTGATACGGTTCTTTTTTGCTCGAACTCATATGGACCCAACCTGCGGCGGGTCGTACCGTCAGATTGGCAGGTTAGAACATTTTTATTTATTTTATTTTTAAAAAATATGACTTCTCTAAACCTAACACCATTAATATCAAATAATTTTTGATTTTATTGAATGTTAATGATGACTTTTGAATTTATACTTATTTTGTAATGTGGGGACTTGTGATGAATGATTAATTTGTAATGTTTACAATTTTGAATTTGATGTTTTATTATCAATTTATGATTTTGTAATGTATTTTAAATTTTTTTATGGTTTAGGTTTGCTTAAAAAAAAAAAATCAACATATTGTTTTAAAAAAGGCAGTATAAAAAATTTAAAAATAAAAATAATATAGGTTGACAGACTAACCCGCTAGCTAATCCATAAGTTATAGGTTGAGTTGGTTAAATATTGACCCATATTGATGCGGTTCTTTTTGCCCTAAACTCATGTAGTCCCAACCCAGTGGCGGAGTTAGCCCGAACCCGATGGTCCGGCCTATATTACCGGCTCTACAATTGATCATCATCGAATTCATAATAGTACAATATTATTACGTAATGTTTTTATTTAAAATATGAAAAATGCTTCTTTTTAAAAAAAATTTTGTAGAGTAATTACAATAACTACTTCATGGTATTAGAAAATACAAAATGAGTACGATATTTCCCGGCCCCATCATCTTCCCTTGATAGAAACAAAATATGCGTTTCATAGAAAATAAAAATAAAAAAGAAACAAAATCTACGTGGAGATTCTCAAGGCACACGAAAAAAAAAAAAAAATCTACGTGGAAATTTTGCAGAGTATGATCAGGTATATTGACTTGGTCTAATCTTCTCATTTTTGGGTCTAGTCTAGTCAATGATATGTCATCCAAGTTATGATCAACTTAGACTAATTTAACGTTCGAATTTGATTTGACGCCAATTTGATAGGGGAAAAAAGCTATTTTAACATAAGTTTTTTTTTTTCCTTTTTCATTTCCAAAGTCCATATATTAAAGATGGTACCCATAATGCAAAGTAATATATTTTGCGTTTGTTAAAAATAATTTTTTCATTACTGTAGAGTAATTACTATACTGTAATTTTTTCATTACACTTTATTGATACTTTAGTTACATTCATAACAAGTGTGAAAGCAAAGTTGTTTAAAACACCCTATCATTTCCGTAATTATCTCCCTCCCTATATCTTATACTCCCTATATCTTATACTCGATTATTGTTGAAGGAACATTATTATGATTAATTTAGGGGGAAAAAACTGATAAATGTTTGAAATGTGTCTTCCATTTAAAATATCAACTTGTCAATTAAATTCTATATTAAGGACCGAAGGAATAGTACTGTAAAGTCCTTTTCTTAAAACAATAATTAGCTAAATATTTGATCAAATTATTCATCTAAATTTTATGATGCAGACATTTAAGGTTTAGAATTCACAAGGCCCAAAATAAATATTCACCACCAAGACCAAACTCTTTAACTAAACTATACTTCATCACACATCAAAATGTCCAAGTCAACCAAGCTGTGGATCCACACGTGTTAGCTTTCTATGTGTTTTGATGATAACTAGCAATTGTAAATCCAAAAGATTGTTATTGACTCAGGCCAAAATGTTTTAAGTTTGAGAAGTAACTTGATTCAATAACAACTCACTTCTCTGTACTGATATGACTCGAGTCATAGTTGAGTAACACGAGTCGTACCCATCTGTATCAGAAGCAAGAGATCTTTGAACTTAATGACTCGCGTCAGATTCCTATGACTCGAGTTATAGTGACTGGAGTCAATAATATATAACTTGAGTCATATGTCTCGTGTCTTGAAAATAAATTCTAAGTTCAAAGATAACTCGAGTCAATCATTTAATGACTCGAGTTATGGCATGTCTTTCAGTTCTCTCCAAAACCAACCCGATAGCAGACTTTTTGAGTAATTGATATGACTCAAGTCAGATGATACATAACTCGAGTCACATGAGTTACAGAGAGCTCCAAATAAGTTTTTGCAAGAAATGACTCGAGTTAAATCTATGTGACTCGAGTCAAGGTTTTGCCAAAACTCTTCTTTGATTTGAAATCGATGTTGTGACTTGAGTCAAATAAGCATGACTCAAGTCAAGCAACTCGAGTCGACATTGAATGACTCGAGTCATACTTATCAACTTTTGAAATTCTCATTCTCGTAATCTGTAAATCATTGATTATACTTTGGGTACTTCATGTTATCGATTATTACTATTTCTAACAAAGTTTAATCAGTTTGCTAATGAGTTTCAGATGTGTTTAACATTGTTTAAACATCAAAATTATCATAAAGCAAATATGTGTCAGATGCATTAAATGCTTAGCAGAAACAAAGCACGAAAATGGAAATTGATCTTCTGAGCAACTATAAAGCATTCTGACCATTTCCAGTCAACATTCTAACTAAGTCTCAACGAACAAATGGAATGAAGAATGTCAACAAAGAATAACGGCTAATATCGGAAGAATACGAAGAGACGGAGTAACATTCGACTTCAACGGAAATATTCATTTCACTCAATGGCTCATTAGTTTCTCTTCAACGGTCATTAATACTATCAACTATAAAATCCAAAAGCATTCAATTCTTCACCTACGAAACTCTGCGCATTCAATTAGCGATTTAAAGCATTTACTGTTTCTACTCTTACAAACAATGTCTTCAAATATATAATCTTCAGTGTTTATTCATCTGATCTTTTAGAGAGTTCTATTGTTGATTATCAATCTTTGTAGGAATCTCAAAGTATTGGGACTTTGGGATTGGGACATTTGATTACAACTTGTAAGGAGGAGTAAGTTCTAGTGAGAGAATTACTCCGAGAGTTATAGAGTATGTAATCATTTGAGTTAGTGAAATTCCGGAGAGTTTGGGGACTGAACGTAGGTCAAAGATTTGGACCGAACCAAGATAAATCTTGTGTGTCTAATCTTTCTATTTCCCTCTATGTTATACTGTTTTAGTATTCAGTTTTCAGAGGTTTTTCCAAAGAAAATTTTAGATAACCCAATTCACCCCCTTGGTGATATTCCATCTTTCAACAAGTTTAATTAGAACACAATCATAAGACCTATAGACCACCCAAAATCATCAAGAGTAATCCAGTAACAAATAATCAAAAGTATATAGTTAATGCATCAAATCTTTAAAATAAATTAGAGTATGCAAGATGTGCCCTGACGTGACAATAAACAATAATCTAACATACACCAAAAATATAGAAGCACTACTCTTTGCAAAAATAGTTTAAGCTTTCAAAGTCTTCATTCATTGACAGATCCACATGAGAATTATCACCTCGAAAAATGTTAAATCAATGAGGTGAGACAAAAGCTTCAACAATCAACAATAAATCTCATCAGGCATACGAGTAAGTGCTTATGAGGTGTCAAGTAGGACAAGTCATAAATTCATAGCATTATCAAAAATGTCACAGTATATCAATTTACAATATGATAATCTCATTAACATATTTATCATATGGGTACACAGAAATTCATTATCTAACCTCCTTTATTTCCTTCCCGCCTTATTTCCTCTAATTGAACCCATGGGCTAATAGTCATCCATGTGATTGCTAGTTCAACTCAAAAAGTTCACCGATCAAGTGATATGGACAGGCAAAAATCTATAGAGCACAAGACCAGACTATGGATTCACCTTCTAATGTATTAGTGGGGTGTCAAGGTCCTACTAAATACAAATGGACCAAAGGACTAACCAGTGTATACTTAGAAGCCCACCATCTTATTTCCTCTTTTTATACAAGAATTCACCCCCTTATTTCCCTCGATGAATAACCTCAGATCCAATCAACATTGACAATCCCCTAGTCATATCAATAATCAAAACATATAATCGCAATGGGATATCACATGCCATTATCAACTCACAAGTTGTCCATACAATTTCTTTTCCAATCTCATAAATCAAATCAACACACACACACACACACACATATATATATATATATGTATATATCTCATGCCACTAGCCATTTCTCAATAAAAATAAATCCCACAAGAAAATTTCATTAACAACATAGTTTCATAGTTCATATTACAAGCCAATGGCAAATTTATAGTTCTATACAGTTAAAAATCACTCATAAACATCATACAAGTAGGCACAATAAGAGGAAAATGGTTACATCTCACCAAAAAAAAAAAAAAAAAAAAAAAAAAAACCACAATACTCACTACTACAGAAATCACGATATATGATAGTTATTAACTACCATACGTAACAATTTTGAACTGTCATATATACTGGCGCTATAAAAGTTCTGCACAGATATATTATAGTTCTGACATGTTATTTATTCTGGACCTATCATAATGGTTATACTATAACACCCTTTATGTATTAAGGCTAGCTAGGTGAGGCCATGATATGCTTATTGCCGTGATAATAATTAACAAGCACACGTAACCAACCGTCATAACACATGGTAATTCTTGCATAATACATAACGTTCCAATTTAACAACCGTTATATATCTACTAACATATATAATGGTTTTTTCCAAACAATTGTTATATATAGTTGACATAAATAACGGTTGTTTGGTAGCAACTGTGATTTATATAAGCTAAATTTTTTATCAAAAAAAAAAGGGGATTGGGGTTCTACTTTCAATATCCCCCTACACATACATTTACAAAATGAATCACAATATATATTTACATTTTCATTCATATACAAAACAATACAACAAAACAGAATATATTTATAGTTATTCATGTACACATATACACTATTAAAATCAACACATTAAAAAAATTAAAAAATTCATTATTATCTATAAATTTGCAGTCATACAATGTATTATTTATTCGCCAACTAATGTGGCATAGATGTTGCCAACTCTTTAGCCACTTCATCGATTTACGAGTTGGTAAACATCGTGTAAGAGGCACTAAAATACTGTGTGAAAAGAAAACAATAGATGCAAGTTAGATATTGCTATATATAGCTGACCGAGTGTATATATATGAACAAATTGAGCATATAATATACCTTATTTGTATCAATATTTTCAGGACCATTCGTGATTATGTCCTTCATGTACTTTATCATGCAATATCCACAATCACTGCTCATGTTCGGTTGCTTTGAGCACTACAAAGAAATAAGAAGATTTTTTTTTTTTTTTTTTCAGTTAGTTATATATATAAACTATGTGTGTGCTTCAATTTAAAATTATAGTCATTGGTGAATAATATATATACCTTCGAATGCTGCTATTGTAAGGAGTATCTGAAGCAGCCATCGGTGAGGTTGCAATTGTTGCAGTCAAGACCATTCTTTGTGAGATACTTGTACACCGCTCTGAGAAGATACAATCAAAAATTGTATATATAGAAACATGCAAGTTGAACTGAATTGTAAGAGATAATCAATGGATAATTTGTGTGAGACACGCAAACATGCATGGTGTTTGTACTACGTATGCAAGAGCTAGTAAATCTCTAAGTATCGTATCTTTACACGTGTCATTCCTTCGACCACATACATATTTCTCTTCTTTTCTTTAAAAAAAAAAAAAAAATAGACGCAAATGCCAACTGTTTAATTAATTTATGTGTTCCTCTCTCTCTCTCTCTCTCTCTCTCTCTCTCTCTCTCTCTCTCTCTCTCTCTCTCTCTCTCTCTCTCTCTCTCTCTCTCTCGTCTTTTTACTCAAACATATGGAAAGCTCTTTAGAAATGAAATTCCAAAAAAATGTATACAAACTAGGCTTAATATTGTTGTTAATCCTTGTAACACCCTAAATTCCATACTTCAAATCGTGTCGGTTGACACTTAGTTTTAGAAAAATCAACAGAGTTTAAGGTGCTACCACTCGAGTAATGCGAAACGGAGAGCATGCACTAACATTTGGACAAAGAGTAGAATGATATAAAATACCCAGGCATAAGCTGGTATATTAAATATTTCCGAAGGGATATTCATGTGATACAATTACAGAACTTGTGTATAATTAAATCTTTTGAATAGTAAATATACATCCTTAAACCAAGCCTTAACTAGACTTATAGCAATGAATCCAACTCAGTTAATCAAACATATTGGTCAGGCCAGTGTTTAGTGGAAGTCTCCCCGTCTTTCATGGTGACTTATTACTAAACCACACAGACAAACCATTTCTAGACACCAAACGGTTTGAAATAACCTCGTCATATTCATGCCGAAGCTAGTCTCTAGTGACCTTCATCGCTCTCATCTCGACCGATGCCTCTTCACGACTCCGTCCATTGGTGCCTCTTTCCAACTTCTTCTACGTCATCTCCTTAGATCCTTGTTCCCTTCTTGAACCTTAGTCAAATCTGAGGTCCAATACTCATCGGACCTAGAGTAACAGTTAACCTCATGTGAAAAGTATAAATAGTATATATGACATACATTCATTTTATTTCAGCATCAACCATACATAACACACAACACATGTAAGGTTACAACAATACATAAGCACACAGCAGATGTAATGTTAACAACACAACAGTACATAGCACACAACACATGTAATGTTATCTACGTTTGCACTAACCAGTGCCACGACAGCTCCTCGTGTCCTCAGCGCGAGGAAAACATCACTATGGCGTTATCAAGACTATAACCCACATCTTAGCCACAGTACATGACCTAAGACATAGTCCTGTCCATGACCCTATGAATCATCCTATCACATATAAGAATACAAGACATATCAGAGTTAAAGTTACTAGTACGTGAACGTACCTTTCACCGTGTAATTGCCAAACACCTTACCTTTTGAATCCGACTCTGGACTTCTCGGATATCATATATATTATCGTCGGATTATTTCCTTTTCTATGATATTATAATTAATATCATATCTCCTAGAATAATATCAAAAATGATATTTTCACCTATTTTGACATTTCTACCCTTGGTGGATTTGTTATTACAATTTTGCCCTTACATTTTCTTAAAAATGCATTGCTGGATTTTCGGGCAAATTTTGCAACAACTTTGGAAACACATAATTAATTCTACAAAAATATTTTTGAGGTTCCGTAAATTTCTTCATGATCCTTGACATGTCTATTTTCAAGGAAAAATATTCCAAGAACCTAGAACATCATGGATCATTCCCAGTTTTAACTTTTCTGAACGTTGCCCAGATTTTTGTCCAGATAAATAGCTTAACTTCAACAATTCATATCTCCTTGTGTAGAACTCAAAATGCTTCATATTTTATATATTTAGAAAGCCCTTCATGTCTAATTTATTCATGTAAAATTTCATGATTTAATGACTTCATTTTCTACAAATATAATCAATAGATTAAAATTCTTTTAGACACATATTCACCTTTGTATTTTAGCAATTATTTTCCAAAATACAATGTTTATAAGAGTTATGAAAATTAGAGTATTACATTTCTCTCCCGTTAAATTTAATTTTGCCCTCGAAATTTGATCGTATAATCTTCGGAAAAATTCTAGACATCTAATATATTCCCTTTTTATGGATGTTTACTAAACATGCACCCTAACAATTTCATTCAACTTGTACCCAGGTATAGTATACAAATATAGGACCCTTTGGTCCATTCTCACAGTGCTTGGTTACACAAGCCTCACCATCTGACTCATTCGGCCTCCTGGCTTAACACACATTGGCCTTCCGGCTCAATATTTACCACAGCACTGGAGATTCTAGCCTCACCATCTAGGAAATCATCCTCAGGCCTTACTCATCTCATCTATAACCTAGTACAATGAATGTTTTGTCAGACTCAAGATGTACTGGAGACATACTAGTCTAAAGTCACCATGACAATCAGCATTTCACACAGTGTTAAGTATCACCGGTCTTATGGCCTAGGGACACCACCCCATGCACACTTGCATACCAGGTCTTATCACCTTGAGCCTTTTCCCTTCTATTTCATCTGAGCCTTCCCCATTTAAGTCCTCAGACTACTTTCTTAGCACTATAGCTAACAACTACCATCTGGCTTAACCTTGTTCTAGACCTTTCTAATAGTTCCTGTTCCTATATCGAAATTTCCAACTACACCGCTTTTCAACACAATAGCATGAACAAACATGTCATCGCTACCCAAAACCATTATGTTGTCTCATTTTCAAATAAACATTGAAAAATTTTTGTGGTCTCAGTACATTTCACAATCTGCACTATACAAAAAAGTAATAGTGCCATTACATTTTCAAACCTAATCGCTGCCAACACAAATTCGTGAAAACATATTCACTGCCGGATTATTTTCAAAAAAAAAAAAACTTTTATTACCTGCACATATCTTTGAGGGAGATAATTTATTTTACAAAATTTTTAACAATTGAAAGCTCACGCCACTATTTCAACCACTTGGTACAGTGAGCGCCCTATCCCAATCCCCAAATCCGGCCTCTGTATCCCTCTAGCCTCAAATTGGGTCACCAGGCATCAACAGTACTGTCAAACAATGTGGGAGAACCTCCGCCCCTCCCATAACAGACCCAGTGTTCACACTGGCACATAAAGTAGCAACTCTATCTACCGGAACTCAGTCCCGCCATAGACAGCCTGTGTCTTCTTGGACAAAACATACGCCCTAGGTGAAATGTTATGGATTGGGTACATTCACCGCCGATGCGATTTTCATTCTCTCAAATAAAATCCCTCAAAAACTCTCTATTCAAAAAGAGCCTCTATCAAAGGGTAGTGATTTCAAACATTCTAAAACATTTGGCAAGACCCAGCAAACCGTGTAAATCTACAAATGTTTTTTCGGCCTCCCAATTCTTTACTGCTTTTAACACAACATAGTTGAAAACTCAATTTCAAACTCTAGGTTCTAATAAAACCCCTTTTATAAGACATCATTTCAAAAAGATAATGGTCGCTTTTTGAAAATATTTCATTCGAAAACTCAGTTTCAAAAACTCACATGTTCGAAAAAATCAATTCTGAAATTTTCAAATATAGCAGGTGTATTGGTAAGTTTAAAAATTCAATTTTTAAACCTTACTTAGGAACCAGACAATTAATTTTGAATTCCACTTTGCCTACTAGTTGTAACCCGTGTTAGTTCTCAATATGTTTTGATGATTAACAACAAATGTAAAACATGGTTTGAAGTTTGCAAAGTTGTTTAAAAACATTTCGATAGTTGCAAACGCAGTTTGCATTTGCAAACTCGAGTATTGGACAGCCAATCGTAGTTCGCTTGGAGAAACTCGAGTAAAGGCCATCCAGAAAGCAACCGAAGTTTCAGCCAAAGTCGACATCTGCAGTTTGCATAGGCAAACTCGAGTATTGAATAGTCAATACCTGCGGTTGCATGGGTAAACTCGAGTATCGAACTTCTTGTGAACCAAAAGATTTTTCAAGTTAAATCAATACCGCAGTTTGCATAGCCAAACTCGAGTATTGATCGATCAATACCGCGTTTGCATAGCCAAACTCGAGTATTGAACTTCCAGAGAGCAAAAGATCTTTCAGTTAAATCAATACCGCAGTTTGCATTGCCAAACTCGAGTATTGAACTTCCAGAGAGCAAAAGATTTTTCAAGTTAAATCAATACCGCAGTTTGCATAGCCAAACTCGAGTATTGATCAGTCAATACCGCAGTTTGCATAGCCAAACTCGAGTATTGAACTTCCAGAGAGCAAAAGATTTTTCAGGTTAAATCAATACCGCAGTTTGCATTGCCAAACTCGAGTATTGAACTTCCAGAGAGCTAAAGATTTTTGAAGTTAAATCAATACCGCAGTTTGCATAGCCAAACTCGAGTATTGAATAGTCAATACTGCAGTTTGCGTAGCCAAACTCGAGTATTGGACTTACCGAGAGCAAATGGATTTTTCAAGTTAAACCAATACTGCAGTTTGCATAAGCAAACTCGAGTATAGGTTTTATCTTTCAAATACAAAACACGATGGTTTGCCTCTGAAAGGTGCAAACTCGAGTATCCAATTGGAAACTGCAGTTTGGACACTTGTGAACAGTGCCATACTCGAGTTTACATGAACAAACCGCAAAGTATGCAACGTAAAAACTAATTTTTGAATTATACGAATTCGTGAATCACTCTTGTTTGTTCCAATTGCTTTCATGAATCATTCACTTATGAACCCAACTATGTTTAACAAGTTTGTTGAGTGAATTTCAGTTAGCACAGATGAAGATTATTGAAGGTCAAAGCCATAAAGCAAAAAGTGTACAGTGCATTTAATGCACTTCTGCAAATCAACCTTCTTTTGGATAATCCATCTGAGCACGCATTCTCAACGGTCAAGAATGCTTTCTTCATCAAGTAAACTCTTCTCCAACGGGAAAATCCTCAGAGTTCCACATCAGACCATATTAGCACTGGATTAGTTGGAGTTTAGAGAGAGAAGATGACCGACTTAATGCTAATCACCTACAACGGTTGGATTCATCATTCAACGGTCATTTAATGTTCTCTACCTATAAATAGAGTTCATTAGCTTCTTCTCAAGCTGACACACCTACTAAGAGCGAAAATTCATTGATTGTTATTAATTGTGTTCAGCTTTCATCTGTATAGTATCAATCGATACTTGTACTTGTTGTTCATTTTATCTCGCTCTGTGAGAGAGTTCTATTTGTAAATCATTCATTGATTGAGAAAACCACAAGTCAGGGGACTTGGTGGTTGGGTGTATTGATTGCAACTTGTAAGGGGGAGTGAGTTCTAGAGAGAGAACTACTCTTGAGTACAGAGTTTGTAATCAGTTTGTGAGTATAGTGGATTGAAAATCCCAAGTGTGACTTGGGGACTGGATGTAGGTCAAGGATAAGACTGAACCAGGATAATATCTCTTGTGCAAGCTTTCCTTCTCTTCTTCCTCTGTTATAATCTGTTTTTACTTAGTCAAAACAGAGCTTTTTCAGAAAAGTTTTTAATATACCCAATTCACCCCCCCTCTTGGGTATATAGCTCCATTTACAACCCGCTGAGAGCTTCTAGAAACATCTCAGGGAATTTGTTTACAACTAGAATGTCTTCTTAAGGAATTTATTAGCCACTAACATCACTACGGTTATTGGTCCCACCTTGAAACCATAACCAGTGGCTACTGAGGTTCTAGCTATCGGATGGTTCCATTAAGGAACTAACTCTCAGGTATTCAAACCTAAGGCAACCTCACTCATACTTTCTCAGGGTTCCTACTCTCAGGTACTGGAACCTAGACAATGCTTGGTCATATCTTGACCTAAGCACTATCTCTGCTTCGAGCCTATCATCACTCTATCTACTCTCACGGTATCCCAAGGGATTACTATGTTTCATACCGCAAGGTATTTAGACTTTAACTCAAAGGATCTCAAATCCTCAAGCTACCTCACAAGGATCACTTTCCTGAGGTTTCTCTCGCCTAAGCACGCTTAACTTCATAGCGTCTATTGGATCTAGGTTACTAATACCGGTACACATACCACTGGGTACCGCCAACTCTCACAGGTACTAGTACGGCATAACTGCCTCCCCAGAAATACTGGGTACTTTCCCTTTTCTATGTAACGGACCACCACTGTCAAGGACTCAGTCAAAGACCTCCGTCCCCAAAGCCACGCCCCGTTGCACGCACGGTGTTCGGCCTCTACTAGGCAGGGGTTATCCTCTTAAGGTAACTTAGTAAGTTACTGTTCCTACCAGGAAACTTAATCAATAGGTCACTATTTCAACAGGGAAACCTAAACAGTAGGTTATTGTCTACAGGAAAACCTAAGCAATACCGACTTCTCTGTACCACTTCCCCTTGAAACACTAGGCGGGGTTTTAACTCAGACTCAGATTTCTATATAAGAAGTCCTAGAGTTTAGCAACAGAACCCATATTCTATGCCATCTACTCTATCTCAGGGTTTTAACTTAACAAAACCCAACCCTTTTCCTTAGGGTGTATGTCCTTTCTGTATTACAATACCAGTATTATATCAGTACTCTCAACCTAGATGTCCAAACCATGCTCTGAAACTAGCTCTAATACCAAAAGTGTAACACCTGAAATTCCATACTTCAAGTTGTGTCGGTTGACACTTAGTTTTAGAAAAATCAACAGAGTTTGAGGTGCTACCACTCAGAGTAATGCAGAACGGAGAGCATGCACTAACGTTTGGACAAAGAGTAGTTGATATAAAATGCCCAGGCATAAGCTGGTATATTAAATATTTCCCAAAGGAATATTCATGTGATACAGTTACAAAACTTGTGTATAATTACATCTTTTGAATAGTAACTATACATCCTTAAACCAAGCCTTAACTAGGCTTGTAGCAATGAACCCAACTCATTTAATCAAACGTATTGACCAGGCCGGTGTCTAGTGGAAGTCTCTCCGTCTTTCAAGGTGACTTATTGACTGAACCACATAGACGAACCCTTTCTAGACACCAAACGATTTGAAATAACCTCGTCAGATTCATGCCGGAAACTAGTCTCTAGTAACCTTCATCATGCTCTCATCTCGACTGGTGCCTCTTCACGACTCCATCCATCGGTGCCTCTTCCCAACTTCTTCTACGTCATCTCCTTAGATCCTGGTTCCCTTCCTGAACCTTAGTCAAATCTGAGGTCCAATACCCAGCGGACCTCAGGTAACGGTTAACCTCATGTAAAAAGTATAAACAGTATATATGAGAGACATTCATTTCATTTCAACATCAACCATACATAGCACACAGCACATGTAAGGTTACAACAATACATAATCACACAGCAGATGTAATGTTAACAACACAACAGTACATAGCACACATCACATGTAATGTTATCTACGTTTGCACTAACCAGTGCCACACAGCTCCCCGTGTCCTCAACGCTAGGAAAACATCACTACGGCGTTATCAAGACTATAACCCGCACACAGCTGAATGTATATAAACAGTGACCTAAGACCGAGTCTTAGCCACAGTACATGACCTAAGACATTGTCCTGTCCATGACCCTATGAATCATCCTATCACATATAAGAATACAAGACACATCAGAGTTAAAGTTACTAGTACGCGAACGTACCTTTCTCCATATAATTGCCAAACGCCCGACCTTTTGAATCTGACTCCGAACTTCTCGAATATCCTATATATTATCGTCGATTATTTCCTTTTCCATGATGTTATAATTAATATCATATCTCCTAGAATAATATCAAAAAGGATATTTTAACCTATTTTGACACTTCTACCCTTGGTGGATTTGTTATTACAATTTTGCCCTTACATTATTTTAAAAAAGCATTGCTGGATTTTCTAGGCAGATTTTGCAGCAAATTTGGAAAATCATAATTAATTCTGAAAAAATCGTTTTGAGGTTCTGTAAAGTTCATCATGATCCTTAACATGTCTATTTTCAAGTAAACATATTCCAAGAACCTAGAACATCATGGATCATTCCCAGTTTTAGCTTTTCTCAATGTTGCCCAGATTTTCGTGCAGAAACATATCTTAACTTCAACAATTCATATCTCCTTGTGTAGAACTCAAAATGCTTCATATTTTATATATTTAGAAATATCTACATGTCTACTTTATTCATGAAAAATTTCATGATTAAATGACTTCATTTTCTACACAAATTAATAGACACAATATCCGCTGCTAGTAAAAAGCTTAAAACTGGAAATTCTACAATCTTAATCCATTGATTTCAAAACTTATTCCCTAACATGTTTTCCACTCCATTTTGTGTTTTAAAAGAAATGAAGACTTCCAAACATGAAAGGGAATATTTCTAACAATTTCATAGATTAAACTACAATTTACTAAGAATTAAAAAGCTAAAGACTAGAGAACTAAAAGTTAGAGCTCAAGAACTTACCTCTTGAAGTTCTTACTCCTTGCTCCTTGCTCCAATAACTTTGCCTCTCACTCTCACTACTTTAGAAATCAACTCTTGGATTTTGATTTGGTGTGAAGAAAATGAAAAGAATTGCTCTCTATTTATAGGTAAAATTCAAGAGCCCCAACCTTTGGGATCATTTTTCTTCATCAATAGTTCCTATGAAGACACAATTTATGGCTCAAAGGTTCTCATTGGTTAGTTTTAATTACATAGGATTAAGCCCATTTATTTTAATTGAACATGTGCTCTTAAATATTATATTATAATCCCCCCCCCAAAGTGCAAATCTAATGATTAATCAAGCTTCTTATTGTAATACCCTAAAATTCTTATTTATCATAAATACTATATTTTGGTAAATAACACATGATAATTAAAGGAGAGTATGTTGTCTCTAAATTTTGAAAGATTATTAGTTAGATTTTTGGGCAATTTTCCCTTGAAATTAAATCAATCAAGGGTCAATTTTAATATTTCATATTTAGGGATCATAAAATACCCTAAGATTATCACAATTAAGCATAATCTTAATTTATTCATAGGAGATAATTTAATGACACAAAAATACTTGTACCAATTAGAGAGAAAATTTTCCAACAATTAATGGACAATGAATTTGCAATAATCAAAGTAATTGTATTAGATGTTCATAATTAATTAAATCAACTAATTAAGAATATTAATTGAGATTAATTATGGAGGGCTAGGATTAAACCTCATAAAGTTAAATCCTAAGGCCTTAATTCAATTTCATAAAGTGGAATCCTTGTGAAGTAAAATCCACCAATGAGAAAAGAGTTGTGTATGTGTGTGTGTGCAAATGTTGTGAGGGTTGTGAGTCTGTGTGAGAGAGAGAAAAAAATTAAAACAAATTTGATAAAGTTTGAAATCCTAGAGTAAATTGGATAATGGTTTGAAATCCAATAAATATCTCGATGTACACGAAAAAAAACTCAAAACAACAAATAAAGTGAGAATTTATACAAATTTAAATAGTTGTGAAGAAGTAGGAACCCCTGGAGAAAATATAAGGACTTATCTTGAACCCACATAATTTAACATCAAAAGTAAGCCTAGTAAAGGCTATTTTTGCAAACGTTGAAGAATAAGCTTAGTACAACCAGGGGAATCTAATTAGACCATAAATCTGGATACCCAACTACTAATCAAAAAGCATACTCATAATTTAAAAGTATTAGTGATTGATCAGAAACCAAAAATGAATTTCGTTAAAGTAAAACCGAAGACTCGGTTGGAAGAAACTTACACAGAAGATCGCACTTTACTTCTTGAAGAAGTAAGAAAAAAGATGATGGAAGAGAGAGAAAGGGGAGAGAGGAGTGTGAAGTCAGTTTTAAGTAGGTGTAAGGGTGAGATTTAAACTTCTCAACTAAGTTTAATCCAAGGGTTAAAAATGAAAGAAAGGTGTTAGATAGTTAACCCTCAAAATGGCTATAAATAGGGAGGTAATGTCTTCATATTTTCTCACCAATTCACAAGCATAAAAGCTGAAACATAGAAGGAGAGTGAGAGTAAGGAGCATCTTGAAGGAGTAGCAAGGTTCTTGGTAAGTTCTCTAGCTCTAGCTTTAAGTTCTTTAAGTTCTAGTTCTTAAATTGTTAGATGGAATAGCTTAGATCTTAAATATGCTAGAATAATTTTATTTACATATTTTTATGGTCAAAATTGGATTTATTTCGAAAAAATGATTAGGGAGGTTATATAGCAAAATTTCGGAAGAGAATCATCAAAGTAACGAAGTTGGCGAAATTTCATTGGTTTCGGAATTTCTGGAGTCAGTGATGAAAACGCCAGAATTGCATATTGAAAATATAGTCACAAAAATTTGGGAAAATTCATGGTTAAATTAGACATATAGGGCTCTTTAAATATTCCAAAAACATGTTAAAATGAGCTCTGTACAGTGAGATAACAATTCTCAAAAATAGGCTATGAATTTCTGGAAAAATTCTGGGCAGAGGCTCAAAAATTTAAAACTAGGAGTGATTCGTGTAATCTGGGAAAGGGTGATTATTTTTACTTGAAAATTGACATCCTAAGGATTCCAAGAAATTTTACGGATCCTCGTTTCAATTTTTTAGAATTAATTATGATTTTTCAAAGTTAGACAAAAATCTGTCCAAAATTCTGGACCAGCGTTTTTGAGGAATTAAAGGTCATAGGTTGAGAGATAATCCTACCAAGGGTAAAAAGGTCATTAGTGGCTAGGATATCTTCCAGAATATTGTTTGTGAATTAATAAATGCGATATTACCGTTATAAGATAAACGTGATCACGGTCCGAACGTCAACGTACCGACATCACCGACGAAGGTACGGACGTGTACTATAACACTAACTCTGATGTTTATTGTATACCTATATATGATAGATGTGTTCATAAACTGAGACTCTGTTTTAAAAGTTATACATATACAGTTGTGCACGGGTTATGGTCTTGATAATGCCGTTGAGTTTTCCTAGCGCTGAGGACACGGATGTACACCGTGGCACTGGTGAATAGTGCAAACCGTGATGATGTTCATATGCAATGGCTATGTTCTATTATTATCTTTTATATGTGAATGTTTTGTGATATCATGAATAACTGTCATACATACTTGTACATGAACATGAGGTTAATCAGATTACCCGAGGTTCAATGGGTATTGAACCTTAGCTCTTACCATAGCTTCGGGATCCGGAGTGAACAGGATCGAAGATAGGGGTAAAAGCGCAGATATAGGAACCTATTTGGAGGAAGCCCTTTTTGTTTTGTACTTAACGATGACATTTTGTAATTTTTGTAAACGCTGTTAAAGCTAACACATATATTACAGTGGATGTTATCAGTTACTTTTTAAATACTGTTTACTTCCGATGCTCTACTCTGATCAAGTTACCATGAAAACGCTTTCAAAAATTGGGATGTTACACTTATTGGTTCCTTTATTTTCATGAGGATTTAACTAGGGCCATTGGATTTAATTTGTGTTTGTTTAAATTCAATCCTCATCCTTAATCCATGGCTCAAGTCTCCTATTGGTCCATTTAATTTCATGAGGATTTAGATCATTTTCTTGATTTCTCATTGGCCAATCAATTTACAAGAGAATTAAGCTTACTTATAGGATTAATTAACCCTTAATTGCATTTGCTATTGGTTAATTGATTTATTAACTAATCATGAAAATTAGTGCTTAATTAGACAAGCTTAATTTTTCACTTTTGGCCCTTAATTATTTCGAAATAATAAGCCCCTTTTTGATGATCTTAATTTGCCTCTAATCATCTTTAAGAATTATGCAACTAATCTCAATTAGTGCAAGCTTATTTTGTTAAGGATAATTGTTATTAGATAACGATTAAACTTATTGTTTTCCTAATCCCTTTTCTTGTCTTATGATCATTTAAAATAGCTATTTATCTCATGTGATTTAATGTCACATTTTATAGCCCCTAATATGTAGTCTCATAATTAACCATTGGTTAATTAATTCCAAGGCGAAATTTGCACAAAAATATAATCAATAGATTAAAATTCTTTGAGACACATATTCACCTTTTTATTTTAGTAATTATTTTCCAAAATACAATGTTTATAAGAGCTATGAAAATTAGGGTATTACAATCCTTACACATTAACCAAATTTTAGTTTTGGTATCTATAGTCTTAAATTATTGCTTTTGGCTTTTATAGTTTCAAAAAGATTAGGTTTGAATTTAAGTTTAAGGATAAAATCAAAACGCGTTAAAAGTATAAGGAATGATCATTCGTTAACCTCAAACAAGATTTTTATGGAACTATGGGGACTATAATTAATTATTTGAAATTAAATAGATCAAAATCAAAATTTGATCAAATTATAAAGACTAACCATAGAATTTTTTTTTTTTTTGGTCAAAAGACTAACCATAGAATTAACCCTATAAAGAATATTGTTTTGCTTAAAACTTAAAACAAAACACCCCTATATATGCCAAATTATAAACTCGTTCATGATTATATGGTAAGTTACCAAGCACTCATACATGCCAATCTCAACTATATGTTCAAAATCATGGTTATCTCGAAACATACTATTATCATCCTTTCAATTTCATAATTTATTTTGGCGTATATAAGGGTATTTGGTACCTTACTAAGAAAATCCAAGCACTTGGTTGTTGGATTACATCTGAGAAATATCAATGAGTTTCTACTTTCTAATCACACACTTCAAATGTTAAGCCGAATTTATTCCCAAAAAGAAAGAACGGATTTTAAAGCATTCCACAACACACCTGATTATATAAATTTTTATCTCCAAAATAAAAAATAAATAATATTTATTTTTTTCCAAGCATTTCCCCAAAGTATATTTAAGTCATTGTCAAATTCATGATCCGAAAATTTCTTCGTTGATCCATCGTCAAATTCACAATCCTAATATTAATTATATGAATCCATCAAATTCTGCACACTAAAATGCCATTATCTGATTCATGAGTGAAATGATTATTTTAATTTCAAAATCTTAAAATGAAGTTAAATATAAATAAAATTACAATAAAGACTTTTTTGATTCTATTAACTATTTTTATGCTTTTAGAAATTTTTTTTAAGTAATAGAACAAATTTCGAAAATAAAATATCAAAAAACAATCAATCTGAACCATTATTTTAAAAAATGTATCTAAAATATTGAAGTGAAGGTAAAGGATAGTTTTCTTTATTAGTATAGATGTCATGAATGAAAATACAAAATTTTCTGACTCTTTTATAATTTTGTAAATCCAAAAGTAACAAAATATCAGAAATATGTTTTTATTTTTTATTTCTTATAACACATTTTATTTTTGTTAGAAAAAAGGACCGAAAACATTTTTAAACATGTTTTTATTTTTTTCAAAAAAAAAACTGTTTTGAAAATCAAAAAATTAATTAAACTTTTAAATCTAGCTAAAATAACTACTTTGTATTTTTCCCCCTTACTATCAATGTGACGCATTTGTGATAAATTGTGATATACAATAGTTAATTATTTAAAATAAAAATTATAGAAAAAAGGAATAAATTAAATAATTATAATGAAAATATTAAACAATGATAATTTTAACTTATCTTTATTATTATGTTGCAGTCCTTCCAAAATTTTATTTTTGTATAGAAAAACCCACGTGCATATAACTCCAAGTATTAAATTTTGTATATGTACTTAATACATCAATCTTCCAAGTTAGTTCATTAAAATAACATACTAAATAACCACATAAACGTATGTAATAAGAATTATCTATACCTATACAAATATTCTAAAAATTTTAGAGGAGTTTATTATAAGCTGACTTTTTAAGGAGAACTATAACCAACAATAATTGAAAACTGTAGACAATATAGATACCATATTGTTTTTAAAAAACAACAATTCACTCTTTGGAGATCGAGACCTTAATAATTAAACTCCTAACCCCCCCCCCCCCCCCCAAAAAAAAAAATAAAATAAAAGGAGAAACCAAAGGTATCTTTAAGGTTTATGCCGGCCACTAATTATTTATATTAATTATTATTGATGATAATAAAAATATCCAACAAGACTATACCAAAATATTTTTTTGATTTTTTCGTCGTTATTCAAATTGATTGAGGATGATGAACAAGAATATATATTGGATATGGTTGTGGAATTTATGAGAAATTAGAATTAATTTTTCTTATTTTGCATTTTCATGCGGCATTATGGCACTTTCCTGGAAAATTAAACCTTGTGGAAAATATGCTAATTGATTGGACTCATGCAAGAAATTCCAGTGATATATAGTGTTAGTAAGTATTAATAGTTTTCAATAAGGCTTGACTAATGAAGTCTATGAAAAAGGTCTACAATTTGGAATATAATGATGTATAAGTTGAGAATAAAATTTGAATTAGGTAGAATTCACGAAAAGTATTAGATTAGTAGCAACAAACTATTAGTCTGATCCTTTTTATATGTTGATTTCAACTAATTCTCGCATAGCAATTTATTTTCCTTAGATCCTCATATTTATTTTCCATATTTAGATCCTTATATATACTTATAACATAAAAATGAAAATGCTTCACCAAAATGAAATTAAAAATAAAAAATAGAACTCGTGAAAATGAAATATATGGAACATGAACACACACATATGAATATCAAAGAAAATGATTGAAACGATTTTTCAAGAAGTATATTTTTATTAAAAAGGGCCAATTTTATTACTATTAAAAAATTGTCACACACTATTTCAAAAATCATAAAGAAAAACGCCTAAATTAGATTTAAGAACATAGATAAAACCCAATTATGTTTTGAAAGAAAGTTGTAGAACATTTTTTCTCTCATTCTATGCTTTCTTTAATTTCTTTTAAATAATATAAACAAATGCAATGCAGGAAAAAAGATGTATAATAATAGTACAATACTAATGAGATTTAACTAGAAGTTAAGTACTCTCTAATTATAACTAAAAGATCACTTAGAATGATATGGGATAATAAAAGATTATGAGAGATATTGTGAGATATGAACATCTGCATTTCATAATACTTTCCAATTTCATAAATATGACGCCTTTGTCTTCACCCAAAAAAAAAAAAAAATCATATATATAAGTCACATTATTCATAAACATTCCACATGTGACTTCTTTCGATGAACTACAACTTACACTTTGTGAGAATTGGGCATTGAGACTCTCTTTATTCTATTATGATCATTTTATTTTTATTTAGCTTTAATAAAGTATTAACATAGTTTATAGGAAGCCCAATTATTCATGAAAATATGGTTTATCACTCTCGTGACAAAAAAGGGTTTATGATCCAAGTTCCTGCACATAATAATCGCGTTTAGTTAACTCAATTAACATGAATTATGTTATTGAAAAAATTTGTTGCATTCATATAGATCAAAGCTCCAAACTACATTAAATACTCCCTCTGATTCCTATTATAGATCGTTTTGTACAAGTATTATCTATGTAATTAATCTTTAAAATGTGGTTCTTCGTATTTTTTATTTATCTCATTCAAAACCTCATTAATGAGGCAAAGTTGGAGATTTTCATTAATTTGAAATAGATTAATTGAGTTAACTGTTATTCATTAGTTCATATGAATTATTTGAAAGTTCCCTATAATAAAGATTATAAGGAGTAAAAACAATTTTAAAAAAAATAAAGAGAGAGACCATAAGGAGTATATTGAATATATCCCAATTTCAGAATTGGATGAAACGAGAAAGGGGAATAAAACGTTTTCTAAAAAATATCTTGCATTCGGATAAATCAATTAATCAAACAGGAAGCAAACAATTAATTATCAATTTGAGGTTCCCTTTAAGAAATGTCCATATATGTGTGTGTCGGTGTGTGTCTGAACAATTATTAATGTGATCAGAATATCAGATAGTGCTGTGTGAACAATTATTAATGAGGTCCCCCTTAATAAATTTAAAATTAAAAACAAAAAACAAAACGTATGACACATCCATATCTAAATGATGAATCCCGGCCCACTTTACATATTTTGCATTTAAATTCGCTCAGGCATTAATACAAGATAAAAAATTCAAAATAAACAAAATAAGTGTTCCGAAAGTTCATAATACTAAAGAGGTATTAGCACTACTACAAAGTAAATTTAACGAGACTAATTAACGTCTGTTTTTAAAAAAACAAAAACAAAAATTAATAAGGAGGTGATGGAATTTTTAAAATTTTGTCTTAACTTTCAATGATTATTTCCAGATAAACAGTTGTCGAAAATTAAACTTTCATAATTAAAAACAGAGATGAAGGCACGATTTCACAAGCTTTGATAAAAAATTTCAGAATTTCTCATAAGACTTTCACAAGTTGTAAATCAAAATTAACACGATCTAATAAAAGGATTTTCACAAGTTCAAATAAGAAATTCACAAGTTGCGAATTTAAATTCACAAGATCTGATAATATTTTCACAAGTTCGTATAAAGTTTTCATAAGTTCTCAAATAATTTCACAACTTCCTTAAATAATTTCACAAGTTATAAATTTTAATTCACAATATCGATAATGTCTTCACAAAGTTCTTCAAGAGAATTTCACAACTTCCTTAGAAAATTTCACGAGTTGCAAATCAAAATTTATAAGATATAATAAGGGTTTCACAAGTTTTAATAAAGATTTCACAAGTTTAGATAAGGTTTTCACAATTATTTCTAAGGGACAATTTTATCATTTCCTTTTAATTTTAAAAATAACGAGACCCTAACACTTTTTTGATATTATAAATATTTGGAACACCTTTTTGTCTTTTGATATTTTTAAAGGATTTTCCTTAAATTCTATTCAAATCAATATTTATATTTCAAGAATATTCCTGTAATGGTATATATAGGATCCCGTGTGATGAAAGTTTTTTAAAACAAATTAGGGAAAATTAGAGAGAAGCGCCACATTATAAATTTAACAGGTGATGAGAGTGACCTGAATTTTTTTTATACATATAGTCTATTAATACTCTGTGAATTTTGTACACACAAAGTACTAACTCTCTTATTTAGGTCCTTCTCAGCGATCAAATTTTCAATGGAGGACTTTTCTCCAACTTTCCTAAAATTGCTTACATGGTCCATGCATGAGCCGAAATATAAGAACTATATATTGAGTATATTAGAAACTCTATTTTTGTGTAATGGGATGAAACAGAAGGTAATTAAATAAAAAATCTTCTGAAAAATATCTAATATATATGGGTGAGTTTGGGATTAAGTTTGGAGTCCCAAACTTGCATCTCAGCCATCAAAAGCCACTTTTCGGCTTTTTGTAATATCTGGATCTATATTTTTTTGAGCTTTTGAAGAAAAAAGCTATTTTAAGCTATAAACTAAAATTTCATAGTGTTAATTTTTCCATCATGTAGAGAAAAAAGTTTCTATCATAAAGAGAGAATAAATTAAATACATTATGAAGAAAAGATATTGGATCTCACATTCTTTTATTAAAATAACATTTTGGTTCCTATTATAAGTTTACTTCTATATGAAAATTTTGATCCTAATTATATAAGTCTAATAATTAAAAGTTTAACCATGATTGTTTTTCAACTTTATTCTTATTTATAAAAGTATCAAAAAAATAATAATAATAAAATTTAAGGAAAATCGGGAAAACTCCCTCATTAGAAATTTAATTGACGTGAATAACCTGATAAGTATATATATACGAAGAATGACAATACTCTTATTATTGAGGTCATTCTCACCAATTAAATTCTTAAAGGGGGATTTTTCTCTTATTTTTCCTAAAATTTAAGTAATTTAGTATTTTCAATTTTTTCCAATAATACATTAACTTTTTTATTTTTATTTTTTATTAATTCATATCATTTAAGTCATTTTACATCCAAACTTACTTTTTGTAGTAATTATCCAAACAAGTATTTATATCAAACTGATTTTTTCAAATGTTAATTCAAACATAAATCGCATTACACAATCTAACTTTTACCTAATCTTGCATTTAAAAAAGTCATATTAAAAAAAAAAAAAAAAAAAAACCTACTTCTATCACCACTAATCCAAACATGTCATCATTCAATCAAACTCCCATTAACTTGCGGTTCACCTATTTTATCCAAGATGCATGAAACTCATGTAAATGACGAATCCCATTTCCATTTATGGAATCCACCTGAGTGATATAGGCCTTCCCTGTTCGATAGTACTAATTAGCAAATGTATATAGAGAAATTCCATCTCAAGGCCCAAAGCCAAAAAAAAAAAAAAAAAAAGTCAAAAAAGACCTAAAAAAGTCACATGTCAAAAAAACCTAAGACCTTTTCTGGTATTATTTCATAAAACGTTAGTTGTTAACGTCTATTGATATAGTTGTTAACAGAGACTAATTTAGTTGTTAATGAGACTGATTTAATTGTTAGGAAATTATTGTTAACGCTACTGATTTAGTTGTTAACGAGTACTGCTTTAGTTGTTTATGGCGCTGATTTAATTGTCAACATTTATGAAATAATATCAGAAAAGGTTTTGTGACCTTTTTTGACATATGACTTTTTCTTAGACATTTTTTTACCTCTTTTTGCTACTTTAAACCAAGAGGTAGATTTTCCCAAATATATAAAGCACAGGAAGAAAAATCTAATTCAATATATATATATATATATATATATATATATATATATATATTTGTGGTTCGTCCTATCACAATTATGGAGGGTATTGATCCATTATATATATATATATACACGTGAGCGGCAGAAACAAATAAAAAAAGAGAGTAATAAGGGCAAATATTGCCGCGGATCACCTGGCGAAAGCCAGCCTCTCAGCTATGATAGGGTTTCACGTGCTACTGTCAGCTTGCTAAGGATAAGACTTATCAAAAGATCTCAAAAAAAAAAATGATGGGAAAGCTGTCACCAATATGATGTATGGGAAAATCCATTTAAGGGCTCTTTTTGAAAAAAAATTTAAAAAGGGCCCCAGCCTCTCAGCCTATGAAGATTGCTAAGGATAATCCCAAAAAATGATGGGAGGTCCTTTTTGGGATTTTTAAAATATTGGTGAGTTATAAATGGGACCTTTTTGATATAGTTGTTAAAATAGGATCGATATAGTTGTTAATGATATTGTTGTAAATGAGACCGATTTAGTTGTAAAAAAATTGTTGTAAATGTAACTGATTTAATTGTAAATGGGTATTGATTTTGTTGTTAATTTGGCTGATTTAATTGTTAAATTTTAATGAATTTATCCTAGAAAGGGCCAAAGGCCCTTTTTAAGATTTTTTCTTCAAAAAAGACCCCATAGGAATTTTCCCAATATGTATCTTATAATTAAACGCATGGCATGTTGTGATGTTGCGATGATGAATAGTGTACAAAAACTTGAGCTCTTTCTATTTTTGTGAAATTGCCAAATTCTTTCGTTGAAGACGACCCATTTCAAGGCAACGATAATAATATTAATATAATAAATAAAAAACATACACACACAAACTAAATATTCTATTCCTTCTCCCATCTCACCATCATCATTATGCATCATTAACTCAAATATTTAAAGAGTTTGACCATGGAAAGCATATCCCACATCATCGAATAATGTCAAAAATTTCATGGAATATACAACAATTCAAATTATTCATTTGCTATTTGTTTCTTATATATTCAGTCAGCAATCTTTTTTTCTCAAATTTTGATCAAAAAAAAAAAAATCAAACTATATAGTTTATCATATTATATTAATCACTTAATTAATTAAATATATAAAAGGATTCAGACTTATTACAAACATCATGGAGGGTCTAATTTCTAGCCAAACCTAAGACAATTTCATGCTTCAACTGGCCTTTTTTTTTTAAAAAGAACATTTAACAATTTTCACATAGCTAGACAGGAAAATGGTAGTCTAATGCACTTTGCTGGATCTAAGGGATAATTGAACTTAGCATTATTCCTATACAACTAAGGTTGTTTCCATATTTAAATTATGTTTAAAAATGATTTTTCTTCAATAATTTTTCTGTAAATTGATGTACTCTATTTTCTATTTCCAAAATTATATGTATTTAGGAAAAAAAAAAAGCTAGTAGATAATAGTTCTAAAACATATGTAAAATCTCTTAGCAAAGGATGGGGGGGGGGGGGGGGGGCGTGTGTGTATCACTGAGATAACGATAATTTATGTTTTGAAAACATTAAGAGACTTTATCATGTCTTGAAAAGGCTAAGTTAAGAAAAGAATAATTTTTAAATAAATTTAAATAATTATATATTTATATATTATACAATTTTTGACTAGATCAATACTATAAGGGAACAAAATAAATGTATCAAATTAAAATGCTTCAGAAGTTTTTTTTTTAAAAAAAAATTTTTAAGATGTTATATAAATTGAAAACTGGGTGTTGCAGAGCTAGATCGTTGTCAGTGAAACAGATATCGGTTTTATTTTTTTTTTTTTTTTAAAAAAAAAAAAAAAAAAAAAAGGAAATTTAACTCAACGTGGAAGCATGAGTATGGTGAATGGGTGGTTTTGTTATGGAATTTAACGTCATATTTTTTTTTTTTTTTTTGCTCAAATGGTTTTGTTATGGCTGATTGAAGCACATTCCTTGATTAGCTGTTTAGACTTTAGATAGGCAAAATTTTGATTGATTGGATCATTAAGATGGGTTAAAAACTTAACATGCAAAAATACCTATAAGCTTTAATTTTACCCAAGTTGCATTTAACATCTTCGGACCGAAAATTTTATTTCCAATATTATGACATTCAAAATGGGAGAAAAATGTTATATCTTTAAATATAATATAACACCATTGCTTTTTGTATTGGGGTCATGCTATTTTCCTATATGATATATATGTAACGATGTTAAGTTATATTTAACGATCTTAACATTTTTACTCATATTTCAAATGTTTATAAGTATTTTTTTTTCACCTCCAAATAATATATGGTGGTGAACAAACTTTACATAAAAATTCATTAGTATGTTTACACAATAATCCTACCAAGCGTAGAAAAAAAGTTGAAACTTGAAACAAAAGCCTTAAGATTGAGATCACTTTTTTTTTTCCCAGCTCTATTTAAATTAAAATAGAAAAACTCGTTTTCTCACACTTTACATAGATCGATCGAGCTTGACTTAAATTTTCCATTTGCAAATACTCTAAACTTCAAAGACGAGATTGAGCCAAAATCTGTGCATTATTTGATCCACCAATATTACTTCTATTCAACTTGGACTTCAAACCATCCTTAATCATCTCCGACGAGGACGCTATGAATTCCTTGGCCTTCTCTCTCAATTCATACTTCTGAATCTTCCCAGTCGACGTCTTCGGCAACACCTCCATAAACCTCACCACCTTCGGAACCATAAAAGACGGCAACTTCTTCCTACAATAAGCCACAATCTCACCTTCCTCAACAACAACTTCTTCTAGATTCTTCTTCTTCTTCAACGCCACAAAAGCACAAGGACTTTCCCCCCACCGCGGGTGAGGCATCGCCACCACGGCTGCCTCCGCCACAGCCGGATGCGTATACAGAACCGACTCAACCTCAACACTACTTATGTTCTCTCCACCCGATATAATCACATCCTTTGATCTATCCTTAATCTCCACATATCCGTCTGGGTGTATCACCCCAACATCACCAGTCCAAAACCAACCATTTTCAAAAGCTTTTGAGGAATTTTCATTGTCCTTGTAATACCCTTTCATTATTCCACTTCCTCTCAGCACTATTTCCCCCATGGATTTGCCGTCTCGAGTCACACTTTTCATCGTCATCTTCTCCTTCACATCCACGTCCGCCATTGTTAATATGCTTATCCCTTGACGAGCTTTGAGCCCTGCTTGTTGCCTTTTCTCTAGCCGGTCCCAATTCTTCTGCCACTCGCATATCAATGCCGGCCCGGTCGCTTCTGTAAGCCCGTAACCGTGAGTCACAAGAAACCCGAGAGGCTCTATCCGCTCGAGCAGTGCAGGCGGAGGCGGGGCCCCTCCAGTGAATATCTTAACCGGAGACTTCATTGCCACGACCGGCTTCCCCTCTAGCAAGATGCTGAACACGATGGGAGCGCAACACATGTGTGTGACGTTGTGATGGGCTATGTGTCTGTATATTTCAGGTGCAGTTACGTTGCGGAGGCAGACATTGGTGCCGCCGCGCGCCGCCACGCCCCAAGTAAAAGTCCAGCCGTTGCAGTGAAACATGGGAAGCGTCCACAAGTAGACCGGTTCGCTTCCCATTTCCCACGCGAGTATTAAGCTGAGAGTACTGAGGTAAGCTCCTCTGTGACTGTAAACAACTCCTTTAGGTGCCGAAGTTGTCCCTGAAGTGTAATTCAAAGCTATTGGGTCCCACTCGTCTTGGATCTCCTCTGGGATGTAATTTGGATCACCATTATGGACCAGTTGTTCGTATTCCAGTTCTCCAAGCCTGATTCCGGTGGGAGAGTTTATGTCGTCGATGACAACGACGAACGGAAGCGATGAGTGTTGATTTGGATGATGATGAGTACTCATGAGCAGACGAAGCGCATCACGAGCCTTGGAGACGTACTCGTAGTCGACGAATAGGACTTTGGCTTCAGAGTGACGCAGAATGGTGGCTATGTTGTTAGCGTCGAGGCGTGTGTTGATGGTGTTGAGCACGGCACCGGCCATTGGCACCGCAAAATGCATCTCGTACATGGCCGGAATGTTAGGCGCCAGCACCGAAACCTGAACACACAAATCAAACCAATCTTAAAACATCTTGTAGACAAGTTGGTCAATCTGAACTAACGTAATATGATATCTCTGAAATATCACAGTGAATATTAAATTTTATATATAAATTATTTTATAAGTTAGATAAATTAGTTTAGGAAAGAACTAATAGATACGATGAATAAATGGATTGAGATGTTATACCTTTGGATCAAATATATATAACCCTTCAACTAACACTTAAAGAAGGACCGAAAACGATAAGATTATAGTGTACATGTTGTGTAGTACTTACAACATCGTGTTTGGATATGTTAAGGGAGCGAAGAGAGGAAGCGAGACGACGACAGCGATCGTAGGTTTGAGGCCAAGTGAAGGAGGTGGATTCATGGACGATGGAGATTCGATTCGGGTAAGAAGAAGCAGCTCTGTACAGGAAGGTGAGAGGAGTGAGTTGGGTGAAGTTTGCTTGGCGTTTTGGAAGCTCGTCCATGGCTGCCTGGAGGCTGAGACAGAACTTTTAAACAGAGAGAGAGAGAGGGATGAGTGTTGTGAGTAAGTGAAGAGATATGGCTGATGGAAATGGCTTATTTACAGAGCTGGCAATCAGAGCCGGTCCAGCCTTCCAGGATCAGGGCCTAATAGGGCCCCCTCCAGGGCCCAAAATAAGAAAAACACCTATTTTTTAAAGCCCGGCCCGAAAGCACCAGGGCCAGGGCCAGCCCGCAGGGCCGGAAATTACTATTCCAAATTTTAACTATTTTTTTCCACTTTTTTTTAAAAAATATAATTAGTAAATTACAACACGAATCATCCAATAAATAAGCACGGTTACTAATTCATAATAAAAAACAAACTATATTCACAAATAACTCACATAAAACATAAAAAGCATATCACTAAGCTACATTAGTACGATGATTATTATTGTCGTCATCTTCTTCACTATCATCAATTTTAATGACATTTGATTGTTCTTCACTTTGAGTAGTAACCTCTGGCTCATGAGTAAGAATATCATGAAATGGATAAATAAATATATAACAAATACAAAATATATATATAAATTAATAAATTTAAAAAGGAAAAAAGAAAAAGAAAAAGCTACAATGAAAAGGGCCTGCAGGGCTAGCCCGAGGCCCTCCAAGGCCGGCCCGTTTAAGCCCGAGATCCTTCAATGCTAATTTTAAATATCTCGTCCATTTTTTAAACCTGACCCTTAAAGGGCTAGGGTTTAAACGGGCCAGTCTGATGGGCCTAACCGTTTTGCCGGCTCTACTTATTTATAGGGTTAAATGGGAACCGAGAAACTGAGAAGGAAATGGGGATGAGGAGAGGAAGGCGCCACGTAGGTGTTGGGGGTGTGGGATCTACAGGGCAATATATTGAATGCAGCGAAGATGCTATGGAAATGAATGTGAATTTTCGTTGATGGTGATGAAGATGAGGATTGGGATGATGGTTGTTCTGGTGGCTAGGATGATGGTGGTTGTGTGCTGGTGGTGAAGTAAATTTGTGATAATGATATAAACTTATATCATGAATTCGAATTTTAAACTCGAAAAAGTTTATTTTTATCATTAAGTAGGTAGGTATTAACGGTATATAATTAAAATATAAAAATTAACAACAATTTGATTTAAATCTAAATAATTAAAATTAAATCCATTAATATTTATAATTTATTATCCTTAACAAAGAAATTTCTATAAAATTTAAATATAAAGTCACTAAATATGATCAAATTGAAAAAATTAACACGAATTTAAAAGTGAATTAATACAATTTTGTAAGCTAAAAATGTAAAATCGGTAAATCCAATGTATAAAGTCGTGATCTATCTTGACCAAATTTACAACTAGCACATGTTTGACAGCAACTTAATATGATTTTATAAATTAAAGATGTAAAAAGGGTAAACTCATAAAGTCAACTCGCAAGTTTAACAACAATAAGTGATGGTGGTGATCATGATGATGAGGATATCAATATTGTTTACTATGTCAAAAAAAAAAAATTCCATTTATTGATAAAAATAAAATGAAATTTTATGCTTGGAGAGGGATTAAAATAAACTGTACAATGCACATACATGCATGCTTTTGTGAAAATGAAAGACTTTAATAATAATTCATGTATTTGTGTATTTATGAATGCACGAGGTATGTATGTTCGTTATCTTATTCAATTGATTAAATTAAAGAAAAGAAGTGGAGAGAAAAATGTTTTGTATAGAAAATATGGGGGTCCATCATGTCTCTTTCTTTTTTTTGTCGGTCTTATTTTAGAAAACTATTACGGTATTTTTTTTTTTTCCTAACTTATTCTTCGCATTTTTTTGTGTGGGCCTTATCCTTGTTTTTCTATATACTCTATGAAAATAAAATAAAAATTTATATACTCTATCATTGTCCCCAAAAAGAATTTATATACTCTGTCTAGTCTTTAATGTAGAGCTTGATTAAGGAGTTGATGTTGATCATATATAAGTATAAGACCCATTTCATATTATTATCTATTTTTCCCCGATGAACTCTATTGATATATCATCAACAATAATTAAGTAGAACAAGAATTGAGGGAATTAAAGAAAATTATTAGAGTGTTTTAATAAAATATCATGTTAATTAATTTAACTAACATCTTTAATTTACTCAAATTAGTTAATTATGACTTACATTAAATATCATATGAGTATATATATTTGGAGAAATTCATGTAGCAACCTGGTTTAACACATCATTCGTAATCTAACTAATTAAAATGTATAAACTCATGAGCTGAGTTGATAGACACTTCCTAAATATTAGTTGGCATATTAATAAAATTAAAAGATTTCATGAGATTTTTTTTATTACTTATGAAATCTTAATTAAAGGATTCATAGGAAAAAGGAAAAAAGAAAAGTTGAAGGTAAGTGGGTATGAACGCAGGAGATATATGGTTAGTGGGGGGTTGACGGTTTGGCTGTATGTGTGTGTATGTGCGCATGCTGCGCATTTTAGTTTGTTAAAGCTTTGTGCACGACGGATTGCGACGTTTACCAGTCTCCACGTACGCTGTATATGCTATACTTCTCTGCGTCCGTTATGTCCCAAATCTTTATTAAACCCTATCAAGAATTCATCAATGTCGTCTTCATTTTCTTCACCATTCAAATATGGTTTATCGTGAGTGTTTTCTTGTTTTTTTGTTCTAATTTTTAACATATTTGTTGCCTGGAACATAATTTAACAAATAGTAAAAGGACTTGATTACTTTTGACTCTTAATTTTTTTTTTAAAAAATATTTTCCCCTAATTAGTTACTTCACATAATTTTTCTTTCTTTCTTTCCTTTTTTTTTTTTTTTTTTTTTTTTTGCCTGGAACAAAATCTGTTTAGTTTTACTTCACATATTGATGTGTGAATGAATTAAGCATGGAAGCAGGTGACCCCAAAGTGTTTTTGGCATGGTGTTTGCTATGCCAAAACTAAATTTTTGACTTTAAAATATAATTTAGGTTTAAAATAATGTTCATCGTGATTTTGGGATAAACTGATTTTTTCCCCCTCAAACTTGCTTTATTTAATGAAGGTCAGTTGAGATTTGAGAACTCTTTCATCAACATTAATCCAAAAAACCCCTAGACTACTTGCCTTTGCATCCTTTGAAATATTATTTCAAAAGATCGATCTGACAATCATTCAGCTGCCAAAAAATTAAACAGCTTAATAAGGAGGATTAATGAAAAGTAGCCTAAAAACAGCTTTAGGAGGATTATTGGAGCAGGCCGAGAACAATGGACTCATGATCAATGTATTTTTAAGATTGATACATTGCACTTGGTAAGACCCACACTAGTGCAAAAAAGGGCTTTAAGACCGCCTTATTTAGATCAGACTATAGAGAATCAGGTCTTAAAAGTATAACCGGTGGCAGTTTCGTAAATATAAAGAACTTTTTGGACCGAATTATAAAGGATCCGGTCTTAAAAATATGACCGGTGGCACTTTTGTAAATATATAGAACACTTTTAAGACCGGATTATAAAAGATCCAGTCTTAAAAGTATGACCGGTGGCAATTTCGTAAATATATAGAACACTTTTAAGACCGGATTATAAAATATCCGGTCTTAAAAGTATGACCGATGGCAATTTCGTAAATATTGTGAGAAGACGCCCATCAAAGATGAATCCGAGAATGCGATGATTTATTCCTTTGCTTAATTGGAATTTATATACGGATGCTAATAAGTAAATAATCTTCGACCGGGCGCGGTTCCTATAATCTAGGGATTACAATCAAGAATATAATTACGAAATTCAAAAAATCATGATCTGCTAACTTAATTCCTAAAATCTCTCTAACAACTTAATTAAGATGATTAAAATCAAGAATATAATTATGAAATTCAAAAAACCATGATCTGCTAACTTAATTTCTAAAATCCCTCTAACAATTTAATTAAGATGATTACAATTAGGAATATAATTATGAAATTCAAAAAACCATGATCTGCTAACTTAATTCCTAAAATCTCTCCAACAACTTAATTAAGATGATTACAAGCAGGAATATAATTAAGAAATTCAAAAAACCATGATCTACTTACTTAATTCCTAAAATCTCTCTAACAACTTAATTAAGATAATTGCACAATATAATTGTATATGCTAACTAATTAAATCTGAATTTCCAACAAATATATAGAACACTTTTAAGACCGGATTATAAAAGATCCGGCAATTTTAAATATATAGAAGACTTTTAAGACCGGATTATAAAAGATCCGGTCTTAAAAGTATCACCGATGGCAATTTCATAAATATATAGAAGACTTTTAAGACCGGATTATAAAAGATCCGGTCTTAAAAGTATGACCGGTGGCAATTTCATAAATATATAGAAGACTTTTAAGACCGGATTATAAAAGATCCGGTCTTAAAAGTATGACCGTGGCATTTCGTAAATATATAGAACACTTTTAAGACCGAATTATAAAGGATCCGGTCTTAAAAATATACTTTTAAGACCTATTTTTACAAACAACCGGTCTTAAAAGTGTTTAAAAAAAACTAAATTCGCTAAACTCGTTAAGTCCGTGAGCGTGCTTGTCTTCTTGGTGATATAACATTTGCTTCGTTATAGATTCAACGAGTGTCCCAAGAGCCTCACGGGTCAAATCCTTAGCAAAAATGACATCATCTTCCTCTAACCTACTTGCAATCTTCGTAAGTCATCCTAAGAGCCATACAATCAAATCCTTGTCAACGTTGGCAGTGAGATGCTTCGAGGGTTTTGCGATGACATCAACTCCAATCTTCAGCAATGACGCAAGCATACTGCTTCAAGGATTCTGGACGACGGCGGCTCCTTCCTCTTCGATCTATGGCTCCTCCCACACCTCCTTCGCACAGATCTGGCTTAAAATCAAACCCAGATCTCTTCTTGCTTAAGTTTGTTTGCTCCTACCTTGACCGCTCCCGCTTTCGATCGGACTTTGATTTTGGTTGCTTAAAGCTTTGCCACCATCGACAAGAGGATCCCGCTTTAGATTTGGTTGCTTTAAGCTTGTGATTTTTTTGTAGATCTGGACTTCAATTTCACCTCGATTTTATATTGATTCAAATTCGATTTCCATGGTGAATGATTTCTATTTCTTATTATGTTTTCTTATTTCTCGGACTTTGTATTCATCTTTTTCGTTTTTTTTTTTTTTTTTTTGTTGGTGTTGCTTCCAATCTTCTCTTCTTTTTTGTTTTTCTTGTTGGTGTTGCTTCCAATCTTCTCTTGGTTCTCCGTCGCTGATGACGGAGGGACATTCAAAATGTTGCCAGATCTAGTGATTTGGGACCGTTTGTTTCATTTGGGTTTTTTTCTTTTTCTTTTTTTATTATTTTGAAACATTTTTAAGACCAAAGTTCGGTCTAAATTTTTAAGACCGGTCGTTCATCCGGTCTTAAAAATTACAGACTTTTAAGACCGCCTGGAACAAGACCGGTCGCATATCCGGTCTTACGATACCTCTTTCGTCCGGTCTTAAAGCCTTTTTTTACACTAGTGCCACAAATTTAATAGTTACTGATGTCCATATGAATTCATGGAGATGGCATTTTTGCTCGTTTGAAAAGTTTATGTTTATTTTTACGCTCAAAAAAAGCTTAAGTGTTAGGCACACATTTAAAAAAAGTTCATAGATATTTTTCTATTAACACTGTATACGCATACTAGTCTCGCATATTATGTGATCACTAATCAGCAACATGAGACAATTTTGGGGTTGGACATGAACATAAAATGGCATCTCGAAAGAAGGAGGTTATAGGAGACGAAAGCTAATGGGAAAATTTGAATGAAGGACATAGAGAAAAAGATGTTATGGGTAAGAACCATAAAAATTGTAATTACTTAATCAAAAGGACTAAATATAAAAATATGGGATGGGGGTCTTGTTTGCCCAGAAGTTTTGGTTGAGAAGCACTAGGTGGATGAAAGCTATTTTTGAAGCAAAATTGCTAAGAAAGTTTACAAAACATAGCAATTTTGCCCTTCCGTTAAGTTTAACTGAGTGTATACGTGGCATGCCACCTCATCACACGTGACATGCCACCTCATCAATCAAATAAGAGTTAAGTATCATTTTTGCCCCGGAAGTTTACAAAATGTAGCAATTTTGCCCTTCTGTCCCCAATATCAAATTTGACTATTAAATCAATCAAAGAACACACATGTCATGCCTTGAAAAGGTTGAACTTGAAGTTAAAGAGGGAGATCCTTAAGACGTTAAGCTCAAGGCGGTCGGAATTTGTGAAGCCGAATTGGTAAAGGGACTGAAAGGTCTGTCGTAAAACCCAGAGGAAGCATCAGTTATGATCTAAACAAATGAAACGCAAAACGAGAAATGAATTGTCCCAAAAATTGGTTCAGTAATATAAGTCAATAGTGATAGTATTTACCTTTATATAGATTGATTTAGGCCACCCACTCTATCTCACAAGATAAATCTCTAACGATTTTAAGTGGTGCCTTACTTAACCAATTTTTGGGACAATTCATTATTGATTTATTTAGATCAAATCAATTTTTGGGACAAATAAATAATGAATCGTCCCAAAAATTGGTTCAGTAAGCATCACTTAAAATCGTTTGAATTTTTAGGAGTAGTATAGATCTACCTTGTGGGACAGGGTGGGTGGCCTAGACCAATCTATACAAAGGTAAATGTTATCACTATTGATTTATCTTACTGAAACAATTTTTGGGACAATTAATTTCTCGTTTTGCATTTCATTTGTTTAGATCATAATAGATGCTTCCTTTGGGTTTTGCGACAGACTTTCAATTCCTTTGACCAATTCGGCTTCACAAATTTCGGCTGCCTTGAGCTCAACGTCTCAAGGATCTCCCTCTTTAACTTCAAATTCGACTTTTTCAAGGCATGACATGTGTGTTCTTTGACTGATTTAATAGTCAAATTTAATATTGGGAGACAGAAGGGCAAAATTGCTACGTTTTGTAAACTTTCGGGGCAAAAATGATACTTAACTCTTATTTGATTGATGAGGTGGCATGCCACGTGTGCGCTCAATTAAACTTCACGGTCAAAATTGTTATGTTTTGTTAACTTATGTGGCAATTTTTCTCCCAAAAAAAAAAAAAACTTTCGTCCACCCAGTACTCCTCAGTCAAAACTTCCGAGGCAAAGAAGACCCTTATCCCTAAACATATAAAATGAAAAAATTTAAAATGCCCCTAACAAAATATTTTGTATTCCCTCTTACATTCTTTTCCACATTCTATTTTTAAAACTAATACAAAATTTCAAGTTTTACTAAATCAAACAATAAATTTTCATTTTTTTAATATTTATGGAAAAAAAATACACATTTTTCAATTTTGCAAAAGTTATAATTTTAAAAAAAAAAAAATCAACAAAAAATTCAATTATATAACTTTAATAAAATTCAAGGTCTTTTAGAATTTATCATATATGTTAAACCAAGAAAGTTTATATGATTTATTTTTTTAGAAGCAATTTTTGTGGGTTTAGAAATTCATTTAATGTTAATAAAATTAAAAAAAAAATCTAAGTAACCTATTATATCCTTAAAAAATATGAAATGAGTTTAGTTTTTATTTTTATAAAAAGAGCTTAATTGATGTCAATGTTAATAATATAAATTGGACAAATTAATGATATAAATTAGTGAATAATAAAAAATTAAAAAAAATATATGAGTTTAATCGTTGTTAATTAAATAATATGTTAAAATTTAGAAAAAGGTCCGATCTTATCATGATGAGCAATTTCAATCTTAATTTTAGTTATTTTTTTTAATTATAATACAAAAGATAATATAGGAGGTTTGATTATGGGCAATTTAGTTATTTCAAATTTATATTATGATATTTAGTCCTTACAAGTAATTACAATTTTTATGGTCTTTTATAATAATAAAAAATTCCAAGTTCTTTATTTTAATTTTCCCAAAACTAATTATCACTAGTATCATTTCGTGTGTGCGTGGGTGTCATTCAAACAAATTTGTTCTGAATTTTTTTATTTTTTTATTGATATCAAAAAGTTTAGGTGGTGGTAAACACCGGTAACCCACCGTAGAGTCAGGGCATGCCTTCGAGGCTCAAAAAGCACTTATAAAGATGTTTACAGATCGCCTAACAATAAGACACTCACATCAACCAAGTAGGTATCGAACATCCTCCCTTTTAGGGTGAAGGCCAACACCTTAACCAGCTATATCTTTCTTCGTTGGCAATCTGTCCCAAGAAAAGAAAAGGAAAGGAAAGGCTGGTAGTAATAAATTGCTACTCCCTCCAGTCCTAAAACTGTAGAAAGCTTGATATTGTGGTGCGTAAGAAAATGGTAAGCCTTTTGATATCAAAGCATCAATCAATATCAACCATTCAAAAATATTTAAGGAAATTTGTGGCTAAGTCCTAAGTCTCGAGTAAGAAAAAATATGATAAAATAGTCCCTTAAAATCTCAAAATTGTGGTAAAGTCCCGTGAAACTTTTTTACAATATTTATATTATGGTTTCATAAGGATTTGAATGAGTTTACCGCTATTAAAACTGTAAGATAAGGTAGGTTGTTGTCAATAGCTAAATAAAACACTTATTTGAACTTTTAAATAAAATGTAGATGCATATAATTCATTATTTTTTGAATTATTTTTGGGTTGAGGAATATAAATATTATTTCATTTAATAATAGGAAATTTTCGCTAATAATGTGCTAAGATAGAACGTGTTATACGCCACTATCAAGCATTCAAGAGTGAAATCCTACATTCCAATTCCATGCGCGACAATTTCAAAAGGGGGAGGGGTTGTGGACATTATATTGAATTATAAAAACGAATTGCACGTATTTTTAATATAATGTCTATAAAAGGTTGGCAAGAAAGTATAAGCCTGTTTGGATGGGTTTTTTTTGATATAAAAAGCACTTTTTTAATGCAAAAAAAAAATGTTTATTTTATTAATTTATGTGTTTAGATGATATGTTTTTAAAAAAGCAAAAGTCACATAAAAAGCCAAAATGCTGTTTTTTTAAAAAAGCTCCAATTTGGAGTTAAAAAAAAAAAAAAAAAAAGCACTACAAAAAAAGCATTTTTTTTAAAAGCTCATCCAAGCTGGCCCTATGTAATATCTGGAAAAGAAAAAAAAACAAAACAAAACAATGGACCAATATGGTTGAATTCCATAAGCCCTTGAGAATGCAATCAAGATAGTACTATTTATCTGTATTTTTTTTTTCTTTGATATTAGAAAGTTTTGGAAAAAACAATGGACCAATATGAGTGCGGGGACTTACAAGATCGCCTACCAAAGCCCTGGAGAGGGGATCGAACCCACGATCATTTAGGCCTAGTCCTGGATCCCTTACCATCTATGCCAACTCTCATTGACTATTTATCTGTATTTGGTTAATCTTAAGTGGGGAATTTAATCCGCCCAGTTCTGCTAGTTTCATTCTGTTGAATGGGCTTGGTCTTTTTTAGGGGCCGATCACTAAAAATCGCGCAATGAAAAAGGGAGATGTAAATTTTCAAGTTGACAACAGCCGTTTTGGATCGAATTTTCAGGAAGAAAATACATTTTCTCGCAGGCCCCATTCTCTCATATTTAAATGAAAATGCGTTCCCACCATCCTATTTTCTAGTGCCTTTCAAAATTGCCGGAAGTCCCATTTTCCTTTTGGAAATGTCTGAACATTCATTGCATTTTTTTTTTTAATTTTACCTCTAATTAATTATATGTCTCTCTCATACTCCTCTAGTTCTAGGTTTTAAAAACTAGACTGGTCACTGAATCGATGGAGATACTGGGTTAAGGGTCAGTGGGTCAAACTGGGGTCAGACCAGTTAGACCAGAGTTAAACCAGTATTAATTAAAAAATATAATTTAATTAAAATAAATAATATTATATTGATATATTTTTTTTTAAAAAAAAAAGAAAGATCATTGACGCCTTGATTGATGTGACTAATGGCAGAATAGGTTTAGGTGGCTAGTCAGCTTTACTTGAACTAGTAGGAAATGACAACAGCTTTCTGAAAGGTTTTCAATTACCCTTCATATCTCGAGGCAAGTTTACTAGTGAATATTTATTATTTAATATTGAATTTGAAACACGTTAAACTATTCCCCCTTACCTCCTCCCTCCTAACTCACCAAGCACTCAGACGACGATCTTATTCTCATCTTTCTCACTCATGAAAGAAAAACTCCCTCCATCACTGACACAACCTCCATGCCCAAAGCTTCCGTCACCCTCAACGTTCATCACTAGCGACCTCTCCTTGGTCGACGAAGAAGGAAAACATACCCTTGGTATGCTTGTTGTTGTCACTTGATCTCTGTTTTCTTCTGCTTCTCCATCTTTTTTTTTATTGACTCGATGGAGACGATCTTTGAGGTAGATGACCGGTGATGGTAGGATTTAGGTGATGGCCGGAGACGACCTTGGATGGCGGTGGAGTTGAATAAGGTTTCACGAATGGAGTGATTCTTCAATCTCCAGATCTCTTCTTCTTCTCCTTCTATTTCTCAAGTGACATTTAAAAAAAAAAAAAAAATCAATGAGACTCAGTCAACTCCGGGTTAGACCAAGTTGGCCAAGTTGACCCCGGGTCAACTTGGAACCCGGGGTCACCCCTTAACTAGGATCGGTTTTCGGTCCAAACCGGCCGGTCTAGTTCAGGTTTCAAAACATTGCTATTTATAGAGTCAGAGCAGAAAATTTTTTATTTTATTTTATAAGTCACATCATTAAATTTTTTTAAATATGAATGTATAATTTTGCTCTTTATTTATTATTGTATTGGCTTTTTCTACATCCCTTATATAAATATATAATATTAATATAAAAGGATTTTTTTTAAGAATTACATAAATAAATGATTATTAGAGGAAAAAAAAAGACTATTATTCTTATTCATCCACAATTCCTTATGAAAAGGAGTAGAATAGTGTAATTTAGAAAAACAAATAGACAAGATAAACTTCAAATTTGTGAATAAGTAAGTCTCAAAATATAAGTTTCATTATCAACAAGCTGTTAATTGAAGTGGTAAGAGAGCTCACCTTGTAAGGAAGATAACATAATATCGAATCTTGGAAAACACACTTTTTGAGAAAAGTGAAAACAGTTTTCTCTCTAAGCCTTGAGGGGGAAGCCCTTGATCAAATTTAAAAAATATAAGCTTCATTTTATGTTTGTCTAAACATGTATTTTCTAAAATGTTATACTTATCTTCCTTAATTCCCTCATTTCCTCTCCTCTTTAATTATTGTTGAACAAGCATCAATAATGGTAAATTAAGAAAGGATTGACAAATATGAAAACTATGTTTTATATTTTTTTTACAAAAAAACTACATCTTATATTATGGATTAGAGAAGTATTTGTTTTACAATTGCAGTGGACATAATTGAGTAGATTATGTTGAAACAAGATGGAGCTAGAGTGTGTTGTGACTAAATATTGTATGGCTCAATTCTATATGGTTATGTGATCTCAAGGAAGTTTTTCAAGTCTTGAGGAGATTTTCCTCCTCTCTTGGAGAGTTTGAAAGCTGCAAATGATATTGTTGAAACAGATTTGGCTATCAAGAGGCTAGCTAGTCTCCTTTGTGGAGTAAATCTTAGGATTACTACCCCTTCGCCCACTTTCTTAGGATTTAGCCATTACAATATTAAACTGCAAGGTGCCATCAGGAGCTTTTCCTGTTATTTTGATGTCTACTTATCTTATTAGCACTTTTGCTCTCCTTGGTTCTCTTGTATTTTGCCTTAGCTAATAAGCTTAGCCCCAAATTATACTTCAGAGCTGTACACGTGTCTTGACAGAAGGAAAAAATTAAGGGCCAGTAATTTTTTCTTTTTGAGTGGGCGCTTGTGAGAAGTTGACGTGTTATACTAATACAGAAGAACTAGTCATTCCATTCCAAAGAATTTCTAAAACTGGCCCAAACATTGTACCCATGCTTATGTCAAAATTATTTTCATGGCCAACGAAAATCAGTTTATTCAAAATCGTAAAATCAACAAAGAAACTATTGTCAATAAAAATACGATTAAAACATTTAATTTATCATTCATGCATTTCATCTGTGTTCATCAAATCAACCCAATGAAAGTATTAATTCATTCCAAGGCTTGTGTATATTATATACTGCACATATACCTACTTGTTGGAGCTACAAATAACAGTGTGCCACAGAAGTGCCAAAGACAAACCATACAAAGAGAAAACACAGAATATGCTCAGTTGAACAAGGAAGAATTGTCACACACCTACCGGCCTCGCCTTTTTAGGTGGCGGATAGTGTGGTCATTTACTCTAAAACCATTTCTAAAGTCCTTTTTATTTTATTATATGTTTTTTTTCCTTTGAAAATCCGTTCCCAGGTTAATTGTGTCATGTATCAGAGTATAAGTAGTAGAGCACATACTGGTTTAGACAAAACATACTGATATAATAAAGTGTAAAAGTAAAGATTTCCCCGGTGGGATTAGTATACAGTTATCCCGCATAAAGTGCCCAACAGCCAAAATAATATTTATACAGTCATCCGGGTAACCAAAATAAATATCCAAAACTAGTAGTCACCAGCAACTTAATTTTGCTCTGCCTGTCTACCTTCACCTCCCGGCACTGTCCTAAAAACACTCCTGGTATCTTTGCAAAAGCCTGGGATTCATAATTGAATCACAGAGTAACTGTTAATCTCATATAATATGTGTATGCAATGCATGTGAGTCACCATAATCAGGAAAAATGTAAAAATCATGCAACATTCAGTAAACACGCACAGTAATGTAAAAGAATACCACACAGATGCAACATTTACTGCGGAAGGACCAAGTCCTAATAAACGCAGGACTACTCAACAAAGCAAGCCCCGGATCCACAGCGCTAATTACCAAAGCGCTAATTACGCCAAAACCATGCTCAAAATCTGGAACCTCAACAAAGTAATCACATTAATTCTACCTTCCTTTATTTTTTTTGTTTCAAGACCCTCTTCATGAGCCAAAACCATGCTCAATATCGATGAGATGAAGACAAATGATCATAAGAGAGAACATGTGAAAGAGGATGATTTGGAACCTCAACAAAGTAATCACATTAATTCTACCTTCCTTTGTTTTTTTATATTGTGAATTGTGCATTTATACTTGGTTTTTTGTTGTTGTTTGGTTACGTGATCTCGAATACGGGGTTTCGGGGTGTTTAATTGCTAAGGAGGAGGATGGTGCCGTGTTTCGAGGAGGAATAAAAGCGTGAGTGAGTGTTGATCTGAGCATGAACCTCATGAGCATGTGCACAAACACCTTTGTTTTCTTGCTCGAAAACAGAGCACATATAGCTCGTTTGAGCAAAAATACTCACTCATAATGATGCTGCTCTCCGCATGGGAAAGTAGGGTTGGACATGATTGTTGTGGAGGGGGGAGAAGAAGGAGAAGCAGTAGATAAAGTTGAAGGAGCTCTCTTGCCATTCCGGTGCAGAGTAAGAAGACGACAAATGAAGGAGGGGGAGATTTAGATTGTAGTTAATTAAAGCAAGCGAGACGTGAGTGTTGGAGAGAGACAGTCCATGTGTGAGCAGAGAGACGTGCTTGCTCACTGTTAAATCATGACGGACGTTTGTTGAATAACGATGGCGTGTGACTTTTGCTCGTGTATTTTTGCTCCCAAAAAAAGCACATGGTGCTGGACGCTTCCGAAGACAAAACACATGTGTATTTTTGCTCCTTTACTCTAAGAAAAACTCTATCACGCTTCACTTTCAAAAAGTCACGTTGGGATGGTTGAAACGACAGCCCAATGAGACAAGGAAAATAGTACAGTGAAGACGTGGGCAAAGGATGATCATTGGCCCTATGCATATAATCAATAATTCATGGAATATTCACTTCTTATCATATTTGGAAATAAAAATATTTGATTACTTGAAAAATTAGCAAAAGTAGTTCTCTAATCTTCTTACTTGATAATAAATTGGCGGAAGAATTATTATAAAATTATTAAATCGTTGATAATTACTAGTTCAATTGATTAGAGCTAGTAATATAGGTTTTAACTGTAAGTCGAACCATCCAACTAGGAAAAATGGACAGGTTGAGTTTTGAAGAAGTGGGACTATTTTGATGCGGTTTTTTTTTTTCTTTTTGCTCGAACTCATATGAACCCAACCCGCGACGGGTTAGACCATCAGATTGGCAGGTTAGACCATTTTTATTTATTTTATTTTAAAATAATATGTGACCTCTTTGAGTATATTATGTTACCTAACACCATTAATATCAACTGATTATTGATTGCATTGAATGTTAATGATGACTTTGGATTTATGTTTATTTTGTAATGTGGGGACTTGTGATGAATGATTAATTTGTAATGTTTAAAACTTTGAATTTATGTTTTATTATCAATTTATGATTTTGTAATGTATTTTAAATTTTTTTTATGGTTTAGGTTTGTAAAAACAAAAATCAATATATTGTTTAAAAAAAGATTAAAAAACACAGTATAAAAAATTTAAAAATAAAAATAATATAGGTTTGGCTAACCCGCTAGCTAACCCATAAATTATGGGTTGGGTTGGTTAAATGTCGACCCACATTGATGCGGTTCTTTTTGGCCCAAACTCATATGGTCCCAACCCGTGCCGAGTCAGCCCAAACATGGTGGTCTGACTCATTACCAGCTCTACAATTGATCATCATCAAATTCATAATAGTACAATATTATTACGTAATTTTTTTATTTTAAAATATGAAAGATTCTTTTTTTATTTGTAGAGTAATTACAATAACTACTTCATGGTATTAGAAGATACAAAATGGGTACGATATTTCCCCATCTTCACTTGATAGAAACAAAATATACGTTTCATAAAAAAATAAAAAGAAAAAAGAAACAAAATCTACGTGGAGATTCTCAAGGCACACCAAAAAAAGGGAAAATTACGTGCAGGTCCCAAATAACAAAACAAATTACAAAAAAGTCCCCGAAATCACAAAATTACACGGAAGTCCCAAGGGACTTTTTTGATATTATTTGTATAACAACAAGAAATGCCTATACTTACAACAGGAAATGCCTACCATTTACAATAGAAAAAGCCATATTTACAACAGAAAATGATCATATTTACAACAACATTTAAACACTTAGATTTTGAACGTAGAGAGGTCATTTACAACAACAAAAAGCCTAGATTTATAACAAGAAGTACTGTATTTACAACAAAATTTAAAATCTGAAAATTTACAACAACAAAAAACTATATCTACAACAGAAAATGCCTATATTTACAACAACATTTAAACACCTGGATTTTAAACGTAAAGATGTCATTTAAAACACAAAAAGCCTAGATTTACAGCAGGAAGTGCTGTATTTACAACAAAATTTAAAATCTAGCCATTTACAACAAAAAATGCATGTATTTACAACAACCTTTAAAAACCTGGATTTTATTTCCATACAAATAATATCAAAAAAGTCTTTTGAGACTTCTGTGTAATTTGGTGATTTCATGGGACTTTTTTGTAATTTTTTTTTTTCCTTGGGACCTGTGCGTAATTTTCCCAAAAAAAAATAATCTACGTGGAAATTTTCCAGAGTATGATCAGGTATATTGACTTGGTCTAATCTTCTCATTTTTGGGTCTAGTCAATGATATGTCTTCCAAGTTATGATCAACTTAGACTAATTTAACGTTCGAATTTGATTTGACGCCAATTTGATAGGGGGAAATGCTATTTTAACATGAGTTTTGGGTACCCATAATGCAAAGTAATATATTTTGCGTTTGTTAAAAATAATTTTCTTCATTACTGTAGAGTAATTACTATATATACTGTAATTTTTTTCATTACAATTTATTGATACTTTAGTTCCACTTATAACAAGTGTGAAAGCAAAGTTGATTAAAACAGCCTATCATTTCCATAATTATCTCCCTCCCTCTACCATATATTCGATTATTGTTGAATTGGGAATATCATTATGGTTAATTTAAGAAAAAAATTGATAAACGTTTGAAAAGTGTCTTCCATTCAGAACTAATATCAACTTCTCAATTAAATTCTATATTAAGGACCAAAGGACTAGTACTATAAAGTCCTTTCCTTAAAACAATAATTAGATAAAGATGTGATCAAATTATTCATCTAAATTTTATCATGCACACTGTTAAGGTTCGGAATTCACAAAGCCCAAAATAAATTTCACCACCAAGCCCAGACTCTTTAGCTGAATTATACTTCATCACACATCAAAATATCCAAGTCAACCAAGCTGTGGATCCACAAGTTTAAAACACAATCATAAGACCTATAGACCACTCAAAATCATCAAGAGTAATCCAGTAATAATCAAAAGTACATAGTTACCAAGCACTCCTTGTAGTGCAATGGTATTGGGATGTGTATCCCCCTTAGGTCCTTAGTTCGATTCCCCCTCCCCTCGCCTTGTAAAAAAAAAAAAAAAAAAAAAAAAAAAAAAGTACATAGTTAATGCATCAAATCTTTAAAATAAATTAGAGTAAGTAAGTGTGTCCTGACGTGGCAATATACAATAATCCAACATACACCAAAAAGATAAAAGCACTACTCTTTGCAAAAATAGCTTAAGCTTTCGGAGTCTTCATTCATTGACAGATTCACATGAGAATTATCACCTCGGAAAATGTTAAATCAATGGGGTGAGACAAAAGTTTCAGCAACCAACAATCAATGTCATCAGGCATACAAGCAAGTGCTCATGCGTTGTCAAGTGGGACAGTCATAAATTCATAGCATTATCAAAAATGTCACATGATTACATGTAAATCAATTTACAATATCATAATCTCATTACCATATTTATTATATGGGTGCACAAAAATTCATACACAATAATTAATTATCTAACCTCCTTTATTTCCTTCCCGCCTTATTTCCTCTAATTGAACCCATGGGCTAGTAGTCATCCATGTGATTGGTAGTTGAACTCAACAAGTTCATAGATCAAGTGATATGGACAGACAAAAATCTATAGAACACAAGACCAGACCATGGATTCCCCTCTAATGTATTAGTGAGTTGTCAAGGTCCTACTAAAGACAAATGGACCAAAGGACTAACCAGTGTATACTTAAAAGCCCACCACCTTATTTCCTCCTTTTATACAAAAATTCACCCCCTCATTTCCCTCTATGAATAACCTCACGTCCAATCAACATCGACAATCCCCTATCATATCAATAATCAAGAGATATAATCACAATGTGATATCACATGCCATTATCAATTCACAAGTTGTCAACACAATTTCTTTTCCAATCTCATAAATCAAATCCACACACGCGCATGCACATATATGTGTGTGTGTGTGTGTATCTCATGCCACTAGCCATTTCTCAATAAAAATAAATCTCACAAGACAATTTCATTAACAACATAGTTTCATAGTCCATATCACAAGCCAATGGCAAATTTATAGTTCTATATAGTTAAAAATCATACAAGTAGGCACAATAAGAGGAAAGTGGTTACCTCTCGCACAAAAAAAGTATTACCACAATACTCATTACTATAAAAATCACAATATATGATAGTTATTAACTACCATACGTAACAATTTTGAACCATCATATATACTGATGCTATAAAAGTTCTGAGAAGATATAGTATGGTTCTGAACTATTATTTATTCCGGACCTATCATAATGGTTATACTTTAACACCCTTTATGTATTGAGGCTATCTAGGTGAAGCCATGATATGCCCATTGTCGTGATAATAATTAACGAGCACATGTAACCAACTGTCATAATACATGGTAATTCTTGCATAATACGTAACGTTCCAATTTAACAACCGTTATATATAGTTGACATAAATAACGGTTGTTTGGTAACAACTCTGATTTATATAAGCTAAACTTTTTATTAAAAAAATGGGGATGGGGGTTCTACTTTCGAGATCCCCTTGCATAAAAATTTACAAAACAAATCACAATATATATCTACATTTTCATTCATATACAGAACAATACAACAAAATAGAATATATTTACAGTTATTCATGTACATGTATACACTATTAAAATCAAAACATTAAAAAATTCTTTAGTATCTATAAATTTACAGTCATATATACTATGTATTATTTATGTTCTAACTGATGTTGCACAAATGCTGCCAACTCTTTAGCCACTTCTTCCATTTGTGAGTTGGTAAACATCATGTACGAGGCACTAAAATACTGTGCGAAAAGAAAACAATATATTCAAGTTAGATATTGCAATATATAGTTGACTGAGTGTATATACAAACAAATTGAGCATATAATATACCTTATTTGTATCAATACTTTCAGGACCGTGCGTGATTATATCTTTCATGTACCTTATCATGCAGTATCCACAATCACTACTCATGTTCGGTTGCTTTGAGCACTATAAAGAAATTAGAAGAAATTTTTTTTTGTTAGTTAGATGTATAAACTATATGTATGCTTCAATTTAATATTATAGTCATTGGTGAATAATATATATATATATATATATACCTTCGGATGCTGCCATTATAAGGCATATATGAAGCAACCATCGATGTGGTTGCAATTGTTGCAGCCGAGACCATTCTTCGTGAGGTACTTGTACACCGCTATGAGAAGATACAATAAAAAAATTATATATATAGAGACATACAAGTTGAACTGAATTGTAAGAGATGATCAATGGATAATTTACTGGTTAAATGTCTCCTACATGTATGGCCTCCTATCTAGATCCCCGCCTATAAAGTCATAAAACCAAATCTTTATGCAAATTAGATTTATCATTATGAGCATCTAGTGCTCCCTAAGTATAATAATAGATCACACCATCAAGATAGTTACAAAAAAAAACTAATTTAAGCAGAGTTAATAATATTCCCACCCTTGAATGTAAGGAGCAAATAAGTAAGTGTCCTTTGTATGACACCCTCCTGATGAATTCATCTCCCAAAAACCTCATATGTTGTTACTTGAGATCTTAACACCGTCACCCTAGTTATTGATTTGGTCAGAGCGAATAAACTTGATCTTGTCTTAGAGCCCATAAGGGACGAGGTAATTATGATACAAGTGCCAGAAATGTCGAAACCAACATATCAAAATATAATCAAAGTTCTAAGTAGCCAACTATTTAATCACAGTTGAAGAAGTATCTCATAAAGAAGTTGACAGAGCTTGAACTTGCCATGTCCTTGTTCAGCACCTCAGAAACAAGCTCTTGGCTTATAGCCTCCTCTTGGTCCTCTTGGTCAAAGACCTCTCTCATATTTGATATGTGTAAATAGGTCTAAAGCCAAGACTTGCCAGCGAATTCCTGGAGGAACTTCCGAGCAAATTGATCAACAAGCTTATTCTGTAAGGAAGACTTCTTCCCAGATTGATCATTGGAGGTGAGATGCTTCCTTTTCTTGGACTGAGTAGGGGTCTTGGAAGTGGGAGGGTGAGACTGATTGGGGGTCTTAGAAGTGAGGGGCTTGGATTGATGGGGGCGCTTGGACTGATTTGGGGCCTTGTACCTTCACATGCTCATGAGGGATAGACTCATTATTAAGTATGTTACCCTCTGGAAGGTTGAACATGTGGCCCATTGCAATTGTATGATGTCTAAGGCTATCGGCAAAACACTCAACATCTGCCACTACCTCAGGCAGATCATGGGGGCAAAAGTGAAACTACCTCTAGTACTTAGGCTACCATTTCCCCCTTGATGCTTTGTAGTACATTCCTTCATCTACTCTTGTGTGAGAAATCGTATTTGTTCCTGCATTTCATCACAATGTTTCTGGAGCTTTTCAAACTTTTCATCCTAGTTATTTCTTTGAGGTTGGTAACCATAATATTTTGTCTTGGTCAATACAAATCCTAAACCCCTAAGAAGACCGTGATGGTCAGGCCCCAATGTCTTCGCCAATACGTCCTCATCCACAAAGTGGAAATCCCCATGTGTTGTAACTTCCTGGGACATGGCTTGTTGTGCATTTAACAATAATGTTAACATTGATAGTTAATTGAAGACATTACTTCCATTAATCGGAGAATAATATTAATATTTAACATTTTATCGATGACCTCCTTCACCTGATCACCATAAGAGCCATCTTTATTTTGCCTTACCACTAACCAAAGTTCATGATATGGAGGTCTACTACCTTCCCCACTCTCAGCAGTCAACTTTCCAGCAATCCAAGCATACCCCTTTCGCCTTCTCTTGTAAGGACACTTATTGTTCTTTGCCCTTCTCCCATTCACTTAGCTTAATTCCTATGAAAACACACATCTTAATATGTATGATAGAAGAGAGAGTTTGTGAAAATAAATATAAATTTAGGAGATAAGGTGGATTTGAGTCTTATATTTAGAATCAAAGTAAACATCTCTATTAGATTTAATATTTGGGAGCAGTTGCAATATAATTTTCATATTTTAAATTGATATTTCTTGATGATGAAATGATTGCCTATTGGTTAATATAAGAAAACATAATCATAATTATCAATAAAAATACTTTTAGGAAAAATTAATCTTTTGCTCTTTATAGTTTTAATTCAATTATAACTAAGTCCCTACATTTTAACACGGTGCAACTCAATCCTTATAGTTTTGACTCGGTTGTAACTCAGTCCTTAAACTTAAACTCTTTACAACTAAATCCATATAGTTTTAACCACTTTATATTTAATTCCTAACTTTTATTATTTATATGAATTTATTTTCCAAAACATAGGGACTAAGTTATCAAATGGTTTAAACTATAGGGAATGAGTTGCATTAAGTCAAAGTTCAAAAATTGAGTTACAAGCGAGTCAAAATTATAGGGTCCGAGTTGCAATGAATCAAAGTACAATGACTAATTTATAACTGAATCAAAATTATAGGACAAAAGATTTTTTTTCCTTATTTTTTAAGTTATAAATAAAGTTTAATGTGCAAAAAAATCATCATTAAGTTATACCAATGTAAAAGTAACTAGAAAAAAAGGCTTTAAGTTAACACGCCTCATTTAAGCGGACAATGGACACTTTTGCCCTTTTGGTCTTAAAGGAATGGCCATGTTTAGCATTTAAAGTAAATATAAAGAACTTCTTAAAATAGGTGACCAATTTTTCACTTATCTAATTTAGTTTGGGGCTCTTAAAAACATTATTGAGAAGGACTAAAATACAACCGGTCTTAAAAATTGAATTGAAATTTCAATTACTTTCTAAATATATCTCATATAGCCGTACTTATATTTTACGCGGTAAAACATAATAAGGAAAAATTTAAATATAAAAAGTCTAAAGTTTTAAACCGAACTTATCTAAAAAGACGGTCTTAAAAGTTTTCTTTAAAACATAATAAGGACATATGATACTTTAAGTATCGAAAAAGTTCATTAATATTAAGACCGGCGTTTTAAAGGAACGGTCTTAAAGGTTAAACTTTTAAGATCGGACGTTTAATATGACCGGGATTAATGTAAATATTAAGACCGTCTCTTTTTCATCCGGTCTTAAAAATCCACGCAAGTTATACATTTCTTCGCGCGAAAGCTTTTGTTACTCTGTGGAGAACCTCATTCACGTTCGAAACCCTTCTGTTGCATTACCTCTCTTCCTCGCCCACGTACCATCGGCCCCTGTTACTCTCTCATTTGCTCGGGCATTCCTCTCTTCTGTCTCGAAAATGGACGGTGAAAACGAATCTATTCGTGTTCGGCAACGCCGAGTTCTGGTGTGGCGGGTGTGAGTGAGAACGAACCCTCTTCATCTCACAATGAGGCTCGTAATCGCCCTGCACGCCGTGGTAGAAGAGGCACACGAATGATGGATGTGACCCTAAGTCGGACTTACGGGTCAAAGCTCGAGATTCGAGTTTGATGCAAGGTTGGAACTGTCGGTCCTAATAAAAGCAAATATAATAGTTTTGTCGGGCATTTGTCTAGCACGCGGCAAGGTTAGCATCTTGACGGATGAGTGGAAAAGTGTGGACTCTAAGAATGTAAAGGATCCTATTTGGGAGACTATCGGGTTACATCTTTGTCTTGGTTGTCGAGAAGTTGAAAGACAAGACATTGTCTTATTGTGTTGATCGGTGGAGGAAGTTTAAGACCTTTCTCGCTAACACGTATATTTTCTCCGATGTTCCGCACTGCCAAACATCCTTGGGAAGTTTACACATTTATTGATGAGCGAATTTGGCGACAATTTGTTCTTTGCGGACCACTCTGAAGCTCTGGTGAGTTTATATTTAGTTTTGTTTTCCCTTTTGTTTGCTTATTAACTTTTTGTGCGGATATGTGAATGTTATTGTGTTCATCTAATCTGTTAGTTATATAATGGTTCGGTGTGTGAATAGAAGTATACATTTCTGCCTTTGTCTATGCATGCAAGTCGATATGAAAGGAAAATTACTATGCAAGTCGAAAAGGTAAATTACGATGAGAAGGTATTAATTGTGTAATGGTTTGTCTTGCAAAGGAGGAAATGAATAGTCTTAAAAGGGGAAACTTTATATACCCAATTGTTACTATCTAATGGGGAATTTGCTTGATCCCATTTGGATGCCTTAAAAAGGATCAAGTTTGTATTATTTTGTAAGCATAATTCTCTTTTGTTTCTTAACCTATCTATCTAGCTAGCACTACAAAACATAGCTCCAATTTCTTCTACAATTCTACATCTTCCTTAAATAAAATGTTGAAACTTGATGAAGTGAAGAATTTGACTCTTTGTTTGATTGACGTTCATATGAAGCGAAGTTCTCTAATTTTTGTTAGTGACATGCATGGCTGGAATTCATAATTAATAGATGTTTTCAATCTGATTCACAGAAAAGAAGGGAACAAGCACAGGAGATAGGTAGAAAGAATGATTGCCCTCATAGGGCTTCTCGCGACGGATATCAAAAGGCCGAAAAAGATTTGATGGCTGCCAAGCGGAAGAGATTGGATGATGAAGCGAGAATCCAATCCTTACGTGATACATGCTCCTCCATCTCCAATACGTCGCGAGGATTTGTGGTTGCATATTCGGCAAAAGCCAAGCGGCGCCTACACGAGTGAACAAACTCGTCTAGTTCTTTGAAAGAATTGTAAGTATCGTTATTGTTATTTTTAGTTACTAAACATGTTTCATTACTAAGCTTCTCGTTATCGTATCTTACGGGAAGATCTTAAAAAGAAAGAAGCGAGAGGGATCTTTTGTGTCGGACGGGAGGAATGATGTTCGGCCGTTGCGGCCGGAAAACCGGATCACCGGGCGTGTAAGGGGGATTGGAGGACGGGTAGGCATAAAGCAAGTCTTTGGTACATCCAAACGCCATAGACAAAGTATGGTTACCGGGAGGAGATGGACCAGGACGGCTGGCTGCTAATAAAGCTTCAATGGCGCAATGTTTCAATCCGAGATGAGCCGAGATGAAGGAGGAAGCTGAGTCGAGATGAGGCTGCTTTTGAGCAATCGTCCGAGAGACCGGTGTTCCCTTCACACACTCACAAGTTGTGTAACGCGAGCACTAGAGGAGCTGCATTGTTGGACGGTCGAGCAACCTTGTGACCTTTATGTGGAGGATCCCGATCATCATGATGGACGATTATTGGTTGCAAAAGGGATTTTTCACAACTTGGGATCAAGCTGTACACCACCAACAAATGCGATGATGAAGTCGAGTGTCGGTTGAAAAGGTGATCATTGATGCACGGCTCCTCTCCAAGCGATGGTGAAGCTTGTGAGTGATGTCAAGGGAACCTTCATCCCTTGGCCGGTGAAGCTTGTACATGTCTCTACTTGCTCTGAAGCTTCAACCCCTCCTCCTCAAGTTCCATCCCCTCGTCAAGCTCCATCCCCTCCTCAAGCTCTATCCCCTATTGCTAAGTTAGCTGCTGCCAAGGAAAAAATATCTGATCTGATGAAGAGTGGATATTTTAAGGATAAATCGTGGCTTGCCAATGAAGTAGTAGGCGTCCCTCATCCTATGCCCGTTCAAGTTGACACCGTTGATGTTGAGTCCTGCTTTGCTTCCTCGACGGGAGCTTCGATGCGGTTGTTAGAATTTTTATGAAGTAAGTATCTTCTGTCTATGAGTACATAATTTAAATGCATCGTTTAGACATACATACATATATACTAATTCCCTGATCGATATCATTATTGTAGGTTCTTCCATCATGAATTGGTTCAAAATGGCAGGATCAACGATTTTGGATTCTTGTGCCCTATCTATTCAAGTCAAACATCCATGCGGAGAGACAGACGTACATATCAAAGAGGGTGTGTGAAGTGAAAATAAATTTGTACTTTTATCCATTCTTCCACAGGTACATATCAAAAATCTTGTCGCAATTCACTTAATTCTGCTACATATATCTTGAATATAGTTTCTTGCTTTGTGAATTTTCAGCCATTTTTGCGATTGGTCCTCATGTGCATGGAGGAGCATAAAGTTATCTTCTTATGCTCCACTCACGGTGAGCCATTGCCTACGTTGGTGCAGACCATCAACGAGTAAGCATGTCATTTTGATTCTCTTGTCGAAATCTCTGCTTTGTGAATTTTCGGTGAATCATTGATAAATTTGTGATTTTGATGATAGTGCCATGAGGACCTTCCAAAGAGTAGAAAAGAAAAGGCGTGGTACTCGGGACAACCCCATATGGTACAGACCCGAGGTTGGTACAATATTTGTAGCACTGCTTGCCTTGTGAACTTGGTCATTAAGCTATATATATATATGCTCTTATATATATTTCTTGTTCTTTTTAGACCGTCGGCAACCACCGGCGTCCAACTTATGTGGCGGTACATCATGAAACACATGTATGATATTACCACGCGAGGGGATACTAAATTAGCTGCAAAGGTAAATGTATTTGATGTTACATATTATGCAAGTTAATTCAGTTTAAACTTCTTGTTACAAATGAAATATGCACGCAAGTTAATTCGATTCTTTGTCTTTGATGTTACGAGATGTTTCAATGCAAAACTCCCTTTTCTCATGATGAAGCTGGAGCACATACGCAATGTGTTTTGTGAATATCTGTATGGTCGATCTTAGAGTCACAAAAAGGACAATAATTAATGTCCTAAATTCATTTGTAAGTATATTCTGTAGCAACAATAATCGATCTTACGTAAATTTGTTTGTTTTTTTTTGAACAATTCATTTGTAAATATACATAGGCAATGTAAAATTCAATAAATAAATTTAGTTAATTTTTGAACAATTTTCTTGTGTCCATTTTGGGTTTGAATGTATTATTGGATGGTGGATATAGCTATTTAATTTAGTGTTGGAAATTTGAGACTTTTAGGACCGTTCATTAACGGCATGTCGGTCTTAAAGGTCATAAAAGTCTTCGGTGTAATAAGTATGAGACTTTTAGGACCGTATATTGCTTTAGTGTCCGCTCTAAAAGCTTAAAAGTCGCATGAACTTTTAGGTCGACGACGTATTATAAAAGGTCGGTCTTAAAAGTCACAGGAACTTTTAGGACCGTGTTTTTATAAATAATCGGTCTTAAAAGTCCTTTACTTACAAGTCTGCTTAACTTTTAGGACCGTATGTTTTTATTTGTGCGATCTTAAAAGTCAATCACCTTTAAATACATCTTTTCACACAAATTAAATGGATAGGGTTGAAGACAACCGAGGTTCTGGCGTTCTGCTCAAGCTAGGTCCTTCATTATCTTCGTTTTACCTCTCCATGTGTAGAGCAGCATTATCGGTGTCCCTTTTATTTTGTCTTTTGTCTTTTTGTCGGAAAAAGAAGGAAGATAATGAAAAGGACACTTTGTTTCTAACATGGGGAGGTAAAACCGGCGATAACGAAGGTCCAACCTTGAGAAGAATAGTCACTTTGTTTGTTCTTATCCGAATAAGGTAAAAGATCCTTTTTTTGTATGTTCTTAGCGTATTACGTGAATTTTTGTTGTTGGATTTACACGAGGACAATGTTTTGTTTGTTTCCTTTTTGTCGGAAAAAGAAAGACGAGAATGAAAAGGACAAGAGGCAATCGGATATGGAAACCAAAGTGACAAAAATGGTAGTGTTTTTAGGACCGTCGATTTACTAACTAAAGTCTTCGTTCTTTTATTTTAGGTTTTTAATTACGCCATTATCCATCCTTCATAGTTGCCTTGTTTATTGCTTTCCAGGTTCGAGATAATGGATAAAGTACTAAACTCGCACGAGAACAAAATTTAAAAATATTTTATTTACTAAATTTGCCCTATAGGGGCGCGATCACAAAAAAAAAAAAAAAAAAAATGCAACAAAAAAAAACTAATCCCTCTCGTAGTCGGAGAGGGAGGAGGGGCGGAGAGTCGTCGAGTTGTCGGAGTCGTCGGAGTCGTCTTCGGCGGGATCGTAGTTCACGTCATTGGCGTGGAGTACCATGTTCGGCTTGTTGTTCATGGTATGAGCAAGCTGAACCAATTGGCCCAAATGTCGATCGATTTGATCGGCGCGGGCCCTGATGGCTGCACCAACTTGCTTCACGGTCGGATTTGGAGGAGGCGGTGGCGGAGGGGCTGAGGTTGAAGAGGAGGAGGAGCAAACGGAGGACTGGGGGAGCAGCCATTACGGTGGGGGCGAGGTTGAAGAGGAGGAGGAGGAAACGGAGGACTGGGGGAGAAGAATGTGAAGAAAGTACGGTAACAACGGGTTTAAATAGAGAACCCATCATCTGAACAATTAGGAAACTTTAATGAGGAGACGCATTGTTCATCGGAATACGAGGAGACGCCTAGTTGGGAAGTTTATCACGGAAGCCAGAAGAGACTCTGCATCATTCATTTGAGCAGTGTGTAAGTACCGGGTAAATGATAAAAGGTCGGTCTTAAAAGTAAGACTTTTAGGACCGGACTTATTATAAAAGATCGGTCTAAACAAAAAAAAATAAATAATAGAATTTTATACCGCATACCTATAAGTACCGGGTTAATGATAAAAGGTCGGTCTTAAAAGTAATTTAGACTTTTAGGACCGGATATTTTAAAAAATGTCGGTCTTAAAATAAAATGAATTGCAAAAATATTAAATAATGGAATTTTATACCGCGTACCTATAACTCCTTATTAATTCCTCACTACCTCGTAACTCCAAACTACGTACGTGGCTATCGAGAACGACTCTCTGCCTTTATTAATTAACTCCTCATACCTCTCGCCCTTATTTGCTCAAACCATGGTTAGATTCAAGAGAACCGCTCGTAGGGGTGCTCTTAGTCGTGATGCTCGTGCCTTCCGTCGATCGTTATACGGTGCGCCTCCTCCATCGAGAGTCCGTCCTATTGTGACGAGAAGAGTCTCGGGTCGTTGGACCCATTGTTATTTCTTCGGATGATGAAGAGGTTCCGCTCCCCCTCTCCAACCTCTTGGCCCCCCGCGACTACTACTCGACCCCTCTCCTCTTTCCTCTAATGAAGCATTGTGGCTGAATCGAGTAAGGCAGAAACTTGCTTGATCTCCGCGGGAAATTAATGTTGTTCACGCCGAAATCGCCAAGGCTTTGGAGGATAATAAGCTTTAGGAGATGTTTAGTCGGATTCTTGTTTTTGATAATTTTCTGCTTGTTTTTCTTTTGTATTTTTTCTTGTGTACGTGCATATGCAAGTAATATATGTAATTAAAGAAACTCTGTTTTCCTTTAATTTTTATTCATTCGATTCTTTGCGCTCGCCAAATCCTTTTTTAGAAATCACAAAAACGAGGAATTTTAGGACCGGAGTATTATAAAACGGCGGTCTTAAAAAATTTTATATATAGAACCGTCTACTTTTTAATGAACCGGTTTAATTGTCTCAATTTAGGTCGGAGTATTATAAAACTCGGTCTTAATAAAATCCCAAATATAAAACATGTCTCGCTCGTCGCGCGGAATATTAAATTTCCCTCTACGAACTTCTCTTGTCGCGCCTAAAGTGTTACTCGGGTTTGTCGCCACTTCGTCGGTTGGTTCGCGTTGCTCTCTCGACAATCACTTTTGGTTCCTTAGCTAAACGTCTATAGACCAATTTGTAAGAGGTGTTTCGGTTATATAACTTTATGATTTTCTGCTCATCGTTTTGGGTTTTTCTGGGTTGAGCAAAATCGATCAAATGTTCTTGTGGGTTTTTGTGTTGTTAATGGATATTGTATTTTGAAGACTATAATTGCACTTTAGACCTACCCAATTGACCAATAAATGTTTTTAGGTTACTCTTACTGTCTGCAATATCAACGTTCGTGGCGGGAGAAGAAAGACTCAGCAAACGCATTTGAATTTATATGATACGGTGAGTCCACAAGACCTTCACGCGATGCATTTAATTTCCTCGTCATGCATTTATTTTGGTTCTTGGATTCACTGCGATACATTTATGACCAAAAGTGATTCTTCGTTCTGCATTTAATGAGCAAGTTTATCCGGAAAAAAAAAAAGGAAAACAAAAGACATAACCGACATTTGAGCATATATATGTATGTTAAATCTTTTAGTCTATATATATAGGAATTCTACTATGGATCACGGTTGGATAAATGCTAAACGGACGAGTGTTGAATATCGAGAATGGGGTGAGGGACTTTATAAAATTTGCTAAACAAAATGCCCATCTTTGAGGGTGGGAAGTTTTATTGCCCTTGTGTAAAATGTTTGAATGAGAGGCGACTAAGTCTGAAGTTATACACACACATTTAATTTGTGAAGGAATTTGTAAGACTTATACGGTATGGGTATGGCATGGTGAAAAAATACCAAGTGGGTCTCAACATAGGGAAGTGGCCTTTGATGATAATGACACGGATATGGATGATCACATAGAGGACATTATCCGTGATGTAGGAGAAGAGGCTTTTCATCAATCACATGCATATGGTAATATGTGCGTGATGCGAGACCCCTCTATACCGTGGGTGTAAAAAATACCAATTGTTGAATCTTTGTATTGAAATTGGTAAGCTTGAAGGCACGTCATGGATGGAGCGACAAGAGTTTTCAGAAATGCTTGAGGCTTTTAAGGACATGCTTCCGGATGATAATGTGTTGCCGCATCGATACTATGATGCTAAGAAAATACTTTGTCATTGGGGATGGAGTACAAAAAGATCCATGCATGCCGAATGATTGCGTGTTGTATAGAAAAGAGTTTGAAGAGGAGCGAGAATTGTCGAAATGTGAAACCCCAAGGTACAAGTCAAATAAGGGGCCTGCAAAAGTGTTGTGGTATCTTCCAATCATACCAAGGTTCAAGCGGTTGTTTGCGAATGAAAATGATGCAAAAAATTTGAGGTGGCATGCGAGATGAGAGGATTTCGATGGAAAGCTTCGACATCGGCCGATTCTTCTCAATGGAAGAAAATCGATCAATTATTTCCGAACTTCGGCGAAGAACCTAGGAACCTTAGGCTTGCCCTTAGCACGGATGGCATGAATCCATATGGAAGCCTTAGCAGCATACATAGTTCATGGCTGTACTACGATTATTTACAACTTATCTCCAATGTTATGCATGAAAGCGAAAGTACATCATCTTGTCTATGTTGATTTCGGGACCGAAACAACCCGGAAATGACATTGATGTTTACCTTGAGCCCTTGATCGAAGACTTGAAGGAGTTGTGGGCGAGGAAGGTGTTGATGTTTTTGACTCTTTCAAGAAGGAGGTGTTTAAAATGCGAGCCATGATATTTTGTACTATAAGCGACTTCCCGGCATATGGGAACTTGTCGGGTATAGTGTAAAAGGCCATAAAGCATGTCGGTTTGTGAAGAAGGCACACGCTACCATCAACTTCAACATGGAAGAAAGACGGTTTATCTTGGACATAGGAGATTTCTTAGACGGGGCCACCCATATCGTCGATTGAAGAAAGCCTTTTTTGGTGGCCAAGAGTATGAAGATGCTCGGTGGCATTGGTGGGGAGCAAGTTTATGAAAAGGTGAAAAATATCAATGTCGTATTCGGTAAGGCTGCAAAGAGTAGAAAAGAAACAAATATATGGAAAAAGAGATCTGTATTCTTCGATCTTCCATATTGGCGCAATCTTGATGTGAGACACGAGTATTGATGTCATGCATGTGGAGAAAAACGTATGTGATAGTATTGTCGGCACGCTTCTCAACATACAAGGTAGTTCCAAGGATGGTGTGAAGGCAAGATTGGATCGATAGCAATGGGAATACGCGAAGAGTTACATCCAAGGCCAGATGGGAAGAGAACTTATTGTCCCCGGCTTCTCATACTTTGTCTAAGGATGAAAGCGAAGTTTTTGTGAGTGTTTACATGGCACAAAAGTTCCCACGGGGTATTCTTCAAATTTGAAGAGGCTTGTATCGATGAAGGACTTGAAATTAGTAGGCCAAAAGTCTCATGATTGTCATGTCTTGATGCAACGACTACTCCCGATAGCTATTCGAGGCATCGCCGAATATGATCTTCGGGTCGTTTTGACTAGACTTTGTGTCTTCTTCAATGCGCTTTGTAGTAAAGTTTTGAGATTGAAAAGTTGGATGAATTGGAGAATGAAGGATATCTTATCTTGTGCCACCTTGAGAAGCTTTTTGTTCCTACATTTTTTGACATCATGGTTCATCTAATTGTTCATCTAGTGAGGGAGATAAAGATGTGCGGCCCTATCCATTTACGGTGGATGTACCCAATTGAAAGATCTATGAAATTCCTAAAAGTGCGTGAAGAGCATACCGGCCCGAAGCATCGATTGTTGAAATATGTTTTGAAGAAGCCATGGAATTTTGTCAAGATTATTTGGCCAAAGTAAGACATATTGGGCTTCCAAAAGCGTCGGCATCTTGATGGGGGTAGACGAGGGCTTCCGTAAAGAGTGTGGATCGATGAATTGTCACAAGTCCACTTATACATCTTGAATAACGTCGATGAAGTTCAAGCCGGCATAGCTGCACATAAAGCATTTGTAAGGAAAGAAAATCATCGAATAGTGAACAAAGGTTGATTAGGGAGCATAACGAGAACTTTTGCAAAGCTGGTTCAAACAAAAGGTCGAGGGAGAGGAATGTGTTACGATACAATCAAATGGTTAGCGAGGTGGTCACGAGGTTGATGTCATAAGTTGGAATTCGTATGTGATCAATGGTTATACATTTTACACGAAGTCCCTAGATGATACGAGCACGGTCGAACGGTGGTGTTATGTTAGAGGCTGAATCTATGCACTTCTCGGTTCGAAAGACAAGAGCCCTTTATTGGCGGTCATGCCATATTATGGGGTTATTGAAGAGATTTGGGAGGTGGACTATGTGAAAATTAGATTTCCCATTTTCAAATGCAAGTGGGTTAATGTCAATAATGGTGTTCGGATCGATCGGCTAGGATTTACATTAGTCGATGTCAATGGTAGAAGTTTTGGAGATGAACCTTTTATTATTATGGCGAGACCAGGCAAAACAAGTGTTCTATATCACTTAGATCAAGAAAATAAAATGTGGTGTAGCTAGCTCCAAGGAAAGAGGGTCATTGATATTGATGAGGAAATGAATTCAAATTATGGTATTCGAGAGTACTCCTTTTTCAAGGGGTCTAGGACATGAGCGAAGAAGATGAAGCGGATAATGAACCCGGCATAAGAAGTGATCATCAAGAAGGGATATGGGAAGATATCACTTTATAAAAGAGTCAATTCATAAGGTAATATTCATATGCAGATTTCTTTGAAGACTTTAAGGCTTTAACTATATATATTATATTCCTTCTATCTATGTTCATAGTTAATGTCTTGACTATGAATTTTGTTCTTGTTTTATTTTTGTGGCGGGATCCGATCCAAAGGGGCATGTTATATAAGAGGATGTTACGTTGTTGGGTGGGGGAATCGAGATGAAGGCATGGTGAATATTATTTTGGGCGCATGTATGTTGTACTTGTAACTTATTGTATTTGTAAGTAAGTTATCTTATTGTATGAATTAATTTAGGTGTTGTAGTCATAGTAATCATTAATTAAGAGGCCAAATAGCTCATGGTGAATAATATTTGTATTCTTTTTCCAATTCAATTTATTCAAATAATTGTTCATAGCTTGTAGCTTAAAGTATCGACTTTTATGTCTTTGGATTGGGTGGTGGATTTGTGTATATATATAATCGGGAAGAGGAAAAACGCGGGGAAAAATTCGGGAAAATTTAGGCCGGAAATAATAAGCCGGTCTTAAATGTTCACTTGTTAAGACCGGATGTAATTATATGACCGGTCTTAAAGGTCGGGGCGACTTTTGAGTTTTGATATTAAACCCGGTCTTAAAAGTTGGTCTTTTAAGACCGGTATATTTAAACGTCCGGTCTTAAATCAAAATCTTTAAGACCGGATGTATTTATCATCCACTCTTGAAAGTCGGTCTTTTAAGACCGTGTATAATTAGTCGTCTGGTCTTAGAAGCCGCTATTTTTCAGACCGTATGTGTCTTGTCGGTCTTATAATTACGATCTTTTAAGAGCGGCCTATTTTTTGGCCGGTCTTAAAAGTTGAGCTTTAGGACCGAACAAAAAATATTTCGGCTTTATTTAGTACAACTTTTTAAGACCCAAGTTTTTAAATGTCGGTCTTAAAATAGTTTCTTTAAGACGGTTGAGTCGGTCTTAAATGGTAGACTTTTAATGCATTTTGGAACAAGATCGGTCGCATGTCGGTCTTACGACCCCTCTTTTGTCGGTCTTAAAAGCCTTTTTTGCACTAGTGAGATAAAAATTCTGGAAATAAGGCTACGTTTTCTGGAAAAATTCTGGGCAGAGGATGAACACCATCAAACTGGGAATGAATCACAAATTCTGGGTGTGAAACAATATTTTTCTCAAAACTAGACATACTGAGGTTTCTGGGAAATTTTACGGATCCTCGTTTCGATATTTCTAGAATTAATTATGATTTTTCGAAGTTAGACGAAAAATCTGTCCGGAAATACTGTACCAGCGTTTTTCTACGAAATTTTGGAAATAAGTTGAAAAATAATCCCACCAAGAATAAAAAGGTCATTAGTGACTAAGATATCTACTAGAATATTATTTTTGAATTAATAAATGCGATATTACCCTTATAGAATAGTGATCATACTCCGACCGACGAACATACCGATATCACCAATGAAGGTACGGACGCGTACTGTAACACTAACTCTGATGCTTATTGTATGTTTATATGTGATAGATACTTTCATAAAGATATTGACGGGACTCTGTCTCGGGTCATGCACCGTGACTAAGTTATGAGGCTTAGATCACTACTTATACATTCAGCTTTATACACGGGTTATGGTTTTGATAATACCATTATAGTTTTCCTAGCACTGAGGACACGACCATACATTGTGGCACTGGTGAATAGTGCAGACTAGAGATAACGGACATATGCGTGGGCTGTGTACCGTTATCCGGACAAATCTGTTATGAGTTTTATGTTGATTATTGCTGTAATGTCATGAATATCTATCATACATAAGCTGTTACATAAGCATGAGGTTAGCAGTTACACGAGGTTCAATGGTAATTGAACCTCGGCCCTCACTATAGCCCCGGGGGTCCGGAGGAACCGGGACCAAGGACAAGGGTTAACAGCATGCATGAGGACACGGGCGAGAGAAGAAAGAAGCATTACGAATTATTGTATCACCGTATTATTAAATATTCGGATAATTGTACCCTTTGTAATAGCAACCAAACACACAGCGGTGAAGGTTTATCGGATACTCGCTCTTTTAAATTATTAGATGCCCTACTCGATCAAACTATTTTGAAAACACTTTAGAAAATTGGGATGTTACATTTACATTTTTAATATAACTTAATTGTTAGTTCTCTATATGTTTTGATGATAACTGACAATTGTAAACATAAATTGTAGTTTGTCTTTGGTAAGTTGAAAAACTTATTGTCAAAGGCAAACTCGAGTTTTGGTTTCAAAACTCGAATTTTAACTTAAATGAGAAAGTAGCTCAAATTTTAATAAAGTGAAAAGACTCCGGTTTGCGTAGGCAAACTCGAGTTTTGGCCTTACAAAAGAGCACTCTAAGTTTTTCACATTTAGACAAACTCGAGTTTTCATGGGAAAACTCCAACTTGCACCATACGAAACTCTCAATATTTTCTAAAGTACAGTTTTCATCGAAAACTCGAGTTTTGGGCATACGAGAGAGCCTCCAATATTTTAAGCCAAAGAAAACTCCAGTTTTGATATGAAAACTCCGGTTGCACTTAGCCAAGAATTTTCAAGTTTTCCAAAGTTTTGAGAAAACTTGAGTTTGGATTTGGAAACTCGAGTTTAGGCTTGACCGAGAGCTTTCACGTTTTACACACTTTGAAAACTCCAGTTTGCTTTTAAAACTCGAGTTTTTCACACAGGATAGATTTCCAAAGGTTTTCAACTTTAAATGAAAATTCGAGTTTTGGATTTGGAAACTTGAGTTTAGGCCAAGCCGAGAGCTTTGCTCATTTCGGTGATTTGAAAACTCAAGTTTACATTTGAAAACTCAGTTTTGAGCTTTTGGACTTAAACATGTTTTCACTATAAAAGTCCAAAACTTGAGTTTGTCATTAATCAACTTGAGTTTTGCTCTATACTTCAAAATGTGCTTTTAAACTCAAAACTCGACATTCCTCTCACGGAAGAAGGAAACTTGAGTTTGAATTTGGAAACTCGAGTTTAGCTTCTAAGCATAGTTACAAACTCGAGTTTGCGTCGGCTTGAGTTTGAAAATCAAATTACTCGAATTTGTGAAATCTTCCGTTTGATCTTAATACTTCTTATCATCACTCATTACTATTTCTAGACATGTTTAATCGGTTTTCTAATGAGTTTCATATAGTTTAGAGAATATTAAATGAAGATTTGAGCAAAAGCAAAAAAGTGATGTCGGCACATTAAATGCAAAGTTTAGAAAACTTACATCCTTTGGGACAATCATTCTACACACGTTGCAAAGGGATTAATGTTTCCTTTCACGTCGTAGCTGCTCTTCCAACAAATTAAAAGTCAAGAAGTCAAGCATAAACATCTATCTTTGGATTAAGCAAAGAGTAGAGAGAGAAGAAGACCTAAGCTCATCCTATTCCTTCCTGAATGTCTCCAACGGTTACATTAGGGATTTCAACGGTCATTTGATGCTCTCTTAGTATATATAGAGCTGCATTCAATTCTTCTCAACAACCAATCTACTAAAAACGAATTGCATTCAAGTTTACCAACTACTCTTTCAGTTTTCACTTGTAAAGTATCTTTTGATACATTGATCTTCAGTGTTTATCTTTATCTACTCTTAGAGAGAGTTCATCTATTGTAAATCATTTATTGTAAGAATTTCAAGTCTGGGGACTTGGAGATTGGGATATTGATTGCAACTTGTAAGGGGAATAAGTTCTAGTGAGAGAATTACTCTTGAGTTACGAGTGTGTAATCAATTGAGATGGTGAAATCCAAGAGTGTAAACGGGGAATTTGGACGTAGGTCAAGAGGTTGGGTGAACAGGTATAAACTCGTTTGTCTTACTTTCCTCTCCTATACTCCGCTCACCTCTGTTTTAGTGTTCGAAAACAAAGCAACTAGAAAAGAATTTCAAAATCCCCAATTCACCCACTCTTAGTGATTAAGCTCCACTTTCACTTTTCACATTAGCCCTTTAAGTAAGCATGTGTTAGTATCATAAACATGCATGAATAGATTTTGAATTGTGATTCAGTCTTGAAACATTCATAAATAAGTGCAAGTATGTATAGTTCGGAAGGAGATCTTCTCCTTATCTTGTTTCTCATTTTCTCTCATTGGCTTCATCTGGGCCCTTGATTTGAGAAAGTGAGAGAAAAGTGATCTTGTTTGTACTAGCACGAATTAATAAATCTCTAAGTATCTTATTCTTTACACGTGTCATTCCTACAACCACATTCATATTTCTCTTTTTTTCTTAAAAAAAAAAATAGACGCAAATGCCAACTGTTTAATTAATTTGCGTGTTTAACTCTCTCATGTCTTTTCACACAAACATATCGAAAGCTCTTTAGAAATGAAATTCCAAAAATTTTATACAAACAAGGCTTAATATTGTTGTTAATCCTTACACATTAATCAAATTTTGGTTTTAATCTTTATAGTCTTAAATTATTGATTTTGATTGTTATAGTTTCAGAAAGATTCGGTTTGAATTTAAATATAAGGAAAAAGCCAAAACTCATTAAAAGTATGAGGATCATTTATTAACCTTAGACAAGATTTTTATGAAACCGTGGGGACTATAATCAATTATTTGAAACTAAATAGATCAAAATCAAAATTTGATCAAATTATAAGGACTAACTATAGAATTATAACCCTATAAAGAATATTGTTTTGCTTAAAACTTAAAACAAAACACCCCTATATATGCCAAACTATGAACTCAAAATATGATTATATGGTAAGTTACCAAGCACTCATACATGCCAATCTCAATTATATGTTTAAAATCATGGTTATCTCAAAACATACTACTAACATCCTTTCAATTTCATAATTTATTTTGGCCATAAGGGTATTTGGTACCTTACAAAGAAAATCCAAACACTTGGTTGTTGGATAGTAAAAAATTTCACATCTTGAGAAATATTAATGAGTTTCTACTTTCTAATCACACACTTCAAATGTTAAGCAGAATTTATTCCCCAAAAAAAAAAAAAAAAAAAAAAGAACGAATTTTAAAGCATTCCACCAACCCAGCCTGTTTTTTCTATTGCTTTTTTCAACCCAACTGATTATATAAAGTTTTGTCTCCAAAAAGAAATTATATTTCCAAGCATTTCCCCAAAGTATATTTAAGTCATTGTCAAATTCATGATCCGAATATTTCTTCGTTGATCCATCGTCAAATTCATAATCCTAATATTAATTATATGAATCCATCAAATTCTGCATACTAGAATGCCATTATCTGATTCATGAGTGAAATGATTATTTTAATTTCCAAATCTTGATATAAATTTAAATATAAATAAAATTACAATAAACACTTGTTTGATTCTATTAACTATTTTTATGCTCTTAGAACATTTTGTCAAGTAATAGAACAAATTTCGAAAATAAAATATCAAAAAACAATCAATTTGAATCCTTATTTTAAAAAATGTGTCTAAAATGTTGAAGTGAAGGTAAAGGATAGTTTTCTTTATTAGTATAGATGTCATTAATGAATTTACAAAATTTTCTTACTCTTATAATTTTGTAAAGCCAAAACTAATAAAACATCATAAAGATGTTTTTATTTTTGATTTGTTAGAACACATTATAATTTTTTTTGAAAAAAGGACCAAAAAAAATTTTAAACATGTTTTTCTTATTTTTCAAAACAAAAAACTGTTTTGAAAACCTTAAAATTAATTAAACTTTTAAAACTAGATAAAAATTAACTACTTTGTATTTTACTATCAATGTGACGCATTTGTGATAAATTGTGATATCCAGTAGTTAATTATTTAAAATAAAAATTATAGAAAAAATGAATAAATTAAATAATTCTCATCAAAAATATTAAACAATTATAATTTTAACTTATCTTTAGTATTATGTTGCAGTCCTTCCAAAATTTTATTGTTGTATAGAAAAACCCACGTGCATTTAACTCAAAGTATTAAATTCTGTATATGCACTTAACACATTAATCTGCCGAGTTAGTTCTTTAAAATAACATAGTAAATAACCACATAAACGTAATAAAAATTATCTATACCTATACAAATATTTTTTTAAAAAAAATAGAGGAGTTTATTATAATCTGACTTTTTAAGGATAATCATAACCAACAATAATTGAAAACTGTGGACAATATATACAACCAACATATTTTTTTTGGAGATCGAGACCTTAATAATTAAACTCCTGCCTAACAACCACCCCCCAAAAAAAAAAAAAAAACCCAACCCCAACCCCCCGCCGTAAATAATCAGGAAAAACCCTAACCACCATGTTTGCATAATGCAGGACAACATTGGAGAAACTAAAGCTATGTTTAAGGTTTATGCCGGCCACTAATTATTTATATTAATTATTAATGATGATAATAAAAGATCCAACATGACTATACCGATTTTTTCTTTTTTTCGTCGTTATTCAAAGTGATTGAGGATGATGAACAAGAATATTGGACATGGTTGTGGAAATTATGAGAAATCAGATTGAATTTTTCTTATTTCGCATTTGCATGCGGCATTATGGCACTTTCCTGGAAAATTAAACCTTGTGGAAAATATGCTAATTAATTGGACTCATTCAAGAAATTCCAGTGATATATAGTGTTAGTAAGTATTAATAGTTTTCTTTGGCCAAAAAAAAAAAAAAAAAAAAAAAAAAAAAGTATTAATAGTTTTCAGTAAGGCTTGACTAATGAAGTCTATGAAAAAGGTCTACAATTTGGAATGATGTAAAATTTGAGAATAAAATTTGAATTAGGTAGAATTCACGAAAAGTATTAGATTAGTAGCAACAAACAACTAGTCTGATCCGTTTTATATGTCAATTTTAACTAATTCTAACATACCAATTTATTTCCCTTAGATCCTTATGTATACTTATAACATAAAAATGAAAATTCTTCATCAAAATGAAATTAAAAAAATAATTAGAACTCATGAATGTGTGTGTGTACATACATACATATATATATACATATATATATGGGTTTATCATTTGTCATGTCACTTGACATAAGGTTATGTCAAGTCACCCCAAAACTACGTCGTTTTGGGGTTAGAGGAATTAATGAACTCTCAAAACGACGTAGTTTTGGGGTTAGTGGAATTAATGAAAGGTGTTCTAGTATTTTTGCTTTTGTATTTATTACCCTTCATTAATTCCCCTAACCCCAAAACTACGTCGTTTTGAAAGTTCATTAATTCCTCTAACCCCAAAACGACATATTGAGGTGACTTGATATAACCTTATGTCAAGTAACATGACAAACGATAAACCCTATATATATATATATATATATATATATATGAATACCAAAGAAAAATGATTTGAAACCATTTTTCAATAAGTATATTTTAATTAAAAAAGGGAAATTTTATTAATATTAAAAAAATTTACACACTAATTCAAAAATTAGAAAGAAAAACGCCTAAATTAGATTAAAGAACGTATATAAAACCCAATTATGTTTTGAAAGAAAGTTGTAGAACATTTTTCTCTCATTCCATGATTTCTTTAATTTATTTTAAATAATAGAAAACAAATGCAATGCAGGAAAAAAAAAAAAAGAATAATAATAGTACAATGCAAATGAGATTTAACTAGAAGTTACGTACTCTCTAATTATAACTAAAAGATCACTTAGAATGATAAGGGATAATAAAAGATGATGAGAGACATTGTGAGATAAGAACATCTGCATTACGCCTTTGTCTTCACCAAAAAAAAAAGAAAAAAAAATCATATATATAATCACATTATTCATAAACATTCCACATGTGACTTCTTTCGATGAACTACAACTTACACTTTGTAAGAATTGGGCATTGAGACTCTCTTTATTCTATTATGATCATTTTGATTTTTATCTAGCTTTAATAAAGTATTAACATAGTTTACAGGAAGCCCAATTATTCATGAAAGTATGCTTTATTACTGTTGTGACAAAAAAGGGATTATGATCCAAGTTCCTGCATATAATAATAGCGTTTAGTTAACTCAGTTAACATGAATTATGTTATTGAAAAAATTTGTTGCATTCATGTAGATCGAAGCTCCAAACTACATTAAATACTCCCTCCGATACCTATTATAGGGCGTTTTGTACAAGTATTATCAATGTCATCGATCTTTAAAATGTGGTTCTTCGTATTTTTTTTATTTATCTCATTCAAAACCTCATTAATAGGCAAAGTTGGAATTTTTCATTAATTTGAAATTGATTAATTGAGTTCACTGTTATTCATTAGTTCATATGAATTAATTAAAAGTTCCCTATAACAAAGATTATAAGGAGGGAGGGGGAGGGGGAGAGAGAGAGAGAGAGAGAGAGAGAGAGAGAGAGACCATAAGGAGTATATTGAATATATCCCAATTTCAAAATTGGATGAAACGAAAGGGGAATAAAATGTTTTCTAAAAAATATCTTACATTTGGATAAATCAATTTATCTAAACAATTCAGTATCAATTTGAGGACCCCCTTAAAGAAATGTCCATATGTGCGTGTGTCAGAACAATTATTAATGAGGTCCCCCTTAATAAATTTAAAATTTAAAAAACAAAACAAAACAAAAACAAAATGTATGACACATCCATATGTAAATGATGAATCCCACTTTACATATTTGCATTTAAATTCGCTCAGGCATTAATACAAGATAAAATTTCAAAAAAACAAATGACATCCAATGGTATAAATCATGTCACAATAAGGATTTTGATTCATTTACAATCCTTAGATTTTTGTCCAAAAATTTTTTACTATCCGATATCCTCGATGGTGTTGTTGTAGTTGATGCTTCTTTTTTTTTTTTTTTTTCTATTTTCCTCTTTAAATTCTAGGGAAAATTTCTTACAAAAAACTTTTAAAATGTCAAAAGACAAAAAAGTCTTCCGAATATTCAGAATACTAAAGAGCTATTATGGCCTGGTCCTTTCGGAAAAAAAATTAAAAAAAAAAATTAGAATTGTCCCTCTAAGTTTAAAATTAAAAACGAGAGAAGAAGGTGCAATTTCACAAGTTTAGATAAGGTTTCACAATTTGTCATAAGAATTTCACAAGTTACACATCAAAATTCACAAGATCTAATAAAGGTTTCACAAGTTCAGATAAGGTTTTCACAAATTCTCCAAAGAATTTCACAAGTTGCAAATTTAAATTCACAAGATCGATAAGATTTTCACAAGTTCATATAAAGTTTTCATAAGTTCTCAAAATAATTTCACAAATTCCTTAAAGAATTTCACAAGTTGCAAATTATGATTCACGGTTATAATACCTTAATTTTCCCAATCCTCATTAACCTTGTATTTAGTAAATATTTGGCAAAATACTAAGGCCCCGTTTGGATCAAAGAAAAGGTGGGAATGGAAAGGAATGGAAATGAAAAGAATGGAATGGAAAATATTTTACCTCGATGCGTTTGGTTGGCATTGGAAAAGAAAATGGGTTGATAGGAAAATTTTTGTTTGGTTGGAAAAAAATAAGGTAGGAAAATGAGATAAAATACCATTTTACCCTTACGGATAAAATATTTTTTTATATCACACAAAATCAACCACGTACGAGACCTTACCAATTCTCGGACAAGGTATTCTCGAGAATACTGCCAATTCTCGAGAATTGGCAAGCATTGCCAATTCTAGAGAATTGGTCGCATTACCAATTCTCGAGAATTGGCAAGCCAATTCTCGAGAATTGGCTTGCCAATTAAAGCCAATTCTCGAGAATTGGCTTATTATATATATATATATATATATATATATTTTAAAAACGTTGTTCTTCTTCTTTACAAGTTAGAAGATAAGCTAGTACTCCTTTGCATTATTGCCTCTTCACCACCAGACTTTTTCTTGTCTTTTGATACATATACTCATATATTTGAAGACATGTATAGTTTAACTTGTTCGTATAAAAAAGCTTACTTTTTCACCTTTTTTTTAAAAAAAAAAAAAAAAGATCTCTTCCTTTCTCTTGCTCGTCGGCAACTCGAAGTGTGAAAGAAAAGCTTCTCAAAATTGCTCTGTGTTACCCTTTGACCCATAATTTTGTGGGAAAATGGGAGCAAACTATTTTTTGCCTTTAAATCCCCATATTCTCTCATTAATGAATTGGCCGATCCATTATTATTACATGCTTATCCAAATTTTCAACGGATATAGAGTATCGTAGGTGATTTTAGCTTTCGGAGTCCGGTGGCTCTCATCAAAGATCCAAGTCATTACTTTTTTCAGCTGAACATTAAAAAAGGTAAAAAGAAAACTCTTTCAAATTCACCAGATCAGAATTCGAACCGAAGCGATTCTAATAAAAACAAACATTAGTTGATTATGCTAGTGCTATGTGCGCTCCACTTCGTTTTGTCTCGCCAATTCTCGAGAATCCTGAAGTGATACTCGAGAATGGTCAGTCAAAATATTACCTTAGTCTCGTCAGTTCTCGAGAATCCCTTGATGATTCTCGAGAATCCCTTGCCAATTCTCGAGAATGCCGTGATGATTCTTGAGAATGCGTAGTTAAAGAGACTTCGTTTAGTTTGTCTCGCCAATTCTCGAGAATTATTTAGTGATACTCGAGAATGGTCAATTAAAATGAATTCGGGTAGTCTTTAATCTTCGTCAATTCTCGAGAATCCCTTGATGATTCTCGAGAATCCTCATTTAGAAGAACTTCTCCATGAGTTTGTCTCGACAATTCTCGAGAATTCCTTGGTGATTCTCGAGAATTCCAGATGAAAGATATTGTGCATTGGACTCCTCCTCGATAATTCTCGAGAATTCCTTACTAATTCTCGAGAATGGTGATCGTAAGTCAATTCCCGAGATACTTCAGTAAACTCATCAAATCCCGATATTTCTCGAGAACTCATTGTCAATTCTCGAGAATGTGTTTAAAAATTGCAATGAATTGAGGAAAATGATACACCATTCTCGAGTATGATAAAATCATACTTGAGAATTATCATCCTCGTTACACTCGTAATTCTAACACGTAACGAGCATCCGCACAACATATGAAGGAGGAAACACAACTTAGGTATATAACTTTGGAACTTTATATATATTAAACGTAGTTCCATACAATATATTTGTACGTCGTTTGGTGTCAATTGCACGCTTACAGTTGCCTTTGCGTTTGACAAAATTATAAATATACATGGGCACCCAAAAAGCCCAGCCATGGAACTTCCCAAAAATTCAAAATAAGATCGACGGACTTTCTCAAAAAATTCAAGTTAACCCACGGAAATCTATGTCCCTAGCAATGACCGAATCCATGCTTCCTTGAATGCGATAGGAATCTGCTCAAAGGAATTTAGCAGTTGTTGTGAAGAGACAATCTTAATATGGGCGGTGGTCAGCTCCTCCACAGTAAGACCAGGAACTTCCAACAAATGTTGAAACAGCTCAGCTTCCTTGACTTGCATCTTAGCATGATGCGAAGCTCGAGATAAACGTGCTCCCAGATTGTCAAAAACTCTCTCTATTGTGCCATCAAGGGAGGACATGGTTTCCTTCAAAACATCCACAACCGTATCATTCTTCCCCATTTTCCTCCTCTTCCTTGCGCTACCAGAGCACTCACCGCCAGCTCCATGGGCATAATTACCAACAGGTGGGACGTGGAACTCTGGGGTGGCCTCCACATGTATTGGGGACTCAGGGATCACTTCTTCTTCTTCAAAAATTTCTTCTACCATGCCTTTTGGTGATTTACAGTAGTCACCGACCGCCCTATCTTTGGACCAAACGAAACACATATCTTGGAAATGGGGTAGGCACTTGTTTCGCGTTCCGGCCCCCTCTTGTGTACCTAACAAACAAGTGAATGTGTAATTAGTAATAATGTGTTTGGCAAGTAATGTATAGGAAATGGGAAATGGTCGCCAACCTTGATGTACTCATCCCACACTTCCTTGTCGCAACAACACATTGTCTATCCGGATCCCATCCAAATCGGACGTGTTCGAGCCATACACCATATCGTATACCACTTGCCAGGCCAATTTCATCGTTTTGATGCGCGATATTATGTGAGGATTTCCTTTGATTTCTGAATTAGGTTGGCGCTCCAAAGCATCAATTCTTCCAATCGGTTGGCATACCACGACTTGAACCCATTGTCTCGCCATAAACCTCGCATTCGTCCTCGGTTGCATAAGGCACTCGACTAGTAGTTTGTCTTCGTCAGCTGTCCACATGTGAAACTTTTGTTTTTGTGAGTCTTCCATTCTACCACTACACAAATCAAAAGTAGTTAGTCCATAACAAGTAATTAAATACATGAGTAACAATTTAACCCCGCAAGCTAGCTATGATAAAGAAACAAACACATTCACAATATCTGTTTATTTTAGTGTAAACAAACAAAGGTTTTACAACGGGATGTTTATCAATTAATACACCAATGCTAATCGTCATCAGGATCTATTAGCCAAATAAGCATTGAAAATGTCAGTAGCCAGGTTATCTCTAAAATTGTTCCATGCAGCAGAAGTTTCCATCGTAGAAATTGGAGGAATTTCTTGACTTGGGTTTGGGGGTTCCAATGAGTCCAGTTGTTCATCTAATGGGTCACGCACAGTTGATCTTCGAATAAGGTTATGGAGAAGGCAACATGACACAATATATCTATTACGAATGTTTATCGGATATGATGAAGGAGTTCGAAGGATTCCCCATCTTAACTTCAGAATACCAAAGCATCTTTCAATGATATTACGCGCACATGAATGTTGCATGTTAAAACATTCAGCTGGAGTCTGGGGTTGGTGGCCTGCTCTCCACTCATTAAGGTGGTAACGCGGCCACGGTGCGGGTACAAGGAATCCATCCTTTGTTAGTGTAACCAGCATCTACTAAGTAGTACTTTCCTGCACATCAACAACAGTCCATTTCTCAAAGCCAAACTTTATAAGAGACTCAATACAAATATTGATAGAACAAAAAACACACCCATTTGGAACTTTTAAACCATGTCTCCTCCTTATCGCGTCCCTCGAGGACCCTTCCATCCGCAGATCCTTCCCATCCAGGCAACACAAATATAAATTGTCCATCCGGTGAGCATACTCCAAGAACATTAGTAGTTATATCTCCTTTTCTGTTCCGATATCGACCCTTCTGGTGGGCTGCCACTTGTACTCGTATATGGGTACCATCCAAAGCCCCCAAACACCCCTGCCATTAACAACGTATATGAAGATGAAAATAATTTTTGCAATGCGATTGACATAACAAAAGTCTAGAGTATTTACCTTAAACAATTTCCAACGATCCTCCGTGCAATCGTCTCTAATAGGATCTGGTGTCTTCAATAGCTGATCTTGTAGTTTCAAGGTGGCATTCAAAACGAGCTTGAAATATCTACTTATTGTTTCACCTGACCTTCCAAACTCAAATTGAACTACTCGGTTCTTCACATGATGGGCTAAAATATGTAAGAACATGGCAACTTGCTCATCAACTAACATATGCCTCATAGGTCGGAGCCCTCCGATTGTGTCCAGCATGTGGCACAGGGCATCAAATGTTGCACAGTTCATCCTAATCTGATTGAAGCAAGTGGTGTCGCTAGTATAAACCATTGCTCTGAGGTTCGCTCTCTTAGAGTGGAAATCTAGCCTAAATGAGCTATAAGGGATTTCTCTCATACGCCTACTTGTGGCTACGACAAACATTGTCACAACCACTTTTCTTAGTGCTAAAACTATAGCTAAACATGCGGCCAACACCTCAACTAGACATTCATGGATTTCGCTATCCATGGGCTAAGCGAAGACAAAAACCAAAAGAGGTGAAAGTAAAGAAAGAGAAGATAGACGGAGAAGAACCAACAAACCTGTTGTGCGAGATGCACAGTCGTCGTCGTTGAGATTCTACTCTCCCTCTACGTTCTCCACAGTCTCTGTTTTCCAGTGTCCCCTTTTATAGAGGTAGCTATGTTCAGGGGCAAATTGGACTTTGGTACATTTGCAGAGTGACTGGAAAATGGCATCCCACGATTTTTGGTGGGAACCCATTTTCGTTTGAACATGGGAAAATGGAGCGGCGCGGGAAAATATTTTCCTAGGAAAATTTGAACCAAACAACACGCTAACTGGAAAATTTGAATTTTCCTTTTCCCTCCCTTGATTTTATTTGATCCAAACGGGGCCTAAGGTGAATATGTGTCTCAAAGAATTATAATCTATTGATTATATTTTCATCCAAATTTCATTTTAGAATTAATTAACAAATTGTTAAATATGAAACTACATTTAGGGGATAAATACATAATATTTAGTGTAATTTATGCCACAATTACACATGTCAAGCTAGAGATTAATACCTAGTTGATTTTTACTCAACTTGTGCATTTGTTTTCAAGTTGAAAAAGGGCAATAAAATCTTCTCCTAAGGGCTGAATATTTTCAAAATATAAGGGCCAATGGAAGACAAAAATAAAGCTTGAGTAAATACCAAATGCAATTTGATAAATTAGCAAACCAATTGCTTATTGACACTTGGTGGACACCTAAGTACTTAATTTTGTCATCCAAATAACATCATAATCAGCCCCAAAAGCCCTTTATTTCAGCTGGATATAGGTGGATGAATAATAGCCAAGTTCTTAAGATATTATCCCATGAGATTAAGCCTTAATCCTCTTGTAAATGATTGAACCAATGAGAACAATGGAGCCTTAGGGAATTGAAATGTGGTGAAACATCCAAGGGCTTGAAATGGCCATGGATGTCGACCAAGGAAGGGAAGGGGAGGATTAAAAGTTGAAATTGATGACTAGGCCATGTGAGAGAGGGGTATTACACAATGATTAAAGGGTAATTAGGCATTTGTGGAGCCCACAAGGTCTTGGCATGTGCCTATAAATACTCATGGTCCCCTCTTCATTTTCTTCACAACTAAAACACATCTGATCTATTGGAGAGAGTGAGTGAGCCGTGGAGATTGGGGGAAGGGAAGAGAAAGAAAGGAAAAGCAAGAGAAAAGGTAAGTACTCTTGATTTTTGGTGGTCCTTCTCTTTATGTTTCCTTTAACCCTTAGCCTTAGTAAAGCATATTTTCATAGTGTTTATGGTGAGTAGACTGAAAGTTTGAAGAGATGAAGGAGGAGCAAGTTGATCACCATTCACAAAGATCAAGCCAAGTTGGTAAGATTCTTGCTCAACTTTGTGATATTTGGTGATTAAATCATATAGTGGTTGGATCATTGTTTTCTTTAGAGTTAGAGGCATAAAACTCTAAGGGGTTATGCTGCCCAAATTTCTAACAACATGATTCAATAGCACCAAGGCACAAAAAATGAAAGTTGATAAAAATTATAGATCTCAGTTTTCTGGAAGTTACCTTATGGATGGTATTTTATGTAGAAAATGATCTTTAAAAATCATGAAATTTTACAGGAGAAAAGTAGACATCTAAGGATTTCTTTTGATATAAAATACGTGATCTTTAGAGTTCTGCACTAGGAGTTACAAATTCTTGAAGCTAACACACGTTCCTGAAAGTTAATCTGAACAGTGGTTGTTATAAATGGATTTTGGCTAATCAAATGGTTTCTACAAATCCTGAAATTTTCAAAGATATAGTAGACAAAAAGGGCTTTCTTTTTATGTATATCAATTTTTACGTATAACATGTAATTTTTAGGGTTTTGTACAAAACAATGTGAATTTTTTAAGTTAATCCATGTTTCTAGACTTGAAATTGGAATAGTGGTTAAAGAAATCAAAATTGGGAATGACTTAGACATTTCGAGTTTCTGGGATTATTTTTCCAAAAAAAGACTTGTCAAGGGTCATTTATTCTTTGGAAGCACATCATTTTGATTTTTCTATAATTAGTTATGATTTTTCAAATTTACTTAACAATCTAGGCGAAATCTTTGGAGTTTCGTTTTTAAGGAAAAGTAAGGGTAAATATGGAATAATTAATCCACCGAGGGTAAAAAGGTCCAAAGTGGCAAAAATATCTCTTGGGATATTATTCCAAGCAATATGGCATTTATTATAATATCATATAAAAAGAAATAATGTGGTAATAATATTATAGGATATCTGAGAAGTCGAGGATCGGTACCAAAAGAAATTGTACTGCTAGCTACGCGAAGAAAGGTACCGATGTGTGCTTTAACTTTAACTTTTTTGTGTTTTGTATGCCCTATAGATAATTGTTTGATTCATGATTGATTGGAGTCATGGGTAAGACTGGGTCTTAAGCCATACATCGTGACTGACTAAAACTAGGTCTTAGGTCACATTATGTTTGTTTATGTTCAGTTAGATGTGGATTGTAGTTATAATAATGCTACATGATTGTTTTCCTAGTGCGAGGATACATGTCTAGGATACGTAGCACTGGTGAGTGCAGACACTATTAACATTATATTAGTTGTGTGCTATGTATTGTGATAACAGAATGTTGATTTAATTTCCATGTTATAAATATCTGTCATATATTGTTATTACTTGAACATAAGATTAACTGTTACTTGATATTCAATCCGATTGAATCTCAGACTTAACCCTAGCTTCAGGATCAGAAGCCAGTATAAAGAGTAAGTAGCACGCATGAAGACTCAACCAAAGTTTTAGTATTTTGAACTGTATTTATACTTATAGATGTTTAGTATCTAAATACTCGGATTATAGCCACGTATATATCAGTTACTCATCTGCTCAACCCAACTCATAGGCACTATCGCTCCACTCTGATGATATTCATAGATACTACCTGCTAATATGCATAATAAGTAGTATTGAATTAGGGGTGTTACAACAGTATCTTATAAGAGTTTCACAAGTTTTAATAAAAGTTTCACAAGTTCGAGTAAGATTTTCACAACTTCCTTAAAGAATTTCACAAGTTGCAAATCAAAAAGTAAGTTTGGATGTAAAATGACTTTAAAATATATGAATTTAATAAATAAAAAAATAGTTAATGTATTATTGAGAAAAATTGAAAATACTAAATTACTTAAATTTTAGGAAAAATTGGAGAAAAACCCCTTTAAAAATTTAATTGGTAAGAATGACCTAAATAAAAGTGTTAGTACTTCGTGAGTACAAAATTTACAGATTATTAATAGACTATATGTATAAACATTTTCAAACAGATTTTTTTCAAAAGGCAATTCAAACATCAATCACATTACACAATCTAACTTTTATCTTATCTTACATTTGTAAAAGTCAGATTGAAAAAAGGCTACTTCTGCTACCGCTAATCCAAACACACACATATATAAAGCACAGAAAAAAAAAATCAAATTAATATTATGAAATTAAACACATGATGGCTACTTCTACCACTGTTAATTCAAACACGCACATATATCATCCAATCAAACTTCCATCAACTTGCGGTTCACCTATTTGATCCAAGATGCATGAAACCCTACTATGATGAATCTCATTTCCATTTATGGAATCTAGCTACTTGAGTGGTATAGGCCTTCCCTGTTGAATAGTACTAATTAGCACAACTATATAATGCACAGAAAAAAAAATCAAATTAATATTATGAAATTAAACGCATGGTATGTTGTGATGTTGGATGATGAATAGTGTCCACAAACTTAAGCTCTTTCTATTTTTGTGAAATTGCCAAATTCTTTCGTTGAAGACGACCCATTTCAAGGCAACAATAATAATATTAATATAATAAATAAAAAAACATACACACACAAACTAATATTACAATTTACAAGCCTTAATTCTATTCCTTCTCCCATCTCACCATCATCATTATGCATCATTAACTCAAAAATTTAAAGAGTTTGACCATAGAAAGTATATCCCATATGATCGAATAATCTCAAAAATTTCATGGAATATACAACAATTCAAATTATTCATTTTCTACTTGTTTCTTATATATTCAGTCAGCAATCTTTTTTTCCTGAAATCAGACTATATAGTTAATCATATTATATTAATCACTTAATTAAATATATAATCAGAAGGATTCAGACTTATTAGAAACATCATGGAGTATCTAATTTCTAGCCAAACCTAAGACAGCTTCATGCTTCAACTGGCCTTTTTTTAAGAACATTTAAGGCCCGTTTGGTAGGAGGAAAATTTGAGGAGCGAAAACAACAATTTTCACATAGCTAGACTGAAAAAGGGCAGTCTAATGCACAAGACTTTCACTAACCGGATCTAAGGGATAATTGTACTTAGCATTATTCCCACAAATAAAGTGTTTCCATATTTAAATTATGTTTAAAAATAACTAGATCAATACTATAAGGGAACAAAATAAATGTACCAAAATGCTTCAGAAGTTAAAAAGTATTTTCTAAGATGTTATATAAATTGAAACTGGGTGTTGCAGAGCTCGATCGTTGTCAGTCAAAAGATCGGTTTTAAGTTTTTTTCCTTTTTATTTTAAAAACAAAAAACAAAAAAAGAAGGGATTTAACTCAACGTGGAAGCGTGAGTATGGTGAGTGGGTGGTGGGTGGTTTTGTTATGGCTGATTGAAGCACATTCCTTAATTAGCGGTTTAGATAGGCAAAATTTTGACTGACTGGATTATTAAGATGGGTTAAGAACTTAACATGCAAAAATACCTATAACATATTAAGTTGCATTTAACATCATATGTTTATCGGAGGGAAAATTTTATTTCCAATATTTTGATATTCGGGATGGGAGAAAAATGATATATCGTTAAATATAACACCATTGCTTTTTGTATTGGGGTCATGCTATTTTCCTATATCGTATGTAACGATGTTAAGTCATGTTTAACCATCTTGACATTTTTACTCATATTTCAAATGTTCATAATTATTTTTTCACCTCCAAATAGTATATGGTGGTGAACAAACTTAACGTAAAAATTCATAAGTATGTTTACACCATAATCCTACCAAGCGTAGAAAAGAAGTTGAAACTTGAAACTAAAGCCTTAAGATTGAGTTCACTTCTTTTTTTTTTTTTTCCAGCTCTATTTAATTAAAATAGAAAAACTCGTTTTCTCACACTTTACATAGATCGATCGAACTTGACTTAAATTTTCCATTTGCAAATACTCTAAACTTCAAAGACGAGATTGAGCCAAAATCTGCGCATTATTTGATCCACCAATGTTGCTTCTATTCAACTTGAACTTCGAACCATCCTTAATCATCTCCGACGAGGACGCTATGAATTCCTTGGCCTTCTCTCTCAATTCATACTTCTGAATCTTCCCCGTCGACGTCTTCGGCAACTCCTCCATAAACCTCACCACCTTCGGAACCATAAAAGACGGCAACTTCTTCCTACAATAAGCCACAATCTCAGCTTCCTCAACAACAACAACTTCTAGATTCTTCTTCTTCTTCAACGCTACAAAAGCACAAGGACTCTCCCCCCACCGCGGGTGAGGTATGGCCACCACGGCCGCCTCCGCAACCGCCGGATGGGTATACAGCACCGACTCAACCTCAACACTACTTATGTTCTCTCCACCCGATATAATCACATCCTTTGATCTATCCTTAATCTCCACATATCCGTCTGGGTGTATCACCCCAACATCACCAGTCCAAAACCAACCATTTTCAAAAGCTTTTGAGGAATTTTCACTGTCCTTGTAATACCCTTTCATTATACCACTTCCTCTCAGCACTATTTCCCCCATGGATTTGCCGTCTCGAGTCACACTTTTCATCGTCATCTTCTCCTTCACATCCACGTCCGCCATTGTTAATATGCTTATCCCTTGACGAGCTTTGAGGCCTGCTTGTTGCCTTTTCTCTAGCCGGTCCCAATTCTTCTGCCACTCGCATATCAATGCCGGCCCGGTCGCTTCTGTAAGCCCGTAACCGTGAGTCACAAGAAACCCGAGAGACTCTATCCGCTCGAGCAGTGCAGGCGGAGGCGGGGCCCCTCCAGTGAATATCTTAACCGGAGACTTCATTGCCACGACCGGCTTCCCCTCTAGCAAGATGCTGAACACGATGGGAGCGCAACACATGTGTGTGACGTTGTGATGGGCTATGTGTCTGTATATTTCAGGTGCAGTTACGTTGCGGAGGCAGATATTGGTACCGCCGCGCGCCGCCACGCCCCAAGTAAAAGTCCAGCCGTTGCAGTGAAACATGGGAAGCGTCCACAAGTAGACCGGTTCGCTTCCCATTTCCCACGCGAGTATTAAGCTGAGAGTACTGAGGTAAGCTCCTCTGTGACTGTAAACAACTCCTTTTGGTGCCGAAGTTGTCCCTGAAGTGTAATTCAAAGCTATTGGGTCCCACTCGTCTTGGATCTCCTCTGGGATGTAATTTGGATCACCATTATGGACCAGTTGTTCGTATTCCAGTTCTCCAAGCCTGATTCCGGTGGGAGAGTTTATGTCGTCGATGACGACTACGAACGGCAGCAATGAGTGTTGATTTGGATGATGATGAGTACTCATGAGCAGACGAAGCGCATCACGAGCCTTGGAGACGTACTCGTAGTCGACGAATAGGACTTTGGCTTCAGAGTGACGAAGAATGGTGGCTATGTTGTTAGCGTCGAGGCGTGTGTTGATGGTGTTGAGCACGGCACCGGCCATTGGCACCGCAAAATGCATCTCGTACATGGCCGGAATGTTAGGCGCCAGCACCGAAACCTGAACACACAAATCAAACCAATCTTAAAACATCTTGTAGACAAGTTGGTCAATCTGAACTAACGTAATATGACATCTCTGAAATATCACAGTGAATATTAAATTTTATATATAAATTATTTTATAAGTTAGAAATTAGTTTAGGAAAGAACTAATAGATACGATGAATAAATGGATTGAGATGTTATACCTTTGGATCAAATATATGTAACCCTTCAACTAACACTTATATTAAGGACTTAAAACGATAAGATTATAGTGTACATGTTGTGTCGTACTTACAACATCGTGTTTGGATATGTTAAGGGAGCGAAGAGAGGAAGCCAGACGACGACAGCGATCGTAGGTTTGAGGCCAAGTGAAGGAGGTGGATTCATGGACGATGGAGATTCGATTGGGGTAAGAAGAAGCAGCTCTGTACAGGAAGGTGAGAGGAGTGAGTTGGGTGAAGTTTGCTTGGCGTTTTGGAAGCTCGTCCATGGCTGCCTGGAGGCTGAGACAGAACTTTTAAACACAGAGAGAGAGAGAGAGGGATGAGTGTTGTGAGTAAGTGAAGAGATATGGCTGATGGAAGTGGCTCTACTTATTTATAGGGTTAAATGGGAACCGAGAAACTGAGAAGGAAATGGGGATGAGGAGAGGAAGGAGCCACGTAGGTGTTGGGGGTGTGGGGTCCACAGGGCAATATATTGAATGACAGGGAAGATGCTATGGAAATGAATGTGAATTTTCGTTTATGGTGATGAAGATGAGGATTGGGATGATGGTTGTTCTGGTGGCTAGGATGATGGTGGTTGTGCTTGTGGTGGCAAGGTTGGGCACAAGTTTATTTTAAGTAAATTTGTGATAATGATATAAATTTATATGGTAAAATCGAATTATAAATTCGAAAAAGTTTATTTTTATCATTAAGTAGGTATTAACAGTATATAATTAAATAATTAAAATATAAAAAATAGCAACAATTTAATTTAAATATAATTTAAATCTAAATAATTAAAATTAAATCTATTAATATTTATAATCTATTATCCTTAACAAAGAAATTTCTAAAAAATTTAAATATAAAGTCACTATATTAACAAAAATATAATTAAATTGTTCTAAAAAAAAATTAACAACAATGTACATACATGCATGCTCTTGTGAAAAGGATTTGTGTATTTATGAATGAACGAGGGATGCATGTTCGTTATCTTATTCAATTGATTAAAGAAAAGAAGTGGAGAGAACAATGTTTTGTATAGAAGATATGGGGGTCCATCATGTCTCTTTTTTTTTCTTTTTTGTGGGTCTTATTTTCCTAACTTATTCTTCGCATTTTTTGTGGGCCTTATCCTTGTTTTTCTCTGTAACCAAACATAAATATAGGATTAGAGTATATTTGAAGTATCAATTTATATACTCTATCGTAAATGAGAGTTGACATAGATGGTAAGGGATCAGGATCAGCGCAGATGGTCGTGGGTTCGATCTTCTTCGTCATTTGGGACTTTGGTAAGGCGATCTCGTAAGTCCCCGTAAGTACTCATAGAGCTCGGGGCCGTGCCCGGCCTTGAGTGGGGGGCGATGTCGAACTCTTCCGAAACTTTTTCTTATCAAAAAAAAAAAAAAATTATATACTCTATCACCCCTCGTGTTTTTGGGCTCAATTGGCAAAGGGTTGGACACTATCACTAAAGGTAGGGGGTTCGATCCTGAAGTTGGTTAAGGCACTGGGGGAGGCATCCTAACTCCTAGGTGCCTAAGTAAACGCCTGAGGGTAATAGATGGCTCGCCCTACCCAACATCGGTATCACCTAGGAGGAAGAGAGATTTCATCTTGCTCTTAAATCGTGGATGAATTCAACCCCTTTTCTAAAATTTTTATATCAATATATATATATATACTCTATCATTGTCCCCAAAAAGAATTTATGTACTCTGTCTAGTCCTTAATATAGGGCTTGATTAAGGAGTTGATGTTGATCACATATAAGTGTAAGACTTATTTCATATTATTATCTATTTTTTCCCAATGAACTCTATTGATATTTCATCAACAATAATTAAGTAGAAGAGGAATTGAGGAAATTAAAGAAGATTATTAGAGTGTTTTAATAAAATATCATGTCAATTAATCTAACTAACATCTTTAATTTACTCAAATTAGTTAATTATGACTTATATTAAATATGATATGAGTATATATATTTGGAGAAATTCTTATGAACCTGGTTTGACAAGTTATTTGTGATCCAAATAATTAAAATACGTAAACTCATGAGCTGAGTTGACACCTCCTAAATATTAGCTGGTATATTAATAAAATTAAAAGATTTCACAAGATTCATTTTTTTTTCATTAGTTGTGAAATCTTAATTAAAGGATCCATAGGAAAAAGGAAGAAGAAAAGTTGAAGGTAAGTGAGTATGAACACAGGACATATATGGTTAGTGGGAGGTTGACGGTTTGACTGTATATGTGTGTGTGTATGCGCGCATGCTGCACATTATAGTTTGTTAAAGCATTGTGCACGACGGATTGCTACATATCTCTGCGTCCGTTATGTACCAAATATTTATCAAACCCTACCAAAAATTCATGAATGTCTTCTTCATTTTCTCCACCATTCAAATATGGTTTGTCGTCAGTGTTTTCTTGTTTTTTTAGAAAAGTTTTAACAACTTATGTTTTGATTGTACCCATTACTTTTAAGATAAATTTAAAGGAGAATTTGATATTACTCCTTAAACAATTACAAAAATCACACGATTTAAAATATTAGTAGAAAGTGATAAATGTGCTAGGATATGTATTATTTTTTTAATTGTATCCTTTTTCATAAAGAAAGTGTATGAGAGAGAATGACTGAAAATTTATTGAAGAGAGATATAAGTGGCATATATTAAAGGAAAAATCCTAGAAAAATAATTAAAAAAGGCAAAAGACAAATAAATGAGGCCAATTTGTAAAATTCCATTTTATATTTGCCTAAATATGTATTTTCTAAAATATTCTGCTCATCTTCCTTAATTCTCTTAATTCTTCTCCTCCTTAGTTATTGTTACGGACCGATACTAAGGCACAATGCCACGAGGGCCCAATGGAGGGCATATCCACCATAACCGTATGCCTATGGTATAGGGAGACCCGGTGATCCGGATTAATAGCATCGTGGGCGCACCCACACTACCGTTGCATTACGTGCGCCCCAAGCCGGCATGGGGATCATGCCCGACCATGATCACCATCACGGTGGCCTCTATAAATACGAGACAAGATAACCGGGTGCACGCGGGTTCTAACTTAGACTTGTTACTTTCGGTCTCACACCGTGCACACACATCACCCCCTATATTGTGTACAAGTGATCCCAACCTCCTCCGGATATCTCCCTCTTAGATATCTCGGAGCGAGCCCTTTGATCCAACATCAAAGTACGATCAGGCCCGAGATCGACAAGAACGTTCTATACGAACATTGGCACCGACTGTGGGGATCGCTAAATTACGATTCCCGTGACTACAGATGGCTCACACCAGAAGCAACAGTCGGAGTATTCAGCCTAATCAACCACAGGCGGAGGCAAGCAAGCCGCACGATCGAAGTATATCCCACCAGGGAGGAGCTCCTAAGGGTCACATGTCAGATACGACCTCCTCTCCTCCTGATGCCAACAAAACACAAGGCGAGACGGCCACAGACGCCTCGGCTCCAAGCCCGGATGTCCGCATTCTGCAAAAAACTCAGGAGTCGATCCTCAGAAAGTTCGAGACTAAGGAGAGGCGGGACGAGCTCCAGCGCCAAGAGGATTTTAGAGTGATCCAGCAGATGATGGATGACCAGCTCGAAAGATTCCAAGATTGGGTACACCAAGGAGGCCGAGAAGAATCACGCGGAAAAAAGAAAGCGAGGTAGGATGATAGCAGTCCGTCTCATAGCTCAGAGTCGGTGTCCGCACTGAGAAACCGGGGCCGAAACCCGAAGACGAAAGTGCGCCTCGGGCGAAAAGTGGAAGACGAAAGCCGAGGTAGGGAGAGGAGATCCCGGTCTCAGACGTCGGAAGGAGAAGACAGAGAAGTCGCCGGGGATACCACGGTCTCGACAATTTCCCCGAGTATATAGGATGAAATACGTGACAGAAGCTGATGCAAGCCCATTCTCGCGAGAAGCCGCCATGGCACCTTATCCAAAGAATTTTGATCTGACCGATCTCCCGAAGTATGACGGAACACAGGATTCGTGCAGTTACCTCGAAACATTCGAGTTACTCATGTGGGTCTGCTTGATCAAAGGGGAGGTCATCTTACGCTTGTTCGCGGCGACGCTGATCGGTCCGCCCCGTGAAGTGGCTCCACTCCTTGCCGAATAATTCCGTGCGCGACCGAAGACTGGCGCGGAAGTTCGAGCTAAACCCGCAACCCGGTAAAAACAGCCGAAGTCCCAATACACCGAGCCGAATAAAGCGGAAGGAAGGAGAGACACTGCAGAAATATCTAAACCGATTCAAGGATGTGGCTCTGTAAGTGCGCTCGCTCTCAGAGGAAGTTCATGTCCATTGCCTCATAGATGGCCTAGATCCAGCGTCACGACTGGCCAAGAACATATGTAAGAACCGGGTCTACACTCTCACCGAGTTTTACACCCGGGCACAACAATATCTGGACGTCGAACAAATGGAGCTGGCCAATACCGTGGAACTCGAGAGACCGAGGAAGACATCTCCCGACCCTGATAATAAACGAAGAGAGGATTCCAGGAAATGCAACCGAGACAATCGGACTAGGGGGGAAAGACCTGAAGGAAAGGCGAAATATGACAACTACACTCCGTTGAACGTCCCTCGGGCGCGGCTACGGAAGGAGGTGGCCCGGATCGAGATGAGGAGAGTTGGAAAACCGAGGCCTCTCGGAAACCGGCCACTACGGACCGGTCAAGTACCTTGTTCATTTCATGACGGGACGGGTCACACAACAGAGCGGTGTTATGAGCTCGAGACGCAATGAGAAGTTTATAAGGGAAGGAAAGTTGCGCCAATACATAATAAAAACTCAAGGGAAGAGAAATGGCACGCGCAATCAAGGAGGCCGGAGCACGAGCCCGGTCCCGGACCCAAGGAGAGAGGAAAAAAGAAGAAGGTCCAACTCCAATGACGCCTTCCCAGAAACCGAATTTCGTTGCAATGGGATCAGCGGAGGATTCGGAGGCGGTGGAGACACAGTGAGCCAGCGCAAGAAGTACTTGAGAGAAGTCCTGACGGCAAGAGACCTCCCAAAAGTCAAGGACGAACGAACGAGGCCGGCACCACCGCCCTTAACTTTTACCATGGAAGAGTTGAATGATGTCGTACCGGGGCATCAAGACGGATTGGTAATCACCGGAACCCGGCAAATTGCCAGTCAAAAGGATATTCGTAGATGCGGGGAGCTCAGCCGACATTATTAGCTGGGATGCGTATAAAAGGATGCGTATGGATGTCGAAGATTTAAAGCCGTGTAAGACGACTCTTATAGGGTTCAACGGAGAGCACTCCCTTCCCAAGGGTTACGTAGACCTCAGGCTGACGCTAGGTACGAGGGAGGCATTCAAGTCGAACGGGTAAGGTTTATAGTGGCGACTTTCCGTCCTCTTACAATGTGATCTTGGGCGGCCGACCATTCACAAATGGGACATGATGGCATCTACTAAGCATCAGAAACTTAAGATGGTCAACAATAAGGACCAAGTGGTAGTGGTGTCAGGGGATCAGAAGGAATCCCGGCAATGCTATTTCGAAACCCTCAGAATCGGGGAAGGAGGACCCTCGTCTCCACCTCGCCTCGGAAGAAGGGTGAATTCGGCCGAAGCCGAAAGACATCAAAGGGTCCGAAGATCAGTAAACATGGTAGAGCTCGACCTCAGGGACAAGCCCGAGATCCCACGCCCGGAACCGGAAGGAGAGTTGGAGGAGTTGGTGCTCGACTCGGATCCTTCAAAAACCCACCAAGATTGGAGGGGCCCTGGATAGCGACCTCAAAGCCCGGCTGATTCAATTCCTAAGGAGCAACCAGGACGTATTCGCGTGGACCTCGTCTGAGGTACCCGGTATCAATCCTAGGTTCTGTTGCCACAGGTTAGCCGTCTAGCCGGGGTCTACCCCGGTGGCCCAAAAGAAAAGGAACATTGAAGCAGACAGACAAAAGGCCCTGGACAAGCATGTGACCGAGCTTCTGGAGGCCGGATTTATCCGAGAAATACAATACACCACTTGGCTTTCCAATGTAGTGATGGTGTTAAAGCCAAATGGCAAGTGGAGGGTATGTACGGATTACACCAATTTGAATAAAGCTTGCCCGAAGGACTCCTACCCCATGCCAAACATTGATAAATTGGTTGACAGCTCGGCCGGTTTTCAGTTACTATCGTTCATGGATGCATACTCCGGTTACAATCAGATAGCCATGCATCCTGATGACCAGGAGAGGACAGCCTTCATGACCGATAAGGCCAATTACTGATATAAGGTCATGCCTTTTAGGTTGAAGAACGCCAGAGCTACCTATCAAAGAATGATGAACAGAGTGTTCGAAGACCAGATCGGGCAAAACATAGAAGTATACATTGACGACATGATCATAAAGTCAAAGCGCCCAGACGACCACATCCGAGACCTGGAACAAACATTTGAGAAGTTAAGGAGGCACCGGATAAGGTTAAACCCGGCCAAATGCGCGTTCGGGGTCCCGGCAAGGAAATTCTTAGGATTTATGTTGACCAACCGCGGGATTGAGGCAAATCCAGATAAATGCAAGACCGTGCTGGACATGCAATCCCCGAGGATGAAGAAGGAAGTTCAGCAGTTGACTGGCCAACAAGCCGCCTTGACCAGATTCCTACCGAGGTCGGCCGAGAAAGCGCTCCCTTTCTTCAGGCTCTTAAAAAAGAAAACCCAGGAGGGTTGGAGCACGGAGTGCGAAGTAGCGTTCAACAGGATCAAGCAATGTTTGGCAACTCCTCCAGTCCTCACAAAACCCGAGCCGGGGGAGACCTTATTCCGTACTGTCGGTTGGAGAAGAGGCTGTAAGCGCCGCATTAGTAAGAGAAGCCGAGTCCGAACAAGCACCGATTTACTTTGTAAGTAAAGCCCCGCGAGCTCGGGCTGCGATATCGAAGCTCGAGAAGATGGCTTTCGCCCTATTAACAACGGCAAGAAGACTAAGGCCGTATTTTCAAGGACATCCGGTAGTGGTCCGAACTAGTCAACCGATCCGCCAAGTATTACACAAACTGGACCTCGCCGGGTGTAACATCCCATTTTCAAAAGCAAGTATATATTTTTTTCATCGAGTAGAGCATCGGAGCGATTGAGTAAGCGATATTTATATTCAAAATGCCGTAAGTCCGGCTGATTACGTAGCGGTACGTTATACCGAGTGTTTTCAAAAGTAAATAACAAAAGAAGAAAGTCTTCAGCTGAGTCCCTATGCGTGCCGCTTGCCTTTCTTCTCGATCCTCGGTCCTCCTGACCCTGACGCTATGTTAAGAGCTGAGGTTCAATGCCCATTGAACCTCAGGTAACGGTTAACCTCATGCTTATGTAACGGTTATGTATGAGGAGATATTCATGACATTACAACAATAATCAATACAAAAGCCCATAACGAGATGTATGATTAGAAATACATAACCACGTATGTAAGATAATAACGGCGTATGTAACATAACCACGTATGCTACCGCAATAGTTAGAACATAACCTCGTATGTGACATAACCACGTATGTAAGTCTAAGTCGATGAACACAACAATCATATATAATCATACAATAAGCATCAGAGCTAGTGTTACAGTACGCGAACGTACCTTCGTTGGTGAATACGGTACGTTTGTCGGTCGAAAATGCGTTAACAGATATCCTATGAGGGTAATATCGCATTTATTAATTCCCAAAAAATATCCTAATAGATATCTTAGTCACAAATGACTATTTTTCCCTTGCAACATTTATTTTTCACTTTATTCCTTCAAAATTCGTAGAACAACGCTGGTACAAATCTGGGCAGCATTTCGTCTAACTTTGAAAAATCATAATTAATTCTAGAAAAATGGAAACGAGGATCCGTAAAATTCCTTGGAATCCTTAGGATGTCTATTTTCAAGTAAAAATAATAAATTCTGCCCAGATTACACTAATCACTCCCAGGTTTTAAGTTTTGAGCCTCTGCCCAGAATTTTTCCAGAAATTCGTAGCCTAACTTTGAGGATTTTTATCTCTCTGTACAGAAATCATTTTGACATGTTCTTGACATATTTAAAAATCCCTGTATGTCTATTTTAACCATGAATTTTCTCAGAATTTTGTGACCATATTTTCAATATGAAATTCTGGCGTTTTCATCACTGCCTCCAGAAATTCGAAACCGATGAAATTTTCAGAACTTCGTTACTTTGATGATTTTCTTCCAGAAATTTTGCTATATGACCTCCCTCATCATTTTTTCGAAATAAATATAATTTTGACTATAAAAACATGTAAATAAAATTATCCTAGCATATTTAAGATCTAAGCTACTTCTATCTAAGAATTTAAGAACTAGAACTTAAAGCTAGAGCTAGAGAACTTACCAAGAACCTTGCTCCTCCTTCTTCAAGACTCCTCACTCTCACTTTCACTCTCTATATCAGATTGACTAAGCTTGCTTTGGTGTGAAATTTGTGAAGAGGTTGGTGCTCTATTTATAGGAAAAAGCTATGGCAAATCTTGTAATTCTCTAGCTTACACATCTTTCATTTTTGGCCATGGGTTTGAATCTGATTTCTCCCTCCAAATTTGAGCCAAAAAACGTGGCCTACCTCCCCTCATTCTTCCTCCTTTGATTTTTCACCAAAGCCTCTTGCCTTGGTGTCAAAATTGTCCCCATGTGTAAAGCTTTTGGCCCCAAGAGTGCTTTGGTGGCTCTTTCTCCTTCATGCACTCTCCAAGCTTGCATTGGTGGCATCTCCATCTTCATGCATTTCTCAACTTGGTGTTCTAATTTCCTAGTTACTCTAAGTATACTTGCAACTAGATGACTTTGGTGATTGGTTAGCAATTAAGCAAAATACTCTTAGGGTTTAGTCTTTAATTAGCTTAATCTTTGGTCATAATTCCTAAAATGGTGTTTTAGGTGTTATTAAATTTATTTGATTGGTTGCTAATTTAATCATGATCATTAGTAATCATCTTTATGCTAATCCTAACCCCTTATTGGTCCTTGACCTTTAATTATCCTAATACATCTTTAATTGGTGACTTTTAACATTATTTGTAAAGAATTACCTAAATATTCCATTAGTGTAATTTTAATTGCTCTTTAATTGTTGGTAATTGCCCCTTAATTGTTTCAAGTGTTTTGATAATTCTTCATGGCCTTTTATGATTTAAATATGAGTTAGGTATTAAATATAGGGTATTAGAAAATTTAGTCTCCTAATAAATTATAATAATTGGTGTTTAAGGTCCTTTAATTAATTATGAAGGTTTGGACAATTCATTTAATTTTTAGAAGATTCTTATTGGTCATTAATTGTTATTGTTGTCTCCAAATTTATTTAAGGATTTTCATAGCACTCACTTGCTCTTTTTGATCTTACATAAACCATAGCTTATTATGGTATTTATTATATTTTATGGTATTTTATGATGCCTAACAAAATTTATTAAATCATTGGTTATTCTAATCCCTAGAAAATAGAATAAACACATCTCAAAATTTGAGACCACATATTCACCTATTTTAAATAGGCTTTTTCTATCAAAATATTATTTAAGATAAAAAGAAATGTTGGGTATTACACCGGAGAATGACTAGGCCGGGCGATTGAGTTGTCCGAGTTCGATATCTCTTACGAAGCCCGACGCGTAATTAAGTCACAAGCACCGGCGGACTTCATCATGGAACTCACCCGGCAGAGGCGATCGAGGGGGATCACGGAGGTATATGGAAGGTATGCGTTGGCGGCTCATCCAACGCAAAGGGGAGCGGAGAGCGAGGTATCATAGTCGAGCCCGGAAGGCGTCGCCGTGGAGCACTCCCTCCAAGTTAAAGTTCCCGACCTCAAATAACCAAGCCGAATACGAGGCTCTCCTTGCCTGGGACTACTACAGGCCAAAGAGAATGGAGCTTAGAGGGTCAAGGTTTTCACCGATTCACAGCTCGTAGCCGCACAAATTGAAAGGACCTACCAGACCAAAGGTCCACTCTTAGCCAAGTACCTCAACAAAGCTAAGGAGATCATATCAGAATTCCAAGAAGTAATTGTCACCCATATCCCAAGAGAAGAAAACTCCAGGGCGGATATCCTGTCAAAACTAGCAAGCACGAAAGAAGCCGGCAACGGTGATACAGCAAAACTTGGCCGAGCCAAGCTTTATTATGACCATCTCGGCGGCTACAGATTGGAGGAAGCCCATTGAAGACTACCTAGAGAGGCATTATCCCAACTGATTCGACCGACGCCAAGAAGCTAATGCGGGAGGCCGCCATCTACACCATGGTCGACGACTAGCTGTATCGAAAAGGCTTACACTCTCCAATGATGAGATGCCTGGACGGAGCGGAAGCCAAATATGTGCTAGCAGAGATACACGAAGGCATCAACAGCCACCACATGGGGGGTAAGGCACTCACTAGGAAAGCGCTGTGCGTAGGGTATTACCGGTCGACCATGACGAAGGATGCCAAAGAGGCCATGAGAAGATGCGATAGTTGTCAGAAGCACGCAAAACTCATTTGGCCACCCCCAACGAATTGAAAAACATTTCGGCCCCTTGGCCTTTCTATAAATGGGGCATGGACATCCTCGGACCTTTCAAATCAGCCCCGGGACAGTTTAGGTGGCTCATCGTGGCGGTTGATTATTTCACCAAGTGGATCAAAGCCGAGCCATTAACGACAATAACCTCGGCACGCATACAGAGATTCTTCCGACACAACATCGTCTCTCATTTTGAAATACCAGCCGAAGTGATCACGACAACGGCACGCGGTTACGGACCAAAGATTCAAGACCTTGATGTCGACCTCGACATCGACAAAGATTTTGCCTCGGTCGAGCATCCTCGTCTAACGGACAGCCGAGTCGCCAACAAAATAATCGGACGGATTGAAAAAATAAATGCAAGACGCGGAATCCAACTGGGTCGAGCAGCTCCACAGCGTCTTATGGGGATACAGGACAAGTGTACAGTCTTCAACCCAAGAGACCCCTTTTCAGTTGACGTACGGATGCAAAGCCATGATCCCGGTCGAGATAGGACAACCATCATGGAGAAAGATCAAAGCCCGCCAGGAGGGAGAAGCGTCGAATGACGATGCGCTCATGACGGACTTGGAGCTGATCGACGAGGTCAGAGTAGCGGCGCACTGCCGAGAACTAGCCGCTAAGCAACTTCTAGCTGTGAAGTATAATCGGAAGGTTCGGCCCCGGTCCTTCAACCGAGGTAACCTTGTACTTCGACGAGCCGACATAGGCAACAAGAACGCCAGAGATGGCAAGCTGGCGGCAAATTGGGAAGGTCCCTACCAGGGTTAAAGAGAACTGGGCAATGGATCCTATATACTCGAAACCTTGGCTAGGAAACCCGTGAAAAGAACTTGGAACGCCGACAAATTGAAGATCTACCACGCTAGACCTCGGCCTCGGATGCGAGGGTACCGGACACACCCCGCTTGGAGATCGGTTATTGTTTGTTTTCGTATTTTATTTGAAGAATTTATCTTTCTTTCTTAAAATTTCCCGAATTATGTGTTTGCTCTTTGGAGCGTTTTTATTTTAATGAAGGATTCCTCGGTGGATTTTCGCCAACGTGCATAATTGATCGCTTAAGCATTACACCGAGGTATATAAACCTTAGGGCCACAAATACGACACATCTAGATGATTTAACACCGGGGCTAATTAGCCCAGGTCTAGAGCTCAACGAAAATGCCATTTATTGGCCTTCGTGAAATTGACATGTCAACGCTCGCCCCGATTTAAGCATTCGAGTTGTCATTCCAACCCTGATCAGGTCAAAATGTTTAAGTTGTGCATTACGGACACCTCGTTTAAACAAGTGACAATTCGCCCTTACCTTGGTTATAATCCCGGCCAACGGCTCCAGAACATGGTAGCGCGGTTAGGTTAATACCATATACGGTTAAAACTAACAACCCTGCCATCCATTCCCAGACTTCACATCTGGTAGAGTGCATAGCTCGACACCCTTTGCGCCGACAAATCTCTAACTATGTTTAGAATTCAAAAATAAAAACGAAAACAAATTCGTAAAATTTACTTTGTCATTGAAATATTTATAACCGGCACAGACGCCGGGTAAATTTGAGTTTACAAAGGCAAAAACGCCTCAATGAAAATAAAAGAAACTAAGCGACAAATAAGCGTTGTTCGAGGGCCCCGCCTCACCGGACGGATCCACCTCGGCAGATCCTGATTCGGCCTCGGGATTTAACCTTTCGTCTTCTACTTGTTCCTCACCTGCCCGTTCCCCACAGTCCTCATGTTCAATAGATATGGATTCATCTTCGGGGGAGGGAGGAGCCGGATAAAACACGCCGTCCTTCACATAAGCTCGGTAGTGATAGCTGTCAACGTTCAAGGATATCTTGGGGTTCAAGACCTGGATTTGATCCAACTTTATTTTAAAGCATTCTTTGGCTGACTCATGGAGGGTCTCGAGAGACTCCAGATTAGCTTGTCACTCGGCAGCAAGATCCTGTTTAACCGACCCAAGTTCGGCGCCCAGATCGCCTCGTTGCTGCTGGACAGTCTTCACGGCATCCAGGCTTTCATCCAGAGCCTTCTGAAGACGATGACACTCTGAGGTCTTTTTGTCCAATGCCTCTTTCATCATCAGAAGCTCCTCGATCGCCTTTCCAGATGAAGCTTTGGCAACAGCTAACTCGTCCTCCAAAGCTGTCACTCGATCAGCCCTAGCCGTGGCGGCAGCTACCTCCTCCTCCAAAACCTTCAACTGTCTGGCCAGGGCCTTCGCATTAGCCGCCTCCTCTTCCGTAGCTTTGGCTCTTGTCAAGGCCTCTTCCTCGGCAAGCCTCAAACTTTGGATCTCTACCTCGGCTGCCACATGCTTCTCCTTCAGAATAAGCAGCACTTGATGAAGACCGAGGGACTTGTAGAGAAACCTTTGAGCTTCATGAATAACTGTCTCATCCGTGGCGGCCAAAGGGACCCCATTCATAAATCGGCTGGGTGGAAGGAAAGCGACACTGAGCTCCTCGGTCACCCTTTTCTCCCACACAAGCCCTCGGGGAATCAGAGGCACGGATGAGCAACTGGCAGAGGCTCGGAGGGGAGGAGCAGCAGCTACGGGGGAAGCGGATGCAACGGCTCCCTTAGCGTTCGAAGCCATCACGGCCTGAGCCGGAGGGAATCCCGGGGGGGCAGTGGTGCCGGGCACGGTTGGAACAGGACCCTGTGAAGCCGTAGCGGCCGGTGCAGGAACGCATCCCTCGGGGGCAGTGGTCCCGGGTACGGTTGGCAAGGGTCGCGGCATATCCGGAGGGAGTACAGAATGCGTAGAGCCCGGAGTATCCGAGGCTTTGGTTTTCCTAGTCCTTGATGACCCAGACGCCGCCCTTGATCTTTCTACTTCTGAGCCCAAGGCAGCACGCTTACGAGTCGACGCGGGTACCGTCGGATTCACGAGGGACAGGTAGCGGGGAAGTTCCGACATGTCTTGAGCTACAAAAAAGATCAAAAAGAAGGGGTAAGATACGCGCCAAAAATATTATGACAGGGGAAAACCAAAAAGCAGAATAATTAGCAGGCATGGAACCATACAATCAACAGACAGCGGCGTAGACCCAACCCCATTAATAAAGAAGGCTACACTTCGGACCCCGTATTTCTCAACATACGCGGCAAACCGAGGTATGGAGGCGGCCTCTTCAGGCGTAAGGTCCTCAATCTGGATTTGGTACGAAGAAGGGTTCAGTCGTAATGGGTGTCGTTCCGATAAAGGGGAAACTCCCACTCCACGTCCTCTCCTTCGGGCCCTTTCAAAAACCAGGGCCGTCGTCTGTGTTTAGCTTCGACTTTAAAGAAAGCCGTCTTAAAATGCTTAAAGGAGTCCGAGAATGCACTCATTATTTTCCTATCCGGGTCCACACGAATGGAAACCAACCCCTTCAATCTTTCGTCTTCCTTAGATGTCCGGGAAGTAAAAGGGCCAAAATAGTGGAAAAACAACGAGGTGGTGCAAGGAATGGGGATCGGAAAGGAAGAGCACAGGCGCTCGAAGGCCACTAAGTAGGCCCATCCGTTGGGATGGAGCTGAGAGGGTGCTAGCCGCAGAGCCATCGGCGCCGACATTTGAAACTGGCTAAAAGGAAAACGAACTTTAACACGGGTCAGATAGTCTCGGTAGAAGAAGAAGAAGTTGGTGCGCCCCACCGACCGAGTAGAGCATATAGGCTCGCCCGCATCCGGAGGATCGACAAGACATCTGACCTTCCATCTCGGGAAGTTTAAGACGAGCAATGTCGGCCTTGGACATCGCGACCCGTGTCTTTAGGATATCATGGGATACCCAGAATATTGTCTACATAGCGCCTCGGGAGGACTAGAAGAGTTCGACTCCCGGTGTCGGATTGGATGTTTGTGCGGAGAAGACCGTGAAGCCATTCACCTATAAGCAAAGTAAAAAATGCTAGGATCAGCAAAAGAAAAATACCCGATCAAGTATATTGGCATGCGGGAAAACAAGCGGACCTGGGGGACGGAGATTGCCAGAAGAAGGATTGGAAGGGGCCAAATGGCGACAAGAACCTAAGATTAAGGAAGCCTAGGAATCTTCACCCTGGGCGATGAGGAAGGAGCCTTCGGCGAGACAATCCCAGCAGGGGCCGAGGTATCCCGGAGGATGGGCATCCGAACCTCGAGCCAAGGGGGAACGGTAGAAATTAAGGGGTTGAGCGGAGAGTGCGTCGTCTTCTTCACGAGCCATACTACTCGGTCTAGCAGGTTCCAACTGAACGCTTGAAGCGGCTTCGTATCGAGCACGAACAGGCGTCGGATTCAGAGCCCGAGCAGTAGCGGATCGAGACCCGGGTACACTCCACTGACCAGATCCTCCCCTTAGCACGGTTGCCAACCTTTCTTCCTCGGAAAGTTCAGAACCGAGAATCCAATAGGAGGTACGGGGTAACGGACACGCAAGGCTTCCTCTTCCTCAAGGGTTAATGGTGGATTTGAAGGGGTAAGCGATTACTACCAACCATCGCCAAAGAATAGAAACCTAGAAAGGCACAAAAGGGTATGTGAAGAAGGGGAAATAAGGGGAAGGATCGTCAAAGATATGTTGTGGCTACAAGACAGTTGAAAGGGGGTTTCGACCTTAGAAACAGAGAGAAGCTACCAAGGAAGTCTACCTTAAAATCGCCACGACGAAAAACTAACCGGTAAAATAAACGGAAACCATCAAGTTGCACCAGTCAAAAAGCAAGAGAAGGTAATATACCTGAAGTACTGGAGAAGGAGCGAGCCGCGAACGGAGATGTGAGAGCACGGGAGCAGGCGATTGCAGAAAAATGGCAGAGAGTAGAGAAAACAGAAAATGACAGTAGAAATGGTGAAATGAAGAAAATGGAGGGAAATATGATTCGTATGGGCTCGTGGTAATCAAGTGACGGGGACAAGCGTCTTTTCACCCCGATCAAGGAAATGGCGTATCGCGGTGAGAGAGAGCATTAAATGCGCACAAAGATCAATGCATGGAGTGGCGCGGCGGTTGCAGACACTCACCAATACTGAGTCGCCAGATGTCAAGGGGCAATGATGGCGAATGCAGAAAGTCCCTCTCATCAAAAAAGAATGAATTCACCCGTAACCAGCCGGTGTAGCCAAGAGCACCTGGTAAGTAACATATATCTCCGGCTCGGATATATTCATTACACGAAGCCTCGGATAACTGGCCCGAAGAGGTTACCTCGGATCCTTAAGGTTCCACCTCGGACTCTCGAAAGGTTAACACAGCTCGGCCAATGAAGCCAGCACGGGATATAGGACATCTCGGCAGCTCGGAACTCCCGACCTACCGAGCTGGGGGGCAACTGTTACGGACCGATACTAAGGCCCAATGCCACGAGGGCCCAATGGAGGGCATATCTACCATAACCGTACGCCTATGGTATAGAGAGACCCGGTGATCCGGATTAATACCATTGTGGGCGCACCCACACTACCGTTGCATTACGTGTGCCCCCCACCAAGCCAGCATGGGGATCATGCCCGACCATGATCACCATCACGGTGACCTCTATAAATACGGAGACAAGATAACCAGGTGCACAGTTCTAACTTAGACTTATTACTTTCATCCACACCGTGCACACACATCACCCCCTATATTGTGTACAGTGATCCCAACCTCCTCTGGCTATCTCCCTCTTAGATATCTGGAGCGAGCCCTTTGATCCAACATCAAAGTACCAGTCCGAGACTGGACAGTAACGTTCTATACCAGAACAGTTATTATTAAGGAAGCATCAATAATGGAAAATTAGAAAATAATTGACAGATATGAAAAATATGTATTTTTTTTAAATACAAAAACTATGTCTTACATTTAAGACCAAGATCAACTACACAAATATATCTTACATTAAAGATTTGGAGGAGTATTTGTTTTACAATTGCAGTGGACATAATCGAGGATATTATGTTGCAACAAGGGTAGAAGATGGAGTGTGTTGTGACTAAATATTGTATGGCTTAATTTATATGGGGTTCACATTAGGTGCACATTTCTTATGTGCACCAATAGAGGGATGAGCACATTTATTATTATTATTATTATTATTATTATTTATATATTTTATTTATTTAGATTTAAATTATATGCTACTTCTAAAAAAATTTGCACCAAGTCTTTCAAATTAATTAGTTTTCATAATACGGTGTTACGGGATAAATATTTCGAATACAAGACTAAACTAATTAATTTGAGATCGGATGCAAAAAAAATTTCAAAAAGAAGTAAATAATTTATATATAAAAATAAATAAAAAAGCATGTCTCATCCCTCTAATTAGAATGATTATCATGTAAGAAGCACATAAGTAGAGAAGAACCTTATATGCTTCCGTCTCCTTTGTGGAGCAAATCTTAGGATTACCACCCCTTCACCCACTTTCTTAGGATTTAACCATTACAATATTAAACGCAAGGTGCCCTCAAGACTATTGTTGTCAAAAACTAGTGTAAATATATAAAAACTTGCGTTTTTACTATAGTGATACGTGTTAAAACCTAAGTAAAACAGGTAAAAACTACGCTTAAAAACTTAAAAATGGTAAAAACTTACATTTTTACCGTTTTTACTTAAAATAAAAAATAAAAAAACAAAAACCCTATTTTCATTTCCCCAAAATCAAAAGACTGTGAATGATGTTGTTTTTGTGATGGTCAATTCAAGATTTGGCAAGAAAAAGAAAGCTTAAAACTTTCATGCATATAATTGTGATGATCTTCGATTCAATGAAGATTGGATAGTGGAAAATGAAGAAGATTGGGAAGATGTAGACAACTTAGATGTTGATGCCCATAATGAGAAAAACTTGATTGAAGTTGAAGTGAATGAACCTATGAATGGTCATGATTTAAGCATTCCAAGTTTTGCAATGAACTTATTATAAGAGCAAGAGAAAAGCACATTGAAAATATGCAAGTTGTTGTGTGTTTAATTTGAATCAACTGATATAATTTAGGAATTGTTAAATATTATTCTTTTAATGTTTTGAAATTTGGTTATAGGAGTTGTTAAACTCGCTTTTTTTTTTTTTTTTATGTTTTATATAATTATGTGACTTATATCTTTTAAAATGTTGTTCATTAAATTTTGAGTAGTGATTTATTTTTTTTTTTTTTTACATGCATATGCATATACATACATATATATGTGTGTACATATATATATATAGACACGCACACATATGTGTGTGTGATTTTGTATCTTAACTTTAAGTAGTAGAAACTTTAAGTTTCATGTCATTTCATAATTTACATCTCTACCACCCTTTTCCGTTTCTACATAAAAACTCAATTTTAATAACATTGGAGCTTTTCCTGTTATTTTGATGTCTACTTATTAGCACTATTGCTCTCCTTGGATCTCTTGTTTTTGCCTTAGCTAATAAGCTTAGGCCCACATTATATTTCAGAGCTGTACACGCGTCTTGACAGAAGGGAAAAATAAAGAGCCAGTAATTTTTTTCTTTTTGAGTAGGCGCTTGTGAGAAGTTGAAGTGTTATACAGAAGAGCTAGTCATTCCATTCCAAAAGTATTCTAAAACTAGCCCAAACATTGTACCCATGCTTATGTCAAAATTATTTTCATGACCAACGAAAATCAGTTTATTCAAAATCGTAAAATCAACAGAGAAATTATTGTCAATAATAATACAGTTAAAACATTTAATTTATCATTCATGCATTTCATCTGTGTTCATCAAATCAACCCACTGAAAGTATTCATTCATTCCAAGGCGTGTGTATATTATATACTGCACATATACCTACTTGTTGGAGCTACAAGTAACAGTGTGCCACGGAAGTGCCAAAGACAAACCATAGAAAGAGAAAACACAGAATATGCCAAGTTGAAGAAGGAAGAAAAATTACAACACCAATTGCTTATGAACAACAAGATGCAGCAGCTCTGGATCCCTCTGCAGGTCTGTCCACAAGAACCATCCCTGCTGGGTTCGGAGCCGGCTGAGCCCTCGGTAATCTCTTCGCTGTTTACATAACCAAATTGTTTGTTAGTCAAGCAGCAAATTTTATGGGTACAGCACAAGCAATAAACAACTTGCATTAGAAATATTCACATGCTTAAAAAGAAGAATTTCAAAAGAACACATTTAGCTATCAACACAAGAAATTCATAGCTAAATGTTAATCTAAATTCCAGTCACTTGCAAATATAATCGCAAAAACTTGCCCTGCAGGAGAATACGGGGGGATAGAAGGCCGTTGTCTAAAAATAGTTTCACCTTTTTGAATTGAGGTTCTGTCTACATCGGAATGGTACTAAAGCCATTCCATTAGAGTAAGATACTGATTTAAATAGGATAGTTCATCATCCACATTAAGCAGCCTAAAGTGTATTCATCTTAGAAAATGGGTCGCACCTATTTCACAAAACATATCGTTTACATTGCTTGCAGTTTTAGCAGATGTTTCCATGAAAAAGAGATTATTTTCTTCAGCATATGCTCGTGCCTCCTGCAATGCCAATGAGATGAAACTTGTAAGTTGGTACTTTCAAGAAATTACATTTAGCATACATAATTTTAAAATATATTTTACAAAAACCCAGGCAACTTATCATTGGCAAAAAAAAAAAAAAAAAAAAAAAAAACAACCAATCTTGGATGAACAAACCAAACCATAAATAGCAGTACATAATATTACAAATTAAAGCACCTTTGACAGTACAAATTAATGAAGAAGACACAACAACCCAACAAGTGTAAATCAGACTCAAAATGTATAAACCTTTAATGACAAACAAATTATCGAATTGCAAAAGGGGGGGTAAAAGGAGTTTCTTCCAGAGGAGCTAGAAACTAAGCTGAAATGCAGGAAAAAAATCCCCATTAATAATGAAGAGTCATTCAAAATGCTTCACCAAATTTTATTCATTGGGAAACCAATTCGAAAAATTAAAGCTAATTTCTTAGTCGACAGTTATAGACTATTAATTATCCTAGATCAGATCCAGAATCTGCAGACAACAAAACTAAATTTATAGTCCAAACTACCAAAAGTTTGATTAAAAGGAATAGGGTTAGGGTTTATTTAGTTGTGTGCACTATATTGTAAGACTAAATATAACTCCAGCAAGCTGGCCATCAACGGAATTGTCATTTTTATCTGTGATTAACCAAATAACTGGGGAAGGATTGTCTGTTATGGCATGCAAACATGTAGGATACTGGCCCTCCAATTTTATTACTGGGTTAATTATGAACCCCCATTTTAAAAAAGAAATGAAAAGTAGAATAAAGAATGTTTCACCAGACAGGCATCTAGTTACTTGTCTATCTGGAGAAAGTTAGAAGGCTTTCATTAGTTTATTTTATGTTTCTTTCAAAAAAAAAAAAAAAAAAAAAAAAAAAAAAAAAAAAAAGGATGGCCAAGATTAAAACAAAAAAGAACGAAAAAAAGATGGAGGGTCAGGACTGCTCATCAGACAATCCAGATTCCCAGCAATGGTTCCTCATACTTCAAGTAGTGGTCTTGGTGGATATTCAGAGGTGACGTTTAGAGAAGTATAAACCAATGAAGCACAACAGTCAAACACTCATATCAGACACAATGTAACAGTTTAAATTATGTGTAGAGTGTAGAGACTTCAGATTTTGCCATGCCATCTTATCCTTTTGAGCGTGATGTTTTGTGTCAATGCAAGCATCGATGCTTCCTAGTTTAATAAAGTTAGCAGCCATTGCCCAAAAGAAGTCCATAAAATTTCATTATTCAACAACTCAATTGCAAAAAAGATCAAAGCGACACCATCAGTAGTTATACTTGAGTGTACAGAAAAAAAAAACAAAATAATTAACAATAACAACATGATGTAAAATTCCTCTATCATTTGAAAAATACTTCAAATATAAATCTTAAAGAGTAAAAAAATATTGTTTTACCAAAGTTGCAACGAAATTACCAAGTCAGTTCAAGAATTTTAGTTATTAATAGTTTACATGCTATAATAAGAAAATTAGAAGATGTAACAAAGTAACGATACTTACTTCAGCTGTCACTTTCCTCTTATCTTCCAAGTCAGCTTTGTTACCAGCAAGTGCCACAACCATGTTAGGATTCCCTGTAGAACACACCAAAATAAGTGTATGATTTGCAAATCTAGCTATCTAACTCAGAATCCTGCACTTTCCCTCTGGAAGAAAATTATAATATAACAATTTTTTCTAGTAATATATCAAAGTAAGAAAAACTTAAATTTGATAGGATAAAACTGTCAACCTATAATTAGCTCCCTCTCCTTCCCTCTTGAACCAAACAAAGGTTCATTGAAATCCATCCCCTCCACAATCAATCCAATAAGGGATTCCCCTCCCCTCCCCTTTGTTGAACCAAAGACACCCAAAGAGTTTTATGTTGACAAATAAAGCTAACAGTCAAGTTTAGTGAAACAAAATAATCAACTCCCGAGAAAAAAGATATTAGAGGATGTGGGTCGTAAACAAGATTGCTCTATCCATAAGCAAAGACAGTTAGAATTTAGATGCTAGTTTGTGGGATATTAAATATCAATATTCTGATTTTCATTTTGCAATCTAAAAACTTTATATGTCCACACTCTATTATTATCCTACATCATATCCAGCAAACAAAGAACATAAAGAAAGGAAACATCAACAGCGATCAGCAAATACCTTGCTTTTGAAGTTCTAAGACCCATTTCTTGGCTCGTGCAAATGAATCCTGTAATTAAGAGGTAGGACTAGCCTTAGTAAAGGCAGCATAAAAAGGTCATGATTCACTGTACTACCTAAACACATAAGCAAAGCCATGCAAGCAGATTGAGTCTCCTCAACCATTGTGGAAATATCATAATAATTCATGTCACTTTGTTTTCAACAATTTACAAAGAAAAAATGACTTTCAAGGTTTCATCTAACAAATTCAAAATCTGCAAATATATACTTTGCCAATTTTTGTCTAGAAGGTTTTGTCCATCAAATCTTAGTTCAAGGATTGGGCCTCCCCACCTCTCTATATTCATCCATTAGAGGGTCTGAAGTTTGCTACTCTTCATTCTTTGATTAATATGCAACTCGGTATATAACAATTTAGCAACTTTGCCTAGAATGTAGTATTTTTCAAGACTCAACCAACAAAAACATAAGTTAAATGATTGGAGACAGAATTCAACTTAAGTCCAGAAATCCATCTCATGTATACAACAATAGAAGAAAAGGAAAAATTGAAGTACTCAATCATCCAAATCACGCAAAAGAAGAAGAAGAAGAAGAAGAAGAAAATTACAATTATGACTTCATTACTTATTAAGCAACAACCTTGTTAAATCCCTATACTTGTCTCATCATTTACAGTTTCCAATATGAAATCATACAAACAAGAAATGGATTTTAACATTGAAGCACATGCAAGAAGACAATTAATCGATGAATAACAATATTTCCCTTTCAATACATATTACTAAGCATCCAAAGGAGAAGATATCATACTTCATTTGTAATGTCATAGACGATGATAGCAGCAGCAGCCCCTCTGTAGTACATGGGAGCCAAACTATGGTACCTCTCCTGTCCAGCGGTATCCCAAATCTCAAATTTGACGGTTGCATCATTTACTGCCAACGTTTGAGAAAAAATGCAGCTCCTATTGTAGATTCCTGTGAGTGCAATAGATCAAATACATTCAGCAAAAGAATCTTCAGGTATGATTTTATTTGCATCAGGCTTTGGTACAATATATCAGGCCTGAGAGCCAAAAAAGCCAAAACCATTAATATGCATACTACACACTAATGAGAAGACAAATTTTCCCTCCCACTCCCGCTGTCCCCTTCCTCTCTATTGGGTTAACAAAATATCAATTTGAGGTCAAAAATCACTACAATCAACGCTCACTGTCTTCCTTTCACGTTCAAAAGGAAAACAGCTGGCATACTAGGTTGTAAATTTAATAACCAGCTGAAACTTCTCTCATCGAACCTATTATAGGTTTCAAATTCATTTCTTTCAAAAACGATAAGATTCCATTCGGTAAATGTAATTAGAAAATCCAGTTTTCCAAAATGTTTTTTAGGTCAACGCGGCATGAATCAGCTAAGTACAAGACGTGACAATATTTCGCCATGGTAGAGTAATTCAAGAAACCATCATATGTAACAAATCCTGGGAAATTTTTTAGCAAACAAACAAGGAAATTCCTCCAAGATAGACGCAAGAAGTACCCAAATTAACTAAGAAATCAAAAAGGAGGTAAACAAACCTGGAATTCAAGAAATTGACCCTTGACAAAACGCAAAACGATGCTTGATTTTCCGGCACCCATGTCCCCAAGGAGAACCTGGTTTTAGACAACCCAAAAATTCAGTATTATAAAGTAAAATCATCATCGAAAATGGAATTCAGCAGCAAAAAGAGGGAAAATAAAAGGCATCAAAACAAGACTCGCTCACCAATTTGGCGTTGATGTTGTTGTGCCCGATCGTCGCCATGGAACGAAATCAGATGGATCGGAGGAAATGAAGAGAACGAAGAGGAAAACCAACAAATAGGAGAGAAAATTCCAGAAGATGAGTAGGCCTGATGATGAATCCTGTACAAATTAGTAGTAAAAAGTCTGTACAACTTGTAAATTTCGATGGAAGACAACGAACGAAGAAGCCAAATAAGCCAGAAGACCTTCTCGCTCACGGTACGATGTTTGCTAGTTGCTTGCGCGTAAACGCTTGCTCTCTATTGAAAATATATACACGCACGCCCACACACGTTCTGTAGCCAACGCACAGCGGCACAGAAATCAAATGAGATGTGTAATATTATTATCAACTATGAATTAATTAATTATTAATTAAAAAATAACGCAAACAAAACATTTAATTGGTTATTTAATATATTAAATTAATAATTTTTGAAAATATAAGTAAATATAATTTTAATAATTTAATATTAATATTAATATTTTTTTGGCGCAATATTTAAATATTAATACAAATTATTAATTATTAATCATTTATATAAAATGTATTTAATTTTGTGTTCATATGAAAATAATTTTAATGGTCCGAAAGAGCTGAGAATCAGGATTTAAAATATTAATTTATTAAAATACTAACATATAAGCATGTTTAGTTAAATTTAATTGCACAATCATCGTTTAAAATTGTTGAGTAAGTATTTTAGTTAAGTGACTAACGGTGTTAGATTAAGAGACCAAACGTCCACTTTACAAACTTAAGGGACTAAAATGATATCAGAGGCAAACATAAAGGACCAAATGTATACTTTAGCCTATAAATGTTTATCTGTTCAATCCTTTCGGTGGAGTAGTTAAAAACAAAAACAAAAAACGACAACAACAACACCAATACCACCACCAAAAAAGCAGTAAATAAAAATTGCTCAATTATTTTATTAAAAAAAAGTAGAATTAATATGTATCTAGCATTAATGACTTACAAACATTATTTACTTTATAGAATATATAGGTGTATTATTAAATGATTATTGTATTCAATGATTATTGAGAAAGTATCACTAGGGGTATTTTAAAAAGAAATTGGCAAAAATTAGAATGTTGTCCTATCATTAGGACCAAAACTAACTCTCAAATATTGGCCTATAATTATGACCACAGGGAGTACATGATTACTATGAACCCAATGAGTACAATGCACAAATTGAAAAAATTATCACAAACCCAACGTATACATTATATATATATGTATGTATAGACAAGATAATTTTGTCTCTTGTTATATTATTCACATATATTATCATAATCAATATAATCCAACTAATCGTTTTTATACATATGCACTATCTTTTCTTAATAAAGAATCAAACAAATTCATGTAATTATCATTACAATATTACATTAAATTATCTCCAATTTTGTGAACCAAATTAGCACTGAAATTATTCAAACAGTATACTATTGGATGAAATTACATTTAGGGACTGGGAAAAAACTTTTGAGAATCAAAACTACTTTCCAGTCTTAAAGAAGTGAAGTTTGAATTGAAAGGACAAAAATATTCTGGACTATTTGGTCAAAGGGAAAAAAAATAACATTGGAATTTAAAAAGAACTTTAATTTTGTTATTGTTAACTTTAACGTTTTTATAGCATTATATATCTCAATTATAGAAGTACATGTATAAATAGTTGTGGGCATATTGATACCTCTTACTATATACTACATAATTTTTCTTTTCTCCTTATTTTATTCTTAAATGTTATTATAAATTCTCATTCAAATAGGAATCTTATATTAGATATCTAGTCTAATAAAAAAAAATGAATATCGAGTCCTGAATAAATCTTATAACTCCCCATATATGTGGTCAATATCCCACTAGCGGTAACCTCCCTTGAATTGTCCTCCTTTATATAAAAATATAAATATTTTACTCAAAATGAATATATCAAAAATAAATTTCAGCAATTAAAATATATTCAAATGAAATATAATTCCATGGTATAACATAACACAGATTACAATATTTGATTCAAAATAAATATATCAAACGTGACCCTAAAAAAAGTTAAAAAATATTTGAACAAATGTTTTAAAAATAACGTCTATTTTCACCAATAATTGTTACAAGCTTGGTTAAACATGTAATTTCTTCTTTTTTTTAAGGAGCTCTTGAGTAAATAAATTATTTTATAGCTTGGAATAGGAATAACTTCGTGTCGGGGTTTTAGTGTTGCATTCTTGGCTTGACCAACTTTTTGGTTTACTTGTTGGTTGTGTTTTTTTTTTCTTTTTTTGTAAAAAAAAAAAAAAGTGTTTGTTGGTGGCTTGACTTTGAAAGGCAGGTGTGAGTTTGCTTTCAGAATGGGTTGGGGCAAAGTCTACCACCGAAAATTGATCATTCATTGATGATTCCTCTTTACCAAGCAAATATGGGCCCACCCGTTCATTACAAAGTGTAAAAGAAAAATGGAAAGTCTTCATATAGGCTTTTTTTTTTTTTTTTTTTGCCAGAATAATTATAGTAAGCAGGTCGATTTTAAATATATATCTATATATATATATATATATGTGTTCATTATTGATAATGAAATCAATAACTTAAATCATATTCTTTTGTGATATCTTTTTTTTTTTTTTTTTTAAGGGAAGAAAGCTCACAAAATATATATATATATATATATATATATCGTATAGTTTCTTATTGTATTGATATTGTTGTGGACGCCGGAATGGGGAAATGCGTCAAGCCCGTTAGAAGACCAACTATCCACGATTACCCCCACTACCATAGTAGTGCGGGGAGTGGGGACACGTAACGTGACCTAATGGGAGCAGACATCGAGAGAGTCGGACAACCCTCACTATAAATAGGGGTATACCCGGTGAACGCATACGCATTCATTCTCCTACTCTTTTAGATACGGTCCCATGTGCAGCACACCACACCTTTCTTTGTGTACGGTGATCATCTTGTCCATTGTTATCGCTCCGTAGATAGCATTGGATAAGCCCTACCAGATCCTATATTGAACATTAATCAGCCTCAAGGGCTTAGACATTTGTGTTCCACATCGGAACAGATATTTTCTAAGCTTTCTTTTAATACATACTTTTCTGAATTTTATCACAACTGTACGGATTATATCAATTGAAATACTTGCCATAAAAATGTGAAAAAGATACCTTAACAAAAAAATATATGTATTTAAATAAATATAAAGCATAAATTTCATAAAAACAAATCCTATTTATAAGAAATTAATTCACATACTTGAAAAAATAAAGCCATGGCTGATGCATAAATTCTAGTTCTAATATTTCAAAGATTGAATATTTCTTTGCCCCAACATTGGATCTAAAAAGATGTTTCCAAATTCCAATCCCCCCACAAACTCATTAAATAGACAAATACTTCCTCTAGACTTTAATATAAGATAGATTTATTTAAAATACTCTAGTCATTTTTTTAATCATTAAAAAAAAAAGGTTAAAGTATACTTTTGATCCTTTAAGTTTTACATAAGGTATACTTTTGGTCCTTAACTTTATAAAGTATAATTTTGGTTCTAAAATTCTAACATCGTTAATATTCTTAACGGAAAAGGTCGACGCAAACAAACTTAAATAATGATTAATAACATTTAATAACACAAATTTTATATATTTTTCAGTTTACCCATATTTTAAATTTATGTTTATTAGCATTTAATTATAGGGAAAAGTATTTCTCCTGTCACTAGAGATAGAGTTATCTCCAGGTGACCTAAACTACGTCGTTTTGAATTAATGAAGGGTGTGTTTGTAATTTGGTGAATTAATGAAGAGTGTTTCGTAATTTTGCACCCTTCATTAATTCATCTAAAATTACAAACATACCCTTCATTAATTCAAAAACGACGTAATTTTAGGGTCTTTGGAGATAACTCTATCTCCGGTGTATGACGGAGAAATCTTTTACCCTTAATTATATAGTCATCACTTAAGTTTACAATCGTTATCACTGAGCTTGTATATTCCGTTAGCGGTGTTAGAATTATAAGAATAAAAGTATACTTTATAAAGTTAATGGACCAAAAGTATACCTCATATAAACTTAAAGGACTAAAAGTATATTTTAGTCAAAAAAAAATTATGTCTTATATGTATATTAATATTAAATCTCCAAATATGTTTTATAACTCTTGATTTTATTAAAAAAATTGGAACTCTTCATTACAGCATCACAGCAAAGAGTTGGAAATATGGGTCAACTCTATTTAAATAAGTTTAGACTATTCCATGGTCAATTCTATAAACCAGTTGACAAAGGGGAATAAGGAATAAGGACGTCCTTCCCTCTTAGACTATTCCATGGTCAATTCTACCGTAATTTCTTGGTATCCCCCCCCCCCCCCCCCCCCAAAAAAAAAAAAAAAAAAAAAACCCACAACAACAACAAAAGCTTAAATTGACTTTTCTAGAAGCAAGAGTAAAATTTAAATTTTTTTTTTCTGGATTTTCTAAACAAGCACGTAACATCACTTTAAACACAGCCTTAGCCCCGTTTGGTAAGCAGAATTGGTTTTGATAGAAATGGAGATGAATATGTACATGAGATGGAGATGCAAATGGAAATGAAAACGGAGAAGAGTTTAAAAGTACGAACTAGTATGTTTTGGAAATGAAACCCAATTTTTAAATGAAAAGACCGAAATGCCCCTCTAATGAAAAATTAAAGCTTTTTTAAAAGATTAAAGTATACCTTTAGTATTTTAATTTTATATAAAGTATAATTTTGATCCCTAGATTAATAAAGTATAATTTTTGTATTTTAATTCTAACATTATTATGTTGCTAACAGAAAATGATAACTATGTAATTAAATATTATTAATCTTAAATTTAAAATATATTTACATTGAAAAATATTTAAAAAACTTAATGAAGCAATTCATATCAAAAATCAATTCTATTAAAAAGGTAATTTAATAATCTAAACAGTAAAACCTCAATTTAGTGACTTTTTGGTTTATTTTATTTTAATAATATACATATATTATATTTAAATTAAAATGTTTTGTCTCATCACTACTTGAACTTGTTGTATTAACATTTTCCGTTAATTAACAGTTTTTAAAAAAAGTTTGATGTTTCTGCTTTTTTTTGCCACACATAAAAGTAAATATAGCGCACTAATATTTTCTCTTTCTTCTCTTTATAATAGGACCTACTTACTTTTATGTGAATGAAAAAAAAAAAAAAAATCTGCAGATAAAAATAGAAACATTAAACCCTTTAAAAATATAAGATAAAAAATATACTTTATAAAATTAAGAGAACAAAATATACCTCATGTAAACTTAAACAACTTAAAAAAAAAAAAAAAAAAGTCCTTCTACTTCCCTCTCCCTGAAACTTCCGACCACCCATGGACGCTGAAATGCAAATCTTTAGAAGTCAGAGATCTGTAGAAGCGTTCCTTTTCCTTGAACTTCCGACTACCCACCAACCATTCACACCATAGCACTGGCAATCAAAGCTAAAACGCAGATTTGTAGAATATCTGTAGAAGCCTCCCTCTTCCTTGAAACTTCCATGAAACACAGATCTGTAGAAGACGGAGGCCATTGTCATGCTTTGGCACGAAGACGAAGAAGATAAGCCGTCGTCGACCTTCAGCCACCGTTTTAGATCCAAGTTTCATATTTGCGTGGCGAAGAAGGCGAAGCACATGAACCCAACTTGTGGTGGCCACTGGAGTCGCTGTTGCACAAGGGGTTTCGCCAACGGCAAGGTAATGTGGAAAGGGACGACCTGAACCTTGAAACATAGAACTGGAGGTCACCGGCGGGAATAGGTTGAAGGAGATGAAAGAGAGGGGCAAAAAGAGAATTCCATGGAATTTTTAAGAATTCCATAGGTTATGTGATGTTTTGATGGAATTGGCTTTCATATGGAAATAAATTCCATATGACTTCAGGTGTACCAAACATGCCACGGTCATGGAATTCAATTCCATTTCCATTTTCATGGGGTCAAGCATGCCAAATAGGGTATTAGTGTATATTAGTGTTTTTTTTTTTTTTTTTTTTTTTTTTTTTTGATACAAAGTGTATGTTTAGATTAGTAGGGTCATAATTAGTTTTTTTCTTTTTTAGTTTAAGATATGCTATTTTAAAGTTATTTTGTTTTATTTTTCATTTAAAACAGGTAGGACTTATATCAAGACTCTTCTCTTTCTTCTCATGGACATCTTCTCTCTCCATCTTAAGATAAGATTAAGGGTTTATTTGGTTTGAGGGAGGAGAGACGGGGAAGAAACGAGAGAAAATTTTTTCTCTCATTTTCACTAAATAACCCATAGAAATTTTTCAATATTTTAAAAATATACTTTCAAAAAAAAATATTCTTCTCATTAATGACAATTTGGTTAATATCCTCATTTCCACTCCCTCCTCTCAAACCAAATAGGCCCAAAGGAGTTATTTGGCATAAGGGGGAGGGGAAGGGAAAATGAGGGAGGGGACATTTTTTTTTTTACTTTTATTTAAAAAAGTTACAGGTGTGGGATTGAAAATTTTCAATTAATTTTTTTTAATCTTTCATTTTATATTTTTTTTTTTTCTTTATTAAAATTTTATAACCTTACTTCTCTAAATTTTTTAAATCCAACTCATAAAAATTCCCTCCTCCAATTCCTTTATACCGAACTACCTTAAATGTAATAAATTTATTTGAGTTAGTGGTAGAACTATTTTTCTAACGTAATTTACGATTGTACGAGCTCTACGTCTTCCCAAACACACCCTTAATGCTCATTTGAATTAGTGCTGAACATATGTGATTTTAGATGATTGTGATTTTTTATAAGTGACATATGTTAAAAGCCACATTGATTATTCGTAATTTCTGTTTGGATTTTTTATAAATGACTTTAACAAATGTTGATTATATTTAGCTTTTTTTTATTAAAATTATTTGTAGGATATAATTACCAAAAGGGCTATAAGTTCAATAAAGCTATTTACAATTTCATGATTATATTTAATAATACTCCCTCCGGTCCGATTATAAGACAACATTTGAAAGTTAGTTTTGGTCCTAATTATAAGACAACATTTTAATTTTTGTCAATTTCTTTCTAAAATACCCCTATTTATTCTTTTAAATGTATTTGATTTTGGTGAGTATATGTATATGGGTGCATAAACTCTTGCGGTCAATGAAATTTTTAAATTGTTGAGTATATATATACACACAAATATATATATATATGTGTGTGTGTGTGTGTGTGTATCTAGATATGTGTGTGTGTTTATATATGTGTGTAGATGTATATACATACAAATATATATGTGTGTGTATATGCATATGTGTGTAGATATATATACACACAAACATATATATATATATATATATTTGTGTGTGTGTGTGTCTAGATATATGTGTGTGTGGGCGTGCGCATCTATGTATATGTGTGTGTGGGGTGTGTGTTTATATGCATATGTGCGTAGATATATGCACACACAAACATATGTGTGTGTGTGTTTATATATATGTGTAGATATATATACATACAAACATCTATGTGTGTGTGTGTTTATATGTGTGTGTGTATATGCATATGTGTGTAGATACACACACACACAAACATATATGTGTGTGTGTGTGAGACAGTGTGTGTGTTTTTATATGTGTGTAGATATATACACACACAAACATATATGTGTGTGTGTGTGTGTATGCATATGTGTGTAGATATATATATTCACAAACATATATGTGTGTGTGTATCTGTCAGTGTGTGGTTGTGCTTTTATATGTGTGTAAATCCACACAACACAAACATATATATGTGTGTGTGTGTGTATAGCGCACACACATACATATATTTATTTATAGCTAGACCATTATTTCAATTAGAAAGTGTGCGGAAAGAAAAATTTTAGGTGGGAGAAGTATGTCGTAGGGGTTATTGATTCACTTTTATTTTTGTCATTTTAAATTTATATAAGGGTATTTTTGGAAAATGAGTAAAATTAACTAATTTAACTCCTTTCCTTAATCTCCTCAAAAGCGGTTAAATATGTCTTATAATTAGGACCGGAGGGAGTAATGATAATCAAATATGTAAAAATCATTATTAAATATGATTTAATAAACACATGAATATTTAAACATTATTGCTATTTTATCATTTAAAATAGCTTAAAAATTCATGTTAAGTATAATGTTTAAAATGATATTAATTGAATTGCATTGATTGAAAATTAATAGGCAAAATATGTTTAAAGAATGGAGCGAAAATTTTGGAGCACAAGGTAAATTGAAGAAATTCATGACGGTTGATTGAGATTTTATAAAACTTATCTAAATAAGATAAACATGTTTTATAATCACTTCTATAGACATAAAGAGGCTTATCTGAACTCCAACCACTAAATCAAATAGACACAATGAGCTAGTCCAAATTACTAATCAAACAGACACAATGAGCTGGTCCAAATTAGTAACTTTAATCATATGGTTAGAGAGTAAAAAACCAAAAATAAAAAATAAAACACAAAATAAGAGAAAAATGAAAAACCAACAATTTGTTGATTGAAATAGTAAGTAGCCTCATTCTAGTAAGGAGAAGAATATAAGTTCGAATATCGGGAAATGCACTTAGTAGGAGGACTTTATCTATAACGTCCCGACTCAAAAGAGATTAGACGCAAATCCAAAATGATTTCAGGATGCTCTATGTTTATAACCAAGAAGAAGAAGAATGAAAACTTCATATTGAGTTTGTAAAAACAGATAACCCCATATACTCAAGGGAGCTGGATTCTCTGCCTATCCTTTGGATAGGCGGGAGAGCTTGTCCTCTAAATCGTTCGGATCGATCCGAACGGTCCAATTTTTTTTTTTTACTTTTTATTTTTAAAAAAAATTATTTTAATGGGTACGAGAATCTAAAATAAAGATAATCTTTCAACTAGCATTTTTTTTAAATGATTTTTTTAATTAAAAAAACAACGAGTTTAAAAAAAATAAAATCAACCATTCAGATCGTATCGGACAAGCCCAAATAGGCCAAATTCTTGGTGCCTATCCTTTGGATATGCACCAAAACCGGTTCCGCTAGTCAAGGATACAACGGTATCAGCAACTGATAGATGAGACTTCAGCATCCAAACAATCACAAATATAAACCTTTTTTTTTTTGTATTGCCAACCACAAGTATACATACACAAAAGCTGTAAAGCATTGGCCATAATTAAGCCGCAAAGCAAATGTAAAGCATTGGCCATAATTAAACCACAAGGCTAATGATGTTGCTTCCATCAACAGGACAGTGTGGGGAAAAAGTACTTGAAAAGTCAAAAAATGCTTTTTGCCGAGAAGTGCCGCTAGGATAATCAAGACTTTAGGGTAGAGAGATAAATGTGGGAGGGTGAAAATGTGAACAATAAAATCCCTATTTTGCCTCAAAATAGAATTTATCATGTAATTATTGAAATGAAAAGAATTCATTAAGAAAAATATTATGTAACGACAAAAAGAAATTATGAGACAATAATAGTAATACAATGGAATAAAAATTATTATTATTTATTGTTTTGTTATGAAAGGATTAAATTAATTTATTAGAAAAAATAATTTAAGATAAAAAGAAAAAAATGTGTTTGAAAAAAAATTGAAGTGAAATGGACAAAAAGAAGCGTGAAAGAAAAAAACGTGTTTGAAAAAAAATTGAAGTGAAATGGAAAAAAAGAAGCGTGAAAAGTAAAAAAAAAAAATAATAAATGGAAAAAAATAAAAATATAATATAGTAATAAACTAAAGGGAAAAATTAAATTTAAATACCATTTGAATTTGCAAAATCCTCAAATGTCATTAAATTTGTTAAATGACTTAAAGGTACCAAGGACCATATTGAAATTTTTAAATTTGGGTGAATTTATCCTTTTCGCCCTTAGTTTTTAAATAAATTAAAAAAATGGAAAACCGACCCTCGTCGGAGGACGCTCATGGTGGCCGCCGGAGGACCAATCACGGACAAAATTTCGCAACCATTAGCAAGCTGAAAAAGATATATAATTAATTAGAGACAAAATAAAAAAATACATTAAATATGGAGCTTATAAAACGACTAAACTCATTAATAATTTTTAGCAGCTACAACAATTATCTAGTTATTCTTGCACAGTTAATCGTATTCTGCCTCAGTAAATTCATTTTTGATTGATACAGGCAAGCCGAAGCTTGAAAAGTTGAAAATAAGGACTAGGCTAGAAAGTCTAATCCCTAATACATCAGGCTAGAAAATAACTAGGAGCGACCAATCAGACGGTCCTTTAAAACCATGTCAATGCATCCTGCAGGAATCATTGGGATTAAGACGACGTCAGCGTCGATAGGAGCATCATGGCCTTGTTTAGCCATATAGTCAGCACATGAGTTATTGTCTCTTGAAGTATAGTGAAGCTCAGCATCCCAATCTTGGAAGAGGAGGTCTCGAGTCTCCATGATAATTCCTTTGAGCGGGTGGTCAGCATGGCAACAATCTCTCATAATGATGTTAACTGCATCAAGAGAGTCGGAGTAGAGAAGAACACGCTGCATACCCATCCGTTGGCCCATTTTTAGCCCCAAAGATGATGGCATGAATCTCCACCTCAATAACGAGTGGAGGCCGAGGGATTTATAGAACCCCATCATCCATTGACCTTGTGAATCCCTGATAACTCCACCACAGGCTGCCTGATGAAGATGACGCACAGACCCGTCCACATCAATGCGAATTGCATTTGCCGGGTGGGGTCCAAGACTTCTCCTCATCCCCGCAAAAATGGAAAACACGATGAGATAAATTTTGATTAGCAGTACTTTCCATGAGAAGGTAGCTACACAAATGAAGCAACTCCCTGGTTTCTTTGCTTTCGGCTTGGAAAAGGAATTTGCAACGAGAAGTCCATAGGATCCAGCAACAGAGGCTGAAAACTCTTGGCCAACAGAAGTTTCGAAATCTTCCCTTTCTTGGATTGTGTTTAGTATTCCAGTTGAGCCAACCCTGCAAGTTACCTGCAAAAAACTGAGAGAAGTAGTTAGGCTTTAAAATCTCTTTCCACAAGTTTTTTTCCTTCACGCAATCTCTGATTACATGAATCACGCTTTCCTCGCCATTACATTGGAAAGGACACGATTTTTCAATCGTTAGGCCTCTTCTTGCTCTGAGAGAATTAGTGACAAGGCGTTCATGGCCAACCTGCCACATGAAGTATTTAACCTTTTCAGGAAGTTCCCATTTCCACAAAGAACTCCAGAAGTTATTTGTAGTAGCTCTTGTTGAGTCAGAGAGATAGTGATAGGCAGACTTGACGGAAAAGGAGCCATCTTTTGAAGCCCTCCAAGTGAAGTGGTCAGGAAAGTTGTTACAAGGTGGGTGCATTCGGAGATGATATTGATGATGTTAGGGGGAGAATGCCGTGCCACTTTGTTGGTATCCTAGCTACCAGTCATCGAAATATGGTCCCTTACTGTCTCGTTTTCATTTATTAAGCATGGATTCAGAGCAAAAGAAGCAAGAGGACGATCAAAGGGGAGCCAAAGATCAGACCAGAATTTGGTTTCTGCCCCGTTGTTGACCTTTTTCCCAACACCGTTCAGGAACTTATCCCAAACATCGACAATGGCTTTCCAGACAGATGATGAACTTCTCTTTCTGGAGACCTTGGGCACAGAGAAGTTACCGCAATTATACTTAGACCAAATACATTGGACCCATAAAGCTTGCTTGTTGGTCAAAAGATTCCAGCAGAGTTTCATAATGAACGCTCTGTTTTGCCGTCTAAGATTTTTGAAACCGAGACCTCCCTGCTTCTTCGCATGAGTGATTTTATCCCAAGCAATGAGATGCATTTTCTTCGTATCCTCGTCTTGAGACCAGAGAAAGTTCCTTGAAATTTTATCAAGCTCATTAATGGTACAAATTGGCAGAAGTGTTGACTGCATATAATAGCTAGGAAGGGAGGACAACACAGACTTAATAAGAACCGAGCGACCAGCAATGTTCAGATATTTACTTTTCCACATGGAAAGCTTTTTCTGAGCTTTTTGTACAATTGGGTGATAGGTGGATTTCGTAACCCTCTTATGGATAATTGGCACCCCCAAGTACTTACCAAGGTCAGAAGTGATTCCAATCCCAAGTAACTGACTTAGCTCAAGAGCTCTATTGAAGTTCACATTTGCAGAGCAAAACATCCGAGATTTGTTTAAATTGATTCTGTGGCCAGAGACCTCACAAAAGCTTTGCATCACATTACGAACTTCGATCATTTGACTACACGAGGCTTCCGTGAAGAGGATGAGGTCATCAGCGAAGAACAAATGGGAGACTTTGGGGCCACCTCTTTTGGAAGCAAAAGGCTTCCATCTACGTCCTTCACACTCAGCTTTGATAAGGTGACCCAGACGTTCCATGCAAAGAATAAAAAGATACGGGCTCAGGGGGTCACCTTGTTTGACACCTCTAGAAGGGACGAAGCTCGGGCTTTCGTCGCCATTCCAGAGAATGGACATGGAGGTAGTGGAGAGACAAGTCATAATGAGATGAATAATATTATCGTCGATATTCAGGCACCTAAGAGTATTCTCAATGAAACCCCAATCAAGTCTATCAAATGCTTTCTCCATATCAATCTTAATAGCGACAAAGCCTTTCTTCCTGCCCTTCGTTCTCATAGAGTGGATTATTTTTGAGCAATAATGATGTTATCACAGGTTGATCTGTTAGCAATAAAACTGCATTGCTCCGGACTTATAAGATGGTCCATGATTTCTCTAAATCTATTCGCTAGGACCTTAGTAATGATTTTAAAACTGACATTGCACAAAGATATAGGGCGAAAATCTCTAAATGTAAGGGGGTTATCAACCTTAGGGATGAGAACAACTTTGGATTTATTTATGCATGCCAAATCAGTGGGGTTATTGAAGCATTGTTCGATAAAGTCACAAATTTTGTCACCCACAATATTCCATTGCGTCTGAAAGAAGTGGGCCTGAAGGCCATCAGGTCCTGGGGCCTTGAACGCGCCCATGGCAAAAGTTGCATTTTTTATCTCAACGCTAGAAACTCTTTTCGAAAGTAAGCGCAAACTGTTGGGATCAAGAGAAGGGAAATTTGAGCACCACTCGTTAGGATCTTTCACAGAGTCGTCACGAGTATAGAGATTAAGAAAGAAATCATGGGCCAACATTTTAGCAGTATCATGATCTTCCACCCACTCACCCTCATCGTTCTGAATGGCACCAATTGTTTGCCTCTTCCTTTTGATGACGGTAGAGGCGTGGAAAAATCTTGTATTTCTGTCACCACCTTGAAGCCATTTACCCCTAGATCTTTGAAACCACATGATCTCCTCTTGAGTAGCCACTTTATGGTATTCCTTCCATAATTTTTCCTCTAATCTGAAAAGCCCCGTTTGCAAATTCCTCCTCCTGGTTCTATTGATCCCCTCAAGGCGGCGAATCAACTCTTTTTTCTTTTTGGTAAAGTTTCCAACACGGTTATCGTTCCATTCCAAAGAAGATTTTTGAAAGCAAAGTAAACCCTGGAGCCAATTTTTTCCTTGCCAAGCCTCTTTGGTGATGTCAGTGAAATCATCCTCCAAGGTCCAAGCGATTTGATAAGAGAAAGGCTTTGGGATATTTTTCCTTTGGGATGAAGGACACGAATTAACCACGACCACACGATGATCAGATTTGAATTTGAGCGCATGGTGAACGGTGGAATTAGGGAAACAACTAAGCCAGTTGAGATTAGTGAAGACCCAATCAAGTCTTTCCTTAAGCCCCTCCTTTTCCCATGTGAACTTATCCCCGTAGACTCTGGATTCAATAAGCTGAGTGTCATCAATGCAATCTTTGAATTGTTGCATGGATGACCATGAAGGATCAGCACCGCCAAGCTTGTCGTTAGGAGATAAGAAGGTATTAAAGTCGCCCAAGACTAACCAAGGGCAACTATGGTTACCAATCAAACGGAGAGAGTCCCATAAAGATGATCTTCCAATAGCAGTGGTTTCCCCGTAAACAACAGTCACCAGAGTGGTTATGTTGGTAGCATGCTCTTTAACATGGCAGTGAAGAAGTTGAGTTGTGGAGGCAAGATATGTGATATCAAAAGCGGCATCGTCCCACAAAATCCAAATGCCCCCAGAAAACCCTGTAGCTTCCACTCGCATCCAGTGACTAAAACCAAGCTTACGACATATTTTATCAGCTCTATCACCACTAACACGAGGCTCCAAAAGACACAAAATATTAATGCAATACTTATGAATGATATCTTTGACCGTACCAGGGAAGGCCCGGCTATCGGCCCCCCTACAATTCCAAGAAGCAATAATCATAAAATTATTAATTAAAACAAAGTAGGGAAGAGGCTACTTACCTGGAGTCTTCTGCCTCGGCGCCATGTTGCTGGCCAAACTGTGTTTCAGGTATAGAAGTATCATTGCCTTCCATAAAATCTGGCGCTATATCCTCATTCGGGTCCCAATGTTCCGGCGGTTGCAAATTAATTGGTTGGGATGACTCATGATTTTGTGCCAAAGAAGGATCATCACGGTTGTGTTCCATGTGGCTGTCTAGAGAAGGAGTCTTTTGGCCCATAGAGTTTAGATTCCCTTGCACAAACATGTGAATTCGTTGCACCTTACTTTTATTCTTTTTATCAGTAATTTTTTTCCCGCCCATATGCACAACCATAGCCTTATTATTGTTATAATTCCCTTCAGACATCTGAGCTTGTACCTGACTTGGTTCAGGATTATTCATTAAATCCGACAGATAAGCAGATCCAGCGCCCTCCCCTATTTTTTGCCCATTTTTTGTTGATTTATCCACCAAATCCAGCGGCCCATGCATATGATGGTCATCCATTGTTGCTTATCCAATGTTGGAATTATCCAGCTGCATATTGGGCCCAGCCCCCACGTCCGAACTGCCTGGCCCACTAGCCACGATTTTGGCCTCTTTAGGTCTATATTGGAGTTTGAATTTTTGCCCCATATCGACTTTTGGGTCGATTTTTTTTGCTAGCCGGCACTCTCCTAGATTCTATTTACGGGGAATTAATGAGCGCAGATTTTCCCGTACGCGTATCCACTTGCCTCGCTGAAACCATCGGCTGTGAATCCTCACCGCAACCTACTTCGCCTCCCTCCAGATCCTCAATGGCGGCAAACCTAGAGATTAGCCTGACAGGAGCGTTTTTCCCAGATTTTGTGCCAGTCCCCGAGGAATGACGTGGACCGTCCCTGGGATCAGTCCGTTGGAAAGCTCTGTTCCGATTTGGCTTACGGCTCACAAGCATTCAAGGACCAAAGGGGTCCTCTGTAACCGTGGTCGGAGATGTCGCCGGTGGCCTGTTTGTGGGCTGTTTTGGTGGCTGTGATGGCGGATTTACATCAGCTTGGCCGACTGACGAGGAGCAAGCATATGGACATTGATCACGTTTATGGCCTACACGCCCACACGAGAAGCAGATCATTGTAAGCCCCTCATACTCCACGCTAAAAATAGATCCTGCAACAATAATTTTTGGAACTAATTTCTTCTGGAGATTGAGCTCCACACAGATTCTAACAAATCTCCCCCTCTGAATTTTTGGTGCTGCAGCTTGAAAATCATGCAAGGTGTTCATGTCAACTTTGAGTGTGCGACCAATCCGATCACCTAGGCGAGAGATACAATGTTTATTGTAAAAGTGCATTGGAACGTCTGGAATTCTAACCCAAGTGGCCACTCTGCCTAAAGGATTCTGATATGGATTGAAGTAAGGCGTCCAACGTTGGATTAATACGCAATGCTGCCTGATTACCCAGGGGCCCTCATAGAGAACTTTCCGGTAGTGCGCTCTCCATAGCTCTTGATCCTGGAACCTTACTACAAAATAATTATTTGGGATGTCAATAAGCTCAAAGCTTGAGAATCCCCAGAGCTTCGTTAATAGATCTTTTAGCACAAAGAGATTAAACTTCTTGCCCAGTACAGTGAGGATCAAAGCGAAATTCCATGGCTCACACCATTCGTTAAATTCATCTTCAGTGCAAGGCGCCACTGGATACTGATCCATCAACTTTTTCAACTCGTCTGATTCCTCTGGCAGCTTCCAAGAGATTTCTTTATCATCAGTGAAAAGATCTTCTTCTTCCATTATGTGGCTACTATGAGCAACTCCATTAAATCCCATTAAAGAAGCACGATAAGAGGTAAATTTTTGCTGATTCCCCTCCTGACTGTGTGAAATTCCCTGTTTCTCAGAATTCTTAATCTGCGCATTAGGCTGTTCTATCTCATTATCTGACATTATGTCATCCATGATGGCTTGTGGGATCGATTCAGTTTTCTTCTTTTTTTTCCGATCGTCATGTCCCTCAGCTGGTGGCCGGTCCGGCGGTAGCTTTCGTTGCCCAGAGTCAGGAGGTGGGAGAGCTTTGGTTAGTTCTGATGAAGTCATCGAGAGCTTTTTTTCTCTTGTGTATTGCCTCAGTAAATTCATTAGCAATGGCCCCATTCACACATTAACAGTAATTGTTTCTCTTGCCATTTTCCTCGCCAAAAGGCCACATTTTAAAGAAAAGGACGGCGGATGAAAAGGCAGCGAAGAGAAGCCTATCTGTCGAAGAGTCTCAAGCTTGTGTACAAGTTACTTTGTATTTTCAATGTAGGGTTTCATTTGGGATCATTTAGATGATTAAATTCACTTCTTTTCAATAAACTCTCTTTATAAAAGTTATTCCACATATTTTTATCTTTCTAACAATGGTAATATTGTACTGATTAGAAATAATTTTGAGGTTAGGGTTTTGGAAAATTTTTAAATTTTGACAATAGATAACTATGGATAGGTAGAGGAAGACTAATAGCTAACTTTAATCTGTTTATATTTATTATTTGATTTTTTTATAATTTTATAATTAATTTCTTTTATAAACATATGATAATTTATTTTTTTAAAGACTTTTTTGCCTATTGAATTTGGGTTAAACAATTTATTTGGGTTATTGGAGATATTATTAAAATTTTAATCGGTTTAGTTTTATTAGATTTTGAGCTATATGAAATTATAAGTTAAAATTTGATATTTGAGTTAAAGTTTGAACAATGAGCATAATGAATTAAACATGACTTTATTCATAAAAGCATAAAAGAGATACTTTCTTTTCAAATCATCATGTATGCATAAAGAACTAAACTATTGAACATTGCAATCCCTTTATAAATTTATTAAGTGGATTTTTAAGGGATGTGAAAAATCAATTTCAAAATAGTTTGCCATGCTCATTCCTAAGGCTCCAAAATATAAAACCTCAATAACTTTAACTGATAATAGCGTAGGAGGTTTTACCATTGTATACCTTTACCTTAGGTACTTGGAGGATTGGCTTTGCTTACCCACTAATTCTTCATATATTTTCTTGTGGATGTCGGCAAAGCTCTCTCAGAAGATATAGACTTCAAGAGTCTTCTTTTGATAATTGAGAGAATCTCCTTTTCTTGTTCTCCTCAAGATAATTGAATGGTACTCTATGGTAGTCCATTCTTGAGGCGTAACATACTCTTCTTGCTTGTAACCATTGCTTCTTTTGATTTAAGGATAAGGTTGTAGCAATGGCTTCTCCACGAGTTCTCCTAACTGATGTGAATCTTCTTTTAGGTTCATGAGAAACTCCTGGACTCTTCTTCTCCTCTGTACCTTTATGTCCATTGCTTTTCGAATTATCCTGCACACATGGAGCACTAGATGGACATTTTGGTACCCACTTATACTCGGGTCCTTGACGGTTAGTATTGGACCTTGTTTGTCCTTTAGGAACCCAAACAAATTTATTTCTCACATTAGAATTTCTCCTAATATAGCATGAATGAGAAATATGATCATTTTTACCACAATAATTGCAAATAATAAAATGACGCTTATTATGAACAGGTTTGCAAGAATTGTGCTGGTCGAGTGGATGAAATATCAAATTACCTATATTTGTATATTTTTCCTTCCCACATGATTTTCCAGCATGATTGAAGACATTTTTGTTTTTCAAAATAGAATCAGTAAGTGGTTGAAAAACAATTTTATGTAAACTCTCAAAATCATTTTTCTTATCTGCACAAGAAAAGTTGGGACTGTTTACCACATGTGCATCTTGAGCTCTAGATAATGATTTACCATAATCGTCTATGAGCTCTTCCGGGAATCCTCTTCCTCTTGTTCTTTTGTGTTGATTGGATCGTGAAGGTATTCTATGATTTCTCCTTCTTCATTCTCCAGTTGTTCATCAGACGTAGATGTAAAACTCAAAGTCTCAGATGAACTCGTCAACACCTTCAACTTCAACACAATTGTTAGAGGTATATATAAAATCAAGAATATCCCATATTTCTTTAGCATTAGAGCAAAACTTGATTTTCTCAAAATCATTTTCGGTTGAAGCACTATATAAAATTTTCATTGCTCTAATGTTCAACGAAAACATTTTCTTTTCTTTTTCAGTCCAGTCCTTTCTTGGTTTGAAATCAAAGACATTTATAAAAACATTTCACATATCAAAATCAAAACATTTTATAAACGATGTCATTCTAGCTTTCCAAAACCAAAAATCAATATCTTTGAAAAACGGTGGAATGGTATAATCAAAACCTTCTGAAAATGAACAACACCCAAAATCAGCCATTGACAACTCTTGAGACTGTTAAGTCCTTTAAACAAGAGCACCGCTCTGATACCAAATGAAGAACCAGGTATCACCCAAGAAGGGGTGAATTGGGTGTCTGATAAAACTTTAGATAACTTTAAAAATCTTTTTCGCAACTTACTGAAAGTAGTTCGAATGACAAAAAAATTAGTTTATAAAGCAATAGTTAGTCATTCAAATATATATCCCGGAATGTAAGAGTTTAGGGGAAGAGAATATGCAAACTGAGATTTATATTGGTTCGGCTCAATCCTTGACCTACGTCCAGTCCCCAAGCTCCATTTGAGATTTTCAATCCACTATCTCCTTGTTTAACCAGGCACAAGAGAAAGCATTTTCAACCTCACAAGTTTAGTCGGGCACTTGTGCAGCCTTTACAATCTCTTACCGAGATACTCCCCCTTACACACTGTAAGGATACAATTACACACTCTGTACTCAGGATGATCATTTCACACTAGGACTCACTCCCCCTTACAAGTTGTAATTGTACACCCACTCTCAAAGGTTCCAAAACCTTGAGATTTGATCACTAAACATATAATCAAATAAGTGTTTAGACTCTCTCACAGAGTAGATGAATAATAATCACTGAAGTACATAATTGATCATCTCACTCTCTACTGTAAACTATATAAACATTGAGAAACAGAGTGTATGAGTTATTGAACTATCGACGATGAAGTAGTAAAATCATTTCATTGTGTTCGTCGAGTCATTCATCAATCGTCGTCACTTCTTTCGGTTTGAAGGCTTCACAATTTATAGGTTATTGTGTTTCGACCGTTGTGAGTGTAACACCCCTGCTGTTGTAAATAGTGTAAGTTGTAATCGTTGAGTAGCTAGAGAAGAATTTTGACTGTAATCGAATGGTTACTATTTGTATAATATCTTGTAACAAAAATATTAATTGGAAAAGGATGTTTGCATAGTAGGAGACAGGAAGTGGACCCCAGAAAGGTCCAAAAGGTCATCCACTCTCTGGCGGGCCCAGGTTTGAAAAGGCGCGGGCCCAGGGTAAGACACCGGTGAGGCATAAAGCCGGTATGATGACACAAAGGCAAAATGGTCAATTCCTTGAATCTTGGGCATTCAATTTCATTTTTTATGAGAAGGGAGAGAAAAACTGATGATTTTACCCATATTCTGGTCCAGACACAAGACTCGGGACCCGCAGGCGATAAACCGATAAAAGGGGACCGATAACGACCAGTTAGGGGATTATTTTTTGACAGAATGAGACAAACATGGGGCCACCTTGGAAAGGGGAAGGCGCCACATGAATATGCCCAAGCGGAGGAGAATATTTGGCAAAGTCAGAGAAAATATGAAAAGATGCGTTTTTGGACCCGACAGGACCCGATAAGAGCCGGTAGACCCCAAAATTGACTAATAAAGTGGAAAAGTGGATTTAATTATTGGAGTTCAGATTTGGGACATTTCATGCGCAAGAAATCTGCCCAAATTTGACAAAAGTTGAATATTCAAGCTTGGTCAAAGCATGTGGGTCAAAAAGCCTTCTAGAAAAACACATGAGATAATTCATATAAAAATTGAAATGAGAAAATCAGATCATGGGCAGCAATCTCACGCCATTTGTGCTCCTAGAAAGCTCCAAAAATCTGCACATGAAATTATCCAAGTAATTATGGTTAGATCCTAACTAAACTAGAGAATTTAATTAGTTACATGAACTAAAGGGGCACTTTTGGGGATATTATAAAGAAAGCTTGATCAGCCATTTTCCTCCCCAAAATTTCATGCTCCAGCTGAAGAGGAAGGAGGAGAACATCAAGCTTACAAAGCTCAGCTCAAGCCCCCAACAACTTTGTCTACCAATCCAAAGTTCCGAAATAGGTAACTACCGACAACTCGAATCTTTAAAGCTTTACTTTTGAATTTTCGTGCTACTGGTTGGAGCTTGGTTTTAGGGTTTGATTTTGGAGTTTTTAATGGTCCCAAAGTGTTTAAAACGTGATTTTGTATGGGATTAAGCCATGGTTTAAGTTTTCTAACTCAAAAACCCCAAAAACTCAAAGAAAAGGCTTGCTGCCAGTGTTCTGGATTCTGGGCAGCGACGTTTAAAAGATGTTTTTAGAGCAGTAGAGATATTGGTTTGAGCTGAAATTTTACATGTGAAAATTAGACATCTGGGGCATCATTTTGATAGGTAATTTAATATATTTTTGATGCACCGATTGAGAGCTACAAATTTTATAAGTTAATTCTGCCTGCATCAGGGCGAAATCAGACCCAGGTGTGAAGAGTGAGAGACACGCCAAAATAAAAGTACTTTTAGAGTCTAAAAATATTTTTAATGGAAAATATACATTTCAAAGGTTCAAATGGCGCTGGTTTCATATAAAAATGATTTTTTGGAATTTATTAAAAATCCTACAAGTTGGGTCGAAACACTGAATTTCTGGAAAAATCATGTTGGGCTCGGTTTTGGTAGGAAAAACGTAGTGGCATTTTTGTAAATACTGAGTAAGTGTATTTTAATGATATTTAGGTCAAGAAACCCTTGGAAAATCAGTGGGCCCAATAAAAGAGTAAGGACAGTACTCACCACACCAGGTAGTAACCGTTTTACTCAGATATCTTTATGTGTTTTGCTGTATGTCTGTGATTGCCATGTGTGTTTTTGCTCTGTATATGTGGTGCCAAATATGCATATAGTGTTGTGTGATTCCTAGCGCTATGGACGTTCAGTCCGAGGCCGGCCTTAATTGGCGGCTGTGCGGGTTGAGTTTCAGTCCGGGGTTTGGCCTAGTGAGGCGACTTTACGGGTTGAGAGTCCAGTGAGACCGAGGCTTGCCTTGGTAAAGCGGTATGACGGGTTCATGGATTGTGATGTATGTTATCCGTGGTATGATCTCGTCTCGCATATATGGTATGTGTTTGGCATGTTCTGTATTTTTATCTGGCATAGTATCTTACATACTCCTTACACATTTAGTATTTGAGTATTGACGGTTACTCTGAGGGCCACTTTCGGACTCCAGACACTTCCACAGCTACAGGGGAGTGTACCGAACAATGAGGATCTCACTTTGACAGGGTAGGGCCCAGTGTTGCTATGAAGAATAGGGAATGCCCTACCGTATTTTGTATTTTACTTTTGGATGACTGTATTATATTTCTGGAATTTACTTTGGATTATTGTACCCTTAACTCTCTGGGGACTTATACTTTCTGTTGTTTTTACTTTTATCAGTACAGTAGTTAGTCCAAACCGGTCCTGCGCTCTGTCTCGCGTACTCTGATGCATGTTAAAGTATTTAATAAATAAAGGAAAGGTAATTATTAAAAGGAATCCCTCTAACCCGCCACCCGAAAGGGCGAGGCCGGTTGAGGTGTAACAGCGAGCATTTGAACGTTGGAGATTAGTTGGAAGTAGCCATTGAAGCTTATGTTGCTTTTTGCCCGTTGAGTTCTAATCCAACTTTAATCATAAAATGTTTATCGTTGACTTTGTTAATGCTCCATCTTGAGTGTTGTAATAATAGCCGTTGGAGAAGATTCAAGCTTTTTGTTGGAATGTTCAAACTATCCGTTAGACTCAGAAGCTTTCCTCTGTTTTCTGACGTAGCATTTAATGCTTCTGACACAACGAATTGCTTTATGCTAATTTTTTGTTAATCCATGATCTAATCATCTGAAACTCATTAGCAAACTGATTAAAAGCAATTAGGAATAGTAATGAGTAATGTTATGTAGAAATAAAATCACAATAGATGATTCAGGATTCACGAAGACGGTGATTTTGAAAACAGGATGATCATGCTCGAGCATGACTAAATGTATGCTCGGGCAACCAGTAGAAGAAATATTTGAAAGAGTGAAGTAGCTTCCTATGCTCGAGCAACAAAACCATGCTTGCTCGGGCAAGCTCCTCCTGGTGTAATTATAAAATTAGTTTCTATCGCTGATGCTCGAGCAACACTGAAGGTATGCTCGGGCAAGCATCTCTGGAGTCTTTTGGAAAATGATTTATATCATTGTTGCTCGAGTAAGACAGACTTCATGCTCGGGCAACAGATTGCCAATGCTCAGTGATCACCTATTGCTCGAGCAAGGATCTAAGCTTGCTCGGGCAAGCTTCTTCTTATGCCTTTTTGAGTAGAGATTTGTTTCGCTGTTGCTCGAGCAAGGTATTCCATCTGCTCGAGCACATGTCATGTAGGGGCGATAGAATACAAAGGAGGCTGGTGATGCTCGAGCATACTCTTTCCTTTGCTCGAGCATGCCCTTATACTCTGCTCAAGCAAGATTCTTTATCTTGCATATTTCTTTGATCAGCCCGATAATGCTTGAGCATGATAAATGCTCTGCTTGAGCAAAACTTTCCAAAAGCCATTACCACGACGATGCTCGAGCATGTTGTTATACCTTGCTCGGGCAAGACTCTCCAAGAGCACATCTTGCCTTTTCCTTTTACCCCGATGTTGCTCGAGCATTCCACATGCTCTGCTCGAGCAAGACTGTCCATGTTGCTTTTCTTTGTTATGAGCTCGATGTTGCTCGGGCATCCCAAATTCCTTGCTCGGGCATGCCCTTTGAAATACTTGAGCAATCTATCAGTTTCTATTGACTTTCATTCTTCATTGTTTAAACTTCATATCTACATTAAATATAAGAATTAGTCAAAGTAGAAGATAAATGTAGTATACAAGCTTTTTGCTCTAGATAATAACATCTATATAAGACATCATCAAAACCAATTATATCCAACAAAATCTAGAGAATAGCGCCGTGAGAGAGATACACGGACCTTCGATTCAAGCATCACCTTCACCGCCAGTTCACACCACCTTCGGTCTACATCCACCATCACCACCGTTGCAAAGCACCATTCGACCCTCTCGTGATTTTCGGTGACCTTCCTCTTTGATTTCATTCCTCAATTATCAACATCCTTGTTCTCTCTCTTTATGACCATATCACAGCCATGGATTCTCTAGTTTTGATGTTCGTCAGAGGCTAATTCTCCAACTCTTAGAGATGGATTATGTGGCTTGAGTTTCAGAGCTCAAAATTAGGGGAGTTTATTTGTTCAATTTATTTTCTCTAATTACATTTTAATTTCCTAGTTTTAGGAATATTGTTTGTACTATTGAGACTTAGTTTACCCAGTTGGATAACTTTTTGGATTGAATTTTGTAGTTTGTTGGATTTATATATATGTATTTCCTTATCTATTCAATGATATTGTGCTTTCTACGTGGTATTGTTAGATAGTATCATTGAATTCGATTAATTGAGTGGCGTGGTATTGCATTCATATCAAGAGGAAGCAAGTTGCATTAATTTAATCCTAATCACACACTAAGTGGTTTTAAACAATATCTCAAGAGATAGTAGTTAGCTATGGTAGTAGGAGCTATTATTAATTGGGAATATTGGACTCAAGTGGTATCTTGGGGTTTTTCATTTAGACTTAGTGAAAATTTACTCCTATATTTATTTGAACTATGATAGTCACTATTCCATTTCCAATAGCATCCATTATACATTTTCATACTCCATTCCATTATATAAAAAAAAATACAAAAAATAATAGTTTAGCATTTAATTAAATCACATTTTTGTTTAGTTTATTAATTTGAAAAGCCAAAACCAATTTTTCCCCTTGTTTTAATTGCATTTGCATGGCATTTAGATTACTTAGGATTCAATAAAAGGCTCCTAGAGAGAGAGAACGATCCTGGGTTGTCTATACGCAATCCTTGGTTATTTTTGATTGTGGACCCCAAGGCTAAAGACAAAAAGGCCCTCATCAAATGGTGCCGTTGCTGGGGAGCTAAGTAATTGGCTCCCTAGGTAATCTAATTGTCAAATTCACTTTTGACAAGGGGTTTCTTGTGTGAAGCTTTGTTAGTTTTGCATTTTTTATCTTTCATTGCATATAGTTTAGAATTTTTGTATTTAGATAGCTTGCATAACATTCATTGCATTATTGCATTGTTTTAACTTGGTAGCTTCTGTGTAGTGTTGTTTACATTAAATTTGATATGATGTTGAGCTTAATTGTTTGAATTCACCATGTCTCCAAGTTAATTCATAGATACTTGCATCTTTTGTCATTTTGAATTTTCTTTTTCTTTTTCATTTGCATTTGTAATTTTTTTTAGATTCCTTTTCTTAGTTTGTATAGGTTATAGATAGATCGATACTTGTAATTCATTTAGGAATTAATTGTATTGAACTTTTATGGCTTGGTTTAATGGTAATCAAGATTCACTCTTTCAATCCCATTCTTTTGTAGGAGATTCGACCTGAAGGGAAGAGTCTATCTCTCAAAGCATCGATTCCATTCAACAAACAATACGGACTCTTCAAACTAACTTGGGAATTCAAGATAAGAATCCAATTGGTCAAGAATGTATGGTCCATTCCATCACTCACACCATGAACCTTACCACCAATCTCCATTCCAACCTAATCACGCATCCTATAGATCATACCACGAACCTTACCCACAACCTCCATTTCAACAACATCATCAACCCTCTCACTTACCATTTCATCCCACTTCCCAATCATGTCATCCATCTCATGAATCTCTATACCCATTTAAGCCACCTTATGGACCTTATTCTCAACCTTGTGTGACAACCCAAGAGCCTACCACTAGTGAAGTCATTAGAAAATTGCAAAATCAAGTGACTCAGACGGTAGACGAGGAGTGGTCATACAAGGCTAACTTTGATCATCAAATGGACTCTATAATGAAAAGAATGGAACATCAAGAGAGAGAGAATAGAAAAAACGAAATTGAACATCTCACTCAGCAATCACAAGTGTTGAAGACTAATTTCCAAGAAAATCCTTTTCCCATGTTCACACATACACAAGAAGTAGAGCAACTAGAAGAAAGCAATGAGAAGTTGGAGAAAGCAATGGAGTGGCCTGCACAAAAGTCTTCTATGTGCCATACTCCACAAGACACTTGCCCACCGCATACACTTCCATATGAGCCACCCGCTCCACTATGCCATGAACATCCATCCCAATCCTTTACTCCTCAACCTTCCAGACTTGATGCCTTACTCACCTTGCCATATATGGATGCTCAAACCCTTACCCTAAGAAGAATGTATGACCAACTAAAGGTCCAGCATCTATATTTATTCAATCTCAAAGAGGCTTTTCCTCATGGATTCTCTGAGGAAATGGTGGACATTGAAAAATTCATCAAGGATTTTGTTCACCATGTGCTATGGATAAAAACCGAAGCGAGAAGAAGGAGCTCTATGGTCATGTACCTCCAATGATGATGGGAAAACTGAAGAGCAACACCTAAATGCCACTTCACAAGTGGAAGTTTCAAATCCTTTGGTACCTATTCCACCCAAGCACAAGAAGTGAAGTAAGTACAAAAAAGCATTGAAGAGTCTTCTCTACCATTTGGTAATGATCCTATCCTAATAGCAGTATACTCTCCTACTACTTTAACTAATGAAGCAATTCATGATTTGAGTGATGATGAGATGGATGAGGAAATCGTTGTTGAATCCCCTCAAATGTTTGAAAATGTAATTGCTCAAGTCATTAGCTCTAGTAGTAGTGATTCGATTTTACTTGTTGATAAGTGTGCTCCTACTTCTTTAGGTGATGCTTTAACTACTGAAAATGCTTTTCTTCATAGTACTAGGGATGTTTGTGATGAACTGACTGAAATATTTTCATGTTCTTGTGTGGAATATGTGTAGATTGTTATCATGAAAAATGTCGCTTACTTGTTGAGTTTGAAAGAAAGCATTTAGTGAAGTGGTTGATTCTACCATTGATCATAATGCACCTCTAGTACTATCGATGATAGTAAGCATGTCAATTGTGAAAATATGGCTAATCCATTATTTGGTGTTGACCTCATGAAATTGATGAGAATATGGCTAATCCATTATTTGGTGTTGACCTTAATGTTGATTTTAACATTGATGATGTGAGGGTAAATTATAATGATGATGATGAAACAGGTGATACAAATGGAGATTATAATGATGAAGGTGAAGAATTTGAAGACAATAGAGATAATGATAATCCAACATTTAATGATCTTTGTTAAATTTATAATTAGTTTTATTTAATCATGTCTAGTGACTTTATATTAGAACATGAATTTCGTATAAATTTTTATGTTAAGTATGATAAATTATGAATGTTAATGAATTTAATTTGTTATTTAGATTTCAAATATATTTAAACCAAATTGTTGTCATTTTTAGTATTTTAATTATTTTATCATATAATCTTAAATAGGTAGACTCTTAATTCTACGATATGAATTTACGTTCGAAGTTTACGTCCTCTCATAATTTCTTAAACTCACGTAGTTTAACAACTAACGTGCATACACACTTATTCAATATGTATTAGTATATATAAGATATTAATTTTAATTATATTAATTTTTATAATTATAAAATTATAATTTTATATATTAACTATCATTTACAATTATATTGATTAAATAAATATTAAAGTTTAGAAAGCAACTTAAATAAAATAAGGGTAAAATTGTCTATATAAAAATATTTTCTCTTCCCGATCTCTTAAACCAAATAAGATAATATTAAAATATCTCACCTCTCCTCCTCTAATTAATTTAAAGGAGATAATATTTAAATTCATTCCCTTCCATCCCCTCCCAACCTTTCATTAGAGTTCATCTTCTTCCTTCTACTCCATTAAACCAAATAGGCACTAATTAGTTTGAGGAAAGGAGACCGGAGAAAAGGGAAAACGATCCCCTCTTCTCATTTGCTTCAAAATTTTGGAGGGGAAGAGAGTTGATGTCAAACCATCCTCCTCATCCCATTTAAACTAAACAAAGGATTATTTTCCTCTCTCCTTCCCTCTAACAAACTAAAGAAGATAACATATCATTTTCCTCTCTCCTTCTCCCTTACAAACCAAACAATATCTTTCCCTCCCTCCCCTTGCTTCCCCGCCATCCCATCCCCAGAAAACGGGTTCGGCTACGGCCCTCTGCAGAGAACCGTCCTATGCCTTTTTGCCTTAAATTTATACGCGTGCGATAAATTATTAAAAAAAAAAAATGCGGACCGTCCAGATCTTCATCCGACGGCGACCGAGATAAGGAAGAGAATGGGAAAAGGAAAGGATGAGAGCCATATCCCCAGAAAACCACACAAACCCTAAAGCTTTGCCTTCGTAATAAATAAAAAATTTCAGACCCTGATTGAGAATTGCTCCTCAAAAGAGTAAGTAGATATATATAAATAAATGGAGATCATGAAATCCGATAATCACATATAAATTTTCTCTGCAGCATCCAAACAAGAAAATCCGAAGCAGTCTTTGAAAACAGTGATTCAAGCAAACAGAGGAGTTTGATTAGAAATGGTGGATCTATGAGGATGAGGAATTGGTGGCCTCCTTGAATTCCATTCCTTCTTACCAATATTCCTCGATAATGCATTAGTTCTCCGTAATCCTCCTCCTCCATAGCTTCTTCTGCAACTCTTCTTCTTCTCTGCATTTTCTTCCTTCCTTAGATCTTCCAAGCTCCTCACATTCGCCAATGAAGTAAATGATCGTGATTTCCCATCGTAATGCCTCGAAAGCCCCATCCTGCAACATAAAGATACAATCATTTTTACTCAAATCACAAACCCAGAAACTCAAACTCAAGAATCAAGCTCAAGCTCGCTTACTTACTTAATGGGAAGTTGCTGCAACAGAGAGGACAAGTCGCTCAGAGAGTCGCGTGCTGATGATGATGAAGATGGAAGAAATTTACTGGATGTTTCTTCTTCCGAGTAATCAGATTCCATTGATGACCCACTTGAAATCCCAGAAGATGAAGAAGAATGAACAAGATCATCATCATCATCATCATGAACTGGTCCTTTTCTATGAGCTTCCACCAAGCGATTCTTCAGCAGGTCCATTTCTGAGTTCTTCTTCGAATACCCTTTATGGGTTTCTTTGGTTTGATTCAGTGCATATGTGTGCATATATATAATCTGAACGATTTCCACTGTTTTCGTTGGAACCTATGAAAGGTCGCTCCTTTCGGTATTGTAAGGCAGAGCTTTCAATGGAATAGACAGATAGAGACTAGTTTGAAGATTTGGAAGGCATGGATGGTCTATAAGGAAAGTTTTTAGCGTGATGGATATTAACGGATAAGATCGATGATTCGATGTTTTCTTCCTTTTTATCCGTTTTTAATTTTCATCGTCAGCAAAGAAAGGATAAGAGATTCGTCTTTATCCGTGTATTTGATAGTCGAGGAACCGGCATTTATTAAATGATTATTGGTCGAAAAAAAAAGTAAAAAACATTTTTGCCGTTGTCCAAAATTTATATTTTTGAGTCTTGAGTTAGTGGCTGTTTGTTTTGAGTCCAAATTACCTGGTGAGCTCATCCGTTATTCAATCCAATTAATTTTTTTAAAATATTTTTAGAGGTATTTTTATGGTTTTCGAACTAAGTATTTAAAAAAAGAAAGGGAAAATTTATTTAAATACAAATGAAGTTTGAAAATCCCGAAATCGTCGAATTTGCAAAAAAGACTTGACGAGGACATTTAAGGGTTTTTTGCAAATTCGCGTCGAAAATGACCATTTGCCATTAGTTCTAAATAATTAAAAAAAGGAAATACCCTCCGGTGGGCCCCCACCGGCGGCCACCGCCACCGTGGGAGGGTTTTTTTTTTCTTTTTTGGGCGGGTGAGTGTTTTGACAAAAATCAAAACAATGGATTGCGAAATGTGGGGGGTGGGGTTCGAACCCCCACTCAAAACAAGTAGCCCAACCGGTTGGGCTACTTGGTTCTCTTATTATATATATACACTAATAAATATATATATTCTTTTTAACATTTTTTCAATGGTATTTACAAGTCCAAAAGCGTGATTTACAAGTCCAAAAGCGTAAATTACCAGTGCTTTCTTCAGGGTTCCTTTGATGCATGTTTTGTAAAACAAAAAATAATAATGCATTATTACAAGTCCAAAAGTGCGATTTACAAGTCCAAAAGCGCGATTTACAAGTCCAAAAGCGCAAATTACAGTGCTTTCTTCGGGAGGTTCCTTTGATGCATGTTTTGTAAAACAAAAAAATAATGCATTATTACAAGTCCAAAAGCGCGATTTATAAGTCAAAAGCGCAAATTACCAAAGTGCTTTCTTCGGGGTTCCTTTGATGCATATTTTGTAAAACAAAAAAATAATGCATTATTACAAGTCCAAAAGCGCGATTTACAAGTCCAAAAGTGTGATTTACAAGTCCAAAAGTGCAAATTACCAAGGTCTTTCTTCGGGGTTCCTTTGATGCATGTTTTGTAAAACAAAAAAAAAAAATACATTATTATAAGTCCAAAAAGCGTAATTACAAGTCCAAAAGCTCAAATTACCGAGTCTTTTCTTGGGGGTTTCTTTGATGCATGTTTTGTAAAATAAAACAAAAATGCATTATTACAAGTCCAAAGCGTGATTTACAAGTCCAAAAGCGCAAATTACAAAACACGCATCAAAGGAACCCGAAGAAAGACTCGGTAATTTGCATTTTTGGACTTGTAAATCGCGCTTTTGGACTTGTAAAAATGCATTTTTTTTTTTTTACAAAACATGCATCAAAGGAACCCCGAAGAAAGCATTGGTAATTTGCGCTGACTTCAGAATCACGCTTTTGGACTTGTAAATCGTGTTTTTGGACTTGTAAATCGTGTTTTTGGACTTGTAAATACCATTGAAAAAAATGTTAAGAAGAATATATATATTTATTAGTGTATATATATAATAAGAGAATCAAGTAGCCGGTTGGTTGGGCTATTTGGTTTTGAGTGGGGGTGGGGGTTGAACCCACCCCCACATTTGCAATCCATTGTTTTGATTTTTGTCAAAACACCCCACCCCATAAAAAAAAAAAAAAAAAAAAAAACCCTCCCACGGTGGCGGTGGTGGTCGCCATAGCCGGTGGTGGCCGCCGGTGGTGGGGCCCACTGGGGGGTATTTCCTTTTTTTTTTAATTATTTAGAACTAAGGGCAAAATGGTCATTTGACGCGAATTTACAAAACCCTTAAAGGTCCTTGTCACCTCTAAGTCTTTTTGCAAATTCGACGACTTTTGGGGTTTTGCAAATTCATTTGGTATTTAAATGGAATTTTCCCAAAAATGAATTTGTCTCACCCTAAAAAAAGTTCTTAAAAAACTTTTTTTTTTTTTCGATGTTGCCAAACATCACTTATCAAGTCTGATTATCCATCACCTCGTCGGAGACCGTTCCAGCTGCAGGCAAATGACTAGAAAGAGAGGGATTATTACCTTCTAAACAAAAGTTTTTAATAGCCAATAAAATGTAGTAAATAACTACTCTATTTGGTCTTAATTATATAAACTATTTATTAAAATTTGAAGAGATTAACGAAAGAAGTTAAATTAGTTAATTATATATATTTTTCTAAAATATCCTTACTTAATATTGTTTTTTAGGTGTCGGACAAATAAAAGAAAAATTCTAACTCAACTGCTCCGCCGAATATTGTTGTTTACTCAACCGTGATTTTTAATTTGGACATCCGAGTTAGAAAGAGACTGGATCGATAATAATAATAATAAATCTCAAATAGTGTTGAATTTGAAGATATCATGAGATTAGTATTACCATGAATTATATTATACAAAGAGGCACGATATTGACAAATACTCAAAATAGAGGTGATATGGGAAAGATATGACAAAATTGCTTAAAATTATTTTATTAAAAAAAAGATAATTGTTAATTTAGGTGTATTTGAGATTAATGAGTTACAAGCATTACTTACTTTATAAAATATATAGGTGCATTATTAAATTAGTATTGTGTTTAATTATTATTGAGAAAATATCAATAAGGGTATTTTAGGAAAAATTGACAAAAATTAAAAATCGGTCTTATAATTAGGACCAATACCAACTCTAAAATATATTCCTATAATTAAGACCGGAGAGAGTATATTTTATAACCAATCGTCCAGGTAAAAGAAAAGGGTTATGTTAAGCCTCAACAACCAACTAAAACCTTGTGAAATCTTTTATGAACATGGACCTATTAAATGAAAGTTGTTAATAATTAATGAAATATAATGAATAATTATACTAAAGTGATGAATAACCTAAAAAATTATTATTGTTACTTGTTAATAGCTAATAAAATATAGTGAATAGCTATATAAAAATCATGAATGGTCTAAAAGAGTGATATTTTTACTTAATAAACAAATGTTGTTAATATCTAATCAAATATAGTGAATGTATAAAAATTGCGAATAAATTGAAATAATGATTTATTACTTGCCAAATAAAACTTATTACTACCTACGGTCCTAATTATAAGACCTAGTTGACTTTTTTAGAGAGATTAAGAAAGCTAAATAAGTTACTTAATCATTTTATATGTTGTGTATTCTTAGATTATATATTAATCTATTAGTTAAACTAATTAGTTTGAAGAAAAAAATAAAAATAAAAATACTTTAAAGTAATTTAATTAGCTTCTTTAATGTCTTTAAAAAAATCAACTAGATCTTATAATTAGGACCAAAAAAGAATACTTGTTAATGAAATGTGGCGAATAACTAACTATATAAAAGTGACTGGTTGTAGTCAAAGCTAAAAAGTTAACTTATATAATTGTTTTAATTTTTATGTCAAAATTTGGCAGCCCAATGGTCATCTATAAGAAGCGCTAGAGAAGGACACATAGAAGAGTTTTTATAGAGATAAAAGTGGAAATTGAAGCAGAATTGGAGCTGAAGGTGGGGATAAGTGTGTTTGGTATAACTATGGAAGTAAGATATATAATACCCATTTGAGATAACGGTCATAAAATTGATTTTTTCTATATTTTTATATATGGACTTTTACAAATAGAAGATAGGATAAAAGTCATTTTGTATATGTGATTTGTGTTTAGAATAATGGTAATAGAAATGACTTTTATCCGATGGGCTCTTATTTGGAATAACGTTTGAAAAGTCAGTAGAGATGAAAAATGACTAAAATGACATAAAATTTATTGAATATTGAGGGGAAAAGTTAGTGGAGATGAAAAATGACTGAAAATGACATAAAACTTATTGAATACGACATACATACATATATGCATGCATGAATACATACATTGTTAGTTATATATATTGTGATAGTTGAAGATAAAAATTTAAATTTAAAATTGATAAGAAGATTAAATTATTATTAAAAAATTTAAAAAAATTTAGAGTACTTAATTAAATATATGGGAAAATTATATTTAAGTACCATTTGAATTTGCGAAACCCTCAAATGCCCGTTAAATTTGTTAAAGGACTTAAAGGTACTAAGGACCATATTGGGATTTTTCAAATTCAGGTGAATTTACCCTTTTGCGTTTAGTTTTTAAATAAATTAAAAAAGAAAAGAAAAATAAACCTCACCGAAGGGCTACTACGGTCGGTCGCTGCTACCCGCACGGCCGGCCGCCGAAGGATTGACCATCGAACGGCTTGCAACCGTCGGTGTTTGGGCTCGGCCATTGGTCGCTTAAGATTCGGCAATGGTTTTTTTTTTTTGGGTGGGGTTGAATCGTTTTTTTCAAAAAAAAGATTCATTGAAATTACGTAGATGGGGTTTGAACCCACTCCAATTTCATGGGAGCCAAATGGCCCAACCATTTGGTTTCTTTAATATATATATATATGCATTAACAAATATATATATATATATATATATATATATATTCTTCTTAACATTTTTCCATCAACAAACACTCTTGTAAATCCTATTATTGAACTTGTAAATGCTACTAATGAATTAGTAATTCTCATTACAAGATTTGTTCTTATTTGTTGCTTCATGAGACATTTGTGAAAAACCCGACAAAAGCACCGGTAATTATCATTACTAAACTTGTAAATGCTATTGAAGAATTGGTAATTGTCATTATAAGGTTTTTTATAAGTGACATTTATTTGAAGAAGGTACTGGTAAATACCATTACAAAACTAGTAAATATCATTGAAGAATTGGTAAGTGCCATTAAAAGATTTGTTATAATTTACCTTTATTTCTTGTTTCATCAGAGACATAAGTGGTAAACCTGAAGAACGAACTGGTAAATACCATTACGAAACTAGCAAATGCCATTGAAAAATTGGTAATTGTAAATACCTCAGGCCCTTTGGTGGCCGGAGTCAGCGTTTCAGTGATTCTGGTATCGGCGGTTGGTCCCGTACATGCCGCATGATAGCCCTCCGCGAGGGTCATTTTTATTTTTTATTTTATTTTAAAACTAAGAGCAAAAGGGTAAATTCACCCAAATTTGAAAATCCCAATATGGTACTTGGTACCTTTAAGTCCTTTAACAAATTTAACAAGCATTTGGGGGTTTCACAAATTCAAATAGTATTTAAATGTAATTTTCCCTAAATACATTCAAATGGATAAATTAGAATACATACAAATGTATATTTAATAGTAGTTCATTTCTTATTAGATCACTTATCCCTAATATTTTTTACCGAAGCTAAAAAAAATAACTTCTATCATAAGTGGCTTTTTTCACATAAGCTCATCAACCTTTCAAGCTATGCCAAACTGTCCAAATCAACTTTTTTTTTTTTTTTTTTGCCTTTCGTTGAACTAATTTCACTATATCATGGGCTTTTGGAAATAGACTCATAATGCATTAGAGTTTAAATTAATTGTAGAGAAATAATAATAATAATAAAATAATATTTGTTATTATTATTAAAAAGGGAAATAAATAATAAAGGAAATTATTGATTAATAATAAAGAGAAAAGTGAAATAATACTTCTTATTTCACTAATTATTATTATTTCTCTACAATTAATTTAAACTCTTTAAATTAGGAATTTAATAAATACTCACACCACGTAAAATATGCTTCACTATATACATATTATTTTGTAAATAATATTATAAGTGAAATAATATAGGAATTAGTTAGATTAGATCCTATTATATAGGAGTTTATAAATACCGATAACATAAAAATACATTTTTATTATGATATATATATATATATAGAGTACATCATATATATATATCATGATAGGATATTGTCACTACTAAGTCACTACCACTTTTCCACCGTTAGATCAGAATCTCATCTACCTTTATTATTTCTCTCTCCTATTGAGATTCTGATCTAATGGTGAGAAAGTGGTAGTGAATTGGTAGTGACATAAAATTGGTAGTAAGGAATAATATCCTAACATATCTTTCACAGCTAGGTTTTTCTCATGCTCAATGTTAACCTTTACATATATTAGCAAATTTTTCCCTATTCCATTAGATATATATATCCCTAGATCCCTTCTCAACGCAAATGCCACAAGATTTTAGATCCCTTCTCAACCCACCAACGGATTCAAGGAGCTTTTGGGGAAAATTTTGAGGGGGAGAGGCTTGGGTAGTTTAACCGACTATAAGGGTTCTGATTTGCCCTATATGGGGTTTTAAAAAAACAGAGTCGGCATAGTGTAATTGACTAAATCGTAGCTTAGTCGATTACATTACAGAAAACATAAAAAAGAAAAAACATCGTTTAGTCGACTACATATCGGGTTGTAATCGACTAAAAAGGGGCAGAAAGGTGATATGGTTTTACATATGGGCATTTTGGTTATTAATTAATTAATTAATTAAGGGTGAAAGGTTCAAAAAGTCTTGGATTGACGGTGGCGAAGTGACTTTGTTCCAACTTTCAAACGGGGACGTGTTTAAATTATTATTTAAATTTAAGATGAAAAATGACAGAAAAAAAAAGGTATGAATATTATTGAATACTACATATATATTATTTAGTTGTATATGTTGCAATAATTGAAGATAAAAAATCAAATTAAATTTTTTATTAAAAAATTTAAATTATTATTAAAAAATTCTATGAGACTAAATAATAGTACATTGTTAATTGGATTACTTATCTTGAGGTACTAAATAATAGTTATATTGCTAATAAAAAAATTATATGAACATGTATGAATCTTTTTTCCATTCTCTCTCTCATTGCCTCTCTATGTCGTCGTTCGTCTCTCTCTCAACCATGAGCTCCATCGCTCTATCTCTCACTCATCTTCTTTAGTTTTCATTCTCTCCGATAAAATCAAATCTGAGGTTGCCCAAACCCAATCAAGCCGTAGATCCCCTTTTCTCTCCATTCCTTATGCTTATGCCGCCTCTCTCTAGATCTCGGTCAACCATAAGATTATTCTACCGGGGTATCTCCGATAACAAATCATTGAGAGTCGATTATGATAGATGTGGAGTTGGTGAGGGCTTAAATCTAGAGATGGAGGAGGAATTTTCGGTTGTGCCACCAATGCTCTCCATAACTTACAAATTGGAGCGTCCGGAAAAGCTAACGGTGGCCTCCAACGCTCACCGAACTCCCAGTGAAGAAAAAACTAACCCAAACACTAATCCTTCGGCTCTTTTTCCCATTGATCCTTCCACTGAGCTTTTTTTGTTGCCAACGCATTCCAAACAGGCCGTTAGTTGCATAATGGGGAATGAGAAATGAAAGAAAGAATTACTTGGTGACTTTGCAGGTCCTATTCATTTTTTGAATGAGACAATGAGAGTTCCAATGGTGAGACCGATAGTAAGGGCCTGTTTGGCGCGCGAAAAGCAGTGGGAATGGAAGGGAAGATGGATAAGTTCTCTTGTTTGATACACTTTTTGTGTCCAATCTTCTTGGGAACTTGTCCAATCTTTTCTTAAAGGTGGGAAGATAAGATTCCATCAATTGGTGGGGACTCAAATTCCCACATAAATATTGACGCTTTCGAGGCATATTTACCCCCATAAAATATTTTTTTCTTTAGTGCAAGAAAATAGGATTTGATTCGAATTTATGCAATAAATTCAAACTTATGTGATAAGATTGAACTTGGCGAGATAACATTTTAGATAAGTTCGAACTTGGTGGGAGAATATTTTAGACAAATTTGAACTTCGAAGGAAAATATTTTAGACAAGTTTGTACATGGCGGGAGAATATTTTAGACAAATTCGAACTTGAAGGGATAATATTTTAGACAAGTTCGTACATAGCGGAAAAATATTTTAGACAAATTCAAACTTGATAAGATGATGTTTTTAAAAAAATATTATTTTAGAAAAAAATTATATTTTTCCTTTGCCTTTTGAATTAATTACTTTTTAGGGTAAAATATATATTGTATGATTTTTTACCAACTGTTAGCCCTTCATTTTTTTTTTCCCCTATCAAACAACTTATATTCCCTCATCCCTCAAAATCTTCCCTCCCCTTCTTTTCCCTACTTAAATTTTCCCATACCAAACGGCGCTAAGATGCTTGGATGGAGTGGATGAGAATAAATTTAAACTTATTGTAAAATTTTGAAGGGACAGTTCTGTCCAAAATTTGTTACAAAGAGGGGATAATTTTATCTTAAAGTTTTTCAATCCCTTGATAGCCTTTTACAATACTAAGGGGTGGGTGGGTGGGTGGTATTTCCAATCCCTAAAGCTTTCAAATTTTTGTTTTTTTTCCCGATATTTGATCAATTAAAACAATGTTAGCATCAAAAAACAAAAATTATAATTTTTGAGTAAGTCAGTATAGATAATAAATATCCTCTCTTTTTTTTATACTGGATTTCTCTAATTTCTTCACTTGGTTTTATCAAGAAGCCGTCTTTTTCAGAGTTATGTTTTTGGTGATGACTGATGGCTTGGATTCTTGATACATATCAGTTGAGAATTTATTTACATTTCAGGGAAGAATCCAGTCCTTTCAATCGATGATTCATTGGAAACAGATATATATAAAAAAAAAAAAAAAATTTCCCAATAGTTCTTGAATATTAGAAATCATCTGGTGGTTGTCTTTGCTGCATCTTTTTTGAGACTCTTGTTGTCATGACTGTGAACATTCGTAGACGTGGAACTCCTGGAACTGCTTCTCATTTTTATACCGTCAATTTGGGCGAACATGACATCAAAGTTACTGTTACCAATAATGCCTTTGTGGTTTCTGAATGGATTTATTCTGCTATCTCCATGTATAGACCTTTTATTAATAACCTTGTGGTAGGTTTGGGTGTTCAATGGTCTCCTGGTGGAAAGCATGAACCAGCATCTACACTTCAACTTTGTATTGGGCACTAATGCTTAGTATATCAACTTAATTATTCACTCTCTGTTCCCAGAATACGCAGGCGTTTTCTCATGAATCCAAGACGCACTTTTGTCGGTTTTCGAAATCTTCTTGATCGTTCCAAGCTGAAAATCTCAAAGCACAGATTGCAATTATTAAGGAACCCCTAGACATGAGAGGCCTCTTGAAGATGGGTCATGAATGTTTTCTATAAGCTGCTTTTGAAAGAATTGTTAAGAAAGGTCTAGGTATCTCGGGTATCCATCAAGACAGGGCATTTAATTTGTATTGGGACACCACAACTCTAAATTTGGATCAGATTTTGCAAGTGTCTCTTGATGCTTGTTGTAGCTTTATGATTGCGCAAAGATTTCAAGCTTGGAAATTAGGTAGGAAATCATTCTCTGAGGGATTATTTTCTTCCTATCAAGAATCAACCTTCAAGGCCTCCTCAACTCATCGTTGGGCTAAAAAGAGTCCTAAAAAAGCGACGAAGTTCTACGGATGCGGCAGCTGCTAAGACGCTATAAACCTGACTTCGTTTTCTTACAAGAAATAAAAATTATGTACTCAGCTGTTGCTAATCGTCTCACTAATTTTGGTTACGATCAATCTATTGGCATTGATGCAGTAAGGACAGGAGGGGTACCTTTGTGGGTTGGCTTGCCCATCTGAATGTTTCTGTTTTAGAATGCACCTCTCTATATTGTCACTGTCGGATTTCTTCCTCTTGTAATGGTTCTGACTACTTCGTCTCTTTTATTTATGGTCCTCCACAAGCTTCTGATTGCTATTTACTCTGGGATTGGATTGTATCTACTGCCAGCTCCATCTCTGGGCCTTGGATTCTGATTGGTGATTTTGATGAAGTCTTGCATAATTCTAATAAATCTAGCAGCACTCAGGCTTCTGGTATCTGTTTTTGCCTCATGTATTGCACTTTCTAGTTTGATGGAAGTTAAACAATTTGGCCCCAAGTTCAAATGGTTAAACAATCGAAAGGGACTTCACCTCACAAGGGAAAGGCTAGACAGGGCATTCTGTAATTTTGACTGGTTTTACTCTTTTTCACACTCCCATGTGTTGAATCTTTCTAGAGCTGCCTCTGATCATTCCCCTATTGTTTTTTCTTCCTCTCTTGATGATCCTCCTCGACGAAGAATCAAAAGATTTGAGGATTTCTTGTACAATTTCGCAGAATGTCAAAACATCATTTCTGATAGTTGGAATCAAGATCTTCCAGGCTCTCCAGGTTTTGTATTACATAAGAAGCTGACTCTCACCCTGAACTCTCTCTCTTGGAGCAAGAACCAAATTGGTAATTTATCTTCCTCTATTTCCAAGCTTGAGCATGAATTACAAATTTTAACGTATAAGGCTGATCAAGTGATTAGTCCTTATGAAGACTTGTTGAATAGATTGGAAAATGTCAAACATCATCTGTAATTTCTCTATGACTGTGAAAGTAGCTATTGGCAACAGACAGTAAAGTTAAAATGGAAAGTGGAAGGTGAACGAAACACAATTTTTTCATGCTACAGCTTGTTCTTCAAGAATTGAACAACATCACTTTGAATCCAAAACGGCCCCACCCTCAATCTTTTAAGGACCTCAACCAATCAGTCTATCTAATGTCTCACAAAAAAATTTCCAAGATGTTATGTAACAGGTTGAAAGCTGTACTTCTTAAGTTGATTTATTCCCTAGGCCTATGTTTGGTTTGAAGGGAGGGGAGAGAATGGAGCTTCACTCCTTAGTGTAAAAGGTCAGATATGACCATGATATAAAATGTTTGTGTACCTTGTAGAAAACGATGCGAATTTATGGTTATATCGACTTTTCACATCATGGTTTTATCTAACTTTTCACATTAAAAAGGGAAGCTTTTATCCCTTCAATCCAAACACAGCTTTTAAAGATAAATTAATCTTTGATATTTTCTAAGGGGGTTTTGTATATTTAGCCAAATATTTTATTAGAATTGATTTATTTAAATTAACAAAAGTAAAAAGGACATACCTTTTGATTATATAAATAAAGCCATAATCATTACTCAATAGTCTGAATCACAAGAGCATTGAACCCATTAATTACCCATTATGTTAATTAATAATTCCTAACTATATTTAAAAGGAGCTTTAAAGAAAGTCGTAGAATCAGCAATTACTCATAATTATATTGGTCAAATCAATTTATGCAAATATTAATATTTCTAAATGGATGATCAAATTGTCCTAAGTAATTGTAAAATTGTTGGGACAAGAGTCTCTCTACTAACTTTCCTTTTCACTTAATGTATCAATTGTTGGATCATGTTTTAATAGGAAAAATGCTAATCTCATCAATTATATCCCATTTGAAATTTTGAGCGTCCCACATCATGTATATGGTTCAATCTATAATCTCATCGTTTAGATATCATTTGAGTGTTTGTGTCTCACATGAGAATTAGTTTCTAAGCTCATTGTTGGCGAGACAATTTAAAATTTTCTTGTTAAGTAAGAAAATTATTTTTTAAAAAACTGACCATATATTATCTTTATTAGATTTTATACACATTGAAATATTTTTTTTTTAAAAATGAAAGTAAAAAAATTTAATCTAAATCATTCAAATTAGATTCAATAGTCAATGGTCAGGGATGAATTCTTATTGCTTTTCCCTCTATTGAGCATGCACTAAAAGGTTTGTTATTGGAGTATTGTTTTTTTTTTTTTTTTTTTTTTTTTTTTGTGTGTGTGTGGAATATCCGTTATTTTGGACCTACCTCGAGCTTGAATTCAAGACCTCGAGTAAGAGGATATTAGAGAATAGGAAGAATAGAAATGAAAAATGTGAAGAATTATTCATCATCCGAAATGAATGTGTACATCTGTTTATATAGACTTTACATAATCACCATTTATATAATAGAATTTACAACAAAGTTATTCTAGTAGTTTCTAGCTAACGAACTAGTAACAGAAAATAGTTATACTAACTAATATACACTCTATTACCTCCCTCAAGCTAGAGAATGTATATCAACGATTCCTAGCTTGGTAAAAAGTGCACCAAAAAAATAAGGCAGCAAAGCCTTAGTAAAAATGTCGGCAAGCTGATCCTCAGATTTGATAGGCAGTAAATGGATTAAACCTTGTTGAACCTTCTCACGAACAATATGACAATCAATGTCCAAATGCTTTGTTTGCTCATGGAAAGTCGGACTAGTTGCAATGTGTTGAGTAGATTGGTTATGACAAGATAAAGAAACAGGACAAGTAAGAGGAAGACCAAAATTTCGTAGTAAATGATATAACCATTGTAATTCACATGTAGTAGCAGCCAAGGCACGATACTCAGCCTCAGAAAAAGATGTAGATACAGTAGGTTGCTTCTTAGAATTCCAAGTAATTAAAGCTTGATCAAGAAAGCCACAAAAACCAGTAATTGAACGACGAGTATCCTAACATCCAGCCCAATCAGAATCACTAAAAGCACTAAGTTTCATAGTAGAGGTGGTTGGAAAGAAAAGACCATGACCAGGGGCCCCTTTAAGATACCGTAAAACATGATGAAGAGCTTTCAAATGTACATCAGTTGGCTGTTAAATAAACTGACTTAATTGTTGGACAGAAAAAATAAATCTGGACGAGTATTAGTAAGATACAAAAGACGACCAACTAAAGTACGGTATTGAGAACAATCAACCAAAGGAACACCAGAATCCTTAGAAAGCTTAAGATCACGAGCCATAGGAGTTTTAGCAGGTTTAGAGTCCAGAAAACCAGAATCAGATAAGAGATCTAAGGTAAATTTCCGTTGACATAAAGAAATACCAGTAGAGTTACGAGCAATCTTTAAACCAAGAAAATATTGAACATCACCAAAGTCCTTAATCTTAAAACAGTCATCAAGAAATGCTTTAACAAAGTTAATCTCAGCCAAATCAGTACCACTAATAATTACATCCACATAGACAAGTAAAACAGTAAAGGAAGAAGTAGTATTCTTGAGAAATAGTGAATGATCAAATTGTGACTGTGTATAACCGTAGGAAATAAGAGCCTTGGATAGTTTAAAAAACCATTGACTGCTGGCCTTTTAAGAGCATAGAGAGATCGCTGCAACTTACAAACTTGAGTTGGTGATGAAACATGCAACCTGGGAGGAGGAAGCATATAGACCTCTTCATCAAGATCCCCATGCAAAAAAGCATTATTGACATCCAATTGTTTCAAATGCCAATTATGAGCTGCAACAAGAGTAAGTAGCAAATGCACAATAGTCAATTTTGTAACAGGAGAAAAAGTATCATTATAGTCAATACCCTCAACTTGTGTATAACCTTGTGCAACAAGTTGACCTTTATAACGGTTAAGTGTACCATCTGAGTTATATTTCTTAGTAAAAACCCACTTATACCCAATAGGTCGCTTACCGGAAGGTAAATCAGTAATCACCCAGGTTTGGTTCTGTTGTAAAGCATCTAATTCAGCATTAATAGCATTTTGCCAACCTTCATGTTGGATAGCTTTAGAATAAGTTTTGGGTATATCATCAGTGGAAATGGAACAAGTAAAATGATGATAGTTAGGAGAAAGACAATGATATAAGAAAGAACTTTAGAAAAAGGATGATATATATCTGACTCCAAGGAATCCGGTAAAGCTGAAGCACATTGTAAAAAAAAAATGATAATCCTGTAGATATGCGGGGGTCAGTGAGGTCTATTAGAGTGACGTGGTAAAGGTAAAGAAGGGTTAAGAGGAGGAGAAGTGGCTGGAACAACAGAGGGCAGAACAGGGTCAAAAAAGTCAAGGGGTAGAGTGGCTTGGGGAGAAGGAATAGAATCAAACAGAATTTCAGAATCTGAATTACAAAATGAAAAAATAGACTCATAGAAATGAACATGTCTAGAGATATGGATCTGTCTAGATTGGAGATTTAAGGTAACATAACCCTTAGTACTAGATTTAAAACTGAGGAAAATGCATTTATGTGCTTGTTTATCAAAATTGGTTCAATTTTGTAAAAGAGTTGAAGTAAAACAAAGACAACCAAATATTGTTAACATGTTATAATAAGGTGGTGTGCCATATAAAAGTTCAAAAGAAGTTTTATTACCTAAAAGAGGTGTAGGTAATTTATTAATCAGATAGATGGCATGAAGAATAGCACAGGACCAAAAAACCCTAGGAATGTGGGCCTGAAATAAGAGTGCTTGAGTCACATTATGAATATGTTGATGCTTACGTTCAACCTTACTATTTTGTTCAGAAGTTTTCGTGCATGAAGTTTGATGAATAATGCCATGATGAGCAAAAAAATCAGTGATTTGAGGTTTCAAACCATTATCAGACCGAAGCATCTGAATAGAGGTATTAAATTGTGTAAAAATCAAATTAACAAATGCAAAAATACATGACTGAACCTCAGATTTATGTTTGAGCAAATAAACCCATGTATACCTTGAGTAACCTTCAACAATGGTTAAAAAATATTTATGGCCATGCAAAGAAGGTAAATGATAGGGTCCCCAAATAGCCATATGAACTAGAGCAAAAGTTTTATTAGAAGAGCTATTGCTTACAGGGAAAGGCAACTTTCGTTGCTTAGCAAAATGAAAAACATCACAACAATCAAAGGAAGCATTATAAGGAACAATAGGGTATTGTTTATGAATGGAATACAATATATGTTTGGATAAATGTCCTAAGCGAAAATGCCAAAGATCAAATGGTGTAAAAGTGGCATTAGTGGAAATATTACTAACTAGGTGTGAAGACAAAGTATCTACAGAATGCATGAGATATAAGCCTTGAATGACTTCAGCTGAACCAATCATCTTCCTGGAAGGCTGGAGGCTGATGTGGCACTGTGAGGTCTGAAAAGAAACAACACAGGGAATATTATGAGTAAGTTTAGAAACAAAGATTAAGTTGAAGAAAAATTTAGGGACGTACAGAACATCTTGAATAACAAAGGAATGAGAAAAATGAACAATGCCACTGTGAAAGGCTAGTACACGAGTACCATCAAGGAGATTAACAAAAATTGGTGAAATTTGCTTATAAGATGCAAATAAAGAAAGGTCAGAACAAACATGATCAATAGCTCCAGGATCTATGATCCAAGATTTAGAGAAAGAATGAAAAAATGGAAATGGTTTACCATTGGTAGACATGTTATTGACAGAAATAGAATGTGAAGACTTATCATGCTGAACCAGAGCCAACAGCTTTCGATATTGTTCTGGAGTGAAACTGTATGTCTCATTCACAACCTTAGCAGGTGTAGGTGGACTCAGACCAATCATATGCTCAGATGATACAGCATTAACAGTTGGATTGCGGAATTTGAATCTAGGGGGAAAGCCATGCTTCTTGTAACATGTAGCCTCTGTATGCTTGTATTTCCCACAATATATACATTGCCGTGTAGAATTAGAAGGATTCGGCTTAGGCAAACTAGGAGCTGGGGAATGAGAACCATTAGTCTTAGACAACAGAGTCGTAACTTCAGTAAATTGATATCCCATTTCCCTCTCTTGTTGTTGTACCAAAGCAAATACACGATTAATATGAGGTAAAGGATCTATGAACATAATCTGAGACTTAACTGTGGAAAACCTATCACTCAATCCTTTCAAGAAACAAATCACATAATCTTGATCTAAATGCTTTTTATATGCATCAAGAATACCATAAGAGCATTTTGGCGTACGTGTATAGCAAAGCAGATGTCTTATCATTAAGTACTCACCAGAGAACTGTTAACTTGGTAAAATAGTCACTTACATTGAGTTCGCCTTGGTTCAAAGCTTGAATTTCCTCTTGGAGATCAGCCAGTCAAAATATATCATTCTAGGAAAATCTGGCATGTAAATCGTCCCAAACATCACTGGCTTTATCAATCCACAAGTATGCGTGATGGACGGTGAAATCACACGGGTCAACCACGAGAGGACCATCATATTGCATCTTTCCCAAGCTGGATGCAGTGGATTGGACTACCTGGTGCCGAAATCGAGCGATTAACAACTGGAGCTTATTCTTTGACAGTAATGCCATACGCATGGCTCACGACTAGGAGTGATAGTTAGGGCCAGATAAGATCGAGGAAACAAGAATGAGAGAGGGATTCTCATTCGGATGCAAGTAATATGGATTGGCAATTGATTGAAAGGAATCAGGTTGAGGCGAAGGCGAAGCTCTGATCGGAGCTTCCGTGGAGGTCGAGTCGCTTGCCATGTCCGAATCGGGAGAATCGGTTTAACGAAGAGAGATGAAAGGAAATGAAATTGAGAAAATCAAAGGGAACACAATGAAGTCTCAGAGAACAAATGAAAGGGCCAGAGAAATTAAAGGTAAAACTGGCTCAGAGAACATGTGAAATGGCAGTAAAAGCAAAAGAAAGCTATGGAAATGTCAGAACAAGAGTAATGGCGGGAAATTTTTTTTAGAAGAAAACAGGATGTCAAAGGCTATCCGGCTCTGATACCATATTAGAGAATAAGAAGAATAGAAATGGAAAATGTGAAGTATTATTCATCATCGGAAATGAATGTGTACATCTGTTTATACAGACTTTACATAATCACCATCTGTACAATAAAATTTACAACAAAGTAATTCTAGTAGTTTTTAGCTAACTAACTAGTACCAGAAAATAGTTATACTAACTAATATACATACAGAGGATATAACCCCTAACCAGTTAAACCAAAGGCTTAGTGATGATAAGCACTAAGTATTGAGTCTAATAGGAGAAGCTACCCCTCACGACATGAGGTGACTCGAATCGGATTCCCCCTATAAGAGATGCATGTATGCATTGAAAATACTGCCAATGCCGGATTTATATAGGTTAAGTGTATAACGTAATTTCTCATTCAGAGAGTGAGAGTGAGTCCAACGCGAAACGTCTGCCTCGGGAGTCGGGATCACCACTGAAGCCTCTCTCTCTCTCTCCATCGCCACGCCAACAATGCCCCTAGTCCTCGTTTCGCGTGAGTGAGAGAAGTGCGTCTTTTTGATCCTCTGGCCTATTCCTGCTCGTTTTTTTTTTTTTTTTTTCTTTTCAAAATGATCAATCCAGCATTGTCGCTGCCAGATAAACAGTGACTGAGTGAGTGAGTCTCGTGAAACTTGAAATGAAATACCAGAACTTTCTGGAACAAGGTCCCTCTTTGTAGACTGTAAGTCCTCTCTCTGACTTCTTTTTTTCCCCTTTGAAGAGCAAGTTTGTAGACATTGATGGTCCCGTTTTCAATGAGTTGTTTCTTTCGGTCGATTAATTAGACACTGCCGGAGTTACACTGCCTGGTATGCCACCGGTGACCACCTCACCGGTGAAGCAGCCGTGGCCCGCTACTTGCTTGTTTCTTTCGGTCGACTAAAGCTGGAAGGATGATGAGTGAGTTGAAGTGGCTCCTGATCAATGATCCTACTTTGGGCATTTTATAATTTTTATGTTTTTGGGAAAAAGTGTAATTTATAATTTTTAGTTCAATGCGCTCTTTCCATCACCAATTTTTGTTTTCTCTGAGCTTTCGCTTCAAATGTGTTCTTAAGGTTATCTCTGATTTTGGTTTTCTCACTGGGAAAATGTTGAAGAGTTCTTGCAGTCAACAGAGAGTTACGTTCATTCTAGTAGTGGAGCCTATTTGCGAACGGTTTTAAGAGATGGGGAGGAAGAAGAAACTAAATAAGGAGGAGGTTGCTGAGGATTGGTGCTTTTTTTGTAAGGATGGAGGACTATTGATCTTGTGTGAATACAGGTGAGCGCTGAACCTTTACAATATATTCTTAGTATGTAATATCGTTCATTATTTCTTAGCAAATCATGATTTTCATTGAAAAGGATGCACTAGCTTTGGCAATGGTCAATTTTGTTCTTAATTGGCTAAAGGGATGAAATTATTTGGTCCATTCTCACAATCGAAATAGCTTTACCAGTCTAATTGAATCCTTAACCTTCCTGTAATGAGGCCTGCATTTCCATGAAGAATTTATATAATGATAGCGCTGATTGTTTTATCGTCAAATGTGACTTCACATGGTATAGGTGCCAAAGGCTTGAAGGACCTTTTTGTTGCCAGGACCAAATTGATATGAAAGTAAAGTGATTGTTTATAAAATACTTAAAAATAATATGTTTCGGCTGCCATTTTCTTTGTCAGTCAGAATTCAAACCAGTAAAAGAATACAAACTCTTATATATTTTTTTGTTACACATAATTTGGTCATAATCACTGCTGAATAATGTTCTTGTTGTTTGACTTTATGCTCATTGAATATTTTCAGGCCAATGCTGTAATTTCTGACTTTGCTTGTTAAAGCTTTTCTAAACGATTATAAAACAGGTTCAAGTTGGGCACCTCTTGTGGTATGGGCTTAGCCTTGTTAAAATATAATAATACAAAGAAACAAGGAAAAGTCCTGAAGTCATTGTTAAAAAAGTAGGTGTTTCACTTTATTTTTTTCTGAATAGAAAATTCTGGTTAGTTTGCATAGTTCTACAAGTAGTCTGTTGTACTTAATCTTAGTTATCACAAAAAATGACACATGCTACATTCTTGGTGGATATGGATGAGAATGATTTGACCAAGGACAAACACATCAAGGTCATGGATGAGCCTTTTTTTCTGATCAAAGTTACTCATGTTGCTTTCAGGGATTGCCTTAAAGCATACTGTACTGAGTGTGTGGGAAATTTGAAGAATGGCAGTTTTCCGCGTTGTAGTAAGCTGCATCTGTATCTCTCAACTATTATTGTAAAGCATTTTATCTCTTGCTTTTGTTTCCTTTTCTGTAAAGTACACATTCGTTGTGGATTTGATGTTCAATAGTTGCAATTTGCCTGTTATGTACAGTAGATACCCCACCTTCACTCCCAAGCACCTTTTACCTTTTATGATAGCTTGTTTTGAGTATCATATTTGCCCTCAACAGTAAGAGACCAAGATATACCATATGTTTTTATTTTATTGACTATGTGATAAGATTCCACTACTGAGTGGCACCTTCGCACTTGGCTGCCTTGTGGAAAATTTGAAGTATTCTGGGTGACATGTTTTTTGGTCTCTGTGTATGTTCACTTATAACAAATACTTCCAAAAGGCTTTCACATCTCTCTCTCTCTATCAAGTGCATCACAAAATATTAATAATTATCCGTTGTTTGTAAAATTTCAGGTTGGCACAATTGCTTCCTTTGCCATAAAGCCTCAAAGTTTCAGTGCTTTTGCTGTCCAAATGCTGTTTGTGGGCGCTGCTTCTGTGATGCTGATTTTTCGGTTTTCAACAGGAATAAAGGATTTTGTCATCACTGCTTGAAACTTGCACGACTTGTTGAGGAAAATGCTGATGTTGATTCTGATGGGGTAAGATTGTTTTCATAATTTTTTATATAAAAAATAAATTATAAACTGAAGCCTGAGCCTTTGGAATTATAGATGGAAAAGAGAAATTAGTAATTGTTTTCCATTTAAGAACAGTTGGAAATTTTTAAGGTGAACTTTGTAAATTAATGGATAAATTGGAGATAAAAACAATGAAGGATAGTTCTTCCTAGGTAAGAAGGAATGACTGTTGTACATTCATATTTTGGATGAGTTGTAAGGTTCAAGATATGGAAACTGGCATTTTTTAAAACTGAATCACACAGTTGTCCATTACCAAGTTATCATAATACCGTATCTAAAGTATTCATTGTTGAATGCCAAACGGATGACCATTTCGTGTTATTGATTTAAATTTCAGCTTCAGCCATGTTTTATATGTGGACCTAACACAATTATAATTTACATTCATGTATTTCTTCTTGAGGTTCATCTCTCTCTCTCTCTCTGTCAATGGAACTGTGATGCTTTACTATGACAACTTTTATTATTCTTTTATATCTAATTGTGCCTGTCTTCTTTTAATCTACAGGAAAAGATAGACCTTAAAGACCAAGCTACATATGAATTCTTATTTGCAGATTATTATAAGATAATTAAGGAACAGGAAGGGTGGAATTCTCAGCAAGTACTTTCTGCCTATAAGTTATTGAAGAATGGCAAAAACTACAAGTGTGACTGGGGGTCATATGAAATGGGTGATGGGGATGATGATTCTGAAGAATCTGAAGATAGCTTTGTTGTTTCTGATGATGATGGTTTTAATGACACAGCAGTAGGTAAGCGTGGGAAGAAGCGGAAGAGACGTGTAAGGAAGTTGAAAACAACTAAAGAAAAGACAAGGGATAAGAAAAAAAGGAGTTTATTGGGTGGGGTTCCAGAGGTCTTATTGAATTTCTCCTCTGTACTGGTAGAGACACAAGCAAAGTATTATCCCAACATGATGTTTGCTCCATCATTATTCAGTACTCCAAAGAAAACAAGCTTTTTCACCCTGAGAAAAAGAAAAGGATACTTTGTGATGCAAAGCTAAAGAGTTTGTTTGGTAGGAAATCAGTGAATAAGAACAGTCTATATAATCTTTTGATGCCACATTTTGCTGACAATTGTGAAGAAATGGAAGATGATACCACTAGCGGTTCAGAAGATAGGGATAAAAATGAGTCAGTCATATGTAAAAGGCAGAGAAGACTAAGCTCGAGTTCAACATCCTATGAGGACCTAGTTTCAGAAGGATATCAAAGCCGTTTTGCAGCCATAGTTTCATCAAATATCAAGCTTGTATACTTGAAGAGGAGTTTAATAGAGGAGCTTTTGACTCAACCAGAAACTTTTGATGGCAAAGTGATTGGAAGTTTTGTGAGAGTCAAATCTGATCCAAATGACTATTTACAGAAGAATTCTCATCAGCTGTTGCAAGTTGCAGGTAATTTTCTGCCCTATGTTGCTAGCCATTATGTTCCATAAGTCAACTATGAAATAATTCAATTCATGATTCAAGAAAGATGCGTAGAAGCCTCTGACAGATGTATATCTTTGTTTCACCTAGTATGGCATGTGGTAAAATATTGCTGTTTAACGAAAATTAGAATTTCAAGAATATTAGTTATTGAAGTATAACAAAAACGTGAAGGTTCAAAATCAAACCTATGACTTTTTGCGGACTACCTTGCATATTACCACTAGCTCACTGCTAGTAGCTAAAATGTGGCGGATTGAAAAACTGGTTAATTTTACATTGAATCATGACCATCCTTGATGTAGAACCAATAGCAAGAATAGAGAACATGGGAGGAGGGAGGAAAAGAGAGGGAGAGTAAGAAAGAAGGAAGAAGAATCTAAATCTTATTCATAGTACCAGCCATCCCCAATAGAGTCATCTATATTTTCAGAGAATTGTTTTCATCAAGCATCAAACAAGATAAGAACCGCCTTCCGCTTTTAGCCGGAGCTTTCAGGCCCTCATTGAAGTTATGGTTGTTTGCCTGTTCGGAAGATATTGGTAGATCTTTTATTTAATTTCTGATTCAGTATGCTTTAATGCAAACAATTGGACCATTTCATAAAATTAATTGGCACAATGAGCCTAAAGCACAAATGCAAAATCCGGGGAAAAATGCTGTGAGCAGATTGTCATGATTTCTTAGTGATGTTGTAAATCTTCATTTACTGCAGATTTGATGTTTCAAGTAATACAAGTTATATATTTTTTCAAAGGTTGATTTATTTCTTCTATATGCATCTTATTGACATTCTGTTTCTTCACCAATTTCAGGCATAAAAAGACCTTCAAAGAATAATGAAATCAACAAAGAAATTCTGCTTCATCTTTCCAATGTGCCAATTGATGTGCCTGTTTGTAAAGTTTCTGATGATGACTTTTCTCAGGTACTAATGCCTTTGTAACAGGCTATGGTGTTCATTTGCCCCTATTTTATGGAGATATTGGAGAAAAATAAGAAGCCAATTCCAAGTCAACCTGGACATTCAAGTGTCATATAAATTATTTATGTCTCTAATATTTTGGTTATAAAATATTCCTTTAAAGCTCAAAAATTTTGTCCAGTGACCATAAGCCATAGATTTGTAATTTGTTGTTGGTTGCTGAAATGTTTAATTTATTTAATCACAATCTTACAGAACAGTGTGTCCACTGTTTAGTCTCTTTGGGGTTCATTTCTTTTATTAATTGGGTTTAAAATTTTTGAAGCATGATACTTTTCCTGTTGCAGAGTTTGCTCTATTTCTATACTAATAATTCGAAACCGATTTATAATGTTTGGAATTTTCTGCAGGAAGAATGCCAAGATCTGAATCAAAGGATGAAAGATGGTCTACTTTCACAGCCTACAGTTGTAAGTTAATCATGCATAAGCAATTTAGTTTGATTTTCTGTGACATCAGGATTCTGATAGAGACTTGATAATATGTGATGCTCAATGGGGTATTTAAGTGGGTTGGTTCTCACACCTCAATAGCTAGATTTTGGGTTAGGGTTCCCCACTCCACTTTGGTACCCATCAGAGGCATTTGATACCCACAGCTGCCTTTGAAGCTGATATGAAACATGCTTTAACCTTACACACACACATGCAAGCACATATACACAAATGGTAATTACTACCGCCAGTCTCCTTAATATAGCTTGTCCGTAGTGTAAATTACACTGTGGACGAGCTCTTATATTAAGGACCGGAGGTAGTACAATTTTTGGCCAAGATGTTCAACTTTTTGCTGTTTTCAGACTTACTTCCTGTGACATGAGAATTATGATTCTTTCAAATCTTAGTTGGATTCATAGAATAATAGATGTAAAGACTGCATTAATATGATAATGCAAATGGATGTTAACCATTTTCCTTGGTTTCCAGCTAGAGCTTGAACAGAAGGCCAGAAGTCTGCATGAAGATATTATAAAGCATGTATGTGTCAACATCAATATTTTGGGTTTTGTTTTTTGTCTAAACCTTTCATATCTGTGAAGTTTCATTTGATTGTTGACTGCTGTTCCTAGAGTCTTAATGTGTAAAGAGAAATTGTTCCAAGGTGTCAGTTGACTTCTTTGTTTTCCTGCATGCTTCAAATTTTGTAATTTTAATATTATTGAAATCCCTGTCCTTAACTTGAGCATCTTTAAGCCGTCCCAACTGGCATCACCCTATGAACGTATGATGAATGGTTAACCGTTGGTTTTAAAGTCAGAATCTAGCTGTTGGCCTGGATCTAGTCCCTGTAGAAAGACCACAATCAAGTTTGTTGAGCACACGATTGAATACTTTTGACTCCCAAATCCTAACTATTAATGGACCCCGTAGGCATTGTTTTAATATTACTTGTGAGCACTTTCTTATATCTTGAGAAATAATATGGCAGTGGATCCCAAGAGAGTTGGCCTCATTACAAAGACGCATTGATCAAGCCAATGAAAAGGGATGGAGAAGAGAATATCCTTTCAAGATATTTTATTTTGTCACTCTATATTATTTGTTGCTCCATTTGATCCTTTTTTTTGGGGACAAGCTCGGTTTGATTCTTAAGTGAACTAATTCACAAGTGTGTAATTTTTATCCCTCAAATCAGCAAAACATATATACTAGTCTGCTAGGTCTTTTTTAAGTACAGAAATAATAAATAATACTGAAATAAAGGGAAAAACCTATTGAATGGCTTCATAGCAGGGAAATGGTTACTATTATGCTAGATCTGACATTGGTGCTATACCTTTTGGTTAAATTTCTTTCATTTTTGAATGCATGGGTTCATTTTACTTCTATAATAGGCTATTTGAACCTTAACATGATATATTTTCCATACACTTTCTGAGTACATGGATAGAAAGCTGCTGCTACAGACACAATCAGAACAATCACGTCTACTGAATGATAGACCTAAAATAATTCCCGATGTACTACATATCAAACCCTCACAGGAGCCAGAGGATACCCCAAGTAACGATAAACCAGAGGTTACCACTTGTAAGGACAAGTTACAGCAAAATGGCTTTCCAAAATTTGCCCCGGGAGAGCCTCGTACACCTCTTGGAAATCCTTCTACAACCACTGCAGGTTTGTCAAGCTTTCTTTGTCCTCTCTCTGTTCTTGTAATTTGGAACAACTCAAATAAGTTTTCTGTCAGGAATTTTTTATCTTGATATTGTACTAGGGTATTTGAAGGCCATTTTCATTCTTGTTCATGTTATGATTTATTAAACTGGGAAGGTCCATTTACAGAATTGAGCATCTATTTATACTGTTATAAAATTCAAATACAATGAGGTGAATGTCTTACTTGGGCTTGGCTTACTTCTCTGACTAATTAGAAATTGCAGGTTACATGTCTTTTTATGATATCTTTCATTCCTATGTCATCTACTGCATCCTCGTTTGGATTGATATTTCTGCCTTTTAGTCTGTGTACTCTTTCACTGTTAAAAGTGGTTTTTACTTGCCTCAAGCTTTTATGTGGAGCTGATCTGCTTGATTTTCATAATTAGTATTTATGGAAAATATTCATGAACATGTTTTAACATATGTGACCCAGCCCCAGAGACTCCAGCAGGGAAAGGCCAAGATGGTAGGACAGTTTCTGCTTCTGTTGAACAATCATCGGTTGCTGCTGTTATCCAAGAAAAATGCACTCCTCCAAGAAAGCAGCTTCAATCTAGCACAGAAGTTATGCAAGTTAACACCACAAGTGTACTTTCTGAGCAGTTAAGGTTGGAACCTCTGGCCTGCAATACAACACCAAAATTTGATCTTTCTCAGCCAAGGCACTCTGATTCTGGTTCTGGTTGTGAAGGAAGAAAATCAGATGCTCCCATGAATTCAGAACACATGATCAAGGAAAAGCTGAAGAAAATGCAAACCGCGCCAGTTTGCGACATGATCGTGTTAAGTGACGATGACGTGCAGGATGAAAATGCTCAAATAGAGAAAGAAATAGATGAAAATCCTGAAATTCTGATATGGCATTGTGTAAGCTCATGTGGTGAAAAAGGGGGCCCTTCTCAATGTCGTTGCTCAAACGCTGGAGTGAAACTAGCTCCCTTGCTTCGGAATTCAAAGTCTGGAAGACAGGTCAGAGTGAAAGAGATGCAATACCTCTACCTGACGCTCTTCGCCGATGTTTGACAGGAAGATAGGTGAATGGGAACAACCAATTTTGTATATAGTTGACTTAACCCAGTATGAGATGGTGTTGGAAGCTTCAGCTGGGATTGAGTGGTTGTTACATGCGTACCTGGGTGAAATAGTCAGGGTTTTGTGTGATGTAAATGCAACAACTTGGTATTCGTCAAAAACATGCATGTCGAACTTGATTTTCCTTTCATTTATAGATGATGCAACTTTTCTCCATTTTGGTTTTAGAAAGTGATACTTTGGTATTGTTTTGATACATAAGCTATTTCTTTCAGTACTCTCTTATTTGGTTGTCCTTTACTCTCATTAGAGAATGCTCTTTCATGCTATGACCAAGGAGAAATTTCAGTTCACCTCTATCGTTCCTATTTATAAAAGAATTTTGATGATGTAGTTTTGTTTATATATAAGAAACAATCAGCCTTTAATTAAGATATTTAATAGAATTTTTCAGTTATACCCTTATTAAAGAGGAGGAATATAATCTCATTAATAAATGAGCCAACTCAGTCCATTTTCCTAACTAAAGCATTGCTTGGAAAAAAGTTGTATCTATCAAAGCTTACAAATAATTTACTTACTTGACATTGTGAAAGTGTGTATTTGTTTCTTATAAAAGGGAGCAATATACTTCTTGTCCACATATGTGACATAATGGTATGAAAGTTCAGAGTCATAGATCTCACGTTCAATTCCATTTGTAACATCAAACTGTTGCCTTGACAGTCCCCAAGTCTTGTGCATCCGTGAACAATAAAATTCTTCCCATCTTTCCTTGAGTCCTTTTGAGCATGTGACTTTTACTCTTTTCATTAGTTGTTCTAATGTTATTAATGGGATCAAAGACCTAAGGGTACTTGGTCTGTGATAGATCAGCTAGACTACAGAGTGAGTAAATTGGGTTCAAATATCACCTTGTTCAAAAAAGACCCTTGGAGAGAGGCATCCCGATCATAAAGCCTTGATCCGGATTAGTTGTTTGCTTATATACTTAGTAATAGGATTCAGAAAAAGCGTCAGACACCGGTGGCTCAAAGAGTTATATATATATATATATAAAAAAGGATCAGATAATCCCCCTTTGGATCAACCAAAGAGCAAAATGTTGTCAAAGTAATCAAACTATTGGCAGAAATGCAGAATATTCATAAAGTTGGCAACTCAGATCCTCTCAGTTGGGAAATCTGTAACTTGTCTAAATGAGTAATCTGAGTCGTCCAAATTAAAGGTGGACGTAGAAAGAGCTGTAAGTTCAGCTTTTAACTTAATGTGCTGCCCTCACATTTGACTCAATTATTTCACTTTTCCAAATAACATAACTACAGAAATACAGATTCAATCCCTTTCCGATTCTATCTCTTTTCATTATTGTACTTTGGTTTCTGCTAAAATACAACTAACGCATTGAGGAACAGATTACAACATAAATAGCCTAAATCTGTATAACTCCACAGTAGACTTAAAGTATCCTTGCTCAAGGTAGCAAAGTGCTAATCACACTTCAGTCTCAAGGAACCTCTAAATTTCTGTGTTAGAACAGTTTGCCTTCTAAGATCCGCGAAAATTCTTCTATTGGCTGCTGCTTGCAGCATTTTCTTTCCTAAAAGCATCTAGCCTTTGCTTGAACTCCTTACTCCTTTCAAAGTTTTCCTTTCGCTTCAAAGCTTTCTGGTTTGAACAAATCACATTTGAGCAGTAGGGAGAAAACACAAAAACATAGCAGATCCATGAAAAAAGAAAGCAGTAAAAACTCACTTCCTGCCTGAAACAGCGATCCAACTTTATCTTCAGATCTGTACATTTACCAAGGAATTTTCCATATGGATGGTCTATATGGCACTGTTGGAACTGCTCAATAATCTACACAAAGTAGACCCCAGAATCATAAGTAAGCAATAAATTAGTTCATGCTACTTAAGTTAAAAACCACAAATCTTTATCATCATAGCAATATCACTGATTATAGCCTGCAGCATCATAAGCAAAGACATGGTCTTAGTTCACACTTCACACAACAAAACCAGGATAGAACAAAAATATTCACACCCCACAATATTCAGAACAAAACACAATCATTTCACAGTTAAAATTCTGTTTAGAACCAAATATCCAACAAGGAAACAACCACCTGTTTAGTCAAGAGAAATGGAGATATATAATGAAATTAAAATGAACAACAGGAAATTAATACAGTAATTAAACAATACATAATAAAATAAAGCACAAACATATGTTCAAACTCACTTCTGCACACATTGGGTGTTTGTGTAAGGTTAGAGGGGATGCATTTTGCCACAGTCCAATCAATATGAAGCACCAACCACCTGTTTAGTCAAGAAAGCTTACTGAATTTATCATATTTTTTTTAAGCAGTGTTTTAAATGTATTAAAAAATAAAAGAATATAAAGGGAAAAACAAGGCTAAGTGCTATTAGAAATAGCAAAGTTGAGCACTAAATAAGTTCAAGTACATATATTGTAATAACAAAAGTATATTACAATAATTACAATGTCATCCTTTTAGGTCTTATTTTTTGTAATTCTATCATAATTGTCTTATTATTAATGCTATCAAATACATCTTTTTTTCAATATAAGGCATTAAGTAATCATTTAATCATTCAACCAATTATCTTGTACAGAGAATATCTCTCATCGAAAGGTACTGAGTAAGCCTCCACGCTTGCAGAAACAGGGGAATATTGCTCAGAAGCCTCTAGAAGGAAACAAAAGACCAGAAATCTCTCAATTACTCCCTATCTTTCCTTCTTAATCCCTCTTTCCAAGGTAATGTGCAAGTGTCTCAACCTGACGAGTTTCTTCCTAGACGGAATTTCATAGGGTTCAGAAAACTTGAAATGAAATTTAAAACTAAGATCAAATTTTGCTAATCAGAAATCCAAGCTCTACGCAATCTGAACAATATACAAAACCTACACATACACAAAAGAAATGGCGAAGACAAGTAATTAAATGTGGTAGAATTACAATACTACGAACGAGAAGTACCTTGGGGGTGTAGGTAATGTTCTCGAGCAGCTCGGGGATGAGTGACGATAATGGAAGGTGGCGGTGTTGGTGGTCCGAGCTTGATGAATCACCGGCACTTCCCTGTCTCTATCTGGTTTTCTCGGCGTCTCGATCTGTTCTGGCTGTCTCGGTTGATGAGTGAGACCTGGCGTGTTTTTGGGGTTCACCGGGCGCATATCCTTTTAATTAGATGCACAAGCAATTTTTTATATACTTTAACTTTGTTTCACCCATTTTAAATTAATTAGTTTCTAAAGCATGTTGGTATTCTTTGGATAAATATTTGAATGCGAATCAAAACTAATTAATTTGAGATACATGATCCAATTTTTTTTTTTCCCAGAAAACAGCATATAATTTAATCAAAATAAATAAATAAATTTTAAATTTTAAATTTTTAAAAAATATTGCTTGTCCCTCTAATTAGAAGGAGAAGTAGTTATTAGAAGGGTATTTTTATAATTTCGTGTCAAAAATCAAGGGAGGCACTTGCCCCATCTCACAACTCTGGCTAGTGTTATACTCTCAAACAGAAGGTAAAACAAGAATAATAGGTATAATTAACATGGAAAATTAAAGCTTCATAAGCAATGAACTAAATTTGGATATTTTGTGATAAAACATATCATAATCAGAGTCTAAAGATTTAGTCCAAACGTAAAACTTTCAAAACCCAGAGTCAGATCAGAATGAGTTGCAAGGAATAAAAGCTACAAGAGAGGGATAAAACTCATTTTATATCATACATACATAAAAAAGAAGGGAATAACATATCTGCTTCTGTGGTAGATAAACTTTTCTACAGCAGGAGAAAAACGACACCGTTTGATCCTATTTTTATTTGCCCCTCTTTCTATAAAAAAGAAGGGAATAACATATCTGCTTTTACTGTAGAAAAATCCATCTACAACAAGCTAAAAACGACTTTATTTCATCTTCTTTTACTTCCCCTCTTTATATCGATTTTGCCTAATTACTTGCCAGATATTTTGTCTCCCATCCATCAAATCTCATGGCGAAAGATTTCACGGTCTGCCGAGTGGTTTTTCCATCCGGTGGTAACTTTTTGTCACCAATTCTTCTCCACATGTCCTTCTCGCCTTTCCCGCCTACTGCCTAGGAAAGATTCAATTCGGTGTAATCCTGGGGTGGATCGTGGTATCGTCTATCTTCTCATATGTTGTATTCAACATGTTGGCTAGTCGAAGTGGCAATTTAGATCTGCATAATTGTACAAGTGTGGTTTGTTCTGTATGTTGCCCATAGTGATTTTATCGGTTGTGTCTCTTTTCTTGCCGGACAGTGGGATCATGAGGTTTTCGATTGCTGTGGTATTTGTGCTGTGGGCAACACGGTCTTACACTACTGTGGCTGTTTTGAGGGAAGATTGAAATAAGTCTGAAAATTATAGGCAAAATCAGATATAAAGAGGGGAAAAAAAGAAGAAGATGAAACAACGTCGTTTTTGGCTCACTCGAGATGGATTTTTACAAGAAAAGCGAGATATGTTATTTCCATGTTTTAATCCTCTTCTAATCTTCCCTTCGCAAGTGCCGCCGAACAGCAAATGAAACCTAGGAAGAGACAAAATCTTCCCTGGTGTCGGCGGTGTATTGCAATGGAAGAAAAGTGGGTTATTCGATAAAGAGGAAGCGGTGGGGTGAAGATGAGATGTATGCGATGCAGCATATAAGAGGGGTGTCGATGGGTGCCAGAGTTATTCCGAGTCCTTCGTTGGAGAAGGAAATGGAGATTTTGTTTCTTAATGCCAGGTTAAGAAAAAGGGAGATTTTGTCTCTTCCTAGGTTTCATTGTCTTTGTCCAGGCGGCACTTGCGAGAGGAAGATTAAAAGAGGATTAAAACATATAAAAAGAGGGGGAAAAAGGATCAAACGGTGTCATTTTTCTCCTCGTAGAAAAGTTTATCTACCACAGAAGCATATATGTTTTCCCCAAAAAAGAAAGAGCAAATTGAAAGTAGAAGGAAACCCTAGGAAGAAAAGGAGCTCAATTTAGGACAAAAACAATTAAAAAAGAGCAAATATGGAAGATTTGCAAGGATTCAAACTTGAATTTTCAATATGAATGGAAGTACGAGAAAGAGAAGAGAGGCGAGTTGTTTACTTAGGTCCGGATCTTCTCATCATCATTTCTCCGCCCATCTCTTATTATCGGCAAATTCGACCGTCGAAATCTTGATTCAAGGGTCTAGAATAATTTTTCAATTAATAGGATTTAAAATATTAATTTATTATAATACTAATATATAAGCATATTTGATCGGCATTTAATTGCCTGAGTCATCGTTTAAAATTGTTGAGTCATCATTTTTTGTTAAGTCGACTAACGGTGTTAACATTAAGGGACCAAATGTGTACTTTACAAATTTAAGGGACTAAAATGATACTAAAGGTAAATATGAAGGATTAAACGTATACTTTAGCCCCTTATAAATATGACCAGAAGAAGTAATTTATTAATGCACACTTGTATTCAATAAAGTGAGGAATGAATGCTGCTTATTAATGTCACACCCACATAAATTTTATTGTTTTTTATTTTTTGAAGTCGACTTTCGTTTTGTTTTTGTTTTTTGTTTCCCCAGATGCCGCCTTTTTTGCAATTTTAAATAAGGGCTCTTTAGCGCTTTTAAAATTTTAAAACCCGAGCTTTTAAATGGATGAAGTTACAATTGACCGATACTCATCTCTTTTGCCTATCATACTTAGAGCCCGTTTGGATCTTCTTATATTTAACTTAAAAGCTACTTTTAAGTTAAAGCTAAAAAAAAAGTTAAAAGCTATTTGGTGATTATATAAATTTTTTAGCTTAAAAGTTACTTAAAAGCTGAAATTAAAAATAAGCTGTTTGACAAAATTTTTGTCATAAGCACTTTTTCTAATAAAAATTATCATAAAAGATATATTATAATTGAGTGGCGGCGGCGGTAGTGGTGGTGGCGGTGGTGGTGGCGGCGACAGTGGTGGTGGCGGTGGTTGTCGGGGCGGTGGTGGTGGTGGCCGTGGTGATGACGACGGTGGTGGGATGGTGGCGGCGGTGGTGGGGTGGCGCGGTGGCAGCGGTGGTCGTAGTGGTCGATCGAAAGATTATGGGTTATCTTTTCATTTTTTTTGGGTTAAAAAAAAAGAGCTTATGTAAAATCCTGTTTGACCTAGCTTATACTTATAAGTAGCTTTTAAGTTAAAAATAAGCTAGACCAAACAGACACTTATGCTGATGCTATAGAGACTAATTTAGTTTGCCTCATCGTTGGATGCACCCTTAAACCACATCTCTGTCATCACATATAAAAAAGATTTGTTTAATGGTCACTTGGTTCATTCTAATTTCTAAGGCATGTTGGGGAATGATACGAAAGAGTCACTTCAATCATTTTTTAGTTACTATTTCTATAAAACTAATGAATTGTTTACTTCCACTTTCCTTGACCCTGATCTACCAACTTTAGTTGTGTAATTATTTTCATTTTATTAATATATTTGATCATTTTATAAAAAAATAAGGGCTCTTTAGAAAGAAACACATACCAATATATATTACAATTAAATAAAATAGAACAAACATACCTCACAAAAGTTTCTAATATTCAATTGTGGTGGCGTATTATATCTTTCATGATTTATAAAAAATACTCCCTCCGTTCCCGTTTGAGTTTCCATAAGGTTCTTGAATAGGCTTATCCATTTTATATCTTCTTTAAATTTGTTTAACTGATAAATAGATTTTTACCCATTTTACACTTAACTAATTTCATAGATTGTATTAATTAAAAGGGTTAAAGGTGTGCTCAACAATTTGAAGTATTTTTCAATGTGTGTCCAAAGTATCTTAAAGTAATTTAAAGTACGTACAACAATGTGAAGTATTTTTTTTAACTACCTCCAGTTCCTAAAGTATTTTGTGGCGTAATTTTATGCTTAGAATATTATTGTTTTTTTAAAAAAATTTGCCCATAAAATATCTTTTTAGGAGTAATTTAAACGTCACCATTAACTTCCATAAAGTCTTCTTAATGAAGGTTCCATCAAACACCTTAACGTATTTTTTTCAGCAACAACTTTATGATGCTAAATACACATGAAGGAATACTTTAGCTTGGTTACTAGATGAATCATAAAATGCTTCAAGGTGTGAGTTGCACCACAAATTACTTTAGGATACTGAGCACACCTAGAAATATATTTCAGGGTGCTCGACAAGCGTTAACCTTTAATTAAAATGTTTACTAATTCTCTCTATTCTTTCACATTTCTTTTAGAGAGAAATTCAATTAGCTCCCATGGATGTGAAATAATTTTAGTTACCTTCAAAATCTTAAACTTCACTTGCACCCTCTTGGATCAAAATGAAATTAAGTTTTGGGGGTGAAAAGATAATGATGTCCTTACTTTATTTGTCTTGTAAATTATCTTATTTGTCTTATAAATACCCATATTTGTCTTCTAAATGGTCAAAATATTTTTAGTTCTCTATGTTCTTTTGAATCATTTTATTTTTCTTATAAATGTCTTTATTTATCTTATAAATATCTTTTTTTGTCTTTTATATACCCATATTTGTCTTATGAATTTCCATATTTATCTTGTAAATGGCCAAATTTTTTTTAATTTCTTAAGTTCTTTTGAATCCTTTTATTTGTAAATATTTTTATTGTAAATTCTCTTCTGAAAAAAAAAATAAAAGAAGGGCATCATTGTCTTTTAACCCATAAGACTTAATTTTATTTTGACTCAGAGGTGCAATGAAGTTTCAAAAAGTTTTAGAGGTTGACTGAAATTATGTTATATCCTTGGGGCTCAATGAAATTTTTATTCTTTCACATAATTTTTTCTTCATACATTCTCTGTCATTATTTTTCTCATTATTACACACTCTCGTACTAATTTATAAATAAGAGCATTATTTGAAAAAAAAATATTTATTACTTTTAACCAATTTCAAGAACATTGCAATTCAATTCAAAAGACCTTATAATAAAGGGAAGGCAAGTGTATTAATTAGGATTCGTACAATGTTTCGTTGGTTCTCATATTTTAGTTTTGATCCTTAAAAAAAAAAAAAAAAAAAAAACAATATTGATCCCTATATTGTGTTAAAAAATGGAAAATTTTGCTCCTCAAAGTAAAATTATCCATACCAAAACTGAAATGAAAATAAAATATAAGGATTAAACATTTTATTAATCCAACCTATTACATAGTCCGAGACTCCAAGTTCCTATTTTTTTTGGTCATTGGAGTTCGTACTAAAAATTTGAGAAAGAAAAAAAAAATATTTCGCTTCTTTGATTTCTTTACCCATTGGGTATTGCTTTTTGAGAAGAAAAACCTCTATTTGCGGACTCCCAATGTGGCTTTTCAATACCCAAACCTTGGAGAGAAGCCACTGAAGCAGGGATTGGTTCTCTCCAATACCCATTCCAATCTTTTTCCCCCATGTATCCTTTGTTTTATACTGTTTAAATTTGACATTTCATAAAAATCTTATTATAATTTTACTTAAAAGATGTAAAAATAATTTTAACAATACAAATTTATTTCATATCTTCTATAAATAAAATTTATTTTTCATCTTTTAAGTAAAATAATAATAATAATATTATAAACTATCAAATCTGTAGCATTGAAATCAAAATTCATTGATGGGAAAAAGATGGAGAGAGGTATTGAAGAGAAGCCAACTGAAGCATCACACTTGATATTCCCAACATAGCTTATAAAGCAGGGAACAATTTCCCAACTCATCTAACCGTTATAAAGCATCACACTTTGACTTGGCATCAACCTCTTTGCATCTTTCATCTTTGTCTTCTCAAAGACTCTTCACATACCAACGAGTATAGCCCTTTCTTTTGTGCTGGGATTTATATTCACGACACCAACACCAAACCCCGAAAAACGGAGAGTGGTTCAGTGTGTTTTTAGCTTTAGAATCAAGCAACAAGTGAACAAATGATGGAGAGGACTTGCAATGGAAATGGAAAGGGAAAGGAAAAGACCAACTTGGTGGATATTGTGTTCTCTTGGACTTTTAGCGATGCTCTCAACCAAAATCTTTACAAAGACAAGGTACTATTATTTCACTGAAAATCTGTATTCTTTGATGTTGATATTAGCTTCTGCATTTTATTTCCTGTTCTTTCTTTTTCTTTTTTCATTAACTGTGGAAAGTGAAATGCTGCCATCTTGAGAGCCTGAGAAGATCCTTTTTATTTTATTTTATTTTATTTATTTCCTTATGTTCAGTTTTGAATCCTGGCATTTTGCTACATCATACTTAAAGTACAAGAAACACATAAAACAGAGGAAAACAAATAAAGAAACACCTCATGATCAAAACACAAACCAAGAACAATTACAGGAAACCAACAACTTATCGTTAGTGGTCTATAGAACTGCTGGTACTCTGTTTTTACTTTGTTCAAAGGGATTTGTGTGACATTTGAAGTACACTTAATATGATGATTTTCTCTCAGGTGCCAAAGATTCCTATAACGTTTGTATCAGCAACAGAATACATGAAATATTTTATTCCTTCACTGATTGAGGAAACACACAGTGATCTGTGTTCAAGCTTGAAGGGCATTTCCCAAGCTCCTACTTGTGAAATACTCACATATAAGAGGATGACTAAGGGCTTGATCTATCAATTGACATTTGATGAGAGTCATGGTGGAGGGTATGAGCCTGCACCTGGAGATCTCATAGCCCTCACTGATGGTAGGCCAAAAGGCATTCAAGACTTAAACAAACCTGGAAGATTTTATCATGTCGCTTATGTTCAAATGTCAAAAGGGGGTCAGATCAGAATACTCTCATCAAAGAGCATAGAGATTGAAACAGATATGAGGGGGAACAATGTAAAAATGCTTTATGCCACGCATCTTGTCAACTTGATGACCAATATTCGTATCTGGAAGGCTTTGAGCTCATAGTTGGAGGGTGCAAACTTCAATATTATTGGAAAAGTTCTGCAATGTGATCAATTGGTAAGAAGAAAGTGGTATTTAACGTGTGACAACCCTTATTTTGTAAGTATTTATCAATTTTTCATACGTCCTATACTCGAGTAAGTTGTAAGAATCCTGAACCATATATTGTTATTTAATTAATATGCATGCTATGCTACTGGAAGTTCTAATAAGAATGAGTTTATTTTTCTTATTATATCTCACAAACAATGCACAAAAACAGTAACTTTTTCTCCAGATGGTAATAAAGCAGCCATTTTGAAGCTTTTATCACGCCCTTTTTGCAGATTGGAAACAGCAGTCACATTCGCCCTTCGTTAGAGCACTGTAATACCGACATTTCTATTACAACAAACATGATCAGATCCCAAAATCTGAATGAAAGCCAGATAGAAGCTGTATTAAGTAGTGTTGCAATGAGGAAATGTCATCACAACCACACAATGAAACTAATATGGGGCCCTCCTGGGACTGGCAAAACAAAGACAGTTGCATCCATGCTACTTGCGCTGCTCAAACTAAGAACAAGAACATTAACATGTGCTCCAACCAATACCGCTTTGTGTTGGAAGTGGCAGCCACTGCGCGGTTTCGTTGAAGATCAACTTCAGTTTGATACCTATGGGCTAGGTGACATAGTGCTTTTCGGGAATAATTCTCGAATGAAAGTTGATGATTACTTGGGGTCTCCACGATATCTTTCTTGATTATCGCGTTGATATGCTTGAGAAGTGTCTCTCTCCACCGATTTGGATGGAAACATGACTTGGAATCAATGATCGGTTGCTTGAGAACCCTCATCGCAGTATCTTTTATCCAATATCGATTCGAAACATGAGGAGGATAATAATGATCTCATGTCATTGGAACAGTTTACTAAGCTTAATTACAGCAATGTAGAGCAAGCATATATTTCATGCAAGCAACTTGAAGATAATAAATTTGATCATATGACATTGGAGCAATATGTGAAGAAGAGATACAGTTTCATTAATGACCAATACCTTTCCTATAAAGCTGAAGTTCAGTTTGTAAAGAGGAGGTTCAGCTTCATTTGTGTGAATCTCAAGTCTAGCTTGCAAACATTATACTCACAATTACCAACTTCCCTTGTTCCATTTGAGGCGGCGAAGGACATATGTGCAACTCTTGATTTGCTTGAAGCCCTTGGAAGTTCTTTGCATCAAAATGAGTTCATAGAAATTCCCACAAAAAATGTGGAGGGAAAAAGTAATGGCATTAAACCAGAACTTCCAAATGTGAAAGAGAAGAAATGGGGTTTATTTTCCATATGCACTCGGATGATGCAAATATTTCTTAAGCCCATGCCTATGGAAACACACGTTCCAATAAAAGATGTGACATTTAACTTTGGAAGGTTAAGCATGAAAAGAGATGAGTGCCTTAGAATACTTAGATCACTTTCCCAGTCAATCTCACTTCCTCAACTTGGAAACTGCTTTGAAATAACAGATATTTGCTTGAAGAAGGCATGCCTAATTTTTTGTACGGCATCGGGTTCTACCAAATTGTTCACTGAAGGAATGACACCCTTACCCTTTATAGTTATAGATGAGGCAGCTCAACTCAAAGAATGTGAATCGACCATACCTCTGCAACTTCCAGGTGCAAGACATGCTATTCTCATAGGTGACGAGAGGCAACTTCCGCAATGGTTAAGAGCAAGGTAATAGAGTTTTCACCAAGTCTTGGTACGGCTTATGGTGAAATTTTCATCATTATTCATCTGAAAACTTATAGTTCTAAATTCAAGTTTTTATTGATGAGGTATGAGAGCTTATATGAAAAAGTGGTTTGAATTTTGATCTTTGCTATCATTTTCAATTAAAATTAAGTTTTATAGTAGAAGCTGAGGTGGGTTTGGAAGTGTTTTTAAGTATGAGGAGGGGTTATAATAAAACTTTTTTTAGGGGCTATATGATGAAATTTTCATAATCATTCACCTAGAAAATGATAATTTTACTTTCATGTTTTTATGGATGAGGCACCCAATGCTTATATGAAAAAATGGTTTGAATTTGGGAAGATCACTATGAGATTCTGATGTAGGAAGTGACAATGGGTCCGTGCTACATATTTGTTATTAGGACTTTTTGGTGATTACATTCCTTCGTTTAGACCTAACAATGATTTTCCATTTGATTTTGATCTTTATTATCCCTTTTTCTTAATTAAAATTAAGTTTTAGTACAAGATGAGATGGGGTTTGTTTTCTCAATTTTACAAATGCAATATGTTTTCTGAAGTGTGAGGTGAGATTTTGATAAAACCATTCATGAATCTTCTTAAGATTTTGATTTTATTCGTTTCTTACATTAATTTGTGTTTTGTGTTGCTTGAGATTACCAAAGATCACTACTGTCTTGTATGTTTATGAAAATCAAATTTCAGATTTCTGATGATGCTGGATTTGGAAGAAGCATGTTTGAGAGGCTGGTCTTGCTGGGATTCATGAAGCATATGCTTAAAGTCCAATTTAGAATGCATCCATCCATAAGTTTATTCCCCAATTTTGAATTCTACCAAGGCCAACTTTTGGATGGCATGAATGTTAGAGATTCAAACCATAGTAAACATTTTCTTGAAGGAAAAATGTACAGCTCTTATTCTTTTATAAACATAGCTCAGGGCAAAGAGCAATTTGGTTTTGGACACAGCTTGAAGAACATGGTGGAAGTTGCCGCTATCTCTGAGATTATAAAGAGCCTACACAAAGGTGTGTGTTTCTTTCTAACTCTTTGTTGATGCTTATTACTCCCTCTAGTCCTTTTTATACGATATAATTTTTGGGTATGACTTGTTCCTCATTATAAGAGACACTTAGAGGTTGTCTCCAATTTTTTTTCTATTAATATTTCATTTTGCCCTCTTGCACACTCCTATTTTTTCCGGTAATTTACTTATTCTCTCTCTTATACTCCCCCAAAAATAAATAAGGGCACTTCTAGGAAAAACTTACATTTTGAACACATCTAATGTTTCTACCTAGTTTTAAACAACTTTTTGATCAACATTATATAGTTAATTGTCACTTGTATTTTATAAAAAGAAACAAAAGGAGCAATTGGTTAGGTAAGAAGAATACTTTTAATATATGAATGGCCCTTTGTTTTTTTCTGCTAGAGTTCTTGAGCAAGAGAAGGAAACTCAGTATAGGAGTGATATCTGCATATAAGGCTCAAGTCCATGAAATCGAAGAGAAAGTTAAGCAGTCCAACTTGGTTTCAGATCCTAACTTCTCTGTGAGCATTCGCTCTGTTGATGGCTTTCAAGGTGGTGAAGAAGATATAATTATGATCTCCACTGTCAGATCTAATAAGAAGGGAAATGTGGGATTTCTTTCTAACAGACAAAGAACAAATGTGGCTCTAACTCGTGCTAGGTATGTTACTTGTTAACGCTTGAGAAATTCCAAGATAAACTCGGATTTATAATTTTTATTAGGCCAAGTGATTCATAATAATCACAAGGTTGTTTATTTCTCTCTCCGATCTTTTCTATATAAAAGCCTCTTAATTACTACTCCCTCCAATCCTATTTATAAGCAACTTTGTCTTGAGATTAGTTCTTAATGCAATCAACTTTTTTATGTCTCAAAATTTAAACTATTTTTTCTTTTTCTACCCCTATTAAATACATATATATTTATATTAATAAACAACTATTTTTTTCATTCAATTATTTATTACCCATTCTCTCAAATATTTTATATTCATTCTCTCATATTTTATACCCCATTCTCACTTCTATGCTCTTTTTATAAATAGGGGCATATTTGGAAAATACATATCATTTTTGATGCATTTATTGTTTTAAATTAATCTTAACCACCACTTCGATTTGCGTAATCATGAAAAAAATTGTTTATATAAAGGACCGGAGGGAGTACTTCATATGGATTAAGAAAAGTAGTTAAAATAGTTTGTTATTGAAATGGTAATAAAATCATCAGTACTTTCCAATATCGTCCTCCAATTAAAATTAACCTATCTTAATCCCCTTTAATTTCTTTATTATACACTTTCTCTCTATATTACACTTAATAAGAGTATTTGTGAAATAGAAGAATTTAATCCTATTGACTTTTACCGATGATCTTATATTTAGGACCATTTAAAAACCTTTTAGAACGGGCATTATAAAAAGGATCGAAAGAAGTATATGCCCACTAGCTTATCTAACCATGAAAATCTCTCAATTGAAATAGAAAGTATGAAGGCTTGAGAAGTTTCATTAATCTTGGTGATTTTTTTTTTGGCAGACATTGTCTTTGGATATTGGGGAATGCAGAAACTCTAGAACAGAGTGGCTCAGTATGGAGAAAGCTAGTGAATGATGCTAAACAAAGAGGCTGCTTCCATAATGGTGATGATGACCAGAATTTGGCTCAGGCCATTAACAATGCCTTCCCTAAACTTGAGCTAGTTGACAAATCAATCCATTTAAATCGCTCAATATATATGTTATAAGTTGCAGGTGATTCACACATAGTGGATATATGTTTGAAGAGTTTAACCAGTGTTCCTAAAATTGAATACCAGAGGTTTCATCAAGTGCAGTTTGAAGAAAGGGATTAATGATGAAGTATTTTATTTCTTGTGTTTGTAATGAAGCCTATATATTATGAAGCAAAGCAGTATAGTATAATATGAGCTTGAACAATAAGTTACAATGGCCACCACAATTAAGGAACAAGCTCTGAAATATAAACGTATGTATTAGAAAAGATGATTGAAATTACGGTATATATTTACATGTTATATTACGCATTAGCATGGGCATGACCAGTTCATAAGTCACCAAGCGGATATGGTGGCAAGCAATTTTTGTGTGAAATATGAAATTAGGGGCATCATGCATATAGCGCTTTTATTTATAATGGAAAATTATTACAATAATTATGTGATCCTAACAACTGCTCCTACTAGGTAAGAATTTTGTTTCAAATTCGAATCTGGTGTTCTCTTTATATTATATGCTGTCTTTTCTTGATGAAAGTCTTTTTGATGATTGCTGTCTTTTCTTTCTAGTAATTTTCATCAATGTACATTATATACTTTTGGATTTAAAAAGGTTTTGTCATTCCGTGTCCTCTACTAAATTATTAGTTAAAATTCTCATTTATCTCGGTGGTCATTAGATGGGAAAAGCAAATTGTTTATTTATTTAAATGATTTAAATTTATAAGTCCAGTTTGATATCTTCCAAAGTTTGGTCTTCCTGGATGTTTGCCTACTTAAAACAAAGCTTATAATAGTACATTAATTAGGGGTGTTCATGATGCCCACGGCCCTGTGCACCCGCCCGACCCAGTAGAAAAATCACCCTGCCCAGCCCAAAAAAAAAGCAGCTTAGAAAAAATTGGGCACAATTGGGCTGGACATTTTTGTAGGTAGAGTTGGGCATCGGCAGGGTATGCCGTCCGCCTTGATAGTATATATAGTTTTTTGTTTTTGTTTTTTTATACAATAGTATTATATATTTTTTATTTTTACTTATGAGTAGTTGACTATTTGTTAAGACATATGGTTGTCTTTCTAATTTCAAAACTCAAGTTATAGACTTATTTTAGAATATTCCAAAATTTTGAATTATGTATTTCATTTGAAGTTTGCAATATTGTTTGTTAAGTATGATTAAAGCTTTTTTCTTCACATAGAGTGTGACAGGGTATTGCTACTTGGGTAAGTAAGTTTGCAATATTGTTTATTAGGTATGATTAAAGCTTTTTTCTTCACATAAAGTGTGGCTGGGTATTGCCACTTGGGTAAGGAAGACTCACCATGCCTAGCCTATTATTGCCTAGTCCAAAAATGTTAGGGCTTCTATCGGGTAGGGTTGGGCACTGGGCTGCATTTTATTGCCCAATTATCTTTCGGGCAGGGTATCGACTATCGAGTAAGGGTCTCGCTCTACCCTGCCCTACCCATGAACACCCCTAACATTAATTGCAGCCTTAGTGGAATTGTCATGTAGATACAGTATTTCCAAATTTGGAAACAAACGACTCCTATGAAAGTAATGGTATCCCAATTTTACTCAACGACAACAATGGTAATAATAGGATTAAAAAAAAACCTAGGATAGTATTAAAAAAAAAAAAACGAACGACTTGAGGAGTAACAATGACTTGATGAGTAACAATGCCGGAGGGAATTGCATTTCGAAGAACTAAAGATAGGTATTTTAGTAAGTGAATGTGTGAACTCGGATTTGAAAGACAATGAAACAGATCGGATTTGAAGGTTTTTAATCAGAAAATTGACAAGAGTATAACATCTATTTCCGCGTCCGGCTCAAATCTGATTTCTAGATCAAAAGTATCAAAAAACTGAGAAAACTATAAAATCTTTTTCGACGTCCAGCTAACCAGCTCAAATCTGGTTTCCGGATCAAAAGTCAATTCAATGCGGCTTAATTCGGCCTAACTCATAAAATGGTCTAAAGCAAACCACTTAAATCATAGGGTGGCATCCGAATTCGATAACATTTCTAAAAACTCAATTATTATCAAACACAAGAAAGTATTATTGAAAAATTTAAATCCTATAAATTAATTGATAAATCAGTAATCTTAGAGAAGATTGTGAGCTATGAGTTAGAATCCCAGGAAGGTAAGTTAATGTCATCATATTTATATTTCCACAAAAAAGAAACAATAGAGTTATATGCATTTTACCTCATCAACACAAGACATTTGCAAACCAGAGTTCTTTTATTCTCCATTATCATCTCCACGTTTTAATCTATACCTGCTTCCTTAACATATACAAAAGAAGCCTCAAAGGCATTATTTCAAAAAAAAAGAAAAAAAGAAAAAGAATTCTTATACCTGAAGTATATCCTTAATATCATTTTTACCCAGTCTGTTCTGCTTGAGAAGCAGTTCAATTCTCGCTCTCATTTGGGGATGTCTGCACAGGAAGCATATAGGACAAGTCAGAAATAACTCACATATCAAGGCTCGAGACAAATACATTTTCTACAATCAGGGGTGTTCTGTTGCATCTTAAATTTGATGCACCAAAGTAGCAACTAGGCCTCAGCTGCCAAATATGTTTTCCTATAAAATTAGGAAAAATTGTAATATAGGACCTAGGATCTCTGAGCAAAAAAAAAAAAAAAAAGGACCTAGGTTAAATAATTTTTATTAAAAAGGATCATAAAAATAGTAATTATTTTGAAGGATCAGAAATTAAAATATAAAAATAGAAAGACTAAATTGCCCTTGTGTTATCTCCAAATCTTGTATTCTCTTTCCTCATAAGATCTCACTATATGATTTGCGTCTTCTTTCGATTCTAAACCTACCTTATTGATTTTTGTCTATTTTATTGGAAATCTTTTGCTTCGCTTTGTAAGCTGGTATCTTTAATTAATATGAAGAGAAATAGTTTAACTATATTTTCTACCATAGCCCTTCGTCTACTATTAGGGTGAAGCTAGATAGAACACAATGTTTCAATGAAAAAGCTTAATTATACATTGACCACGATGCAGAAAAAAGAAGTAAAGGTTCAATTCAATGACAACAAGAATGCATTTTGAAAATAGTTCTAAGAACCCCAAAACGTTACTGCCAATTAAATTGTAGCGGAAGAGAAGAAAACTTCTAGGATTTGGGATTAAGAAACGAGCTCAAAGCGACTATCCGGTTACGACCCTGAAGATTGATGTCCCTCTGCTGTAGCCTAATCATCATGAATTCAAGATAATGGCCAATAACTATAGACCCTCGTATTCTCCTTCGATGCTTTCACAATGAGCAGAAGGCTGCTAAGCTAAGATATTCCTGCCATAGTGATGATTAATACAAAAAAAAAAAAAATCACTATTTGTGACGAACAAAACCTGTAGCAAAATAGTGATTTTTCGTCGCAACAACGATTTGCGACGGAATTTGCGCAAAAAATGTCATCGCAAAATGCAATTTTTGTGGCGGAATATTTTCTGTTGCAAAATGCGATTTTTGCGATGGAATTTTATTTCCATCGTAAAACTCAATTAATGGGAAAAAATAAAAATTATATAAAAATATAAAATAGTACAAAATAAGAAAGAAATGTATATATAATGAAAATATATAGTAGCAATCATAATAAAAGTTTACGTATAAAAAACAAAATAATAATAATAATGTTGCCAACAAAATGGACTAAAAAAACATCTAAACAACAACGGTATGGTTATCATCATCACCAGGAGCCGATCTCGTACCCTTGTCTTTCATTATGGGTGGAGTAGACCCTACATCGCTTGATCATCTCCATTCTTTGAAGCATCATTTGCGCTTACCGACACATCTGCTTTGCTTTTCCGGTTCGCTTTTCTCCTTCTTGATTCGGTGATCGCTTCTTGACTCACTAATTTGTTCTAACACCTTCACCTTCACCCTCTTATGATCTGCAAAACCAACATTACGAAATCAGTTTATTTTTTGTACTTCATTTAAATGGACGAGGAATGAAATTGTAACAATCAATATCAAAAGTATTATGTTTACCTGCAGAAACACTGCCAACATCGCTGGTGAGCTCTTCATAGACTTCACTCGGCTGGCAGAGACACTTATCCCGAAGAGTCTCCATTTCTTGTTAAATCCGCCTGCAGCCTGAATGAAGAGACTCTCGTTATCGGACTAAGAGGATGGGGTCGTTCTCAAGCTACGAGGCTCTCTCTTTGTGACTTCTCATAGGTTTCCTACAAGCAAAAAATTATATCACAAATAAGGCATGTAAAATGAAATAAATATGTTGGTGCCTAAAACTAATAATAAATGTAATAAATGTCTCACAGCTAATTGCTAAGACTTGGCATTACTCTAGCGCTTCCCACTGATAGATATTTGCCGTAATCTCCCAAAATAACCAGGATCAATATAATTTTGTAGTATAATGGAAACTTGGATCGTTTTCCCAACGAATTCGCGGTGGGTCAGTTGACGATAAAACCGAAAGAGGAAAAAAGTAACAAAGGGGGTTCGGTGGAATAAAATGCAAGCAAAACGAAACGAGAATGAAATAAACATATTAAAATCGATCAATCCATGAACGAGATTCCAAAACTTCCATTCTATCATCGAACGAAAACATTATAACGAAACTCACGATTGGTTCTGGATGAACTGTAATCTACGCTAGACAATCACCTAGCATCTTGTCCAAATAGTGGCGTCTGTTTGTGCGATCGTGCGGTAATACTTTAACCTAGTTTGAACTCGAGTCCTTGGAATTAACCAAACCGAATATTAAATATAAGATTAGAACTATTTCTAGAAATCAAATCGATAAAATGAATAGAAAAGAGTTCAGTTACCATTTTGAATGTGTCCTCCGGATGGAAGTGTGAATCCTCGCTCGTGGATCGATCACGAAGTTTAGCCAAGCATGGCTAAGAAATTCGAAAACCTAGAAATGAAGAACATATGAAGAACAGTTGAAAGAAAAATATAACTTCTGTTTTAATCTCAAATCTGTCCAAAAACGTGAATGAATGATGTTGGTGGCTGACCTAGGTAAAAACCTAGTTACAAAATGGGTGGGCTCTAATAGTTTGGCCCAAAACATAAATAAAATCAAAAAATGGCTTTAATTGCAAAATTCGAGCCCAAATAAAAATCCAGAAATATACATATAACTTTGGCTTCAAAATTGACTGCCCTCTTGTCCGAATTTTCCCTTCAAGCCTTCATAACAATTGTATCTCTTTGAATCATCTGAAATATGAAATAAGAATGAGGCTAATCCGATGTCTGGTTCAAGAGTTATGGTGAAAATAGTGAAGCAATGCAAAACTGGAATTTTATCATTAAAAATGACTAAAATCTAATGAAAGGCTCAAAACCCAAATAAGTATACAAGCCATTATTTATTAACTAAACATTACTAAATTTATTCACCAAGAGATGTAAAGAGGTGTATTAAATATTCAATTATCAAATTCCCCCATACTTCTCCTTTTGCACTCCTAAGGAAAATTAAAAGAAAAAGATTAAAAGAAAAACTCTTCTTTTCTAATGATTTCTAACAATTCAAAAATTGAACAAGGAGCACAAAGCTTCAAAGGACCAAGCAATTAAGACCAAAATCCTTTAAGCTTAAATAACAAATCATAGCAATCTCAATCAATGATACCAATCACAAAAGATGGTTTCTCAAAGGATGCCCTCAATCAATCTCTCAAGTGTATAGGGTAAATAAGTGTATCGCTCAAATTCTACTTAAAAAAATTGTTCTACCATAAGCTTGCTCAATTTCTACGTCTCTATTACTCATAACACATGCATGCACATATCAAGAGAGCTTAATATTCAAGGTTGTAATGGGACTAGGGTGAAGTTAGGTAATAGTATGGAATAAGAGGCTAAGCACTAAAGAAATTAAAAAGAGCACTAATTAACACAATCCTTCTCTATATGTGAAACTTATTTTTCATGTATATATAGATATCTCCTTTACTCTATCTATTTTTTTTTTCTTTCGCTTTTATTTATTTATTTAATTTTATATATCTCTTTTTTTTTTTTTTTTTCTATGCATTTTTTTTTTTTTCCTTTCTTTTGCTTTTTTATTTTTGTTTCAAACTATATACATAATCACAATGACCGAATCAATGCCAAAATCAAATATCCCCCCACACACTTAAAGCCGGCGAGCAACCCCCATACTCAAACACAAAACTAAGGTAAAACCAATGGTCAATAAATTTCCAAAGTGCGGAATAAAATGGTTTTATGCTTAGGCTTGTAGTGTGGAGTAGAAAAGAATGAGTCAAGAAGGAACAAAGGGGCTAGCAAAGGAAACATAATGCAAGGGAAAAGCTGTTTTGCCAAAGTGGGAAAATGAAAGAAAGAAAACAAGCTTCTATCATACTTATGCATGTAAGTGAAAAATGTAGTTTCAAAAAGAAAGGGAGCAAGTTCTAGAGAACACAAATCATGAGACGATGCACACATGAAAGAAAGAATGGTAAGAGATGAATTCCATTCATGCAGGCCCAAAACCTCATAAGGTCAATACCAACTTACACAATCGACATCACCAAATCAACTACCAAGACATGTAATCGAAGAGTCAAGAATTGCGAGACCAAACATAATGATCCATTAAAACCAAAATGTCCAAGTTCATAATATGTAGCAATCATAGAAAGAGAGCGTATTTATTTTCAAAAAGCAAAGTGGAAAAAGGAAAACAAATAAAAGAAAAAGGTAGAAGAAAGAAGAATACTCCCCAAGGGGTTTATGGAGGATAAGTGGCATCAATGAGGAGAATCTCTACTTCCTCAGGTTGCTACTGGGATCCCTCATGAAATTTCTTGGGGCGATGTGCATTTACATTGAAGGTTCTTCCTGTGGGTGGATCACATAGCTCAACAATACCAAATGGAAATATGTTAGTGATCACAAAAGGGCCATCCCATCTAGATCAAAGCTTACCAAGCATAAACCTCATACGGGAGTTAAACAAAAGAACTTTCTGGCCCACAAAAAATTCTTTCCTTATGATATGTTTATCATGGATTGCCTTAGTCTTTTCCTTGTACAACCGAGAACTCCCATAGGCATCCAATCTAAGCTCATCTAACTCTTGCAACTGCAGCTTCCCCTCTACCCCGAGACTTAGCCAAATCCATGTTATACTGCTTAAGGGTCATTTAGGCTTGATGCTCCAACTCGACCAGAAGATGACATGCCTTACCAAAGACAAGCCGATAAGGAGACATCCCAATCGGAGTCTTGTAGGTGGTGCGATATGCCCATAAAGCATCATTTAGGCGCTTACTCTAATCATCCGGGTAGAGCTAATAGTCTTCGAAGGATTTGCTTAATCTCTCTATTCGATACTTCAACTTGGTGTTGGTGCAGGGATGGTATCTTGTGGAGACCTTGTGAAGCACTTCATACTTGCGTAACAAGGCACCATGCTTTGGTTGCAAAAATGGGAACCTTGGTCACTGATAATAGCTCTAGGAATACCAAACCTGCAGAAAATGTTAGACCTAACAAAATCTACCACCACAGAAGAATCATTAATCCGGGTGGCTTTCGCCTCAACCCATTTTGAAACATAATCAACGGCCCGACGGTATGTAAGCATAACCATATGAGGCGAGGAAATGGACCCATAAAATCAATACCCCAAACATCAAAGATCTCATAAACCAATATAGGGTTCGGTTCATCTCATGCCTACGGGAAAGGCTCCCGCCCTTTAACGGTTATCACATGACTTACAAAATAGATGGCCGTCATGAAACGAGAGAAGGCCAAAATAAACCACAGTCTAATACTTTCCTAGCAGTGCTTTGGGGTCCAAAGTGACCACCACAAGCAGAAGCATGAGAAAAATGCAATATGGAGTGAAATTCATGGTCAAGAACACATCTCCTAACTACCTGGTCATTACAAAATTTCCACAGATAAGGGTCATCCCAAACATAATATTTAGACTTACTTTTCAATTTTCAGGTTTGGGCCCTAGTGGAGTATACAGGCCAAACACCGACACCAAGTAGTTAACCAGATCAGCATACTGATGAGTACTATTTATGCCATGTTTCTCCCTATAATGTGTGACTGCTTTGTATTGAATATGAGCTTAAAAGCGGGTTATCGAGCAATTATGTCATAATTCACGCATGTAGGGACATGAAGGATACATCTTATAAATCTTGATAAATGCATAATTATCCTATACATGTGCATAAGGAGAAGGCAAGTTTAAAGGTTTGTTATGAACGCACATAGCACTACTAATACAATGCTATAGCATCGGGTCAGCCATATCAAGCTACAATACAATGCAACCAGTATGTTATAGCGGCGTAAAGGAAGCATTGCTATGCGCTACATGTTCTAACTTTTCCTCAAGGCTATTTCAGGAAATAAGTGTAGGTTATTGGATGGACTTCAGTTCATGGTAAGATTGATAACAAAATGGATTAGAAGATGCGGAGGATCGAAGATTAAGATTTGGAGAATCTCACAGTATCAGCAGAATCAATCTACCAGATTTGCAAAGTTGGATCAGTTGGACCTGACAGATTTGGAAAGGCCCACCTTATTGAACTTACGCCATAAGTAAACCTGTCTATAAAAGGGAAAGATGGATAACCCTAAAAAGAATGGAGTCGTTAAGAGTCAAAGACAATTCCTATTCGGCTAGGCTCGAAAGGTGAGAGAAGTTACGGAGCACGAGAACTTCATAAGAACCCAGTGTCCTTCCTTGTTGTGAGACATAGACAAGAAGACGTGGAGTTGTCAAGTGACAGGCTTCTCCTACGCTATTGAACCCTCCGACCAACTTTCTATTTATTTTGTTGATTTTTAGTTTATCTTTTGTCATGGGCTATTCTACTGTGATTTGTTTTGTGATTCCCTCGTTAGTCATGAACTAATTTCCTTTGGCTGAGTGAGGATGGATTCTTGAGTGTAGAATGAACCCAGTTTGCTAGTTCTTTAATTAAATAAATTCAATTTGTTTATCAATATTTTTATCTCTTGTCGGTTAGCGGAAGCTAAGGGCTAGATTAGTGGCCTCGGCTTACTGGAAGGGAGTCGAGGTTAGACATCTTATTGGCAGTGATTGCTGGGTAGGCTGGTGCAAGGCTTGACCCATCATTGTAGGCTTCAGGAATGGGTCTACCATTCATAACCAGAACACCTTGATTTGAAAAGATAACCTAAACTAGAAAATCGCCATAGGCATATGGGAGAAGTATAGTTAAGGTTGTACGTATAGGACGCGGAAGCTTCTATAGAACATAATGGTGGGTTAACTGAATAACATTGTGAAAGACAGCTATGCTGTAGCATTGCAGAAGCTGTGCAGTGTAATTGCTATTGCAATGCATTAAAACAAACTGGGGGATTGATATGCTTAGGATGAAGTCTGATGCTCAGCCTATCTATTAACTAATATCTTCTTGCTATTTGATCATTTGTTTGTTTTATTTATCATTAGTTATAACTACAAAAATCTCAAACCAATCTTACTTTTCTTTAATCTTTTTACACAAATATTTGCATAAACCAATAATATTATCGGTATCTCAGTCTCTGTGGAATGATATTCTACTTACTATTTATTACTTGTTTGACTGGTTCACTTGCCATAAAGGAATTCAACCAGCACATACCATGGAAGCTTACCTTACAGCTGTAGAAGCTACTCATTAGAAAATTATCTTGAATAGAAGAGGGGTGAAAGGGAGAATGGTTGATGCGACTCAAGTGGTTAGCTACCTAGTTTTGTGCTCCACTTCTGTCTTGAATCTCAACATCAAATTCTTGGAGCAATAACATCCACCAGATGAGTCATGGCTTAGCATCTGCCTTTTTCAAAAGGAACTTTAAAGTAGCATAGTCAGAGAAAACAATTACTCTACTAGCTAGCTAGCAGATATGACCTAAAATTATCAAAAGCAAATACAATAGCTAACAAATCCTTTTCAGTAATGGTGTAGTTAGACTGGGTAGGATCCAAAGTCTTAAAAGTATATGTAATGATATGAGAGGCCTTGTCGACCCAATGTGCCAAGATAGCACCAACCGCGTAGTTGGAAGCATCGCACATCAACTTGAAGGGGAGGTATCAATCAGGGGGCTGGATCACTGGGACTGTGGTTAGGCAATACTTTAAGTGATCGAAGGCCGCTTTGCACTAGTCATCAAATACAAAGTCAGTGTCCTGATGCATAAGGTTGGATAAGGGTTGAGTAGTCTTGCTGAAATCCCGAATGAAATGCCGATAGAAACCTGCATGACCAAGAAAAAAGTGAACTTCCCGCACGAGATGTAGGGTAAGGCAAAGTAGTAATTATATCTATCTTAGCAGGGTGTACCTCAATCCCTTTTCTAGATACTATGTTTTCCAAGACTATACCCGACTCAACTATAAATTAACACTTTTCATAATTCAGCATAAGATTAGACTCAATGCACCTATACAAGACTCTAGATAAATTAGTTAAGCATGCATCAAAATCAGACCCATATACAATGAAATCGTCCATAAAAACCTCCATGTAGTTCTCTAGAAACTCAAAGAAAATACTTACCATACAACGCTGAAAGGTTCCAGGTGCATTGCAGAGGCCAAAAGGCATCCTTCAGTAAGGGTATGTCCCAAAGGGGCATGTGAAGGTTGTCTTCTCCTAATCAGCGGGAGCAATATGGATCTGGAAATATCTGGAGTAGCCAACCAGGAAGAAGTAGTGAGACTTACCAGCCAACCGCTCTAACATCTGATGAATGAAAGGTAGGGGATAATGATCCTTGAAAGTGGCTTGGTTAAGTCTCCTATAATCGATGTAAACTCTCCAACTATTCTGAACTCGAGTAGGAATGAGCTCAATCTTTTGATTGGCTACCACAGTGACTCTGGACTTCTTAGCAACCACCTGGACCGGGATAACTTACTGGCTATCAGAAATGGGATAGATGATACCAGCTTGCGAAGCTTAGTGACCTCCTCCTTCACCACATCAAGGATAAGGGGATTAAGGCGTCTCGGGTTTGCCTTACCGGTTTAGCCTCCTCTTCACACAAAATTTAATGCATACACATAGAAGGGTTGATGCCAACAATGTCAGCTAATGTCCACCCAATGGCCTTCTTGTTCACCTTCCAATGGCCTTCTTGTTCACCCTTAATAAGGTTAGCAACTTCTCTTCTTGATCAGGTAGAAGATTATTGGTCACAATGACTGGCAACTGCTCATTCGATCACCTCCAGAAATGCATACTTTAGATGATTTGAAAGGGATTTCAAATCTAGTTTGGGTGGTTGGTCAATGGAGGGGAGAAGCTTGGGTAGTTGTTACAACAACTTTAATGTCATCACACTAGAAATGTCTGAAACCACATTCAAAGAAGCGAAGAAGAACTAGGTCTATACGGCTCAATGTTAACATCAGAATTTAGCTTATCAAAATCAGAATCAAGCATATATTCAGGACGCACATTAGGATCCTGATGAAGTTCAAATTCAAAATCAACATCAAAATCTACAAGTAATGCAGAATCACTAAGCAAGTCAGAATCACCAAATAATGCAATATTAACCAAGTCAGTGCAAACAGAGCACCATTCATTATCAGCACATGCACAAATGGCAGAATCACTCATATATGCAAAATCAGGGTAATCAGCATACCAATCAGCAAGAACATCATCCACATCATCATCAATCACATCAATGTAGAAAACATAATGCTCTTCCCTAGGATGTTTCATGGCATCAAAGATATTAAAATTCATAGAAATATCACCAAACTCCATGGAAAGAGTACTAGAATGCACATCTATCTTAGTCCTAGCTGTTTTCATGAAAGGCCTCCCAAGAATGATTGGTGACCTACTACTAGGAGACTCATCCTCCATATCTAAGATATAAAAATCAGCAGGGAATATCAATTCATTAACTTTGACTAATACATTTTCAACTAAACCATAAGGATGAGCATCACTCTTATTAGCTAACTGAACAACAACACCAGTAGGACGTAAAGGACCAAGGCCAATAGATTTATAGATAGATGCAAGCATGACATTAATTGAAGTACCTAGATCTAACATGCAATTATCAGATCTATAATTACCAATAATACAAGGGATAGAAAACATTCCTGGATCCTTGCATTTGTAAGGCATGGGTTGCAGAAGTGCTGACACATTCTAGTTTAGGCTTACTCTTTCAGTTCCCTTCAATCATCTCTTGTTGGTTCATAACTCCTTGAGAAACTTGGCATATTTCATAATTTACTTGATGGCATCCAAGAGAGGAATATTGATCTCGACCTTCCGGAAGGTCTAGAATGTCCTTTCTTTGACTTCTTTTGTTGTGCCTTTTCTACCAATTTCTTAGATCGAAGGGCTCTCTGAGGGAAAGGAAGAGGAATGAGAATGTCAGGTTCCTCTTCGCTTTGCTTCACTGGCAATTTGTTTTTAGAGTCAATCTTCTCAACATCGACTCTTTTTTTTGATGTAGATTCATTCACATCTACAACTTATTTAGGCTCCTCTAATTGTTTGTCAAACCATAGGGAAATAGCACTCACATTCCCCTTAGGATTGAGAATTGTTTGTGAAGGAAGAGTGTTGGATCCCTGAGGTTGGAGTTAGTTCAATGATGTTGCCAATTGGCCAATCTGAGTTTATAAACTCTGAATAGAAGTTTCGGTTGCTATTGGAACTACATAGTGTTTGCAACAAATTGCTTCATCATATCCTCCAATGAGGAACCACTACTACTAGCTGTTGTTGTCTTTGCACCTGTGGAAGTGCACATAAGGCGGGACGAGGAGGTGGTGTTGGCAAAGGAGGGTGCAGTCTTGCTTGGAAATTTTGTGGTCTATCTTGTCTCGTTGGTAGTTCTTAGAATTCTGCTGATATTGGTTACTCTAGTTCTGATTTTTCCAACGGAAATTGGGGTGATTTCTCCAGCCCGGATTGTTAGTATTAGAAAATGCACTATTTTGCTGGTATAGTGGCCTTCTTGGAAAACCACCCACTATAGCTATCGATTGGTCTTGATAAGCAGGATCATGCAAGGTAAGACAAAAGTAAGTAGAATGATAAGGGTCGAAACAGAACCCATATGAGTATCCAATATGAGGAGGGGAAGATTGTCTATATGTGTCACTGCTAGCTACCTCACCAGAGAGGTCAGATCATCAAGTATATTCTCTAATCTCTGAGAATCGTACTAGACTGGAAGTGTTTGAATCTAGTAAACAACAAGACTATTCGCTATGGTGCCAAACTGCTAAGAATTAGTAGCCATAGTGGATATCAACTCTTAGGCATCTTCAAGTGTCTTGCTATCTAAGGCCCTACCACTCGATGCATCCACAAAACTTCTGTCAATTGGCAATAAACCCTCGTAGAAGTATGTAATCAACAGTTGGTCAATAATCGGGTGGTATGGGCAGCTAGCACACAAGTGCTTGAACCTCTCCCAATACTCATACATGGTCTCCTCGTTAATTTTTTTAATGCTACTAATCTCTTTTCGAATAGAAGTAGCTCTTGAGGCAGGGAAAAACCTCTCTAGGAATAACTTCTGCATATCAGTCCAACTCCCAACAAATGATGGTCGCAAATAATATAACCAATCCTTAGCCACACCATCTAGGTAAAATGGAAAGGCTCTCAGCTTAATATGGTCCTCATCAATTGCTTGAAGTTTCATCGTGCTACATACCACATGGAACTCCTTTAGATACTTGTGAGGATATTCACCTGCAAGACCATGAAACTTGGGCAACAAATGAATAAGACCAGATTTCAGTTCAAAGTTAGCACCAAGTTCAAGATATTGGATACAAAAATTTTGATTAACCATATCAGGGGCAGCTAACTCTTTCAAAGTAGGATGGTTTGCTTCTTCTGCCAGGATTTGAGTTACCAAAATTGCTACTAAAATCAATGAAAACAACAAGACTATCGAGATACTATCAAAAAAAAAGATCAACAAAATGGACACAATCGGAATGCTTAATATCATACTCAAGTTCGGTGTCTAGTTCAAAGTATTAATCCTATGACTTAGCCTAACAATTCTTCTAGCAATAAGAATTATTCTTTCTACTTCAAGGATCAAATGGTAACAAGTTTTCTAGATTAGTAGTACTCCTAGTACTCATGCAGCATAAACACAAGGTAGAATTAGAAAACACACAGAATTATGAAAATGCCACCATAAGTTGTAAAAAGTAGAAAAGCACTAAGACAACACAAAAGCAAAAACCTATGTTAGAAATTGACCAAAAAAATCTAGAAACACTATCAAATGATCTTTAAAATTTATGGGACTTGCACAGGCCAACTTTTAAACTATTGGGGAACCCAAAAATGGAATAAAAAAACTTCAAAAAAAAAAAATTGAAAGAGTGGTCTAAACGATGGAATTTGGCTAAAATCTCAAGACCACATGGCAAGAGCCATGTGTCCTGGTCATTTGGCCATTTTCTATCAAGTTGCAAAATTTAAAACAATTCAGAGATACTCTGAAAAAAATGTTCTAGTAGAAATCACAAAATCAAAACTTAAAATAGTGAAAAAGTAGTCTAAACGCTAGAATTTGGGGAAAATAGGTGAGACCGCACTGCCTGGAAGGAAGTAACTCTTGCTTAGAATGCCCAGTTCCTTAAGAATAAGACCTCGTCCGAGTGATCTGGGTCAGAAAAATTTCTGTTCAGTCACCCAAACAACTAAAACTACTCTAACTAAAATACTATTAATCTAGACCAATGCAGATTCCCTGGCAGTGGTGCCATATTTTGACGAGAGATTTGTGCAATCTCCCAACATAACCAGGATCAATATAATTTTGCAGTATAATGGAAACCCGCATCGTTTTCCCAACGAATTCACGGTGGGTCAGTTGATAGTAAAACCAAAACGGGAAAACGAACGAAATGGGGGGAGTTTTTCAGTGGAATTAAAATGCAAGCAAAACAAAAACAGAATGAAATAAACAAAATAAAATCGATCAATCGATGAAAAAGGCATCCCTTTTTGTGACGGAATGGCGAGGTCCATTGCATAGAGGTGTCGGTTTGCAACGGACTCATGGTCCATCGCAAAAAGGAAGTCCTTTTTGCAACGGACGGCTACGTCCGTCGCAAAGAGGCACCGATTTGCGACGGACCTCACAGTCCATCGCAAAATGGCATTCCATTTTATGACGAACTATTCATCCATCGTAAAATGGATTTATTTACGACTGATTTTGAAAATCTATCGCAAAACATTCTATTTGCGATGGATTTTGGTGTCCGTCGCAATTATAGGCACAATTTGCGACGGAAAAAGTTCCGTCGCCTATTTACTAGTTTCTAGTAGTGGATTAGGTTAATTGTATAGTGAGATCTACTTCGTATGAAGGGAGAAGTGAGATCTACTTCGTATGAGGAGAGAGAATACAAGAGGATCTGGAGATATATAACACAAGATGAGATTCTCTCCATATCTCTTTTCTCATTTTCCATCATTGGCTTAACCTAGGCCTTTGATTGAGAAAATGAGAGAAAAGTAAAAGTAGTATCGTATTGATTGAATGGATGTGATTTAGAGATTATGAGGGATAATGAGAAAGGGATGATAAGAGAAACTCAACCCATATAACACAAGGGTAATTTAGTCTTTCTATCTTAATTTTCGGTCCTTCAAAATAATTACTATTTTTATGGTCCTTCTTAATAAATATTATTTATCCTAATCCTCTATTATAATTTTCCCATGAAATCAATACAATAACAAAGTCTTATCCTACTAGATGGGGTGGTATAAGGATCAAAGGATACCATTAAGCTCAGTAAAAAAATAAAATCTCGAGATAAATTGTTAACCAAGAGATTTCGCTCAATAACTTTATTTAACGTTCTCTTCGGTCTCCTATAAAATTAATGTTTACATATATAGATGGAAATACTTACTCAGAGAACCAAAGATGACCATGGATGACTGCAATCAGCTGCAAGATCACATATGAAGAACGTCAACACAAAAAAGTTGCTATAAATTTGATATCTACATTTCTTTAGATTGTGCTATTACAAGCACAAGGGCAAGTGCTATTGGTGTCAATATAGATTTTCGTAAAAAGCAATTAAAATTGAAGGTTGGCAATACTTGCGTGTAATCCTCAATGTGACCACCAAGATTCTCAACCTTTTCATTCAGCTCTTCTTGAACATCCACCAAGTCATTGTTACCCTTGGTCACTTCAAAAATCAATCTCCCAACTTCGGTCTCAATCCTATCAATCAAGTCGAAATTGCTTTATATACAATTGCCTTGATCGAGCATGTAAATCAGAAGAAAGAGCAGGCTGAGGTGATCTAGCTGGAGGTGGAGCAGACTTAGCTTCATTCACTCTAGATTGAGGCTGAGATGCCCTTGATCTAGAGGGGGCTCTTGATTTCCCTAAACCTTCTTCAAAGGAAATCTCATCAAGTTGAGATGATGCTTTCCAAACATCGAGGCTTCTTTGTTTGCTCATTGAGGGCAATGTACCAAATCTTTTCTTGAAAATGTATCAAAGATACAAGGTTGGGAAAAGGAATGGCGAGGTCTTTTTAGAAGCAAAACGAAATTTAGTCATCTCTTGCATTGTGAGGGACCTTATCTATTATAGAAGCAAAAATAGGGTAATTTGTTTTTCCAAAATGAGTAAAGTTTTTACCCTTTTGCATAAGATTTCTAGAGTAAATGTACCAAAGAGCTCTATGCAATGAGGGCATGACAACTGTAGGGAAAGATAAAGTATCTAATGGCCCATCAGGAAGTGGCTCATTAGGTCTAAGAGTTTTAAATATTTCCTCGTTGTCATAGTTCAACACAAAGAACGGGAGGGGGGATTTGAAATTATTAACAAAGGGTTGATATATCTGGCAGTTATAACAATCTTTCAATCTCTAATATGGGTGACTATTCTATCCTCAATAAGATTACCTTCGCCATCCAAATGATTGGCTAAGGTCATGTTAAAATATAAGGTTTTAATAGCAGATGAAGTATAGACAATTCTAATAGAAAGAAGATTTTTAAATTTCCTAAGCCATGGGGAAAGATCGAGATTACAATCTTCCTTAAGCTTGGCAAGGTCAACATATACAGTTGGGCAAAATCTTCTATTTGCATAAAGCTCTCTATACTATTTGGCTTCGAGCATTAAAGAACAAAATGGGATTGCAATAGAAAGATAAAGGAGCAACTAGATGATCATAGATGGCTTGAAGGGCAAGAGGTTCACTTGGTACCTTTGAGCTTGATTGCTCTTGAGCTTTAGTAAATTGGCCCTTAGATTGAGAAGCTTGGCCTTTAAAAGAGCCTTTGAATTGAGAAGATGCAACCGAAGCCTTCTTATTCTTTTTGGTTTAGGAATCTCAACAACTGGTTTCTTATCTTTGCGTTTGGCAGCCTCAAGATCAATGGGCTTTCTTCTTAAAATCTCAAGGGGCTCTTGAAGGACCACCTTCTTTACTTACACCTTTGGAGATGGATTGTCGACAACAACTTTTGGTTGGAACCTCTTTGGCTTGTGCTTCTCTCTCCTAGGTCTCTTTAGACGAGGTGGAGATGTAGATTGTATAGCCTCATAGTCAAAATCAGAGTCTTTGGACATAGTAGAACGTGTAGGAGGCATGGCCAATAGGCGAGGCTTGAGTTAGGGTTGGAGGAAGAGAGAAAATTTTAGAGAAAATGAAGTATAGACTCGAGGGTTTGCAAGAAGTGACGAGCGATAGTCGAGCATCAGTATATATTGAAAGCACTAAACTTGAGTTTCCACTTAATGACTCGAGTTACCTGCTTGAGTGACTAAGAATAGGCTCGAGTTTACATCATGATACACTAACCTGGACTTCAAGTGTGCATATGAAAACACTTGAAAAATGTCATTGACTCAGGTGTGAAACTTGCTGCATCGAGTGTGAAATTTGCTCTACTCTAGGTTGCTCTCTATCTTGACTTTACTTGAGTTTTCCACTTTGCTAGGCTCGAGTTAAGTCCTCTTTTCAAAACTTGGTTGCTCTCTATCGAACTTCAATCGAGTGTTCCTTGTCTTGGCTAGAGTTAAGTCTTTTCCAAAACTTAGGTTTTGCTATTTGTCTTAAGTTAACTCGAGTTTTACACCTCTAGGCTTGAGTTAACCTCTTTTGATAGCAAACTTCTACAATTTTTCAAGTTCAATAGAGGTCCTGCAAAAACCATAACTAAATACTCTTAACTTAAGTTAGTATTTATTGATTATCAAAAACATAACTAACATTAAGTAGAGATTGTAAGTACCGGCTGAACCCAAGAGGGGGGGTGAATTGGGTGAAGTGTAAAAATTTAGATTCTATGAAAATCTTTTCTCAATTCAGTAAATTCAACTTGTATAAAAGAAGTGAGTTATAAACCAATTGACAAACATTCAAATGTAAATGTTGGAAATGTAAGAGATAAGGGAGAAGAGCTTGCAAACAGATTTATCTTGGTTCGGCCTTATCCTTGACCTACGTCAGTCCCCAAGCCTCACTTGGGATTTTCAATCCACTATCTTTAATCTTCTTGATTACACGATCTGTAAGCTTGAAGCAATCCTCTCTCTAGGATTCACTCCCCCTTACAATCGTAATCACACCGCTTGATTACACACTCGTACTCGAAGTAATCCTCTCACTAGGATTCACTCCCCTTACAAGTTGTAATCAACACAATGTATATCCCACTCAAGATTCCCCAATCTTGAGTAACTCTCGAAAAGATAATGTGTTTACAATAATTTTCCTCTCAAAGGAATGGATAAATAATCACTGAAGTACAAACACAATTCATTTCACTCTCTAAGCTATCTAGACAAGTAAAACGAGTGAAAAGGATGTAGAAGCGAGTATCAGCATTTTGGCATTGTAATCTTGTATCTCACGTTTTTCGCTTGTGTCCATGACTTTTATAGATAGAGAAAGGTACGTGACCGTTTATGACCGTTGTAGGATGAATCGGACCGTTGTAGTTGATTATCATTAAGTGTGGTCTGCTTCTCTCTCTAAACTCCAACTAATCCATGTGATTAATTGATCTGAAGTGGCTCTTTGGAGTTTTGCTGTTGGGGAAGAGTTTGCTTGATGAAGAAATGTTTCTTGACCGTTGAGAATATTCAATGACTGTTGGATAAAGAATTATAGCCGTTAGAAACTAGCCGTTAGAGCTTTTGCACGGCTTTTGATGTTCTTGCACAAATCTGATATCCTTCGTTTTAATCCTCTGAAACTCACCAATAAAGTGGTTAAACATATCTAGGAACATTAGAGATTAATCATGGGAAGTATTAAGATCAAACAAGAAGGCATTGCAAATTGTCGATTTGAAATTCTGAAGTTGGCGTTCAATACTTGCGTCTTTACTTGAGTAAGTAAGTCAAGTATGCAATACTTGAGTCTTTACTCGAGTAAGCAAGAACAAGTGTCATGTCTGGAAATCAGTTTAAGAGCTCTTTACTCGAGTTAATAAACTCTTACTCGAGTAAGCAATAGTTATAAAGTCTTTGGAGCTCTCTCAAGTCCTTTACTCGAGTAAGGATTCATCTACTCGAGTAAGCAACTTAGTTTAAAGATATTTTTGCTCTCTGGAAGTCCTTTACTCGAGTAAGGATACCTTTACTCGAGTAAGCACGAACATGAGTTAAGTTGAAAATCATTTTAAGAGTTCTTTACTCGAGTATGAAAACTTTTACTCGAGTATGCACGAGTTTAGAAAAACTTGGGATTATCTGTCAACTTTCGAGGGCCATATCTCCCTGGTCTGAACTCCGTTTTGGCCGTTCAACTCTTGATGGAAAGCTCTTTGAGTCTACTTTCATATGCCACTGATTTTAGCTCAATCGGATTTCTAGTTTGTGAGTTACACTCAAAATACCGAAGGTGGGTCTGGACTGTGACGTTGATTCTTGTGGCAACTTGAAAAAATCATAGCTCCTTGATCTTGAGACCTTTGGACTTGATTTATATATCAAAATGACGCTTTGGATGTCTAGTTTCAAATGCCACTGGTTTCACGTCAATCCGATTCCTGGTTTGAGAGATATCATCGAATTACTAGACTTCGCCCGTGCTGAACGTGAGACAGTGGAGCTGAAGTGCTGATAACACTTCCATACTCGAGTAAACACTTTCTTACTCGAGTAAACACTTGCTTACTCGAGTAAGCACTTCCATACTCGAGTAAACCTTGTCGGAGACGCCGGAGGTGCTGAAGACACTTCCTTACTCGTGTTTACTCGAGTAAGCACTTCCATACTCGAGTAAACCTTGTCCGAGACGCGAGAGGTGCTGAAGACACTTCCTTACTCGAGTATACACTTCCATACTCGAGTATTGAGTCCCAAACTCGAGATTTCTCATCCCGAAGCTAATTTTTGCTGATTTTAACTTCAAATTGAGCCATTCCAACTTCCATATGACCTTGAAGACTTCTAGCATCAATCTTAGAGCTTGAATAATGATATCTTCATTCCATTTACCAAGATCTTCCTTTCTTTCTTCTTCTCTTGATCATCCTTCATAAATCAACTCTTTCTTTCTTCCATCTCCCAACTTGATCATTCTTCATCATTTAACTTGTGCTCATCAATTCTTTGCAGCTCCTACCTTCTTCAATATTTCTTGATCTTCCTCTATAATTCAACTTGAACTAATCTTCTTCAATATCTCCTCTTCTTCTTGATTAACCTCTATGATTCAACTTGAGCTAATCTACATTAAACATAGTAGTTAGTCAATGTAGGAGATAACTATATTACTCAATCTTTTTGCTTATAAGAATGGCATCTGTTTAAGACATCATCAAAACTAAGTATAACCAACATTCTCCCCCTTTTTGATGATGGCAAATACCTTAAGAAAAATATGTATGAGTATGAGAATACATTAGATGCAACATGTTTTTCTATGAGTATGAGAATACATTAGATGCAACATGTTTTTCTTGCCATTCTCTCCCCCTTATTTGTCATTAGCAAAAAGTTGAAAGTTAAGATATCGTAAAAACGACCAATTTTGCATTTCAACACAAGTTAATAAGAGGATGGCAGCAGCAAAACATATCGGTATCATACACAACTAGAAATATATTCATTGAGTAAACTTCATACAAGCGTAACCGATACCCGAGAAAGGATAAACACTCGAAAATCAGCGATATAAGAACCAATTACTACAAAATCAGCAAAATACAATGAAATGCAATGAGACACAACACCTAGAACCTATGCACCCTATGCATGTTTAAAAACACATATGAAACCAGATTAAAAGAGTCAAAGAAACTGATTTTCTCTCCCGATTGAAAGTGCTTTCATTTTAAATATGATGCAATTTAGAATGTTTTTATGAAAGCAGATTTGAGAGAATGTGGAGAGATTTTCAAGACAACTTTCACAAATAAAGCATAAAGATACCAAACATGTGCAAACTTTCTACTTTGAATATAAAAAGATAGGGATTAGAAATGCTCATGTTGGTTTTGCAAATTGATGAACGATTTGGCCTAAAATGAAGAAATTTGTCGTATGAGATTCTTTGATAAGGCTCAATAGCAAGATCATGAATATCTTCCATCCTTTGATCTTCCTTTATAGATCATCCATGCGAGCATATCTCACTTCAAAGATTGATCACCAAAGTTGTAACACATAACCAAATCTCCTGCTACAAATTAAAAAACATCCTTTCTAGAAGAGATTTATTAGTGCAACCGGATATCAAGGTATTCCTTTCGAAAAGATATTTTCAAGAGTGAAATTAACTCATCATCAAAACTAATAAAAGATAGTGATCACCAGACTTAATGCTAAGTGAGTGTGGATGAGTATATTTAAAAGGATTTTCCTCAAATAAAAGAGAAGAGCTTATAGAGTATAGAACACATATGAATGTGAAGCTCCCCCTTAATGAATGCATGACTAAAATATGAAGTTTCCTTTAATGATACCAAATAATAGTATGACACCAAATGTTATAAGGTTTGGAAAAGTCTTTGCCCACATCATGATATTTCAGAATTGAAAAACTTTCAAGTTCACTTGGGTGGACTTGAGATTGTTAGAAACAAATCACTTATGCTTTTTATGATGATAAAAGAGTTTTAAAGCATAAGGATCATTTTAAAAACGAGTTTGTTTAGGCTAATCTTCATGAAATGAAATGGAATGAAATCAAGTTAGCCTTGACATGATCATGTTTTATACGTAAGACAATACCTCACTTGAATAATATCGTAATTACTCAAGTTAATCCTCGTAGTCCATAGATGCATTACTAGATAGCTATTATCCATTGTTTTGAATGCATCTTAGAAGCTGAAATTCCAAATGAGCTTTATATAGGATTTCAAATTAGTTTACGCTCATAGCTTCTCATCAAGCTAGCTTGCTCCTTATCATCTTGGTTTAAGCCTCTTGCTAGTGATGAAATGTCACTCAAGTGATGCCACAGAATTTGTAGACATAGCCCCTTTGAGATGATCTAATATGTTTGCCTATGTTCTTTGTATTCAACAACGAGCATTTTGGTCAACTTCGCAAAACAAACATATATTCTTTGGTACCCGATGTTTCTTGGGTCCACACAAGATTAGACATATGAACTCTTATGCTCTTATATAATTTAATCATATCTTATTGAAGCAAAGAGTATAATAAGTCAATCAAGGACTAAGAACATAATTTTGCCCAATCGAATAAGTTCATGTCATTGAATCATAAAGGGTAACAAATAGATGATACCAAATATGCTATTTCTCAATGACGATTATGTAAATATACTTTATGCAGAAAAGATGTCATTGATAAAATACATATAAGTTTGAACATAGAAAATCTTATCCATAAAGATAAGCATTTATCAACTAATAGTTTATGAATGAGATCAGATTTTCTAAAAATGAAATATGCGAATGTTTCAAATTTCAAATGTTCTTTCAACTGTGATAATTCATTATGAAATCAAAATTTTGATGGGATGAAAGATTCATTTTTGAAACATGTTTGAAAGCAATGTTCATTTTAAAACATGGTGAAAGTCAACATGTTAAAGAATAAATCGAGTGCTTCAAGATTAAGAGAACATGTTGAACATTGAAGTTAACATGTTGAAGAATTTTCGAAGAGCCAAAGTCATGAAAGTAAAGCATTATCAAGACATGCTTAGCACAATATAGCTTAATGACTTTGCTATTGACCAAGAAATAATCTTGCCTTTTAGGATAGAATCTTGAAATATAAGAATATTTAAGGCAAGAATATGGGTATACGAAATAGTTACTCAAAGTATGGATGTAGATAAATTTGATGTATTTGAGTAAAGGAGTACTAGGATTCATGAATGTTGAAGCACAAACTCTTTAGTCCAAATGACTAAAGTTCCAAAAATACTATCCTAGTAAGTTATTCCATATAATGGTTAATGCACTAACATTTAATGCATTAATGAACATTCATAATTCTTGGAGTAACTTGACCAATAAGAATTTATCCAATAAGCATGAGATTTTCACAAATTGAATTCTCTTATTGAGATAAACTTGAAACTCATATGTGATTAACTTGTTAGACATAAGGTCCAACTAGTTAGATGATGAAACTAAAGAGTTCAAGCAAAAACATTTAATTCCAAAATCAATGTGTGAATGATAGGAAAACTCAATTGGACAAATTTGAAGCATATCCAACATTCAATATACAATGTTAACTTCCAATTTGAAACATTATTTGAATGCAATCAAAGTATGGATATGTTTTCAAAGCATTTGTATGCATTTTCTCAAAAACAATGTGAGTTGAAATCCAAACAAATTTTACACTTGTGCATTTCAAAAACATGAACTTAGAAAGTTATGCACAAATTCATTTATGGTCCATTTAGCAATCTGAAAACATTTTGAAAAATATAAATGATTGATTGCCAAAGGAATGCAATGATGGACAAGTATTCATTACCCAAAAGTGAATTTCATATAATCAAAATATGGGGTAAGGATTAGATATCACCGTAATTCCTCTTGTCCTCATAGAAGCTTGCTTGGTTGAGATGGATTGGTGTAGATAACTCCTTTTTCGGTGTTCACCATCAACATTAAGCATAGCTTGTTTAGCTTTCTCAAGACTAGGATTATTTCTCTATGTTACATTCTTGAGAAGCTTCAATTGATCCTACGAAACTATATAAATCTTTTTCTTTCTTGGTATCCAACCTTGGATCCAATCATCGTTAGCTTGTAGGAACCAAAATTCACATGCTCTTATAAATATAATTAACTCATATCAGCTAAGCAAAGTGAATTAATCATGAGTTTATGCATAAAAGAAATACTTTCTTTTCAAATCATCATGTATGCATAAAGAGTTAGACTATTGAACATCACAATTTCTTTCAAAAATAGATCAGGATGTGAGAACTCAGTTTTTAAAGAAAATAGTTTGCAATGTTCATTCCTAAGGCTACAAGATATAAAACCTCAAAGAAAATTTCAGATGATAGCATAGGAGGTTTTACCATTGTATACCTTAACCTTAGGTCTTTGGGAGGATTGCCTTTGCTCACCCATTGATTCTTCATATATTTTCTTACGGGTGTTGGCAAAGTTCTCTCAAAGGATATAGATTTCAGAATCTTCTGTTTGATACTTGAGAGATCCTTCTTTTCTTGTTCTCCTCAAGATAGTTGAATGGTACTGTGGTAATCCATTCTTGAGGTAGATGATACTCTTCTTGCTTGTATCCATTGCTTCCTTTGATGTTTAAACCATGTAGTTCCAAAGCAATGGGTGCCCCGAGAGTTCTCTTGCTTGATATAGATCTTTGTGATCTTCTTCAATGGTGCATGAGAAACTCTTGGCTTCTTCTTCCTCTTTTCGTACCTTGATGTCCATTGATATTCAAATCATCCTGCACACATGGAGTACTAGATGGACATTTTGGTACCCACTTATACTTGGGTCCTTGATGTTAGCATTGGACCTTGATTGTCCTTTAGGAACCCAAACAAGATTATTTCTCACATTAGAATTTCTCCTAATATAGCATGTATGAGAAATATGCCCAGATTTTCCACAATAATTGCAAATAATAGAGTGATGCTTACTATGAACATTTTTGCAAGTATTGTCTTGGTCATTAGAGTAAAACTTCAAATAATCTTCATTTGAACATTCATTCTTCCCAATAGATTTTCCAGCATTTTGTTTCCAAACTTTCTTGCTTTTCAAATCAGAATCAATGATTGGTTGAAAAACAATTTTATGCAATTGTTCAAAATCATTTTTCTTAACTACACAAGAAGAATTGGAATTGTTTACCACATGTGTATCTTGAGCTCTAGATAATGATTGATCATAATCGTCCATGAGCTCTTCTTGGGAATCCTCTTCCTCTTGTTCTTTTGTGTTGACTGGATCATGGAAGTATCCAATGATTTCTCCTTCTTCATTCTCACTTCCAATTGTTCATCCATTGTGGATATGCAGCTTATAGTTTCAGATGAATTGTCAACACTTTCAACTTCAACACAATTGTTAGAAGCATACATAAAATCAAGAGTATCCCTGATTTCTTTAGCACTAGAGCAGAACTTGATTTTCTCAAAATCATTTTCAGTTAAAGCATCATGAAGAATTTCCATTGCTCTAATGTTCAAAGAAAACATTTTCTTTTCTTTTTCTCGTCAATCCTTTCTTGGTTTGAAATCAAAAGCGTTTGTAAAAACATTCCACATATTAAAATCAGTTGCTTTGATAAAACTAGTCATTCTAGCTTTCCAAAACCAAAAATCAATATCTTTGAAAAACGGTGGAATGGTATAATCAAAACCTTCTGAAAACGAAGAACACCCGAAATCAGCCATTGAAACTCTTGAGACGGTTAAGTCCTTTAAACAAGAGCCTTGCTCTGATACCAAATGTAAGTAAATTTGAACCCAAGAGGGGGGTGAATTGGGTGAAGTATAAAAATTTAGATTCTATGAAAATCTTTTCTCAATTCAGTAAATTCAACTTGTATAAAAGAAGTGAGTTATAAACCAATTGACAAACATTCAAATGTAAATGCTTTGGAAATGTAAGAGATAAGGGAGAAGAGCTTGCAAACAGATTTATCTTGGTTCGGCCTTATCCTTGACCTACGTCCAGTCCCAAGCCTCACTTGGGATTTTCAATCCACTATCTTTAATCTTCTTGATTACACGATCGTAAGCGAAGCAATCCTCTCTCTAGGATTCACTCCCCTTACAATCTGTAATCAACACACCGCTTGATTACACACTCGTACTCGAAGTAATCCTCTCACTAGGATTCACTCCCCCTTACAAGTTGTAATCAACACAATGTATATCCCACTCAAGATTCCCCAATCTTGAGTAACTCTCGAAAGATAATGTGTTTACAATAATTTTCCTCTCAAAGGAATGAATAAATAATCACTGAAGTACAAACACAATTCATTTCACTCTCTAAGTTATCTAGACAAGTAAAACAGTGAAAAGGATGTAGAATGAGTATCAGCATTTTGGCATTGTAATCTTGTATCTCCACGTTTTTTGCTTGTGTCCATGACTTTTATAGATAGAGAAAGGTCTACGTGACCGTTTATGACCGTTGTAGGATGAATCGGACCGTTGTAGTTGATTATCATTAAGTGTGGTACGCTTCTCTCTCTAAACTCCAACTAATCCATGTGATTAATTGATCGAAGTGGCTCTTTGGAGTTTTTCCCGTTGGGGAAGAGTTTGCTTGATGAAGAAATGTTTCTTGACCGTTGAGAATATTCAATGACTGTTGGATAAAGAATTATAGCCGTTAGAAACTAGCCGTTAGAGCTTTTGCACGGCTTTTGATGTTCTTGCACAAATCTGATATCCTTCGTTTTAATCCTCGAAACTCACCAATAAAGTGGTTAAACATATCTAGGAACATTAGAGATTAATCATGGGAAGTATTAAGATCAAACAAGAAGGCATTGCAAATTCGTCGGATTTGAAATTCGAAGTTGGCGTTCAATACTTGCGTCTTTACTTGAGTAAGTAAGTCAAGTATGCAATACTTGAGTCTTTACTCGAGTAAGTAAGTCAAGTATGCAATACTTGAGTCTTTACTCGAGTAAGCAAGAACAAGTGTCATGTCCGGAAATCAGTTTAAGAGCTCTTTACTCGAGTTAATAAACTCTTACTCGAGTAAGCAATAGTTATAAAGTCTTTGGAGCTCTCTGCCAAGTCCTTTACTCGAGTAAGGATTCATCTACTCGAGTAAGCAACTTAGTTTAAAGATATTTTTGCTCTCTGGAAGTCCTTTACTCGAGTAAGGATACCTTTACTCGAGTAAGCACGAACAGGAGTTAAGTTGAAAATCATTTTAAGAGTTCTTTACTCGAGTATGAAAACTTTTACTCGAGTATGCACGAGTTTAGAAAAACTTGGGATTATCTGTCAACTTTCGAGGGCCATATCTCCCTGGTCTGAACTCCGTTTTGGCCGTTCAACTCTTGATGGAAAGCTCTTTGAGTCTACTTTCATATGCCACTGATTTTAGCTCAATCGGATTTCTAGTTTGTGAGTTACACTCAAAATACCGAAGGTGGGTCTGGACTGTGACGTTGATTCTTGTGGCAACTTGAAAAAATCATAGCTCCTTGATCTTGAGACCTTTGGACTTGATTTATATATCAAAATGACGCTTTGGATGTCTAGTTTCAAATGCCACTGGTTTCACGTCAATCCGATTCCTGGTTTGAGAGATATCATCGAATTACTAGACTTCGCCCGTGCTGAACGTGAGACAGTGGAGCTGAAGTGCTGATAACACTTCCATACTCGAGTAAACACTTTCTTACTCGAGTAAACACTTGCTTACTCGAGTAAGCACTTCCATACTCGAGTAAACCTTGTCGAGAGACGCGAGGTGCTGAAGACACTTCCTTACTCGTGTTTACTCGAGTAAGCACTTCCATACTCGAGTAAACCTTGTCCGAGACGCCGAGGTGCTGAAGACACTTCCTTACTCGAGTATACACTTCCATACTCGAGTATTGAGTCCCAAACTCGAGATTTCTCATCCTGAAGCTAATTTTTGCTGATTTTAACTTCAAATTGAGCCATTCCAACTTCCATATGACCTTGAAGACTTCTAGCATCAATCTTAGAGCTTGAATAATGATATCTTCATTCCATTTACCAAGATCTTCCTTTCTTTCTTCTTCTCTTGATCATCCTTCATAAATCAACTCTTTCTTTCTTCCATCTCCCAACTTGATCATTCTTCATCATTTAACTTGTGCTCATCAATTCTTTGCAGCTCCTACCTTCTTCAATATTTCTTGATCTTCCTCTATAATTCAACTTGAACTAATCTTCTTCAATATCTCCTCTTCTTCTTGATTAACCTCTATGATTCAACTTGAGCTAATCTACATTAAACATAGTAGTTAGTCAATGTAGGAGATAACTATATTACTCAATCTTTTTGCTTATAAGAATGGCATCTGTTTAAGACATCATCAAAACTAAGTATAACCAACAGAGATTACTTACAACTCATTGGGATTTACCATTCCTAATTCTCTCCTAATGAATGTAAATTGCTCCTTAGCTAATGGCTTCAAATGAAGATATCAGCAAGTTGAAGATGAGTGGGGATGAGCAACACTTTGACATCCTTCTTCTGAACAAGATCTCTGATGAAGTAATGTCTAACATCAATGTGCTTGGTTCTTGTATGTTGAACTGGATTCTTCGACAAGCTAATTGTGCTAGTGTTGTCATGCAGAATTGGAATCTCTTTAAGGTGGATTCCCAAATCTTGAAGTTGTTGCTTGAGCCACAAAAATTGTGCACAGTAACTTGATGTAGCAATGTATTCAGCTTCGGTTGATGATAATGGCACCGTAGTTTAGTTCTTGCTAAACCAAGACACAAGTGAACCACCAAGGAATTAACATTGGCCACTTGTGCTCTTCTGGTCAGTCTTGTATCCAGCATGGTCCGAATCGGAATACACCACAAGATATTCAACTTGTCCTTTGGGAAACCACAATCCAAGACTTTACGTAATGCGCAAGGTATCGAAGATCCTCTTCACATGTTCAGCATGAGACTCCTTTGGGGCTGATTGGTACCTTGTACATATTCCCATACTTGAATTGGATCTCAGACCAGTTAGCAGTCAAGTATAGTAGAGGTCCAATCACCCCTCTGTACTTGGTAATGTTGAAATCCTTGTCATCTTCATCAGCATCCAAACCAGTAGTTGAACTCATTGGAGTATCAGCTTCATTGCATTGGTCCATACCATACTTCTTCAAGAGATCCTTGAGATATTTGGTCTAAGATATGAAGATGTCATTCTTCTTTTGCTTGATTTTTAGACCAAGAAAGTAGTTCAGCTCCCCCATCATAGACATCTTAAACTCTCCCTGCATTGTCTTAGAAAAATCCTCACACAAAGCATCATTAGTAGAACCAAAAATAATGTCATCAACATATATTTGAACAATTAACAAATCATATCTCTTGTCGCATTTAATGAAGAGTGTTGTATCTACTCTACCTCTAACAAATCCTTGATCAAGAAGAAATTTGCTTAGTCTTTCTTGTTGGAAATTATGCCCTAGGAGCAAGTCATTGTACTTTAAACGTTAATTTCATTTAAAGTAGTCTCCATTTCGTTATCATTTCATTTCCATGTTTATAGTGATAACTGTATCCTTGGATATATCTTATAGATTATCCTAAATGTCCCAGTCGAGTCATCTACATGGGAGTGAAGATGAAATAAGACCAGTATGACTTTGATAAGGTATGGAGATATGAATCAAAGTCATAGGCACTTGTAACAGTACAAGGTGCTGGATTGACCCACTATGAGAAAGCTGCATGGATTTAGTCATAAGCTTATCTCATGTATAACTACGTCACAATGCCCTTTGACCTGAGATCATCATAGGTTCCTACATGATGAGTCGTTGATCTTTGACCTAGTCAAAAGTCACCTTTGACCAGGTGATGATAAAGGCTTGGATCGGGATCAGTGGTTTTCATGCAGAGGAATGTGAATGGTCAAGATGGAATTTGTCCCGCACATTTGTAGAGAGATAATACTTAGCCCCTCGATGAGTGAGTCTAAGAAATGTATGGCCATACTACGAAGGAAAGGAGTTTCCATTTCAATTATTAGACTACTCAAGAATCGATAAAGGGATGGTCAAGAACAGGAGGTTGACATTATCCATGCCTCATCCTCGACTAAATTATCCCATAACAAAAGGGACATTACATGGTTGTATGGTAGGTTGTATGTATTATCGATCCCCATATGAATTGGATAGTTGCAATGTCTTGCTAGAGGCCACTTGCGACTTGTGGGCTAGTACTGATTGGCCCATTTTGCCAATCTTATATGGGCAACGGTGGTCGCACACAAGCAATAGTGTCAGATTCATTGAATCTTAGATATGTCTAAGATTTAATGAATCTTGTATTTAATCTAGGATGTATATATATATATAATTAAATTCGAAAATAATATAATAATATTATTTAATAGATATTATAATATTATTATATAATATTTGTGTTGTATTTTTAATTTATTTGATAAATTAAATATCTAAAACAAATAGAGATTGAAAGTGGAGCAAATCACCAAGAGGGGGATGAATTAGGGATTTTAAAATTCTTTTCAAAGGGCTCTATTTTTAATACTAAAAATAGAGTAGAAGAAAGTAAGAGAAGAAGAAGCAAGACACAAGAAATTTATATTGGTTCGGTCCAACCTCTTGACCTACGTCCGGTCCCCGGACACTGCGGGATTTCATTAACTCAAATAATTACACACTCTGTAACTCTTAGAGTAATTCTCTCACTAAAACTTACTCCCCCTTACAAGTTATAATCAAATAACCCAATCTCCAAATCCCACGACTTGAGATTCTTACAATGAATGATTTCAATAAATGAAACTCTCTCTAAGGGTTAGTTTGGATTAAGGGAAGGGGAGGGGAGGGGAAAGAAAAAAAATGAGGGGAGGAGAAAATGTTGCCAAAATTCAGTCTAGTGGGGCCTACAAAATTTTACTCTCCATCATTTTTTTCTTTCCCTCACCTCACCTCCCCTCCCCTCAATCCAAATTAAAGAGTGAATAATGATAAAGCGAAATACAGATGTATCAAAAGATACTTTACACAAGAAAACTCAAAGAGTAGTTGGAAACTTGAATGATTTTTGTTTTCTGCAGATTGGTTGTTGAGAAGAGTTGAATGCAGCTCTATTTATATGAAGAGAGCATTAAATGACCATTGTAATCTTCAATGTGACCATTGCCGTCATTAAGGAAGGATTAAGTTGAGCTTTTTCCTTCTTCTCTCTCTACTCTTTGGTTAATCTAGTTGCACAGAAGTTTATGGTTGACTTCTTGAATTTTAATCCATTGGAAGATCAGCTCTTTGGATGAGGAAAAGAGACATTAACCCCTTTGCAGCGTGTGTAGAATGATTGTCCAAAACAATGCAAGCTTTCTGAACTTTGCATTTAATGTGCTGACGTCACTTTTTTACTTTTGTTCAAATCTTCATTTAATGTCCCCTAAACCATCTAAAACTCAGTAGCAAACTCATTAAACATAGTTAGGAATATTAATGAGTGATGATAAGAAGTATTAAGATCAAACATGAAGATTTCACAAACTCGAGCAAACTGATTTTCAAACTCAGTGACACAAACTCGAGTTTGTTCATACAAACTAGAGTTTGTAACTTTGCTTCAAAAGCCAAACTCGAGTTGCCCAATCCTAACTCGAGTTTCCTTCTTCCGAGAGAAGAATGTCACGATTTGAGTTTTGAAGCACATTTTGAACATAGAGGAAAACTCGAGTTCATTAATGACTAACTTGAGTTTGGACTTTTATAGTGAAAATATGTTTAAGTTCAAAAGCTCAAAAATGGAGTTTCCAAATCCTAACTGGAGTTTTCAAAATCACTAAAAAGACCAAAGCTCTGCTTGGCACAAACTCGAGTTAACAAATCCAAACTCGAGTTTTTCTTTAAATTAGAATAGCTTTGAAATATCTTTGCCGGTGAAAACTAGAGTTTTCTAAACAAACTGGAGTTTTCTCAAAGTGAGTAAAACATGAAAGCTCTCTGTCGAATACAAACTCGAGTTTACGAAGCCAAACTCAAGTTTTCTCAAAACTTTGGAAAACTTAGAAAACTCTTAGCCAAGTACAAACTCGAGTTTGTCATAACAAACTAGAGTTTGCTCAGGATGAAAAGCATTAAGGCTCTCGGCCAAGCACAAACTCGAGTTTTGAAAACATTAACTCGAGTTTGGTCAAGTTCACAAACACTTGACAAAACTCTTCATTTAGCACAAACTCGAGTTTCCATATCAAAACTGGAGTTTGCTAAAGTTCAAAACATTGGAAGCTCTCTGTAAGACCAAAACTCGAGTTTACTATCACAAACTGGAGTTTTGTTTACTTTAGAAAATATTGAAGAGTCTCTGTATGGTGCAAACTTGAGTTTGTAAAGCTAAACTCAAGTTTGTAAAGCTAAACTTCGAGTTTGTCTTAATGTGAAAAACTTGGAGTGCTCTCGTATCTCACAAACTAGAGTTTGCCTTAGTTCATAAAAATTGAGTTACTCTCTATCATGTCCAAACTCGAGTTTACTAACCAAAACTCGAGTTTTCCTTTGATAGTAAGTTTTTCAACTTACCAAAGACAAACGTCGTCTTGAGTTTACAATTGTCAGTTATCTTCAAAACATATAGAGAACTAACAATATTGTATCTTAGATTTAATTTTCGAATAAAGATATCATATGTTTGGTTTAATTTGAATTGAGATATAGTATCTTAGATTTAATTAAATAGATAGATATCATATTTCAAATTTAACTAATAGAGATAAATTAAAACGAAGGCTTTTAATTTGGATTAAATAACTAGATTAGATTAGATCTATTGGATATATTTAATTAATATATTATTTTAATCCAAATTCAAATTTCAAGATTAATAAGGATTAATTTTGAACATATAATACACATATTGGATTTTGAAAAACCTACGGGACATTTTGCGAGACGTATTAGAAAAGCCGAGAGAAACCCTAGAGAGATAAACAGGAGACGCGAGAATACTGAAGGCGCTAGCATGCTGCCATCGGTGTTGGAGGCTGTTCGTTTGGATACCGGTAAAGAGAGTGGATTCACAGAGTCGGCTCCTGTTGATCGAGTAGGAACCCATGAGATTGAATTGAACGAGACGCTCACGAGTTTGCATAGGTACGGTTCTTTTCTAACTTGATTTAAATGTCGTTGATAGATCTTCTCTACGGCATTCGTAAGTTGTTTTTTAATGGATGAATTCCTTCCACTGCGTATATGAATCCCAACATTTATTACCAAGCTCTAGAAGATTGTTTAAGACCATAAAAAGCTTTCTTTAAACGAAAGACATGATTCGGATGATGATTATCCTCAAATATAGGAGGTTGTTCAACATAAACTTCCTCTTGGATAAAACCATTCAAAAATTCAGATTTCACATCCATTTGATATAACTTGAATCCCTTGATGCAAGCAAAGGCTAAAAGAACTCGTATAGCTTCCAATCTTGCCACTGGAGCATACGTTTCCTTATAATCAATTCCTTCTTCTTGATTATAGTCTTGGGCCACTAATCTTGCCTTATTACGGATAATGATTGTGGATTCATCACGTTTGTTCTTGAATACCCACTTAGTGCCAATAACTTAGGTGGTCTTTAGGCCTAGGTACCAAGTCCCAAACTTGATTTCTTTCAAAGCGATGTAACTCCTCTTGCATTGCTATAACCCAATCATTGTGCGAAAGGGCTTAGTCAATCTTAGAGGGTTCAATCTCGAAATGAAAGCGAGAGAGTAACTTCATTCAAAGTACTTTTTCTAGTTCTCGCTCCTTTATTTAAATCACCTATCACTTGGTCTAGAGGATGACTCCTACTGTATCTCCAATATCTAGGTTGAGATTGATAAGCATTTTTTCAAACATTTTTGCAATTGTTTTCAACTTCAAATTCTGTTTCCTCAGGTTTTTCAGAATTTTTCAAAACAGAAGAAGTTTTAGAAACAGATTCATTTTGAAGGATAGGTTCATCATCATCCAAAGACTTGTTAGATTTGGCTTCATAAAATACAACATACGTGGACTCTTCTACAACACAAGTATGATTATCAAATACGCTATATGCCTTACTCTTATTAGAATAGTGAAGAAATATACTTTTATCTGACTTGGGATCAAATTTCCCTAAGTTCTCCTTGCCATTATTGTGCACAAAACATTTGCAATCGAAGATATGCAAATGGGCTAGGTTTGGCTTGCTTCCTTTGTATAACTCATAGGGAGTTTTGTCAAGCTTCTTCCGGAGGTATGCCCGATTCAAGATGTAGCATGCGGTACTCATCGCATCAGCCCAAAATACTAGGGAAATTTGGTTCTCATTCAGCATTGCCCTGTCATCTCAGTGAGAACTCGATTCTTCCTCTCCACAACACCATTTTATTGAGGAGTCCTTAGGGCTGAGAAGTTATGGTCAATCCCCATATCATCACAAAATTCTCTGAAATCATGATTCTCGAAATCACCATCATGATCAGTACAAATTCCTGCAATAGAGAAACCTTTCTCCTTCTGGACCTTCTTGGCAAAAGTGACAAATTGATTAAATGTTTCATCTTTTGAAGATAAAAATATAGTCCAAGCAAATCTTGAGAAATCATCAACAATGACCAAAGTGTATAAATTGCTACCAAGGCTTTTCACTCTACATGGTCTAACTAAATCCATATGAAGTAGTTGAAGTGGTCTATTAGTTGAGATTTCACTTTTTGATTTGAAAGATGATTTGGTTTGTTTACCCTTTTGACAAGCATCACAAATCATGTCATTTTTAATGTGAAGTTTTGGTAAACTAATAACCAAGTCCTTTTTCAGCAACTTGTCAAGTTGGAACATATTGACATGAGCTAATCGCTTGTGCCGTGACCTAACTCTCACCCAAGTTACCAATAAAACAATTTTCAGAAACTTGAGCTATTACTAGGAAGATTTAAAGTATAACAGTTACCTGCTCTAGGAGCCCTGAATAAGGCTTTGGACTTAATATTGTCCAAAGGTAGATCATCCTTACTAACAATCAGACATTCCTTAGAATTGAAGATAACCAAGTTACCTTTACCTGTGCTTTGGCTCACAGTGAGGAGGTTGTGGCATAGGCCTTCCACAAGGTAGACATCTTTAATTTATGGTCTATCATTTCTTCCAACTTCACCAATTCCAGCAACCCTTCCGGATTGATTTCCACCAAAAGTCACATTGCCACCATCCTTAGGCTTGATTATAGCAAACTTAGATTGATCTCCCGTCATGTGTCTAGAGCATCTATTGTCAATGTACCACTTGTTGGATTTTGATTCTCTTCGACAAACCTGCAAGTCACAAAAGATCATGTGTTTGGTACCCATCTTTTCTTGGGTCCTTTTGGGTTAGTTTGTGACTTAGGAAGCTCATAAGATCCCTTAGGCATCCATTTATAATTACGTACAAGTTTACTCTTTCTTTCCTTTTTATGAAAACATGAAAAAGTACTATGCTCTTTCCTATTACAATAATTGCAATGGGCAAAAGGATTAGAAGAATGAATTGACTTTTGAAAATAGTTCGAGATAATTCTTTTCTCCAGATTTCTTATTTCCTTTCTTTTTATCAAAATCAGGTTTGTAACCAATTCTTGATCTATCATTTGTAAACCTTTGTTGTTTCAAAATCACATTAAGCATTTAACTGCCTTGAGTGAACTTCTTAAGTGTTTTAGTAAGATAAACATTTATTTTATCTAAAACACAACAATTTTCACAAACTTTTTTAGAAATCTTTTCACAAACAGAAATTGGAGAAGAGACATTTTGAACTTGTTCTTCAAGATTTTTTTTTTTTTGAAGCAAGAAGTTCCTTAGCTAATTTTCAAAATTCTAAGTGAAGAGAATTATACTCAGTGAATAACTCATCAAATGAGGGTTCAGAATCATTTACCTCTTCACACTCACATTCTTCTTCTTGTGCCACAAGATGTTGGCTCTTTCTTCTTCATCAGCTTCATCTTCATCAAATGAGCTATCTCCCTAAATGGCTGAGACATAAGTCTTCTTTTTGAACTTGTTGAATCTTTTCTTTGCTTTCTCCTTGTTCTTCAATTGGGGGCACTCATACTTGATGTGGCCGGGTTTTTCACATTCGTAGTAGATAATTGGCTTCTTGGGCTCATTGTTGGAGCTACCCTTGTGAAACTTCTAGAATCCTTGATCCTTCTTGTAGAATCTCTTGAATTTCTGAACCATCATCTTGACCTCTTCATCATAGTCATCATCGATTACTTGTATTCATTGACAGTTTTAAGGGCATTTCCCTTATGTTTTTGCCAATTTCATCAAGTCCTTTTCTGAACTTGATTTTCCATTCATACTCAAACAAGCTACCAAATAGAGTTGCCACTGATCTCATTGGCAATCCACAAGCCTCTTCAATTGCAGTGACTTTAGCTTCCCATTCTTTGTTGACGATATTCATAATCTTTTTCACTTGGACTTGTTGATCATATTATTTTCGAAAGCAGCAAGTTGATTAATCAAATGAGTGATCCAATTTGGATCACCAATGGATTCTCCAGACTTCATACGAAGTAAATTGTATTCGATCATCACGGTATTAACTTGATTTTCCTTGATTCCAATTGTTCCTTCATGAGCAATCTCAAGCGCATTCCACATATCTCTTGTAGATGATAGTGTGCAAATTCTAAAATACTCTTTCTGACTTTGATCACTTTGGAGCATAAGAATGGCCTTGCTTTTGAGAGTGACTTACCTTCTATCATTCTCATCGTATTCTTCTTCAAGCTTAGGAGTTCAAACTCGTCTTCTACGTAGATGGTTGATAATCTCCTCTCTTGAACACATTCCAAAAACCATATTCAATAGCCATTACAAAGACTCGATTTGGCTTTCTAGAACGAATAATGTTTGCCATTAAAACCGGGGGTACGTTGATAGAAGCTCCGTCGGTAGTATTCCGTCCATATTGATTCTTCTTGGGATGCTAATCCTTTCAAAGAAGTTCTAGCTACGTGATTGAACCATATTTTTATATGATTTTTGATAATTAAATTTGGATTTTTAATGGACTTTATCATAATTATTGAGCTTAAAATGATTTTCTTTTGATTAATTTTGATTAAGAGTAAAAACATTAAATTAGGGCTAAAAAGGGCAAAATTGTCAAAAAAATGTAATTACTCTTAATTATTGATTTTTATGATAATATTTAATGTTAGATTAATTGGTTTAAATTGTAGGTGTTCGGAAGAAAATTGAAGAATTTGGAAAAAAAAATGTCATTTGGGTCAAAATTTAATGTTTTGAGGAATGGGAAAATTACAAGAAAGGCCCCAAAAATTTTTGAAAATGTGAAATCAATGAAGAAAAGGGCCAGAGGCAAATTACAGAAAAAAAGCCTCGAGTTATTATGAATTACATTCTGACCCGAAACATTTTAAAATATTTCATTTTAGTCCCTCCTGCAAAGCTTTTAAACTTTGCAATTTAGTCCCTAAATGAAACACTGCGTTTTGAACTAGGTTTTCTCCTTCAGTGTGAACAGGGACCCGTGGAGCTGAGGGTTTGGCAGAACCCGACACAATGAATGGTGGAGCTCCGACAGAATTAAGGAACGAGAGGGATATTAAACGGGGCGCCGCGTTCACACGGGGGGACCTAAACGAGACCACGCCTTCTTCTTCGCACGACCTTCATCGTTCTTCTACCTTCATCGTGACTTTCACCAAGTCGCCGGCGACTTCCACTCTACTCTCACCGTCGCCGGCGACGCACCCCCTCCTTCGACCACCATGATCTTCCATTCTGAATCCAGCGAGAGGAACGCCTGAGAGCTCGACCTTGACCTGGGTTCTCCATCTTTCAGCCATCACCTTCCTTCACCAACTTCCATTCCACCATCCTCACCCACACACGAGCCACAACCTCACTTCTTTATCATCCTCACTCCTTCCATCGTGTCTCTCACTTCACCATCTCTCATTTAACCCACCTAAGTCCTTCTCTTGAACCCAGCAGGGCATCATTTGGCTACACACTTCCTTCACCTTCACTGCCTCTTACACTTTCTCAAGCTCTAGCTGTGGTTAAAATTGACGCTATGTGTGGCTAATCATTGTGCTTCTTGGTTGTGGATATTGGCTTGAGTTCCAAAGCTTCAAAGGGGAGTTCATTTTGTTCAATTCATTTTCTCTATTTACATTTTAATTTCCTAGTTTTAGGATTATTGTTTTGTAATGCTTGAGGCGAGTTGCCGTTTGGATTTCTTTGTGGATTGAACACATGTAATTGAATTGGATTTTGTGATTTGGTGTTTGCATTGATATATTTCTTAGGACCAATGAGATTATACTAATTAGCGTGTTATTGTCTAGTTAGTGTAGTTGATTTGTGTCTTTAAGGGACTGTTTAGTACTCAATTTTAAAAGACCCGATTTGCATCATCCCAATTTTAATTGCACATTAAGTGGCTTCAAACAATATTTCAAGAGGTAGTAGTTAGCTACGTTTGTAGGAACTACTATTCATTGGGAATCTTGGACTCAAGTGTTATCTTAGGGTCTTCATTAAGACTTAGTGCATTTTAACTCCTATACTTCTTGAGTAAGGATAGTCATTCATTTATCACCCAGAGCGCCATCAACCATATTTTCAATTTGATTTCATTTAATTCACTCACTCACAAATTTTATAAAAATACCAAAAATAATAGTGTAGCATTTAATTTAATTGCATTCCCATTTTAGTTAATTAATTTGAAAATCCTAAACCAATTCTCCCCTTGTTTTAATTGCATTAGTATGTCATTTAGATTACTTAGGACTCAATAAAAGGCTCCTCGAGAGAGAGAACGACCCTAGGTTTGCTATACGCAATCCTTGGTTTAATTTTGATCGTGGACCCCAAGGCTAAAGACAAAAAGGCCCTCATCACTCTGATACCAAATGTATAACAAAATATCACCAAGATGGGGGTGAACTAGGGATTTAAAAATCTTTTTGAAAGCCTTTGAGACTAACGCACTATAATAGAGTATAACGAGAGAGTGAGAAAGATGAACACAAGAGATTTATACTGGTTCGATCTTAACTCTTGATCTACGTTCAGTCCCCAGACTCTATAGGATTTTCACTATCTCTTTAACAAATTACACACTCTGTACTCGAAAGTAATCCTCTCACTAGGATTCACTCTCACTTACAAGTTGTAATCAAATAACTCAATCTCAAAGTCCCACAACTTTAAGATTTTTACAAGATTAATGATTCAGTAATAAACTCTCTAAAAGAGCAAATTGATAAACACTGAAGATTATATATATCTGAAGATATTATACAAATGAATGAAGCAGTAAATGTGTATTGATTGTTTGAGTGTTTTTGTTTTTGGTGGTTCGAACGAATTGAATGCTTCAGCCTATATATGGTGAGGCAATTAATGACCGTTGGAAGCCTTCAATGCACCGTTGAGAATAATGAATATAGCCGTTAGACTTGAAGCCCATTCGTTACTCTATGCTTGATTCATTAGCAGACATTCTTCGTTAACATTCCTTATGTTCTTCCTGTTGGATGATCTGGCATCCAAATGAGGAAAGAAACCATTAATGCCTTTGGAATGTGCAAAGAATGATTAACCAAATCCATACTTCATTTTTCTAAACCAGCATTTAATGCATCTGACATAATCACTTGCTTTTTGATCAATCTTTAGTCAATCCATTATCAATCATCTGAAACTCACTAATAAACTGATTAAACATAGTTAGGAACAATAATGAATGATGATATGAAGTATAAAAACCATACTTGAAGATTTAGGATTTACGGACACGTTGATTGTAAAACAAAGATACATTATGCTCGAGTTAAGTTCAAGCAAACTCAAGCAGATGACTCGAGTTAAGAGTTCTAGGTGTAAATGGCAGAATATCACCAAGAGAGAGAAAATTGGGGATTAAAAATTCTTTTCTATAAACCCAGAACTTTACGCACAAAAGAGAGGCCAACAGAGAGAGAGCAAGAAGAATGAACACAGAAGATTTATACTGGTTTGGTCTAAACTCTTGACCTACGTCCAATCCTCAGACTCTCTGGGATTTTCACTATCACTTCAATCAGTTACACACTTTGTACTTGAAAGTTATCCTCTCACTAGGGTTCACTCCACCTTACAAGTTGTAATCAGATAACTCAATCTCAAAGTCCCAATACTTTGAGATTCTTACAATGATTTATAATCAATAAAGATCTCTCTAAAAGAGTAGATGAATAAACACTGAAGTTTAGAATATTCGAAGATACTATACAAATGAGTAGAAAGCTTGATAAATGCTTATATCACGTTGAATGTTTAATTTTTTTTTTTTGGTAGTTGAAATGAATTGAATGCTTGACTTATATATGTTGAGAGTAGTTAATGACTTGTTTGAAGATTCAATGAAGCCGTTGGAAACAATAAATAGTCGTTAGACTATTTTTCCTTAAGCGCTTTGATTTATCCAAGATGCCCAGACATTCTGTGTTGACTTTCCTTCAGATTAATCCGTTGGATGATCTAGCGTTCAAAGGAGGAAAGAAAACATTAAAGCCTTTGGAATGCGAGAGAATGATTTACCAAATGTGCTTCGTTTTGAACTGAGTCATTTAATGCTCGCGTAATCACTTACTTTTTTTATATTAATCTTGATTAATCATACATTTGATCATCTAAAACTCACTAACAAATCAATTATACATAGTTATGAATAATAATGAGTGATGATATAGAGTATACAGTAGTTATGAATAATAATGAGCGATGATATAGAGTATACAGATTATACTTGAAGATTTCACATTTATGGACACAGAGTTTTCAAAACAGAGATGCACTAAACTCGAGTCAAACATTCTAGGCTCGAGTCATCTTCCTTGAAAATAAGTTTGAAGTTTGAATGAAGATTTCTCCGTATCACTTAGGCTCGAGGTAAAAATGTTTCACTCAAGTGCATGACTCGAGTCAAGTAGGATTCACTCAAGTCAAGTTCTTATTTCGAAATGAACTTCAAGATAGCATTTTGAAAACGATTTGAGATCGCGTCCACTCGAGTTATTAAGTGACTAACTCGAGTCAAGCGATATATTTGAAAGTATGTTCCAAAAGCTAAGCTTGAGTTAAAGGATTTAGGCTCCAGTTAAGGACTTATGTTTTGAAAAATAGTTTAAGTTCATAGAATATGACTTGAGCCAAGATGCTCAGGCTCGAGTCACTATAAGCTTAAAATACTTTGATAGCTCTGCCTTACGGTGACTCAAGTTAACCATGACGGCTCGAGTCAAGTATAAGTTCAAATACTTTTGAAAGCTCTCTATCTTGAGTTAACTCGAGTTTTGCAACGCCAAACTTGAGTCAAGTGAATGAGAGCATTGATAAGTTTGGTTAACTTTGAACAAGTTTAAAGCCATTTTTATCTTAACCATTAACTTTAATTTTGTTTACAATTGTTAGTTATCATCCAAAAAACATAGAGAACTAACACTAGGCTTGAGTCATTAGTTTATCTTCTTTGAAAATAAGTTTGAAGTTTAAATAAAAATGTCTCTAAATAACTTAGGCTTGAGTTTAAAACGTTTAGCTCAAGTTCATGACTAAAGTAAATTAAGTTTAGCTTGAGTCAAGTTCTTCTTTTCACAAATGAACTTTGAAATAGATTTGGAAAAGGTTTGAACTTGTGCCAGCTCGAGTCATTAAGTGATGACTCGAGTAAACTAAATTCATTTGAAAATTTCAAAAAGCATGCTCAAGTTAAGAGACATAGGCTTGAGTCAGGGACTTCTGAATTTTAAAAGAAGTTTAAGTCCTCAAAATATGACTCGAGTCAATTCTCACAGGCTCGAGGCAACAACATATTTAACATATTTTATAAGAGCTTATGACTTGGGTTAATCATGACTGGCTTGAGTCAATCTAAGTTCAAAACATTTTTGAAGGCTCTCTGTCTTATGTTGACTCGAGTTTTACAACCAAAAACTTGAGTCAATTTGATAAGTTCTTGGTTTAAGTTTGATCAAGTTAAAGCATTTTTTTACTTAAACCATTAACTTCATTTTGTTGACAATTGTCAGTTATCATCAAAACACATAGATAACTAACAGAGGTTAACCTTACGTGGGATACTTCAATAATGCTAACTAAAGAGGGTACTTCAATAATGCTTATGTTGACCAAAGACTTAGCCCGAGCTATTAGTCGACCATACTTGAGCTTGAACTTGTTCTAATTAACTGACTTTATTGATCCTTTAACTTTTTTGGAAGGAAAAATTAGGGAGAAGGACTAAGAAAAAGATATATTTATTAATAAAGACCTTAAAAATTATAATTATTTTAAAAGACTAAAAATTAAAATATAAATATTTAGTTACAAAATTTACCCTCACCAAACTTCATTTATTTTCTCTAACTCAATCTCAACCATTTAAAGGTTAGTTATCAATTAATATTTCATTGTTAAATGTGTCCTTAAATTGGATTTTATTTTATAATTAATATTCTCAGAGTTTATTTAATAATTGTATATTTTACTATTTTCATTTTTTATAACATTCTTTTTAAGGTGCATCCTATTTGCTTAAGTTTTTTTTCCCCATGATACATCACATATTTCAAAAATAATTTATTATAAGATGTTTTTGTGATTCTTTTTAAGTTTTCAAAAAATAATAAAAATCTAAAAGGGGGAGATATCCAATTATTTATATATTTTAGAGGATATTTTAATTTTGAGTTACATATAAATGTTTTATTATCAAAATATATATGGAGATATCATTAGATTTGATAACTTGAAAAATCAAATAGTTGAAACAGGGTTAAAGAAAATTAATTTCATAATTGAACATTTATATTTTAACTTTTGGCCCTTGAAATTAATTACATTTTTAATATCATTATTAATAAATATTTTTTCCTGGCTTCTTCTCCCTAATTCTTCCTTTATATGTGTGTGTGTATTCTAAAGTCTACTTTTAGTTCTTTAACTTTTACTTGAGTTATACTTTTGGTCTTATATTTCTAATACCGTTAATATTGCTAACAAAAAATGTTAATGTAACAAACTTAAGTAATGACTATGGAGCTGACAAGCATATTTAAATTTTATTTTTTAATATAATATATTTATATTATTAAACTAAAGTAAACCGACAAATCACTAAAAATGAAATCGAAGTTTTGATATTTACTATTTAGACTATTAAACTAAAATTTTAAATACAATCGAGGTTTTGATATTATTTGCTTCATTATATTTATCAATTTACACGTATTTTAAATTTAAGACTAATAACATTTAATTTCGATCATCACTTAAATTTGTTGCGTCAACGTTTTCGTTAACAACATTAGTGGTATTAAAATTATAGGTCCAAAAACATACCTTATGTAAATTTAAAATGACCAAAAGTATACTTTAGTCACACATGCTCGCACACATATACGTATACATATATATCTACATACATACATGTATACATCTATACACACACACACATATATATATATGTGTGTGTATGTATGTATGTATGTAATGGGATTATTCTTCACTTCTCAGTCTTTTCCTCCAAAGTTATCAGTCTATTCAGGGACGGAACTAGCCCTTGAACTTAAGCAAAATACTAGCCCTTCTTGGAATCATGTTCATGCTGATTTGCCCATGGTGCAAAATTTGAACCGTGCCCTCATCAGCAAAATACCAACCTTTGAACTGAGAAAAAGGACAATATTTAGTTAAGTAATTGAAAGGCTGATAAGTGCTTATGCATATAATTTGATACAACATTCATATCACATACTTATCTTATATTTTGTAAATCATGACTAAAAAACTGTTTTTAAACACTCCAAATATTTAACTATTGGAACCCTTGGTTCAACTTCGGTAAGAGGTGTTGAATTCAACTTATAAAAAAATGCAGCTACATTGAATTACATGGAACTTGTACATTTAAATTTAACTAAAGCATAAGTAATATCATTCTGATCTTATTTATAAGTTCTTTTTGAATAAATCATACATACCAAAAAGAGATAGTTAGCTCAATGATTATGGGGTAAATTTTCAACTTTGCCATTATTTATAAATGGATATCTTTCAACTCTTTCTTCTCTCTCTATTTTCATTGGTATAATTAATATAGGCAAAATTGTCACAATCTCATTTATTACCTAAAAGAGGACTTATAAATAGAGCCAATTTTTTTGGTCAAAAGGGATTTATAAATAGGACTAGAGTGGTATAAGTTAAAAAATGTTGGTGAAAGATTTTCTTCCCAGAATAAACTTATGACCGCTAATTTTCAAATTATTATAGTTACTTATTGATCAATTATTAATTATAATTATAATTTATGAATTGCTTATTTTGGTAAGCATGGAAGATAATTCAAAAATAATTTATATGTTTTTAAAATTAGTCATGAATCTGAAAATTGCTTGGAAAAAAAATTAAAAATTAGTTAAAATAATAATTTTTCGCAAATATCATACTTTTCGAAATTTATTTGTCTTATCCATACTACATTATTAATGTGGAGATTGGAGTTTAGAACAAAAAATTATATAATATTTTATTTACATTTGGGATATATAGTAAAATTAATGCAATCAATAACTAAAATTCTAAATTATTGGATTTCACAGAATTTAAGCTGCATGAGTATAAAAGAAAAATTAAAAGTTATAAACATTAAATCTTACAAAATTTTAAGTTAGCAAATTTTAAAGTTATTATCCTATTTTAAAAATTATACAGTTTGTAATCATTTTAATAATGAACTTTTAGACATTAAATAAAAAAATTTCACAAATTGTCATTAATCATTGTACAGAATAGTTATAAATTGTTAAAAAAAAAAAAAAATTAGTCAGTATAATTATCTAATCTAAAATCTTACATATTAGATAACTTTCGATCTAAATAAATTATTTCTCATTTTTAGATAACTCCAAAATTTTGAATGTAGCATGTAAAATTTGCTTCTTGTTATTTTCTCCATTTTAAAGGCAAGCACAATGCTTGAAAATTACAGAAAATACCTACCAAAACATGAAATAGGAACATAGTCAGAAACCCTGGCAGAGCAACCTAATGACAAATTTGATCCAAGCATAAAGTGGAGGATCATGATCCTATATAGTGGACAAATCTATGCTTGCTTTGTAAGCCTTCCTTGCAAGGTAGTGAGCATACTTTAATGATTTTCTTTGAGAATGTATACTCTCAAGCTCCTAACAAGAGAATATTAATATTTTCACCTCAATATTATCGTCCCTTAAAGAATGTAAATGATGAGTCACGGTCAAGTAATACTAAGAGTAAGGCCTCTAAAACAATATATGAGTGGAGGATATCAAATAAGCTCACTCGTGCGAATCATCTTTAACCTTAACTCCTTTTTTTTTTTTTTTTTTATCACCTCTTTTGTTGAAAAATTCTTACCATCATTATTGAAAATTTATCTATCGTCAATCTTGTAATATTCTCCTTCTGCTCTTTAATATAAAACATAGATAACTTTTTTTTTTAAGAGATTAAGAAAAATAAATAAGTTAGTTAATTATAGCATATGTCGTGTATAAGTTGATTATGTATTAGTTAATAAGTCAAACAAATTAATTTAGCATAACAAAGATAAAAATCATACTTTAAAGTAATTTATTTAGTTTCATTAATCTCTACAAAAAAAAGTCAACTATATCTTATACTAATGACCAGAGGGAGTAGTTGTGATATTAAAGCTCATTTACAAGCGTAATGAAAGGACCCTTTCTTACTAAACAACAATTAACCATAATGTTTTCTAAAAATCAGTTTAGTAGGTAATTATAGAAAATCTTCCTATTCACATCTCGGGGTCCGGGCACAAATTTCGCCCACAAACCCACAATAGAAAATCTATAACTCAGGGCACAATTATCGAACCGGAGATTTATAGCCCACAAGTCATACAACATGAATCTCACAACAAAAAGTTTTCACAAACAATGTCTGCACAAAATAGGAGAGTGGATCCACTATAATTTGATAGTATATAAAATAAGGCCCTCAACAGTCATCCAAAAGTAGTTAATGTAGTATTTCAAAATATGAGGCCCTATGATGGCAATATATAAGTCAATACAACACTAATACCAAAAATAGGCCTACAGGTTTCATGACGACTATGCCTCATTTGCTTCCCTTGTCCTCTAGTAGGGTTAGAGGTCTCGCCTGAAAAAATTTAATAATGACGGGGTGAGACATAAAGTCCCCGTAACCGAAATTAATTTATCAAATATGCAAGAAAGGATTGCAAGTCAGAGAAGCAGGTTTGTTAATAATAATAATAATAATAATAATAATTTCAATAATTAAATAACCACAAAAAAAAAACAATTAATACATAATAACCATAACAATTAACGATCCCCACTCATCCATCCTGCTCCTCCTTATCTCCTCGTGGACGCGGATCGGCTCATCGGTGTTAGTAACCCGGCCAAGGTTAGCTATCACTTCAAGGATCTTGTCCCTCCGTGCCACCACAAAAATACCGTAACAAGGGAGGTGTCCGCCCAAAACACTCAACTCAAATCCGGCCAGGAACGTGAGAGAGCCAATGGGCACAATTTCACCCTAAATCTCTTCCACACAACCCAACATATCCCACAATAAAAAAGTAATATAATACCGAAATTTTAAACAACAATGTATTAAATTATGCTCCATACAGGCCATCTCACAACAAACATTATAACCATCACAACAATAACAATCTCCAAGAATAATAATCACTTAAATATATATAGATTGGAAAATACACCGCTTATTTGAATAAATTTTCACATTCAAACCTACACATAATTTTTCAAAACACATACAAGTAATATATATGAAAATTAAGCTTAGAAAAATACCTCATGAGTCTAAAACAAGCATATAAAATAAATTAACCCCAGGTTACCTCAATTCCAAGCTTAACCTTAGCTTCTTTGAGTATCACCCGCACAATTACTAGGTCACAAAAAGGCTCTACATTATCACAAATATAACTTATAATTTCCTATATCTTAAAATAAAAATTCTAACAATAATATATATTATTATAACAAAAATTGAAAATGACATTTTGCTCCCACAAATTCCAGAAATGACATTTTGGTCCCAAAATTCCAGAAATTACAGTTTTACCCCAAAAATTCCAGAAATTACAGTTTTGCCACAAAAATTCCAGAAATTACAGTTTTGCCACAAAAATTCCAGAAATTACAGTTTTGACACAAAAATTCCAGAAATTACATTTTATGCCTCAAAAATTCCAGAAATTACAGTTTTGACACAAAAATTCCAGAAATTACATTTTTGCGACAAAAATTCCAGAATTACAGTTTTGACACAAAAATTCCAGAAATTATATTTTTGCCCCCAAAAAAAAAAAAAAAAACTAAGTTAATTAAATTTCAATAATATCTCCCTAACCCAAATAAATTATTTTCATAACATTTAGTTGGTAAAAATATTTCATAGATATAAAATCTCAAACTTCTTAAATAGAAAAATTCATTTTAAACTCCTATAACAACCAAACAATAAATCTAACCGATTAAAATTCTAATAATATCATCCTAACCTAAATAAATTATTTTCATAACATTTAATCGGTAAAAATATTTTATAGGGCATAAATCTTAAACCCCTTAAATAGAAAAATTCATTTTAAATTCCTAAAACAACCAAACGATAAATCTAAACCAATTAAAATTTACTATTATCCATATACAACATATATGTAGTCTTCTTTTGTCAACACTCAAAACTTTCACAAAATCATAATCTCAAAAATTTCACTAATCAACATAATAATAGACTCATTAGAAAGAGAAAAATATTTAGAATAACTTTCATGAAGAAAGTTTATTAAAAATAAACTAGTTTAGCTATCTAAATAATCTTATAAGATAAAAGACATACCTTAAAATGACCACCTCCTCTCCTCTATTTCTCTCCTCACACTCTCCTCTCGTCACTCCCCTCTGCTGGAACCGAATGTGTGTGTGTGTGTGTGTTATGTGTGGGTATGTTGAATAAATAGAAGGGGAAGGAGTGTGGTTGGAGGGGAAATGATTGGGAGTGGTTTAACCACCCCCATTTTCCCTTCCCCCACATAAAGAAAGATGGGGCAGACTGCCCCCATCTGACCACACAGGACCCTTTTTTTTTTTTTTTTTTTTTTGCTTCATTCATTCATTCATTCTTTTTTTCTTTTTCTTTTTTTCTTTTTTTGCTTTCAGATTTCCTTCTTTCTCCTTCTCTTCTCTCTCTTTTCCAACAATTAGAAAATAAATGCATTTAACATTTTTAATTCTTTCATAATTATAATTAAATCCTAAGATTAAAAATTAGGATGTTACACGTAAGATCACAAGTTTAATCCTACTCATAACCTCACCCTATTAGTACATGCTCTTCATTTTTTTTATTAAAAAAAAAAATTGTCATATCCATTCTACCACTTACAACGTAATGGAGCTGGCTCACAACATTTTTATTTGATATATAATCTACCAATAGGGTGGGGTTAGATTTAGTGAAAGGAGTTAGTCCCTCACAACGTGGCAAATCAAAATTCAAATCTCTAATAGGAGAGGTACTCACATTTAGTATCCTATAATACCTTGAATATAATTGATTGTCTCTAGTAGAAGGACACACACACTCATTTATTTATTTATTTCTTGTAGCTTCTAGACTTTTGCCCATATATTTTAAATTAATGAGGTTCATATATTCTTTTCCCCTTGCATCGTGACAAAACAATGTTTGAATCTTCTTTTAAAGAGATGTTCAGATTTAGTATCTAATATTGTCTCAAATAGAAGGATAATTGAGCATATAAACAAAAACAGAAATATTTCAATTTTGACTTATGTTTTTATCCTAATACAACCCTTAACTTTTGTAGAAAATCGTTTCTTTCTTTCTACTCCCTCTTGTTTGTTTTATAAAATGTATTTTTGGTCTTTTGTTATAAGACGTTTGGATAGTTTCACTAATTATTAAATATTTTTTTTTTCATGTATGCCTATATTCAATAAGAATAGTAAAAGATAATAAAAATTAAGATGAGGTTAGAATTTAGTGTAATTAATACGAAATAAATTGTAAAATGGACAAACTAGAGTAAGAAAGTTAAAAGCATGGTTACCTATCTGCGACTTCATCTTCTTTGATGTCTCTTCCATGGCTGCAATTCTTGAGAAAAAGGTTTGTTGTTAACATTTCGCCCTTGACTTCGCAATAATATCATGGGAAAATCTATTTCAGGGCCCAATTAGGAAAAAAATGTTAAAAAATGCCCAAGAAAAGGTCAATTGTCAAAAAGGCCCCAAGACATTTTCGATATAATTTCATTAAAACGTTAGTTGTTAACGGGTAGGTCATTAACAACTAAATCGTAACATTAACAACTAAATCGATACAGTTAACAACTATATCGGTACCGAGTTAACAACTATATCAACCTCGTTAACAACTAACGTTTGTATGAAATAATACTAGAAAAGGTCCCGGAGCCTTTTTTGACATTTAACGTTTTCTTGGGCCCTTTTTGATTCGTTAACAACTAACGTTTGTATGAAATAATACTAGAAATTAGAAAAGGCCCTGGAGCCTTTTTTGACATTTAACGTTTTCTTGGGCCCTTTTTGACATTTTTTTTAGTTTGAGCCACGACATGGATTTTCCCTAATATCATTTCCATCAAACTTTTCTCTCCTATCGCAAGGTAAAAAATAAATATAAAAAAATTCTCTGCTGCTTAATGTAAGATTTAACTTGGATTTGACGTTGGATTATTTATTATAAATATAATACTTATTTCTAATACTATTTTAGTACTTATTATATAAGTTTTGTTTATCAATTTTTTTGGTCCTTGATGTAAATCCTCCCTGAGAGTTATCAATAATTGTTTTTCGATATTACTCTTATTGAATAAAAAATATACATGAGAAAAATGTATAGCATCTTTTTCAACACTCATTAAATAAAGAGTTAAGATGTAAATTTGCCTTGTAATAAGTTTTCCCTGAGCCGCCATGTCACCAAAAAAGTTTTTTTTTTAAAGGTTTAATATTGCTTTAGAAGTGTTAAAATAGAGTAGAACCGGGAAATCGGGCCGGCCCGTTTAAACCTGGCCCTGTAGGGCTCGGGCTTGAAAAACAGGTCTGAAATTTGAAATTAGCTCTGCAGGGCCGGCCCTGTAGGGCCTCGGGCTTAATCGGGCCAGCCCATTAGGCCCTGTTACTGTAGCATTTTCACTTTTAAAAAAAAAATTAGTCAAAGAGTGGAGCACAACCTTCTACTCAAAGTGAAGCACAATCAAATATCTATGAAGTTGGTGATAGTGATGAAGAAGGTGACAATCGACAATGATAGTTGTATGTTTTTATATTTTATGTGAGTTATTTAATGTTGCTTAGTTTAATGCTTCTTACGTTTTATGTGAGGCAATTGTGGACAATGATTTGTTTTTTATTATGAATTAATGAATGTGTTTATTTGTTGGATGATTTGTATTGTTTAGATTTTAATGTTGATAATATTTCTTTGATAAATTAGAACTTTAATGGTTGCAATTTACTAATTATATTTCTTTGGAAAAAAAACTCAGAAAAAAATAGTTAAAATTTGGAATAGTAATTTTCAGGCCCTGTAGGGCCGGCCCTGGCCCTGGTACTATCGGGCCGGGCTTTAAAAAAATAGATGTTTTCCTTATCTCAGGCCCTGTAGGGCTGGCCCTGTAGGGCCCAGGCCCTGGAGGGTCGGGCCGGCCCTGATTCCCAACTCTAAAATAGAGTAATGTTACATTTTACGTTAAAAACTTAATGGTTAATGTCAATTTTTTAAATATCAAAGCTAGTTTTTTTAACAATATGAGGCAACATGACTATCTTAAAACTTTAAGAGTGACATTAAACTTTAAAAGACTTACGGGAGCAATGGTGAAAACACGGAGCAAAATTACACTTTAATCTTTAAATAATGATAAATTTGGAAAATTAAATTAATTTAAGACATTAAATGTCTTAGCTTCCATTCTTGGATATGAGATTGGGTTAAAATGGATTTATAATAAGGACCAGAGTGATATCTATTTATTTTTCTTAAATTATTTTTATAAATTATTCATCAACAATAATCAAAAAAACAAAAAACCGGACCAGTTAATGAACCTAAGCCGATATAGTGGTTCAAGGATTGATGGGTTAGACTAGGATCAAGTTGGTTGTAATTAAAATAATATGATTTACTTGAGATTAAAAATATTTATAATCATATTAATTAAAAGGTTGGTAATACCTATTTACTCTATTTCTCTCTCTTATTTTCCCCTTATAAATAAATTTATACTTGTAAAAAATGTTTATTAGTCAAAGTATACATTTAGTCTTTATGTCTACATCAAGTTTCATTTTAATCTTTTAAATTTAAAAAGTGTGGCTTTTGTCGTTCAATTTTAACACTGTTAGTATCATTTAAAATGACTCATCAAATTATATTGTTTTAGTTCTAGATGGTTGCTACATCAACTCAATTTTCTTAACAAAGTCATATTTTTATTATAATAATATTAATATTAATATTAATATTAACAACTCACGCACAGTGTTTGCTAAAAAAACGATAAATCTCCAAAAATCCTATGAACTTTGAGTTAGTTGTATATAATCTTTTGATATTTTAAAGTTTAAATTTAACCCCATTAACATCATATTAGTGAGCATGATATCCTAGATGACCTCTGTATTTGATCAAATTCATTTTATAGGCGGGAAAGGATACCCAACGCATAGTGTCATGTTAGTTTTCAACTTTGACATGATATTCATTTTTGCGGTTGTTGGTTGGCCTGGTACAACACATGACCCACGTATTCTTTCATCTGTGCTTGAGGGAATGAAAAGTGTGTTCCCTCATCCTCCCGAAGGTAAAATTTACTATTTTTTTTTATATAAACTATTTCATTTTTATATTTATTTAATTGAAATTGTATATGAACTAATAATAAATCTTTTAATTTTTTAGGGAAGTATTATGTAGTAGATGTTGGATATCGTCCTAACATGAAAGGGTATTTAGCACCATTTAAAAGAGAAAGGTATCTCATTCCTTATTTTAGAGGTTGCAATCAACCACATGGATTACAAGAAGTTTTCAATCATGCACATTCTTCACTACTAAATGTCATTGAGAGAACGATTAGATTTTGGAAGAACAAGTGGCACATCATGAAGCCATTTTCATTAATCAAGCGGGAAAAAATTATTATTGCAACAATAGCCCTTCGTAACTTCATTAGAAAATGTGGTGTTGATGACGAAAAGTTTGATAAGTGTGATCTTAATCCCGATTATATTCCGAGAGTAAAAAAGAATGTAAAATTGATGAAGAAATGAGTATCCATAGTCATAGAAGAATAGTAAATAATGATTATATGGATAGAGTTCGAAATCAAATAGCATCAACATTAATGGAAAATGGAAATAGGTGATTTCAAGTTAATGGAATACTTGTTGACAATTTGTACGTAAAACTACTAATGATTTCTTGAATGTGCTCCACTGTCATAGTATTTTTTTTTTTTTTTGTGAATATATTGATAGTTTAAATGTTATTTTATAATATACCTTTTATGATAATTTTTATTATAAGAAGTGCTTATAACAAAATTTTTGCCAAACAGCTTATTTTTAATTTGAGCTTTTAAGTAACTTTTAAGCTAAAAATTTTATATAATTATCAAACAGTTTTTAGTTTGTTTTTTTAAAAGCTTCTTTTTTAACTTTGGCTTAAAAATAAGAGGATCCAAACAGATTATTATAAACAACTAGAAGAAAAGTAATGTTAAATCCATTCGTTCAAAATAATAATATAAATACAAAACACATATGCCAGATTAACGTCAATATCTTCTGAAAATTATGGCTGGAATCGCCAAGTACCGAGCTCAAATTAGACCCCAACATTTGTAGGTTTCGTTTCAATTGATTTCCTCTCTTGCCTTGTAAGCAGAAGTAGCAGAAAATGAGGGTTTTTTAAATAGAAAGTTATGTTAGGCTGCGTAAGGGAGAGGTTTTTAAATCATAAAATGACATTTTTACCCATATACAAAAGATATGTAATTGTGATTCAATTATTAACTTATACATTTGCCATGTATTATGTCAAGTCATCCGCATTAATCTGATGTTACATTTTGCGTTAGGAACTTGACGACAATATTAGCAGTAGTGGACTTAATGTCAATAATTAAAATATCAGTGATTTTAAATTTAAACTTTGAAATGAAATATTAAGGGAGTAGTACACAACTGACCCAAAGTTTGAGGAATTTTTATAGAATTTAGCCAAAAGGAAAAAAGGAAAAATTAAAATAAAGGATTAAGAAAAAATAATATTTATTATAAAGAACCATAAAAATTGTAATTATTTAGAAGGACCGAACATCATAATGTAGATTTAAAATTAATAAATTTCCCTAATCAATCATCATGTATTATCTCTTTTATTCAAAATTTAAAAAAAAAAAAAAATTAAAACTACCCATCATGATAGGATCATATCTTTTTTTTCAATATATTATTTAATTAACAATTGTTAAACTCATATTTTTCTTAATTTTTATTTTTCACCAATTCATATCATTAAGTTACCCGATTTATATTATCAACGTCAATGTCAATTAAGTTCTTTTTATAGAAATAAAAAATAAACTTATTTCATATTTTTTAGGATATAATAGGTTAATTAGATTTTTTAATTTTATTAACATTACATGAAATTTTTAACCACATAAATTTCTTCTAAAACAAAAATAAGTCATACAAACTTTATTGATTTAACATATATGATAAATTATAAAAGACCTTGACTTTTATTAAAACTATATATTCCATTTTTAATTAACATTTTTGTTAATTTTAAAAAACATAATTTTTTAAAATTGAAGAATGCGTAATAGATATATATTCAAGTTGTAAAAATTGAGAAACTATTATTTAATTTAATAAAACCTAAAAATTTTTATTAGTTTTAAAAATAGAATGGGGAAAAGAATGTAAGAGGGAATGTAGAAGATTTTGTTAGGGACATTTTAGTACTTTTAATTTTATACTTTTATATTTAGTTCTTCTAAATAATTACAATTTTTATGATCTTTCTTCATAAATATCTTTTCCTTTAGGTCCTTCATTCTAATTTTCCCAAGAAAAAATAACTCACATAATAATATTTTAGTTATTTTTTTCATCTGCTCTCTCCCTCTCTCTCTCTTTCCCCCATTGAAAACCCTTCCGCCAAAACCACCTTCTTTTTTATTTTTTGAAGTCCACTTTCGTGTTTTTCTTTTTAATCAAATGCCTCGTCTTTTCAATTTTAAATAAGGGTTCTTTAGAGCTTTTAAATTTATTAAATGGATGAAGTTACAGTTGACCGATACTTGTCTCTTTTTCTTATCATACTTAAGGCTGATGCTATATTAGCTAATTCAGTTTGCCCCATCTTTGGATGCACCCTGGAACCACATCTCTGTCATTACATATAAGAAGGATTTTTTTTAATGGTCACTTGGTTCATTCTAATTTCTGTGGTATGTTAGGCATGTTGGGGAATGATACGAAAGAGTCACTTCAATCAATTTCTTATTACTTTTTTCTATAGAACTAATGAATTGTTTTCTTCCCTTTTCCTTGATCCTAATCTACCAACTTTAGTTGTGTAATTACTTTCATTTTATTAATATATTTGATCATTTTATAATTTTAAAAAAAAAAAGGACTCTTGAGAAAGAAACACATACCAATATTTATTATAATTAACTTTTTATAAATTAGAACAAACATAGCTCACAAAAGTTCCTAATATTCAATTGTGGTGGCGTATTATATCTTTCATGATTTATAAAAAAAATACCCCCTCCGTCCCTGTTTAAGTATCCATAAGGTTCTTGAATAGGCTTATCCTTTTTATATCTTCTTAATTTAAATTTGTTTAACTAATAAATGTATTTTTATCCATTTTACATTTAACTAATTTCACACGTTGCATTAATTAAAAAGAGTTAAGGTGTGCTTAGCAGTTTGAAGTATTTTTTGAAGTGTGTCTAGTATCATAAAGTAATTTGGAGTGCATATAACGCCTTGAAGTATTTTTCTAACCACGCCGAGCACCCTAAAGTATTTTGTGGCATAATTCTATGCTTCAAACATTAATTTTTGAAAAATTTTGCCTATAAAATATTTTTTTTTTTAGGAGTAATTTAAACCTCACCATGAACTTCCATAAAGTCCACTTAATGAAGGTTGCATCAAACAACCTAAAGTATTTTTTCCAACAACAACTTTAAGGTGCTAGGCACACATAAAAGAATACTTTAGGTTACCAGATAAATCATAAAATACTTTAAGATGATGAACCCATCTTAAAAAATACTTCAGGGTGTAAGGTGCACCATAAATTACTTTAGAATATTAGACATACATAAAAATATATTTTAAGGTGCTCGATGAACTTTAACCTTTAATTAAACTGCTAACTTATTCTCTCTATTCTTTTACATTTCTTTTAGAGAGAATTTCAGTTTGATGCCAAGGATGTGAAATAATTTCAGTTAACTCCCAAAACTTTCTTAAACTTCACTACAAGCCCTTGGATCAAAATAAAATTAAGTTTTGGGGTAAAAAGGAAATGATGCCTTTACTTTATTTGTCTTATAAATTATTTATTTGTCCTATAAATAATTTTAGAATCTTGAAAAATATTTCAAGGTATTGACGGATGCTAAAAAGATACTTCATAATACCGATCTAAGATGAAAAAAGTATTTCACAATTTTTTTAAAAATTTTTTGGATCTTAAAAAAATATTTCAGACTACTAACTGATGCTAAAAAAAAATTTTAGTTCACCTCAAATTCACATGAGGCGTGACATTACGCCATCCCTCTCACCCAAGCCAAGTTAAAGCTCTCATGGTCATTTTGCACAGAAAACGGAGCGTTTTATAGCAGCGGATGGCAGCGGACAATACTGGAAAAGGAGAGAAGCTGATCCCATTTCAATCACTCGGTATTCTAAACAGAGCTTATAAAGCAGGGAAAAGTTTCCCAGTCATCAAAACATTATTGTTTCCTAGTTCCTACTCTGTGCGATTCGTTGACTTGGCGTCAACCTCTTCGCATCTTTCATCTTTGTCTTCTCAAAGGCTCTTCATATGCCAAACGAGTATATATATAACCCTTTATTTTGTGCTGGGTTTTATATTCACGAGATCTATACCAAACCCAGAAAAGCTGAGGGTGGTTCAGTGTGTTTCTTAGCTTTAGAATCAACCGACAAGCGATCAAATGATGGAGAGGACTCGTGGAAAGGGAAAGGAAAAGACCAACTTGGTGGATATTGTGTTCTCTTGGACTTTTAGCGATGCTCTCAACGAAAATCTTTACAAAGACAAGGTATTATCATTTCACTGAAATTATGTATTCTTCAATGTTGATATTAGCTTCTGCATTTTATTTCCTGTTCTTTCCTTTCTGTTTTCATCTTTTGGGAGCCTATGAAGATCCGTTGTTTTATTTATTTCCTTACGTTCAGTTTTGAATCCTGGTATTTTGGTACATCATACTTAAAGTACAAGAAACACATAAAACAGAGGAAAACAAACAATGAAACACCTCGTGATCAGAACACAAACCAAGAACAATTACAGGAAAGCAACAGTTTATCGTTAATGGTCTATAGAACTGCTGGTACTCTGTTTTTACTTTGTTGAAAGGGGTTTTTGTGACATTTAAAGTACACTTACTATGATAATTTTCTCTCAGGTGCCAAAGATTCCTATAACATTTGTATCAACAACAGAATACATGAAATCTTTTATTCCTTCACTGATTGAGGAAACACACAGTGATCTCTGTTCAAGCTTGAAGGGCATTTCCCAAGCCCCTACTTGTAAAATACTCACATGTAAGAGGATGACTAAGGGCTTGATCTATCAATTGACATTTGATGAGAGTCATGGTGGAGGGTATGAGCCTGCACCTGGAGATCTCATAGCCCTCACTGATGGTAGGCCAAAAGGCATTCAAGACTTAAACAAACCCGGAAGATTTTATCATGTCGCTTATGTTCAAATGTCACAAGGGGGTCAGATCAGAATACTCTCATCAAAGAGCATAGAGATTGAACCAGATATGAGGGGCAACAATGTAAAAATGCTCTATGTCACGTATCTTATCAACTTGATGACCAACATTCGTATCTGGAAGGCTTTGAGCTCACAGTTGGAGGGTGCAAACTTCAATATTATTGGAAAAGTTCTGCAATGTGATCAATTGGTAAGAAGCAAGTGGTATTTAACGAGTGAGAACCCTTATTTTGCAAATATTTATGAATTTTTCATATGTCCTATACTCAAGTAAGTTGTAAAAATCCTTGTCTACCAAATATCACCTGAACCATATGTTGTTATTTAATTAATATGCATGCTATGCTACTGGAAGTTCTAATAAGAATGAGGTTATTTTTGTTATTATATCTCATTCAAACAATGCACAAAAACAGTAACTTGTTCTGCAGATGGTAATTAAGGCAGCCATTTTGAAGCTTTTATCATGCCTTGTTTTACAGATTGGAAAGAGCAGTCACATTTGCCCTTCATTAGAGCACCGCAATGCCGAAATTTCAGTTGCAACAAACACAATCAGATCCCAAAATCTGAATGAAAGCCAGAAAGAAGCTGTTTTAAGTAGTGTTGCAATGAGTAAATGTCATCACAACCACACTGTGAAACTAATATGGGGCCCTCCTGGGACTGGCAAAACAAAGACAGTTGCATCCATGCTATTTGCGCTGCTCAAACTAAAAACAAGAACCTTAACATGTGCTCCAACCAATACCGCGTGTGTTGGAAGTGGCAGCCCGCTGCGCGGTTTAGTTGAAGATCAACTTCGGTTTGATACCTATGGGCTGGGTGACATAGTGCTTTTCGGGAATAATTCTCGAATGAAAGTTGACGACATCGGGGTCTCCACGATATCTTTCTTGATTATCGCGTTGATATGCTTGAGAAGTGTCTCTCTCCACTGACTGGATGGAAGCATTACTTGGACTCAATGATCAGTTTGCTTGAGAACCCTCATCAGCAGTATCTTTTATCCAATATCAATGTGAAACATGAGAAGGATAATAATGATCTTATGTCATTGGAACAATTTACTAACCTTAATTACAGCAATGTAGAGCAAGCATATCTTTCATACAAGCAACTTGAAGATAATAAAGATGATCATATGACATTGGAGCAATATGTGAAGAAGAGATACAGTTTCATTAATGAACAATACATTTCTTATAAAGCTGAAGTTCAGTTTGTAAAGAGGAGGTTCAGATTCATTTGTGTGAATCTCAAGTCTAGCTTGCAAACATTATACTCACAATTACCAACTTCTCTTGTTCCATTTGAGGTGGTGAAGAACATATGTGCAACTCTTGATTTGCTTGAAGCCCTTGGAAGTTCTTTGCATCAAAACGAGTTCATAGAAATTCCCACAAAAAATTTAGAGGGAAAAAGTAATGCCATTCAACCAGAACTTCCAGATGTCAAAGAGAAGAAATGGGGTTTATTTTCCTTCTGCACTTGGATGATTCAAATATTTTTTAAGCCCATCATTAGTTGGCTTATACCTGTGGAAACACACGTTCCAATAAAAGATGTTACATTTAACTTTGGAAGGTTAAGCATGAAAGGAGATGAGTGCCTTAGAATGCTTAGATCACTTTCTCAGTCAATTTCACTTCCTCAACTTGGAAGACGCTTTGAAATAACAGATATTTGCTTGAAGAAGGCATGCCTAATTTTTTGTACAACATCGGGTTCTGCCAAATTGTTCACTGAAGGAATGACACCCTTACCCTTTATAGTTATAGATGAGGCAGCTCAACTCAAAGAATGTGAATCAACCATACCTCTGCAACTTCCAGGTTCAAAACATGCTATTCTCATAGGTGATGAGATGCAACTTCCTGCAATGGTTAAGAGCAAGGTAATAGAGTTTTCACTATGTCTTGGTAGAGCTTATGATGAAATTTTCATCATTATTCACCAAAAAACTTATAATTATAAATTCAAGTTGTTATTGATGAAGTACGAGTACTTATATGAATAAGTGATTTGAATTTTAATCTTTGCTATCATTTTCAGTTAAAATTAAGTTTTAGTACAAGCTGAGATGGGTTTGGAAGTGGTTTTGAGTGTGAGGAGGGGCTATAATAACTTTTGTTTGAGGTTATGATGAAATTTTCAAATTATTCACCTGGAAAATTATAATTTTACTTTCAAGTTTTTTAGATGAAGTACCTTATGTGAAAAAGTGGTTTGAATTTGGAAAAATCACTGAGATACTAATGCAGGAAATGACAACAAGTCCATGCTGCTCACTTGTTATTGGGACTTTTTGGTGATTACGTTCCTTCATTTGGACCTAACAATGATCTTCCATTTGAATTTTGATCCGTGCCATCCCTTTTTCTTAATTAAAATTAAGTTTTAGTACAAGCTCTCCATTTTACAAATGCAATATGTTTTTTAAAGTGTGAGGGGGTATTTGGATAAAACCATTCATGAATCTTCATCAAATAGCTTAAGATTTTGATTTTATTCATTGTTTTCATTAATTTATGTTTTGTGTTGATTGAGATTACCAAAGATCACTACTGTCTTGTATGTTTATGAAAATCAAATTTCAGATTTCTGATGATGCTGGATTTGGAAGAAGCATGTTTGAGAGGCTGGTCTTGCTGGGATTCATGAAGCATCTGCTTAAAGTCCAACTTAGAATGCATCCATCCATAAGTTTATTCCCCAATAGGGAATTCTACCAAGGCCAACTTCTGGATGGCATGAATGTTAGAGATTCAAACCATAGTAAACGTTTTCTTGAAGGAAAAATGTACAGCTCTTATTCTTTTATAAACATAGGTCAGGGAAAAGAGCAATTTGGTTATGGACACAGCTTGAAGAATATGGTGGAAGTTGCTGCTATCTCTGAGATTATAAGGAGCCTACACAAAGGTGTGTTTCTTGCTAACTCTTTGTTGATGCTTAATACTCCCTCCAGTCCTTTTTATAAGAGATAATTTTTTGGGTATGACTTGTTCCTATTTATAAGAGATATTTAGAGGTTGTCCCCAATTTTTTTCTGTTAATATTTCATTTTCCCCCTATTTAATTACTTGTATTAATATCATTGCATTTAATCCACCGCACATTCTCTCCCTCTTACATACTCCTCTTTTTACCTGTAATTTGCTTATTCTCTCTCTTACGCTCCCAAAAATAAATAAGGATACTTTTGATTGTTTTAACTAGTTTTAAACAGCTTTTTGATCAACATCATATAGTTAATTGTCACTTGTCTTTTATAAAAAGAAACAAAGGGGGTAATTGATTAGGTACAATCTTCTTGAGATGAATACTTTGAATATATGAATGGCCCTTTTTTTTTTTCTGCTAGAGTTCTTGAGCAAGAGAAGGAAACTCAGCGTAGGAGTGATATCTGCATATAAGGCTCAAGTCCATGAAATCGAAGAGAAAGTTAAGCAGTACAACTTGGTTTCTGATCCTGACTTCTCTGTGAAAATTCGCACTGTTGATGGCTTTCAAGGTGGTGAAGAAGATATAATAATGATCTCCACTGTCAGATCTAATAAGAAGGGAAATGTGGGATTTCTTTCTAATAGACAAAGAACAAATGTGGCTCTAACTCGTGCTAGGTATGTTGCTTGTTAATGCTTGAGAAATTCCTAGATAAACTCAGATTTATAAAATATATATGATAGGCCAAGTCATTCATAACCGCAAGGTTTGTTTTATTTTTCTCTCTCATGCTTTCTATAAAAGCATCCTATTTACTACTCGTTCCGATCCAATTAAAAGAAACTTTCTCTTGGGGCTCTTATTAATATAAGCAACTTTTTTGTGTCTCAAAATTTAAACTACTTTTTCATGTTTTACTCATATTAAATACATATCTTTCTATTAATGAACAACTAATTCTATCTTCATTTAATTATTTATTACTCATTCTCACTTCTATGCCTTTTTCATAAATAGGGGCATATTTGGAAAATATATGTCATTTTTTACACATTTATTGTTTTAAACTAATCTTAACCGCTAGTTCGTTTTGCACAATCGGAAAAAAAAAAAAAAAATCGCTTCTAAAAGTGACCGGAGGGAATACTTTACATGGATTAATAAAAGTAGTTAAAATTATTTGTGTTGTTGAAATGATAAAAAAATCATCACTACATTCCAATATTGTCCTCCAATTAAAATTAACCTATCTTAATCCCCTTAATTTCTTTCTTATGCAATTTCTCTCTATATTACACCTAATACGGGTATTTGTGGAATAGAAGAATGTAATCCTATTGACTTTTTGCATATGATCTTATATTTAGGACCATAAAAACCTTTTAGAATGACCCTTATAAAGGACTGGAAGAAGTGTATGCCCACTAGCTCATCTAACAATGAAAATCTCAATTGAAATAGAAAATCAAGGCTTCAAAAGTTTCACTAATCTTAAATCGATGATAATTTGTTTTTTTTTTTTTTTTTTTTTTTGTTTTTTGTTTTGACAGACATTGTCTTTGGATATTGGGGAATGCAGAAACTCTAGAACGGAGTGGCTCAGTATGGAGAAAGCTAGTGAATGATGCTAAACAAAGAGGTTGCTTCCATAATGGTGATGATGACCAAAATTTGGCTCAAGCCATTAACAATGCCTCCCATGAACTTGAGCTAGTTGGCAAATCCAACGGTTTAAATCGCTCGGTATATGTGATATAAGTTACAAGTGATTCACACAAAGTGGAGGTATGTTTGAAGAGTTTAATTAGTGTTCCTATAATTGAGTACCCAGAGGTTTCATCTAGTGACAGTTTGAAGAAAGGAATTGATGAAGATGAAGTACTTTATTTGTTGTGTTTGTAGTATAGTAGAGGCTTATGAAACAGAGCAGTATAGTATAATTCTTCTCAATAATAAGTGCTGTAAAGATTAATGAACTTTGCATATGAAATAACATCTTTAAATGACACAAATTAATAAAAATTATTAAAAAATTAACCATCAAAATATAATTCTTCTTCAGACTTATGTACATTATATGCTTTTGGATTTAAAGAGGTTTTGTCATTCCGTTTCCTTGGCTAAATTTTTAGTTGAAGTTCTCGTCGGTGGTCATTAGATAGGAAAAACAAATGAATTATTTATTTAAATGATTTAAAATTATAAGTCCGGTTTGATATCTTCCAAAGTTTGGTCTTCGTAGATATTTGCCAGCTCAAAACAAAGCTTATATGGTACATTAATTGCAGCCATGGTGGTATTGTCATGTACGTACGTACATGCAATATTTCCAAATTTGGAAACAAATGACTCCTATGAAAATAATGGTATCCCAATTTTACTCAACGACAATAATGGTAATAATAGTATTAAAAAAAGCCGTGTATAGTATTTTTTTAAAAAAAAATACTAACGACTTGACGAGTAACACGAAGAACTAAAGATAGGTATTTTAGTAAGTGAATGTGTAAACTCAGATTTGAACGACAATGAAACAGAGCGGATTTGAAGGTTTTCAATCAGAAAATTGAGAAAAAGTTTAACAGATATTTCCGCTTTCGGCTCAAATCTGATTTTCAGATCAAAAGTATCAAAAAACTGAGAAAAGTATAAAAAAATTTCGGCGTCCAGCTTACCAGATCAAATCTGGTTTTCAGATCAAAAGTCAATTTAAAGAGGCTCAATTTGGCTTAACTCATAAAATAGTCTAAAGCATTTCAACAAACCGCTTAAATCATAGGGCAAAGTAATGGGCGGGTTGCATAACCCAAGGCCAAACCCATAGCCGGCCTATTGAATTTTAAATAGGTATGCACTCCTCAACTTATTTAAAGCCGTATAAACGGATTAGCACATAAATAGGCGGGCTAACCATTTTTTGGTAACCCATTTACATTTTGAAAAAAAAAATATACATAAGCATTAAGCATCCATTTAAATTCATTATTCTAAATTTTGAAATCTGAATCTTTAAAGTTCAATAATCATAGTTCACATAAAGTAACATAAATTTAGACAAATATCATCTTGATATAAATTTATTCATGATAGGGACTCAAGGAACACTTTACCTTGCACCAGAATATTGAATGAGATGGGTAATTAATAAAAGAAAAACACTGAATGGGTGGGTATGAGCAACCCGTAGGTGTGCCCACAACCCACTCATTTAAGTCTTAAATGAACCTACCCCGTTATGGATCTTTTTGGGCGGGCTCAAAATGGCCCAATTACATTTGGGTTATGCGTGAGTTTATAAGTTACGGGTTCCATACTCAACCCTATTAAATCATAGGGTGGCATCCGGTTGGATAACATTTCCAAAAACTCAATTATTATCAAGAAAAGAAAAGTATTATTGAAAAATTTAAATCCTATAAACTAATTGATAAATCAGTAATCTTAGAGAAGATTGAGAGCTATGAGACAGAATCCCAGGAACGTAAGTTAATGTCATCATATTTATATTTCCAACAAAAGGAAACAATACAGTTAAAGAATTTTACCTCAACAGAACAAGACAATTGCAAACCAGAGTTCTTTTTCTCCATTATCATCTCCACGTTTTAATCTAGGATTTGGCTTTGCAAACCAAAGTTCTTTTTCTCCATTATCATCTCCACATTTTAATCTAGGATTTGGCTTACCCCTGCTGCTATATCCGTCCGCCGCATTGATATTGCGTCATTTTGGCGTAAAAACTGTGAAGCTCTTGCTTTTTAAAAAAAATAAAGAAATATTTCAGAATATCGACAAGTACTAAAATGATACTTCGGGATACTAACTGGTGATGGAAAAATACTTCAGATCTTAAAAAAACAAAAAAAACACTTTAGGTAGTGACTGGTCCTAAAAAGTTACTTTAGAATAATGACTGTTAGTGAAAAATACTATCTTAAAAAAATATTTTAGGGTACTAATTTGACCTAAAATGATACTGAAAAAAATATTTCATGATATTTTAGAATCTTAAAATAGGGTACTAAAAAATTATTTTCTGATATTTTAGAATCTTGAAAAGTTATTTAAGTCTTATTTGGTGCTAAAAATATACTTTAAAATATTTTTTAAGATCCTAAAATATTTTTTCAAAATCATAAAGTATTTTTCCAACATCGATTAGTATCCTAAAGCATCTTTTTAGTACCTGTCAGTATCCTGAAATATATTTTTTTTTAAAGCAAGAGCTTCATAGTTTTTGCACTAAAACGATGAAGTATCAATGCAGCGGACACATATAGCAGTGGAGGTAAGCCAAATCCTTTAGGGTATGTTTGATTTGAGGGGAAGGAGTGGGAGGGCATCTTGGGATAAATGTTTGTGGGGGCCAAATGTTCATCAACTAATTAAGAAAAAAATATTTGGGGGGACTAAATGTATAAATTTTTGGGACAAATGTAAAATTTTTTGGACCAAATGTATAATTTTGTATAAAAAATTCATTTTTATATTAAAATTTAGGACTTTTTTTTTTTTTTTGGGGCCATGGCCCTCCTTGGCCCTCGAGAAGCTCCGCCTGCGGAGAGGAGGGAAGGGAGAGTAATGTTTTGGGTTAATATTAACCCAAAACATTACTCTCCCTTCCCACTCTCTCCCCTCAAATCAAACAAACCCTTAATCTATCTCTGCTTCCTTAACTTGTGATGTGGTAGGTTTTACACATCAAGACAAGATAAAGGAGTTAATAAGATTTTAAGCCCCGCCCTATTGAAATATAAGAGAGCTTTACAAGTTATATCGTTATAATGCCGAGATGAACTTGTGTATTGAGTGATGACATACTACATGGTAAAAGATTTCACCATATAAATCCTTCCTTATTACAACCCATCATAACGCAACCGCCATTAAAGTTAATTCAATTATCAAAAATATAATATCATTAAAAGACAAGGTATAATATATCATCCTTCCATTTGTATCAAATATCAACACATATTCAAGCATGCCTAAAAGGAACCAATAATCCAAAATACATTAATTAATTAATTAAATTATTAACTATGTGAATAAAGTGAATTATAAAGAAATTTACTTGTAACATTATTTATTGTAGAATTTAAAATACATACATACATATAATCTAGTCCATTTTAAAAAATAAAATAAAATTGACCCTTATTTGTTGTTCATCAGAGAAACAAGTGAAATTTTTTAACAAATCTTATAATAGGAATTACAAATTCGTAAAATAGTAGTTACAAGTTCAGTAATGGGAATAACCGGTCCTTTCGTTAGGTTTTTACTTGTGTATTTGATGAAACAACAAATAAGGGTCAATTTTAACAAATCTTGTAATGAGAATTACAAATTCGTTAATGGTATTTACAAGTTCATTCATGAGAATAACCAGTCTTTTCGTCAGGTTTTTCACTTGTGACACTCTTCATTGTCTTCTTCATCTCTCCTTCCTTCCCCTTCCAACAATGGAGTCCAGCTCCAACAACCACTACATCTCAAACCCTTCCAACCATGGAATTCCTCTTTTTCTCTCCTCACCCTCTCTTCCTCTCCCTCTTTCCGATCCTTCCTATACTCCCCGCAATTGTAGAGAAGTATCCATGGTGAGGAGACAGAGAGAGAGAATAAGACAATGTGAGGAGAGAGAAAATATACTTACCCTTTAATCTTTCATTGGCTTCCTTTTCTTTGCGTATGATCCTCCGAAAGCTCACCTTTCACTTCCTCCTCCACCCACTATGTTTTTTTTTTTTTTTTTTGCTTGAAGCCACTTCCTCTATTTTTTGTTTGCATATGACTAAACAAGGAAGGGAGATATAATATGTTTTTTTCAAAGGCGATTGTCGACTTTTCTCCATAATTTGCATATCTTTCATTGACCCATGTCCCTTCTCGGTTCTTTAACAAATTTAGTGGGCTTCTCGGGTTTAACAAATTCAACTGGTATTTAAATGGAATTTTCCCTTTAATCTATTCATGCTTCCTTAACATGTGATGTGATAGGGTTAGCACATCAGTACAAGATAAAGGAGTTAATAAGATTTTAAGCCCTGCCCTATTGAAATATAAGAGAGCTTTACAAGTTACAGCAATTATAATGCCAAGATGAACTTGTGTACTGAGTGATGATATACCACGTAATAAAAGATTTTACCATATAAATTTCTCCTTATTCCAACCAGGGGCGGAGAGAGGGGGGCCTAGGGTGGGCCCCCCTACTTTTTTGTTTCAAGAAAAAATACACACACACGCACAAGCTTCAAATAGAATCAAGAAAATATAGTCTCATGGGTTGCCTGCTACTCCAAAAGTATTATTATCCGGTACATTATTTTTGAAAGTATTATATAATTATTATAATAATATTATTTGATTATAATAACAACTTTTTTTTCTTTTGAAAACCTCCAATTCTTATTATTCTTTTTATTTCCTAAAATTAATCAAAAACTTATAGTTTAAGTTGAAGTCCCATAAATGATACACCAAGATTGATATCTTTTAAAATATTAATAAGAGACAATAATTGTTATTGAGCTTTATCAAGAGTAAAGGTATATTTGGGTTGGAGTGAGACTTCAAGCCCAATAAAGAGAAAATGACGTCATATATGGTATCCCGTGGAAAATGAATTTCTCTACAAAAGAGTCCAAATGTGTTGGAAGACTCACCGAGGTTTTAGGCCAAGTTGAATTTTGAATTTTGAATTCGAATTTTGAATTTAAGTTTAAAATTTAAATTTGAATTATAATTCAAAAGGTTAGGTTATAAAAGATAATTCTAAATTATCTAATATATATATGTATATATATATATATATATATATATATATATAAAGATCCAATAATGATTAGATGAATATAGGAGAATTAATAAATGAGGATTGATTTAAAATTGATTTTGAATATTAGTTTAAGATATGAATGTGATCCATCATCTTAAATTATTATTTAATCAATCAAGATATGAATTTAATTCATTATGATTTGGATTTTTCAAATCAAGTTTGGATTGGATATTTCTTTGTGAGCACTTAAATTACTAGGGTTAGACTCTTATAAAGTGATGATTTTTTATGTGCCCTTTTTATGGACTTTTTTGAGAGAAAAAAGAAATAAATGTGATCCATCATCTTAAATCAATCCAACAATTAAGATATAAATATGATTCATTACATTAAATTCAATCAATCAATCAAGATGTAAATTTAATGTGACTTGGTTGACAAGTAGTGGATTTGTTACCCAAAACCCATTCCCTAGTGCATAAGCTGAAAATTCCTAAGGCAATTAGGACTAGGAATTTTTTGCCCACCAAGGCAATAAAAAGGGGAGGGTTGGACTTTTTTGTGTGATATTCTCATGCTCTCTAAATTTCGGTCTTTACCAAAGGTTTAGAGAGGAAAATGCACCATCCATAAAGGGTAAGGTTCCAACCTTGTTCATTCTATCTTTAATCTAATTCCAAGAAACCATCACCTTCTTGAAAAGATAAAAACCCAAGGAAACCAAAACTCAACCTTGTCTTCGCCTAGCAAGCATCCAAGGAGTGAGAGGTTTCAAGAGAAGGAGTTCTCGTTGCAATCGGGGATAGCCGTATGGATTAACATTAAAGGACATCAACAACCTTGAAGTCTTCGAGTAATCTAAGGTAGTTCTAATGTCCAATAATCGTTTCATCAAATTATCCTAAACCCCAATAGTTGTTTTGACGAGTAATCATGAAACTCATGAATATTATAAATTGTTATGAATTCTCATGAGTACCGTAACTCGATTAATAATTAATAACTAATTAGCATAATAAGTTAAGGTTAATAATTTATGAGGACCGTAAGGAGTTATGGGTTTTGCAACGATTAAACAAAATTTTGTTTTCAACCTCATGAAACTTTGCACGAAATTCATATAATAGGCAAAATTAACCACTATGAGGTGCATCACAAATTACTTTAGAATATTGGAGACACATAGAAATATATTGCAAGGTGCTCAATGAACTTTAACCTTTAATTAAAATGCCGACTTATTCTCTCTATTCTTTTACATTTTTTTTTATACATAGTAGGGGTAGGGTTCGAACCCTGGACATGGGGGAGGGGAGCCAAACTCCCATGCCACACCCTGGACATGGGGGAGGGGAGCCAAGCTCCCATGCCACTGCGCTACTAAGGCGCTGACTATTCTTTTACATTTCTTTTAGAGAGAATTTTAGTTAGGCGCAAGGATGTGAAATAATTTCATTCAACTCCCAAAACTTTTTTAAACATCACTGCAATCCTTGGATCAAAATGAAATTAAGTTTTGAGGTGAAAAAGCAATTATGCCCTTATTTTATTTGTCTTGTGAATTTTCATATTTGTCTTGTAAATGACTAAAATATTTTTAATTCTCTAGGTTCTTGAATCATTTTTATTTGTCGTGTAAATACCCATATTTGTTTTGTGAATTTTCATATTTATCTTATAAATGATCAAAATGTTTTTAATTCTCTAAATTCTTTTGAATCATTTTATTTGTCTTGTAAATTATCTTATTTATCTCATAAATACCTATATTTGTCTTGTGAATTTTCATATTTGTTATTTAAATCACCAATATATTTTTAATTCTCCAGTTTCTTTTGAATCATTTTATATGTTTTGTAAATACCCATATTTGCCTTGTAAATAGTCAAAATGCTTTTAATTCTCTAGGTTCTTTTGAATCATTTTATTTGTTTTATAAATTTCTATATTTGTCTTTTGAAAAATTGAACACTCCTTAAATAACCATAACATATAATTTAAAACTAATGAAAATAAATACAAAGGTCAAACATTTTATTAATCCAAACAATTACATAGTTAGCGATTATTGGAGTTCGTACTAAAAATTTGAGAAAGAAAAAAACATTGAAGTCTTTCGCTGCTTTAATTTCTTTTTTACCCATTGGGTATTGCTTTTTGAGAAAAACGCAAAACGTCTAATCTATTTCCCGACTCTCATCCTTGTACGGACGCGTCCCATCCGCTGCTGGCCTGCTGTCTTTTCCTTAAAATGGCGGTGTTTTTGACGCAAAACTGAGTTGATTTGCTTTTTCTTTTTCTTTTTTCTTCAAAATATTTCACACACTGATTCGTATTTAAAAAGATATTTTATAATAATAGACTGTACTAAAAATACTTTATCATCTTAAAAAATTTATTTTAAAATTCTGAAAAATTATTTTAGAATATTGATTGGTATTAAAAAATACTTAATGATCTTGATTGGTACTAAAAAAATACTATGATTTTAAAAAATTATTTTAAAATCTTAAAAAAAATATTTCAGGTTTTAAATAATACTAAAATTATACTTCAACATATTCTTTCAAAATCCTAAAATACTTTTTTAAGATCATGAAATATATTTTCAAGACGGTTCGACATCCTAAAGTATCTTCTTAGGACCCGTCAATACCGGGAAATATTTTTTCAAGATCATAAAATAACTTTTTAATATTATAAAGTAAATATTTTTTCAGAAAAAATAAAAGAGGGAACCAACTCAGTTAGGCGTGAAAAACAACACCGTTTTAAGTAAAGGACCGTATGTAGCAGATGAGAAGCCGCATGGGACTACCCAATAGAGCTTTTCCAACAACAGTGGTCAATAAAAGAGGGAACCAACTCAGTTTAGCCTTCAAGTTTGTTGACTTGGTTCCTTTCCTCATTAACCGAAACCTTGGAGAGAAGCCACTACAGCAGGGATTCGATCTCTCCAATGCTCATTTCCATATTTTTCTCTTGTTTTTTCCCTTTTTTTTTTACTCAGTTTATATTTCACATTTTATAAAAATATTATTATAATTTTACTTAAAAAATACAACAATAATTTTAATAGTTTAAATTTATTTTGTATCTTCTATAAAAAAATATTTTGTATTTTTAAGTATATTTATAATAACACTATAATAAAATATTAAATCTAAAGGTTGATATCTTAATTTAAAAGCGAAAAAGAGAGGGGAAGAAAAAAAGGAGGGAAAAGGATGGGAGGGGCATTTCAATCACTTGATATTCTAAACAGAGCTTATAAAGCAGGTAAATGTTTCCCCACTCATGTAACCATTATTGTTTCCTAGTTTCTACTCTGTGCGATTCATTTACTTGGCGTCAACCTCTTCGCATCTGTCATCTTTGTCTTCTCAAAGACTCTTATATGCCAAACCAGTATATAACCCTTTCTTTTGTGCTGGGTTTTATATTCACGAGACCTACACCGAACCCAGAAAAGTTGAGACTGATACAGTGTGTTTTTTTAGCTTTAGAATCAACCAGCAAGCGATCAAATGATGGAGAGGACTTTCAATGGAAAGGGAAAGGGAAAGGAAAAGACCGACTTGGTGGATATTGTGTTCTCTTGGACTTTTAGCGATGCTCTCAACCAAAATCTTTACAAAGACAAGGTATTATTATTTCTCTGAAAATATGTATTCTTTAATGTTGATATTAGCTACTGCATTTTATTTCCTGTTTTTTCTTTTTTCATGAACTGTGGAAAGTGAAATGTGGCCCTCTTGAGAGCCTATGAAGATCCATTTTTTTATTTATTTTCTTGCGTTCAGTTTTGAATCCTGGCATTTTGCTACATCATACTTAAAGTACAAGAAACACATAAAACAGAGGAAAACAAACAATGAAACACCTCGTGATCAAAACACAAACCAAGAACAATTACAGGAAAGCAACAACATGGTCTATAGATCTGCTGCTACTCTGTTTTTACTTTCTTGAAAGGGATTTTTGTGACATTTAAAGTACCCTTAATATGATAATTCTCTCAGGTGCCAAAGATTCCTATAACATTTGTATCAGCAACAGAATACATGAAATCTTTTATTCCTTCACTGATGGAGGAAACACACAGTGATCTGTGTTCAAGCTTGAAGGGCATTTCCCAAGCCCCTACTCGTAAAATACTCACATGTAAGAGGATGACTAAGGGCTTGATCTATCAATTGACATTTGATGAGACTCATGGTGGAGGGTATGAGCCTGCACCTGGAGATCTCATAGCCCTCACTGATGGTAGGCCAAAAGGCATTCCAGACTTAAACAAACCGGGAAGATTTTATCATGTCGCTTATGTTCAAACATCAAAAGGGGGTCAGATCACAATACTCTCATCAAAGAGCCTAGAGATTGAACCAGATATGAGGGGCAACAATGTAAAAATGCTTTATGCCACGTATCTTATCAACTTGATGACCAATATTCGTATTTGGAAGGCTTTGAGCTCAGAGTTGCAGGATGCAAACTTCAATATTATTGGAAAAGTTCTGCAATCTGATAAATTGGTAAGAAGTAAGTGGTATTTAACGTGTGATAACCCTTATTTTGCAAGTATTTATGAATTTTTCATGTCCTATACTCAAGTATGTTGTAAAACTCCTTGTCTACCAAATATCACCTGAGCCATATGTTGTTATTTAATTAATATGCATGCTATGCTACTGGAAGTTCTAATAAGAATGAGTTTATTTTTGTTATTATATCTTATTCAAACAATGCACAAAAACAATAACTTTTTCTCCAGATAGTAATAAAGCAACCGTTTTGAAGCTTTTATCATGCCTTGTTTTGCAGATTGGAAAGAGCAGTCACATTTGCCCTTCATTAGAGCACCGCAATACCGACATATCTATTGCAACAAACACGATCAGATCCCAAAATCTGAATGAAAGCCAGAAAGAAGCTGTTATAAGTAGTGTTGCAATGAGGAAATGTCATCACAACCACAGTGTGAAACTAATATGGGGCCCTCCGGGGACTGGCAAAACAAAGACAGTTGCATCCATGCTATTTGCGCTGCTCAAACTCAAAACAAGAACATTAACATGTGCTCCGACCAATGCTGCTGTGTTGGAAGTGGCAGCCCGCCTGCGCGGTTTAGTTCAAGATCAACTTCAGTTTGATACCTATGGGCTGGGTGACATAGTGGTTTTTGGGAATGATTCTCGAATGAAAGTTGATGATTACTGGGGTCTCCCTGATATCTTTCTTGATTATCGCGTTGATATGCTTGAGAAGTGTCTCTCTCCACTGACTGGATGGAAACATGACTTGGAATCAATGATCAGTTTTCTTGAAAACCCCCATCAACAGTATCTTTTATCCAATATCGATGCGAAACATGAGGAGGATAATAATGATCTTATGTCATTGGAACAATTTACTAAGCTTAATTACAGCAATGTAGAGCAAGCATATCTTTCATGCAAGCAACTTGAAGATAATAAAGATGAAAGTATGACATTGAAGCAATATGTGAAGAAGAGATACAGTTTCATTCATGACCAATACCTTTCTTATAAAGCTGAAGTTCAGTTTGTAAAGAGGAGGTTCAGCTTCATTTGTGTGAATCTCAAGTCTAGCTTGCAAACATTATACTCACAATTACCAACTTCTCTTGTTCCATTTGAGGCGGCGAAGAACATATATGGAACTCTTGATTTGCTTGAAGCCCTTGGAAATTCTTTGCATCAAAACGAGTTCATAGAAATTCCCACAAGAAATGTAGAGGGAAAAAGTAATGTCACTCGACCAGAACTTCCAAATGTGAAAGAGAAGAAATTGGATCTATTTTCCATCTGCAGTGGGATGATGCAAATGTTTCTTAATTCCGTGCCTGTGGAAACACAAGTTCCAATAGACGTTACATTTAACTTTGGAAGGTTAAGCATGAAAAGAGATGAATGCCTTAGAATACTTAGATCACTTTCTCAGGAAATTTCACTTCCTCAACTTGGAAGCCTCTTTGAAATAAGAGATATTTGCTTGAAGAAGACATGCCTAATTTTTTGTACGGCATCAGGTTCTTCCAAATTGTTCACTAAAGGAATGACACACTTACCCTTTATAGTTATAGATGAGGCAGCTCAACTCAAAGAATGTGAATCAACCATACCTCTGCAACTTCCAGGTGCAAGACATGCAATTCTCATAGGTGATGAGAGGCAACTTCCTGCAATGGTTAAGAGCAAGGTAATAGAGTTTTCACTATGTCTTGGTAGGACTTATAATGAAATTTTCATCATTATTCACATGAACACTTATAATTCTAAATTCAAGTTGTTATTGATGAGGTACGAGTGCTTATATAAAAAAGTGGTTTGAATTTTTATCTTTGCTATCATTTTCAACCAAAATTAAGTTTTAGTACAAGCTAAGATGGGTTTGGAAGTGTTTTTAAGTGTGAGGAGGGGTTGTAATAAGACTTTTGTTCGGGGTTATGATGATATTTTCATGATCATTCACCTGAAAAATTATAATTTTACTTTCAAGTTTTTATGGATGAGATATCCAATGCTTATATGAAAAAATGGTTTGAATTTGGGAAAATCACTCTGAGATTCTGATGCAAGAAATGACAATAGGTTCATACTACTCACTCGTTATTATGATGACTTTTTGGTGATTATATTCCTTCGTTTGGATCTAACAATGATTTTTCATTTGAATTTTGATCTTTGCTATCCCTTTTTTCGTATTTAAAATTAGGTTTTAGTACAAGTTGAGATGGGTTTTGTTTTCTCCATTTTACAGATGCAATATGTTTTTTGAAATGTGACGTGGGATTTTGATAAAACCATTCATGAACCTTCATAAGATTTTGATTTTATTCGTTTTTTTACATTAATTTGTGTTTTGTGTTGGTTGAGATTACTAAATATCACTACTTTCTTGTATGTTTACGAAAATCAAATTTCAGATTTCTGATGATGCTGGATTTGGAAGAAGCATGTTTGAGAGGCTGGTGTTGCTAGGATTCATGAAGCATATGCTTAAAGTCCAATTTAGAATGCATCCAGCCATAAGTTTATTCCCCAATAGGGAATTCTACCAAGGCCAACTTCTGAATGGCGTGAATGTTAGAGATTCAAACCATAGTAAACGTTGTCTTGAGGGAAAAATGTACAGCTCTTATTCTTTTATAAACATAGCTCAGGGCAAAGAGCAATTTGGTAATGGACACAGCTTGAAGAACATCGTGGAAGTTGCTGCTATCTCTGAGATTATAAAGAGCCTACACCAAGGTGTGTGTTTCTTGCAAACTCTTAGTTGATGCTTAATTACTCCTCCGGTCCTTTTTATAGGACATAATTTTTTGGTATGACTTGTTCCTATTTATAAGACACACTTAGAAGTTGTCTCCAATTTTTTCATTTCCCCCTATTTAATTACTTGTATTAATATCATTGCATTTAATCCACCGCGCATTCTCTCCCTCTTACACACTCCTCTTTTTTCTAGTAATTTGCTTCTTCTCTCTCTTACGCTCCCAAAAATAAATAAGGATACTTTTGATTGTTTCTAACTAGTTTTAAACAGCTTTTTGATCAACATCATATAGTTAATTGTCACTTGTCTTTTATAAAAAGAAACAAAGGGGGTAATTGATTAGGTACAATCTTCTTGAGATGAATACTTTGAATATATGAATGGCCCTTTGTTTTTTCTGCTAGAGTTCTTGAGCAAGAGAAGGAAACTCAGCGTAGGAGTGATATCTGCATATAAGGCTCAAGTCCATGAAATCGAAGAGAAAGTTAAGCAGTACAACTTGGTTTCTGATCCTGACTTCTCTGTGAAAATTCGCACTGTTGATGGCTTTCAAGGTGGTGAAGAAGATATAATAATGATCTCCACTGTCAGATCTAATGAGAAGGGAAATGTGGGATTTCTTTCTAATAGACAAAGAACAAATGTGGCTCTAACTCGTGCTAGGTATGTTGCTTGTTAATGCTTGAGAAATTCCTAGATAAACTCAGATTTATATAATATGATAGGCCAAGTCATTCATAACCGTAAGGTTGTTTTATTTTTTCTCTCCCGTGCTTTCTATAAAAGCCTCCTAATTACTATTCCTTCCGATCTAATTAAAAGAAACTTTTTTTGGGTCTGTCTTTAATATAAATAAATTTTTTGTGTCTCAAAATTTAAACTTCTTTTTCATTTTTTTACTCCTATTAAATACATATATTTCTATTAATGAACAACTAATTCTCTTTTCATTTAACAATTTATTCCTCATTCTCTCTTCTATGTTTTTTTTTCATAAATAGAAACATATTTAGAAAATATATGTTATTTTTTAAACATTTATTGTTTTTAACTAATCTTAACTACATATTCGTTTTAAGCAATCAAGAAAAAGTTGCTTAAAAAATGACCAGAGGGAGTACTTCACATTGGATTAATAATAGTAGTTAAAATGATGTGTTGTTGAATTGATAAAAGATCATCACTACATTCCAATATTGTCCTCCAATTAAAATTAACTTATCTTAGTCCCCTCAATTTCTTTCTTATGCAATTTATCTCTATATTACACCCAATAAAGGTATTTGTGGAATAGAAGAATTTAATCCTCTTGACTTTTTGCATATGATCTTTTATGTAGGACCATAAAAACCTTTTAGAATGGCCCTTATAAAGGATTAGAAGAAGTGTATAGCCACTAGTTTATCTAACAATGAAAATCTCAATTGAAATAGAAAATCAAGGTTTAAGAAGTTGCACTAATCTTGAGTCGATGATTTTTTTTTTTTTTTGGCCGACATTGTCTTTGGATATTGGGGAATGCAGAAACTCTAGAACGGAGTGGCTCGGTATGGAGAAAGTTAGTGAATGATGCTAAACAAAGAGGTTGCTTCCATAATGGTGATGATGACCAAAATTTGGCTCAAGTCATCAACAATGCCTCCTCTGAATTTGAGCTAGTTGGCAACTCCAACCGTTTAAATCGCTCAGTATATGTGATATAAGTTGCAGGTGATTCATACAAAATGGATGTATGTTTGAAGAGTTTAATTAGTGTTCCTATAATTGAATACCAGCCAGTGGCAATTTGAAGAAAGGAATTGATGAAGGTGAAGTACTTTATTTGTTGGGTTTGTAATATAGTAAAGGCTTATGAAGCAAAGCCATATAGTACATTAAAGAGGTTTATGTACATTATATGTATAACGCCCTAACTTAATACTTCTTTATTTATCAGAGTTATAGCGCACATGTGTCGAAATAGTTTGGACGTTAAAATAACTTAGTTAAAAACATGAGGATAAATTTTTCTTTATTCGAATCTATCCCATAGTGGGATGTTAATACATTAATTCAAAATAAACAAATGATAAACTATAAAATATAGCTCATCTATTCATATTTTTCCAAAAAGTTCATTCTGCTGTAACCCTTACAGCTGCATTTTTCCTCTTTACTACCTGTCTCTTTCATACGATCCGAAGTTCAAATAAATAAATCCTAGGGGTAACAGTTAATCTTATATGCAAGTATGAAATATAAATGACAACATATCACATGTTAAGCATAGAATAATTCACAGTAAACAAGTCGTACCATAACCGCAGTTATTGGCTAAAGACCAAGCCCTTTAGAACACGCAGCCCTATTTTAGGTCTCGCAGCCCTATGAGACACGCAACCCCAATTCATAGCTAAGATACACATATGCAAATTATCTAGCAAATATGGTTAGTAATATATGAATCCATACATGCAAACTAATAAGATAATAATTACCCACCTCAAGCTTGAATCCTTAACTTTGTCTAAAGGTGTTGGGGTCGTTAGAGATGTCAAGGTATACCTATACATGTTTATCATGGGGTCGCAAAGTACCTAACTACGTGGATTATTTTTAGGGGATTAAAAGTAGTTATTAACCCCTAATATTCCCTTAATAACAATATCCTTTTTAATTTATTTATTAATTAATAATCCCCTTTATTTATTCTCCTTTCCTAATAATAATAATAATAATAATAATAATAATAATAATTTTTATTTTATTTTTACTATTTTTTCTCTATTATTATTTTAAACTCTTAGAGGCTACTATAACACTCTAAATTAGGAGTTTATAAATACCAATCATCATATAAAATATGCTTTAATGCATTACATATAATGTTTCTCATGGTTTTAAGAGTAGTAACTCACATATATCCTATTATTTTCCAAATACAAATTCTCAAGTATATATCCTATTAATGTCCAAATGCAAATTCTTAACTATATATCCTATTATTTTCCAATTGCAATTGCAATGTCATCTCTATATATATACAAAATAGTTGGTTCCATATATATATATATAAGCAGCAAAGTCTTTCTCCTCTTTCATTTTCTCAAATCATACACACACATATAAGACATATACTAACAACAAAGCAACTTATATATATATATATATATATATATATATATATACCTATATAGATCAGCAACCAAGACCCTTATTCAAGGTTTCCTATTGCATCGGTATGTATATATTTATATCTAGACAACATGACAACAAGCACCCCTTCTTTTTCTTTCACCACTACTAGAAATTCTAAATATAGCGACGGAATTTATTGTGTAGCAAATTCATGAAAATTTGCGACGGAATTGAATTCCGTCGCAAATCTTGCGACGGATTTTAAATTCCGTCGCAAATCTTGCGACGGATTTAAATTCCGTCGCAAGATTTGCGGACGGAGTTGGTTTCCGTCGCAAATGCGCGACAAAAAGGCCGCCCATTCTCGAAGATGTTGCGACGGATTCAATATCCGTCGCAAGCGGCGACAAAATGGCCGCCCTTTTTTTGCTTTTTGCGACGGACGATTCCGTCGCAAAAGGGCGGCATAAATGCCGCCCTTTGCTTGCTTTTGCGACGGAATTCAGTTCCGTCGCAAAAGCATTTTTGCGACGGAATCCAATTCGTCGCAAATTCCATTTTTGCGACGGGCGGATTCCGTCGCAAATGACGAGGTCATTAATGACCTCGTCTTCCTCCTCCCTTCCCCGACTGCATTTTCCCTCACGTCCCACCCCCGCGCCGCCCCCGGCTCCCCACCCCCGGTCGCCCTCGGCTCCCCCCCTCGGCGCGCCTCGGCTCCTCCCCCCTCGGGCGCGCCCTCGGCTCCTCCCCCCTCCGGCTCACGCCCTCGGCGACGGACCCAAGCCGCCCCCGGCTCCTCCTCCTTCAGCTCCTCCGCCCCTCGGCTCCCCCCGGGCGCTCTCGGCTCCTCCCCCCCTTCGCCCACCATCGCCACCATACGCGCCTCGGGTGAAATTTTTTTTTTTTTTTTTTTTTTTTTTGTAACACTTCTATATAATTTTATTACGACACAAAAAATTATTGTAGGTACTTCCGGACTTAGTATTAAGATCTTCACAAGGGAATTATCAAACAAATCCTAACACTTATAATTTTACAGGTTAGCTTGAAGTATATTTTTTTGCTTATAGTTATATGATATCTATGTTAGATTACATAGTGGAAATATGTATGTTGGCAGAAGATTATCAATTATATGAGTTTAGATTTTTTTTGTTTTGTTTTAGTATCTTCTTTGGCTGAATCTATTAATTACATAAAGATCTCTATACGCAATGTGTTTATTAATTTGGATTATAGTTATAGTGTGTAGAAGATTTCATGATTTTTTTAATTATTGAGTTTTAATAATTTTGATTTTTTTAATCTTGCATTGTTTTTTGGGACGAAAATAAATTACAAAAGTAATCAAAGCCTTATACCGCTAAACCAACCCTATGTTGGTAATAATATTTTATTTTAATTAGTTTACTTTGTGTACATGTTATTTGTTTTTTTTTTTTTGTTCCCTTTAAAATAAAATATTCCCAAATGTATAGGATATTAATTTATCTAGCACTTTTTATGTTAGGTGAAAGTATACTTTTTTTTTTATAAATATTTTTATAGAAAGTTTGTACTTTCAAGGCATTTTTAGTATTTTCAATATTAAAAATTTATTAATTTACTAATTTTTTTTTGGAATTTTAAGTTTGCAACATAAACTCACGCTTAAATGAAAAAAGGAGCAAAAAATTGCAATAAACATTAGAAGTCGTAAAAACGAAAATTGGAAAAAAAATTTATTCGGCTAAATATTCTTTATTCTTTTTAAAAATATCTTATAAATATTCCTCAAAAAGTATACATGGAAAAAAAATACCAATTGCACTTTAAAATTTCAAATCAATGGTTTATTTATTAAAATAATTTGTAAATTGATAAATTTTATATTAAATACTTATTAGTTGAATTGACCACTTTTATATATTTGTTGCATGTTGAGATGTTAATTAATTTAGTAACTGAACTAGCTAGGAAATATGGAAGGCAACCATGATAGAAGTTGGATGTACAATCGTCTAAGCGATGAAGACAACTAACTCTAGCATTCTTGGTGGGTTTGAAAGAGTTCATCGAATTTGGTTTGGCACATTCATCTAATTCAAGTAGGGAGATCGGGTGTAGTGTGTCAAATGTAGGTGTTTAAGATTTCAAGATTTTGAGGAGGTTAAAATCCATTTTTGTAAAAAGGGCTTCATGAAAGATTATGAGTGTTGGGAATGTCATGGCGAAGTCCGCCAGACACCGACACCGAGTGGTTATTATGGGGACAAGTAGTCATCGAGACAACCTTAATCAATATGAGCAGTTGGTTATGGGCTAGCGGACCGTCGATCGGCCGATATTTCGATCCCGTTACTCATGATGAACCGTCATACATGGGAGAGGAGACCAATACACATAGTCAACCATCATACATGGGAGAGGATCCTCATCCGGAAGCCGATAGGTTCTATAAAATGCTCCAAGAAGCGCAACGTCCGTTATGGGAAGGTTGCGAACACTTTGAAAATAGTGAATATTCATCACTATCGGCTACCCTAGCAACACTAAGCTTGAAGACGATCACCATATGAGTGAGAGGAACTACAACGAAATGATGCAGATCATAAGCAAGGTTGTTCCCAAAGACAATAATTTGCCGAAGGATTTTTACCAAGCAAAAAAAAAAGGTGAAAGAGCTTGGGCTTGGATGTGAAAAAATCCATTTCGCCCTAGAGGATGTATGTTGTATTACAAGGATGATCTTGAGTGACCGGTTGTAAATTCTGTGGACATGATAGATATAAAGTTGTGGGGAAAGGAAGGAAAATGACCCGTCAAGCATTAAGCAAGATGTGGTACTTTCCTCGGTTCAGAGACTTCGAGAGATTGTATGCGTCGAACAAACAGCTACTCACATGAGATGGCATCGGGAGCATCGGGGATGAAAACTTTGTGACGCATCCATCCGAGGCCGAAGCATGGCGTAAATTTGACGAGGTGAATCCTTCCTTTGCTATGGATCCCCGTAATGTCCGTCTTGGTCTATGTTCGGACGGGTTCGCTCTTTTGGCAATACGGGCGGGAATTATTCCTGTTGGCCCGTCATTGTGACACCGTACAACCTCCCACCTTCTATGTGCATGAGAAGAGAGTTTTTGTTCCTTAACGCGTTAATCCTGGGCCATCCAACCCAAAAAGAAGATAGATGTGTACCTCGGGCCTTTGATAGACGAGTTGAAGATGTTGTGGAGTGAAGGGGTTCGACGTATGATATATCATTGAGCCAGAATTTCACAATGCGTCTTTGCCTTAATGTGGACGATAAATGACTTCCCGCATATGGTATGTTGAGTGGGCGGCAAACGTCGGAAAGTGGCATGCCCGGTATGTCTTGAACAGAACATGGGTTTTAGCTTGCAACACGGTCACAAAGTTTGTTGGTTTGACAGGCACCGGCGATTCCTACCCCCGATCATCAGTTCAGGAGAAATAGAAAAGACTTTACGCGAAATGTTGTCGAACAAGCACATCAACCTCGTCATTTAAGTGGCCAAGAAATATGGGACAGGGTCAAGTACATTCAAAGTGTCGAAGAGGGGGCCGCTTCGGAACTCCGAGGGATATGGCGTTGATCATCATTGGAACAAACGCAAAGCATCTTCGGGAACTACCATATTGGAAAGATCAATTGTTAAGACACAACCTCGATGTCATGCATATCGAGAGGAATGTGTTTTGCAATATTCTGTACAATCGTGATGGACACCAAGGGCAAGACGAAGGACACGGTCAACGCAAGACTAGACATAGAAGCGATTTGCAAAAGGCCTGCTTTGCATTTGCTTTGAGAATGGCACGGACGGATTTCCAAACCTAGAGCGCCTTACACATTCAACAAAGAGCAGAATTTAGAATTGTTGCAATGGGTTAAAGATCTGAAACTCCCGGACGGTTATGCGTCAAACTTGAAAAGATGTGTCAACATGCACGAGGGGAAGTTATTCGGGATGAAGAGTCATGATTGTCATGTTTTTTTCCGAGATTGTTGCCGTGGGCCTTCAAAGCACTACCGAATCATATATGGTCTATTTCGACTGAATTTTCCATGTTCTTTAGAGAAATATGTGCTTCGAGCTTAATGTTGAAAAGTTACGACACTGGAGACGAGCATGCCCATAATGCTATGCAAGTTAGAGATGGTGTTTCCTCCTAGCATGTTTGACTCAATGGAACACTTGCTGTTCACTTGGCCTACGAAGCAAGGGTAGGAGGGCCACAACAATATAGGTGGATGTATCCGTTTAAGAGGTAATACATATATTTCTTTCGCGTTGTTATTAATTGACCGACATGGTGCTTTAATTTATAAATACCCTCTGATATTCCATTGTAGGTTTTTACGCACACTTAAACACAAGATCAAAAATCCAAGGTACGTTGAAGGATCTATCATTTGAAGCATATCTAGTCGAAGAGGCCGTAAAATTTGCGTCATACTATTATCTCCCCGAAATGATGACAAGATGGAGAGGGTACCCCGCAACAATGCTGCGGTGATACGAGTGATCAAATATCAATATTTAATTATCCAGGGCGAGTCGTGGGAAAACATTGGAGGTCAACTCTTGACGGAAGAGATAAGCAAGTAGCGAGTGGTACATTCTAAACAACTCGTGAAGAGGTCGCCCAATACTTAAAGTAAGATTTTTTTTTCTATTACGGTAACTATTAAAGTATTAACTTCAGTTCTTTGTTACAGTTTCTACTCTAATTGGGTCCGATCGGACAATCCTTCAATGTCGGTGTCACAAGTTGATCAATACACGAACTCTGAGTTTCCAAAATGGTTTCGTCAATATTTCGTGAAAAATCGACTCCCAATAAAGTTGCGTGGAGTTTATCTTATGGAGCTGCAATTAGTGTTACCCGATGCAACAAATATATAATCAATGGGTATCGATTTTCAATCTTGTTGACGAGGACTTGTGTACACTATGTTGCAATTACGGTGTATGTTGTCGAGGTGACCAAGTTGGCGGGGTGGAGACTAACTACTACGGGAAGTTAGTTGACATAATTCAGCTGAGTTACCCGTGGGACAAGGTGGTGACCCTTTTTAAATGTGAGTGGTTTGATAACAGTCCGCGTGGGACAAAAGTGGACAAACATGGAAATATTGAGATCCACTGGACAAGGAGATATACGGTTGGTTATGACCCATTCATCCTTGCTCAACAGGCGGAACAAGTTTACTATACATCATACCCCACATCCCGCCAAGGGTGGGTGGGAGTTATCAAAACCAAAGCACGGAATATTATACCTAAGTCGAAAGAGTCGGAAGCAAATGACGGCATGAAGGAACCGTTCCAAGCTGATGTGGAACATGTATTGCCCATAAACATCTTCGACGATGAAGTACCAAGGAATCTCTTTGATTCTACTCTGCGGATTTAGAATTGATTCCTATACAAATTGACGATCGAAATCGACGATGAGGCAGAAGTGATGTACTCTGATAGTGAATCTGAGTTCGATGACTATGAGACTTCAGAGGAAGCCGTGCAAGCAGATGTCGATGAACAGGAATCGTCCGGTTGATTTGTGTTAGTTCTTTGTTTCTAACGATCTGTTATACTACATACATTGTTACTTCGCTACTATAATATTAACCAAATATCTTTTTTTATTTATATTTTTTGACATTATGTCTATAAGTGTTCGAAATGGAGCATACGGGAGCACGTTCAAGTAGTGGTCGTGGTCGAGCCCGACCCCTTCCTATAAGAGGGGTAGGGCGACGCCATTTGCTCCCTCTCGGAGGTAGAGGGTCAGCACTTCCCCGCAGGTGCCATTTGATATGTCATCTTCACCGTCGGGTTATAATGCATCTTCACCGTCGACGCTTCATATGTCGTCATCACCGTCTACCCACACCGATCCACAAAGAAAGGAGACAACGGGTTTACTTTACCATTTCGATTGATTTACGTATTTTTAGTTTCTCGAAATCATCTATGTACAAATATCTTCAATATTTCACATTCCTTCCTTAGCACACCGGGTCGCCTCATAGCCACGTCGGGGAAGAATGGAGTTCCTCCGGTACACCAATATGGGGCACAACGGATCCTTCGACGGGAAGCTTTGGATCGTCCGACGGCGATGAGTAAGTCATGCCAAGTTACCAATAATGTTACAAATTTCTTCTCTAATTGATTTGTATGCTAATATTTGCATGATGTCCTCTGTCTTCAGCATTGTGCCTCATAATCCGGTGGGGGATTTCATCTCGACCCAATTATTCCGTAATTACAATCATCCTTGGACCAAGTGGAAAGAGATTCCTAAGGACAATCGAGATGCTTGGTTCAATGAGTTCTTGGTAAGTTATTTGTTTTATGGTTATTAATTAAGCACTTTTAAAATTTGGAGCACTAATTGTTCGTTATTGATTTTCAGGATAATCATATGTCGTTGCCTGAACATCGTGAAGATCTGAAAAAAGCTTATAACCACAGGGCAGGTCGTTGGTTGTCTCAAAAGCTTTATTCATTGAGACAGCAAGAGGCAAGAAAGATTGGATTCCATGTTGCGATCAGACCGAGACGAATTATTTGACGGTTGGGCCACCGATGCGAAGTTTCATAACACAAGTGCGAAAAATAAGGAAAATAGGGCTAAAATGGAAGGACCGTCATATGTTGGCGGCTCCATTCCAATTAGTGAGCATCGACGAAAAGTTGTAAGTACATGTTATTTTCTATTTAGGTATCCAATATTTTGTACTTTGAAGTGATTAATTAATGTCATCATTTGCGTTTGTAGTTAGAGTCCGGGAAGTTCTGTAGGATCGATTGAGTGGGTTACCTTTGAGCGCACCCATTCCCTGATCGAAGGGAGTGAGAGGCGATGGATTAACCCAAAGGCTGACAAGTAGCGGTTAGACATTTATTTCCTTTATTACTTATTATATGCACCACCATATTTATTTCATTTTACATGTCTTATTTGTTATGTATTTTTGTACTTGTAGGAAACCTTTTTGGAAGTTGTCACGGAGAGAGACCCCACATCCTCTCGATCCGATAACGAGAGTCTGTTCTTTGAGGCTACGGGCGGATTTAACAAGAAAGGGAGAGTCTTTGGATACGGTGCCTCGCCAAATGATTGAAGCAAACAAAGCGCTCCTTATGCGACATTGAAGGTGTTTCTTCGGGTAAACGTCATTTAATATAGATAATTTCCATTGTCTTTGTCCATTCAAATGAAGTTCAACTAATAAATGTACTTCATAATGTTTTTGCGGAGATGAGTGAAGAAGATGAAGGCTTTGGTGCGGAGCAAGCAACACGGATGACTCAGAACGGGAGTGATGAGGCGGTGACTCGGGAAACGAGGAGATAATGAGGCAACGAGATGATTCGGGAACGAGAGATGATGAAGCGCGAGATGACCCAACAAGCGGAGATGATGCAAGAATGGTGATTCGAGAACGAGAGATGATGCAAAGAACGAGATGACTCAGCAAGCGGAGATGATGATACGGATGCGGCTTCAACTCAAGTCTCTAATGAAAGACAAGGGTTCTGGGTCGGCTCGGGTGATGATGACCATCTTGGTGATGATGATGATCACAATCTTTCTTGTTTAGGATACTTTTTACTATTTGCTATTTGCAACATTATTATATATATTTTGTTTTCTCTATGTAAACTCTTTGTAATTGTTATTATATCCATGGTACACTACTTTTTGTACTCACTTTTCTGAAGAAAAAAATTTAAAAAAATATATATATATTTTTTTTATTTATCGATTTTGCTACGGAATTTTTTCCGTAGCAAATTTTCGCAAATTTGGGAATTTGCTACGGAAAAAAAAAATTCCGTAGCAAATTTGCTACGGAATTATTTTCCGTAGCAAATAATTTCCGTCGCAAATTGCGACGGATTTTCATTTTCCGTCGCAATTGCTACGCCGGTTTTGCTACGGAAAAATTCCGTAGCAAACTCGTTTTGCTACGGAAAAAAGTTTGTTTTGCTACGGAATTTTTCCGTAGCAAAACTTGATTTTCTTGTAGTGCACGAGCAGCTACTATGCATATATATATATATATATATATATACATATTGTGAGTGCAGAGTTAACACATACACACAGACAACATGACAACAAGCACCCCTTCTTTTTCTTTCACGAGCAGCTACTATGCATATATATATATATATATACATATTGTGAGTGCAGAGTTAACACATACACACACTCAACAAAGTCTTATTCTTTCCAAGTTCATATATATATATATATATATATATATTCACACACACATACATGGGCGGACCCACATACAACACAAGGGGGCAAGTGCCCCCCCTTAAATCTGGAGGTTTATTTATTTATTTATTATATTAATAAAAAAAATTTAACATATATTTGAATGATTGTCTACCTTTAAATTAAGTGCTTACCCTCTAATATATCAAGACTGACTTCGTAATCGGATTAGGGATGAATGATTATTTAGTACCTTATATTGAAAAAGATGTATTTGATAGCATTGATAATATGACAATTATGATGGAATTCCAAAAAATAAAGCCAAGAATGATGACATTGTAATTATTTTTATTGTAATATACTCGATCGGGTCCTAATTATATGAACACTTTTTAGTACAGATTGCACTACAAAAGTGTTCCTATAATTAGGACCGGAGGTAATACTTTTGTTATTAAAAAATACTTGAACTTATTGGTGCACACCCTTTATTGTAATTTATATAGTTGCATTTATTTATAACAATACTTAGCCTTACTTTTCTAAATGACAAGTTTATAAAATAATTGCCTCTCTTATTACATCATCAAGATTCACTGATTTCATAAATATTTTTTTTTGATATATTTTTTTCTTATTTATATTCTTTTGTTTTTTAATGCATTTAAAATTTTAAAAAAAAAAAAAATTTGGGCGCTGCCCCGGACCCCCTTATATCCCCAATTGTGCCCCCTTATGTAATTTTTTGGATCCGCCCCCACACTCTCACACACACACACACATATATATATATAACATTTCCTTCTCTTTCTTTTTCCCATGTGCACTAATGATAATATACTTATACATATATACAAGACAACAATGTTTCTTCTTTGTTTTCCATGTACAGATATGTATATTAGCAAAGTGTATATACCTATCAGTAATGTTTATATATATATCTGCAAAACAGGAAACTTTGGGTTCTAAGAGCAGCATCAGCTATATATATATATATGGATTAGTTTCCTTTTTGTTACCAAACCAACGATATATATACTTACTTACAACACAGTTTTCTTCTCTTTCTCCTTATTTGTGTGCAGCGATCATGTATATAAAGATATAGCAGTAAACTCATGTGTTAATTCTTACGGTTTCATGCTCTAAAAACTCACGCTGGAAATAATGGAAACAAAAAAAGAAGGTAGACTTGATGACTTACTTCAGTTTTTGGCTTGCAAGATGTGATCTGTGAGAAAACCAAATACCCCTGTTTCGGATACAAAACACAGAGCAAACAAAACAGTTGAACTCTCTCTTTCTCTCCTTCCTCTGTCTCTTTCTCGTTCTCTCTCGGCTCTTTCTCAATGTCGAATGTGAGTCCATGTGGTGAGAGATCTATATCTCTCAAACAAACAGCAAGGCACTCAAACCTTGACATATATAAGGACCAAGGGGGTCCAGTCCGAGAAGAAGGAAGAATGTGCAGAGGTTTATAGCGCTGGGCTCAAAAAGCATGGGGACGCTGGCTTGTTCCTGTTCTTGCATGTGAACAGTTGAGATTGAGACAAGAAGATATGCTGACATGGAGGCATGGAGTCGCTGTGATTTCCTTCTGCGTAAGTGACGCTATGGCTTCTTTGCTTTCTGATGGTGTGTGACGTGTTTCTCTCTCTCTCTCTCTCTCTTTGTTTTGTTTAATGTCTGTTCAGTGAAGACTTTGTTTTGATGTGCTATCTATGGTTATCAGGTGTTGGGCCAATGGGATTACATGAATTGGGCTACTTAATCAATATACATCTTTGCTGCTCTTATGCGTTGGGTTGATGATGAGTTAGGGGAAAAAAAAGCCTAAATCTCTAATAATTATCCTCATAATTATTTTAAGCCAATTTCAAAAATCAATTTCTATATAATATTTCAATTTTCAAATCTCAAAATTTAAGATGTTACAATATGCTTTTGGATTTAAAGAGGTTTTGTCATTCCGTTTCCTTGGCTAAATTTTTACTTGAAGTTCTCGTCGGTGGTCATTAGATATATAGGAAAAACAAATGAATTATTTATCTAAATGATTTAAAATTATAAGTCCGGTTTGATATCTTCCAAAGTTTGGTCATCACAGATGTTTTCCAGCTTAAAACAAAGCTTATATAGTACATTAGTTGATGCCATGGTGGTATTGTCATGTACGTACATGCAATATTTCCAAATTTGGAAACAAATGACTCGTATAAAAATAATGGTATCCCAATTTTACTCAACGACAATAACGGTAATAATAGGATTAAAAAAAAAAAAGCCCTGTATAGTATTAAAAAAACTAACGACTTGATGAGTAACAATGCCGGAGGGAATTGTAGCACGAAGAACTAAAGATAGGTATTTTAGTAAGTGAATGTATAAACTCAGATTTGAACGACAATGAAACAAAGCGGTTTTTTTTCTGGAGCAAAAAAAAAAAGAAACAAAGCGGTTTTGAAGGTTTCTAATCAGAAAATTGAGAAAGTTATAACATATATTTCCGCTTCCGGCTCAAATCTTATTTTCAGATTAAAAGTAGTATCGAAAAACTGAGAAAAGTATAAAATATTTTTCGGTGTTCAGCTTACCAGCTCAAATATGGTTTTCAGATCAAAAGTCAATTCAAAGGGGCTCAATTCGGCTTAAATCATAACATAGTCTAAAGCATTTCAACAGACCGCTTAAATCATAGGGCAAAGTAATCGGCGAGTTACGTAATTCGAGACCAAACTTATAGCCCGTTTATTGAATTTTAAATAGGTATGGGCCATACCTCAACCCATTTAAAGCCTTATAAATGGGCTAACACATAAATGGGTGGGTTAACTAGGTTTTGGGTAACCCATTTATATTTGATCTATTTATCTTTTTGAAAAAAAAAATACATAAGTATTAAGTATTCATTCAAATTCATTATTCTAAATTCTAAAATTTACATCTTCAAAGTTCAATAATCACAATTCACATAAGATAACATAAATTGAGATAAATACCATCATAATATAAATTTATTCATACATGATAGGGACTCAAGGAACGCTTTTACTTTGCGCCAAAATATGGAATGAGATGGATAATTAATAAAAGAAAAACAATAAATGGGCAGGCATGAGCAACCCATAGGTGTGCTCACGGCCACCTCATTTAAGTCTTAAATGGGGGTTCTAACCCGTCTTGTTATGGATCTTTTTAGGCAGGTTCAAAATAACCGAATTACACTTTGGGTTATGCGTGGATTCATGAGTTATAGGTTCCATGCTCAGCTCTATTAAATCATAGGGTGGCATCCTGTTCGATAATATTTCTAAAAACTCAATTATTATCAAGAAGAAAAACATATTATTGAAAAATTTAAATCCTATAAACTAATTGATAAATCAGTAATCTTAGAGAAGATTGAGAGTTATGAGATAGATTCCCAGGAAGGTAAGTCAATGTCATTATATCTATATTTCCAACAAAAAGAAACAAACCAGTTGCAAGAATATTTACCTCAACAGAACAGGATGTTTGCAAACCAGAGTTCTTTTTCTCCATTATCATCTCCACGTTTTAATCTATGCCTGCTTCCTTAACATGTGATGTGACAGGTTTTACACATCAGTACAAGATAAAGGAGTTAATAAAATTTTAAGCCCTGCCCTATTGAAATATAAGAGAGCTTTACAAGTTACACCAGTTATAATACCGAGATGAACTTGTGTATTGAGTGATGATATACCATATGATAAAAGATTTCATCATATAAAGTTTTTTTTTTTATTCCAACCCATCATAATGCAACCGCCATTATATTAAAGTTATATTCAATTATAAAAAAAATATAATATTATTAAAAGACAAGGTATAATAAATCATGCTTCCATTTGTATCAAATATCAACTCATTTTCAAGCATGCCTAAAAGGAACCAATAATCCAACAATACATTAATTAATTAATTAATTAAATTATTAACCATGTGAATAAAGTGAGTTATAAATAAATTTACTTGTGACATTATTTACTTCAGAATTTACAATACATACACATATACACATAATCCAGTGCATTTTTTTAAAATAAAATATAGTTATTTACAATTAAACATAATTCACAAGTATATAGAAGAATATTTAAAGTTATTACTGTTACTCCACAATAGCTTATAAATAATTATAAAAAGTCACTTCAAAACTCTCTTTAACAATCTTCAAAGTCACAAACATAAATATCTATCAATATATATATTACTCAAAACTACTCTAAAGTTTCTCTAATACCACTCAAAAGCCTTAAGCTACCCTCTATGAATTTATTTCATACATATATTCAAACTTATTATCCTCCACAAGTCAAGCTTTTGTTTTTGAGATTCTAATATTTCTTACAAATTAAAATTATTACATATGACAAAAGATATAAATATGATAACTTAACATGTGAGTGTATAAATATGCATGTGTTGATTACAAGCAAAGGAAAAGATACCTTGGGCCGGCAAGAGAGACAGGGAGGAGAAGATAGACAACAGGCATGCTTGGGGTTGAGACTTGGGGTATTTTGACCTTCATCAAGCATGCCATAAGGTAGACTTGGCAAAATAAAATAAAATAAAATAAAATAATAATAATGTAATCAATAACTAAAATTCTAAATTATTGGATTGCACAGAATTTAAGCTGCATGCATATAAAAGAAAAATAAATAATTTTGCATCAAGTCTATATTTTAAGCATTGGTTGTCATCATCCCAACATTTTCAGTTATATTTAAAAGCCTTACTTTTTATAAATTTTAAGTTAGCAAATTTTAAAGATTAAATTTATTATCCTATTTTAAAAATTATACAGTTTGTAATCATTTTAATAATGAACTTTTAAACATTAAATAAATTTTTTTCACAAATTGTTATTAATTATTGTACCGAATAGTTATAAATTGTTAAAAGCTTTTAGTCAATATAATTTTCTAATCTAAAATCTTACATATTAGATAACTTTCGATCTAAATACATTATTTCTAATTTTTAGATAACTCCAAAATTTTAAATGTAGCATGTAAAATTTGCTTCTTCTTGTTTTTTGGCCATTTTAAAGGCAAGCACAATGCTTGAAAATTACAGAAAAGACCTACCAAAACATGAAAGTGGAAGTGGACAAATCTATGCTTGCTTTGTGAGCCTTCCTTGCAAGGTACTGAGCATACTTTAATGATTTTCTATGAGAATGCGTATATAATCTCAAGCTCCTCCAAATAAGAGAATATTAATATTTTTACCTCAATATTATCGTCCCATAAAGAATGTAATGATGAGTCACAGTCAAGTAATAGTAAGTGTGAGGCCTCTAAAACAATATACGAGTGGAGAATGTTAAAGAAGCTCATTTGTCTGGCGAATCATCTTCAGCCTTAACTCCTTTTTTCATTATCTCTCTTTGTTGGCAAAGTCTTACCATCATTATTGAAAATTTCCCTATTGTTAATCTTGTAATATTCAACGTACGGTCTTTAATATAAGATATATCACTCTGATCCTATTTATAAATTTATTTTGACCAAATCTCACATACCAAAGAAAGGTAATTAACTCAATGATTATAAAGGTAAATTTTCAACTTTGCCCTCATTTATGATTGGGTGTTTTTAAAGCTGTTTCTTCGTTTCTATCTTCATAGGTACAATTAATATAGGTAAAATTATCACAATTTCATTTATTACATGAAACTAGACTTATAAATAGGATCAAATTTTTTAGTCAAAATAAACTTATAAATAAGATCAAAGTGGTAGATAACTTTTCTTAGAGAGATTAAGAAAATAAATAAGTTAATTAAACATAACATATATTGTGTGTTTTTTGATTATATATTAGTTCATAAGTCAGAAAAATTAATTTAGTATAAAAAAGATAAATATCAATACTTTAAAGTAATTTATTTATCTTCCTTAATCTCTAAAAAAATCAACTATATCTTATATTAATGACTAAGAGAGAGTAGTAGTAATATTAAAGCTTCTACAAGCGTGAGATCACAAGTTTTATCCTACTTATTACCTCAAACTATTAGTAAAAGCAGTTTATTTTATTTTATTTTTTTTAATAAAACAATTGTCATATCCATACTAGCACTTACAATATAATGGACTAGCTAGTTCATGACCTTTTTATTTGATGTATAATCTACCAATGGGGTGGGGTCAGGTCTAGCGGAAAGAACTAGTCCCTCACAATGTGACGAATCAAAATTCAAATCCTTAATGGGAGATGTGTTCATATTTAGTTCCTAATAGTGCATCGAATATGATTAATTACCTTCAATAGGAAGATACTTATCTTAGAAAAGCTCATTCCCTATCATGCCTTTGGGCCTTCACGCAAGAGCCCAAATTAATGGGCTTGATATAATCTCTCCCTTGGTGGAAGCAGGTAATTTCTTACAACGTGGTAACAATGTTTGAATTTCCATTGAAAGAGAAATCCAAATTTAGTATCTATCTTAAACATAATTGTCTTTAATAAAAAGGATAATTGAACATATAAAAAAACAAAGAATCTTTCAATTTTGACTTTTGCAAAAAATCGTTTCTTTCTTTGTACCTTGCACTGCCACCATCGGCACACCTCTTCCTCTCATCCATCCTTCTTACCAACTGCCACCTATTCTTCCTTTGCTGATGTCATCTGTTTCCCCCTTCTTTTCAAAAGATCGTAGCTTGCTTGAGCACCACCAGCGTCGACCTCTTTGGACGGATCAGCACCATCAACATCGACTCGTAAGGACTTGAATGCCACTAGTATAGCATCCTTTTTCCTCTCCACTCTTACCGGTGACGACATTCTCTTCTCTTGTCGATGACCCATTTTTTAATTTAAACTTTAATTTATTACCTTTGCAAGTGCCGATATATAATTGAATTCCCACTCTTACCTTGTATTAATTTGTTGTATTTAAACTTAATTAACTGCCTTTACAAGGGCTAATATATAACTGAATTCCCAGCACGTATTTTTGCAACAAGGCTTCTATATATGTATACAAATACAGTACCGTCAAATTGCCTAAAAACTTATACTTCCGTCTTCCCCTTCCTTCACTCTCTACAAACCAGAACGAAGCATGGACCCAGTCAGTCAAATCTCCTCTGCCACTAGCTTCTTCTCCTTGCCCACAACCCGCTACTCATCATCTTTGATTTGATATTTTGATTTATGTTTCTTTTATCTGATGATTGCTTGGTGTTTCTTACCTTAATATATGGTTTTGTTAGTTTTTTATTTCAATGCATTGATGCATATGGTTTGGAAAGCAAGTAAGAAGCTCTAATAATGGTGGATGAGTGATGAACATGAGGGAGGGATGGAGTTTTTTCCTCAGAAACAATGGTGTTTTTTACAAGTCTCAAGAGAACGTTTTTAAACCTCAGCAATTTCTCACTTCTCCTGGTCATCACTCCTTCTCCACGTGTAATTCAACTTAATTAACACCCTATTGTGTTTTGGGAGAATCCCATTTAAATACCATATGAATTTGTAAAACCCCTAAATGTCTGTTGAATTTGTTAAAAGACTTAAAGATACCAAGGACTATATAGGGATTTACAAATTCGGGTAAATTTACATTTTTATCCTTAGTTTTAAATAAATTAAAAAAAATTAAAAATCACCCTCGCCGACCGTGCTTGATCCAAATCCAATCCAACTCCCATCTCCTCGCCCGTAATCTCTCCAATCGCCCCGGTCCCTCCGGCTCAAAACCAATGTTCTTCCGAGACAGTCCCTCCGTCGCTCGAGATCGCTTTCGCATTGGGAAAGAAGACCCGAGGGCAAAGCATCACAAGAAAGCCAATCCTCTCATAAAGAAAAGCAACATGATCGAAAATGTCTCTAAAGTCCGGGGGCGTCTTTGTTATTTCGATTCTTTCACAAGCCAAGTCTCCACATTTATATGTGTAGAAATCATCATTTATATGCTTGATGGTGTTATTCATCCAATGAGCTACACAACTAATATGATACTTAAAATTCATAATAATATAAACAAGGCGAAGATCTGGTTGGGGTTTTTTTTTTTTTTTTAAAAAAAGAGAGCAGATCCAGTTCGGATTGAGAGATCGAGTGAGAGAGAAGAAGGTCGCCGTTTTTATCCCATGGCGTTGCGTGATGCGGTTCTACCGTTTCCGTAGCCTTTGATTCCTCCTCTCTCGGTGCGTCTTCTCCTCACAAAGTAATCGATCGCCGTAGGGAGATTTCCTTTGGACAATCGTCGATTCTTTTTTTGGACAAAGACAATCGTCAATTCGAGAGTACGAGGTAGAGGAAGTTGAGCGCAAAGTCGAAATCAAACGAGGAATGAATTTCGTCCTCATAGCCTAATATTAAGGGCATTTTAGTCTTTTCACCCCAATTTGTAAATCCCTCATAGGTCCATGTCACTTCTCTGTCTTTTTACAAATTCAATGGGCTTTTAGGGGTTTTACAAATTTAAATGGTATTTAAATGTAATTTTCCCTTATTTTTTGGACGTTGTCAATTTAATAGTTAACGTTTTGTCTCCGTTAGTTGATGACAACATTACTATGTTTAAAAACTTCCGAGGTTGAGATTTAAAAAAAAAAAAAAAAAACTCTTAGGACAACATTAGTTCTTATGCCTATATTTCCAGAAAGCGAAATTGCTACTTAACCTTCTTATAAAAATGTCTTTTAAATGTATTTTTGGTCTTTTTTATAAAAAGACGTTTTGCTAGTTTCACCGCTTTAGATATTTTTCTCCATGTATACTTATATTCAATAAGAATATTAAAAGATAAAAAAAATTAAGACGAAAGTTAGAATTTAGTGGAATTAAAATTAATATAGAATAAATTGTGAAATGGACAAACTAGAGTAAGAAATATCATGAGCATCTTTCCTTCATTGGCAGACACGTTAGCCTCCTCGAATATGTTAAAAACCTGATCACCTACCTGCCACTTCATCTTCTCCGATGTCTCTGCAATGGCTGCAATTCTTGAGGAAAAGGTTTGTTGTCAACTTTCCCCCGACTTCGCAATAATCCCATTTCCATCAAACTTTTCTCTCCTCTCACCAGGTAAAAAAACAAAAAAATCCTTTGCTGTGGGATTTAACTTGGATTTGATGTTGGATTATTTATTTTAAATATAAGTATTATTTCTCATACTATTTTAATACTTATTATAAGTCTAGTTTATCAAAAAAATTTGGTCATGAATGTAAACCCACCTAATAGTTATCAATGACTGGTTTTGAATATTCGAATAAAAAATATAGGTGATAAAAAATGTATAACATCATTTTCAACCGTCATTAAATAAAGGGTTAAGGTGAAAATTTGTCTCGTAAGTTTTCCCGAAGAGCCATATTATCCCACAAGTTTTTTTTTTTTAAAAAAGTTTAATGATGCTCTAAAAGTGTTAAAATAGAGTAATGTTTCACTTTCTGTTAAAAATTTATTAGTTAATGTCAATTTTTAATGGATTATTAACAAAAGTATGCGGTGACATTACTACATTTTGAAACTTTAAAAGTAACATTAAACCATAAAAAACTTATAAGAGCAATAGTGAAAAATTTTGGAGCAAAATTTCACTTTAACCCTTAAATAATGATAAATTTGGAAAATTCAATTAATTTAAGACATTAAATGTCTTAGCTGTCATTCTTGATATGTGAGATTGGGTTAAAATGAACTTATAATAATAACCATAGTTATATCTATTTATTTTTCTTAAATGACTTTTATTAATTCTTCATTAACAATAATCAAGAAACAAAATATCGGACCATTAATGAACCGCCGATATAGTGGCTTAAAGGATAATGGGTTAGATTGGGATCCACCAGGTTGTAATTAAAATAATTTAATTTAATTGAAGTTAAAAATATTTATAATTGTATTAATTAAAAGGTTGGTGATACCTATCTTTACCCTATTTCTCTTTCTTAATTGCCCCTCATAAGTAAGGATATAATTAGAAAAATGTTTATTGGCTAGAGTATATGTTTAGTCTTTTATATCTTCACCAAATTTCATTTTAGTCATTTAAATTTAAAATGTACATTTTTAGTCTTTCAATCTTAACACCATTGGTATCATCTAACAGAAAATAATAACTTATCAAGTTATACTATTTTAGTTCTAGATAGCTGCTACATCAGCTCAACTTTTTTAACAAAATCATATATTTTTAATATAATAGTAGTAATATTAATAACTCACACAATTTTTTTATATATCAAAAAACACTAAAATCTATAAAACTGTTATGAACTTTCAGTTAGTTGCATATAAACCCCTTAATATTTCAAAGTTTAAATTTAAATTTTGAAATATTAAAGGAGTTACACACAACTAACTCAAAGTTTAGGAGACTTTTATAAATTTTAGCAAAAAAAAAAAAAAAAAACAATCAAACAATAATTTTGTAATTAATTTTTTCATCTGCTCTCTCTCTCTCTCTCTCTTCCCCATAATTTTATTCTCATTCTCAACCATAGTGATTGTAATCCCAATTCCCGATCTCATCCCATATTCATTTGACAACTAACTAATTTGTTAGATGCCACCGTTGAGCTCACCCACACAAAAGCAAATGTATAATTTGCTTCATTTGGGAACTAACCAATTTCATCTATGGAGGAGGTATGTTTTCTTCTTATTTCTTTTTATTCGTGGAGGAAGAAGGCATTGCGGCAACAGGAGTAGGGTTTCGATAAGGAAGGGAGAGCATTTGATCAAAAAAGCAGGAGTTTGTTATTATTATTAAAACTATTAATTTGTTAAAAAATTGAGTGTTATAGGGTTAAAATAATGTGACTCATTAGCATTTTCACTAATTTTAACTACTTTTTAAAGCCGTGCAATAGAGTTAGTAGGTTCTTATAAACAAGACTCGGAGGAAGTAATTTATTAATAAGTTAAATACCATTTTTATTATGAAAATTTAGCCTAAGGAGCACTGGTCACCCATAAATTTTTTTTGTCCTCATTTTTACCCCGGACATTAACAAAACGGAGTAAATTAAATATGGTTGGAAGTTTTTTTTCGAAGTAATTTTGCCCCTAGAAGTTTATAAAGAAGAGCAACAATTTAACAATCAAGATCTGAGATGGGCAAGATTGTTATATTTTTAAACTTTCGGGGCAAAAATGAAACCAAAAAACTTCCAGGTGACCAATGCTTCTTAAGTAAAACTTCCATAACGATAATGGTATTTAACCCAATGCACACTTATACTCTATAAAGTGAGGAATGAATGCTACTTGTTAATATCACACTCACATAAATTCTACTGATTTTTATTTTTTGAAGTCCAGTTTCGTGTTTTTTCCCCCCCAAATGCCGCCTTTTTTTAATTTTAAATAAAGGTTTTTTTAGAGCTTTTAAATTTCTTAAAGTCCGAACTTTTAAATGGATGAAGTTACAGTTGACCAATACTTGTCTCTTTCGCTTATCATACTTAAGACTGATGCTATATTTTGCCTCATTGTTGGATGGACCCTTGAACCCATAGGCGGATTGAGGTATATGAGTTGAGGTATATGAGTTGGGGGGCAGTGTCCCCTTTAAAATAACAAATGTTCAAGAAAAAAAAAAAATCTCAAAATCGGTTGAATGATTGTTTAGTGTCTTTTATTTCTTGCTGAATTTTCAGTTATGAAATACATCAATAATGCGCTTCGTAATCGGATGAGAAATGAATGGTTGAATGATTGTTTAGTGCCTTATATTGAAAAAGATGTATTTGATAGCATTGATAATAAGACAATTATGATATTCCAAAAAATAAAGCCTAGAAGGATGACATTGTAATTATTTTTATAGTAATATATAGAATTCCAAAAAATAAGGCTTAGAAGGATGATATTGTAATTATTTTTATAGTAATATACTTTTGTTATTAAAATATATGTACTTGAACTTATTGAGTGTCCAAACCTTGCTATTTTTAAATGAAAGGTTTGTAAAATAACCGTCTCTTTTATTACATCATTAGTATTAACTTGATTTCATGAATATTTTTTTGATATTTTTCTTTTTTTGTTTATATTCTTTTTTTTAAATGTATTTAAAACTTTTCTTTAAAAAAAAACAAATTTCGAGGGCGCGCCTCTAAACCCCGAATTCCCCCATATATTGTGTCCCATTCCATAAATTTTTGGATCCGCCCTTGCTTGAACCACATCTCCCTTATTCATTGAGCGGATCTTCTCAGTATGTTTTCTCTCCTATTCCCTCGTATCTCTTAATCATAACCATCCATTCAATCTAAAAGCGAAAAGTGCACCACGTAAGCGAGCAATTCTCTCCTTTTCCGACTTCTGGCTCATATCTCTCCTTTGGCTTCTCTTTTTCTTCTGTGTTTCAACTCCCAAGCGTCGAGTTAACAAACCATACGTCTTACCGCCTAACGTCCCGCTCCTCCTCTTTATAGAGCCAGCATAAGCGAAGCCTTATTCTGAATTCGGCTGTGGATTGTCGCTGACTCCAAAAACATAGCACTTTTCAATGGGTGTGGCCAAATTCATTCAAGTTAAAAAACTTACACTTGGGTGGACAAAAACTCCAAAAACAGAGCACACTACTATGGAATAAGGAACCAACAAAGTTTACAACTTTCTTGAAAGATTCCTTTAGGGGCATATAGGCAAATATTGAAGTGTTCGTGGAAAATGTACCCATGGTGCCCACAATATGTTGTAAACAATATCTAAATAATACCTTGCATGGTGAAAACTCAGTAACCCATTCTTCTTTTTTTTTTTTTTTTTTATATGCTATTGATCATAATATGTACTAACTAGCATTGATTTAGATGTAACTCGTAAGAAAATAGAGATCGGAGCATACACTTCACTTAAGCAACTGAAAAACAACCCCGCCAAAAGCATATTTGCCTCTCCCAAAGGAGGCATATCCTCTTATTTTTATATATTTAACAAGGTCATAACCTCTTCCATTTACTTTATGCTCATTTAAGGTTTGACGGTTCTATTTGGCTACACATGGCACGCTCGTTTCTTAGATTCAAGGCATGCGTCGAATATTCTGGTAAGATGACTTGCAACCTTCCAAATGATAATAGTTGAAGACTAATCAGGAGGTAAAGAAGAACATTGCTGCAACGGTTGTTAATGGTCCAAATGCAAGAAAAAAAATATTGCTCATACATCAAAGGATTCTTTCAAGAGAGAATCTGAGGGAGAGATATGAGTCAGAAGTCTGAAGAGGAGAGAGGCGAAGGAGAGAATTGTTGATTACATGGTGCATTTTATACTTTCAAATTGAATGGATGGTTATGATTAGGAGATACTGAGGAAATAGGAGAGAAAATATACTGAGAAGATCCGCCTTGGCTATTACATATAAGAAGGATTTGTTTAGTAGTCACTTGGTTCATTCTAATTTTTGAGGTATATTGGGGAATGATACAAAAGAGTCTCTTCAATCATTTTCTAGTTACTTTTTCTATAAAATTAATGAATTGTTTACTTCCCCTTTCCTTGACCCTAATCTATCAACTTTAGTTGTGGTGAGTATTCCCGCCTGTCACGTGGGTGACCCGAGTTCGATCCCCAGTAATGGCGCTAAAAATTTGATAGGATAAAATTTTATAGCCTAAAAACTTTTCAAGTGCACAGGCCGTATCAAGTAATAAAAAATAAGTAAGATATCGTTCCCACGAGGACTTAGTACCCACAACTTCAGTTAAGCATTAATTTTACACTTTTGTTTAAGTTGAGCAAATCAAATCAAATTTAATTAAGAGAAAACTAAATTCAAAATAAACTAACTACAAAAAATAATCAAACAAGCAACCTAGAGCCACTAATCCCTTATTTGATTCTTAGATTTTATCCCCACTAAATTAACTTTGACTTAACTTAATCAGCTAATCTAGAGTATTAATATCTATAAATGCCTTCCGGTCCACTTATATACCTACCTTAATTAATTATGCAATGCCTCACACAATAAATAAGATGCGTTTTAAATCGGACTCACTCTAATTTGATTATGCGAGCTTCTAGGTATATTCCTATCCTAGACGCAAATTAGATTAAAACATAATTCTCCATTAAATTTAAACCTAATTCCACATTATTTAATCCCAATGTCAATTTAGGATTTCCTCTTCCAAGTTCAACCCTAAATCCTTAAAACATGCTCAATGGTGACCGCTCAATAAGCAATAGTAATAAAAACAAGATTAAATAAACTGAAATAAAATTAATCAAAACTAACCAGTGGGAATAATCTCTAAAACCCAAACAAGTTCATATGTTCTCTAGGTTAAAAAGAAAAGTTAGTCACACATGACTATAATAAAATCCATAACAAAAGAATAAGAATTCAAATTTAAAGAATACAAAAGAGAGGAAAGAAAGCAAGCTCTTCCGTCGCCTCTTTGATCCTTCCGTGGAGATGATGAAGAGAACCAAAACGCTCAAGCTGCTACTCCTCTCGCTTCTTTATTCCTTCTCGTTACGTCTCTCAATCTGCTCCTTCGTGATCTTCTTTTTTTTTTCATATATATAACCTAAATATAACTTATTTGTGGGTCACCGATTCTCCTTTTCTTATTAATTTTTTTTTAATCTTGTAATATACTTCATCGATCACGCAATTAATTTTGTTTCTATTTTTCTCACGTGGTACCACCGAGTTTGACTTATTGCATATCCTCTTAATTGTTTTTTCTACTTCTTTCCAAATCAGCTAATATTTCCGCAAAATATAATAGGAAATAAGTAGATTTTATATCAAAATATCTTTTTATCCTATAGTGATAGTAAAGTACATAAAAGATAACTAAATAGGTATATAATATCAATAAATTCAACTAATTCTTATAAAATATACACCTATTTAATCATAAAATATATACTTATCAATTTTGTTAATATATTTAATCATTATATATATAAAAAAATAAGGACTCTTTAGAAAGAAACAGATACCAATATATATTATAATAAACTTTTTATAAATTAGAACAAACATACCTCACAAAAGTTCCTAATATTCAATTGTGGTGGCGTATTATATCTTTCATGATTTATAAAAATTAAAAAAAAAAAAAAAAAAAAAACTCCTACCATCCTTGTTTAAGTATCCATAAGGGTCCATTTGGTACATGGAACATTTAAGGAGAGAAAAGAACTTAAGTTGGGGGAAAGGAATAGAAGGGAAGATTGAGAGGAAACTTAAAAAGTTGAAGCTGTTTGGTAGATATGGGAATGAAACTTAAGTTGAGGGAAAATAAAATGTTTGGTAAGAAGAATTGGATGTTGATTAAGTGGGAATGAGAGGTAAAATACCTATAATACCCCTAACATAAAAAAAAGAGAGAAAAAGACTTGACTGATATATATATATATATATATATATATATATATCGAGGTGCGAAACAGACTACCAGCCGTGATTTGTAATGGTTGAGAAGGAAAATCAAAAGAGTTGCCGATGGGATCTGTGAGGGCGACGATTAGAACGACGGTCGGAGGTGAGAAGGATTTCCAGGAGAAGGATAGAAAGGGAAAGGAACCCAGTTGCATCGGAAAACATATATGAATGTTTATAATCAAGTGCAAGAATCCGACAATACCAATTGAAAACATTACTGTGTTTCATAAAATGAAATTTTTAAAACACACATATGCTAAACAACTGCACAGCTGACTGATACATGAACAATAACTTCATTCTCGAATTCACTATTCACACTACTCTGTTTGGCTATGTTTTACATTTTACATGGACAAGGTTCAATAATTTGATCATATCTCTCAAACCACAGATCTGATTGTGGTGAAACTTTTTTCATATGAAACTAGACTCCCAATGCGTCACATAGACACCAAAAGCAAGCTCAAAGGAGTTTAGACGAAAGAGATATGGATTTTAGAAGTTGACCCTAAAATTCTCGCGTCATATCAGACATAAGTTCAGTAACTTGGATGACTTGTTTCGAACAAAGTTGACAAGTTCAAATAAAGTTGACAAGTTCAAACGTAACACTCACCTAAAAGAGTCGAGTTCAAACGAGATAAAGCGACGGTAGCTAAAACTATGTTGCAATTAATTTCAACATATTGGAGAAGAAGGTGGTTATGAGGGAAAAAAAATAAGTAGCGAGAAATTGAAAGTGGTCAAACCAAAAAAGATGGATGACTGTTTTTGCAACTTTTGTCGACACTTTAAATCTTCTTTCATAGTTTCACTATTCATTTCGATCACTCTCTGGTAGCTTTTTCTTTGTGATTTCTTTATTCCTCGACCACCATGAGAGAGTTTGAATCGGACCACGACAACCTTCTTGCATCTCCAACGATCCACCACCGCTTTGTCCTCCTCACCGTCATCGTTGGGAATGAGAAGGCCAGAGAATCTTCTTTCATAGTTTCTTGTTCATATCGATCACTCTCTGCTAGAGCCGGGAAATCGGGCCGGCCCATTTAAGCCCAGCCTGGGGTTCGAGCTTGAAAAATAGGCCGAGAAATTTGAAATTGGCCCTGCGGGGGCCGAGGCCTGTAGGGCCTCGGGCTTAATCGACCGGCCAATTATGCCCGTTTAATTGTAGCTTTTTTAAAAAAATAAAATAATTAATTACGTAGACTTCCACTTAATGAATGTTTTTATTTGTAATTACTTAGTTTTTTTTTAGTTTAAACTATAACCCTTTTTTATGTTTATTTATTTTGTATTAAAGCACATAATTAGTTATTATAAATTTGAAAGAATGGATGTTTTCATATTAAATAAACACATACTTTGATATTACAATATTATATAAGTAATAAATTATAAATATATTTTGTGTAAAATAAGTATAATTATTTTTACTTGTCAAGTAAAATCATGCATGAACCGAAGGAATCTACGAGACACATACAAAATTATGAGAGGGAAAGGCATTTTGTCGTGAGCATACATAAAGCAATTCCTTTATTTAATATTTTTTTGAAAAAAAGGAAAAAAACATATTCTTTGTGTTTATTTGTTTTTTTATTACGAATTAATGAATGTGTTTATTTGTTGAATGATTTATATTATTTAGATATTAATGTTGATAACTTTTATTTGATAGATTAGAACTTTAATGGCTATAATTTACTAATTATATTTCTTTGAAAAAAATTGGAGGAAAAATATTAAAATTTGGAATAGTAATTTTCAGGCCTTGTAGGGCCGACCCTGGCCCTGGTACTATCGAGCCGGGCTTTAAAAAACAGATGTTTTCCTCACCTCAAGCCCTGTAGGGCTGGCCCTATATTCCCAGCTCTACTTTCTGCTAGCTCTTTCTTTGTGATTTCTTTATTCCTAAGACCACCATGAGAGAGTCGAACCGGACCACTAAGCAACCTTCTTGCATCTCCGACGATCCACCACTGCTGTCCTCCTCGCTGTCATCGTTGGGAACGAGAAGGCTAGAGAGCTCGGATCGTGACTGCGTCTTTGGAAGGAGAGCGATTTGGGGACGAAGAACCGAGCTTGAAGAAGCTACAAGAGACCACCTTCAGAGGGGCTTTTTTGTCCCATTAATTCACTTTCCCAGGAAGATTTTGAAATCCCACCAGTTTTGGAGGGATTTTAATTTTCCTCGTTTGTGGGAAGATGGAGCAAGGTGGGATCTTGGTTTGACGGGAAGTTGGGCAACCAAACGTGTATTGCTAGTGGGAACTATGTTATGTTCCTTATACCAAACGGGTCCTAAGTTTCTTGAATGGGCTTATCCTTTTTATATCCTCTTTAAATTTATTTAACTAATAAATGTATTTTTAGCCATTTTACACTAAACTAACTTCACACATTGTATTAATTAAAAGGGTTAAGGTGTGCCAAACAATTTGAAGTATTTTTTTGAGATGTGTCCAGTATCTTAAAGTAATTTGGAGTGCATATAGCACCTTGAAGTATATTTCTAATCATGTCCAACACCCTAAATAATATTGTAGCATACTTTTATGCTCAAAACATTAATTTTTAGGAAAAATTTTGCCCACAATTTTTTTTAAAGAGTAATTTAAACCTCGCCATGAACTTATATAAAGTCCTATTAATAAAGCTTGCATCAAACACCCTAAAGTATTTTTCCCAACAATAACTTTAGTGTACTAGACACCCGTGAAAGAGTACTATAGGTTACTAGATAAATCATAAAATATTTTAGGGTGATTAGCGCATCTTAAAAAATATTTTAGGGTGTAAGGTACACCACAAATTACTTTAGGATATTGGGTACACTTAAAAGATATTTCATAGCGCTCGTTGAACATTGAGATTTAATTAAAATGTTGACTTATTTCCTCTATTCCTTTACATTTCTTTTATAGATATCAGTTAGCTCTGATGTGAAATAATTTCAATTAACTTCCAAAAATTTCTTAAATTTCACTACACTCATTGAATCAAAATGAAATTAAGTTTTGACGTGAAAAGATAATGATGTCCTTACTTTATTTATCTTGTAAATTGTCTTTTTTGTCTTGCAAATACTTATATTTGTCTTGTGGATTTTCATATTTGTCTTGTAAATGATAAAAATATTTTCAATTCTTTAGGTTCTTTTGAATCATTTTATTTGCTTTGTGAATACCCATATTTGTCATGTGAATTTTTATATTTGTTTTGTAAATGACCAAAATGCTTTTAATTCTCTAAGTTCTTTTGAATCCTTTTATTTTTCTTGAAAATATCGTTATTTGTCTTGTAATTACCTATATTTGTCTTGTAAATGACACAAATATTTTTAATTCTCTAGACTCTTTTAAATCATTTTATTTGTCTTGTAAATACTCATATTTGTCATGTGAATTTTTATATTTGTCTTGTAAATGACCAAAATGCTTTTAATTTTCTAGGTTCTTTCGAATCATTTTATTTTTCTTGAAAATGTTTTTATTTGTCTTGTAATTACCAATATTTTTCTTGTGAATTTTTATATTTATCTTGTAAATGACCAAAATGTTTTTAATTCCCTACGTTCTTTTGAATCCCTCTATTTATCTTGTAAATGTTTTTATTTGTATTGTAAATGCTCTTCTGAAAAAAAAAGAAAAAAAAAAAATAAGGGCACCATTCTCTTTTCACTCACAAAATTTAATTTAATTTTAACTTGTGGTTGCAATGAAGTTTCGAGAAAGTCTTGGAGGTTAACTGAAATTATGTGACATTCTTGAGGTTCAATAAAATTTTCCCTTTCTTTTATTTTTCACACAATCTTTTCTCCATATATTCTCTTTTATCGTTTTTCTCATTATTATGCACTCTCTCCTACTAATTTATAAATAAGAGCGTAGTTTAAAAAAATATTTATTATTTTTAATCAATTTCTTGAATATCGCAGTTCAATTCCAAAGACCTTATAATAAAGGGAAGGCTTATTACAATGTTTGACTTTTTCTCATTTTTGTTTTCGTCCTTCAATTTTTTTTCTATATAAAATATTAATCCCTATATTTTGTTTGAAAAATTAAAATTTTTTGCTTGTTAAGGGATCAAAATATATAATTTAAAATTATACGTAGCAAAACAAAAATGAAGATAAAATACAAAGGTCAAACATTTTATATAATCCGAGCCTCCGAATTACAGTACTATTTTTTTTTTTTGTCAGTGCAGTTCGTACTAAACATTTGAGAAAGAAAAAAAAAAATTGAAGTCTTTCGCTCCTTTAATTTCTTTTTACCCATTGGGTATTTTGCTTTTGCTTTTTGAGAAAAAAAAAAAAAAAAAAAAAAAAAAAAAAGAAGCAAAACGTCTATATTCTATTTGACGACTCTCGTCCTTGAGACTACCCCATATAGCTTTTCCAACAACAGTGGACATTTTACTTAGCCTTGAAGTTTGCTGACTTGGTTCCTTTCCTCGTCAACCGAAACCTTGGAGAGAAGCCACTTAAAGCAGGGATTGGATCGCAGTATCGCACCAATACCAATTTCCATCTTTTTACCACCCATTTTTCCTAGGGTAAAGAAAGGAGTAAAAATACACATGTACTTTTCTCCCGGGAGCGTCCAGCACCATGTGCTTTTTTTGGGAGCAAAAATACACATGTGGTTATCAAACAGGTGCAAAAGTCACACTGGGTGTTAGTTGACTAACGGTCAACTCAACTTCTGATTAACCCCGTCAGTCTCGCGTCCCAGTTCTTCTTCTCAACGTCTTCCCAACAATGGCTGCCACTCGAGATCTCCTTCTCTTCTTCACTCTCTCCTCACGCCGCCATTATCTCCTCCCACAATATCACTAACATTCTCTCCGGCTTCACAGAATATAGCCAGTTCAACTCCTTCCTCTCCCAAACTAAGCTCGCCGACAATGGCGCTTTATCTTCCCTCACAACCAAACACCCCCTCTCCGTCATCAAGAACGCCCTCAGCCTCCTCGTCCTCCTCGATTACTATGATCCTCCCAAGCTTCACCAAATCTCTAAAGGCACCACGCTCACCACCACACTGTATCAGGCCATGGAGTTCCCGATCTGAATAAGTTTACTAGTGCTGAGGTGGTTTCATCGTTGCAGTATCACGCCGCCGCTAGGTATATTCCGGTTGGGACGTTGAAGACTACCAAGGATCCGATTAGCACATTGGGCCCGGTGGTGCGGAAAGTACGATTTGTGCATTACGACCACCGGTGATTACGTTACTCTACACTGGAGTCGATTCGTCGAGAATCTCTGATACGGTTTTGGACTCTACTCCGCTTGCAATATTCATCGTGGACAATGTGTTTCTTCCAACAGAATTCTCCATCTACGTCACCGGCTCCGGAGCCAGTTAGCGCTCCTTCTCCTACACCGGTTTCTCTGGCTCCAGCTCCGGCAGTCTAGGCGCCTTCTCCGTTCTTGCTCCGGCTACGCACCGCTATGGAGACTCCAGGGGTGCTTCGGTTGATGCGCCGACGGTGGAGGCTGCGCACAGTGCTTCAGACAAAGGAGCAGGTAGTCATGTGAAGGCCTCTCACTCCACCTCAGCGTTTACTGTTCATCCATCCACACCTTGACGTTGACTGTCTGGTCAACTAACCCTAGTGTGACTTTTGCACCTATTTGGTAACCATATGTGTATTTTTGCTCCTAAAAAAAGCACATGGTGCTGGGCGCTCCCGGGGGAAAAGTACATGTGTATTTTTGCTCCTTTACCCTTTTTCCTATTTTTTTTTTTATAATTACAGTTTAGATTTAAAATTGTATAAAAATATTATTATAATCTTACTTAAAATATATAAAACTAAATTTAATATTTTAAATTTATTTTGCTTCTCTAAAAAATTTATTTTTGTATTTTCAAATATAATAATATTATTATTATTATAAAATATTAAATTTAGATTGTTGATATCTTAATTTAGAAGTGAGAAAAAAGAGGGCAAAGATGGGAAGCGGCATTTGCATCACTTGATATTTTAAACATAGACTTTCAGTTATCAATATAGAACATAGTTTGTAGCATAAATTATGTACTATAATTTGGATATAAATCAAGACTTGGCTTCTCTGTCATTCGGGACTCCCTTCCTTTTCTCAAAATGACGCCATTTTAGCACAAATTTTGTGCTCTTTCTTTTTGAAAAAAAATTTAGGATATTGATTGGTCTTTGAAAAAACACTTCATGATCTTAAAAATTACTTTAGCATCTTGAAAAAATGTTTTAGGGTCGTGATGCTAAAAAAGATACTTTAAAATATCTTGGTGATTGAAAAATACACGATGATCTTAAAAAATTATTTTAAGATATTGAAAAAATATTTCAGCTATTGATTGTTCCTAAAAATATACTTACGATATTTTTTTCAAGATCCTAAAATAAATTTTTAAGATCATAAGGTATTTTTTTTAGTATTATTCAATATCTCATAATATTCTTTTAGTACCCATCAGTATTTAAAATATTTTTTTAAGATATTAAAATAATTTTTCAAGATCATATAATATTTTTTTTAAGCATCAATCAGCATGCTGGAAATTTTTTTTTAGTATTAATTAATGTATGAAATATATATATATATATATATATATATATATATGTACTTTTTTAGAAAGGCGCCAGTTATGCGCCAAAACGGCGCTGCTGTCTTGAGAGAAGGAGGGGAGCAGACCGGAATGGCAGAGGAGAGAAGCCAGGTTCATTGTTCCGATATTGTTCCCTGGTTCCTATTCTGTGCGATTCATTGACTTGCCGTCAACTTCTTCGAATCTTTCATCTTTGTCTTCTCAAAGACTCTTCATATACCAAACGAGTATAACCCTTTCTTTTGTGCTGGATTTTATATTCACGAGACCAACACCAAACCCATTCAGTGGGTTCTTGAGCTTTAGAATCAACCAACAAGTGATCAAATGATGGAGAGGACTTGCAATGGAAATGGAAAGGGAAAGGGAAAGGGAAAGGAAAAGACCGACTTGGTGGATATTGTGTTCTCTTGGACTTTTAGCGATGCTCTCAACGAAAATCTTTACAAACACAAGGTATTATTATTTCACTAATCTGTATTCTTTAATGTTGATATTAGTTTCTGCATTTTATTTCCTGTTCTTTCTTTTTCTTTTTTCATTAACTGTGGAAAGTGAAATGTTGCCCTTTTGAGAGCCTATGCAGATCCATTTTTTTTTTTTTTTTTTTTTTTTTTTTTTTGAATTTCCTTATGTTCATTTTTGAATCCTGGCATTTTGCTACATCATACTTATAAGTACAAGAAACACATAAAACAGAGGAAAACAAACAATGAAACGCCTCGTGATCAAAACACAAACCAAGAAGGCAAGAACAATTACAGGAATGCAACAACTTGTCGCTAATGATCTATAGAACTGCTGGTACTCTGTTTTTACTTTGTTCAAAGGAATTTTTGTGACATTTGAAGTACACTTAATATGATGATTTTCTCTCAGGTGCCAAAGATTCCTATAACATTTGTATCAGCAACAGAATACATGAAATCTTTTATTCCCTCACTGATTGAGGAAACACACAGTGATCTGTGTTCAAGTTTGAAAGGCATCTCCCAAGCCCCTACTTGTGAAATACTCACATATAAGAGGATGATTAAGGGCTTGATCTATCAATTGACATTTGATGAGAGTCATGGTGGAGGGTATGAGCCTGCACCTGGAGATCTCATATCCCTCACTGATGGTAGGCCAAAAGGCGTTCAAGACTTAAACAAACCAGGAGGATTTTATCATGTCGCTTATGTTCAAATGTCAAAAGGGGTCAGATCAGAATACTCTCATCAAAGAGCATAGAGATTGAACCAGATATGAGGGGCAACAATGTAAAAATGCTTTATGTGACGTATCTTATCAACTTGATGACCAATATTCGTATTTGGAAGGCTTTGAGCTTACAGTTGGAGGGTGCAAACTTCAATATTATTGGAGAAGTTCTGCAATCTGATAAATTGGTAAGAAGCAAGTGGTATTTAACGAGTGAGAACCCTTATTTTGCAAGTATTTATGAATTTTTCATATGTCCTATACTCAAGTAAGTTGTAAAACTCCTTGTCTATCAAATATCACCTGGACCATATGTTGTTATTTAATTAATATGCATTCTATGCTACTGGAAGTTCTAATAAGAATGAGGTTATTTTTGTTATTATATCTCATTCAAATAATGCACAAAAACAGTAACTTGTTCTCCAGATGGTAATAAAGCAGCCATTTTGAAGCTTTTGTCATGCCTTGTTTTACAGGTTGGAAAGAGCAGTCACATTTGCCATCCATTAGAGCACAGTTATACCGACATTTCTAGTACAACAAACATGATCAAATCCCATAATCTGAATGAAAGCCAGAAAGAAGCTGTAATAAGTAGTGTTGCAATGAGGAAATATCATCACAACCACACTGTGAAACTTATATGGGGCCCTCACGGGGACTGGCAAAACAAAGACAGTTGCATCCATGCTATTTGTGCTGCTCAAACTAAAAACAAGAGCATTAACATGTGCTCCAACCAATACTGCTGTGTTGGAAGTGGCAGCCCGCCTGCGCGGTTTAGTTCAAGATCAACTTCAGTTTGATACCTATGGGCTGGGTGACATAGTGCTTTTCGGGAATAATTCTCGAATGAAAGTTGATGATTACTGGGGTCTCCCTGATATCTTTCTTGATTATCGTGTTGATATGCTTGAGAAGTGTCTCTCTCCACTGACTGGATGGAAACATGACTTGGAATCAATGATCAGTTTGCTTGAGAACCCTCATCAGCAGTATCTTTTATCCAATATCAATGTGAAACATGAGGAGGATAATTATGATGTTATGTCATTGGAACAATTTACTAAGCTTAATTACAGCAATGTAGAGCAAGCATATCTTTCATCCAAGCAACTTGAAGATGACAAAGATGATCCTATGACATTGGAGCAATATGTGAAGAAGAGATACAGTTTCATTAATGATCAATACCTTTCTTATAAAGCTGAAGTTCAGTTTGTAAAGAGGAGGTTCAGCTTCATTTTTGTGAATCTCAAGTCTAGCTTGCAAACATTATACTCACAATTACCAACTTCCCTTGTTCCATTTGAGGCGGCGAAGAACATATGTTCAACTCTTGATTTGCTTGAAGCCCTTGGAAGTTCTTTGCATCAAAACGAGTTCATAGAAATTCCCACAAAAAATGTAGAGGGAAAAAGTAATGTCATTCAACCAGAACATCCAAATGTGAAAGAGAAGAAATGGGATTTATTTTCCATGTGCTGTGGGATGATTGAAATATTTCTTAATTCCATGCATTTGGAAACACACATTCCAATAAAAGATGTTGCAGTTCAAGATGTTACAGTTGAAGATGCTATAGTTGAAGATGTTACATTTAACTTTGGAAGGTTAAGCATGGAAAGAGATGAGTGCCTTAGAATACTTAGATCACTTTCTCAGTCAATTTCACTTCCTCAACTTGAAAGTCGCTTTGAAATAACAGAAATTTGCTTGAAGAAGGCATGCCTAATTTTTTGTACGGCATCAGGTTCTACCAAATTGTTCACTAAAGGAATGACACCCTTACCCTTTATAGTTATAGATGAGGCAGCTCAACTCAAAGAATGTGAATCAACCATACCTCTGCAACTTCCAGGTGCGAGACAAGTTATTCTCATAGGTGATGAGAGGCAACTTCCTGCAATGGTTAAGAGCAAGGTAATAGAGTTTTCACTATGTGTTGTTAGGACTTATGATGAAATTTTCTTCATTATTCACCTGAAAACTTATAATTCTAAATTCAAGTTGTTATTGATGAGGTACGAGTGCTTATATGAAAAAGTGGTTTGAATTTTGATCTTGGCTATCATTTTCAGTTAAAATCATGTTTTGGAATTGTTTTTAAGTGTGAGGAAGGGTTATAATAAAACTTTTGTTAGAGGTTATGATGAAATTTTCATGATCATTTATCTGGAAAATTATAATTTTACTTTCAAGTTTTTATGAATGAGGTATCCAATGCTTTTATGAAAAAGTGGTTTGAATTTAGGAAAATCACTATGAGACCCTAATACAGAAAATGAAAACAAGTCCATGTTGCTCACTTGTTGTTAGGACTTTTTGGTAATTACATTCCTTCATTTAGACCTAACAATGATTTTACATTTGAATTTTGATCTTTTTTATCTGTTTTTCTTAATTAAAATTAAGTTTTAGTACAAGCTGAGATGGGTTTTGTTTTCTCTATTTTACAAATACAATATGTTTTTTGAAGTGAGGTGGGATTTTGATAAAACCATTCATGAATCTTCATCAAATAGCTTAGAATTTTGATTTTATTCGTTTTTTTTTTTACATTAAGTTGTGTTTTGTGTTGGTTGAGATTACCAAAGATCACTACTGTCTTGTATGTTTATGAAAATCAAATTTCAGATTTCTGATGATGCTGGATTTGGAAGAAGCATGTTTGAGAGGCTGGTGTTGCTGGGATTCATGAAACATTTGCTTAAAGTCCAATTTAGAATGCATCCATCCATTAGTTTATTCCCCAATAGGGAATTCTACCAAGGCCAACTTCTGGATGCCTTGAATGTTAGAGATTCAAACCATAGTAAACGTTTTCTTGAAGGAAAAATGTACAGCTCTTATTCTTTTATAAACATAGCTCAGGGAAAAGAGCAATTTGGTTATGGACACAGCTTGAAGAACATGGTGGAAGTTGCTGCTATCTCTGAAATTATAAAGAGCCTACACAAAGGTGTGTGTTTCTTGCTAACTCTTAGTTGATGCTTATTACTCCCTCCGGTCCTTTTTATAGGACATAATTTTTGGGTATGACTTGTTCCTATTTATAAGAGACACTTAGAGGTTGTCTCCAATTTTTTTGTTAATATTTCATTTTCCCCTATTTAATTACTTATATTAATATCATTGCATTTAATCCACCACATATTCTCTCCCTCTTCCACGTGCCTCTTTTTTCCGGTAATTTGCTTACTCTCTCCCCCCAAAAATAAATAAGGGTAGTTTTGGGAAAAAGTTACATTTTAAGCAGGTCTATTGTTTCTATTGTCACTTTTCTTTTATAAAAAGAAACAAAGGGGGTAATTGATTAAGTACAATCTTCTTGAGAAGAATACTTGTAATATATGAATGGCCCTTTGTTTTTTTCTGCTAGAGTTCTTGAGCAAGAGAAGGAAACTCAGCATAGGAGTGATATCTGCATATAAGGCTCAAGTCCATGAAATTGAAGAGAAAGTTAAGAAGTACAACTTGGTTTCTGATCCTGACTTCTCTGTGAACATTCGCTCTGTTGATGGCTTTCAAGGTGGTGAAGAAGATATAATAATGATCTCCACTGTCAGATCTAATAAGAAGGGAAATGTGGGGTTTCTTTCTAATAGACAAAGATCAAATGTGGCTCTAACCCGTGCTAGGTATGTTACTTGTTAATGCTTGAGAAATTCCTAGATAAACTTAGATTTATAAATATGATAGGCCAAGTCATAGCCACAAGGTTGTTTATTTTTCTCTCTAGTCCTTTCTATAAAAGCCTCCTAATTACTACTCCCTCCAATCCTATTTATAAGCAACTTTCTCTTGGGGTTGGTCCTTAATATGAAGAACTTTTTTTCTCAAAATTTAAACTACTTTTTCCTTTTCTACCCCTATTAAATACATATCTTTATATTAATTAACAACTAATTCTCTTTTCATTCAATTTTTTATTACCCATTCTCTCATATATTTTATACTCATTCTTTCATGTTTTGTACTCATTCTCTCTCCTATACTCTTTTCATAAATGATGGCATATTTGGAAAATACATGTTATTTTTGACACATTTATTGTTTTAAACTAATCTTAACCGCCAGTTTGTTTTGTGCAATCATGAAAAAAGTTGCTTATAAAAAGGATTGGATGAAGTACTTCACATGGATTAAGAAAAGTGGTTAAAATAGTTTGTTATTGAAATGACAAAAAACCATAACTACATTCCAATATCATCCTCCAATTAAAACTAACCTATCTTAATCACTCTTTAATTTATTTCTTGTACAATTTCTCTCAATATTACACTTAATCCTATTGACTTTTTGCATATGATATTATATTTAGGACCATAAAAACCTTTCAGAAGGGCCCTTATAAAATGTACTGAAAGAAGTATATGCACACTCGTTTATCTAACAATGAAAATCTCTCAATTGAAATAGAAAATCAAGGCTTGAGAAGTTTCACTAATCTTGAATTGATGATTAGATTATTTTTTGTTTTGCTTTTGTGTAGACATTGTCTTTGGATATTGGGGAATGCAGAAACTTTAGACCATAGTGGCTCAGTATGGAGAAAGCTGGTGAATGATGCTAAACAAAGAGGTTGCTTCCATAATGGTGATGATGACCAGAATTTGGCTCAAGCGATTAACAATGCCTTCCCTAAACTTGAGCTAGTTGGCAAATCAAACCATTTAAATCGCTCAGTATATGTGATATAAGTTGCAGGTGATTCACAAAAGATGGATATATGTTGGAAGAGCTTAATCAGTGTTTCTATAATTGAATACTAGAGGTTTCATCGAGTGGGAGTTTGAAGAAAGGAATTAATGATGATAAAGTACTTTATTTGTTGTGTTGTACTAAAGGGTGATATGTTATGAAGCAAAGCAGTATAGTGTAATTCTTGGTAATAATGAGTGTGGTAAAGATTAATTACCTTTGCATATGAAATAACCTCATTATTTGACACAAATTAATAAACAATTTCATATAAAATTAATCATCAAAATATTATTTTTTTAAAAATGATTTTCCTGGGTGAAAATGTTAAATGAAATTAAAATTCATTTAAAAGAACTCATTGTCATTTGAAAGTTCATTTGGGGTCAAAGTGGGTTAAACAAGACATAATCCCAAATAAAATACTTGGGCTTGAACTAGCACCAGGGACAAGCTCCGAACTATATACTTGGGCTTGAACTAGCACCACAATTAAGGGACAAGCTCCGAACTATATACGTATGTATGGGAAGAGATTGTTGAAATTACAGTTTATATTTTCATGTTGTAATATGCAGGGGCATGACCAGTTCATGACTCAACAAGCGGATATGGTTGCAAGCAATATTTGTGTGAAATATGAAATTAGAGGCATCATCCATATAGCGTCTAGTTAAGAATTTTGTTTTTAATTTGAATATGGTGTCCTCTCTTTATATTATATGCGGTCTTTTCTCGATGAAAGTCTTTTTGATGATTGCTGTCTTTCTTTCTAGTAATTTTCATCAATGTACATTATATGCTTTTGGATTTAAAAAGGTTTTGTCATTCCGTTTCCTCCGCTAAATTTTACTTAAAATTCTTGTTTTTCTCGGTGGTCATTAGATGGGAAAAAATTATTTATTTATTTAAATTGTTTAAAATTATAGTCATGTTTGATATTTTCTAAAGGTTGGTCTTCCTGGATGTTTGTCTGCTTAAAGCAAAGCTTACAATAGTACATTAGTTGCAGCCTTGGTGGAATTGTCATGTACAAACAATATTTCGAAGGTGTAAACTCAGATTTGAAAGACAATGAAACAGATCGGATTTAAAGGTTTTTTAAACAGAAAGATCAAAAGTCAATTCAAAGCGTCTCAATTCGGCTTAACTCATATAATGGTTTAAAGTATTTCAACAGACCGCTTAAATCATAGGGTGGCATCTGGGTTCGATAACATTTCTAAAAACTCAATTATTATCAAGCAGAAGAAAGTATTTAAAAATTTAAATCTTATAAACTAATTGATAAATCAGTAATCTTAGAGAAGATTGAGAGCAATGAGATAGAACCCAGGAAGGTAAGTTAAAGTCATCATATATATATTGCCAACAAAAAGAAACAATACAGTTACATGAATTTTACTTCCACAGCACAAGACATTTGCAAACCAGAGTTCTTTTTCTCCATTATCATCTCCACGTTTTAATTTATGCCTGCTTCCTTAACATGTGATGTGACAGGTTTTACACATCAGTACAAGATAAAGGAGTTAAATAAGATTTTGAGCCCTGCCCTATTGAAATCTAAGAGAGCTTTACAAGTTACAGCGGTTATAATGCCGAGATGAAATTCTGAATTTTTGCCTGAGCTCGTTCCTTCTCTTCTGGTCCATCAAGATCGCCAATATTGTCGTGATATTCCTGAAAATGAGAAAGATGACATTTTAATGAGCTGGGATATTTTATCACATCTTCTTTAGCAATAATCAACTATGGGCCTGTGTTAAAGTTATGCACGTCATTTATATAGATCTAGATTATTTTATGGAGATATTTCTTATATATATATATATATATATATATATTCTTTTTTTCCTTGTATTCTTATTAGTATCATTTATCATTATTAATAAACTTAGTTTTTTAATAATTATAATAATAATATATTTTTTTAAAATAACTTTTCATAAACCACTTCATACTCTTTAATTGTAAACATTCTAAGCCACAAATGACTCTCTAAGTCCAAAAAAATTTAAGGATGCTACACAATGCTGTCAATGTCTATAAAGCTGTTGAAGTCCCAGAATGGAGAAATGCAATACTTGAGGAGATGAGGGCGTTAGAAAAGAATGGAACTGCGGAAATTGTTGATTTGCCTAAAGGAAAGAAGCTTGTGGGTGCAAATGGGTGTTTACCCTAAAATACAATCTCGACGGCTCATTGAACAAATACAAGACATTTTCAGTGGCTAAAGGGTTTACTCAAACCTATGGAATTGACTACAATATAATGAAACGTTTGCCCCTTGGTGAAACTCAATACCATTAGGATATTACTATACGTAGTAGCTAACCTCAATTGGTCACTTCAACAATTGGATATAAAAAATGCCTTTGTCAATGGGGAACTAAAGGAAGAAGTGTACATGTCATTCCCACCGGGATTTAATAGAAAATATGAAAACAAGTGTGCAGGTTGAAGAAATATTTATATGGATTAAAACAATCCCTTTAGGCATCGTTCGATAGATTCTATAAAGTGTTAAAAGAGGAAGGTTACAAATAAGGACTACATGATAACACTATGTTTATTCGACACAATGGAGAAATGACAACCATTCGTATTGTCTACGTGCATGACATCATTCTCATCGGTGATGGCATTCAAAAAATGGAGAGAATCAAGGTAGCCCTAAACAAGGAATTTGAGGTGAGAGACTTGGGGCAGCTGAGATATTTTCTTGGGATAGAAGTTGCAAGGTCCAAGGAGGGCATTTATATTTCCCAAAGGAAGTATGTTCTTGATATACTCAAGGAAATGAGAATGCTAGGATGCAAACCTAACAAGATACCAATTAAAACAAAGAAAAACAAGGCATGAAAGAATGAGAAGGAAGTAAAGATAGAGAGAGAGAGAGAGAGACAAAGTCAAAGAAAAGAAGAGTTAAAAAGAAGAAGAGACGGTTGATAAAGGCAGATACCAAAGGCTGGTTGGGAGATTAATCTATCTCTCTCATATAAGGCCTGAAATTGTGTTTGTTGTAAGTGTAGCAAGTGAACACAAGTAGTCACCTAGGAAGAAGCACATGGATGAAGTGTATAAAATTCTAAAAAACTTAAAAGGCACACCTGGAAAAGGTCTCTTGTTCAAAAAGAGCAGTGTTGGAACAATAGAGATATGCATGAATGCTGATTGGGCAGGGTCTAAAGAAGATAGTAGGTTGACTTCAGGCTATTGTACATTTGTGTGAGGAAACATGGTCACTTGGCAAAATCAGAAGCAAAGAGTTGCCTTGAAGAGCAGTGCAAAATCAGAATTACGAGCTCTAGCATAAGGTCTAATGAAAGAACTATGGTTGGAGTGTGTAGCTGAGAAAGCTCGAATTCAAGTAGATTCTCCCATGAAACTCTTTTGTTACAACAAGGCAGCCTTAAGTATGGCTCTCAATCTTGTTCAACATAGTAGGATTGAACATGTTGAAGTGCATAGACATTTCATCATAGAGAAAGTAGAAGAAGGGAGTGTGTTTGTGTCCTATGTGTCTACAAGGCATCAATTTGCTGACATTCTTATGAAAGGACTATTAGAAGAAGTATTCATCTATTTCATTAGTAAGTTGGACATGATTAGCATCTCATAATTATAAACATCACTTGAACGGAAAAGTTATCAAACAGCAATGCATTATGAGTTACCCAGTGATGAATTACTACACTCCCCTGAGTTGAACGGAAAAGTTATCAAACGGCAATGCATTATGATTAGCATCTATGATCCAACTTAGGGGAGTGTAGTAAATATGTAAATATTAATATTAATAATTTGATAAGTATAGATTTTATAATTAAATAGATGTATATTTTATGATATAATTAGTTAGATTGATTAATATTTTATACCTATTTAATTATCTTATATATGTATTTTCCATCATTTAATTAATTATAGAATAAAATGATATTTTGATATACTACCTCTAGTCCTAAAGATAGAATAAAGTTTGTACTGGAGGAAGCAAAATTTACTCCTATCCTATTTTTATTTTGTAGGAGATATCATGTGATCTATCGAGAAAAGAAAACATCAAATAAAAGGAAACAATTCATTAAACTATATATATATATATATATCATGCCACCTCACGTTTGATTCACTATAAAATTTTCTTCTTTTAATCGACTTTGGTTCCACGTCTTTAATTTCAATATATATATATATATATATACATATATATATATAAAATCAGATCAAGGGGAGGGGCTGCCGGCGAACAACACGAGCAGTATCTTTGGGAATATATATAATATTATATTGAGAAGAGGAAAGGTGATAAAACAAATATCACAAAAAAAAAAAAAAAGAAAAAGAAAGAAAGAAAGATATTATTTGGGCCAGATTTGGATTAGCGACGAAGCCCACAAGACACAACCCAGCGATATAATCATTAGGGAAAATCTTCCTTTGAGTCCAAATTAGCCAAAAATTGTCAAAAAAGTCTAAGAAAAAGTCACATGTTAAAAAAGGCATCAAGGCCTTCTCTCGATATTATTTTATAAACGTTAGCAACTATGATCAATAGAACATTAACAACTAAATCAGTGGACGTAAACAACAATATCATAATAACTAAATCAGTACTTGTTAACAACTAAATCAATACTCGTTAACAACTATATTAGTACATGTTAAGTCGTTAACAACTAACGTATTATGAAATAATACCAAAAAAGACCATGGGGCATTTTTTGACATATGACTTTTTCTTAAGCCTTTTTTGACAATTTTTTTGGTTATTTGGGCCCCGAGATGGATTTTCCCTAATCATTATGAGAAAGGAGTAGTGAAGATATTTAGAGCCGGAAAGCAACAAGAACAGACCTAGGAGCGATTTCGATTGAAGAGAAAAGTGAAGAGTTTATGTGTTTGGTTTGAGGGGAGAAATTTTTTACCTCATATTGACCAAATTGTCCATGAAAAATATTCAATATTCCAAAAATACACTCCCCATAAAAAGGAATATTCTTTTCATTAATGACAATTTGGTTAATATCCTTCCTTTCATCACTTCCCCTTAAATCAAACATGTCAGCAAGTAACAACAGTTGGACTTTCCTCCACCTATGACAATAGCCAGGAATAGAGGAGTCTTTGACGGTCTTGCTTTCTTTCTTCTTTCTCTTTATTCTTGGAACCTAAATTTCTATCTTTATTTCATGGACATGTGTGGCTAATTTTTCTTTGGGAAAATCCATATGGGGGCCTTTTAACAGAAAAAAATCCCAAAAAAGGCCCCTGTGGCCTTTTCTGGTATAAATTCATTAAAACATTAACAACTAAATCAGTTCCATTAACAACTAAATTAATACACGTTAACAACTAAATCAGTTGCATTAACAATAATATTTTAACAACTAAATCAGTCACATTAACAACTATATCAGCCCCGTTAACAACTTACATTTTAATGAATTTATACCAGAAAACATCTTGGGGCCTTTTTTGGGATTTTCAGAATCTTTGGGCCTTCTTTAGGTTTTTTCTGTTAAAAGGGCCCGATATGCATTTTCCCCTTTTTCTTTCAGCCTGGAGGGACTATGAACTTGTTTGAGACTCAAAAGGTTGTTCCCACTAATGGTTTTGTTTAATATTTTTTCAGTTTATTTAATCTTATTTTATTGTTTATTACTTGGTGATTGACCACCATTGAGTATGTTTTGGGGATTTATGATTGAACTTGACGAAGGGAATTTTAAATTCATCTTGAGATTAAATAATATGGAAATAGATTTCAATCTAATTCCGTTTAGGATAAACATATATTTAGAAGCTTAACATAATCAAATTAGAGTGGACCCAATCTAAATTGCATATTTTCTTAGTTGTGTGAGACATTGCATAATTAATTAAGTTATGTATATAAATAGACCGACAAGCATTTAGAGACTTTAATACTCTAGATAGCTGATTAAGTTAAGTTTAGATTAATTTTGTGGGGATAAATTCTAAGAAATAAATAAGATATTATTAGTGACTCTAAATTGTATTTCTTCACATTGGAATTTGCTCGCGTAAAAAGTATTTGTTATTATTAGTTTCTTTGTCTTATTGAATTTCTCTTTGCTCATATTGAAAACAATTTTGATTTGTTTAACTTAAACAAAACAAGAAAATTTAACAACTAATTACTGGTTGGATTGAGTCTCTGTGAGACGATTTTGATTTGCCACTTACTATTTTCATGACTCGTATACTTGCAGTACTAATTAATTAAATTTTGTTAGCATCATGATTGAAGCATATTATTAGGGATTTAATAGGAAGAATTGGGTAGCTAATGTGATTGATTGTATTTTCCGGTTTCCTTGATTTCCTCTGATCTTCTTTAATTCTGTTGTACTCCCATTAGATGAATGAAATCATCAAAGTATTCCGTCATAATCGGTCTACCGTCTACAAGAACTTCTAGTAAACTCTTTCATGAGGGAGACATGACTGGCTCCTTTTCTTTTATAATTATATCTAAGGGCAAAGAGCAAGTTGGTCATGGACAAAGCTTGAAGAACATGGGGGAGGTTGCTGCCATCACAGATATCATATAAAAGGGCTTCGTGAAGGTTCCTTTCTTGCTAAGGAACTTGTGTTTTTGTGTGATTTTATTGCTAACTCTTATGTAGACATTAAAAATGGTTAGGCTTAGGCAGCATCTACATGAGAATATTTGCTTGATCCCATGTGCTTTTTCTATCATAGCTCAGGTATGTGAAATTCAACAGAAAATGAAGAAAAACAATCTAGTTTCGGATGATGATGACTTCTTTGTAAATGTTCTGTTGATAGCTTCCAAGGTGGCAAAGAAGATATCATAATTATCTCCACTGTTAGATCTAATAAGGGTGGAGATGTGGGGTTTCTTTCTTAGTAGAGGAAGAACAAACGTGGCTATAACTCGTGCTAGCTATGTTAATTGTTATGACCAAAATCAGTTATGCTCAAGAATTAAAAACTTGATCTCAAGAGGGATTGAGGATTTCTAACCTTGTAAGTTATTGTTATGGATTGTCAGCGACAAGTTACCCCAACAGCAATGCCACCTACCATGTTTAGATGAGGTCTAGGTCCTTGTTTTAATTCAACGTTAACATGTTTGTGCGCATGCATTTGAATGGTATAAAATGCTTGGATGAGGTTTAGGCTCTAGGTTTCAACTCAGCATTGACATGTTTGTGCGTGGGTGTTTAAATTGCATAAAAAAAGGTTCGGATCCTAGGTTTCAACTCACTGTTGGTATGTCTGTGCACGTGTTTAAATGGTATAAAATGCTTAGATGAGGTCCAAACTTTGGGTTTCAGCTCAATGTTGACATATTTGTGTGCTGTGTTTAAATTGTATTAAAAAAAGAATATATTGTTATGTGCATAAATCTAAAGGGTGGGTTTACTTTCAAAAAACTAGCCTAATTGGTGGGAAATCCTTTTAAACTTATAAATCACACTTTCTCTTATGAAACTCCTCGATGTGAAACTCATGACAATTATCTTCCTTGAGATTGAGGAAGAAAGATAACGGTAGAAAAATGTAACTATTAATGAAGTTGAACTTTCTGACATTTATCATGGTTCTCCAACTCTTAAAGTACTGCATATACTTGAGTTGTGATTAAAACTTTGTGTTTTTTAGGTAGGCATTGTCGGTGGATGCTTCAATAATGCCAAGTAAAGAGGGTACTTCAGCAATGGCCGGACCCACTAGGGGGACCATACTTGAGCTTGAACGAATTCTATTTAACTCATTTTGTTAATAAAGACCTTAAAAATTATAATTATTCTGAAGGAATCAAATTAAAATATAAACATTCAATTACAAAATTTACCGTCACCAAACTTCCTACATTTTCTCTATCACCATCTCAACCATTTAAATGTTAGTTATCAATTAATGTTTCATCGTTAAATGTGTCCTTAAATTGGATTTACTCTTATTTAGGAATTAATATTCTCGGAGTTTATTTAAGAATTTATTGTTTAATAATTATATATTTTAGTATTTACATTTTTTATAACATTCTTTCTATGGTGCATCCCGTTTGCTTAAGTTTTTTTCCCATGATAAATGACATATTTCTAAAAGAAATATATTATAAGATGTGTTTTGTGATTTTTTTAAGTTTATAAAGATAATAAAAACCTAAAAAGGGGAGATATCTAATTATTTATATATTTTGGAGGCTATTTGAATTTGAGTCGCTTTTAAGATAATCTGATGTGAACATAGGTGGGATCTAAGGGAGGCTAAGGGTGGCGGGCCACCCCTAATTCTTTTTTTTAAAAAAAAAAAAAAAATTTATATATAAAACAATGCACATTAAGTAAAGTCCACAACTCTCCGTGTTTGGATATTTTGGATGGCTTAACATATCGAAACCTTCCATCTTTACCTTTTTTGTAATCCACTTTCTTCTAGCCTTCAGCCAAATTCTTTCTCGCAAATATTGTTATCTCTCCGTGTTTATTCCTATACATATCTCTTTATAGGTATATTTATCAATGCCCCCAAAATATTTTCCGCATAATAGTTGAACCAGTGATACTAAAATCTATACATATTTTGCTTTTTATTATTTTCCCCCTTCAAATATGCGAGTTTTCTCCTTCATTTTCTTTCCAGCTTGTTTATAATTTTTGTCTTGACGTATTTCTTCTGAGCCATTGTAAGGATGGCCGCTTGCATCAAAGCTTCCAAGGTCGCTTATGTATTGCCCTCGGTCAAATGAAGTTTGATTCAGACGGAGAACACTCCTAGTTTTTAGCCATGCAAGAGAGTTAACCAATATTGTTGCAATGTATCATGGATTTTTGACAGCTTGTTATAGAGAGGGGCTGATAAACAGAAGGTTGTTGTGACCCCTTTGTTTAACGTAAATTCAAAAGTGTTGTAAAGTGATGTGCGCATTGGCAAATTCAGTATGCACACCCGTTCGCTCAATAATCTTGAAAGTGATGTTTGTTCCGTTAGGTAACTCATAATGCATTGCTGTTTGATAACTTCTCCGTTCAAGTGAGCTTCCCTCCGTCGGCGGCAGTCCATCGGTCGTCCTCCATCATTGCTAGCGCTGCTCATCCATCGTTACTTATTTTCGCCCCCCATCATCAAAATTCTTGGGTCCACCACTAGATGTGTAACAAACATACTATCATAAAAATATTGAGTCACATATAAATGTTTTTTTATTTTTATTTTTTATCAAAATATATATTGAGATACTGTGAGATTTGATAACCTAACAATCAAATAGTTGAAATGGGGTTAAAGAAAGTTAATTTTGTACTTGAACATTTATATTTTAACTTTTAGTGTTTTAAAATAATTACAATTTTTAAGATCCTTATTAATAAATATTTTGTTTCCTTGGTCCTTTTCCCTAATTTTTCCTTTTGCGAATGTATGTATGTATGTATGAATGTATGTACGTACATAGGTACGTGAGTATGTGTGCGTGTGTGCATGTATGTATGCGCTAAAGTATACTTTTATTCTTTTTTTGCTTTTATGAAATATATATACTTTTGATCTCTTAACTTTATAAAGTATGGCTTTGGTTCTATATTTCTAATACCATTAATATTACTAATGGAAAATTTTAACGCAATAAATTTAAATGATGACTATGCAGTTGACAAAGCATATTTAAATTTTAATTTTTCAATATAATACATTTAGATTATTAAACTAAAATCAACCTTTTATATATGTGTGTGTATATGTATATGTATATATGTGTGTGTGTGTATATATATATGTATGTAAGTTCTTGGATTATTCTTCACTTCTCACTTCCCCTCCAAAGTTATCAGTCTACTTAAACCAGTACATTAACATTATCGGACGGTCCCCATATCAGATTCATTGAGCTGTCTTTCACCTTTACTACTGATATAGATTCTAAAATTTAATAAGGAACATCGACTCTTTTCTCTTTCTGGTCAAATTTTAAAAGATTAATTGTAAAAATAAATCATTTGATACTTAATGTCAAATTTATGGGGCTAAATAAAATATATTAACAAGTTTTCTATTTTTTTCAATGTTTATTGATTAAATATAGACATTAATTGGGATTTATAGAAGCAGTCAGTTAATTTTTATTTTTTGGGAGGATACCCTCCTAATATTCTCTTCTCTATGTTTTCTTCTCATTTTTCCCTACTTCCAAACAAAACCTTATCACAGCTTGGAAATAGAATGGAAACCAGACCTTAATATATTTACATGCTACAAAATTCAAATTAGTCCAGAATTTTATGAAGATTGAAATAATGTTGGTGAATTATTTTCTTCACAGGATAAATTATGACGGCTAATTTTCAAATTATTATAGTTACTTATATACCAATTATTAATTATAATTATAATTTATGAATGGTAAGCATGGAAGATAATTCAAAAATAATTTATATGTTATTGAAATTAGTCATGAATTTGAAAATTTCTTGGATAAAAAATAAAAAAAATGGTTAAAATAATAAGTTTTCGCATATATTATATTTTTCGAAATTTATTTGTCTTATCCTTACTACATTATTAATGTGGAGATTGGAGTTTAGAAAAAAAATTATATAATATTTTATTTACATTTGGAATATATAGTAAAATTAATGCAATCAATATTTAAATTCTAAATTATTGGATTGCACAGAATTTAAGCTGCATGGGTATAAAAGAAAAGATAAATAATTTTGCATCAAGTCTATATTTTAAGGATTGGTTATCATCCGCACAACATTTTCAAGTTATATTTAAAAACCTTACTTTTTATAAATTTTAAGTTAGCAAATTTTAAAAATTAAAGTTATTATCCTATTTCAAAAATTATACAGTTTGTAATCATTTTAATAATGAAATTTTTAATATTAAATAAGAAAAATTTCACAAATTGTTATTAATCATTGTACAGAATAGTTATAAATTGTTAAAAAGTTTATTGTGAATATAATTTTCTAATCTAAAATCTTACATATTAGATAACTTTCTATCTAAATAAATTACTTCTCATATTTAGATAACTCCAAAATTTTGAATGTAGCATGGGGTCACCACTAAAATTTGCTTCTTCTTTGTTTTCCCCCCATTTTAAAGGCAATCACAATGCCTGAAAATTACAGAAAACACCTGCCAAAACATGAAATAGGAACATGGTCAGAAACCCAGACAGAGAAACCTAATTCTAAACAAATTTGATCCAAGCATAAAGTGGAGGATCCTATATAGTGGAAAAATCTATGCTTTAAACAAATTTGATCCAAGCATAAAGTGGAAGTGGACAAATCTATGCTTGCTTTATGAGCCTTTCTTGCAAGGTAGTGAGCATACTTTAATGATTTTCTATGAGAGAATATTAATATTTTCACCTCAATATTACCGTCGCTTGAAGAATGTGATGATGAGTCACAGTCAAGTAATAGTAAGTGTAAGGCCTCCAAAACAATATATGAGTGGAGAATGTTAAAGAAGCTCACTCCTCTGGGAAGTCATCTTCAGCTTTAACTCCTTTTTTCATTATCTCTTCTTGTTGGCGAAGTCTTACCATCATTATTTGAAAAATTCCTTATTGTCAATCTTGTAATATTCTCCTTCCGATCTTTAATATAAGACATATATAACTTTTTTTTTGGAGAGATTAAGAAAACTAAATAAGTTAGTTAATTATAGCATATATTATGTATTATTTGGTTATATATCGGTTCATAAGCCAAATAAATTAATTTAGTATAAAAAAAGATAAATATCAATACTTTAAAGTAATTTATTTAGCATCTGTAATTTATCTGAAAAAATCAATTATGTCTTATATGAATGATTAGAGGGAGTAATAGTGATATTAAAGATCCCCTACAAGCATGAGATCATAGGGTTAATCGTGCTTATAACCTCATACTATTAGTACATGCTCTTTGTTTTTTTCAAAAATACAATTGTCATATCCATACCACCACTTACAACATAATGGACTAGTTGGGCCTAGTGGAAGGGGTTAGTCCCTCACAACATGGTGAATCAAAGTTTGAATCCCTAAGGGGATAGGTGCCCACATTTAGTGTCCAACAGTACCCCAAATATGATTGATTACCTCCAATATAAGGATGTGTGTGTGTGTTCTCCAATATGAGGATACCTATACTTAGTGTGACTTTTGGCTCTCTCTTTTAAACTCATTCCCTAACATGCTAGTTGGGCCTAGCAGAAGAGGTTAGTTTGAATCCCTAATGGGATAGGTGCCCATATTTAGTGTCCAACAGTACCCCAAATATGATTGATTATCTCCAATATGAGGATGTGTGTGTGTGTTCTCCAATATGAGGATACCTATACTTAGTGTGACTTTTGGCTCTCTCTTTTAAACTCATTCCCTAACATGCTAGTTGGGCCTAGCGGAAGAGGTTAGTTTGAATCCCTAATGGGATAGGTGCCCACATTTAGTGTCCAACAGTACCCCAAATATGATTGATTACCTCCAATAGGAGGATGTGTGTGTGTGTTCTCCAATATGAGGATACCTATACTTAGTGTGACTTTTGCCTCTCTCTTTTAAACTCATTACCTAACATGCTAGTTGGGCCTAACGGAAGAGGTTAATCCCTTACAACATGGTGAATCAAAGTTTGAACCTCTAATGGGATAGGTGCCCACATTTAGTGTCCAACAGTACTCCAATATGAGGATGTGTGTGTGTGCATTTAGTGTCCAACAGTGTGTGTGTGTGTGTTCGTTCTAATATGAGGATACCTATACTTAGTGTGACTTTTGCCTCTCTCTTTTAAACTCATTCCCTAACATGCCATTGGGGCCTTCACCCTAGAACCCAAATTAATGGGCTTGATATATTCTTCCCCTTAATGGAAGGAGCTAATTTCTTGTAATGTGACAAAACAATGTTTGAATCTTTGTTAAAAGATGATATCCAGATTTAATATCTAAGGGTGTCTCGAACATAATTGTCTTTAATAAAAAAATAGAGAATCTTTCAATTTTGACTTGCGTTTGCTCCTAATACAACCTCTAACTTTTGCATAAAATCGCTTCTTTCTTTGTACTCCCTCTTGTTTGTTTTATAAAATGTATTTTAGACATCTTTTTCGTCTTTTTTATAAGACGTTTTAATTTGTTTTTTTGGTCAATAAAAGATTTTATTAATGATAAACCTTACAGAAGCTACGGATACAACTAGGAGAAAACAAGAAACAATAGTCTGAAAGCAAACCAACAAGACGGAACAAGGAAACAAATAGAAACAACAAGAAAGGAATCAAAGGAAACAAAATGAAAGATAAAATAACCAAACTAGCCACTGTCTAGGGTAAGATCGAATGCAAAGGATCATCGGCACCAACATTAGTCTTCCGAGCCTCCGGGGTTAGAAGTGACAACAAAGCAAGTGTTAGTCGTGAAACCCACCTAATAGGGCACACCCCTTTATAAGCATCGGTTGTAAGAAGATCCGAAGACGGTTGCCCCCTCTTGGGGTGAAGGGCAAGGAGAACTCAACCTTAGAAGAAAGAAGACAAATAATATCCTGGATAATACTTCTACACCACCAACCGTACAAATTCGGTGACTTTGCCTCAACACAAGAAATTAGAGGAAGACAATTAGTTTCAAAGGCCACTTTATCATGTCCGAGGTCCGGCTAGGGGCAAGGCCCTTTAAGCCAAGGCTTCGGTCATAAAAAAAGATATGGATTTAACTTTATCCACAAATCCCCATCTAAAAAAGCCAACATGATCGCGGCGAATTGCCCCAATAGCAGCATCTTTTTCATAAGGTGAAAAGTCTCCATCACAATTAATTTTAATGCTATCTAATATAAAGGGAACCATTTAATACCAGGACTCACACCCCCTCGACACAGAAGGGTCCCTATGCCCTATATCATGATTAGCTCAAAATTCAAAATTACTTTTCTTAGACAATTCAATAACAACACTCGGGTTCGGTTGTCTATGGTTAAAATTCATTTCATTTTTAGCTTTCCAAATAAACCATAGAAGCTAACAAATCACGAAAAGATCATGTTTGCTCGGTAGGGGCGTACCTATTATCGACATCCACTAAGCATTAAGGTTTGAGATTCGGAGACATCAACCCTAGCACTTAGCAAATAGCTAAACTAGATGCACCGAGTCCAGGGGCAATAGAAAAATACATGCTCGATAGTCTCTTTCGCTTCTACACATACTAGACACTGGTTTTTTGGGGATCTTCTACGTCGATACAGAGTGGAATTAGTAGCAATAGAACTACTCAAAGGCACCATATGAACTGTTGTACATGTGGGATTACTTTTATCTTCCAAATCAAGTTTCAGCATGCGATGTGGATGAAAGTTGATGACCACTGTTGGTTGAATTCCCTTATGGCAAGTGAACCAGTCGAACAAGTAATAAAGAATTAATAGAGTATCGTCCCACAGAGACTATTGATACTATAGATGACGCTAGTTTCTAATGACAAGTGTGTGATGTGAAAATTTGTATTTGGTTTGGTTGATTTAACTATTACTAATGACAAGAAATAAACAAGTGATTAGATGTCGAAGGAAGATATTAGTTTAAAAGTAAGTCGAGCTCGGATTTCATCCCAAGTTGTGTCATTCCCCGGTTCATGTATAACGCATTACTATAACAATTATGTTGCAGAGCTTCCGCAATGCTATAACATAACCGCCTTTCACAACATTATTCAATTAATCCACCACTATCCTATGCAAAAGCTTCCGCAATCCTGTAAGTACAATCCTCGCTCTACTCTCCCATATTCCATAGCGATTTCAAGTTTAGTCTATCAGTTTAAACGTAGGTGTTCTGGTTATAAGCGATAAACCCATTCCTGACATCTACAATTTTGGTCACGTCGTTCATGGGCTCACCCAACAAAGATTGTCTAACAAAGGTCTAACCTTAACTCCCGTCTAGTAAGCCAAGACCACTAAGATAGCCCTTACGTTCGCTAACCGGTTATGAATTAAAACACTATTAAATAAATTGAATTTATTAAATGAAAAACTAGTAAACTGAGTTCATTCTAAAACTTAGAAATTCATCCCTACTCAGCCAAAGGGAAGTTAGTTCATGATTGATGAAGGACAAACAAAGTAGAATGGAAGAGAATAGTTCATTGCAGAATTACGAAAAATAAAATAACGAAAGAAAAACAAGAAAGCTCGTCGGAAGGTTGACAGCGTAAAAGGCATCCTATCATGCGATGCCTCTATGTCTTATACGATCCATCTTGCTCCAGGGAAGAATTCGGTTTGGTCTACTGTCCTCTGGGTCGGTCCTCTCTTTCATTCCTTTGGTGTGAGTTCAGTAGGATTGGAATTATGTTGTCTGCTTGACTCTCACCACTTCGACTACCCTTAGGTTTTGCCGTGCTTTCCTTTTATAGTTAGGTCTTCTTGCGCCATACGTCCAGTGAGTTGGGCCTTACAAATTTGTCATGTCCAATTTTCTAGATTCGGTTGATTAATCCTTCTTTTAATACAACGGGATTCCTCAAATCTTTATCTCGATCCTTTGCATATTTTGGATTGATCTCCATTCAATCATCATCTTGACGTGCGTTTTGATGACCGAGTCTTATTTTCCCGAAAACATGCGGGGAAAGGTTAGAGTAACGTAGCACATAATTCTACCTCTCTTACGATGCTACAACATAGCGGTCACATTGTATTCTTTGGTGCAGATATGGGTATATGTTGGTCGATTTCCTTAATGGCAAGTGAACCAGTTGAACAAGTAATAAAGTGTAAGTAGAGTATCGTCCCACAGAGACTGAGATACCGAGAAGTGACGCTCAACTGCTGTAATAGTTGTGTGAACAGAAAGTAAAATGTGATTGACTTGGGGGTTTTTTTATGGTTACACTAAATAACAAGAAAGTAAACAGAGTATCGTAGTCGTAAGAAGATATCAATAGGAAAATAGGCTGAACTCGGAATCATTCTTAAGCATATCAATCCCCCATTTGCTTGACACATTGCTATAGAATTTATACTCAATCAAAGATAGATACTATTTACAATGCTATTTAGCTAACAAAGTAAACAGAGTATCGTAGTCGTAAGAAGATATCAATAGGAAAATAGGCTGAACTCGGAATCATTCTTAAGCATATCAATCCCCCATTTGCTTGACACATTGCTATAGAATTTATACTACATAGCTTCCGCAGTGCTACAGCATAGATACTATTTACAATGCTATTTAGCTAACCCACCACTAGAGTCTATTGAAGCTTCCGCGTCTGATACATGTAATACTAACTTTACTTCTCCCATATGCCTATGGCAATTTTCTAGTTAGATTAACATTACAAAGCAAGGTGTTATAGTTATCGGTAGACCCATTCCCGAAGCCTATAATAATAGATCAAGCCTTGCACCACCGCCTAGCAATCATCAAGTTTCTCGAGGTCTAACCCCGACTCCTTTCCAGTAAGCCGAGGCCACTAATCTAGCCCTTAGCTTCCGCTAATCAACAAGAATTTAATTCATTGATAAGCAAACTAAATTTATTGAATTAAGAACTAGCAACTTGGTTCATTCCAAACTTAAGAAATCATCATCACTTAGGCCATAAGAAATTTAGTTCATGACTGACGAGGGAAACATAAAACAGATAACAACAAAATGACCCATGATCAAAAGATTAAAATGAAGAAAACAGAAAGCTTGATGAAGTTTCCGACAGTGTGGAAGAAGCCCTGTCACGTCACCACTCCACGTCTTCTTCTCTCCGTCTTACTGCAAGGAAGGAGGCTAGGTTCTCTTGGAGTTTTCGTGCCTTGTGAACTCTCTCTCTTTTCTTTCGAGTTTGGCCGTATTTGAATGGGATTAGACTCTTAGCTACTCGACCCTCTTTAGGGTTGGCTTATTATTTCCTTATATAATCAAGCTTTCTTATTGCGTAAGTTCCTGCGAGTTGGGGCTTTCCTAATCTGTCGAGATCCAGTCGTATATCTCTTTCCAATCTTAGTAGATTGATTCTACTGATCCTGCGGGATTCTTCAAATCTTTAGTTTCGATCCTCCGCATTTTCTATTTTGTTACGTCAGCAATCTACCTGTTGTTCTCAATCTTTACTATATTTCCTGAAATAATCTTGACAAAAAATCAGAACATATGCCGCATAGCATTATGTCCTTTACTTTGCTATAGCTTCAGAGATGCCTTGTATTGCACTTCGATAAGCTGTCCTGATGCTATAGCATAGTATCAGCTTTGCTATACATTTTTCTCATAAAGCCTCACAACTTATTCTTTTATTAGCGCATGTTTAGGATATGTGTGAAATGCATCCTTAAGTTCCCTGTATAATGAATTAATTCCTTTTTGCTTAGATTTAACACAGTTAAGCTCATATTCACTGTTCAATTTTGCCATTTAATACTGGGAAAACATGGCATAAATTGTGCTCATCAAATACCTTCATACTTAGCTTTTTGCACTCTTGGGCAAAATAAGATAATGCTAACCAAAACTCATAGTCGTAGCACTCCTATCTGTATAACTATGCTTACACAACTGCTTTCAGTTCCCGTCCCCATATAGGCAATCCCAATGCCCAGTACTAGCGGCTCGTGATGTGTGGCATTGCTTAGATGAAGAAGCGTCGAGAGGCTCTCAGGTTCCATGTTTACGCTCTCTTACCCTGGGGATTTTAGCTTTCTCTCTTGTCATGCTAACCTAGAAGTTCCATAGCCTTGTCAAAGTTCTAAGATTGCTTCCTAGCATCTGATTTTTCATTCCTCCAAAGGACTTCTTGGGTTATAATGGTATGGATGGCTAGGTGTTGAGATGAGAAGTGGTGGTTAACGCTATAGCAGGGTATTAGACAAGTCTTTTATCTTCAATCAAATGTCTCTTTTGAACTTTGTATTCCTTGCTGCTCTTTATTCTAGGTCTCTTTTGTTCACTTTTTCTTTCAAGAATTTCCTTGAATTTTTTTTTATCGCAAGACAGCTTTCTCGCAGCATCTTGTGGAGGCATACTGCTTTATCATTGCACTATAGTTTTCACAAGACTCTTCTTGTCTAACTAGTTCTCGCTATAGCATAGTCGATGGGGCTAAAGGGGATAGCAATGGTGAGGTCTCTTGGTTTGTGTATAGGAATGGAGGGAGTGATATGAATGCCTTTATCCTATGAATTACATGCTCAGATGCTAAACAGTTTATGAAAGAACTAAGACAAATCAAGGATCATACATAGGCTAGCAGACATGCACACTAGAATAAAACAATTAGGCTCAAATAATTCCTTCCATTGTGGGTTCTTCTCTCTAAACTTCCTCATTGCCACTTTACCCCACATCAGGTTTGCTAGCACTGTCAATTTCCCAAGCCTAAAGGTTCAGTTTCCCTAGGCAATCTTGCTATACTTAGTTACATAGACATTCATCCTACTACAACAAAATTCTGTTCATGCTCCATCATGCAGTTTGAAAAATTTTCAGTTTGTGCAAAAGCTAAATTCAGGGAAAATTAGGATAGCACACGCACATTCAAATAGCAGTAGATTAGATCACAAATTAAAATAACTAATCCCCCTCAACACTTGAACGATGCAATGCCCCCATTGCAATGAAGAAGCGAAAAGGGAGAGATGAGGGACTATTCGGAGCTGATAGGAAATACCCAAATCATCCCCTGTGTGTGTTTTTTTAAACATCTTGCTGTTAGGCAACAAGGGAGAGGAAACCATATTAAGAATTAAAATTATAATATCTAAACAGAGAAATAGTCTAGTACCAGAAATGAGCACCTCATCTTATCTTAACCTTTCCTGCTGAAGGTCCATGAGAATTTGACACTTCGTCGTCCTCAGTGTCGACGGAGTGTGTGCTGGTTGGCTCGCCTTCTTGAGGGCTTTTGCTTCGATGACGCTTCCGCGAGCTTGTTGGTTCTTGCTATGGTGGACCGGCATCCGAATTGTGCATATCAAAAGTCGTCTCAGGGAAAGCCGGCAATGGGGTGTACTTTGGGGCATTCGCCTTGAGATTTGCGGCAAGGCTGCGATCCCGCTCGGCAACATATTACCATGACATTTGCTACTGAAGAAGTAGTGTGCTCACTGAGCGTTGCAAAGCGACCACCTGGGCATCCATAGCATGGAAGGCTGCTGCAGAAATTGGGGTTGTGTCAGTTGGAGGCTAGATGGAGGAACTTGTGAGGTTGGTCTGAGTGACTCGCGGCTGACATTTTTGCAAAATGCGTTGCATAGCTGCCACGGTAAGAGGTTGCAGTAGATCAGTTCTTTCCTCGCTGGCATCAAAAATCACCTCGGCATTGCGACAGAGCTCGGTGATTAGTGCGAGGAACCAAAGGTTTCCCGTGGTGTTTCTTAGCGACTCGAATAGCTCCCAGTAAATGAGTGCGTCAACATCAATTTGTTTGCCCTCTAAGAGGCAAAAGAGCAGGAATGCGTGTTCTTTAGAGATAGTTTGTGTGTGCAGCGTGGGCATGAGTGGGTAGCGGAGGAAATGGAACCAGATACGGGCTTCAGGTCAGAAACGGCTGCATTTCAAATTGTAGGACCCTTCCTTGGAAATCTTCCATTCGGTGTCTGGCACACAGAGTCGGGCGGCCACCTTAGCGAGGACTTCAGGATTTTCCCCTTGCTGGAGAAGCTCGTTGTATTCGTCGTCTGTGGGGTCTAGGTCGAATACCTTGCGGATTGCGCTCGCGCTGCATTGGACACTTTTCCCGGACAGTGATGAAATAAGGGGAACCGCCGGATAATTTTCACCAAATTTAAGAACGAGATTGAGATTCATTGAGAGAGAGAGCTGCGAGAAAAGAAAGTTTGGAGAAGACGTAGAGACATCGCGTGACAAGATGTTACTACGCAGTTGACTACTCCTACAATCTTCTCTGTTTTACTTTCCTTTCTTAATATTTCCATGGGTTGTTCTAATATAATCTTGATTTTGTTTCCCTTATCAGTCATGAACTAATTTCCATTGGCTGAGTAAGGATGAATTCTTAAGTTGTAATATGAACCTAGTTTGCTAAGATTTCAATTCAATAAATTCAGTTTGTATAATTGTGATTTATTGTCTAGTCTTTTTGTTGGCTACTAGTAGGCTAGATCAGTGGCCTTAGCTTACTGGAAGGGAGTCAGGGTTAGACCTTTGTTGAACAGTGTGTGCTGGGTGAGCTTGTGTAGGGCTCGATCTAAATTGTATATTACAGGAATGGGTCCACCTCATATAGCTTATACACCTAGGTTAAATTAACATTCCAAGCTAAAAAATCGCCACAGGAATATGAGAGAAGTAGAGTAAGGGGTGTACTTACAGGATGCGGACACTTCTGTATAATTTAGTGGTGGGTTAACTGAATAACGTTGCAATAGACATTTTGCTGTAGCACTACAGAAGCTGTGTAGTAAAATGATGTAGCAGTGTGTTAGAGGCTAATTGGGAGATTAATATGACTTAAGATAAAATCCGAACTCTTCCTGTTTTATTACTTGTTTGACTAGTTCTCTTACTACAAGAGGATTTTGACCAATAGGAGCACTCACAAGTAGAACGCTAATTTAGGGTGCAAGAAGATGCAGCACCATAACCTTTGAATTTTGCTTCATTTTGTTCAATCCCATATTTATTCTCATCTCAATTCTCATCTTTGGAACTAACTATTGCGATTGTAATCCCAATTCCCGATCTCATCCCATATTCATTTGACAACTAACCACTTTGTTAGAGGCCACCGTCGAGCTCGCGTTTTCGCACAAAAGCAAATTACACATTTGCTTCATTTGAGAACTAACCAATTTCATCTATGGAGGAGGTATGGTTTCTTCTTATTTCTTTTTATTCGTGGAGGAAGAAGGCATTGCAGAAACAGGAGTAGGGTTTTTGACGAGGAAGGGAGATATTTGATTAAAAAGCAAGAGTTTATTATTATTATTAAAAATATGAATTTGTTAAAAAAAAAAAAAAATGATTGCTATAGGATTAAAATAATATGACTCAATGAGTTAGCATTTTCTATTAGATAAGGCTAACGGTGTTAAAATTTAAGGATTAAAACTGTAATTTTTAAATTTAAATGGCTAAAATGAAATTTGATGTAAATATATATAAATGACCAAACGTATACTTTAACCATATTTATTTTAGACACAATTATTGATTTTACTTAATTTCAACTATTTTTTAAACCATAATTATTAAGCTTTTATAAATAGGACTGAAAGAAGTAATTTATTAAAGCACACTTATCTTCAATAGAGTGACGAATGAATGCTACTTATTAATGTCACACTCACATAAATTTAACTGTTTTTTATTTTTTGAAGTCCACTTTCGGGTGTGTGTGTGTGTGTGTTTTTTTTTTTTTTTTTTTTTTGGAAAATGCCTTCAATTTTATTTTAAATTTTTGAACGTCCAAGCTATTAAATGGATGAAGTTACAATTAACCGATACCCGTTTTTTTGTGCTTATCATGTTTAAGGCTGATGCTATATTGTTTAATTCAATTTGCTTCATCGTTAGATGCACCCGTGAACCATGAAAGGATGCTTTAGGGCTGCTTAAACACACATGAAAGAATGATTTATGTTACTAGATGAATCATAAAATATTTTAGGATGATGGACGCATATTAAAAAATATTTTAAAATGTGATATGCATTACAAATTACTTTAGAATATTAGGCACACCTGTAAATAGATTTCATGGTGCTCGACAAACTTTAACCTTTAATTAAAATGTTGACTCATTCCTTATATTCTTTCACATTTCTTTTAGAGAAAATTTCAGTTATTCGTTCACATCTGTAAATTAATAGGATGCATTTTAAAATGTTGACTCATTTCCTTTAATTAAATGCTATTCTGAAAAAAAAAGGCATCATTGTCTTTTTACTAACAAGACTTAAGTTCATTTTAATTCAGGCATGGAGTGAAGTTTCAGAAAATTTTAAAGGTTAACTAAAACTATGTCATATTGAATTTTTCCGTTCCTTTTATTCTTTCACATAATCTTTTCTCCATACATTCTCTTTTATCATTTTTCTCATTATCACACACTCCCTCCTATTAATTTATAAATAAGAGCATATTTTTTTTAAAAATATTTATTACATTTAACTAATCTCTTAAACATTGCATTTCAATTCAATAGACCTTATAATAAAGGGAAGGCGCGATTATTAGGATTAGTAAAATGTTTGGTTTGTTTTTATTTTAATTTTGATTCTTAAAAAAAAAAAAAAAAAAATTGTATAAAATATTAATCCTTATATTTTGTTTGAAAAGTTGAACATTTTTCCTCTTTAGAGACAAAAACATATAATTTAAAACTACACATGCCAAAATCAAAATAAGATAAAATACAAGGGTCAAACATTTTATTAATCCAAATTATATTACACAGTCCGAGACTCCGAGTTACCCTTTTTTTTTTGGTCATTGGAGTTTGTAATAAAAATTAGAGAAAGAAAAAAAAAAAAAAAAAGTTGAAGTCTCTCGCCTTCTTTAATTTCTTTTCACCCATTGGGTTTTTTTTTTTTTTTTTTTTTTTTTTTTTTTTTTTTTTTTTTTTTTCAGAAGGAAAAAAAAGCGAACGTCTAATCTATTTGCCGACCCTCGTCCTTGGGATCACTCAATATAGCTTTTCATACAACAGCCGTCATTTTACTTAGCCTTGAAGTTTGCTGACTTGGTTCCTGTAATCGTCAACCGAAACCATGGAGCGAAGCACTAAAGCAGTGAGTGGACCTCTCCAGTACCTATTCCCATCTTTTTTTCCCCTTTCTCTTTTCCGGTTTACATTTAACATTTTATAAAAATATTATTATAATTTTGTATAAAAGATATAGAAATGATTTTACTAGTTTACATTTATTTTGTATTTTCTATAAAAAAATTATTTTTATATATTTTAAATAAAATTATAATAAAATTGTTATAAAATATTAACTCTGAATGGTTAAAATCTTAATTCAATGGTAGAAAAAAAAATAAAAGGAGGGAAAATGATGGTAAGAGATATGAGAGAGAAGCCAATCCCAGCCAGTTTTAAATTAGGTGCATATCCCTTATGTGCTCATTCTTCTAATTTTGAGGTGAGCACATTTTTTTATTTTTTATATATTTTATTTATTTATATGTTGGATCATGAAATATTTTTCATGTAATACCAATATCATGAAAATTAATTAATATAAGATACTCAGTAAAAAAATATTTCAAGATATAGTATATAATTTAATATAAATAAATAAAATAAAATAAAATAAAAATGTGCTAACTCTAGAGTTAGAAAATTGGGGCGAGCCCATCGGATTGATCCTTTTAAGCCCAACCTTTGTAAATTGGAGTTTCTAAATGAAGTTGACCATATATAGCCGATCTTGTAAGACCGAGGGCCTAAAAGGACCAGTCTTGCATGGCCAAAGGCCAACCCGTTAAATCCTTTAAATATATATATTTTTTGTTTCATTTTAACCTTGTGGCGGACAAGCTTACTAAGAATGGTTTGTCCCATTCCTGTTTCTTTAATGAATGTCCTTCTTTTCTTAGGACTTAGGCTACAAAAGATTGTATGGGATCCAATCCCCTCTTTCATACTTCTTAAGATAAAGGCTTAGCCTCCTTTTTTACCAACCAACCAAAAAAAAAACTTAACTTTATCATTTGATTTACTAATTTATATGTATTTTTTATTTGTTATAAAGTTAATTATACTTTAATTTTATAATTTGGTTTAATATTTGTTGCAAAAAAAGATTATGGATGTATTTATGATATGAGAGAAGATATTCTTGATATTTTTATCCATAAAGTAGAGAGTACTACCCAAAGTGAAGCAAAATCAAATGCCTTTGAAATTAATGATAGTAGTGAGAACATAAAAATGATAGTCATCGTAACCATATTGTTTAGTGGTAAGCTTGTTATGCTTTGTATGAGTTATTCGTAGAAAATAGTTTACTTTTAATTATGAATTGTAATGCGTTTGTTTATTGCATTAAGTGTGTTGTGCAAACATTAATTTTGACAATATTTGTGTGATAAATTAGAACTTTAATTATTATAATTTATTAATTATATATTTTTTTTAAAACGGAGGAAAAATAATTAAAATTTTGAATAGTAATTTTTGGGCTTTGTAGAGCCGCCACGCCCTAGTGCTTTTATGTCAAGCTTTAAAAATAGATGTTTTTCTTACCCAAATCTTATAGGACCGAGAGCCAACCTTGATTCCCAACTCTAACTCACTCTAAAATGAGAAGGAAGAACACATAAGCTGCCCATAAAGAATGTCCACCTAATGTGAACGCAGCCTAGCATCACTTGATATTCCAAACATAGCTTATAAAGCAGGGAACAATTTCCCAACTCATCTAACCGTTATGATCCATTGACTTGTCTTCAACCTCTTCGCATCTTTCATCATTGTCTTGTCAAAGACTCTTCATATGCCAAACCAGTAGATAACCCTTTCTTTTGTGCTGGGTTTTTTATTCACGAGACCAACACCAAACCCAGAAAAGCTGAGAGTGATTCAGTGTGTTCTTTAGCTTTAGAATCAACCAACAAGTTATCAAATGATGGAGAGAACTTGCAATGGAAAGGGAAAGGGAAAGGAAAAGACCGACTTGGTGGATATTGTGTTCTCTTGGACTTTTGGCGATGCTCTCAGCAAAAACCTTTACAAAGACAAGGTATTATTATTTAACTGAAAATATGTATTCTTTAATGTTGATATTAGCTTCTGCATTTTATTTCCAGTTCTTTCTTTTTTTTTTTTTTTTCATTAACTACGGAAAGGGAAATTTACCCTCTTGAGAGCCTATAAAGATCCTCTTTTTTTTTTTTTTAATTGATTTCCTTACGTTCAGTTTTGCATCCTGGCATTTTGCTACATCATACTTAAAGTACAAGAAACACATAAAACAGAGGAAAACAAACAATGAAACACCTCGTGATCAAAACACAAACCAAGAACAATTACAGGAAAGCAACAACTTATCGTTAATGGTCTATAGAACTGCTGGTACTCTGTTTTTACTTTGTTGAAAGGGATTTTTGTGAAATTTAAAGTACACTTGATATGATAATTTTCTCTCAGGTGCCGAAGATTCCTGTAACATTTGTATCAGCAACAGAATACATGAAATCTTTTATTCCTTCACTGATTGAGGAAACACACGGTGATCTGTGTTCAAGCTTGGAGGGCATTTCCCAAGCCCCTACTTGTAAAATACTCAGATGTAAGAGGATGACTAAGGGCTTGATCTATCAATTGACATTTGATGAGAGTCATGGTGGAGGGTATGAGCCTGCACCTGGAGATCTCATAGCCCTCACTGATGGTAGGCCAAGAGGCATTCAAGACTTAAACAAACCTGGAAGATTTTATCATGTCGCTTATGTTCAAATGTCACAAGGGCGTCAGATCAGAATACTCTCATCAAAGAGCATAGAGATTGAACCAGATATGAGGGGCAACAATGTAAAAATGCTCTATGCCACGTATCTTATCAACTTGATGACCAATATTCGTATTTGGAAGGCTTTGAACTCACAGTTGCAGGGTGCAAACTTCAATATTATTGGAAAAGTTCTGCAATCTGATACATTGGTAAGAAGCAAGTGATATTTAACGTGAGAACCCTTATTTTGCAAGTATTTATGAATTTTTCATATGTCCTATACTCAAGTAAGTTGTAAAACTCCTTGTCTACCAAATATCACCTGAGCCATATGTTGTTATTTAATTAATATGCATGCTATGCTACTAGAAGTTCTAATAAGAATGAGGTTATTTTTCGTATTATATCTCACTCAACCAATGCACAAAAACAGTAACTTATTCTCCAGATGGTAATAAAACAACCATTTTGATGCTTTTATCATGCCTTGTTTTACAGATGGGAAAGAGCAGTCATATTTGCCCTTCATTAGAGCACTGTAACACCGACATTTCTATGATAACAAACATGATCAGATCCCAAAATCTAAATGAAAGCCGAGAAAGAAATTTTGTAATAAGTAGTGTTGCAATGAGGAAATGTCATCACAACCACACCGTGAAACTAATATGGGGCCCCCCTGGGACTGGCAAAACAAAGACAGTTGCATCCATGCTATTTGCGCTGCTCAAACTAAAGACAAGAACATTAACATGTGCTCCAACCAATACTGCTGTGTTGGAAGTGGCAGCCCGCCTACGCGGTTTAGTTCAAGATCAACTTCAGTTTGATACCTATGGGCTTGGTGACATAGTGCTTTTCGGAAATAGTTCTCGAATGAAAGTTGATGATTACTGGAGTCTCCCTGATATCTTTCTTGATTATCGCGTTGATATGCTTGAGAAGTGTCTCTCTCCACTGACTGGATGGAAACATGACTTGGAATCCATGATCAGTTTGCTTGAGAACCCTCATCAACAGTATCTTTTATCCAATATCAATGCGATACAAGAGAAGGGTAATAATGATCTTATGTCATTGGAACAATTTACTAAGCTTAATTACAAAGAATGTAGAGCAAGCATATCTTTCATGCAAGCAACTTGAAGATAATAAAGATGATCGTATGACATTGAAGCAATATGTGAAGAAGAGATACAGTTTCATTAATTACCAATACCTTTCTTATAAAGCTGAAGTTCAGTTTGTAAAGAGGAGGTTCAGCTTCATTTATGTGAATCTCAAGTCTAGCTTGCAAACATTATACTCACAATTACCAACTTCTCTTGTTCCATTTGAGGCGGTGAAGAACATATGTGCAACTCTTGATTTGCTTGAAGCCCTTGGAAATTCTTTGCATCAAAACGAGTTCATAGAAATTCCCACAAAAAATGTAGAGGGAAAAAGTAATGTCATTCAACCAGCACTTCCAAATGTGAAAGAGAAGAAATTGGATATATTTTCCATGCGGTGGGATGATGCAAATGTTTCTTAATTCCATGCCTCGTGGAAACACAAGTTCCAATAAAAGATGTTACATTTAACTTTGGAAGGTTAAGCATGAAAAGAGATGAATGCCTTAGAATACTTAGATCACTTTCTCAGGCAATTTCACTTCCTCAACTTGGAAGCCCCTTTGAAATAAGAGATATTTGCTTGAAGAAGACATGCCTAATTTTTTGTACGGCATCAGGTTCTTCCAAACTGTTCACTAAAGGAATGACACCCTTACCCTTTATAGTTATAGATGAGGCAGCTCAACTCAAAGAATGTGAATCAACAATACCTCTGCAACTTCCAGGTGCAAGACATGCTATTATCATAGGTGATGAGAGGCAACTTCCTGCAATGGTTAAGAGCAAGGTAATAGAGTTTTCACAATGTCTTGGTAGGACTTATGATGAAATTTTCATCATTATTCACCTGAAAACTTGTAATTCTAAATTCAAGTTGTTATTGGTGAGGTATGAGTGCTTATATGAAAAAGTGGTTTGACTTTTGATCTTTGCTATCATTTTCAATTAAAATTAAGATTTAGTACAAGCTAAGATGGGTTTGGAAGTGTTTTAAGTGTGAGGAGGGGTTAAAATAAAACTTTTGTCGAGATTATGATGACATTTTCATGATCATTCACCTGAAAAATTATAATTTTACTTTCAAATTTTTATGGATGAGGTATCCAATGTTTATATGAAAAAGTGGTTTGAATTTGGGAAAACCACTCGAGATTCCGATCGGGAAATGACAATAGGTTCTGCTCACTTGTTATTATGACTTTTTGGTGGTGATTACATCCCTTCATTTGGACCCAACAATGATTTTTCATTTGAATTTTGATCTTTGCTATCCCTTTTTTCTTAATTAAAATTAAGTTTTAGTAGAAGTTGAGAAGGGTTTTGTTTTCTCCATTTTATAATGCAGTATGTTTTTTGAAGTGTGAGGTGGGATTTTGTTAGATCCATTCATGAACCTTCATAAGATTTTGATTTTATTCGTTTTTTCACATTGATTTGTGTTTTGTGTTGGTTGAAATTACTAAAGATCACTATTGTCTTGTATGTTTATGAAAATCAAATTTCAGATTTCTGATGATGCTGGATTTGGAAGAAGCGTGTTTCAGAGGCTGGTGTTGCTGGGATTCATGAAGCATATGCTTAAAGTCCAATTTAGAATGCATCCATCCATAAGTTTATTCCCCAATAGGGAATTCTACCAAGGCCAACTTCTGGATGGCATGAATGTTAGAGATTCAAACCATAGTAAAAGTTTTCTTGAAGGAAAAATGTACAGCTCTTATTCTTTTATAAACATAGCTCAGGGCAAAGAGCAATTTGGTTATGGGCACAGCTTGAAGAACATGGTGGAAGTTGCTGCTATCTCTGAGATTATAAAGCGCCTACACAAAGGTGTGTGGTTCTTGCTTAGTACTCCCTCCGATCATTTTATAAGAGATAAATTTTGGGTATGACTTATTCCTATTTATAAGAGACTGTCTCCAATTTTTTTCTGTTAATATTTCATTTTTCCCCTATTTAATTACTTGTATTAATATCATTGCATTTAATCCACTGCACACTCTCTCCCTCTTACGCACTCCTCTTTTTTCCGGTAATTTGCTTTTTTCTCTCTTACACTCCCCAAACATAAATAAGGATACTTTTGATTGTTTCTAACTAGTTTTAAACAGCTTTTTGACCAAAATCATATAGTTAATTGTCACTTGTCTTTTATAAAAAGAAACAAAGGGGGTAATTGATTGGGCACAATCTTCTTGAGAAGAATACTTTGAATATATAAATGGCCCTTTGCTTTTTTCTGCTAGAGTTCTTGAGCAAGAGAAGGAAACTCAGCATAGGAGTGATATCTGCATATAAGGCTCAAGTCCATGCAATCGAAGAGAAAGTCAAGCAGTACCACTTGGTTTCTGATCCTGACTTCTCTGTGAACATTCGCTCTGTTGATGGCTTTCAAGGTGGTGAAGAAGATATAATAATGATCTCCACTGTCAGATCTAATAAGCAGGGAAATGTGGGGTTTCTTTCTAACAGACAAAGAACAAATGTGGCTCTAACTCGTGCAAGGTAGGTTACTTGTTAATGCTTGAGAAATTCTAGATAAACTCAGATATATAAATATAATAGGCCGAATCATTCATAACTGCAGGGTTGTTTATTTCTCTCTCTGGTACTTTCTATAAAAGCCTCATAATTACTACTCCCTCTGGTCATATTTATAAGAAACTTTCTCTTGGGGCTAGTTGTTAATGCAAGCAACTTTTTTTGTCTCAAAATTTAAAGTACTTTTTCCTTTTCTACCTCTATTAAATACATATCTTTATATTAATGAGTAACTAATTTTCTTTCCATTCAGTTATTTATTACTCATTCTCTCATATTTTATACTCCTTCTCTCTTCTATGCTCTTTTTATAAATAAGGGCATATGTGAAAAATATATGTCAATTTTAACACATTTATTGTTTTAAACTAATCTTAACCGCTAGTTTATTTTGCACAATCATGAAAAAAAATATTTTTAAAAAGGACCAAAGGGAGTACTCCACATGGATTAAGAAAAGTGGTTAAATAGTTTGTTATTGAAATGATAAAAAAATCATCACTACTTTCCAACATTTTCCTCCAATTAAAATTAACCTATCCTAATCCCCTTTAATTTCTTTCTTATACAACTTCTCACTATGTTACACTTATTAAGGGTATTTGTGGGATAGAAAAATTTAACCTATTAACTTTTTGCATATGATCTTATATTTAGGACCATAAAAACCTTTTAGAAGGGCCCTTATAAATAGGACTAAAAGAAGTATATGCCCACTAGCTTATCTAACAATGAAAATCTCTCAATTGAAACAGAAAATATCAAGGCTTGAGAAGTATCACTAATTTGGAGTTGATGATAAGATTTTATTTATTTATTTTATTTTTTTGCTTTTGGGCAGACATTGTCTTTGGATATTGGGGAATGCAGAAACTCTAAAACAGAGTGGCTCAGTATGGAGAAAGCTAGTGAACGATGCTAAAGAAAGAGGTTGCTTCCATAATGGTGATGACGACCAAAATTTAGCTCAAGCCATTAACAATGCCTTTCCTAAACATGAGCTAGTTGGCAAATCAAACCATATAAATCGTTCAGTATATGTGATATAAGTTGCAGGTGATTCACGCAAAATGGATATATGTTTGAAGAGTTTAATCAGTGTTCCTCTAATTGAATACCAGAGGTTTCATCAAGTGACAGTTTGAAGAAAGGAATTAACGAAGGTGAAGTACTTTATTTTTTGTTTTGTTTGTAACAAAGGCTATATATTATGAAGCAGACCAGTATAGGATAAAACTTGGGCTTGAACTATAGGTTACATGGCCACCACAATTAAGGAACAAGCTCCGAACTATATACGTATGTATAAGAAATGATGGTTGAAATTATAGTATATATTTACATGTTATAATACGCATGAGCAGGGCTATGACCAGTTCATGACTCAGCGGATATGGTTGCAAGCAATATTTGTGTGATATGGCATCATGCATAGCAATATTTGTGTGAAATATGAAATTAGGGGCATCATGCATATGGTGTCTTTATTTACAATAGAAAATTATTACAAATAAGTATGTGATCCTAACAACTGCTCCTAGGTAAGAATTTTGTTTCTAATTTGAATATGGTGTCCTCTCTTTATATTATATGCTGTCTTTTTCTTGATGGAAGTCTTTTGGATGATTGATGTCTTTTCTTTCTAGTCATTTTCATCAATGTACTCGTATCCTCTACTAAATTTTTACTTAAAATTCTCATTTATCTTGGTGGTCATTAGATGGGAAAAACAAATTAATTAATTATTTAAATGATTTAAAATTATAAGTCCGGTTTGATATCTTCCCAAATTTGGTCTTCCTGCATGTTTGCCGGCTTAAAACAAAGCTTATAATGGTACATTAATTGCAGCCTTGGTGGAGTTCTCATATACATACCGTATTTCGAATTTTTTTCCAAATTTGGAAACAAATGACTCCTATGAAAGTAATGTACTTCACGACAATAATGGTAATGATAGGATCAGAAATAAAGCCCAGGATAGTATAAAAAAGAACCAACGACTTGATCAGCGAAAACGCCGGAGGGAATTGCAGCTCGAAGAACTAAATATAGGTATTTTAGTAAGTGAATGTGTGAACTCAGATTAGAACGACAATGAAACAGATCGGATTTGAAGGTTTTTAATCAGAAAATTGAGGAGTATAACATCTATTTCTGCGTCCGGCTCAAATCTGATTTTCAGATCAAAAGTATCAAAAAAAAACTAAGAAAAGTATAATATCTTTTTCTACATCCAGCTGACCAGCTCAAGTCTGGTTTCCAGATCAAAAGTCAATTCAAAGCGGCTTGATTCAGCTTAACTCATACAATGGTCTAAAGCAGACAGCTTTAATCATAGGGCGGCATCCGAGTTCGAAAACATTTCTAAAAACTCAATTATTATCAAGCACAAGAAAGTATTGTTAACAAATTTAAATCCTATAAACTAATTGATAAATCAGTAATCTTAGAGAAGATTGAGAGCTATGAGATAGAATCCGAGGAAGGTAAGTTAATGTCATCATATTTATATTTCCAACAAAAAGAAACAATACAGTTATATGAATTTTACCTCAACAGCACAAGACATTTGCAAACCAGAATTCTTTTTCTCCATTATCATCCCCACGTTTTAATCTATGCCTGCTTCCTTAACATGTGATGAGACAGGTTTTACACATCAGCACAAGATAAAGGAGTTAATAAGATTTTAAGCCCTGCCCTATTGAAATCTAAGAGAGCTTTACAAGTTACAGCAGTTATAATGCTGCGATGAACTTCTGAATTTTTGCCTGAGCTCGTTCCTTCTCTTCTGGTCCATCAAGATGGCGAATATTGTCGTGATATTCCTGAAAATGAGAAAGATGACATTTTAATAAGCTGGGAGATTTTATCACATGTTCTTGAACAATAATCAACTACGGGACTGTGTTAAAGTTATGCATGGAGTCATCGTATCCAAGCACAATAGAAACTTGGTATCATTTATATAGATCTAGATTATTTTATGGAGATATTTATCCTATATATATATATATATATATATATATATATATTCTTGTATTATTATTAGTATCATTTATCATTATTAATAAACTTAGTTAATTTAATAATGATAATAATAGTACTTTTTTTTTAAAAAAATAACATAAATAAATTTTCATAAACCACATCATTCTCTTTAATTATATACATGCTAAGCCACAAATGACTCCCTGAGTCCAAAAAAATTTAAGGATGTTACACAATGTCTATGAAGTTATTGAAGTCCTTGAATGGAGAAATGCACTATTTGAGGAGATGAGGGAGTTAGAAAAGAATGACACTTGGGAAATTGTTGTTTTGCCAAAAGAAAAGAAGCCTGTGGATGCAAATGGGTGTTTACCCCAAAATACAATCTCCATGGGTCACTGAACAAATACAGGGCACTTTTAGTGGCTAAAGGGTTTACTCAAACCTATGGAATTGACTACATTGAGACTTTTGCACCTTTGGTGAAACTCAATACCATTAGGATCTTACTATCGATAGTAGCTAACCTCGATTGGCCACTTCAACGATTGGATATAAAAAATGCCTTCGTTAATGAGGAATTAAAGGAAGAAGTGTACATGTCACTTCCACCAGGATTCAATAGCAAATATGAAAATCAAGTGTGCAGGTTGAAGAAATATTTATATGGATTAGAACAATCCCTTTAGGCGTGGTTTGACAGATTCTATAGTGTTAAAAGAGGAAGGTTACAAATAAGAATTACATGATAACACTACGTTTATTTGACACAATGGAGAAATGACAACCATTCTTATTGTCTACATGGATGACATCATTCTCATCGGTGATGGCGTTCAAGAAATGGAGAGAATCAAGGTAGCCCTAAACAAGAAGTTTGAGGTGAAAGACTTGGGGCAGCTGAGATATTTTCTTGGGATAGAAGTTGCAAAGTCCAAGGAGTGCATTTATGTTTCCCAAAGGAAGTATGTTCTTGATATACTCAAGAAAAGGAGAATGCTAGGATGCAAACCTAGCAAGATACCAATTAAAACAAAGAAAAACAAGGCACGAAAGAATGAGAAGGAAGTAAAGATAGAGAGAGATAGAGAGAGAGAGAGAGAGAGTCAAAGAAAAGAAGAGGGAAAGAGAAGAAGAGACAGTTGAAAAAGGTAGATACCAAAAGCTGGTTGGGAGATTAATCTATCTCTCTCATACAAGGCCTGAAATTGTGTTTGTTGTAAGTGTAGCAAGTCAACACATGCAGTCACCTAGGAAGAAGCACATGGATGCAATGTATAAAATTCTAAGGAACTTAAAATTAAAGACACCTAGAAAAGGTCTCGTTCAAAAAGAGCAGTGTTGGAACAATAGAGATATGCACAAATGCTGATTGGGCCGCGTCTAAAGAAGATAGTAGGTCGACTTTAGGCTATTGTACAATGTGTGAAAAAACATGGTCACTTGGCAAAGTCAGAAGCAAATTGCCTTGAAGAGCAATGCAAAATCAAAATTACAAGCTCTAGCATAAGGTTGAACTATGGTTGAAGTGTGTAGCTTAGGAAGCTCGAATTCAAGTATATTTTCCTATAAAGCTCTTTTGTAACAACAAGGCAGTATGACGCTCAATCTTGTTCAACATAGTAGGATTGAACATGTTGAAGTGGATAGATATTTCATTATAGAGAATGTAGAAGAAGGGATTGTGTGTTTGTCCTATGTGTCTACAAGACATCAATTTGCTGACATTCTTATGAAAAAGACTATCAGAAGAAGTATTCACCTGTTTCATTAACAAGTTGGATATGATTAGCATCTATGATTCAATTTGGGGAGTGTAGTCAATATGTAAATATTAATATTAGTAGTTTGATAAGTATTGAGGTTATAATTAAATAGGTTTATATTTGTGTATCAAAAAAAAAAAAATCGGTTTATATTTTGTGATATAATTAGTTGGATTAATTAATATTTTATACCTATTTAATTATCATATATTTTTTTTATTCTTTAATTAATTATAGAATAAAAGGATATTTTGATATACTATCTTAGGTCCTAAATATATGATAAATTTTATAGTACAATTTGCATTATAAACTTTGTCCTATATTTAAAACCGGAGAATTAAAATATACTCATATCTTGTTTTTATTTTGTAGGAGATATCATGTGATCTATCAAAAAAGAAGACTTCAAATAAAAGAAAACAATTCATTAAACTGCACACACATACATACATATTGAAATTAAAGACGGGACCTAAGTCAATTAAAAAAAGAAAATTTTATGGAGAATCAAACGCGAGGTGATATATATATAAAGAAAATCAGATTAAGGGGAGGGACAGCCAACGTACTACACAAACAGTATGTTTTAGAATATATATAAGGGAAAAACATTTCTCATGTTGTAGGAGAAGTGTTTTCTCATGTTACACACACATAAAATGGTGGGACCCACAAATATATATATAATTAGCATTATACGTATATGTGGGTCCCACTATTTTATGTGTGGAAGAATCTTTTTTTCTCATGCAATTTGAGAAAATTAAACCCGTATATATAATATTATATTGAGAGGAGAAAGTTGATAAAACAAATGGCACAAAAAAAAAAAAAAGATATTATTTGGGCCAGATTTGGATGAGTGACGAAGCCCACAAGACACAACCCAGCGATATAATCATTATGAGAAAGGAGCAGCGGAGATATTTAGAGCCGGACAGCAACAAGAACGGACCTAGGAGCAATTTCGACAGAAGAGAAAAGCGAAGAGTTTGTGTGCTTGGTTTGAGGGAAAGAAAGAAAATGAAAGAAAAGGGCGGGAAAGGGAGAGAAATTTTTTTATCTCATATTGATCAAATTGCTTGTGAAAAATTTTCAATATCACAAAAATATATTCTTTACAAAAAGAAATATTCTTTTCATTAATGACAATTTGCTTAATATCCTTCCACTCCCTTCAAAGCAAACATGTTGTAGCAAGCTACTCCACCTATGACAATAGCGAGGAATAAAGGAGTCCTTGATAGTCTTGCTTTCTTTCTTCTTTCTCTTTATTCTTGGAAGCTAAATTTCTGTCTTTATTTCGTGGATTTTGTTTTGATTATGTGTGGCTAATTTTTCTTTCAACCTAGAGGAGCTATGAACTTGTTTGAGATTCAACGATTGTTCCCACTAATTAGTTTTGTTTAATATTTCAGTTTATTTAATCTTATTTTTATTGCTTATTACTTAGTGATTATTTTAGTTTATTTAATCTTATTTTTATTGCTTATTACTTAGTGATTATTTCAGTTTATTTAATCTTATTTTTATTGCTTATTACTTAGTGATTAGCTACTATTGAGCATGTTTTGGGGATTTATGATTAAACTTGATAAAGGGAATCTCTGAAGGAAGAAAGGAAGCTTAAGCTAAGCCTTCCAAAAACCGCTAAGAATGTAGAATTACATTTTAATCTAATTGGAGTTTAGGATAAACATATACCTAGAAGCTCAGCATATATAATCAAATTAGAGTGGACCCAATCTAAATTGCATATTTTTTAGTTGTGTGAGACATTACATAATTAATTGAGGTAGGTGTATAAATGGACCGACAAACATTTAGAAACATTAATACTTTAAATAGCTGATTAAGTTAAAATTAATTTTGTCAGGATAAAATCTAAAAAAACAAATAAGAGATTAGTGATTCTAAGTTGTACTTCTTCACGTTGGAATTTGCTCATGTGGAAAGTATTTGTTATTATTAGTTTCTTTGTCTTATTGAATTTCTCTTTACTTATATTGAAAACAATTCTGATTTATTCAACTTAAACAAAACAAAGACATTTAACAACTAATCACTAGTTAGATTGAGTCTTGTTAGATGACTTTGATTTGCCTCTTACTATTTTCATGACCCGTATACTTGAGGTGCTTAATTAAATTTTGCTAGCATCATGATTGTAGGCATATTATTAGGGATTTAATAGGAATAGAATTGGGTAGCTAATGTGATTGATGATTATATTTTCCGATTTCCTTGATTTCTTCTGATCTTTAATCTATTGTACATGTATATAATCACTCCCATTAGATGAATGAAACATCAAAGTATTCCGTCATAATCGCTCTACAGGAATTTATAGTAAAGTCTTTCCTGAGGGAGACATGACTGGCTCCTTTTATTTTATAGATATATCCAAGGGCAAAAAGCAATTTGGTCATAGACAAAGCTTGAAGAACATGGGGGAGGTTGCTGCCATCACAGATATCATAAAAGGGCTTCATGAAGGTTCCTTTCTTGCTAAGGAAATTGTGTTCTTGTGTGATTTTATTGCTAACTCTTATGTAGACATTACAAATGGTTAGGCAGCATCTACATGAGAAGATTTGCCTGATCCCATGAGTTTTTTCTGTTATAGCTCACGTATGTGAAATTCAAGACAAAATAAAGAAAAACAATCTGGTTTTGGATGATGACTTCTTTGTATATGTTCTGTTGATAGCTTCCAAGGTGGTAAAGAAGATATCATAATTATCTCCACTTTTAGATCTAATAAGGATGGAGATGTGGGGTTTCTTTCTTAGTAGAGGAAGGACAAACGTGGATCTAACTCGAGCTAGCTATGTTAATTGTCATGACCAAAATCAGTTACGCTCAAGAATTAAAAACTTGATCTCAAGAGAGGGATCGAGGATTTCTAACCTTGTAAGTCATTGTTATGGACTGTCAGCGACAAGTTTCCTCAACGGTAACGACACCTATCATGTTTAAATGGGGTATAGGTCCTGGTTTTAGCTTACGCTTAGATGACGTTCAGGCTCTGGGTTTCAGCTCAACTTTGACATGTTTGTGTTCGTATGTTTGAATTGCAAAAAATATAGGTCCAGGTCCTAGGTTTCAACTCAACGTTGTCATGTTTGTGCGCATATTTAAATGATATAAAATGCTTAAATGAGATCCAAGCTTTGGGTTTCAGCTCAATGTTGACATATTTGTGTGCGTGTTTCAATCATATTAAAAAAAGAATATATTGTTATGTATGTACATAAATCTAAGAGGAGGGTTTAATTCCAAAAGACTAGCCTAATTGGTGGGAGAGCCCCTTAAACTTATAAACCACACTTTCTTTTGTGAAACTCCTCGATGTGAGACTTATAACAATTATCTTCCTCGAGATTGAGGAAGAAAGATAAGGGTAAAAAAATGTGACTAATAATGAAGTTGAACTTTCTAACATTTATCATGGTTCTCCAAGTCTTTAAGTACTGTGTATGCTTGAGTTGTGATTAGAACTTTGTGTTTTTTAGGTAGGCGTTGTCGGTGGATACTTCAATAATGCTAAGTAAAGAGGGTACTTCAGTAATGGCTAGACCCATTAGGGGGGCCGCACTTGAGCTTGAACTAGTTCTATTTAACTCATTTTATTGATCCTTAACTATGGGGGAACATGTACATAAGTGATACAAGTTAAAATAATGTTGGTGAATTATTTTCTTCCCAGGATAAATTATGACTGCTAATTTTCAAATTATTATAGTTACTTATTGACCAATTATTAATTAAAATTAAAATTTATGAATTGCTAATTTTGGTAAGCATGGAAGATAATTCAGAAATAATTTATATGTTATTGAAATTAGTCACGAATTTGAAAATTGCTTGGATAAAAAATAAAAAATTGGTTAAAATAATAAGTTTTCGCACATATGATATTTTTCGAAATTTATTTGTCTTATCCTTACTACATTATTAATGTGGAGATTGGAGTTTAGAAAAAATTATATAATATTTTATTTACATTTGGAATATATAGTAAAATTAATGCAATCAATAACCAAATTCTAAATTATTGGATTGCACAGAATTTAAGCTGCATGGGTATAAAAGAAAAGGTAAATAATTTTGCATCAAGTCTATATTTTAAGGATTTGTTATTATCCGATCCGCACAACATTTTCAAGTTATATTTAAAAACCTTACCTTTTTTAAATTTTAAGATTTTCAAGTTATATTTAAAAACCTTACCTTTTTTAAATTTTAAGTTAGCAAACTTTAAAAATTGAAGTTATTATCCTATTTTAAAAATGATACAGTTTGTAATAATTTTAATAATGAATTTTTTAACATTAAATAAAAAAATTTCACAAATTGTTATTAATCATTGTACAGATTAGTTATAAATTGTTAACAAGTTTTTTGTGAATATAATTTTCTAATCTAAAATCTTACATATTAGATAACTTTCGATCTAAGTAAATTATTTCCCATATTTAGATAACTCCAAAATTTTGAATGTAGCATGGAGTCATCGCTAAAATTTGCTTCTTCTTTGTTTTTTCCCCATTTTAAAGGCAATCACAATGCCTGAAAATTACAGAAAACACCTCCAAAACTTGAAATAGGAACATGGTCAGAAACCCAGGCAGAGCAACCTAATTCTACACAAATTTGATCCAAGCATAAAGTGGAGGATCCTATCTTTAAACAAATCTATGCTTTAAACAAATTTCATCCAATCATAAAGTGGAAGTGGACAAATCTATGCTTGCTTTGTAAAGGTAGTGAGCATACTTTAATGATTTTCTACGAGAGAATATTAATATTTTCACCTCAATATTACCGTTCTTTGAAGAATGTGATGATGAGTCACAGTCAAGTAATAGTAAGTGTAAGGCCTCCAAAACAGTATATGAGTGGAGAATGTTAAAGAAGCTCACTTGTTTGGCAAATCATCTTCAGCCTTGATTCCTTTTTTCATTATCTCTTCCTGTTGGCGAGTCTTACCATAATTATTTGAAAAATCCTTATTGTCAATCTTGTAATATTCTTCCTCTGGTCTTTAATATAAGACATATATAACTTTTTTTGGAGAGATTCATAAAACTAAATAAGTCAGTTAATCATAGCATATATCATGTATTATTTGATTATATATCGGTTCATGAGTCAGACAAATTAATTTAGTATAAAAAAGATAAAGATAAATATTTTAAAGTAATTTATTTAGTTTCTATAATTTTTCCAAAAACCAAAAAAGCAATTATGTCTTATATGAATGATCTGAGGGAGTAATAGTGAATTAAAGCTCCCCTACAAGCGTGAGATCACAGGGTTAATCCTGCTTATAACCTCATACTATTAGTTTATGCTCTCTATTTTGTCAAAAATACAGTTGTCATATCCATACCACTACTTACAACATAACGGACTAGCTGGGTCTAGTAGAAGGGGTTAGTCTCTCACAACTTGGTGAATCAAAGTTTAAATCCCTAATAGGAGAGATGCCCACATTTAGTGTCTAACAGTACCTCAAATATGATCGATTAACTCCAATATGAGGATACCTATCCTTTGTGTGTGTGTGTATACTTTTGCCTATCTCTTTTAAACTCATTCCCTAACATGCCGTTTGGGCCTTCACCCAAGAACCCAAATTAGAAGGAGCTCATTTCTTTTAAGATGACAAAACAATGTTTAAATCTTTGTTAAAAGAAGATATCCATATTTAGTATCTAAGGGTGTCTCGAACATGATTGTCTTTAATAGAAAAATAATTGAGCATAAAAAAAATAGAGAATCTTTCAATTTGACTTGTGTTTTGCTCCTAATACAACCTCTAACTTTTGCATAAATCGCTTTTTTCTTTGTACACCCTCTTGTTTGTTTTATAAAATGTATTCTAGATGTATTTTTTGTCTTTTTTACAAGACGTTTTAATTTTTTTTGGGTCAATGAAAGATTTTATTAACAATAAACCTTACAAAAGCTACGGATACAACGAGGAAAAAATAAGAAACAATAGTTTGAAAAGCAAACCAACAAGACGAAACGGGGAAACAAACAAAAACAACAGGAAAGCAATCAAAGGAAACAAAATGAAAGATAAAATAACCAAACTAGCCACCGTCCAGTGTAGGACCAGAATGCAAAGGATCATGAACACCAACATTAGTCTTTTGAGCTTCCAGGGCTAGAAGTGACAACAAAGTAGGTGTTAGTCGTAAAACCCACCCAATGGGCAAACCCCTTTATAAGCATTAGCGCTTTAAGATCCGCAAAGAAGGTTGCCCTCTCGGGGTTAAGGACAATGAGAACCCAACCTTAGAAGAAAGAAGATAAATAATATCCTCGGATAATACTTCTACACCTCCAATAGTACAAACCGTGACTTGGCCTCAACAAAAGAAAGTAGAGGAAGACAATCGTTTCAAAGGCCACTTTATCATGTCCGAGGTCCATAGCTAGGAGCAAGGCCCTTTTAAAGCCAAGGCTTCGATCATAAGAGCTGGTATGGATTTAACTTTATCCACAAATCCCCATCTAAAAAAGCCAACATGATTGCGGCAAATTGCCCCAATAGCAGTATCTTTCTTATAAGGTGAAAAGGCTCCATCACAATTAATTTTAAGGCTATCTAATACAGGATGAATATTTAATGTTAGGACTATCACAGCCCCTCCACACAGAAGGGTCCCTATGCCCTATATCATGATTAGCCCAAAATTCAAAATTACTTTTCTTAGCCAATTCAATAAGAACACTCGGGTTCGGTTGTCTTTGGTTAAAATTCATTTCATTTCTACCTTTCCAAATAAACCATAGAAGCCAACAGATCAGAGAAAGATCCTGTTTGCTCAGCAGGGGCATACCTATTATCGACATCCACTAAGCATTAAGGTTTGAGATTCTGGAGGCATCAACCCTAGCACTTAGCGAATAGCCAAATTAGATGCACCGAGTTTAGGGGCAATGGAAAAATACATGCTCGATAGTCTCTTCCGCTTTTGCACATACTGGACATTGGTTGTCTGGGGATCTTCTACTTTGATACAGAGTGGAATTGGTAGCAATAACACTACTCAGAAGCGCCATATGAATTGTTGTACAGGTGGGATCACTTTTATCTTCTAAATCGAGTTCCAACATGCGGTGTGTATGACAGTTGATAATTGAATATTTCATACACTACTTTTTGTCTCTTGATTTATAATTTAGGACTCTTTAGCTAATAAATAATGGCTTTTATACTTATTTGGGCTTTGGGCCTTTTATTATATTTTAGCCATTATTTAATAATAAATTTCAGTTTTACATTGCTTCACTATTTTTACCATAACTCTTGAACCAGACATCGGATTTGCCTAATTTTTGTCTCATTTTTCAGATGATTAAGAGAGCTACAATTGTTATGAAGACATGAAGAGCAAATTCTGACAAAAGGGTGGTCGATTTTGAAGCCGAAGTCATATGTATTTTTGAGCTCGAATTTTGTAATTAAAGCCCATTTTATTTTATTTTCGTTTTGGGCTGACCCATTTCCATTTTAGGTTTAAGTTAGTGGCAGCCACAAACATTTAGACATTCACGTTTTTAGATTTTAGTGGATCAAAATAAGAGTTTTCAAATTCTCTCGCAATGTTCTTCATGTTCTTCGCGTTCTTCATCGTTCTTCGTCTTTCTTAATTATGTTCGGTTAAATTTTCGTGATTAGCCCAACGATGAGGATTCCATCCACTATCCAGAGGATTCGCACTTAATCGAATAGTCTAACTCATTTCTGCATTCTTTAATCGGATTCGATTTTTTGGATTTGGATTGGGTTTTTGATTAAAAACCCAGATCGACATTTCCCAAGGACGTAGTTCGAACTAGGTTAAAGTATTACTGTGCGATCGTACAGAGATACGCCACTGATTCGAATAAATTCTGGACGATTGTTCAGTTGAGGGAATTTCTAGACAAACGCAGAGATTTCGGTTTGTCCAGAGTCCATCACAAGTTTGGTTATAAACTTTTCGTCCGAGGAAGGGAAGTGGTGGTATCCGAAATCCTGGGTTAATCCTTTAATCCTCCGTTTGTCCGTTCAATCTGTGTTATTTCGTTTTGTCTCTGTTACTTCATTTTTTTTTAATTCTCTTTGAATCAAAACAAAACCCCCATTGTTTCTGTTATATTGTTGTTCAAATTAAACTGACTGCGAATTCGTTGAGAACGACACAGGTTACATTATACCGCAAATCCTTTTCTAATCTGGTTATTTTGGGAGATTAAGACAAATCTCTCGTAAAATATGGCACCGTTTCGGGGAATTTGCATCGGTTTGATTAGTAAACGGTAGTGTAAATAGCTTCATTTTGGTAGTTTAGGTGGTTGGTGTGGCGGGACGTAAATTTTTCTCGACCCAGATCACTCAACCTAGTCTTATTCACAAGGAATTGGGCATTCTAAGAAAGAGTCAATCTCAAGTAGAGAGTGAGGTCTACCCTATTTTGGCCAAATTCCAACGTTTAGACCACTTTTTTCGCTGTTTTAAGTTTCAATTTTGTGATTTCTACTAGGGTCAGTTTTTTTGGAGTATCTCCTATTGGGTTGAAATTTGGTACAGTGATAGAAAATGGCCTATCTCACATGACACATCGAAAATCTTTGATTTTCCATGTGCTAAGCTCCGTTTTGCCAAATTCCATCGTTTAGACCACTTTTTCAATTTTTGAAGTTTTTTATTCCATTTTTGGGTTCCCCAATGGTCTAGGAGTTGCCCTGTCCAAGTCCCAAAAATTTTAAAAATCATTTGATAGTGTTTTTGGACTTGTTTAGGTCAATTTCTACCATAGGTTTTTGTTTTTGTGTTTGCTTTTGTGTGTCTTAGTGTTTTTCTACTTTTTACCACTTTTAGTGGCATTTTCATAATTCCGATTTTTGGTGGCATTTTCGTAATTCGAGTATCCGCAAATTCCCGCCTTGTGTTTAGGTTGTCGCATGAGTACTAGGAGCACTATCAATCCGTAAAACTTGTTGCCATTTGATCCCGAAATAGAAAGAACAATTCTTACTGCTAGAAGAGTTGTTAGGCTAAGTCGTGGGATTAATACTGAATTAGACATTGCACTTGAGTCTGATTGTGGCCATTCTGATTGTGTCCATACTGTTGATCTTTCTGATTGTGTTTCTGATAGTACTTCTGATAGTCTTGTTGTTTGCACTGATTCTAGTAGCAATTTTCCTAACTCATAAATTATAGCGTAAGAATAGGAAAATCGTCCTACTTTAAAGGAATTGAATGAACCCGATGTTAATTATCAACCTTTGTGCATCCAATATCCTACCCTTTTCGCTAACTTTGAGCTTAAATCTGGTCTAATACACTTGCCGCCTAAGTTTCATGGTCTTTCGTGTGAGTATGCCATTAAGCATTTGAAGGAATTCCATCTAGTGCAGCAAAGACTATGAAACCGCATGCCATTGATGAAGATCAAATCAAGCCGAGAGCTTTTCCTTTCTCATTGGAAGGTGGAGCCAAAGATCGGGTTGTTGTACCTCCCGTGCCTTCATCTATCGGGAGCCGGACCGATGTTCGAGGTTATTTATGGAGAAATATTACCCCGCTCAAGAGCAACTACGATCAAGAAGGAAATTGCCAACATTAAACAAAGCAACGGGGAGACTTTGCATGAGTACTTGGAAGAGGTTCAAAAGGTTATGTGCAAGCCGTCCACACCACCGCATCACCGAGCAACTCTTGATTACCCATTTCTATGATGGTCTCGCTACCGAGACAAAGGTTTGGTGGATGCTTCTAGCGGTGGGGCTCTACGTAACAAGACATCTAAAGATGCCCGAGAATTGTTATTCGAGATGGCAACTCTCAACTCTCGCCGAATTTGGCACTGTGGCCAATAGTACTCCCGTTTACCATGTTCAAACACCTCCGGTCAAAGACGATTCTCAGAGATTAGAGAATAGACTTGATAATCTGACCTCTCTGGTGAGGCAGTTGGCAGTGACATAGACAGTAGAATCTTCTCCTCCTCAGATTGGGTACTCATGTGGGTTCTGTTATGACCCTTACCATTCTACTGACTCTTGCCCTACCTTGCATGATCTTGCTTATCAAGACTAGTCGCAGCTTTGGTGGGTGCTTTTCCAGAAAGCCACAATATCGTTGTAATAATGCATTCTCCAATACCTACAATCCCGGTTAGAGAAATCACCCTAATTTCCGTTGGAACCAGAATCGAACCGAGTAACCAATATCGAGAACTGGGAATTACCAATAGAGACAAAGATGCACTACGTAATTTCCAATAGCAATATGCACCTCCTTTACCTTTGCAAAGACCACCTCCTCGACCAGCCATATGTGCACCTCCACAAAGACAACAAAGAAGCTAGTAGTAGTGGTAGTGGTGGTTCCTCACTTGAAGATATGATGAAGCAATTTGTCACGCCCAATATGCAGTTCCAACAAGAACTAACACTTCTATTCGAGTTTTTGCAAACACAAGATTGGGCGGTTGGCAACCTCATTGAACCAGCTTCAACCTCGGGATCCAACACTCTTCCTTCACAAACAATTCCTAATCCTAAGGGGAATGTGAGTGCTATCTCCCTTCGCTCTGGCAAGCAATTGGACGAACCTTTGCAGATTGACTTCCACATCAGAAAGAGAATCAGAAAATGTGAAGATTGACTCTAAAAATAAAAAGGCAATGCAGCGAGGTGAAGAGGAAGACATTCCCATTCCTCTTCCTTTCCCTCAGAGAGCCCTTCAATCCAAGAAGTTGGCAGACAAAGCACAAGAGAAGGATATACTTGAGACATTCGAAGAGTAGAGATCAACATTCCTCTCTTAGATGCAATCAAACAAATTCCTAAATATGCCAAGTTTCTGAAGGAGTTGTGCACAAACAAGAGGCAATCGAAGGGAAGTGAACGAGTGAGTTTGAATCAGAATGTATCAAGACTCATCCGCCTACCATGCCTCGCAAGTGCAAGGATCCGTGGACGTTTTCTATCCCTTACCTTATTGGCAATTATAGATTTGATGATTGCATGCTAGATTTAGGTGCTTCTATTAATGTCATGCCTCGCATCTATTTATAAATCTCTTGGTCTTGGTCCTTTGCGTCCCATCGGTGTTGTTGTTCAATTAGCTAATAGGAGTAGTGCTCATCCTTCGGTTTAGTTGAAGATGTATTAGTCAAAGTTAATGAATTGATATTCCCTACTGATTTTTACATCTTAGATATGGAGGATGAGTCTTCTAGTAGTAGGTCACTAATCATTCTAGGGAGGCCTTTCATGAAAACAACTAGGACTAAGATAGATGTGCATTCTGGTACTCTTTCCATGGAGTTTGGTGATATATCTGTGAATTTCAATATCTTTGATGCCAGGAAACATCCTAAGGAAGAGCATTTTGTTTTCTGCATTGATGTTATTGATGATGCTGTGGATGATGTTCTTACTGATTGGTGTTCTGATTATCCTAATTTTTCATCTGAGAGTGATTCTGCCATTTGTGCATGTGCTAATAATGAATGGTGCTCTATTTGCACTAACTTGGTTAATGCTACATTATTTGGTGATTCTGACTTGCTTGCTGATTCTGCATTACATGTGGATTCTGATATTGATTCTGAGTTTGAGCTTCATCCTGACCCTAATGTGCATCCTGATTCTGATTTTGACGAGCTTAACTCGATTTTGATTAGTGAACTCGATGTTAACATTGAGTGCTAAGATCTGGACACGCTTCTTCCGCTTCTTTGAATGTGGTTTCGTGTATTTCTAGTATGATGACATCGAGTTGTGGCAACAACCACCCAAGCTTCTTCCTCCACCGAGCAACCACCCAAGCTTGAGTTGAAATCCCTTCCGCATCACCCGAAGTATGCATTTCGAGGTGGATGAACAATTATCATTGTGGCAAATAATCTTCTTCCCGACCAAGAAGAGAAGTCGTTAAGCTTATTAAGGGTGAACAAGAAAGCCATTGGGTGGACATTAGCCGACATCGTTGGCATTAGCCCTTCCATGTGTATGCATCAAATTCTCGTTGGAAGAGGACTCTAAGCAAAGTGAGGCAGCCCCTGCAGACGTCTTAATCCTCTTATCCTTGATGTGGTGAAGAAGGAGGTCAATAAGCTTCGCAAGCCGGTATCATCTATCCCATTTCGATAGCCAGCTGGTTAGCCTACCTGTGGTTCCCAAGAAATCCGGAGTCACTGTGGTAGCCAATCAGAAGAATGAGCTCATTCCTACTCGAGTTTAGAATAGTTGGAGAGTTTGCATCGACTATAGGAGACTCAACCAAGTCACTCGCAAGGATCATTACCCTCTACCTTTTATTGATCAGATGTTAGAGCGATTGGCTGGCAAGTCCCATTACTACTTCTTGGATGGCTACTCCGGATACTTCCAGATCCATATTGCTCCTGAGGATCAGAAGAAGACGACCTTCACATGCCCCTTTGGAACATATGCCTACCGAAGGATGCCTTTTGGCCTTTGTAACGCACCTGGCACCTTTCAACATTGTATGGTAAGCATTTTCTCTGAGTTTCTAGAGGACTGCATGGAGGTTTTTGAAAGTGAAGGAAATCACCAAGAGGGGGGATGAATTGGGGATTTCAAAATTCTTTTCGGATCACCCACACAATAGATAATATCAAGGCAAAGTGGAGATAGAGAAGAAGAGCTTGACACGTAAGATTTATATCGGTTCGGTCTAACTCCTTGACCTACGTCTAGTCCCCGCATCTCCGGGATTTTCCACTATCACTCAAGAACAATTACAATCAAACGAAGGATGCTCCTCACTCTAGGACTCACTCCCCCTTACAAGCTGTAATTGCTTACAACGATACACACTCGTAAACGAAGGATGCTCCTCAACCTAGGACACACGCCCCTTACAAGTCGTACTCGTATACAATCGATACACCCTCTCGTAAACGAAGGATGCTCCTCAACCTAGGACACACTCCCCATTACAAGTTGTACTCTGATTTTCCCAATCTCCAAGTCACCTAACTTGAGATTAATACAATGAATGATATACAAGGAAATAACTCTCTCTAAGAGTAGATATGATAAACACTGAAGTACAATCTATCAAAGATACAAATAAATGAATAAGTAAAAAAGACCGATGTAATTCGTGTAAGCTTTCTCGTGTCTGTCTTTTTCTTCACATCCAAACTTCAAATCTTCATGTATTTATAGTGATTTGAAGCTTGTGAACGTTATAGATCCGTTGAGGCTTCAACCCATTCGAAAATATAGTTATGGGTGTTGCACAATGAATCTATCTGTTGTAAAGGTTTGCTATTTGAATATAGCTGTTGGAGACTTTTGCAGATTTGAATTCTTCAGTTGGGAATATAATATTCAGGTATTTGGCTCCTCAAATTCGTCCCATGTTGCTGAAGATCTGCTTTGGTAGTGGAGGCTTAGTTGTTTGTATTAGGTGAGAAATCTACCCACAACTTCCAGCTGTCTTCCATTTGCTATTTTGTCTTTGAGGATAAGTTAAAATAATTCAAATGTTAAACATTCAAATCCTCTAAAAACTCATAAGCAAACTTGTTAAGATTGGTTAGAAATATAGATAAGAATCATATAAAACATATTTAACCAATTCGCAGATTTAAGCCAATGTATAAATCAATACTGAACATTTTCTGCAAAAACTGTGTTTTCTGTCTGATGCTCCAAAACTCGAGTTTTGACAATCAAAACTGGAGTTTTGAACCGTGTGTCACCAAAAACCGGCGGTTTCAAAACCGAAACTCGAGTTTTCCTCTTCTAGAGAGGAGCATCGCGATTTTGAGCTTCGACCATGTTTTTGATGAAAACTCAAAACTCGTGTTTTGATTCAAAAACTCGAGTTTTGGACTTTTGTATATAAAATGTGAATTTAGTCCAAAACATCAAAACGGCGGTTTTCATCAAAAATCGGAGGTTTTCAAGTTATGAAAATATCGATGCTCTCGGGTTGCCCAAAACTCAAGTTTTACTCCCAAAACTCGAGTTTTCACTTAAAGCTTGAAAACTCAAAAACCGTGAACATATCAAAACCGGGCGGTTTTGCAATTGTGAAAACTTGAGTGTTCTCTCGCGAGACCAAAACTCGAGTTTTGCCCCCAAAACTTGAGTTTTCACAAAACCCGTGAAAACTAAAAACTAGCAGTTTTGATCAAAACTCGGAGGTTTTCAACAACAAAGACCAAAACTCTAGTTTTGACCCCAAAACTCGAGTTTTGAACTATTTCAGAAAATTTCTGAAATGTCAAAACCGGCTGTGTTCTTTGAAAACCGGAGGTTTTGTGACTTCGAAAATCCAAAGGCTCTCGGCCAAACCAAAACTCGAGTTTTTTCTCCAAAACTCGAGTTTTCATGTTTTTCATGAAAACGAAAATCGGCGGTTTTAACGAAAACTGGCAGCTTTGCTTTGTTCAGATTTTCTCGTAAAACTCAAAACTGGAGTTTTACTTCAAAACCGGAGTTTTCCTTGACAAAAGAAAAGTTTTTCGATTTGCAAGAGAAAACTTCTTATTTTGTTTACAATTGTTAAAACATCATCAAAACACATATAGAACTAACAGCTTTTATGGATGATTTCACCGTATATGGGTCTCGATTTTGATGCATGCTTAGCTAATTTGTCTAGAGTTTTGCATAGGTGTATTGAGTCTAATCTTGTGCTGAATTATGAGAAGTGTCACTTTATGGCTGAGTCGGGTATAGTCTTGGGACACATAGTGTCTAGGAAAGGGATTGAGGTAGATCCTGCTAAGATGATGTAATTACTGCTTTGCCTTACCCCGCGTCTATGCGGGAAGTTCACTCTTTTCTTGGTCATGCATATTTCTATCGTCGTTTCATTCAGGATTTCAGCAAGATTGCCCGACTCTTGTCCAACCTTCTACATAAGGATACTGACTTTGTATTTGATGATGCTTGCAAGGTGGCCTTCGATCATTTGAAGCGTTGGTTCGACTACATGCCCCAAATGATCCAAGCCCTTGATTGGTGCCTCCCCTTCGAGTTGATGTGTGATGCTTCCAACTATACGGTTGGTGCTATCTTGGCACAGCGATTTGAAAGAGCATCTCATGTGATTGCATATGCCTCCAAGACTTTGGATCCTGCCAAGTCCAATTACACCACTACTGAGAAGGAGTTGTTGGCTATTGTATTTGCCTTTGATAAGTTCAGGTCATATCTGCTAGCAAGTAGAGTAGTTGTTTTCTCTGACCATGTAGCTTTGAAATTTCTTTTGAAAAAGGCAGATGCTAAGCCACGACTCATCCAGTGGATGTTGCTGCTCCAAGTGTTTGATGTTGAGATTCGAGATAGAAGTGGAGCACAAAACTGGGTAGCTGACCACTTGAGTCACATCAATCATTCTCCTTCTCACCCCTCTTCTATTCGGATGATTTCCTCGATGAGCAGCCTTCTACACTGCAAGGTAAGCTTCCATGGTATGTCGATCTGGTTAACTACTTGGTAGCCGGTTTTTTACTCCGTAGATTCCACTAGGCCCAAACCCTTAAATTAAAGAGTGAGTCTAAATATTATGTTTGAGATAACCCTTATCTCGTGGAAATTTTGTAGTGACCAAGTAGTTAGGAGATGTGTGCCCGATCATGAGTTTCACTCTATTTTGCATTTTGCTCATGCTTCCGCTCGCATGGTGGTCACTTTGGACCACAAAGAACTGCTAGGAAAGTATTAGATGTGGAATATTTTGGCCTTCCTTGTTTCGTGATTCTCATCTCGTTTTGTAAGTCATTCGATAACCGTCAGAGAGCAGAGTATTTCCGAGGCATGAGATGCCCTAACCCTATATTGTTTTGTGAGATCTTTGATGTTTGGGGTATTGATTTTATGGGTCTATTTCCTGTTTCATATAGTTATACTTATATACTGCTGGCTGTTGATTATGTCTCGAAATGGGTTGAGGCGAAAGCCACCCGACTAATGATTCTTTCGTGGTGGTGGATTTTGTTAGGTCTAACATTTTTTGCAGGTTTAGCATTCCTAGAGCTATTATCGTGACCAAGGCTCCCATTTTTGCAACCGAAGCATGGGTGCCTTGTTACGCAAGTATGGAGTGCTTCACAAGGTCTCCACAAAGATACCATCCTCGCACCAACGGTCAAGCCAAGTCTCAAATAGAGAGATTAAGAAAATCCTTCAAGACCGTTAACTCTACACACAAAGATTGGAGTAAGCGATTAGAGGATGCTTTGTGGGCATATCGCACCGCCTACAAGACTCCGATTGGGATGTCTCCTTATCGCCTTGTCTTTGGTAAGGCATGTCATCTTCCGGTTGAGTTGGAGCATCAAGCCTATTGGGCCATTAAGCAGTGTAACACGGATTTGGCTAAGTCTGGGATGGAGAAGAAGCTACAATTACAAGAGTTGGATGAGCTTAGATTGGATGCCTATGAGAGTCCGCGGTTATACAAGGAAAAGACTAAGGTATTCCATGATAAGCATATTCTGAGGAAAGAATTTTCTGTGGGCCAGAAAGTTCTTCTGTTTAACTCCCGTTTGAGGTTCATGCCTGGTAAGCTTCGATCTAAATGGGATGACCCTTTTGAGATCACTAACATTTTTCTATTTGGTGCTGTTGAGCTATGTGATCCACCCACAGGACGAACCTTTAAGGTCAATGGGCATCGCCTCAAGCCATTTCATGAGGGATCCCAAGAGCAGCCGAGGAAGTAGAGATTCTCCTCATTGATGCCACTTATCCTCCATAAACCCCTTGGGGAGTATTCTTCTTTCTTCTCTCTCCTTCTTTCTTCTATTTGTCTTTTTTTTTCTACTTTGCTTTTTGAAAATAAATGCGTCTCTCATTCTATGATTGCTACATATTATGAACTAGGACATTTTGGTTTTAAAGGATTATTCTGTTGGATCTACCATTCTTGACTCTTCGATTACATGTCTTGGTAGTTGATTTGATGTTGTTGATTGCCTAAGTTGGTATTGACCTTGTAAGGTTTTAGGCCTGCATGAATGGAATTCATCTTTTGCCATTCTTTCTTTCATGTGTGCATCTACTCATGATTTGTGTTCTCTAGAACTTGCTCCTTTTCTTTTGAAACTACATTTTTCATTTACATGCATAAGTATGATGGAAGCTTGTTTTCTTTCTTTTATTTTCCCTACTTTGGCCAAATAGCCTTTCCCTTGCATTATGATCCCTTTGCTAGCCCTTTGTGCCTTTGTGACTCATTCTTTTCTAAGCCACATTACAAGACTAAGCATAAAACCATTTTATTCCGCACCTTGAAAATTTATCGAGCATTGGTTTAACCTTGGTTTTGTGTCTAAGTGTGGGGTTGCTCAGAGTGCAACAGTTTAAGTGTGGGGGGGGATGTTTGCTTTTGTCATTGTGATTATATATATATAGTATAGTTTGATTTTCAAAAAAAAAAGAAAAAAAAAAAAAAAAAAAAAGAAAAGAAAAAGAAAGAAAGAAAAGCGAGAAAAAGAAAAGAAAGAAAGAAAGAAAAGCAACAAAAAAAGAAAAAGAAAAGAAGAAGAAATAAAGAAAGAAAATACATAGAAAGAAAGGAGATATATAAGTAAAATAAAAATTTTCTTACATAGAAAATGATTGTGTTAATTAGTGCTCTTTTTAATTTCTTTGGTGCTTAGCCTCTCATTCCATACTATTACCTACCTTCACCCTAACCCCATTGCAACCTTTCATAACAAGCTCTCTTGATTTGTGCATGCATGTGTTATGAGTAGTGGAGACGTAGAAATTGAGAAAGCTTATGGTAGGACAATTTTCTTGAGTAGAATTTGAGTGATACATTTATTTACCTTAAACACTTGAGAGATTGATTTATTGAGTGCATCATTTGAGAGACCATCTTTTGTGATTAGCATCATTGATTGAGATTACCATGAATTGTAATTTGAGATGAAGGGATTGTGGTCTTGATTGATTGATCTTTTGGAGCTTTGTGTCCCTTGTTCAATTTTTGCATTGTTAGCAATTGTTAGAAAAGAAGAGTTTCTCCTTTAGGTCTTTTTCTTTGAATTTTGCTCAAGAGTGCAAAAAGATAAGTGTGGGGGAATTTGATAATTGAATATTTCATACACTACTTTTTGTCTCTTGATTTATAATTTAGGACTCTTTAGCTAATAAATAATTGCTTTTATACTTATTTGGGCTTTGGGCCTTTTATTATATTTTTAGCCATTATTTAATAATAAATTCCAGTTTTACATTGCTTCACTATTTTTACCATAACTCTTGAACCAGACATCAGATTTGCCTCATTTTTGTCTCATTTTTCAGATGATTTAGAGAGCTACAATTGTTATGAGGACATGAAGAGCAAATTCCGACAAGAGGGCGGTCGATTTTGGAGCTGAAGTCATATGTATTTTTGGGCTCGAATTTTGTAATTAAAGCACATTTTATTTTATTTTCGTTTTGGGCTGACCCATTTCAATTTTAGGTTTAGGTTTAAGTTAGTGGCAGCCACAAACATTCAGACATTCACGCTTTTAGATTTTAGTGGATCAAAATAAGAGTTTTCAAATTCTTTGTAATGTTCTTCGTGTTCTTCGCGTTCTTCATCGTTCTTCGTCTTTCTTAATTATGTTCGGCTAAATTTTTGTGATTAGCCCAACGATGAGGATTCCATCCACTATCTAGAGGATTCACGATTAATCGGTAACCGTCTAACTCATTTTCGCATTCTTTAATCGATTCGATTTTTGGATTTGGATTGGGTTTTTGGTTAAAAACCCATATCGACATTTCCCAAGGACGTAGTTCAAACTAGGTTAAAGTATTACTACGCAATCGTACGCAGATACGCCACTAATTTGAATAAATTCTGACGATTGTTCAGTTGAGGGAATTTCGGACAAACGCAGAGATTTCGGTTTGTCCAGTCGATCACGAGTTCGATTATAAACTGTTTTCGTCCGAGGAAGGGAAGTGGTGGAATCCAAAATCCCGGGTTAATCCTTTAATCCTCCGTTTGTCTGTTCAATCTGTGTTATTTCGTTTTGTCTCGTTACTTCATTTTTTTTAAATTCTCTTTGAATCAAAACAAAACCTCCATTGTTTCGTTATATTGTCGTTCAAATTAAACCGACCGTGAATTCGTTGGGAAACGACTCAAAGTTACATTATACCGCAAATCCTTTTCTAATCTGGTTATTTTGGGAGATTACGGCAAATCTCTGTCAAAATATGGCACCGCTGTCGGGGAATTTGCATCGGTTTGATTAGTAACAGTAGTGTAAATAGCTTCATTTCGGTAGTTTAGGTGGTTCGGGTGGCTGGACAGAAATTTTTATGACCCAGATCACTCAACCAGGTCTTATTTACAAGGAATTGGACATTTTAAGAAAGAGTCACTCTCAAAAGAGAGTGAGATCGGCCCTATTTTGGCCAAATTCCAACGTTTAGACCACTTTTTTCGCTGTTTTAAGTTTCAATTTTGTGATTTCTACTAAGAAAGGGGCGGATATTGGATGCACAAAGGTTGATACTCCAAACAACTGACCCTAGTAAACCCTAAACCCTATGAGATAATCAAATCACCAATGTTACTAGGCTTATTCGGGAAGATAACCTTAGGGACCTAGGGTTTATCCCATATTCTTATTGTAGTGTCATCACCAACATCCCATCTTAGGTCTTTTTTGAGGAAATTTCTACCATCCAAGAGCTAGACCAACACCAAGAGGACTTATAGCCTTTTTTCGCACCAATGAAGTCTTAATCAGGGAAGTACACGCTTTTTAGCACCCTACCCCATAGATCATCGGGGCTCAACAAAAGCCTTCACGCCTTTTTAGCCAAGAGAGCATCATTCATAATAGATAGATCTTGGAATCCCATTCCACCAGTGCTTTTACTACTAGTCATAGACTCCCAAGATTTCCAATGAGTTTGACTTCCAAAGGCATTGTCATCCCACCAGAAGTTAGCTATAAGACTATTTATCTCCTTATATGTCTTAAGGGGAAATCTGAAACAATTCATCGGGTAGATTGGGATAGCCTGTATAACATCTTTAATCTTTACTTTGCGGCCAACAAAAGATAGTAGGGATTGACTCCATCCTTGAATTTTACTAGTGACATGTTCTCTGATATAAGCTAATGCCTGATGCTTAGTCTTCCCCCAAAGGCTCAAAATACCATGATATTTTCCAGGGTCCTCTATTATGGGGATGCCCAACAGGCCATCCATGATACTTCTCATTGCAACTGGAGTGTTAGAGGAAAAAAATACTGGTTTTATCAAGATTAATAACATGACCTGAGGTTGCACAATACAAATCCAAAATATTAGCCAAATAACTATAAATACTATGACTAGCATGCATGCATAAGAAGGCATCATCGGCAAAAAAAACTAGGAGTAAGAACTAGGCACCTATTGCTCAGCTTAATACCTCTAATCCGCTTGTCATTTTGGCTCTTACTAATCATAACAGAGAGTACCTCGCAACAATAATGAATAGATAAGGTGAGAGGGGGTCTCCCTGGCAAATACTTCTATAGGGATAAATGATTTCACATTTTCACCAGATAAACAAATACTTAAGCTAACTGAACGAACACATTTTATAATAAGAGACACCTACTCCGAACAAAAACCCAATCGTAATAGGACATTCTCAAGAAAGTCTCACTCAACCTGGTAATACGCCTTACTCATATCTATCTTAAGGGAAAACTCATACTTACCCCCAGATTTCTTATTACGAACATAATGGTAAACCTCATGCGTAATAATGATGTTGTCGTAAATACAACGGCCAGGGACAAAGTCACCCTGGTGCTGGGAAATACAATCATCAAGCAAAGGTTGCATCCTATTGGCCATGATTTTTGAAATAATTTTATAAGAGAAGTTACATGGGCCAATAGGGCGAAAGTGTGAGACATGTTCCGGTTTATGAATCTTGGAAATAAGAGTAATATTAGTCGTATTAATTCCATCTAAAATAGAATGACTTGCAAAATATTCAAGAACCATATAACATACCGAATCATCAATTTCAGACCACGCATAATGATAAAATTTACCAGAAAAACCATCGGGTCCAGCGCCTTTGTGCTCCCAAGACTAAAAACTACAGATTTAATCTCCTCCTTCGAAATGGGTGACATAAGACATTGGTTCGTTTCCTTAGAGATTTTGGGTCAATATAGTTCAAGACAACATCCATAGAGTGAGAATCAGAGGTAGCAAAAAGATCCTGAAAAAAGCTAGAATGTTCTTGGAAATAGCATCTTTTTCCATCAACCAGTTGCCAGAGTCATCTTTAATGCATGAGATCCTATTCCTCTATCTTCTTTTGATAGTAGAGAGATGAAAGAATCGAGAATTTTTATCCCTAACTTCTAGCCATTGAATACGTGACCGTTGCCACTAGTATTGTTCTTCTAGATCGAAAGTTCTCTCAAGCGCTCCTTCAACATTCAATATAGCCCGAGAGTTACTAGGATTCAGATCACCTTGGGTGAGGTTAGCCATTTAAGCCTTCAACCGATCAATAAGCTTAGCACCGTTAGGAAATTCCTTTTTATTCCATTTAATTAAATCCTTCCTGCATTGCATCAATTTGCTAATAAAAACCTCAAGATCCATTTGGTCAAAAGAAGACATCGCCTACCAGTTGCCCTTAATTACTTCCACAAAACTACCACGAGACGCCTAGATTGATTCAAATTTAAAACCCGAGAATTCCGATGGCTCACATCCTAACTTCGAATGAAAATAAGATGATGATCAGACCCCACCGGATCCACATTGAAAACTTGAAGATTTGGAAATTGCTCCCTTAATACATAATTTTCAAAGGTCCTATCAATGCGTTCCCGAATGCTATCCAGGCTCTCTATTATTACACTAAGTAAAATAAGACCCATTAAAACCCAGATCCTCAAGTTCGTAGTTAGCTACAAAGCATTCAAAATTAAGGATTTTTGTCTATGCTTTAGGTCTACCACCATCCTTCTCATGTTGAGCTAGAATATTGTTAACGTCCCCAAGACGCAGCCATAAATCATTGATACTTTAACTGATCCTTCAAAATTCTTGCCAATACAACAGTCTTTCCTCTTCATTAGTGGGACCATAAATGAGAGTGACATAAAAAGGAGTAGAGAAAACATCAGAAGTAACGTTGGTATGAATATCATTAGGGGATGAAAAGAGAATATTAACCGTGATATCATCTGACCACCATAATGTTAGACCTCCACTTTGTCCCACTAGATCAACCAATCATTCTTCGTTGAAACCGCATCACATTCTAACCTTCCGCACTACTCTTGCCTTTTGCTTAGTCTCCATTAAGAAAACTAAGTAGAGTTTCTTTTTTTTTTTTCCGGAAACATTTTTCCTTCAAGTTTCTGGTTGTCAAGGCAACCCCAAGACATTGACAGTTCCAGGCTAATATATTCATGGTGAATTGGTGGCTAGTCCCACCCAACCACCGGTGTTTTGAGAAGAGGAAGAGTCTTGGCCATCTGTAACCTTCTTGTCTTCAGTCAATCAACTCTTAAGAAAATCAATTTCAATTGGAGATGAAGAAGAGATATCATAAACCACTCCTTGTTTTACTTTAGCTTCAGGCCGTCGTAGGTATGTTTTAACATAACGAAAGTTCTTCTGATGTCCCTTTTGAGAGCTGTTCACATTTACCTTCTTTTTAGTTGACTGCTCATCGGCTTTAGAAAATAATCTTCTACATTTATTACTCACCCCTGAACCGATTTCTTCCTCAAATGGTCTCTTAATATGGATCCCTTTCAAGCAAACTGACATAGCTGAGATGAGAGATAACCATTAAAAGGAATTATGGTCTTGTCATTATTTTCATCATCACTAGGAAATTCTACACTATAAGCTTGACTTGGGCAACATGATTTAGGCACCCCCTCATCCATAATCAAGCAATGATTTTCAGATTTAGAGAGTAGGGGAGGAGAATTTAGAGTTAAAATCTGAGGCCCAATTAATGAAACACTACCATGAGAATTGATTGATCTATTAGGAGTTAGGCCATCACGTACCATATCAGATGGGAGATCCATGAGTTTATCAAAGCACAAAAAGGAGAGAAATTTGAGCCCATATAGGAGGCCCATTAATCACCAACTCATTAAAGTGGGTCCATGGTTGCAAGGGAGCCGGCCCACCATCCATCGCATCGATCGTGATGTTACCGTTGAAAAACTCACATCCCTGCTTTGACCTAGTCTGCACACATCACTATCATCAGGATTTGCATAGCCTACTTTTGGCGTGACTTGATCCTACTCTGCACTGATAACAATTGTTCATACCGCCTAGGACTCTCAATCGGACCATTGACGTAATTTCGGTGTTCCTGGCTTAAGCCTTCCACCACTGAGAAATCCTCAGAACAGGGTCCTTCTTCGCCAACGTCTAACTCTGATGGAAGTTGTGGCTGTGACTACATTTCTCAGGTAGGTCTGCTTCCTCCTAGTTTTCCATGTGAACCTTTAGAGTATTGTCAAAAGTACAGACCGCTGGAGTGATTAGCCAATTGCCAAATTCTAATTCTCCATCGCCATTACTGACCTTCACCTCCTTTTAGCTTTGATTTTCATGTCCAATCCTCCCACACATATAACAGAAATTTTGTAGTCTCTCATACCGTACCTTAACCCAAAAAGGATCTTTATCACTTCTTGGGACCCAAAAACCAGTGGTAAGAAGAGTATTTAGGGAAAGTAGGGCTCTTACACAAAGAAAACTCCTTACTAAGTTGACATCAACCACCGGTTGGTCATTGAGTCGAGAATACAGAGTACAAATTTGATAGAACCTGACTCACGTTGAGAGATCGGGATTGATTGAGAGAGAGCTGTAGAAAAGACTTAATCCATTTTAGAAGTTAGAGGGAGTTGTAGAAGACGTAGAGACATCGTATGACAGGACGTTCCCTATGCCATCGACTATTCTGGCGATCTTATCTATTTTACTTTCCTCTCTTAATCTTTCAATGGTTGTTCTGTCGTAATCTTGATTTTGTTTCTCTCATCAGTCATGAACAAATTTCCATTGGCTAAATAAGGATAAATTCTTAAGTTGTAGTATGAACCCGTTTGCTAAGTTTTCAATTCAATACATTCGGTTTGTTTAATTGTGATTTATTGTCCGGGTCTTTTAGTTGGCTACTAGTAGGCTAGATTAATGGCATTGGCTTACTGGAAGGGAGTCAAGGTTAGACCTCTGTTGAACAGTGTGTGCTAGGTGAGCTTATGCAGGGCTCGATCTAAATTATAGGCTACAGGAATGGGTCTACCTCATATAGCCAATGCACATAGGTTAAATTAACATTCCAAGCTAGAAAATCACCCTAGGAATATGAGAGAAGTAGAGCAAGTGGTGTATTCATAGGTACAGACGCTTCTATATAATTTAGTGGTGATTTAACTAAATAACATTGCGATAGGAATTTTTCTATAGTGTGTAGTAAAATCATATAGCAATGCGTTAGATGCAAACTGGGAGATTAATGCGACTTAAGATGAAATCCAAACTCTTCTTGTTTTAACTTTGATCTCTCTCAACCGAACTCTCGATCATTTGTCTATTTTATTGTTAGTAGTAATAGTTAAAACAATCACCCAAACTATTCCCATCACGCAACTTTCAAAAGGAAACTAGTTACGTAATTGGTATTAACAGTTTCTGTGGGACGATACTCTACTTACTCTTTATTAGTTGTTTGAATGGTTCTCTTGTAAAAAGAGGATTTTGACCAACAAGAGCACTCACAGTAGATCGCTAATTTAGGGTGCAAGAAGATGCAGCACCATAACCTTTGAATTTTGCTTCCTTTTGTTCAATCCCATATCTATTCTCATCTAAATTCTCATCTTTGGAACTAACCATTGTGATTGTAATCCCAATTCATGTTCTCATCCCATATTCATTTGAGAGCTAACCAATTTGTTCGATGCCACCGTTGATCTCGCCAACATAAAAGCAAATTACACATTTGCTCCACTTGAGTACTAACTAATTTCATCTATGGAGGAGGTATGGTTTTTTCTTCTTTCTTTTGATTCATGAAGGAAGAAGGCATTGCGGCAACATGAGTAGGATTTCTGATAAGGAAAGGAGAGCATTTGATTAAAAAGCATGAGTTTATTATTATTATTATTAAAAATATGAATTTGTTAAAAAAAATTTGAGTGCTATAGGATTAAAATAAGGGAAAATTATAATAAAGGACCCGAGAAAAATAATATTTATTAAGAAGGACCATAAAAATGGTAATTATTTTGAAGGACCAAAAATTAAAACATTAAAATAGAAAGACTAAATTGCCCTTAACCAGATTTCTTATATTCTCAATATTAAATCAAAATCTGGAGTGACTAATGGATAATAATAAATAGAGACCAAATCAGAATTTACTTAGTTAGCGTCTCTACTACACCGACATCGCCTCCTAGTTAGCGTCTCTACAAAACCTCCAAGTTAGCATCTCTAGAACCTCTGTGGGCTATGACCTGTTGTGGTATTGATATTCGATGATACAATGGTTTTATAATATAAGTTTTAGATAGGTGATGAATTCTTTGAGACCTTTGTTTAAGATTTTTGAAACTAAGTAAAGATTTGAAGAGAAAGATCCGCTGAAATTGACAATAGTTTGAACTCATACGAAACAACGTCATGAAATTGAAATAGATTGTTGGTGTTATTAGTACCAAAAAGGATTTATTTTCAATTACTTCTCACTCTCTCTGTTTAATTTGAATCTTTAGGTTGTTTTAATTTTATGCTCCTTTTTGGTTTTTAAACAAATAGTTCCGACATTTGCAGCACGTATGTAAGCATAACTTAGTTCTCGAGGTTGCTACCTAGAGATGCTAACTTGGAGGTTCTGTAGAGATGCTAACTGGGAGGCGATTTCGGTGCAGTAGAAACTCTCACTTAACAGATTCTGATTTGCTCTCTATTTGTCATTATCCATCAATCACTCCAAATTCTGATTTAATTGGAGAGAATATAGGAAATCGGGTTAAGGGTAATTTAGTCTTTCTATTTTAATGTTTTAAATTTTTGGTCCTTTAAAATAATAACCATTTTTATGGTCCTTCTTAATAAATATTATTTTTTTAGCTCCTTTATTAGAATTTTCTCTTAAAATAATATGACTCAATGAATCAATATTCACTAAAAAAAAAAAAAAAAAAAAAAAAAAAACCATCATTAGTCGCGGTTAATCTGTAGCGGTTACAAATAACCGTTACAATCATGAACTTGTAGCGGTTTCAGACGAAATCGCAACAAATTAGTAGCGGAAACATTGACGCCAAAAGGCGGGCATGTTTGCTGCGAAATTTGTAGCAATTACACGAAAGAAAACCGCTACAAATTTGGCGCCATCTTGGCGCGTAATGGCACAAAATTTGTTACGGTTAATTTGGAGTAACTGCTACAAAATTGGCGCCAGCGTTGGCGCGCTATGGTGCGTACTTTGTCTCGGTTAATTTGTAGCGGTTATACCAAAGAAACTACCACAGAATAGCGAAACGACACAATTTTGTCGCGATCAAAGTACAGCGACACCTTAACTACGTAAAATTTTGTATTTTTGTCGCGGTTTTAGCTTAATCCGCTACAAAAATTAACGCTATATATAGCATCTCAGTCCGTACATCAATTACAAATATTCAAAAAAATTACTAAATCTGTATTGTCGCTAAATGAACATTTTCGGCTTGGTTGTCAAAGACATGCAAATATTTGCAGCCCTGATCTCGGGAGATGAGTGCTGCGGATATTTGCGTCTCTTCTCATCGTTGAAGTCGAGGATGTTCCTTCAGTGACAATCTAAATTTTATTATTCCTTTGACTTGAAGACTTCTACTCTTCTAAAGATAGTCCAACATGCGACCGAAGATTGAGTTCCATTATAGCCACCATTATTTCTGGAAAATATCTCTGATGAAAATGAGTCAGTGAGTTTTTCTTGGGAGATTGGTGGCTATAATGAATCCGAATCTTCATGGGCATGTTGGACTATTTTCAGTAATCTTATTACTCCTAATTTATTACTTTCAACTCATTTGGGGAAATTTAAAAAAACAATTAAATTGATTGAGAAACTTATTCTAATTATTTTCACAAAACTAATAAGTTTACAAAGTTTGAGTTTAAAACTCTCTAAACTTATTAGTTTGGAAAAAAAATTTGGAAAAAATTTCAATCAGTAGCGGTTGATCAGAGTAACCATTACAAAATCTCAAAAGACAAACAATTTGTAGCGGTTATGATCTAAAACCACGATAGAATCGCAAAGGTTTTTCATTTTGTAGCGGTTATCTAACCGCTACAACATTTCACAAAGAACGAGGCATATTTGTCATGGTTCCTGAAGCAATTTATATGAAACCGCAACAAAATGACTAAGTTTGTCGCGGTTAATTAGTGAAACCGCTACAAGGTGTATCGGTTTTTTTAACTGTGTGCGTCATTTTCAAATTAACGTGTGCAAAATTTTGATTTTTCAACTTTTAACCTTTCCAACTTGTACCTTTCTACTTGTACCTACATCATGGTTTCTAACGATAAGGGAAAAGGGAAAGCTGTTGAACAGGAGAAAAGGCCTATAAGGGGCAGTGGTAGCAGAGGGGGCCGTACGAGAGGGCGTGGGTCTCTAAATATTCCTCCTCTGCCCCCTGAGGTGGGGACCAAGTTTGAACACCTCTTCGCCGATGAGCCAATCCCAAATGCAAAAACCCTAGAGACCATAGGGGGAGCACAAGGCGCAAGTCTGTCGTTCGACGACATCGTCAATGAAGATGAGGACATTGATATTGACATTCCCATAGTAGAGGCGGAGCAGTTTGTCGACCAGGAAAACAAACGGGACCAGGGGAACCCTTCGCGTTCAACCGGATTTCTGGTGAATGTCCAAGGTAAATATAATTAGTTTGTTGGTGAAAAAATAAATTTAAATTCGTTATGTGTAATTAAAATTTATTTAAACACAATAAATATATATTTTTTAATTGTGTAGATACACATGGGAACATCAGCAGAGGGACGCCGGATGTTGCCATGGTCACTCGATGGACGGGTATTGCGTCGTAGTCCCCTGGAACACTGACACGGACCAACCGATCGGCAATGGTGGTCACTTGTTGAACCGATTCCTATCCGAATTTGCCGGGAGTTGGCATGGTTCCCGATCTTTTTCCGCGATTGGAAAAAGATTCCGAATGAGAATAAGGACAAAGCGTTTGAAAAAATTGTGCAGGTAAGTTATGTTGTTTAATTAAATTTTACATCTTAATAGTTATAAGTTGTGATTTATTAATTAATTAATTATTAATTATTACTTAATTTCTAATTAAATTATGATACGAGAAAAAGTTTAACGTACGAGCCGACAAGAAGAGGTACGTATGCTGAAAATGGGGGAAGCATGGAAGAGCCGGAGGGGTCATCTCGCAACCAGCAGAATGGAGATTCAACTATGCCTCGCAATCAGTTGATCGAGAACATCCTGCACGGCGTGGACTCAAATGATCGGGCGGGTTTTGTCCAAGTATAAAAGGAGTGCAAAGGGACAGATACGTTTTTTAATTAATCATGGTTTAAGTTTTGTTTAACATGCGTTAATATATAGTTTAAAATTTCTTTAAATTAATTTTTTTTAAATGTAGTATAAAAATATAAATATAGATTAAATTAATTTATTGTTTACATTTGGGTTAAATTAATTAATAGTTAACTTAATTTATAGTTTAAATGTACTTGAAATATAGTTTACAAGATATCAAATTAATAATTAATTTTACTTAACATTTTGTTTGTCCCTCCTTGTAGGCACTGTCGCAGATGAACACCAGAAACCGGGCACAACAGGAGGTCCATCACACGGCAGGAACCAAGACATTTGCTATGACTTACAGTGAGATGGTATGTTGAAAGTTAAATTAATTTTAGGTTTAAATGGTGATTGTTTTGTTTTTGAAATAACAAAGTTTATATTCTTTTAACTCTTTCGGCAAGAGAAGTCTCGGGCGAGAACCGTCGTACGTACTATGGACCGTGATGGGACACGACCTCCGAGGCGGAGGAGATAATAGTAAATTACAAAAATATTTTTTATATAGTTAATGTACTTTATTTAAATAGAATTAAATTGTTTGATTACTGTTTTTTGAAATCTTTGCGTCAGGCCCGGATTGAGCAGACCCAGACAGAACTGCGATTGTCACAGCCCCCGGAGTCACAGGGGTCTGTGGATCCTACGGCCCCATTGAAAGCTGCTGTGGGCCCAGTCGAGTATCCTGGCCGTGTTGGGGCTTTGGGCTAGGCACTAGGCGTAGCATGGTGTACGGCAAGGCCTCCGGCTCTGACGCTAGAACCTCCGGCTCGAGAAGGCCACCACCGGAGGCGGTTGATGCGATGATTGCTGAGAAAGTTGCCGCGCAGGTTGTTGCAGAGAGGGCCAGGAATAGGCGCATGGCAGAGAGATACGAGAGTTAGTATGCTAGTCAAAGGCAGAGCTGGGACTCAATTACCGGGGCCTTGATAGAGTTGTTACCTCACAGACGGTTTCCATCTCCCGAGCCTCCCCGTCGTTCATCTACGAGGATTCCCCCCACCTCCCCCGCCTCCTAATCGATTCGTCTACAGGACCCCCATCAGCATCCTGCTGTTGGTGAAGACGAGGACGTTGTTACCTCTGGTCGTGCACACGCCTCTCCTGAGAGAGCCCCCTGAGACAGGACCTGATCATCAAGGTCCTGATAGTTAGTTTTTATTTTCACATACAATTGTGTACTGCTGGATATTTATTCTCTTTTTTATGTTATTTGAAGTACTATTTCATTACTTATATTTCATTTATATTATGTTATTGATCTTACTTATAATATATAACAATATGTAAAGAAAAATATATTTTGTGAAATAAATTTATTATAATTAAATAAAATAGTTATTGAAAATAATTAATTAATTAATAATTAGTGAATAAATAGTTAGTATGAATAAATAGTTAACATGTAACAAATGAAAATTTATTAACATTTGTAGCGGTTCATCGGAAAACAACTACAAATTTGAATTTTAAACTGAATAAAAGAGCACCAATATTTGTCGCGGTTGATATGAATAACGGCAACTAATATCCATTATGTTGCGGTAATTGTAGCGGTTCATAAACCGCTACTAATATCTGGCGGGAATTTGAATTCAAATTTGTAGCGGTCACATAACCACTACTAAATGTATTTTATATCTATAGCAGTGATTGTAGCAGTCATATAACCGCTACAAACTACTCCATGTTGCATTTAAAGATCTCAAGTGCTTCTATGAAGGCAATTAAACATTATCTCTACATTTATATTCTATCCTGGTCTCTACATTTATATTCTATCCTGGCTTTGTTTATTACAAATGGATAAGTCATGGATCAAGTTGCTGCACAGTTCTCCCGTATATTTAGCCGGATTGAAAGCTTTCTTAGATTTCACCTTCTCCCACGCTAGCATTAATGGCAAAATCGTGTGTCCTTATTGTCATTGCAAGTTTAAGAAGTGGCAAACACAAGAAGGTGCTATGGAACATCTTCTTATGAAACCTTTCCCAGAAGCATATACATTCTGGGAAGTTCATGGTGAGCAACGTGGTATGAGATATGGGGACCATTTTCCTCGAACCTCACAAGTAGGAAATCAAGTAGATCAAGAAGATCCGGTTAATGAAGTTGTTCGCGATGCTTTTGGTGTTCAAGATGACAACTTCACGGTAGAAGTTCAGGGTCAGAACCAGTTTTCTTCAAGAATGAAGCAGCTCGGGAATTTTTCAGCCTCATGGATAAGAGTGATCATCCTTTGTATCACGGTTGTCAGAAATACTCAAAATTATCCTTTCTGATCAAAGTGTACCATATCAAGTGCTTGTGTGAGATCACTGATAAGGCAATGTCAATGTTGCTGGAATTACTACAAGATGGTTTCCCTAATACGGACATTCCCACAACCTTCTACGAGGCCAAGAAGATAATCAACAGATTAGGCTTGAACTACGAAAAAATCGATGCTTGCCCGAACGACTGCATGCTTTATTGGGGAGAGGACACTCGGAGGGAGACTTGTAAGAAGTGTCACACTTCGAGGTTCAGGACAGTTCGGAAGGGAAAAAAGCAGAAGAAGAAACACGTAAAGATTCTAAGGTACTTTCCTTTAAAACCTCACTTACAAAGATTGTTTATATCGTCTAAGACAGCTGAGCATATGAGGTGGCAAGATGGTAAACTTAGACATCCACGGGATGGTGAAGCGTGGAAAGCGTTCGACTTAAACTTTCCTGATTTCACGGCGGACCCTAGAAATGTTCGTCTTGCTCTGGTGACCGATGGTTTTAATCCGTTTGGGAATCTTAGCACAAGTTATAGTATGTGGCTAGTTGTTTTGATACCTTACAACTTACCCCCTTGGATGTGTATAAAACAAAGCTCCTTCATTATGTCTATGATCATTCCATGCAAAAGGCACCGGGAAATGACATTGATGTGTACTACAACCACTTATCAAGGAGTTGGTAGAGTTGTGAAATGTAGGCGTCGAGATGTATGACGCGCACAAGAAGACACTGTTCAACTTGCGTTCGACGTTGATGTGGACTATCAGTGATTTCCCTGGACTGTGAACATTATCTGGGTGGAATGTACATACTAGCCTTGCGTGTCCGACTTGCAATTTTGACTTTGACTCAGTGCACCTTCCCTACAGTTGTAAGTGGTGCTTCATGGGTTATCGGAGGTTTCTCGATGGTACGCACAAGTTTAGGTTGCAACGTAATCATTTCAATGGGCAACAGGAAAAAAGAGGACCTCCTTGGAATTTATCTGGTGCAGAAATCATAGAGCAGCTTGTGGATGTTGAATTTGAGTATGGGAAAAAAGATGATCCAGCAAAGGCCGAGACAAAGACGGCCAGGGCTTCTGGTTTTGCGACCCAGCAACGGCAGAAGATAAGCGTCTTCTTCATTCTTCCATATTGGAAAGATAATTTGCTCCGACACAGTCTGGATGTCATGCACATTGAAAAGAATGTGTGCGACAATGTGTTGTACACGATTCTGAATGAACCAGGCAAGTCAAAAGATCATCTTCAAGCGAGGAAAGATTTACGGGAGATGGGAGTTCATGCAAATGCGTGGCCGGATGAGCATGACAAATTTCAACCTGCAAAATTCACCCTGACAAAACCGAATAAGGAAATCTTCCTCGCGACGTTGAAGAAAATAAAAGTTCCTGATGGGTATTCAAGCAACATTTCACAATGTGTTGACGTGCAGGCTCGAAAGGTTACTGGGCTGAAGAGTCATGACTCACATGTGCTTATGCAGCAGTTACTTCCGCTGGCCATAAAAAATACGCTGCCTCTCGATGTGTCAATCGTTTTGGTCGAGCTTTGTACTTTCTTTCGGAAGTTGTGTTCCAAGGTTTTGATCGTGGAGGAGCTCAACCAGCTGCAACAGAAAATCATTCTTATGCTATGTCATTTGGAGATGATCTTTCCTTCGTCATTTTTCATGGTCATGGTTCACTTTGACGGTACACCTTGTTCACGAAACCAAGCTTGCGGCCCGAGTTCACTACCGATGGATGTATCCTATTGAGAGGTACTCATTTAAAATTAATTACTTTAGCATTACTCCTCTAGTCGCACGTTTAACCATTGATGTATCGACATTTTTCTTTCATTACTTTATAGGTTTCTTGGGAAATTGAAATCTTACGTGAGGAATAAGGCGTGGCCTGAAGGTTCAATAGCAGAAGGTTATATTGGGGATGAGGTATTGTATTTTTGTTCCAGGTAGATTGAGATGTCCTTCAACCGACCGCCTCATGTGGACGATTGTCGAGCGAGCCGAGCCATCGAATGAGTTGTTAGTCCCTTGTGTTGGTAAACCAGTTGGAGGAACTGAAAACTTCAAACTCATGGCACTTGAGAAGATTCAAGCACATAGACATGTCTTGATTAATTGCACTAAAGTTGAATCGTACCTTTAATAAGGATTGCAAACATATATATATATGTGTGTGTGTGTGTGTGTGTTATCCTATATATTTTCGTACATTTTGTACTCACATTTCATGCCCGTCATCGCATATTTAATTGCAGGGAATTCAGGAGTCATGTGAAGCGTCAACTACGGATCCGTACACAGACATCCTCTGAAATTGATAGAAAGGTCCACAGAGAATTTCCGGGTTGGTTTAGGAGGAGAATAATGAATGACAACAACCCGCACTCAGTACAATTCACAGCTCTCGCACTGGGCCCGCTTGACCACGCCCAAAGATTTACGGCCTACAGTGTCAATGGTTTCAAGTTTTGCACCGTTTCACGAGATTAGGGATTGCTGACCCAAAACTCGGGTGTATATGGCACGTTTGGGAGAGGAGTTATGCGAGCAGCAGTGATGGGAACATGCAGTTCGGTGACATCCCGTATTATGGAAAGCTGCTTGATGTGGTCAGGATAACTTACCAAGGCCTTTTCTCAGTAACGTTGTTCAAGTGTTTGTGGGCGAATACGACAACGTCCCGGGGACTCACGACTGACGACTTAGGCATTACATCCATGAATTTCTCCTGGCCTATTCACACCAGTCAGTCTGAAGATGATAAGCCGTATATTCTTGCCTCAGAGGCCCATTAGGTTTATTATGTCGCCGATGAGAGGCACAAGTATTGGAATATGGTGGTTCACTTAGAGCCTCGGGACCTTTACAACATGGGAGATGGTGATAACGTCGCCTACGATTGTGAGCCGTTCCAGCCCGCCGGTTTCGAAAACTTCTTCCCAGACGGCGATGACAATTTACCTATAGTTCGGTACGTTTTTTAATGTATGCTTTATGAAATAATTATAACATTTAACTAAAGTTTTATTTGTGTTCAAACATATTTAACTTACACGTAATATTTTATACAAACTTTCTTTGTAGAGATGGTGACGAAGATTGAGAGAAAAATTTAAGCTACGATGTAATCTGTGATCTTTTTATTATTATTTTTTTAAAAAAAAACCATAAGATTACCTGTAGCGGTTGTCAAACCGCTACAAAACACATACCGCTACAAAACACAAACCTCAACCGCTACTAAGTAAAAACCGCTACAAAAGCGACACGTCAACCACTACAAACTTATGCGCAGATGTCAAAATAAATTGCCCCACCAAACCACATTTAATATGCTTCGGTTCTCTCCGTCTTCTCTCTTTTTTTTTTTTTACGTTTTCTCAAAGAAGTTTAGTGTTTGAAGAGGGTAAGTGCCGTTCAACCGGATCTAATGTCCGATTATCGAAGTATTTCATTTTTCTTCTTGCCTGCTGATACTAACTATTCTTATTTTTACAATTGAATTGCTTCTATTTTTCATCTTTATTTCTACTTTCACATATATTATTCAAACCACTTTCACACACATTTTATTTCAGAATTAATTTTATTTGTAATAATTCATAATTAGTTATGATTACACTTACATATTCTCATTGTTTTAACTATATAATAACCTTATCTAATCAAACATTATATTTTAATATCATTTATTTTCAATAAAAAGATAAATTATTAATAATACAATATTTACTTAATTATTATAATAACTAATAATTTTTTTTCAATTTCATCCATTTGTAGCAGTTTTCTAACCGCTATAAACAAGAACAAATATGGGAAGACGGGAATATTTTGTAGCGGTTTAACACCGCTACAAATATAAACTATTGACAAAATGGCGGCAAAACTTTTTCCAAAAAAAGTGGTGGGATCTATTTGTAGCGGTTTCTAACCGCTACAAATATTTATAGGAATTGACGAGAAAAGTTTTTTCCCAAAATTGGACGGGAATCTTAGTAGCGGTTAACTAACAGCTACAAAATATTTGGAAAAGTTTGGCGCTACTTTTTCATACAATTAGTCGCGGTTGTATGTCCCCTACAAATATGATCAAATTCAATTTGTAGCGGTCATGTCACCGCGACTAATGTTCAAACACCATGTCAGCATAGCCTCATATAGTGGCGGTCATGTAAACCGCTAAAGCTAAAGTAGCGGTCATTTTTTTATGTAGTAGCGGTTTTTTTTTAACCGTTACAAATCAGCTTGTCACGGTGCATTTTGTAGCGGTTAGTCTAACCGCTACAAATGTAGTTAGTAGGGCCAAAAACCGCTACTGATATGTCATTTTAACCGCTACTAATGGTTCTTTTTTTTGTAGTGATTTTCTATTTGGTGAGGCTAACGGTGTTAAAATTTAACGATTGAAAATGTAATTTTTAAATTTAAATGACTAAAATGAAATTTGATGCAAATATAATGAACCAAACTTATACTTTAACCATGTTTATTTTAGACACAATTATTGATTTTAATTAATTTTAACTATTTTTTAAGCTACGGTTATTAAGCTTTTATAAATGAGTACACATTAGATGCTTATGCTTATATGCTTATTTATGTGCTTATACCTCTAATTAGAGGTATAAGAAATTTTTTTTTTTTTATATATTGTATTTATTTAGATTTAAATCATATCGCTTTACGAGATGTTTTTTGCACCCAGGTATCTCAAATTAATTAATTTCCGAGTTCGTATTTATGCGTAACACCAGTATTATGAAAATTAATTAATTTGAGATATTGGGTGCAAAAAAAATCTCAAAAAGCAGCATATGATTTAAATCTAAATAAATACAATATATAAAAAATTAAAAAAATTGCTTATACCTCTAATTAGAGGTATAAACACATAAATAAACACATAAGCATAAGCACCTAATGTGATTCTTTATAGATACGGCCGGAAGAAGTAATTTATTAATGCACACTTGTCTTCAATCAAGTGAGGAATGAATGGTACTTATCAATGTCACACTCACATGAATTCAACTGTTTTTTTATTTTTTGAAGTCCACTTTCGTGTTTTGTTTTCTTTTTTTCAAATGCCACCTTTTTTTTCAACTTTAAATAAGGGCTCTTTGGAGTTTTTAAATTTTTGAAAGTCCAAGCTATTAAATGGATGAAGTTACAATCAAGAGAGTAACTTATTTTTTGTGCTTATTATCATGTTTAAGGCTGATGCTATATTGTTTAGTTCAATTTGCTCCATCGTTAGATGCACCCGTGAACCATGAAAGAATACTTTAGGGGTGCTTAAACACACATGAAAGAATACTTTATGTTACTAGATAAATCATACAATATTTTAGGCTGATGGAGGCATATTAAAAAATACTTTAAAATGTGAGATGCACCATAAATTATTTTAGAGTAAACATCCTTTTTGGTCCTAACAAAAAACGTAATCCCCATTTTGGTCTCTTACAAAAAAAGTCTTTTTTAGTCCATAGAAAAGGCGAATAAGGGTCGTTTGGTTGACATTTTGATCCCTCATAAATTTCCAAAAAGTCCATTTTTAGTCCCTTAAAAAGGACGAATAAGGTTAGATTTTTTTTTTTTTTTTTTTTTTTTTGTAAGAGACCAAAATGGGTTTAGTATTTTTTGTCGGGGACCAAAAAGAATATTTACTCATTATTTTAAGATATTCAGCACACCTATAAATATATTTCAGGGTCCTCGACAAACCTTAAGCTTTAATTACAATATTGAGTCATTCTTTATATTCTTTCACATTTCTTTTAGAGAGAATTTTAGTTATTCTTTCACATCTGTAAATTAATTAATAGGACGCATTTTAAAATGTTGAATTATTCCCTTTAATTAAATGCTATTCTGAAAAAAAAAAAAAAAAAAAAAAAAAAGCATCATTGTCTTTTTACCCACAAGACTTAAGTTTATTTTGACTCGGGCATGCAATAAAGTTTCAGAAAATTTTAAAGGTTGACTAAAACTATGTCATATTGAATTTTTCCGTCCGTTTTATTCTTTCACATAATCTTTTCTCCATACATTCTCTTTTATCATTTTTCTCATTATCACACACTCTCTCCTATTAATTTATAAATAAGAGCATATTTTAAAAAATATATATTTATTACTTTTAGCCAATCTCTTAAACATTGCATTTCAATTCAAAAGACAAGGCGCGATTATTAGGATTAGTACAATGTTTGGTTTGTTTTCATTTTAATTTTGATTCTTAAAAAAAAAAAAAAAAAATTGTATAAAATATTAATCCTTATATTGTGTTTGAAAAGTTGAACATTTTTCCTCTTTAAAGACCAAAACATTTAATTTTGAGTAAATATCTTCTCGGTCCCTAACAAAAAATACGGACCCTATTTTAGTCATTTATAAAAAAATCGACCCTTATTTGTCCTTTTTATGGATTAAAAAAGACTTTTTGGAAATTTCTAAAGGATCAAAATATTAATCAATCGATCCTTATTCGTTTTTTTATAAACTAAAAAGTACTTTTTTTTTGTAAGGAACTAAAATAGAGACCACGTTTTTTGTCAAGGACCGGAAAGGTATTCACTCTTTAATTTAAAACTATACAAGCCAAAATCAAAATATGATAAAATACAAGGGTCAAACATTTTATTAATCCAAATTATATTACACAGTCCGAGACTCCGAGTTACTTTTTTTTTTTTTTTTTTTTTTTTTTTTTTGTCATTGGAGTTTGTAATAAAAATTTGAGAAAGAAAAAAATTGGAAAATCCTCTTAAGGGACCTTTTTGGTAAAAAAAAACCCAAAAAAGGACCTAAGAATCTGACCATCCCAGAAAGGTCCCTTGGTCCTTTTTTGGGTTTGTCAGAATTTTGGTGAGTTGTAAATGAGACTGATATAGTTGTTAACGAAGACCGATATTATTGTAAATGAGGCTGATTTAGTTGTAAAAAAATTGTTGTTAATGAGACTGATTTAGTTGTAAAAAAATTGTTGTAAATGAGACTGATTTAGTTGTAAACGAATAAAAAAATTGTTGTAAATGAGATTTAGTTGTAAATTTTTAATGAATTTATCCCAGAAAAGGACCAAGGGGGCTTTCTGGGATTGTCAAATTCTTAGATCCCTTTTTGGGTTTTTTTTACCAAAAAGGTCCCTTAAGAGGATTTTCCCAAAAAAAATTGAAGTCTCTCACCTTCTTTAATTTTTTTTACCCATGGGGTAATTTTTTTTTTTTTTTTAGAGAGAAAGGAAAAAAAAAAAAAAAAAAAAAAAGCGAAACGTCTAATCTATTTGCCGACCCTCGTCCTTGGGATCACTCAATGTAGCTTTTCATACAACAGTCGTCATTTTACTTAGCCTTGAAGTTTGCTGACTTGGTTCCTGTACTCGTCCACCGAAACCATGGAGCGAAGCACTAAAGCAGGGATTGGACCCCTCCAGTACCATTCCCATCTTTTTTTCCCTTTCTCTTTTCCGGTTTACATTTAACATTTTATAAAAATATTATTATAATTTTATCCATTTAATTATAAATATATAATAATTATACTTTAATTTTATGATTTGGTTTAATATTTATTGCAAATAAAGATTATGGATGTATTTTTGATATGAGAGAAGATGTTATTGATATATTTACCCATGAAACAGAGAATACTATCGAAGTGAAATATAATCAAATGTCTTTAAAATTGATTATAGTAGTGAGAAGATGAAAATGATAGTAATTGTACTCATATTGCTTAATGATAAACTTGTTATATTTTGTGTGAGTTACTTATGGACAATAGTTTACTCTTGATTATGAATTAGTATTTGCGTTTGTTTATTACATTAAATGTGTTGGGTAAACATTAATGTTGACAACATTTATTTGATAAATTAGAACTTTAATTATTAAAATTTATTAATTATATTTCTTTAAAAAACGGAGAAAAAATAATTAAAATTTAGAATAGTAAGTTTTGGATCTCATAAGGCCCTGGTGCTTTAGAACCAAACTTTGAAAAATAGATATATTTCTTACCCTAGACCCCGTAAGACCAAACCGATCCTCCAAAATGAGAAGGATTAAGGTGCCCATAAAACTCTAACTCGCTCCAAAATGAGAAGGATAAACACATAAGGTGCCCATAAAGAATGTCCATCTAGCGTCACTTGATATTCCTAACATAGCTAAAGCAGGGAACAATTTCCCAACTCATCTAACCGTTATGATTCATTGACTTGGCGTCAACCTCTTCGCATCTTTCATCTTTGTCTTCTCAAGGACTCTTTATATGCCAAACGAGTATATAACCCTTTCTTTTGTGCTGGGTTTTTTATTCACGAGACCTACACCAAACCCAGAAAAGTTGAGAGTGATACAGTGTGTTTTTTTAGCTTCAGAATCAACCAACAAGTTATCAAATGATGGAGAGAACTTGCAATGGAAAGGGAAAGGAAAAGACCGACTTGGTGGATATTGTGTTCTCTTGGACTTTTGGCGATGCGCTCAACGAAAATCTTTACAAAGACAAGGTATTATTATTTAACTGAAAATATGTATTCTTTAATGTTGATATTAGCTTCTGCATTTTATTTCCAGTTCTTTCTTTTTCTTTTTTCATTAACTGTGGAAAGTGAAATTTACCCTCTTGAGAGCCTATAAAGATCCATTTTTTTTTTTTAATTTCCTGACGTTCAGTTTTGAATCCTGGCATTTTGATACATCATACTTAAAGTACAAGAAACACATAAATCAGAGGAAAACAAACAATGAAACAACTCGTGATCAGAACACAAACCAAGAACAATTACAGGAAAGCAACAACTTATCGTTAACGGTCTATAGAAGTGCTGGTACTCTGTTTTTACTTTGTTGAAAGGGGTTTTTGTGACATTTAAAGTACACTTAATACGATAATTTTCTCTCAGGTGCCGAAGATTCCTATAACATTTGTATCAGCAACAGAATACATGAAATCTTTTATCCCTTCACTGATTGAGGAGACACACAGTGATCTGTGTTCAAGCTTGAAGGGCATTTCCCAAGCCCCTACTTGTAAAATACTCACATGTAAGAGGATGACTAAGGGCTTGATCTATCAATTGACATTCGATGAGACTCATGGTGGAGGGTATGAGCCTGCTCCTGGAGATCTCATAGCCTTCACTGATGGTAGGCCAAAAAGCATTCCAGACTTAAACAAACCTGGAAGATTTTATCATGTCGCTTATGTTCAAACGTCAAACGAGGGTCAGATCAAAATACTCTCATCACAGAGCATAGAGATTGAACCAGATATGAGGGGCAACAATGTAAAAATGCTCTATGCCACGTATCTCATCAACTTGATGACCAATATTCGTATTTGGAAGGCTTTGAGCTCACAGTTGCAGGGTGCAAACTTCAATATTATCGGAAAAGTTCTGCAATCTGATCAACTGGTAAGAAGCAAGTGGTATTTAACGTGTGAGAACCCTTATTTTGCAAGTATTTATGAATTTTTCATATGTCATATACTCAAATAAGTTGTAAAACTCCTTCTCTACCAAATATCACCTGAACCATTGTTGTTATTTAATTAAATATGCATGCTATGCTACTGGAAGTTCTAATAAGAATGAGGTTATTTTTATTAGTATATCTCATTCAAACAATGCACAAAAACAGTAACTTTTTCTGCAGATGGTAACAAAGCAGCCATTTTGAAGCTTTTTTTTCATGCCTTGTTTTGCAGATTGGAAAGAGCAGTCACATTTGCCCTTCATTAGAGCACCGCAATATCGACATTTCTATTGCAACAAACACGATCAGACCCCAAAATCTGAATGAAAGCCAGAAAGAAGCTGTAATAAGTAGTGTAGCAATGAGGAAATGTCATCACAACCACACTTTGTGAAACTAATATGGGGCCCTCCTGGGACTGGAAAAACAAAGACAGTTGCATCCATGCTATTTGCGCTGCTCAAACTAAAAACAAGAACATTGACATGTGCTCCAACCAATACTCTTTGTGTTGGAAGTGGCGGCCCGCTGCGCGGTTTAGTTGAAGATCAACTTCAGTTTGATACCTATGGGCTAGGTGACATAGTGCTTTTCGGGAATAATTCTCGAATGAAAGTTGATGATTACTGTGGTCTCCCTGATATCTTTCTTGATTATCGCGTTGATATGCTTGAGAATTGTCTCTCTCCACTGACTGGATGGAAGCATGACTTGGAATCAATGATCAATTTACTTGAGAATCCTCACCAGCAGTATCTTTTATCCAATATTGATGCGAAACATGAGGAGGATAATAATGATCTTATGTCATTGGAGCATTTTACTAAGCTTAATTACAGGAATGTCGAGCAAGCATATCATTCATACAAGCAACTTGAAGATAATAAAGATGATCATATGACATTGGAGCAATATGTGAAGAAGAGATACAGTTTCATTAATGACCAATACCTTTCTTATAAAGCTGAAGTTCAGTTTGTAAAGAGGAGGTTCAGCATCATTTGTGTGAATCTCAAGTCTAGCTTGCAAACATTATACTCACAGTTACCAACTTCTCTTGTTCCATTTGAGGCGGTGAAGAACATATGTGCAACTCTTGATTTGCTTGAAGCCCTTGGAAGTTCTTTGCATCAAAACGAGTTCATAGAAATTCCCACAAAAAATATAGAGGGAAAAAGGAATGTCATTCAACCAGAACTTCCAAATGTTAAAGAGAAGAAATGGGATTTATTTTCCATCTGCACTGGGATGATTCAAGCATTTATTAATTCCATGCCTGTGGAAACAAACATTCCAATAAGAGATGTTACATTTAACTTTGGAAGGTTAAGCATGAAAAGAGATGAGTGCCTTAGAATACTTAGATCACTTTTCTGTCAATTTCACTTCCTCAACCTAAAAGCCGCTTTGAAATAATAGATATTTGCTTGAAGAAGGCATGCCTAATTTTTTGTACGGCATCAGGTTCTACCAAATTGTTCGTTGAAGGAATGACACCCTTACCCTTTATAGTTATAGATGAGGCAGCTCAACTCAAAGAATGTGAATCAACCATACCTCGCAACTTCCAGGTGCAAGACATGCTATTCTCATAGGTGATGAGAGGCAACTTCCTGCAATGGTTAAGAGCAAGGTAATAGAGTTTTCACTATGTCTTGGCAGGGCTTATGATGAAATTTTCATCATTATTCACCTGAAAACTTGTAATTTTAAATTCAAGTTGTTATTAATGGGGTACGAGTGCTTATATGAAAAAGTGGATTCACTTTTGATCTTTGCTATCACTTTCTATTGAAATTAAGTGTTAGTACAAGCTGAGATGGGTTTGGAAGTGTTTTTAAGTGTGAGGAGGGGTTATAATAAAACTTTTGTTAGAGGTTATGATGAAAATTTTCATGATCTTTCACCTGGAAAATTATAATTTTACTTCCAAGTTTTTATGGATAACGTACCCAGTGCTTATATGAAAAAGTGGTATGTAGGAAATGGCAATTGGTCCATGCTACTCACTTATTATTAGACTTTTTGGTGATTACTTCCTTCATTTAAACCTAACAATGATTTTCCATTTAAATTTTGATCTTTGCTATCCCTTTTTCTTAATTAAAATTAAGTTTTAGTACAAGTTGGTAGGGTACGGATTATGGTAAGTTAATGGGAAGGTCATATGAGAATGGGCAAGTAAAGAGAGCTCGGAAATAAAAGGAAAATAGATTTACTCGATCTAAAGAGAAAGTAAGGATCTCACTAACTCTTTAAGAACAACCTTTTGAGATAGAGAATAGGCAAGAATCTCGTCTCTTCTCTAAATTATCCCACATCCTTAATAGTAGATAAGCCGGAATTTGTAACTCATCGGACTATTAAAGCCGAAGGAGAATCTCTCGTTACAATTTACTCTCGAATATTCGTCTTTATTGATAAGAATAATTTACAGAGGGTAGACTCTATTTAAAATATAAATACAAAATACATCTAAATCTAAGATTTAGATAACTAACAATCATAAATCCTAACAACTAAATCCTAACTAATAAGATATTCCTCTTATTTCCAAATTCCTAAAGATAATAATAAAAGATACTCCCTCCGGTCCTAATTATAAGAGCTAGTTGACTTTTTTGGAGAGATTAAGGAAGCTAATTAAATTACTTTAGAGTATTTTTATTTTTATTTTTTCTTCAAACTAATTAGTTTAACTAATAAACTAATATATAATCTAAAGATATACAACATATGAAATGATTAAATAACTTATTTAGCTTCCTTAATTTTTCGAGAAAGTCAACAGCTCTTATAATTAGGACCGGAGGTAGTAATATCTAATAAGATATTCCTTTTATTTCCTAATTCCCAAAGATAATAATAAAAATGGACTCAATAATAATAATAACAGACTTAATTAATTAAATATTAATTCCTAAAATCTTTAAACTTTCCGCAACTTCTATTATCTCCCACTAATCCGGTACTCTATCACAAGCTGAAATTGGTTTTGTTTTGTGCATTTTACAAATGCAATATGTTTTTGAATTGTGAGGTGGAATTTTGATAACATCATTCATGAACCTTCATAAGATTTGATTTTGTTCGTTTTTTAACATTAATTTTTGTTTTGGGTTGGTTGAGACTTGAGATTACCAAAGATCACTACTGTCTTGTATGTTTATGAAAATCAAATTTCAGATTTCTGATGATGCTGGATTTGGAAGAAGCATGTTTCAGAGGCTGGTCTTGTTGGGATTCATGAGGCATATGCTTAAAGTCCAATTTAGAATGCATCCATCCATAAGTTTATTCCCCAATAGGGAATTCTACCAAGGCCAACTTTTGGATGGCATGAATGTTAGGGATTCAAACCATAGTAAACGTTTTCTTGAAGGAAAAATGTACAGCTCGTATTCTTTTATAAACATAGCTCAGGGCAAAGAGCAATTTGGTAATGGACACAGCTTGAAGAACATGGTGGAAGTTGCTGCTATCTCTGAGATTATAAAGAGCCTACACAAAGGTGTGTGTTTCTTGCTAAATCTTTGTTGATGCTTAGTACTCCCTTAGTCCTTTTTATAAGAGATAATTTTTGGGTATTACTTATTCCTATTTATAAGAGACACATAAGAGGTTGTCTCCAATTTTTTTCTGTTAATATTTCATTTTGCCCCTATTTAATTACTTGTATTAATATCATTGCATTTAATCAACCGCACATTCTCTCCCTCTTACACACTCCTCTTTTTCCAGTAATTTGCTTATTCTCTCTCTTACGCTCCCAAAAATAAATAAGGATACTTTTGATTGTTTCTAACTAGTTTTAAACAGCTTTTTGATCAACATCATATAGTTAATTGTCACTTATCTTTTATAAAAAGAAACAAAGGGCGTAATTGATTGGGTACAATCTTCTTGAGAAGAATACTTTGAACATATGAATGGCCCTTTGCCTTTTTCTGCTAGAGTTCTTGAGCAAGAGAAGGAAACTCAGCATAGGAGTGATATCTGCATATAAGGCTCAAGTCCATGAAATCGAAGAGAAAGTCAAGAAATACCACTTGGTTTCTGATCCTGACTTCTCTGTGAACATTCGCTCTGTTGATGGCTTTCAAGGTGGTGAAGAAGATATAATAATGATCTCCACTGTCAGATCTAATGAGAAGGGAAATGTGGGGTTTCTTTCTAATAGACAAAGAACAAATGTGGCTCTAACTCGTGCTAGGTATGTTACTTGTTAATGCTTGAGAAATTCCTAGATAAACTCAGATTTATAAATATAATAGGCCAAATCATTTTAGTTGTTTTTCAGAACGAGATACTCTCCTTAGCATTTATCGCCCATCCCTCATCATCATCAAATCTGCGGCTCTCCAAATCTTGATCAAGGGGTCCAAAATTTTTTTACAAAAAACCGCGTGCGGTTTTAAAAAAAAAAAGATTTCTGGACCCTTGGATCAAGATTTGACTACCGATTTGATGATGATGATGAGGGATGGGCAGACAAATGCTAAGGAGAGAAAACCACTCGTTTATTTCTCCCTCGGGTCCTTTCTATAAAAGCCTCGTAATTACTACTCTCTTTGATTCTATTTATAAGCAACTTTCTCTTAGGGCTAGGCTAGTCGTTAATGCAAGAAACTTTTTTGTCTCAAAATTTAAACTACTTTTTCCTTTTCTACCCTTATTAAATACATATCTTTATATTAATGAGCAATTAATTTTCTTTCGATTCAATTATTTATTACTCATTATCTCATATATTTTACACTGATTCTCTCATATTTTATACTTATTCTCTCTTCTATACTCTTTTTATAAATAATGACATATTTGGAAAATATATGTTAGTTTTGACACATTTATTATTTTAAACTAATCTTAACCTTGATTCGTTTTGAGCAAACATGAGAAAAATTTCTTTAAAAAAAGACCGAGGGAGTACTTCAAATGGATTGAGAAAAGTGGTTAAAATAGTTTGTTATTGAAATGATAAAAAATCATCACTACTTTCAAATATTGTCCTCCAATTAAAATTAACCTATCTTAATCGCCCTTTAATTTCTTTCTTATACAATTTCTCTTTATATTACACTTATTAAGGGTATTTATGGGATAGAAGAATTTAATCCTATTAACTTTTTTGCATATGATCTTATATTTAGGACAATAAAAACCTTTTAGAAGGGCGAACTGAAAGAAGTATATATGACTTATCTTACCATGAAAATCCCAATTGAAATAGAAAATATCAAGGATTGAGGAGTTTCACTAATCTGTAGTTGATGATAAGATTTTATTTTTATTCTTATTTTTTGCTTTTGGGCAGACATTGTCTTTGGATATTGGGGAATGCAAATACTCTAAAGCAGAGTGGCTCAGTATGGAGAAAGCTAGTAAATGATGCTAAACAAAGAGGTTGCTTCCATAATGGTGATGATGACCAAAATTTAGCTCAGGCCATTAACAATGCCTTCCCTAAATTTGAGCCAGTTGGCAAATCAAACCATTTAAATGGCTCTGTATATGTGATATAAGTTGCAAGTGATTCACACAAAATGGATATATGTTTGAAGAGTTTAATCGGTATTCCTATAATTAAATACCAGAGGTTTCATCAAGTGACAGTTTGAACTTTGAAGAAAGGAATTAATGAAGGTGAAGTACTTTATTTGTTGTGTTTGTAACAAAGGCTACATTATGAAGAAGACCAGTATAGTATAATACTTAGGCTTGAACTATAGGTTACAATGGCCACCATGATCAAGGAACAAGCTCCGAACTATATATATACGTATGTATAAGAAATGATGGTTGAAATTATAGTATATATTTATATGTTATAATACGCATGAGAAGGGGCATGACCAGTTCATGACTCACCAAGAGGATACGGTTGCAAACAATATTTGTGTGAAATACTCCTTCCAATCCTAATTATAGGATCACTTTTATAGGATAATTTACAATACAAAAGTATTCTTATTATTAGGACCGGAGATAGTATGAAATTAGGGGCATCATGCATATAGCGTCTTTATTTACCATAGAAAATTATTACAAATATGTATGTTATCCTAACAACTGCTCCTAGGTAAGAATTTTGTTTCTAATTTAAATATGGTGTCCTCTCTTTATATTATATGCTGCCTTTTCTTAATGAAAGTCTTTTTGATGATTGCTGTTTTTTTTCCTAGTAATTTTCATCAATGTACATTATATACTTTTGGATTTAAAAAGGTTTTGTCATTCCGTGTCCTCTGCTAAATTTTTACTTAAAATATTCTCATTTATCTCCGTTGGTCTTTAGATGGGAAAAACAAATTAATTAATTAAATGATTTAAAATTATAAATCCGGTTTGATATCTTCCCAAGTTTGGTCTTCCTGGATGTTTGCCTGCTTAAAACAAGGCTTATAATAGTACATTAATTGCAGCCTTGGTGGAATTCTCATATACATACCGATTTTTTTCCAAATTTGGAAACAAATTCCGATTTTTATTTTCCAAATTTTTTTCCAAATTTGGAAACAAATGACTCCATATTTATATGAAAGACAAAATTATTTTTTTTTTTTTTTTTTTTTTTTTTTAGAAAAAATACTCAACAACAATAATAGTAATAATAGGATCAAAAATAACAGGATCAAAAATAAAGCCCAGGATATTATAAAAAGGAACCAACGACTTGATCAGCGACAATGCCGGAGGGAATTGCAGCTCGAAGAACTCAAGATAGGTATTTTAGTAAGTGAATGTGTGAACTCAAATTAGAACGACAATGAAACAGATCGGATTTGAAGGTTTTTAATCAGAAAATTGAGAAGAGTATAACATCTATTCCCGCGTCCAGCTCGAATCTGATTTTCAGATCAAAAGTATCAAAAAACTAAGTATAACATCTTTTTCTACATCCAGCTTACCAGCTCAAATCTGGTTTCCAGATCAAAAGTCAATTCAAAGCGGCTTAATTCAGCTTAACTCATACAATGGTCTAAAGCAGACCGCTTAAATCATAGGGCGGCATCCGAGTTCGATAACATTTCTAAAAACTCAATTATTATCAAGCACAAGAAAGTATTATTGACAAATTTAAATCCTATAAACTAATTGATAAATCAGTAATCTTAGAGAAGATTGAGAGCTATGAGATAGAATCCCAGGAAGGTAAGTTAATGTCATCATATTTATATTTCCAACAAAAAGAAACAATACAGTTATATGAATTTTACCTCAACAGCACAAGACATTTGCAAACCAGAGTTCTTTTTCTCCATTATCATCTCCACGTTTTAATCTATGCCTGCTTCCTTAACATGTGATGTGACAGGTTTTACACATAAGTACAAGATAAAGGAGTTAATAAGATTTTAAGCCCTGCCCTATTGAAATCTAAGAGAGCTTTACAAGTTACAGCAGTTATAGTGCCGAGATGAACTTCTGAATTTTTGCCTGAGCTCGTTCCTTCTCTTCTGGTCCATCAAGATCGCCAATATTGTCGTGATATTCCTGAAAATGAGAAAGATGACATTTTAATAAGCTGGGAGATTTTATCACATCTTCTTTAACAATAATCAACTATGGGCCTGTGTTAAAGTTACATGGAGTCATCGTATCCAAGCACAATAGAAACGCAAGTATTCCCAGTTCCCAGATACCAACGGCCACTTTGTTTAAAATTTGAGTTTAACACTTGAGTGTTGGGAGAACATTAAGCTAATCATAAAGGATTTGTAGGAAACAATCTGTTTCTAGCTTTTTTTTTTTTTTTTATAAGCTATTTGGAATAGCCTATCAAAACAAGCTTTTTCCAACACATCCCTCGTGCCTTTAGCTTATGCACTCCCAACAATTCCCCACGGTCCCAACTTTCTCTTGTTTAACCTGACTAAAATAACTTCTTTTTTCACCAATCAATAATCATAACCAATTGGCCTTAAAAATGGACAAACAATAAAAACAAAAGAAATGGCTGGTATTATGTAAATAGGTGAGAAATTTTGCAAACTGACTAACTTGGATTGAATGCTAGTGCATAGTCGTATGATTTGTAAATTCTGCACTACGTACATACAAAAGAAGCACCAAAGCAATATTTCAAAACAAAAAACAAATTCTTATACCTGAAGTATATCCTTAATATCACTTTTACCCAGTCTGTTCTGCTTGAGAAGCAGTTCAATTCTCGCTCTCATTTGGGGATGTCTGCACAGGAAGCATAATATTTAGGACAAGTCAGAAATAACTCACATATCAAGGCTCGAGACAAAAACATTTTCTACAATCAGGGGTGTTCTGTTGCATCTTAAATTTGATGCACCAAAGTAGCAACTAGGCCTCAGTTGTCAAATATGTTTTCCTATAAAATTAATACAACAAAGCCTTATCCTACTAAAAGTGGGGTTGGCTATAAGGATCAAATGACACTATTAAGCTCAGTCAAAAACCAAATCTCGAGATAAATTGTTAACTAAGAGATTTCGCTCAATAACCTCATTTAGAGATCTCTTCAATCTCCCTATAAAATTATTGCATACATATATAGATGGAAATACTTACTCAGAGCACCAAAGATGACCAAGGATGACTGCAATCAGCTGCAAGATCACATATGAAGAAAGTCAACACAAAAAGGCTACTATAAATTTGATATCAACGTCTCCGTAGACTGTGCTATTACAAGCACAAGTGCAAGTGCCCAATATAGATTTTCCTAAAAAGCAATTAAAATTGAATAGCAAAAAATGCTTGTAAAATGCATTTTTGCAAACAATTCTAAATTATAAATTTGTTGAAGTAGAAGGAACAAGTTAAAACTTGCTTGCTATCTAAGCATTAGGGAGCATAATTTCTGCCATTTTAATTATGAGTGAATTTACTAAAGAACCAAAGGGGGGGGGGGGGGGGGGATAACGGGATATAATTTGTTTCCCGGCAAGCGATACCATTAGTACATACAAAATGCACTGACATTAATGGTAAAGATAAATGATTAGCCCTCCGGAAAATTCTAACCTGAAGAGTATAAAGTCCAGACTCTAGTTTACGGTTGTATTTCTCATCTTCATCCATCTGTAAACCACATAGGAAGGAATTTTATATTTGGGGTAAAACTTTAAATTCAATAGGGCAAGCAGGAACCAAGTAATTATGCATACTACCTCAAAGTCATCAAGTTGAAGCTGTTCCATTCGTTCAGTTTCTGCTTTGACTCTATCAGAATATCTGAAGAGATACCAAGAGCTCACACTTTAAGCTTCTTAACCATGAAACTTCAAAAAAAATCAATGAATTTAAAAAATTGTAAACACTAGAAAGAGAAGAGGAAGAGCTGACCTACCTCATGTATAGTTCCATTAGCCTGTCTATCTTCTCACATTCATTTTCAACAAATTTACTTAATAATCTGTCTCTTCTAGAACCTCTTAAAATTCCACCTGAAAAGATACATAAGCCATAGAAGTTCTATGTCACAAAAAAGAGGAAAGAATAAAAAGTAATTCAAGGCCTAAAATGCATATTTTATTAAAAACCGCAGATTCCAAAAAAAGAAAAGAAAGGATCTATCCGATGTTCTTTATTCAGTTACACAAGCTTGGTGTTATTTAACATAAAGTACATAGTTGAATTGTTAGCCCAGGAAACCACCATGCACCCTCGCATTCATTTTTCTGTTCAGTTTCCCCTTTTCTTTCATATGAAGTTAACTGAAATGGGGCAACTTTAGCTTCCTAGCTGGATCAAGAGGCTGCTGATGCAAATGGTCAATTATATATGCCCTCCCATTAAAATATATATATGATAGGAACAATAAACAAAAACAAAAACCATCTGAAAAATGTTATAAATAAAAGAAAACATAACGTTTCTAGAACTTTTATTAGCCAAAGCTGCGTGGACCCTAAGTTCCTTGATATGGTATCAAAGTCTTCAGGACCAAATGGCAACAATTTCAATCTTTGCCAGTCCCATTTTCTAAATCAAGGCATATTTCAATAAAGGACGCTTGTGCTTTACCAATGCCTGAAGGCTAAAGCCCAAAAGATAACAAATGGTAGCGTGTGCTATAGACACAGATATGATAAAAGCCATAGCTAGAGCCTCTCCATATAGTGACGTCTTTAGCAAGAGTTACTTCATTGACAACTAACTATACCATATTTTTTATGAAAGACAACTAAACATATTCCGATGACAATCACAAAAAAATGAGGAGAACCAGAATTTCCATGTCATGGAATAGTAAACTTTATCAGAGACATCCAGCATAAATGAATGAAAACAGTGAAGATTATAAATTAAAAATCAAGTATATGAAATTTATGATGTTTATCTGAGTGTGAATAAAATATTTGAGGAACGTCACATAATAAAAATCTCTGCTTGGTCATGGACAAAGTTCTATACTGCAGTACCAAGTCAAATTACGATGCTCTGCCTTTGCATTGCAGTGCAACAAACAGCAACTCGATCTTTGTGGACTATAAGATCAAGAATAATGATGAAGACAAGTTCACAATGCCAGTCACTCAACACATTCCAACTAATACATCCTAGTTGAAACTTAAATCAACTTCACTTGCCTGCTTACCAAATAATGAAGAAATCAATGACACAATGCGCTCCTCCATGTCCTCTTGGTAGCGTTCTTTCTTATTCTTCTTACTGATGGGAATCTATGTAATACAACATACAACTTGTCAGCGTTGATCAATCTATAAAATGCCTATGATATCACATCTTCAAAGATGGTTGGGAAGGGGACACCATGAGAAGCTTGAAAAAATTAATAATTGACATTCTTTTGGTAGACATGGATTGAGAATTTGGTTTACGCTATTATGAAATTAAAAATAAAAATGATTGTCCAAACATCATGGGTGCCAATATTCAATGGAAGTCTGATCTGTGCCCTGGACAAGAAAAAAGGCATTTTTACCCCATGAGGTCTTGACTCCAGAAGGAGCACAAATGCTACTCTTATATATTTGTCACTCAAATATATTTTTATTTTTTGGTTACAATAAGAAGGACATTGCAAACTTAACACCATCAATTTTGTAAAACGGCAGACTTGCCGTTGTCCGAGATTTCATCACAAAAGCTTAATTCATTAGTTACGTATGTTGTGGGACAAATATAATCGAGAATATGAACTGAACATCAAATCATAGTGAACTTACGAAATAGACTTCCGTAGTACATGAATACTGTGTAGTAGCAATAATTACTTGTGAGTTAATGATAATACGTAAACAGACAATTTGTAACAAATAACTGTAACAAAAATATGATATACACATCAAAGGAAGGTTGTATCACTTGCCTTACCCATAAAAGCTGCAAATGCTGTCTTCAAGCCTAAAACATCCACAAACCGTTCGCAAGCAGGAGGATACTTAGTCATTGCAAAATCAAGCGCCCTTATAGCTGACCCATAAGCCAATTTCTTTTGTTTCATAATAATTATCATCAATTCGACTCCTTCAGCCTTCACAAATCTTTCCTTGTTCTCCAATGGCATCAATAAACAGCACAGACAATCAAACAGATTCTCCACCATCTCTTCCTCATCCGAACTCTTGGGGTCCTTAGACTTGTACATGGCTACAGCCTGAAGCACCACATCTACTCCGTTCATCTGTCCTAACCTTTTCTGATTAGCGGTGCTGTTTTGCAACAAAATCGCCAATATCTCTGATGCATACTGCTTATTACCATCGAATTCTCTCACTTTAATCTTCCCCAACAACCATTTCAACAACTTGGTCTTCTCACAAACCAATTCTGCCACTGCTGGCTTCACCTCAATCAAATTCTCTATTGTTGCTAGCGTATTATAGACCGCAGCCATCTCGTCCGGGTCAGAATCCGACAACCTATGCAAATTTTGAACCAGCAACTCAAGCACACTGTTTTCAACCAAAGTATCGACTAAAACCCTCGCGGGCTCATCGTTATCTTCAAGTAAATCTTCATCAGTCAAGTCCTGAATCAATTGGACAACGTCTATGGCAATGTCAGTATTGTCGTGGTTCAATAAATCAACAATGGATGGCACGACATTAAGATTGACGAGGTCAGGGTACAGTTCCGGAGCTCCTGCGAGGACCTTGAGCTTCTGTAGCTCTTCATGGAGCTCAACCTCTGAATCGGCGAATCGATCAGGTTGGTTCGGGTACTTGAGACGAGCTTCGATGTTGTCCTTCAGGCGACGTTCGAAGGCGAGGACAAGCTTCTTGAGGGCTTTGAGGTCTAGCACTTCAACGGAGCTCTGGGATTTCTCAACGGCTTCGAGCAGCGAGAGGTCGATGCCGTTGATGTTGTTGTTAACGTCGAAACCATTGGAGGAGGCTGCTGCAGGCGGCGGCGAGGCTGGTGAAACGATGTCTTCAAACTTTCGTTTGGAGGCGTGCTTACGCGCATTTGCGACTTCCATCGTCGCCGAAGATAAGCTAGGATGAACCGGTGAACCCTACCAGAACGCTATTCTCTACGGATTGGAGAAGAAAAGTCGCGACTTCTGATTCAGAAATAAAAGGAGAACCCCTACTCTTCGTGTTTTCTTAAAATTTCGTTACAGAGGCCCAACCCGATCAAACTCAAAAATGTCCAGTGAAATGCACTTTATCTGACAAATTATTTCCGGATCAATGGTGTGTTTTTTTTGCTAAAGATCCTAACCCTATTCAATGACATCAATAGGGTTAGGATCTTTATTATTAAAAACCAAATTATTTCTTTGTTTCTAAATAAATTATAAGATCCAACAAATTAATTAAAGGTATTACTTACTCAAGAAAGACATACCTAAGAGTTGAATCCACCAAGCGTTAAAGTTCGAAACATTAGCAATATCAAGCTTTGCACCAAGAGATTTGCACCAAGAGAACACACGAACCGGATACACCTAATCCAAGGGCAATAGAAAAACAAGTACTCCATCGTCTCCACAAGATCGAACAAACTGGGCAAGTGTTACGTGATCTCTTTCTCCAGTAAAGGGCACCATTAGTAGCAACAACATTATTTAAGATCCGCCAAATGGCTGATGTACTCTCGGGATAATCGAATCTTCCAAATCGACTTCCGGGAGGATGAGGTGATAGAAGACCCTGACCTTATTGCTCTCGAAAGCATGTTCTCCTTCTTGTTATAATACCCCTTCTTGAATACACACCATTCATAGCACTAGTCCACACTAATTTATCACCTAACCCATTAGATGGGATCTCGATCTCATATATAACACTCTTGACTTCTGACGATACATACTGGTCAATGGGAGTAAGATCCCACTTTCCGTTGACAATAAGATCGCACACTCTGCCCTTTGCAGTAAATGGATCATTTCGATTACTGGGTTTCTCCGGGAAATCAACCTGTGGGACCCATTATCATCTCAGATTCTGACAGCAACGCCATCTCCAACATCCCAACGCAAGTCTTGCACGAGAAAATCCCTACCATCCAATATGCTAGACCAGCACCACGATGCTTTATATCCTTTACCTGCTTTCATGAAATCATCTTTGGGAAAATACACACTCTTCAAGACCTTATTTGGTCGTTGGGGCTCATCGTAGTCTCCATGCCGTTTTAGCCAAAAGAGCATCATTCATAACAGATAGGTCACGAAAACCCATCCTACCGATACTCCTAGCTGTAGTTAAAGACCCCCAGGCTTTCCAATGTGTAGTTCCACCAGAAACAATACTGCTCCACCAAAAATTAGCAATAAGGCTACTAATCTCTCTACATATCTTGACTGGAAACTTGAAAACATTCATAGGATAGATAGGGATTGCCTGAAGAACCGCTTTAATCATTACATCACACCCAACAAAAGAAAGAAGAGAATGACCCCATCCTTGATTTTTATTAGCAATACGTTCCCGAACATAAGCCAATACTTGAGGCTTTGTCTTTCCCCAAATACTCGGGATACTAAGGTATCTACCCAGGTCCTCGATCAGGAATGCCCAAGATTCTTCCCACCATATTTTTGACATCATCGGAGTATTAGAAGAGAAAATGTACTTGCCTTATCAAGCTTGATGACCTGACCAGAGGCAGTACAATACATCTTCAAGAATCAAGATATCATCCAGATGGTTGCAATTGCTTTGAGTTGCACACATGTACAAAAGAGCATTGTCAGCAAAGAAACTATGAGTAAGTTTGGGGCAAGCGTGGCTCAATTTGACGCCCTTAATAACTTTATTCGTGGCTCTTTCTAATCATAATGGATAGAACTTGAGTAGCGAATGCAATTTTCGAGTAAAGGAACTCACTTTTTCACCTCGATAAGCAAATATTCAAACTAACGAAGAGCAAACACATTTCATCAAAAGAGACACCCACTCTATACAAAAACCAAATGCTCATATCCATTTTAAGAGCGAATTCATACTTACCCGAAGATTTCTTACGAAGAAGATAATGATATACCTCATTGGCAATAATAATATTATCATGAATACACCAACTTAGAACAAAGGCACTCTAGTTCTGTGAAATACAAGTATCAAGTAAAGGTCGCATTCTTTTGGCCATGATTTTAGAAATGATCTTATATGAGAAATTACATAAACCTTTGGGGCAAAAATGAGAAACATGCTTAGGCTTTTGAAGTTTAGGAATAAGAGTGATGTTAGTTGAATTTAAATCATTAAGCACTAAATGACCGAAAAAACTCTTTAACCAAACTACAAATATACTCACCAATTTCGAGACCATGAGGAATGATAAAATTTACCTGAAAAACCATCAGGTCCAGACACTTTGTGCTCCCAAGACTAAAGGCCGCTATTTTAATCTCCTCTGAAGAAATTGGTAATAAGAGACTGTGATTCATATCAGATGAGATGGTAAGCTCAATGAAACCCAAGACAGTATCCATTGGTCGTACACACCGAGGTGGTAAACTACTCTCGATAAAAGCTAGCAATATTATACGAGATAGCATCCTTCTCATACAACCAATTGCCATCATCATTTCTAATACACAAGATTCTGTTCTGCTGCCTCCTCTTGATAGTAGAGATGTGAAAGAAATGTGAGTTCTTGTCACCAGCGCCTAACCAGTTAATCCGAGATCGTTGCCACCAATATTCTTCTTCGCACTCCAATAATCTTTCCAGATCTCCTTTTACCTTCGCAATCCCCCTAGCAATATCCAAAGTTCTAACTTCCTGAGTCAGCTCAGCCAGATGGGTCTTTAACAACTCAATAATCTTAGCACTATTAGGGAACTCTTTCTTGTTAGTTATGATTAGTTTTGATGATGTCTTATATTGATGTCATTACTAGAGCAAAAGTTTATATCATATACATTGACTAACTACTTTGTTTATTGTAGGTTAGTCCAAGTTAAATTATAGATAATGATCAAGAGAGGAGATTGAAGAAAGGAGAATATCAATATGAAACTCTCTATGATCAATGGAAGATGAATTGACGGAGTTCAAATAGGCCATAGTTGCATTCCTGAAGCAATACTCGAGTATGGTACTTAATCAGCTCTTATTCAGGCAAAAATACTGTTAATACTTGAGTATTAGACTTCAATACTCGAGTATGGGACTACTACTTGAGTATGAAACTTCAATACTTGAGTAATAGCGTGATTTTCAGGTACTCTGCTCAACTCTGTTTCAGGCGACATCTGGTAATTCGATGATATCTCTCCAACCAGAAGTCTGATTGTGATGAAACCACTTTTGTATGAAACTAGACTCCCAATGCGTACTTTTGACAATGATTCAAGTCCAAAGGAGTCAATATGAGAGAGCTATGAGTTTTTCAAGTTGCCACAACAATCAGCGTCACAATCCAGACCAAGTTTTAGTAATTTGAGTATATCTCACAAACGGCAAATCCAAATGAGCTGAAATCAGTTCCATTGGAAACTAGACTCAAATACTTTTTCTAAAACATCAAGAACATAGAAAATGAAAATCAATTGAAGGAGTTATGATGTTTTGAATTTGTGATCCGTTCTGGATGCCGCAAAAACGTTGGATAAGAACAACCTCCATTCATCTGATGTTAATGGATGAAATACAATGAGTTTGGAGCTGATTCTTATTGAATTGGAAAGAAGAATTAAATAGCTTTTTGAGATGGGGTGATTTGCCAAATTTGGATCTATATCGAAGACGCTACACTCACTGGAAATTAACCATTATACTGTCAATGCTATTATGTTTTTTGAAGGACAATGGAATTTGATATTTACACAAGATCATGGTAGCTAGTAGCTTGACACTCGAAGATAGTTACTCCAGCAAGAATGAGATTACTCGAATAGCATACTCGAGTAGAAGGTGATATATACTTGAGTAATGTCGAAGGAGCCACTGCAATGAGCAAAGTCATTCATGTAATACTCGAGTATACCTCAAGCAATACTCGAGTAGTAGCAAGACAGAGACAATCCTGAGTTAATCAACATAACAATACTCGAGTATCTTCAAATCAATACTCGAGTAAGGTCGAGCCTGAAGCAAACGTCTATATATTAGAAGTCTATCATACTCGAGTAGATAAGTGTGATACTTGAGTATGTTCATTGTTATTTAAATTCCCTGAACTCTTTCAGCAATATACTCGAGTAGTGTATAACCTATACTCGAGTATGATTGTTCTCTCGTAAATCTAATGAAGAACCCAGACGATACTCAAGCACACCAAAGAGCATATTGATGAGGAATGAGCATCTGTCAATTGTTTCTGCAATGGATACTCAAGTATTCAGGAAATATTCAGCAAGTATTCAGGAAATATTCAGGAAGTATTCAGGAAGAATTCAAGAAGTATTCAGGAAGTCTCAAGATTGAATACTCAAGTATGATCAAGATTAAAGCCTCTGGTATAACTGAATCACAGGAATACTCAAGTATTGAGTATAGATACTCAAGTATTGACAGTGTGAAGCCTCTGATATGACCTTGTTGCAACGATACTTGAGTATTGGATATAGAAACTTGAGTATCGTACTCAAGTATGAGAATTGGACTACTCAAGTAATATCAAGGATTGAGGTTCTGTGAAGTGCTTCTGCAAGGGATACTCGAGTACACAGAATGAGATACTCGAGTATGACTATCAGCTAACGAAAATCATCTCTGCAATATTGTTCGATTGGATTGATTATTCAATTAATGCTTCTTCTACATCACTCAATATTATCTATGATATTACTAATTATCTTCTTGAGTGATTTTTAGATGATTAATCGTTGTTTGAATTTTTATGAGTTGTCAAGCATCGAAACTAACGAAGAAACAAAGCAGACACACTGAACCCAATTAAGGCTGGCCCTTATAAGCAAAAGTGATATTTTAAGTCAACCTTTGTCCGAGACCACGTGAGTGACAACCTGTAAAGAGACCCAAATAAGCAAACACTCATTCGTGATTAGCAGAAGGCGCGGACATTTAAATTCCTCAACAGACATATACAAATACCACAATGGATATTCAATGAAGCTGAATAGGACGCAGAATTGATAAATCCAACGAAGCAATTGACGGACAAGAAAAATGACAAAGCATTTAAATTGTCAACCACTATCTCTCCAACAGACCGATATTCAAATATGCAACGGTCACTATTCATATTCTACAACGGACAAAAAATCGCAACGGATTAATATCAATTGTCTATAAGTAGAGACACATTCAAAATGAAAGAAGCAAATAACAGAGACACGATCTTACATCTTCAATATGTCAATACTTTGATATTCACTTACTCTCTGTTCTCAATGCTTACATAGTTTACCGTAGAGAGTGAGATGATCGATTATGTACTTCGGTGTTTATTTATTCACTTTTGAGAGAGAAGATTTATACGTAACCATTCTATCGACGATTACTCAAGATTGGGTGATCTTGAGTGGGAAACACATTGTGTTGATTACTGTAATACCCAAAATTTTCATGTATCTTAAATACAATATTTTTTTATAATTAAAGCCTATTTAAAATAGGTAAGTATGGGTCTCAAATAATTATAATTTATCAATTATAATTTTAGGCAAATCTTATATTAAATTAACACATGATTAATTATGAGACTAAGGTTAGAGACAAAACAAAGTGTGATATAAAAAAAATGATTATGAAAACACTTAATCAAATTAAAAGAAATTAGCAAAAAGCTGATGAGTAATTAAAATTACACTAATTGAATATCAATTTCATGAATTACTTAAATTAACCAATTAACCAATGAGAGATATAATTAAATGACAATTAAGCTTGATGGAAGAGGTTAATAAAACATTATATTAGAGTTGAAAAAGTCAAAGAAAATGGCTGCACATGCTTTTGTTTTAATTAGGTGATTTAACTATTGGCCATTTTGCAATTTTTTGTTAAAAAACAAAAACAAAAACGAAACACACACACATGTTAAAGGCATGTCGGCATGATTAAAGCTGATGGAAATTTTGCATTGAATACATAATACTTTTTGGCTATTTAAAAGCATATTTGGTGATTAAAAAGTGGGCATGTCGGCAAGCTTTTGTTTCTTTTTCTTAAAGTGAGGTAATCAATTCATTGTGATAATTCAAAGTACAACAAATGGGCTGATTGGTTGGAGGATGTCGACCATGAAATGAGGGGGGAGGATTAGAAGTTGTAAAGTGCAAAATGATCCCATGGATGGGGTGAGTTTTGGGCAAATTAAATTGCCATTTGGGTCCTCAATTTTTTCCTATAAATAGACCCCCAACCTCTTCATATTTTCTCACCAATTCACAAAGAAATCTGATTCTAAGAGTAAGAGAGTGAGTGAGAGCCTTGAAGGAAGGAGGAGCAAGTTCTTGGACAAACGTGATCACAGTACAGACGCCAACGTACCAACATCAACGACTAAGGTACGGACGCGTATTGTAACACTAACTCTGATGTTTATTGTATACCTATATGTGTGATAGTTGTATTCCTAGACTGAAACTCTATTTTTAAAAGTATTGATCATACATATACAGCTATATACGGGTTATGGTTCGATAATACCGTTGAGTTTTCCTAGCGCGAGGACACGGATGTACACCGTGGCACGGTGAATAGTGCGGCTTGTAATAACATTCATATGCGGTGGCCGTGTTGTTATTACTTTTTATATGTGAACATAGTTGTGATGTCATGAGATAACTGTCATACATAACTGTACATGAACATGAGGTTCACCGTTACCTAAGGTTCAATGGGTATTGAACCGCAGCTCTCACCTTAGCTTCAGGTTCCGAAGTGAACAGATCGAGGACAGAGGTAAGCAAACGATGTAGGAGATGGGAGGAAGCCTTTTTGATTTATCTTGAACAATGATAACATTTGAAAAATTTTGTACCGCTTGTTAACAACCAACTCTTACACTACGGTGGATATTTATCAGTTACTTTTCTAAATACTATTTACTTCCGATGCTCTACTCGATCAAATAATTCTGAAAACGTTTAGAAAATTGGGATGTTACAATTATAGCTTGTAAGGGGAGTGAATCCTAGGGAGAGGATTACTTCGAGTACAGAGTGTGTAATCAAGCGATGTATTGATTACAGTTTGTAAGGGGGAGTGAATCCTAGTGAGAGGATTATTTCGAGTACAGAACGTGTAATCAAGTTGAAAGCAGATAGTGGATTGAAATCTCAAGAGGAGCCCGGGGATTTGGACGTAGGTCATCGTGGATTAGACCGAATCGGGATAAATCACGGTTGCATATTCTCTTCCCTAAACTCTTATATTTCCAGTATATGCTTATTTGAATATCTAATGTTGATTTAGAAGTTGCGAAAAGATTTTCAAAGATCGTAAAGTTTTATCGACACCCAATTCACCCCCTCTTAGGTGATAGCCAGGTCTTTCACTTCTTACTCCAAGCAATTAACCTATGCGTACAACTCTTCAGATTGCTCACAAAATTTTCTAGTACCAAGTGATCCTAATCACTAAAATTTTGCCAACACCCCTTAACTACCTCAAGAAAATTCCCATGGGATACCTAAGCAAATTCGAAACGAAAGGTCTGACTTTGCTGACGATTTTCATACTGACATCGGATGAATAGAAGGTGATGGTTAGAACTGGCCGGGTCTACATTAAAAACCTAGAAACACGAGAATTGCTCTCTCAACTGCAAATTACCCAAGGCCCTATAGATGTGCTCATGAATTGTATCCGGGTAATCGCGATTATTGCACCAGGAAAAATGGGTCCATTGTAACCTAAATCTTCAAGTTCACAATCTGCCACAAAACACTTGAAATTAAGGATCTTCCTCCATGCTCTAGGATGACCACCACACTTCTCATGTTGGAATAATATATCATTAAAATCCCCAAGACATAGCCATGAAGTCCTGATATTGTTGCTAATCCTTCGAACCTCTTGCTAACACAACATTATCTGATCTTCATCAGTGGGACCATAAATAAAGGTAACATAAGATGGGGTAGAGATCGCCTCTAACATCACACTAGTATGGATGATATTAGAGGACGAGAATAGGATATTAACCGTAATCACATCCGACCACCAAAAAGCCAAGCCAAGCCACCACTTCTTCCCATAGGATTAACTATCCATTCTTCATTAAAACCACATCTATGCCTCACCTTCCTGACGACACTCGCCTTCTGTTTAGTTTCCATTAAGAAGACTAAATGGGGTTTTTTTCGGAAACATTCTTCATTCAAATTCCTGACTGTCAAGGCAACCCCCAGACATTGACAATTCCAAGCTAATAGATTCATGGTGAACCGATGGCTGGTCCCCTCCAGCCACCGGCTTGAGTTGACATAGAAGAATCATGATTCACCATCATACCACGCCCCATGATCAACCAACTCATAGGAAAATCAATCTCAGCGGGAGGTTAGTTATCCCTAGATAAAATTGAATTTGTTGCAATCCCATGTTGTCTGAGGTGTTTTTTGACAAATCTAAAATTCCTCTTATGCGCTTTTTGGATGTTGCCCCCAGTAGGTTTCACATTGGTTGCTCCCTCAGAAGAGTCAAAATTAAGTCTCCTGCATTTAGTATGCTCTGCCGGATAAACATCATCCTCAAGAGATCTCTTGATATGCATTCCTTTCAACCCAGCAGATACAGGAGACAAGCCATTAAAAGGAATACTAAACTTAATTTTAATCTCATCATCGCTTGGAAAATCAACGCTATATGGTTGAGACATATTTGGTGAATTTATACATACCCCTTTAGGAATTAGTGGACTGCCCATGGCGGATACTTGAGCAATTGAGTTCAATAATGGATGAGCTCTCAGATGGCACCATGACACGCCCAGCTTCCTCATCGGTTGAACTATGCATTTGATCTAAAAAACACTCATGAGAAGACAATTCCCGGCCTAATGTTAGAATTAATATTCCTTAAGTTCATATCCACCCCATGCGTCTGGCCCAACAAAGGAGGCCCATTCTCTTCCCGTGAAACCAAAAAAGTAGGCCCTAGCTTAAGCCCTTGCACCTTTTCCTCATTGCTGACGTCATTTCCGGAAGTCGCAGGCAGCCCTACTTTCAGTGTTGACCATGACACATCCTACCTACTCTGCTTTGGTACAAACGCAGGAAATTTTAGAGCTTCCTCAAGCCCATATACAAGTTTGTTGGGTGAGATGAACACCATGGCATCTGCGTCTCCGACTAGTTAACCACGCCGTCCGGTGAGAATCGCCCAAGCCGGGGAGCATCCATCGTTGTTCATTCACCGCAAGACATCTACCAACAAAATGACCCACCATCTTTATCCCATCCTCCCGAAGATCATTGTTTCCGGATTTTTCGGTGAGTTAAAAGCCTAGCTCGCGACTAAAACTAGTAGCTTCTTTATCGATAAAAGGGCTTCACACCACTCCTCCACACACACCTCTAAAGCCTCTTCGGTCGAACAGCGGAGTAGTAAGCCAACTTCCATACTCTTTCATGACATCAACACTGTTTTGGAGCCATAACTTCCATACATCGATGTCCATCGTGATTTATCAGACCACAATTATAGTAGAAGTTTTGTAACCTCTCATACTTAATCAGAACAAGCGGGATCCTTCCCCTTACAAGGAATCCAGAACCCAAAAACAAGAGGACAATCTAAATTAATAAGCAAGCGAACTCTAATAAAGCACGTCGAAACGGCCATCCATCGATGGTTTCTTAAACATAATTTCTTTACCTATCGAATCGCCGAGAATCCTCGCATTGGCATTATTAAAAGCTTCAAGTGGGAGACCATGGAATCTTACCCAATACGGCGCTACATCAAAACTGACATCTATGAGAACCATATAGTTATCCCAAACCTAGAGATTAAGGAGGAACCCCGAGATCGACCAAGGTCTTCTCTTCGAATACGAACATAGTCTTTGGCGTTCGGCGAAACCGAAAAAAAAAAAAAGTTGGCTACTATCAAGCACATGAACCTCCGGATCCTCGTCGATCAGCCAATCCAAGATCTTCCTAGCGCATACGCAAATCCAACAAAGCCACTTGCTTCATTATCTCGAGAACCACTACTCTATCCTACATCCATCCCTCCGCACACCGCAATAACACTTGCACACAAGAACACTCGGAGGTAGAGCTGGGAATCAAGGACGGCCCCGGCCCTTCACGGCTGGGAGAACGAAAATGTCCGCTTTTTCAAAGCCCGACCCGATAGTACCAGGGCCAGGGCCGGCCCTACAGGGCTTGAAAATTACTATTCCAAATTTTAACTATTTTTCTTCCGGTTTTTCAGAGAAATATAATTAGTAAATTGCAACCATTAAAGTTTTAATCTATCAAATAAATATTATCAACATTAATATCTAAACAATACAAATCATCCAACAAATAAACACATTCATAATTCATAACAAAAAACAAACCATTGTCTACAATTGACTCACATAAAACATAAGAAGCATTAAACTAAAAGAGATTAGATGACTCACATAAAATATAAGAAGCATACAACTATCATTGTCAATTGTCACCTCCGGAGTATAGTTATTATGTATTTATGTAGTTGTGCTTAAATTGATAAATAACTCTATAACATATAAAATACATAGATAAAGGCCAAGTAATTAAATTTTTTTTTTAAAAAAAATGCTACAGTGAAACGGGGCTAACGGGCCGGCCCTACAAGGCCAAATTCAAAATTCTGACTGATTTTTTAAACCTGAGCCCTACAGGGCTAAGGCTTAAACGGGCCGGCCCAACGTGCTCGGTCCGATTTCCTGGCTCTACTCAGAGGGAAAGATAGGAACAAAGATGAAAATCAGGAACCCGAGAACAAAGAGGCTCACCAAGAACCGGGGACTCTCACGAGGAAAGAAAAGCTCCCACGTCGGGAAGATGATATTTTTAGAAGGAAGGACTCTTGAGGAAATGGTTTTGTGGGATTTGAGTATTGTACAAATTTCATTATACCATTACTCGCTAGTTGATTGATTTAAGTAGATTAACAAAATTAGTTATGTGAGTTGTTTATAATAAATATAAGTTGATTTTCTTAAATTATCAATTTCCACTATGACAATTGTAATAGCCGAAATTTATAGACTAACGAGATAACATATTATTAGAAAAAAGAACATTTATTTATGTTATTTTAGATTTTTCTATTATTTATGATATTTTTGTGATTTGTTGAATTGTTTTTTAAGTTGAAGATGAGCAAATTTATATAATAGAAAAATTAAATTAATATTTATTGTAATACGACAACGAGGAAAACTTTGTGGTATTGGAGGCTGTGTTTAAGGTTAAGAGCTTAAATTCTCACTCACTCATAAGTAATTTTTTTTTTTTTTTTTTAGAACATTGAAATTATCAAAATGCCACCGTGTGTGGAAAAAAAAATTGGGAAAATCCTTTTCAAGGCCCTCTTTACCAAAACAATTCCGAGAAAAAGGCCCCAAAATTCTAAAAATTCGAGAGAAAATGCCCTAAGATTCTGAAAATTTCAGAAAAGGCCCTTCGAATTTATGGAGTTGTTAATGGGGACCGATATAGTTGTTAGCGGGAATAACGATATAATTGTTAAGCGGGCTGATTTAGTTGTTAAATTTTTTTTTAACAACTAAATCAGCTAAAATAACAACTATATCAGTACCCACTAACAACTATATCAGCCCCATTAACAACTCACGTTGGGCCTTTTCTGGAATTTTCAGAATCTTGAGGCCTTTTTTGGAATTTTCAGAATTTTAGGGCCTTTTCTGGAATTTTTTTGGTAATATGGGTCTTGAAAAGGATTTTCCAAAAAAAATTAGAGAGCACCAGATTTCTTATATCACCCGGACATTGAAACAGAGGGAAAGAAGAGAGAGCAGAAAGTGTAAAAGCTTCAGATTTGAAACCTTTTCCTTCTTCGTTCATCTCGGTCCTTCCGTCTTTCCTTGCCGCCACAATCCGTTCACCATCGTCGTTGCTGGCGGCTTCCACCTCCACCACTACCTCGCCGGCAATGTTCACAACCCCACCGACGTTCACGACTTCACTCTCAACCAGAGAAGGCCGCGCGACACTTGGTAGAGAAAAAGGAGAACACAAAGATCAACCACCTCCGGCCCTTTAGTCGAGATTTTTGGCTGTTGCTTCTTTTTGTTCTGTTTGGTCATTTTTTTTCTTCTTCATTAGGTTCAGTCCGTGAGTGATTGGTGAGTTATTAATGTTTAATGTTTATCTGCTCTGAGATTGCTGAATTGAGACCTATGTTTATGTGCGTTGATGTTGGGTTCTATGAAATTAGTGTTGCTTGATGTTGAATCAGAACTTTGGATAATTAATTAGATAAGAATATTGTTGGTCCGATTCGGCGTTCTTGTCTTGGAATTTTTGAAGCTTTGATAATTAATGTGTCCACATGATTGAAGAGTACGTTGATGCTTAAGAATTGGTAATGTCAAGATATGGAAATATATTCAAAACGAAAAAATATGCTTGTTGTGAACTTTATTTCCCTGTTTTGACTAGTGATGGTTTTTTTTAAAAGAAGATTTAGTTGTTGTTTATCAGGTTAAATGCTGAACAATTATTGAAATGGTTGAAACAAATTGCAATTGTTAAAATGAGGATTGGATAGTAAAGGTTACAAACTAGTTGGTGGCTATTTTATTGTTTCTTTATATGATGAGATGTTAGGAACTTTAAATACTAGCTATTTTGGTTGAATGCAGCAAAGGATGGAAGAGTTTGGAACTAGGGAACAAGTGTTGTTCGTTGTGTTTAGTGGCACCATGGAGTGCTTAAATGATTATATCATTTATATGTTTATGGATGGAAAGCTTGTAGGGTCTGAAATTCTTAAGTGAAGGCAGGGACGAAAAACCGTTATCTAATGCTCTCAAGTGCTAGATAAGGATAAATGCCCTTTGCGGTGCTAAAATTTATTTAGAGCTTGCTATTTTGATGCCATAAACGATACTTAAATATCAGAAATTATTTTTGGGAGAGAAATTAAATTTAAGTGCTTCAATTAGCTAGGAGGAAGAACAGTATGTAGGTTCAAGCTCTAATTTAAGCTTGAAATATAGGAAAAGAATCAAGTAAGAGTTGAATGGAAAATAAGAGTATGAGGGCTTTGGAAAAGATTAATTGTGTAAAATGAATATATCTGTATGAATTAATCTATCATTGATGTGTAATTTATAGGATTCACTATTTGCTATCATATTGAAGGAAGAAGCAAAGCCCAAAGAGAAGCAGAGAAAATGAAGAGTTTAGAAATTGGTACAAAAGATAGCTTCTACATGGAAAGTTTTCTTCAAGTCTAGTTAAAATGGAAAACTGAATCACTTAGGAATCAACGGACGGGTGAGTGAATAGCGTCCCATTATAATTTTTATAAATGATGTTTCTACTACTTGCCATACTTCCATGTTAATTACCATCTTTACAAGTATGATTTTGCCAATGAAAGTTTATCAGATTTGTTTCATGTTCTTATTGATGTTGTAAAGCGTATAGATTGAATTTAAAGGAGCGTTTTGAGATATTGTTTGTGATGGGGCATTTTATTATGTTGTATTCTATACGAATTAACTTTGTATTGATCGAAGGTGTAACATCACGAATTTTTAGTTTGGAACTATACTATTATAGGATAAATTAATTGATGATAATTAATATATCAGGTACAATATAGGAGTAAATTTCTAAATATAGAATTTAATATTTTTTTAATATTATATTCTAATAATATAATAATATATTTTGTAATAAAATATTATATATATATATATATATAGAGAGAGAGAGAGAGAGAGAGTAGGGATGGAGAAAGAGAAAAATAAGAAAGTGAGAAAGTGACAAATGGAAGGAAAGAAGAAAGAGAAAAGAAAAGAAAGAAAAATAAATAAATAAATAAATTTGTGTGTAGGGCCCACCCCATTTGAAAAATGGGGACGGGGTGCCTACCCCTTTTGAAATGGGGGTTGTGGTGCCAACGCCCCCCCCCAAAAAAAATAATTAATTCAACAAAAGGGGCGTCGTTGCCCCCTAATTGATTGGTGAAAGGGGGTTGTCCCTCCTATAAATACCTCCACCTCAAAACACAAACACAGAGGAGAGCGTAAGAGAAAGAGAAGAGAGAAAAGGAGAGTAAGGTGGTAATTAATTGGGAGCCTTGTAATAGCTTTTTAGTGATTATTTGAGAATTAGCAAGTAACAGGTAACTCGTATATTGTTCCATATACTTGTGAATTGTGTATAATTGTAAATTATATTATTTTTATAGATTGAATTATATGTATATGTATTATAAAATTATTTTAATAAAAAAGTTGAATATTACGATTCCGGACCCACGAAAATTACGTTTTGTACCCAAAAAATTATAGTTTTGTGCCCAAGAAAATTACATTTGTGTGCCCAAGAAAATAAAATTTTTGTGCCCAAAGCAAAAAATTACGATTTTGCCCCGAATTTCGAAATGATAGTTTAGTCCTTCGAATTTCAAAAACGACAGATTGGACCGATGAGTTTTATGAGATGTTTGGTTTACCTTGTGATGATATTTTATATAAATTGAAGCTTGTTTTAATATACTTTATTTTATTGATATAATTATCATGACGACTATATATGTGATGGGTTGGAGTAAAGAGGGATTTCAATGATAAGATTTCTTTATGCCACCACTCGGTGCTCAGTGGATGGTACTTGTTAGAGCCCCTTTTTCATGTTTTCCGCTGGCTGGAATTGCATTGAAGTTGTGGGACATGTGACTACTCCTTAGTTGTTATTTTTAAGGAGGGGAGCCATAGTCCAGACTTAAGCTCTATACCTTTGGCCAGGTGTATCTTAAGTTTTAGTGAGCTTGGAACCATCCAGTTGAATGAATGAGTTTCTATTGGACTATGTGTTAGCCTATGGCTCCAGTCAGCGGTACAAGGGTGGACGGTGATATAAGGGAGGCTGCATATTGCATATTGTATAATTGTATAGTTCACAGTTCGACATAATGATGATTACTTTTGTAAAATAATTTTGTTTGAGAAATTATGGTATATACAAATATATTTGAAATCAACCCCTACTTTTTGTCGTATGTAATTTGCTTGTGTACGGTAGAAACTTTCGTAGTTACCGAGACGTGGAATCTCATCCTATATTAACATTTTTCAAGTGAGCAAGGGAAGGCACCTATGGAGTGAGCTTTAAAGGCTCTTTTGTACTCCTATAGTTTATGTTATGTTGTTTTATTTGCCATGAACCTAAGACTTCAACTTTGTATTAAACTCTGAAACATTTTCGAATTTTTGTTTTTGAATATGTATTATAAATTTTATTTTAAATGGTTATGTAATTTAATGATTTGGATATTGATTATCCTTGTTGAAGGTATTTCAAATATTTTGGCCAAATTTTCGGATGTTGAATTTGAGGTGTTACAGAAGGACTTTTTATTGCTTTGATAAATTGGCCCAAGCATACTTGAAAATGTTTTGAGAGGACCGAATCGTAACACCGGTTACTAACCGCAAGTATTGTTAGTCCTTGGTGCACCATGGTTAACCTCGAGCTCGCTTGATATTCTTGGGATTCGTTCTCACGCTCATTATTCGTGGGTTTTGTACCTGCGCTTGTTTCGTAGCCCTGTGCTGCGCTTGTTTCGTGGCTTTGTGATGCGTTTAATTATTTACCATCATGGATTGTGTGTTCAAGCTTGTTTTCATAGTCTTGTGCTACTCTTGGTTATTTTCCCTCGTAGACTATGTGTCCACGCTTGTTATTCGTTATGTTAAAGTCCTATGAAAGATAAGATATGAGATTTATTATTTTTAAACTGATTTTGTTAAATGAACTATTTTACTACGTATTTGGTTTTGTTCGTATAAGGAACTTTCATATAATTTTATTTATGATTATAATTGTATGCTCTAGAAATTGAAATTTGTTAACATGCTGTCATCTTTAAAAATTAAATCTATCTAAATTATTTTTCTTTAGTATTTTATTAAATTCTATAAATGGGACGTTATTCACCGGAAAATTATTTTTGGTCTCAGATAGTGCAGATTGTCATGTTCCTCCTACTAAGCAATGAAGGATTACACTGTTGTCTTGGAGTTGAAGCATCACATTGAAACATTCTGAGTTAATGTAAAATTTGAAACTCATGTTTTTATTTTTGTATCTTAGGTGCTCCACGTATGCTATAGTTAGGATTCTCGTCTTATTTTGGCATTGTGTATTTGTTATTATGGAGTAGAGCTCTTCTTGACTGTACTAGGTTATTATAGAACTTTGCTGAGGTGTCAATCTCAAGGGGGATTCTACAAAAATTTTATGGAAAATTACGCGCAAGTCCCAAGGAAGAGAATTTATCACAATAAAGTCCCTTGAAATCATAAAATTACACAGAAGTCCCAAGGGACCTGGTTGTAATTAAATCTAAAAGTACAATTACCAATCTGACCTTCCCTCTCATGTCTTCCAATTCCACTCTCTCTCTGTTCTCCTTCTTCCTTCTCCTCTCTCTCTCCTCTCTCCCTTTTTCTTCTCTCTTTCAGAAATGATTTAACCCATAGAAAGATTTAATCCGACCTACTCAAGTCAAGTGGCAAGAAGATAAAATAAGACATTGTCATTGTTATACTCTCTATCGGCTATCTAATGAATATATATAAATATATGTATTTAAAAAAATTCAAATCGACACCTTCGTCGATTTTCGATTAATCTATCGAAGATTATCATACCTTTACAAAGCCGAGAGTGGTCAGATCTGTGATTTTGCCACACCCAACAACTTGCGACTTCAATGAGGCAATTTGCTACTTGAGACTTAAGACGAGGCCGAGAAGGCTAATGTTTTTGAATGGTTCAAATACTTCAATCTTTAGGTCGATTATAATTACAAGGAAAGGAAGCAGAATAAGCACTTTGTAAATTGTAGTGAACAAGTAATATAGCATTTTTTTTTTCATTTCTCAAGTCCGAGGCTATTTACAACAATAAATGCTATATTTACAACATAAAAAGCATATATTTACAATAAAATTTCAAAACTTCAATTTTTTTCATTTCTCAAGTCTAAATATTAAGTTCAATGAGTAGGTGCAAATAGTCCCTTACTCATACAACTTAATATTTTGAAATGATATTCACTTCTTAAGCTAGCATTATATAGCTGTCAAAATTCTCAGAAGATGTTGTGAATATATGTTTTTGTTGTTGTAAATATAGCATTTGTTGTAAATAGCCTCTGGACGTGAGAAAAAAAAAAATCCAAGTTTTCAAAGGTTGTTGTAAATATAGCATTTGTTGTTGTAAATAGCCTCTGGACGTGAGAAATGAAAAAAATCCAAGTTTTCAAAGGTTGTTGTAAATATATGTTTTTTCTATTGTAAATATATCTTTTGTTGTTGTAAATAGTCTTTGGACATGAGAAATGAAAAAAATTCTAGTTTTCAATAGTTATTGTTAATACATGCTTTTTCTGTTGTAAATATAGCATTTGCTGTTGTAAATAGCCTCTGGACGTGAAAAATGAGAAAAAAAAATTCAAAATGGTAATTTTACATTCATAAATAATTACACAAAAGTCCCTAGGGACTTCTATGTAATTTCATGACTTCAAGGGACTTTATTATGATAAATTCTCTTCCTTGGGACTGTGCGTAATTTTCCCAAAATTTTATAAAAAGTCTATAATTTAATATGTTCATAGTCATTATACTATGTATTGCAAATATGTGTATATAAAGTATGAAAATTATATATATTTAAAGGCTTTAGAGATGTGAGTTTTCTCATATTATGTGCATGTCATATCTCGATTTTTTTTTCCTTGGGTGTGACAACTATAATTAGATATAAGCCCCTTATAGTTTGGTTTGATTTCATGGGAGGGGATTCTATATAATTGTGATGTAATAAACTGATTACAACATTTGGTTAGGAGGATTATATTTTGTAATCTAATTACATCAAATGATGTAATCTTGATTATATTGTTAGAATTGATGAATGAGAATTGAGATATCATGTAATTAAGTGAAAAAGATACTATTCTTATTAAAAACATTTAATTTGATCAAAGTGACTATCTATAAACGCAGTTAAATATTAAATAATTAGCACCATTAAATATTTAAAAAATGAATTAACAATATAGAAATTTTAAAAATATTCGCTGATTAAAAAATTATATTCTACCTTTAAACATATTAAAATATTCCATTAAATAATATTCCAATAATTAAATAATAAAAATTACCATGAACCCAACATGTATTCTACATAATATTTCCATCATTAAATATTAAAAAATTACTATGAACACAACATGTAGATTTTTACATACTTGTGTAGACACTACACATGGGTAATTTTGTCACATACTATATTATTCTTATATATTCTCATGTTTGATGTAATCCAATCAAACGATTTTTATGCATATGCATTTTCTTTCCTTAATGATGAACTAAACAAATTTATATAATTATCATTACATTATCTCCAATTCATTGAACAAAACAGGCCATTAATGTGCACAATTTTAATAGAAATGCTTTGGGGGAAAAATAGATTAAAGTATATTTTTAATTTTTTAAGTTTTATATAAGGTATGCTTTTACTCCTTTAACTCTATGAAGTATACTTTTGGTCATATATTTCGACCCGGTTGATGTTGCTAATGGAAAATATTGACCTAATACAAGTGTTGATGCTAATAGAAAATGTTGACATAAAAAACTCAAGTAAAGATGTACATAACGATAAAGTATATTTAATTTTTATTATAATATATTTAGATTAATAAACTAAAATAAATAAATAAAAAGCAAATTATTGAATTGAGGCTTTGCCATTTAGATTATTAAACTAATATATTTAGATAATTACACTAAATTTTTTAATACAATTAAGGTTTTGACATCGATTGTTTCATTAGATTTCTAGATATTTTTTAATTTATATATATTTTAAATTTAAGATTAATAGCATATAATTATACAGTTATCACTAGAGTTCGACTAAAACCACTATAAAAAATTACATTTGTAGTGGTTTATTTTAATCGCCCGACACAATAGTGTTTGAACGCTTCGAATGCTAATTTGACCGATACAACCACGGGGAAGCCGAGTTTACATTACCCGTAAAAGCTCATTCATGAGCTTATCCCACAAAATGATATCGTTTTGCATGAGACCCAATTTGAGGTTATAAACTTTGAAGTAAAACGACGCTATTTTGCGGGATGAGTCCCCTAAGCTCATAAATGTGCGAGCATAATGTAGACCTCGATAAAGTCCGGAGTGAGTTTTCGAGCACAAAAGCAACATTGGAATCACATAATTAAAGTCATAAGTCGCAAAGACACAGGGGCGGAATTAGGGAGGGCTAGGGGTGGCCCCCACCCCTATAAAATTACAGTGAAGCGAACCCAAGATTTTAAGAAATTATGCTTTTGTCTCATAAAAATTTCAAAATTTTCACTTTAGTTCCTATTTAAAAGTTTCATGAAGGGATTAAAATGAAAATATTGAAATATTTATGAGGCTAAATCATAATTTCTTAACATTTTGGGTCCAATTCTGTAATTTTCTCCCCTAATTTCAAATGCTAACTTCATTGGGTTCTATACTGTAATTCCCCCCCCCCCCCCCCCCCCCCCCAACCCCAACACAAATATTTAGATCCTGGCTCCGCCTCTGGCAGCCCATACTTTTCTCACCTTTGTAATTTTATTTTGAGCAATTAATAAGGTTAAACAAAATGAAGTAAACGATATCAATAAAAAATGAATTTCTTATAACAAATTAAAAATAACATGAAAACGAAGCCTGGGATAGAAATGCTAACGATTGAGATTAAAATAAAATCGCATTTTATAAACAATAACAACGTGAAAAGCATATTCATATATTGAAATATAATAGTAGTAATATATATATATATATATATATATATAGGAAAAACACTTCATCATATTGTAGGAGAAGTGTATTCTCACGTCACATACATATGAAATGGTAGGACCCACATATATATATAATTAGCATTATATATATGTGTGGGTCCCACTATTTGTGTGTGTAGGAATCTTCTTCTTCTCATACAATATAAGAAGTTTAAACTCATATATATATATATATATATATATATTTTGCCAACAGTACTAGTAATATATTTATGACTAGGCGGTTCTTTTGGATAAGACAATTAGACAAACCCCTTTTTAGGTGCAATCTCACCCATTTGCATGACAACACGAGGAAAGTATGGATGCATAACTTGTTAATCTAGTACAGTAACTAACATTTGAAAAGGAAAGGAATGAAAAATGCAACGCACGTTTTAGCCGTGGAATACTACAATCACTCAAAGGCAAGAGGACAACAATTGTGCATGTTTGTTAACCTTCTGGGAGTAATTTCAAGCTACAAAAGACTTATTCTACTCCTAAATATAAAATCTAGTTAATTACTATAGAAAGAATAGTGAAGTTAATTAAATTATTTTAAAATATTTATATTTATCATTTTTTAAAAAACTAATTTGTCGGATATATAAACTGATATATAATTTAATCATAAGTAATATATGATATGATTAAGCAACTTATTTAACTTCTTTAATCTTTTAAAAAAAGTCAATTAGTTAGATATTATATTTAGGATAAGAGATAATAAATAGAGTATATAAGAGGGGTTTGTGTCCCAACTCATGGGAGAAGTGCTTTTAAGAGGCCATAAGTTTCTTTATTTATGCCTATTTAATATTTATCATAAGAGTATATATTAAATATGGGTAAAATCCGGAAATTATTAAATTTTGACGCAGTTCATAATGTTTGATAGGGAACAAGTGACTTGTAAAGTAACGCATCCCTACACGCCTGTGACAACTATTCCAACCACTTTGTTTGTTTGAACGACAACGGTCCGATCATCCATATATATATAGATGTGCGTGTGTGTCCTCTTCTATCCTCAATACATATGCATGATCAGCCACTTGCTCTGTTCCTGAGCTTCTCTGCTTTGTCACTGGTCCTTTAAGAGTGAGGCGTTCTTTTGTTCTCTGCATTAGCCACGATGGGTCAGAAACGGGTTCTGATTCTATGCGGCGATTACATGGAGGAATACGAAGTACCTTCACTTTCTTTCCGGATTATTCCCCTTTTTTGTTTCTGTAGTTCAGTTTCTTCTAGGGCCATTTCTTACTTAATTCAACTCTACTTGGTTCTTTGATTTGTGTTTTGCAGACGATGATTCCATTCCAAGCTTTGCAAGCCTACGGTGTCGCCGTCGATGCCGTTTGTCCCGGAAAGAAAGCCGGTGATGTCTGTCGCACCGCCATTCAGCAGTTGTCTGTTGTTTATCAGGTTTCCATAAGGATAAATCGTTTTGGGTTGCTGGTTATTTTGAGCTTGATATATGACTATATATAGTTGATTTTATTCATGTTTTTCCTTGCTTTCAGACTTATACCGAGATTTTAGGTCACAATTTTGAACTCAATGCGACATTTGATGAAGTGGAGGCCAAAAACTACGATGGATTGATACTACCGGGTGGAAGGGCGCCGGAGTATCTAGCTCATGATCCGAAAGTTATGAAGTTGGTGACTGAATTTGCGAAGTCTAAGAAGCTAATCGCTGCAACTTGTCATGGCCAGTTGATTATGGCGGCTGCAGATATTGTTAAAGGTAGCAAGATCACGGCGTATCCTGCAGTTAAACCGCCTCTGGTTGCTGCTGGTGCTCACTGGGTTGAACCTGAAAGCATGGAATCGAATGTGGTTGACGGTAATCTCATCACTGCAGCTGCATATTTTGGGCATTCGGAGTTTGTTGGCCATGTTGTGAAGGGGATAGGAGGCAACATAAGTGGCTCCAATAAAAGGATTTTGTTGCTTTGTGGGGTATGTTCAAATTACTTAATGTTTCTTATTTTCTCTTTGGGACATGTCCCTTTTTTTTTTTTTTTTTTTTTTTTTTTTTTTTTTGGATATATAAAAGTTTAGGTAGGGTAGACACCGGTACCCCACCAGGATTAGGGCATGCCTCCCGACTCAAAGAAAGCGCTTATAGAGGACTTACCGATCGCTTACCAACGATGCTCTTACATCGACTAACGGGTATCAAACTTCCTCCCTTTTGGAGTGAAGGCCGATACTTTAGCTAACTATGACAATCGTCATTGGCTTGGGACATATCCTGAACTTGGTGATTGAGCAACTTACCGAAATTAATTCGGCTTTGAACCTAGACTTGTACTTAAATACAAAAGGTCAGTTTTGCTAGTTTGTTATGATTCCATATTGGGAGGTTTATAAGCTCAAGAGGCTCTCCCATTGGTTTTAAATATAAGGCCCGGTGACTTTTTTTTTTTTTTTGGAAAAAATTAATGAAGCTAAATAAATTATTAAATTATATCATATGTTTCTATCGTTAAATTATATATCAATTTATAAGTTATACAAATTAATTTGAAGAAAAAGATAAAAAAATAATACCTGAAAGTAATTTAATTGACTTTTTTAATCTTACAAAATAAAATCAACTGGGTCTTATATTTATGACCAAATATAGTATTTTGGGATAGGCTCTCTTTTGGACTTACTCATGAATAGGGGCATAATATTGTGAGTCTCACACCTTATAAGTTTAAAGGGCAGTTCCACCTAATAGACCAATCTTTTGCATAGATTCTCCCTTTGTACTTATGCCCGTGACTTGATGTGGATTGATGGGGATATTTTTTATTGGAGAGTTTTAATTACAGGATTTCATGGAAGATTATGAGGTAGCCATACCTTTTCACTCCCTTCGGGCTTTAGGATGCATTGTTGATGCAGTTTGCCCCAATAAAAAGGCTGGTGATACTTGCGCAACTGCCGTTCATGACTTTGAAGGTGATCAAACTTACAGTGAGAAACTAGGACACGACTTTCCTCTAAATGCTACCTATGATGATGTGGATGCCTCCAGCTATGATGCTCTTGTCATACCTGGAGGCCGAGCTCCTGAGTACTTGGCTTTGGATGAGTCAGTTATTGCCTTGGTGAAGCATTTCATGGAAAATAACAAGCCTGTGGCATCTATTTGCCACGGGCAACAGATTTTAGCTGCCGCTGATGTTCTCAAGGTATGATTACTGAATCACTTATTTGGATCTCCCTTTTTGTGATTGATTTGTATGTGTCATCCTCATTTGCTTCTTTTACTGCTTTCTCGAGTGGAGATGCTTCTGACGAGTTCTTTTTTCTCCTGACTACTTGCCTTATCTTCATTCTTAAAGTGCTTGATATTTTGCTGTTGTATTTATGGTGTGTGTTGCGTCAAAGGAGAGTCCCGCATTGAAAAATAAAATCGCTACATTTAACTTGTGGTGTGTGTGAAACTCCTCCATCGCTTATTTTCAAGACAGTTCAAGTGACCGCCGCCTATAAAAGGCAATGCTTGGTGTTAGTCTAGGCATACCAAGCTTAGTTCTTCTAGTCCTAAGAGTTGCTGAATTTTTTTATCCTCTGCGGCGGAATAAGTCTTAATGACAGTGTTCTTAGGCATGACTGAAACCAAATTTATTTTTATTTTTCCAATTCCAGGTGTTTTTTCCAACATGATGTGGCTTGAAGCATATTGGTTATACATTGAGAGTCACAGCATCTCCCTCTCATATTTGTTTCTACTCGGCGTAGATGTTCTGCTACTTTAAAATCTGCAGTCATATTTACTGTAGATTCATTTGGTTTTATTTGGATTGAATGGCTTGCTGGCAATTCTGATCTCATTACTTTAGTATTTTGGTTATTCTTGTTATTTTTGTTTCTCGGTTAAGTAATTTTTCCTTTATGTTCAACTGATACGGGCTCAGTAATGCTGTCTTTTTTAGATGCTTTGCTTACACTCGACAAAAAACAGACTGTGACACTGTTATAAAATTCAGAGTAAAGGATACATGGATGAAAATATATGGAACTAGCTAGATGTTAACTTGAACACTGACTCTTCAAATTGTGTTGTTACGTGTAATCTTTCTAACCATCAATATTTCTTGTTTGATCAATTCTGTTGTCTTTTGAAAGGCTGGTAGGTTCCAGATGACTATGGGGAATTGTGAATTTAGTTGTAAGAGTTTTTATATCCCACTAGTGATCTCATGTTTGTTAGTCATATTTTCCTATTTCTCATGCAACATACAATGGTGCAAGCAGGTTGAAATAAACTGGGTGGGTCATTCAATACTTCAAACTCTCCCCATGTCCATATTTTTAGTTGTTAGTGCAGAATCAAAAAAATTTCAGGTTATTGATTGTTTCTTATATGTACTACTGCTAAAGTGTCACACTTGTATTACTTTTACAGGGAAGAAAATGTACGGCATACCCGGCTGTAAAGCTTAATGTGGTTCTATCGGGAGCAACTTGGTTGGAACCCGATCCGATACACCGATGCTTCACCGACGGAAATTTAGTAACCGGAGCTGCTTGGCCCGGCCACCCCGAGTTCATTTTTCAGCTTATGGTCCTCCTTGGTATTCGTGTATCTTTCTAGTTGTATTTTTGTAACATAGCCCTGTATTTGTATTTATCAGTCTCAAGTCTCAACCAACCCCATATAATGAAATAAGGTTTGTTGTTGTGGAGTGTACTTGGCAGTTGGTGGCACCAAGTATCTTTCTACTTGTTATTTATGCATGCAGGCTCAAATGTCCACAGAAGTGTTGTGAAGTGTGGGCTAAGTGTGAGGCTTTTGATGCATGGCTTTGAGAACATTTGAGTTTTATATAATGGAATAAAGATGCCATCTTTCTCAATTTATTAGAAGAATTTATTGGTCTGTCTTTGTAGTTTGATTTGATTTTCTTACTCTTTTTTAGCCGCGTTAGGTATAATCACAACTTAGTCAAGAAATTATAAAGAAGTCACTCTCACTCTACCCTCTGGAAGTTAGGTGGAGATGGATCAAAGATGCAAAAGCTGCCAACTAAGCTATGCGACTCTCTCACAAGATTAGGTTTTTTGACTAAAATAATAATTTAAAAAAAAACTTTACCGGTCCTGGAGCACTTTTGAAACTATTTATCAAAGTAATCGACGCCACTACGGGCGTTGTACCTTTTGACGCCACTACTCGGTGGCGTTAGCATTAGAAGGTACGACGCCACTAGTGGCGTCTGTCTCTTTGACGCCACTACGTCAAAGAGAAATTGACGCTTGAAGGTTCAATTATAATTGACGGAAAAACACCAAAATAACAACTTTTAGCAAAAAATGTACCAAAATAAAGTAGTTTTGAAAGTATTTACCAGAATAGGGTTGTTTTTAGCCAATCACGTTGCTAAGTACGACGGCACTATTAGTACCGTTGATCGTCGACGCCTTAGATTAATGGCGTCAAAACCATCAATTGATGCCACTTTTAAAAAGTGGCATCAATTGATGTAAAAAAAAATTTATTATTTTATAATTATATTTAAAAAAATAGTTTATTTGATAAAAAAATATTATTTTATAATTATATTTAAAAATATTATTTTATTTGATAAAAAATATAATTTTAAAATTATAAATAATAATTCTAATTAATTATAAATAATAAAAAGAGTAAATAATAATTCTAATTAATAATTAAGAGAATTAAAATATTTAAAATTTATTATAAACCCGTGAGGCTCACTTCATCCTTTGAGATCCGAGTGATGGACACTTTTCAAAGATCTCGTGAGGCTCGCCACCGCAGATTACACCGATCACAAATTGTATGGAACACAAAAGATTATAAGTCTTTGAGGGTGAGGCGAGCGTCACAGAGATCTTTGGAAGATGTCCATCACTTAGATTTCACAAGATGAGGCGAGTCTCACGGGTTTATAATAAATTTTAAATATTTTAATTTCTTAATTATTAATTAGAATTATTATTTACTCTTTTTATTATTTATAATTAATTAGAATTATTATTTATAATTTTAAATATAATTATATAATTATATTTTTTATCAAATAAAATAATATTTTTAAATATAATTATAAAATTACATTTTTTTTATCAAATAAACTATTTTTTTAATATAATTATAAAATAATAATTTTTTTTTTACATCAATTGATGCCACTTTTTAAAAGTGGCATCGATTGATGATTTTAGTGTGGCGTCAACTATACAAAAGTGTGGCATCGACCTGTCGACGCCATTGACGGTACTAATAGTGCCATTGTATTTGGGGTGACGTGACGGCCCAAAACAACATTACTCAGTAAATACTTTCAAAACTGCGTTATTTTGCTATATTTTTTGCTAAAAGTTGTTATTTTGGTGTTTCTTCCTATAATTGACGCCTCAATTATTGACGCCTTCAGCGTATAATTGACGCTTGAAGGTGTCAATTTTTTTTTTTAAAATATAATTTTATAAATATATTTAAAATTATAAATAATAATTCTACTTAATTATAAATAATAAATAATAATTTTAATTAATAATTAAGAAAATTAAAATATTTAAAATTTACTATAAGTCTTAGGATATAAGACTAATTAGTGAATTTATTATAAACCATAAGATAGATGACTAATTATTTAATATTTTGTACATTAATAATTTGATATATAAATTGTAAAATGTTATTAGCTAAATTTAATTAAAGAAATTAGTGAATTAATAAAAATATTTTGTGAAATATGTTGTATATTATTATTTACAAAGTATCCTAAGATAGATAGGATAAGCTTACATAGAGAATAATAATTAGTTAAATAATTATTCTCTAACTAATTACTTAGTGAATTAATATACAACATATTCGAACAAAAAAAAAAAAAAAACATATTAGTCTTATATCCTAAGATTTATTTCACTAATTACTTAGTGAATTAATTATTTGTGGGAAGATGGCGCCAAGCGGGAACTTGATTTGACGGGAAGCCTATGTGCCAGACGTATTTTACCTATGGGAATTCTGTTATGTTCCAAGGAACTCTCGTCAGCTCCTTGTGCCAAACGGGTCCTAAAGGGCTAGTTCACATCTCAACCCCTTAAACAAAAATCAATGGCTTCTATACATTATTAATAAACTACAACATTCTTGAAACCCTTAGACCAACACATATTTTAACGATTCCAATCAATTCTGCAATGGCTGAAGGAATAGAGGTAAGCTTGCAACTGAATTCACAAAGACATCTCTCTTCTGCTTCCCTAAAAATTCTTATGAAATTAAAGAACTAAATTTGTATTTCTGGTTATTTAAGTATTAAATTTGAATCTTCTAATTCTGCCAATCTGTATTTTAGTAATGTTTATATTTTATATGTTATGTTATTCTCCCTTTCCCAGTCTCCTTCTAACATTTTCAAATTCAAAAAATATTTTTATTGAGTACCAGAAGGATCTGATATTGTGATGGTTCACCTGTATTATATTCCCACGTTGTTAACACTCGGCACCCTCATATTCGTTTCTTTGCGTCTCTTCTCCACTCTTCCCCTTCATCGTAATATCTGATTACTTTTACAGAAAAGCCCCTCCAACACGACGACGAAGAAAGGGATTATCAATTATGTATGTCATGCCCTCGCAATTTCAGCTAAAAATGGGCTCTTTCTTTAAACCCACAATTTCAACGCCCACTACATATGCATCATCCACTTTCTTACACTCTTCCAGAGCTTCTCTGCTGTATCACTGCCCCTCGACACTGAGGCTTTCTTTTGTTCTCCGCATTCTTATCGATACGCACGATGGGTCAGAAACGGGTTCTGCTTCTCTGCGGCGATTACATGGAAGATTACGAGGTACCTTCACCTCCACTTCCTTCCCGGATTATTCCTTTTTTCTGTAGTTCAGTTTCTTCTATAGTCCTTTCTTACTTTGTTTAACTCTACTTGGTTCTTTGACTTGTGTTTTGAAGACGATGATTCCATTCCAAGCATTGCAAGCCTATGGCGTCGCCGCTGATGCTGTTTGTCCCGGAAAGAAAGCCGGTGATGTCTGCCGCACCGCCGTTCATCAGATGTCTGTTTATCAGGTTTCGAATAGGAGAAATCTTTATGGGGTTTGGGCAATTATTGAATGTTGGATATTTGAGCTTGATAGTTGATTTGTTCATGTATTTCCTTGCTTTCAGACATATACCGAGGTTCGTGGTCACAATTTCCAACTCAACGCGACGTTTGATGAAGTTGAAGCCAAAAGCTATGATGGCTTAATACTACCGGGTGGACGGGCGCCGGAGTATCTTGCTCATGATGCGAATGTTGTGAAGTTGGTGTCCGAATTTGCCAAGTCTGGGAAGGTAATCGCCTCCACTTGTCATGGCCAGTTGATTCTGGCGGCTGCAGACATTGTTAAAGGTCGCAAGTGCACGGCATTTCCTGCAGTTGGACCGGCTCTGATTGCTGCTGGTGCTCACTGGGTTGAACCTGAAAACTTGTCGGCGACTCTGGTTGACGGTAATCTCATCACTGCAGCTACATATTATGGGTATCCGGAGTTTATTCGCCACATTGTGAAGGCGTTAGGAGGCAACATCAGTGGCTCGAATAAAAGGATTTTGTTTCTCTGTGGGGTATGTTCAAATTATTTAACACTTCTTACATCTAAGAAGTTAAGAACCATGAAACCGAATACTTTCCTGAAGTTTGACTGGTTGTTGATTTTGACTTTTGAGAAATGGAGCTAATTGGAATGTTTGTGCGTAAATAAATTGGGTTTTGGACCTAGATTTGTACTCAAATACAAAAGGTCACTTTTGCTGGTGTTGATTGATGGAGATATTTTAATTGCAGGATTTCATGGAAGATTATGAGGTGGCCGTACCTTTTCATTCTCTTCAAGCTTTAGGATGCATTGTTGACGCGGTTTGCCCCAATAAAAAGGCTGGTGATTCTTGCCCAACTGCCATTCATGACTTTGAAGGCGATCAAACTTATAGTGAGAAGCCAGGACATGACTTTGCTTTAAATGCTACGTATGACAATGTGGATGCCTCGAGCTACGATGCTCTTGTCATACCTGGAGGCCGAGCCCCTGAATATTTGGCATTGAATGAGTCAGTTGTTGCCTTGGTGAAGCATTTTATGGAAAAGAAGAAGCCAGTGGCATCTATTTGCCATGGGCAACAGATTTTAGCTGCTGCTGATGTCCTCAAGGTATGATTACTGATGGTATTTTTTCCCTGTGTGCTTAAAGAATTAAAAGTATAAATATTAAGCAATTCATGTACTCAAGGCAAAAAATTTCTGATTAAGCCGTATGTGTCGTCCTCATTTGCTGCTCTTACTGCTGTCTCAAGTGGAGATGCTTCTGAGTTCATTTCTTACTGACTTCTTGCCTTTTCATCATTCTTGAAGTGTTTGATACTTTGCATTATGTTGATTGAAGCATAGTGCTTATACATTGAGAACCACAGCATCTGTCTCATACTTGTTTCTACTGTGTGTGGATGTTCTGCTACTTTAAAATCTGCAGTCATATTTACTGTAAATTCATCTTGTTTTATTTGGATTGTATGGTTGCTGACAATTCTGGTCTTAGTACTTTAGTATTTTAGTTATTCTTGTTATTGTTGTTTCTCGGTTAAGTAATTTCTCCTTTATGTTCAACTTATACAGGCTCAGTTATGCTGTCTTCTTTAGATACTTTGCTTTCAATTTTTAAACAACAGTGTGTTAAAATTGTGAGTAAATGACACATATATGAAAATATCTGAGGCTGGACAGATGTCAACTTGAACACTGGCTCTAAAAATTTTTGTTGTTGTGTGTAGCTATTCCAACAATCAATATCTCTTGTTTGACTATGGGAATGGTAAATTTAGCTGTAAGAGTTTTTGTATCCCACTAGTGATCCCTTGTTTGTTAGTCATATTCTCCTATTTTTTATGGAACACTCAATAGTGCACGTAGGTTGAGAAACACTGAATGAGTCATTGAATATTTCAAACTCTCATCATGCCCCTGTTGTAGTTGTTAGTGCAGAATTAATAAATTTTCAAGATATTTATTGTTATTGACTTCTAAAATGACATGCTTGTGTTACTTTTACGGGGGAAAAAAATGTACGGCATACCCGGCTGTGAAGCTTAATGTGGTTCTAGCAGGAGCAACTTGGTTGGAACCTGATCCCATATACCGATGCTTCACTGATGGAAATTTAGTAACTGGAGCTGCTTGGCCAGGGCATCCTGAGTTCATTTCTCAGCTGATGGTACTCCTTGGTATTTGTGTGTCTTTCTAATTGTATTCTGGTGCAATGAGTGTACTTGGTACTAACTATCTTTCTACTTGTTACTATCTTATGCATGCATGTTTGAATGTCCATAGAAGTCTTGTGAAGTGTGTGCTATGTGAGGCTTATGGTGTATGGCTTTGAGAACAATTGAACTTTCTAGATGAATAAAGTCGCCATCTCTCTTTCTGTATAATCTTATGTCTTGGCCATAATTTTTCTAGGTGTTTATGTGCATGATTTGCCGAACAACATTTTCCCATCTTACTATCTTAATATAAAATAAATGTCTCTAGGTTGAATGTTAGTTTTGTGTGTATGGTGGGCTATTTCTTAATATAACACTAAAAATAACAAATTATATAACCCTTCTTGCTTACAATTTTGAATGGACAAACTGTAAAACCGTCTCTTACAAACCCCAGTCACACCCATATATAATCCTATGCATGGTTGTGATGTTGATTACAACTTCCCAAGACTCTGTTTACACCCTTAATAATCCTATGTGTAAACTAGTTGTATGGCAAAACCAATGCATAACGAGTCTATTTATTGGAAAACCTTACCTATTCTCATAAATTCCTGGTCAATGAAGAACTAGGGTTAGTATTGTTCAAATAAATCTTTCCCTTATCCAAAGTTGAGATCTATCCTTTTTATGAAAATTCAACTTTATTCTCTGTCTTCTGAATGACTCTCTTTCTGACAAGGGAAGATTCCCAAGACTGTCTTGGCATTTATTAATTGTGATATATAGTTTTACTCATAATTTTTAGGGAACAAAAGAAATGTTGTTAAATACCTCTCTTTTAAGTTAACTGTTCTCTGCGTTAAGTCAAAATGTTAACGTAAACTTTCAGGACACCAAGCAAAATTGACCGGACAAATCACATAGTCACTTGCAGTACAAAATTAGTGGGTAGTACATATGCCACTCTAGCGAAATATTTGGTTTTCAACAAGACAACAACTGTTAGATTTTAAGGAATAGATATTCCTAGAGCATAAATAGGCAGGCCTTCTTGTTCCATGAGGTCGGGAAGCATAAGCTGTTATAAACGCTCTCTATCTTTGTGGTTGAATTTCTAACAGAGGCTTCAGAATGTAACGTCATATCTGATAGAGGTTCTGTGTGGTTCATTAATATTATGGTAGAGAGAGCAAAATTGATGTTTTTTATCTTTAAATTAAGAATAAAATTTTATTCATAATACAACAGTAAAAATAATTAGAGGACTTCTGTGGATAATTTGGGAGAGAAAAATTAATCTGAATTCATTAATCTCTTTCTCTGAATCAAAGAGAGTATATACGGACTTTTATATAAGCAAACCTAAAGATAGCTCTAGAATCTGATAAAATCCAATCAAATCAAAATAAATCAAAATGGTTAAGATATAATATCCTAAGATATAATATATCTATATCTAATCCTAAGATATGATATAATATATCTATATCTAATATAATAATAAGACAATGACTAATCTAAATAATCCATAATAAATACATAAAATTCCCACACTCCCCCAAGTTGGATCATGGATGTTAATCATGTCCAACTTTCTTATACACCTTTCAACTTCCTTAACACTCCCAATTGTCGTCCACGTCAGTAGATTCTCTTTTGACAACCGTGGCTGAGTTGGCAGTGGGTTGTTTCGTCGTCTGAAGTGTGGCTAGCATTTCCATGATTTTGTTTAGCTGGTCATTTTGGGATGATTCTTTGGAGGCTTTAGCTACATCATCGCTTCCTTTCCCTATCCTTGGCTTCCAGTCTGCGGGTTTACCATAAAGGGTCCAGCAGGTATCCTTTGTGTGCCCTTGCTTCTTACAGTGATCACAAACTGGTCGACTTTTGGAACCTTTGAGTCCATGGATCTAACAGCAAGAGCAGAGACCTCACGAGTTGCAGGAGTAGTAGCAACGGAATGACTCTGAAGCATTAATTTGCGCTTATCCTCTTCATTGCGTAAAATGGGATAGACTTCGCACACAGAAGGTAAGGGCTCTTGACTGAGAATCCGAGCCCAAACATCATCATAGATTACATTAAGACTAGCCAACAACTCATATACTCTCTCCTCTTCTTTCTCTTTGAGATCTTCTTTAGCATCAACCTTGCAATGATGAGTTTTGTTTCTTAGAGCATCAAACTCTTGCCATCAGATTCCTAACGAGCCTGGGCTTAATAACTTCGGCTATTGATTGATTGGGATCTGAGGAGAGGTCCTAAGAAGCCAAGCCGTTGACCCCAAGAGGCGCCTAGTTATAATAGGGCTTTCTACCCCGGACGCCTATATGAATGCAAGCTGGCACAAAAGCAAGACTGGAAACTTTCTGAGATAATAATTATCAAGTGGCATGTGGTCCTATTTCAGTTGCCACAACTTCTTAGCATCAAGTATGCGGGATCTATTCCCTAGGGGACTATATGTCTCATGGATGGCTTCCCAAATTTCCTGGGTTGAAGGAAGGTACATAAAACTCTTCTTAATTGAGGAAGGCATCGCATTGATCAACCAAGAGGATACCCATGCATTCTTAGACTTCCATTTTCGAAACCCCTTGGTTTCTGATTTTGAGGGCCTTTTTGCTTCACCAGTTATGTATTTAAGTTTATCCTGTCCATCAAGAGCAAGAATCATAGATTGATATGTCTCGACAAATAGGCTAGAGAATCCCGATAAAAGGAGCACGGTATGATTCACAATGGCGTGAATTGAACTTCATATGGAGACAAACCAGAGGAAGGACGACAGTGTTTAACGGCGGCGGAAGGCATGGATTCGAGTGAGGAGATGAAGGCTCAAGGCTCCTTTGTTGTGACTATGCTTAGCGTCGGAGGAGTGGAGGTGGTCGATGATGACGAGGTCGATTGTTGGGGATGACGAGACTCTGATCTTGGAGTTGCAGAGACGACACTACTGAGAAGGATGAGTCCGAGGACGACGGACCAGATGTTGTCAGACAGACAAGACTGATTCGAGAAGACTTGTCGAGACCGGTTCGTAGGCCATCAATTAGCCGAAAGGAAGTGCGAGAGGGCGAACCGCACCTGATTCGGACCGAGATGGCGAGATCGCACGGTTCGGACGAGGAAGTCGTAGGAGATGACATTGAGAGAGCTAGAAGGTGCTGATGCTGATTCCAGATGCTAACTGAGGACGGATGAGCCGAGGGTTTGCAGAGGCTGTGAACTGGAAGTATTTGTGAACAGGAAGTATCTGTAGAGACGCTTGGCTGTTTGTTGGACTAGTCAAGGGTCTCTAAACAGGAAGTATCTGCAGAGACGCTTGGCTGTTTGTTGGACTAGTCAAGGGTCTCTAGAGGCCGCCGTTGAGACTTTTGTTGACTAACCAGGTTGATTAATTCTTACCTAGCTCGATGACGTGGATAATTTGGGAGAGAAAAATTAATCTGAATTCATTACTCTCTTTTCGAATCAAAGAGAGTACATACAAGCCTTTATATAGGCAAACCTAGAGCTAGCGTTAGAATCTAATAAAATCCAGTCAAATCAAAATAAATCAAAACGGTTAAGATATAATATCCTAAGATACAATATATCTATATAGATATAATATTAAGATAATGACTAATCTAAATAATCCATAATAAAGGCATAAAATTCCCACAACTTTGCATTTTTACTTTTTTCATTGATGGGTTGAAACTTGAAGAGTCTGAGTCGCTCCCAACTGTAAATTCTTGCATAATATTGTCATCTTGCTGATAGTGTCGTAGTGGAGGCTGTAGCATTGGAATTAAGGAAAGAAGTTGAGGTTGAGGTGCCATCCCTAGACCTCAAATTAGTTTCAATGAAGACAGGCATAGTGGGTTTCATGTGCTCCAACAAGCACTTGCTTCTAAGCATAAGAACAACTTCAGACATTGTTGGCCTTATTGCAGGAGATGCTTGGGTACAAAGCAAACCAATCTCTATGATTTTCTTCATCTCTTCTGGATCATAGTCATTAGGGTCTAAGCTTTTATCCACCAACTTTAAGTGCATGCCTTTCTCATATAGTTGCCAGGCCTGCCAGGTGAGATCAAAGTCTTAGAGCGCAAGGGGAAAGACAACACAACAAAACCTAGGTAGGGTGGAAAAATAGTATTTTCTTTGAAAGAATTAATTATAGCAGTGGCAAGCTTTTAAAAATATCTCAAAATTGCATCTAAGGTGTCTTAAATACAGGAATTCCTTACTTGTTGGAGCAGGAATTCGCCTTCGACATCAGGATCAACCTTTAATTCTATACTTTTTTGGCCGCTGATGATTTCTAGAAGTACAACTCCATAACTATAGGTATCGGCCTTTTCTGATAATTGGCCTTGAATTGCATACTCAGGTGCTGTGCATCCCCTACAAATGCATATTATTTAGGACAATGACAAAGACACAAACGTATAAATATTGCAATACTACAAAATCTGAAATAGACTAAATGAAACAAGACTTATTCATTGACTGATGTATAGATTTTATTGGCGTCTAATGTAATGCATGTAATATAATAGAAGTTTTAGAAGGTTAAACAAATGCAGTGTTTCAACTTACAATGTTCCTGCAAACTTTGTGCTAAGATGAGATTGGTCCCTAGGTAGAAGTCTTGCCAACCCAAAATCAGAAATTCTAGGCTGAAGATCATCATCTAAGAGGATGTTGTTGGTCTTTATATCTCTATGTATGATACAAATATAGAATTCCTCATGTAAATAGGCCAAACCCCTTGCCGTGCCTAAAATTATTTCATACCGTTGCTTCCAATTGAGAGAACCTTTGTTTTTACCTGTTTCACATTGAAGGGTAAGGAAAAAGGAAGAATGAAACATAAAATCAATTCTCAAAATGTTTCGGTAGTAAGCTCACATAAATGTTTGTTAAGTTTTTCAATAAAACTATAACAAATGGTTAAGTTGTTTGAAAAATTTAGGATATATTTCTCAATAGAAAATACATTCACATATTACCAACAAATAACTAATGGTAGCCAATACTTTAAAAAATTCATGATTGATATGAGTTACCAAATAAGAATTTGTCGAGACTGTTGTTTTTCATGTATTCATAAACGAGGATCTTCTCTTTTCCTTTACTGCAGCATCCCAAAAGCCGAACAAGATTCCGATGATGAACATTACTTATAAGCTTCACTTCACTCTCGAAATCTTCCTCTATTCTCATGGTGTTGCCTAAAGCTAATTTCTTGACTGCAACTATCTTCCCATTCTTAAGAGTGCCCTGTCCATGGTGATTAACAATTTCAAGAATGAAAATGGTTCAGAAGTTATGCTTTTCTCTTTGGAAATATAACCTTTCACAGATTCACTTAGAAACATCCTTGCTTGAGACTAGACTGAAAAAAAAAAAAAAAAAAAAAAAAAAAGATTTACCTTGTATACATCACCAAATCCTCCTCTTCCCAGTTTATTTTCTTCACTAAAATTTTTTGTGGCAATCTTCAAATCCTTATACCTGTAATTAACCGGACCTCTTAACTCTGTTGCTCCCAGTATGTCACCTATCACTGTCAAGGGAAACAAGTTAAAACATCTTAACAAACGAACAAATCATGCCTTCATAGAGATGAAAGCCTAACTTTTTCCTTTGAAAAAATGTGAAAAACAAAACATCATATCAAACATCCGTTACTTGAGTAACTGTAGACATTCCAAGTAGTCTTACCTCTAGGAACTTTCTTTGGCCTCTTGTATTGTGTAATCAAAAGAAACACTGCAAGGACAATCAAAACAAAAGCTACACCTCCTACAACCCCACCAATTATAGCTCCCCTCTTGCTTGAACCTACAAGACATAAAAATTGTAGAGTACAACCTTGTTTTCCACTTCCAACACTTTAAAAATTATAAATAGGGAAAATCACTATGTGGTTCCAAGGAAGGAATGTAATAACTAAAAATTCCAACATATGGATCTGGTGCAAGAAATGATAACAAGTACCGTACATGTTATTGACTTGTTGTGGGACTTCTTAATGATTACGTTCCTTCTTGGGGATCTCATAATGATTTTCCCTTATAAATAAAAAAGGCAGATATTGAATCCTTCAAATGAACTGAACCTTGTTTCAAGAAGGGTGTGAGATCAATGGTTTGGTTATCAGGAAAGAAGGAAGTGGTGGAGTATCTCATGAAGCACCCAGCATCAAAAGCCCTAGCCTCCAAAGTGGGAAGACAAATCTTCAGATTGTTGTAGCCAACCTTCAAGCAATCAAGGCAGCCACTCTGTGTGACAGTATCAGCACATTGAGCAATGGTGTAAATAGTAGGACCGTTGTTAGGTACTCTAGTCCTTGTGGCTGCAAAGAAACCAGTAATTCTGGGTGTTGCTGTTTGGAGATTGATTAGCACTTGTTGAGCTGTTGAGTCAAATGTTGTGTTATCTCTTGAAGTTTGTTTACCACAAACCATGCTATTTCCAGGCTGTGTTGTCTGATCATAGAAACTGCTGCTCTCATACCTAATGAATCATATCAGCAGTGTATTATTCCACTTCAATTTTTCATACCAAATGAGTACTCTTTGTTAAACACAGCTGTCTCTCTTATCGAGGAATATCAAGTAATTTTTTTAAAATTCGTTTGGTGCCCACAGTTAGTAATTAAAAAAAAATTGTAAAAAGAAGAAAATAATAACAGATAAGAAAAGATGGCGGAGAAGCATGACGTACGCATAATTAAGCATTTATTAATTCTGAATTACGCGACTAATCTAAGAATGGAATAATGGATTAAATATTATGCGGTTGCACGTGGGGTAGTCTAACAATTTTGCTTGAACCATTTTTTTCTCTTCCCAAAAATGCACAACAATGTATTGAAATAATAAGATGAAATAAAGTGACTTCCCTTCCATTTTGCTAAAACATTATAAACTCTGAAATGAAATGGAAAAAAAAGTTAAAATTATTATTTTCTATTTGTAGCTTTATAAATCTTGGATTGAAAGTAATGAATAGTTAAAAAACAAATAAATATTATAATATTTTTATTTGATTAGGGGTATTGATATCTTTTAAGGCTTAGAACGTAAATGGTTTTTACCTCTTCCAATAACTATAATATTAATAGTTTTGATTTATATATTGGAAACATAAATTATAATAATAATAATAATTTATGTATGAAATATACAAACCCAAATGTGTTAATTAACTAACAATTTGTTAGATAAGTGATTCCCCACGCCTTGTTGATAGGTGCAGCAAAGAGTTTTTTCTTTGTAAAACTTTATTGAAAAAATTTGATGAACAGAAAAATCAAATTAATCAAAGTTTTCTTTATAAAGAGAGAAATATCATTTAAATTTCTTTGTTCCCTTATCCTTAAATAATCAACATGCACGCACATCCATTGAGTTGGGATGATATCACAATCATAAAATATTTTAATAATGTCGTACTAAATAGGGAAAATCTAAGAAGAGATTTTCTCCTTAGTCTTTTTCCTCTTTTTTCTCATCACTCATCTAGGTCGTTGATTGAGATGAAAAGAGAAGGAAAAATTAATTAGTACTCTATCAGATCCTAATTATAAGCAAGTAGTTTTTTTTTGGAGAGATTAAACTAATTAAATTACTTAAAACTATTTTTATTTTTATTTTTTTCTTCAAACTTATTAGTTTGACTAATAAACTAATAGATAGTTTGACTAATAAACTAATACATAATCTAAGAATATTTAATATATGAAATGATTAAGAACTTATTTAGCTTCCTTAATTTTTCCAAAAAAATCAACTAACTCTTATAATTAAAACCTAAGTAGTATTATATTGATTGGATAGATATGGATTAGAGATTATGAGATATGATGAGAGAAACCTAACCCAAAAATATCACCTCTACCGACAAAAAAAAAAAAATCCCAATGTATATTCCTCTATAAAAAAAAAGTTCTAGGGACTTCAATGACACCGCCCTAATAAATAGATATCTTACTTGACCGCAAACTTGGACCACTTACCTGAGGAAGCAACCGTCGTAGATGACGCGAGCACCGTTGGCTCCGGCGGAGCAATTCCGTATTTTTGCGGCGGCGATGTCGAAGCAAGCTGCACAGGCGGCGGCGGATAGGTAGTTTCTGCATTGAAAAAGAGCGTAAAAGGGGCTACCTCCATTTACTTGCTGCGCCGTGGCGAACAGCTTCCTCTGATTGGCCACCTGATCTCTGAGGTTTCGAAACGTTGCGTTTAGGTTGTTGTTGAAGCTGGCCAAGCTGGAGACGTTGTACTGGCTGCAACCACTGTTCAGAAGATGGGTCTGGGAGTCCGAAACGACGCCGTCGTAAGAGCAGCAACATGACCAGAATATGAAGGTGGCTAAGGGAAGGAGCAGATTACGATGTGGTTGAAGCATCTTTTGTTGGAGAAGACGAAGAGAGAGAAAAAGAGATGAAGATGAAGATTCAGTGTTTCAGGGAGTGTGGAGTAATGTTGGAAGGGAAGGGAAGGTAGATTTATAGGAGTCGGCTCCCATCCACTTCCCTTCCCATCCTCCTCCTATCCTCTTCTTCATCTTAATGCTTAGTTAGATTGAAAGATTAGCGGTTGATTTAATCTTTTATAAAAATATTAATAAAAAATTAATTTATTAATAAAATATTTAAAATAATAGTTTTATAAAAGATTAAATGCGAGCGGTTAAGATTTCAATCCAACTATTGAGATGAAGAAAGAGGATGGGAAAGAAACGGAAGAGAAGAGGACCGTAGTAGCCAACCCCGGATTTATAAGTCAATAAAAGAATGAACCACCAGAAACATGTAGCTATTATTGTGTGATTGAGTTTTCTAAATATTTTAAAATATAAATTATAAAATAAAATACAAAATTTCTGCAATTGTAATTTTTTAGATGTAAAAGAATAGATACCATTTATCCAAACAATAGAGGCTAATTTTTCTTGAGATTTAAAAATAAATAGAAGGCGGCTGAGAATCTAATATAACTTCCAACCACATGTCAGGTTAATAAAAAAAAAAAAAGTGAAGGTGTAAAAATACACATGTGTTTTGGTTAGAGGAGTGTCCAGTAGCAAATGTTTTGTTGAGGTGTAAAAGTGACTATGTAATTATAAATTAGGTGCAAAAATATTGTTTGACGGTTAAGTTTGACTTTTTTGCTGACTGGATGATGACGTCACTTTTAAGGTGCAAAAAATACGGACGCGCGGCTCGGGTCCTCTTCCCTTATGGTCTCTGCTGCTATCCTCTTCTCCCAATCTTTTGCCGTTTTTGGTGCAAAATAGGTAAGGTGATGCCCTTTTTTTTTTTTTTAAAAAAAAAAAAAAACTACCGATGACAGTACTAAAAAATATTTTTTGAGGATACTAACCTTGCATCGAAAAAATATGCGAGACGTCTTCATGATCTTGAAAAATTATTTTAGGATGTTGAAAAATATTTTAGGGTACATATTGGTACTCAAAAGATACTTCGGGATCTTTGGGGATCTTGGGGATCGGCGAGTAGTTAAAAAAAACTTTATGATCTTGAAAAATTATTTTAGAATATATATTCTATTTTAGGATATATATTCAGAGAATATATATATCCTAAAATAATTTTTCAAGATCATAAAATATTTTTTTTAGTACCATCTAGTATCCCCAGTCAGCATCCTGAAGTATCTTTTGAGTACCAGTCTGTAACCTGAAATATTTTTCAACATCCTAAAATAATTTTTCAAGATTATGAAGTATTTTTTTAGTGACGGTCAAGATCCGAAATATCTTTTTAGTGCGTCGTAGTTTTTTTTGCAAAAAAAGGACATCACCGACCTATTTTACACCAAAACGGCGCAGTATTGGGAGAAGAGGATAGCAACGGACCATAAGGGAAGAGGACCTGAGCCGCGTCCCAAAAATACACATGTGGTTTGGCCGAAATAGCATCCAATACCAAGTGTTTTATTATTATTATTTTGATTTCTTATTAATATTAATTAAATAAAATTTTAAATATTAGTTAAATAAAAAATTCATTATTCTTTAATAATAATAATAATAATATAAAATTAAAATATAAACTGAATTTTAATACTTAATAATATTAACTTAATTAGTTATGTACTCTTTTTTCTCTTAGCTTTTTTTTTTTTTGACAAGTCTGTAAATTTACGATAAAATTCTTACTTTGAATACTCATACTATCCTAGAAAAATTCAAAATTTATTTGAAGATTCGAACATTTTATAATCTTGATTTATAAGATCAGATAAGTTTTACATTGTGAATCCTCTCATTGTACTTTTTGTTTACGCGGTAGTGATATTCTTTGTTTCTCTTTTCATCTTCGGATTCCTATCCAACGATCCAAGATGTAATCGGGACATGGAGAATAAAAAATCATATTTTTTCGTTCTTTTGTTTTCTGTGTTTTCATTGCTTGTGCTTGATTTTGAAATATCTTATTATTCATTTTTCAATATATAAATATGAATGAATATAGAAATATCAATTAGAAATATATTTCTAAATTTATTAAATTCAATATAGAAATATATTAAATATATAAATTAGAAATATAAATAAATTAGAAATCAATATTTATATTTTATTATCAATATTTCAAAAATGAAAAAGAAATAAAAAAATAATTATATAATTATATTATATTATAATAATAATAAATATTGTTAATAAAAAAATCAAACAAAGAAAAGAAACAAAAGAAAGCTATGTTATCATCCACAAGACAAAAAAGTCAAACTAACGATCACACAAGTATTTTTGCACATACAAAAATCATTTGGCGTTGGGAGCTCTTTTGATCAAATCACATATGTATTTTTGCACCTTTGAAAGCCACGTCATCGTCCAATTAGCAAAAAAAAGTCAAACTTAATGGTATTTTTGTACATAATATATAATCACGTGGTCACTTTTACACCTCAAAAAAGCACTTTTGTGGGCGTTTCTCGACCAAAACACATGTGTATTTTTACACCTTAACCCAAAAAAAAAAAAAAAAAAAAAAAAAAAAAAAAAAAAAAAAAAAAAAATCAACATAACCACATGCTTAAATAATAAGAGATCTGGTCATTCCAACGGATTTGAGTTGTTCATTTATTGATCCCAACCAAAGAAAATAATATATTGACAAGTCCAATAAGTTATTAATGGTAATCGATTCATTTGTTAATCCCCTTGTTTCTTTGTCAATAAGGATGTTTCTAATATTATTTCCTTTAATTAGAATCTAAAAGTTATTCTCCTTTTATTCATCTGTATTTTAGGAAATTTGGTGAAAAGTAACAATTGTAAAATTTATTTAAGGGCTAAGGTACATCCGATGTTCAATCCTAACAAGACAACTCTTCTTTAGTCATGTGTGCCGTATAATCAACTATACATAAAATTTTAAGACATTTCCATGTAAATGAAAATATATAACACACAATTGAAGAAGAGTTGTACGTGATCATTGACCTGATTACTTAGATACCTTTAAATAATAAATTTTGCAACAAGCTATTGATGCTTTCATATATTTTTATGTATGTATGTATGTCATTATTAAAAAGGTTATGATGTCTCCAACACTTTGAAGTATTTTTTGAGGTACATCTGGTACTCTAAATTATTTTGTGATGCATTTAGCATAATGGAGTATAAAGGTTATGATGTCTCCAACACTTTGAAGTATTTTTTGAGGTGCATCTGGTGCTCTAAATTATTTTGTGATGCATTTAGCATAATGGAGTATTTTTTTTTTTTTTTTTTTTAGGTAAGTCCATCACTCTTAAAATACTTTTTTGGTGCAATTTTACTAACAATTTAGGTCATTTAGGGTGTTAGATACAATTAAAAAAAAATTAAGGGTGTTGGATTGCACCAAAAACTAATTTCGTGTACCGCACACACAAAAAATATTTTAGAGTATTGGGAATAACTTGAAAAAAATACTTCAGTGCACCTTAAGCCTTATTTTTTTAAAAAAAAGAGATATTTGAGACGAATTTGTGACGGAAAGAGCATAAGTATTTTATTGTTCCACTTGATGACGTTATGAAGATGATGATGTTGAAGGACTAGAAGCAGAAGATATAGAGGCATTTTCATTGAGGAGGATTGTTGGAATACACTTAGTCCACACTTGGTAGATTATGATCATACTCAAAATAGTATTGGAGTCAAAATATAAATAATAAAAAAGCTTGAGTCAATGATTGTGATATTCCCTAATCATTATAATTTATATCACTAAGGCCAATGCAATATATATGTCCTTTGATGAGGAAGGCACATGGAACCTTTTGTGTGTGTGTGTGTGTGTGTTATTCCCTAATCATTATAATTTACTCCAAGGTTAAATATCAATTTTGTCATGGAAGTATTGATAAGGGAATACTCAAGACCTAGAAGTTTTTTTTGATATCATTTTTGCCGGAAGTTTAAAAACTTGTAATCTTGCCGATCGGTTGATCTTGACGGTTAGATCGTTGCTCTCTTTGTAAACTTTCAAGTGCAAATTTGCTCCTAAAAAAACTTTCGGGGTAAATTTACTCCTAAAAAAACTTTCGGGGCATATTTGCTCATTTTTGTAAACTTCGAGGCAAAAATAATACAAAAAAACTTCGGGTTTTGAGTGCCCCCTTACCAATACTTTCATGACAAAAATGGTATTTAACCTAGGGGTTTAAACTTCTCATGTTGCATGAGAATAAGAAGATTCCTACACACACATGAAATAGTGGGACCCACATATATATGTGTGTGTGACATGAGAAAACACTTCTCCTACAACATGAGAAGTGTTTTTCCCTTTAACCTATATCACTAAACCAATACAATATGTCCTTTAATGAGGAAGGCACATGGAACCTTGTGTGTGTGTGGGAACCTTGTGTGTGTGTGTGTGTGTTATTCCCTAATTATTATAATTTATATTACTAAACCAATACAATATGTCCTTTGGCACATGGAACCTTTTTGTGTGTGTGGGAACCTTGTGTGTGTGTGTGTTATTCCCTAATCATTATAATTTATATCTCTAAACCAATACAATAGTCCTTTAATGAGTAAGGGACATGGAACCTTTTGTGTGTGTGGGAACCTTGTGTGTGTGTGTGTGTTATTCCCTAATCATTATAATTTATATCACTAAACCAATACAATATGTCCTTTGATGAGGAAGGCACATGGAACCTTTTGTGTGTGTGGGAACCTCGTGTGTGTGTGTGTGTTTATTCCTAATCATTATAATTTATATCACTAAACCAATACAATATGTCCTTTTGATGAGGAAGCTTTATATATTGATTAGGGAAGAGGCGCGTGTGCGCGTTTGTGTCTCTCTTCCTCAAAAACTTATTCTCTTCTTCTTCCCTCTTTTGATATATTTACTATATAATACGACCAGGATCCACAGTAGTGCTCCGGTTTTATGTGGGTATTTCTACGAGTCAGTCAAATTCTATATACACTTAAAATTCTTACAAGGATTAACAAAACGAAAAGAAATAACGGCTTTGGTTGGTCTTGTTCTTAGTTTTAATTTTTAAAGATTATTTTGTATATCCTCATTTCTTAAAAAAATGATTTCAAAACAAAGCAAAAAGATCTGTTTGGTTATGTTAATTTGGAAATAGCTTTTAGAGCTACAAATATTAGATAATGGTGATGGCCTATGGTAGTGGTTAGTCATAAATAATTTACGAAGGTCTTGTTAGTTATAGTAATTGAAGATAGTGAATGACAGATTAGCTGGTGGTGGTCGTCGACGATGGCGACCAATATTATTGGCGGCAGCCAATTGTGGTTGACAATAGTGGTCACTGGTCAATGGTGCTTAGTTGGCAAAGGCCGATGGTGACAGCAGATGGCTATGAATGTTAGTGGTGGCTGATTGTTCGCTGTTTAATTTATCACAAGTATATGGGTTGCAAGTAGTATACTTTAGTCCTTTTAGCTTATCATTCGCTGCCATCCAATGGTTTTCAGCAGTAGCGTTTTGGTGCAAAATGCACCCTATTTTTTTTTTTTTTTTTTTTAAAAGATAGTAGTACTAATCGTATTCGAAATATTTTTTCAAGAACCTAAAATAATTTTTCAAGATCACGAATTATTTTCTCAATACTGGGTTAGTATCCGAAGCATCTTTTTAGTACTCATCAGTACCTTGAAATATTTTTCCAAAATCATAAAATAATTTTTCAAGATTAGAAAGTATTTATCAGTACCTGTCAGTATTCTGAAGTATCTGTTTAGTACCAGTCATTTTTCAGTACCTGTCAATATCCTGAAGTATTTTTTTAATACCAGTAAGTATCACAAAATATTTTTTGAAGACTTGAAAAAATATTTCAGGATACATACTTGGTATTGAAAAATATTTCATGATCTTGAAAAATTATTTTAGGATCTTGGAAAAATATTTTCAGGATATTGATTGATATTAAAAAGATACTTAAGGATCTTGGTAATCTTGAAAATATATTTTCTAATCTTGAAAAATTATTTTATGATCTTGAAATATTTCAGTCTTGAATGGTCTTTCGAGGATATTGTTTGATCTTAATACTTCTTATCATCACTCATTACTATTCTTAACATTGTTTAATCAGTTTGTTAGTGAGTTTCAGATAATTAAGAGCCGTTAGAATGAGGATTTAACATAACTAAAGCAAAAGGTGATGTCAGCTCATCTATTGCAAGTCCGAAAACCTTATACCCTTTTGGTAAATCATTCCCTGGACGTTGCAAAAGATTAAATGTCGACTTTCCCTCTCTCTGGAAACATTCTTCTCTAACAGATTTATCTCAAGGAAGTCAACCAAAAACACCTGACCACTTGGATTAATTGAAAAGTAGAGAGAAAAGTGACCAAATTGCCTCCAACAATTTGGATTAATGTTCCAACCGTTACATCAATCAATCCAACGGTCATTTAATGCCCTCTTCATATATAAGGAGTTGCATTCAAGTCTCTACAACCACCAAAATACAAGAAAACGAAAAAGCATTCAAGTCTCAACTACACTTTCAGTTTTCTATCTTTGTAAAGTATCTTTTGATATATTTGCACTTCAATGATTATTTCATCTACTTTTTAACAGAGTTTCATTTATTGAAATCATTTATTGTAAGAATCTCAAGTCGTGGGACTTGGAGATTGGGTATATCAGTTTACAACTTGTAAGGGGGAGTGTATCTTAGTGAGAGGATAACTTTCAAGTGCAGAGTGTGTAATTGATTCTAAGTGATAGTGAAAATCCCAAAGTGTCTGGGGACTGGACATAGGTCAAATGTTAAGACCGAACCAGTATAAATTTTTCGTGTTTTTCTTCTTCTTCTGTTACTCTGTTCACCCTTGTTTTAGCTTCCATTTTCAGAGTATTTGAAAAAGATTTTTAAATCCCCAATTCAACCCCTCTAGGTGATTTGCTTCGCTTACATTTGGTATCAGAGCAAGGTCTTCTCTAAAGAGCTTAACATCTCAAAAAGGATCAATATGGACGGTATTCTACTTGATGGAGCTTCGATCAACAGACCATCGAAATTCAATGGAGAGCACTACTCCTTCTGGAAAGCTAAGTTCAAGGTGTTTGTATTGGCCCTTTGAATATGGCCTATAGAGGGTGTTCGAGTGAGGAGATTATGACCCTTCAACTGTTGAAGATGGGGTTAGAATACCAAAGCTTGAAGATGAACATGATAAGAACGACAAGAAGCTGGTGACACTCAACAATAAAGCTGTTTTCGTGCTCCAAAGTGCACTAAGCCAAAACGAATACTTTCGTATTTGTACTTTATCCTTTGCTAAAGCTATGTGGGATGACTTGGAGATTGCTCATGAAGGAACTACTAGAATCAAGGAGAATCGTGTCAATACCCTGATGACTGAATATGATTTACTTCGTATGAAGTCTGGGGAATCCATTGGAGAATTCCAGCTCAGGTTCACACATATGATTAATCAACTTGCTGCTCTGGGCAAAGAATATGATCAACTGTCCAAGTGAGGAAGATTCTAAACATCCTCAACAAGGAATGAGAAGCCAATGTCACCGCGATTGAAGAAGCTCGTGGAGAATCAATGGCGTCTGTAGCAGCCCTCTTTGGCAATCTTTCTGAATATGAAGGAAAGATCAAGTTCAAAAAAGGACTTGATGAAGCTAATGGCAAGAACAAGGGAATTGCGCTCAAAGCTGTTAAAGAAGCAAAGGAATCAGATGATGAAGAAGAAGAAGACGAAGATGAAGAGCTAGGCATAATGGTCTGGGGATTCAAGAAATTCTACAAGAAGGACCAAGGATTCAAAAAGTTTCACAAGGGTAGCTCCAGCTTTGAGGCGAAGAAGCCAATCATTTTCTACAAATGTGAAAAGCCTGGCCACATCAAGTCAGAATGGCCCCAGCTGAAGAACAAAGACAAAGAAAAGAAGAAGTTCAACAAATACAAAAAGAAAGCCTATTTCTCAGCAATTCGAGGAGACAACTCATCCGATGAAGATGAAGCTGAAAAAGAGGAAAGAGCCAACATCTGTCTTGTGGCTCAAGAAGAGGAATCGAGAAAGTGAGGAGGTAAACGATCTTTGAACCTACCTTCGATGAATTGGTTTCTGAATATAACTCTCTTCATTCTGAATTTCAAAAGATTGCAAAAGAGCTTTTGATTTCAAAAAGAAAATAAAATCTTTAGAAGAGCAAGTTCAAAATCCTTCTTCTACTCCTACTTCTACTTGTGAAAATATTTCTAAAGAAGTTTGTGAAACGGTTTTAGAAAAGGTTTGTAGCAATTCCGTGTTTTGGAGAAAAAAATGTTTATCTTACAAAAACACTTGGGAAGTTCACTCAAGGTAGTGAACTGCTCAATGTCATTTTAAAATAGCAAAGGTTTACGAATGACAGATCATGAATTCATTATAAACTTGATTTTGATAAAAAGATAAGGCAAAAAGAAATTTGAAGAAAAATCTCATATGAACTATTTTTGAAAAACCGTTCATTGCTCCAATCCTTTTGCTCATTGCAATTATTGTAATCGTAAAGGTCATATTACTTCTTCATGTTTTCATAAAAGGAAAGAAAGAGTAAACCCGTAGGTAATTATCAATGGGTGCCTAAGGGATCTTATAGGGTTCCTAAGACACAAGCTAACCCAAAAGGACCCAAGAAAAGATGGGTACCTAAGACTTGATCTTTCATGTCTTGTAGGTTTGTCTAAGAGCATCGAAATCCAACAAGTGGTATATTGATAGTGGATGCTCTAGACATATGACGGTAGACCAATCCAAATTTGCTTCAATCAAGTCTAAGGATGGTGGCAAGGTCACTTTTGATGGAAACCAATCCGGAAGGATTGCTTGGTATTGGTAAAGTTGGAAACAACGAAGGACCACAAATTAAAGATGTCTACCTTGTTGAAGGACTATGCCACAATCTCCTCAGTGTGAGCTAAAACACTGATAAAGGTAACTTGGTTATCTTTGATTTTGAGGAGTGCTTGATCGTGAGCAAGGATGTTCTCTCGTCGGACAATGTGAAGTCTAAAGCCTTATTCAGGGCTCTTAGAGAAGGTAATTGTTACACTCTCAATCTTTCTAGAAATGGTCCAGTTTCTGAAAAATGTTTTATTGGTAACTTGGATGAAAGTTGGCTGTGACATAAGCGATTAGCTCATGTAAACATGTTCCAACTTGACAAGTTGTTGAAAAAGGATTTGGTCATTGGTTTACCAAAACTTCATTTTAAAAATGATATGATTTGTGATGTTTGTCAAAAAGGTAAACAAACCAAATCATCTTTCAAATCTAAAAATGAAATTTCAACTAATAGACCTTTTCAAGTACTCCATATGGATCTAGTTGGACCGGTTAGAGTAAAAACCCTTGATGACAATCTTTATACTTTGGTCATAGTTGATGATTTCTCTAGAGTTGCTTGGAATATATTCTTATCTTCTAAAGATGAAACATTTGATCAGTTTGATGTATTTGCCAAGAAGGGAGAAAGGTCTTTCTATTGTAGGGATTCGTACCGATCATGGTGGAGAACTTGAAAATCATGTCTTTAGTGAGTTTTGTGATAATATGGGTATCGATCACAACTTCTCAGACCCGAGGACTCCTCAGCAAAATGGTGTTGGGAGAGGAAGAATAGAATTCTCACCAACATGGCAAGAGCAATGCTGAATGAAAATTCTACCTCCTAAGTGTTTTAGGCTGATGCTATAAGTACGGCCTGCTACATCTCGAATCGGGCGTATCTCCAGAAGAAGTTGAACAAAACTCCCTATGAGCTGTACAAAGAAAGAAAGTCTAATCTAGCTCATTTGCATGTTTTCGGCTGCAAGTGTTTCATCCACAACAATGGTAAGGATAACTTGGGAAAGTTTGATTCCAAGGCGGATGAAGATATATTTTTGGGTTATTCAAATAGAAGTAAATCTTATAGAGTCTTTAATACTCATACTCAAATTGTTGAAGAGTTTATGCATGTTGTGTTTTGTGAATCCAAATCTGATAAGCCTCTGGATGATGAAGAGGAAATTGTTTCCAAAAATCAATTCTTTTCAAAAATCACTCCTGCCTCTATTGAAAATCCTGAAAATGTTTTTGAAACCGATCCTCAAAACTCTTGCGAAAATTTTGATCAATCTCAACCTAGAGCTTGGAAGTTCATTATGAATCATCCTTTGGACCAAGTAATAAGTGATATAAATAAAGATGTAAAGAAAAGAAAAGGTACTTTGAATGAAATTACATTTTCTCGCCTTTATATCAGATGTTGAACCCTCTAAGATTGATGAAGCCCTTTCAGACAATGATTGGGGTGATAGCAATGCAAGAGGACTTACATCAATTTGATAGAAATCAAGTTTGGGATGAGTAGTTAAACAAGTTCCTTTTGGATCAAGGTTTTGTTAGAGGAAAAGCAAATACTCTTCATTAAGTGTAATAAGCTTAATGAAATTTTAATTGTGCAAATATATGTAGATGACATAATTTTTGGTGCTACTAATGATTTGCTTTGTGAGGAATTTTCCAAGAAAATCAGGGATAATTTGAGATGTCAATGATAGGAGAATTGAATTACTTCCTCGGTCTGCAAATCAAATAGAGAAAGAATTGAATTTTCATCTCTCAAACTAAGTACCTTCGAGATTTGCTTAAGAAGTTTGGATTGGAGCATTGCAATGGTGCAGATACTCCAATGAGTTCAACCGCTTCTTTGGATGCCGATGAAGAAGGGAAGGATTTCAATATAACTAAATATAGAGGGATGATGGGGTCTTTGTTATATTTGACCGCGAGCAGACTAGACATTCAATTCAGTGTAGGATGTCCGCAAGATTTCAAGCTACTCCAAAGGAATCACATGCCGAGCATGTGAAGAATTTTTTTGATATCTTGCCGACACAAAGGAGTTTGGAATTTGGTTCCCAAAGGGTCAACAAGAATTTTTGGTTTCATATTCAGACTTGGATCATGTTGGGCACAAGACCGATAGAAAGAGCACAAGTGGTCAATGCCAATTTCTGGGTGGATCACTTGTTTCCTGGTTCAGCAAGAAACAGACCACTATTTCCATATCATCTACCAAAGTTGAGTATATAGCCACCTCAAGTTGTTGCGCTCAAATTCTCTAGCTAAAGCAACAACTATCTGACTTGGGAATCAATCTGAAAGAAGTCTCAATCCCGTGTGACAACACCAAAGACAATAAGCTTGGCGAAGAATCCAGTTCAACATACAAGGACCAAGCATATTGATGTGAGACATCATTTTATCAGAGATCATATGCAAAAGAAAGATGTCAAGGTGATGTTCATTCCTACACAGCTTCAACTTGCTGATATCTTCACCAAACCATTGCCTAAGGAACAATTCAATTTCATAAGAAGAGAATTGGGAATGGTAAATCCCAATGAGTTGTAAGTATTTCTTACTTAATGTTAGTTATGGTTTTGATGATTATTGGATACTAACTTAAGCATCAGAGTGTCTAGTTATGGTTTATGCAGGATGCTTGATCAATTTACTGATGTTTGATGTCAAGAGAAGCAAACTTGAGTTTGTGAGACCAAACTCGAGTTTATCGAGGACAGAGAGCAAACTATGGTTTTAGAGAAAACCAAAACTCGAGTTTCCATCAGACAGAGAGCAACTAACCTGTTAAAGAGAAATGCAAACTCGAGTTGGTAAGTATAAACTCGAGTTTTGTTACGGAAGTTCACGGGTTCACATATACACCCTTGAAGTTCGGGTAAGCTTTGTCACACCTTAGTTAAATGTAAGTCTTGCCTGTTCATCTTCACTCTCTTCAAAACTCAAGTTTCGCCCCAGCCCTCTCACCTTCTTCTCTCGATTCGACCTTCCAAACCCTAAAATGGCCTCCAAAAGATCGACCAAAACCTCCTAGGGTTTGGATTCTGATCACCAAGATCTGATTCACCTTCGCTTCCTCTTCTCAAGCGACCCATGTGTGTGAAGCATACACCAAGAAGGTTTTACTATGGAGTCGACAATAACATTCGTGGAGTTGCTAGAAATGAGCCTGCTCCCTCTCCTAGACCAAATGGTGTCTCAATTCAAGAACCCTCTGCATCTCCAAAGAGGAAGATTGACCCAGAGGAAGCAACTAGAAAAGGAAAAGAGCAAAGCAAGGCCAAGTCTGCTAAGCCACCAAAGAAGAAGGAGACTGCTTCTTCTAAAGCTACGTCTGCTACTTCTCAACCTATGAGGATCTTCTACGGTACCTGATGCAATCAATGAGATTTACCTTCATACCTCTGCTCCTAAAGGTTTTGTCACTACTACTGCTACTTTAGAAAATGAGCCTGCTGTTAAATTCAAAGAATCTTTCCTTAAAAAAGAATTCTGTCCTATAGTTTTTGTCAATCTGACCAAGCTTAAAGAAGAGTGTAACTTAGACCTCTCTCCTTGGCTAAATCAGTTTAAATCTCTTATTTCTATATCTGCTTCTTTTCCCCCCCTAATATTGTCAAATTGTTCTATTTCAATATGTCTTAGGATAATTTAGAGGATTCTGAGGGTAGCTTAGTAGAAGAGAGAATTTCTACTCATGTGAGGGGATCTGTTCTGAAAATTAATAATCCTCCTCTTGTTTCCTCAATCAAATATAGTAACAAGGAGATTTTTGAAATTTTGAGGTCAAATAAACCAATTCCTGAGGAACAATTGACTTCTCTGTCTTTCCCTCTTGTTTTTATGCCCCCGGTTCATAGAGCTCTTTGGTATATCTATTCTAGGAACCTCATTCAAAAGGGTGACAATTTTACCCATTTTGAAAAGAAGGATTACCCTCTCTTTGCTGGCATCGTTGATAAGATCCTTATCAATGTTGGCCGCTGGATTTTCCAGGAAATGGCTAAGTTTCGATTTTCTTCTAAAAAGCCTTCCCACATTCCATTTCCCTCTCTTGTTTCAGTGATTCTCTTTTATAGCAAGGTATGGTATGTTGGTACTTTTGAGACAGTAAGGACTCCACCAAGTTTTGGGAAGCAACAATTGAATCTCATGAGAATTACTTTTGAGGAAAGATCTGGCCAATCAAGGGCCCCATCTAGATCCAGAGCATCTCATGCTAGAGCCTAAGAGGCTCAATCTGCACCTCCTCCTCCTCCTCGGTCTTCCATGCCTACTGATTTTGATGCTAGTGTCCAAGCTATTGTGGATAAAGCAATTTCTGAAATGATTGAGAAAATAGAAGTGGAAGTGGGCAAGTTGGTAGCTGAGGTGACCAAGGGCAACCATGACTTGGTAGATATTCAAGATAAGCTGAAGCAGAAGGTTGAGAACCTCTCAGGCCACATTGAAGATCAAGCAGCCAGCATCTCCACTCTCATGGTATCTAATGTTAGTTTGAGTGGCAAAATGGATAAAATCCTGAAGTTGTTGAATTCGAGTTCTGTATTTGGTTTTGGTACCCCTGTGGCCTTAAAACTGAACCTGCACCCTCACCTTCTACCTCACCCTTATTCACCTTCACCACACCCATTGTCACTATCTCTCCACCTGCCTCCTCCACTCTAGCCACTGAAATTGTACCTCCCTCTCGCACCTCCACTATAAAGCTTGATTCACCTCCTTCTATCCCTCTGGTGGACCCTCTACCTGATGACCCTATCTCCAAAGCTCCACCCTATTTTGGTGATGACAAAGGGGGAGAAGAGTAGAAGAGTTGTGAAGTTGTGAAGAGATTTTTAGTTGTTTAGTTGTGCAATTTTTGTGTTTCTGAGTTGTAGTTTTTTTTCCATTTTCTATTTTGACTTAATGGTAATCTGACTGTATCTTTTTGAAATGAAATGAAATGCCAGTTTAAATTGCTTTTGCTATTGTGCTTTAACTCTGATATCTGTGTTTCTGTCATATGCACATCATTCTGCTTTGCAAAACTGTATTTCTGTCATATGCACATCATTCTGTTTTGCAAATTCATTTCAAAATGCCAAATCCTGTCAAACTCTTGGAACTTTTAGTTTATAAGTGTTGTCATAATCAAAAAGGGGGAGAATGTTAGTTCTCTATGTGTTTTGATGATAACTGACATTTGTAAACTCAAATTGAAGTTTGTCTTTGTTAAGTTGAAAAACTTACTGTCAAAGGCAAACTCGAGTTTGGGTTGTTAAACTCGAGTTTGGACTTGACAGAGAGTAGCTTAAGTTTTTCTAAACATAGACAAACTCGAGTTTGTATTCGCAAACTCGAGTTTGTACCATACAGAGAGCACTCTAAGTTTTTCAAGATAAGGCAAACTCGAGTTTATATTTGCAAACTCAAGTTTGTGTTAGACAGAGAACTTCCAATGTTTTGAAAATATGCAAACTCCGGTTTGCTCTTAGCCAAATGTTTTTCAAAGCTTTTCAAATTCCAAGCAAACTTGAGTTTGTGTTAGAAAACTCCAGTTTGCACTTGACCGAGAGATTTCTAAGTCCTCTTCACTTTGAGGAAACTCGAGTTTGGCATTGTAAACTCCAGTTTGTATTTGGCCAAGAGCTTTCTAAGTTTTTCTCAATTTGAGGAAACTCGAGTTTGACATTGTAAACTTCAGTTTTCACTTGCGAGAGAGTTTTCAAAGGTTTTTCAATTTTAAGGAAACTCGAGTTTAATTTAACTAACTTGAGTTTGTGCCAAACAGAGAGCTCCTAACTATTTTATGATTTTGAAAACTCCAGTTTGCTTTTAGAAACTCCAGTTTTGAGCTTTGTGGACTTAAACATATTTTCTCTTCTAAAGTTCAAAATTCGAGTTAGTCATTAATGGACTTGAGTTTGCTCATATTCTCAAAATGCTCTTCAAATCTCAAATCGCGACATTCCTTTTTGGAAGAACTAAACTTGAGTTTAAGTCTATTGACTCAAGTTTAGGTTCTCAAGAAAAGAGCAAACTCGAGTTTGTGTCGCTTAGTTTGAAAATCAAAGTTCTCGAATTACTATTCTTAACATTGTTTAATCAATTTGTTAGTGAGTTTTAGATGATTAAGAGCTATTAGAATGAGGATTTAACATAAAGCAAAAGGTGATTTCAACTCATTTATTGAAAGTCCAGAAAACCTTGCACCCTTGTGGTAAATCATTCCCTGGACGTTGCAAAGGATTAAATGTCGACTTTTACTACTACAAAAAATGGTTTTTGCGTCCCAAAAAGACGTCCTTTATTTTTTTAAAAAAAGAAGTAAAAAATAAAGGCGGTGACATTTTTTGTAATTATATGTGATAAAAGTTGACTTAAACTTAGACGCCAAAAGCTCCCCACGAGTTAATTTTGGAGTCTAAGTTTTAAACTTAGACTCCAAAAGTCATGTTATACGAGAAAAAAGAAGGTCACGTCGTGCAGCAAAGGGGTTATGTGTGGGGCCCATGAGAGACACTTTTGGAGTCTAAGTTTTAAACTTAGACTCCAAAAATCATGCTTTTAGAGTCTAAGTTTAAAACTTAGACTCCAAAAGTCCCCCTATTGCACAACATGACCTTTTCTTCCCCACTTCATTTCATTTTATTTCATTTCATTTCAATCGTTGTTCCTTCTCTCCTTGCACCTTCATTTCCAACGCCGCTCGAGACCTTCATCGTCGCCCTCCTCCGTCATCGCCCCTCCTTCGTCCTCCCTTCATCGTTAGCGTGGTTTGTGCTCGTCTTCCTCCTCGTCTTTGTCCGTCAACCATCGTGCGTCTTCCTCGTCATCTTTTTCCGGCGATGTGAGCCTCTCTGTCTTCTTTTACTGAAATCAAACTCAAATTCGAGCTAATGAAGGAGGACGATGGCGAAGGTGAGCAAAAACACGGATCTGTAGAATTTTTTATATTTATTTTGAGTTGCTCTTGTTATTTTTCAAAAACACGAACTCAGATCTGTGTTCCTAAAGCTTTCAATGTGCTATAGATGATGGTCCGGTGATGTTTTGTTTATTGCGTTCTGGATTTTTTTGAGATTTGAAATTTCTCAGATCTGTTTATTGTGTTCTGGATTTTTTTTTTCAGATCTTAAACTTCCTAGATATGTTTATTGCGTTCTGGATTTTTTTTCAAATCTTAAACTTCTCAGATTTGTGTTTAACATCGTCCCATCCCCATCTTTTTTGTTTTTGTTTTTTTTTAAAAAAAAATACTTATGGCGTTTAAGAAATATTTAGACACCGTAAGTCTCCACTTTTTGCGCCTCCCACATAGACATTCCCACATTTTTAGACGTTAAAAGGCCAAATAAACGGACGTTATAGACCTTTTTGTAGTAGTGTTTCCCTCTCTAGAAACATTCTTCTCCAACGGATTTATCTCAAGGGAAGTCAGCTAAAAGTACCAAACCATCTGGATTAACTGAAGAGTAGAGAGAGAAGTGACCAAATTGCGTCCAACGGCTAGATTAATGTTCCAATGATTACATTGATCAATCCAACGGTCTTTTAATGCACTCTTCATATATAAGGAGTTGCATTCAAGTCTTTACAACCACCGAATACAAGAAAATGAAAAAGCATTCAAGTCTCAACTACAATTTCAGTTTTCTATCTTTGTAAAGTATCTTCTGATACATTTGCACTTCAGCGATTATTTCATCTACTATTTGAGAGAGTTTCATTTATTGTAAAAATCTCAAGTCGTGGGACTTGGAGATTGGGTATATCAGTTTACAACTTGTAAGGGGTAGTGTATCCTAGTGAAAGGATAACTTTTGAGTGCGAGTATGTAAGCGATTCTCGAGTGATAGTGGAAATCTCGAGTGTTTGGGGACCTGGACCTAGGTCAAGTGTTAAGATCGAACCAAGATTACAAATTTGACGTGTCTTTCTTCTTCTTCCTTTACTACGTTTCGCCTGTTTTAGCTTCCATTTTCAAAGTATTTGAAAAAGATTTTTAAATCCCCAATTCAACCCCTCTTGGTGATTTGCTCCGCTTACAAAATATATTTTAAATCCAAATAATTGAAATTAAATTCATTAACATTTATCATTTATCATATTTAACAAAAAAAATTTCTATATAAACCCACTAAACATGATTAAATAAAAAAAAGTTAACATGAGTTTAAGAATAAGTCAACACGATTTTGTAAACTTGAAACGTAAAAACAGTAAACTTGGTATATAAACTTGTGTGTTTAACCGAGTTTACTATTGGCATGAGTTTACCAATGACTCGACTCATTTTATAATCTAAAAATGTAAAAATGGTAAACTCAGAGAGTTAACTCGCAAGTTTGACAACAATGGTAAACGTGCACCGTTGGGTACACCAGTCAATTCCGTATATGTGCGGTAGGGGTGTTCATCATGCCGGCCGCCCGTCCGTCCCCGCCCGCGCCCACCGAAAAATCACCCAAATTTAAATTAAGGAAAAGCCCAAAGCGGGCGGGGCACAAATGGTCGGGCATTTTTGCGGGCGGGGGTGGACATCGGCATGGTATATCGCCCGCCCATTTGGCCCCGCCCAAGTAATTATCATATTTTTTTATTTTTTTAATAGAATAAAAAATTATTATATATATATATTAAAGATGGTATTATATATTTTTTACAAATTATATATAACTTATAATAAAAAAATATCCTCATTTCTTCTTCTCTTCCCTTTTCTCAACTCGAATGCCCTATTCGTTCTCTCTCTCTCGTTCTCCATTCTCCTCTAGCTCGATGATCCGCCCGAGCCGACCGCTCTCCACCATTTATCCGTACTTGATAATCGGTCACATGTAAATAATGCAATAATATGATTTCTTTGTTGCTTTCTTACAGGATTATGTATTTCATTTGAATTTTCCAATATTGTTTATTAGGTATGACTAAAGCTGTTTTTTTCACATAGGGTGTGGCAAAGTATCGCCACTTGGGCATGTAAGGGCCGCCCTGCCCAGCCCATTATTGCCCTGCCCAAAAATGTTAGGGCTTTTATCGAGCAGGGTCAAGCACTCGGCTACATTTTACTGCCCAGTGATCTTTCGGGTAGGGCATCGGGCAAGGGTCTCGCCCTGCCCAACCCTGCCCACGAACACCCCTAATGTGCGGTGGCCACGTGAAAGCAAGTGGCATAGTTGGCGGCGGAGTGGTAGTTTCTGCATTGAAAGAGACTATAGATGGGGCTACCTCCCTAAACATGTTGCGCCATCGCGAAACGCTTCCTCTGACCAACCACCTGATTTTTAAGGTCTCTAAATGTTGCTTTTAGGTTGTTTTTGAAGCTGGCCAAATTGCTGGAGACGTTGTACTGGCTGCAGCCTCTGTCTAGAAGTCGGGTCTGAGGATTCGAAACGACACCGTTAAAGGAGCAGCAACATGACCAGATTATGAAGCTGGCAGTAGCTAAGGGAAGCAGATTGTTACAACGTCGTTGAAGCATCTTTTGTTGGAGAAGATGAAGAAGATGGAGTGAGAGGGGGAGAGAGAGGGAGAGAGATGAAGATGAAAATTAAGTTTTTTTGGAGTGTGAAGTATTTAGGAAATGGAGGGAAAGGTAATTCATTTTCCGTCCTTTCTTTTTTGTACCCTCTCACAAATAAGTTTATCAATAAAAGAAAAACCTCCTTAAACATGTACCTATTAATTGTAATTGTGATTGAGGAGTTTCTATTTTCTTAATAATATATAATTTAAAAATAAAATATAAAGCCGAACTTCTATCTGCTTGCTTAAATAACAAGAGTTTTTGTTTCATTTAGACCCAATTTTGGAACTTATCAAGGGTGATAAACACTGGATCTAGGCAATTTGGAGAACCCAAATTTATTTTAATGTTTCTATAATTTAAAATAAAAATTATCTTAATTGTCAAGTATTTTAAAAATAATTTTTATATCTAAAAATTCTGAGTTAAATATTTTAAATATAGATCGTTGTATTTGGACATGTAAGAAGTGTCAGACTCACCAATCACCACAATTAATGATAAGCACTACGGTATGCTTATCACTTCGATGAACTCTAAAATCAGCTCCCTCTCATTCACGAGAAATTTTTTTTCTTTATTTACCTTTACCTCTATTTCTTCTCCATTTACTATCTCTATATCATAGATCAACTTACACCTTCTCCCTCTTCTCTTTGCATCTCGCGCTCTCATCTTCTACACCCTCGCCGGTGGCTTGTGTTTCCATCACTTGCCGTCGGCGAGTCCCATTTCCGTGCCGCAGACGTGTCAGTGTTGTAGTTTGGAGTCCAGATCTTGGATCTGCGGTCTTCTCACCCTGAGTTCTGTCAGTAGTGGCCTTCTCTCGTCCTTGTGGCGAGTCCTGTCCTCTCCTTCTCCAGATCTAATCTGCGGTGGTGGGAGTTATCTGCGTTTTGTTTCCTTTTTTCTAGTACTGGGTTTTGTGGTGGTGTTCTTGTCTCAGAAAATAAACAGATCTATAAGATCTGCGCTCAAATCCTCTTGGTTGGATGGTTGTTTGAACGTTATGAGATCCGATTATCACTTGGTAGCTCAGATCTGTATTCTTGGGGGAAGATTTCAAGAGGTTTTGTTTAGTGTGTGGTCGAGGTCACCGGATCTGCTTGATCGAGGAGCGAAGTGTTCTTCAGACATCAAGGGTCTTTTTTCTTCTGAGATTGGGTTTTTTCAGGTCCTTTACCCCAAGATGGGGTACCTATTTAGCTGATCAAATTGCAGCTATTGCTTATAAGATTGTGTGTCCTTTGGGGTGGGTTTTCCAACCAACACTTTCTTGGTCGTCACTTCAAACCTTGGGTATCGAGGAGGCCGAATTTGTCTATGATTCTACTTCCACTCTTATATCTTTAATGTATGGTGCTTGGCTAGTATTGTATCTGGTTTATTTTGTCGTATTTGTTTTAGCTTTGTTTGTGTTTATTTTCATGTATTGTATCGGTTTGCACTATTAATATATATATACTTTGATAAAAAAAAAAAAAATTCATAGATCAACTTCGAAGCGGTTGAAATTTTATTGGCACATTTGTATTTCACAAAAAAAAAAAAATGCAAAGAGTATATTCCATTTATTCCCGAAATATAGACCATTTTTTAGATATTAAAAGCAAATAAAAGGCTAACTTCTAACCACATGCTTAAATAATAAATCTTGTTTCATTCAAACACAATTTTGGTACTTATCAAAGGTGATAAGCACCAAATCTAGACAATTTAGAGAGCCCAAATGTTAATAGTCGGTTTTTCAAAAACTAATTTTATATTGAAAATTTTAATCTAAAAATTCTAAATCTAGATTGTTGTATTTGGACATGCAAATTTCACCATGATGATAAGCACAATGGCGCCGATCACTTTGATGGACTTGTGAAGGTTTGTTTGGTTTGAATGGAGGGAAGGAAGGGAAAGGATTTTGTTCGACTCCCCTCATTTGGAGGTGTGGAAACAGGCCAGACCTGCCCCTTAACAAGCCAAGCCTGTTATGTAGGGAAGTGGCCTGAGCCTGGCCTGTGGCCTGTTACAGGCTTATATTTTGGCCTGAGCCTGGCCTGTGGCCTGTTAAGAGGCCTGTATTTTTAAAAATCCTGTACCTAGGCTAACAGGCCACAGGCCCCAACGAAAACAGGCCGAAAACAAGCCGAAAACAGGCCTCTTGTTTACAGGCCGAAAACAGGTCTTTTGTAAACAGGCCGAAAATAGGCCTAATTTACAACAACATAACAGATTCTACAACCACATAAAAAATGAAATCAAATACAACATCCAACATGGTAAATTGTGACATTTTATTGAAATCTAAGAGATAAAGTTTACAATGCCCACTTTCAATAGAAGGTTCCACTTATAAAAATTTATAAGTTTGAAAAATCAAAAGGTAATGAAAAAATAAAAAATAAAATGCAGGGTAAATGTAAAGAAGAGCTAGATAACTCCCATTAACCGTGGAGATTTCGAGTAATATCATCAAGCAAGAGACCCATACCATAATGGACAATCCCATCACCTATAGGGGGCAGAAGATGAATAAGGAGGGAGCATAGGAAACAAGGAAAACTGAATAGAAAGTTCTATTTTACAGCCCAAAATTAATGAGGGAACTCCCTCTCAATATCATAATACAATAAACCACCCCACGGCCAAACTGATACAATACTTTCCATGTGATTGTAAATTCTATTAACAAGGCCATAATAAGGAATAACCAACCTCTTAATTGATCATGTTTGGCTTATAAAGTAACCTTACCTTCACGCCCAATGGGAGAGTTAAGTCTCCACAGATGAGATAATGTTGATGCATAAGTCAAGCGATTGAAAGACGGAATGGAAGACAACAAATATATATACACATCATTTTTTTTTTCAGAGAGAGACATATAGACTCTTGAGTAAATTAATTAATAATAATTGAACCTGTGAAACTCCAGCTCTAGTGCACTCAGCATTTGCTTGGCCCCAATTACCAATAGCAAATCAGTATTAAGACCACTGGTGATGGTTTTCGCCTTGATAGCAAATTGAAGGTTCACATCTTTTCCATTATCAACACATTGCACCATTCACAAATTGAAGGTTATGGACCTTGGAAACATTAATATAGAAGAAAGAAATATGTTAACGCTAGAACAAACCTTTCGTACATAACCCTCGACATCTCTAGTCAACTTTCTAAAGAGTCTGGCTTTGCAAATACAATAACTAGAAATGAGAAACACAAAAATGCGTACATAAAAAATGGTTAGAAAAATATCAAAACTCAGACATTATCAATAACAAGAGAAACAAATCATTCTAAAAAGGCCACCAAGTAAAGGACCAGCAAGGTCTAGTCTCTTGTTGCCATAATGATCCCTATCATCCTCAGCTCTTCGACAAAGTGCGCATAGAAGAAGACGATGAATGATATATCTATAGGATAATAATAAGTAAGATAATTATTATAATTGTTAGAAGAAATTTACAAATCTTTACCCAAAATAATAAGCTTTCCTTGTCTCACAAAATTCCCCAACACCGAAATGAGGAAGCATTTCCTTTTGAAGGATCTCCTTAGCATACCCGCATATTTTAGAAATGAAAACATGGATGCACGTAACCTCACGTGTTGTTAATACCTTCAAATCAAACTATGCTTTAAACAAAAAGCAATCTTTGACCGATTCATGGAACACTCTATTTTGTCTATCATCACCATACCGCCCAAACTTGATTCCCCTGTTTTAACACTTAATTATTCATCTCTCTACCGTTAATTACTAGAAATAAACGACCGGTACTCTTATTTCCAAACAGTGCATCGATCGTGATTTGAGACCGCCGATAGTTTAGATTTAAGAAAGAGTGTAACAAGACTCAATTTTATTTACAGACAGACAGATCTGAGACTCTGAGAGTGAGAGCGATTAGGAAAGTAACAATCTCAACAACAACAAAAGAAGATTTATACTTACCAGACTAAGAGAGTGAGATCGACGAGGCCGCAACTGAGACTCTGAGAGGCTGAGAGTATGAAATCGTCAAGGCTGAGAGAGAGGCTGAAATCGACGACGACAAGGCTGAGAGTCGAGAGAGTGAGATCGACGAAAAATTAGGGTTAGGGACAATGGTCCGAATGAGGGGCGGAGGGCAGAGGGAGACACGTTAATTAGTAATAAATGCATATTTACAAGTTTGCCCTTTCCTTAACAGGCCGACCTGACAGGTTTTTCAGGCCTACTCAGAGGCCTGGGCCTGGCCTATTAAGGCAAACATGCCTGAAATTAGGCCTTGGCTCGGCTCGCGTTAGCCCGACAGCCGACCGATCAAAGCTTTTAGCGAGCCAGGCCACAGCCCCGACCTTCTTCCACCCCTATTTGGCATAAAAAAATTTTAGGAGGGGAGGAATTTTTTTTAAAAGATTTTCCCTCCTCTCCAAATATATATATATATATATATATATTTTTTTTTTTGGGGGGGGGGTTGGAGGTGAGGGGCAATATTTTGACGGAACGGGATCCTCTCCCCATCCCATTTTCTCCTCATCCCTCCCCATCCGTTCAAAATCAATCCCCACCATTCATTTTACTTCATCTTCATCTTGGCCATTCATTTTTTTTTAATATTTTAAGTACTGGCAGGTACTAAAAAGATACTGACTGATCCTAAAAAAATACTTCATGAAATATTTTTAGTACCAATCGCACTCAAATATTTTTAGTACCATTCAAGATCCTAAAATATTTTTTCAAAATCCTAAAATAATTTTTGAAGATCATGAATTATTTTTTGAAGATCATTCAAGATCTTTTTAGTACTGTCAAGATTGAAATATTAAAAAATACTTTATAAAATATTTTTAGTACCAATCAAGATCTGAAATATTTTTTCAAAATCCTAAAATAATTTTTGAAGATCATGAAGTATTTTTTAGGATCGATCAAGATCTTTTTAGTACACAAGATTTGAAATATTTAAAAAAATGAATGGCCAAGATAAAGATGAAGTAAAATGAATGGTGGGGATTGATTTTGGAGGGATGGGGAGGGATGAGGAGAAAATGAGATGGGGAGAGGATCCGGACCCATATTTTGACTTGATTTGACATTTTACCCATATTTATCTTTATTATTCCCAAAATACCCTACCCGTCTTTCCTTCTCCACTTTGAACGCCGCTCTTTCATTCTACTCTCCCCTCCACACCGAGCTCAAAAGCGTCCTTCACACTCACCGTCATAAAGCATTCACCACCCTACGCCTTGTCGGAATCAAGGACGTTGCAAGGAAGCTATCTTCCTCTCGGTGTAAAGGTACAAGAATATTTCGTTATAGCTAAGACATATAAATAGACGGTGTTAGGCTAATGAAAAGGAAAAGGATGGCGACTTTGAAGACGCGATAGGAAATTGATAGTGTGGAGCGGTATTTGGGTGGGTTTGAAATTCAAAATTTGAAGAAGACAGGTGATGCAACGTCTCGAACTCGGAGTTGCTAGAGAAGATGATATAGCAATTATATATTTAATCATTATGTATATATTATTATAAGTATAATTAAATATTTATATATTTACATATATGCTATTATCCATAAATACATGTATGACTATATATATTTTTTTTTTTATCAAACATTCTACCTTCTACCATATTTTTAAGAAAAACTTAAATAAAATAAGGGTAAAATTGTAAATATAAAAATATTTTCCCTCCCCTCCCTTTCTGGACCAAACAATATAATATTAAAATCCCTCTTATTCCCTTTCTTTTTTTTTTTGAAAGGTACAGGCAAGCCTAAGCTTGAGAAAGAGATAGGGACAAGGCTATGAAAGCCTAGCCCTTAATACAAGAGGAAATCCAAAACTAACAATGGCAGACCAATTGGTCCTGTAAATACAGTGGAAGACATCCAGTAGGGACCATTGGTATTAAAACCGGCTCCGCTTGAAATTGGTTGTCATGACCATATTTGGCCATATAGTCAGCACATGATATGTTCTCCCTCGGAGTGTAGTAGATCTCAACGCTCCAATGATGGAAGATGAGGTCTCGGGTTTCTCTGATAACATCCTTCAAAGGATGATCAATACATCTATCTCTCATGAGAATGTTGACGGCCTCCATGGAGTCGGAGTAGAGATGCACTTTCTGAAATCCCAATCGTTGTCCGACTTTTAATCCTGTCATGATGGCGTGAAGCTCAGCTTCAATGACCGAGCAGTGCCCAAGGGATCTGTGGAAACCCATCAGCCAGCGACCTTGAGAATTTCTAATTACTCCTCCGCAAGCTGCTTGTTGAAAGTAGCGCACCGAGCCATCCACATCTATGCGAACAGTATCCATTGGAGGAGGGGACCACGAGTCTTCGGTGATCCCGCCAAGTTGGAAGATTGTGTGATTAAGAGCATGACCGGAAGTATTTTCCATTAAGAGATAATTGCAAAAATGTAACATCCCCCGGTATCCGACGTCTCGCCCTTGAACAGGAATTTGCATCTCGTTGTCCAGAGGATCTAGCACCCCAGACTGAAGACTCTTGACCACGGGAAATTCTGGAATCTTCCAGTTGCCGGGTTGTGGCAGACATTCCAATTGAGCCAATACTGCAAAGTACCTGCAAAAAACTGAGAGAAATAGTTAGGACTTAAAATCTGTTTCCAGAAGTCTTTTGCCCAAGATGACCCCCGATTACGTGAATCGCGATTTCCTCACTATTGCAAGGAAACGGACAAATGTTGTCGGTAGAAAGGCCTCTTTTAACTCGGAGAGAATTAGTGACCAGCCTCTCATGGGCAACCTGCCACATAAAAAATTTGACTTTCTCAGGAACCTTCCATTTCCACATCCGAGCCCAGAAGCTGTTAGCTGAAGTTCTTTCACGATTGGAAAGAAAATTGTAGGCAGACTTAATTGAGAAACAGCCATCACTTGCAGCTCTCCAAGAGAAGCAGTCGGGGAGATTGCTAGAGGGGGGTGAACTTTAGATAAGTCATTTATGATAGATAAAGGTAAAATGTCCCTCCACTTGTCAGTGTCCTATCTACCACTGGCCGACAAATGATCACGAACAGTCTCATCCTCATTAACAAGAGATGGATTAGCAACAAAGGCCATAAGGGGGCGATCAATAGGGAGCCAAAGATCATGCCAGAATTTAGTCCCGGCTCCATTATTAACTTTTTTCCCCACTCCCGAAAGAAACTTTTCCCAAACTCGAGTAATAGCTTTCCACGTAGGGGAGGAGTTCCTTTTCTTGGAGACGCTGGGAAGGGGAAGATGACCGCAATTATATTTAGCCCAAAGGCATTGAACCCAAAGATCATTCTTCCTTGTCAAGAGACACCAACAAATTTTCATAATAAAGGCCTTGTTCTGACGACGAAGATTTTTTAGGCCAAGGCCCCCTTGCTTTTTCGCCTGGGTAACTTTGTCCCAAGCAATTAGGTGCATTTTTTTCATATCCTCCTCTTGGGACCAAAGAAATCTTCTCGAAATCTTATCCAGCTCATTGATAGTGCAAATAGGAAGGAGGGTTGACTGCATACAGTAAGCTGGAAGAGCGGACAACACAGATCTAATCAACACAGATCGGCCAGCAATAGACAGGAATTTGCTTTTCCATGCCGACAACTTCTTCTTAGTCTTTTGCACAATGGGATAGTATGTGGCTTTCGTGATTCTCTTATGGATGACATGAACCCCAAGATATTTACCAAGATCAGGGGTTAAACCAATTCCAAGAAGTTGACTTAACTCCAGGGCTCTGTTGAAGTTAACGTTAGAGGTGACATGCGGGACTTGTCTAAATTAATTCTGTGTCCTGAAACCTCACAGAAGCTTTTCATCACACTACGGACTTCCATCATTTGAGTTGAGGATGCTTCCGTAAAAAGAATAAGGTCGTCAGCAAAAAAGAGATGCGAGATATGAGGCCCTCCTCTTTTGAAGGAGAAAGGTTTCCAGCGCCGGGCCTCACACTCAGCTCTAATAAGATGTCCCAAACGCTCCATACAGAGGACAAAGATATACGGGCTAAGGGGATCACCTTGCCTGACTCCCCTGGAAGGGGTAAAGCACGGACTTTCGTCACCATTCCAGAGGATAGACATAGATGTGGTGGACATGCAGGCCATAATGAGATTGACAAGGTTATCAGCCAAATTTAGACCGATGAGAGTATTCTTGATGAAACCCCAATCAAGTCTATCGAAGGCTTTCTCCATGTCAATCTTAATGGCCACAAACCCTTTCTTTCTACGCCTTAATCTCATAGAGTGTATAATCTCTTGGGCAATAAGGATATTGTCATAAAGTTGATCTTCCCGCAATAAAGCTGCATTGCTCAGGCCTGATGAGGTTATTCATGACTCCTCTGAATCTATTCGCCAAAACCTTCGTGATAATCTTGAAGCTGACGTTGCACAAGGATATTGGACGAAAATCTCTTAAAGAGGAAGGGTTGTCACCCTTGGGAATAAGGACAACCCTAGACTTGTTTATAGCAGTCATTTCAGAGGGGTTATCGAAGCAATTTTCAATAAAATCACAAATTTTAGAACCGACGACATCCCACCGAGTTTGAAAGAAATGGGCTTGGAGGCCGTCAGGACCTGGAGCCTTAAAAGCTCCCATAGCGAAGGTAGCATTCTTAATTTCAAGCCTCGTAACTCTTCTTGAGAGCATATGCAAATCATGAGGATCAAGGGGAGGAAAGTTGGAGCACCACTCATCCGGGTTTTTAACAAAGGCGTCTCGAGAGTACAAATTGAGGAAGAAGTCATGGGCCATCATTTTTGCAGTATCATGGTCCTCAACCCACTCTCCTGAGTCATTTTGAATAGCATTGATTTTCTGCTTCCTTCTCTTAATAACAGTAGATGCATGAAAGAATTTAGTATTTCTATCTCCGTCTTGAAGCCAATTGCATCTGGACTTTTGAAACTAGAAGAGTTCCTCATGAGTGGCCACTTTATGATACTCGCTCCAAAGCTTCCTCTCCAGCCTATAAAGCCCAGTATTCAGATTGTCTCTTCTGCATCTATCAATTCCTTCAAGACGACGGATTAACTCACGTTTCTTCTTAGAGAAGTTACCCACCCGAGTATCGTGCCAATTTTGAGCATTATTTTGGAAATTTTGAAGGCCCTGAATCCAATTGTTGTCACGCCATGCATCACCAGTGATATCCTTAAAATCATTCTCCAAGGACCAGGCAATTTGATAAGCGAATGGTTTTTGGAAATTTCTTCTCAGGGATTGCGGAGTAGTATTCACCACCACGATCCGATGATCAGATTTGAATTTGAGCTCATGGCGAACAACAAAGTTGGGGAAATGGTTAAGCCAGCTTAAATTGGTGAAGACCCAATCAAGTCTCTCTTTCATACCATGCCATTCCCAAGTAAATTTTTCTCCCTGGATCCTGGCTTCAATAAGATTAGTATCATCGATGCAATCTCTAAATTGACGAATAGAAGTCCAACAGATTCAGCCGCCACCAAGCTTGTCGTCAGGCGACAAGAAGGCGTTGAAATCCCCCAAAACCAACCAAGGGAGGGTAATATTAGTAGCTATGGAACAAAGAGAGTTCCAAAGGGAGATTCTGCTAACCGGAGTAGTTTCACCATACACAGCAGTAACAAGGGTCAGGTCATTAGTGCTAAGATCCCTGATTTGGCAATGAAGCAATTGGGTAGAGGAGGAGATGTAGGTAATATCAAATTTATCTTTGTTCCAAAGAAGCCAGATTCCCCCAGAAAAACCAGTTGATTCCACCCGAATCCAATTGCTAAAACCAAGCTTACGGCAAACCTTATCGGCTCTATCACCGCTTACACGCGGCTCCATGAGACAGAAAATATTAATACAATATTTATTGACGATATCCTTAAAAGTTAGTGGGAAGGACCGGCTCCCGGCTCCCCTGCAATTCCAAGAAGCAATAAACATATTTAAAGGAGTAAATAAGAGGCAAGGAATACTTACCTGGGGCAATGAGCTTCATCCTCATGTCGCTGCTCATATTGAGTTTCTGCCACGAAAGTTCCCCTGGCTTCTAAAAAATCAGGGGCCACATCCTCATTTGGGTCCCAATGATCTGGTGGTCTAGTGGTGGTAAAATGAGCCGAACTATTATTTTCTTTGCAAGGAATTGTCGGCATTAGGATGATCATTGGCTTCGGTCTTCTGATTGTTAACATTGTCCATTTGTCCATGAACTAAATTGTGCATGCGTTGGGATTTTTGTTTCCTCGCAGATGATTTTTTATGGCCCACTTGAGTAGTTGGTTCAATGTTGCATGTTGTTATGCCTTGGTTAAGTTGGCCCAGCGAGTTGGATGGTATAGGAGATCCCATCGCAGAACCAGGCCCATTAGAAGCCTCCATTTCTTTAGTTAAAACATTTCCTACATCCATTTCAGGTGGCCCAGATCTAGGAGGTAAATGCTCCTCCATCGTGATGCTCGGCCCAACAGCGTTGGCTGGCCCAGTCGGTTGCAAAGCCTTCTCCACCATGATGCTTGGCCCAACGGATTTTACTGGCCCAGTCAGGTGCAAGGTCTTAGGCCTATACTGAGTTTTTTTAAATTGGGTAATATTAAAATCCATTATATCCCCTCCATTAAAATCCCTTTCATCCCCTCTCCTCCATCGAATCGCAGACAGACCCTCAACCAGCTCCCTCTCATCTATGAGAACGAATTTCTCCATTTATCTTTCTTTCTATTTTCTTTTCATTGCTATCTCTATATCATTAGATTAACTTCCAATTATTGAAAATTTATTGTTACATTTGTAATTTTTATTAAAAAAATGCAAAGAGTATATTCCATTTATTCCCAAAATATAGACCATTTTTTAGATAATAAAATAAAACAAAAGGCTAACTTCTAACCACTTGCTTAAATAGTAAGAACTCTTGTTTCATTCGGACACAATTTTAGTACTTATCAAGGGTGATAAGCAACAAAGTCAAGACAATTTGGAGAGCCAAAATTTAAGTTTCTTAACTTTTATTTTTTTAAAATTTATTTTAATGCTTGTATAATTTAAAATAAAAATAATATTTTAATTTTCAGTTTTTTATAAGGGAAAATTAAAATCAAGGACCTATAACAAATAATATTTATTGAGAAGAACCATAAAAGTTATAATTATTTAGAAGAACCAATTAACAAAACAAAAATTTAAAAATACTAAAGTGTCCTAATTAATCAAACCTCCTACATTTTCTCTCACATTCTATGTCTAAAACTAATATGAATTTCTAAACTTGATTAAATTAAACACAATTTCTCTCCTCATAGATATTTATAGAAATCAATTTTGTCAAAATTATAATTTTATTTTTAAAATTGACACAAACTTTGATTGAAAAAAATATATAATATTAGGAAAAACTCAAAATTTTTTATAATTTATTATAAATATTAAAGAAATGTTATACACAGACATATATATATTGTAACTCAAGAAATTTTTTTAATGATATAAAAGGGTTAAAGGGTCAATATCTATCTTATGAGTAATAATTAAATGATAAAATTATATAGATATTAGTTAAGGTTAAAAATGATGATTTTGACAAAAGTAGTAATTTTGGTGGAAAAAAAATTAAATCACTTTCAAGGGCAATTTAGTATTTCTAAATTTATATTTTGGTAATTGGTCCTTCTAAATAATTATAAATTTTATGGCCCTTCCCAATAAATATTATTCTATATAGGTCCTCCTATCTAATTCTCCTTTTTTATAAATAATTTTTATATTTAAAAATTATGAGTTAAAAATTTTAGATATAGATCATTGTATTCGGACAGGCAAATCTCAAGACAGTTATAAGCACTATCACTTTGATGATGTAACACCCTAAATTCCATATTACTTATACACATAGTTTGAGGAATAGGGTGTTGACAGTCGAAAGCAAAAACGGAACGGAGAGCATATATTTGAGGGTACATTTAAGTCCTTTAACAAATTTAATAGACATTTGAAGGTTTTATAAATTCAAATGGTATTTAAAAATAATTTTCCCATGTTATTTTCCCTTTCCTAACCTCCTTCTAACATTTTCAAAATTTCAAAAAATATTTTTAATGAGTAATAAAAAAGACCGAAATATCAGTAAGTGCTCACTGGAAGGATATGCGATTGTCCACCTGTATATTCCCACGTTGTTAACACTTGGCACCCTCATATTCATTTCGTTGTGTCTCTTCTCCACTCTTCTCCTGCCTCGTAATATGTGATTATGTATGTCATGCCCTCGCAATTTCAGCTAAAAATGAGCTCTTTCTTTAAACCCACAATTTCAACCACCATTACATATGCATCATCCACTTTCTTACACTCTTCCAGAGCTTCTCTGCTGTGTCACTGCCCCTCGACAGTGAGGCTTTCTCTTGTTCTCCGCATTCTTGTCGATACTCACGATGGGTCAGAAACGGTTTCTGCTTCTCTGCGGCGATTACATGGAATATTACGCGGTACCTTCACCTTCACTTCCTTCCCGGATTATTCCTTTTTTCTGTAGTTCAGTTTCTTCTATAGTCTACTTGGTTCTTTGACTTGTGTTTTGAAGGCGATGATTCCATTCCAAGCATTGCAAGCATGGCGTCGCCGCTGATGCTGTTTGTCCCAGAAAGAAAGCCGGTGATGTCTGCCGCACCGCCGTTCATCAGATGTCTGTTTATCAGGTTTCGAATTGGAGAAATCTTTATGGGGTTTGGGCAATCATTGAATGTTGGATATTTGAGCTTGATAGTTGACTTGTTCATGTATTTCCTTGCTTTCAGACATATACCGAGGTTCTTGGTCACAATTTTCAACTCAACGCGACGTTTGACGAAGTCGAAGCCAAAAGCTATATGATGGCTTAATACTACCGGGTGGACGGGCGCCGGAGTATCTTGCTCATGATGCGAATGTTGTGAAGTTGGTGTCCGAATTTGCCAAGTCTGGGAAGGTAATCGACTCCACTTGTCATGGCCAGTTGATTCTGGCGGCTGCAGACATTGTTAAAGGTCGCAAGTGCACGGCGTTTCCTGCAGTTGGACCGGCTCTGATTGCTGCTGGTGCTCACAGGGTTGAACCCGAAAACTTGTCGGCGACTCTGGTTGACGGTAATCTCATCACTGCAGCTACATATAATGGGTATCCAGAGTTTATTCGCCATATTGTGAAGGCGTTGGGAGGCAACATCAGTGGCTCGAATAAAAGGATTTTGTTTCTTTGTGGGGTATGTTCAAATTATTTAACACTTGTTACATATAAGAAGTTTAGAACCATGAAACCGAATACTTTCATGAACTTTGACTGGTTGTTGATTTTGACTTTTGAGAAATGGAGGTAATTGGAATATTTGTGCGTAAATAAATTGGGTTTTGGACCTAGATTTGTACTCAAATACAAAAGGTCACTTTTGCTGGAGTTAATTGATGGAGATATTTTAATTGCAGGATTTCATGGAAGATTATGAGGTGGCCGTATCTTTTCATTCTCTTCAAGCTTTAGGATGCATTGTTGAGGCGGTTTGCCCCAATAAAAAGGCTGGTGATTCTTGCCAACTGCCATTCATGACTTTGAAGGCGATCAAACTTATAGTGAGAAGCCAGGACATGACTTTGCTTTAAATGCTACGTATGATAATGTGGATGCCTCGAGCTACGATGCTCTTGTCATACCTGGAGGCCGAGCCCCTGAATATTTGGCATTGAATGAGTCAGTTGTTGCCTTGGTGAATCATTTTATGGAAAAGAAGAAGCCAGTGGCATCTATTTGGCATGGGCAGCAGATTTTAGCTGCTGCTGACGTTCTCAAGGTATGATTACTGATGGTATGTTTTTCCTGTGCGCTTAAAGAATTAAGAGTTTAAATATTAAGCAATTCATGTACTCAAGGCAAAAATTTTCTGATTGAGCCGTATGTGTCGTCCTCATTTGCTGCTCTTACTGCTGTCTCAAGTGGAGATGCTTCTGAGTTCATTTCTTACCGACTTCTTGCCTTATCATCATTCTTGAAGTGTTTGATACTTTGCATTATGTTGATTGAAGCATAGTGCTTATACATGGAGAACCACAGCATCTCCCTCATACTTGTTTCTACTTGTGTGGATGTTCTGCTACTTTAAAATCTGCAGTCATATTTACTGTAGATTCATCTTGTTTCATTTGGATTGTATGGTTGCTGACAATTCTGGTCTCATTACTTTAGTATTTTAGTTATTCTTGTTGTTGTTTCTCGGCTAAGTAATTTCTCCTTTATGTTCAACTTATACAGGCTCAGTTATGCTGTCTTCTTTAGATACTTTGCTTTCAATTTTCAAATAACAGTTTGTTGAAATTCTGAGTAAATGACACATATGAAAATATCTGGGGCTGAACAGGTGTCAACTTGAACACTGGCTCTAAAAATTGTGTTGTGATGTGTAGCTATTCCAACAATCAATATCTCTTGTTTGACTATGGGAATGGTAAATTTAGCTGTAAGAGTTTTTCTATCCCGCTAGTGAACCCTTGTTTGTTAGTCATATTCTCCTATTTTTTATGGAACACTCAATAGTGCACGCAGGTTGAGAAACTCTGAATGAGTCATTGAATATTTCAAGCTCTCATCATGCTCCTGTTGTAGTTGTTAGTGCAGAATTAATAAATTTTCAAGATATTTATTGTTATTGATGACTTCTAAAATGACATGCTTGTATTACTTTTACAGGGAAAAAAATGTACGGCATACCCGGCTGTGAAGCTTAATGTGGTTCTAGCAGGAGCAACTTGGTTGGAACCTGATCCCATATACCGATGCTTCACTGATGGAAATTTAGTAACTGGAGCTGCTTGGCCAGGGCATCCTGAGTTCATTTCTCAGCTGATGGTACTCCTTGGTATTTGTGTGTCTTTCTAATTGTATTCTGGTGCAATGAGTGTACTTGGTACTAACTATCTTTCTACTTGTTACTATCTTATGCATGCATGTTTGAATGTCCATAGAAGTCTTGTGAAGTGTGTGCTATGTGAGGCTTATGCTGTATGGCGTTGAGAACAATTGAACTTTATATAGATGAATAAAGCCGCCATCTTTCTTTCTGTATAATCTTTTGTCTTGGCCATAATATTTCTAGGTGTTTATGTGCATGATTTGCCGAACAACATTTTCCCATCTTACTATCTTAATATAAAATAAATGTCTCTAGGTTGAATGTTAGTTTTGTGTGTATGGTGGGCTATTTCTTAATATAACACTAAAAATAACAAATTATATAACCCTTCTTGCTTACAATTTTGAATGGACAAACTGTAAAACGGTCTCTTTACAAACCCGAGTCACACCCATATATAATCCTATGCATGGTTGTGATGTTGATTACAACTTCCCAAGACTCTGTTTACACCCTTTTAATAATCCTATGTCTAAACTTGTATGGCAAAACCAATGCATAATGAGTCTATTTATTGGAAAATCTTACCTATTCTCATAAATTCCTGGTCAATGAAGAACTAGGATTAGTATTGTTCAAATAAATCGTTCCCTTATCCAAAGTCGATAACATCTATCCTTTTTATGAAAATTCAACACTCTTCTCAGTCTTCTGAATGACTCTCTTTCTGACAAGGGAAGATTCCCAAGACTGTGTTGGCATTTATTAATTGTGATATATAGTTTTACTCATAATTTTTAGGGAACAAAAGAAATGTTGTAAATACCTCTCTTTTAAGTTAACTCTTCTCTGCGTTAAGTCAAAATTTTAAGGTAAACTTTCAGGACACCAAGCAAAAGTGACCGGACAAATCACATAGTCACTTGCAGTACAAACTTAGTGTGGGTAGTACATATGCCACTCTAGCGAAATATTTGGTTTTCAACAAGACAACAACTGTTAGATTTTAAGGAATAGATATTTCTAGAGCGTAAACAGGCAGGCCTTCCTGTTCCATGAGGTCGGGAAGCATAAGCTGTTCTAAACGCTCTCTATCTTTGTGGTTGAATTTCTAACAGAGGCTTCAGAATGTAACATCTCATATCTAATAGAGGTTCTGTGTGGTTCATTAATATTATGGTAGAGAAAGCAAAATTGATTTTAAGCTTTAAATTAAGAATAAAATTTAATTCATAAGACAACAGTAAAAATAATTAAAGAACTTTACATTTTTACATTTATGGGTTGAAACTCAAGAGTCTAAGTCGCTCCCAACTGTAAATTCTCGTATAATACTGTCATCTCGCTGATAGTGTCGCAGTGGAGGCTGTACCATTGGAATTAAGGAAAGAAGTTGGCGTTAAGGTGCCATCCCTAGACCTCAAATTAGTTTCAATAAAGACAGGCATGGTGGGTTTCATGTGCTCCAATAAGCTCTTGCTTCTAAGCATAAGAACAACTTCAGACATTGTTGGCCTTATTGCCGGAGATGCTTGGGTACAAAGCAAACCAATCTCTATGATTTTCTTCATCTCTTCTGGGTCATAGTCATTAGGGTCTAAGCTGTTATCCACCAACTTTAAGTGCATGCCTTTCTCATATAGTTTCCAGGCCTGCCAGGTGAGATCAAATTGTCTTAGAGCACAAGGGGAAAGACAACACAATAAAACCTAGGTAGGGTTAAAGAATAGTAATTTCTTTGAAAGAATTATTATTGTAGTGCAAGCTTTTAAAAATATCTCAAAATTGCATCTAAGGTTGTCTTAAATACAGGAATTCCTTACTTGTTGGAGGAGGAATTGGCCTTCGACATCAGGATCAACCTTTAATTCAATACTTTTTTGGCCGCTGATGATTTCTAAAAGTACAACTCCATAACTATAGGTATCGGCCTTCTCTGATAATTGGCCTTGAATTGCATACTCAGGTGCTGTGTATCCCCTACAAATGCATATTAGTTAGGACAATGACATAGACACAAATATATAAATATTGCAATACTACAAAATCTGAAATAGACTAATGAAACAAGACTTATCCATTGACTGGTGTATAGATTTTATTGGCGTCTTATGAAATGCATGTAATATAATAGAAGATTTAAGGTTAAACAAATGCAGTGTTTCAACTTACAATGTTCCTGCAAACTTTGTGCTAAGATGAGATTGGTCCCTAGGTAGAAGTCTTGCCAACCCAAAATCAGAAATTCTTGGCTGAAGATCATCATCTAAGAGTATGTTGTTGGTCTTTATATCTCTATGTATGACACAAATATAGAATTCCTCATGTAAATAGGCCAAACCCCTTGCCGTGCCTAAAATTATTTCATACCGTTGCTTCCAGTTGAGAGAACCTTTGTTTTGATCTGTTTCACATTGAAGGGTAAGGAAAAGGGAAGAACGAAACATAAAATTAATTCTTAAAATGTTTCAGTAGTAAACTCACATAAATGTCTGTTAAGTTTTTCAATAAAACTATGACAAATGGGTAAGTTGAGGATATATTGCTCAATAGAAAATACATTCACATATGACCAACAAATAACTAATGGTAGCCAATACTTTAAAAAATTCATGGTTGATATGAGTACCAAATAAGAATTTGTCGAGACTGTTGTTTTTCATGTATTCATAAACGAGGATCTTCTCCTGTCCTTTATTGCAACATCCCAAAAGCCGAACAAGATTCCGATGATGAACATTACTTATAAGCTTCACTTCACTCTCAAAATCTTCCTCTATTCTCATGGTGTTGCCTAAAGCTAATTTCTTGACTGCAACTATCTTCCCATTCTTAAGAGTGCCCTGTCCATGGTGATTAAGAATTTCAATAATGAAGATAGTTCTTTTCTCTTTGGAAATATAACTGTTCACAGATTCACTTAGAAACATCCTTGCTTAAGAGTTAAGACTAGACTGAATAATGCAATATATATATATATATATATATATCAAAAGATTTACCTTGTATACATCACCAAATCCTCCTCCTCCCAGTTTATTTTCTTCACTAAAATTTTTCGTTGCAATCTTCAAATCCTTATACCTGTAATTGACCGGACCTTTCAACTCTGTTGCTCCCAATATGTCACCTATCAATGTCAAGGGAAACAGAAGTTAAAGCATCTTAACCAACGAACAAATCATGCCTTAATAGAGATGAAAGCCTAACCTTTTCTTGGGAAAAAAAATGTCAAAATCAAAACATCATATCAAACCTTCGTTACTTGAGTAACTGTAGACATTCCAAGTAGTCTTACCTCTAGGAACTTTCTTTGGCCTTTTGTATTGTGTAATCAAAAGAAACACTGCAAGGACAATCAAAACAAAAGCTACACCTCCGACAACCCCACCAATTATAGCTCCCCTCTTGCTTGAACCTACAAGACATAAAATACAACTTTTCCACTTCCAACACTTAAAAAAGTATAAATAGGGAAAATCACTTTGTGGTTTCAATGAAGGAATGTAATAACTAAAAAGTCCAACAACAAGTGAGCATCGTGGATTTGGTGCAGGAAATGACAAGTAGTATTGTACATGCTATTGACTTGTTTTGGGGCTTCTTAGTGATTACATTCCTTCTTTGGGATCTCATAATGATTTTCCCTTATAAATAAAAAAGGCAGATATTGAATCCTTCAAATGAACTGAACCTTGTTTCAAGAAGGGTGTGAGATCAGTGGTCTGGTTATCAGGAAAGAAGGAAGTGTTGGAGTATCTCATAAAGCACCCAGCATCAAAAGCCCTACCCTCCAACGTGGGAAGACAAATCTGAAGATTGTTGTAGCCAACCTTCAAGCAATCAAGGCAGCCAGTCTCTGTGACAGTATCAGCACATTGAGCAATGGCGTAAACAGTAGGACCATTGTTAGGTACTTGAGTTTTTGTGGCTGCAGAGAAACGGGTAATTCTGGGTGTTGCTGTTTGGAGATTGATTAGCACTTGTTCAGCTGTTGAGTCAAATGTCGTGTTATCTCTTGAAGTTTGATTTCCACAAACCATGCTATTTCCGGGCTGTGTTGTCTGATCATAGAAACTGCTGCTCTCGTACCTAAAGAATCATATCAGCAGTGTATTATTCCACTTCAAATTTTCATACCAAATTAGTACTCTTTATTAAACACAGCTGACTCTCTTATCGAGGAATAGACCAAATAAATGAAGGTCTTCCCCCCCCCCCCCCCCAAAAAAAAAAAAAAAATTGTTTGGTGCATATTCAGGATAAATACCTGCTTATTTTCCGTTTTTTAAGAGGCAATTTGTTAATCGGACATGTTCCTTTTTATAAGAAATACTTAATGGTTTTCTCAACTTTTTTTGTTGATTTCCCATTTTATACCATTTAATTACTTATGTAACCCATGACATTACATATAATTCTCACATATTCTCTTTCCACTGCACATTCTCTCTCTTCTATATAAGTGATGGGATTTTTTTTTTTTTTTTTTTTTTGATATACATAGTAGGGGGAGGGGACGGGGTTCAACATTTAGATATGGGGGATAAGTGATGGGATTTTGTATACAGAAGTTACGTTCCTAACATTTATTGTCTCCAACTAATTATAAATAATTTTATGAAGAAACATGATTTTATTAAAATATAGGATGTTTTATAGCTGTAATTTTTTTTTTATCCATGTGTGAATTAATGTGCACTGAGTAGTCATGTATGAAGAATTTACCCTATTAGTTGTGGACAATGATAAAGCTAGAAGGCTAAAGTACCCGTTTGATCCTTTATGTTTCTTGATTATCTATTTAGTCCTTAAGTTTGTAAAGTCTTTCGTTTGGTCTTTAAAGTTAACACCGTTAAGCAGACTTAACGAGAAAATACTAACTCAACAATTTTAAACGATGACTGTGCATTTAAATGCTGATAAAGCAAGCTTACATGTTACTTTTTTAATAAATTAATATTTTAAATCCTATAAATTGAAATTTATTTAAGCAAACTTTGGGTATATGTTCTTCGTTTGAGGCATTTAAGTGCACAGTCATCGTTTAAAATTTCAATTTACAGGATTTAAAATATTAATTTATTAAAAAAGTAACATGTAAGCTTGCTTTGTCAAAGCATTTAAATGCACGGTCATCGTTTAAAATAGGCGAGTTAGTATTTTCCGTTAAGTTGGCTTAACTGCGGTGTTAACTTTAAAGGACCAAACGAAAGACTTTACAAACTTAAAGGACTAAATAGATACCTGAAGCAAACATAAAGGACCAAAAGGGTATTTTAGCCAAGCTAGAAAAATTCGTCAAGTTTTTGACGAGGCATTAAAATTTTTGGCGCCCGCAGTTAGCAATAATAATAATAAAAAAGTTAAAAGAAGAATCTAATAACAAAGATAAGAAAAGATGGCGGAGAAGCATGACGCACGCATAATTAAGCATTTATTAATTCTGAATTATGTGACTAATTCTAATGGATTAATTTTTATACTGTTGCACGTGGGATATTCTAACAATTTTGCTTGAGCCATTTTTTCTTCTTCCCAAAATGCACAAACAATACTCTGTATCATATAATGTGCAATGTATTAAAATAATAAGATAAAATATAGTGACTTCCCTTCCATTTTGCTAAAACAGTATAAACTCTGAGACAAAAAATGTTAAAATTATTATTTTCCATTTGTAGCTTTATAAATCTTGGGTTCAAAGTAATGAATAGTTCAAAATAAATAAATAAATATTATATTATTTTTATTTGATTAACGGTAGTGATATGTTTCAAAGGTTATAGCGTAAATAGTTTTCGAATCTTTTAATAACTATAATACTAATAGTCTTAATTTGTATATTGGAAACATAAACTATAATAAAATGATCGGTGCTAATAATAATAACAATAACATTATAAAAGTTGGTTATGTATAAAATATACAATCCCAAATGAGTTAGTTAACTAACAATTTGTTAGATAAGTGATTAATAGTTTTTTCTTTGTAAAATTTTATTGAAAAAATTTGATGAACAAAAAAAAGATGTATTGCAATAATACGTTCATTTCAAATGCCATTAATAAAAATCCGTGAGTTAGTAGTTAATAAGAGTTTCACTCCTAACTTACAACGTCATCTATTCAAATTCTATTACTGATGTACAGAGACGAAGCTTAGACAAGACAATGGGGCCATGGCCCAGACATTTTTTTAAAAAAAAATTTAATATAATATAAAATTTAATGTATTTTTTCACAGAAAAATATTTATCCTAAAGCCATGGCGGAGGAAAAAAAATTGTTTATAAAATTTTTTAATTAGCTAATGAATATACATTTGGCTTCCTAAATATTTATCATAAGATCCGGCGCTAATATAAGGATCTATCTTGGGAGTGTATCTACAATTTGTGGGTTTATCTCGACCTAATTCATCTACATTTTTTATAATGAAAATCTAAAGTTTTTTAATAAAGAGAAAAATATTATTTAAAATTTCTTTTTTCCTTTTGTCCTTAAATAATCAACATGCACGCACACCTATTGAGTTGGGATCATATCACAATCATAAAATATTTTAATAGTGTCGTAATAAATAGGGAAAATCTCTTTCTGATGCTGAGGACCAGAAAAAATATATATAAGAAAAAAATCTTAATGTAGATTCCTCTATAAATTTTTTTTTAGGGATTTTAATGACATAATTGAGACTGTCAATGATCACCCTATAAATTGTTAATATAGTTATATATATTTGTCAATGAAAGCTGATTTAGTTACCATATATAAATTTGTTAATAACCACAAAATGAGTTCATATTTAAAATTTATATTAAGTTGTTTAAAACTTTTTGATAAAAGAATTTAAGGATATTTTTTAATATTTTTCTGATAGTAAACATTCTTTGTTTGAGGGTTGAGACTCCTCTCTTTTCTCCTCCTTCTCTCCTCTCTCTCGCACTTCATCTTCTTCATCGCATGCTCCCATCGCCGGCTTGTGCCTTACACACAAGCCGCCGGCGACCACCGCTTGTGCCATAGACGAGTCCGAGTGGTTGTTGCGAGTCCACATCTTTGATCTGCGGTCCAGGTGTTTTGGAGTCCAGATCCTTGATCTATGGTCCTCTCCCTCAGAGTTCTGTCAGATGTGGCATTCTCTCGTCCCTATGGCGAGCCCTTTCCTCTCCTCTCCAGATTTGATCTGTGGAGGTGAGATTTATCTGTTTTTTTATTACTTTTCTGTGTTACTGGGTTGTTTGGTGGTGTTTTTGTCTTATGAAATAAGCAGATCTGTAAGATCTGCGGTCAATTCCTCTTGGATGGACGGATTTGTATGAACGTTATAAGATCCGACTCTCCTTGGTAGTTTGGATCTGCGTTCTTGGGGCGATCTAAAGAGGCGTTGCTTGTTGTGTGGCCAAGGTCACCAGATCTGATTCAATAGAGGAGCAGAAGTTTTCTTCTGGACATCATGGGTCTTCTTACGTCTGAGGTTGGGTTTTTTGTGTTCTTAACCCCAATATGGGGGCACTGCATAGCTTCTCGTTCACTAATGCTTATAAGGAGGTGTGTTCGTTTGGGTGGGTTTTACAACCATCACCTTCTTCGTTGTCACTTCTAACCCCAGATATTGAGGAGGCTGCTTGCATACATGATTCTACTTCTACTTCTAAATATTTTATGTACGGTGATTTGGCTGTTTTTGTAGTTGTTTTTGTCTTTGATGTATTTTGTTGTCTTGGATCTAGCTTTACTTGTATCCAGGATATTTGCACTGTTTTTTAGTATTAATATAAATAGCTTTCCGATAAAAAAAAAAAAAGGGTTGAGTTCTTCTCATAAATTTTTTTTTATTATCTGTCATAATCTTAAAATTATATCCGTCCAATCAATCACAATACTACTTTAATATATATATATATATATATATATATTTTTTTTTTAACCAACAGCCAGATGAACCCACGACGAAAAATGCTAAAAAAGATGAAAAGATGATTCTCTTCCATATCTTACCCGACCGCTCTACTATATTTATTATGGAAAGAAAAGTCAAATTAAACTTGAACCACTTACCTGAGGAAGCAACCGTCGTAGATGACACGAGCACCGTTGGCTCCGGCAGAGCAATTCCGTATCTGCGTGGCGGCAACGTCGAAGCAAGCTGCACAACCGTCGGCGGATAGGTAGTTTCTGCATTGAAAAAGAGCGTAAAATGGGCTAACTCCATTAACTTGCTGCGCTGTAACTTGCTGCGCCGTGGCGAACAGCTTCCTCTGATTGGTCACCTGATCTCTGAGGTTTCGAAACGTTGCGTTTAGATTGTCGTTGAAGCTGGCCAAGTTGGAGACGTTGTACTGGCTGCAACCACTGTTCAGAAGATGGGTCTGGGAGTCCGAAACGACGCCGTTGAAAGAGCAGCAACATGACCAGAATATGAAGCTGGCTAAGGGAAGGAGCAGATTACGACGTGGTTGAAGCATCTTTTGTTGGAGAAGATGAAGAGATAGAAAAAGAGATGAAGATGAAGACTCAGTAATGTAGGAAAGGGAAGGTAAGGTAAGTTTACAAGTGAAAGAATGAACCTCCAGAAACATGTAGCTATTGTTGTGAGTGTGATTGAGTTTTCTAAATAAATTTCTGCAATTGTAAGTTTCTAGATGCAAAAGAGTAGATACCATTTATCCCAAACAACAGAGACGGCTGAGAATCTAATCTAAATTCCAACCACATGTCAGGTCAAAAAACAATTCCATCCACATGCTTAAATCATAAGAGCTCTGGTCAGAATTCGCATGGATTTGAGTTGTTCCTTTATTCAAGGGAAAATGACATCTAGATCTCAATAATAATAAAAAAAAAATTATTGACAGGTCTCATAAGTTATTAATGATAATTAATTCCCTTATTATTTCCCCTATTCACTTATCACTGAGGATTTTTATGATATTATTTTCTTTGGTTATGATCTACAGATCATTCTCCCTTTATTCAACTGTATTATAGGAAATTTGGTGAAAATTTTAGAATTGTAAAATTTAAGACCGAAGAAATAATAAATATCTTGTCCTCATGGACTCGTTCCCTCTTGAACTTTCAAACGCAGTAGATTTTTCTGCCCTCCTCCTTCATTCCTAATGCCTTGCTGCTCCCGACACCTTGTCCTACATTTAAGACCGAAGAAATAATAAATACCTTGTCCTCATGGACTCGTTCCCTCTTGAACTTTCAAACGCGGTAGATTTTTCTGCCCTCCTCCTTCATTCCTAATGCCTTGCTGCTCCCGACACCTTGTTTTTCTATTACTTATGCCATCACCTTGTTCCACTACCATAGGCCATCACCCTTAGAGCTACAAATATTAGTTAATGGTGATGGCCTATGGTAGTGGTTAGTCATAAATAATTGACGATGGTCGCTAGTCAGGGGCAGAATCAGGAATTGAAATCAAGGGGGCGAAAATTATAGAATAGAACCTAAATGTTCATGAAATTACATTCAGCCCTATAAATGTTTCAATATTTTCTTTTGAGTCCCTATATGAAACTTTTAATGGGACTAAAGTGGAAAAAATAAAAGTTTTATGAGGTTAAAATATAATTTCCTAAAATTTTTGGGTCAATTTCTGTAATTTTAGGGGGACGGGGGCCACCCCTAGCCCCCATGTAGGTCCACCCCTGTCACTAGTTATGGTGATTGAAGATAGCGTGAATGATAGATTAGCTGGTGATGCCGCGACTGCGGCGGCGGCCAATTGTGGTGACAATAGTGATCAACGGTGCTTTGGCAACAGCCAATGGTGGCAGTAGATGGCGGCGAATGGTAGTGGTGGCTGATTGTTCATTGTTTAGCTTATCACATGTGTACGGGTCACAAGTACAAAAAGTTGTCATTCCCACAACGGCTAAGGTAAAATTAGACTAATTAATACAATTATACTCTTAATTAGGTTGGACAAAGTCATTTGAATTATTTCAATTTTAAAGAACAATTTTGGTTCAAAACTAGCTAAATTAAAAGAATCAGAGTAAAAGTTGTTTCTAATTTCAAGAAGTTGAGATTCTAGGATCACTTTTCCTCTCTGTACTTCATGGGACCAATTAATTCATTCTCAATTAGTTCTAATGAAAGTTTAAATTCTTGTCTAAGATTCACAATAATTGAAAACGACTTTCTCAAGTCAAAACCAACATTCAATCTTTTGCAACAAACTAATGAAAATAGTCATTTAAGACCCAATCTTATAAAAACAATACTAGGTCAATAAGTAAATTTCTTTCCTATCCATTCAAACAAAAATTTCAAAACTAGTACGATTTATCAAAATTCTTTAAACGAGATAATTTCTCTCAAACATAATTTCATTTAACGAAAACAATCAAGTGGTGATCAATCACTTAGAGACATTGTCATTAAGTATAGAATAAAATCAACATAAAACACTTCATTTGATGCTAAGAGAGAATATTAACATAGTCTCAATCCATATAGTGGTTCAAAGTAACCCTAGAACAAGAGGTTTTACTACTCATAATCAGAAAAAGAACAAAAACATATAAAGTCGTCATATCTACAGCAGAAAATAGGAGAAGAAAGGGAAGGAAAATCTTAAAAACAATGAAAGAAGGCTTAAATCTCTTCAATATCAAGTTCCAAGATCTTCAAAATTCTAAACCCTAGCACTTTCTTGCTCCAAAACGTGTTCCCTTGGCGTTTTTAAGTCAACTACGGTATCCAAGAATGAAGAAAATCAGGTTTCTTGAGTTATTTATCAGCAAAAATCTAAACTGTGCATTTTTGGACAGGGTGCTAAGGCACTCCTGATTTTGTGCTGTGGTGCCCGAGATATCTTGTTTCTTTTCTTCGTGTGGAGTGCTATGGCACTTCTACTAGGGTCCTGGCGTCCGCAAATTTTCTTAACTTGGTTATCACATTCATTGGCTCCTTCCTTTCTTGCGGACAACATCCAAGCTTACCTATGAAAATAAATGCTTATGGGTAGAGAAACTTGCTTGCTTCACTTTCTAATAAGTTTGCATCTATTTCTTAATAATATTCACATTATACTCATTTGATGCCTTTAGTCAATAAACTCATGAAAACACTTATAGTTTTGCATTAATGACTCCCTTAATACAATCAAAACATACCTCAAATCTATTAAAACTAGGGAGTCATCCCCGGTAACAACAACTGATAGTGGAGATTGACAGTAACTACTAGTGATGGTTGGCGATGGAGGTTGACGTTGGTGGGTCAGGGCGGGTGGTAGTAGTGGTGTTCTGGTGGAGCCAAGACCTAGTATCGGGGATACGTTTAATATTAAAAATTAATAATTCAAAATAATATTTTATTAATTTTTAAAGGTTTTAAAGTGCAAAAAATATATATGTGTTTTACCTTAAGGAGTCTTCAACACCAAAGTCTTTTTGTTAGGTGCAAAAGTGTACACGCGTGGTTCAAATAAATTACAAATATATCGTTTGATAGTTAAGTTTGACTTTGACCATTAACTTTGATTTTTTTTTAAAGATACAAAAATACACATATGGTTTGGCAAAAAGAGTGCCTAACTTAACACCAATTTTTTTTTTTTAATTTAATAATTTTATTTTAATTAAAGGAAAAATATTATTTCTCTTGGTATAATTCTGAAAGGACAAATTTTTTATTTCTTTAATTTATTTTGTTTTTTTAAAAAAATTCTTATTAAATTTTCGAATTAATTATTAATAAGTGAGTATTTATGTAATTAAAATTTGGTCCGTATTTGGATCAAAAAAAAAAAAAAAAAAAATTGGTCCGTATAGTATACAGGACGAAGCTGCTTTTTGCAATCTGCGGCAACATCGGCCAAACCTGATATGAAAAGCAAAGCCACTTCAATTTCTGAGGATCTACGCTCAAAATTTCATGATTCTCACTAGTAATTGCTCAACACCTTGATGGCAATTCTTTTCCTACAGCTGCGTGTGTTACGTCCAAGCGCCATGATTAATCCGCGTAGTATTATTGTTCAGTTGACAAGTTTAGTGCGAGGGGCTCCTTGTCTTCTTCCTCTACTTTTTGGTTGATTCCTCCATCGCTCGATATTGTACGTACGAAACCCTTCTTCTGCTACTCCGCAACTCACCAGGCCAATCAGGCGCGCCATCTTTTCCAATTAGATAGATATAAAAAACATCGATCTCCGGGTTAAGTGTTCTATTCTTAATTTCTGATATGGCTGGGTTTAGTTTCCATGATTCAAGGGATTTTTACGCTCCATCATGCTTGTTTCTTTGATTTCTCCCCATTTTTCTCTGGACACGTGTTTTTTTTTTAATATTTATCTCTCATGGATACAGTTCTATATAAGAACACATATGTCTAGCCCTATAGGATTAGTATATTGATATAGGATCTGGTGAACTCTCTCCTAGATATCTATGGATTAGATACTTATGAGAATAGCGGATTGCTGTACACAACTAGGCGTTAGCCAAATGAGGTGGGTGTGTGCACAGTGATTACAGAATGCTAATCGAGAGAATGTGCGCATATCTTTAGGTTTTACCTCTTACTTATATAGAGTGTACGTTAGAGTTAGGGTTTGAACTTATGGACCTCTTGTGCCTCCAAGCCCAAGTAATGTGCCGCCTTATCCTTATCTGTGTCACATAGATTGCCCCTTGTTGGGCCAAACGTTGAGTGGGCCTCATATATAAATCCATACGGTTTCCCCCAACCCAGGAGTCTAGGTCTCAGTCGCACGGGTGCATTGATTATTTAATCCGGATCTCATTTCCGAGTTGTTCAACTTCTCTTTGAGTTTCAACGAACTTCAAATTTATTTATTTTTGTGGCTGCCTTGGATCGTAGTGCAGGTTAATTTGATTGGAACTATCTATTCCTTTTTATTCGAATTGGGATTTTTTTTTGCAACAAACATTCGGGTTTCCGGGTTTACATGTTCTAGCAATGGGTTTTTCCTCCCAATCTGGGTTGTCATGAAGAAGAAGACTCCATTTGCTTATTTCTCTGGCAGCTTTGCAGCTATATACTTGTTGCCCCCAGCCTGGTAGTTTAGGTCTCTAGGCTGCTAGGGTGCATTGACTATTTAACCCGGATTTCATGTCTGAGTTTTATCTTCATTTCAACAATAAGTTGATTATATGAACTCAAACATACATTCAAAGTTCTATTTTCGGTTTATCCGAGGTCCAATTAAGGAGTGCGGATTTAACTGTATAAAATTTTCGGTTTATCTGAGTCCAATTAAGGAGCGCGGATTTAACTGTATAATTTTCAGTTTATCCGAGGTCAAATTAAGGAGCACGGATTTAACTATATAGTTTTCAGTTTATCCAGGGTCCAATTAAGGAGTGCGGATTTAACTGTATAATTTTCAGTTTATCCGGGGTACCCAATTAAGGAGCGCAGATCTAACTGTATAATTTTTAGTTTATCTGGGGTCCATTGAGGAGCGCAGATTTAACTGTATAATTTTCAGTTCAGCCGGGGTCCAATTGAGGAGCGTGGATTTAATTGTATAATTTTCAATTCAGCCGGGGTCCAATTGAGGAGCGCGGATTTAACTGTATAATTTTCAGTTTATCCAATTAAGGAGCGCGGATTTAACTGTATAATTTTCCATTTATCCGGGGTCCAATTAAGGAGCGTATATTTAATTGTTCTTCCAGTTTTATCGGGTTCCAAACTGATTATGGAAACACGTTTTAACTGTTCTTCCAGTTTTACCGGGTTCCAAACTGATGATGGAAACATGTTTTAACTGCTCTTCCACTTTTACCGGGCTCCAAATTGATCTTGGAAACACATTTTAACTGTTCTTCCAGTTTTACCGGGTTCCAAATTGATCATGGAAACACGTTTTAATTGTTTTACTGGGTTCCAAACTGATCATGGAAACACGTTTTAACTGTTCTTCCAGTTTTACCGGGTTCCAAACTGATCATGGAAACACGTTTTAAATGTTCTTCCAGTTTTACCGGGTTTCAAACTGATCATGGAAACACGTTTTAACTGTTCTTCCAACTTTACTGGGTTCCAAATTGATCATGGAAACACGTTTTAACTGTTCTTTTAGTTTTATTGGGTTCCAAACTGATCATTGAAGCGCAGATTTAACCGTTCTTTTATTTTCAGTTTATCCGGGTCCCAAACATAACATGGTTCCACCCAAACTTAACTGTTCTTCAATTTCAGTTTATCCGGGTCCCAAATATAACATGGATCTACCCGGATTTAACTGTTCTTCAATTTCAGTTTATCCGGGTTCCAAACATAATATGGATCCACTTGGATTTAACTGTTCTTCAACTTCAGTTTATCCGAGTCCCAAACATAACATGGATCTACCCAGGATTTAATTGTTCTTAAAACTTAGTTTATCAAGGTTCCAAACTCAACATGGAATATGGATTTGACTCGGATTTAACGAACAAGTCAGATATGCAATAGCTATAAAAAATATATAAATTATTCTTTCTTAGCAGCCAACAAGTGAGAGAAAGACAATGAAAGTCAGTTGATTTACTTATGTTATGCGAGAATCAATATAAAGAGCGCTAACTTCCTGGTAAATCTCCTTGGGGAGTCTTTAACCATGCCAAACTTGCCAGCTAAAGTAAAAAGTGTGTTTGCTGTTTTTCTAAGAAGTAAAATATATTTAATCGATGACTTCCGAAGACTAGATTAACTCCCTTAATATTCAAAAGCGAAATAATGCGATTAGGCCATAGGAAGTAGGAAGTTAAAATTACCTTTGCGTAAATGAACCTCTCCTTCACAGAAATAGGATCATCGGGTTCTGGTTTCTTTGCATGAAATAATTTATTTCCAGAGACTGAAACAAGCCCAAAACAGAAGCGTCCCAGACTTTCACATCCAGTGTCAACAATCTTACTTTAGATATATGTGCAATGATAAGTGTATATTTTATGAGATATTTTATGAGAATTAGTTGGAATTATTGATATTATATACCTATTTAATTATCTTTTATTGACTTTTCTATCATTGAATCAAACTTAGGATCAAAGAATAAATCGACATAAAATCTACTCATATCCTATTTTTAATGTGCAGGAAATATTAGCTGATTTGGGAGAAGTAGAAAAAAGCAATTAAGAGAATATGCCATCACCAAACTTCGGTGGTCCCACGCAAGAAAGATAGAAACAAAATCAATTGCGTGATTTGATGGAATTGATTACAAGATATAAAATATCTTTTAAATAAGAAAAGGAGAATCGGTGACCTAAGACCTAAATTATAAATAGCGGCGAGAGACAAGAAAAAGAGAAGGAGGAGATCGAGAGACGCGAACGAAAAGGAATGAAGAAGTAGAGGAGTAGAGGGAAAGCGTTTCAGTTCTCTTCATCATCTCCACGGAAGGACGGAAGGATTGTGGAGGCGACGGAGAAATTTTCTTTCCTCTCTCCCTCTTTATTCTTTAAACCTGAGTTTCATCTTTTTGTTATGGATTTGAATAAAGCCATGTGTGGCTAGTAGGTTTTGCGACCTAGAGAATCTATGAACTTGTTTGGGTTTTAGAGATTATTCACATGGATTGATTTTGCTTAATTTTATTTCAGTTTATTTAATCTTGTGTTTATTGCTATTGCTTATTGATTGATCACCTTTGAGCATGTTTTGGGGATTTAGGGTTGGACTTGGAAGAGGGAATCCTAAGTTGACCTTGAGATGTTTTAATTTAATGTGAAATTAGGTTTTAATCTAATTTGCGTCTAGGATAGGAATATACCTAGAAGCTCCGCATAATCAAATTAGAGTGAGCCCGATTTAAAATGCATCTTATTTAATTGTGTGAGACATTGCATAATTAATTAAGATAGGTATATAAATGGACCGGAAGGCATTTATAGACATTAATACCCTAGATTAGCTGATTGGGATAAAATCTACGAAACAAACAAGGGATTAGTGACTCTAGGTTGCTCGTTCATTAGTGTGGTAGTTTCTTTGTTTTAATTTTAATTTATTTTCTTTTAATTAAATTTAATTTGGTTGCTCAACTTAAACGAAATTGTGAAATTGATGCTTAACTGAAGTTGTGGGTACTAAGTCCTCGTGGGAACGATATCTTACTTATATTTACTCTTTATTACTTGATACGGCCCGTGCACTTGCGGAGTTTTTAGGCTATAAAGTTTTGCCCTATCATGCACCAAGATTACGATGCACGCCAGAAAGTTCAGTGCATATAAGAGTGCCGAGGTTTAAGGATGCCCAGTTCGGATCAGGTTGACCACAATTAGCGCACTTGTCATTCCCGCAGACCTTTCTGAGAATATCAATTGGCTTTTCACTTTTTACAACCTGATCATCAACTAGAGGGTTTTCCAACGTAATTTCCAGGGTTACCATCATTGCATTCACAGTCAGCTGAGGGAGGCTTTTCTATTGTTTAGGCACTCAATAAGGAGGCAATTACTCCGGATCACGGGTTGTTTCTGATGACTCCGCCGGCTCAATCTTCTTCAGAGCTTCAAGAAATCTCTCTTCTTCTTCTTCTTTTCTCCCTTGAGCCTTTTTTAATTTATATAGTATTTTCTCTTCCGCTATCATTCTTTGGTATTCTTTCTTCTTCTTCCATCCAAAGAACTTTAGCCACCTTACAACTGCCTTTTACCATTTATTTTCTTCCTCTTTATTTTGCCATTACAAGCATCGGTGACAGTTGAAGATTTCTCAGAATCCTCAAGTTGCTCCGCAACTTTATCATTAGATTTCTGGCATCGACCTGGTTGTGGAATTATAGACGGAGACTACAACAATGGTGGGTTTGAAGAACTTGCAGGTGCCGGCACTGGGTCTGGTTGGTTCACAGGAGGAATCATACATTAGGTGCAAAGTCCCCTGGCGTCTCGCACGCATCCTTCGCGCGATTGGACTTAATAGTGCCTAGATCCATCAGCCGCTTAATTATATCATGGTAATTGGGAAGACCCATCCCTACGACATCAAGAGGAACATTGAAAATCTACCCATGCTTGCGTTTCATCAGAATTTGCAAAACCAGACATCCTCTTGCTCGCTGATTTCTTCGGTGACCCATTAATGTTGGGTCTAGGTTGAAAATCGCTGGACTCGATGCGACTAAAACCAGATGAATGCAGCCCCTATAGCAACCGAATTTGGGAATTTGGCAGTGGTTGTATCTTTCCTTTTGGCCATGAGTATCTTGTAAAGAATTTAGGTTTCGGGTTCCATACGAAGCTTCCACTCTTCGCTTGAATCTTGAGTTCTCGCCTCAGATCTTTGCTTTCTAACAGAGGTCCGAATGTTTATTCATTCTTGAGTCTTGCGTCTAGGATCTTCAGCATTTTGTGAAGTTTTCAAATTCAGTGTAGTCACTCTCAGAGATCATGGTTTGATTTTGTGCCTTCTTGCATCGATCGTTGAGTTCTTGTTTTGACCATCTTTGGTCGTGGGAGTCAAAATTTGTCAAATCCTCACGGTCGGCTCCAATGTTCTGTATAAGAACATGTTTTGTATAAGAACACAGATATGTAGCCCTATAGGACTAGTGTATTGATATAGGGGGTGAGGTATGTGCACAGTGACGATAGATGCTAATTAAGAGAGAGTGTGCGTATCTTTAGGTTTTATCTCTTACTTATAGTTAGGGTTTGAACTTGTGGGCCTCTTGTACCTTCAAGTCCAAGTAATGTCCCGCCTTATCTGTGTCACATAGATCACTCCTTGTTGGGCCATATGTTGAGTGGACCTCATATATAAATCCAAAACAAATACCATAGTTCCTGTGTCTAATCGTGCGGGTTATGTTTCGTTCTTGAATGTATCGTTTGTCTTACTGGCTTGTGTGTTCGGGATTATCAATTTGCACTCCACAGAACTTGTTCTTGGCAACTTGAAACCTACCACCTTTTAATCAGTTGCAACAATATGGTCCATTATTGACTTTTATTTTAAATTAAATATAATATTTGTAATATCAAATTTTAAATGCATAAATACTCATTTATTAATTATTAATTAGAAAATTTAATAAGGATTTAAAAAATAAAGAAAATAAGTTATGGAAATAAAATATTTGGCTTTCCAAGAAGTATACATAAAGAAGTAATAATTGTCCTTTAATTAAAATAAATTTATTAAATTTTAAAAAAGAATTTGGTGTTGGCATTCTTTTTGTTAAACCACATGTTTATTTTTGCACCTTTGAAAGTATAAAAAAAAAAAAAAAAAAGGTCAAACTTAATGGTCAAACGATATTTTTGCATCTAATTTGTAACCATGTGTGCTCTTTTGCACTTAAAAAAAAAAAAAGCATTTGGTGTTAGACGCTTCTCAGGGTAAAGCACATGTGCATTTTTGCACCTTAATCCATTTTTAAAAGGCTAAAGTATATTTTTATCTCTTTAAGTTTTACATAAAGCATACTATTGGGCTCTTAATTTTATAAAATATACTTTTGGTCATAAAATTCTAATACCGTTAATGTTGCTAATGAAAAACATTGACGCGGCAAACTCAAGTGATGACTAATAGCATTTAATTACACAAATTTTATATATTCTTCAATTTACCCATATTTTAAATTTAAGCTTAATAACATTTAATTACATAGTCATCACTTAAGTTTACATTGTTATTACTTGATTTTGCATTTTGCATTAACAAAATTAACGGTTTTAGAATTATAGGAGTAAAAGTACACTATATAAAGTTAAGGGACAAAAAATATACCTCATTTAAATTTAAAGGACTAAGAAAATACTTTAGGCTTTTTAAACAACAATTACATATATATACAATTATCCTTTAAACTAAATTAACATTTTGGTAACACCGCCCCTTTTGTGGGGGGGGGTGGTTAAAACTATTGCTATGGTAATATTCCCTATGGTCTTATTTGTAAGAGTATAATATATGAATTACATGGTTTAAAAAAGCAGTTTAAATTAGTTAAAAATTATATGGAAAATCCCATATGAATTTGTAAGACCCCCAAATGTCTGTTGAATTTGTTAAAGGACTTAAATGTACCAAGGACCTTATGGGGATTTACAAATTCTGGTGAATTTACCCTTTTACACTTAGTTTTAAATAAATTTTAAAAAATAAAAATAACCCTCACCGAGAGGGCCACCATGGCCACACGGATGGCTCGCAAATCGCTGAATCAATAGGCTCGGGCGCGGCCACCGGTGGTTGGAAATCCGGCGATGGTTTTTTTTTTTTTAAAGATTCATTGAAAGTGAGGGAGGTGGGGTTCAAACACCCCACCCCCACCTTCATGGGGCTAAGTGGCTAGTTCCTTTGATATATATATATATGTGTGTGTGTGTGTGTATTCTTTTTAACATTTTTTCCATCAACAAATACTCTTGTAAATCCCATTACTGAACTTGTAAATGCCATTGAAGAATTGGTAATTGCCATTGAAAGATTTTTTATAAGTGCACTTTTTTTTTGGGTCTCTAATGGAACAACAAATAAAAGTGGATTACCACAAATCTTTCTATGGCATTTACAATTCTTCAATGGCATTTACAAATTTTTCAATGGCAATTACGAGTTGTTTTTAAAGGTTTACCATATTTGTCTTGAAGGCAATAACAAATGAAAGTGGATTATTACAAATCTTTTAATGGCATTTACAAATTTTTTAATGGCAGTTACGAGTTGTTTTTTGAGGTTTGCCATTTTTGTTTCTAAAGGAACAACAAATGAAAGTAGATTATTACAATTTTTTCAATGGCAGTTACAAGTTGTTTTTTGAGGTTTACCATCTTTGTCTCTGAGAGAACAACAAATGAAAGTGGATTATTACAAATCTTTCAATGACATTTACAAATTTTTCAAATTCTACGAGTTGTTTTTTGAGATTTACTATTTTTGTCTACGAGAGAACAACAAATGAAAGTGGATTATTACAAATCTTTCAATGGCATTTACAAATTTTTCAATGGCAATTAAGAGTTGTTTTTTGAGATTTACTATTTTTGTCTTTGATGAAAAAAAAAAGGTGTAATTATAACAAATCTTTCAATGGTAATTACCAATTCTTCAATGGCATTTACAAGTTCAGTAATGAGATTTACAAGAGTATTTGTTGATGGAAAAAATGTTAAGAAGAATATATATATATTTGTTAATGCAATATATATTAAAGGAAGTAAGTGGCCCAGTGGTTGGGCCACTTGGCCTCATGAAGTAAGTGGCCGGGGGGTTCAAACCCCGCCTCTTCAATGATGTTTTTTTTTTTTTTTTTTTAAAAAAAGAACCCCACCCACCCATCGCCAGATTTCTAGCCATCGCGATTACGAGCCATTTGGCGGCCGGCCATGGTGACCCTCCGCCGAGGGTCATTTTTATTTTTTTAATTTATTTAAAACTAAGGGAAAAATGGTAAAATCACTGAATTTGTAAATCCCCATATGGTCTTTAGTATCTTTAAGTCTTTTAACAAATTCAAAGACATTTGGGGGTTTTTACAAATTCATATGGTATTTAAATGTGGTTTTCCCAAAATAATAAGTATGTTTGAAATAGATTTTATTTTTTTTTAAGTATGTCATTATTTATGAGGGGCACACAAGAAATAAATAAAGTAAATATAAGCATCGCTAAACTTTTAATTAATGTAGTACATATAATTAATGAGGGGTGAAAATGAAAAAAGAAATCATTAAATGTTTAGATAACTTTTGTCGAACTCTTATAAAAAAGACAAATGCAATTCAAATTTTGCTTTGTTATTATAAGGACTAGAGGGAGTATGTAAAATCATTGTTATCTTTTGAAGAAAATAATCAAATAGAAGTCTATTTTAAATTAAGTATTGTTACACATATCACTAATAGAAATCTTAAGCTGATTACCTGACATTATTAAATTATTTAAAGAAAACTCATTTAAATAGAATTTGGAAATTTCAAATTAATAGGGTTAGATTGAGACAGGGTGCACTGTCTGGGAACGCTGGTGGCTGAGCATTAGGAGTGTTCAGGGGCAGTGGCTTCATCAGTAGAGAAAAAAGCTAGATTGTGCCGTTTGGGTCAGCATTTAGGTGACTGGGTTTTTCCGAAAAAAGCTCAGTAACGCAGAAGCTAGCTCTCGGAGAGTTGGAAGAAAAGGTCAGCAATGTTCGGAGAGAGAAAATCCAGATCGGAAGGAGAGGGAGACTACTGTTCATTGTCCTCTTTCAAGAAGCAATGACTAGAGAATGTTTAGAGGGTGCTTCATCATCTTCGTAAGAGAAAGAAGAGAACTTTTGGCTCAACAGCACTATTTAATTTACACAAACACAACTAAAAATGCATATGGCAGAGGATAAAAATAGAAGAAAAAATATAGAACACTTAAATAAATTTTTAAATTGTAAAGTATTTATATTAAACTTTAACATTTTAAATTTGTATGCGTGTATGTATTTTTGTTATTTAATATTATTATATATTATTATGATGTATTAAATCTCAATAATTGAAAATTAATCCAATGGTAGAAATAGTAAATGGAGAGAGAATTGAAGAGAAGCGTAAATGGAGATATTTCTCTCCCTTCATCCATGCTAACTTGAGCTGTTAAGCTATGCAATTGTATTTTTATCTAATACGAGAAGAAAGATACAAGGGGTAAAAATAAGAATTATACTTGTCCTTTAGTTTTAAAAACAAGACATATGAGACGAATTTGTGACGGAATAGCGGGGGTGTGAGGAAAAGGGGAAATTGTAATAAACAAAAATAATTTAGGGAAAATTTCTTTCAAGCTCCAAGGGACTAAGAAAATGTCAAAAAAGTCCTAAGGGAAATTCAAATGTCAGAAAAGTCTCAAAGAGTTGTGAATACAGATGGAGTTATTAATCCCACAGATGAGAGTTGTTAATCCCACGAAGGAGTTGTTAATGAGACTTTTCTCGACATTTAAATTTCTCTTGGAACTTTTTTGACATTTCCTTGGTCCCTTGGGACTCAAAAAGAATTTTCCTAATAATTTATTCATATTGAATTTTGGAACCAATAATTGACAAGGGTAAAATTGAAAATTTAGTCAATAATTAATGAGTTAACTAACTTTCCTTAGTACGTGAGAGTTAATTAATTTAGACTTATAAATAGGATTATAGTGGTATACATGAATTGGTCAAATATGATATTTATGGGTCAAAATTAAACTAACAATGGCGATCAATTTGCCCTACAAAAAAAAAAAAAAAAAACATACTATTACTGACAGAATTTTACCAACGAAAAATTCATCGGAAAAAAAATTTGTAATGGAGATTATCGACAAAAAAAATTTCATAAGTGGAAAAAACTCCGTTGGCAATTTTCCAGTAAAATTTATAAATTTTTATTATTACAATTTAATAATTTACATAATATATTAAAATAAAAAACTTAAGTATTAGAAAATAATATTTAATAAAATATATACGCAACCGGGGAAGGCATGGGTGATGGCAACATGGCCTCTTTTGAGGAGTGCCATGAGGAATTTTTATTTTAAAAAATAAATTTGCAACAAAAATCCGTCAATACTTTTTGAGGGAAAATTTGGGTCAGTAATGTCCGACAGAATTGAAATTTCATCTGTAAACCAATTTGCTGCGTAAAAAGTAGCGACGGAAAGGATTCCATCGTTAATCTGTTAGTAATTCTGTTGGAAATTCGAAATTTCGTCGGTAATAAGTTGTTTTTTGTAGTGTAGGGCAACATTATACCATTTTTAACAGACATTGAACACACAATTACTTCTAAGACAACATTATACGTGACAATTTCCATGATGGCGTTGCTTCTTAACCCAAAAATAAAAGTAAATAAGTATATTCCATAAAAATAATCTTATGTCTAGATGGGGCAAAACATTAAATATATACTACTCCTAGTAGTTTTTTCAAAAATTGAAGGGTGGTACTAGAGGCTGGTGGCGGCAGTCTCCACTCTCCAATATCTAAATACAGTGTTTTGTTGTTGTTTTTTTAAAAAAATATCAATACAGTTTTAAGATATTTTCATTTCATATTTGTAAAAATTAAATAGATTAGGTTTGAGAATCACTGATAACCATGATGAATAGAAAGGTTGTCAATGATTGATATGAACCATCAATAATTTAATTATCCGAGTGTCGAATACGCCTTTCAGTCCAAAATATAGCACGATTTTTAAAAAGAAATCCTTAGTCCATAATGCAAGTCATCTAGATAGTTATTAATCACTATTTTTCTAATTTTTCCTTATTGATCAGTGGTACATATTTGATATTAGAAAAGGGGGAATGAGTGAGATATATTTGATATATTTGAATACGGGCAAAGTTGAACCCTTTTTTTCTCAAATTGGGATATTAATGAGTTAACTATGTTATTCCTTCATTCTTTGGTTTTTGAAAGTTTAGGTGAGTTAGGCTTTAAAGTACCAGAGTTAAGACATTTTTCAAGGGTTAACTTAGTGCTTGAGAGGTATTTATAGGATCACCATCTAACAAAGTCCTGAAACCTACAACGCGATTCAAACCCATGACTTTATGATTATAGGCAACTCCTTATCATGTCAATTGGACCAACTATCGTTGGCAAAGAACATAATAATGGCTCTTCCATAGTTATGATGTAGTGGTTGAAAGTGAGCTCTATTTTAAATGAGAGGGAGTAAAAATCCTTGAATTTAAGAGTGGCTTCAACCAGTAAAAATACTTGAATTTAATAGTGGCTTTGACAGGATTGCATACAATTTGTTAGATTTTACAATTTGTCCTTTCTTGTTTCACCTTATAGTAAGTTTCCTCTCCTCTTTTGCAATTTGCTTTCGACCTCTTCATGACATAACAAGACCCTTTCCCAATGCTCTTTTCTCTTATTCCATCTCGTCATTCGACACAATAGATGGATTGGTGGTAGGAGTGGAAAAAAGCAAGGGGTTTGGCCTGTTAGTAAAAAAGGTCAAGCCATAAGGCCTATTTTGGTTAACAAAGCTAGACCTAGGCTTACTAAGAAGCCTATTAGGCCTGTTAGGCAGGCTTGGGCTTGTTAATTACTCTATACTAACAAAAAAAAAAGTTAATTACTCATTCTAAAATCTAATTATCCTATCTAAAAAAAAAGTAATTATTTTATCTGAAAAATTTAATTGTATTAAAAAATATCTTAACAAGCCTCCTTAACATGCTTGATTTTCACCGATATTCGGTGCTTGATCTTGATAGGCCTTAGGCCAGGCCAGGCCTTTGTATAGGCCAGGATTAGGCCAAAAATAAGGCATGTAGCAGGCTACAAAGTTAGACTCATGCCACCATGTTGCAAAATAGGCATGGCCTATTTGAGGCGAAGCTTGGCTGTTTCCACCCCTAATTGGCGGATGGGGTGGAGCCGTTGGCTATGGCGGGGGCGACGTGGTTAGGATCCTTAGTACTTGAGATACGTAATGGTTATTAAGTAAAAATTGTCACTTAGTAGCAGTCCAGGAAAATAAATAACGGTGGTAATTAGCAACTGTCATATTTTGTCTCACAAGAATGACGGTTGTTAAGCAAAAACTGTCATGAAACAACAAACATTGGGATGGTTTAAAATCTTTCCCTTTCCCCATGCTGATGATAATACTTTGACTCGGCCTTCATCTTTGTCCTTCAATGATGAGAATGTGGATGAGGATGAGGAAGAGGATGATGAACAAGACGATGAGGACGACAGTCACCACCATTGTTGTCCTCATTTTCCTGTTCATCCTCCTATTCCCCATCCTCTTCATCAGTAGGGAATGAGATGAAGTTAAAAATTAATAGTTCATGTTCATTAATTAATAACCATAAAGTTTTTTGCCAGCATACTTAAAGATTCTAAGTTAATATTGTGGTTGATTATAAAATTAATAGTAGACACCAATAAATTGAGAAAAATGGTCAAATACATAATGGTTATTAAGAATTAATAATCACTATTGATGAAATATAATGATCTTTAATACTAAAGAACGTGATGGCTCGATAATCCACAAAACCCTTTCTATATAAATGTCTGAAAATTGAGATCCACTTGTCTACTTCCATTTCAACTTCTCAAAGCGAAATTCTGATTCAACAAAACATCATGGACAAATGCAAGAGAATTTCTGATCCATCATCTTGCAAAAAATCAAATGATGAACTCCTTTGCCAACAAGCATTGAAGGTCTTGTCCATGCAACTTACGAGCTCCATCATATGGTCCAACTTCACTTGCGAGAGCAATGACACATAGATAAGTGTTTAAAGGAACTTATCTCTCTCGTCTACTCTTTGAACAAGAAGGTGGACAATTTACTAAAGAATGAAGAATTTGATGATGCATCGATTCTTAAAACATCTCCATAATTTTTTATTTTTTGTTTGTTTATTTACTTTATTTTCTTTTTTTGGCTGTAAAATGGTGGTTGCATAATCAACCACCAATTTTTTTCAAAAAAGTTATATACATTACGGTTATTAAGTAACAATCGTCACTTACTAGAATACAATGCAAATACAAAATGGTTGTACTTTGTAACTATCATATATTGTCTCACAAAAATGACAATTCTTACAATAAAACTATCATGAAACGTTAGATGAAGAAACAAATAATTTGTCTTCCAACTTCATATCATAAAAACAACATAATGGTTTCTCTTAAATAACTGTCAACTAAACGGTCCAAACCTTTCCCCTTCTCTACGCTCATGATGAGAATACTCTATGCTTCTTCAATATCCAATAATCAGCACAAGAACCAAGTACCCTTTCATTACCCACCACTGCGCGCGACTGCTCCTTTTCAACTTCCAACTTGTGGAATAATGATCTAAACCCATACTTTCAATCTATATAAACTCCAAATTTCCTTATGTTTATCATCCTCCTCTATTCTTTCAATCACCAAGTCGAAACATGATGCTGAGAATTGCTAGAAAATCCATGGCGTTATCCTCTACATCCACCTCCTTCCTCTTCTCCACAACCTCCACCACCTCATTCTCCCCTTCTCCTCCTCCACCTCCGCCTCAAGTGAAGGAAATGTTGTAGCATGCAGAAGGCATTGACCATGTAGTGAGGAGGTTTGTAACATCCCAACTTTTGAAAGCGTTTTCACGGTATCATGATCGAGTAAAGCATCGGAAGTAAATAGTATTTAAAAGTAACTCGATAAATCCACCGTAATGTATGTGATCAGCCTTAATGGCGGGTACAAAAATTTCAAATATCATAAGTACAAACAAAAGGTCTATCTCCAGTAGGCTCCTAGATCTCGTCGCTTACCCTTGTCTCCGGTCCCGTTTACTCTAGGATCCCGGAGCTATGGTAAGAGCGAGGTTCAATACCCATTGAACCTCGGGTAACGGTTAACCTCATGTTCAAGTACAATTATGTATGACAGATATTCATGATACCACAGTAAAATTCACATATACCAAGTAATAACACACCATATACACTGCATATGAATGTTACTATTACCGCACTATTCACCGGTGCCACGATGTACGGTCGTGTCCTCGCGCTATGAAAACTCAACGGCGTTATCATGACTATAACCCGTATAAAGCTGTATGTGCACAGTCAATAACTTTTGAAAACAGAATCTCAGTTCAAAAACACATCTCATCACATATAGGTATGCAATGAACATCAGAGTTAGTGTTACAGTACGCATCCGTACCTTAATCGTCGATGTCGGTACGTTGGTGTTTGTACTGTGATCACGTTGGTCCTATAACGGTAATATCGTATCTATTAATTTACAAATAATATCCTAAGGGATATTTTGGCCCCTAATGACCATTTTGCCCTTACAACTTTTATCTTTCACTTTATTCCCTCAAAATTCGTACAACAACGCTGGTATAAATCTGGGCAGCATTTTGTCTAAGTTTGAAAATTCATAATTAATTCTACAAAAATTGAAACGAGGATCCGTAAAATTCCTTGGAATCCTTAGGATGTCTAGTTTCATTTAAAAATAATCACTTCTACCCAGATCACACGGATCATTCCCAGGTTTAAAGTGTTGAACCTCTGCCCAGAATTTTTCCAGAATTTCGTAGCCTAACTTTGAGGAATTTTAACTCTCTGTAAAAAAATCATTTTGACATGTTCTTGACACATTTAAAAATCCCTATATGTCTAATTTAACCATGAATTTTCTCAGAATTTTGGGATCATCATTTCAACATGAAATCCTGGCGTTTTCATGGCTGACTTCAGAATTTCCGAAACCGATGAAATTTCGCCGAGGAACTTCGTTACTTTCATGATCTCTCCCAGAAATTTTGCCATAACCTCTACTTCATAAATTTTTTGAGATAAAGGCAATTTTAACTATAAAAACATCTATATAAAATTATCCTAGCATATTTAAGATCTAAGCTACTTCTATCTAAGAATTTAAGAACTAAAACTTAAAGAACTTAAAGCTAGAACTAGAAAACTTACCAAGAACTTTGCTCCTTCTTTCTTCAAGGCTCTCACTCTCACTTTCTCTCTATGTTTCAGCTTGTAAGCTTTGTGAATTGGTGAGAAAATATGAAGAGCAAAGCCCTATTTATAGCAAAAGGCTATGGCATTTGTGTAATTGTCTTGCTAGCTTTCATTGGTGGATTCCAAATGAAGTTTAAATTGTGACAACTTCTTGACTTCCTTTTTAAGTTAGAATTTCCTACCTCTTCCATTCCACTAGATAGAATAACTAGATAAAAATTCATTTGGGGACCTTAATGAAGTTTGATTCAAATTTTCTTTTTGGTTTTGAACTCTTGAGATTTTTGGCTTTAATTACAGACCTCAATCTCTCATTTTCTCAATTGGCAAATTCTTAAAAGTTGAGAAAATAGCTTTGGTTATAGTCAAATTGAAGCTTGAATTTTGCTTGTTAATAATCACTTCTTATCTTTGATTGATGGTTAGTGGATTTCAAGATACAATTTATTTTGTATAGATTTCCCTTTGATTAAATCTTGAATTAATCCCATTGATTATCCTAATTATCCTATGTGTAAACACCTCATTGGCTAATGGTTGGATATTTCCTCTTGATATTTCATCTCACCACCTTATCCCTTCAAGCAAGTGGGCAAGTTGCATTTTGCAACACTCTTTTCTCTCTCCCAAGTGCCAAAACAGACCCCCCCTTTGTTCAGTTTTAGTTGCATTTTTATGCTCTAATTGATTGCATGTGGGGGTTATCTAATTGGTTGTTTGCCTAGTTACATGGATTAGGCTTTATAAGAATTAATTAGGGCCTTTAGATAATCTTTATGAAATTAATTCTTGACCTTTAGATCTTGTTGCAATTGTTGACTTTTTCAACTCTTGATTAATTCTTGATTAACAACTTAATTATAAGCTTAATCATCTCTTGATTGTTATTTTATTGGTTCAAGAAGTGTTTTATGATTGCTAACAATTCATTTAATGCTAAATCTTACTCCCTTATTAGGTCTTGACATTTGATTAGGCTAATACACCTTTAATCAATGGCTATTTTAATATAAATTGCTGAATAATTACCTAAATATTCCATTAGGGTAGTTTTAATTGCTCATTAATTATTAAAAATTGCCCTTAATTGTTTCAAGTGTTTTGGTAATTTTTTATGGTCTTTTATAAATTAGACATGAGCTATTTATTAATTATAAGGTGTTAGAAAGTTTAATCTCTCAATAAATTATGAGAATAGGTATTTAAGGCTCTTTAATCAATTATGAAACCTTGGACAATTTTCTTAATTTAGTGAAGGTTTAGTTGTTAATTTAATGGACATTGTTTTCTCTAAATTTGTCTAAGTATTTTCATCTCCATATGAATCATAATTTAGATATAGTGTTTATTTCATTTATGGTATTTTATGATGCCAAATATAATTTATTAACCTATTGGCTATTCCAATTTCTAGGGGAAAAATTGCCTAGAAAATAAAATAAACATGTCTCAAAATTTGAGACCACATATTCACCTATTAAATAGACTATTTATCAAAATATTGTATTTAAGACCAACAAGAAATTTTGGGTATTACATTTCTCCCAGTTAAATAAAATTTCGTCCTCGAAATTTGCTCTATACTAACTAGACTTGAACCATAGATTCTAGAAATGTACCCTATTAGAATGTTTTCACATCTAAGTCGCTTCTCTCGGTGATCGAGAATTCACTTCACTTAATTACGAAGGTATTTGTCATGTCGTACCTTGACACAACAAAAATGTTTCCGTGGCGCCTACATACGGTGGCCACTTAAAACACTTCATACTCTATGTCACGATTGCGGTCTGATTGGTATAATTGAGAAACACAGGAAGTGTTATGGAGATTAATCGGGTTCGGGGGTAACGTTATCTGGTAAGTGACCGGTTCACGTTTAACTAAAATTTTTGAATGGTCTTACGTAACGTGGACTAAATTTTCTCCCCTGAAGCCTTCTCCCTTTTGTCGTCGTAGCTCTTACATCCGCATTGTCTGCTAGAAGTTGTCTTTTGAATAAAACGATTTGTTCGGAGGTCTAGTCAATCGGATCTGGTCCAAGCGATTCGCTCGGATCACGGTGACTAACACGTTAAGCCCTTGATGTTCCATCGTATAAACTCGAGAAAACTCTAGACATTTAGTCTATTTCCTTACTATGCATGCTTACTTAGCATGCACTCTCATATTCAAATAATAATTTTATTCATTTCTGTACTTAAGTACAGTATTCAAACATAGGACCTTCTCGTCCTTCCTCATCGTGCTTGGTTACGCAGGCCTTACCGCCTAACCCATTCAGCCTCTCGGCTTAACACATATTGGCCTTCCGGCTCAATTCATTATCACAATACTAGGGACCTTAGCCCTACTACCTGGTATAGTAAATATTTTAATAGACTCAGGACGTACTTATAGACATACTAGTCTAAGGTCACTATAACAATTCATATTTCATACGGTGATAAGTACTTGTCTTAAGGCCTAGGGACACGACCCCGTGTACATTCGTACACCTCGATTTCAAGCATCTGCTCGTCTATTCTATCTAAATCTCTCCCAAGTCTAACTCTTAGACTACATTAGAAGCTTGATACTAGTTTCTATACAAGAATTATTGATTACAACGGCAAATCTTTTCTTTACTAAGGTAATTACTACGCCAAATTCCTAACATAAAATGAGGATTTTATATTCCATATTTTTATCAGGAGTGAGGAGGAGTCGACATACGAAGTAATCGGAAAATAGTTTCAACGAAACCCAAAACAACTTGTAAGTACTTTTTAGTTTCTATGAAATTCACATGCTACTACAAATTTCATGTTTCATACTTATCAATAGATGCAAATAACAAGAAGACAAAAAAAATTCAACTTCAATTACTACTGTAACCTACACATTCCAATTTATGTTTTATATATCTGAAATCTAATTGGTTTGGACAGGAATTCAACACAACATATCAGTACGGTGGTGTACTAAAGTAGGGTTTTAGGAGTATCAACAACAACAATACTAACTCTTAATTAATCCAGATTTACTAGAGTGTACACTCAAAATTTCATATTTAGAGCTTTATGTCTTTAAAATCCAGGAATATAATCCTTATGGTTTTTGTTCTTACCAAGCACCAAAAATAAATTCAAATTTGTCGAGCCAAATAGTTCATGTATGTTAACTTGAAGGCGTTCATCAAAATTTCAAAATGAACAAGGATATATAATGCATGGTTATCTCATTATGATATAGTGATAAGAAATCTTAAGTTCAATGGATCAAAAGTACAATGTATTTCAAAACAGGGTTCCTATGCAAAGCATGCCACAAAATTTCACCAAGTGTCATTTCAATAATCAAAATCAGTTTATCCCTCGGGTTTCATCTAATTCCAACATACACCATTTGAAACTTATCTTGTTTAACATACCAACGACTAACAATCAAGTTTACAACAAAAGAGATTACCAAAAACAATAGTCGATGGTGTTTTGAGAAAAATGATATCAACCACATCCATTTGTCCAAATTTCATAAGTGTGATAGTAGAAATTCAAAGAATGATAATGCACATATAAAATGGAACTTAATATAGTATACTCCAAGCCACTTTCATAAATTTAATTCGTTAAAGATTTTCTTGTATAATGAAGTAAAATTTCCGAACTCAGATTTGCAAATATAATTTAATGAAGCAAGTAATATCACAAGGATGTACAAGTCATAGCATCATTAGACATGCAAATTTTTTTTTTTTTTTTTTTTTTTTTTTTTTTTTTTTAGAGTAGGTTAACACAAAACACCTAGACTTTCAACCAACTATTTAAGTGTTACTTCCAACATATTTCTAACACCCTATGCAAGTGTCACCATTTAGAGTTCTTACGGCTATTGGTTGGACTACAATAATTGCATGCATAAACTTTAATGAAATACTGTAATAGTGTGCACTTAACAATATTTAACAAATTTAAAGAAGAATCACTTTCAAAAACATAGTTTCAAACTAGCTTAGTTTGGAAAATTTAAGTGAAATGCTCAAGTTAGATTCGAGTGAACAAACAATTGGTCAACATGTCTATGAGTTATATTTGGTTGGAAATTTTCAGAAATAAAGTAAGCATTTAAACATATGTGTAACATACTTAATATATTAAATCATACAAGTTTCAAGTTTTAACAACAACCTTAAAGCGCAAATATCCAATGCAATCTCATATCGTACAAAACGTGTTTATCAGCAAGCATATGATCACACAAGGTTTTCAATGTCAACCTAGAGAACACTAAATTCTAATCATGCAAATGGTCCAAATGATAAGAGAGAGTTCATACAAAGCATTGCTTGATTTATCCTAAACTTCATGATGATGCTTAAATTCTATTCAATAAGACATATCTCTTCACAACAACATAAAGAAAGGGGTTTTTGAGTTTTGGCAAGATATATCTAAAACATTTAAAAAAACAAAATCATGCATACAAGGAAAAGCGGAACTCAATATCATATACCACATAAACCTCACTTCTCCTCTTATGTACTTTCAAGTTTTTATTATAACACCAATATGGATGCCAACAGGTTAACGTAACTTTTGTTTTCTAGACATGTCTCCTAACATGTACTTAGGTACCAACTTACTATTTGATTTTTCTTCCTTGAGTACATACTCCATAAAGAGTATTTCGATACTAGCTAATTTGTCCCTTACCATTAAGGTATCTCACACTATCTATGAAGACAAACCTGACCTAGAGGGGTAGAGCAAAATGGACCACCTATACGGCCCTCAATGATGCCTTGATTATGATTATGCTAGGGTTCATAACGATGATCAAGACCCCAATGAAAAAGTATTGCTCTAGGTATTGGAATTGGTTTTATTTGTGGTTGTCTAACTCTATCTCTATCTCTACCTCGGCCTCTAGGAACTCTAGTTCCTTGCAAATTTGTCATCTTATCTTTCTATTAAGAATGACACATATTAAGGAATAACTTAATTTTCTAAACAAATACATACTCCACATAAGGTAATATACCTGCCATAACAGCTAACTGACTTTAATACCTGTAATCATATTTAACATTTCTGTATTGTCGTACTAATGACTAATTGTTTACATGTTGCCTAAAATGTTCTGCCTTTAGGAAGTTCGTTCGTAGAGCGCTTATCAGCTCTTTGTGTGTACTCAAGACACATCGGGGGGTATTTGGGTTTATAAAAAGATTCACTTTCGGAATCATCTTGGTAGCTTAACAGCTGGAGATACGCACGGTTATTATCGATGGATGAATGATTTGATCCTATAGGTCTTTTCTGGCTCAGAGGGTCTACTCAGAGGGTATACTAGCTATTGGTTCTGAATACACTATGTTCAGGATACCGAATGAAAAGGTCCTTGGTCATATATGGTTTTGTAAAGATATTCTAGATCGGAAGTATTCGGGTTCGAGATCGATTATCGGGAGAAAATATCATATTCGGGAGCGAGAAAGATGTATTAGCTCAAGGTTAAGTTCTAGAGTAGGGTATAGCTAATCGGGTTGAAGTACAGGTTCGGGAATAGCTTAGGATGGTATATTTCGAGGGTTTTGGTTATGAATGGGTACAAGGGGTTTTTCGGGGCTTAGGTGATCTACCGGCTCAAGGTGGTACTTGGTTGATTAATATACTAGTTTGAAATGATACACTGGTCTAGGGTTGTAGGATTCGTCAAAGTACTGGTTTGAAATGGTACTCGGGTTCTAGATCATCTTCGGAGTTCGGGCTCATTTATTGGGGGCGACATCTTTGTTGGTGGTATTCGGCTCGGTTCATCATCGGGGTAGTTGGCATATACTCGTGGTCTAAATGGTATTTTGGAGCGGGGAAATATGGTTCTGGTTCGAGCATAGACATAGGGGGTGGATTTGTTGGTTCCGGGTTCAGTCTTACTTTTACGTTTCCAGAGACTACTGACCGACGTGCTACACGTCTCCTCCTCCCATAATAATCTACATAGGGAAAACTCGTCTGTTTATCACTACAACAATACCAGGGTTTTATCAGTACTTGTTTTCAAAAGATGCTCTAAGATAATGGCTTAGAGCCTAACTTAGTTAATCAAACCAATTAGCCAGGTAAGTGTCTATCATGGGAGCCTCACCGCTTTTACGGGTGACGATTGGTGACCCACATAGACTAGCCTTGCCTTCGGCACCAATGGTTTGTTATAAGCGAGTCGGGTTCATACCGAGATAAAATGATTTTGGTTGAAAACTCCGAACCTAACTCCGTTACTCAAACAATCGGCGGTAGGTGTATATCATGGGGCCTCACCGTGCGAGGGTGACCCGATTGGCTGATCCACAATAAACCTTTCTAGACACCAGACCGTTTGGAGTAGCATAGTTAAATTCGTGCAGGATGTTTGCTCGATACCAAAATGTAACATCCCAACTTTTGAAAGCGTTTTTCACGGTATCATGATCGAGTAAAGCATCGGAAGTAAATAGTATTTAAAAAGTAAGCGATAAATCCTTTGTAATGTATGTGATCGCCTTAATGGCGGGTACAAAAATTTCAAATATCATAAGTACAAACAAAAGGTCTATCTCCAGCCGGCTCTAGATCTGTTGCTTACCCTTGTCTCCGGTCCGTTTACTCCGGATCCGGAGCTATGGTAAGAGCGAGGTTCAATACCCATTGAACCTCGGTAACGGTTAACCTCATGTTCAAGTACAATTATGTATGACAGATATTCATGATACCACAGTAAAATTCACATATACCAAGTAATAACACACCATATACACCTGCATATGAATGTTACTTTCTGCCTGCGCTATTCACCGGTGCCACGATGTACGGTCGTGTCCTCGCCGCTAGGAAAACTCAACGGCGTTATCATGACTATAACCCGTATAAAGCTGTATGTGCACAGTCAATAACTTTTGAAAACAGAATCTCAGTTCAAAAACACATCTCATCACATATAGGTATGCAATGAACATCGAGTTAGTGTTACAAGACGCGTCCGTACCTTAATCGTCGATGTCGGATGCGTTGGTGTTTGTACCTGTGATCACGTTGGTCCTATAACGGTAATATCGTATCTATTAATTTACAAATAATATCCTAAGGGATATTTTGGCCCCTAATGACCATTTTGCCCTTACAACTTTTATCTTTCACTTTATTCCCTCAAAATTCGTACAACAACGCTGGTATAAATCTGGGCAGCATTTTGTCTAACTTTGAAAATTCATAATTAATTCTACAAAAATTGAAACGAGGATCCGTAAAATTCCTTGGAATCCTTAGGATGTCTAGTTTCATTTAAAAATAATCACTTCTACCCAGATCACACGGATCATTCCCAGGTTTAAAGTGTTGAACCTCTGCCCAGAATTTTTCCAGAATTTCGTAGCCTAACTTTGAGGAATTTTAACTCTCTGTACAAAAATCATTTTGACATGTTCTTGACATATTTAAAAATCCCTATATGTCTAATTTAACCATGAATTTTCTCAGAATTTTGGGATCATCATTTCAACATGAAATCCTGGCGTTTTCATGGCTGACTTCAGAATTTCGAAACCGATGAAATTTCGCCGAGAACTTCGTTACTTTCATGATCTCTCCCAGAAATTTTGCCATAACCTCTACTTCATCAATTTTTTGAGATAAAGGCAATTTTAACTATAAAAACATCTATATAAAATTATCCTAGCATATTTAAGATCTAAGCTACTTCTATCTAAGAATTTAAGAACTAAAACTTAAAGAACTTAAAGCTAGAACTAGAAAACTTACCAAGAACTTTGCTCCTTCTTTCTTCAAGGCTCTCACTCTCACTTTCTCTCTATGTTTCAGCTTGTAAGCTTTGTGAATTGGTGAGAAAATATGAAGAGCAAAGCCCCTATTTATAGCAAAAGGCTATGGCATTTGTGTAATTGTCTTGCTAGCTTTCATTGGTGGATTCCAAATGAAGTTTAAATTGTGACAACTTCTTGACTTCCTTTTAAGTTAGAATTTCCTACCTCTTCCATTCCACTAGATAGAATAACTAGATAAAAATTCATTTGGGGACCTTAATGAAGTTTGATTCAAATTTTCTTTTGGTTTTGAACTCTTGAGATTTTTGGCTTTAATTACAGACCTCAATCTCTCATTTTCTCAATTGGCAAATTCTTAAAAGTTGAGAAAATAGCTTTGGTTATAGTCAAATTGAAGCTTGAATTTTGCTTGTTAATAATCACTTCTTATCTTTGATTGATGGTTAGTGGATTTCAAGATACAATTTATTTTGTATAGATTTCCCTTTGATTAAATCTTGAATTAATCCCATTGATTATCCTAATTATCCTATGTGTAAACACCTCATTGGTAATGGTTGGATATTTCTCTTGATATTTCATCTCACCACCTTATCCTTCAAGCAAGTGGGCAAGTTGCATTTTGCAACACTCTTTCTCTCTCCCAAGTGCCAAAACAGACCCCCTTTGTTCAGTTTTAGTTGCATTTTTATGCTCTAATTGATTGCATGTGGGGGTTATCTAATTGGTTGTTTGCCTAGTTACATGGATTAGGCTTTATAAGAATTAATTAGGGCCTTTAGATAATCTTTATGAAATTAATTCTTGACCTTTAGATCTTGTTGCAATTGTTGACTTTTTCAACTCTTGATTAATTCTTGATTAACAACTTAATTATAAGCTTAATCATCTCTTGATTGTTATTTTATTGGTTCAAGAAGTGTTTTATGATTGCTAACAATTCATTTAATGCTAAATCTTACTCCTTATTAGGTCTTGACATTTGATTAGGCTAATACACCTTTAATCAATGGCTATTTTAATATAAATTGCTGAATAATTACCTAAATATTCCATTAGGGTAGTTTTAATTGCTCATTAATTATTAAAAATTGCCCTTAATTGTTTCAAGTGTTTTGGTAATTTTTATGGTCTTTTATAAATTAGACATGAGCTATTTATTAATTATAAGGTGTTAGAAAGTTTAATCTCTCAATAAATTATGAGAATAGGTATTTAAGGCTCTTTAATCAATTATGAAACCTTGGACAATTTTCTTAATTTAGTGAAGGTTTAGTTGTTAATTTAATGGACATTGTTTTCTCTAAATTTGTCTAAGTATTTTCATCTCCATATGAATCATAATTTAGATATAGTGTTTATTTCATTTATGGTATTTTATGATGCCAAATATAATTTATTAACCTATTGGCTATTCCAATTTCTAGGGGAAAAATTGCCTAGAAAATAAAATAAACATGTCTCAAAATTTGAGACCACATATTCACCTATTAAATAGACTCTATTTATCAAAATATTGTATTTAAGACCAACAAGAAATTTTGGGTATTACAAGGTTGGCTAGATATTTGTCAAGTATGAACAGGAAGGCCAATGTCACTTTTGATGAATATGAGATTGACCACCATGATCATGTCATACTCCTAGATGATTTAGGCTACTCCTATAGTGGCGAGTAGTGTGATGATGTGTGGTTTGCTATGAATTTATGAAATTTTTGATTCATTCAAATTGAAGGAAACAAAAGTTCCTAAATTCACATCGGATCTCGAGATCATCTATCAAGAAACTAGTCACCAGAGGGTGATATTTTTTTGTTTTATTTTTATAATACACACACGCACACACAATTATACGGGCACTAGCGCCCAATTTTTTTGAAAAACAATAATAACATATCTCACCGTTATTAACAAAAAACCGTAATAAATATAAACAAATAAATAATAGTTTTATCGATACAATCGTTATGTAAAGTATTCAACACGACAACCTAAAACAACTCAGCCTTCCTTTTCTATTTAAATGTCTAAAGCGAACACAATTGACACTTAGTCTATTTGAATGAAACCTCCAATATTGTAACCCTAGTAATCTTGTTGTCTTTTTGGCCATCGAGAGTCATTTTCAATCTAGCCCCACCATAAATATCCTTTTTATTACTTCTTAGCAATTGCTACGCTAATCAATACCTTCACACTCGTCTTAGCGACTATTGATAGAGTTGCTTTCACTTGCCTTAACTCACATTTTTGTCATTCGTGAGCCCTAACTAGGTCACATTCCTTTAGTGCTTTGTTCTCCTTGTTCGATTGAGGTGCCTTTGTGAAGTCACAACGCGATAAAATATTTAAGGTGTTATTAACTTGCTTTGGTGAAGTTATGGTTTTTTAGAAAACTTATTATTACTCGATCGAAGTTTACTTTCTTGTTATAAGAAGTTTGTCAACCCATTGCTTTGACTAAAGGTTTCTATTTTATTGATATTTTTTTGAAATAACCGGAGGTATGATCCTTAAGGAAAATACACATCCTTTTTTGGAAGTATCCATATCTCTAGAGGTTACTAAAAAAAAGTTCAATAGATGTGATGAATAAACTAGTTTATGTGTATTGATAAGAGTCATACATGAACAAGCTCTGTTAATAAACTAGTTCAGATGTGCCGAGAGTCATACACGAACAAGCTCTATAAATAAACTAGTTCACGTGAGATATTGAATTTATTGTTGTGAAGTTATGTTTTGTGGGACATCACATTATTGCTCTTATTGAAGGTTTGTCTCCTTCTTTCTATTGAGCAGGTGGCACTAAAACGCTATGAAATTCAACATTGTGATCAATCCTAGACTTTTTAATGTGAGAGTTTTTGAGTTACTTGTTCTCGTGTGTGTGTGTGTGTGTGTGTGTGTGTGTGTGTGTGTGTGTGTGTGTGTGTGTGTGTGTGTGTGTGTGTGTGTGTGTGTGTGTGTGTGTGTGTGTGTGTGACATAGTAGTACTTCCCACATCAAGTAGCGATATAATTTGGATGGATCAAGATTTTTTGGGCTTTGTGGTAAGAATCAATAGCACTCCTGGTCTATATGTATAATAATGTAAGTGTTCACCTATACCTTGTGTCTCTTGAGAAATTAAGCTTCAAAAACAAAGGATGATTGGGTAAGAAACAAATACCCCAATCAGAAAGGGCGTAATGGTTATGCAAACCCTTGAACTCAAGTGTTTATATATCCCCTCTGCCCTTTTTGATAGGGGTATATATTTTTTCCCAGAGTCCTTTGCTTTCTAGGGTTAATTATTGTGAAGAGACACAATTATATATAGGTCAATAGTTATATTATTACTTGTATACCTCAACAATTGCCATTGATTCTCCCACAAAGTCTAGAATGTATTAATACAACCCCAATTGCATAGGAACTTGATGTTCAAGGTATTTGTTCTATTTTATATATATGAGGTAGTCAACTAACTCGAAACTCTCATGGAAGAGTCTTATATCCATTCATCATGGTTATTATTTATAAACTGTTATTTATGTACTAAATACATAATGATTTTCTATGTGAGACCGTTATTTATTTTTATTAAAAGTCATGATTTTTACATACTAACCGTTATGTATGTTACTAAATATATAACAGTTGTAAAATGAAACCGTTATATATCATGCAAGCATTACCATATATTATGATGGTTGCTTACGTGTGCCTATTAATTATTATCATAGCAAAGGGCAGATCATGGCCTCATCAAACCTTAATACATAACAAGTGTCATATTATAACCTTTATAATAGTTCCAGAATAAATATGGTTGAACTATCATGTATTTGCAGAGATTTTATAGTCCGTATATATGACAATTTGAAATTGTTATGTATGGCGTTAATAATTGTCATGTATCGTGATTTCTGTAGTAGTGACCTTACCCCTCTTATTGAGGAGGTTGGGAGATGGATCCCCATGTGGCTTAGGAAAAGTGCACGCACAAGTGGGTGTCTTGTGTTTGGATGTGTGAGTAATCCCTCCTATGGGAAGGGCTATTATATAGGTGTAAAAAAAAATATGAAAATCTTATAAACGTATTTAGGGAGTTGATCTTGGTCCTAAATATAATACATAGTTTTTATATTTGTCAATCTTTTCCTAATTATTGATACTCATTCAACAATAATCAAGGAGGAGTGAGAATTAAGGAAGATGACTAGGATATTTTAGAAAATACATGTCATATTAACTAACTTAACCAACTTCTTTAATCTAATCAAATTTGGTAAATATGTCTTCATGGACTGGAGGAGTAACTAGATTATAATATAGGGTTAAGGGCTAATTTTTCCTCAAAAGTTGTCACGTTAGAGCAATGTCACCCTAAAAGTTTTATAAGAGCAATGTCACCTAAAAATTTCCAAATGGTACCATTAGTCAAGTTAAGTTTGACCGTTATTTGATAAAATATATTGAGTTGGCGAGTCCACATGTCATCCATGTTGTTTATGTTTTGGGTTAAGGTGCAAATTTTCCCGAAGTTTTCACTTAAGAGCAATATAATGTTGCCATGAAAGTTTTCAAAATGTAACATTTTCACCTTAGTAGTTATCAAGTTAAGTTTAACTTTTAATTGATCAAATATGTTGATCTGTTAGGTCCATATGTAATACACTTTATTATTTTCTAGATTTATAAATAGGAATTTTTTAAAAAAAATGCATCCCATTTGAAGAATTGGAAAAAATCAAAGAGAAAAAAAGCATCTTGTGTTGTAAAGAGAAAATCGAAGCGGTATCTACATATCTCAACATCACTAGGGTACAATGGTGGAGGGTTTCCAGCAAATTTGTTCTCAACAATCTCCCTCAATTCATGCATCCAATAATTGAATCTTTTTCTTTATTACCCTTTAACAAACATAAGTTCCTCTTCTACCTCGACTTTTTTTCTTCATTGTTGTTGTTCACATGACAACTAAACATATTTAGTCAATTAGCGATTAAACTAACACAGACGACAATCGATAACATTGCTATGATTTGGAAACTTCCGGGCACCTTTTCTTTTCCTTAACTCCATTGAATCTCTAAAGTCCAGATAAGATTTTTAGGCCCTTTATTTTAAATTTTTGAATTATAAACAATTTTTATGATTTGGTATATGATAGATTGAGAAAATTTTTTAAACTCCCATGTTCTTTATAATTGTTATGAATAATTATATTGATAATGAATGAGATGATAAGGGTAACAAATTAAAAGTAACATTATGCATGCATACTGTATTTTCAAATCCAGGGTATAATTTCAAAAAAGAGAAACATTTTTAATGCATTTAAGATTTTATATTAGGACAAACATGCATTAACTGTATCTCCCCCTCCCCCGCGCCAAAAAAAAAAAAAAAAAACAAGGGAAATACATGCATTAATTGATTGTGCACGTACTATATTTTCAGTGATCTCATACAATGAATCACAAATTTCTTTCCTATTTATTTTCTTCTCTCACTGACATTTTCTCTAAGAAATATTTTATGAAAACTAAAGTTGTTGATTAAGGTGGTAAGCGAGTCTCATCTTATAAGAAGAACACAAGTTCAAATATCAACAAGTACACTTTTTGGAAGATGCAAATCCTTTTATGACTCCCTTTAGTCATTTTCATAAGCAACAATTATTGAATCACGCAAAACGTCATGTTGTTCAAATTAATTAAAAGTAATAAATATGTAAGAAATGTAATTTTTTTTTCCTTAAATATACCCTTATTTATGAAGATGATGACTGTAAAAGAGAATGAGTACTAAAATATATGAGAGAAAGAGAATGGGAAAAGGATATGAGAGAGACATATAATTAACTGGGGTAAAAACGAAAAATGTGCATTGAAGTTTTAGACAAAACCAAATTGATGTTTAAGAACAACCTATATATGAGAGAATGTTTCCTAGTAAATAGGATTGGAGGGATTACGACAAATAATCTTCTCTGATTATATTACTGTTTTTTTTTTTTTTTTTTTTTCTCCTGTTTGATAATAGAGTTTCCTCTTTCAAGGCTTAGAGAATAAAATGTTTTTTTCACTTCCAACATGTGGGCTTCCTATATGGGGTACAAACTTGTATTCTCCCATTTACGTGGATTAGACCACTTACCACCTCAACTAACAATTTGTTGGCCACTCTTCCTTTCGAAGCTTAGAGAACAAAAGTTTTTTTTTTAACTCTTCCAACAAGTGGGCTTCCTACATGAGGTTCAAACTTGTGTTCTCTTCTTTAGGGGAATGAGGCCGCTTACCACCTTATTGAATAGCTTATTGGTCACTCTATTATTGAACTTTGGGGTCATTACATTTAATGATTGAATATTAGATTATACCTAAATACTGTATTCTATATTTCTATATATGATATACCCTTGGCTGCGATAATCAATGTTCATGTAGAAATTATTTAAGTTGGCGCTTAACTAGTACAAGAGGATGATTCTATTCATGGTCCTGTATGCTTGAATTTTTAGCCTACACGTTCTATATATTTTTCATTTTTTTGTCATAATAAATTCTAAGGTAAAATTTGTTCCAAATATAAAAAGCGCACGCTCACACACACATATAATATTAATCTACATGTTAATTAAAATATCATATGATTCAGTGTAAAACACCACAAGTATATGATATAAACTTGAAAGCATAACTCTTTTATTCACGAACATATTATTTTTTTACATGAAGATCAGATAGAATTAAAAAGACAGTCTGCATGAAGTCCAAAGAAAAATAAAAAAGATACATTTTATCACATTTCATCTTCTGAATCACTAGGCTCACCAAAATCATAATTCATCAAATTTTCATACGAATCATTGAGGAATTTGTCAAGCCTTTCTCTATCCATTTCCTCAGCAGATGCCTTTTGCTTCTCTTTGCCTACTGATTCATCATTGGTTCCAGCACTTGCTTCCTAAAAAAACAAAACATAGCAACATTAACATTAATTTTATTTTCACTTTGTAACTAACTTTATCTTACGATAATCCATAAACGATTGTATAAGCTAAGGCCACTCACCACAACTTGAAGCTTCTTGTCTTTTTTGTAATTTGGCTTTGATGGATACTTTTCATAAATCAAGAAGTTCAAGAGTTCCTTCTTTGTTCGGAATGAACTTCCGGATATCATATGATTAAAAAACTGCATCATGAAACAAGTAAATGTGCAAATAAATAAACAACTCATGTTTTTTAGTAATATAATTGCATCTTCAAATTTTTGAATATTTACAATTGTTCTACAATAAAAGGTTTCAAACTCACGCAGCATAGTGATAACGTTTTTTGTTTGTTTGTTTGTTTGTTTATATTCACATGCGTGATTGAGAATTAGAACAAAAACTTTAAATATATATACACATAGAAAGAAAACTCACAATATCACTCGTTCCACTGATGCGTTTTCTTTGTTCAATAGTCCAATTTTGAAGCCTTTCAGTGAAGGAAAACTGGCGACTCTTACTGGCGTTGCTTGCACTACGATCATCATATAAAATTGACTGCACATAATTTGTCACCTTTGAGATTATTTTTGAATAATTTTTGTTGGTGAACATAGATTATTTTAAAATCTGAATCCAAAGATAATGAGTTCAAACAATATATATTTTGAGATGAAAAATAGTGGAAGATCTATGAAAGATGAGATCTGAAATCAAGTACGTACCTTGTCTAAGTCGATGTTATTGTCAATGCAGAAATGAGGAACCTCGTATGAAAGAGAGAATTCCCCTACAACTTTTGTGGTTCTCTTTTTTCCTCTCTTAATTGGCATCTGGAAAAAAACCCAGTGGAAAAAAGTAGCATATACACATAATGTTATGGATATACCAAAATCATATCACATAAGACATATATGCACAATAAAGTTAGATATTATATAAGAAACCAATAGTGGATACAACAAAACTAAACAAACATACAAGGAAAAAGTACTAATTCTGCTTGGCACATCAGCCACAAGAAGACAACTGAATTTTTATATATATTGAGAATTCCTTAAAGATTAAGAACGAACTTCAAAACAAGAATAGCATTAACCTGTTCAGGTGATTGAGAAGATAATGGCACAACAAGTTGAGCGTGATGTGATTCTGAAGGTCCTTTCTTGCTTATCACCTTCATATCTTCGATTGATTTCTACATGTGATAAAGAAATAGTTATAATAACTAAATAATATTAAAGGTGGGCAAAACTATCTAGCTAAGGTTAGTATATGTGTGATGAAGAAAGAGATCATGGATAGCTAAATTTTTTAATAATTGAGAGAGAATCAATCACAAATTTTAATAAACTTTAATTTAAATACACAATAATCAGAATCCATATGACAGTTAGTACTGTCAACATATGATTCTCCACGATCATCCAAGATAAAATTGAGGAAGAGACATTTCACATACTAAGATTTGCGCTTTCAAATTTTGAGAAATTTGTTGAATCTGATCTTGAGTGACCAAACAGCCTTTCAAATTTTGAGAAGTTTGTTGGATCTGATCTTGAGTGACCAAACAGCGAGGTTGTATTTCTTGCCCTGACGATTGTTCATGTGAAGTTGGATGAGAGGAAGGAACATTGCTAGCCATGTTGAAGCTAAAAAGGTCTTTGAAAGAAAAGATTATTGGATTCAAATGAAGTTTTGTGGAGGATATAAGAAGAAGAGATGAGTATAAATAGTTGGAAAAGAGGGTTTAATATATTCATGTATTAAACTTTGATTTTTTTTTTTGGGGGGTCCTTTCTGCTTATGGAATTCCGGTTTTCAATCCCTTATTAATTATTTTTGAAAAAACTTTATCGTTTTGGATAGAGGTTGAAGAGATATGTATAAATACTTGTAAATTGTGAATAATGAGGTTTGTACATTCTTTCTTTTGGCAACTATTTAATCTATTGTATGGTAGTATTGATTCATATAGATTTTTGACTTTATTGGATTCTAAATTAAGGTAAATTTTTTAATATGATTTTTTCCCTTCTGCAAAATTTAAACCTAAGATTTCACTTCAGGATAATAAGTGTGCATTTGAATCAACCTCCCTAAATTCATGTACGAAAGATTAAAAAAAAAAAAAACTGTGCATTTCGGTCCATGGTTTTTATGACATTTTTTCTTGGAGTATGTGGATATATATTTTTAACGCTTTATCTATAAAAAAGAAAGAAAAAAACTACTATCATTTTAGCTAAGGACAAAACTTAGGTCAAGTTATTTATACTCATCAAGTCAAGTTCTCCAATGACATTGTTATTTTGCTATTGTTAATTGTTAAAATACATAGTTTCACTTGTAAATCACGTATGGACAATTTAAAACTTTTGTATCAGTTTTTATAACATAAATTATTATTTGTAAATTTTTCTATGAACACTTGCTATTTCTGTATGGTTAGTTGGTAAAATATGTATATATAATTGTAAATTCACCTATAAACTTGCACTATTACATAATCTTACATATATGATGCTTAATAAATAACGGTTGTAGCAAATAAGTATCATGTATGTCGAGGCGGAGCTCGCACAAAGATTGTAATGCTAATCCTTAATGGTTAGATTAAATATGTAAACCGTGATGTATTGAGAGGCAAAATTTGTGAAAACAAAAACATAGGTCCTGAAAACCCATTGCTCTTATTGAAGGTTCCTCTCTTATTATAGGAAGTTGTCAACACGACCGATTGGGCTACTTTTGTAAAATCATGAGGCGATAAAGTGTTTAAGGTGACATTAAATTGATTTTATAAAGTCACATTTTTTTCTTGGAAAACCAATTGCTCGATCAAAGTTTCTTCTCCCGCGTGCGAAAGTGTCACCAAGTTAAAGCTCGAGATTTGACAATGTGAGATCATTTCTAGACTCTTCAATATAAGAGTTTCTTAGCTACTTGGACTTGGCTCTATCTAATATGTAGTATTTCCCACATCTAGTGACAATACAATTTGGGATGGATTAAGATTTTATAGGCTTTACGGCTAGAATCAATAGCACTCCGAACATATATTTAATAATGTAAACTATTGACCTATACCTTGTTTCTCTTCACATCAATTAAGCTAGTAAAACAAAAAGAGGGTTGTAACATCCCAATTTTCGGAAGCGTTTTCAGAAATATTTGATCAGAGTGGCGCAGCGGAAGCGTGGTGGGCCCATAACCCACAGGTCCCAGGATCAAAACCTGGCTCTGATACCAAAATTGTAACATCCCAATTTTCGGAAGCGTTTTCAGAAATATTTGATCAGAGTAGAGTATCGGAAGTAAATAGTATTTAGAAAAGTAATTGATAAACATCCATTGTAGTGTAAGAGTTGGCTGTTAACAGCGGTACAAAATTTTTCAAATGTTATCATTGTTCAAGTACAAATCAAAAGGCTTCCTCGGCGGTCTCCTATGTTTGCTTACCTGTCCTCGAGTCCCTGTTCACTCCGGAACTGAAGCTAAGGTAGAGCGAGGTTCAATACCCATTGAACCTCGGTAACGATTAACCTCATTTTCATGTATAGTTATGTATGACAGTTATCTCATGACATCATAGCTATGTTCACATATAAAAAGTAATAACAACATAGCCACCGCATATGAATGTTATTACAGTCTGCACTATTCACCAGTGCCACTATGGCCTATCGTGTCCTCAGCGCTAGGAAAACTCAATGGCGTTATCAATACCATAACCCGTGTACAGCTGTATATGTATGCTCAATAACTTTTTAAAACAGAATCTCAGACTATGAATACAACCATCACATATAGGTATACAGTAAACATCAGAGTTAGTGTTACAGTACGCGTCCGTACCTTAGTCGTTGATGTTGGTACGTTGGCGCCTGTAACGTGATCACGTTTGTCCTATAATGGTAATATCGCATTTATTAATTCAACAATAATATTCTAGAGGGTATCCTAGTCACTAGAGACCCTTTTTCCCTTGGTAGGTTGATTTTTCACTTATCTCCTTCAATTTTCTCAAAAACGCAGGCCCAGCAATTCTGATCAGATTTTAATCGATCTTTGAAAATTCATAACTAATTCTAAAAACATCGAAACGAGGATCCGTAAAATTCCTTGGAATCCTTAGGATGTCTATTTTCAATTAAAAATAACCACCCTTTCCCAGATTTCATGTATCATTCCCAGATTTAAATTTTTGAGTATCTGCCCAGAATTTTCCAGAAATTCGTAGCCTAACTTTGAGGATTTTTATCTCACTGTACAAAAATAATTTTGACATGTTCTTGACATATTTAAAAATCCCTATATGTCTATTTTAACCATGAATTTTATCATAATTTTGGTGCCCATATTTTCAATATGAAATTCTGGCGTTTTCATCATCGACTCCAGAAATTTGAAACCGATGAAATTTCGCCAACTTCGTTACTTTGATGATTTTCTTCCGAAAATTTTGCCATAACTTCTTCTTCATCAATTTTTCGAAATAAAGGCAATTTTAACTATAAGAACATGTAAATAAAATTATCCTAGCATATTTAAGATCTAAGCTTACTTCTATCTAAGAATTTAAGAACTAAAACTCAAAGAACTTAAAGCTAGAGCTAGAGAGCTTACCAAGAACTTTGCTCCTCCTTTCTTCAAGGTTCTCACTCTCACTTTCTCTCTATATTTCAGATGAGTTGCTTTGTGAATTGGTGAGGATTTATGATGACCCCAACCCCCTATTTATAGTAAGAGTCCATGGCACTATTCACAACCCCTCATCTTGCATTATGGCCATTAGATCTAGGTAAATTAAAAGCACAATCCTAGCCTTTAGAACCCTCAAATCTGACCCCCCCTCTCTCTCCTTGATCCTCTTCCATTTTCCATCCTAAAGTACCATATCCTCTTCCAAGATGCAAAATATCCCATGTGTTCTAGCTTTTTCCTAAGCCAACTTTCTCCTTCTTCTATTCTTTGTTCTTCACTAGATAAAAATTCATTTTGGGATCTTAATGAAGTTTGATTCAAATTCTCTTTTTGGTTTTGAACTCTTGAGATTTTTAGCTTTAATTAGAGACCATAATCTCTCATTTTCTCAATTGGACACAATCCTCAAAAGTTGAGGAAATGACTTTGATTATAGTCAATCTCAAGCTTGAATTATGCTTGTTAATAATCACTTCTTATATTTGATTGATGATCAATGGATTTCAAGATACAATTTATTTTGTATAAGTTTCCCTTTGATTAAGTCTTGAATTAATCCTATTAATTAATCTAATTAATTCATGTGCAATTTTCTCATTGGATAAAAACTTGACTTTTACTCTTAATTTTTCTCCCACCAATTTATCCTCTTCCATTTAGTACACTATCCTCTTCCATTTCACTTTTTATCCTCTTCCATTTTGCCTTCAAAGTCTCCATCTTTTTAATGTTCATTCATGACTCACCATGCAAGTGGGCATTTTGCTTTATGGAACATTCATTTTCTCTCTCCCAAGACATCAAAACCGTGACCCCCCCCCCCCCCATATGCTTCATCTTTTTGAGTTTTGTTGCTTTTAACATCCTCATGTGGGAGCTATGCCATTGGTTGTTCCCTTATGCACTTGGATTGAGCTTTATTAGAATGAATTAGGGTCATTAGATTAGCCTTATGAGATTAATTCTTGGCCCTTAGATCATAGTTTGAAATTGTTGACTTTTTAAATCTTGATTAGAGTTTAATTAACATCTTAATCTAGAGCTTAATTGCCTCTTGATTATTGCAACATTGGTGTTTAGAGTAATTTATGATTGTTGATAATTCATTTAGTGCTAATCCTAATCCTTTATTGGTTCTTGACTTTTAGTTATGCTAATACAACTTTAATTGGTGACAATTAACATTAATTATAAAGAATTACCTAGATATTTCATTAGTGTAATTTTAATTATTCATTAATTATTAGCAATTTCCCTTTAATTGTTCCAAGTGTTTTAATAATTCTTTATGGCCTTTTATGAATTAAATATGAACTAAACATTAATTATAGGGTATTAGAGAATTTAATCTCTTAATAAATCATTGGTTATTCTAATCCTAAGGAAATATTACCTAGAAAATAGAATAAACACATCTCAAAATTTGAGACCACATATTCACCTATTTTAAATAGGCTTTAATTGTCAAATATTGTATTTTAAGATAAATGAGAATTTTGGGTATTACAAGAGTGAAAAAGCTAGAATGAATATTGTTACATCCCTATCGGCCTCACCTTTTCGGGTGGCGGGTAGTGTGATCTTTTCCTTGTTTATCAGTTATATTTATAAACGAGACATGTATCGAATGACTTTGCAGCGAGCATGTAACAATTTGGACAATATAATATTAGTAAATAACTATCTAAAAAGAATAAGTTCCTTGAAGGATTAATATACAATCATCCGAATATGATAGAAACCCAATTAAAATATTATACAATCATCTCGAGAATAAATTATTAACCAAAACTCACCAACAGCGTCCTCTATCAATTCTTCAATCCTGGTCCACATTCTTACCTCTTGACCCTCGATAAGCTTTTGAAGATCTACCTGTGTTCTTAGAATAAACTGGAATCCTGAAGGATCCCTGAGTAATCGTTAATCTCATATCCAGAGTATATACAGAGTATGTAAGAAAACCACTAATATAAACCATAAGCATTTAGTAGGTCGCACACAGCGAGGCACAAAGCCTAATCCGGAACAAGCAGTCACATAACACATACTGCTTAGTAAGGCACACATCAATGCCAAGGGTCGCACACAGCGGGTTCCGGTACCAAAGCGCTTGGAAAACAATAACACCGAATGCATACACAATCATGGTAAAACATACATACAAAGTAATACAAAGCATATGAGATTAAGGTTACTTATCTTCAAATAGCTGATTAGTAGGATAACAAACTCCTGGCTACTAGATAGGAATGATAGACCTAAAGTAATATAATATAGATGGTGTCAACATCAATAACCTTTCCCTAAAAATATGTAACTATACCACTTGTATGAGGGATTCTTTTACTATTTGAAACTCAATAATTCTCTTTGTTATTGAGTATCTCTTCATTGGTTATTCATCCTTCATTTTCGCACAAGGTCTAGAAAATTCCAGAAATTTGACCCAACTTCAAAAATTCACAACTAATTGTAGAAAAATCTGATTGAGGTGTTCCAAAAATCTACGTAACCCTTGACATGTCTATTTTTGACTGAAAATACTTGCCAAGGCTAGAGACACACAAATCATTTCCAGATTATGAAAATGTCCTTGCTGGTTTTAAAGTTACTCAACTTGTATTTCTTCTTATTTTATCCTTAATTCTTCCAAAATCATACTTCATGTTCTTCCTTATACAAAATTCCATTTTAAACACTTTAAAACCATAAAATTACCGAAATAACATCATATCCTCATGTCCTAACTATTGGCCAAAATCCTTAAAATTACAAGAGATTAGGGAGATGACTTACTTGTTCTAAGTTTTTTCTTCTCTCATGACCTCTTGAATTCCTTTGTAATGGTGACTTGGGCTTCAATAATATCATGTAAAGGTATTAACTATGATCTTGAACATAACCATATGAATTTAAAGGAAATAGAATAATTTCACAACTTCCTTACCTCAATTTCCTTTGTAATTCTTCTTGTGCTCCTTCTTGGTTCTATTTCTCAAACTCACCACTCTCTTCTTTCTCTTCTTTTTGTATATATGTGGCACCTCTTCTTAGCCAAATGAGGGAGGATGAAGTCCTATTTATAGAGGTATGGGCACCAAAAATATCTCCTTGTGATTTTGCTAATTTTCCCTTCCTAATTGCCTCTTGATATCTCTAGGTTCTTCTTCATTTTTCTAGAAAATCTGATTTTTCCTCTCTTCCTCTTATGAACATTCCATTTGTCCCCTTTTGAGTCAAAATATCTTCTAATCACATGCCTACTATGTGGTTAAAATGCTTTGCTTAATGAACACTACAAAAAAACGTAACGTTTGTCGCGGTGTACTTGTAGCGGTCAAGCAAAACAGCTACAAATGAACAAATTAGTAGCGGTTTAAACCCAAACCGCCACAAATTAGTAATGGAAGCATTGCCGCCAAAATGCTGACCATTTTGCTTCGCTTTTTGTCACGGTTCACAAAACCCAACCGCTACAAATATGGCGCCAGCCTTGGCGCGTTATGGCGCGAAGTTTGTCCCGGTTTTTTCGTAGCGGTTATGTCAAAATAACCGCTACCAAATCATGAAACGACACACTTTTGTCACGGTGAGAAGAAAGCGACACGTTGACCGCGTCAAAACTTCAAAATTGGTAGCGGTTCTCACAATAAACGCTACAAAATTTATTCTATAAATAGCCAATTCCATCCGTATAACAATTATAATGTTCAAAAATATTCTAAATCGGCTTTGTCATTTGAAAGAGCATTCTTGGCTTTGTTCTCAAAAACGAGAAGACGGGCATATATCTCGCGAGCACCGATCTCGGGAGATGAGTGATGGAGATATTTGTCTGTCTTCTCATCGTTCAAGCGAGAAGGTTCCTTGGTGACAATCCAGATTCAGATATTCTATTGACACGAAGACTTCTACTCCTCTAAATATGTCTAACATGCCACTGGAGATTGGATCCATTATAGCCACCGTTCTTTCTGTTAAAATATCTCTGATCAAAATGAGTCAGTGAGTTTTTCTTGGAAGATCGGTGGCTATAATGAATCCGAATCTTCAGTAAACTTATTATTCCTAAATTTTATTATTTCTAAATTTATTAAGATCGACTCTTTTAGGGAAATGTCAATAAACCTGTTATTCCCGATTTAAAGAAAATAATTGAGAATATTATTTTTGGAATAAGGAAAAATTCCAATCTAATTAGTTTATCGCTAAACTAATTAGTTTGGATTTTTTTTTAAAAAAAATTATTAAATTAGTAGCGGTTACACAAATCACCGCTCTGATTAATTATTTTGTAGCGGTCTACCTCACGAACCGCTACAGAATTTGAATGGTCGTTCATTTTGTAGCGGTTACGTAACCACGACAAATGTTTACGAATAACAAGGAAGAATTGTCGCGGTTTGGGTGGCGGTCTTTATTGAACCGCTACAAAATGATTAATTTTGTAACGGTTACTTGGTTTAACCGCTACGAAACGCAGCGGTTTTTATATTCACTTTTGAAATTCACGCGCTACTGTTCACCTTTTCACCTTTGTACTTTTACTTTTCACATCATGGTTTCTCATGACAAGGGAAAAGAGAAAGTAGTTGAACCCCGAGAAGGCCTATCGGGGTAGTAGTAGTAGAGGAGGCCGTAGGAGAGGGCATGGGCCTTTAAATGTCCCGTTCAGCCCCCTCAAATAAATATCTCCCTTCATCCCCTTCGGATAAATGTCCCCCCCTTCAGCCCCCTCAAATAAATGTCCCCCCACGGCCCCCTCGGGTTGGGAATGAGTTTGATGGGCTCTTTGAAAATGACCCAATTCCAAACCCCGAGACCCTACAAGAGACCGTAGGTGGAGAGCGAGGCGCAAGTACTGTTGCTTTGAGGACATCCTCAATGGTGATGATGACGAGATCGAGATTGAGATTCCCATAGCGGAGGCGGAGCGGTTTCTCGACGAGGACAACGAGCGGGAACAAGGGTACCCCGACCGTCGTCTTCTCGTTCCACCGAATTTACGGTGGATATCGAAGGTAAGTATAAGTAGTTTATTGGCAAAAAATAAAATTTAAATTCTTGACGTGTGAAAATTTATGTAAGTACAATACAACAATTTTTTTATAATTGTGCAGATGAATATGGGAACATCAGTAGGAGGACGCTGGATGTTCACACCCTCAGTCAGGAGAATGACTACCGCGTGATAGTCCCCTGGAACACGGACACGGACCAGCCGATCGGTAGTGGTGGTCACCTGTTGAACCGATACCTGTCACAATTTGGCGGGAATTGGGTATGGTTCCGATCTTTTTCCGAAGTGGAAAAAGATCCCGAAGGAGACCAAGGATAAGGCGTTTGAGGACGTTGTGTAGGTAAATTGTGGTTAATTTAGTTATCTATTTCTTAATTAATTATTACTTAATTACTAATTATTTTATGATATAGAATAAGTTTAAACTGCGAGCCAACACAAAGAGGTATGTAAATTTGAAAATGGGAGAAGCGTGGAAGAGTCGGAGGGTCGTCTCTACACCCAGAGAATGGAGATTCGACTATGCCTGCGCAAAGAATCGATGGAGAACGTCCCTGACGGCGTGGACCCAAATCGGGTAGCTTTTGTCCAATATAGGAGGAGTGCGAGAGGCACATGTACGTTTTTTAATTAATCATAGTTTTTTTTTTTTTCTATGAGGGTATTGTATAATTACTCATTTATTTTGCAGGCTCTATCCCGGAGGAACACCGGATCAGGGGCAGCTCAAAGGATCAATCACACGGGTGGATCCAAGACGTTTCTTGTGACCTACGGTGAGATGGTATGTTAAAAGTTAAATTAATTTTATGTTTAATTGATTATTGTTTTGTTTTGGAAATAACAAAGTTTATACTCTTTTAACTCTTTCGGCAAGAGAAGGCTCGACGGGAGGGTGGTCGGACGGACTATGGGCGGTTGTGGACACGCACACATAGACACCGTGATGGGACGCCGATCTCTCGAGGCGGCGAAAGGAGATAATAGTAAGTTACAAAAAACTAATTAAATAGTTAATGTTGTATATTAAAATTTAATTAAATTGATTGATTAATGTTTTATGAAATATATGCGTCGAGCGGATTGAGCGACAAGAGGGCAAGGACAAAGTCACGGTTAGGGTTACGGTGATCCGCGACCCAACAATGGCGGAAGATAAGCATCTTGTATTGGAAAGATAATTTGCTAGGCGCGAGGATGTCATGCACATTGAAAAGAATCCTCGACAATTGTTGCGGGAGCGATTATGAGGCCACCACCGAGGCGGTCAATGCGATGATTCAAGCAAGGAAAGATTTACGGGAGATGGGGGTTCTTTGCAAACGCGTGGCTAGATGAGCATGGCAGATTTCAACCGGCAAAATTCACCCGACAAAATCGAATAAGGAAATCTTCCTCGCCACTTTGAAGAAAATAAAAGTTCGATGGGTATTCAAGCAACATTTCACGATGTGTGGACGTACGGGCTCGAAAGGTTCTTGGGCTGAAGAGTCATGACTCACATGTGCTTATGCAGAATTACTTCCGTGGCCATAAAAAATACACCGCCTCTCGATGTGTCGATCGTTTTGGTCGAGCTTTGTACTTTCTTTCGGAAGTTGTGTTCCAAGGTGTTGATTGTGGAGGAGCTCGACCAACTGCAATGACAAATCATTCTTATCTTTGTGCCATTTGGAGATGATCTTTCCTCCTTCATTTTTCACGGTCATGGTTCACTCGACAATACACCTTGTTCACGAAACAAAGCTTTCGCCCAGATTCACTACCGATGGATGTATCCTATTGAGAGGTACTCTTTTAAAATTAATTACTTTAGCATTATATTACTTCCTAGTCACATGTTTAACCATTGATGTATCGACATCTTTCCTCATTACTTTATAGGTTTCTTGGGAAACTAAAATCTTACGTGAGGAATAAGGCGTGGCCTGAAGGTTCAATAGCAGAAGGTTATCTTGGGGATGAGGTCTTGTATTTTTGTTCAGGTACTTTGATGACATTGAGACGTCATTCAACCGATCGCCTCATGTGGACGATTGTCCGAGCGAGCGAGTCATCGGCTTAGAGTTGTTATTCCCTCGTGTTGGTAAACCTAGTTGGCGGATGTGAGAACTTCAAACTCACGGCACTTGAGAAGTTTCAAGCACATAGACATGTCTTGATCAATTGCACTAAAGTTGAACCGTACCTTCAGTAAGGATTGCACACAGATATATATATATATATATATATATATGTTATCCTATATGTTTCCTAACATTTTATAGGCACATTTCTTGCTCGTCATCGCATGTTTAATTGCGGGGAATTCGGGAGTCATGTGAAGCGTCGGCTAAGGATCGTACACATACGACATCCTCCGAAATTGATAGAAAGGTCCACAGAGAATTCCGGGGTTGGTTTAGGAGGAGAATAATGAATGACCACAACCCTCACTCACCAAGATTCGAGCTCTCGCAATCGGCCCGCTTGACTACACCCAAAGATTTATGGCATACAATGTCAATGGCTTCAAGTTTTGCACGGTTTCACGAGATCAGGGATTGCTGACCCAAAACTCGGGTGTATATGGCACGTTTGGGACGAGGAGTTATGCGAGCAGAAGTGACAGGAACATGCAGTTCGGTGACGTCCCATATTATGGAAAACTGGTTGATGTGGTCAGGATAACTTACCAAGGCCTTTTCTCTGTGACGCTGTTCAAGTGTTTGTGGGCGAATATGACAACGTCCTGGGGACTCACGACTGACGACTTAGGCATCACATCAGTGAATTTCTCCCGGCCTATTCACACTGGTCAGTCTGAAGATGACGAGTCGTATATTCTTGCCTCAGAGGCCCATTAGGTTTATTATGTCGTCGATGAGAGGCACATGGATTGGAATATGGTGGTTCACTTTAAGCCTCGGGACCTTTACGACATGGGCGATGGTGAGAACGTCGCGTACGATTGTGAGCGCTCGCTCACCCGGTTTGAAAACTTTTTCCTGCACGGCGATGACACTTTACCTATAGTTCGGTACGTTTTTTAATATATGCAATATGAAATTTAAAAATAGCATTTCACAAAATTTTTATATATGTCTTATTCCATATCCAACTCACACGTAACTTTTTATAAAAACTTTCTTTGTAGGGATCTTGACGAAGATTGAGAAGAAAAATTATCACTACTCTTCATTTTCCTTTTGTTTTTTTAAAAAAACCCAAAAAAAAAAAAAACATTTATAGCGGTTAATAACCGCCACTAATAACAAAATAACCGCTGCAAAATGCAACCACTACAAAAAATCAAAAACACCGCTACTAAAATAAACCGCTACAAAAACCGACACCTTAACCGCTACAAATTGATGCTCTGAGATCAAAATAAATACCCCACTAAACCACATTCAATATGCTTCAGTTCTCTTTTCTACACGCGTTTTCTCCCCGTCTTCTCTCATATTTTTGCGTTTTCTCAACGAGAGTGTTTGAATGAGGTAAGTGTCACTCAACTTGATAAAATCTAGTGATTATCAAAATATTTGTTTTTTGTTCTATCCCGTTGATATTAACTTCTCTTATTTTATAGGTGGATTTTGTCAAATTTTTAACTTTTTTCCTACTTTCACATACTTATTCTTCGATCTACTTTCCCACTTTTTTTTTTATAATTCATTTTATATTAATGAACTCATAAATTTTTCTTATTATACTCATATATTCTTTTTGTTTTACATATCTATAGTAATCTTATACAATCGAATATCATATTTTAATATCATTTATTTTTAATAAAAATATAAATGATTAATAAGAATGGTTAAAAATATTTTTTTTTCAATTTCATTCATTTGTAGCGGTTACATAACCCTACAAATAACAAAATACCCAGGTGCCAAAACAAGTTTTCAAACAAATAATGTCAATTTTTGTAGCGGTTCTTTAACCGCTACAAATATAAAAATAAAAAAAATAGCGGCAAAACTTTTTTTAAAAAATAATGGCGGAATTATTTGTAGCGGTTTCTCACCGCTACAAATATTTTGGCGGTAAAATTTTTTCCCAGATATTTTGGACTCTTTAGTAACGGATATCTAACCGCGACAAAATTTATTCATTTTGTCGCAGTTTTTGTACCGCGACTATTTTGCAAATAAGCTTTCAATTTAGCCTTATATAGTGGTGGTCAACTAAAACCGCTATAGTTACTGTAGCGGTTTATGTGGTTGTAGTAGCGGTTTTTTTTTTCACCGCTACAAATGTCTTTGTTTCGGTCGATTTTGTAGCGGTTTGTGTAACCGTGACAAATGTTGTTTGTCGCGGCAAAAACCGCTACAAATGCGCGATTTTAACCGCTACTAATGACCCTTTTTTTGTAGTGTGTGTCCCTTTCATTAAATACATACCTTTCCATGTGTCCCTCTCTTTAATTCCTTGGTGGATGAAGGTGTCCAAGTGTCCCTCTTAATAAAATCTTGGGATAAGGGTCTTAAATGCCATGGAAGTTTTCACTCAGGAGCACTGGTAAGACGGAAGTTTTTTTTGGACCAAAAATGCCACGGAAGTTTTCGTTGAGAAGCAATTTTACCCCGGAAGTTTTCACTAAGGAGCAATTTTGCCCCGGAAGTTTTCACTAAGGAGCAATTTTGCCCTTCTGTCCCCAAATATTAACTTTGACTACTAAATCAGTCAAAGACCACACATGTTATGCCTTGAAAATGTCAAATTTGGAGCCGCAGAAGGAGATCTTTGAGATGTTGAGCTCAAGCGCCCGAGAATTTGTGAAAGCCGAAGACTGGTCAAAGGTGAAAGGTCGACTTGTCACAAAACCCAAAGGAAGCATCACTTATGATCTAAGAAAATGATCAGTCTATACAAATGTAAATATTATCACTATTGATTTGTTTTACTGAACCAATTTTTGGAACAATTCATTTCTCGTTTTGCGTTTCATTTGCGTTTTGTGACAGACCTTTCAGTCCCTTTGACTAGTTCGGCTTCACAAATTCTGGCCGCCTTGATTTCAACATCCGAATGATCTCCTTCTCTGACTCCAAGTTCGACCTTTTCAAGGCATGACATGTGTGATCTTTGACTGATTTAATAGTCAAATTTAATATTTGGGGACAGAAGGGTAAAATTGCTACGTTTTATAAACTTCCGAGGCAAAATTGCTCCTCAGTGAAAACTTCCGTGGCAAAAATGATACTTCCGAGGCAAAATTGCTACGTCTTGTGAACTTCCGTGACATTTTTGGTCCAAAAAAAACTTCCGTCTTACCAGTGCTCCTGAGTGAAAACTTCCATGGCATTTAAGACCCTTATCCCTAAAATCTTTAAGTCATAAGAAGACATGTGACTATGTTCTAGATACCTTCTTATTAATTATGTGGTAAATTTATTTCTTTCCCCGCTTGCCTTACTTAATTTTGAAATTATAGGCCTTTTGGGAGATAATTATATTTTCCAACTTATATTAATTATAAATAGATAAATGGCTCTCTTCATGAAGCTACATAATCTCATATTAGGACACTTGTCTTTCTAGGGTCTTCTATATGATTTTTGTCTTCAACTTGTGAAAGTTGCTTTGTTCTTCTTCTTCATTTCTTCCTATCCATGCGCCACTTCCAAGAGCCAAGGGAACATTTGATGCTCTTTTATTCATTTTGGACTCATGCTCATGTCAATTTGTGATGACATCATCAATAAAGCTTTTATTTCCAAAGTAAAAGATATTTTGCTAATAATCCCCTTTAATCTTGCCATGTGTATATGTCATTTTCAAAGGCAAAGATATTTTTGTTGATAATCTTCCTATTTTGCCATGTGTACATGTTCTTGAATTTTCTTTTGCATTCTCATGACACTTCACAATAATGATCCTTTATTAGCCAATTAGATGGGAACAAATATAATTTGCCTTAGATTTAATAAAAATTCCATATATTCCGATAACATAATACTAATTCACTTTATACAATAATTTACATGAAAATAGGGTTATTACAAATATCCCTACGTAAAGAGCGCAAGGGTTATGTAAACGGCCTTGAGCAAGACTTGATAAAGAAGGAATCATAAAATCGAGGTTTGCATACCCCTTGCTCCCTCTTCAATATGGATATTCGTTCTTTTTCACCCTCTTCTTGTTTTCCTAGCTTTATTCCTATGAGGAGGCACAAGCTATATTCAACAATTATATTATTATGGATATAGGTAAGGAATATTGCCGTTGGTTCTTCCCATAAACTCTGGAATGTCCTGATCTATCCCAAATTGTATGGCAACTCATTGTGTGAGGTACTATTATGTTATATATAGTCTAGTCCAACTGGCTCAAAAAGTCTTACATGAAGAGTCTAGCATCGATACATCACGGCTATTATATAATAACCATAATGTATCTTAAAACCTCACAGTTCTTACTTAACAATTGTTATGTATGTTACTGAATATATAAATGTTGTTTACATGATATCGTTATGTATTATACCAGTATTGTTGAATATATAACTGTTGTTTACATTAGCCCGTTATTTATTACCCGACATTACACACATCATGACCTCAACAAGCCTCAATATATAATGGGTGTCAATTAGTTATTGGTACTTTGTATATTACTAGGCCTATAAATAGGTAGTGGACCAATTGTGTAAAATTTTTTTGGTTGTCCACTGGGTTCATCGGAACCTTCAGTTCCGACTAATTTGGATTTGCCCTAAGTCGGGCCCTCGATTGTGGGGGAAGAGCTTCATATTACACCCCTACCAGCCTCGCCCTTTCGAGTGGCGCATTAGAGGGATTCCTTTTATCTGTTACCTTTCCACAGTTATTTATTCCGTTAATCATATATCAGAGTATGTGCAACAGAGCATCATACCGGTTTGGACTTACCTATTGCACTGGTAAAAGTACGATAATAAAAAGTAATTAGTCCTTGAAGGGTTAAGGGTACAGTCATCCAAAATAAAATACTGGAAGTAAAAGTAAATACAGTCTTCCCAAAAATAGATACAAAATGAAATAGGGCATTCCCTATTCTTCAATCTGCCACAGTATGCCCTACCTTTCCAAAAAGGTCTTCTCTGCTCAGGCGTGCTCTCCTGTGTCTACAGATCTGTCTCATATGCATTGAGAAACATACATAATATCCAAACGTCACGAACCATCAAGCTGCCTTACGAGGCAAGCCCTAGATTTACCGAAATCATGACCCATAGAGCCGCCTGCACCAGGCTAGCCCCGGACTTAATGACCCGTAGAGCCGCCAATCAAGGCCAGCCCTGGACCTCTCCCCAGCGGTAGGAACACAATAGTTAAGGATCAGCGCTAGGAACACAATAGTTAGGGACTCGAACCTCAATATGCTCTGTATGCATATTTGGCAAAAATACAAAACACACATGGCAAAACAAACATACAACAAACACATAAAAATACTTGAGTAAAATAGTTACTACCTCTGGGATGTGTACCTCCTTAAAATTTTAAAGTGCCTAATAACTTCCCAAAATATGCCTTAACCTTAAATAACATCAAAATACCTTATTTTTAGTATTTACAAAAATGCCCTTACTTTTTTCATCAAATCCGAGCCCTAAGTCATATATCCAGAAATTCCAATGAATCTGGCCCAACTTCAAACATTTTTAATAAATTTCAAAAAAATCCAATTTGTATGAAATCAGTGGCATTTGAACCCTTAGGATGCCTAATGTACAGTACAAATACTTTCAAAGTCCAAAAGGGTTCATATTTTGGCGTGTAGCCTAAAATTTATCCTCTGGTTAGAAATATCCTGTAGCTTCCAGAGCACTTTGCAAAAATTAATTTCTCCCAAATGAAAAATCAAAAAGGTGTCGAATTACATATCAAAATGAATCTCAGGAAGTCTAATTTATTCTTGTAAAATTTTAGATCAAACCGATGTCGTTTACTATTTTAAAAACATGGATGAAGCTTTGCTGCCCGAAATCCCGAAGTCTGGCGGCAAGCTCTTTCTTTGAGTTTTTGGTGTTTTTGAGTTCGTAAAGCTTGACCTTGACCTAACCCCATGTAAAATCACGTTTTAAACTCATTGGAATGCTTAAAACTATCAAAACCAGATCACAACACCAAGCCCTAACTGAATGGACGAAAACCCTAACTACAAGCTTCAAAGGTTTGGGTTTTCAATGTTTACCCGAAATCGAGGTTTGTTTGGTGTTCTTGCTCTTCAGGACTTGCTGGACCTTCCTCTTGCTTCAACGGAGCATGCCACTTAGGTTACAAAAATGAGAAGTTAAAGCCCTTTTTAAAATAGTTAGAATGATCGGGTATTTTGAATTATCTAGTGCATGCTTTTGTCCACTAGTTAATAATTTGGATCGGGCTTTTGACTTAATCTCCAAGCAAATCCGGAGGCTTCCAGAAGGGCTGATGTGGCACAACCCCATCCAAGAGAATCAGTTTTTTACTTTTCAAAATGGGTAAATTACTTATTTTGGCCCAAAACACCTTTTTGTCCAGTGGTTAAAAGCATGTACCCTAATTATTAGCTTATTTTCTCTCCAATAATTCTAGATAATTCCAGATATTTTCAGGGGGTAGGTGGCGCCTCCTGGCCCCCACAAAATTTGATCCCTTGCTTTTTATTTGCTTTATTCAATTTATCCAGTCCATCCTTTTATCCATTGGTCCTTGTAGTGCATTGCTGGTTAAAAGGGTGCTCCATTTTGCACTTTTCTTCAACTTTTCAGATCTTTTCCCCTGATTGGACATATGTGGTGCCATTTTATCTCCCATATGGCCCCACATTTGTCTCATTTAATCCAAAAAGAAGCCCCTTATTGGTCCTTATCGGTCTCCTTTTCACGGGTTCACCTCTTGTGGGACTTGTACTTTATGTTTGGGTCTGAGTACAAATAAAATCATCTGTTTTTCTCTTTCTCTTTCTCTCATCATGTGGACAAAATTCACTCCTTAAAGGGTAAGGAATTGACTTTTATACCCTCACTTTTCCTCTTTTAACCTTGTGGTGACACGTGTCCTTATGTAATGATTATACTGAATTTTTCCTTTTGACATGTGTGTTTTATAGTGTCTTTTCCCTTTATTATTTCCTCAAAAACGCAGGAAATCGTCACCTGACCAAGAAATGTCATGTGCACACTTATTTTAGCATATTTTTGCTCAGCTAATTGTCTCATACCTTAGGACATAGCTAAATGACATTTTTTCCAATTGCTTAATACTGTATAGGTCTTCTGTGCCCCTTTTCTATTGGTACTTTAATTCCACGGCTTATACATACTAGGTCCACGGACCCGTATAGCTGAGTTACTTAGTCCCTAAAAAGGCTTCCTATCTCTCGACGTCCTTGCGACTCTTCCCGAACCGGGCTTAGTCGTCTCTGCCCGCCTATTTTAGGCTTATTCTCCATTTTCGTGGTCCAAAATTCAGGATATTATCTCGCTAACACCATTTTCTCCATTCTCACACAACAAACCGAGGATTGTTGTTGTTGTTGTTATTAAAAATTGTTTTCACCAAAATTCAAACCTAATAATATAATCATCCAAAATAAAACATTATTGTTATTAAAGAGAATAGTAAGGATGTAACCATGAATTGTTAAGAGGATGTTCCAAAGAAAATTTACCAAAAAATAGTAGCGGTTGTCTTGTAATTAACTAATTATAACTTGAAATTAGAATATAAGAATAAAAAATAAAAATGTTGTGTTATTTATATGATATAAATATAATTAGATTTATTTAATGTGTAAATAGGCTAGGTTTGAAGGCGCATCGACCAGGCCTTGACAAAATAGGTCTCGTTTATTTACACATTTAGGCCTTTAAATAGGCATTAGCTTGGCATTTTTTAAAAAAAGGTCAAGCCTTAGATTAGGTCCTAAAGATGCCGTCGTAAGATGCCTGTCATAATAAATTCGAAGGTATTATATGTTTATAATATTCTACATGATTAATTAAATTTTCATATGGATTCAGAGTTAAACACAACATATATATGGTATAAACTTAAAAGCGGAACTCGTTCAAAAGAACATAATATTTTTCTACATGATGTTCAAAGAAAATTCAAAAGATGGTCTACATGAAGTCCAAAGAAAAATTAAAACAATTCACTTTATTAGATTTCATCGTCTGAATCATCACTAGGCTCACCAAAATCATAATTCATCAAATTTTCATATGACTCTTTGAGGAATTTGACAACCCTTTCTCTATCCATTTCCTCAGCACTTGCCTTTTGCTTATCTCTGCCTAATGATTCGTCATTGGTTCCAGCACTTGCTTCCTGGAAATAAAAAACACAAAACAACATCAAATAACATTTTATTTTCAGTTTGTAATAAACTTTATTTTATGATACATAAAAGCTATAAAAGATTGTATAAGCTAAGGTCACTCACCACGACTTGAAGCCTCTTTTCTTTTTTGTAATTTGGCTTTGATGGATACTTTTCATAGATCAAGAAGTTCAAAAGTTCATTCTTTGTTCGAAATGAACTTCCAGATATCATATGATTATAATACTGCATCATGAAACACAGAATATATATATATATATATATATATTAAAGAAGTCATGTTTTTTAGTGATACAACTTCATCAAAATTTTGAATATAGACAATTATAGTTGTATAAGAAAAGGTTTCAAACTCATGCAGCATATTGCTAGAAGACGTGTCTTTGGTCTATATAAACATTAATTGGGCTAACTTTTGTGTGTGTGTGTGTGATAAAATTAGAAGAATTAAGTCACAATAAATGTTTTTGTTTTGTTTATTTTTACATGAATGAGTAAGTATTAAAACCAAAACTTTGTATAAACACATAGAAAGTAAACTTACAACATCACTAATTCCATTGACGCGTTTTCTATGTTCAAGAGTCCAACTTTGAAGTCTTTCAGTGAAGGAAAACTTATTGTTGGTATTGCTTGAACTTCCGTCATATAAAATTGACTGCACATAAAAATTAATTTGTCACATATATGAGATTACTCGAATATCTTTGTTGGTGAACAGATATTCTTTAGAAATCTGAATCCAAAGACGATGAACTCAAACACACATATATATGTAGAGATGAAAACAATGAGGAAACTCATGAAAGAGAGAATTCAAAATCAAGTAAAAGTATTTACCTTGTCTAGGTCAATGTTATTCTCAACGCAGATCTTTGGAACCTCATATGAGAGAGAGAATTCCCCTACAACTTTTGTGGTTCTCTTTTTTTCCTCTCTTCTTTGGTGTCTGTTGAAAAAAAAAAAAAAAACAACCAGTGGAAAAAATAATACTTTATACACAAATATTATGGGTCATACCAAAATCAAATCACAAAATTAAGACAAGTACTGTGATGAGCACAATAAAACTAGATAATAGTGCAGGAGACAAATAATGGATACAACAGAACCAGATAATATAAAGGATTGTGAACATACCAAAAACTGTACCATATCAAATACTGGTTCTTAATGTAAGAACTAATTAATTTGAGTAAGTTAAGAATGTTAGTTAAGTTAGTTAATATATATGTATGTTTTTTTATAAAACATCTTGATTATCTTTCGTAATTTCCTCCCTCTCTCGTTGAGGAACACTCAATAGGCTTAATTTGTGGAAAGTGGATAGAAATGCAAAATAGGTCTTATATTAGGACCAACATCAACTAACTAATTAAATCTTACATTAAAGACCAGAAGAAATACATGAGATATATGCCATGGGTACAGCTAAACCTTATCAGATACAGGAGATAAATATTGTCGGAACAACCAAATTAAACTAATTAACATACGATAAGGCAAAAATACTACAGGCAAGACAAAACCAGATCAAATCTCAGGAAATAGAAAGATATTGTGGAAGGAAAACCAAACTATATAATCTGTTTAAGATAAAATGCAATGGGTCATTACAGAACCAAATTAAATGCAACATGTATATTATGAAAACAATGAAACCAGATCATATCCATGAGACAAACAGGCACAACAAGAAGAAATTAGATCATATAGAGATGCAAGAGACAAATGCTGCTTTTGGCATATCAGAACCTGTTTAACCATAATTTTCTATTTAAAAAAAAAAAAACATTTTGCTTCATAACATTTACACTTTGGTTTCAATGGGATTAGATGTTCCTCAACCACAAGCACACAACTAAATTTTTATATTGATAACTCCTTTAAAATTAAGAACGAACTTCAACAAGCATATGTAGGATTAACCTCTTCAGGTGATTTAGAAGATAATGGTACAACAAGTTGTGGTTGATGTGATTCTGAAGTTCCTTCCTTGCTCATCGCTTTCAAATCTTCGATTGATTTCTACATTTGATTAAAAAAATAGTTATAATAACTAAATAATAGCAAAGGTGGGCAAAACTAACTAGCTAAAGTTAGCATTTGTGTGATAGAAAGAAATAGATCATGGATTGCTAAAATTTTTCAGTGAGTGGCGAACAATCCGATTAAGTTGTTTAAATAATTGTATAGAGAGAATCAATTACAAATTCTAAGAAACTTTAATTAAATACACAATAATCAGAATGCATATGACATTTAGTACTATAAGCATATGAATCTCAACTATAATCCTATGAACTGAGGGAAAATTTTCACATACTAAGATTTGCTCTGTCAAATGTTGAGAAATTTGTAGAATCTGATCTTGAGTAATCAAACGGCGAGGTTCTATTTCTTGCCGTGACAATTGTTCTTGTGAGTTTCGATGAGAGGAAGGAACATCACTAGGCATCGATGAAGCCAAAAAAGACTTTGAAACAACAGATTATTTGGATTCAGAAGAAGTTATATGGATGATGAGTATAAATAGTTCGAAAAGAGGGTTTAATACATTTATGTAGTCAATTTTTTTTTCCCGTTCTTTCTGCCTATGGCATTCCGGTTTTCAATGCCTTATTAATTATTTCAAACAAACTTTATCATTTTCGTTAGAGGTTGAAGTGATATGCATAAATACTTGTACATTGTAACCAAGTTGCCAAACTAGCAAGTTTAAATAAACTCGTAACAGTGATATAAACTTGTATTGTGAACTTAAATCGCAAACTTGTAAGAGTTTACTTTTATCATTAAATAAGTATAATAGTGTATAATTAAATAATTAAAATAAAAAATGGCAACATTTTGATTTAAATATATTTTAAATTCAAATAATTAAAATTAAATCTATCAACATTCATAATTTATTATATTTAACAAAAAAATTTCTATAAAATTTCTATATAAAGCTATTAAGCATGACCAAATCAAAAAAGTTAGGACTAGTTTAAGAGTGAGTTAACATATTTTTTGTAAATTAGAAACATAAAAACGGTAAACTCAGTGTGTAATTTTGTGAGTTTAACCGAGTTTACAACTAACATGAATTTACTAGCGACTTGACTTGATTTAGTAAGATAGAAATATACAAACGGTAAACTCAAAAAGTCAAGTCGTAAGTTTAACAACAATGATTGTAACTAATGAGGTTTTGTACATACATTCTTTCTTTTGGCAACTATTTAATTTATTGTATGGTAACATTGATTCATATAGATTTATGAATTTATTGGACTCTAATTTAAGGTAAATTTTGTAATATGATTTTTCCTTCTACAAAATTTAAACCTAAGATCTCACTTCAGGATAAATGTGCATTTGAATCAAGACATCAACCACCCTATATTCATGTATGAAAGATTAAAAAGTGGATATATTTAACTTGGAGTATGTGGATATATTGTTAATGCTCCATTAAAAAAGAAAAAAAACTACCATTTTTCGTAAAACTTTGAGTACATATGCATAAATAGTTTGAAGCCAATATTTTATATATTCGTGTGATAAAAGGTTGTATGTATTTTCAATTAGTACACCTTCAGTTCAAAAAAAAAAAAAAAAAAAAAAAAAAAAAAAAAAAACTAGTGGTACATGGGTTTTTAAGCCCTCATTATTAATAACAATAAACTTCAACATCTTGGATTTTGTTTTATGGAATGAATTTAATGGCGGGTAATTATTTTCTATTATTTCTTAATTTGTCCTTTTCTTGCCATTCCCTTCTTAGCTGGTTGAGTTTATCAATACTTTTTCAAAACTTTTTGAACTGGCACACAATTCAATGTACATTTTATTTGTATTTTTAGCATGGTTTTTTAGATTTTCTTTAATTTCATTTCCTTATAATTTTTGGATAATAATTTCCTTATAATGTTTTGAAATAATAATTTGGAATTAACTTTCCTTTTAGAACAACTTAATAATTTCTTTGTTTGGATTCCGACGAAATAATTTTTTCTGAGACTGTCATGATGCTTATCAATCAGAAAAAAATATGTTAAGTTTGCACTGGTCGTTCTCTTTTCAAAAGACAAAAAGAAAAGGAAAAGAGAGAAGGAAAAAAAAAAAACAATATTACCTCACAAGTTAATGAAATTTCTGAAAAATACTTTGAGAAAAGTTTTTCTTATGAATTTTCTCCAATGAAAAATATGGAGACTTTCTGTTAAAAAAATTATGGAGACTGGAGGGAAGCAACAGAAGTGGCCGTTTTCTTCCAGATTCGGTCGATTATTTTTTATAAAAAGAAGTGTCTGCATGCGATATTCAATAATTTAGTGATATAGTGATTTTGTGTGTGTGTTCCATACTTTAAAAAATGTTTGAATTGCCAATTGTGTACTGCAATTGGTGATGTTGTCTAATCCATTATTAAACTTTTGGCATTCTAATTAATGATTAAATGTTAGATTAGACCAAAATATTGTGTATATATCTTTGGTTGCCTAATTGGTTGAGTTATTAATCAGCTAATGTTCATTCAGATATTATTTAAGTTGGCACATACCGCATAAATAGGATAATTCTTTTTTTTTTTTTTTGTATATTTGTATTTCTGAATTTTTAGATATATATAGTTACTTATTAGTGTGTTCTATACATAGATCTTTTCCGCTAAATTCAATAAAAGTTTCATGCCTTTTGTCATTAAAAAAACCCAAGGCAAGATATGTTAAAACATGCGTGAAAAACATACAATAATATTAATTCTCATGACCGAGCATCAAATTTTCATATATAATATAAATAAAAACCTGAAGCATAAAAAAACTTTTACAACAAAATATATTGTCTGACATGAAGTTCAAATTAAAGAAAATTAAAGCGATTCATTTTTTTTTTTACATTCCATATGGCCTGAGAAAATCATTTAAGGCTTAGCAGAATCACGATTCATCAAATTTTCATATGATTCAGCCAGGAATTTCTCAACCATTTCTCTATCAATAGCAAATTGATCAATTTTCTCATCTTCACACTTTTGCTTCTTCTCGCCTAATGATGCATCATCATCATTATTGTTTGCAGCAGTAGTTGCTTCTTCCTTCTACAAGGAAAAACAAATTAATTTAAAAAGCAGCAGCGGCAACAAAAACAATAATAATTAACATATATCTATTTCCAGATTTTATTTTCATTTTATGATAACTTTATTTTATGATAACCTAAGAAAAACTATATACTACAAGATTGTAATATAAGGTTTCTCTCACCTTAACTCGAAGCTTCTTTTCTTTCTTGTTAGTGTTGTTCGACTTTGGATACTTCTCATGGATCATGAAGTTAACAACTTCCTTCTTTGAACGAAATAAACTCTCAGACATCATATGATTATAATACTGCAAACCATTATATTAAAAAGGATGATATATAATTTCATCTTCAAAATTTTGACTATGCAATTGTTATATAAAATAAGAACGGTTTCAAACTCATATTAATTGATTGATAAATAAAAGACATGTCAACAATATTGGTCTGCATAAATATTGCACAAGTTTATCGAACATCATCATGAAATTTTTGTCTTTTTTGTTTAAAAACAAAAAATTTATTCCTATGACATATAAATTAAAAAACTTACAACATCACGATGTTTCCCATTGGGGCGTTGCCTTAGTCGAAGAGTCCAGTTCTGAAGCCTCTCGATGAAGGAAAACTGGTGACGCTTTTTGGAGTCTCTTGTATGTTCGTCACATAAAAGCAACTGCACATAAAAATTAATTCTGTTACAAATACATTATTTAATTTTTTTTTTCTGTGAACAAAGATTATATATATACATGAAAAATGAAATATAAATATGAAAAGTAAGATCTAATGACAATAAGTAATCATACCTTGTCCAAGTCTTCAAAGTTATTCTGAATGCAAATAGGAGGAATCTCATATGAAAGAGAGAATTCTCCTACCACTTTTGTAGTTGGCCTTTTCCTTTTCCTCTTTGGAGTCTGTAATAAATAAAACCAATGGAAATCAGTTAGTTATGTGAATAGCCATAATCTTTCAACACGAGTGTAAGTTTGAATTGAAGAGAGAGTAAATGATATGAAGTGAAGGACAATTTTATTTCACTATATTTTTTGTTTATATTTTATTTTCACTCCATTTTTCTCTCTCATATATGTCTCCCATTGACCTTGTTCATACTTGGGAAGAATGAATATCAGCTACTATGATAAATATGCACACACAAATTTTAGAACAAGAAAGAGTATATGCACAAATATTATTAAAGGACAAATATACTATGAGTAGAATAAAACCAGATAATATACAGCAGATAAACACTGTGGACACAACTAAATCAGATAATATACATGAGATAATAATAGTGAACACAACAAAATTAAATCAAATACGGGGGGGAACAGCAAAATCAGATCATATACTACAAGATACATCAGTTACTATGAACATAACGAAACTGGATCAGATACATGCATGAGCACAATAAAACCATATCGAAAAGAGCAGACTAAAATTTTCTGAACAAACAATCCAAATATTACACAGTTACAAATACTGTGGGCCCAACAAAACCAGATTATTAGATCCAGGAGAGAAATACTGCATAAGATGCTACAGGCATAACAAGATCTTATCAAATGAAGGAAGCATAATGTGAGAGCAACGAAACTGGTTTAGATCCATAACAAACTACCACAAAAACTGGTTCAGAGACATAATTTTGCTTCACAGCATGTAAAACTTTTGGTTTGGTGGATTAGATGTTCAACCAAAATCACATAACTAAAGTTAAGAAGAATCTTACTTGATCTTGTATAGCATTAACCTCTTCAGGCACAAGAAGTTCTGCATCAAGTGGTTCAGAAGAAGTTGCTTCCCTGCCCAACACCTTCATATCTTTGATTGATTTCTACATTTGATAAAAACAATAAAAATAGTTAGGATAACTAAATATAATATCATAGATGGGCAAAACTAACTAGAGAAGAGGTCAATATGTGTGATTAATAAGAAAGAGATGGACAGCTAAAACAACTTTTCTTGTAAGAGACCAAACAATATCAGCTAATTGATATGTATACTAGCTTAATTGTTTTTCGAATTGAGGGCGAATCAATTACAACCACGAATAACTTTAATTTAAATACACAATCATACGTGACCACGTTTAGTGTTAGAATATGAATCTCAAAAAGGTGGCGCAATACATAAGGCTCCCTCCAGTATGATATGAGGAGGATATATGTCTGTAATATGTATACACAGCATAACCCCTGCAAGTGAAGAAGCTGTTTCCAGAATTTGAACCTTGTGATTTTTAGGTCACAGGTAGGAACCTTATTGTTTCTCTAAAGCTCACCCCTCTGAATATGAATCTCAGAGCATAACAAATTAATTGAGGAAAAAGTCACATACTGTGATTTGGTCTTTCAAATTTTGAGAAATTTGTACATATTGGTCGCGGCTGATGAGCACACAGGGTTGTGTTTCTTGCCCTAGAAAGGTTGGTTGGTTAGAAGGAACGTTGTCAGCCATCGATGAAGCTGAAAAACTCTTTGCTAGTTAAACTTAAGAATAGGTTATTAGGCTCAAAATGAAGAGATCGAAGTGGAGAATAAGTGAGATTGAACAATCTCAGGTGAAGAACAATGGAACGTTGAAGAGATTGAAATGAAGTTCTGTGTAGAACCAGGAGAAGAAGAGATGGGTATAAATAGCTGGAAAGGAGGGGTTTCTGCATTTATGTGCGCATTTATTTAAAACTACTGTTTTATTTTAGTCAGCCCTCCTTTTGGGTCCTTTCTGCTTTATTCAGTTTTCCATCCCCTTTTTTTCGTCTGAGCAAATTTTCAATCCTTTATTAATTAACATTTATCATTTTGAATTGAGATTGAAGTGATGTGAATAAATAGATGCAAATGAGGTTCTGTATTTTGCCTTTTTTTCATGATCAACTATTTCATATTTTTGCATGTCTTAAATATAGGATCTAGTTGAGAAATTTCCTTTGTTTCTCACAGTTATTATTTTTTCCAGCTATCCTAAAAGGAGAGGTATTCTAGAGAAACTACCACATATTTTTTACAATAACTAATTTAACTAGTTTATTTGATTTATATAAATTAGTAATCTAACATCTAAATTTGGAACTAGGGGAGTGTAAATTTAATTTTACTGGGATTTAAATTGAGGTAGCTCTTTCAATATGATTTTTTTCTATGGGGTTCAAACCTTACACATCATCACTTAGGGGTAAATTAAGTTTATTATATTTTTATCAACTTAGTTAGGAATTGTGTTTTACCTTTTCGTGTAGTAACTGGATTTTTAACCCTTAATTGATAGTAAGAAGTCCTCTAATCCTAAATATAGGATCTAGCTATATGGTTAACCTTGATTCTAAATATAATATCTGAACCCATTTTATCTCTCTAATGTTTATCATTTTTCTTCAAATTAATTTTTCTAATTATTACTTATAAAATGATAGATTATCTAATGGTATACGTGAGTATTTTAGGAAGATTAAGTCACATTTGTTAATGGGTAAATGGCTAAGGATTCATCACTCTAGTCTTTCTTATAAGTCTACTTATAAATGAAAGTTTTTGTCTTAAATACAAGTCCACTTAAATGTTATTAATGATTGTGTAACAATTTTATCCTTATAAAAAATTGAGAAAGAGGAGAGTGTGGTGAGGATGATTTGTAAATGCAAATAGAGAATTTTTTTTTTTTTTTAATAATGGTAAATTTTAAAAAAATTGATCAATTTAAGGCATATTTATTGACTTATTTTTCATTACCTTGGTGGGTGAGAATTAGTTAAAATGAACTTATTATAAGGACCAAATGATAGTATTGCGTACAAGCTTTAAAATCAATTTATTTTAAAGCTAGTGGACTGGCACATAGGTTTTGATCCCTCATTAATAAACTTTAACATTTTGGATTTTATTTAATAAATGAATTTAATGGCATTTGTTACTCATTAATTGTTTTCTTTTTTCCTTTTTTTCCATCCATTTCTTAATTGGTCAAGTTTGCCAATGCTTATTGACACAAGGTTCAATTTACGTTTTATATGCAACTGTTGGTAGGATTTGTGGTAAGATGATACTCTCATAATTATTTTCCTTTTTAGAATTCCATCTCCATTTTTAAATAAAAATAATAGATGGTTTAGAATTTTTTTTTTATTTATTTATAAAACTACTATTGTAGTATTTTATAATTTTTTTTTTTTTTGATTTTGTTTATATTGCAAGTATGAATTGTGTATATCATATTTTAATAGTTAAAATTAAAACAATACTTTTAAAAAATATTGAATTTGAACCATCATTTTTTTAATTCGATGGTGGATATAAGTTTCTGAAAAAGAAAAGGAAATTAAAAAGAGGAAAAAATGAGACAACCATTTGTGAGATTTACCATATTTGTTCCAAAAAATCAATAATTTCTCTCTGGTCCTTTTTAGAAGAATTCAAAATTTGAATTGTCTTGATCTTTTTTATAAGAGTCCAACAAAAGTTATTTGAACATTAATGATTTTTTTTTCATTTTTACCCCTCATTAATGATATGTATTTTATTAATTGAAAAGTTGATGATACTCACATTTACTTTATTTCTCTCTTTTATTTGCCCCGCATAAATAAAAGCATACTTGAAAAATAAAGTTTATTTCATATAGGGTTAAGGTGCAAAAATACATATGTGGTTTTTTCAAAAGTGCACCAAACACCAAGTGTTTTTTTAGGTTGCAAAAGTGACTATATAGTTACAAAAATGGAGAAAAAATACACATTGACTACTAGTTTGACTTTTTTGTATTTTTAAGGTTGACATGGAAGATGACTCAGATAAATTTCATCCCAACTAAAAGTAAAGAATTGGAGAAAATTACAGAAAATGGCATAGCTATTTTAGATATTATAGTTCAACTTTTCTCTCCCAATCCCAATCTTACCTATTGGACCACCCATCTCCGCCTTCTCAATGCATTTGCCACCTTTCGTAACTTTCAAAACTATTTGAGCCCTTTTCTCGTGATTTTCTCCAATTATCCACGCGCCTAAAATGAAATTTAGTTGAGTCATCGTCCATGCCGGTCTTAAAAATATAAAAAGTCAAAACTAACGGTCAATGATTATTTTTACTCCACTTTTGTAACCACATAGTCACTTTTACCGAAAAAAAAAATACTTGGTGTTGGATTTACTTTTGAGAAAACTACATATGTATTTTTGCACTCTAATCCTTTCATATATACTTATTATTTTTAACTAACTTTAACTGCTTTCTTAAACTACATAATTCGGTTATTTAACTATTATAAATAGGATTGGAGGGCGTACTACTTTTGTATTAAATTTAATTTTAAACTAAAGTTATAATAATTTCTTTTCCTTACGAAATAAAGTTCTAATTTCTTTATTTTGATCGAAACCAAATACATGATTTTAAAAAATTTGACTGCTACCTTTTTTGGTAAAAATTGTGTAAGTGTAAAAAACTTTGAAACTGAATTACTATTTTTGTCCTAAATATAAGCATTTGCTATAGTCCTTTATATAGTAAATTTTCATTGTCTCCTGCATTAGTTGTTTCTTTCACCAAAATAAATCTTGTTAACGCTCAACTTTTTCCAGTATAAATTTACTACAAGCATCCCATTAAATGTTAGTGATAATTGTGCAAGAGTAGCACAAGCATTTAACACAATAATTAAAAAAACTAATTTAACTAATTTTTTTTTTTAACTATACCTAAAAAAAAGGTCTTATACTTTGGGGTTAAGGTAAATATTTGTGGCAACAATATATATGAGATCGAATAATCCATGGAAAAAAGAAAAAAGAAAAAGAAGAGACAGAGATCGAATAATCTAGTTACTTATAATTAAAAATTAGGAAAAATTATAACGAAGCATACATAACATGTGCTATTTTAGGGTAAATTGAGAAAATTGTAACCAAGTCCTAATTAACAGAATTAATGGCAATCAGATCCCGTGAAATCATTAAATTACAATGAAGTCCCAAGAGTTATGGGTGTAATTAAATCCAAAATGAAAATACAGTTTCACCCTTATAGAATTTGAAAGCTAGACTATTATGAATTTGAAAGCTAGACTATTATGGTCAGACATGTTCGAAAAAAGTCGATCTCTTCTCCCTCACTCCGACATTGTGAGTTGTGAGCATGGTGAGGTGAGGGAGAAGAACTCAACTTTTTCGAATATGAACGAGTCCTAAAAATTTCTGCTTCTTTCTCCAAATTCAATAAGGGGTAAAACTGTATTTTCACAAGAGGAATTGATTGCATCCAGGTCTTCTGCAATTAAATGATTTTAAGGGACCTGATTGCCATTAAATCTGTTAATTAGACCTGGTTGCACTTATCCCAATTTTATTTGATTTCATGAATTCGATCAATTTCTTACTTGTGCTTTTGAAATATTTTCACCGCGAGAAGTAGAGGTCATTGTTTGACGGACGATGATATGTGTGTGTATGTGTGTGTATATACGCATAGTTTTGATATATATAGGTGTTAACTCTTAGAAATTGACAATATTCCAGCACATTTTCTCTCTCCTTTTACTTATTTTTGGTTCAAAATGTGCATAGAAATGAAGTCATAGAGGAAAATGTGCATATCAAAGTATGAGGCAAAAATCAAAGAAATTCTTGTTATTATAGAGTTTATGATGCAATTAAGAATTGATAATTGCTTCCTCTTTTGTAGGGAAGAGGAGACAAGTTTTGAAGCTCTATAAGAACCAAGAAACAAGGAAAGAAATAAAGGAGGTGAAGTGCAAAGGCAAAGCTAGAAGAGCACATGCAACTGGCCATGGAAAGTCACAATCGCCGCAGCCAAGATCGGCCATGGAAAGTCACAACCGGCGCAGCAAGTAGTGGCGCGGAAAGTGACAACTGGTCGTAGCCAGTCGAAAAAAAATGCAGAAAGTACAGCTACGCGTTTTTACAATTCAGAAACAGAAAAACCCTATTTAACCTAAAGGGAAGGGTCGAAAAACACACTCTTGACCTAAGGAAACAAGTGGGCACACAAGGGAAGAGCTTAGGAGAGAGATTTGGACAATCTTGGATGCTTGGGTGCTCAACCTAAGAGAGATTTTGGGGTTTTCACCTTGGTTCTTCCTCTTTTCTTTCTAGTTTCTTCATGTATTCAGTTCCTTTACTTAGAATCTCTTTGTATTTGAATATGAGTAGCTAAACCTTTCATTCTAGGGTTCTTCTTACCCTTTGTATGGATTAAAACTTGAATATTCCTCTCTTTTGGTAGATAAATATACACATGTGTTGATTTCAACCTTGGCTTAATGCTTCTAAGTGATTGGCCTCCATTTAGATGATTTATTCACATAGGTTTTGACTCGAGAGAGCTAATCTAGGTGTAGAACTTGATTGAAATCATGCTTGTCTTAAAGTTTACTTGATAAATGGATGGTTTGTTGGTAAAATAGAGATATATTTACTAACCTTGCATTATCACATTAGGGTTGTTGCTTAAAGATTGATTCTCATTACTTGTAGCAAGAGATTGTGCATTTTAATGAGAAGAGAAACTTGATTTTGACTTGAGAGAGCGGGTCAAGTATTTGTGAAGCTTAGACTAACACATGTATGTATTGAAATGCTACTAGAGAGGTATTTGACCAAGTTTTATGAAGTGAAAAAAGGGGAAGAAGAATCCTAGGCTCTTTTATCCTTGAAGTCAAAAGTCATTTGCCTTTATAAATTTTTAAGTTTTAGAAATAGACTTTAAAAATTCTCTTTCCAAATCAAAACTTTGTTCCACTCAACTTGATGAAATTCACTAAGCCTCTTGCTTGACCAATTTGTATTATATTTCAGAGGTATAAACACTCTCTGTTTCAGTATCTTATTCAAGGTAGAAAGGTTACAATATATAGGCTCATAGGGAAAGAGCCGTTACAATGAAATCACATAGAAATAGGAAATACAATAAAATAGGCAATACAATAACTCATAATAAATTATAATAAAAGGAAAATATTTCCTAAACTAGATGCAACTAGAATCAAGGAATATGATGGAGCTAGGATCAAGGGATATGATGGAGCTAGGATCATGGCTAATATCAATCTGATTTCTTTCCTATTCTAACACTCCCCCTCAAGCTGGAGAGTATATGTCGAGCAATCCCAGCTTGCCACGAAATCCTTCAAACTTTGTTCGACCAAGTGGTTTAGTCAGGATGTCTGCAATTTGTTCTTCAGATCTTATGTGAGACAGGGTCATAATGCCTGCTTCAATCTTTTCTTTAATGAAGTGTCTATCTATATCAACATGCTTGGTTCGATCATGATATACTAGGTTCTTGACCATTTCAATGCTGGCCTTATTGTCACACCGTAGTTGCATTGGTTCTTCATGTTGAATCCCTAACTCCTTCGATGTCGATGATCCACATTCCTTCACAAACTCCTTTGTTAACAGCTCTCGGTTCTGCTTCGACCGCTTGGTGACACCAGTCATGCTTTTTTGCTTCTCCATGTAACCAGATTTGCCCACACGTATGTACAACCACTCGAGGTTGACCTCCTGGTCTCTCTATCCCTTGCATGGTCTGCATCGTTGTAGATTTCAATGTTTCGTAGTACCTTTCCTAAAGAATATTCCTCTTCCAGGATTAAGCTTTAGGTAGCTCAAGATTCGTATACAGACCTTCATGTGCTCTTCTTGTGGTTGATGCATAAATTGACTTACTATTCCAACCGCATAGCTAATGTCGGGACGAGTGTGGGTTAAGTATATCAACTTCCCCACAAGTCTTCTCGTATCTTTCGAATTAACGGAACACCTTTTGGTTTGATCCGTAAGTGACATCCCTCTTCCATTGGTGTCCCTTCCGGTTGAAGCGCCCAACATACCTGTTTCATGCAACAGGTCTAGTGTATACTTGCGTACGAGATACATTGATGCCCTTCTTAGTTCTTGCCACTTCCATGCCTAAGAAGTACCTCATTTGGCCAAGGTCTTTTACCTGGAATTCAGTCGACAAGTCACTTTTAAGTTGAGCAATGGATTCTTCATCATTTCCTATAATGATTATGTCATCAACATAAACAATCAATATGGTGATTTTGTCATTAACACGTTTGGTAAACAACGTGTCATCCGTTTCGTCCACGAGTGTACCCAAGTCCTTTTATCGCTTTGGTGAATCTACCGAACCATGCCCTCGGAGATTGTTTCAAGCCGTACAATGACTTGCTTAGCTTACACACGTCATTAGGAGCTAAGACCCCATCTGGAATCTCCATGTACACCTCTTCCTCTAAATTGCCATTCAGGAATGCATTTTTTACGTCCAGTTGGTATAGAGACCAATCCAAGTTTGCTGCAAGTGATAATAGTACTTGGATGGTATTGAACTTGACCACTGGGGCAAATGTCTCCTGATAGTCGATTCCATATGTCTGAGTGTATCCTTTTGCAACAAGTCTCGCCTTGTATTTGTTGATACTACCATCGGGATTGAATTTCGGAGTGAAGAGCCACCTGCATCCTACTGGTTTCTTTCCTTTAGGAAGATTCGTGATCTCCCAAGTTTTATTTTCTTTGAGTGCCCTCAATTCTTCTTCAGCAGCTTGTTTCCAATTTGGATCAGCCATAGCTTGTTGAAATGTGTTTGGAATGGTTATCTCAGGTAATCGTTTACAACAAAACTTTGCATTTTTGCGACAATGATTACCATAAGAGACAAATCTTTGAATTGGATGATGAGTACACGATCTTACCCCTTTTCTCAAGGCAATAGGCCAACCCGATTCTTCGTGATTTAATCCCGAATTGGATTCATGGTCGTTCCTTTGAATGGGAGAGATAGTTCTACCGAAATGCGGTTCAGTTTGAACTTGTGAGCTGGACTCGTCTCTGTCGTGATTCGCATCCATCCCCGAATTGATCTCAACATGTGTTTCCAGTTCATTGGGTTCGGGTTGGGGTGGAATGTATGGATTAGGCTGATTTGTGGGAGCAAGTGAGTCAAGAGAGGCTATAAGGTTAGGTGAGTTTGAGGTGTTGGAACTAGAGGCTTCTAAGATTAGCCATTCACTATCAAAATACTCCCCCGGAATGGGTAATTTGGGATAATAAGCCTCATCTTCCGAGAATACTGTATCCCGGGAGATAATAAGTTTCTTGGAAGACGGACAATAGCATTTGTACCCTTTTTGAGTAGAGGAGTAGCCAAGAAAGATACACTTGTCATATCGTATGAGCACCGAATTTGTTGCCCTCCTTTTTGTGAACAAAGACAACACAACCAAACACCTTGGGAGGTAATGAATTGATGAGGGGCAATTTGGAAGAGTTCCAAAAGTTTTTGAATTGGAGTGGCAAATTTGAGAACTTTAGAGGGCATGCGATTAATTAGATAGGCTGCTGTGAGGATGGCATCGCCCTGAATATGGTGGGAACATTTCGTTCCATTAGCAAGGCACGGGTTACTTCCAACAAGTGACGGTTTTCCGTTCGGCTACCCCATTTTGTTGAGGGGTGTAAGGACAAGAAGTTTGGTGATGAATTCCTTGGTGATCAAGAAACTCTTTGAAGGCTTTGCTCATATATTCTTTGGCATTATCACTTCTAAGGACCTTAATGGACGTGTTGAATTGGGTTCGGACAAAGGTATAGAAGTTTTGAAAGACTTTGGCAACATCGGATTTGTCTTTCATTAAGTAAACCCATGTGTTTCGAGTGTGATCATCAATAAAAGTAACAAACCACCGAGTATGAGTGAGGGTAGTTATTCGGGCAGGGCCCCAAATATCGCTGTGAATTAATGTGAATGGTGAGGAAGGAGTATAGGGCTGTTTGGGATATGAAGATCGTGTCTGCATTTTTGCAAATTGGCAAGTTTCACAATGAAAAGGAACAGAATTTTTATTGAATAAACCGGGAAACACATGTTTCATATAATCAAAACTAGGGCGACCTGATCGACAGTGCCACAACAATACGTCATTATTCTGTGAATTCGAGCTAACCAGTGCCCGTCTTGCCTTCCACGTATCTTCATTCTTCGAATTTGATCCTTCAAGGTAGAACAATCCATCCCATTCTCTAGAAGTCCCAATCGTCCTCCTCGTTCTTAAATCCTGAAACACACATACACCATCATCAAAAATCACTCGACATTTTTGACCTCTAGTCAACTTGCTTACGAGATATCGATTACAAGTAAGTTACGGTACAAACAAAACATTGTGTATTGCCAAGTGATTAGATAATGTAACGGTGCCAATACCCTCAACACGTGTGAATACACCATTAGCTACCTTTACTTTGAGATGTTGAACAAAGTTTAAGGTTGTGGAATAGTTTTTTGTTACCGGCCATATGATCCGTAGCTCCTGAGTCAACAATCCAGGTATCGTCACTAGTCATCACAGCGTTGAGAGCGATAATAGAGTTACCTGATTGTACAAGGTTCACGTTGGGAACAAAATTAGACTTATTCTGTTTATCGAGCATTCTGCGAAACATCTATAATTCCTCCGAACTCAGGCGATCATCATTTTCCATCTTTGGTTCAGCTGTGGTCAGGTGACTTTGGAAGTTTGATTTTCCCCCGGGAGGTTTGCCATGGAGTTTCCAAACATGCTTCCCTATTATGGCCCTTCTTCGTACAAAAGTTGCACCATTTATTAGTTTTTCGTTCCCGTGTGGACCTTGAACCGCGAGTGCGGAGCTTTCAATGTGACTTGGCCCACTTCGGTTTAAGAGCTTCTCGCTTTCTTCAAATTGTACAAAGTTAACCACATCAAAGAGTTGTGGGAGTGGTTTTTCAGCCCATGATTCTCGCCCGTATCTCTTCGAAGGCGTCATTGAGGCCTAGCGTAAAGTCGTGTATTCTTCCTTCTTCCACGATTCCTTTGTACAATTGGGCATCTTTGAGAGTTTCCCGGGGTGAACCTCAAACAAGTCTTGTTCTTGCCACAATTTCAAGCAATGCATTATAGTATTCAAGAATCGACATATTACCTTGTCGTAAATCCCGAAGTTGTCTCTTCGGGTGAATCAAGGCAAAGGTGTTTTCCGGAGAGGAGTAGGTCCTCCTAGCAGCATCCCATATTTCCTTTGCCGTGTGAGCAAGCAGATATCCCTCACTGATCTCCAAGGTCATTGAATTACATAACCATGTCATGACTTGGTTATTTTCAGCAAACCATGTGTCAAAATTAGGGTCATCAAGGGCTGGTTGAGGGGCTGCCCCATTAATGTATTTCTCCTTTCTCTTACCTCGAATATACCTCAGCACACTTTGTGACCACTAGAGATAGTTCCTGCCATTAAACTTATGGCTAATAGCCATAACATGATGGTCGAAAATTCCGAAGCCATCTCCGAGATTGGTTGGTACCGGGTTCTTTGGTTTGAGAGGAAGAAGATGAGGAAGTTTGGGTTTGAGAATCGGTACCGGACATAAAAACCATTGGAGATGTTCCGGTGGATGTTCTTGGAATTGATCCGAACGAAGGAGGGGCGAGGAGAGTCCATGTTTCGGAAGACACGTAGTTGCTCGAATCGGAAAAGCTTCACCTGAGTTGCCGGAAAATTCAAAACTTCACGGAGACCTGCAATATCCACGGGGATTGCCGGAAATCGAGGAAGAGGCTAAAAATGGAAGTCGCCGGCGAAAACAGCTTACACGCGCCGTCACGCGCCGCCGGAAGCATCGTCGTTGAGCGCGTATCCACCACGCGCCACCGTGGAGATGTCGGATGGCCACCGGAGTCCGGGTCGTCCGCCGATCGGAGCTTGCCGGTTCTTTTGGGCTAGGTGGTGTTGTCCAACTCGCCTCCTACAAGGAACCCTAGACTCATAGGAAAACTCCACTCCATTTTTCTCTCTCCCTCACAATCACTCACTGTTTCTCTCGCTTTTCCTGGTCTCGGACGAATGTCCTAAGCTTTGATACCATATTATATTTCAAAGGTATAAACACTCTCTGTTTCAGTATCTTATTCAAGGTAGAAAGGTTACAATATATAGGCTCATAGGGAAAGAGCCGTTACAATGAAATCACATAGAAATAGGAAATACAATAAAATAGGCAATACAATAACTCATAATAAATTATCATAAAAGGAAAATATTTCCTAAACTAGATGCAACTAGAATCAAGGAATATGATGGAGCTAGGATCAAGGGATATGATGGAGCTAGGATCATGGCTAATATCAATCTGATTTCTTTCCTATTCTAATGTTAAACAAATCCTCGTGGGAATGATACTTTACTTTTCACTTTATTACTTGCGAAACTCGTACACTTGTGAGGCGAACAAGTTTTTGGCGCCAATTCTTCGGGGATTTGCAAACAAATCCTTTGGTCAACCTTTGGCTTGTGTTAGTAAATTTCGCTTGAGCTTTTAGTTAGGAATACAATTTTTCTCTTTTTTGTCTTTTGTTTTAGTTTGATACTCGCTCTTGCTTGTTTCTCTTGTAGGTACCATTTTTGTATATGCAAAACTTGCATCCGGACGGATTGGTAGTGGTACTCGGTGAAGTGCCTCTCATTGACGAAGTGCTCATTGAAGAAGAGACTGACTCTGCATTTGAAACCATGGCAGACGATGAATATGATAGAGCTACCGTCAATGACTTTGCTAGTCGGAATATGCAAGGTCCTCAATCTTGCATTCGGATGCCGGAAATGCAAGCTCATACCTTTGAGATCAAGCCGGTTATGATAACAATGCTTCAAATGCATGGGATGTTCCATGGTCTTTACAATGAAGATGCCAACAAGCACTTGATGTACTTCTTGGAAGTGTGTGATTCTTTCAAGCAAAATGGAGTTCCCCAAGATGTTTTGAAGCTACGGTTATTCCTTCTTTCTCTACAAGGCAAGGCTAGAGATTGGTTCAACAATCTCCTAAGGATCTATCCATTCTTTGGCCGATCTTGAAGCTAAGTTTAGAGCTCGATTCTTTTCGATGACAAATCATGGAAGCTAGGGATGAATTTCTAAGCTTTAGACAATATCTAGATGAGCATCTTTACACTGCTTGGGAGAGATACAAGATGTTAATGAAGCAATGCCCTAATCATGGGGTGGACAAATGGGTTGTAGTCCAAATTTTTTGTACTTGACTTAATCCTCAATCTAAAGCAATGGTTGATTCTATGACCAATGGAGGATACCGGAATGTTCCTGTGAATGAGGTGATTCGATTGTTGGATTAGTTGTCTGCAAACAATACTCAAGGCAATGATAGGAGGACTAACCAAACCATGCCTAATGCAAAAGAAGACTCTTCCTCACAAATTGCAACTCTCTTATCCGCTTTGAATAAGCGTTTTGATGTGCTAGAGTCTCAAATGCAAAAGAGAACTTCTCAAGGTGTGCATTCTGTTCATGCCACACCAATTGTATGTGATCAATGCCATGATGTCCATATGTCGACTATTGTCCTCTTTACATGGCCACCTGAATCTGTCAATTACATGGGCAAGTTTCAAAATCCTCAAGGCAACCCTTATTCACGACCTACAATAGTGCTTGGAGAACTCATCCCAATTTTTCTTGGAGTCAAGGTAACAGTTTGAATCAAGCACATGGGTCTACATCTGGTACTAAGCCTATCCCACCCGGTTTTGAAATGCAATCAAGGCAACTTCCTATTAAGGAAAAGGAGTCAAGATGCTAGCTCGAATCTTGTCTGAGGTGGAAACTTCAAGGGTTGAAACTAAGGCTACTTTTTCTCTCCATGAAACTGCTATTAAAAATCTTGAAGTGCAAATGGGGCAATTAGCATCACAAGTAAATGTTATGTCAAGAAACAATCTTCCTTGTGATACCATTCCTAATCCAAGACGGGTTGGAAAAGATGAATGCAATGCCGTTAACTTGAGAAGTGGCAAATTGCTACCGGATGTGCCTAGCTCAAGTACTCCTCAACCAAAGCAAGATAATCAAGTGATTGTTGATGTTGATGAAGACAGTGCAATGGAAGAAGACGTCACTAAGAAGAGAAAGCAAATTGAAGAAAGTTTGCAAGATGTTGGCAAACAAAAGAAGGTAGAGCAAGGGATGAATGATGAGAAAAAGAGAAAGCCAACCGCTCCTACTTTTATGCCACCACTACCTTTTCCTCAAAGATTCAAGAAGAAAGAGGAAGATGCTCAGTTCAAAAAGTTTGTGAACATGTTCAAACAACTCCATGTGAATATTCCTTTTGCTGAAGCTTTGGAGAGCATGCCTAAATATGCTAAGTTCCTTAAAGATGTTTTGTCTAAGAAGCGGCGATTCAATGAATTTGAGGCGTGGCATTATCTCGAAGAGTGTAGTGCGGTCATTCAAAGGAAGTTACCGGCTAGGCTTAAAGATCAGGGAGCTTCTACATCCCTTGCAACATTGGGACCGACTTTAATGGTAAAGCTCTTTGTGATTTGGGTGCAAGCATTAACTTGATGCTCTAGCTGTTTTCAACCAATTGGGCTTAGGAGAGCCAAGACCTACTACGGTAACTCTTCTCTTGGCCGATCGTAGCATTTCTAAACCTAAAGGAATCATTGAAAATGTCCTAGTTAAAGTTGACAAGTTTATCTTTCCCACGGATTTTGTAGTGCTTGATTGTGAAGTTGATTGGAAAATTCCTCTAATCCTTGGGCGTCCATTCTTAGCCACTGCAAGGACTCTCATTGATGTAGAGAAGGGTGAGGTCAATTTGAGGGTTGATGATGAGCAAGTGATATTCAACATGCAAAAGGGCTTGAAATTTCATGATGATTCAGCTCAATGTTCTTTTGTAGATATATTAGATGAAGTTATTCCTCAAGAATCATATGCTTCCATGATTAAAGACCCTTTAAAGGCATTCTTGATTGGTGAGAAGAGCTTTGAGAAGTTTGATGGAGATCTTGTTGGAGAAATCCTTCATTTTAACCCAGTTCCTCATTCTAGACCAATGACTTTTGAACCACTCAAGGTGTCTGATGCCTTAAATACTCCATTGGAGCCTTCTATTGAAGTTCCTCCGATTCTAGAGTTGAAGCCATTACCTTCTCATCTCAAGCATACTTATTTTGGGAAAGCACACCACTTACCGATGGAATTGGAGCATGGAGCTTATTGGGCTATCAAAAAGCTAAATTTTGATCCTAAAGCTGTGAGGAAGAAGAGGCGACTTCAACTCAATGAGGTAGATGAATTTCACTTAAATGCCTATGAGAATGCAAGGGTATATAAGGAGAAGATCAAGCGGGATCATGACAGCAAAGTTATAACCAAGAGTTTTGAACCTGGTCAAAGGGTGCTCCTTTATAAGGCCAAGTTGAGTCTATTTACGGGAAAGCTAAAATCTCAATGGTCCGGTCCATTCACTGTGGTTCAAGCATCCAAATTTGGTGATGTGGAGCTGGAAAATGAGAAAGGTGAAAGATTCACGGCTAATGGTCAACGATTGAAGCATTATTGGGGTGGAGATGTGGATAGGCTTGTGTCCACTATCTGCTTAGTTAATGAGGAGTGACCACCATGAAGAGTCAAGCTAAAGACTATAAACTAAGTGCTTCTTGGGAGGCAACCCAAGTTCTAAACTAAACCTTTTCAAATTGTGTGTGTTTTTTTTAGTAGGTTTATGTTTGATCTTTTTGTTTTGTAGGAAGAAAAGGTACCCAACTTAGCATTGGACTGTTGCAGCTGGGAGGAGTATTTATGAAGGAGGAGGAATGCATGAGCTATAAAGGAAATGCTTTTGAGGAAGTTCATTTGACTCTAAGCTCATATATATATGATTCTAGCGTGAAATTGTGCTGACTAGTTGATTTTGAGTAATCGTGGCTATTTTGATCATCCGGTTGATTCTCTATGTGAAATCCACTTGTGACTATGACTTGAGTGCTCAAAATTTGATGTGTTGTGATATTCCCTATGAATATGTGTGTATGTGTGCCTTATGGTCTTGAATGGTTTAAAGTGCTTAATCCTGAGTAATTTGGTTGATAATGGGTGGTATAAAGTTTATTGGGTGATTCTTGTGGCATTTGGGTGTAACATCCCAATTTTCAGAAGCGTTTTCAGAAATATTTGATCAGAGTAGAGCATCGGAAGTAAATAGTATTTAGAAAAGTAACTCGATAAACATCCACCTTGTAGTGTAAGAGTTGGTTGTTAACAGCGGTACAAAATTTTTCAAATGTTATCATTGTTCAAGTACAAATCAAAAAGGCTTCCTTCGGCCGTCTCCTACATCGGCCGCTTACCTCGTCCTCGATCCCGTTCACTCCGAACCCGAAGCTAAGGTGAGAGCGAGGTTCAATACCCATTGAACCTCGTAACGGTTAACCTCATGTTCATGTACAGTTATGTATGACAGTTATCTCATGACATCACAACTATGTTCACATATAAAAAGTAATAACAACACAACCACCGCATATGAATGTTATTACAAGCCTCGCACTATTCACGGTGCCACGATGGCCTATCGTGTCCTCGCTAGGAAAACTCAATGGCGTTATCATGACTATAACCTGTATAAAGCTGTACGTGTATGAACAATTATTTTAAAAAGAGTCACAGTTTACGAACATATCTATCACATATAGGTATACAAGTAAACATCGAGTTAGTGTTACAAAGACGCGTCCGTACCTTCGTCGGTGTTGTGTACGTTGACGGTCGGACGGTGATCACGTGTACCCTATAATGGTAATATCGTATTTATTAATTTACAAATAATATCCTAAGAGATATTTTGGCCACTAGTGACTATTTTGCCCTTGCAACATTTATTTTTCACTTTATTCCTTCAAAATTCGTAGAACAACACTGGTACTAATCTGGACAGCATTTTGTCTAACTTTGAAAACTCATAATTAATTCTAGAAAAATCGAAACGAGGATCCGTAAAATTCCTTGGAATCCTTAGGATGTATATTTTCAAGTAAAAATAATCAATTCTGCCCAGATTTCACGAATCACTCCCAGGTTTTAAGTTTTGAGCCTCTGCCCAGAATTTTTCCAGAAATTCGTAACCTAGCTTTGAGGATTTTTATCTCTCTGTAAAAAAATAATTTTGACATGTTATTGACATATTTAAAAATCCCTATATGTCTATTTTAACCATGAATTTTCCCAGAATTTTTTGATCATTTTTTTAATATGAAATTCTGGCGTTTTCATGGCTGACTCCAGAATTTCCGAAACCGATGAAATTTCGCCAACTTCGTTACTTTGATGATTTTCTTCCAGAAATTTTTCTATATGACCTCCCTCATCATTTTTTCGAAATAAATATAATTTTGACTATAAAAAATGTAAATAAAATTATCCTAGCATATTTAAGATCTAAGCTACTTCTATCTAAGAATTTAAGAACTAGAACTTAAAGAACTTAAAGCTAGAGCTAGAGAACTTACCAAGAACCTTGCTCCTCCTTCTTCAAGACTCCTCACTCTCACTTTCACTCTCTATATCAGATTTACTAAGCTTGCTTTGGTGTGAAATTTGTGAAGAGGTTGGTGCTCTATTTATAGGAAAAAGCTATGGCAAATCTTGTAATTCTCTAGCTTACACATCTTTCATTTTTGGCCATGGGTTTGAATCTGATTTCTCCCTCCAGCTGAGCCAAAAAACGTGGCCTACCTCCCCCCATTCTTCCTCCTTTGATTTTTCACCAAAGCCTCTTGCCTTGGTGTCAAAATTGTCCCCATGTGTAAAGCTTTTGGCCCCAAGAGTGCTTTGGTGGCTCTTTCTCCTTCATGCACTCTCCAAGCTTGCATTGGTGGCATCTCCATCTTCATGCATTTCCCAACTTGGTGTTCTAATTTCCTAGTTACTCTAAGTATACTTGTAACTAGATGACTTTGGTGATTGGTTAGCAATTAAGCAAAATACTCTTAGGGTTTAGTCTTTAATTAGCTTAATCTTTGGTAATAATTCCTAAAATGGTGTTTTAGGTGTTATTAAATTTATTTGATTGGTTGCTAATCATGATCATTAATAATCATCTTTATGCTAATCCTAACCCCTCATTGGTCCTTGACCTTTAATTATCCTAATGTATCTTTAATTGGTGACTATTAACATTAATTGTAAAGAATTAACTAAAGATTCCATTAGTGTAATTTTAATTGCTCATTAATTGTTGGTAATTTCCCCTTAATTGTTTCAAGTGTTTTTATAATTCTTCACGGTCCTTTATGATTTAAATATGAGCTAAATATTAATTATAAGGTATTAGAAAATTTAGTCTCCTAATAAATTATGAACATGGGTGTTTAAGACCCTTTGATTAATTATGAAGATTTGCACAATTTATTTAATTTAGTGAAGGTTTGGTTGGTCTTTAATTTCCATTTCTCTAAATATACTTAAGTATTTTAATCTCCATATGAACCATAATTTAAATATGGTGTTTGTTGCATTTATGATATTTTATGATGTCTAATAAAATTTCTTAAATTATTGGCTACTCTAATTCTAGGGAAAAATTGCCTAGAGAATAAAATAAGTATGTCTCAAAATTTGAGACCACATATTCACCTATTTTAAATAGGCTTTAATTATAAAAAATATTGTATTTAAGATACATGAAAATTTTGGGTATTACATTGGGAATGTTCCTTATGTTTTGCAATTGTCTTGGTTTTGTTTTGTTTTTTTTACAAAGCAAAAACTTGCCACTCATGTGTGCCTTATGGTTTTGGATGGTTCAAAGTGCTTGATTTTGAGTCATTGGGTTGATAATAATTGGTATAAAGCTTATTGGGTGATTCTTGTGGTATTTGGGAATGTTTCTTGTGTTTTGCAAATTTCGTTGTTTGGTTTTGTTTTTGATGCCAAAGACTTTCCGCGAAAGTCCCAACCGGCCGTGGAAAGTGCTCTCTCGTGTTCACTTTCCGCGGAAAGTCTCAACGGCCGTGGAAAGTGCTCTCGTGTTTACTTTCCGCAGAAAGTTTCCACCGGCCGTGGAAAGTGGTTCTCTTAAATTCAAAAAAATATAAAAAATTATTTTAATTTATTTTTTTTTAAAAAAAGTTAAAATTAAATAAAATATTTTTTTTATTTTTTATTTCTCTTTTCCACTTTGACCTTCAACATTTTACATAATTCCCATTTTACCCAAATGAATGTGGCCCACCTTTGGGACCACATTCATTCCTAATCTCAAAACCCTAATTTCCCAATGTAATTTACCCGCCAAACAACACCAAACCCTAGCCTCCCTCAATTCCCAATTTTGATCGACACTCCTTCGGCCTTCCATCCTCATCACCACTCCTTCTCTCCAAATCCCCATTCGACCTCACCCTCCCTTCTCCTCCCATTCACCGTCGCCCTTCCCCCTCCCTCCGCCACCACGCCTCCGTCACTTCCTCCATCGCTCCGGGCCTCTTCCTTTGTCGCCTTTTCTCTGTTTCTCTTCTCCCTTGTCACCGTGCTTCAAGATCCACCACCACAACCCGCGGCATCAAATCCCTAATTGCACTTCTTCGCCCTTCCCCTTCCCCTTCCCCTTCTTCTCTCTCGCTGTAAACTCCACCATCGCTTTTTTTTTTCTTTCCCGGTCCAAGCTCACTCTCACAATTCGTCCGCCTCGGGTTTCCTCTTCTTTTCCTTGGTCGGATTAGACACCCATTTCCAACAACACTTTAAGCCTGGTTCTCTGCTCTTGTGCTCTGTTTTGTGATGTTCCCAGGCTTTATTTTTCTGCCGTTAAGGTCCGTTCGTTGATGCCTTCTGAGGTAACGATTATGACTTTCTTTATTTTGGGTTGGTGTTTGGTCAGATTAGAGTTGAGTTGTCATGTTATGCATATGTGGTTTTGATTCAATGTTAAAAGCATGCTAAATTGAGGCTTTAACTGATGAGTTTTAATTTGAGGATTAGTGTAGTTCTTGCTTGTTTTGATAGTCTCTGGACTGAAAATAAAATTTGAGCTTTAATTTCCTAGATGGTTCTGCATATGCTTGGTCATCATGAGAACTAAATATATCCCTGAATCTTAAAACTTGTGGATACATTCTGACAACTTTGGTTATTGTTGAATATGAATTTTTAATGTCTTTAGAATATCCATTTACATACTGATGTGTAACTGGAAATACTACTCTGTTTGGAATCTCCACAGGTTTCATGACTTGCTTTTAAACTAATAATTTTTAAAAAAAAAATAGGGAGGAAATTTTTCAAAATGAACCTGCTGCTAGTTGTTCTCTTGATGACCTACGTATGCTTTGAATGATTTTGGAATTATGCTCTACCAAGTTATTGGGACCATTGAGAATTAGGCTTGAATTTGAATGGTGATTTGAGGAGTAGTATGTTGTCATACTGATAATTGCTGGTGGAAATGTGTTCTGTAATTGCTGGTGCATTTTGATACATTTTCCATTATGTTCTTAGCATGAATGGTTAATTAAGCACTTTCACTTGCTCCTAGAAACATGATGGCTTGAAAACTGTGGTTAGTGATTTCAAATGAAAAGCGTTCAACTCAATTCTTGCAGCATAAAATTCATGCTTGTGAAAATCAAGTTGTGCCAAATTTTCAAAAAGTTTTCGGACCAATATTGTAGAGTTGCATCATTGAGCTAAATTTGCAGCTTTGTGAATGTGTACTTAATTAACATGTTCTCGCTTCCGGATTGAATTCTCAACTTTTCATTATGGAAGACCAAATTCTTATTCAACAAGATAACAATGGGCTTTGAAAATCACTGCGATTATTTGGTTTTATGCAATTATTGTTAATTTCCTAGCTACTGATAGCTAGTCATGAAAGCAATTTTGAAATTGTTGTGTCTAATCTATTAAGGGCCTAGTTGTTAGTTTGTAAATGTTGTGGATATGAGCTGACTCAGGTATAGGTTCTACTTCTTTACTTTTCCATCTTTTTAGTTGACAATGAGGACATTGTCAGTTTTAAGTTTGGGGGTGAAAGTTCGCTGCAATTTTGAAAATTTTTGCTACTTTGATGAGTGCACAATGAAAATTTTGAACAGTTTTTGAAAGAAAATTGTTGGAATGTTTCAAATTTCTCATGCTTAAATTTTTGTTTGTGAAGTATGTTAAAAATGAACTGAAATTCTAGGTATTTGTCAAAGTTGCTTGAATGATCCGATGATAGAAATTACTGCTTAATCTTTTATGTTTGATAGGAAATTTTGTTTAATGTGTATTGATGGATGGATTGCAGTGATAAATCATGTTATTCAGGAATTTTCAAATTAAGAAAGCACTATTGGAGTGAACTTTATTCTTGATGTTTTTGTTGAAGGGCTTTGTGGCAAATTAGGTTATATGCCTTTGTTTTAAATTGTTGATTTCAAAATAATCTTTGGACTTCTTCAAAGCTTTTGATTTATTTCATAAGATTTAAAGAAAGGATTAGGGCACTTCATAAAATGCGATTGAGCCTTTCAAGCCTACCTAATTGATTCTATTCCCTTTGAACCCTTATTTTGAGCCTTATTGAAAAACCAATTGTAGATTCTTTTTGAAAGACGACATCTACCGCCTTAGCCAATGTGAAAAACCATGATTCCTTGGCTTTGAGATAGATGATAATTTATTGGGGTTGTGGACTATAATGATGAGTAGAGTGTCAAATGATTAGAAAAGAATGTAGAAAGTAAAAGGGTTCACAATGTATAGAAATCAAGCCAAACAACAAAAAAACAAAAAAAATGGTGTATAAAAAAAAAGTCCAAGGAGGCTTGATATGGAAAAGATCAATTTGGTTCAAGTTTGGGGGAGTGTGTTTGATGAGAAAAGGAAGAAACCCCCTTAAGTGGTTATCATCTATCTTGAGGTATTTGTTGATTATCCTTTACCTTTTCTTTTGGGAACCTTAACCCCTGGCCCCATTACAAGCTGAAAAGTCCCTTTGATTTTTAAGTCAAGTGAAGTGAATTAGAAGAAAAGAGGAAGAAATTAGAGAATAATGGAATTGATTGTTTGAATATAGTTATATGACTTGAATTGTTGCTTTTAACTTTAGCAAGGGCAAAAGGAGTACATGTTAACTCCATCACACACTCACATTTGGAAATTCTTGAAAAGCATGTTTTAAATCTATGAAGTGTCCATTTGTGCATATTTAGTTAATTTCCTGTTTTATATAACTTTTTGAGCAGTAGATGAGGATAAATTTATTCATGCATCAATGACAAATACCGAAGAAATTTAGTGAAGATACATGTTTTTGCTTGAGGACAAGCAAATATTTAAGTTTGGGGGTGTGTTAACTCTTAGAAATTGACAATATTCCAGCACATTTTCTCTCTCCTTTTACCTATTTTTGGTTCAAAATGTGCATAGAAATGAAGTCATAGAGGAAAATGTGCATATCAAAGTATGAGGCAAAAATCGAGAAATTCTTGTTATTATAGAGTTTATGATGCAATTGAGAATTGATAATTGCTTCCTCTTTTGTAGGAAGAGGGAGACAAGTTTTGAAGCTCTATAAGAACCAATAAACAAGGAAAGAAATAAAGGAGGTGAAGCAGTGCAAAGCTAGAAGAGCCTGTGCAACCGGCCATGGAAAGTCATAACTGGCCGCAGCAAGTAGTGGCCGCGGAAAGTGACAACTGGTCGTAGCCAGATCGAAAAAAATGCAGAAAGTACAGCTACGCGTTTTTACAATTCGAAACAGAAAAACCCTATTTAACCTAAAGGGAAGGGCCGAAAAACACACTCTTGACCTAAGGAAACAAGTGGGCACACAAGGGAAGAGCTTGGGAGAGAGATTTGGACAATCTTGGAGGCTTGGGTGCTCAACCTAAGAGAGATTTTGGGGTTTTCACCTTGGTTCTTCCTCTTTTCTTCTCTTTTCTTCCTAGTTTCTTCATGTATTCAGTTCCTTTACTTAGAATCTCTTTGTATTTGAATATGAGTAGCTAAACCTTTCATTCTAGGGTTCTTCTTACCCTTTGTATGGATTAAAACTTGAATATTCCTCTCTTTTGGTAGATAAATATACACATGTGTTGATTTCAACCTTGGCTTAATGCTTCTAAGTGATTGGCCTCCATTTAGATGATTTATTCACATAGGTTTTGACTCGAGAGAGCTAATCTAGGTGTAGAACTTGATTGAAATCATGCTTGTCTTGAAGTTTACTTGATAAATGGATGGTTTGTTGGTAGAATAGAGATATATTTACTAACCTTGCATTGTCACATTAGGGTTGTTGCTTAAAGATTGATTCTCATTAATTGTAGCAAGAGATTGTGCATTTTAATGAGAAGAGAAACTTGATTTTGACTTGAGAGAGCGGGTCAAGTATTTGTGAACCTTAGACTAACACATGTATGTATTGAAATGCTACTAGAGAGGTATTTGACCAAGTTTTATGAAGTGAAAAAGGGGAAGAAGAATCCTAGGCTCTTTTATCCTTGAAGTCAAAAGTCATTTGCCTTTATAAATTTTTAAGTTTTAGAAATAGACTTTAAAAATTCTCTTTCCAAATCAAAACTTTGTTCCAGCTCAACTTGATGAAATTCACTAAGCCTCTTGCTTGACCAATTTGTTAAACAAATCCTCGTGGGAACGATACTTTACTTTTCACTTTATTACTTGCGAAACTCGTACACTTGCGAGGTGCCTACCATTTCACAACGTTGCAACTCTTATATGAATATTGTATTTCACATATTGGCTACTTGAATCATGTATTAGTTATTTATATGACGATTATAAACTTCATTTTTTTATATAACAGGAAAGTTTATGAGTTGGTCCTAGGGCTTAATAGAGCTAAGATAATTAAAGAGTACACACAGAGGTACTTGCAAATTGCGCACATCAACAATTCCTCTATTCGCATTAGTAGCGAGATTTGAATTGACAGTTATGAGTTATGAATCAATTCCTTAGCAACTGGACCAACCTTTATTGACTGATTGTAAACTAATTTATAAGGTTTATCATTATCTTAAATGAATTTCTTGATTATTGTGGTTCTTTTTCACATGCAATAATCACTCTAGTACCATTTTTTTTCAATTAGCTTCAATTGTTTTCTGCATGTATGTTACAATTAACTTTTCGAGTTTATCAAGTACGCATATATATAACCGCATCTTGAACTGTACTTTTTATCACATCTATCTATTGCAACTCAGTTCACATAAACTTTTGGTTTCTGCATCATAATAAATAATCCTACTTTTTCAAGAATCAGATAAAAAGGGATATCTAAAATGATCCCAAAATTGCTTGTTATGCGTATCTTCTAACTGCACATTCCTCTCTCTCTCTCTCTCTCTATATATATATATATATAATCATGATTTTGATGGTATTATGGAAGCAAAGAGTAAAAGGCTTTCACCTCTAGTAACAAGTGTGATTCACGAGATTCGAATCCTACTTTTTCAATAATCAGATAAAAAGGGATATCTAAAATGATCCCAAAATTGCTTGCTATGTATATCTTCTAACTGCACATTCCTACACACACACACACCCGAAAAAAGTCATGATCTTGCTGATATCATGGAAGTAGAGATAGTAGCATTGGAATTGGAAGCAGAATAGGTAGACGTGTCTCCCTTGAACCCTGATGAAATTGAATCGGTATCAATATAGAGAGGCCTAGTGAGTCTCATATTCTTCGATAAGCCTTCTTTACTTTGCAGCAAAACAACAACTTCAGACATTGTTGGTCTTATTGCAGGAGATGCTTGTGTGCAAAGCAAACCAATCTCTATGATTTTCTTCACTTCTTCTGAATCATACTCATTAGGGTCTAAGGTACTGTCAACCAACCCTAAGTGCATGCCTTTCTCATATAGTTTCCATGCCTATTATCACATCAAAGTGGAATATCAGATAGATAGAAAAGACAGCAAAACTTAGGCTACTGTTTTTGTTATATATTGCTTTTACTGATAATGAATCAATCAAGTTTTTTCTAGAAAAGATTTACTGACTATATAGATGGTTATGTAGATTTTCTTACTTGTTGAAGGAGGAATTCGCCATCAGCATGAGCATCAACTTTTAGTTCGCTACTCTTCTGGCCACTTATGATTTCTAAGACTATAACACCATAGCTGTAGGTATCGGCTTTCTCTGATAACTGGCCATGAATGGCATATTCAGGTGCTGTGTATCCCCTAACAATTACATAATATTCATGGCATATTTGATTAATTATACAACTTAACATGAATACACATGAATATTGTGGTAAATCTGAAATAGCTTTGTGCAACAGAAAATACCACCATATCATCATGTCCAACACACACACAAACTTTTTGTTGAAGTGTGCGTTCATCATGCTTCAGATAAAGAGGGAAAGTCAAAGATATAGAAAAAATTAATGCTTTCCACTAACCTATATGCAGAATTTAATGATGTCTTGGGTAATTAATAACTGTACTATCATACTACTTAATTGAAATTATAAAAAGTGCAATAGATTTTACTTACAATGTTCCTGCAAATCTAGTGCTAAGATGAGTCTGATCCCCGGGTAAAAGTCTTGCCAACCCAAAATCGGCAATTTTAGGTTGGAAATCATCATCAAGGAGAATGTTGTTAGTCTTTATATCTCTATGTATTATACAAATGTGAAATTCTTCGTGTAGATAGGTCAAACCCCTTGCTACGCCTAAGATTATATCATATCGTTGCTTCCAACGGAGAGAACCTTTATTGCTGCCTATTCCCCAAGATTATAAACTTTGAATGATAAGTACAAGAAGAGGGAAACAAATTAAATTAATTCTAAAAAAAAAAAAAAATTGTATCGATAAGATACCAAATAAGAATCTGTCGAGACTGGTGTTTTTCATGTATTCGTAAACGAGAATTCTCTTGTTTCCTTTACTGCAGCACCCTAGAAGACGAACAAGATTTCGATGATGAACATTACTTATTAGCCTCACTTCACTCTCAAATTCCTCGTCCATCCTGTTGGATTGTCGCATAGCAAGTTTCTTGACTGCAACTGTTTTTCCATTTTTTAAAGTTCCCTGTTTAAAATGATTGAGAATTTTAACGATGAAAGTATTATTAGTATACATACATTTCTCTTTTTCAAAATCTAACCTTCTAAAACACTATAAAACTCAATTGATGAAAGTTACCTTGTATACAATACCAAATCCTCCTTCTCCTAATTTATTCTTTTCACTGAAATTCTTGGTGGCAGACTTCAATTCCTTATAATTGTAATTAAGTGGGGCTCTCAAATTGGATTCTCCTTATCTCACCTATTAAAGAAAAGTCAATTTAAAGTTTCCAAGATCTCACACGCTTCAAAATGTAGTCAAAAGCAATAAACATGTAATATATATACTTTTCTTTTCAATTATACCCTTATTTATAAATAGAATACATGATAGATAATAAGTGAACATTTATTGTACAGACATAATGAGTGACATATGTTTAGTGGAGGCAAAAATGGAAAAAAAAAAAAAACTAGTTTAAAATTTTAGACAAAAGAAATTTGTTCATTATATTAAAAAAAAAAAAAAAAAAAAAAATCACCCTTATAAGAGAGAATGTTCCTTAGCTTATAAAAAGGATCAAAGGTAGTACTGCATATGAAAGTTCATAATGTTTTATTTTTGTAGAGAAAAGTGAAAATGAAAGGATCAATAATCAACTTGCAAATATATAATAGCTGAAGACTCATCAAGTTACCTCTGGGAACCCTTTTAGATCTTTTTGACCGTCTAACATGCATCCACCAGGAAAACAGTGAAAAGAGCACTAAAACAAGAGCCACAGCTCCAACTACTCCACCAATAATGCCTCCTTTTTTGTTACTTGAACCTGCAAGAACAAGAAACTAGAGACCTCATTTTGAAATGAGTCACTCACCATGCATGAACCATTACTACATCTAAAGTACAATCATACCAATAGGTAAAGTGTTACGAACATGAGCCCAAAAAGAAGAGCCTGATTCTTATATACTAGTTTGTTGGGTGGGAGAACCTCTTAGACTTATAGCACTTCACTCGGCTCGTCTTCTTGCCGGTTAGAAGCCTATATGGGTTTCCCTCTCCATTGTTGGAGTTATGAGATAAAAGTGGGTGAGTTAAATAGGAAAAAGTCCCATATTGCTTGGAGGAGAGAGAATACAAGTGTATATATTACAAAACTAGCTTGTTGAGTGGGAAAACCCAGAGAAATTATAAACCTCACTTCTCTTGTGAGGCTACCCGACATGGGCTCATAAGTCATAACATATAGTCATCTCATAGCTTTGAATTCACTGTACCTTGTTTGGAGAAGGGTGTCATATTGATGGTCTGGTTATCAGCAAAGAAGGAAGTGGTTGAGTATCTCATGAAACACCCAGCATCAAAAGCCCTACCATCTGAATTGGGAAGACAAGTCTGTATAGTGTTGTAGCTTTGTTTCAAGCAATCCTCGCACCCACTTTGAGAGATAGTTTCAGTACATTGTGCATAGGCATAAACGGTTGCGTTATTATTAGGTACTTGCGTCTTCGTGGCTGCAGAGAAACCTGTGATTCTGGGTGTTTCTGTTTGAAGATTCATTAGCACTTGTTGAATGATTGAGTTAAATAATGCTGTGGTTCCTTCTGTTGTCTGATTTCCACATGATGCAGAATTGAAAGACCCTGTTGCTTGTTCAAAGAAATTGCTGCTCTCGTACCTCAACACACCACAAAGTATTACATCCCATATCAGTTATGGATTTTGCTTTCTACTAATGAACCTTTATTTGAGAGGATAAATTTTATCCATAGATTTTGCTGATTAATTATAAAGATTTAATAACAAACTTAATTCAAAGTTTAGGACTTTTGTAATAAAGTGTGCTAACTTTATAAGAATATATGTGTACATATTTGTTTTCTTTTATTGAAATTCTAAAAAATAAAAGGTTGAGCCTTGACGCAGCGGAAAGATTGCTGCCATGTGACCTGGAGGGTAAGGGTTCAAATTCTCGAAATAGCCTCTCCGTTTTTAAGGATAAGTGGGGATTGATCTATGGGTGGCAACGATATTGGGGATGATGAAGGGTTTTGGGATGAGTTTGAAGGGTTCGATGCTATTGACAAAAGATTGCAAGCAAGACGATTTGGGTTCCTAGTGAATTATGGTGGCTTCATACATATCTGATGGTGTCCGATTGGTGCTAGTTTGTTTGGTGGTGGCATTTGGTATTGCAGGTGGTTGATGTGCTATTGTTGCTGGTGTGGTACTGTTCACCTCATGATGAATGTGATTCTTTCAAAATTGCCTATGCACATAGCAATTATATGACTAAAAGGATGGGAGTAATGGGGTGGTTATTGGACCTCCATCCTTTGTTTCTTCTGTGTTTACAGAAATTTCTTGTCCATTTTCAGCATTTGCTGATCTAGGTTAGGGTTTATGTGGGCTGTATTGTTTTTCTTTAAGTAGATTGGGATAGGGTTTTATGTTGTTTGAGCCTAGGCCTTCTTATATTTTATGGACTTGTTGTAATCTAGTTTCTTTTATAAAACTTTTGGGGTTCTTTATATGATATATTTTATAATAATATTGATACGTGTTTGGTTCAATGTCAATTGCAATCAGATACTAATGTTCTCAAAAAAGCATAGGAGAAACTCTTAGGAATTTTAATTTATGACCTAATTTACTATTTTTGTTGCAATTTATTTAGATATTATATATTTAGTTGGAAAACAAAATGATAACAAAATAAAATCCAATAACAATGATAGTAAAATTTCATTCTAAGTAAATTTGATAACCGAACTAATATAAATCCAAACACATATATTTTGTCAAAACAATCCAAAAATAAAGTGTTTTGACTTCTTAAGTAATTTTATGTTTATTATTACAATTTCTACAAATTTGTGGTCGTTAGCTGCAATTTTTCACAAATGCCAATGACCTCCGCTTCTCTTTCACAACTTGATTAAGAAAACAAATTATTCTGGACTCTGTGGTCTCCCCAACCCATCAACATGACGCGTTGTAGTAATCTTGTTCACACCATTTTTCTTTTATACAATAATAAATGGACCCAAATCCGGTTCACGTCTCTGTCATAACTCATAATATATTATATATATATATATTACTCACACATGTGCCCGCGCTCTCGGTGGGTATATATTTTTTCTACATACAGACATATATATATATAATAAGACTTTGGAGCCGTACTTTGCCCAGATATGTTGACACGGCAAATAGAATGGTGTGAACAAGATTACTACAACGCGTCATCATGTTGATGGCCGTTTCATGGATATATTTGATTCCAAATAGAATTTTTTACCCTTCTAAAGAATATTATCCCTGGAAGTGTCGGCCAAAAAAAAAAAAACAAAGAAAGATATATCTATTAAAAAGAAAAGTCAAAGTTGAAGTTGGGAAGTGGCCGTACCTGAGGAAGCAGCCGTCGTAGATGACACGAGCAGCGTTGGTGCCGGCGGAGCAACTACGGATTTGAGCGACAGCGGCGGAGAAGCAGTTGGTACAGTCGACGGCAGAGAGGTAGCTTCTGCACTGAAAAAGAGCGAAAACAGGAAGGGCTCCGGTGGCTTGCTGGGCCGTGGCGAAGTGCTTGTTCTGGTTGGAGAGGTCTTGAAACGCTGCGTTTAGGCTTTGATTGAAGGAATTAGCATCTGCTGGATCTAATCTAGTGTACTGGAAGCAGCCGGTGTTGAGAAGATAGGTCTGTGGGTCAGAAACGACGCCGTTTAAGGATATGAAGGTAGTGAATAAGGGAATAAGGAGAGTAGCAGAAGGTGGAAGTAAGAGCATGGTATGAAAATTAAGAGGAGTTAAGTCAATGGTTCTCTTAGTTAACGAGAGGAAGCTAAGATGGGAAATTAAAGGAGTAGGGTGGAAAAGGGGTTTGAATACGGCTAAACGGTTTAGTTGACATCTGAATAGTTTAGATGAGATCTGAATAATTTAGATTTAATATTTTAAGGTAGTGATTTTTGAATAAAAAATTATTTATTGAAAAAATATTAATTAAGAGATTATTTTTATTTTATATTTTTTACTCATTAAAATAATTTTTTAAAAAATAATAAAAATTTTAATAAATCAAATATGGACCATCCAGATGGGAGGGGAGCGCAACACTGAAATGCGTTTCCACGGTGGACCAAAATAACACGTGATTTATATTATATTTAAGGACTTTTTATTTATCAAATTATATCATGTAGGACCAAACACCTTCAATAAATCCACCATATGCATGGATAATTCTTCTTATAGATTCTGATATAATATCTAGCTGGTTGGGTGGTTAGATTTAATCTAAAATATAATGCCCCCTTTTATGTTATATCTTATAATTATTTACCTCCATAATACAAGTGTCTTTTAAAAATGATGGGTGGTGTACTGAAAATGATAAAAAGGACGGAGGTGACAGTGCTTATTGATGGAAAGTTTGATTTTTTTCAATAGCACTATGGCCCAATCCCATCTAGAAGGTATTGCCCAATATCAAATCTTAAATTTTACTAATTATCCTTTTGGATTGAGGGGGAGGGAGGGGGATGAGCTATTCTTTTATCTTCTCTTTGCTAAGTTACCTCTAGAAACTTTTTAATATTTTAAAAATACATTCTCAACAAAAAAGAATATTTCTTTTATTAATGGCAATTTGGTCATTTCCTTATTCCCTTCCCCTTCCCTCAAACCAAACATACTCTAAGATTTGACTACTTTATAATTGTATCGTTATTTAATATATATTATTCCTTAAAAAAATAGTAAAATTATATATTTATAATCTCTCTATCTTATAAATAAAATAAAAAGAGAATAATATTTAATTGAATAGAGGAAGGACCATAATTGTATATGCATTACGTCGTCGTCTTGGACGGCGATCTGGTTACCAGTGCTGAGTGCTGACGCAGTGGAAGTCAATATTTGTGGATGCAATCACGCGGATTTTAGGAGCAGCCGCCCTCTGTGCATGTTATATAATACGCATAATTTAAATTATTTATCACTGTTGATTTAAGGGTTAAGGAATAATTTAGGCGACAAACTTTTATCTCAGGAGCACCCAGCACAAATAGCTTTTAAAATTTAATAGTACCAAAAATACCAAAATTTTTTAAAAAATGTGCAATCAATACAAAAAACTTTTAAAAATATATAGTCAACACAACTCCGTTAGAAAAAGATAACGCCCGTTATCTAAGGTGTAGATTGACCAACGAACTTTTACTCTAAGAGGGGCCAAAGATAAAAAAGTTTTACTTCGTGAGTGCTCGCAAGATAAAAACGTTCAAGTGCAATCTACCTAAAATTCGATTTGTTGTAAATTATTGTCCGGACATGTGTATTGAGATTAGAAAGGGTAAATACAAAAAAAAAAAAAAAAAAAATCATAAATTATATTAACTATCTTATATTAATTATTATTATCAGTTATCTATGCAATTATTGACTATAATATTGTATTATTTATTCTTTGAATTAAATTTTTGTTGTTGTAATTCTTTTCTATCTTTTAAACATATCACATAAATTTATAGGTCACCTTTATTTATTTGGGTATGTTCTTCTCTCTTGTCTCTACCGATAAAGGGATCAAATTATTTTATATTTATGTGTATAAATATAATATTTTTGCCTATGAAAATTGATATATGGTTGATAAGATTAACATACTATGGATTCAATCTTATTGTCGGTTAAGTAGGTATTCTAAAAGTATTACTTTTAAAAATGGGACGAAGACTTCTAAAATTTTTTTGGGCAACCGAAAGATCTCATCACATTAACTATTCTAAACTGATGATAAATAAAACTAAAAAATTACTCATATTATACGCACTTATATCAATAACTAAAAAATCTCTCAACTGTATATCAATTTTTACGCATATTATACACACGTAATTATGTGATATTTTTAAAAGATTGATTAGAATTACAACAACAAAAATTTAATTTAAAAGTAAATAATACAATATTATAGTCAATAATTGTATAAGATAACCGATAATAATAATTAATATAAAATAATTAATATAATTTGTGATTTTGTTGTTGTATTCATTCTTTTTAACCTCAATGCACATGGTTAGAGGTCCGGGTAAGGATTTACAACAATCGAATTTTGGGTGGATTGTACATGGACTTTTTTGTACCGGGTGATCTTAGAGTTGAACTTTTTTGTGTTTGACGCTCTTAGAGTAAAAGTTTGTTGGCCAATCTGCATTTTAGATAATGACGTTATCTTTTTCTAACGACATTGTCTTGATCTGCAAATTTTGAAAAGTTTTTTTTTTTTTGTGTTTGATCGCACATTTTAAAAAGTTTTTTTTTTTTTGTGCCGATCGCACATTTTTAAATTTTTTTGGTACCCTTAAAAATTATTTGTGCTAGACGCTCTTGAGGTAAAAGTTCGTTGGCCAAATTACTCCATAACCCTTTATTTAATATTCATTGACCTAATTTATATGAATTTTTATTACAGAATAAACCAGCACAATGCACATGAAAAGGTTTTCTTTTTTGGGTTGTAGGTGTGAGTAATATTGCTTTGATTCATTTTTTTAATTTATTAAAAATATTTTTTTGAAAAGACTAAAATGCTCAAATGAATTTAAATAATTTCGGATAATTATATATTAAACGTTAATTTAGTTATTTAAATTTAATCATTTAAATTTAATTTTTTTTAATGATAGTTACATTACTAGGTATAAAATGTAGTAAATTGTAATTGTGCGATAATCAATAATCAGCATCAATTAATTGCGGCATGTGGATGCTTGGGGCCCAAAAGATAAGTGATTTCTCTATTGGGCAGGACCCGTAATCCAGATTCTCACTGCTCCACTTCAATTTGATCCAACCACGTTCTCTAACTACTAGGGTTGGGTTAAAAAAAAAAAAAAAAAAAAAACTACTCGGGTTGGGAGTAACAAAAAACTACTAGGGTTGGGCCATCCAACATTTTGACTTGATGGTGAGAAAAATATAGTCTCACCAATCAAGTCATGTGTTCGAAATGGGCACTTATCCCACTGTTGTACCAAAAAAAAAAAAAAAACTACTAGGGTTGGGTTTAGGGGTGGAAAACAGCCAGGTCGGGTCTCAGGCCAGCTCGCCCTTACTGTGCCCGGCTCGTTATGCAGAAAGCGGCCCGAGTCCGGCTCGTGGCTGTTACGAGATCCTGTGCTTATTTTTAGGCCTGAGCCCGGCCGTAGCCCTGGTTAAGAAGCCCGTATTTTTAAAAATTCTATACGTAGGCTAACAGCCACACAGCCCCAAGGAAAACAAAATAAAACAGGTCTCCTACGTTTATAAAAATAAAACAGCCTCCTTAAATTACAGGCGAAAACATGCCTCTTATAAACAGGCCTCAAACAGCCTCCCGTTTAAAAAAAAACAGCCTAATTGCTTAAACAAAGCCAGGCCACAGGCTTTTCGGGCCTACACTCCTTAACAGCCTACCGACAGCTTTTCAGCCTACACACAGGCCTGGCCTGGCCTCTGTTAAGGCAAACAGCCTGAAATTAGGCCTTGGCCTGGCACCGTTAGCCCGACAGCCGCCGATCGCTTTTAGCGAGGGTAGGCCACAGGCCCCTGACAGGCCCCTGGCCTTTTTCCACCCCTAGTTGGGTTTCAGTGTTGGCTCTACTCAAAATAGTCACCCATTCACGAACATGCTTTAATTTCTATTTTCATGATTGATGTATAATTACACAAAAACATTGAATATTAGAATGAAGAACATTCATTTTTCTCCTACTTTTGTTTTAGCATTTTTAAATTTTGTTATTAAGATTCTGTTAACCTTATAAAATTCATACTATTTCTTTGTGTTTTCTTATAGTTTCTTATATATATTTTTGGTGAACTTATGCTAATATGTGTGTGTGTAGGGATATAGTATATTATAGGAACATATGAATGGCATTTTTGGTTGCATATTATTGCTTAACTGTGCATATTTTGACTTTCATCATTGTTTTTTTATTATTTTATTCAGTTTATTCTTTTACTAATGTATATTTTGGTAATAAAATTAAAAATTCCAAGCCACTTGTTGGAAATGCTTTGGAAGAAAATGACGATGAAATTTGATTCAGAAACATATCATGGAAATCATATATGAACAAATTGAGGCCAAACCATGGGTAGAAATGTAGAATACATCATTTAAGGTAGATGACTCATTTTTCAGGATGTGTTGTAACGCACTATATCCTGGCTGTAGCTAGATTCAAGTCAGATTCCAAGTCATATATAGCTGAGTTTTTGTCAGATTAATAACTATGGGATTTCTAACTAGCTTCCATCAAGATAGGCAATGTTGATTTTATTTGCTTTGATAACTTTTTGTTTGCCTTAATTCAGCAAATGTTTGGGCGCAAAGCAAATCGATTTCTTTTTTTTTTTTTTTTTTTTTTTTTTTTTTAAAGAACGTTCTCTGTATCATAATCATAAGGATTTATGTATCCTTGACCAACTCCAAGTGAATGCTTTTTGATATAATTTCCTAGCCTATCAGGTCGGATTACTTATTATTGTGAAATGAGAAAGAAGGTAGGAAAAAAAAAAACCACAACATCAAAAAACTATTGCTTGAAGTGGTAAGCGGTCTCACTCGTAAGGAGAAGAACACAAGTTTGAGTCTCAGAAAACATGAGAGACAAAAAATCTTTACGCTCTAAGTCTTGAGAGAGAAGCCCTTGTCCAAAACAAAGGGGGAAAACACCACGGAAAAACATAGATTAATGTTTCTTTAATGGTTATTATTGTATTCTTTGATGAAAAAGGAAAAGTAACTTTTCTAACATATGAGTTCCCCTAATGATCTTGCTTATGCTTGTGAATAATGAATATTGACACAGTATATGGTGAAGATGCATAAATTGTGGATAGGACATAATGAAAATAAGAAACTATATAGACACAAATATATATAACATAAAGCAAAACTAAATAATATGCACCACCGCAAAAAATTGTCATATATGATGGTTATTGTCTGCCATACATCGATTCCAAACTGTCATATATATAGGCGCTATATATGCTCAGGGCAAATACATTATTGTTTTGAATCGTTATTTATTGTGGACTTATATCGGTTTTAATATAACACCCATTATGTATTAAGGCTCACAGTGAGACCATGATATGCGCATTGTTGTGATAATAATCAACAGGCATACTGAATAACTGTCATAATATATGGCAATGCTTACATGATACATAGTAGTCTCCTTTTGAGCACCGTAATTTATTCAATAATATAAATAATGGTTCTTATATAAGAACCATGACATTTAAGAAAACTAAATAACAGTCTCACGTAGACAATCGTTATGCATTTAATATGTAATACCCGATTTTCACTTTACCGAAAATCTTGTATTTTAGGAATATGTAACCATATGAATTGACTTTTAATGTGATATAAAGTCACATAAAATAAATAGCTATTCCCAATCTAAAAGAGTCAAGAAAGGGAATGAAAGGCACTTAGCCAAATTGGTACATATTGTCAACAAGTTCTTGGCACATGAACTTGTCCTATTAGAGATTAACGGCTAACACTTTCAAATCCCTAATGAGGCTATATTTTTTCCCTAAAGACAAGTGTTAGGAGACAATGAAAATTAGTAATTGTCAAGGGAATAAAGCACATTGGATTTAGTGCATTTTATGCCAAGATAACACATGTTAAGCAAGGGATTAATATCTAATTCCTTGATAATCAAATTGTGCATGTATCTTCAAGTTGAGAAGGGCAATAAAGACCTTCTCCAAGGGCTGATATTTTCGAAATAATAAGGGACAAAGAAGACACATTAGAGCTTAATAAATAATACACCAATGCTCTAGATTAATTAGCTAAACAATTACACATTGACACTTGGTAATAAGGGACACCTAAGCCCTTTAGTGTGTCCTCAAAATGATATCATAAACTCTTCTAAGAAGCTCCCAATTTCAGCTGGACATGTGGAGGGATTATTAGCCAAGTTTTCATGATAAGAGCACGTCATTAAGCTTAAAAATCTTCCAATAGCTCTTGATTTTTCTTGAGCCAACAAACTATAGGAAGATGACACTTGAAGAAGCCATCCAAGGGCTGAAAAATGAGGGAGGAGGATGTCTAAGATGAAGGGACGAGAAAACTTGCAAACTAAGCCAAGAAGAGAGGATATTTTGTGAGGGTCAAATAGTAATTTGACATGTGGGGCCCACAAGGGGTTTGCCCTCCATTTATTAACTATATGGCCCCCTTTAATTGAAACAAATCAGATATTAGAAAGAGAGAGAGAGCTAGGAGAAAATTTGGAGAAGGAAAGAAGGAGCAAGAGTTCAAGCACAAGGTAAGTGCTCTGGTGATTTTGATGGTTCATTTCCTTTCCTTTAACCTTTGGCTTTAGTAAAGCATATTCTCATAATGATTTAATGGTGAAGTTGGAAGATTGGTGGAAGGAGAGGTGTTACAAAACACAAAAGCTAGCAAGTTGGTGAGATTCATGCTCAAACTTAGTGATATTTGATGTTGATGGTTTAAATGGTTGGATCATGGTTTTCTTTGGATTTGGAGGTATGAAACTCTAAGGAGTTATGAGTTTTGTACATTTAGTTATGAGTTTTCAAAGTTATTGAAAAATTTAGGTAGAAAAGTTGGAATTTTGAAATTAAGGGAAAGTGAAGTTAAAAATTGGAAAACTTATCCACTAAGGGTAAAAAGGTAAAAAGAAGTGAAAATAACCCTTATGGATATTATTCTAAATCATATGATATTTATTATAATATTATATAAAATATGGAAAAGGAAATAATCCGATGATAACATTATAGGATATCCGGGAAGTCTAGGGGTAGGTGTATTACTAAATACGCTGTGAAAGGTACATTCACATACAGTTACTTTAATCTTCTATGTCTTGTATGACTTTATATGATTGTTTGATTCATAATTGTTGGAGTCATGGACAAGATTGGGTCTTGAGCCATGCACCGTGACTAAGACTGGGTCTTAGGTCATATGTTTGTTTACATTTAGTTAAGCTATGGATTATTGTGTGATAATGTTGCATGCTTGTTTTCCTAGTGTTGAGGACACATGTCTGGGACACGTAGCACTGGTGAGTGCATTCACCGTTAACATTGCCTTTGTTGTGTGCTATGTATTGTTGTTGCTAAATGTTGTTGTGAATATCTATCATATATTGTTTATACTTGCATATGAGGTTAACCATTACCTGAGATTCAATTTGATTGAATCATAGATTTGACTAAAGGTTTAGGAAAGGGACCTGGACCTAGGAAGGCAATGTGGACGGAGCAAGTAAAGAAACACGGGTCAAAAGGAGAGTCTAAAGAAGTTTAAACATAGCATAGTGTTAACCCTTAGAAATTGACAACATTCCAGTACATTTTCTATCTTTTCTTACCTATTTTTGGTTCAAAATGTGCATATGAATGAAGTGTATAGAGGAAAATTGTGCATATCAAAGTAAAAGTTAAAAATCAAAGAAATTCTTGTTACACTACAAAAAAATCACTATTTTACGACGGAAAATTTCCGTCGCAAAACAACCTAATTCCATCGCAAAAATGGCTTGCGACGAAATTTGCGACGAAAAAAATGCCGCAAAAAAAGCCCTCGCAAACCATTTTGCGACGGAAAAAATCATTTTTTCCGTCACAAAATTTGGATTTTGCGAGGGAAACGTTTTCCTCGCAAAATCCAAAATTTGTGACGGAAAAGTCTTTCCATCACAGATTTCGAATTTTGCGAGAGGGAAACTTTTTCCTTACAAAATTTAGGATTTGCGAGGGAAATACTTTTCCCTCACAAATTCCAATTTATTTTTTAAAAAAATATAAAAAATCAGAAAAAATAAAATAATTACATAAAAAATATTAAAAATTAGAAAATAAAAAGACTTGTATATCATAAAAATAAAGTGTAACAATAATAAGAGTTTACATAGCAAAAATAAAATATTACAAATTATAATGTTGCGAGAAAAATAAACTAAAAAAAGTCTAAACAACAAAGAAAGTGTGGTCTAAATTCTTCTTTCTGTATCAGATTGAGAGTCATTTGCATCCTATCATGAAAACCATCAAAGATGAACAGTCAGGTAAATAAGACTGAAAACAGCAGGAATAATTATTTTTGATTATAAAGACTTCCTCACAACCTTATAATTGGTGAAGAATTTGTTTTCATCTTCTTCCCTCATCTCCAAACTATCATCATCGTCCCTTACCTAGCAAGATTCCAAGACACAGATTAAACATTAGAAGAAGCTAGTCAGTTTGGAATTATAAAAGCTGTAGGGGGGAAAAAAAAATCATCCCTACCAATGAAGCTTGAGCTTTCAAATCATCAATATCAAAGTTCCATGCACTAACTCCTCGCTGATATTCACTCTAAAAAGAACAAGAACGCACAGATAAATTAGATTTCTCCAACTACAGATTCCCGCCCTCCCTCCCTCTAAGAAAAAAGCATGCACAGCAAATTAGACATTAATTGAACTTCCAAAAAGAAAAACGTTTTTGGCATTTTATTTCAGGAGAGGGGGACCAATTGATCTCAAAGTCCCTCCCACATACATCACTTTTTTTAATTATAACTATGCTAAAAAGTGTCTAACTCCTCTTCAAGCAAAATTGACCAACAGGAAATAAGACCAGCTAAGTGTCTGCAATCTAGGTGTAAATTGCACAGAAGGCCCAGGTTTAGTGTAGCTAGCCTTAATCAAGCTATAGAGGGCTAGAGTAGAAAGGCAGGTATGGAGTGGTACGGGGTGGGTTAAGTGTTCTAATTCCCAAGGCAATAGGATAATGAGGGTTATGATGGGTTAGAACCCATCACAAACCACCCCACAGCCCATTTTTCTAATACCTTAGAGAACTTTTTATCATGATCATAATCAAGACCAGGAGGGGCATTTTGGATGGTCATTAGAAGAACCTATTGAAAAAAACATTTAAAAAAAAAAAAAAGTTAAGTCATTGTCCTATGCTAAGAAGTATGACGCAAAAACTTGTATTTTTTGTTTTCTAACATGTGTCCACGCACTCTAGTTGAATGCCCATTAAAAGTAAATACCTTCATAGGAGGATATTTTGAAAAAGGAGCGTGACCATGAGCCAACTACAGTGCCGTAATTCCAAAAGACCAAATATCAACTCTGGCCATAATTTGTGCATTAGATAATCTAGTCAGTAACAATAAACTTGGTCCACTATTTAGTCAAGATAGGAAGACAAAATATGTTTCACAGTTTGGTAGAAATAAGTGTATGAGAAAGAACAGCAGCTAATGGGAACAGCAGCTAATGGGAAACTCTAATATGTGATTTATAAATTAAGTAGATGCAAACATCTATTATGTTAAGATGAATGTATAAATATGCCAACTTGCAGACAAACAGAATAACAGCCCTTTTCTGGCATCTACATCAATAAGAAATTCCACTGCCACCAGATCAAACCACTCAATGCATTAGTTCCTTTAGTGAAGTATAGAATGCCCAATATACAATTACAACAACCAAACCTTGAGGTGGTGGAGCACTGAAGCATGAGATCAGAACCAGTGCATGCGAGAATTGAGTCATTTAGGAGGATAACTATTAGGATACATACTTGAAATATTATACAAGAGTCCAAATCTTGGTATAGTTTTGTTTTCAGTTATGACATCAATATTCGGGTTTATGACTCACTTGAAATAGCCACTTCCTGGTTGCAGACTTGCAGTACCTCTGGTGCCATCCTAAAAACAAAGACAGAGGACACAGGTAACACAGCAATTATAAAAGAAAGGATGGGAGAAATTATCACGATAGGCATTGTGAGGTTAGTTAGTTAGTTAGTCAGTCAGATAGGCTGTTCGTTATGTTAGGAGATGTTAATTGTATCCCTGTTAGTATAAAAAAAGGGAAAGATACATGTATACCGCATGAGAGATTTTGCCAAAGTAAGTTGTATATATACTATTCACATCAATCACATTCTTTACATATAATTATCACATTTCAGTATTAGTAGAGTAAATTGTAAATATACATTCTTTGAATACACTAACACGGATACAATTAAGAACCCCTCACAAAACTAACAACTTAACAAACTGACTATAACTCCAACTAAATAACCACGTAGTATAAGGCATCATGCTAAGGTATTTGTCGTTAGAAAAGGAGTACAAGAGTGTAGAATGTGCGATAGCACAGAAAAGGAAAAAGAGAGAAAACAGCAGTAATTCATTCACGAAAAAGGTAAATGGCAGGGTACAGTCACTATATTCTTCCTGCCTAGCACTAATCGTCTCTCTCCTCTAACTAACTCAAGTATTATTTACTATTGAGCCCTTACTATAGAATAGGCATATAACAATACTCCCCCCCTTAAAAAGAATCCTTGTCCACAAGGATGTCATGTGCAGGTGCGATGTCATGTGCAGGTGCTGTAGCAGTGGAGAATTGTGGAAACTGAGCTTGGATAATTGAAAGGTCCTCCCAAGTTGCATCTTCAGCCGAGAGAATTTCCACTGGACTAAAATCGGGTAACCGGAAGGTTGTGACGACGAACAATCTTGCGACGGAGAATTGCTTCGGGTTCAAGAGTAAACGTCCCTGTGCATCAGTGGGTGGAAGGGACGACATAACTGTAGTGGAGGGCCCAATATGCTGCTTAAGAAGAGAAACATGAAATACGGGATGCACCCTAGTTGAGGACGGCAGATCCAACTCATAAGCAACAACGCCAACCTTTTTGAGGACACGAAATGGACCAAAATAGAGGGCAGCAAGCTTGTGAAGGGAAGAGTTATTCAATAAATTGCGCCGGAAAGGGTGTAGCTTAAGATAAACCATGTCTCCCTCCTCAAAATGCCGTTCAAAGCGGTGTTTATTAGCTTGCTGCACCATACGGTGTTGTGCCTTCAGCAAATGGCTCTTAAGAAGCTGTAGGGCAGTCTCACGAGATAGACAAGTGCGATCTACTAAGTCGTTAGAGGAATCTCCAGCAACATAAGGGAGGTGTACCGGGGGTGTCACCCCATAAACGGCCTCAAAGGGAGTCATGCCGATGGCTGAATGATGAGTGGTGTTATACCATAACTCTGCTAAAGGAAGCCACTTGACCCATTGTTTAGGAAAGTCCCCAATCATACAACGCAAGTAACACTCTAAGCAACGGTTAAGAACTTCCGTTTGCCCATCGGTTTGAGGGTGATAGGCCGATGAATAGTGCAGATTGACTCCATACAAGCGAAATATCTCCTTCCAAAATTTGCCACAAAAAATAGGATCCCGATCAGAAACAATAGACTTAGGAAACCCATGCAATTTGACCACATTATCCATAAAAACAGCGGCCACATCCACAGCAGTAAAAGGATGTTTAAGAGACATAAAATGAGCAGCCTTGGACAATTTGTCAACCACAACCAAGATGGTGGTTTTGGCAAAAGACTTGGGAAGTTCGCTAATAAAATCCATGGACAACTCAGTCCATACATGTGCTGGGATAGGAAGGGGTTGAAGAAGACCCGGTGAAGCTACCAACTCAGATTTAAAATGTTGGTAAATATTTCATTCACGCACAAAATTGCGAACATATTTTTCCATACCTTTCCAATAGAAAAAAGAAGAGAGGCGCTTAAAAGTAGGATGAATACCTGAATGGCCACCAATAGCATCAGCATGGAAGGAGGTAAGCAAGTCCCGACGAAGTGTACGATCAGCCGCGACCACAAGCTTGCCATTGCGTTTTAGGAGGTGGTGCTGCCAAGTAAACTTTGGATGAGAGTGTGGGTCTAATTCCAAGGCCTTAATCAAATGCTGTAAGGCATCATCAGTCAACCAAGAGTCCCTAACACGTTCATAAAGAGGTGAAATGGGGGTTGTAAGGGCGAGACAAGAACCATCTGACCTCCGCGAAAGAGCATCTGCTACAACATTATCACTTCCATTGCGATAGACAATCTCATAGTGTAAACCCCACAATTTGTGCAACCATTTAAATTGTTCCTGGCTAAGATCCCGCTGTTCTAACAAGTGTTTCAGTGGTAAATGATCAGTACGGATAACAAACTTGCGGCCACACAGATATGAACGCCATTGTTTGACTGCAAAAAGAATAGCAAGAACCTCCCGCTCATAGGTAGACAAATGTCACTTAGAAGAAGCCAGGCTCTTACTAGCATAGGCCAAGGGATGCCCATTTTGAGACAAGATGCCCCTAAACCGGACCCGACGCATCTGTTTCCACCACAAAAGTTTCATTGAAATTAGGCAAGGCAAGCACCGGAGGGGACATCATGACTTCCTTAAGAAGGTGAAAAGCAGTGGTAGCCTCCGGGGTCCATATAAACTTGTCATTCTTTTTCAGTAAATCAGTCAGAGGACGACTAATGGAACCAAAGTTTTTAATGAAACGACGATAATACCCTGTAAGGCCAAGGAATCCACGTAATTCCCGAAGAGAGGAAGGACCGGCCATGAAGAGATGGTCGCGAGCTTCGAGGATCAGCTTGAACTCCCGGACGAAATAAGGTGACCCAAGTAAGCAATTTTTGAAGCAAAGCAAAAGTACACTTCAAGCCTTAGCAAACGAAGCCGCCGCGCAAAACCGAAAGAGTAGTCTCCGTAAATGCTGCAAGTGAGATGACCAAATCCTTGTGTAAACTAAGATGTCATCAAAGAAAACAAGGATGAACTTGCGCAAAAATGGCTTAAAAACAGAATTCATGAGCCCTTGGAAGGTAGCCGGGGCATTAGTGAGACCGAAGGGCATAACCAAAAATTCGTATAACCCTTCATGAGTGCGAAAGGCTGTCTTGGAAATGTCTGCTGCCTTCATACGAATCTGATGGTACCCAGCGGGTAAATCAAGCTTAGAGAAAAAAGTAGCCCCAGTGAGCTCATCTAGTAATTCATCAATAACTGGAATCGGGAATTTGTTTTTAACGGTGGCCTCATTCAATTTGCGATAATCCACACAAAATCTCCAAGTGCCTTCCTTCTTTTGTACCGTAACTACGGGGCAGCAAAATCGCTGGAGCTCTCACGAATAACGCCATTAAGAAGCATTTGTTGAATCTGGGCTTCAATTTCAATTTTCTGGACAAGGCCATACCGATAAGGCCGACAACTGATAAGGCGATCATTGTGGAGAGGAATGGAATGATCAAAGTTCCAAGAGGGAGGCAGACCTGTAGGCTCAGCAAAGACATGATTGAAGGTATGGAGGAGAGTCTGTAACTCTAAGTGTTGCTCAGCAGAAAGAGCGGCGTCAAAATTCAAGTTCACAAGCATCGAGAAGGTGTGTGAATTAAATATAATTCATTGGCCACAGTAAAATCACGAAGGGCTTAAGACTTCTCTCGACTAAATGGACATATCCGCACCTAATCCTTTCAGCTCTACTGGGTGACCATTAAGTTGAAATTCAAAGGTTTTCAAATCCATATTCATTGCAAAATGACCCAGCGTTTTCAACCACTGAATTCCCAAGATTGCATCATACCCCCTAATTTTCATAATCAAGAAATCTGAGGAGAAGTGTGAACCACCCATCTCCCAATTTAAACCAGGGAAAAATTTAGTGACACAGACCTGATGATAATCAGCGACTGTAAGGCGGAGCGGATTCCGTTCCTAAGTGATCAGCCGTAACCTCTTAGCGACTGAGGCATCCAGTATGTTGTGAGTACTACCCGTGTCGATAAGAATGACAACTCGTTGGTTTTTGATATGGCCCAAGAGCTTCAAGGTGGAAGCGTTTGCAGAGCCCTCAACGGAATTAATGCTACCGTCGGCGTCGCCTTGAATTTCCCCGATGGCATCCTCAAAACGCTCTTCATCCTCGTTGATCACAAGAGTGAACAGGTGCGATTCTTTGCAGCGATGGCCGGAACTGAACTTCTCGGGGCACCAATAACACAACCCCTTCTGGAGGCGCTCGTCCATCTCTTTCTTTGATAGCTGGCGAGTGGGTTTTGATGGAGAAGAGCTAACCGAGGAAGACACGGAGGGTGAAGGAATGCTCGGTCCCAGTTTGGTCAAGGAAGCAGCGGCTGAAGTGGGTGGATTGAGGAATGGGCTGGTTTTGGAGCCCAAGGTGCTGTCAATCCGAGAAACGAACCCACTGGAGCGACCCGAAAAGGTAGAACCCGCATTTGGTTCTCTCGCGATAATGGGTTGGGAGGTGATCGTTCAGAGCCTGAACGGTAGCCTCTTGCAGTCGTGCCGAGCCCATCGCAGAGGCCAGCGTCGGTGGTGCCAGATTCAAAACCAGTTGCTGGATGTCAGCTCGTAGTCCGCTGATGAAAAGGTTAACGGCGACGTCCTCCGTGAGATCTATCTCTGACAACAGCTCATCAAATTTCTTCTCATAATCAACAACAGAGTCATCGGCTTGTTGCAGCTTCTTTAGCGCGATTAGCGGTTTCTCTTCCCTGGTCTCCAGAAATTTCACCTCCATTTCACGGAAGTAATCGTCCCACCTGACTTCTGAGAAAGAGCGACGACGCATGAAGGTTTGGTGCCACCGCAGGGTGTGGCCTTCCAAGTGAATGCTAAGCAACCTAATACGATGCTCGAGTGGGGTGCCATCAACTTCAAAGAACTGGCGGAAGGGATACACCCAGCCACGAAAATACGAACCATCGAATTTGGGAAAGTCGACGCAACTCTGTTTTGTTGGGATGAAATAGTTGGAAGAAGGCTGATGCAGCTCGTGGAATGAGCCGAATGGGGGAATGCGGTTGAAGTGAACGCTGGTCGAGCCAGAACTCCCATCGGAACCACCTGTGCTCCCAGAGCCACCATTTCCTGTGGCGGTTTGTTTCCCCGCACTCAGTGCCAGTGACGCAAGTCGAGAGTCTACCGCCTTCATGCTTTCTTCGAGACGGATAGCGAGTTGCTTTAGATCCGTGATGTCTTGGGAGCTTTGTTCCAGTCGAGTATGCACCGAGGTTTGAAGATGCTCCAAGCGAGATTCCAATTCGCCCAAACGGTCTTGGGATCGCGTGTCCGGTGGTGGCGACATGGCCAGACAGTGGCTTTGATACCTTTGATAGCACAGAAAAGGAAAAAGAGAGAAAACAGCAGTAATTCATTCACAAAAAAGGTAAATGGCAGGGTACAGTCACTATATTCTTCCTGCCTAGTACTAATCATCTCTCTCCTCTAACTAACTCAAGTATTATTTACTATTGAGCCCTTATTATAGAATAGGCATATAACAATGTGGATAGCATATATTACCAGCAAGGAGTTCCTACGAAAGTATTTCTTGATCACTGCCTATCACCAGTATCAAACATGCAAGCTGAAACACCAAAGTCAACAAGCTTCACAATCCCTTTACTATCAAGTAAAATGTTTCCAGCCTATGAAAATAGAGTCATACTAAAATGCATCACAGGTTGACAATAAAATGTAATGTCACCATCTAAGAAAAACAGAAATAATGTACAAATCCTATATTAACACCATATTTACAATTACCTTAACATCATTGATGAAGGTATTCCAATGCCTTAAGAGTTTCTTTTAGAACAGATCCAATAGCTTCCTCTTCAAATCCATCAGGATACGCTATCTTCATTAGGTGTAAGCAAGAACCTTCGTCCATGAATGGCATGACCACCCAAAGATTTTTTTTTTGGTTAAAACCACCCAAAGATTTCGCACAACAACAAATGAAAAAAATGACCTCACAACATTAGGGTGATTTATCAAACTCATAGTTTGAGCCTCCCTCCATATGTCATCTTATTAAGGATATTAAATCAGAGAAATAAACCAGAGATGTTTTACCAAATCTTATGTTCTATCATAAGATACAACGAGTTTCACAGTTCAAAACCAAAGGGCTATATGTACGGGGCCGTGTTTTCAAATCCTAAATGGAGAAGCATTAAGGATAATAGGTTTAGACATCTTGAAAGAATCATTGAAATCTTGCACCCAAAAAGCTACAATCTGTACTAAAAGAAACAGACCAAGAAAATGAAAAATGAAATCTCAATGCGAACCTGCCCTTTGTGCTCTACATTTTTTGTCCCGGTAGAATCCTTTTCGAATAATATGGAAATTTACTTAGTTACCAGAAAGAAATTCAAAAGATAAACCACAACTTTAAACTAATACCGAATGAGAAAAATGAAAAAGAACCGAAAAATCAACTGACTTCACCAACTTCCTCAGCAGCTTGAACTGCAGAGGCAAGAAATTCGGCAAGCGAATCTGAAGCGGAACATATTTGCAAAACACAATTATTCAGGACTTCACTCAAACAGATTAGAGAAAGATGAAACTACGTCGTGAGATTCTCCGGCGTAAAGCATGTACAAAGAACTGAAAGAAGCCCCAAGCATGTAACAAAACACACAAACTGAAAATTCAAAAAGAGGATTTCCATATTTTGACCTAAAAGCAAATGAAAACTAACACAAACTATCGTGTATTTCTCAAAAATTTTACATAGTGTGCATCGGTCGACGAGATTGAGAGCGACGCCGACCAGATTGAGAGTTGAGACTCTGAGAGTGAGAGCTACGCCGATGGTGAGAGCCGAGACGTTGAGAGGTGAGAGACGCCGATGATGTTCAACAAGATCGAGAGTGGATTGAAGCCCTACTTGCAAAGATGAAGCCCTCGTTTGTGAGGGAACAATCATGTCCTCGCAAAAATAAGTAATTTTGCGAGGGAACAAAGTTGCCCTCGCAAAAATCACCTAAAATTAACTCTTTGCGAGGGAACCATATTTCCTCGTAAAATTACTTATTTTTGCGCCCATTTTGCAAGGGAACAATGATTCCCTCGAAAAAATGACCTATTTTTGTGAGGGAAACGTAGTTCCTCGCAAAAATACCTTAATGGTCGCCGTTTTGCGAGGGAAAATTGTTAAGTTTCCCTCGCAAAAAAGGTCATATTTCCTTCACAAAAAAGGTCATTTTTGCGAGGGAAATATCTTCCCCCGCAAATTCTGTCGCAAATTTTCCATTTTCTAATAGTGTTATATTCTATAGAGTTTCTGATTCAATTGAGAATTGATAATTTCTTCCTCTTTTGTAGGAAGATGGAGACAAGTTTTGAAGCTCTATAAGAACTAAGAAACAAGGAAAGAAATAAAGGGGGTGAAGCAGTGCAAAGTTAGAAGATCCCGTATAACCGGGTCGTAGCAAGTTGACAACCGGCCATAAGCAAGTAGCTTTCGTGTCACCGGCCTCGCAGTCGACAAACCGACGAATGGCCATGAAAAAGTGCAGACTGGTCGACAACCGTCGTAAATTTAGTCATGAAAAAGTGCAGAAAGTACAGCTGCACATTTTTCTTTTCAAAAGCAGAAAAACCCTATTTAACCTAAAGGGAAGGGCCGAAAAACACACTCTTGGCACAAGGAAACAAGTGGGCACACAAGGGAAGAGCTTGGGAGAGAGATTTGGACATTCTTGGAGGCTTGGGTGCTCAACCTAAGAGAGATTTTAGGGATTTCACCTTGGTTCTTCCTCTTTTCTCCTCTTTTCTTCCTAGTTTCTTCATGTATTCAGTTTCTTTGCTTAGAATCTCTTTGTATTTGAACATGAGTAATCAAACCTTTCAATCTAGGGTTATTTTGACCCTTTTGTATGGATTAATACTTGGATTTTCCTCTCTTTTGGTAGATAAATATATATATATATATATGTGTATGTGTGTGTGTGTGTGTGTGTTGATTTTAACCTTGGCTTAATGCTTCTAAGTGATTGGCCTCCATTTAGATGATTTATTCACTTAGGTTTGACTTGAGAGAGCTAATCTAGGTGTAGAACTTGATTGAAATCATGTTTGTCTTGAAGTTTACTTGATAAATGGATGGTTTGTTGGTAAAATAGAGATATATTTACTAACCTTGCATTGTCACATTAGGGTTGTTGCTTAAATATTGATTCTCACTAATTGTAGCAAGAGATTATGTATTTTAATGAGAAGAGAAACTTGATTTTGACTTGAGAGAGTGTTTCAAGTGTTTTTGAACGCTAGTCTAACACATATATGTATTGAAATGCTACTAGAGAGGAAGTTAACCAATTTTTATGAAATGCAAAAGGGGAAGAAGAATCCTAGGCTCCATTATCCTTGAAGTCAAAAGTCATTTGCCTTTATCAATTTTAAGTTTTAGAAATAGTCTTTAAACATTCTCATTCCAACTCAAAACTTTGTTCTAGCTCAACTTGATGAAATTCACTAAGCCTCTTGCTTGACCAATTTGTTAAACAAATCCTCGTGGGAACGATACTTTACTTATCACTTTATTACTTGCGAAACTCGTACACTTGCGAGGCGAACACATAGGTTCTCGTAATGAATTTGATAAAGTTAGTTCATACCATTGGTGTCTAAGAAAACATGGGTCGAAGTGGTTGCCTAATTAGTCATCATTGTGAAAGTACGAAGAGACTCCCACTAGATTCATACTGACCTGGCCAACTGATATGAATAACTGAGTTAGATTCATGGCTTCAGGTCTAGTTAGAATATGGTTTGAGTTTGTAAAATTATATCACATGAATATTCCTTCGGAAATTTAAATTAACTAGTATATGTCTGGGCATATAATATCAGTTACTCATCGTCCAAACGTTAATGCATGCTCTTTATTACGAATTACTGTAATCTGTTGCACCGTCAACTTTGTTGATATTCCTAATACTACATGTCAAGGGAAATAATAAGTAGTAAGAAATTTGGGGTGTTACATCGTACATAAATATCAGTTCCTAAATAAGAACCATGCATTCTCATAATACACGCATGATGATTGTTATATGAGAATTGTGATATATAGTTGTGAGACTCTTCAAGTGAGAGTTTTTGAGCTAGTTGGACTAGATTGTATATAATAGAACAGTACCTCCCACATAGAGTTCTATGCAATATGGGATAGATAATGACATTTCAGGCTTGGTGGGGAGAATCAATGACAAATATTTACCTATATATGTGATAATGTAACATTTTACATATTTAATTGTATCTCTTCACATGAATTAACCCTGTAAAGCAATGGATAGGGGAAATAACATACAAATATCCATATTAGAGAGGCCGTAATGGGGCATACAAGCCCTTGAGAAAATCGCTTTCCTATATGCATATTCATGCTTTTTTCACCTAGTCATTGCTTTCCTAGCTTAATTGTTGATGAGACACAAGGAATAAGTGATTATTTACATTATGAGAAATATAGATCAAGAGTGCAATTGATTCAAGCCACAAAGCCTAGAAAATCTTGATTCATCCCATATTGCATGGTTACTCGATGTGGGAAGTACTACCCTTTTGAAATGAGTATAGATTGATGATTTTCTTTATTTTTATTTATTCTTCTCCTATTACTTCATAGTATAATTCATGATTATGTATGAAAATGCTAAGGAACCTTTCAATTTTCTAACAAAAATTTTCATGTTAAGGTAGTCTTGTATTTCTAAATATTTGTACGCAAGTTCTACTATTTAGGAAGGGTTTTGATCGAGAGATTGAATTTGAAGGAAAGTTTTGAAATATTGTTTGTGAACTTGTATGCAATACTCTTATATCGTAGTTGATATGAGTTATCATGGTATTGAAGGAAGAAATTTTCATTGTTTTGAATACGTAATGCTAGTTACTAACAATGCAAGCCCAGATTATTAGTCTTTCGCGTGCCATGGTTAACCTCAAGATCGCTTGACATTTGTGGGTTCAATTCTCACGCTTGATATTCATGGGATTTGTTCTCACTCTTGTTTTCTCGTGGGTTTTTACTCGCGCTTGTTTCGGGCTTTGAGTCGCACTTGGTCACTTATCCTCGTGGAATGTATATCCACGTTTGTTTCTCGTGGCTTCTATGCCGTACTTGGTTATTTGCCCTTGTGGAATTTGTGTATCCATGCTTGTTATTCGTTTTGTTGAGGTCCTATGAAAAGATGTGATTCAAAAATTATCGTTTTGAGCCAAACCTATAAACAATTTGTTTATTTTTATACTTGTATTTATTTGGTTAATGTTCTTTTATATATAAATTTATTTATGTTAATATTGCATATTATATATGGCATGCTATTTTTTAAAGGTAAACTGTTTAAGTTAATTTCTCTTCGGTGTTTCACTAAATTCTTCTAATATGAAATTATTCACGGAAAATATTTGGTCTCAGATTTTGTAGATGACCCTATGCTTTGGCTAATCGTTGAGGGGCTTTTATGTTGAACTCGGATTTGAAGTAGTCCAGGAAGATCCTCATTTCAATGTAAAGTTCAAAGTGATTTATTACTTTCATAAATCTTCTTATAAGTGCTTGTTAAGTCTTATAAATTGACAATATTCCAGAATATCTTCTCTCTCTTTTTACCTATTTTTTGGTTTAAAATATGCATAGGAAATGAAGTGTATAGAAGAAAATGTGTATATCAAAGTATCAAGCAAAAAAATCAAAAGTCTTGTTATATCCTATGGAGTTTGTGATTCAATTGAGAATTGATAAATTCTCCCTCTTTTGTACGAGGGTGGAGACAAGTTTTGAAGCTTTATAAGAACCTAGAAACTAGGAAAAAAATAAAGGAAGTGAAGCATTGCAAAGTTAGAAGGAACCTGTACAACTGACTTCAGCAAGTTGACCAACTAGTTGTAGCAAGTAAACAATCTCAAGAAGTTTTCTCTTTGTGTAACTGGCTGCGACAAGTTGACAAACTTGTTGTAGCAAGTCGAGACTGAAGAAAAATAGCTCTCTATGTAACTAGCCGCAACAAGTCAAAAACCGGTTGTAGCTAGTCGTGAAAAGTACAATTAGTACGGCTGCATGTTTTCCTTTTAGAAGCAGAAAAACCTTTCTTAACCTATAGGAAAGGGCCGAAAAACAAATTCTTGACACTATGGAACATTGGGCACAGAAAGGAAGAGCTTAGGAGAGAGATCTTGACAACTTTGGAGGCTTGGGTGCTCTTCTCAAGAGAGATTTTGGGGGTTTCACCTTGGTTCTTCCTCTTTTCTCCTCTTTTTCCACTTAGCTTCTTCATGTATTCGGTAGCTTTGTTTAGAATTTCTTTGTATTTAGACATGAGTAGCTAAATCTTTCATTCTAGGGTTCTTTTGACCCTTTGTATGGATTAATACTTGGATATTCCTCTCTTTTGGTAGATATATATATATATATATATGTGTGTGTGTGTGTGTGTGTGTGTAATACCCGAAATTTTTGTTTGTCTTAAATATAATATTTTGACAACCAAAGCCTATCTAAAATAGGTGAATATGTGGTCTTAAATTTTGAGATGTGTTTATTCTATTTTCTAGGTAATATTTCCTTAGGATTAGAATAACCAATGATTTATTAAGAGATTAAATTCTCTAAAACCCTATAATTAATACCTAGTTCATAATTAATTCATAAAAGGCCATAAAGAATTATCAAAACACTTGGGACAATTAAGGGGCAATTACTAATAATAAATGAGCAAATTAAGCTTGCACTAATTAAGATTAGTTGTATAATTCTCCAAGATGACTAGAGGCAAATTAAAAGCATCAAAAGAGGGCTAATTATATTTGAAAATAATTAAGCCAAAAAGAATAAAATAATACTTGTCTAAATAAGTACTAATAGCCTTGATTAAGTAGCAAAACAATTAGGCAATGACATTTATAATCAAGGAACATGTAAACACTTGATTAAGGGAATAAATTAAGCTTCTTAATCAGCCCCAAAATTTAGGAAAAATGTTCAGCTGATGAGAAGAAGAGAAGAGATTAATAAAGCATAAAGTTAAGAGTTGAAAAGTCAAATAAAGCAACTAACCAATGAAAAGCAAGGAAAAAACCAATATTTTGCTAATTGAAAAAATGGATAAAAGAAATAGGCATGTCGGCCAGCCAATGGGAGAACCATAGAAATTAAGTTATTACAAATGAAAAGGAAAATTAATGGATAAAGAAGCAAGAAGCATGTGCGTGGGAGGCATTCCTTTTTCTTTTCATGAATTGTTAAGTGAAATATGCATTAAATGGCTGGAGCATGTCGGCACTCATTTGAAGGTGGAGATTTGTCTTCATAAAGTGGGTTTAAATCCAAAGGATAGGGTGAGTCTTGGCCAAATTAAATTGCCAATTAGGTCCTCAATTTTTTTCCTATAAATAGACCCTCAAACTCTTCATATTTTCTCACCAATTCACAAGCATAGAAACTGAAACATAGAGGGAAAGTGAGAGTAAGAGTCTTGGAGAAGAAGGAGCAAAGTCCTTGGTAAGTCCTCTAGCTCTAGCTTTAAGTTCTTTAAGTTTTAGTTCTTAAATTCTTAGATAGAAGTAGCTTAGATCTTAAATATTCTAGAATAATTTTATTTTCATGTTTTTATGGTAAAAATTAGCTTTATTTTGATAAACTGATGAAGAAGGTTATAGAGAAAAATTTTTGGAAAAGAAACATCAAAGTAACGTGAAGTTGCGAAATTTCATCGGTTAAGCAATTTCTGAAGTCAGTGATAAGAATGTCACTATATTATGTTGAAAATGATGTTGAAAAATTCTGGGACAATTCATGGTTAAAGTAGACATATAGGGATTTTTAAATATGCCAAGAACATGTTAAAATGAGTTTTGTACAGTGAGATAAAAATTCTCAAAATTAGGCTACGAATTTCTGGAAAAATTCTGGGCAGAGGTTCAAAACTTAAAACCTGGGAGTGATTCGTGTAATCTGGGAAAAGGTGATTATTTTTACTTGAAAATATACATCCTAAGCATTCCAAGAAATTTTACAGATCCTCGTTTCGATTTTTCAAGAATTAATTATGATTTTTCAAAGTTAGGCGAAATGCTGCCTAGATTTGTACCAGCGTTGTTCTACGAATTTTGAAGGAATAAAGTGAAAAATAAATGTTGCAAGGGCAAAATTGTCATTAGTGGCCAAAATATCTCTTAGGATATTATTTGTAAATTAATAAATACGATATTACCATTATAGGTTTCACGTGATCACCGTCCGACCGTCAACGTACCGACAACACCGACGAAGGTACGGACGCGTACTAACTCTGATGTTTATTGTATACCTATATGTGATAGATGTGTTCATAAACTGAGACTCTGTTTTAAAAGTTATACATATACAGCTGTACACGGGTTATGGTCTTGATAATGCCGTTGAGTTTTCCTTGCGGTGAGGACACGGATGTACACCGTGGCACTGGTGAATAGTGCAAACCGTAATGACGTTCATATGCAGTGGCTGTGTTCTGTTATTATCTTTCATATGTGAATGTTGCTGTGATATTATGAATAAACTGTCATACATACTTATTACATGAACATGAGGTTAACCTTTACCTGAGGTTCAATGGGCATTGAACCTTAGCTATTACCATAGCTTCAGGATCCGGAGTAAACAAGACCGGAGACAAGGGTAAGCAGCAGATATAGGAGCCGGCTGGAGGAAGCTCTTTTATTTTGTACTTAATAATGACATTCATTTTTTGTAAACTGTAATACCCCAGGTTTTTATTAATAGTAATAACCCATTTATTTTATTTTATATAGCCTTGGTGGGTCAAATATTCATAGTCCTTATTGCCTTAGGAATTTCCAGCTTATTCACACCATGAGTAATTGAGTGATTGAAATTAATATACCCTATTAATGACATTAAATTCACATAATGATTGATTGATTGGATTTAATCTATGTATATATATATATATATATATATCTCCTATTAATGACATTAATTGACTCGTTTGAACTTAATATACCCTATTAATGACATTAAATTCACATTATGATTGACTCGATTGAATCTAATATACCCTGTTAATGAGTTGGCAATAGTAAAGAGCCCAACCCATAGCTAACCCTAATTTTAAGTTATAAATAGAGGTCTAGCCTAACCCCAACACTCCTATTCTCTTCTACTATTCTCTTCTCCTATTCTCTTCTACTATTTCCTCTATTCTTCTAAATCTTGATAGGTAATTATGATCCTAAATATATCATATGTGATTGTTATATGTAAAATATACTTTATATAATCCTAATTAACTTTTTACAAAACCATTCAACCTTTGAATATTATTCGTACGTAGATGCATGAGTGATTGAATTATATGTATACACTCTTTCATTCTTGAATTGCGTGAAGAAGCTTTTTGCAAAATCCATTTATGATTTGCATACACCTACCTGTACGTGGTAGCTTTGAGGGTTTTGGTTCTTTTTGAAAATTGAAACATATATATAGATTGATGAATTACCATTGAATATACATACCTCACTGGGGTTGCTCTGGTTGCTTCGGCTTTTTTGTGATCGAAACTTATAAATGCTTTCATATATATATATATATATATTGAGAAATCAATTTATTATGTAAGTGTATTTAAAATAATTTAAATCGTGGGAAGATAGCTTTGGGATGGTACCCCCAAAGTGACGAACACAACCCTTAGGCGTTATGCCTCGATATGTTATTTGATGTGAACTGATTATATCCGTTCTTCCCAAAGTGGTGTCTCGCGGGTTTAGGGACACTAGTAGCAACTTTGGAAAGAGGTGTGCACATTAGGACGAAATGTTTTATTGATATATGGCCAATTTGATGATCTCGGATCGGGTTTCGTGTCACATTGGTAGATGGTGTGTTTCCTGGTCTACCATGGTTCTCTTCCCACTAAATTAAATGGATCAAGGTGTTTCCGGGTCCAAATGAAATTAATAAAGATAATGAATAATATTTGATCCGATGTGAATGTATAGATATGATGAGTATTGGAATTGATATTTTAGATTATATATACATGTAAAATGATATTTTTATCATCATATAAATATTTTATTATTATTATTATTCTATAATATTGGAACCGATAGTTGATTCAATCACTATGTGATTATATATTTGATTTAATTAATATATATGAGTTGTATAAATTGTGTTTTGATTAGGATTACCACTTTTTTGCCGATGTTTGTGTTCGGGTCGTGATAATCCTTCTGGGAGCAGATTTTCAGTGAAACAGGTTTCAAGTTGGGGCTGTTGGGGCTAGCAGTAAAGTGAGGAAGGACAATGAGCTATTCTAGCTAGTTTTTTTTTTATATATTTTATTTTACGCTTTGAATAAGACATTTTTATTTAAGTATGGATTTATGTTAATGTAATAAGGAAGCCTTGCACTTGTGCCAATACAAGTGCGGCGGTAACACTTCCCAAATTTTGGTTATTTTGAATTTTAGTAATCATTTATAAAAAAATTATAGCAAATTTTATGTTATTATAATTGTTAGAAAATTTGGGGTGTTACAACTGTTGAAAGCTAACACATACGGTGGATGTTATCAGTATCTTTTGTTTTAATACTATTTACTTCCGATGCTCTACTCTGATCAAATATTTCAAAAAAAAAAAAAAACGCTTCCGGAAATTGGGATGTTACAATGTGTGTGTGTGTTTCAACTTTGGCTTAATGCTTCTAAGTGATTGGCTTCCATTTAATTAGATGATTTATTCACTTAAGTTTGATTTGAGAGAGCTAATATACGTGTAGAACTTGATTGAAATCATGTTTTTCTTGAAGTTTACTTGATAAATGGATGGTTTGTTGGTAAAATAGAGATATATTTACTAATCTTGCATTGTCACATTAAGGTTGTTGCTTAAAGATCAATTTTCATTAATTGTAGCAAGAGATTTTGTATTTTAATGAGAAGAGAAACTTGATTTTAACTTGAGAGAGCTTGTCAAGCGTTTTTGAACCTTAGACAACACATTCATGTATTGAAAAACTAATAAAGAGGAAATTAATCAAGTATTATGAAATGCAAAAGGGGAAGAAAAATAGTGGGCTCCATTTAATACTTGAAGTTAAAGAATCATTTGCCTTTATCAATTTTTAGTTTTAGAAATAGCTTTAAAAATTCTCATTCTACATCAAAACTTTGTTTTAACTCAACTTAATTTAATTCACTAAGTCTCTTGCTTGACCAATTTGTTATACAAATCCTAGTGGGAATGATGCGTTAATTATCACTTTATTACTTGCGTTACTCGTGCACTTGCGAGGCGAATAGTGCTTCATGTAAACTATAGCTAGGATCCTCGCCTTAATCATATATGTTGAATTTTTGCTAGTATGATGCATTGATCCTTTTGTGAGATTGTTGCTGAGCACGTTATTGTAGAACTTTCAGGAGGTCCCAATTGTTGGTGAGGTTCTACCAAAACTACTATGGGAAGCCAGTGACTCCCATCAATGCAAAATATATAACACTTTATATTTTGTATTGTAAGTATATCATTAGATATAAATGAAGAATTTTATACTTAAGCAAGGGCAAAGGGTATGCTGGTTTTCTCATTCGGAATTGATCAAATTTCAACTTTTGGAGTGTGACAAATATAAATACCCTACACAACCGCCATAGGTATCAATCAATTAATCAATTATTACACTTGAACCCAAAATATAATAATATTTTAATTAATGTTTAAGCATCACTTAGCATGTAAGAATCAATTCCCATCACAATTTGTTCCTCTAACAGTAGAGTTATTCAAACGTCAAACCCTCGAATAGACATTCATATATAATCATCCATGCAATTAAAATAACACCATTAAATGTGCCAGTGAATGTAGTTTAATATTAGACTTTTCGTAAACCTCAAGCCTTTGACTTGCCCATGTATTACCAAAAAAGAAAAGAAAAAAAAGAATCACAAGAATAATCATATATGAGGGAAAAAATATATAAAGAAAAAACATCAAGTTGCAATTATTCATGAAATTCACAAAAAGATCACAAATAATATTCAACCGAAAATTATAAGTCTATAAAACAAAATCTCAAAACCTAAACCTTGGAAATCATTAAAATGCTTAAATTGAAAATAGCTAAATCTAATACAACTCCCAAATTAAAGAACTAGAACCAAGCCACAAGATTCATCCTCAAGAAGAGGATTAATAAACCACACATGATGATGGAAGAAGAAGAGAAGAATGTGGTGTGCGGTCATGCTCTTGGAATGAAGCCTTGGGGTCCCTTTTATAGCCTTGAGAAGAGTCCAAATTGAAGAAGGAAGAAGGATGAGGTGTGACTTTCTTTGGATAATATCTGCTCTATATTTCTAGATTCTATTTAAATTTTGATGAGCTTGTGACATCTTCTTCACCTTTGATTAGAGGAATTCGAATTCTTGATAAACTTTTGAATGAATATAGATAAATCTTTACCCTAAATCCTTGAATCTTTATCTTTTTCTTGGATTTGGATATGCTAAGGTAAATAATTAAATGGGTGAAGGTTAGATTTGCCAACCAATTATTACCCGAGGAGTATCGACACAAATAACTATTGAGGGGACCAAAATTGCCAATCAACAATTAAAAATTGAAAAAAAAAACACAATTTAGAGCAGATTCGCAAACGAACTATTACCCTGTCACTGTCTTGGTGTCTCTGTCTTCCATTGATTGTCACAGTGTCGGTGACGTTGGCATCTCCAAAGCTTCTATTGTTGCTAGGTGTTCCACTCACCCTCTTGAACTCATCCAGTAGCCCACAGGGTTTGACTAGCACGCACCTTGCACCTTGGTTCCATCCCTCCGATGCCACAAGCAGCAACCGCTGCTGCTACAATGCCTACTCCCATGGGTCCCAGCTCTGTTGGTGTTTTCCTTTTCCAACAAGAAGGCTTAACCGCTCTTTTCTCTAGCATTTCCGCAACCGTCCTACGCTGCCTTATATTTTAACTTGATTGTGATAGTTGTTTTTTTAAAATAGTTATTTGGTATTTTTTTTTCACTTTTAATAGTTATTTGGTGTGTTTTTTCACTTTTTAATTGTTGATTAGCAATTTTAGTCCCCTCAATAGTTATTTGTGCTAGACGCTCCTCGGGTAATAATGGTTGGCAAATCTGCACCTTCACCCTAATTAAATTTAATTCTCAAGGGATAGAAAGATATAATATTGTGAATTAAATCCCTTTTTCAATTATAGTTAATTATATCATCTTATGTGGTGCCATATAGTTGCTTGTGAGAAAAGAAACCATATAAAATGACTTTCATGTCCTTCATTAATTGTAGGTAATCACGTTTTTGCTCTTTATGGGTCATAGAAGACATGCATTTGGGCTTAAGTGGTGGTCATACAGCCCATTCAAGGATCATAAGTCATAAGTTACCATATATGAACCCTAACCATAATGTAATTTGGCCCAAAAGTAGTCTTAAGGCCTTGTTTTGCATGGATCTTTTAGGGTCTGTTTGGTTTGACGAAGGGGAGGGAATAGGAAGGATTTTAATGGTGGGGAGGGGAAGAGATGGGATAGGAGGGATTTTAATATTACCTTGTTTGGATTTATCGAAGGAAGGGAAGGGGATGTATTTTAATGTTTCTGTGTTTGGCTTAGGAGGGGGGGAGGGGAGGGGAGGGAAATTATTTTCACATGGACAACTTTACCCTTATCATCATCTAGAACATCTATGCTGGATGGAATGTTCCTCAAACGTAAACTTTCATGTAACATATGAGTAGTACCAACACCAATCTAATTTCTTATTTTATTTATAGATACTGCACCAACCTCCTACACATATCTCAATATCCCAATTGAGATCACTTCGGCATTCATTTGCAAGCATTATCAGTTAGGTCGTTGAAAGCACCCACGAGCTCCATCACCATCTTGCCGCCAGCATGCTCCAAGGTGGTGATAGCGTCAGGGATGGAGGCATTGGCCTCCACCACGCACCTAAGTGGGAGGCGATAATTACAACATTCAAATTTTTATTTTTAGGATTTAGTTATAATTATGAAAGAATTATATATGATGAATGTATTTATTATGTAATTCTTGGGGAAAGAACGCAAGAGCAATATAGATATATGTGTGTGTGTGTGTGCATGCCCACATATATATTAGAGTGGGCAGTACATTGTTTCCCACTAATATTGACTTAATGGGGAGGGTGTCTATATATGGGTGCCTAGTGTGAGAAGGCGATACCTCTAATTTTACTAGAGGCCAAGGAAAGCAGCTGGAGGCATAGGAGTTGTAAACTTTGTAGGCCTCTTTTGGTATTGGTGTTGTATGGATTTCTATATTGCCATTCTAAAATACTCATGTTTTTGTAATACCATGACTATTTATCTGCTGTTAGACCAAAGGCCTTATTTTATACACTATAATATTTTGGTAGATCCACAATCAAAGGGAGTCCCTTTGTTGTGGGGTTAATTTTGTAAGACTCGTGAGATATGTATTTTTCTATTTAATAATTGTTCCTAGAGTTATGGATTTTTGGTAGTGGGTTTGTGGGCATAATTTGTGTCCTAGACTATGATGTGTGTGTTTTTGAAAAAAAAAAAAAGGGTTTTCCATAATCAGTTGTTAATCTGGTTTTGTGAAAGCACTATAGTTAATTGTTTATTGGTGAGAAAGGGTCTTTTCAACAATCATGGTCTGGCAATCGGATTCTTGGTGCACCTATGATGGTGGACATAGGGAACAATAGGGTAAGGAGATGACGATGATGAGTAGAGAAGGTGGGTGTTGAGAGAGAGTGGCGAAGTGGAGGGGTATTTTGGGGTTAACAAAAAAATACCATGGGCATTTTAGTCCTATCAGGCAAATTTTTTGAGGGAAAATCATAGTGAGGTCCCAAGTTATAGAAATAATCACAAAAAAGGCCTTGCTGTGAGTAAGCTACTGAATTCCTCTCATAAAAAAGTCTCGTTGTGAAAAAGGTTTTTCATGTTGTGAAAATGACTTTATGAGTTGTTAAAATGTACCTATGAAAATCTCGGTGTGAAAATTGGTTTTAATATTGTCAAAATGATTTTTCATGTTGTCAAAAATTTTCTAAATTTCTATAGTATGAAAAACTCGGAGAATTTTTGACAACATGTAAAGTCATTATGACAACATTAGAAGCCATTGTCACAATAAGATTTTCATAGGGACATTTTAACAACATGAAAAGCCATTTTGACTATGAAACTTTTTTGTGAGAAGAATTCGTAGTTTATTCACAACTAACTAGGGACTTTTTTGTGAGGAGAATTTGACATGAGACTTTTTTGTGATTATTTCCATACCTTGGGACCTCTATGTGATTTTCCCATTTTTTTTATCCTCCCCTCCAAATCCCCCTTTTTTGGCTTTTTTTTTTTTTTTTTTTTTTTTTTTTTTTTTTTTTTGGGGGGGGGGGGGGTTGAGAGGAGGGAAGCAAAATCTCTCCCATTCTCCTCCCCTTCCCTCAAGCCAAATCTTAGCCCATGTGAATTTCCACCCTTTTCTATAGTTCTTCATTCTCTTTCTGGGCTTGATTGTCTTTTTTGCTATAATTCCTTAATTTCCTAGCAATAAACACATCTAAAAATACCTTTGTGCAAATCAATTTAATTTAGGGAAATAAAATAGGACAATTCTACCGTTTTTAACATTTATTTTGTGCAATACCTTCTAACTCAAAATAATCATAATACTTACATCTAATTAAGCACAATAACAATGATAAAAATCCCATAAATAGATATAAATACAACCATTATTTTTGTATTTTTGCGGATTCCACCTTTCAATACATGATAGTGTGCATATTTAATAGTTAGGTTTTAGCATTATATATATTTGCGTGACCTCATCCTCGACATACATGATGTTTATTTACCGTAACCATTATTTATTAAGTGTTATATATGCTTGAATCTGTAGTAGTGATACCAGAGGCAAATTGATGTAAAACAAGTTAAGTACACTCACACACACTTATTCAATGGAGACAAGATGATTTTAATGGAAACATGTGTGGGATTAGAGAGGACTTGAAGAAACAGAGGAAGGAAGAGAGAGAGATTGAGAGAGAGGAGGGGGAACATAAAACAAATGGAGGGGGTAGTGAGACTTGAAGGAGGGGGAGTAAGAATTTGAGGGAGATAGAGACTAGCTAATCCATAACAACATATTTCATTCATCAAATTCTAATGATAAAAGTGCTGCCTAACTTCTATTTATAAGGCAAGGTTTCTTTCTCATGAAGTAACCTTGCGGACACTTGCCAATATAAAGATGTAAAATACAAAAGCTAAACTAATAACTTGTCTAATATAAAAAATATAAAACACAAAAGCTAATCAACTTGCCTAACAACTTGCATAAAGCTAAGGACTTCCTTAAGCTTTCAAAATATAATTCATTCTTTCAAAATAATATGCCAATACATACTTTCTCTCAATTCCCATATTCCATCACAAATATATCGTGGACACTCCAAAATCGATGATAAGTATCGTGAGCACAATAATTAATTATATACAGGAGATATATACTGTCAACAGTTAAAGTATATCAAATACATGCTTGAAGCAAACACTGTGGACACAATTAAATATTTGCTGGCCGGTTTTGTAATACCCGGATAATTATCTATCTAGAATACTATATTTTAGCAAATAATACCTATTTGGAAATAGGTGAATATGTGGTTTTAAAACCTCAGTAGGATACTTATTCTATTGTCTAGGGAAATTTCTAATGAAATTAGAGGGATTTAAGTGCCAAAATCCCTAAATGCAATTATGGGCCATGAAATGCCCGAAAATATTATGATAAATCCCAAGAGGCAATAAAATATTCATTGAAAATTAGAAAGTATGTTGTCTCTAATTTTAGGAATTTTTGGGATTATTTCCCTTGAAAAATAATGAGGCAAAATTAAATATAATTTTGGGGAGCATAAATTGCCCTATGATTTTTAATATTTTACATGGAGCATAAAATACCAATATCAGTAAAATAGTTGTGAGATAGTGATTAATCCTAATTAAGAAAATTATCAACAATTAGGAAGTAATTAGTTAAGTAATTAATGGCTAATTGTTTAAGCCTGAACAAGAGAATATTTAAGGTAGATTATGGAAAATCCTTTAATTAAGTGTTTATGGCTAATATTAGCATAAAGTGTACTTGCTAATCAATTAGAAAAGATTAAGAAAAATTGGTGAGATTAAGAACATGAAAACCCTAAATCCTAAAAGATTGCTAATCATGGGATTAAGGCTCTAATTAAGCTTCTAGCTAATTTAGATAAATTAAAGAAAAATAATAATAATAATAATAAAGGGAAGAGAAAACCAAAATTTGAGTGTGAAAAGGGTTGTGGGTTTTTCAAAAATAATATCATGATATTTTGTTAATTAAATAATAATATAATTAAGATATTTGTGGAAGAACCAGTTAGATAAAGGGAACCGATAGAAATTAAATCCTACCTAGAAAACCGTGAACTAAGTTTCTTAGGTCGACATATTACAAATAAGTGAATTTTTGTCCGAGAAGTTGGTGTTAGCGGAAGTCATTTCTCAGAATCGACAAAGCGGCCTGTCTTCGAAAATGTTCAACGACAACGGAATACCCTTAATGGGATCAAAAATTTAGTTAAGTCGATATTTCCAAATAGGAAGAATAGAACTTCAAGGTGTGTTCCGGATTTTTGAGATTTTCTAAGATTACGCGATTAGAACACCGAACGGGGGACTTTATCGGTAGAAGTTCATAAAGCACATGGATGACATCATGTTGGTGACATGGGGTGACATGTGGGGGGCAAATTTGTGGTAGAGAAGAGAGGAGAGTGAATGGTTTGCAAGAGGCCACATCTTCGTCTTCTTAACCGTTGATGCAAAAGTTGATCCAAGGGTTGAGATCCATGGAAATTCTCTATAAATAGCCAACCCTCTTCACTTCATTCCTCACCAATTCACAAAGGAATCCTAGAGAGAGGTTAGAGAGAAGTGAGGGTAAGGAGGAGCTCGGAGAAGGAGTAGCGAAGTCGCCGGGTAAGTTCTTCGGTCCCTAGTCTTAAGCTTTGGTAGTTCCTTGGTAGTTATAGTAGAAATGCTAGATTAATCTTTAATCTTCCAAGTTAGTTTAGATATCGTGTTTTAGGGATAAATATGATATTTATTTCAAAAATATATTGGAGATGGAGATATGTCAAAATTTTGGAAGATTAGAGTTAAAGTAACGTTAAGTTCTCGCGAAATTCCGCCAATTAGGAGAGTTATGGGCAAAATGGTAATTTGTACCTAAAATGCCTATTATGATGTTGGGCCTTGATAATATGATATTATCCTTATAGGATATCCGTAATCACGTACCCCCGTTGTACCGCGTCAAAAGTACCGTCCGTCAACGAAGGTACGTTCGCGCATCGTAACACTAACTCGATGTTTATTGTATGCGTACATGTGCTATGTGTATGGTATGTTTATGTGAGGTAGTTGATAGCTCGTGGTATGTTCAATGTCTCGTTATTATGCTTGGCCGGGTGTTGGGATACGTTTGCTAGGTACGAAATGCTTGGTGCGAAATGCTAGGTGCGAAATGCTTGGTGCGAAATGCTAGGTGCGAAACGATTGCTAGGTGCGAAACGTATGCTAAGTGCGACATATCTGCCAGGGGGCATGTGTGCTGTTGGGATAAGCTTGTTTGTATGCTCATATACTGTCTATGTTGTATATATAAACATGAGGTTAATCGTTACCCGAGGTTCAATGGGCATTGAACCTCGCCTTTGACATAGCGTCGGTCGGGAGGACCGAGGATCGAGGAGAAAGGCAAGCGGCACGCATAGGGACTCAACCGAAGACTTTCTTTTGCTATTTACTTTGAAAACACTCGGTATAATGTACCGCTACATCGTAATCGCCGACTTACGGCATTTTGAATATAAATATCGTTACTCAATCGCTCCGATGCTCTACTCGATGAAAAAATATATATATACTGCTTTTGAAAATGGGATGTTACAGGTTTCATTTCAAAATGAAAGGAAAATAAGATATTATTAATCTAACCAAAGTTGAAGAGAGATCAACAAATTTATTCAAAATGGTGCGCCCACAATAATCACTAATTCATGAACATATTTTCTATCTGTAAGATTGATGTATAATTACACAAAATTGTTGAACAACGGAAGGAAGGACATGATCATTCCCACCTTTTTCAATTTGTGATTGAGAGACTAACACTTAGCTGTAAGTTTCTGTAAATCATAATTATCTCCCAGAGACCTTAATTAATTAGCTTCAATCAAAATAGGCATTGTGGGTTTTATGTTCTGTGATAAGCCCTTCTCTTGGAGCAAAACAACTACTTCAGACATTGTTGGCCTTAATTCGGTATATGCTTGGGTGCAAAGCAAACCGATTTCTATTATTTTTTTCACTCCCTCTGCATCATAATCATTAGGGTTTAAGGTTTCGTCGACCAGCTCCTCGTGGATGGCTCTTTCATATAGTTTCCAGGCCTATCAATGCGAGATTAGAGTGAAAAAAAGACCACAGCAAAACTTGAGTTAATGTTTCTTAAATAGTTATTAATATATTCTGATGAAGAAAGAATATAGTTTTTCCAAAAGGAGTTAAGCTCAGTTGGTAAGAAAGTCGTAGATTTATATATTGTCTAAATAGAGAACGAAGTTTCTTGTAAATGGTCAAGGAAATTTTCTCACCTTTCTAAGGAGGAATTCACCTTCATCGTCACCATCAACTTTTAATTCATTACTTCGTTCACCACTGATGATCTCTAGGACAACAACACCAAAACTATAGATATCAGCCTTTTCCGATAAATGACCATGAATTGCATACTCTGGAGCTGTGTATCCTCTGAAAAAATGCATAATGTAATTGGCTAGAATAATGGCTCAAATTAACATAAATGAAAATATTTAGAACCAACAAAATCCAAAATAGCCGTATAGAAATCCAAGTTTTGCACCTTGTTCCACTACATACGAAAATATAATTATTCAAACTTACAATGTTCCGGCAACTTTTGTACTTAGATGAGTTTTCTCCTCAGGTAAAAGCCTTGCCAAGCCAAAATCAGAAATTCTAGGTTGTAAATCATCGTCTAAAAGGATGTTGTTAGTCTTTATATCTCTATGTACGATACGAACATGATATTCTTCATGTAGATAAGCTAAACCCCTTGCCGTTCCTAAAATTATATCATATCGTTGCTTCCAACCAAGAGAACCCTTCTTTTTGCCTATTTTCAAGGTAACACATTATGAAGTTAGGGATACAAAGGAAAGGATGAAATATAAATGCAATTCAACAAAATGTTTCCATGCAAAAAGGACATATATGGTTATTAAGATCTTCAATAAGATTATGACATATGAATTAATATTTGTGAAAGTTATATATTGTCAAGATGAAAATATGTCCCCACGTTACAGTTATTTAGATATATAGTAACAAATGCTTAAAGAACTTTCCAAAAAAAAAAAACAAAAAAACAAGAAGCTTAGTTGGTAAAAGGGATACCAAATAAGAATCTGTCCAAACTTGTGTTTTTCATGTATTCGTAAACAAGTATTCTCTCATTGCCTTTACTGCAACATCCAAGAAGCCGAACAAGATTTCGATGATGAACATTACTTATAAGCTTCACTTCACTCTCAAATTCTTCCTCCACTCTCTCGGAGTGACGCCGTAAAGTTAATTTCTTGACGGCAACCGATTTTCCATTCTTCAAAGTGCCCTATTCATGATAGTTAAGAATTTTAATTATCAAAGTGTTACTCTATATATATACTGGAAATCTAAATATATAGTTACCTTGTATACAACACCAAATCCTCCTTCTCCAAGTTTATTTTCTATACTGAAATTTTTTGTTGCTGACTTTAAATCTCCGTAACTATAAATAACTGGGCCCTTCAACGTGCTTGCTCCAGTTATGTCTCCTGTTAAGGAAAAGATTAAACAAAAGTCTCTTCGTACTACTCAGGAATTCCATTCTTCAAAGAGATGAAAATGCAATTCCATAATTGGTTTACCTCTTAGAACTCTCTCATGCCTTTTTGGTCGTCTGATATAAGCCAGTAGAGTAAGGAGGACCAAAACAAAAGCTATCACTCCAACAAGACCGCCAATAATGACGCCCTTCTTGCTTGAACCAGCTGTAATTTAGGAAAAAGATGCTTCAGTCAATATACTACACCAACAACAATGTGATAATCTTAGTATATACTCCTACCATACTAAATATAGAAGCTAGATAACTAATTAGTAATGATTAAAAAAATTAATTCAGTTATTTATAAGAAATATGTGTTGATTTTCAAAAAATATCATTTTAAATAATTTAAAATTGCAACTACTCTCTTGATGAGAACCCCTTAATAAGTGCATTTTGATAATTTGAAGAAAAAATTATAAATTTGAGAGAACTAGAGTTGTACATTTAGGATCAAAGCAAATCCTCATTCCTAATGTGAGGACCTCAGTTTTACAAATTAATTCTTCAGCCATTTTCTACGAAACATGCAGATCAGATGTATATTTACAGGATATGTTTTGATACATGAAACGTGCATATCTAATCAATTACTGAAATATGACATATATATAGAACATAAGATTCAGAGTTACACATAAACAAACCAAAATGCTGTGTTGTAGCATGCATGTGTGATATTGAAGTCTTTGAATTCACCGTACCTTGTTTGACTGAGGGATTAGGGATATAAATGGTCTGGTTATCAGGAAAGAAGGAAGTTGTGGAGTATCTGATGTAACAACCAGCGTCAAAAGCCCTACCCTCTGGATTAGGAAGACAAGTCTGTACAGTGTTGACCCCTTGCTTCAAGCAATCCTCACACCCACTCTGTGAGATAGTTTCAGTACATTGAGCATAGCCATAAATAATAGTTGGACCATTTTGAGTTTTTGTGGCTGCAGAGAAACCAGGGATTTTGGGTGTTGTTGTTTCAATATTCTTAGCAGTTGTTGTGCAGCTGAAGAAAATGATGTGTCTGCTTCTACAGTACTTTGATTTGCACATGATGCAGTATTGTAAATTCCAGTTGTCTGCTCAAGAATATTGGTGCTCTCATACCTCGACATTACGCCACAGAAAAAAACAAAATTACCCTTACATATATATATATATATATATATATATATATGGGAAAAACATTTCTCATGTTGTAGGAGAAATGTTATCTCATGTTACACACACATAAAATGGTGGGACCCACACATATATATAATTAGCATTATATGTATATGTGGGTCCTACTATTTCATGTGTGTGTAGGAATCTTCTCTTTCTCATGCAACATGAGAAAATTAAACCCCTATATATATATATATTTAAAAAAATATTATCCCTATAGGCCGCCGCGTAGCTATGGTGGTCGGGTTGGCCTCTAGCGACCACCCCCCGCTGACGGCCGGAGCTTTGGCGAGAATATTCCATTGGGAATTAATTCTCCCAAAGTAGTGGGGGTAGGTGGGGTTGGAACCCCCACCATTTGGTTTGTCCAAAATGTTAGTGGCTATTGGGCCACCAATGGCTTTCAATACATTATATGCAAATAAGTTTTGTTAAAGAATTCACGACATTTCATTACGTTTTAAAAATTTTCATTTATCAAGTAAAAAATTCACACAATCAATTCATCCACAAGTTTTGTTTTGGAATTCACAACATTTCATTAGGTTTTAACAATTTTCATTTACCAAGTAAAAATTCTCATCATCAAGTCATTCATAAGTTTTTTTAAGAAATTAAAGACATTTCATTAGGTTTTAACAATTTTTATTTTCCAAAAAAAAAAATCACACTGAAAGGTCATTCACAAATTTTGCTAATGAATTCACGACATGTTATTAGGTTTTAATAATTTTCGTTTTCTATGGAAAAAAAAACTATCAGTTCATTCACAAATTTTGTTAAAGAATTCATAATATTTCATTAAGTTTTAATAATTTTTTGTTTTCACATAAAAAACATGTTAAATTTGTTCAAACTTAATGAAATTTCTCAAATTTCTTAGCAAAATGTATGAATGACCTGATCTTGTGTATTTTTTACTTGGTAAATGAAAGCCATTAAAATCTAATGAAATATCATGAATTCCTTAATAAAATATGTGAACGAATTGATTGTGTGATTTTTTTACTTGATAAACAAAATTTGTTGAAAATTAATGAAATGTCGTGAATTCCTTAATAAAATTTATGAATGAATTGATTATATGAACTTTTTATTTGATAAACAAAAGTTATTAAAACCTAATAAATAGTCGTGAATTCCTTAACAAAATTTGTGAAAGGCTTGGTTTAAAGATAAAAAGTTAACACATACACACATGTATATATAAATATCGACATGTACATGTGTGAACGATGTACATCTACATATGCATATGGACGAGCACATGTACATTTGCATGCACATGCGTATGTGCATGTACATATGTATATTTTTTTGTGCGCACGATATATATTTGTTTGGATATAAGATATTGAAAGTCATTAGTGGGCCAATGGCTATCAACCTTTTGGGCAAACCAATTGGTGGGGTTTTGAACCCCACCCCCACTACTTTGGAAATGTTAATTTATGACTATTCCCACAGGAGCACTAGCGAGGCCGATGGGGGTTAATATTTTAAGATATATATATATATTTATATATATGTATATGTAAGGACAATTTGGTAATATTATTTTAATTTCAAAAAACATAAATTGAGTTTGATATCTCTCTAAGATTATGAATATTCAAAACACTTTTTTATATTTTATTATTTTTCAAATTATTTATTAGAGATTTTCCCCTTTTTTCCCCTTTACTTTAGTGTCCTTTTGAAGCATTTGAAGGGGGAAAAAAACATATTATACGTAGTGCAAAAGACAAGAAAGAGTTCTCTCCCACAAGTTATATACAGATCCGGTACTTTTTTGGGGGGGGGAAGAATTCTTGATTGCACCTTTTTTTTGGTTTCATTGTAGTATTTTAAAGGGTGAAGGTGCAATTATGCCAACGAACTATTTATGAAAGAGCACCAGGCACAATAAACTATTTTGGGTATCTTATATACAAAAAAAAATAAAACATGGAAGGAAACACAAGGCCGTCAGTTTTCTGCCTAACGGACGTCTCAATGCTTATGTGGCTGCTGATGTGGGTGCTTGTGGGATTATACATGTGGCATTAAATATAAATCTGAATTTTTTTTTTTGTGGCTTTACCCTATACGATGGGGAGCAGAGATGAAGACGAAGATGTGATCTTGAGAAAAGCTGAGATAGCGGAGAAGAAGAAAGGAGGGCGAAAACGCGATCTCGGAGGGAAATGCAACGGCGATCTGGAAACGCATCATCTTCTTCATCCTCGACGGCAAGAAGCAGGCGGAGGGTGGTGCTTCTTCGAGAACCCAGTCGTGAGGATGATTATGAACCTCCGAGAAGGTACTGTTTGTTGGTTATGATTAGTTTTGATGATGTCTTATATAGATGCCATTAAAAGCAAAAGATTGTATATCATACTTATCTTGTATATTGACTAACTACAATATATTTGATGTAGATTAGTCCAAAATGAATTATGGAGATTAATCAAGATGAGAGATTGAAGAAGGAAGAACTTGCTCTATAGAATGAGAAAATCATCATACAAGTTCCTAGATTGATTCTAGAAGTCCCCACGATGATATGGAAGTTGGAACGGGTCAAATCGGAGTGAAAATAAGCAATTTCAATGAGCTAACTCGAGCCAGGCAATTTACCTCGAGTTAGAACATCTAGCTATAGTGTTTTGGGCATCTAGGATGTTTACCTCGAGTCACACAACTCACCACCTCGAGTCAGGGTGATTTTTAAGCGTTTTTGGCATCTGGAACACATTAACTCGAGGCAACCAACTTACTGCCTCGAGTTAGGGCTAACTGGAGTCAGATTTCCTTCTGCCTCGAGTCAAAGTGCATTTCCAGCACTTCAGTTGTACTCTGTTCCACGTTCAGCTTCTGGCGACCTCTGGTAATTTGATGATATCTCTCAAACCAGGTATCGGATTGATACGAAACCAGTGGAATATGAAACTAGACATCCAACACGTCATTTTGATATATAATATAAGTCAAAATGATCTCAGATAAGAGAGATATGAGTTTTACAAGTTGACACAAACATCACCGTCACAGTCAGAACCAAGTTTCAATGTTTTGAGTGTATCTCACAAAATAAAAATCCAATTGAGCTCAAATAGGTGCCATTGGAAATCTGACACACAGAGCTTTCCATCAAGAGTTGAATCAACCAAAAAGGATCTCAGACCAGGGAGCTATGGTCCTCGAAAGTTGACACACGTGATTCTAGAGTCAATTCAGCATAGCCTCGGGTTTCTTCTATATCTCACTTTAGAGAGCACTTTTTACCTCGAGTTAAAGAGTCTACCTCGAGTTTTTAGAGCAGACAGAAAGATTGAACAATGGAGAAAGGTTTTTGCCTCGAGTCAGAAGCTCCACCTCGAGTCAAATGGCCTTCCCGAGAGTTTGAACAATGGAGAGCAGTTTTTAACTCGAGTCAGAAGTGTTGCCTCGAGTTGGTAAAGGCGCCTCGAGTCCGCTCTTAAGTATCCTTCGCCAAATTCACACTTCAACTCGAGTCGGCCATAATATTGCCTCCGCCACGTTCGCCTCGAGTCATGGTCTACGCACCTCGAGTCTATCCCCTTTGAAATTCAAAACAATATTCATTCTTCACCTCGAGTCTCCACATATCTCACCTTGAGTCGGTCCTACCTCGAGTTGGGACGAAGCATAACTCGAGTCGTGTTCCTGATTTAAAGGAAGTCTTCTATATTCATCGAAAAACTCGAGTCGCTAGTTTCGGTGCCTCGAGTCAAAAAGAGTTCTCTAAACAACCTTTTGAATTCAATTAATCGATCACCTCGAGTCCGCAATATGTATGCCTCGAGTCAAGAACTCGAGATTGTTGAGATTCACCGTATCCGAAATGTTGGGCTCTTCTCAAGAGAATCTGGATTAATTCCAAATGATCTTATAAACATTATACAACATTTATTGTAAGAATATTGATCATAATGTTGAGTGATTTTCAGATAAATCAGCAACGGTTAAGATCTTCAAATCAGGGAACTTTGAGGAACAGAGACAAGCGTAATCAAGACATTAAATCCAATTGAGGCGAGATTAGCGTGAATGGTTAAATGTTACCAACGGTCAAAATCAAACGGACGAATTCAAATCCTACCAACGGCTATTTCTCCAACTATTATAAATTCACGAAGAATAGAGTTCATCGACAAGAACCAACACATACACAGACAAAGAATACAAAGTGTTCAATCTCTATTCTGTATATATCTTAGGATATCATTGAGCTTCAGTGTTTATCATTTATCAACTCTGTGAGAGAGTCTTATCATTTGTATTACAATTCATTCAAATCTCAAGATAGAGGTATCTTGAGTGTGGGTGTACAATTACAACTTGTAAGGGGAGTGAGTCCGAGAGTAAAAGGATCATCCTTCGTTTATAGAGTGTGTAATTGTGTCTAAGTTATTTGGTTACAACTTGTAAAGAGGGGTAAGTCCTAGTGAGAGGATTACTTGAGAGTTACATAGTGTGTAATCAAAGATTGAGATAGTGAAATCAGTGTTTCGGGGACGGACGTAGGTCAAGAATTGGACCGAACCAAGATAACCTCTTGTGTTCATTGCTCTTTCTCTATATCTCGTTTTAAGTGTTCTTGAGCAATTAGCGAAAGAATTTCATAATCACCTATTCACCCCCCTCTAGGTGATATTCCACCTTCACTGTTATCACAGAATGGTGGCTTCGAGATGGACGGCGTGGACTGAGGGGAACCCAGGTCGGAGGTTCTACGGATGCCCATACTATTACCAGGTAAGCAACGTTAGTCCGATTTGGGTATTTTCGAGTTTGGGTATTATTCAACTCGGAAATTTGTTGTGTCCAGACGGTATTGTGCTCATTGGTTTTCAGCCGCGATTGACGAGAGAGGCCTAACATTAAAATAATATGTTCTGGTCGTTGGGTTTGTGGTTAATCCGATTTGGGTATTTTGGAGATTGGGTATTATTCAACTCTGGGTATTTGTTGCTTCCAGACTCGATTCTGGTCATTGGTTTTCTGTGCAATTGACGACAGGCGTAATGTAGTGTATTTGTTGTTAATACTTGCTTAGTGGTTAACATTAAAATCATGTGTTCCGCTTCATTGGGTTTGTGCTCCATTGTGCTCATTCGACCCTCGCTCATTTGATTTGAAATAATACATGAACTATGAACTATAATCTTCATGTATTCTGCTCATTGGTTTTCGTTCAAAATGTTAACAATGAAAAAGAAAGTTACCAACAACAAAAAGTTATGATTAATTTTTTGTAAACTTCAAATGTTAGATTTCTATCCTACCTCAACCTCAAGTACCAAGCATTTGTTGAAGAGAACTAAAGCTCCTGCACCAATCCTATGGTTCATAGGAAGGAATCCATTTTCTGCTTTCTAAATATCATTTTTGGGCAGCAATGCTTAGTTTATAGTACCGTGGCATGACTCAAATTGGTTTGATGGGAAAGTTTGTTTCATTGTGAGTTTAGGTGACATCCTAGAAGTTTTATTGTTGGATGTTGTGATGTGGGTTTTATCATTGATTTAAGTGGGGATAATTCTCGCCATAAGTTGGCTATTGGAAATTGAGTTTTTGCATATTAAGCTTTGTAAAATTTTATTTGACGTATCCTTTTTCATACAGGATGGTGGGTGCGGATTCTTTGCTTGGCATGATGACGAATTCGGTGACAGACCAAATACTGTGATTAAGGAGCTATTAGACGTCATTGACAAATTATATGATGAAAATTCTTTGCTTCGAAGAACAGAGCATGGACAAAGAGTGAAAAAGCCTGATACAATACACACGGATTTGAGAAAGCTACAACGCAGACATGAGATATATGATGGGGAACTTAGGAAGGGGGAAAGGAAGTTTAAAGTAGCGATGTCATTGTTATTTGTAACTTGTGTTTGGTTGTGTGTATTGTATTTGAAAATGTAGCTATATGTAACAACTTAGTTTTGCTTAGGTTGATGGAAAAATCTGTGTATTTTGTTTTGGTTAGGTTGATTACAAAATCACTGTATTTTGGTAGCTCATTTTCCTAACCTTAGTTCATAGCTAAGTTAGACTTGTAATCGCTTTGTACGGTGACTATGCAAGAACAATTTATACAAAGCAAAGATTAATGTTTTGATAACAATGATTACCAATATGATATGACAAAATCCCATGATTGAATTATGACTGGAAACAGTGCAGCAACATGGACATACAGGGTACACCAATGATTCCACATGCTTGGAAATAAAACACAAGCACATCAAGCTAAAATATTGATAGCAGTATACAGATACAGCTGCTGCATTAATGTGTTTTGATAACAAAAGTAGACAAGTGAAATCAAACTTTGATGAACTTGTTGACAGCAAAAACAATGATACACACATTAATGAAGATATATTTCATTCAGACCTGCCAAAATATACAAGCAATGATACACAGTGAATCAAATCTGTCTGGATCGAAATAAATACAAAGATATCCTAATTCCAGAAAGGCAAAAGGTTGGTCATAAGACCAAACACAAAACAACTACACATTTTCTTGCTTTCGGTGTTACAAAAAGCTTGGGGATTTCACATATATCCCAAAAGAAATCACCCAACAAAAAACAGCCATCTAAACACTTCTACTTGGAGGAGCTAGGCATATTCCTGGTGATAAGTTGATCCCTTTGTTGTTGTAGCTGTGATGTTCGCCTTGACATAATCTGTTGGCTTTGTATTCTCAGTTGTAAGCCACTAATACTTGGCTGCCCGTTCCACTGCAACCCAGGTGGTTCTATTGGCAGTGGTGAATTAGTATGAGATGGGAAGGCAATCTTTCCGGGACCTTCGTGGGAGGACAATGTGCGGTGTAGATCTTCGATTTTGTCTCATTTGGTATTGCAAATCTTGTTTGAGGGTTGGCATTGTCTTTGAAACTCTATGGGTGTACCCGAATCAATTACCTGCTCGAAGTTAAGCCAGGCTAAAAAATTTAAAGGAAAACAAACAAAAGAAATCAAGTATGTTAACTCGTATGAAAAAAAAACCAGAATTAAGAACGACAAGGAAATGTTTGCACAAATCTCACATTGTAAACCTGTTCTTCCAAAGTGTCTTCATCCACCATTATTCCAAATCCAACTCGCGTGCGGGAGTCCTTCCGGTTGTTGGTTGGAAGGTTGAGTGGTTTGTGCTTTGTGGTGTTTGTTGGGAAGGTGAGCATGAAGATTGTTGACTTGGATTAGGTGTTGTTCTCTTCCGTCCAGGATGAGAGTTGTTCTAGTTTGTGCTTTGTGGTGTTTGTTGGGAAGGTGAGCATGAAGATTGTTGACTTGGATTAGGTGTTGTTCTCTTCCGTCCAGGATGAGAGTTGTTCTAGTTTGTGCTTTGTGGTGTTTGTTGGGAAGGTGAGCATGAAGATTGTTGACTTGGATTAGGTGTTGTTCTCTTCCGTCCAGGATGAGAGTTGTTCGAGGGGGGGCCTGAACAAGAAATATTTATGAACAAATATTGATGAAAAAATACTGATGAAAAGGGTGAAGCAACAGCAAATCAACAAACCGAAGTGGGTCAATCCCAAGCAAATGTACAAACTGTACTGAGTGAATAATTACGCAGAAACAGGGAAAACTCTGATTATGCAATATCTCTAATTGTAAAGGGCCCTAACAAAGCAAATAAGACCGAACTCGACATCAAGTGACCAACATGAAATAAATATACATAAGTTCCCACAACCACAAATTATTGCTGTTCACAACAGATATGGAATTCCAAAGTGACAAATTGCTGCATGCATAACAGGGTGGATGAGGCTTATGGCAATACACGTTTGAGCTTTATGAACAAATATCAATGATTTCTATTGCTTTATAACATAAAATCTAGTAAATATGAGAAACCGGACAATATAAACACGTTTGAGCTTAATTGGTTTAGAAATATGGCAAATAAATAAGAGGGGAAGTAAACTATGCTTTCCCTTATAATTATGATAGAAACTAGCAAGGTTTAATCCTAAATCATAAATTAAGCTAAAGTTTCGAGGTCCAGCTGCAAAATCACAGTATATCAAAGGTTACAGACAAGAAGATAGTAATTAGGCAAAATATTGTTAGCATCATTGTGGAGTACCTGGTGATTTTGCAGCTGGCCATCCAAACATATGTAATTACAAGATGCATTTTCATGATCAAGTAACCAAGAAATTCATTGTGCCATAAAGCAACCAACGAATATGATCAGTCACAACTCACAAGTAATACATATTATCATGCTAATATCATGCTCAATACAAGTCACAAGTAATGCAAGTAAAAAATTTTATTCACCTCTTTGCACGTGCTTCTATTGTGCCCCTCTTTCCCTAAACCGCACCTCATAACAGTCCCCTTTTTGCTTAATTTCTCTGCACGCGGAGGTGCAGAAGCATTAAAATCAGATGCTTCACTTGTAGTGGCATTGGAGATATTGCGTCTTCTTTGTGCTTCTTCGGTCCTTTTCCTTCGCTTTGGAGGTCTCGCTCGGTAATTTGCATACAAAGGTGGGCAAAGAATGGAGGGTACTTGTGTGTTTCCCAAAATTGTTGTCCCCTCACTGGCTGGAATTTGGTCCTATAACTCGCAACAAATGTTTCCCTATGGTAATAACGTGAGATTTGACTAATGGGGTCCACCTTAGCATCATACATCGCACATATGGCATGTTGGCATGGGATTCCAGTCAAATCCCATGCTCTACAAGTGCACATTTTCCTATCTAGCTGTACTGAGTGTCTATCCTTCCCCTCAACCACCTCATACCCATCATCACCATTAAAGAAAACCCTACAGTGTACAGCCAAGTATCTATTCGTGTCAAACAAGGCAAGACACTTAGGGCTATAGCTACCCTTCCAAGTGCTAACAATATTATCACTAGGACCCATTTTTCCATCAGCTTAAGCCTAATGCCATCAAACATCTTAATTACAGGGAAATACCGACACTCACATATCCACGCATTAAAACTCTCACTCACATTATTGTCTACAATCATAGAGAGGCACCTATTTGTAAAATACGCTCTTACCCATCCATTGACAGGGTAACTTACAAAGACCAACAAACCTTGCTGCCTTATTAACCTTCTCCATTGCCTTGAGGTTGTCATTAAATTGTTCCTTCTAGGTGCTCCAGCGCAAGTGAAAAATTTCTTCTTCAGCTCATGTCCCCTCCATTTTTTACTCCAATTGGCATAAATATGCCTTGCACATGCCTCTATGTTCAGCCAACGGTAGCACAATAGTGACAGACTTGTAACAACCCCTATGCATGTACCAAATAGTTAGTATGTTTATGTGTATTGTAACTATTAAACAAAGATGAACATAATTGAAAATGTTAATTATGACTTTACCTTCGCATGTCGACATAATTGTTACTTTACCACCTTCGTCAAGTTCAAGAGACACTCTAAGCAACTCTAAGAACCAAGTCCAGTTAACATTAGTTTCCTTCTTGGTCAACCCAAAAGCAATTGGGTACATACTATCATTTGCATCTAACCCCACTGCGGTCAACAAAATCCCTCTACCTCTCCCTTTTAAAAAGGTACCATCAAGGCCAATAAATGGTCTACACCCAACTTTCCATCCAACCTAATACAAAGGCAACAAAACCAAGCTAAATATAGACGAAATCACAATGACTTATGCATACAAACAGACCAAAATATAAGGCATACAAGTCTGGTCTTTGCAAACTAACAACGTTACAAGCCAATTAAGGGACTGATTGTTCAAAAACCAATAGTTGACAAGCAGTAAATAAGACAATGTCACAAGAATGTCATACCTTCGATGAATTAAAACACACGTACATTCTTCTAAAAACCCTCCTGCCTTTATCTAATGCTTCAGGGCTTAACTCAACACTTACATCAGACCCAGGATTTGACACCTTGAGCTCATTGCAATAAGCTTCTAATTTGTCAAATTCATCTACATAACTCCCTTCCATATGTTGCATTATTCTCCTTTTGGCCCTCTTGCACTTATATTTGCTCACAAACAGTTTCAACTCACGCTCAACCTCCTTCTTCATCTCACTTGCACTATATTGAGGATTGTCTTGGACTTTATCCTTGAAGTGTTCAGCTAGCCATCTCACACTAGCTCTTGGATTCTTATAAACCCTAGCACACATGTGTTCATGAACAAGTGTTTTCAAAATGTATCCAACTCCAAGGCTATCTCTAGATGCATACAACCTAAATGGACAGCCCTCTTGACAAGTTGCAATTACCATCTTCTTCTCACTTCTAATTATTTTCACACAAACCCCATTGTCTATAGCATACTTATCAATAGCCCTCCTCAACTCAACCCTATCCAAGAACGTCATTCCAACAGTGAAATAGGCCCTTCTTTCAGACCCATCCAACTGACTTAAACTCAGCCTCTCTTCTACAGGCCCACCATATTCTAAATTTTCCTCTTCCTCATCACTAACTTCAGTTTGTTCATGTATTTCATAATCATTGTCTAAACTGTCTTCACTCGTCGAAGATTCGACAGTGATTGTGCCATAAAGTGTCATCATCAATGTCGAATCATCTTCCCCGTCTCACCAACATTTTGGTTCAATGGAATGTCTTCTAATATGCCTATGTCATTTAAGTCATCTAAATCATCTACCTCACCTAATTCTTCTATACAATCACCATCAAGTTCAATTTCCCCCTGACCCGACCTTATGTAAAACGTTCTAACAGATTCTTCCTCAACAAAACCACCTCACTTACCTTCCTCAGCTTACTCAAGTAATTAATTTCCAATACCTCATCGTTGCCTCCCAACACAGGTCCCGTCTCATCTTCTGAACGAGCTACGCCCTTCCCTTTATCCGCCATTAACACTGCAGCAAGGTACCCAGTCAAAACTTTGTCACAAATTGTAGCTAACAAACCGTAAACAACAAAGAACACCATTTATTGCCCAAAATCGTCCCTTACCTGTTTATAAATTGCAGCTCCCTGAACCCTAGATCGACTGTCGTTACGGAAATAGGATGCGTGATTGCTTTACGATTTCAGAGAACCACATTCGCAAGCAGCCAATCTCGGAGAATCAATCATTTTTTCAGGTTCCTTGCCGTCGATTTGGGGTTGATCGCGTTTTCTACCTTCTTTGTTCATAAATTGCAGCTCCCGAAACCTAGATCGACCGTCGTTACTTTAAATAGGATACGCGATTGCTTTACGATTTCGAGAGAACCACGTTCGCAAGCAGCCAATCTCGGAGAATCAATCATTTTTTCAGGTTCCTTGCCATCGATTTGGGGTTGCTCGCGTTTTCTACCTTCTTTGTTCACTCTCAGGATCGCGTTTTCGACCACACTTCGCTGCTCTCTTCGTCTAAGGGTTGAAGCTAAAGGGAAAATAAAACCTAGGGTTAAAGCTATGCCACATGTATAATGCCACATAAGCATTGAGACGTCCGTTAGGCAGAAAACTAACGGCCTTGTGTTTCCTTCCATGTTTTATTTGTTTTTTTTGTATATAAGATACCCAAAATAGTTTATTGTGCCTAGTGCTCTTTCATAAATAGTTCGTTGGCATAATTGCACCTTCACCCTATTTTAAAAGTCAATGGGCATTGGACCAACAAATAATAATATAATATGGAGCAATCATATATAACGCCATCTGTTTGACCAATATATATATATATATAAACACCATCTGACATTGAGCTTTAGCTCACTGCTTACATGAACTTACCCGTATGTAACACCCTATGCCTTTGCGCCTTGGGTGGGGTGTGTGTTTGTGTGTTAATTAACCATTGTGGGTGCTTTCATTTCATTCTTATCAATATATATAAAACACAAACTAAGAACTCTATTAAAAAAGAAACCAAAGAAAGTGACGGTATTCGAGGAAGCGGCCGTCATAGATGACACGAGCAAAGTTAGTCCCGACGGAAAGCTTGCGGATTTCTGCGGCGGCAAGGGTGAAACAAGCGTCACAGTCGGAGGCGGAGAGGTAGCTTCGGTGACTGAAAAATAGCGTGAACCGGGTGGTCTCCGTTGGTTCGGCCGCGCCGTGGCGAAGATTCTACTCCGGGTTTACCACCCGATATGTGAGGTCACGAAACGTTGCGCTTATTTGTCATTGAAAGACTTGGTATTATACTCATCTCTATTATATTGGAGGCAAGCACGGCTTAGAAGATTGATCGGGGGGTCACAAACGACGACGTCAAGGGACCAACATGACCGAGTAATATGAAGAAGGTAGTAATAAACAAGGGAAGAGGAAGGAGAGTAATAGGTTGAGGCATGATTTTGTGGAGTTTTGATTGGAGATATCTCGATTTATGTGGATTTGTTGGATTAGGTCTCGTGTGGATTTAAAAGGAAGAGGATGAAGACAGATTTAAATGGCGAAGGTCAAGTGAAGTGGCTCTAAAGTTAATGGAATATTGGAAGATGGATCGAGTCACTAACTAGCAAGCGGGGTCAATATGTAATTATGAAGTGAGGAGGGTCTCAGTTTAATAATGGAGGATGGGAAAAGGAGGGGAATGTATTTGAAAAAGACTAATCGGAATGGTTCAAAAACCACGTTATACACAAATAAATATATATTTTTTTGGATAAAAATTCACAAATAAATATTCAAGTATTTCCTCTAGGTATATTGTCAAACTCGTAATAGTGGTAAACTCATACCAAAACTCAAATAGTAAACTCATATTATTAAATAGGTATTACCCGTCTATAATTAAGTAATTTAAAATAAAAATGAAAACAATTTGATTTAAATATATTTTAAATCAAAATAATTGAAATTAAATCCATCAACATTCATCATTTATCATATTTAACAAAGAAATTTCTATAAAATTTCTATATAAAGCTGCTGAGCATTATCAAACCAAAAAAGTTAACACAAGTTTAAAAGTAAGTTAATACGGTTTTGTAAGCTAGAAACGTAAAAACGGTAAATTCGGTGTATAAACTTGTGAGTTTAATCGAGTTTATAACGGCACGACCCGGTGACTTGACTCGTTTTTGTAAGTTAGAAACATAAAAAAAGGTAAAATCGAGAGTCAACTCACGAGTTTAACAACAATGATTATGATCAGCTTGTTAACTGATTTTTTTTTTAAAAAAATTATTTTTAACAAAGTCATTAGCTATAACCACTAATTAAGCTCTTGGTTCAAATAAGAATCCACTCATGTAATACTTTGGACGGTAATAAAGTATTAGACTATCAATCTGTCTTTCGGTCAAAAGAAAAACTATCAATCTGTCTTACCAATTCAATATTCATAATGTTTATGGTAAAACAACTCCACTCATGTACTTTAATATATAATTCCCTTATTATGCTCCCCTTCGTCTTTTTCCACTGATATAGAGGTCAAACAGAATTAAATGGTAATAAAGCAGCAATTATGTGCTTTACCTAACCCGTTCAAAATAATTTGATAAAAACAAAAAAGAAAAACCAGTTCAAAATAATTCATTCCCATTTAAATAAAAATTAACTCCTCATTCATATCCACATAACACACAACAGCCTTTCATATAATTTTAAAAATATCATGAATCAATTAATGTTAAAAATTTTTATTTTCCTTCGAGAGAGAAAATAAACTCATTAAAATTTAAGGGAGCCACCTGCTTAGGTTGTTATCATAATTAGCACAAAGAAGTCATTAAGCCATTGGAATCAATGAGTTGTTATCATAATTAGCACAAAGAAGTCATTAAGCCATTGGAATCAATGAGATTATTTCACATGACGGCCACAAACACTACAAAAAATTCAATTTTCGTGGCGACTTTCAGCGGCGACTTTCAATGTTGCCGCGAAAGTATGACTTTCTGCGGCGACATTTTTGTCGCCATTGAAACATCTTGACTTTCAGCGGCGACATATGAGAGTCGCCGCAAAGTATGTTTCAGCGACGATTAAATGTCTCCGCCGAAATCCTTTTTTTTTTTCCTTATGATATTTATTTCCTTCCCCTTCTCTTTTCTATATCTTCGATTTCTCTTGTTCTCCATCGTTCTCTCGGCCCGCTCCTCCTCCTATAACCGCTCATGTTGTTGCAGCCGCGGCCGCCTCCCCTGCTCACCTCGTTTGAAGACTGTCTCGCCGCTCCCGCTGCCACTCGCGCTCCGCTCACCCAGATCCTCACGTTTGAAGACCGTCTCGCCGGATCGATTCCTTAGTCTTGGTTTGATTTTCTCTCTATATTCCTGAGTCTTGTCTTTGCCTCCACTCCAAGGTATGGTTCTTATTTTCTTTTTGGGTTGCCTTCGTTTGGTGAGTGGATTATTTTAGGGTTTTCTGATCCTCGAGTGTTTAGATTCTTTTGGGGTTTGATTTCTCCGTAATTTTTCGAACAATTCCTTGTTTATCTCAATCTGTCATGACCGCTTTCTTCACGGATGGGTAATTCTTTCCTGATTTCTATGTCTAGGTTTTGTTCATGTTTCTAGAATTCTAGGAATGTTGAATTTCAGAAACACCTACCCTGTTCTTCATACCCAGAGTTCATCAATGGTTTGATTAAAAGAAATTTGTAATTGGTGAGAATTACAAATGCGAATGAACTTCAAATTGTGAAAGGTTACCTTGTAAACGTTGGAATCAAAAGCGAAAAAAAGAAGAAGCTATATCTCATATCGTTATAAAGCAGGAGGCATTGTGATTTTGGCTGTAGTACAAGTTCTTGGCATGGTTTCAATGTTCAGACTAGCTAGTAGCTTGCATTTCATTCCAGTAATGTTTCTTGTGTTTATTATCTTGAACTTTTTCTGTAGTATATATAATGGGACACTGCTGGTCAAGAACGTTTCCATACTAAGCAATCCATGGTGCTCGACATCATATAGTTGATGCTTTTGTTGAAATCTTGGGCAAAGTAGACATGACTCCTTCAAACTTATATGAAAAGTGGATTTTGGATATTAAATACTAAGCGGATAAATGAAAGTGAAAGAGTATACTGAAATGCTTAGTATCATTTGATTATTAATCGAACAAATCGTTTGGTGAATTTTTTTTTTTTGGCTGAAATAACTGTGGAAAGGAGATGATGAGTTTAAATTGGGTAATGTTTTCCTTTGATTGTTTTTAAATTGGGTAAATGCAGTTAGTAGGATCATTGTCCAGAGGGACTAAAGAGCTTGTGAAACTTCATCTATCATATTGTCAGCTCACACCCAATTATATTATAAACTTGAACTTGCTGGAATTTTTTTATAGGCTGTTCATGTTTGAACTAAAAGTGTATCCATATTGTTAAATTACATTGAGTTGGTTGTTAGAAATTAGGTGCTACACAATTGCAAACTCACCATTGGAATTTTTTCCATTTATTTTTTTTATTTTTAAAAATGACTTTCAGCGGCAACTTTTGTCGCCACTGATACATGTTTGATGGCGACTTTTTGTGTCGCCGCTAATACACGTTTCAGCGGTGACAAATGTTGCCACCGATACCCCCATTTATTTTTTATTTTTAAAGAAAATTGACTTTATGTCGCCGCGGAAACGTGTTTCAGTGGCGACTTTTTGTGTCGCCACCGAAAAGAGTATCTCGTGGCGACATTTTTCGCCACCGAAACCCTACTTTCAGTGGCGACACCCATTTTGGTGGCTTCTGGTGGACTTTCAGTGGCGACAAAAAGTCGCCACTGAAAGTCTACTTTCGGCGGCGACATTAAAATGTCGCCGCCAAAAGTATCCGCGACAACGCTTTCCGCAACGACTTTTTGTCGCCACTAAAAGACTATTGGTGGCGACTTTTGGACTTTCAGTGGCGACTTTTGTCGCTGCTGAAAGTCAATTTTTTTGTAGTGAAAGCATGAAATCGTCTGTCTATCCATAGATACTAGTGTTATTGCTTATGAATGGAATACCTGATCAATGCGACACTCAGCAATGACTTCACCTCGCTTTGGAGAGATTGGGCAACAGAGTTTTCAAGACATCTATACCACCATCTATTGGAATTTTATCCATCTTAAAAGTACATTTATGAGGTCTTTCATGAGTTCAACTTAAAAGCGAATGTGGCACGTACTTGGGGTTTACAACCACCATGGCCCTCTTGAGCATACAACATATGCCCTACGCTACAACCTAATTTTATTCATAAAACACCATTAGACTCAGTACCTCAATGTAATAAGCCCACAAGACGAGAACTATGGAAATGAGGTTGAAAGCCCAATTATCAAGCATGAGAAAGCTCAAGTCAGATGAAGCCACAGAATAAGTGCTGGTTTGGGTGAGCTTTTTTAAAAAAAAAAAAAATATAGAAAAGGTCCTTTTTTTCAAAAATAAAAAAAATTTTTTTTGGGGGTTAATTTATGTGTTTGGATGAGAGTTTAAAAAAAAAGTAAAAATAACAAACAAGCCCAAAATTTTCCTTTTTTTAAGCTTCAATTTGGAGCTTCAAAAAAGAGTAGGTGTGAAAGAAGAGAGAGGGTGAAAATAATAAAGACCGGCTATTTGATTTTCCACAAAATTACAACTAGGGATGGAAATAGGTCAGGCTAGGCCAGGCTTTGGCTAAATAGGCCTGAGCTTGTAATGGGGGTGGAAGGCACGAGCTTGGGCCCGAGTCGAATGTAGGCTTTTTTAAGGCTCAGGCCTGAGCCTTCGTAAGGCCTAACGGCCTATTAGGGCCTGAAGCCTTTTTAAAGGCCTACTTACAATGTAGGCCTTTAAAAAGGCCTCATATTGTAGGTCTTGAAGGCCATAAAAAGGCTTGTGCACTTTGAGCCTATAAAAAAACTATATAAATGTAGGCTTTTAGTAGAATATAAGAATATAAAAAAATATTATATTATTTATATCATATAAATATAATTATGTTTATTTGATGTGTAAACAGGCCAGGCCTGAAGGCTTACAGGTCAGGCTTTAACTAAATAGGTCTAGCCTATTTAAAGCTATTTATACATTTAGGCCTTTAAATAGGCCTTGGCCTGGCCTTTTTAACAAACAGGCCAGGCCAGACCAGGCCCTAAACAGGCCACGCTGTAGGCCGCTTGATAGGGACCTGACCTATTTCCACCTCTAATTACAACCAATACCTCAGTAACTTTTTGTTCTAGCCTTCGTACACTCCCTCTCCTTCGCATCGTGTTCGGCGTTGTCTCCTTCTCCTCTTGATAATACTTCCTTCTCCTTGTCCTCTCTTATAGGTTAACCTAAAATCGACCACCTCACCGTATTGCTTTGAAATTTCACGATGTAAGATTAGTTATTCGTTTCCATTCATCGAGCATTTTATAATGCCATTTTTTCTACCCGAATGGTTCCAGTGCTCCTTCATCACCGATCAGTAGCCATCGAAGTTGGGTCTTCAATGGTTTGGGTTCAAGTTCTCAAAGCTGGTTTATCTTTCAAAAACATCAAAGGATATAAGCAATTCAAACTGGTTTTTATTTGTAAAGTCATCACGGTTGAATATTCAATTTCCTGGGTTTATCTCTTGAGTCTTAATAATTGATTTGTGATTAATCAGTCCAAACTGGTTTTGTTTGGTAAATCTCTAGATTATTTTGTGCTGTTGATCTTGGTTAAGAATTTTGTCCTTTGCTTTTTTATCATCGGTTAGAAGGTTTATACTTAAATTTGGTGTAATACCCGGATAATTATCTATCTAGAATATTATATTTTAGCAAATAATACCTATTTGGAAATAGGTGAATATGTGGTTTTAAAACCTTGTAGGATACTTATTCTATTGTTTAGGGAAATTTCTAATGAAATTAGAGGGATTAAAGTGTCAAAATCCCTAAATGCAATTATGGGCCATGAAATGCCCTGAAAATATTATGATAAATCCCAAGAGGCAATAAAATATTTATTGAAAATTAGAAAGTATGTTGTCTCTAATTTTAGGAATTTTTGGGATTATTTCCCTTGAAAAATAATGAGGCAAAATTAAATATAATTTTGGGGAGCATAAGTTGCCCCATGATTTTTAATATTTTACATGGAGCATAAAATACCAATGTAAGTAAAATAGTTGTGAGATAATGATTAATCTTAATTAAGAAAATTATCAACAATTAGAAAGTGATTAGTTAGGTAATTAATGGCTAATTATCTAAGCTTGGACAAAAGAACCAATAGGGAGAATTTTTAAAGATAATTAAAGTAAAAAAAAAGGGAGGAATGATATTTTCAAGAAAAAGAAAGGGAAAAAAAAAAAAAAAAAGGAAAAAAAAATAAAAAAAAAATAAATAAAAAAAAGGAAAAAAAAAAAAAAAAAAAAAAATAAAAAAAATAATAATAATAAAAATAATAAAATAAATAATAAATATCATGATATTTGTATTATTATAATAATATAAAAGAGATATTTATGGAAGAACCAGGTTGGATAAATGAGAATCGATAGAAATTAAATCCTATCTAGAAAACCATGAACTAAGTTTCTTAGGTCAAGACAAATTACAAACAAGTGAATTTTTGTCGGAAGTTGGTGTTAGCGGAAGTCATTTCCGTGCCATGGGCGAATAAGGGATCAGATGAAAAGATATTTTGTAAACAAAGGCGATAAGAAAAGTGAGAACCAATGGAAAATAAATCATAACTTGAAATCCTTGAACTAAGTAGAAAACAATGGACATATTATGAATCAGTGAATTTTTGTCCGAAGTTGATGTTACCCGAAGTAATTTTACGTAACCGACGTCGTCTTGCGAAAATGTTCAACAGACAACGGAATACCCTTAATGGGATCAAAAATTTAGTTAACTCAAATATTTCCAAAGAGGAAGAATAGAACTTCAAGGTTTGTGTTCCGGATTTTTGAGATTTTGCGGAATTACACCGAAGGGAACTTTATCGGTAGAAGTTCATAAAGCACATGGGTGACATCACCTTGACATCATGATGAGGTAAGGAGATGTGTTGTATGGTGGAGATGATGCCTTGTGTCCAAGCTAGATCCAACGGTTGAGATTCGGTATGATAAAGCATGAATAGTGCACCAAAATCTTCTATAAATAGGTCTTCCCATTTCACTTCATTCCTCACCAATTCACAATTCCTAGAGAGAGGTTAGAGAGAAGTGAGAGCAAGGAGGAGCTTTGGAAAAGGAGTAGCGAAGTGCTGGGTAAGTTCTTCGGTCCCTGGTCTTAAGCTTTGGTAGTTCCTTCGGTAGTTATAGTAGAAATGCTAGATTAATCTTTAATCTTCCAAGTTAGTTTAGATATCATGTTTTAGGGATAAATATGATATTTATTATTGGAGATAGAGATATGTCAAAATTTTGGAAGATTAGAGTTAAAGTAACGAAGTTTCGCGAAATTCCGCCGATTAGGGGAGTCGGGGGTAAAATGGTAATTTGGGACTAGAATGTCCGGTATAATGTTGACCATTGATTAGAAACGTTATCATCCTTATAGGATATCGTAATCACTTACCGTTGTTGTACTGCATTTGTCGTACCCGCTATCAAAAGGATCGAAGTTCCGTCAACGAAGGTACGTTCGCGTCGTAACACTAACTCGATGCTTATTGTATGCTTATATGTGATAGACTATTTCATAGAGTCATGGACAGGACTTTGTCTTGGGTCATGCACCGTGTCTAAGACTCTGTCTTAGTTCACTGTTTATACATTCAGCTTTGTTTATACGGGTTACAGTCTTGGTAATGCCGTTGAGTTTTCCTAGCGCTGAGGACACGGATGTACACCGTGGCACTGGTGAATAGTGCGGACCGTAATAACATTCATATGCGGTGGCTGTGTTGTTATTACTTTTACATGTGCTATGTGCTATGTCGTTGATATGTTAATCTTGCATCCTTTGTGTGCTTATGTATTGATTATTCTTTGTAATGTCATGAGATAACTGTCATCCATATATCGTATTACTTGAGCATGAGGTTAACTGTTACCCGAGGTTCAATGGGCATTGAACCTCGCTCTTAACATAGCGTCGGGGTCGGGAGGACCGAGGATCGAGGAGAAAGGCAAGCGGCACGCATAGGGACTCACCGAAGACTTTTTCTTTTGTTATTTACTTTTGAAAACACTCGGTATAACTTACCGCTATCGTAATCAGCCCGGACTTACGGCATTTTGAATACAAATATCGTTACTCAATCGCTCCGATGCTCTACTCGATGAAAAAAAAAATATATCTTGCTTTTGAAAATGGGATGTTACAATTTATGGTATCGAAGCGGTTGTCCCGGCATAGATCGACTAAGTTATTCCAAACCTTTTGGTGCGAAGGCGGGGCTAGTCTATGTGGATCAGCCAATCGTCACCCTAGCACGGTGAGGCTCCCATGATAGACACCTACCTGGCCATTTGGTTTGAGTAACGGAGTTAGGCTCTACGCCTTTTAAAGAGCATGTTTTGAAAATGAGTACGATATAAGCCTAGGTCGGAGTACCACCTTACTTCGGTATACCGGTCGAACCGGTGTACCATCCGAACAGTGTACCACCCTCCGTCGGTGCACCACTCTAAACCAGGGATGGCGTATCCATCGCCCGTCCCTACATCGATATTAGGCTCGATAATTCGATAATTTCGATAATTCCGATAATTCGATAATTTCGATAATTTCGATAATTCCGATAATCTCCGGTTTGTCGGGCATTAATTCCATTCTCACCCGAGCTTATATGTGGAGTGGGCCACGCCGGATGAAACTCCGAGAGATAAAGACAAGTACATGTAGTATTTGACTCATGTAGAGGAACTCGACACGTATTTCCGTACCCATTTCCCGAGTAGACCGAATCAACGAAATTTGAACGAGGGAAATATTGTGGGTGCTTGTTCGTTTGTAGTGTGAATGCTAAGTGCGATAAAGTCTATGTGTGTAAAGTGTAGGTACAGTGGACAGAGAACTCCCAAAGATGGTCCAAGGTACTATCTCTTAGAAGAGAATCTTCTCTAGGTTAAATCATATGATTACGTAAACCACCCCCGTAACGTATCCCATGTTTCTTAGTTATTACAATTCGACCGCGATCGTGTCATTGAGTAGGAGGTATCTTGTGTTACCATGGTGTATGGGCGCCATGGAGACATTTTGGTATCTGTGGTATTGACCGCGGTGTATGGGCGCCTTGGGAAACACTATATATCAAGGTACGATATGACACAATCCTTGTAATCAAGCCGTAGAAGTCGGCATCGCTTAGGTTTTCCCGAGACGGTGATTATTGATTTAGTTTCCTTGTAGAAACAAGTAACTTACTAAGTTACCCCGAGAGGAAAATCCCCGCCTTGCAAAAACCGGACACCATGCGTGCAACGGGGCATGGCTCGGGGATGAAGGTCTTTTGACTAAGTCCTTGACGGTGGTGACCGTTAGATAAAAAGGGGAAAGTACCCGGTATTTCGGGGGGAGGCGGTTATGCCGTACTAGCACCTATGAGAGTGGTCGGTATGCGGTGGTATGTGTACCGATATTAGTACCCAGATACGATAGACGTTGTGAAATTAAGCGTGCTTAAGCGAGAGAAATCTCGGGATTCTTAACCCCGGGATATAGCATAAGAATTTGATATCCTTCAAACAAAGGCCCGAATACCTTGCGGTATGAAACATAGTAATCCTTTGGGATACTATGAGAAAAGATGGAGTGATAATAGGCTTGAGTCGAGAGAGTGCTTAGGTCAAGGTATGATTGAGCATTGCCTAGGTTCCAGCATTCGAGAGTAGGAACCCCGAGAAAATGTGAGTGAGGTTGCCTTAGGTTTGAATACACGAGAGTTAGTTCCTTAACGGAACCCTACGATAGCTAAAACCTCGTAACCACGGGTTATGGTTTCAAGGTGGAACCGATAACCTTAGAGATGTTAGTGGCTAATAGATCCCCAAAGAAGTGGGTGGTTACCCGGGAAATGAGATAAGGTTGTTGACTGGAGCTAGAAAGTCCATAAATAAAATGACCCTGGATAGGGTAGTAGACCTAGAGACATAGAATTACAAAACCACTAAAGGGTTAGTAACGATAAAGATCTCGAGTTCTCGTTTAATGATTCGAGAGATGGTCAACGAAGAAAGTACTACTTATGGGAAGTTGTGATCGGAGGTGGCTACTTACGGGGAGATCTGTTCGGAAAAGGGCTACCTACGGAGGGTTCTGACCGGAGGTGCTGACCAATCGGAGGGATTGAGTGAAGCGCCGAGTGAAGTACCGTAGAGTGAAGCCACCGTGACGTCAAACCGTGAGTGAAGTTGCCATCACAACGAACCATAAAGTAGAGCTACCGAAAGTGTATCGATTCTCAAGGTAAGTACATTGTAGCGAGTCCCATATCTAATCGGTTCCCTAGAGAGAAAAGTTTACGTAATCCAAGTATATCGCCATAGGGTGCTCTAGTCTTTGTATAGCATATATTGTGCTATGATATCCAAGCAAGAACCGAACTTGCACAAGAAGAAATTCTAGTTGTGAACAAGTTCCCGAGTTGTTTCTAGAAGCTCTCGCGGATTACCACCAATAGAGGAAGTTGAATTCACTATTGGGTTGATACCTAGTACCGAATCAATATTAAAGGTGCCGTATCGAGATGGTTCCAAATGAATGAGTTTTTGAGAGACGAAAGCACACACCAAAATGAATACACCAATCCGGGAATTATGATTCCTACCACATCGGGAGGGTGTATGGCCCATGATGATGGTCAACGTCGATGCTTGGTGACTCGGCTCTAGTCCGATAGGCGGGAGTACGTGAGGCCGGAGGATGCGATGATCGTGGATCGTTGGATCCAGTGGTTGCGTTGAGGCCGCACGGGATTGGGGTATGTCCTGGTGAGGATAAAGTGGTGATGTGTACTCCTCAAACGTTCATGGTGGGCGGTAGGACCTTTGGGACCGATGTGTCCATAGGTCGTTAGACATATACATGTTCGATGAAAATCCCTAAGTCCTGTGAGACTAGTGTGTCTATAGGCTGGCAGAAGCCCACAGTTGTTAGATAACAAATACAAGAGTGTCCCGAGAAGTTCGTGAAACCCGAGGATAGCGGGCAATGTCCAGAATAGCTGAAAGATTAAAGTAGAATAGATTAAGCATTCAATGAGTGACTTGAGTAGCCAAGGACAGAGGTCCGGATGCATGTAGTTTGTGATGACCATCTAAGATTAGTTATCGGTTCCCGAGTAAGGTTTACAAATTGAATTTTTAAACTTGCAAATACACCCGCTATATTTGAAATTTCGGAATTGATTTTTCGAACTTGTGAATATTTGAAATTGATTTTCGAGTGAAATGTTTTCAATAGAATTTGAGACCACAGTGATGGTTATTTTGAAATGATGTTGTCTTATAAAAGGGGTTTTGTTAGAACCCAGAGCTTGAAACTGAGTTTTCAACTGTGTTGTGGTAAAAGCGACTTAATTGGGAGGCCGAAAATTTGTTGTAAATGTACACGGTTTGCTGGGTCTTGCCAGATGTTTTAAAATGGTTGAAATCGCTGACCTTTGATAAAAGCTCTTTTTGAACAAAGAGTTTTTGAGGGATTTTGTTTGAAAGAATGAAAATCGCACCAGTGAACACACCCAATCCATAACATTTCGCCTAGGGCGTATGTTTTGTCTAGTAGAACCTGACTATCTATGGCTGGACTGAGTTACCGGTAGATAAGGTCGCTACTTTATGTGCCAGTATGGACACCAAACGTGCAGGGGGTTAGGCCCGGGAGCGGCGATCGTGGGACCGGGCTCTCCACGGTGGTGGACACCGGGTCTCTTATGGGAGGGGCGGAGGATTCTCCCACATTGTTTGATGGTACTGTTGATGCCTGGTGACTCGATTTGAGGCCGGAGGATACAGAGGCCGGATTTGGGGATTGGGATAGGGCGCTGTTTGTACCAAGTGGTTGAAATGGTGGCGTGAGCTCTCAATTGTTAAAAATGTTGTGAAATGAATCATCTCCCTCAAAGATAAGTGCCGATAGTAAAAGTTTTTAAAATTGATTCGGCAGTGAATGTGTTTTCACAAATTTGTGTTGGCAGCGATAATGTTTGAAAATGTGATGGCACTATTACTTTTTGGTATAGTGTGGATTGTGAAATGTCGAGACCACGGAAAATTTTCAATGTTTGAAAATTTGAAAATGAGACAACAAAATGATTTTGAGTAATGATGACATGGTTGTCGATGCCATTGTGTTGAAAAGCGGTGTAGTTGGAAATTTCAACATAGGAACAGGAACTATTAGAAAGGTTTAGAATACTTGAACAGTTAAGCCAGATAGTAGTTGTCAGCTATGGTGAAAGTAGTCTAAGAGCTTGAATGGGAAAGGCTCAGATGAAATAGATGAGCAGATGCCCCAGGCAATAAGACTTAGTGTGCAAGTGTGCACGAGGTGGTGCCTCTAGAGCATAGAACCTAGGTGATACTTAGCATTGTATGAAATGCTAATTGTCATACTAACTATGTCTAAAATACATCATAAGACTAGCAAAACATTCGTTGTACCAGGTAGTAGTCAAGATGCCTAAGGCCTGAGGATGAATTCCTAGGTAGTAAGGCTAGAATCTCCAGTGCTGTGGTAATAGATTGAGCCGGAAGGCCAATATGTGTTAAGCCGAGAGGCTGAATAAATCGGCAATGAGGCCGTGTAACCAAATCTTGTGAGAATAGACCGGTGAGTCTTGTAATTGAGTACTATGCCTGGGTACAAGATAAATGAGACTTTTGAATAGCGGGATGCGTGCTAGGTAAGCATGCATAGGAAGGAATAGATTGGAGGTCTAGATAACCTTTCGAGTGTATATGTTCAAATTTCGAGGGCGAAATTTTATTTAACGGGGGGAGAAATGTAATACCCGGATAATTATCTATCTAGAATATTATATTTTAGCAAATAATACCTATTTGGAAATAGGTGAATATGTGGTTTTAAAACCTTGTAGGATACTTATTCTATTGTTTAGGGAAATTTCTAATGAAATTAGAGGGATTAAAGTGTCAAAATCCCTAAATGCAATTATGGGCCATGAAATGCCCTGAAAATATTATGATAAATCCCAAGAGGCAATAAAATATTTATTGAAAATTAGAAAGTATGTTGTCTCTAATTTTAGGAATTTTTGGGATTATTTCCCTTGAAAAATAATGAGGCAAAATTAAATATAATTTTGGGGAGCATAAGTTGCCCCATGATTTTTAATATTTTACATGGAGCATAAAATACCAATGTAAGTAAAATAGTTGTGAGATAATGATTAATCTTAATTAAGAAAATTATCAACAATTAGAAAGTGATTAGTTAGGTAATTAATGGCTAATTATCTAAGCTTGGACAAAAGAACCAATAGGGAGAATTTTTAAAGATAATTAAAGTAAAAAAAAAAAAGGGAGGAATGATATTTTCAAGAAAAAGAAAGGGAAAAAAAAGAGGAAAAAGGAAAAAAAAAAAAAAAAAAAAAACGAAATAAAAAAAAATAAAAAAAAAAAAGGAAGGAAAAAAAAAAAAAATAAAAATAAAAATAAAAAATAAAATAATAATAATAATAAAATAAATAATAAATATCATGATATTTGTATTATTATAATAATATAAAAGAGATATTTGTGGAAGAACCAGGTTGGATAAATGAGAACCGATAGAAATTAAATCCTATCTAGAAAACCATGAACTAAGTTTCTTAGGTCAAGACAAATTACAAACAAGTGAATTTTTGTCCGAAGTCGGTGTTAGCGGAAGTCATTTCCGTAAGCCGGGGGGGCGAATAAGGGATCGATGAAAAGATATTTTGTAAATAAAGGGCAGATAAGAAAAGTGAGAACCGATGGAAAATAAATCATAACTTCAAAATCCTTGAACTAAGTAGAAAACAACTGGACATATTATGAATCAGTGAATTTTTGTCCGAAGTTGATGTTACCCGTAAGTAATTTCCAGAATCGACAAAATGCTCGCTTCGAAAATGTTCAAGACAACGGAATACCCTTAATGGGATCAAAAATTTAGTTAACTCAGATATTTCCAAAGAGGAAGAATAGAACTTCAAGGCTGTGTTCCCGGATTTTTGAGATTTTGCGGAATTACACCGAACAGGGAACTTTATCGGTAGAAGTTCATAAAGCACATGGGTGACATCACCTTGACATCATGATGAGGTAAGGAGATGTGTTGTATGGTGGAGATGATGCCTTGTGTCCAAGCTAGATCCAACGGTTGAGATTCGGTATGATAAAGCATGAATAGTGCACCAAAATCTTCTATAAATAGGTCTTCCCATTTCACTTCATTCCTCACCAATTCACAATTCCTAGAGAGAGGTTAGAGAGAAGTGAGAGCAAGGAGGAGCTCGGAAAAGGAGTAGCGAAGTCTTTGGGTAAGTTCTTCTGGTCCCCTGGGTCTTAAGCTTTGGTAGTTCCTTCGGTAGTTATAGTAGAAATGCTAGATTAATCTTTAATCTTCCAAGTTAGTTTAGATATCATGTTTTAGGGATAAATATGATATTTATTATTGGAGATAGAGATATGTCAAAATTTTGGAAGATTAGAGTTAAAGTAACGAAGTTCCGCGAAATTCCGCCGATTAGGGGAGTCGGGGGTAAAATGGTAATTTGGGACTAGAATGTCTCGGTATAATGTTGACCATTGATTAGAAACGTTATCATCCTTATAGGATATCTCGTAATCACTTACCGTTGTTTGTGTCAATTATCATTATCGCTATCGTAACGAAGTTCCGTTCCGTCAACGAAGGTACGTTCGCGTCTTGTAACACTAACTCGATGCTTATTGTATGCTTATATGTGATAGACTATTTCATAGAGTCATGGACAGGACTTTGTCTTGGGTCATGCACCGTGTCTAAGACTCTGTCTTAGTTCCTTTGTTTATACATTCAGCTTTGTTTATACGGGTTACGATCTTGGTAATGCCGTTGAGTTTTCCTAGCGCCGAGGACACGGATGTACACCGTGGCACCGGTGAATAGTGCAGACCGTAATAACATTCATATGCGGTGGCTGTGTTGTTATTACTTTTACATGTGCTATGTGCTATGTACCGTTGATATGTTAATCTTGCATCTCGCGTGTGCTTATGTATTGATTACCGCTTTGTAATGTCATGAGATAACCGTCATCCATATTTGTATTACTTGAGCATGAGGTTAACCGTTACCCGAGGTTCAATGGGCATTGAACCTCGGCTCTTAACATAGCGTCGGGGTCAAGAGGGAGGACCGAGGATCGAGGAGAAAGGCAAGCGGCACGCATAGGGACTGGTGAAGACTTTCTTTTGTTATTTACTTTTGAAAACACTCGGTATAACTTACCGCTACCGTAATCAGCCGGACTTACGGCATTTTGAATACAAATATCAGTTACTCAATCGCTCCGATGCTCTACTCTGATGAAAAAAAAAATATACTGCTTTTGAAAATGGGATGTTACAAATTACTTGACTATCCTTTAAAATCCATTTTCGTGGCCTTAATAGTTTGATTAAAGAACATCGAAATTTAAATTTTAATCGATAAACATCCGTATCATGTTTTTGTTAATGATCATACCATAGACATTGTGTAATACCCAAAATTTCTTATTTGTCTTAAATACAATATTTTGATAAATAGATCCTATTTAAAATAGGTGAATATGTGGTCTCAAATTTTGAGATGTGTTTATTCTATTTTTCTAGGTAATTTTTCCTTAGGAATAGGATAACCAATGATTTAATTTATCTTGTTAGGCATCATAAAATACCATAAAATATAATAAATACCATATTAAGCTATGGTTCATGTAGGATTTAAAGGAGCAAGAAAGTGTTGTGAAAACACCAAAATAAATTTAGAGAAATCAATGGCAATTAAAGACCAACTAAATCTTCACTAAATTAAATAAATTGTGCAAACTTCACAATTAATCAAAAAACACCAATTTTTATAATTATTAAGAGATTAAATTTCTAATAATTAATACCAAGTTCATATTTAAGTCATAAGAGCCAAAAAGAATTATCAAAACACTTGGAACAATTAAGGGGCAATTACCAATAATTAATGAGCAATTAAAATTACACTAATGGAATATTTAGGTAATTCTTTACAATTAATGGGAATTGTCACCAATTAAGGATGAATTAGGCTAAGTAAAAACCAAAGACCAATAAGAGGTTAGGATTAGCATTAAATGAATTACTAACAATCCTAAATCACTCTAAGAACCAATAATACAATAATCAAGAGATAATTAAACTTTTGATTAAGTTGTTAATTAAATGTTAATCAAGCTTTGAAAAGTCAACAATTTCAACTATGATCTAAGGGCCAAGATTCAACCTCATAAAGCTAATCTAAAGGCTTGAAAATGGATTTCATAAAGCATAATCCATGTGAAAATTTAACTACCAATGGGAGATTTTTCTTCTTCATAGTATGAGATAATTAAAACACAATTCAAGAGTAAAATGGGGAGTTGAATTTGTGTTGAGTGCCTCTCTAATTGAAAAGAAGAATTGATTAATTCAATATAACAAAATCCATACATACAAAGTTGAGTCACATGCAAGCATTAAAAAGATGAAGACTTTCAAGGCAAATGGAAGAGGATAAAAAGTGAAATGGAAGAGGATAAAGTGGTGGGAGAAAAATCAAGAAGAAAGTCAAGTTGTCATCCAATGAGAAGATTACACATGAATTAATTAGATTAATCAATAGGATTAATTCAAGACTTAATCAAAGGGAAACCTATACAAAATAAATTGTATCTTGAGATCCACTAATCATAAATCAAATATAAGAAGATATTATTAACAAGCATAATTCAAGCTTGAGATTGACTATAATCAAAGTCATTTCCTCAACTTTTGAGGATTGTGTCCAATTGAGAAAATGAGAGATTATGGTCTCTAATTAAAGCTAAAAATCTCAAGAGTTCAAAAGCAATGAGAGAATTTTAATAAGACTTCATCAAGATCCTCAAATCAATTTTGTCTAGTGAAAAACAAAGAAAATAGTTGGCTTGGGAAAAAGCTAGAACACATGGGATATTTTGCAAAAAGTTTTTGGAAGAGGATATGGTGCTTTAGGATAGAAAATGGAAGAGGATCAAGGAGAGGGGGGTCAGATTTGAGGGTTCTAAGGGCTAGGATTTGTGCTTTTAATTTACCTAGATCCAATGGCCATAATGCAAGATGAGGGGTTGTGAATAGTGCCATGGACTTTTACTATAAATAGGGGGTTGGGGTCTTCATAATTCCTCACCAATTCACAAAGCAACATCTGAAATATAGAGAGAAAGTGAGAGTGAGAGCCTTGAAGAAAGGAGGAGCAAAGTTCTTGGTAAGTTCTCTAGCTCTAGCTTTAAGTTCTTTGAGTTTTAGTTCTTAAATTCTTAGATAGAAGTAGCTTAGATCCTAAATATGCTAGGATAATTTTATTTACATTTTTTTATAGTCAAAATTGTCTTTATTTCAAAAAATTGATGGAGAAGAAGTTATGACAAAATTTCGGAAGAAAATCATCAAAGTAACAAAGTTCGCGAAATTTCATCGGTTTCGGAATTTCTGGAGTCAGTGATGAAAATGCCAGAATTTCATATTGAAAATATGGTCAAAAAATTCTGATAAAATTCATGGTTAAAATAGACATATAGGGATTTTTAAATATGATGTTTTTTTACAGGGAGATAAAAATCTTTAAAATTAGGCTACGAATTTCTGAAAAATTCTGGGCAGAGGCTCAAAACTTTAAACCTGGGAGTGATCCGTGTAATCTGGGAAAATTGATTATTTTTACTTGAAATTAGACATCCTAAGGATTCCAAGGAATTTTATGGATCCTCATTTCGATTTTTCTAGAATTAATTATGATTTTTCAAAGTTAGACAAAATTCTGCCCAAATTGGTACCAGCATTGTTCTACGAATTTTAAAGGACTAAAGTGAAAAATAAATGTACCAAGGGTCAAAAGGGTCATTAGTGACTAGGATATCTCCTAGAATATTATTTGTAAATTAATAAATACGATATTACCATTATAGGATAAGCGTGATCACCGCCATCGCCGTCAACGTACCAAAATCAACGAAGGTACGACACGTACGTCGTAATACTAACTCTGATGTTTACTGTATACCTATATGTGATGGTGTTATTCATAGATTGAGAATCTTTTTTAAAAAGTTATTGAGTATACATATTTAGCTGTACACGGGTTATGGTATTGATAACGCTGTTGAGTTTTCCTAGCGCTGAGGACACGATAGGCCATCGTGGCACTGGTGAATATTGCAGACTGTAATAACGTTCATATGCAGTAGCTATGTTCTGTTATTATCTTTTATATGTGAATATTGCTGTGATACCATGAGATAAACTGTCATACATACTTGTTACATGAACATGAGGTTAACCGTTACCTGATGTTCAATGGGCATTGAACCTCAGCTCTTACCATAGCTTCAGGATCCGGAGTAAACAGGATCGAAGAGAAGGGTAAGCTGCAAATGTAGGAACCGGCTGGAGAAAGTCCTATTGACATGTACTTTACGATATCGACATTTGAAAAAATGTAACGCTGTTAAAGCACATACATGACAGTGGATATTTATCAGTTACTTTTCAATACTATTTACTTCCGATGCTCAACTCTGATCAAGATACCGTGAAAACGCTTTCGAAAATTGGGATGCGACACATTGCATCTTTTATATGCCAGTGTTGGTTTTTTTTTGTTATGACTGGGTTAATTTCCAGTCTTACAAAATGCGAATAGAAATAGGGCAACAAACAGAGGTATATATAGTTAGACATTCTTTTAGTGCTCTCTAGCATACGGTTGCAAAGTTCAAAACCTATATTCATTATTGGTTCTTATGAATGAATTCAATCAGAAAAAGCCAAGTCAGGGTTCAATTGATATATATGCTGCTCAGTGCCAAGAATGCTTTTGTATGTGACTGTGAAATGTGAATTTAATTGACCAAAAAGTTTGTGATTAGTTATTCAATGATTTTCATTTGAAATCTGATAGAGAGAAAGTATGTGATTAGTTATTCGATGATTGTCAGGACTATGCTCTTTGTATCAAATCTTTTTGCAGTAATTGATTATTGCTAATTTGTCAGGACTGTGCTCTTTGCATCAAAGGTTTTTGTAGTAATTGATTATTTCTAATTTGCCAGGACTGTGCTTTGTATTAACGTGCACTGGTACTGGCACTTATTATAGTAGTTGTATCATAAGGGCTTGGATAAGCTTTTTTAAAAAGGACTTTTTTTGCATTACTTTTTAAAAAAGTGCTTTAATCCAAAGATGCTATGGAAATGAGGTTGAAAGCCCAATTATCAAGCATGAGAAAACTCAAGTCAAACGAAGCCATAGAATAAGAAGGCCAACCTGGAAGCTACGAGAACTTGATGAGGTGGCTCCAAGATCAAAGGAGTAAAACGGTTAGAATCAGGGTGTGAAAGATTTGGTGAATTCTCTCCCTAGTTGATTTTCTCTCTGCACCTCTTTGGCAGAACCTTTCCGTTTTTCCTTTGTTGATTTCTAGATTTTTATTGTTCTAGTTATCTTTCAATATTTTGCATTTGATCCATTGTATTTTGGAATTTCGTTAGTACATCAATACATCTTTGGATCATTTTCAGCTATTTTTGTGTATTTAAATTTTGATCATAGCATTTTGGTGCTTTTATTGTGTTCAGAACTCACCATGGCTGAGAATACACGCTTGAAGGAGCGTCAAACAGATATGAAGAAGGTTGATGAGTTCGTTAAGGGTGCTAAAACTGGTTTTGATTTGCTGGATAGCTGCTTCGACCATACCTCCGGGAATTTAAATTAACCAACATATCTCTGGACATATGTTATCAGTAACTCATTCGTCCAAACGTTATACATGCTCGTGTTGTGACTCACTCGATCTGTTAACACCTTCACTCGATAATTACATGTCGGTTAGATTAATAAGAGACCTAGGATTATAATTGAACATCATATGGACTTGGAATCAGGGGCTTTACACTCTATGTGGGTAATGAATGAAAGGAAAAGTGTGAGATGTTCTTTTAAAATAAAAATATCCGGTTTAATTGAAAGAGTAATAAAAATCAATTATTATTTGAACTTGTGACTACGTTATCAATAAGGATTTAAATACGAAGATTTTCTTTTATTTAGAATTGCTAAAAAGAGAGAATTGAGATGGTGAACTGGTTTATAGTTGAGAGTATTTATCTGTTGGCATAATAAACAATCATTGTTAGTAATGAAGTTGATAATGAAACTAATGCATGCATGTATTGAAAATATTTGACTTTTAAAATTTGAGAACTAAGTTGGAATGTATATGACGTGTTTCCTGAAATGTCTGAGAGTGATGTTTGGATGTTAACTATGTTAGTTATGAGGTTGTTACAAGTTAAATAGTAAACGGATTTTTTTTTTTTTTTTTTTTTTTTAAAAAGAAATTTGTTAGCTCTTAGATTTTGAGTAAAAGAAAATGACAATATCAATGGCATTTTTTAGGTGTTAGGGGATTAAAGAGTTTACATCAATGCAAAAGCAGCTGGTTAGGGTATGTCATATATTTGGAAGCACAACAAGTGAGTAAATAACATTCCATTATAATCTTTATAAATGATGTCTTACCGCTTGTTATATTATTATATTAATTACCTCATTCTAAGCAAGGTATTATCAAGAAAAGTTTATTAGCATTATTTAGTTTCTTATTTATATTCAAATGAGTAAGGATTGATGATTGAATCTATTGTTTTTATTTATTCTTCTATTGATTTATAGTATATTCTGTTGGAAATTATGCCCTAGGGGCAAGTCATTGTACTTTAAACACTGTTATTATTTAAAGTATTTCTCCATTTAGTTATCATATTATTTGCATGTTTATTATGATAACTGTGTCCTTGGACGTATCATAAAGATTGTCCTAAATGCCTATGGTCGGTCATCCATGCGGGAGCAAAGATGAAATAAGACCAGTATGACTTTGATGAGTATGAAGATACGAATCAAAGTCATAGGCACTTGTAAGAGTACAAGGTGCTAGACCGACCCACTATGAGAAAGCTGTATGGATTAAGTCATAAGCTTATCTCATGTATAACCACGTCACAATGCCCTTTGACCTGAGATCATCATGGATTCTTACATGAGAGTCACAGATTTTTGACCTAGTCAAAAGTCACCTTTGACCGAGTGATGATAAAGGCTTTGATCGTGATCAATGGTTTTCATGCAGAGAAATGTGAATGATCAAGATGGAATTTGTCCCTCACGTTTGTAGAGAGATAATACTGGGCTCCTTGATGAGTGAGTCTGAGAAATGTATGGTCATACTACGATGGAAAGGAGTTTGCATTTCAATTGTTAGACTACTCAAGAATCGAGAAAGTAATGGTCAAGAACAGGAGGTTGACATTATCCATGCTTCATCCTTGACCAAATTATAGTGTGACAAAAGGGACATGACATGGTTGTATGATAGATTGTATCGTATCATCGATCCTCATATGAGTTGGGTAGTCGCAATGTCTTGCTAGAGGCCGCTTGTGACTTGTGGGCTGGTGCAGTATTGGCTCGCTGCCAATCTCATATGGGCCTATAGGGTCGCACACAAGAATAGTCCAATACGAGCAATAATGTCTAGATTCATTGAATCTTAGATATGTCTAAGATTTAATGAATGTAACGTTTAATCTAGGATGGATATATATATATATATATATATTATATAAATTTGAAAATAATATAATAATATTATTTAATATAGATAATAATATTATTATATAATATTTGTTTTGTATTTAATTTATTTGATAAATTAAATAACTAAAACAAATAGAGATATTGTATCTCACATTTAATTTTTGAAGAGAGGCATCTCAAATTTAATTAAATAGACAGATATAATATCTCGATTTAATTTATAAAGATAAATTAAATTAGTAGGCTTTTAATTCGGATTAAATAAATAGATTAGATTAGATCATTAGATGATTTAATTAATATATTATTTTAATCCAAATTTGAATTTCAAGATTAATTTAGATTTATTTTGAATATTTTAATAGGGCCCAATTAGGGTTTGAGAAACTCTATTAGATTAAGATCTAGTCGTATTAAAATTAGGAGAGCCGCAAAACCGAAAACCCTAGAGAAGAAACATGAGACACAAAGCTTGAAGGCGCTAGCACGTTACCGATTCGTGTTGGAGTCTTTTCGGTGTGGATACGGGTAGAGGGAGTGGATTCGTAGAGTCAGCTTCTAACTGATCGAATAGACGCACACGAATATACGAAGGTATGGTTCTTACTACTCGATTTAAACGCCGTTGATAGATCCTCTTATATGGGATTCATAAATAATAATGGATGAAATCCTTCCGCTGTGTGTACGGATCCCAACATATTCATGACTACACATGGAAGGCATGCATAAGGAGAGCTACGAGATATCTCGCTTAAATTTTCATGTTAAGATAGTCTTCCATTCTTGGAATGTTCATACATGAGTTTATTACTTGGAAGGGTTTTGTCGATAGATTGGATTTGAAGAAAAGTTTTGAAATATTTTTTTGTGAACTTTCATGCTGGAGTATACTATTATATTGTATTTGATATGAGCTATCATGGTATTAAAAGAAGAAATTTTCATTGCTTTGATAAGGGGCACCGTTTCATGATTTGAGCCAAGCATTTCAGGTTCATAAAATCTTTAGATTAGGTGTGGTCTTTGTACAGTACACTTAAACAAGTTTGATTAAATAACGATATTTTTTTAATTTTTGTTTTTGATTCAGTAATGCACTCTATATTTTTCATTCTCATTCAAAACCGATCCCACACATATTTTTTTCCTTCGTTAGTTCTAACTAAATATGAAGAATGCAATGTAATCAAAATTTTGAGTCTCATGATCTTCACTTCTTTTTTGCTAAGGTACATTTGTTCATTAACAAGCCTAGCTACCTCTTTTAATTTCAACGCTGGTTATATTCTTTTATTTTTTAATACATTTAAAACTTTGTTTTTTTAAAAAAAAGGGGCACTGCCTCCAAACCCCCGAATACCCTTACTAATTATACACACATAAACTATAAATCCTAGCTCCACACTGGAGGAATGTATTCATATTGAATAGTATTGTAATTATTAGGTGAGGTATTTGTGTACATGTGTTTTAAAGTTTTAGGAACATGAGTTCTCTTATATTTCCTGCTGGTCATCCTGAATTTTTTGGGCGTGACAGAGTAATTGGCTTTATTAACACAGTTTGGGAAATCGATGAGTGGATTCTGACAATTTCTGTGTTAACATCGATTTCATCGAAGACTTGACTGAACTGGTGGGGACGAAGGTTTGAACCAGAGAACACGAGTGCTGTCGTCGTCTCCAACAACCATGAACTAGAAGACACAATTGAGGGACTAGAGGACGACAGATGTTGGGGACCGTGACTCTACTGTTCTTCAACCCTAGTGCTCTGCATCATCTTTCTCTAACTCTGAGTTAATACGAAAAAGCTAGTAAAATGGTTGATGGGTGCTGTGCTCGGGAAAGAGAACATTAAGACTAAAGCAAGAAGCTTCATTGATGGAGAAACAGAGAGAGAGATGCAAGTTTCACTGTCGGAGATTCTCTGGCTCACTAGCGGGGCAAGGGAGAAATCAAAATAGAACAACAGAATAGAAGGGTATATGATAGTACCTGAAGAAGTCGACGCCCATAATGACGACTCAATGAATGGCGATGGCAAGAGCACTGTTCAATGAAATTGACAGCGTTCTCTTTCCCTCTTTCTTTTTTTTAATTTTAACACATACATACGTAAGCTACAGATATTACATGTCGTTTATCAAGAAAAGAAATTACATGTCGGATTTCCTAGTGATCAGGTAGAGCACATTAGCATAATTGACGGTATTATTAACAAATAATCATATTTAACATCGGTAAAGTCTTTGTCAAATTACATGGACTAATGTTTTAGATAGAAAGAAACTTGAAGGATCAAAAACCACAAATTAAAACCATAGAAATCAAAATAAAAGTGAAGATATATTATAAGGACCAATAATGATATTAACCCTTTAAATTGCTATAAAGTTAGAAAGTTGTTAAAGTTTATGACACTATTAATAAGGTTTAAGGTTTTTCTTTGTCAGTCACGAAATATATTGGAAGTGACTTATAAATATGATGAGAGTAGTACATTCTTGATAAGCAAATTGAATAAATTATCTTTTTATACTACCAACCGGTACCCAACGCTTTTCATAGTAAGAAATTTATGGGCATATACACACATGTGTGTGGGCGCTCAAAAATAATTTTTCAAGACATATAATAAATTAATTGACCAAGTGTAACATTTCAAAATGTGGAATTTGAGAATTTAAATATGATATATGGGATTGAATATGGAAATTTGGCCTTAATAAATTTTAAAATTTATATCTAGAATTAAAAGCGTATTTTTCCATGAATTAAGGATAAATAATTAGGAAATAATTTTTAGCCTAAATATTTAGAGATAATATTTTATAGCCTAAAAAAATCAATTGAGAAAAGAATAATTACAAGAAATAGGCTATGACCCAATATCAGTTAAAAACAAGAAGAATATAGGAATTAGTAGTATTTTGTGTGTTGGACCATATAAGCAAAGCACACATTCCCTTTTAATTCAACACATATTCGGCCCATATACAAAACACTCAGTCCACCTCTCATCTTTTGGTCCAACAAGCATTAGATTGAAAAAAAAAAAAAAAAAAAAAAGCAGCAACACAAAACGCAGGACAACATACTTTTTTTTTTTTTTTTTTTTGTTGTTGATATAAACGATGGCTAAAAAGCCTATATAATTAACACAAACATTATTGAACAAAAAAAAAAAAAAAAAAACACAAACATTATAAATGAGGGGAAATTAATCACAAAATCAAAACACACACATTAAATACCCATTCCATTGGCCCAAAAACAGAACCCATTTAACACGTAAACTTCCTCCCCGGCAGCACGCACCTGATACACACACACTTTCACGACAAACACACACACACACTTTCCATTTCCCTTCTCGGCATATTTCATTCCCTCCGTCCTCCGTCCTCCGTCCTTCACCCTTCACCCTTCACCCTTCTGTAAGATTGATGTATAATTACACAAAATTGATGAACAACGGAATGAAGGACATGATCATTCCCACCTTTTTCAATTTTTGATGGAGAGACTCTAACAATTAGCTGTAAGCTTTTGTAAATCATAATTATCTCCCAAGAGACCTTAACTAAATAGCTTCAATCAAAATCGGCAATGTGGGTTTTATGTTATTTGATAAGCCCTTCTGTTGGAGCAAAACAACTACTTCAGACATTGTTGGCCTTAACTCAGTACTTGCTTGGGTGCAAAGCAAACCGATTTCTATTATTTTTTTCACTTCCCCTGCATCATAATCATTAGGGTTTAAGGTTTGGTCGACCAGCTCCACGTGCTTGGCTCTTCCATATAGTATCCAAGCCTATCATGCGAGATTAGAGTGGAAAAAAAAAAAAAAAGACCACAGAAAAACTTGAGTTAATGTTTCTTAATTAGTTATCAATGTATTCTGAAAAAGAAAGAATATAGCTTTTCCAAAAGGAGTTAAGCTCAGTTGGTAAGAAAGTCGTACATTTGTATATTATCTAAATAGAGAAAGAAATTGCTTGTAAATGGTCAAGGAAATTTTCTCACCTTTTTAAGGAGGAATTCACCTTCAACGTCACCATCAAGTTTTAATTCATTACTTCGTTCACCACTGATAATCTCTAGGACAACAACACCAAAACTATAGATATCAGCCTTTTCTGATAAATGGCCATGAATTACGTACTCTGGAGCTGTGTATCCTCTAAAAAAATGCATAATGTCATTGGCTAGAATAATGGCTCAAACTAACATAAATGAAAATATTTACAACCAACAAAATCCAAAATAGCCGTATAGAAATCCAAGTTTTGCACCTTGTTCCACTACATACGTAAATATAATTATTCAAACTTACAATGTTCCGGCAACATTTGTACTAAGATGAGTTTTCTCCTCAGGTAAAAGCCTTGCCAAGCCAAAATCAGAAATTCTAGGTTGCAAATCATTGTCTAAAAGGATGTTGTTAGCCTTTATATCTCTATGTATGATACGAACATGATATTCTTCATGTAGATAAGCTAAACCCCTTGCCGTTCCTAAAATTATATCATATCGTTGCTTCCAACCAAGAGAACCCTTCTTTTTGCCTATTTTGCAAGTTAGCACATTATGAAGTTAGGGATAGAAAGGAAAGTATGAAATATAAAAGCAATACTACAAAATGTTTCCATGCAAAATGTACATATATGGTTATTAAGATCTTCAATAAGATTATGACATATGAATGAATATTTGTGAAAGTTATATATTGTCAAGACGAAAATATGTCCTCATGTTACAGTTATTTAGATATATGGTAACAAATGCTTAAAGAACTTTACATAAAAAGAAGCGTAGTTGGTAAAAGGGATACCAAATAAGAATCTGTCCAAACTTGTGTTTTTCATGTATTCGTAAACAAGTATTCTCTCATTGCCTTTACTGCAACATCCAAGAAGCCGAACAAGATTTCGATGATAAACATTACTTATAAGCTTCACTTCACTCTCAAATTCTTCCTCCACTCTCTTGGAGTGAGGCCGTAAAGTTAATTTCTTGACGGCAACCACTTTTCCATTCTTCAAAGTGCCCTATTCATGATGGTTAAGAATTTTAATTATCAAAGTGTTACTCTATATATATATTGGAAATCTAAATATATAGTTACCTTGTATACAACACCAAATCCTCCTTCTCCAAGTTTATTTTCTATACTGAAATTTTTTGTTGCTGCCTTTAAATCTCCGTAACTATAATTAACTGGTCCCTTTAACGTGCTTGCTCCAGTTATGTCTCCTGTTAAGGAAAAGATTAAAGAAAAGTCTCTTCAGTACTACTCAGGATTTCCATTCTTCAAAAAGATGGAAATGCAAGTTCATAATTTGTTTACCTCTTAGAACTCTCTCATGCCTTTTTGGTCGTCTGATATAAGCCAGTAGAGTAAGGAGGACCAAAACAAAAGCTACCACTCCCACAATTACGCCAATAATGACCCCCTTCTTGCTTGAACCAGCTGTAATATAGGAAAAAAAGACTCTTCAGTCAATATATTACACCAACAACAAAGTGATAATCTTAGTGTATATTCCTGTCTTACTAAATATAGAAGCTAAATAACTAATTAGTAAAGATTAAAAAAATTAATAATAATTAAGTCAGTTATTTATAAGAAATATGTGTTGATTTTCATAAAATGTCATTTTAAATAATTTACAATTATAACTACTCTCTTGATGAGAACCTCTTAATAAGTGCAATTTGATAGTTTGAAGAAAAAAATTATAAATTTGAGAGAACTAGAGTCTTACATTTAGGATCAAAACAAATCCCTCAACTCATTCCTAATGTTAGGACCTCAGGAGTACAAATTAATGATTCAGCCATTTTCTACGAAACATGCAGATCAGATGCATATTTACAGGATATGTTTTGATAAAATGAAACGTGCATATCTAATCAATTACTGAAATATGACATATAGCACATAAGATTCAGAATTACACATAAACAAACCAAGATGCTGTGTTGTAGCATGCATGTGTGATATTGAAGTCTTTGAATTCACTGTACCTTGTTTGACTGAGGGATTAGGGATATAAATGGTCTGGTTGTCAGGAAAGAAGGAAGTTGTGGAGTATCTGATGTAACAACCAGCGTCAAAAGCCCTACCCTCTGAATTAGGAAGACAAGTCTGTACAGTGTTGACCCCTTGCTTCAAGCAATCCTCACATCCACTCTGTGAGATAGTTTCAGTACATTGAGCATAGCCATAAATAATCGTTGGACCATTTTGAGTTTTTGTGGCTGCAGAGAAACCAGAGATTTTGGGTGTTGTTGTTTCAATATTCATTAGCAGTTGTTGTGCAGCTGAAGAAAATGATGTGTCTGCTTCTACAGTACTTTGATTTCCACACGATGCAGTATTGTAAATTCCAGTTGTCTGCTCAAGAATATTGGTGCTCTCATACCTCAACATTACGCCACAGAAAAAAAAAAAAAAAAAAAAAGTATATTGTATCAAATTTTCAAGCTCAATACAGAAACAAATTCTAAGTGATATTATTGTTATTTTGTTTGTCCTTTCACTTTAAAGATTTGAAATTTATGAATGGGCGGAGATTGCACCACAAAAAATTGGAAATAGGGGCAATGGAGTATATGAAAAATTAAAATTAAACTTCTATGGTTTTTTTTTTTTTAATCAAATTAACGTCATACTCTTACAATTGAAATGTATATTTTAATTTTTTATTTTAGGGACGCAACCGTTAAAGTTTTCTTTTAAAAAATTATACTGGTAGAAAAGCTCATAAGTATTATGTTTCTGATTAGATACGTGCTTATTTTTTTCTTGGGAAAACCTCTAATAAAAAACTTTAAAAATGCTAAAAGATAAAAGGGTGTTTCGAATGTTCAAAATCATAGAGAAATGTTAGGCTCAATTTGCCTTTTTTAAAATGAAAATGAAATGACCAAATTGCCATTACCTATATTTTTTTAAAAGAAAATATTACCCCTATCGGCAGCTGCCATTGTCCACCGGCAACCACCCCCTACTGGCAGCCAGAGCTCAGCGGGAATATTTCATTAGAAATTAATATTTCCAAAGTGGTAGACTTGGTTTGTCCAAAAAGCAAGTGGCCATTGGGCCACTAGCTAATAGCTTTCAATACACTACATGCAGAACAAATATATATATATATATATATATATGTTACCTTATTTTTAATCCAAACCCTTTCACAAGTTTTATTAAAGAATTTATGATATTTCATTAAGTTTTAATAATTTTCGTTTTCCCATTAAAAACTCATGAAAGTATTTAAAAGTTAATGAAATGTCATGAATTTCTTAACAAAACTTATGAATGAACTGTGGTGTGTATTTTTTACATGGTAAAGAAAGTTATTAAAACCTAATAAAATTTCATGAATTCCTTAACAAAATTTGTGAATGAATTGATGTTATGAATTTTTTACATGGTAAATGAAAGTTGTTAAAACCTAATGAAATGTTGTGAATTCCTTAACAAAACTTGTGAATGAATTGATTATATGAATTTTTTACTTGGCAAAAAAAGTTATTGAAACTTAATGAAATATCGTAAATTCTTTAACAAAACTTGTTGAAACCTAATGAAATGTGTGTGTAAGGGTAAATTGTTCATTTCCTTGTAATTAATTTCAAAAAACACAAATTGAGCTTACTATCTTTATAAGATTATGAATATTCAAAACACCTTTTTGTATTTTACGATTTTTAAAATTCTTTATTAGGGATTTTCCCTTTTTTTCCTTTAGTTTCGTTTTGAAGCATTTAAAAAAAAAAAAAACAAATGTACCTAGTGCAAAAGACAAGAAACCGTTCTCTCCCACAAGTTACATACTGATCAGGAATCATTAAGTAAAACCAAAAAAAAAAATCTTGATTGTATCTCTTTTTTCCATTGTAGTATTTTAAAAGCCATGTGCATCGTACTAACAAATAATATTAATATAATGTCGAGCAATCGTATATAACGCCATCTGCCAATGAACTTTAGCTCACATGGCACAAAAAGACAAAAAACAGTTCTTTCCCGCAAGTTATATACTGATCAGGAACCATTAAAAAAAAAAAAAAAAAAAATTCTTGATTGCACCTTTTTTTGGTTTCATCGTACTATTGCATGGGACCAACAAATAATTATATACTATTGAGCAATCATATATAACACCATTTGCCAATGAACTTTAACTCACATGGCACTTAACCGTATGTAACACCATCAACCTGTGCCTTGCGCATTGCGTGGGGTGTGTGTTTGTGTGTTAGTTAACCATTATGGGTGATTTCATTTCATCCTTATCAATATATATATAACACAAACTAAAAACTCTTAAAAAAGAAAGGTTAAGTAGTAAATTTGTTCTGAAAGCTTTTGCTGAAGAGCAATGTTACCTGAAAGTTTTTCTTGTCTCAATATTACCATGAAGTTTCAAAACGTAGCAATGTTGCCCATTTCCGTAAAAAAGTTAACGATTAACATTAATTTTTTAACCGTCAATATTAGTTTTTTAACGGAATAAGACAATATTGCTATGTTTTGAAACTTTCAGAACAACATTGAGACAAGAAAAACTTTCAAGGCAACATTGCTCTTGAGCTTATACTTTAGAGACGGATTTACTACTTAACCCAAAAAAGAAACCAAAGAAAGTTATGCACGGTACCTGAGGAAGCAGCCGTCATAGATGACACGAGCAAAGTTAGACCCAGCAGAGCAGTTGTGGATTTCTTCCGCGGCAAGGGTGAAGCAAGACTCAAAAATAGCGTAAACCGGGTATTCTCCGTCGGTCTGCTGCGCCGTGGCGAAGATCCTGCTCTGGTTCACCACCTGATATGTGAGGTCACGAAACGTTGCGCTTACGCTGTCATTGAAAGACTTGGTATCATACTCATCTCTGTTATATTGGAGGCAAGCACGGCTTAGAAGATTGATCTGGGGGTCAGAAACGACGCCGTCAAGGGACCAACATGACCAGAGTATGAAGAAGGCAATAATAAACATGGGAAGAGGAAGGAGAGTAATAGGTTGAGGCATGATTTTTTGGAGTTTTGGTTGGAGATATCTCAGATTTATGTGAATGTGTTGGATTAGGTCTGGAGAGAAAAGGAAGAAGATGAAGACAGAAATGACGCAGGTCAACTAAGAGGGATCTAAAGTTAATGGAATATTGGATGATGGATCAATCACTAACTAGCACGCGGGTCAATATGTAAATATGAAGTGAAGAGGGTCTCAGTTTAATAATGGAGGATGGGAAAAGGAGAGGAATGTGTTTCAAAGTCATTAGCTATAACCTCCAAATAAAAACATTTTTCCTTGACAAAATCGTTAGCTATGAGTCTATGACCACTAATGAAGCTCTTGGTTCAAAAAAGAATCCAGTCACGTTAAATTAAATACTTACAATTGGGAGAGCTTTGGCCCTCTTCATGGTTTTACGTACTCAATTTGAGTCTTACAAAGTCAAATAGTGCATTGTTTTTGCATTTAATACTTTCAACGGTATTTGGCCAAAAAAATACTTTCAACGGTAATAAAGTATTAGACTATCATCTGTCTTTCGATTAAAATAAAAACTATCAATCTGTCTGTCTGGCTGCTTTGGACTTTATTACCAATTTAATATTCATACTTTTTATGCTAAAACAAGACCCCTCATGTAATTTAATATATAACTCCCTTATTATTACACCATCCTCTTTTCCCACTGATATAGAGGGCTATTAAATACTATTATTCTTCCTTATAAATAATAAATACGTGGGGTTAACTCGGAGTCAGGGAGATTGATAAATGAGCTCTAAATAAATTCTTAAATGCCCTTAATATTTCTCGTACAGCGAACTATAACAGGCCATGCATTCTCTGGAGACAAACAGAATTAAATGGTAATAAAGCAGCAATTATGTTTTTTACCCAACCAGTTCAAAATAATTTGATAAAAAGGAAAAAAAAAAAAAAAAACCAGTTCAAAATAATTCTATACATTTAAATACAAATTAACTCCTCATTCATATCCACATAACACACAACGGCCTTTCAAATAATTTAAAATATATCATGAATCAATTAATGTTAAAAAATTTATTTTCCTTCCAGAGAGAAAATAAACTCATTAAAATATAAGGGAGCCACTTGCTGTAACATGAAGCAGAAGAGCAAACACAAAAAAATATTTAAGTTATTATCACAATTTGCGCAAAGAAGCCACTGGAATCAATGAGATTATTTCACATGACAGCCACAAAGCATGAAATCGGGTGTCTATCCATAGATTCGAGTGTGCTTGCTTATGAAGGAAATACCTGATCAATGCGACACTCAGCAATGGCTTCACCTCCCTTTGGAGAGATTGGGCAACACAGTTTTCCAGACATCTATACCACCATCTACTGGAATTTTATCCGTCTTAAAAGTAGCATTTATCAGCTCTTATATGAGTCCAACTAACAAGGAAATGTGGCACTATCACAACCACCATGGCTGTCTTGAGCATACAACACATGCCCTACGCTACAACTTAATTTTATTCATAAAACACCATTAGACTCAGTGCCTCAATGTAATGAGCCCACAAGACGAGAACTATGGAAATGAGGTTGAAAGCCCAATTATCAAGCATGCGAAAGTTCAAGTCAGACGAAGCCACAGAATAAGAAGGCTAACCTGGAAGCTACGAGAACTTGATGAGGTGGCTCCAAGATAAAAGAAGGAAAACGGTTAGAATCAGCGTGTGAAGGATTTGGTGAATTCTCTCTCTCGTTGATTTTCTCTCTTCACCTCTTTGGCAGAATCTTTCCGTTTTTCCTTTGCTGATTTCTGGATTTCTGTTGTTCTATTTATCTTTCGATATTTTGCATTTGATCCATTGCATTCTGGAATTTCGTTAATATATCAATATATCTTTGGATCATTTTAAGTTATTTCTGTGTATGTAAATTTTGATCATAGCATTTTGGTGCTTTCATTGTGTTAGTTATGATCAAAATTTATTTGCAAAGTAAATTATCTTTAAATGAAAATCAAGCTAGCAGCAGCAACTATGGACGTGACAAAGGAGATCATGGTGGATATAGAGGTAGATATAACACCCGAGGTGGCTTCAATGCTCCAGGTGGTTGTGGTGGACGTAGTGGATATGACCAATCAAATGGAATATGTGAAACTTATACAGTAGTATATGAACGTGGTCAAGGATCATATAATCGAGGTCATGGTCAAAGCCGAGGTCGAGGATTCTTAGCTAGAGGAGGAGGCAAATATCAACAAAGGTGATAAATCTCAATTGCAATAGATTTGGTCATTTCAGTTATGTGTGCAAAGATGTTACTGAAGTTGAGGGGAGAAGTCATTATACAACAAATGTAGGAAAAAAAATGATGAACTAGCCATCTTGTTCACTTACAAATGGGAAAAAGATAATGGAAAAGATGTATCGTACCTTGATACTGGAGCAAGCAATCATATGTGTGACAAAAAGGAGTTATTCACAGAGTTGAATGAAGAGGGCCAAGGAGAAGTCACATTCGACGATCTATAAAAAATCCTAATTAAAGGCAAAGGAAATATTGTGATATTTACAAAGAATAGAGATAGAAAATACATTACAGATGTCTATTATATACCATCTTTGAAGAGTAATCTCCTCAGTCTTGGTCAACTATTGGGGAAAGGATATGACATACATTTAAAAGATAGCTCTCCCGTCATGAGAAATCAGAAAGGAGAATTGATAACGAAAGTTTATATGACAAGAAATCGTCTATTCAAGTTGAAAATAAAGACAGATTGAATCAAATGCATGAAGTCTATCATTGAAGATAGTTTATGGCCGGTCGTGACATCTCAAATTTAGTCATATAGAATTCACTGGCCTGAAGCTGTTATCAAAAGCGAAGATGGTGAATGGATTGCCAACAATAAATCATCCAGATCAACTATGTGAAGAAGCAACATAGACAAAGATTTGAAGTTGGCAAGTCATGGAGAGCAAAAAGGCCATTGCAACTAGTTCACTTCGATATAGCTAGTCTATTTGTCATTCTATCACTTGGAGGAAAATGTAATATATCACATTTATTGATTATTTCAGTAGAAAAACTTGGGTGTATATTCTTAAAACAAAGTTTGAAGCCCTTGATAAATTCAAGGAGTTTAAGGTAATGGCAGAAAAACAAAGTGGTTAGTATTTAAAGGTGCTCAGAACATATAGGGGAGGAGAATATACTTCTAGATTATTTGAAGCATTTTCCTGGAAACATGGCATAATTCATCAGTTGACAACTGCCTACACGCCACAACAAAATGGAATTGCAAAAAGGAAGAATTGCACAATTCTCAATATGGCAAGAAGCATGATTATAGGAAAGTATATGTCAAGAACATTTTGGGCCGAAGTTGTTCAATGTGCTGCCTATCTATTAAATCGTTGTCCAACAAAAAATGTCAAGTTCAAAACTCCAAATGAAGCATGGAGTGGTAGGAAGCCGGAGTTTAGCTATTTAAGAATCTTTGGTTGCATAGCATATGCTCATATTCGAGATCAGAAGAGGAAGAAGTTAGATGACAAAGCAGAAAAATGCATTTTCATTGGCTACGAGCATGGATTGATGAAGAAAAAAGAGTGGAAGGCTTATTCTTTAAGGATGACTTTGTCTCAAAGACCAAATAGTTGAAGCAGACAATGATCAAACTCCTCCACCAAGTCCTAATCCAACAACTCATGCATCTCTACCATCAACAACAAGATGCAGCAACAACAACTCAGGGGGAGCAGCAACAAAAATGAAAAGCTTAAATGATATCTATGATGCTACAGATCCGGTACAAAATATACACTTGATTATTCATTATTTTTTTTATAGCCGAATGTGATCCAGTGACTATGAAGAAGTAGCAAAAGATGAAACGTGGAAGAAAGCTATGAACAATGAAATCGTTGCAATTAAAAGGAATGACACGTGGGAGCTCACAACTATTCTAAAGGAGCATAAGCCCATTGGAGTAAAGTGTGTGTACAAGACAAAGACCAACAAAGAAGCAAAGGTGGAGAAGCTCAAGGCGAGATTAGTGGCTAAAGGCTAAAGGCAGAAATATGGAATTGATTATGAAGAAGTTTTTGCATCAGTTGCAAGGATTGACACTGTTAGACTTCTTACTACAATTTCAACAAAGAATAAATGGAAGATATATTAGATGGATGTAAAGTTAGCTTTTCTTAATGGCTACTTAGAAGAAGAAGTATATATTGAATAGCCACCAACATACGTAACAAAAGGAGAAAAGGACCAAGTTAACCGATTGAAGAAGGCATTGTGTGGATTGAAGCAAGCTCCAAGAGTATGGAACACGAGAATAGATGAATACTTTCAGAAGAACGGATTTGTGAAGAGTCCATACGAGCATGCTTTATACACAAAAAGGAATGAAGATGGAGATATAATGATCGCATGTCTATATGTGGATGATATGATCTTCATACGAAATAGTCCAGGTATGTTTGTTGAGTTTAAGAAAGCTATGACTAGAGAGTTTGAAATGACAGATATTGGAGAGATGTCTTATTTACTTGGAGTTAAAGTGAAACAAATGGAGGAAGGAATATTTATGTCACAAAAGAAATATGCACAAGAGATATTGAGCAGGTTCAAAAAAGATTGCAAGCCTGTTTCAACTCCGATAGGAGCAGAAATGAAGTTTGCAGCTCATTCAGATAGAACACCAATAAACGCAATACTATTCAAGAGTTTGGTCGGAAGCTTGAGGTAATTAACTTTCACCAGACCAGATATTATGTATGTAGTTGATTTAATTAGAAGATACATGGAGCAGCCAAAGCAAGATCATTTTCATGCAACAAAGAGAATTTTTTGAGATACATTAAAGGAATCATCAATCATGGACTATTCTACACAGAGTCCCAAGATTCAAGGTTAATTGGCTATTCAGATAGTAATTACAGTGGAGATGTAGTTGATCGGAAGAGTACTTTGGGATATGCAGTTCATATTGGCTCAATAATATTTTCATGGTCGTCAAAGAAACAACAGACATTTGCTCTTTCATTATGTGAAGCATAATATATAGCCGATGCAGCGTGTACACGTCAAGCAATATGACTAAAGATTTTTGTGAATGAGTTACGTTATAAGCAAGAAAGTTCAATTACCATGTATGTAGACAACAATTCAGCAATATCACTAGCAAAGAATCCAGTCTCTAACAACCGAAGCAAACATATTGACATCAAATATCATTTTATTCGAGAGCAAGTTAAAAAAAAGTTATGGAGTTAATCTATTGTAAAACTGAAGAACAACTAGCAAATATCTTTAGGAAGCCATTGAAGGCAGATACATTCAACAAATTCAAACATATGATTGGTATGAAAAATCAAGCTTGAGGGGGAGTGATAGAAATTCAAACTCAATTTTCTCTCTTTCATCGCCAGACTAAAAATAAAGCCACCACCAGATTTAATGTTGTAAAAACATTAGTTGTCACATGAATGGAGTAATAGAAGCATGAGCTATCAAATGGAAGCATAAGGTGTCATACAGATAAGAAGCAAAGCAATGTTTTTGTTCTTTCTTTCTTCCACCGTCGTGAAAATGCGAAGTCTCCGAAAATCACGTGAAGCAAAACAAATTTGAAGCCAAAGTAAAAAAGGCGGCTATAAAGGAAATAGAAGCAACAAGAAATATAAAGTATAAGCAACATAAAAAAAAAACACACAAATGTTGGCCAGCAATTTCCATAAAGCTATGAAAGACAAAGTCGGTTGACTACATCTATAAATATGGATCAATATAATAATAATATTCAAGTTTTTAGCAAGATAAAAGAGAGACGAGTAAAAAGTGCTACAGCACTATGTGAAAAAAAAAATTATTGTTGTGAATATATTAAATTATGTGGATGTCCATTAACTCTTTACCTTCCAAATTTTGTCACCTCAAGAGAATTATTTGGATATATATATATATATATATATACACCTCGCATGGGATGCCTACAATCGTCATTCCCTATTTCATCTCTCTGCCAGCCGACTTACATTCACATGGGAAGAGATTATTGTTTGTTCAGGGGGAAATTTCACCTAATGACCCAGGTGGAACAAAATTACAACAAAGCACCCATTTTCAATAACTATAAATAGGGGCATTCATTCTCTTGTAAATGTGCGAATGTCTGTGTAAACTGAATGAATGAAAAGTGATTGCTCTTTTCTCAACTATATGGAATTCTCTCTTTATTTGTTTTCATATTTCTCTTAATTTTATAACATGTTATCAAGACGAGAGCTCTAACGAAGAATGAATCTTGTTGGCATCAATCTTGAATATTTGTGTCTTGTTGATAGCGCAACAACGCACACCATACTAAAAAAGGATAAATATTTTTCTTTCTTGGTAATACAAGAAGCAAATGTTTAGACTATATCGATAGTATAATTTGATTGAAGGCTCGAAAGAGCTAATATTTTGTTACACGAAGGAACAAAATTATGCATTGATAATGCATTTTATTCTACCAAGTCTAAGAGAAACTTATTAAGTTTCAAAGATATCCGAGGAATGGATATCATATAGAAACAACAACTAAAAATAATCAGAATATCTTGCTATCACAGATATAGTTTCTAGTAAAAAATGCACATTGGAAAGTTTTCTTGCTTTTTCTTCTGGTTTGTATTATACATTTATAAGCACAATTGAAACACATGCTATTGTAAACCATAAGTTTACCAATACAGACCATACATTTGCCAATGTAAACTAGAAGTTTACTAATGAATTTAATGTTTGGCATGACCGGTTAGGCCATCCTGGGTCAATTGTGATGCAACAAATAATTGAGAATTCATATGGAATACCCTAAAGTGTAAGAAAATACCACAATCCCATTATTTCTCTTGTGGTGCATGTTCCAAGGGAAGTATTATTCGGCCCTCACCAAGCAAAGTAGAAAGTGAGTCCCTCACATTTCTAGAACGGATACAGGGAGGCATTTGTGGACCAATACATCCACCATGCGGACCATTTAGGTACTATATGGTTTTAATTGACGCATCAACTAAATGGTTGTATGTTTGCTTATTATCTTCTTGTAACCTGGCGTTTGCGAGATTACTTGCCCAATTGATTAGATTAAGAGCACATTACCCTGATTATCCTATCAAGCAAATACGCCTTAGTAATGCTGTTGAATTTACTTCATAAGCTTTTAATGAATATTGTATGTCTCTTGGAATTGATGTTGAACATCCTGTAGCTCATGTTCATATGCAAAATGGACTTGCAGAATCTTTGATTAAACGATTGCAACTTATTGCAAGACCTTTACTTATGAGATCAAATCTCCCAATTTCTACTTGGGGCCATGCCATTTTGCATGCAGCAATGTTAATTCACATCAAACAACTAGTTACTTAAAGGTTTCCCGATAAATCCCAGATTTAATATATTTTATCCTGCCTTATTCATTTATTTTGGGTTTATTTTAGGCTAATTTGGATATAGTAGATAACATTTGAATTGTTAGCCAATTTTAGGAGATAATATAAATCTGAATTAATTATGAGATATTGGGCTTAAATTATTTATTCTAATTGATCTCTTGTTATTAAATAATATCTCTTAATATATAATATATCTTGATTTTATCATATTAGAAGATCCTATGGTGCAGAATTTTTCAGGATAGCTAAAAGGAGATCCAATGGTGAAATTTTATTGGGCTTTCTAAATTTTATTGGGCCCAAATTAGTACCCAAATCTCTTCTCCCCCATTTATTTGACCTAGCCGCTAGAGAGGAATTCATTCAAAAACACGGAGACACGCTAAGCCGAAAAGACGCATACGAGTACGTTGAAGACGCTTGTAAGTAAAGGATCAGTTTTGATTCGTTAATTCATTCAACTCATATTTCTCCGGGGGTGATACACTCGATGCGCATAAACCGAGGCAAGGAATTGATCATTAATTCCCTTGCCATTTTTCTACTCACGGGCCCCACATCCATATAGCCAATTTGTTTTGCTCTCCTGGACATAGACACAAGAGTGTGTGTGAAGGCATTTATTCATTCATCCTTTCAAGTCACGGGACCCACGTTGTTTCCCTTAAATCTATTATATTCATCAATTCATTTATTCTTCATGGCCGTGGCTAGTCTGATGCTTGGAGGAGGAATGATGTTCATGGCAGTTTAAGCACTTTTAGGAGGTAACTTGGGAGGAGCATGGAGAAAGCTAGAGCCTAGGGTTTTACACTTGAAGACCATAAAGGAGTGTCTCTCTTTTTATCTTTTTAATTCAAACTTAAGATTAATTAGTTTTAAAGAATTTCGAGTTGTATTAATTGAGAACAATCTAGTTTTAGATTGTAAACTTATTTCTTTTGGATTAGATTGATTTGAATTTTTTATGCTTATTGCTGGATTCTTGTTTGCAACCTTTGGATTGTCGATTAAATTAGTAATTGAGTTTTCGTTATTAATTTAATTGTTAATTTGGTTTATCACCTTGATTGTTTAATTGGATTGATAAGTTATCTGGTTGTTTAATTAGATAATTGTAAATGAGATTTCCAAGATTATTTTGTGATTGGTTTTTAATGGGTTTAATTAACCACCGCTTATTTCATTATGAGTTTTCTAATGGAATATGTGTTATTGAGCTAGAGGGTTTCCCATATTCAATTGGGTAATTAAATTCATTAATCTCCTTTTGGTCTAATTAATTGATCTAGGCTAAGAAAGTCAACTCCATGCGATTCCTAAGTTGTCCCCTTCATCGTCATAACTTGGTTGATTTGCTTTTATTTAATATTCTTCTTAGGATTTTGATTATTTTTCTCACAACAAAAAAAACCCCCCAAAAATTGCATTTAAATTCATATAGATTAGTTTCATTCTCATTTAGGTTTTAGACTCAATTTTCATCCTGCATTTAGTTAGTTTAATTTCATTGCTTTGCATTTTTCATCACCTAAATTCAACTTAAAGAAAAACCCACACTTGCTCCTTGGGAGAATGACCTAGGTTGACCCTATATTGCATAATAAATTAGGACCTAGTTTAATTGACTCGCTTTAGCGACAAAAGCAAAGTTCATCAATTTTGGCGATTCTTGCCGTAGAGCAACAGATTAGACTTAGGTTTGAGTTTTTAGGTGACTTCGTAGGTAATTCTTTATTGCATGACCCGATCCTCTTGAAAAATTGTTTGAATTTGATCCCGAGATTGAGAAGACATTTCACCAACGAAGAACTAGAGCTAGAACTCTTTTAGGCAATAGTTCCTCTGTTAAGCCTATTGTTAAATCCTTTGATTCTAAGGTCAATATGGACGGTGATAATAATAATGATAATGCAATTCCAAATGCTCATATTGTTGATCCTATTATGACCATTAATGAACTGGGTTCACCTGATCTGCATTTTCAAAATTGGTGCATCAATTATCTTGATATTAATGTGAATTTTGAGTTGAAATCTGGATTGATACACTTACTTCCAAAATTTAATGGCCTTTCAGGGGAGGAAGCATACAATCACTTGAAGATGTTTCACATGGTTTGCACTGCTATGAAACCAGTTAATATGACTGAAGATCAAATTAAGATGCATGCCTTCCCATTCTCTTTGGAAGGATCTCGCTAAAAGCTGGTTGCTTTGTTTGCCTCCCGGATTTATTACTTCATGGAATCAACTCGAAGAAACTATTCTTGGAAAAGTATTTCCCCTCTCGCACTTCATCTATCAGGAAAGACATAAGTAGATGTCAACAAATTGTTGGGGAGTCCTTATATGAGTATTTGGAGCGTTTTAAAGCACTATGTGCTAGTTGCCCTCACCATCAAATTGCAGATACATTATTGATCGAATACTTCCATGAAGGGCTCTTACCTTTAGAGAGAGATTTGTTAGATTCGACCGCCGGTAGTGGTCTTCTTGACCTGACTGTCAATGATGCTTGGGAATTGACTGAAAAGAAAGCTAAGAACAGCCAACAATTTGGTTCTAGACAACCAGTAAAAGTCAATGAGGTGGGATTGCTCTCTTCTAATTCTGAGTCTCGCCTAGAGAGCAAAATTGATAGACTTGCATCTGCTATGGAAAAAATGGCTATGTCCCATATGCAAAATTCTTCCAATATGGTCAATCCTATGGGGCCTCTACTTCTTTTACCCCATGACCTACCTCAAATCTGCTTTAATAGGGCCACTCTGTTCTATTTTCTCTTTAGCCACTCATGCTACTGACTCTTGTCCCTACTTGAATGACAGAGTTGAATCTTGCAATGCAATATATCCTTCTAGACCCATGACTCAAGGTGGCCAAAAGTATGATCCTCACTCCAATACATATAATCCTGGATGGCATGACCATCCAAATCTTCGATATGGGAATGGCCAACCTTAGCAAGCACAGTTTAATCAAAGTGGAAATTCTAGTGGCAAAATGTTTCAACAGGTTAGACAATCAGTGCCAGTGCAAGATGAAGGTTCAAAGTGGGAAGCTATGATGAAAATCATAATTAAGCAACAACAACAAATTGAAACTCTTCAAACACAAATTGGTCCATTGTCTAATGTACATGGCAAGGTAGTTAAAAACGAGTTTTTAAGTAAAAACGGAAGGAGAATGAAAAAACGTAAAACGTAAAAACGTAATACAAAACGTAGTTTTTACCTGTACATATATAAAAATAAAAAAAATAAAAATTAAGAACAGTAAGGTACCTGCCATCATCCATACATATACTGATCAATGAAATATCAATCAAAATATCAAACATTGTCATCAAATACCATTCAAATAAAGGCACCTGCCATCATTCATACATATGATATACTAATCAATGCAATATCAATCAAAATATCCAACATTGTCATCAAATACCATTCAAACAAAGGCAAACAACCTCAATACAGTTCAAAATTCAAGTTTAATTTAAATTCAGTACTACTCATTATCCAACTCGAAATGTAAATAATTGTCACACTCTAAGCTAACAAATCATTCAAGTCATTATCATCAAAGCCATTATGCTCCACATGATCTTCAACTACATCATGATGCATGGCAACTTCTCTTTCTCTCCTATCAACCTCATCATCAAACTCAAAATTAGGAATCACCATATCATCTACGAAGGCACCAACATCACCAGTGTCATCCTCTCCTCCAACTTGAGCCAAGTTTTCTTCAATTAAATTCAAATCAAAATTGTCTTCATCTAAACCTTCAACATTAGAAGACGTTCCTTCATTTTCCACAATCCATTCATCTTCAGATGAAACATCATCAATGTTATATTCAACAATTTTTCTAACTTGCTTCTTCCTGGCCAATTTTGAATTTGTCATTACAAACACAACATCATTCATTTTCTTTTGTTTCAAGCGATTTCTTCTCTTTGAGTGGACCTAAATAAAAACAAATCCAATTAATATACAACAAGTAGCAAGTACAAACCCAAATTTATAAATTAAAGACAACTTACCATCTCAAACGTACTCCAATTCCTCTCACAACCGGATGAACTACATGTCAAGCTTAAAATGCGCATTGCAAATCTTTGGAGCTCGGATGTTCAAAACCATAAGATTCCCACCATTGTGTTGGAGATTTTGTATAAATGCCTCCTTGGGCTAATTCAGAACTAAATCTCCCTAATTGCATCTTGAAATCATCCATTTGATCATCAATTTTTCTTCTTTCTTCAGCACTTGCCACCAACCTTTCTAAACATTGATATAGCCCATTTTTGACTTCGGGCTCATCACGAAATCCTAACCTATATTGTATTTGAGGGTTGAGGAAGTAGCCCGCCGCATGCAAAGGCCTCATCAACCGATTGTCCCATCTAGCGTCAATGATATCACATAGAGGCTGATAACTAGAGAGTAAAGAATGACAAATAAAAACATATATTAGATTCAAAATTGCACACAATAGTTAAAAAATTATATTAGATTGAGTAAAATTATACTACCTTCTTTCTACACCATTGAATGCTTTCGAATTTTGTCCTTAGCCCGAATCATCTCATCATAAATGAACCCATGGCTGGCTTCTCATCTGAATCCACCAAACGAAGCACTTTGATAAGTGGAAAAGCACCCTTTAAACATGTCACAACATCTTTCCAAAACTCCCTATCCATAACCATATCTGCAATATACTTGCCATCATTTGTTTTAGCAAACTTGCTAGACATCCATTGATCTGATGTAAACATCCTTATCAATGCTCCTTTGTTGTCATTGAGACAACCCAAAGTTAGATAGGATGTGGCAAAGCGAGTCTTGCCTGGTCTCACCAAATCTCGTCCATTTGTATGAAATTGCAACATGGAAATTAAAGAAGTCCTTGAATATATAAATGTAGTAATTTTTCTTCCTTTTGCAATTGTCTCATGATGAACCGGCAACTTCTTCTCAAAGTCCTCCAACATTAGGTCAATACAATGAGCCGCACAAGGTGTCCAATATAACCTTGCTCTTTTTGCCATCAACAATGCACCTGCAGCTTTATAGTTCGCAGCATTGTCCGTCACAATTTGGACAACATTTTCTTCTCCTACCTCCTCAACTACTTCATCAATCATATGGAATATCTTCTCAGATGTTTTGGTGATGTGAGATGCATCAATTGACTTCAAAAACACGCTTCCTTTTGGGCTATTTACTAAGAAGTTTATAAGCGTTCTTCTCCTTTTATCTATCCAACCATCCGTCATTATGGAGCAGCCCATATCCTTCCAATAAGCTTTATGTTTTTCAATACTTTGCATTGTCTCCACATATTGTTTCTTCAAAAATTTCTCTCTAATTTCATGGTAGGATGGTGGCTTAAAGCCAATACCATGTCGAGCAACCATTTCAAACATCTCTTGAAATTCAACACTTCGTGCCACATTGAATGGTATGGCATTGTTATAGAAAAAAGAAGCAATTTTTGCACATGCATCCTCTCTTAAACCCTTCTTAAAAATATTATTGATGGTAGGTTGGGTGCATACTACTCTTTTCTTGAAGATATTCTTAGAGCTCTCATTATCTTCATCATGTGATCTTTTTTCTCCACCTTGTACAAACTCATCCTCATCATCAATGCCAGATTTCTTGTTTTGTCTTTTTTGTAAACCACATACAATGTCCCACATTTCTTTCTTGACTGCCTCAGGAATAGATTTGCACATTCCAACATCTTTTTGAGTGCAAGCCAAATGATGTTTCATTCGATAAACACCTCCTTGTATAATCTTTTGGCAGTAATTGCATTTAATTTTATTGGTACCTCCATCAACTGAACTACCATGCTTCCATGCCACATCAGTTCTACTTCCGAGAGCTTTCTTGTAAGTTCTTGAAGATGTTCCTGCTCCACTCACCGGGACAGAAGGCGTAGAATTACTCTGAACCGCAGCACTACTTCCACCAGAAGCCATTTTCAAAACTACACATGAATATAGTTTATTAAACACACATGAAGATGGCAACTCAAATTCCTTCATTTTTAAAGGAGATTTTTTTATATATCAGCAAATAGCTTATTAAAAAGGGTCTTGAGAGATGAGATTCAGAACCTTTTTTGAAATTAGTTCATCTAAATAATAGTCGAGAATTTAGTTCAAAACTACACAAGAATTTTGTTTTCTTGTTTCCTTGTTCGAATAGCGCTTGTAAAGAAATTAGTTCATCAACTTAATAGTTGAGAAGTTCGAATATCAACAAATAGCAGCAAAGAATATTGGATTGTTGCTAATCGAAGAGAAGTTAACAAATAGCATTTCTTTGGGCAAACAGCAAATAGCAAATAGCGAGTTGAATATCGCCAAACGGCAAAAAATTATGAATGCCAATTTCAGCATATCCAGAGGATTCCTTAATTTCTCGAGGGAGTAGTGCGGTAATGTTAATCACTAAAGCGAGCAATGCAATTGCATGTGCATGGAGCTCATAGCATTCAACGACTCTAGTCTAGTACATAAATGAAGGCATTTATGAAACGAATATGACTATTAAACTTAATAAAGAAGAAGAATATGACCAAAGTGGACCGGCTCGGCATGTGATGGAACTACTTGAGTTATTGATTAAATGGGAATGCCGAAATAAATTGATAATCACTTCATCGGTACATTTCAAACTCCGAAAATTGAAAGCATGTTCGAACACCTTCATACAGTTTAAAGCAACTTGATTTTGTTTTCTCATCTTCGACCGACTCGAGATGATAGCTTGCGAAAGATAAATAAAACATGCAATAAAATGGTAAATGCAACTATTCTTTGGAAAAATTATGCTAGAAGCTATGAAAAAGAGGACGATGTAAGCGGGGCAAGCTGCGGAGTAGATCCCCAAACGAAGGACGATAAGGAACAAGGAATTACTCACCGGAGAGGAAGAGAGGAAGACGATCGGATTGTTGCTAATTGAAGAGAGGAGCAGACGATTAGAAGCCAATAAAGATGAAAATCGAAGAGCTATGCGTAACGCTTACGCCTCCGGAGTGCGGAGTGTTTTTTCGCAAATACAAATGAAAGGGATTCAGGATTTCAGATTTAGGGCAAGAGACGGCAAGTTTTTTTTTTTCCGCTTTATGAAAAAACAATGCGATTTTGCGTTTTTGCGTGTAATGGCTACGTTTTTGGCGATTCTACTGGGTTTGCGTTTTTGACTCTGATGTAACACGTTTTGTTGGATAAAAAACGCAAAATCACCGCTTTTACGAGTTAACACTCGTTTTTAACTACCTTGGTACATGGTAATGAACAGAGTCAAGGTTCAGGAAGGCTTCCATCTCAAGTGGTAACCAATCCAAATGCTGGAACTCAGCAAATCCTAATATAGGTGGAGTCAATGCTATATCTCTTCGAAGTGGGAAGATAATCTCCTCTGCAGATCCTGTTACCAATAATGCTTCAAAAGACAAGGAAGTTGCTGATGACTCTCCTTTTGCTTCCACATCACAGGATCAATCCACTTTATCAGAAACACATGAAGTACCTCATGAAGAACAAGGTACAGAGGATGAAGGGAAGCAAGTGATCAAGCAGGCCCTACCTTTTCCTACTGTGGTACCTAAGGCTGAAAAGAAAAAGAAGGAAGCTGAGATGTTCAATGAAATCTATGATATATTCAAGAAGGTAGTGATTAATGTTCCATTAGTTGACTTAGTCACACAAGTGCCTAAATATGCAAAATTCTTGAAGGAATTGTGTACTACAAAGAGAAAGTTTAAGCATGAAGGCAAGGTTGACTTAGGGGCGTTGTCTCCTCTCTTTATCAAATGCCAATGCCAATGAAGTGCAAAGATCTGGTAGTTTCCTCATACCTTGCACTATTGGGGATGTTGAATTCTGTGATGCCTTAGCAGATTTGGGAGCCGCTTATTAATGTTATGCCAAAATCGGTCTTTGATCAACTCAAGGGTGTAGAGCTTAAGCCCACAAATCTTGTTGCATCCCATCGATAGACGTTGCACGGTCCCTGGAAGGCGTCTTAGAGGACATCTTGGTTAAGGTAAAAGATTTCATATTCCCGAGACTTCTATGTTCTTGATATGGATGATGGTCGGTTTAGGCGAAGGGACATTCATCTTTAATTTTAGGTAGGCCCTTCCCGAAAAGCGCTAGAGCTATGATAGATGTGCATCTTTGGTAGCCTTACTCTAGAATTTGCTTGGTAAAACTATTAAATTTAATGTGCTTGAATCTATGAGACACCCTACGATGATTGTGCGGAGATAGATGTTAATTTTATTGATGCTATTACGGATGATTCGTTGTAAATCTTAAAGAGAGTATGCTTAGTAGATCCCGTGATATTCTTGGTTTAGATGATACTATCTCTTGCTCATGTGTTAAAATTGGTAATTATGATACATGTCTTGACCTTGATGATCTTGATATTGATATTTTCACGATGCTATTGAGATTATGAGACATTCTAGACATGATGCTTATGTGCCTATTTGTAGCATTAGTGATTTTAGTGGTCATGTATCGATACTACTCTTGATTCGATGGAATTTCTCGTTACTTAATGTGATTGATGCCATGGATAAAACTGATTTGTCTTCACATCGATTCTAAGTTATAGATTAGCATTGATCATGTCTCGATGTGGAGATTTCGATTCTAATTCTATCCTTGACATGAGTGCTACTGATGACACTATTGATGTTGATTGTGATGTGTCTGTCGATTCAACTGCTCTTGCAGTTTCTACTAATACTCCTCAAGGTGGGAAAGTTTGCTCTTCTGTTTGTGAGTCTGCTGTGCAGGTTTCTAGTTTGACTAATGTTGAATTGAAATCGCTCATGCCTTCAATTCAACAAGCTCCATCTTTAGAGTTAAAGCCACTTCCTGACTCATTGAAGTATGCTTATTTGGGGAAAGACGAGACACTTCCTGTGATTGTAGCTAGTGACATAGCTGCTGATGAGGAGACCTGCCTACTAGAGGTACTTAGGCGACAGATGAAAGCTATTGGTTGGACTCTTGCCGATATCCCTGGAATCAACCCAATTGTGTGCACGCATCGAATCCTGCTAGAAGAGGGTGCCAAAGCTGTGCGACAGCCACAACGACGACTCAACCCATTGATTCTTGATGTGGTAAAGAAAGAAGTCTCTAAACTTCTTTCTGCAGGTATAATCTACCCTATTTCGGCGAGTAGTTGGGTAAGTCCAGTTCAAGTAGTACCTAAGAAAACTGGTATTACTGTGGTTCGTAATGATGAAGGTGAGCTAGTTCCAACTAGAGTTCAAAAAAGCAGTTGGAGGGTATGTATTGACTATAGAAGATTGAATTCGGTGACTAGAAAGGACCATTACCCCTTCCCTTCATAGATCAAATGTTAGAAAGACCGGGCCGGTAAATCATATTATCGCTTTTTCGGATGGTTTTTTCTGGTTATTTCCAAATTTCTATTGCACCGAGGACCAGGATAAAACCACATTCACATGTCCATTTGGAACCTTTGCATATAGACGCATGCCATTCGGTTTATGTAATGCACGGTACTTTTCGGCGTTGCATGGTTTCCATATTCTACGATTTTCTTGAGCATTGCATGGAAGTTTTCATGGATGATTTTACTGTTTATGGTGATTCTTTTGATGCATGCTTAGCTAGTTTGGACATGGTTTTGGAAAGATGCATTCAATATAATCCTATGTTGAATTTTGAAAAATGTCATTTCATGGTTAAGAAAGGAATTGTTTTGGGCCATGTTGTTTCACATGATGGTATTGAGGTTGATAAAGCTAAGGTTGATATTATTTCCTCCCTTCCATATCCATCATGTGTGAAAGATGTACGTTCTTTTCTTGGGCATGCAGGATTTTATAGAAGATTCATCCAGGATTTTAGTAAAAAAAGCATTGCCATTGTCTCGTTTATTGCGAGAAAGATGTGGGTTTTGTTTTTGATGATGCTTGCGGTATGCATGGGATGATTTAAAGAAGAGACTCACCACACCCTATCATTCAACCACCTAATTGGAACCTACCATTTGAGCTCTTGTGTGATGCTTCTGACTATGCATTAGGTGCCGTTCTTGCCCAGAAAGTAGAAAAGAGACAATGTATCATAGCCTATGCATCTAGGACTTTAGATCTTTGCTCGGCTAACTACATTACCACGAGAGAAAGAGTTATTTGCAATCGTCTTTGGGTTAGAGAAATTTCGATCCTATATTCTTCACATGAAGGTATTGTGTTTTCGATCACTCGGCTATCAAGTACTTGTTTAAGAAACCGTACTCCAAACCCCACCTCATTAGGTGGGTGCTTCTGATACAAGAGTTTGATGTGGAGATTCGTGATAAGATTGGTGCAGAGAATATGGTAGCTGATCATCTGAGTAGGATTGAAACACCTGCGATAACATCTTTACCCTTAGATGACTTTCCTGATCAATGGCTCTGTGAGGTCGTTGTTTCTATCCCTTGGTATGCTGATATTGCTAATTATCTAGTTGCATCTGTGTTGCCTGATGACATGAATAAACATCAAATGAATAAGTTTAAGAGAGATGCTAAATTCTATATATGGGATGATCCCTACTTGTGGCACATTTATAGTGATCAAATTATTAGGTGATGCATTTTTGATGTTGAATTTGAGTCTATCTTGACTTTTTGCCATACTCTTGCATGTGGGGGACATTTTAGTGCCAAGCGTCGCTAGGAAAGTTTTGGAAAGTGGATTGTTTTGGCCAAGTCTATTTTGTGATGCCCATGAATTTTGTAAGAAGTGTTCAGTGCCAATTTGTGGGTAATATTTCTAGGAAGCATGAGATGCCCCAACAACCCTTATTATTCGTGAAGTCTTTGATGTTTGGGGAATTGATTTCATGGGACCTTTTCCCACTTCATTTGGTTATTTGTACATCCTGCTGGCTGTGGATTATGTGTCAAAGTGGGTTGAGGCAATTCCCACTTGTACTAATGACTCTTCTGTAGTGGTTTCCTTTGTTCGCTCTCACATTCTTTGCAAATTTGGCATTCCTAGAGCCATCATTAGCGATCAAGGAACTCATTTTTGCAATCGGAGTTTGCAGAGCTTGCTTGGTAAGTATGGGGTGATGCATAAGGTGGCCACTCCATATCACCCTCAAACGAATGGTCAGGCAGAACTTTCCAATAGAGATATCAAGCTCATTCTAGAAAAGAAAGTGCAACCCAACTGGAAGGATTGGAGTAAGCGGCTTGATGATGCACTTTGGGCATATCGCACGGCATATAAAAGTCCCATTGGCATGTCTCCATACAGGATTGTTTACGGTAAAGCTTGTCATTTGCCAGTAGAGGTAGAGCACAAGGCATACTGGGCAATTAAAAGGTGCAATCTCGATCTTGCTAGTGTCGATATTGAAAGGAAGTTGCAATTGCAAGAGCTTGAAGAATTAAGAAGAGAAGCTTATGAGAATGCTAGAATTTATAAGGAAAGAACTAAATCAGCCCATGACAAACTTATCATGAAGAGAGACTTTCAAGTGGGCCAAAAGGTTCTACTTTATGTTTCCCGCTTAAAACTCATGCCTGGAAAGCTCCGCTCTCGATGGGAGGGGCCTTTTATTGTCACTGATGTTTTCCCCTATGGAGCTATGAAGATCAAAAGGGAACCAAATGGAAAATGTTTCACGGTTAATAGACACCGCTTAAAGCCGTTCTTTGATGGATTCTCCACTCAGATAGTGGAGGTTGCTACTCTGCGTGACACCACGTAGACATCGGTTGTATTCCTTCCCTTACTCTTTTATTTTGCTTTGTCATATTACTCTTTATCATATTACTAAGTTGCATAGTGCTACGTATTACTTGACTTTGTGATCTATTATGATCGTTGTTTTGCATTGAGGACAATGCGGTGTTTTAGTGTGGGGGAGGGATCAACTGTTTTGAATGCGAAAATTGCAAGTTTTGAGTAACTTTAGTATGATGCATTCTTGATTTGAAAAGTGATTGATCATTTTTTGAGTTGGTGAACCTAGTGGCAATGGATTTGATTTGGTGAATTTAGGCTAGTGATCATATTCCTGGTGAGATTTTAAGCCTAATACATATATTTTTTTTCTTTAGTGTGTACACCTATCTCTTTACTTGATCTAGAACTTGGCTTGAATCTTATTTGAGGCTGCAGTCTATGCATGTATATTCATAAAAATGATAAAGGCATTCATTTCATTTTAGCCAGATAAGCCAAAAAGCCTACCATTTTCATGCATATATCCTTTGTTTAACCCTTTTGAGCCTATTTATTTATTAATTTATTTATTTTTCCATTTTGTCTACACCCATAGCCCAAAAAAAAAAAAAAAAAACTCTATCCTTTTGAATATCTTGAGAGTTGAAGAGCATTGTATTATTTCTATTTTGGATGGAAGAACATGCATGAAATTAGGAATTGGGTCGGTGTGAAAGGTATGGTATGCTATTTTGAAAAAAAAAAATTGAAAAAAAGGTGGAAAAAAATGAAGAAAAAAAATTGGAAAAAGAAAAAAAAAAAAAGGAAGAAAAAAATGATGACTCAATGCAGATTTAATTTGGTTTCTTGCATCCCATATTCTCTATTGTATTGTTCTCTTCATCTTTTAAGATATTCAACTTTGTTTTTCCAAACACCGTACCCTTTCTTTCTTAACCTTAGCCCCATTACAACCTAATAAAAGTCTTTTGGATTTATGAATGTACTTGCTTTATTAGCGGTGGAGAACTTAGATTCTTGTCAAGCCTATGGAAAGAGTGTTGGATAGGGATGAATTTGAGCGTAAACACAAACCTATACACTTTTGAGTGAAGAGTGACATACACATTATCCTTGGTAAGAGATTTCTAGCTTAGGTTCCCCTTTGTCAAGTAAATTGCCATGATGTTTGCTTTTTTAAATCATGAGAAGATCACTTGGACATGAGAGGTGTTGAAATGCTTTTGTTTACTTATTGCTTGTGATTGGAACATTCAATTTTTGAAGTTTTGGTTTGGTTTGGTTTAGTTTTCTTTTTGTTTTGTTTTTTTTTTTTTTTTTTCCCTTGGTCTTGATTTGTTTTGCCCAGGAGTGCAAATGATAAGTGTGGGGGAATTGATAAATCCCAGATTTAATATATTTTATCCCGCCTTATTCATTTATTTTGGGGATTATTTTAGGCTAATTTAGATATAGTAGATAATATTTGAATTGTTAGCCAATTTTAGGAGATAATATAAATCTGAATTAATTATGAGATATTAGGCTTAAATTATTTATTCTAATTGATATCTTGTTATTAAATAATATCTCTTAATACATAATATATCTTGATTTTATCATATTAGAAGATCCTATGGTGCAGAATTTTTCGGGGATAGCTAAAAGGAGATCCAATGGTGAAATTTTATTGGGCTTTCTAAATTTTATTGGGCCCAAATTAGTACCCAAATCTCTTCTCCCCCATTTATTTGACCTAGCCGCTAGAGAGGCATTCATTCAAAAACACGGGGACACGCTAAGCCGAAAAGACGCATACGTAGGCGTTGAAGACGAAGTAAAGGATCAGTTTTGATTCATTAATTCATTCAACTCATATTTCTCCGGGGGTGATACACGATGCGCATAAATCGAGGCAAGGAATTGATCATTAATTCCCTTGCCATTTTCTACTCAAGCGGGTCCCACGTCCATATAGCCAATTTGTTTTGCTCTCCGGATATAGACGCAAGAGTGTGTGTGAAGGCATTTATTCATTCATCCTTTCAAGTCACGGGACCCACGTTGTTTCCCTTAAATCTATTATATTCATCAATTCATCTATTCTTCATGGTCATGGCTAGTCTGATGCTTGGAGGAGGAATGATGTTCATGGCAGCTTAAGCACTTTTAAGAGGTAACTTGGGAGGAGCATGGAGAAAGCTAGAGCCTAGGGTTTTAGGAGGTAATTTTTGGGTGTGCAGTATATCTGCCAATAACACCACCTCAACGCAATAAAATGGGTCCACAAAGAAGAATGTGAATATATGTTGGGTATGAAGCTCCTTCAATCATAAAATATTTAGAACCATCTACAGGAGATTTATTTACAGCACGATTTGCTTATTGTCATTTTCATGAATCAGTTTTCCCAGCACTAGGGGAGAAAATAAGCAGTTGGGTAAAGAGATTAGCTAGAATGAATTATCACTGGCTCATTTTGATCCTTGTACGAAACAATGTGAACTAGAAGTTCAAAAGATTATTCATTTGTAGAATTTAGTTAATCGAATGCCGGAAGCATTCACTGACCCAAAGAGAGTGACTAAGTCACATGTCCCAGCTACTAATGCTCCTATTCGAATTGATGTACCTGAAGGACAACCTATTACAAATGAATCTAAAGCACGCCTGAAGCGTGGCAGACCCATCGGTTCTAAAGATAAAAATCCTCAAAAGAGAAAAGGAGCTAAGAATATAGATGGCCAAGTCAAGGATAATCAAGAAAAATGATCTAGAACTTGAGAGTATTATTTGAGGCTGCAGTCTATGCATGTATCTTATTTGAGGCTGCAGTCTATGCATGTATATTCATAAAAATGATAAAGGCATTCATTTCATTTTAGCCGAGATAAGCCAAAAAGCCTACCATTTTCATGCATATATCCTTTGTTTAACCCTTTTGAGCCTATTTATTTATTAATTTATTTATTTTTCCATTTTGTCTACACCCATAGCCAAAAAAAAAAAAAAATCTCTATCCTTTTGAATATCTTGAGAGTTGAAGAGCATTGTATTATTTCTATTTTGGATGGAAGAACATGCATGAAATTAGGAATTGGGTCGTGTGAAAGGTATGGTATGCTATTTTGGAAAAAAAAAATTTGAAAAAAAGGTGGAAAAAAATGAAGAAAAAAATTGGAAAAAGAAAAAAAAAGGAAGAAAAAATGATGACTCAATGTAGATTTAATTTGGTTTCTTGCATCCCATATTCTCTATTGTATTGTTCTCTTCATCTTTTAAGATATTCAACTTTGTTTTTCCAAACACCGTACCCTTTCTTTCTTAACCTTAGCCCCATTACAACCTAATAAAAGTCCTTTGGATTTATGAATGTACTTGCTTTATTAGCGGTGGAGAACTTAGATTCTTGTCAAGCCTATGGAAAGAGTGTTGGATAGGGATGAATTTGAGCGTAAACACAAACCTATACACTTTTGAGTGAAGAGTGACATACACATTATCCTTGGTAAGAGATTTCTAGCTTAGGTTCCCCTTTGTCAAGTAAATTTCCATGATGTTTGCTTTCTTAAATCATGAGAAGATCACTTGGACAAGAGAGGTGTTGAAATGCTTTCGTTTACTTATTGCTTGTGATTGGAACATTCAATTTTTGAAGTTTTGGTTTGGTTTGGTTTAGTTTTCTTTTTGTTTTGTTTTTTTGTTTTTTTTTCCCTTGGTCTTGATTTGTTTTGCCCAGGAGTGCAAATGATAAGTGTGGGGGAATTGATAAATCCCAGATTTAATATATTTTATCCGCCTTATTCATTTATTTTGGGGATTATTTTAGGCTAATTTAGATATAGTAGATAATATTTGAATTGTTAGCCAATTTTAGGAGATAATATAAATCTGAATTAATTATGAGATATTAGGCTTAAATTATTTATTCTAATTGATATCTTGTTATTAAATAATATCTCTTAATACATAATATATCTTGATTTTATCATATTAGAAGATCCTATGGTGCAGAATTTTCGGGATAGCTAAAAGGAGATCCAATGGTGAAATTTTATTGGGCTTTCTAAATTTTATTGGGCCCAAATTAGTACCCAAATCTCTTCTCCCCATTTATTTGACCTAGCCGCTAGAGAGGCATTCATTCAAAAACACGGGGACACGCTAAGCCGAAAAAGACGCATACACGTACGTTGAAGACGTTGAAGTAAAGGATCAGTTTTGATTCATTAATTCATTCAACTCATATTTCTCCAGGGGTGATACACTGATGCGCATAAATCGAGGCAAGGAATTGATCATTAATTCCCTTGCCATTTTCTACTCGCGGGTCCCACGTCCATATAGCCAATCTGTTTTGCTCTCCTGGACATAGACGCAAGAGTGTGTGTGAAGGCATTTATTCATTCATCCTTTCAAGTCACGGGACCCACGTTGTTTCCCTTAAATCTATTATATTCATCAATTCATCTATTCTTCATGGTCGTGGCTAGTCTGATGCTTGGAGGAGGAATGATGTTCATGGCAGCTTAAGCACTTTTAAGAGGTAACTTGGGAGGAGCATGGAGAAAGCTAGAGCCTAGGGTTTTAGGAGGTAATTTTTGGGTGTGCAGTATATCTGCCAATAGCACCACCTCAACGCAGTAAAATGGGTCCACAAAGAAGAATGTGAATATATGTTGGGTATGAAGCTCCTTCAATCATAAAATATTTAGAACCATCTACGGGAGATTTATTTACGGCACGATTTGCTTATTGTCATTTTCATGAATCAGTTTTCCCAAAGACTAGGGAGAAAATAAGCGGTTGGGTAAAGAGATTAGCTAGAATGAATTATCACTGGCTCATTTTGATCCTCGTACGAAACAATGTGAACTAGAAGTTCAAAAGATTATTCATTTGTAGAATTTAGTTAATCGAATGCCGGAAGCATTCATCGACCCAAAAAGAGAGTGACTAAGTCACATGTCCCGCCTACTAATGCTCCTATTCGAATTGATGTACCGAAGGACAACCTATTACAAATGAATCTAAAGCACGCCCGAAGCGTGCGAGACCATCGGTTCTAAAGATAAAAATCCTCAAAAGAGAAAAGGAGCTAAGAATATAGATGGCCAAGTCGAGGATAATCAAGAAAAGTTAGTAGCTCCAGAAGAGCCATCTCTTGAAGAGTTATTATCATCAGAAGAAAATGTTGTAGTCCCAAAAGAGACCCAGGTACCTAAAATGTGTGAAAATAATGAGATCTCAACAAATTATGTTATGAATGGTATCCGATGGGACCGAAATGAAGTCAACGTTAGCGACATCTTTGCTTATCATATAGAATATGATGTAATGAATGATAATGAGGATCATGAGCCAAAATCCATTAGTGAGTGCCAACAGCGAAAGGATTGGCCCCTATGGAAAGATGCTATTAATGTAGAAATAAAATCACTGGAAAAACGAAAAGTATTTGGACCTGTAGTCCAAACACCCGAAGATGTAAAGCCAGTTGGATACAAATGGGTCTTTGTAAGAAAAATAAATGAAAGGGTGAAATTACAAGATATAAGGCACGTCTTGTAGCCCAAGGCTTTACACAAAGACCTGACATTGATTTTGAAGAAACATATTCACTAGTAGTGGATGCAACTACCTTTCATTATTTGATTAGCTTAGCAGTAAATGAAGGACTTGATTTGCATTTAATGGATGTCGTGACTGCCTATTTGTATGACCCACTTGACAATGACATCTATATGAAAGTCCCTGAAGGACTCAAGGTGCCAGAAGCATATAATTCAAATTCTCAAGAAAAATACTCGATTAAGTTAAATAAGTCCCTGTATGGCTTGAAGCAATCAGGACGCATGTGGTATAATTGTCTCAAGGAATATTTGTTGAAAGAAGGGTATAAAAATGACCCAATATGCCCATACATTTTTATGAAAAGATCTAACAATGAATTTGCTATAATTTCTGTTTATGTTGATGATATCAACATCATTGGAACTCCTGAAGAGCTCCAAAAGGAAATTAATTATTTCAAGACAGAATTTGAAATGAAAGATTTGGGTAGAACGAAATTATGTCTTGGACTACAGATCGAGTACCTGAAGGATGTGATCTTTGTATATCAAGAAACTTATACAAAGAAGGTCCTAGAGCGATTTTATATGGATAAGTCACATCCATTATGTACTCCAATGATTGTAAGGTCTTTGTAAATGGATGAAGATCCATTCCGACCTCGAGTAATTAATGACGAAGGTGAAGAAGAGCTACTTGGTCCAGAAGTACCATACCTCAATGCTAGTATTGGAGCACTAATGTAACTTGCTAATCACACATGGCCTGATATATCATTTGCTGTTAATTTATTAGCAAGATATAGTTCTTTACCAACACGAAGACATGAGAATGGAATAAAACACATTCTTTGTTACCTCAGAGGCACTATGGACATGGGGTTATATTACTCAAATGTATCCAAACATGAACTGATTGGTTATGCAGATGCTGGATTTTTGTCAGATCCACATGATGGTAAATCACAAACAGGCTATCTGTTTACATGTGGAGGTGCAACTATTTCATGGCGATCTATGAAGCAGACTATATCAGCCACATCATCTAACCATGCAAAAATTCTAGTAATGCATGAAGTAAGTCGAGAAAGTGTGTGGTTGAGGTCAGTGATACATCATATACGAACAATTTATCATTTATCTTCAGATAAAATGGTTCCAACAATTCTATATGAGGATAATGCTGCATGTATTGCCCGACTTGAGGAAGGTTATATCAAGGGCGATAAACGAAGCATATTTCACCAAAATTCTTTTTCACTCGTGACCTTCTAAAAAATGGTGAAATAAATATCCAGCAAATTAGTTCAAGTGAAAATCTAGCAGATGTTTTCACCAAGTCACTTCCAGGTACAATCTTTGAAAAGCTTGTCCATGGCATTAGTCTTCGAAGACTTAGAGATCTCAACTGATGTTGTCAAGAGGGGAAGTCAATACACGCTGTACTCTTTTTCCCTTATCTAGGTTTTATCCCACTGGGTTTTCCTATAAAGGTTTTTAATGAGGCAGCACTGAAAGGTGTATTAATGAATGATATACTCTTTTCTTTAGCTAGGTTTTTATCCCATTGAGTTTTTCCTAGTTAAAATTTTTAATGAGGCACATTCATATATGGACATCCAAGGGGGAGTGTTGTGAATATATTAAATTATGTGAATGTCCATTGACTCTTTACTTCCAAATTTTGTCACCTCAAGAGAATTATTTGAATATATATATATATATACACCTCGCATGGGACGCCTACAATCATCATTGCCTATTTGATCTCTCTTCCAGCTGACTTACATTCACATGGGAAGAGATTAATGTTTGTTCAGGGGAAAATTTGACCTAATGACACAGGTGGAAAAAATTACAACAAAGCACCCATTTTCAATCACTATAAATAGGGGCATTCATTCTCTTGTAAATGTGCGAATGTACTGTAAACTGAATGAATGAAAAGTGATTGCTCTTTTCTCAACTATTTGGAATTCTCTCTTTATTTCTTTTCATATTTCTCTTAGTTTTATAAAATTGTATGTATATGTGAGAAAAAAAACAAAGAGGTGTATCTTTTATTTGAAATTATAATATAAGTATTGTTTTTCAATTTTTTTTATCTTCAATTTTTCCATCGTTCACCACCTATCATTGCACGCTTATCAGGGTACTCAAGCTTACTATATGTTTTAACAGTGATATTATGGGTACCGATGTTCAGGTTTTACTTGATTGAGGAAGTTCTGACAATTTCCTTCATCCTCAAATTATTACTAATTTACAGCTGCTAGTATACCCAACCTCTGCTGTACAGGTTCTTGGTGGTACTACGAATATTGAGCACCTCTGAGTTGGTTTGCGACGTTCCAATCCAAATTTCATGGCACACACTATTTTTCACTTGTTAGGTTTTTCCAGTTGTCGGCGTCAATATGGTGATTGGTGTTGTTGCATGGCTTGAAATGTTGGGCCCACACGTAGTTGACTATCATTCTTTTAGCGTGAAATTTTTGCAGAATGAGGATTTTGTTACTTTACAGGGTTATCGGTGCTCCACTTTTGCCACCATTTAATTTGTTTGGCCCATATGGATGTATTGGACCACGGTGAATTCCGTCTCTCCTCCAGCTGCTCAATCAAACTTGGCTCCCCAAAGAAGCGTCGGTGACTCTGGTCTCTGGTTTTTGCTGTCAAGACTCTCTCTGGCTTTCCTCGCAGCTGTGATGACGAAGCTCGCCGCCAGCCTTGGTGGTGGATTATGCTGCTGGTGAGAGGAAGATGAAGGTGGATGTGGGAGGAAAATGGAATTGATTTCTTTTTGTCTTTCACCTTTCGTGCCTCTGCACTGGGCCTCCCTCCTTTGGCTTTTCACTTGGCACCCTTTTTAACTGTCGTGCGTGCCGTCTCCGTTTTGGGACTGGCTCCGCTGCCCTCCTTTTTTTGAAACGACACCATTCAAAGTGTAAAGGTTGACAGCAATTATGAACTCTTCCCAAGGTATGGTATTAAAAAAAAAATTAGATCTTCCCCAAGGTATGCTGTGTTGCATGGACCCTAGAGCGAGTATTTTTTTTTTTTTTTTTTTGGTATAAACCAAAGCTAGTAATTACAACTGAGAGTCTAGACTTTAAAAAAAATATTTAAAAAATTCTTTTTAAACATGAAAGCTGATAATTAAATTAAGAGGAAAAATCGACACTATTTCTAAGTGTGTTTTTTTTTTTTTTTTTGGCAAGAACACACTATTTATAAGTTCAGAATAGCGTAATAGTTTTTTTTTTTTTGTTTTTGCTTGATGCATAATTCATTTAGTGATTTTAAATAGAATAATTTCAACTATAACCCACTTCAAGAACCACTCTCGTATGGTTTTTGGTTTTTTATTGGAGTGGATATAAATAAATAAAAAATTAAAACGGAGGTAAACTAATTGCAAGAAAATCTTGCAAAGATAATGCAACGTCTTACTCCTCTAATCCAATTTATAAGATAGAGAGATAATTTTTTTTTTCCTACTTATAATTCATGTTATTAAATTTTTTATATAAACGTGCAATTTTACTCATAATTTATAATTATATAAACTTTGTTTTCATGGAGGTATAATATATATTAATTAAAGGGATAAGGGTCTTATTTGTCATGGAAGTTTTCGTTCAGGAGCACTGGGTGGACGAAAGTTTTTTTGGGACCAAAAATGCCACGAAAGTTCACAAAACGTAGCAATTTTGCCCCTCCGTTAATTTTGAATGTTAAGTTTAACGAGTGCACATGTGACATGCCACCTCATCAACAAATAAGAGTTAAGTATCATTTTTGCCTCAGAAGTTTTCACCGAGGAGCAATTTTGCCCCAGAAGTTTTCATTGAGGAGCAACTCTGCCCCGGAAATTTACAAAACGTAGCAACTTTGCCCTTTTGTCCCCCAATGTTAAATTTCACTATTAAATTAGTCAAAAATTCCAGTGATTTTAAGTAATGCTTACTTGAACCGATTTTTGGGACAATTCATTATTCATTTGTCCCAAAAATTGGTTTGATCTAGACAAATGAATAATGAATTGTCCCAAAAATCGGTTCAGTAAGTATCACTTAAAATCGTTGGAGATTTATCTTAAGGGACAGGGTAGGTGGCTTAGATCAGTCTATATAAAGGTAATATTATCACTATTGATTTGTTTTACTGAACCAATTTTTAGAACAATTCATTTCTCGTTTGGCGTTTCATTTGCTTAGATCATAAGTGATACTTCCTCTGGGTTTTGCGATAGACCTTTCAGTTCCTTTGACCAGTTCGGCTTCACAAATTCTAGCTTCCTTGACTCAACATCTTAAGGATCTCCTTCTCTGACTCCAAGTTCAATTTTTTCAAGGCATGGCATGTGTGGTCTTTGACTGATTTAATAGTCAAATTTAATATTGGGGGACAGAAGGGACAAATTGCTATGTTTTGTAAACTTCCGGGGTAAAATTGCTTCTCAGTGAAAACTTTCGAGGCAAAATTACTTCTCAGTAAAAACTTTCGGGGAAAAACCACCAAACGCTTAGGTCAACTGGTAAGGGGTTGTCCTAGCTTAACCACGGGTCTTGAGTTCGAGACGTGGGAATGCAACGTGCGTAGGTGGTAGAGGCTTCCTCCTGAAAGGGGCCAACCCGGTCTCGGTTCGGATTAGTCTGGGGCCGTTGATGTGCCTGAAAGATGGCCTACCTTGGGACACCAAACGCTCTAAAAAAAACTTTCGGGGAAAAAATGATACTTAACTCTTATTTTATTAATGAGGTAGCATGCTACGTGTGCACTTAGTTAAACTTAATAGTCAAAATTAACAGAGGGGCAAAATTGCTACGTTTTGTGAACTTCCGTGGCATCTTTGGTCCCAAAAAAAACTTCCGTCCACCCAATGCTCCTGAGCGAAAACTTCCATAACAAATAAGACCCTTATCCCATTAATTAAATAACAATAAAGTTAGAGAGTTTTTTACATTTTAAGGCATAATTAGATATGTTTAAGGTATTTCTTGATTCTGACTAAATATATTGGAAGTGACTTATAAATAAAATTAAGAAATATAATATTAAATATGAGTTGTTAGGATTTTTTTTATGATCTGGTTGTCAGGAAAAAAGGAAGTGGTAGAGTATCTCATGAAATAGCCAGCATCAAAAACCCTACCCTCTGTATTGGGAAGACAAGGCTGCAGATAATTTACCCCTTGCTTCAAGCAATCTTCACACCCACTCTGTGAGATAGTTTCACTACATTGAGCATAGCCATAGAAGGTTTCACCATTATTATTATTAGGAAATTGAATTTTTGTGGCTGCAGAGAAACCAGTGATTCTGGGTGTTGTTGTTTGAAGATTCGTTAGGAGTTTTTGAGCAGCTGAAGAAAAAGCAGTAGCTGCTTCTGCACTATGATTCCCACACGGTGCACCATTGTAAATTCCAAATGTCTGCTCAAGAATATTGGTACTCTCATACCTGAACAAAGTATCCGCATCAATTCTTGGGAGGGGGTTGTTACTGCCCCTCCTTAATGTGCCCCATGCTGCCCCTAAATTTTTCCCTGCTTCCCAATTTTTTTTTTTTTTTTTTGTTTCTTTAATTCACATAAAATGAGTGATATTTTGATATCTTATGAGCAAAAAATGGTGATATTTTTAATTTTCTATGATTTTTTAAATATTTACATAAAAATATGGGTAGTTTCTTTTTAATTAGAAGTATTAAATCTTTAAAAATCGAAAACATCACCATTTTTTGCCCAGAATATATGAAAATGCCAGAATCTAATGCTCCAAAGAAATAAGGAAAAAAACATTTGAGAAGTGTGAGGAAATTTGGGGGCAGCAAGGGGCATATTAGTGAGGGGGCAGCAGGCACCCCCTGCCCTCAATTTTTCAAGCTCAATATGGATATTGGTACTCTTAAAAACATCATACATATTTTGCCAAAATAAAAAAGAAATTACCAAAGGAAGCCAGTGACGATACCTGAGGAAGCAGCCGTCATATAGATGACACGAGCCAAGTTAGTCCTGGTGGAGCAGTTGCGGATTTGTGCAGCGGCATGGGTGAAGCAGGCGGCACAGTCAGGGGCAGAGAGGTAACTTCTGAACTGAAAAATAACGTAAACGGGGAGGCTTCCATCGGTCTGCTGCGCTGTGGCAAAGAACTTGCTCTGGTTCACCACCTGATACTTGAGGCCACGAAACATTGCGCTTAGGCTGTCATTGAAGGACTTAGTATCATATTCATCTCCGTTAGATTTGAGGCAGGCATGACATAGATGATTGGTCTGAGGGTCGGAAACGACGCCATCAAGGGATGAGCATGACCAGAATATGAAGGTAGTAAACAAGGGAAGAAGGAGAGTAGTAGGTTGAAGCATGGTTTTGTGGAGTTTTGGTTTTGGAGATGTAATACCCAAAATTTCTTGTTGGTCTTAAATACAATATTTTGATAAATAGAGTCTATTTAATAGGTGAATATGTGGTCTCAAATTTTGAGACATGTTTATTTTATTTTCTAGGCAATTTTTCCCCTAGAAATTGGAATAGCCAATAGGTTAATAAATTATATTTGGCATCATAAAATACCATAAATGAAATAAACACTATATCTAAATTATGATTCATATGGAGATGAAAATACTTAGACAAATTTAGAGAAAACAATGTCCATTAAATTAACAACTAAACCTTCACTAAATTAAGAAAATTGTCCAAGGTTTCATAATTGATTAAAGAGCCTTAAATACCTATTCTCATCATTTATTGAGAGATTAAACTTTCTAACACCTTATAATTAATAAATAGCTCATGTCTAATTTATAAAAGACCATAAAAAATTACCAAAACACTTGAAACAATTAAGGGCAATTTTTAATAATTAATGAGCAATTAAAACTACCCTAATGGAATATTTAGGTAATTATTCAGCAATTTATATTAAAATAGCCATTGATTAAAGGTGTATTAGCCTAATCAATTGTCAAGAGCTAATAAGGGAGTAAGATTTAGCATTAAATGAATTGTTAGCAATCATAAAACACTTCTTGAACCAATAATATAACAATCAAGAGATGATTAAGCTTATAATTAAGTTGTTAATCAAGAATTAATCAAGAGTTGAAAAAGTCAACAATTGCAACAAGATCTAAAGGTCAAGAATTAATTTCATAAAGATTATCTAAAGGCCCTAATTAATTCTTATAAAGCCTAATCCATGTAACTAGGCAAACAACCAATTAGATAACCCCACATGCAATCAATTAGAGCATAAAAATGCAAATAAAACTGAACAAAGGGGAGGGGGGGGGGTCTGTTTTGGCACTTGGGAGAGAGAGAAAGAGTGTTGCAAAATGCAACTTGCCCACTTGCTTGAAGGGATAAGGTGGTGACATGAAATATCAAGAGGAAATATCCAACCATTAGCCAATGAGGTGTTTACACATAGGATAATTAGGATAATCAATGGGATTAATTCAAGATTTAATCAAAGGGAAATCTATACAAAATAAATTGTATCTTGAAATCCACTAACCATCAATCAAAGATAAGAAGTGATTATTAACAAGCAAAATTCAAGCTTCAATTTGACTATAACCAAAGCTATTTTCTCAACTTTTAAGAATTTTCCAATTGAGAAAATGAGAGATTGAGGTCTCTAATTAAAGCCAAAAATCTCAAGAGTTCAAAACCAAAAGAAAATTTGAATCAAACTTCATTAAGGTCCCCAAATGAATTTTTATCTAGTTATTCTATCTAGTGGAATGGAAGAGGTAGGAAATTCTAACTTAAAAGGAAGTCAAGAAGTTGTCACAATTTAAACTTCATTTGGAATCCACCAATGAAAGCTAGCAAGACAATTACACAAATGCCATAGCCTTTTGCTATAAATAGGGGGCTTTGCTCTTCATATTTTCTCACCAATTCACAAAGCTTACAAGCTGAAACATAGAGAGAAAGTGAGAGTGAGAGCCTTGAAGAAAGAAGGAGCAAAGTTCTTGGTAAGTTTTCTAGTTCTAGCTTTAAGTTCTTTAAGTTGTAGTTCTTAAATTCTTAGAAGTAGCTTAGATCCTAAATATGGTAGGATAATTTTAGTTAGGTGTTTTCATAGTTAAAATTGCCTTTATCTCAAAAAATTGATGAAGTAGAGGTTATGGCAAAATTTCCGGAAGAAATTAATCAAAGTAACGAAGTTACGCGAAATTTCATCGGTTTCGGAAATTCTGAAGTCAGCCATGAAAACGCCAGGATTTCATATTGAAATCATGATCACCAAATTCTGAGAAAATTCATGGTTAAAATATATATATAGGGCTTTTTAAATATGTCAAGAACATGTCAAAATGATTTCTGTACAGAGAGATAAAAATCCTCAAAGTTAGGCTACGAAATTCTGGAAAAATTCTGGGCAGAGGTTCAAAACTTAAAACCTGGGAGTGATTCGTGAAATCTGGGCAAAGGTGACTATTTTTACTTGAAAATAGACATCCTAAGGATCCCAAGGAATTTTACGGATCCTCGTTTCGATTTTTGTAGAATTAATTATGATTTTTCAAAGTTAGACAAAATGCTGCCCAGATTTATACCAGCGTTGTTGTACGAATTTTGAGGGAATGAAGTGAAAAATAAAAGTTGTAAGGGCAAAATGGTCATTAGGGGCCAAAATATCTCTTAGGATATTACTTACAAGTTAATAAATACGGTATTACCATTATAGGATCAACGCGATCACAGTTCGGAGCGTCAAACGTACCGACAAACGCCGACGAAGGTACGGACGCGTCTTTGTAACACTAACTCGATGTTTATTGTATGCCTATATGTGATGGTTGTATTCCTGAAATGGGATTCTGTTTTTAAAAAGTTATTGACTGTGCACATACAGCTTTATACGGGTTATAGTCATGATAACGCCGTTGAGTTTTCCTAGCGAGGACACGGCCGTACATCGTGGCACCGGTGAATAGTGCGGATGTAATAACATTCATATGCGGTGTATATGGTGTGTTATTACTTGGTATATGTGAATTTTACTGTGGTATCATGAATATCTGTCATACATAATTGTACTTGAACATGAGGTTAACCGTTACCTGAGGTTCAATGGGTATTGAACCTCAGCTCTTACCATAGCTTCAGGATCCGGAGTAAAAAGGACCGGAGACAAGGGTAAGCGGCAGATCTAGGAGCCGGTGGAGATAGTCCGTTTGTTTGTACTTATGATATTTGAAATTTTTGTACCCGCCATTAAGGCTGATCACATACATTACAGTGGATTTATCAGTTACTTTTTAAATACTATTTACTTCCGATGCTTTACTCTGATCATGATACCGTGAAAACGCTTTCAAAAGTTGGGATGTTACAGGAGATATCAGATGTATGTGGGAATGTGTGTGGGTTAGGTCTGTGTGAAGAGAAAGAAAATGAAGATATAGAAATGAGAAAGGTCAAGTCAATTGGCTTTGCAGAAGTCGGAACCTCCATTTTCTTAGTGTCTTTCTTCTGCACTTCCTTTGTCGCGATCAGTTGTTAAATCTATGCCTCATACTTGACAATGGATTGGAACCCTTTTCCGTGCCAAGAGCTTCTTTGATCTGGGCCGTCCAAATCAAATATGAAAGGTCTAGATACAATTTTTTAACTAATGTTTTTTAAATAGAAAATCATTTTTTTAAAAAATATTAATTAAGAGATTATCTTTATTTTAATTCATTTCCCATTAAATAATTAAAAGAAAAAGAAATAAATCTTGACCGTCCAAATCAAACGATCTCAAACGATCTATAGGGACCAAATATAGATCCAAAACTAGTGTCGCAACGGAACCAGTTTGTAGTTTGTTGTGAAGATATGGGACAAAAATTGAATGAAGAAATGACAGAGAATGGAGACGTTCTGAGCGCCCATACGGTGTTGAATGTTGTGAATATCGTGCTCTTGACTTTTCATTTTCTAAATCTAGGAGGAATGGTAGCTAGATTACTAAAATTCGTGTTTTTCCCCCTGAAGTCCGTGGTCTTTCCTTAAGCCAATTACTGCAGAAATGTGGTTTTTTACTGGTGCCTTTTTTCTTTTCCTAGGAGCTATTGTATGTATTTTTGAACACGGACACAATCATGAATTTCGAGGGTGACCTAGGAAAATACTCATGACAATGTTTTGGTGGTACTCAAGTCCGAACAAGCAGGCACGGGTGATGCTTTGTCCGTCCATAGAGGTGGATGCTGGTGGTGCTCCCATAGGCCAGATTTGTACCTATCTTAGGATGGAGAAAAAGTCAGGGAAAACACACAAAAAAATAGTAGCAGTGATGAAAGAGGAAGGAGATGATGAAAATGAGGACTAATCAGGTGACGCCTAATAAGAAAGAAGGATGAACGAGAGAAGATGTGGTGGTGCCGGTCATGAGGTGGAAGGGAGGAAGTATTAGGTAAGCAAATTCTGTCAAACAAGCATAGCATTAATGGTCAATGTCAGTGAGTGTTCAACTGAGGCAGCATTGCTACAATTCAGAAACTTTCGGGACGACAGTAAATCTAAAAAAAATGTTCAAATACCCAATACTCCTAAGTGTAAGCTTTCGGGACAAAGTGAACCATAACCAAAATAAAATACTTCCGCATCCTAGGGAGAGATGTACAATTTGCTTGGAAGTTACATCTTATAAACATCATATACAATGAAAGCCAAGCAAAATATAATATCTAACCGAAGTTCGTCAAGTGAGAAGAAATTAACTTATACAAAGTGGTACACAACATAATACGGAGTATTCACTAATTAATTTATACTTTGTATTTGTAATTAAGTTTGACGTGTAATTAACACAAATATTGAAGTGCTTGGGACTTCCAAGTCACACTTGAGGGAGTAGCATTGTTACAATGGACCTCTAATTAGCTTCAATCAAGAGAGGCATGGTGGGTTTCATTTTCTCTGATAAGTCCTTGTTTTGGAGAAAAACAACCACTTCTGACATTGTTGGCCTTAAGTCAGCAAATGCTTGGGTGCAAAGCAAACCAATCTCTATGACATTCTTCACTTCTTCTGCATCATACTCATTTGGGTCTAAGGTATCGTCCACCAACTCTAAGTGCATTTCTTTCTGATATAGTTTCCAAGCCTGTCAAGTGAGATTAAAGTGAAAGGGAATAAGAGGGGTAAACAAGGCAAAAACACAAGTTAATATTGTTTTTCTTATTAAATGTTTTATTAGATTCATTTCTTACTTTTTGAAGGAGGAATTCGCCTTCAACATCGCCTTGGACCTTCAATTCTTCACTTCTTTTGCCATTGACAATTTCTAAAACTACAACACCATAACTGAAAACATCCACCTTTTCTGATAATTGGCCATGAATTGCATATTCAGGTGCTATATATCCCCTAACATGTATAACGTAATTGATTATAATACTGTCTCAAACATAAACGAATAAATTTTGGGATCCAACACCGAGAAGAGATAACAAGAATTTCCATTGACACAAACACAGTATTACTTTTAACTTAGTAGCATATGTACAATAAAATTTGTGAAAAATAAAAGAAATGCAATTGTTTCAACTTACAATGTTCCGGCTAATCTTGTACTAACATGAGATTTATCTTCAGGTAAAAGTCTTGCCAATCCAAAATCAGCAATTTTAGGTTGAAAATCATCGTCCAAGAGAATGTTGGCCGCCTTTACATCTCTATGTATTATACGAACAGGGAATTCCTCATGTAAATAAGTCAAACCCCTTGCTGTTCCTAAAATAATATCATATCTCTGCCTCCACGTGAGAAAACCTCTCCTTTTACCTGTTTCCCAAGTCTCCACATTTTGACGGGCAGGAAAATGATAAGGGTAAAACAAAAAAAGAAAAAAAGAAAGATATCCTCAAAATGTTAAGAAGGTAACTGATATACATGTTTATCCAGCTCTTCAAGAAAATTATGAAATATAAGTTCTTAATTATTGTATCATCAATGGTATGTTCCGTTGAAAATATGTCTATATGTTATGAAGAGCAATAAATATATTACCTCCGGTCCTTATAATTTAACTACAAACAAGATCTTATATAGAAGATTAGAGGTAGTAACTTATTTTTAAAGAACCATAAAAGTTGTATAGGTTGATATATAACGTACCAAATAAGAATCTATCAAGGCTGGTGTTTTTCATGTATTCATAAACAAGGATTCGCTCGTCGCCTTTACTACAACATCCAAGAAGGCGAACAAGATACCGATGATGAACATTACTTATCAGCATCAATTCGCTCTCAAATTGTTCCTCCAGTTTCTTAGAGTTGCTGCGTAAAGTTAATTTCTTGATTGCCACTACTTTTCCACTCTTCAACGTACCCTATATATTCATGATTATTAAAAATATTTCAATGGTATAATAAAACTCAATTGGAAACCACAACAAAGCCTTATCCCATAAAATGGGGTTGGTTACATGGATCACACAACGTCATTGAGTTGGATCAAAAACAAAATCTTTTCATAAATTATTAACAAGGAGGTCTCACTAAACAAAAACTCAATTGGAAACATGTGAAAATATTGAAAATCAAATTAATTTAATTTAATTACCTTGTATACAGCACCAAATCCTCCTTGTCCTAGTTTATTTTCTGCGCTAAATTTTTTTGTTGCCAGTTTCAGGTCCCTATAATTGTAAGTTTCTGGTGCTTTCAACTTGCTTGCTCCTGGTATGTCATCTGTTAAGGAAAATATTAGCCAAATTAAAGTCTCTTCGTAAATTAATAAAACCCGTCAACGATTCGTCCCTTCATCACAACTAAACACTAAGGTCTATAATTTTTTCATTAAAACCAAAGCATCACATTGTAACATTGCAACTCAATATGTGGAATAGTTAATGACTTTTCAAATTATATTTACCTCTAGGAACACTCATTGGCTGTTTCAGTCGCTGTCGTTTGATCCAAACATGTAATAATCCAAGGAGGACTAAAACAACAGCCACAGCTCCAACCAAACCGCCAATAATAACCCCCTTGTTATTGCTACTACCTGCACGCAAGACAAGTACCCCAATTCCATATAAGACATTCAATATAAACACCAAGGTATACTGAAAGCTGGTCCAAGCCATGGTTTACGGGTTAGTGATTGAACCTGGGTCAAGCAGTCATAATTAAATTAAAATAATGTGAATTGAATTAAAATTTACAAGAATATTCATATATAATCATGAAACAAGTAATATTTAATAAAACCGACTTAATTCAACATAACCAAGTTATCAAAGCACAAATATGATGGACTTATGTCAAGTTTCCTATAGCGATTATATCACATTCTCCAATCACAAGTGATCATGTGTTCCATTTTTGAAATATTATCATTTAACTATAAACTCATATGAAAAAAAGGACACTTGACCATGTGTGATTGGAGAAATTGACATAATTTATGTATGAAACCTAATGTACATATGATCCTTTATTTTTAACTCAAAATGACATCATTCCAAGCTTAGCAAGGTGGAAATAAAAATAATTCTATAAAATCCAACCCGCTAGGTTGATAAGGCCCCTTGGGTTAATTGACTACTCGAACTGGCCAAGTGGCCAAGTCACCGGGTTACTAGTCCAACCGATCGAGTACGTCTGAGTTTCCATGCAATGATAAACACGTACTATATAGTTTGTATATCACATCTAAAAGATTTTTGTATACTTAAATCTTGGAAGGAATTGTACCTTGTTTATTGACCAAGGGTATGGTATCAATGGTTATGTTTTCAGGAAAGAAGGAAGTGGTGGAGTATCTCATGAAGCAGCCAGCAGCATAAGCCCTACCATCTGATGAAATGGGAAGACAAGTCTGCATATTGCTGTAGCCAGCGTTCAAGCAAGCTAAGCAATCACTTTGCGTTATAGTTCCAATGCATTGAGCAAAGCCATAAATAGTTGTATCATTATTATTAGGGACTTGCGTCTTTCTAGCATCATAAAAGCTAGATATGGTTGGTGTTGTCGTTTGCAGATTCGTTAACAACTTTTGGGCAGCTGCTGTAAATTCTGTGGCTTCTCCTCCGCTTTGATTCCCACACAACGCAGCATTGAACGACGTGGTCTCGCTGAAGAAAGTGCTCATCTCATACCTAAATAAACACGTCACAACACATACCTTATTATTTTCCCAAACTCAATATCAATATTTATATGATCATTCACGTAAGACATTATTAACTAATTTGAGTAAATTAATATAATGATGTTAGTTAAGTTAGTTATATTAATTTTTTTTTTCAAAAACTGTTTAATTCCCTCCCTACCTCTCCTACTTGATTATTATTGAGGGAATACCCATAAGGTTAATTTGGAAACAATGAATAAAAATATGAAATAAGTCTTATACTTAGAACCAACATCAACTCCTTAATTAGGTTATAGCTATATTAACAACCAGAGGTATATATATTATACTAGTAATTGATAGGTTTTTTTCGTTTTTTTTTTTTTATGATGATATTTAGAGTTATTAATTACTTTCTATGGCCTAGTAAATATTCCCTTTAGTCCTTAACAATTATCACAAACCAATAAAAACAGTTAAAATCAATAAATTTATCCTAAAATTTAGATAATTTTCAATTACCCTTATTAATTGCACTAAATTTTAGTATCATATTAATTATTACTCTCACCTACTACCATTATTAATTATAAATATACATGGAAAAAAATAGTTTAATGCTCTTTGGAAACAAGAAAGTGCCTTAAAAAAAATGCTGAAATACATTTGTTAATTAGTGCTTTATAATAAAGACGGAGAGTAATTCACATGGATTATTGAAATTAAGGAACTTAATTATTTGTAAATGACGTATGTTGGTTTTCCTATGACACTTTACCTTTGAATCATTTACATTCATCTAAATTATATTTTCTTTAATTATGTTTATAAGGTACTCCCTTCGGTCCTTTATATATGACCTAAATCGAGAGCTGATTTTGATCCTAAATATAACATATATTTATTATATTTGTCAATCTTTTCATAATTTATCTTTATTATTGCTCACTCAACAATAATTAAATAAAAGAGAGATGAAGATAATCATGGAAGATAATTAAGATGTTTTTTTTTTCTAAAAAAAATGTCGTATTAACTATATAATCAAATTAGGTAAATATATTTTATGTTAAGGATACGAGAAAATGCATAATCTACCCCATGGAGAATTTTTGGTATTTCTTATAAGGTGCCATATAAAATATTTATTATATATTTTTCATTCCTTTTATTTTAATAGTTGTACCATTTTTTTTCCAAATAATGACTAGATTAAAAATAAAAATCATAGCCTTTCTGTAATTTTAATTTCAGACATAGTACGTATAATTGGAAGTATTGTATATTTAAAAAGGAATCAACACTGATGCCAACCCTCCAAAACTTTTTATATATATATATATAAAAAAAAAAAAAAAAGGAATCAACACTCTTTGTCAAAACATAGAAAAAAGGAATCAACACAGTATAATTCGAAGCAGAATAATGAAGTCAACGTGAACCACCGCCTGAGCTAATAAATGTGGTATTCCCTCCGATTCTTATTATAAAAGACTAACTAACTTTTCTTACAAACCAATAAAAACAGTTAAAGTCAATAAAGTTGCTTTCTACAATTTAAGTAACTTCTAATATCACTCCTACTAATCACACTAAATTCTAATATTATATTAATTATTACTCTCACACACTACCTTCATTAATTATGGGCAGACATAGAAAGAAATAATTAATGCTCATTTAACAAGCAAGTGCCTTTATAAAAAGACAAAATAAACTTGCGAGTTGGATCCTATAATAAACACCAATTCCTATAAGAACACGACAAATAATGCAACTTATTCCTTTCCTTTTTTTCCCCCATTTTTGGGCCAAAAATTTGCAGCAAGTGGGTGGACCCGTTGAAAGCAGAAACAGCTGTCGCAAGTATTCTCCACAACATAAAAAAAAAAAAAAATTAATTTTATTAATAATCAGTCCTTCTTCTGGCAAAAATAAACAATATCCTTCCGATTTTTTTTTATCTTATTCTATTTATATCAGAATTATATTCCATAACACAAACATGTTTTACCTGAATATAAAAGAACTTTAAACTTGGTTTATAATTATGCCTTAAAATTTAATGATGTTTCAATTTTACTTTATTTAATATAAATGAATAAATGAGAACGGAGAAGTTCAAGAAGAAAATAATTTGGGATATTGTAGATTCATATACAGTAATAAATTTAATGAGAAAATAAACAGTAATAAATTTAATGAGATAAATTGTATTAAGAACAAAAAGATACTCTCTCACGCATCCTTATAAAATAGCATAAGAGAATTTATCTGGTGATATTTATAAGACCAAAAGAGAAAGGCCCATTATATTATCCTATATATTTAAAAGTCACCTCAATAAAATTTTTATATTCATTTCTCCTAAAATATAGTACACATTGAATAAAGGTAAAATTAAGAAATTGTTAAATTTTGAAAGTATAATTAATAATATTTAAGATTTTACATGGTTCAGAATAACTTATAAATAGTACTCCTTCCTGGTTCTAAATATATAAGATAAAGTTTATTTTTTGGAAAAATTAAGGAAGTAAGATAAATTATTTAATCATATCATATATTGTGCAGATCGTTAGATACTTAGATTATATAAATTTATATGTTAGACAAACTAGTTTGGAGATCGTCGTTAGATTATATATAAGTTTATATGTTAGGCAAACTAGTTTGGAGAAAAAATGATCAATATAAATATTTTAAAATAGTTTAATTAACTTCCTTAATCTCCTTAAAAAAGTCAACTATATCTTATATTTAAAATGGATGGGAGTAGGGGACGAATGCTATTAATTAATTAAAAGACTGTCACACAAACTACGATAATACAGTTGGCACCAAGTATCTTCTAGACGAAAGTCAAACTTGGAAGTTGGCTGGAGATCGAGTGGTACCTGAGAAAGCAGCCATCATATACGACGTGAGCACCATGCGTCCCGGTGGAGCACTTGCGAATTTGGACGGCGGCGGCATCGAAGCAGGCAAGACAGTCAGAGATGGAGAGGTAGTCTCTGCATTGAAAAAGAGAGGAAGCGGGGTTGTTCTGATCACCTATTGACTGCGACGACGCAAAGTACTTGCTCTGGTCTCTGATCTGATTTCTTAGGTCTCGAAACGTTGCGTTTAGGTTCTCACTGTAGATGGTGAAGTTGGAGATGACGAATTCGTAGAATGGGCTGCACTCAGTGTGTAGAAGATTGGTCTGTGGGTCTGAAGCGACCACGTTGAGAGTCCAGCAAGAGCAGAATAAGAAGAAGAAGAAGAAGAAGAAGAAGAAGAAGAATAAGGGATGAAGAAGGTAATTAGCGGGTCGAAGCATGTTTTTGTGAGTGAACATAAGATGATGAAGGACAGAGAGATAAAATGGCCTCTTATCTGGCGATGAATGAAGAGTAAAGGTGGGATGATACTGGGGTTTGGAGTTGACGATAAGGTAAATCAGGGTCCAGGGTCTTTATGAGTTTGAAAATAAGTTTAGACATACTCGTTCCGGTCCCAATTATAGGAACATATTTTAGAGTTGGTTTTGATCCTAATTATAAGAGCAGTTTTAACTTTTGTTAATTTTTTCCTATAATACCCTTATTTATACTTTCTCAATAATAATTAAAGACAATAATAATTTAATAGTACACTTATATATTTTATAAAGTAAAGTATATAATGTTTGTAACTCATTAATGTTATATACATTTCAATTATATTTTTTTAATAAAATAATTTTGAGCAATTTTTGTCATATTTTTTTACATATCACCCCTACTAATACTAAGTTTAGCCCCTCAACATGGGCCCACTTCAAGACTCCACTTTGTGCTCTTCGACCATGCATGTATCTACAATCTTATCTCATCTGTCTACTATACTTGTAATTATTGTCGGTACTCAAGCACTTTTTTTTCAAAAAAATAAAATGTCATTAATTTTTTATTTTTATATCATTAAGGGAATGTGGGGCCTGCATTTAAGAATCAGGGTGTGAGACGTATAGTAAAAAATTGGTGTTGGATATCAAACCTAATATAATAAAATGGTGGTGGACATGGGACCTAAAGGTAGGAAAGGTTGTGATACTTATGAAGAAATTATAAATTTAGTTTATGAAAAATCAGAAGTGCTGCAGCCTAATAATTTTTGTGTTTAAAATTTGAATAAACACATCATACACTGCCCAAATTTTTTTTTAATAAATTAAATAACTAATTTTTACATTTTTATAATTTTTATGTGCGAGAAACAACAAATAATCTTTGTATATCTTGTAAATAAAGTCGTATGTATGGCACTGTAGAACGTAATTGCTATCTGACACAAATTTAAACTTATAATTTTATTGTAAATTGTTCCTCAATACTAATTTTGATCAATTATATAACTAATTTTACTTTAATGTAATTTTCAAATTTTCAGTAGGGGTTTTTTTGAAAAATAATTTTAATTAACTAATTTAACTTCTCTCATTAATCCCTCCAAATTATAAATAGTTTATATAATTAGGACCGGAGAGAATAATAAAATACGAACTCCTCCATTGATCATAGAGGTCATGATCAAATCATCAAAATATATCAATCAATCAAATATATACCTCTAAATCTTGTGCAATCAAACAGATATCTTCTAAGTATATATTTTATAATTAAATAATTATAGATTTGAGATGTATTAGATTGAATTTATTAATATTTTATACTTATTTAATTATCTTTTATATACTTTTATATTATTTAATTAAATATAGGATAAAAGGATATTTTAACATAAATCTTTATATCTTATTTTATTGTGTAGAAGATATTATATTAAAAAAGAGATAAAAATGACTCAAACAATAAAGTATCTGACGTGAGAGGATAATTACATATATCCACATATTATATTCTTTATAATATATAGGATATATCATTTGGAGAAAAAGACAAAAAGCACCATATGAAGATCCGGCCCAACGTATATGATATGGCATATCTTTAAGCAATTGGGATAGAAGAGTGGGACCCGCAACGAAAAAGGAACCCTGAGTTATACTCCCTCTGGTCCTAATTATGGCGTCATGAATTTCTTCAGGATGCTTAATAAAGGTCCTAAATTGTATTCAGAGGCCTTATTAAGCGTCCTGAATTGTTAATTCAGAACGCCTTATATCGCAACATAGGCATCCTGATTTTTAATTCAAGACGCCTTATATGAGTTTTTTTTTTAAGAAAAAAAAAAATATCTGCTACATATTTATTTTTTGCCCAAAAAAGATGAATTTTACACACACTAATAGTCAGAAAAGCTCAATATAGCACATGAATCAGAACATTATATGATGGGATATATGCAAAATGATTCGAACTAACAACAAACTAGCAAAACACAACTCGAAAATGCGCAATTTATATGTTGGCGAGAAACAGATGAGGAACATAATAGATTCAACCCATCAGAAAACTTCAGACTTCATAGCAAGCAAATGGATTAGGAAAATGTTATAGGACCACAAGGTATAGATCGCGGGATCATAGCAAATATTGATTGCAATGACAACATCACATTTGTCAATAAGATAAAATACAAAAATTACCATTATACAAAAGAATCACCGTCATCCCCAGGAAAACATTCAATTCATTCTTTCCTTGCTCTTTGTGCCTGCCATTCTTTAATAACGCAATAACATAATCCTGCCACAACATACAGTGAATATCAAATTAAATTTGTACTAGATAATTTGAAATCTCCAAGAACCAAATCTGACATATGAAGACAGTGTTATAAGATCAAGATATGTAGTTTAAAAACAATGACAATTGAAAAGGCAGATATCTTCCTTCAGATATACGTCATTGATCATATGTTCTTTTCCACTTGAAGATAAACTAATTTACAAGTATTAAGCCATCTTATAACCATACTAATCATGCTCAAATTCAATAACAGTTCCATACTACTTGAGGCCTCAATAAATGGAAAACATTCTGACACTAAAATTTGGAACCTAAAAGTCATTTTCTTCAATAAAATCATACATAACCTTAATGTGAAATTAGATGCAGCAACAATGAAAATCCAAACATATGTACTCCAATCCTTATCATGGTCCAAAACACGTTGAATCCAGCTTGGTCACTCCAAGTATAACCATTACTGACTACAAGTTTTCACAATCGTTTCAAAAAGGCGTGATACACTTATGTTACCCTGATAACAACTTGACACTAACAGTATAAACAGATACTAAATTCGAATTTTTTCCCCTGAAGCCCGTGGTCTTTCCTTAAGCCAATTACTGCAGAAATGTGGTTTTTTACTTGTGCCTTTTTTCTTTTGTTGGGAGCTATTGTATGTATTTTTGAACACGGACACAATCATGAATTTCGAGGGTGACCGAGGAAAATACTTATGACAATCTTTTGGTGATACTCAAGTCCGAACAAAGCAGACACGGGTGATGCTTCGTCCGTCCATAGAGGTCGATGCAGGTGGTGCTACCATAGGCCAGATTTGTACCTATCTTAGGATGGAGAAAAAGTTAGGGAAAACACACACAAAATAGTAGTAGTGATGAAAGAGGAAGGAGATGATGACAATAAGGAAGAATCAGGTGACGCCTAATAAGAAAGAAAGATGAATGAGATGAAGATGTGGTGGTGCCGGTCATGAGGTGGAGGGGAGGAAGTGTTTTGTAAGCAAATTCGGTCAAACAAGCATGGCTTTAATGGTCAATGTCAGCGAGTGTTAAAATGGGGCAGCATTACTATAAATCAGAAACTTTCAGGACGGCAATAAATCTAGAAAAAACGTCCAAATACCCAACACTCCTAAATGTAAACTTATGGGTTATATGTGAATCATAACCAAAATAAAATACTTCCGCATCCTAGAGAGAGATGTACTATTTGCTTGAAAGTTACATCTTATAAACATCAACACAATGAAAGCGAAGCAAAATATAATATCTAACCGAAGTTCATCAAGTAAGAAGAAATTAACTTATACTACACAACATAATACGGAGCATTCACTAATTCATTTATACTTTGTATTTGTAATTAAGATTTGTTCTGTTCTGAAAACAGGACTTGTTGGACTTGACTAGGAGCCAAGCCTAGGGCCTACGTACCCTGTGAAGGGATCAAAGTCCACGTAGTTCGAACACACACAAAAGGGGGTGGGGTGTGTGCTCTGTGTGACTGTATGTAAAAGTCTAGGGTTAGAACGTAGAACCTCTCGTCTGATTATCTTGTCTCTGTATTTATAGAGGTCACCGTGATGGTGATCATGGTCAGGCATGATCCCCATGATGACTTGGTGGGGGGCGCACGTAACGCAACAGTAGTGTGGGTGCGCCCACGATGCTAGTAATCCGGATCACCGAGTCTTCCTATATCATAGACGTACGGTTATGGTGGATATGCCCTCCATTGGGCTCTCGTGGCATTGGGCCTTAGTATTGGTCCGTAACAGTTGCCCCCCAGCTCGGTAGGTCAGGCCTCTGAGCTGCCGAGATGTATTTTGCCCCCAGTCGGCTTTATTGACCGAGCTTTGCTGTCGTGGGCCTTACATTACTGAGTTGACTTACGTTGGTCCTGGCTGTCAAGGTGGCTTACTTCGAAGATCTGAGGTCTTGTCTCAAAGATCTTGAGTAGTGCCGAGGTGGTTCGCCTGCATTTGAATCCCGGTGTTGATCTCGGTTATCAAAGTCGTCTTCTCTAAAGATCCGAGGTAATGTCTCAAAGATCCGGGGTAATGTCTCCAGGATCCGAGATAATGCCGAGGCGATTTGCTCGACTTCGAGGTTGGAATCTTTCTTCGGGTTATCCGGGCTAGACGTGTGAATCTTACCCTCTTGCCTATCTACCGCGCATTGCTTAGGATTATGTCATATTGACCCGGTTACCGATGTGTTTTGCTCAAAGATCCAAGGTAATGTCTCAAAGATCCGAGGTAATATCAAGGAGTTCACTCGACTTCAAGATCGGGGTCTTTCATATCCGAGGTGTTCCAGCTTGATTTGCTTTTGTCCGAGTCTTAACTAATTCGAATATTTTCGTATTCTGCTACCGACTTTCTTGTTTAGGCGATAGGTTTTTTTCCAAGGCGGGATCCATTTGCCTTTCCCTCGTTCTTTGTTTTCGCTTGCCTCGGCCTCGGATATTTGAAAATTCAAATAACCCGTGTGAGCTTCCGTTAGTTCTTCTTATACCATTGACAATTGTATAGTAGTTGCCCCCCAGCCTGGCAGTCAAGAGCTCTGGGCTGCTGGGGTACATTAACTATTGAACCTGGATCTCATGTCCGAGGTTGATCTTCATTCCCTCCAGCGAGGTGGTTCCCTCAGATGATGCCACTCCTCCGAGTGCACTCATCTGCAGGACGCTCTTGCTAAAAGCCTGGATGCTGTGAAGGCATTGCAGAAGCAGCGCGCCGAGGTGGCCTCCGAGGTGGCCTCGACTAAAGACGCTTTGGTTGCGAAGCAGCAAGCCCATTTGGACACCACGGACTCGTTGAAGGAGACAGCTCGTGATTGCTTCAAGATGGCTTTAGCGCAGATCAAATATTTGAACCCGACCGTGTCTTTGAAACTTAGGGTATGACTCTAGGGGCTTATGTGAAGGGCGGTGTTCTGGTTCCGCCACGTCTGACGCCCAATGATGGATCCTTGTCTTTTGAAGGCGAAGAGCTAGAGGAGCACAGAGGCGGGGAAGGTCAACATACTGAGGCTGGGCCGAGAGCTTTTGAGACGGCTCAGTCCGACGAGGTGGTGCCCTCTGACGATGCTGTTCCCCCGAGCTAGGGGCCGGGCAGTCCAACGAGGTGGTGCCTTCTGGTGATGTTGCTCCCCCAAGCTAGGGGTCGGAGTCCTTCACCTTTTTTCTTTTTGCTTTTTCCTTGGGGCGTCTGTGCCCTTGGCAAGCTTGAATTTTCCCGGCGTCTGAGCCGGTTGTATACTCTTGCTTAGCAATTAAATTAATGTTAATTGTCTTATCGCTTTATGAATTCTAAGCATAGTTAGGAATCCATCGACCGTAATGGGTACAGGTCTTTTATACTCGACCAGAGCTTAAGTCTGGGAGTGATGGGCAAGGTTGTCTGTTTTAACCTCATGGGGTGTTAACTTAACCACGCTACCTCGTTCCGGCTTGATTAGCCAGAAAAGTGAATTGTAACCGAGATAAGGGCAAATTGTCACATGTCCAGCCAAGGTGTCCGTAACGCAATACTTAGACATTTTGACCTGACCAGGGTCGGCATGACAATTCGAATTCTTAAATCGGGCAACCGTTGACGCGTCAATTTCGTGAAAGCCATGTATGGCATTTTCGCCGAGCTCTGACCAATGCACGTCGGAGTACAACGGCCGGTGTCATACATCTAGATGGTTTTGGACCGGGTTTAAAGACCACGGTGTCATGCCGGGTTTAGTGGCCTCGGCGTCATGTTTATTACCGGGCGTAATGACCTCGGTGTTTCTTCTTTCTGACCGGGTGTGATGACCTCGGTGTAATGCCGGGTTTAAGGACCTCGGCTTCATGGACCTCGGTGTATCTCTTTGAATATCGATAGTAAAACAGATGAATTTCCATTGAGGAATTCTTTATCCGGGGTCCTTTTAAGGAGCGCACGCCAAGTCAATAGTGTAATTTTCAGTTAATCCGGGGTCCAACTAAGGAGCGCGGAGTTGACTGGATAATTGTCAGTTTATCCGGGGTCCAATTAAGGAGCGCGGAGTCAATTGTACAATAGTGTATCCCAGGTCCAATTAAGGAGCGCGGAGTCCACCGTTTAATTTTCAGTCTATCCGAGGTCCAATTAAGGAGTACGGAGTCAACCGTATAATTTTTAGTTCATCCGAGGTCCAATTAAGGAGCGCGGATTTAACTGTATTTTGCACGGATCCCGAATTTTAACTGGAATGCAGTGTAACCGGGGTCCTTCTTCAAAACTCTATACGGATCCCGGATTTTAACCAGATTCGGTGTAATCGGGTCCGTCTTCAAGAATTTGCACAGTGCCCGAATTTTAACCGTATTTGTTTATACATGATGGGTGTCGTAACCCGAGATTCCATTATGGGTGTCATAACCCTTGATCTGTATTTTCACGAAGCCCGGATTTTAACTAGATTCAGTTTAACGGAATCCGCCTTCAAAAATTTATGCGAGCCCGGATTTTAACTAGATTCAGTTTTTAACGGAGTCCGCCTTCAAAAACTTGCACGGAGCCCGGATTTTAAACTAGATTCGGTATAATCGGGGTCCGCCTTCTTCTCTTTTGGCATATAGTGCCACTTTGAATAGATCTTAATTGTGCAGTTGCTCACAGTAATCTGCGTTCCTGAGCATACAGCTACTTTTTTCAAGATATTATAGTACCTACGCAACAACTTCGATCCTTTACCCGTAACTTGAGAACCGACACCCTCACTGGCAGCATTGGATTTACATACCGTAGTATCATTCTCTTGAGACCCAGCATTGTTAAGCTCCTTTTCCAATACCTTGGAGAGGATGCAACGCCAACTGATCTTTGACCATGAGAAATTGTACTATTAGTTGAATGATTTGCTGATGAAGAAGATTGCTCTCCATTATGGCCAAGAATCTTCTTTTCAAGCTGGGAGAGGTCTCCAGATACATGAAGATGGTAATCTGAAAATTGGCCTCCCCATCGATTAGCCTGTTTTCCTTCTCAACTTCCCGAAAATTGCCCGCACTATTTGTCCGCATTTCATTCTCGGGATTCCTTCTCTCGGGATTCAAAATTTTGAACCATACTCGTGATGACCATCGTTACTGCAAGTGCTGAACTCATTGCAAAACAAATGATTTTAACCATCAAATAAAACCAAGCCACAAAGATTAATAGATTTAAGATCCAATGCAGAGAGATAAGTTTGAAGACGCAAGCCATCTAGTAGTGGTTGCTACTGGTGAATTAAGTAGAATCCTACAAACAAATATTCAAAGTGGCGTCTACGAGCTTCAAGAATTTAGTTTGCTAATCCCTTGGTATATCCGTTTTGAAAATACCCTTTGACTACTTCACCGTAAGTTTCTTCCCAGAATTTCAACTTTTGTCATCTCTATCATTGAAACTTTGCAGAATTGTTGACTCCATTGATGTTAAATTTTAGCTCCTTTATGTTTTTGCTCCAATCCCTTTCACCGAATATAAGTAATCAAAAAATCCAAAGTTGGATTCATCTGGTTAAACACCTAAAAGTCAAAAAAGCCAACTTGCTTTTGGACTATCTTTGATCACGTACATGTTATCATTACATGATTGATCTTGATTTTATCAAAATTGTGAAGTAAATAATGAATCCTTTTCACCCTATTTCTTATGGAAAGAAAATTCAGATATTTGAAAATGGGTTTTTTGATGCTGAAGATACTGATGATGCAAGCCATCTAATGATCCACCAAGGCTCACAACCAATCGACAAATAACTAATGCCAGCTGTTCATCTCCAAGGTTCTTCACAGAAATATTTACAGCTAGGACCGACTCTTTTTTGATTTAGAAAAACAACAGAGCCATAACACCGATAATCAATAAAAGCAAGGCAAGAGGGATAAGGAGGATAGACTTTCCTAATTATCCTGCATCTTCAAATTCTTGGACCCGCACTGTCGTGCATCTCTGAATATTGATTTGTTTTCTCCTTAGCAGCTGGGTTTGCATCGTGATCCATTCGAGCATTTAAAATCGCATAAAACTGACTCCAGTGAAGAAACTCCTTCAATCGAGGAACCAGATCCTAAAATTCACGGCTGAACCCAAGGGAAACTCGCTCTTCGAATTGAACCAGAGAAAGCATCGATTGAATCCCTAGATGGTGATTGAAATCCACGCTTGTCACAGACGTAGATTTGACTTGTGGGTTTATTCAATCAGCTTCCCTCCAATACATTGATTTCCGTTGTCAATTTGAGGTTGAAGTGGTGGGATTGACATTTAACCTGGATCTTGATTTTTCCACGTGGGAATTGAGAGGTATCATATATGTTCACAGGATCTCAGCCTCGTCGCTGTGCCGAGTTCAGTTTCCTCAGCTCTGATGCTCTGCATGCCGGCCTCACGTTATCCTGGCCATGGCCACGGACTGAGACGACTTCACACTGGTAGCTCGGATGGAATTAATTGCAACTCGGCTGGATTTGATCTATGGAGCCGACGTGTTGGCGGAGTAGGAATCCCGGCCATAAGAACTTTATTGCTAACAACGATCTCATCTCAAATTGCACTCCGGCAAAACCCGGAGAATATATCTCCGCCTCTTTGTCTTCAAGTTCCAATTTCCTCCGATGGGTTTGAATCTCACACTTGTCAATGATGAGGCGGCTCGGAGTTGAAAAAATTTAAAGCTTTCATTTGCTTTGATGCATCTTAATCGGGATGGAAGGCCGGCTATTAAGGGAGATATTGAGCAACTCCAAGCTCGGTGGCTCATGATGAGGATCGTCTCGTTCATTGATTCAAAGAACCTCGATCTCGGCTTCTCCGGTCTCGGCCATTCGGACGATAACCTCGGCCTTCACCGGAAGGTGAATCCTTCACATGATCTCGTCTGACGGCTTCAGGTAACGGGTATCTCGGTCCCGAGTCTGAGCCTTCAGCCAAGGAAGTAGAAACTCAAGGGTTGAATATTAAAAAATCTGGACTCCATCAGAAAAATCACGAGCCCCTCTGATTCTGCTTGTCGCCGGGAAACGATTTCTCGTCGCCGGCGTCTTGGATCCTCTAAACGGAATTTCGACGCACACCGCGCACCCCAAAACTGAACTCTCGCCCCCTTTGTATCCAGGAAGCCAGCGTGTTCACCATAAAGCTTTAGCACTAGGGATTCGAGATCAGGAACATCGTACATATGGGAGATTGAGGCTTTTGCAGGGCATCTAATTAATTCTGGTGGTGACCATTTGGTCATGGGAATCGAAATTTACGGTCCCCACGGTCGGCGCCAATGTTCTGGTATAGAACGTGAGTGTCGATCTCGGACCGGTGCTTTGATGTTGGATCAAAGGTCTCGCTTCGATATCTAAAGGGGAGATATCCGAGAAGAGGTTGGGATCACTGTACACAATATAGGGGGTGAGGTGTGTGCACAGTGTGACTAAAAGTAATAGGTCTAGGGTTAGAACGTAGAACCTCTCGTCTGATTATCTTGTCTCTGTATTTATAGAGGTCACCGTGATGGTGATCATGGTCGGGCATGATCCCCATGATGACTTGGTGGGGGGCGCACGTAACGCAACGGTAGTGTGGGTGCGCCCACGATGCTAGTAATCCGGATCACCGAGTCTTCCTATATCATAGGCGTACGGTTATGGTGGATATGCCCTCCATTGGGCTCTCGTGGCATTGGGCCTTAGTATCGGTCTGTAACAAGATTGAAGTATAATTAATTCAAATATTGAAGTGCTTGGGACTTCCAAGAGACACTTCACTAAAAGACAAAGCACCGGATCAAGGACGGAATTACTAACAGAAAAATTATTAATGGAATGTCTTTTGCCATAGTTTTTTTTTTTTTGTGAAATTTTTTTCCGTCGGAAATCCAATTACCGATGAAATTCTGTCGTAATTTCCGTCGCAAATCAAATTACCGATGGAATTCCATCGGTAATATGGCGTTTTTTTTGTAGTGCTTAAGGGAGTAGCATTGTTACAATGGACCTCTAATTAGCTTCAATCAACAGGGGCATGGTGGGTTTTATTTTCTCTCGATAAGTCCTTGTTTTGGAGCAAAACAACCACTTCTCGACATTGTTGGCCTTAAGTCAGCAAATGCTTGGGTGCAAAGCAAACCAATCTCTATGACTTTCCTCACTTCTTCTGCATCATACTCATTTGGGTCTAAGGTATTGTCCACCGACTCTAAGTGCATTTCTTTCTGATATAGTTTCCAAGCCTGTCAAGTGAGATAAAAGTGAAATGGAATAAGGCAAGAGCATAAGTTAGTATTATTTTTCTTATTAAATGTTTTATTAGATTCATTTCTTACTTTTTGAAAGAGGAATTCTCCTTCAACATGGCCTTGGACCTTCAATTCTTCACTTCTTTTGCCACTGATGATTTCTAAGACTACAACGCCATAGCTGAAAACATCCACCTTTTCTGATAATTGGCCATTAATTGCATATTCAGGTGCCATATATCCCCTAACACGTGTAAGTAATTGATTATAATAATGTCTCAAACATAAACCAATAAATTTTGGGATCCAACACAGAGTAGAGATCGATAACAAGAATTTCCATTGACACAAACACAAAGTAGTACTTTTACCTTAGTAGCATATGCACAATAAAATTTGTGAAACACAAAAGAATTGCAATTTTTCCAACTTACAATGTTCCGGCTAATCTTGTACTAACATGAGATTTATCTTCAGGTAAAAGTCTTGCCAATCCAAAATCAGCAATTCTAGGTTGAAAATCATCGTCCAAGAGAATATTGGCCGTCTTTACATCTCTATGTATTATACGAACATGGAATTCCTCATGTAAATAAGTCAAACCCCTTGCTGTTCCTAAAATAATATCATATCTCTGCCTCCACGTGAGAAAACCTCTCCTTTTACCTGTTTCCCAAGTCTCCACATTTTGAGAGGCACACAGGAAAAAGATAAGGGCAAAACAAAAAACGAAAAAGGAATATATCCTCAAAATGTTAAGTAGGTAACTGATATACATGTTTATCCAGCTCTTCAAGAAAATTATGAAATATATATAAGTTCTTAATTATTGTATCATCAATGGCATGTTCCGTTGAAAATATGTCTATATGTTATGAACAAGCAATAAATATATTACCTCTAGTTCTTAATTGAACTACAAATGAGATCTTATATTAAGGATTAGAGGTAGTAACTTGTTTTTAAAGAACCATAAAAGTTGTATAGGTTGATATATAACGTACCAAATAAGAATCTATCAAGGCTGGTGTTTTTCATGTATTCAAAAACAAGGATTCGCTCGTCGCCTTTACTACAACATCCAAGAAGGCGAACGAGATTCCGATGATGAACATTACTTATCAGCATCACTTCGCTCTCAAATTGTTCCTCCAGTTTCTTAGAGTTGCTGCGTAAAGTTAATTTCTTGATTGCCACTACTTTTCCACTCTTCAAAGTGCCCTATATATTCATGATTATTACAAATATTTCAATGATATAATAAAACTCAATCGGAAACAACAATAACAAAACTTTACCCCACTAAGTGGGGTTGATTACATGGATCACACAAGGTCATTGAGCTGGATCAAAAACAAAATCTCTTCATAAATTGTTAACGAGGAGGTCTCGCTCAATAAAATCTGAATTGGAAACATATAAAAATATTCAAAATCAAATTAAATTAATGACCTTGTATACAGCACCAAATCCTCCTTGTCCTAGTTTATTTTCTGCGCTAAAATTTTTTGTTGCCAGCTTCAGGTCCCTATAATTGTAAGTTTCTGGTGCTTTCAACTTGCTTGCTCCTGGTATGTCATCTGTTAAGGAAAATATTCCAAATTAAATTCTCTTCGTAAATTAATAAAACCCGTCAACGATACCCGTCAACGATTCGTCCCTTCATCACAACTAAACACTAAAGTCTATAATTCTTTCATTAAAACCACAGCATCACATTGTAACATTGCAACTCAGTATGTGGAATAGTTAATGACTTTTTAAATTATATTTACCTCTAGGAACACTCATTGGCTGTTTCAGTCGCCGTCGTTTGATCCAAACATGTAGTAATCCAAGGAGGACTAAAACAACAGCCACAGCTCCAACCAAACCGCCAATAATAACCCCCTTGTTATTGCTACTACCTGCACGCAAGACAAGTACCCCAATTCCAAATAAGACATTCAATATAAACACCAAGGTATACTGAAAGCTGGTCCAAGCCATGGTTTACGGGTCAGTGATTCAATCTGGGTCAAGCAGTCATAATTAAATTAAAATAATGTGATAATTTAATTAAAATTTACAAGAATATTCACATATAATCATGAAACAAGTAATATTTAATAAAACCGACTTAATTCAACATAACCAAGTTATCAAAGCACAAATATGATGGACTTATGTCAAGTTTCTTATACCCATTATATCACATTCTCCAATCACAAGTGATCATGTGTTCCATTTTTGAAATATTATCATTTAACTATAAACTTATGAAAAAAAGGACACTTGACCATGTGTGATTGGAGAAATTGACATAATTTAGATATGAAACTTAATGTAATATGATCCTTTATTTTTACCTCAAAATGACATCATTCCAAGTTAGCAAGGTGGAAATAAAAATAATTCTATAAAATCCAACCCGCTAGGTTGATAAGGCCCCTTGGGTTAATTGACTACTCGAACTGGCCAAGTGGCCAAGTCACCGGTTTACTAGTCCAACCGATCGAGTACGTCTGAGTTTCCATGCAATGATAAACACGTACTATATAGTTTGTATATCACAGCTAAAAGATTTTTGTATATTTAAATCTTGGAAGGAATTGTACCTTGTTTATTGACCAAGGGTATGGTATCAATGGTTATGTTTTCAGGAAAGAAGGAAGTGGTGGAGTATCTCATGAAGCAGCCAGCAGCATAAGCCCTACCATCTGATGAAATGGGAAGACAAGTCTGCATATTGCTGTAGCCAGCGTTCAAGCAAGCGAAGCAATCACTTTGCGTTATAGTTCCAATGCATTGAGCAAAACCATAAATAGTTGTATCATTATTATTAGCGACTTGCGTCTTTCTAGCATTATAAAAGCCAGATATGGTTGGTGTTGTCGTTTGCAGATTCGTTAACAACTTTTGGGCTGCTGCTGTAAATTCTGTGGCTTCTTCTCCACTTTGATTCCCACACAATACAGCATTGAACGACGTAGTCTCGCTGAAGAAAGTGCTCATCTCATACCTAAATAAACACGCCACAACGCTATAATTAACTAATTTGAGTAAATTAATATAATAATATTAGTTAAGTTAGTTATATGATAATTTTTCCCCTAAAACTCTTTAATTCCCTCCTTATCTCTCATACTTGATTATTGTTGAGGGAATATCCAGAAGGTTAATTTGGAAAAAAAGAATAAAAATATGAAATAAGTATTATATTTAGAACCAACATGAACTCTTTAATTAGGTTCTACATTAACAACCAGAGGGAGTATTATATATACTAGTAATTGATAGGGCTTCCCCCACCCCCTTTTTTTTTTATGATGATAGTTAGAGTTATTTATTATTTTCTATGGCCTAGTAACTACTCCCTCTGATCCTTATTATAATGTATCAACTAACAATTCTCACAAACTAATAAAAACAGTTAAAATCATTAAATTTGCCTAAAAAATTTAGGTAATTTCCAATATTACATTTACTAATTACACTAAACTCTAGTATTATATTAATTATTACTCTCACTCACCACTACTCTTATTAATATACAGACATACATGGAAAAAATATTTAATACTTTTTGAAACAAACAAGTGCCTAATAAAAATAATTAAATACATTTGTTTGTTGGTGTCTTATAATAAGAACAAGAGGGAGTAATTCAATTATTGAAATTAGGGAACTTAATTATTTGTAAATGACGTATCTTGGTTTTCCCATAACACTGTTCCTTTGAATCATTTACATTCATCTACACTCTATTTTCTTTAACCATTTTTATAAGGCACTCACTCTGGTCCTTTATATATGACTTAAATAGGGAGTTGAATTTTTTATTTATTGATAAAATATAGGGAGTTTATTTTGATTATAAATATAAAATATATTTCTTATATTTGTCAATCCTTTTATAATTTACCTTTATTGTTGCTCCTTTAACAATAATTAAATAAGAGTGCAACTTATTGTTTTTTGTTTCCTTTTTTGGGCCAAAAATTTGCAGCAAGTGGGTGGACCCGTTGAAAGCAGAAACAGCCGTCGCAAGTATTCTCCACAACACTTAAAAAAAAAAAAAAAATCTATTAATAATCACTCATTCTTCTGGCAAAAAAAAATAAAAAAATAAAAAAATACTTCCGATTTATTTATCTTATTCTATTTATAACAGAATTATATTTCATAAAAAAAGTGTTCTATCTGAATATAAAAGAACTTTAAACTTGGTTAATAATTATGCCTTAAAATCTAATGATGTTTCAATTTTACTTTATTTAATATAAATGAATAAATCAGAACGGAGAAGTTCAAAAAGCAAATAATTTGAGATATTGTAGATTCATATACAGTAATAAATTTAATGAGATAATAAACAGTAATAAATTTGATGAGATAAATTGTATTAAGAACAAAAAGATATTCTCTCACGCATCCCTATACAATAGTATGAGAGTATTTATCTAGTTATATTTATAAGACCAAAACAAAAAGGCATATTATCCTATATATTTAAAAGTCACCTCAATAAAACTTTTATATTCATTATTATTATGTAGACTTTATTGTCCTGAAATATTGAATAAAGGAAAAATTAAAATATTGTTAAATTTTGAAAGTATAATCAATAATATTTAAGATTTTACATGGTTCAGGATAACTTATAAATAATACCACTTCCGATCCTAAATATATAAGATAGAGTTGATTTTTTTAGAAAAGTTAAGAAAGGAAAATAAATTATTTAATCATGCTATATATTGCGAATCATTAGATTATATATAAATTTACATGAGAGGTAAACTAATTTGAAGAAAAAAAATCAATATAAATATTTTAATTAGCTTCCTTAATATATAATACTCCCTCCGGTCCTAATTATAAGACAACATTTGAGAGTTGGTTTTGGTCCTAATTATAGGACAACATTTTAATTTTTGTCAATTTCTTCCTAAAATACCCTTACTTTATTCTTTCAAGTGTGTTTGATTTTTGGTGAGTATATTTATGTGGATGTGTAAAATTTTCCAATCAATGAAACTTTCAAATTGTTGGATTTTAATTTACTTATTAGTCAATTGACGTTAATTTACTAATATAAATATATATAGAGAGAGACACACACACGAAAACAGAGAGATGTATATGCATGTGTGTGTAGATATATAACACACACACACATATGTATATATATTATATCTGTGAGTGTGTGGATGTGTGTTTGTGTGTGTATGTGCATATATATCTGTGTAGATATATATGTATACATACACACACAAATATATATAACACACAGACATATATATATATATATATATTATATCTGTGCGTGTGTGGGTGTGTGTTTATATGATAGGGGCTATTAATTTATTTTTACTTATGTCATTTTAAATTTATATAAGGACATTTTAGGAAAATGAGTAAAATTAACTAACTTAACTCATCTTCTTAATCTCCTTAAAATCGATTAAATATGTCTTATAATTTAGAGCGAGGGAGTATTTAAGATGGATGGGAATAGTAGAGGAATCCTATTAATTAATCAAAAGACTACCACACAAACTACGATAATACAGTCGGCAACATGTATCTTCTAGAAGAAGGTCAAACTTGGAAGTTGGCTGGAGATCGAGGGGTACCTGAGAAAGCAGCCATCATATACGACGCGAGCACCATGGGTCCCGGTGGAGCAATTGCGAATTTGGACGGCGGCGACATCGAAGCAGGCAAGACAGTCAGAGATGGAGAGGTAGTCTCTGCATTGAAAAAGAGAGGAAGCGGGGTTGTTCTGGTCACCTATTGACTGCGACGTCGCAAAGTACTTGCTCTGGTCTCTGATCTGATTTCTTAGCTCTCGAAACGTTGCGTTTAGGTTCTCACTGAACATGGTGAAGTTGGAGATGACAAATTCGTAGTATGGGCTGCACGCAGTGTATAGAAGATTGGTCTGTGGGTCTGAAACGACGACGTTGAGAGTCCAGCATGAGCAGAATAAGAAGATGAAGATGAAGAAGAATGAGTGATGAAGAAGGTAATTGGCAGGTCGAAGCATGGTTTTGTTAGTGAATATGAAGATGATGATGAAGGACAGAGAGATAAAATGGCCTCTTATCTGGCGATGAATGAAGAGTAAAGGTGGGCTGATGATGGGGTTTGGAGTTGACGGTCACGAAAAGGAGGGTCCAGGGCTTTGAAAATAAGTTTAGATGTAATGAAATGCTGACTCCTTCACATAGAGGTCATTATCAAATCTTCAATTAAATATATACCTTTAAATCTTGTGCAATCAATCAAATATTTACCTCCAAATCTTGTACAATCAATCAATTAAATATATACCTCTAAAGTGGCTCTACAGTAATTGGTTCAAATCATATCCGGTATGGCATCCTAAACAACTGACAAATGACTACTAAATCACCCTGCTTGTAACTAGTTTTTGTCGGTATAAAAAACACAAAACAAAACAAAAAACAAAGGAGACAGCTAGCCGTCTTTGACTGGGAGGCTATTGGATTTAAGGCTACTATTCATATTGAACATTTATTGTGGTAGTAATTTGCCTCACCAATCAAACGTTTTCTAATGGAGATGCATTGGAACCATTCTCATAATTACTACCGTTGGTGTAAAAAATTGGGTCATTTGTTTGTAATTAAGGTTGTCAAACTTGTGAATTTAAGTAAACTTGTGATAATGATATAAATTCAGATCATAAACTCGAATTGTAAACTCATAAGAATTTACTTTTATTATTAAATAAGTATTACTAGTATATAATTAAAATATAAAAATGACAATAATTTGATTTAAATATATTTTAAATCCAAATAATTGAAATTAAATTCATCAACATTAATCATTTATCATATTTAATAAATAAATTTTTATAAAATTTATATATAATAACGCTAAGTATGATCAAATCAAAAAAACTTAATACGAGTTTAAGGGTAAGTTAACAATGTTTTGTAAGCTAAAAATGTAAAAACGGTAAATTCGGTGTATAAACTTATGAGTTTAACTGAGTTCACAACTACATGAGTTTACTAGTGACTAGACTCATTTTTATAAACAAAAAACGTAAAAACAATAAATTCAGAAAGTTAAATTCGGAATGTGAAGGATCAAGGAAGAGACTGGGGTGGACTGTGGAGAGTTCATGCACCACAAAGAAGCAAGACACTTCTTTAGTTACTAGCTCGACAGAGCTTGCTCACAAATGAGTGTCGGACGAGAAGGGGACTGACTTTGGATGTGGGTTGCCCCTTGTGTCGGGCTGATTTAGGAGACACCATACATGTTTTGGTTCTTAATCCTTAATACGTGTCCTTAATAAACTCTATCAATAACATGGTGTCTTCTAAAGAAATACTAGTAGTTTTGGTTGTAAAAAAAAGTTCCTACTTTGCGTCCAATAAATAGAGAGTAAAAATTTCTTCTATTTTATTGCTTTTAAAACAATATAATAAAGAGCATATTACAAAAGGAAAATCCTATATAAATCTAGTTATAACTTATAATACTAAAATTCAAATTCAAGCTTGTACTTTTTACAAATTCCTAATTAATTAGGCTAGGCCTAATTAGAGATTTTTTTTTTTTTTTAATGTTGTCAAATGACCACATTACCTGTCAAAGTTATCTCTTTTTTCCCAAATTACCTCTGCGGGCTAATTCTATCTTTTGTCAATCGTCTCTCAGCATTCGATCTTCTTCCTCGCTACTCGTTCTTTGTCATTCTACGAGCAATGAGTTCAGTTCTCATGTCTTCCCCTGCATCGTTTTGTTTCTCTTTTCAATCGACGGTCTCCTCCCGCTTTCTCTTACTATATTCATTTGTTTTTTTCCATTTCTAATTCATTGACGCCTATGAAAGAGTTTGTTTGCTAGTGGCTTTTAGCAATTTTCAATTTTAACAAAACTACTTTTAAAATGTGGTTTTAGCGGGTTTCATTCACTTTGTGGGAAATATCATGGTTGGATAATAGGAGTGGGTATATGAATCCACTCATTATATTCTTGTATTCACATGATATCTTGATTGGACAAAAATATTTGTTGTGATTATATAGAATACATAAAAATTTGAATAATTTTATAGGTAAATGATTTCTCCAGTCACGGAAATAAGTTATCTCCGGTGACCCTAAAAAATATGTCGTTTTGGATTAATAAAGGGTGTTTCCGTAATTTTACACCTTTCATTAATTCACCTAAAATTACAAACATAACCTTTATTAATTCAAAACGACGTAGTTTTAAGGGTCACTTTGAGATAATTTATCTCCACCGACTAGAGAAATACTTTTTCCTAATTTTATATATGGATAAATAGTATTGTTTTTTTAAAAATTGTTTTAATTATATTATATACATAGATAAATATTTGTTTTCATGTTTTATAAAAAAACATTAAAAATATAAAATGCACAAAAAATCTTAATTAAATCCATAGAGGGGCATTCTTGTTTTTTAATAACACTCAGAAATCCCTAATAAAGCCTCTTTTCCTAATTACGAATATTTTCAAAAGTGTAAAACCAAATTTAAATTTTAGCATGTATTTATATAAGATTCTCACTAAAAACAAAAGCTAGACAAGTGTAAAAAGATGAGTCCATTACTTGTAAATTGTTATTAATTTATATTTTATTAGTGAGTCTATGGTTTAAAAATATATTGTCACACTTCGATCAAAAAAATATTGTCACGCCTTTTAATTTATATTTTGTAAGATAATTTGTCATAAACAGTATTATTTGATAATGCTTTTATGAGTCATTTATAGTACATTTGCTGGAATTTATAGAAAAACTTAAAATTTACAAACTTTATTCAATAATTAAATAAATTTGTAACTTTATCCTTTTTAAACCGATGGATGCATTGAGAATTTAGAGAGACAAGTTCAAGAAACACATAATGTAGAAAAAATGTAATACATATCTCATATGATGCTTTAATTATAAAAATAATAATAAATATTTATTTAGAGTGCGAGTTGAGAGAGAATAATGTTGATATCAATTATAATTGATGGTATTGAATATTGATACCAATGTTAAATTAAAATGATGTCAACTGCCGTGGATGAATTCCCAACGTGTGAAGAGCCCAGCAAGGTGGGCCAGCTACTTGTGTGGATTCTGGTCAAGTGGCAGCACTAGTGAAGGTTGATCAAGTAGTGCTAATGGTACAGGATGCCGAGGATGATGCAGCTCAGGTTGATGATTCTAGATTGATTGCCCACCAAGCAACGGATGAGCTCATGACTGATCAGGATAAGGTTGAGGGGGAGCCTGCCACACCCTGAATCACTTCTACTGTTTCCCAATGAATTACATGATCTGAAATTCTAGGGGCACTGGGGCACGAAGTTTTCTTGCTCTTATTCGCGACCTTAAAAATCATTATAATTTGTATTTTGTTGCAATTTTGGAAACTCGTTGTGCTAAGGAGGATTCTTCAAGACGAGCCGACCAACTGGGTTTTTCTCATATGGAGTTAATTGATAGTGAGGGATACAGTGGGGGTATTTGGTGCTTCTGGGAGCCTACTATTTCGCATGTTGCTATATTGGAACGCCATCATCAATACATGCACATTAAAATTACTTGTGTAACAGGATGCTCCTGGAATCTTACTGCTGTGTATGCTAGCCCGTCTAATGCCGGACGTAGAATATTATGGAGTAATCTCTCTCGGCTAGCTCATTCAATACAGGGCGCTTGGTTGGTTGGCGGTGATCTTAATGGTACGATGCTGCATAGTGCACTAGTGCAAAAAAGGCTTTTAAGACCGGACAAAAGGGGGGTCGTAAGACCGGATATGCAAGCTCGGTCTTGTTCCGGTAGGTATTAAAAGTCTACCATTTAAGACCGGACTCGAACCGGTCTTAAAGAAACTCTTTTAAGACCAGGACATTTAAAAACTTGGGTCTTAAAAAGTTGTACTAAATGAAGCCGAAATATTTTTTGTTCGATCCTAATGCTCAACTTTTAAGACCGGACAAAAAATAGGCCGCTCTTAAAAGATCGTAATTATAAGACCGGACAAGACACATACGGTCTGAAAAATAGCGGCTTCTAAGACCACACGACTAATTACACATGGTCTTAAAGGATCGACTTTCAAGAGTGGATGATAAAAACATCCGGTCTTAAAGATTTTGATTTAAGACCGAACGTCTAAATAGACGGTCTTAAAAGACCAACTTTTAAGACCGGGTTTAATATCAAAACTCAAAAGTCATCCTGACCTTTAAGACCGGTCGTATAATTACATCCGGTCTTAACAAGTGAACATTTAAGACCGGCTTATTATTTCCGGTCTAAATTTTCCCGAATTTTTCCCTGCTGTTCTTCCTGATTATATATATATACACACAAATCCACCACCCAATCCAAAGACATAAAATTCGATACTTTAAGCTACAAGCTATGAACAATTATTTGAATAAATTGAATTGGAAAAAGAATACAAATATTATTCACCATGAGCTATTTGGCCTCTTAATTAATGATTACTATGACTACAACACCTAAATTAATTCATACAATAAGATAACTTACTTACAAATACAATAAGTTACAAGTACAACATACATGCGCCCAAAATAATATTCACCATGCCTTCATCGATTCCCCCACCCAACAACGTAACATCCTCTTATATAACATGCCCCTTTGGATCGGATCCTGCCACAAAAATAAAACAAGAACAAAATTCATAGTCAGTGACATTAACTATGAACATAGATAGAAGGAATATAATATATATAGTTAAAGCCTTAAAGTCTTCAAAGAAATCTGCATATGAATATTACCTTATGAATTGACTCTTTTATAAAGTGATATCTTCCCATATCCCTTCTTGATGATCACTTCTTATGCCGGGTTCATTATCCGCTTCATCTTCTTCGTTCATGTCCCGGTAGACCCCTTGAAAAAGGAGTACTCTCGGGAATACCATAATTTGAATTTATTTCCTCATCAATATCAATGACCCTCTTTCCTTGGAGGGCTACTGAGACCATATTTTATTTTCTTGATCGGTGATATAGAACACTTGTTTTGCCTGGTCCGCCATAATAAAAGGTTCATCTCCAAAACTTCTACCATTGACATCGACTAATGTAAATCCTAGCCGATCGATCCGAACACCATTATTGACATTAACCCACTTGCATTTGAAAATGGGAAATCTAATTTTCACATAGTCCACCTCCCAAATCTCTTCAATAACCCCATAATATGGCATGACCGCCAATAAAGGGCTCTTGTCTTTCGAATCGGAGAAGTGCATAGATTCAGCCTCTAACATAATACCACTTTGTTCTAGGTCGTGCTCGTATCATCTAGGGACTTCATGTAAAATGTATAACCATTGATCACATACGAATTCCAACTTATGACATCAACCTTAGGACCACCTGCTAACCATTTGATTGTATCGAAACACATTTTCTCCCTCGACCTTTTGTTTGAACCAGTTTGCAAAAGTTCGTTATGCTCCCTAATCAACCTTTGTTTGATCATTCGATGATTTTCTTTCCTTACAAATGCTTTATGTGCAGCTATCGGCTTGAACTTCATCGACGTTATTCAAGATGTATAAGTGGACTTGTGACAATTCATCGGGATCCACACTCTTTACGGAAGCCCTCGTCTACCCCCATCGGCATGCCGACGTTCCGAAGCCCAATATGTCTTACTTTGGCCAAATAATCTTGACAAAATTCCATGGCTTCTTCGAAACATATTTCCGAACAATCGATGCTTCCGGCCGGTATGCGTTCTTCACGTACCCTTTTAGGAATTTCATAGATCTTTCAATTGGGTACATCCACCGTAAATGGATAGGGCCGCACATCTTTATCTCCCTCACTAGATGAACAATTAGATGAACCATGATGTCAAAAAATGTAGGAACAAAAAAGCTTCTCAAGGTGGCACAAGATAAGATATCCTTCATTCTCCAATTCATCCAACTTTTCAATCTCGAAAACTTTACCGAAAGCGCATTGAAGAAGACACAAAGTCTAGTCAAAACGACCCGAAGATCATATTCGGCGATGCCTCGAATAGCTATTGGGAGTAGCTGTTGCATCAAGACATGACAATCATGAGACTTTTGGCCTACTAATTTCAAGTCCTTCATCGATACAAGCCTCTTCAAATTTGAAGAATACCCCGTGGGAACTTTTGTGCCATGTAAACACTCACAAAAACTTTGTTTCTCATCCTTAGACAAAGTATGAGAAGCTGGGGGACAATAAGTTCTCTTCCCATCTGGCCTTGGATGTAACTCTTCGCGTATTCTCATTGCTATCAGATCCAATCTTGCCTTCACACCATCCTTGGAACTACCTTGTATGTTGAGAAGCGTGCCGACAATACTATCACATACGTTTTTCTCCACATGCATGACATCAATACTCGTGTCTCACATCAAGATTGCGCCAATATGGAAGATCGAAGAATACAGATCTCTTTTTCCATATATTTGTTTCTTTTCTACTCTTTGCGGTCTTAGAATACGACATTGATATTTTTCACTTTTTCATAAACTTGCTCTCCGTCAATGCCACCGGAGCATCTTCATACTCTTGGCCACCAAAAAGGCTTTCTTCAATCGACGATATGGGTGGCCCCGTCTAAGAAATCTCCTATGTCCAAGATAAACCGTCTTTCTTCCATGTTGAAGTTGATGGTAGCGTGTGCCTTCTTCACAAACCGGACATGCTTTATGGCCTTTTACACTATATCCTGACAAGTTCCCATATCTTTGGGAAGTCGTTTATAGTACAAAATATCATGGCTCGCATTTTAAACACCTCCTTCTTGAAAGAGTCAAAAACATCAACACCTTCGCCCACAACTCCTTCAAGTCTTCGATCAAGGGTGAAGGTAAACATAAATGTCATTTCCGGGTTGTTTCGGTCCCGAAATCAACATAGACGACATGATGTACTTTCGTTTCATGCATAACATTGGAGATAAGTTGTAAATAATCGCAGTAGTACAGGCCATGAACTATGTATCTTTGCTAAGGCTTCCATATGGATTCATGTCATCCGTGCTAAGGGCAAGCCTAAGGTTCCTAGGTTCTTCGCCGAAGTTCGGAAATAATTGATCGATTTTCTTCCATTGAGAAGAATCGGCCGGATGTCAAAGCTTTCCATCGAAATCCTCTCATCTCGCATGCCACCTCAAATTTTTTGCATCATTTTCATTCGCAAACAACCGCTTGAACCTTGGTATGATTGGAAGATACCACAACACTTTTGTAGGCCCCTTATTTGACTTGTACCTTGGGGTTTCACATTTCGGACAATTCTGCTCCTCTTCAAACTCTTTTCTATACAACACACAATCATTCGGGCATGCATGGATCTTTTTGTACTCCATCCCCAGTGGACAAAGTATTTTCTTAGCATCATAGTATCGATGCGGCAACACATTATCATCCGGAAGCATGTCCTTAAAAGCCTCAAGCATTTCGAAAAACTCTTGTCGCTCCATCCATGACGTGCCTTCAAGCTTACCAATTTCAATACGGCGTTCAACAATTGGTATTTTTTACACCCACGGTATAGAGGGGTCTCGCATCACTACACATATTACCATATGCATGTGATTGATGAAAAGCCTCTTCTCCTACATCACGGATAATGTCCTCTATGTGATCATCTATATCCGTGTCATTATCATCAAAGGCCACTTCCTATGTTGAGACCCACTTGGTATTTTTTCACCATGCCATACCCATACTTGTATAAGTCTTACAAATTCCTTCACAAATTAAATGTGTGTGTATAACTTCAGGACTTAGTCCCCTCTCATTCAAACATTTTACACAAGGGCAATAAAACTTCCCACCCTCAGCATGGGCATTTTGTTTAGCAAATTTTATAAAGTCCCTCACCCCATTCTGATATTCAACACTCGTCCGTTTAGCATTTATCCAATTGTGATCCATAGTAGAATTCCTATATATATAGACGGAAAGATTTAACATACATATATATGCTCAAATGTCGGTTATGTCTTTTTTTCCCTTTTTTTTCCGGATAAACTTGCTCATTAAATGCGAACGAAGAATCACTTTTCGTCATAAATGTATCGCAGTTGAATCCAAGAACCAAAATAAATGCATGACGAGGAAATTAAATGCATCGCGTGAAGGTCTTGTGGACTCACTGTATCATATAAATTCAAATGCGTTTGCTTAGTCTTTCTTCTCCGTCACGAACGTTGATGTTGCGATTAAAGAGTACCCTAAAAATATTTATTGGTCAGTTGGGTAGGTCTAAAGTGCAATTATAATCTTCAAAATACAATATCCATTAACAACACGAAACCCACAAGAACATTTGATCGATTTCGCTCAACCCGGAAAAACCTAGAACGATGAGCGGGAAAATCATAAAGTTATATAACCGAAACACCTCTTACAACTTGGTCTATAGACGTTTAGCTAAGGAACCAGAAAGTGATTGTCGAGAGAGCAACGCGAAACAATGATTTAAGTGGCGGCAGTAACCCGAGTAACACTTTAGGCGCGACAAGAGAAGTTCGAGAGGGAAATTTGATATTCCGCGCGACGTAACGAGACATGTTTTATATTTGGGATTTTATTAAGACCGGAGTTTTATAATACTCGAGACCTAAATTGAGACAATTAAACCGGTTCATTAAAAGGAGACGGTTCAATGTAAAACCCTAAGTTCTCACTTATGATAAATATCATATTTTGGTAGAATTGCCTATTTTGAGATAGGAGAGTATGTAGTCTCTAAATCTTGAGATAAGTTTATCTTATGTTCTAGGCAAATTTTCCCTAGATTTAGAGTAGCCAATAGGGTAATAAATTATATTTGGCATCATAAAATACCATACATGAAATAAATACTATATTTAAATTATGATTCATATGGAGATGAAAATACTTAGACAAATTTAGAGAAAACAATGTCCATTAAATTAACAACTAAACCTTCACTAAATTAAGTAAATTGTCCTAGGTTTCACAATTAGTTAAAGAGCCTTAAATACCCATTCTCATAATTTATTAAGAGATTAAATCTTCTAACACCTTATAATCTATAAATAGCTCATGTTTAGTTTATAAAAGGCCATAAAGAATTATCAAAACATTTAAACCAATTAAGGGGCAATTACCAACAATTAATGAGCAATTAAAATTACACTAATGGGATATTTAGTTAATTCTCTACAATTAATACTAATTGTTATCAACCAAAGATATGTTAAGCTAATCAAAAACCAAGAACCAATGAGAAGTTAAGATTAGCACTAAATGAATTATTAGCACTCATCAATTACTCTAAGAAACCACTAATACAACAACCAAGAGATAATTAAGCTTATGATTAAGATGATTAATCAAATATTAATCAAGAGTTGAAAAGTCAACAATTTCAAACTATGATCTAAAGGCCAAGGTTTGATCTCATAAAGTTAATCTAAGGGCTTGAATAATTAAGAAGCTTAATCCATGTGAAATTAGAAGAGCCAATGGGAGGAATTTCGGTTTTGGCTAAGAAAAGAGAGAGAAAGAGTTGCTGAAAATTCAAGTTGTCCACTTGCATGTATAGGATAAGGTGGTGAGATGAAATATCAAGAGGAAATATCCAACCTTTAGCCAATGAGGTGTTTACACATAGGATAATTAGGATAATCAAGAGGATTAATTCAAGAGTTAATCAAAGGGAAATCTATACAAAATAAATTGTATCTTGAAATCTACTAATCATAAATCAAAGATACAAAGTGGTTATGAACAAGCAAAATTCAAGCTACAAGATGATGGTAACCAAAGCTATTTTCTCCACTTTTAAAAGTTTGCCAATGGAGAAAGATAGTGATCTTGGTCTCTAATTAAAGCTAAAAATCCCAAGAGTTCAAAACCAAAAAGAAAATTTGAATCCAACTTCATTAAGACACTCAAATGAATTTTTATCTAGTGGTTATCAACTCAAAAATTGAAGAGGCAACTTGAATGAGCACATGGGGTAAGGTACTATTGGATAGAATGGAAGAGGATGAGGAGAGAGAGTGGGGGATCAGATTTGAGAACATGAAGGGCTAGGATTGGTGCTCTAATTTAACCTAAATCCAAGGGTTAGGAATGAAGGAGAAGGAGTTCCATTTAATTACCAAGTTGCCATAGAGTTTTCCTATAAATAGGGGCCTTTGCTCTCCATAATTCTCACACCAAAACTCACCCAAAGTAGCTGAGTTTAGAGAAGCAAGAAGGAGGAGCAAAGTTCTTGGTAAGTTTTCTAGTTCTAGCTTGAAGTTCTTTTGGTTTTAGTTCTTAAATTCTTAGATAGAGATAGCTTAGATCTTAAATATGCTAGGATGAGTTTATATAGATGTTTTTATAGTTAAAATTGCCTTTATCTCGAAAAATTGATGAAGTAGAGGTTATGGCAAAATTTCTGGGAGAGATCATGAAAGTAACGAAGTTCGGCGAAATTTCATCGGTTTCGGAAATTCTGAAGTCAGCCATGAAAACGCCAGGATTTCATGTTGAAATGACGATCCCAAAATTCTGAGAAAATTCATGGTTAAAGTAGACATATAGGGCTTTTTAAATATGTCAAGAACATGTCAAAATGAGTTTTGTACAGAGAGTTAAAATTTCCTCAAAGTTAGGCTACGAAATTCTGGAAAAATTCTGGGCAGAGGTTCAAAACTTTAAGACTGGGAATGATCCGTGTGATCTGGGCAGAAGTGGTTATTTTTAAATGAAACTAGACATCCTAAGGATTCCAAGGAATTTTACAGATCCTCATTTCGATTTTTGTAGAATTAATTATGATTTTTCAAAGTTAGACAAAATGCTGCCCAGATTTATACCAGCGTTGTTGTACGAATTTTGAGGGAATAAAGTGAAAAATAAAAAATTGTAAGGGCAAAATGGTCATTAGGGGCCAAAATATCTCTTAGGATATTACTTACAAATTAATAAATACGGTATTACCATTATAGGATCAACGCGATCACAGTTCGGACGTCAAGCGTACCGACAAACGCCGACGAAGGTACGGACGCGTCGTAACACTAACTCGATGTTTATTGTATACCTATATGTGATGAGATGTGTTTTTTTTTTTTTGAACTGAAATTCTGTTTTCAAAAGTTAGTGCTTGTGCACATACAGTTATACGGGTTATAGTCATGATAACGCCGTTTGAGTTTTCCTAGCGCTGAGGACACGACCGTACATCGTGGCACCGGTGAATAGTGCGGATCGTAATAATAATCATATGCAGGTGTATATGGTGTGTTATTACTTGGTATATGTGAATTTTACTGTGGTATCATGAATATCTGTCATACATGGTTGTACTTGAACATGAGGTTAACCGTTACCCGAGGTTCAAATGTGGATTGAACCTCGGCTCTTACCATAGCTTCGGGTTCGGAGTGAACGGGAGCGGATACAAGGGTAAGCAAACGAGGCTTAGGACGGACTGGTCGGACCCCTTTTGAAATGTACTTTGAACGTGGAACCATTTGAACTATTGTACTGTTAGTAGCAAAACATACAGTTGATGTTATCGAGATACATATCTTTTTGGAAATACTATTTTTACTTAGGTGCTCTACTCGATCATGATACCGTTTAAAAAAAAAAAATCGCTTCCAAAATTGGGATGTGACATTCTATATATAAAATTTTTTAAGACCGCCGTTTTATAATACTCCTATCCTAAAATTCCTCGTTTTTGTGATTTCTAAAAAAGGATTTGGCGAGCGCAGCAACTGAATGAATAAAAATTAAAGGAAAACTGGAGTTTCTTTAATTACATATATTACTTGCATATGCACGTACACAAGAAAAAATACAAAAGAAAAACAAGCAGAAAATTATCAAAACAAGAATCGACTAAACATCTCCTAAAGCTTATTATCCTCCAAAGCCTTGGCGATTTCGGCGTGAATGCATTAATTTCCCACCGGAGATCGGCAAGTTTGTCTTACTCGATTCAGCCACAATGCTTCATTAGAGGAAAGATGAGAGGGGTCGTAGTAGTCGCGATGGGGCCAAGAGGTTGGAGAGGGGGAGCGGGAACCTCTTCATCATCCGAAGAAATAACAATGGGTCCAACGACCCGAGACTCTTTCGTCACAATAGGACGGACTCTCGATGGAGGAGGCGCACCGTATAACGATCGACGGAAGGCAAGAGCATCACGACTAAGAGCACCCCTACGAGCGGTTCTCTTGAATCTAACCATGGTTTGAGCGGTTGAGGCGAGAGAGGTATGAGGAGTTAATTAATAAAGGCGCAGCTGTTCTCGATAGCCACGTACGTAGTTTGGAGTTACAAGGTAGTGAGGAATTAATAAGGAGTTATAGGTACGCGGTATAAAATTCCATTATTTAATATTTTTGCAATTCATTTTATTTTAAGACCGACATTTTTTAAAATATCCGGTCCTAAAAGTCTAAATTACTTTTAAGACCGACCTTTTATCATTAACCCAAAGTACTTATAGGTATGCGGTATAAAATTCTATTATTTAGACCGATCTTTTATAATAAGTCCGGTCCTAAAAGTCTTACTTTTAAGACCGACCTTTTATCATTTACCCAGTACTTACACACTGCTCAAATGAATGATGCAGATTCTCTTCGGCTTCCAAATAAACTTCCCAACTAGGCGTCTCCTCGTATTCTGATGAACAATGCGTCTCCTCATTAAAGTTTACGGCGTTTCACATTGTTCGGGATGAGTTCTCTATTTAAACCCGTTGTTCTTGTACTTTCTTCACATTCTTCTCCCCCGGGTCCTCCGTTTCCTCCTCCTCCTCTTCAACCTCAGCCCCCAGTTTGTAATGGCTGCTCCCCAGTCCTCCGTTTCCTCCTCCTCCTCTTCAACCTCGCCCCCTCCGCCACCGCCTCCTCCAAATCCGACCGTGAAGCGGTTGGTGCGATCCATCAGTGGCCGCGTCGATCAAATCGATCGACATTTGGGCCAATTGGTTGGCTTGCTCATACCATGAACAACAAGCTGAACATGGTACTCCACGCCAATGACGTGAAGTACGATCCCGCTGAAGATGACTCCGACGACTCCGACGCCCCCTCCCTCTCTGACTACGAGAGGGATTAGTTTTTTTTTTGTTGCTTTTTTATTTTGATTTTTTTGTGTGATCGCTGCCCCTATAGGGCAGCGTAAAAAAATTAGTAAATAAAATATTTTTAAATTTTGTTCTCGTGCGAGTTTAGTACTTTATCCCATTATCGAACACGGAAAGCAATAAACAAGGCAACTATGAAGGATGGATAATGGCGAGACTAAAAAACCTAAAATAAAAGAACGAAGACTTTAGTTAGTAAATCGACGGTCCTAAAAACACTTTGCCATTTTTGTCGGCTTTGGTTTCCATATCCGATTGCCTCTTGTCCTTTTCATTATCGTCTTTCTTTTTCCGACAAAAAGGAAACAAACAAAACATTGTCCTCGTGTAAATCCAACAACGAAATTCACAAAATACGTTAAGAACATACAAAAAAAAAGGAGCTTTTACCTTATTCGGATAAGAACAAACAAAGTGACTATTCTTCTCAAGGTTGGACCTTCGTTGACGTCGGTTTTACCTCCGCATGTTAGAAACAAAGTGTCCTTTTCATTATCTTCCTTCTTTTTCGGACAAAAAGACAAAAGACAAAATAAAAGGGACACGATAATGCCGCCTCTACACATGGAGAGGTAAAAACGATGATAAAGAAGGACCTAGCTTGAGCGTAACGCGTAACCCTCGTTGTCTTCAACCCTATCCATTTAATTTGTCTAAAAAGGGGTATTTAAAGGTGATTGACTTTTAAGATCGCACAAATAACAACATACGGTCCTAAAAGTTAAGCAGACTTTTAACCAAAGGACTTTTAAGACCGATTATTTATAAAAATACGGTCCTAAAAGTTAAGTGGGCGACTTTTAAGACCGACCTTTTATAATACGTCCGGACCTAAAAGTTCATGTGGTTTTTTAAGCTTTTAGGAGCGGACACTAAAGCAATATACGGTCCTAAAAGTCTCATACTTTTTACACCGAAGATTTTTGCGGACCTTTAAGACCGGACATGCTGTTAATGAACGGTCCTAAAAGTCTCGATTTCAAACACTAAATTAAATAGCTATATCCACCATCCAATAATACATTCGAAACCCAAAATGGACACAAGAAAATTGTTGAAAAATTAACTAAATTTATTTATTGAATTTTACATTGCCTATGTATATTTACAAATGAATTGTTCAAAAAAATAAACAAATTTACGAAGATCGATTATTGTTGCTACTGATTATACTTACAAATGAATTTAGGACATTAATTATTGTCATTTTTTCCGACTCTAAGATCAGACCATACGAGATATTCACAAAACACATTGCGTATGTGCTCCAGTTCATCATCGAGAAAAGGGAGTTTTGCATTGAAACATCGTAACATCAAAGACAAGAATCGAATTAACTTGCGTGCATATTTCATTTGTAGCAAGAAGCGTAAACTGAATTAACTTGCATAATATGTAACATCAAATACATTTACCTTTGCGTTAATTTAGTATCCCCTCGCGTGGTAATATCATACATGTGTTTCATGATGTACTGGCCACATAAGTTGGACGCCGGTGGTTGCCGACGGGTCTAAAAAGAACAAGAAATATATATAAGAGCATATATATATATAGCTCAATGACCAAGTTCACAAGGTAGTGTGCTACAAATATTGTACCAACCTCTGGTCTGTACCATATGGGGTCTTTGTCCTGAGTACCACGCCTTTTATTTTGTACTCTTTGGAAGGTCCTCATGGCACTATCATCAAAATCACAAATTTATCAATGATTCACTTAAAATTCACAACGAGAGATGTCGACAAGAGAATCAAAATGACATGCTTACTCGTTAATGGTCTGCACCAACGTAGGCAATGGCTCAGTGTGAGTGGAGCATAAGAAGATAACTTTATGCTCCTCCATGCACATGAGGACCAACTGCCAGTGGCGGCTGAAAATTCACATCAATAAACTATACTCAGTGATATATGTAGCAGAATTAAGTGAATTGCAGACAAGATTTTTGATATGTACCTGTGGAAGAATGGCAAAAAGTACAACTTTCTGCTCACTTCACACAACCTCTTTGATATGTACTCTGTCTCTCCTCCATGGTTGTTTGACTTGAATAGACGGGGCACAAGAATCCAAAATCGTTGATCCCGCACCTTTGAACCAATTCATGATGCAAGAACCTACCATAATGACATCGATCGGGAATTAGTATATATGTATGTATGTCTAAACGATGCATTTAAATGATGTACTCATAGACGAGAAGATACTTACTTCATAAAAATTCTAACAACCGCATCGTAAGCTCTGTCGAGGAAGCAAGCGGGGACTCAACATCAACGGTGTCAACTTGAACGGGCATAGGATGAGGGACGCCTAGTACTTCATCGCGGCCACGCTTTATCCTTAAAATATCCACTCTTCATCGATCGGATATTTTTCCCTGGCGACCAACTTAGCGATGGGGATAGAGCTTGAGGAGGGGATAGAGCTTGAGGAGGGGATGGAACTTGAGGAGGAGGGGTTGAAGCTTCGGGAGCAGTAGAGACATGTACAAGCTTCGGCCAAGGGATGAAGGTTCCCTTGACATCACTCACAAGCTTCACTCATCGGTTTGGAGAGGAGCGTGCATCAATGATCACATTTTCAATCGACACTCGATTTCATCATCGGGCATTTGTTGGTGGTGTACGGTTGATCCCAAGTTGTGAATAGTCCCTTTTGCAACCAATAATCGTCCATCATGATGATCGGGATCCTCCACATAAAGGTCACAAGGTTGCTCGATCGTCCAACAATGCAGCTCCTCTAGTGCTCGCCGTACGATTACAGGTGAGTGTGTGAAGGGAACACTGGTCTACGGACGATTGCTCAAAAGCAGCCTCACCGACTCGGTTCCTCCTTCATCCGGCTCATCTCGGATTGAAACATTGCGTCATTGAAGCTTTATTAGCGCCCGTCTGGTCCATCTCCTCCGGGTAACCATACTTTGTCTATGGCGTTTGGATGTACCAAAGACTTGCTTTATGCCTACCCGTCCTCCAATCCCCCTTACACGCCCGGGTGATCCGGTTTCGGCCGCAACGGCCGAACATCATTCCTCCCGTCCGACACAAAAGATCCCTCGCTTCTTTCTTTTTAAGATCTTCTGTAAGATACGGATAACGAGAAGCTTAGTAATGAAACATGTTTAGTAACTAAAAAATAACAATAACGATACTTACAATTCTTTCAAAGCAACTAGACGAGTTTGTTCACTCGTGTAGGCGCCGCTTGGCTTTTGCCGAATATGCAACCACAACTCCTCGCGACGTATTGGAGATGGAGGAGCATGTATCACGAAGGATTGGATTCGCTTCATCATCCAATCTCTTCCGCTTGGCCGCCATCAAATCTTTTTCGGCCTTTTGATATCCGCGAGAAGCCCTATGAGGGCAATCATTCTTTCTACCTATCTCCCGTGCTTGTTCCCTTCTTTTCGTGAATCGGGATTGAAAACATCTATTAATTATGAATTCCCGATACATGCATGTCACTAACTTGTAAATTAGAGAACTTCGCTTCATATGAACGTCAATCAAACGGTAGTCAAATTCTTCACTTCATCAAGTTTCAACATTTTATTTAAGGAAGATGTAGAATTGTATAAGAAATTGGAGCTATGTTTTGTAGTGCTAGCTAGATAGATAGGTTAAGAAACAAAAGAGAATTATGCTTACGAGAATAATACAAACTTGATCCTTTTGGATCATGAGTCCCCATTAGATAGTAACAATTGGGTATATAAAGTTTCCCCCTTTTAAGACTATTCATTTCCTCCTTTGCAAGACAAACCATTACACAATTAATACCTTCTCATCGAGTAATTTACCTTTTCGTGGTTGACATATCGACTTCCATAGACAAAGGCTTACGAGAATAATACAAACTTGATCCTTTTTAAGGCATCCGGTGGGATCAATGCGATCCCATTAGATAGTAACAATTGGGTATATAAAATTTTCCCCTTTTAAGACTATTCATTTCCTCCTTTGCAAGACAAACCATTACACAATTAATACCTTCTCATCAATAATTTACCTTTTCAGGGTTGACATATCAGACTTGCATAGACAAAGGCAGGAAATGTATACTTCTATTCACACACCGAACCATTCTATAACTAACAGGATTACATGAACACAATAACATTCACATATCCGCACAAAGTTAATAAGCAAACAAAAGGGAAAACAAAACTAAATATAAACTCACTTTGAGCTTCGAGGAGTGGTCCTTGAGAAGAACAAATTGTCGCCAAATTCGTTCATCAATAAATGTGTAAACTTCCCAAGGATGTTTGGCGGGCGGAACCTCGAGAGAAAATATACGTGTTAGCGAGAAAGGTCTTAAACTTCCTCCACCGATCAGCACAATAAGACAATGTCTTGTCTTTCAACTTCGATGATCGGGACGAGTGTATGTAACCCGGATAGTCTCCCAAATAGGATCATTTACATTCTTAGAGTCCACACTTTTCCACTCATCCGTCAAGATGATAACCTTGCTGCGTGCTAGATGGCCGACAAAACTATTATATTTGCTTTTATTAGGACCGACGGAGTTCCAACCTTGCATTAAACTCGAATCTCGAGCTTTGACCCGAAGTCCGACTTAGGGTCACATCCATCATTCGTGTGCCTCTTCTACCACGGCGTGCGGGCGATTACGAGCCTCATTGTGAGATGAAGAGGGTTCGTTCTCACTCACACCCGTCACACCAGAACTCGGGCGTTGCCGGAACACGAATAGATTCGTTTTCACCGTCCATTTTCGAGACGGGGAAGAGAGGAATGCCGAGCAAATGAGAGAGTAACGAGGGGCTGATGGTACGTGGGCGAGGAAGAGAGGTAATGCAACAGGAAGGGTTTCGGAACGTGAATAGAGGTTCTCCACAGAGTAACAAAAGCTTTCGCGCGAAGAAATGTATAACTTGCGTGGATTTTTAAGACCGGATGAAAAAGAGACGATCTTAATATTTACATTAATCCCGGTCATATTAAACGTCCGATCTTAAAAGTTTAACCTTTAAGACCGTTCCTTTAAAACGCCGGTCTTAATATTAATGAACTTTTTCGTACCGGAAGTATCATATGTCCGGTCTTGAAAGAAAACTTTTAAGACCGTCTTCTTTGTAAATGGAGCTATATACCCAAGAGGGGGGGTGAATTGGGTATTTTAAAAACTTTTAGAAATATGCCCCGTTTTGAAGTAATGAAACCAGAGATAGACGAGAGGAGGAAGGGAAGGAAAGCTTGCACAATAGAAATTATCCTGGTTCAGTCTTATCGTTGACCTACATCCAGTCCCAAGCCACACTTGGGATTTTCAATCCACTATACTCACAAACCGATTACACACTCGTACTCAAGAGTAGTTCTCTCTCTAGAACTCACTCCCCCTTACAAGTTGTAATCAATACACCCAACCACCAAGTCCCCCGACTTGTGGTTATCTCAATCAATAAATGATTTAGATATAACTCTCTTACGAAAGCGAGATAAGATGAACACTCGAAGTGCAAGTATCGATTGATACAATACAAGTGAAAGCTGAACACAATAAATGACTTAGTAAATTTTCGCTCTCAGTAGGTGTATCAGCTTGAGAAGAAGTTAATGAACTCTATTTATAGGTAGAGAACATTAAATGACCGTTGAATGATGAATCCAACCGTTGTAGGTGATTAGCATTAAGTCCGGTCATCTTCTCTCTCTAAGCTCCAACTAATCCAGATGATCGATATGGTCCGATGTGGAACTCGAGGATTTGCCCGTTGGAGAAGAGTTTTCTTGATGAAGAAAGTGTTTTTGAACGTTGAGAGTTCGTGCTCGATGGATTAACCAAAAGGATGTTAATTTTCCGAAGTGCAATAAATGCTCGACCACTTTATGCTTTTTCCCTTGATCTTCATTAATTTTCATCTCGTGCTAACCGAAATCCACTAAGTAAACTTGTTAAACATATCCGGGATCATAAGTGAATGATTCATGAAAGCATTTGGAACAAACAAGAGTGATTCAAGAATTCGTATAATTCAAAACGTAGTTTTTGCGTTGCATATCGCGGTTTGTTCTTGTAAACTCGAGTATGGCACTTTGTTCACAAGTGACCAAACTGCGAAGATCCAATTGGATACTCGAGTTTCCATTTTTCGAGAGGCAAGCCATCGTCTCTTGTATTTGAAAAACAAGACCTATACTCGAGTTTGCCTATGCAAACCGCAAAGTATGGGTTTAACTAGAAAAATCCATTTGCTCTCTCGGAAGTCCAATACTCGAGTTTGGTAACGCAACCGCAAGTATTGACCATTCAATACTCGAGTTTGCCAATGCAAACCTGCAAAGTATTGATTTATCTTGAAAAATCCTTTTCTCTCGGAAGGTCAATACTCGAGTTTGTTTTTGGAAACCGCAGTTTTGACTTTGTTTGAAAAACTTGTTTTGCTTCGGAAGTCCAATACTCGAGTTTGCCGGGAAAACTACAAGATTGGTGTCCAATACTCGAGTTTGCAAATGCAAACTGCAGTATTGACTAAGTTGGAAAAATCCTTTGATTCACAAGAAGTTCGATACTCGAGTTTACCCATGCAAACCGCAAGTATTGACCATTGAATACTCGAGTTTGCCTATGCAACCGCAGATCGACTTTGGTTGAAAACTTGGTTTCTTTCGTATGGCCTATACTCGAGTTTGCTAAGCAAACTGCAAAGAGTATTGGCCGTCCCATACTCGAGTTTGCAAGAGCAAACCTGCAGTATGGACTTTGGCCGAAAACTTGGTTTCTTTCGTATGCCCTATACTCGAGTTTACCAAGCAAACCGCAGTATTGGCCGTCCAATACTCGAGTTTGCAAAGGCAAACCGCAGATTGGCCGTCCAATACTCGAGTTTGCAAATGCAAACTGCAGGTTTGCAACTTTCGAGTGTTTTTAAAACAACTTTGCAAACTTCAAAACATGTTTTACATTTGTTGTTAATCATCAAAACATATTGAGAACTAACATTCTCCCCTTTTTGATGATGACAACACTTGTAAATTATTTTGCAAAGAATTTGAAAGATGTAGTTTGTTTTGAGATGAAGTTTTCAAAGTTCGGGTTTGAGTTATCGAAAACCATCCAATTTGGCATTTCAACATATGAAGTTCAGAGAATGGCAGCGAAGTGGAATTCAAACACGTAAACAAGCTGAACTATATTCAATTAAGTAAACAATGAACAATATCAGACAAGATAGATATTCTGATAACTACTGATATCATTCTGATAATCATAACAAGTTCAGAAATAGCAAAGTACAGATGACAAAAACCAAACATCTAGAATAACAAACTACCTAGAACCCTATACATCTACATCTTTCTCTCCTTCTCCCCCTTTGTCTTCATCAACATACTCGGGATCAAGGATAACAAAAGGAGGGGTCCAGAGGACCATGGCAGTGGATGGATCGAAGGTAGGGTCATGATAAGGAGAAGGTGTGGGGAATTTCTCAGTAGACGGGGTAGATGGAGATGGAGGGCGGTCAGGGAGAAGCTCTGTGGAAGGAGTGATAGGAGATGATGGGATAACGGGGGTAGGAGTGGAAGTGGAGGTGGGGAAAAGGTGTGAGGTGGACTAGGAAATGAGAAGGGAGGTGAGGAAGGTGGGGATATGTGTGTCTCTCGTGGTTGGGTCTCAGGTATAGGAGAGGATGAGGATGGACCAGTCGTGAAACCAAATGTGGAGGATGAAGAAGCACCAAGACCAAAATGGTCAATCAAACTATCAATCTTATTCCGGGCTTCTGAAGCAAGCTCATATGTCATGGATAACCGGGAGTCTAGATCAATCCCCGATCAAAAATCTCGCTACGCGTCGGTCGTGGCATCCTTCGCCTTCTCCAAGTCGGTCTTCACATCCATGAGACCCATTTTGAACTCGGCTCGCAAAGATGTCCAACTCGGCTTTCATAATCGGTCTATGAGATGAGAGGCAAAGCATCGATCATCTCTCTCAACCGTTCTTCGAGGTCCAATGATGGAGGAGGATGCGGCGAGCCTCGTGCGCATAAGACCGTGATCCACGGGCTTGTGACCTCGGAGGAGCCCTTGATCGCCCGATCCTTCCGGCTCGAATGAGATCTTCATAAAGTTCAACCGAGTCTTGCCGAAGGATGGGATGAACTTCATCGCTCAAAGTGGCCCCACATACCATATCTTGTAGTAGAACATAATGAGGGACACCGGTGAGGCAAAGGGCATGTATGATCCCTTTCGGGATGTAAACTTGAAGGCGCTGATTTCTTTGAAGATCCATTGCCCAATGTTGAGAGGATTCTTTGGATGAAGGCCGTGAAGAAACGATAATCCTTCCGAGCAAAGTGAGTATAGCTCCCTCCTTTCGCACAAAATTCCGAGTGTAGATGTACCATATCACTCGGTGCAGTGGTGGCATGTCCGAGGGCTTGATAGACAGATGAGCAAGCTGATCATTCGGCACGTCCTGGGTGCGCATTAGGGTCCTATACACCTCAGCATTGGTGTATTGTGGTGTGGACGCCGGTGGAGGATGAGCAACCTTTAGGATCTTGTTGATAATAGCGGCGGACAAGGTGAATTGGACTCCCCGACACACGTGGTGATCCTCTCCTCGTACCGTATAGCCTTCTGAGTCCAATAGATTGTTGGTTGTCATATTGAAATAGAACATCTTGACCAACTCCGGGTAGTAAGCGGCTTCGATGGAGATGAATGACTGATAGGCCCCAAACCAAGGTGAGAGATCCACATTGCATTCGCGATAAAGTTGCTCCAAGTCAACCGAGACAACCGCATTTAAGCCACGAGATGAATCTTGGTCCTTGAACTTGGCATTGAGACCGAGGAGGAAGAGGAACCGGGGTGACTTTGAATCCAGGAGGCGGAGTCTTGTGAAGCTTAATCTCCTCTACCGCATTGTCGATAAATGGGGAGGCTCCTTCGTGCTCATCTTCTTCGGCCTCATAATCCGACGAAGAGCCGGTAACCTCGACGGTGGAGCGAGAGCGAAGGTGGGTGGCATTCTTGGACCTTGTCTTTCGGTGAACGACGGTTCTTTTCCCTTTGCTTTGCTCGACTCACCGCCCTCTTCCTTTTTGTGGGCGATGAAGGTTCTGGATCCTTTGAAGACGAATCCCCTTTCTTGGGATTCGAGGATGGATTATCCTTAATCACAATACCCACTCCGGGATTCTTGTATCAATGCCTCTCTCGCAACTTCGTGGGATCGATTTGCTTCTTGGAGCTCGTGGAGGAATCGGTCGAGAGGATTGAGAGACTTCTTTCGACATTTGAGTGCTTAGGGTTTCGGAAGGAGTGAAGATAAGAAGAATTAGATGAAATTTGGTGAGGATTTGAAGGGGTTGATGAGGGATTGTGACGGATTCGGAAGGAGAAGAAGAGAGAAAGTTGAAACTCTAGGGGTTTCTTTGGAGTGAAGACGCGAGTTTGGAAGAACACCACTGTTCACATATATATATAGACAGACCTCCTTACTCGAGTTTATCTATTTCTTACTTGAGTCTAGCAAACTGTCACTAACAAACTCGAGTACAAATGGAAGTTTAGGAAACTGTCACTAACAAACTCGAGTACAAATGGAAGTTTAGGAAACCTGTCACTAACAAACTCGAGTACAAATGGAAGTATGCCACATCGTTGATTTAAAATAGTGTAACGTTTGGAATTCAGGTGACATACTCGAGTTTAGCTTCTCCTTACTCGAGTTTAGCAAACTTTCATTTACATATCTGCGGTAAAGGTGAAAGTATACTAACCTGGACTTCAAAAATGTAGCGTGAATTTTTGAACCCACGATGAACATACTCGAGTTTAGCTTTTCCTTACTCGAGTTTAGCATACTTGCACTTACAAACTGCAGTTTGTCTGGTCCTAAACCGCAGTTTTGTTCCCCATACTCGAGTCAAGCCATTGCTTGAATGTCGTTTGGCTTCACGTCTGGTCCTAAACTCGAGTAACCCATCCTATACCGCAAAGTATGGAACTTCGAAGCTTTGAAATATCCCGCAAGAGACATATCTAAACACTCCGATGCTCAAGTTAGTAAAGATTAATCATCAAAAACATAACTAACATTAGATTGAATGAGAAATTCTAACAATTCATTGGGATTTACCATTCCCAATTCTCTTCTTATGAAGTTGAAAGATTCTTTGGCTAGAGGCTTTGTGAAGATGTCGCAAGTTGAAGATGAGTTGGGATGAACATCACTTTGACATCTCTTTTCCGGACATGATCCCGAATGAAGTGATGCCTCACATCAATATGCTTGGTTCTTGTATGTTGCACCGGATTCTTGGCCAAGCTTATTGTGCTTGTGTTGTCACACAAAATTGGGATTTCCTTCAAGTGAACTCCCAAGTCAGCAAGTTGTTGCTTCAACCATAGCACTTGAGCACAACAACTTGAAGCAGCTACATATTCAGCTTCGGTAGAGGATACGGCCACAGATGTTTGCTTCTTGCTGAACCAAGAGACAAGTGAGTTGCCAAAGAATTCGCATTGGCCACTTGTGCTCTTTCTATCTGTCTTGTAGCCGGCATGATCCGAATCGAGTATGCCACCAAGTGTTCCGGTTGACCTTTGGGAAACCACGGTCCAAGAGTCTTTGTGTCCGAGAGATATCTGAATATCCTCTTTACTTGTTCAAGCATGGGACTCTTTTGGAGTGGATTGGAACCTTGCACACATCCCAACACCGAATTGGATGTCCGGGCGACTCGCTGTAAGATAGAGAAGTGATCCAATCATTCCTCTATACTTTGTGATGTTGAAATCTTTGCCCTCCTCATCAGCATCTAGTGAAGCAGTTGAGCTCATAGGAGTGTCGCACCATTCTTTGGTCCATCCCAAATTTCTTGACAAATCATTGAGATATTTGGTTTGAGAAATAAATATCCCATCTTTTCTTTGCTTGATTTGCAGTCCAAGAAAGTAGTTGAGCTCTCCCATCATGGACATCTCAAATTCTCCCGCATAGTCTTTGAAAACTCTTCACACAAAGCATCATTAGAAGCACCAAATATAATATCATCCACATATATTTGAACCATTAAAATTTCATTTAGCTTATTACTCTTTATGAAAAGAGTTGTGTCCGCTTTTCCTCTAACAAAGCCTTGATCTAGAAGGAATTTGCTTAATCGCTCATACCAAGCTCTAGGAGCTTGTTTCGTGCCATATAGAGCCTTCTTGAGACGATACACATGATCTGGACAATGTTCATTTTCAAAACCAGGAGGTTGCTCCACATAAACTTCCTCTTGTATAAAACCATTCAGAAAAGCACTTTTCACATCCATTTGATATAGTTTAAAACCTTTTACACATGCAAAGGCTAGAAGTACTCTTATGGCTTCCAATCTTGCCACTTTGGAGCATAAGTTTCTTCATAATCAATTCCTTCTTCTTGATTATAGCCTTTGGCAACCAATCTTGCCTTGTTGCGGACAATGATTGCAGACTCATCACGTTTGTTCTTGAATACCCATTTGGTGCCAATGACCGGATGATCTTTGGGCCTAGGTACCAAATCCCAAACATGATTGTCAAATTGATGTAACTCCTCTTGCATTGCTATCACCCAATCATTATCCGAAAGGGCTTCATCAATCTTAGAGGGTTGTATATGAGATATAAATGCAGAAAAAGTTACTTCATTCAAAGTACTATTTCGGTTCTTACTCCCCGATGAATATCACCTATAACTTGGTCTAAAGGATGATTTCTAATAAATTTCCAAGCTCTAGGTTGAGTCCGATCAGGATTTTCAATAGAGTTTTGGGGGTCGGCCTCAAAAACATTTTCGGGATTTTCAATAGAAGTGGGAGTAGTTTTCGAAAAGAATTGATTCTTGAAAACATTTTCTTCTTCATTGTCCAAGGCTTTATCGATTTGGATTCACGAGAAAACAACATGTATTGACTCTTCAACAATACGTGTGCGAGTATTAAAGACTCTATAAGCTCTACTCCTATTTGAATAACCAATGAAGATACCTATATCAGCTTTGGAATCGAATTTACCAAGATTCTCTTTACCATTGTTGTGCACATAGCACTTGCATCCAAAGACATGTAGGTGGCTGAGATTTGGCTTCCTTTCCTTGTAGAGTTCATATGGGGTCTTGTTCAGTTTCTTCCTCAAATAGGCTCGGTTGGAGATGTAGCAAGCCGTACTCATCGCATCAGCCCAAAACACTTGAGAAGTGTTGTTTTCATTTAACATTGCCCTTGCCATCTCAGTGAGGACTCTATTCTTCCTCTCAACCACACCGTTTTGTTGAGGAGTCCTTGGAGCGAGAAGTTGTGATCAATCCCCACATTGTCACGAGAACTCGCCGAAGGCGTTGTTTTCAAATTCGCCACCATGATCAGTTCTTATACCGAAATTGCAAAGCCTTTCTCGTTACGGACCTTTTTGGCAAAGGTAACAAACGATCAAATGTTTCATCTTTAGATGACAAAAATATCGTCCAAGCAAATCTAGAGTAATCATCAACTATGACCAAGGTGTAAAGATTTCCACCAAGACTTTTTACTCTATTTGGTCCAACTAGATCCATATGAAGTAATTGAAGAGGTCTACTAGTTGAAATCTCATTTTTTGCTTTAAAAGAAGATTTGGTTTGTTTTCCTTTTTGACAAGCATCACAGACTATGTCATTTTTGAAATTCAATTTAGGAATACCAATGACCAAATCCTTTTTCAAAGCAACTTGTCAAGTTGAAACATATTAACATGAGCTAATCGCTTATGCCATAGCCAACTCTCATTCAAGTTACTAACAAAACAATTTTCAGAAACTGAAGCATTGCTAGAGAGGTTAAGAGTATAACAATTTCCATCTCTAGGTGCTCTAAATAAGGCTTTAGTTTTCAAATCATCAATGGGGACTAAATCTTTTCTAACAATCAAGCATTCATTTGAATCAAAGATAACTAGGTTACCCTTGTCGGTGCTTTGGCTCACACTTAGGAGGTTGTGACACAATCCTTCTACTAGGTAGACATCTTTGATGAGAGGACCTTCATTGTTTCCTATCTCACCAATTCCAGCAATTTTTCCCGATTGGTCTCCTCCAAATGTGACTCTACCACCATCCTTTGGTTTGATTGAAAGAAATTTGGATTCATCTCCAGTCATGTGTCTTGAGCACCCACTATCAATGTACCACTTGTTGGGTCTTGATGCTCTAAGACAAACCTGCAATTTTCAAGGGATCAAGCCTTAGGTACCCATCTTTTCTTGGGTCCTTTGGAGTTAGTTTTGACCTTAGGAACATAAGTTCCTTTCGGTACCCATTGATAATTTCCCTTTTGGTTTAATTTTTCTTTCCCTTTTATGAAAGCAAGATGAAGTAGAATGACCCTTCTTATTACAGTAATTGCAATGTGCAAAGGGATTTGAAGAGTGAACTGATTTTGTAAAATAGTTCATGTATGTTTTTCGACCACTCTTCTTCTTGCCTTTCTTCTTATCAAAGTTTGGTCTGTAACCAATGCCTGATCTATCATTTATAAAATGTTGTTGTTTCAAAATGACATTGAGCATTTCACTTCCTCTAGTGAATTTCTCAAGTGCCTTTGTAAGATATGAATTCTTTTTCTTCAGATCAGGACAATCTTTACAAATAGTATTTTCGAAGAGGACAACATTTCAACTTGAGATTCAAGAGTAAGATTTCGGTTTTTCAGTTTGAAATATTTTTCAGCAAGTTTTTCAAATTCAAATTGCACAGTCATATATTCATCAAACAGATCATCATAAGGAGGTTTGCAATCATATACCTCTTCAAGTTTAGCACGTTGCTCTTCTTCTTCAAAGAACTAGGCATATATTTGCTTTTTCTTCCTCATCCTCATCATCTTCATCGATGAGTGTCACCCCAAATGCCGGAGACATAAGCTTTCTTCTTGTATTTGCTGAACTTCTTCTTTTCTTTGTCTTTGTTGTTGTTTTGTGGGCATTCAGACTTGATGTGACCAGGCTTTTGACATTCGTAGCGGATGACCGGCTTCTTTGCCTCATAGCCTGGAGCTACCCTTGTGAAATTTCTTGAAGCCTTGGTCCTTCTTGTAGAATTTCTTAAATCTACGAACCATCATGCCTATTTCCTCATCTTCGTCTACATTTTCATTTTCCTCATCTGAATCTTTAACTTCTCTTGTAGACTTGAGGGCAATTCCCTTGTTTTTGCCATGAACTTCATCAAGTCCCTTCTTGAATTTGAGTTTAGCCTCATACTCAGAGAGACTGCCGAATAGAGCAGCTACTGACGTCATTGACTCTCCTCGAGCCTCTTCAATATTTGTGACCTTTGCTTCCCATTCCTTGTTAAGGACATTCAAGATCTTCCTTACTTGGACTGGTTGGTCATATTCTTTTCCCAAGGCAGCAAGTTGATTGATGAGATGAGTGAACCTCACTGGAACTCACCAATGGATTCCCCATGCTTCATTCGCAGAAGATCATACTCGGTCATAAGAGTATTGACTCTGTTTTGCTTTACTCCAGCTGTTCCTTCATGAGCTATCTCCAGAGCATCCCACATGGCCTTAGCAGATGATAAGGTGCAAATACGAAAGTATTCTTGTTGACTCAGTGCACTTTGGAGAAGCAGAACCGCCTTGCTGTTGAGGGTGACGTTTCTTCTGTCGTTCTCATCATATTCCTCTTCTAGCTTGGGAACTCTGACTCCATCTTCCACGGTTGATGGCTCATAATCTCCTCTTTCAAATACTCTCCAAAGACCATACTCGGTTGCCATAACAAACACTTTGAATTTGGCCTTCCGGAAGGAGTAGTGCTCTCCATTGAAGCCGGGTGGTCTGTTGATAGATGCTCCATCGGGTAAGATACCTTCCATAATGATCCTTCTCGAGTTGTTAAGCTCTTAAGAGAAGACCTTGCTCGATACCAAATGTAAATGGAGCTATATACCCAAGAGGGGGTGAATTGGGTATTTTAAAAACTTTTAGAAATATGCCCTGTTTTGAAGTAATGAAACCAGAGATAGACGAGAGGAGGAAGGGAAGGAAAGCTTGCACAATAGAAATTATCCTGGTTCAGTCTTATCGTTGACCTACATCCAGTCCCAAGCCACACTTGGGATTTTCAATCCACTATACTCACAAACCGATTACACACACGTACTCAAGAGTAGTTCTCTCTCTAGAACTCACTCCCCCTTACAAGTTGTAATCAATACACCCAACCACCAAGTCCCCTGACTTGTGGTTATCTCAATCAATAAATGATTTACAGATATAACTCTCTTACAGAGCAGATAAAATGAACACTGAAGTGCAAGTATCAGATTGATACAATACAAGTGAAAGCTGAACACAATAAATGACTTAGTAAATTTTCGCTCTCAGTAGGTGTATCAGCTTGAGAAGAAGTTAATGAACTCTATTTATAGGTAGAGAACATTAAATGACCGTTGAATGATGAATCCAACCGTTGTAGGTGATTAGCATTAAGTCTCGGTCATCTTTCTCTCTAAGCTCCAACTAATCCAGATGCTGATATGGTCTGATGTGGAACTCGAGGATTTGCCGTTGGAGAAGAGTTTTCTTGATGAAGAAAGTGTTTTTGAACGTTGAGAGTTCGTGCTCAGATGGATTAACCAAAAGGATGTTAATTTTGAAGTGCAATAAATGCTCTGACCACTTTATGCTTTTTCCCTTGATCTTCATTAATTTTCATCTGTGCTAACTGAAATCCACTAAGTAAACTTGTTAAACATATCTGGGATCATAAGTGAATGATTCATGAAAGCATTTGGAACAAACAAGAGTGATTCAAGAATTCGTATAATTCAAAACGTAGTTTTTGCGTTGCATACTGCGGTTTGTTCTTGTAAACTCGAGTATGGCACTTGTTCACAAGTGACCAAACTGCAAAGATATCCAATTGGATACTCGATTTTCCATTTTTCGAGGCAAGCCATCGTCTCTTGTATTTGAAAAACAAGACCTATACTCGAGTTTGCCTATGCAAACTGCAGTATGGGTTTAACTAGAAAAATCCATTTGCTCTCTGGAAGTCCAATACTCGAGTTTGGTAACGCAAACTGCAGTATTGACCATTCAATACTCGAGTTTGCCAATGCAAACTGCAGTATTGATTTATCTTGAAAAATCCTTTTCTCTCTGGAAGGTCAATACTCGAGTTTGTTTTTGGAAACCGCAGTTTTGACTTTGTTTGAAAAACTTGTTTTGCTTCTGGAAGTCCAATACTCGAGTTTGCCAGGCAACCGCAAGATTGGCTCGTCCAATACTCGAGTTTGCAAATGCAAACCGCAGTATTGACTAAGTTGGAAAAATCCTTTGATTCACAAGAAGTTCGATACTCGAGTTTACCCATGCAACCGCAGGTATTGACCATTGAATACTCGAGTTTGCCTATGCAAGCTGCGCAGTATCGACTTTGGCTGAAAACTTGGTTTCTTTCTGTATGGCCTATACTCGAGTTTGCTAAGCAAACTGCAGTATTGGCTGTCCCATACTCGAGTTTGCAAGAGCAAACTGCAGTATGGACTTTGGCTGAAAACTTGGTTTCTTTCTGTATGCCCTATACTCGAGTTTACCAAGCAAACTGCAGTATTGGCTGTCCAATACTCGAGTTTGCAAAGGCAAACTGCAGTATTGGCTGTCCAATACTCGAGTTTGCAAATGCAAACTGCAGTTTGCAACTTTCAGAGTGTTTTTAAAACAACTTTGCAAACTTCAAAACATGTTTTACATTTGTTGTTAATCATCAAAACATATTGAGAACTAACATTCTTGATAAGTTCGGTCTTAAAACTTTAGACTTTTTATATTTAAATTTTTCCTTATTATGTTTTACCCGAGAAAATATAAGTACGGCTATATGAGATATATTTAGAAAGTAATTGAAATTTCAGTTCAATTTTTAAGACCGGTTGTATTTTAGTCGGTCTCAATAATGTTTTTAAGAGCGGTGAAAAATTGGTCGGTGCAAGAAGTTCTTTATATTTACGGGGCGCCACCGGTCATTCCTTTAAGACCGGGGTGTCCATTGTCCGCTCTAAATGAGGCGGTCTTAAAGCCTTTTTTTGCACTAGTGGTGAACGAAGGTCGTCTGCCACGTTCCAAACCTCTTATGACCGTGACCTCCTTGGCTAGGTTGACATGCATGATATGAGAGATGTAGGGTTTGTTTGACCCGAATTTACGTGGAAACGAGGAACATCGGAGGCAAGGCTAGATAGGATGATTGATAATGATCAGTGGGCCTCTATTTTTCCCAACGCCTCCGTTGCATATTTACCTTTCTACAAATCTGATCATCGCCCGTTGCTTCTCCGGTTGAATACGGCAGTAGACTCACCTAGACCTAACCGGCCTTTTCGTTTCATTGCTGCTTGGGTTCTTCATGACAAGTTTAATGAGTTTGTTAAAGAAGCTTGGATCCAAGATGCTGCTTGGACTCAAAACCTGTCCCAGTTCACCCATGTGTGCTCTAAGTAGAATAAAGAGGTCTTCAAGCACACAGAAGGATGGAAGAAACATCTCTTACGACGGCTTGATGGAATTAGCAGGGCTGTGTCGAGGTATGGTATGTTTCCCAGATATGACGAGCTCCAATTAGAAATCTGGAAGGATCTTGAGGATGTGCTGCTTCAAGAATCGCTAATTTGGGCACAGAAAACTAGAGCAGAGTGGTCAGTGTATGGGGATCGTAACACATGGTATTTCCACGCTCGTGCCAATTGTCGGCGGAAAACCAAGAAGATTGAGGCCATCAAGGATGCTGAGGGATCCTGGGTCTTTGACACCTTGTTAATAAAAGGTATGGCCACCTCTTTTTTCTCCAATCTTTTGTCGGAGGACGTGACAAACCGAGCACTACTTGACTGCCATATGTCTTTCCCTAGTGTGGATGGGGGTCTACTGCAAAGGTGTAACAGTGACATCTCAGAGTCTGAAGTCAGAGAAGCTATTTTCAGTATGGGACCTCTTAAATCCCCGGGGCCCGATGGCTTTAATGCTCTTTTCTACCAGAATCAATGGAGCACGGTAGGTGCGTCTACGTTACTAGATATATAAAGTTTTTGTTTGCTAATCCGAGGCTATTCGAGATAAATAACACCTTGATCGTCCTCATTTCCAAGACAGATCATCCTGAAACTATGGGGGACTTGAGACTGATTAGTCTCTGTAATGTTATTTATAAAGCAGTATCAAAGATTATTGTGAATCGCCTGAAGCCTATTCTCCCCCAGGTGATAGCGCCAAATCAATGCAGTTTTGTTCCAGGCAGACATAGTAGTGATAATATAATTGTGGCCCAGGAGGTTATTCACTCTATGTATAGAATGAAGAAAAAACAAGGGCTTCTTGGCAATCAAAATTGATCTTGAGAAAGCTTATGATCGAGTTAACTGGAATTTCTTGCTTAACTGTCTCCAAGAAATTAATATGCCAAGTAGTTTTTCTAACATCATCAATCAGTGTGTCTCTACCTCTAAGATGCAGTTGCTTTGGAATGGGGATAAAGCCGAACTCTTCCACCCATCAAGAGGAGTGCGGCAGGGGGACCCACTCTCTCCCTACTTGTTTGTTATATGCATGGAAAGGCTGGCGCACCTTATTCAAACTGCTATTATTGAAGGTCTTTGGAAGCCCATTCATCTTACAAGATCAAGGCCCCCTATTTTGCACATTTTCTTAGCGGATGACATCATGCTTTTTGAAGAAGCGTCAATGGATCAGGTCAACACTATCAAGTCATGTCTTACTGCATTTTGTGCGGGCTCTGGTTTAAAAATTAATCACCAGAAAACCAGAGTTTTCTTCTCAAAAAATGTTAATCATATTAAAAGGACTGAGATGTGTGATTCGCTGGGATTCTCAATTACAAGTGATATGGGCAAGTATCTAGGTGTCCCCCTGCATCACAAACGAGTGACAAAGGAATCCTACCACTATATGGTGGACAAGGTGAAGGTACGTCTCTCCAATTGGAAAACAAAAACATTTTCATTAGCAGGCAGATCTACCCTTATATCTTCGGTCACTACGGCCATTCTAGGATATGTCATGCAAACATCACTGCTTCCCGCCAGTACGTGTGAATCCCTAGATAGGTGTAATCGTCAATTTCTATGGGGGAGTGCTGAAGAGCAAAAGAAAATTCCACTAGTCGCTTGGGATGTCATATGTAAGCCTAAGGCCAGGGGAGGGCTAGGGATTCGGCATACTAGTTATTACAACCAAGCGTATCTTATGAAGGTTGGGTGGAGAATCTCAACCAGAAAGGATGACTTTTGGGTGAAGGTGCTCAGGAATAAGTATAACTGCGGAGGTGACACTATCCCAAAAATTGACATGTGGCGCCCAGGGTCGAATTTATGGAATGGTATTAAGCGCACTTGGAACAAGGCCGTACAAGAGGGTTCCGAGAGTCAGCCTAACAGGTGCGTACGGTGGAAATGGGACAAGAATGGGGTCTTCACTGTAAAATCTGCCTATGAGACACTTAATGATAGCACGGTGTCTCCTGATCTGGTTTGAGGGAAAGTGTGGAAGTTACGGATTCCAGAACGTTGCAAGATGTTCTTGTGGCTTGCTTTGCACAAGTGGCTCTTGACCAATGTGTCCAGGTACAAACGTGGCCTAAGAAATGATGCAATCTGTCAAATCTGCAACGCGAAAGTGGAGTCCCAGCAACATGTTTTAAGGCATTGTCCTGCCACTTTTGATCTCTGGAAGCAACTTGTTCCCTGACATCTATGGAGCAGGTTTAGCAATATGTCTTTTGACCATTGGATCAGGTGGAATTTATGTCATGGGGGAAGAGCCAACGAACGGATGAGTGGCGGCATACGTTTGCTATTGTGTGCTGGTGGCTATGGCGGCGTAGGAATACAGCGATCTTTGAAGGAAAAACGACCTCAAACACATCCTTAATGAATAGCGTCAGGGCTATGGTCTCTTACTTGCAAGATGCCCGTGACAGACTATGCACTCAGACCTCATCTCAGGCCCTGCGAAGCACGCACGGAGAACGCTGGCTCCCCCCACCTTCAGGGAAAATCAAGGTAAACACTGACAGAGCATATTCACCATTCGCGTCTGGTGTCGCTAGTGGCGGGCTTCTGCGTGACGAGCATAGTTCGTTTATCAAGGGGTTCATGTTCAAAGGGGGAGGGGGACAGCCTAACTGCTGAGTTGTAGGGCTGTATCCATGGGCTCAAGATTGCATGGGACATGGGGTACAAGGATGTCATCTTGGAAACTGATTCTGCGAGTGTCGTGGATCTGATTAGAAATCCCACTAACGCTGCTCATGATGATGTTCGACTGCTTGAGGAGCCTAAGAGCGTCATCGACCGGCATTGGAACATCAACATTCAACTAATTAGTCGCTGGACGAATATGGTGGCTGATCACTTGGCTAAAGCAAGCCTTTCATCCTTACCAGGATCTTGTTTCTTCTGTGGACCTGGAGCTTGAAGGGATATGTACTCGCTACGATAAAGGCTAGTGTATTTGTGGCTGCTCATGATTATTTAAAAAAAAAAGACTTAAACTAATTAAAGGATAGAATATTAGTTGCGTCATAACAAAAAATGAAAGAGATAGTAGGGAATTAAATATTTTGATTGATAACCATGGGGACAATTTATGTATAAATCACTGATATTTTATATGTGCTTGTACACTGTACACTACACGAGGATTCACATATAAGTATAACTATGTGCCTTTCATGAGATGTTGTCACAATGAATTCCAAATATAAATAATTATGATATGACCATAAAATGTAATTGTAATAAAAAGTGTCACTGATCCTATTATAAGATTTAAAAGTATAAAGAACCAAAGTACGTAGATAAAAAAGTTGGTTAAAATTAATTAAAGTAAAAACTATATAAAAAAAATATATATTCTATTTTAATTTTTTAATAAACTTTCTTTATTTATAAATAAAGAATGAGAGTGAATGACCAGACAATTAATATGTGGTGTGGTGATATATGTATCAATGTAGATAAAAATGAAACAAGTTATAAAATTTCAACAAAAAAAAATTAAGTGTATTCCTTAGGTTCTATGTATAAGCTACTTCTCACATATTTCACAAAAACAAAAAAATAAAACTTCTTCATTCATATAAAAAATTTAATTATATGACTTATAAATTGGACCAAAATAAACTTTTTTTCTTTGTTGTATAAATAAGAGTAGAGGAGTATCTTATAAATAAGATGGTGCCTACCCTAAAAACTATATATATCTTATAACATATATTGTCTTCAGCAGGGACAGACCCAATAATTGTAATTAGGAGGGGCAAAAATTACAAAAATGTACCCAGAGTTTCAGAAAATCACAATTTAGCCCCACAAAAATTTCAATATCTTCATTTTAATCCCTCCATGAAACTATTAGGTTTAGGGAGGACCAAAGTGGAAATATTGAAATTTTTATGAGGCTGAAATGTGATTTCCTAAAACTTTGGGTTCTTTTTTGTAATTTTAGGGGCCACGGTCCCTAGTCTTCGTTTCTAAATATAAGAGTCAGTTGACTCTTTTTTGGAGAGATTAAAGAAACTAGATAAATTACTTTAGAGTATTTATATTTATTGGTTTTTCTTCAAACTAACTTAGTGACCTAATCAAATGATAGACAATATATACTATCATTAAGTAATTTATTTAACTTCCTTAATCTTTCTGAAAAAGTCAACTCAGTCTTATATTTAGAACCGAAGGTAGTATTATATAGGGTTGGAGGGAGTGAAAGTGTATTAATCATGTCTCTCCTAGTAGGTAGTGCTTCAAAAATTAACACTGATTGCGCATACACTCAAGTGATGTGAATGGTTGGCTCCTATTGATATGTATGTGCGAAAGTCATAACGGCGGACTCAATATCCATGGGTGAATGTATTGCAATATCCTTGAAGCTGTTATTTATGTGTATTGCAGAATCAGTTAGATGATGTGATTTTTGAATCAGATAGCCTTACTCTAGTCAACTGTCTCAATAAAAAGCATGTTCTCCGCAATGGAAATGCAAAATTTTGTTAGAAAATATCCTCATCTCAAGAAATTAGCTAGAAATTTGATTAGAAACTACTTTTTGTATGTGAAAATCTTCAGAAGCAAATTTGGTAGGTGATCGAATTGTTAAAACTTTGTTGAAGAGATATTGTCCAATAGATTGGGTGTGGATAACTCTCTCACAGTTGCAATAGATGATTGCTGATTGAACCATATTATGACTTTTCATGATTAATTTAGGATTTTTAATGCATTCTTTAGGACATTCTTACATAATTAAGCATTAATTTGAGTTAGAAACATTTGTATTGAATTAAGACAATTAAGGGTAAAATTGTCATAAAATGTTAAATTATTCATACAATTGATTTTTTGGACTTTTGATGCTACCTTATTCTTAATTTTGCATTATAGAAAATTTGGAAGAAATTTGGCAAATTTGGAGAATAACACGAGGACTAGAATTAATTACTTTGTGAAGGACCTTAATTCCCAAAATGTCAAAAAGATCCCTGTAAATCCCAATTTTTGAAAGCGTTTTCACGGTAACTTGATTAGAGTAGAGCATCGGAAGTAAATAGTATTTAAAAAGTAACTGATAACATCATTTGTAATGTATGTGTTAGCTTTAATAGCGTTTACAAAAATTACAAAATGTCATCGTTAAGTACAAAACAAAAAGGGCTTCCTCCAGCCGGTTCCTATATCTGTTGCTTACCCCTGTCTTCGATCCTGTTCACTCCGGATCCTGAAGCTATGGTAAGAGCTGAGGTTCAATACCCATTGAACCTCAGGTAACGGTTAACCTCATGTTCATGTACAAGTATGTATGACATTTATTCATGATATCACAGCAACATTCACATATAAAAGATAATAACAGAACACAGCCACTGCATATGAACGTCATTACGGTTTGCACTATTCACCAGTGGCACGGTGTACATCCGTGTCCTCAACGCTAGGAAAAATCAACGGCATTATCAAGACCATAACCCGTGTACAGCTGTATATGTATAAATTTTAAAACAGAGTCTCAGTTTATGAACACATCTATCATATATAGGTATACAATAAACATCAGAGTTAGTGTTACAGTACGCGTCCGTACCTTCATCGGTGATGTCGGTACGTTGATGTTCGGACTGTGATCACGTTTATCCTATAACGGTAATATCACATTTATTAATTCACAGACAATATTCTGGAAGATATCGTAGTCACTAATGACCTTTTTACCCTTGGTAGGATTATCTCTCAACCTATCACCTTTAATTCCTCAAAAACGCTGGTCCAGAATTTTGGACAGATTTTTGTCTAACTTTGAAAAATCATAATTAATTCTACAAAAATTGAAACGAGAATCTGTAAAATTCATTGGAATCCTTAAGATGTCTATTTTCAAGTAAAAATAATCAATCTTTCCCAGATTACACAAATCACTCCCAGTTTTAAATTTTTGAGCCTCTGCCCAGAATTTTTCCAGAAATTCGTAGCCTATTTTTGAGAATTGTTATCTCACTGTACAGAGCTCATTTTAACATGTTCTTGGAATATTTAAAGAGCCCTATATTTCTAATTTAACCATGAATTTTCCCAAAATTTTGTGACTATATTTTCAATATGAAATTCTGGCGTTTTCATCATCGACTCCAGAAATTCGAAACCGATGAAATTTCGCGAACTTCGTTACTTTGATGATTCTCTTCCAGAAATTTTGCTATATAACCTCCTGTTGGGATCCTTACAACGCAGCAGATTAAAATTTCTACGAATTCCATCCCGAGGATCACTCAGGTGCGTTTAAACCAAGGTTAAGGAATCCGGATATTACCTTTGGAGAACTCGTTCGCGGTTTCTTCTTCGTTGAACAGGTGGGCTACCTTCTCGATCAGCAGAAGATGACTCGTAGAATCGGCTTCCTCCACCGGTATCCACACGAACAATTCCCGAACACGGCTACGCAGCGTGCTAGCGCCTCTTTTGCGTCTCTCTCTATTTTTCACTCTAGGGTTTCTCGCGGCTTTTTTTAGAATACGCTCATTTGAAAGTCCGTAGGTTTTCTAAAACTGTTCAGCGTATTTAATGCAAAATTAATCGTATTAATTTTTAAATTCAAACTTTAGATCTGGATTAAATATATATTAATTAAATCTTTCCGATAGATCTAATATAATAATATTTATTTAATCGAATTAAAAGCCAGATCTGAAATTTTGAATTCGAATCTAGATTAAAAAATAATTAATTAATTCTATCGATAGATTTAATCCAACCTATTTATTTAATCCAAATTTAAAAGCCTTCGATTTAATTTATCTCAATAAATTAAATCCGAGAAATGACATCTATCTATTTATTTAAATCGAGATACTAATATCTCAATTTAAATTAAATAGACAATAATATCTTTATTCGAAAATTAAATGAGATACAATATCTCTGTTTGTTTTAGATATTTAATTTATCAAATAAATTAAACATAAAACAAATAATATAATAATAATATTTTAATCTCAATTAAATAATATCATTATATTATTTTCGAATTTAAATATATATATATATATATATTTACCCCAGATTAAATTCAGTATTCATTAATCTCAGATTAATCTGAGATTCAATGAACCTGGACACTTTTACCCGTGTTGGATTATTCTTGTGTGCGACCCTGCAGGCCCATGTGAGATTGGCAGTGGGCCAACACTGTGTCAGCCCAAAAATCACAAGCGGCCTCTAGCAAGACATTGCGACTCCCCAATTCACATGGGGATTGATGACACGATACAACCTTTCGTACAACCATGTCACGTCCCTTTTGTCACGCGATAATTTGGTCAAGGATGAGGCATGGATAATGTCAACTTCCTTTTCTTGACCATTACTTTCTCGATTCTCGAGTAGTCTAATAAGTGAAATGGAAACTCCTTTCCATCACAGTATGGCCATACATTTCTTAGACTCACTCATCGAGGGGCCCAGTATTATCTCTCTACAAATGTGAGGGACAAATTCCATCTTGACCATTCACGTCCCTCCGCATGAAAACCACTGATCCCGATCCCAGCCTTTATCATCACCCGGTCAAAGGTGACTTTTGACTAGGTCAAAGACCAGTGATTCATCATGTAGGAATCCATGATGATCTCAAGTCATAGGGCGTCGTGACGCGGTTATACATGAGATAAGCTTATGACTAGATCCATGCAGCTTTCTCATAGTGGGTCGGTCCAGCACCTTGTACTCTTACAAGTGCCCATGACTTTGATTCGTATCTCCATACCTCATCAAAGTCATACTGGTCTTAACTCATCTTCGCTCCTGCGTAGATGGCCGAGCCGAGGACATTTAGGATAATCTATAAGATGTATCCGAGGGGATTCAGATTATCAATACGAACATGCAAAACGAAAATGATAACTAAAGAGAATACTTTAAATAACTTAAATATCCAAAGTACAATGAATTGCCCCTAGGGCATAATTTCCAACACCTCCCTCATCATTTTTTCGAAATAAATCCAATTTTGACCATAAAAAAATTTAAATAAAATTATTCTAGCATATTTAAGATCTAAGCTACTTCTAACTAAGAATTTAAGAACTAGAACTTAAAGAACTTAAAGCTAGAGCTACAGAGCTTACCAAGAACCTTGCTCCTTCTTCTCCAAGACTCTCACTCTCACTTTCTCTCTATATTTCAGGTGTTGTTTCTTTGTGAATTGGTGAGGATTTATGAATGCACTACCCCCCTATTTATAGGAATTCTTGGGAGTTAACTAGCTAACACCTTCAATTCATTTTCAACCCTTGGATTAAACTTAGTTGAGAAGTTTAAATCTCACCCTTACACCTACTCAAAACTGACTTCACACTCCTCTCTCACCTTTCTCTCTCTTCCATCATCTTTTTTCTCACTTTTTCAAGAAGTAAAGTGCAGCCTTCCTGTGTAAGTTTCTTCCAACTGAGTCTTCGGTTTTACTTTAACGAAATTCATTTTTGGTTGCACTGATCAATCACTAATACTTTTAAATTCTGAGTATGCTTTTTGATTAGTAGTTGGATATCAGATTTATGGTCTAATTAGATTCTCCTGGTTGTACTAAGCTTATTCTTCAACGTTTGCAAAAATAGCCTTTACTAGGCTTACTTTCGAGGTTAAATTATGTGGGTTCAAGATAAGTTCTTATATTTTCTCTAGGATTCCTACTTCTTCACAACTATTTAAATTTGTATAAATTCTCACTTTATTTGTTGTTTTGAGTTTTTTCTTGTGTACATCGAGATATTTTTTGGATTTCAAACCATTATCCAATTTACTCTAGGATTTCAAACTTTATCAAATTTGCTTTAATTTTTTTCTCTCTCTCTCACACACTAGACTCACAACCCTCACAACATTTGCACACACACACATACACAACTCTTTTCTCATTGGTGGATTTTACTTCACAAGGATTCCACTTTATGAAATTGAATTAAGACCTTAGGATTTAGCTTTATGAGGTTTAATCCTAGCCCTCCATAATTAATCTCAATTAATATTCTTAATTAGTTGATTTAATTAATTATGAACATCTAATACAATTATTTTAATTATTGCAAATTCATTGTCCATTAATTGTTGGCAAATTTTCTCTCTAATTGGTACAAGTATTTTTGTGTCATTAAATTATCTCCTATGAATAAATTAAGACTATGCTTAATTGTGATAATCTTAGGGTATTTTATGATCCCTAAATATGAAATATTAAAATTGACCCTTGATTGATTTCATTTCAAGGGAAAATTGCCCAAAAATCTAACTAATAATCTTCCAAAATTTAGAGACAACATACTCTCCTTTAATTATCATGTGTTATTTACCAAAATATAGTATTTATGATAAATAAGAATTTTAGGGTATTACAATCCCAAAGCGGAACTACGGCGTTTTGCTTGGGTAAATTAGGTCAAATTGAGAGAGAGAAAAGGAAAAAAGAAAAGAAAAAAGAAAAAAGAGGGGAGGGCTGAAGCTTCTTTTGGGCGAGAGTGACGAGACCGAACGAGGGGAGGGAACAGATCGGCAGCGCGACCTTCTCTTGTTTTTGGGGAAATCGGAGACCTCGGAATCTAGACGAGGAAGAAGAGGGAGGGAGGGGAATCACATATTATCACCATTATCGGGCTTCCTCCCTCCGTCCTTACACCCACCGGCGTTACAACCTCCGCCACGCCCTCCTTCATCTCCGGCGGAAGAATCAGAAGCTCGAAAAAAGAAGTTCAGAGCTTGAAAACCGAAGAAGTTTCATGGCGCGAGTGGAGAGGAAGTACCTTCATGCTCGATTCAGTAATCAATACTCCTTCACCTTCATCATTGTCGGCGCCAAAGCTCATCTATTATCACAACACCACAGCATCCTCCTTCGTCGGTTTATTACGTAGCTCTCGGTCTTTGTGAGTGTCTCTTAAGCGAGAATATTGAGTTTTACGGCGGCGTGTGTTTCAGGCCAACTTTTTCTCGGTTCCGGCGAGTTTCTAGATTCCAGCGATTTTCTCCAGATTTCGGTGAGTATTTGCATTTTTCGGCGTGCTCCATTTCATGGATTTTCAGAGTTCCAAACAAGTTGCTATCAATACTACTGAACTTTCAACTCTTTTGGATTGGGGATTTGGCTTGACTTCAAGAGATTCAATGGGGAGTTTTTCTTTATTCCTTTATGAATTTCACATTTTTATTGTGATTCCTAACTATGTTCCAAGATAGTTGCAGTTGAGTTATGTAGACTCCATATTATTAGACTAATATTGCTTATATTGTGTTTGGATTGAAATTATTGTGATTAGATGATTTTTTTTAAGTTAGGTATTTTCTATCAATTTAATGAGATTATGCTTGCTATGTGATTACTAGTTTGTGTAATTGATTTGGGTTAATTTGAGTGTTACGATTGTGCAATTATATTAAAGAAAACAATTGCATCAATTTAATCCATTTCATATGTCAAGTGTTTCTTGAATAATATTTTTAAGCAATAACTAAGAATACAATGGTAGGAGTAGCTATTGATTAGGAGTGTTAGATCCAATGTAATTGCTAGGGGTTTTTAATTAAAACTTGATGAATTCAAACTTTATATCATTTAGTGAGCAATGATAGTTATGCACCAATTTCTCAAGATAATTCACTCTATTAAAATTCCATTAGCCATTCCATTTTAAAACAAAAAAACAAAAAAATAGTAGCTTTAGGATTTTAATTAAGTTTTGCATTTACCTATTTTCAAACAAGACTCGAAATCAATTTTCTCTTGTATTTATTGCATTTGTATGACATTTAAATTACTTAGGAATCAACAAAAAAGCTCGTTAAGAAGAGAGAACGACCCAGATTTACACATACGCAATCCTTGATTAATTTTTTAATATGAACTCCAAAGCTAACGTAAAAAAAGCCATCATCAATTACTCAAGACCATGCACAATTCTAGATTGATACTGGATAGTTTGTTTAGTTTTTTATGTCACATATATGTTTTGAGACTTTGTTGAAACTTTTAAAGTATGCCTGATGATAAGCATAATTATGGCAAAAAATACATTATTAATTAATTATAAATGGCTTAACATTTCAATAAAATCATGAGACCCTTATCTAACTTTATCATAAATTAATTCGATCATTGGCTTACACTTTGTGCAGTATAGACTGAGATAAGACACATGATTTATCGTCTATGACTTACAGTTATGTAATATATGTGTGTGTGTGTGTGTGATCAGTTTGACAATAGAAAAATATTTCTCAATATAATTGGCTCAATTAACATTTAAACAGTTGAGTCTGTTAAATTTGAATCTAATTAGAACCTACTTAGAAGTAGCTTTTTCAAATGCATTTTCTGCATTCACACATATTAGAACTTGAGACATCAATCGTGTTTAGGAGGAAAAAGGCCCTTCCACTTGGACCGGTGACTGTTTTTTTTTTTTTTTTGGGTTGTCCATCCGGTATCTAGAGCTTTAATGTGACTAATCCGGATCCTACCCGCGCCGCGTACCTGGCTATGGTGGGAGAGTCTCCCAGTGGGGCTTTTCTGCATTCACAAGACTCAAACTCAAGACCTTGCTTAAGCGAGACAAGTCGCTTACCACTTATGCTAACCCCCATTGGTGATCGCGGTGGCTGTTGGTTTGCTTGAATCCTTGCCTCTTCAAAAAAGTGCTTTCTAGAAAATGATCAGAAATGCGCGTATACCTCATTTTCTCTTTAGGTGCATATTTTCAACACCACTAGCTGTTTTCTTCCTTGATTTTTTTAAAACCTCTTGGATATTTTCAACTATTGGGATAATTGATTGGGGAATTTATAGTCTATAAATTTGTAAACGTACAGGCCGTATTAAGTAATAAATAGTGAGTAAAGTATATTTCCACAAAGACTTGTACCAACAATGCAGTTGAGCAATGATTTTATGCTTTTATTTAAGTTGATCAACGCAAATTGGCTTTAAATAAGTGAAAAGAAGTTAAAATCGAAAAAAAAAGAACTACCACAATTATCAAACAAGTAATCCAGAGTCACTAATCCCTTCTTAACCTCATAAACATTGTTTGCACTAATTTAATTAGCCTCAATGTCAATTTTGTTAATCTCAAATATAAATAGTTATAAGTGCATGTCAGTCTACTTACAATCCTCTATTAAGTATAAATCATTTCGTCTAACATAATTACTCAAGAGGTAATATAATTTGAACACACTTTTCAACAATTATATATATGGGGCCATTACATGTATATGTATATATATATATCCTAATCGCAGATTAGCGCAATCGATCACATATTACTTAATCTCATAGCCTAATTAAATCTCCATGGTCAATATAAATCCTAATACTCAAATTCATATTCACTGACATGTCACTAAATAAATGAAACTAAATAAGATTAAGTAACTAAAATTAACATCAAATTTAATTAAACAATGAAAACAAAGTCTAATTCATTCATAAGTTTATAGCTCCTATAGGTTACAAAGCAAACAAACTAAACATAACTAAAATAATCTCACCAAGACGGAAAAAAATTTATAATCCAAAATCTCAAGGAAAATAGAAAAGAAAAAGGAACAAAGTATTGATTCAAAGCCTTATCTTTAAGCTCTAGTTACTCCTCTGTCCAATCAACTACTTTGGTCTTTTCTCTTCTCCACGGTCCTCTCATCTTCCCACATGAAGAAGAATAAAACTTGAACTCTTTTCGCTGTCTCTTTTCTTATGATTCCAGACGATGATGGTGTTGATAATCAAATAGCGCTGCCTCCCTCCTCTTTTCTTTCCAAACCGTGGCCTATTTCCTTTTTATATTAAAGGTCTTCCTTCAATTATATACATTCCCAAAGAGGTGCAGCCTCTGATCATTAGAGAGAAAGGAAATGATATAAATATATAATAATAAGGGTTAAGTATCATTTTTGCCCCAAAAGTACAGCGTTCGGGAGCAATTTTGCCCTTGAAGTTTTTGGCATAGCAATGTTGCCCCTTGTTAACAATCCTAACTTTGTCAACTTTAGTTGACCGTTGGGTTGTTTGCGGAGAGACAACATTGCTACGTTTTTAAACTTCATGGGCAAAATTGCTACATTTTCTTGGAGCAATGTTGCCCCTGAATTATCAACACGTAGCAATGTTGCCCCTCCATTAACAACCCTAACGTTGACCGTTGGTTGACCGTTAGGGCGGTTAACGGGGGCAACATTACTATTTTGAGACTTCAGGGGCAATATTTCTACGACGAAAACTTCAGGGGCAAAATTGCTCCTGGGCGCGTACTTCAAGGGCAAGATTGGTACTTAACCCTAATAACAACAACAACTTAATCCCTTTTTTTTTTTAGTTGAAAAAACTTCTCATTGTTATTTTCCTTTCCTCAACTTAAAAACTTCAATTTTAAATTGAAATCCTACAAATGATGCACCAAATTGATATCTCATAAAATTTTAAGAAGATCTCTTTAGTTTAGCATTGATGATTTACTAGCTAGATATATCAACATATATCTCAAATTTATTAAAAATGGGAAGTCATCAATAAGCTTATGCAAAATTTATTTTATAAGTGCACACCCAACACACCATTTGATATGTGAGTACAAAATTTTGCTAATTATTGTTCTTATCTCACGTAAATAATCAAGAGTTTGTTTTAGAATTTAGTATATGTTTGGCTCGGCTTTCAAAATCGTGGGTTATAGACATAAAAGGAATAATATACCATCTTGTTTTCATATTTGGTTGACAAACAAATTGGACTTTATCGATTGGCTTTCTTAGTAAACAACAAATTGAAACTTAATTCCGTTAAGAACGTCTCCAAAACGACGGCGTGAAAACTCGACCAGTCAAATATTATAGTGTACAGTAATAGAAAAAAATATTTTTAAATGTTCTTATATAAAATTAAAAAAAAAAGTTCAATTACAGCTAGTTTGATTATGATCAAATCAATCAACCTTGACACGATGCCATTAATACTAATTCAATGACCAGATCAATTTTTTAAATATTGGTTGATATAAGACAAAGCAATGGGACAATATGCATGGTAGAGCTGTTTCTCGCCAATTAGGTTCTTATTATAATCTTCAATTAACTAATACTTTATGAGTTAAGAAAGTTACTTAAAATTAGTTATTTTTTTTGTAAAAATCAAAATCACTCTTAATAAAAGTCACTGGTTAGAATGCTTTGGTTAATTAGGTAGAAAGTTTAACAGTTAGTTAAGGATATTAGGTGAAAAAAATTATATTTTAGATAAAACATGATATATAGTACAATATGCGGGAAATCTTTAGAATTTTCGAATTTCTTAATAAAAGTCACTAGTTAGAAGAGCTTGGTTAATTAGTTAGAAATTTTAATAGTTAGTTAAGGATATTAGGTGAAAAAATTAATATTTCAGATAAAACTTGATATATTATAAAATATGCGGGAAATCTTTAGAATTTTCGAATTCCTTTATGATATAATAGCAATAATTTTGCCATGAAGACCGGGAATTTAGGTGTCTTTTTCATTTGTATTTTATTTATAAAAAATTTAATTTTCTCAACAACATTATTTTAAATCATTTATGAATTTAGGTATGACAGGGAAATCTGAATTCAGATTACGCTGTTTAATGTTCTAAAGGTTAGACCTGTTCATAGAGAGTTGACTTAGAATAACATTTTTTGGAGAGGGTGGACAATAATTGAAATAAGACAATAATTTCTAGCTCAGGCATTATGAAAGCAAAATAGAAAAAATATTATTTAATGGTGGCGTATATTATGTATTTTCTTAAAAAAATTGTTGCCGTGTATATTGCGTAGAAGGTAAAGTCTGTTTATAAAGTGAACGGCAAGAAAAACAAAGCTTTCGTAATATTATCGTTTAATTTTCCTTCCTGTATGGCTGCTACTTGCTGTAGGATGTGAGAGGTCGGTCATGAGGGTCGAATCTTCTCTCTTCCAATGACTTTTTTTTTTTGAACAATCTCTCTTCCAATGACTTGACTAACGGATTTTAGTTGAATAATTGGGAAACTAAGTCATTATAAAATCACGTATTGGCCAAATAGATAGTGTTAGAGTATTCAAATACTCACTTGGCACTAGTGATTTTTGTAAGTTACACTTTGGACATACATGAACATTCGATATACGTTTTTGTTGTTACTTATACTTGATTACATGTATCTACCTTAATAATAACAGTTTGCCCTTCATTTTCTAACTCACTTGATGACATATATTTTTGAACTTTATATATATATATATGCATTTCCTTGAACCTATTTTAAATAATCTATGTAATTATTCAATTATTTGTAGCTTATGACAAGGATTTGTATTTGATCATTTTGAATTCTTTGCTCTAGACATATGCTTTTGTTTTTTTCTTTTGTTTGGCACTTCTTTTGGATTTTTATTTGTTTATTTTTTTTTTATAACAGAATTTTAGGAAAGGGTTGGGTTCACCCACGATTCAAGAGCATGGCGAAATCTTCCTTTCTCCTAGGTAATATCGATGTTGGGCGGGGCGAGCCGTCAATTACCCTCGCGCATTTATCTAGGCACCTAGGGGCTAGGATGCCTCCTCCGCGCCTTGACCAACTCAGGATCGAACCCCTTCTTTTGGTGAGAGTGTCGACCCCTTTGCCAATTGAGCCCAAGGACGCGTGTTGCTTCTTTTGGATTTCTATCACTAATAGTATTTGAACAATTGACTAATCCAGATCGAAGTTTTGCAACTATGATGCCTCTCTCTAGAGGGGGTTTTTCCCCCTCTTGAACAAGTGTGATTCGAACTCAGTTCACAAACTTCATAGTCTAACTAACCCACTACTAGACTAAGTGCCCCTGAACCTTAGGTGCTCTTGATAGTGGCTTTTTTTCTTTTTTTTTTTTAAAAAAACAAGTAGGAGTCTATTAAAAAAGGGAAGCAAGTTGCCCCCTTTTTTTACAAGTTTTGTTGTTTTTAACGTTGGCATGATCTGATATGCATATCGGGAAGAAAGATATTCTTTTGGGAAAAAATATTTAATTCAATAGAGCCATCCCAGTTAATATTCAATGCATATGATAAAACTTGTAACAAACTATATTATTGACAAGTTATAAATGGTACGTTCCTTTTTCCAAATTCATTCCGTCGATGAAAAAACATTTAATTTTATTTCTATACGGTTGGAAAATCGAAAATAATAAAAATAAGCTAACCAAGCATCTGTTTTTTTTTTTGCCAGAATATTCTATCCTATGATATTTCCCTCTTCTTTTAGTAAATGAAGAGTATTGTTGAAAAGCAATATAAAATAAGAGAGAATAAATGCTTATACTACTATTTGTAAGTTAATGAATTAGGTATCTCTTAACTGGCAAAAAAAAAAAAAAAAAAAAAAAAAAAAAAAATCATGTAGCTATTGTATGAAATATATTCTTAATATAGTACCCATGAGCCCCTAACATGCATAGGACATTTTCAGTTTCTTGGTCAATATTCCCAACAGATAAGATGTGGAATTTTAAAAGTTAATGTATATGCATCGTTGGCGTCGTATGTAAATATCCATATAATCGTCCTTTTAAAATAATAAATTGTTTTTACCAAAAAAATAATAATAATAAATTGTGATTTAATCTAATTTAGTTGTCCAAATTTACAAAACTTGTATTATAAACTGAGAATGCGATTTACAAATCAACATTAAAAATTTATTCTTGTCACCAAAAGTCGCTAAGAAGCTCAGTTAAAAAAAAAAAAAAAAAAAAAAAAAGCCTATAGAATTCAAACACAAAATATATAAATGACTTTTACAGAATATAGCACACGTCGGATTCTTCGTTATTATATTCAGCTACACACGTCGAATTCAAGCTCAGTTATTATATGCATGGAAAATCCTGTTATGAATGCTCTCATGTACACCCGTCTATTTATTTATAAGCTTCAAATAACTTATTTGTGTTTATCAATTAAATAATTAAAATTAGTTAAAAGTAATAAATATATACAGTATTTTTTTCAACTATATCCTTATCTTTAAAGAGTATAACTGAGAGAATAAATACAATAAATGCAGTCAACAAGGGAAAATTTGAAAGAAAAAAAAAATTATTTAGACAAACTTATAATGAAGTTATATTTGAGGACTCACTCATTCACAAATTTAAAACTTATAATAAGGGATTGAGGGAGTACTATTCACTTCCGACACATTTCATACTAAACAAGAAAAATCTCAAAGCTCATAAAGTTTACCTTAAAATTTAATTACTTTTCAACTTTACCCTAATTCAATATACAATATATACCTCATAAAAAAAAAATTCAACACAATATAATAAATTAAAGGATATAATTATATATTCACAATTTCTTTAGTTGACTTGTTAGTAGGACTAAAAGTAAACATTCTCTTTCTTATAAATAGCACAGTAGGAGTGAGTAAAAAGTCGCGGGTTGTGTCCCACATAACCTCATACTACCCTTACTATTTTCTCTTCTCTTGGTCAACGTTTAGCATAATCGCCTTCATTTTTGAATATGAATGGAAATTCTATCTCGATGTACACACGCACACAGACACATACAGATAAAATTTGCTGTCTTTTTCAAATACCCTGGTTCCCACCTGCTTTCCTAGTCTCATAAATAGTGTCCCAACCTTCATTCAATCTGCATCTTCTCTATTACTCCTTCTCTGTCGTTTGCAAAAGAGCACCATGTTGCTGCCGCTCCTGCAACAGAAGCCCCACTTTGTCTTATTCTTCTTAGGATTGATAATCTGGTCATGGGGGACTCTCGACGTCGTCGTTTCGGACCCACAGACCAACTTTGTGAAACTAGGGTGCAGTCAGTACAACGTGAGTAATTTGTCCGTTTTCAGTGACAACTTAAACACAACACTGAGAGACCTGAGAGCACAGATCAGCAACCAAAGCAAACACTTCGCCACGGCCCAGGCGGTGAAGGGTAACAATCCGGCGTACGGCCTTTTTCAGTGCAGAAACTACCTCTCCATCAGTGACTGCCTCGCTTGCTTCGACTACGCGGCCATTCACATAATGAACTGCTCCGTCGGTGTCACCGGTGCCCGTGTCATCTATGAAGGTTGCTTCCTCAGGTACAACTCTATCTTTGACTTCTTTTTTACAATAGAGGTCAGGCTTTGGTTTTGGTACATGTATTTTTTAATCAATAATTAGGTTAGATATTTTGTATATATAGAGCATGAAAATTATTAGGCTACATACTCAATTTAATAAACCCAAAGAAACAAAAAATTAATGTGCCGTTGAAAAAAAAAAAAAAAAAAAAATTTAGCCAAAACATCGTAAGTTCAAATCCTGCTACCGCCGATGTGACAATCTTATTAGTTGATAATTAGTCACTTTGTAAGAACTATTTCAGGTTTGGAGGCATATATGAGACCGACTCATCTAAGCTCAATTTCATCAAGAAAATGTATCTGTAATTAAAAGCCATAGGCCCAATAGCCTAGTTTTGTAGAATACATAATCACAAAAAGAAATCGTTGTTGTTGTTGTTATTATAGTAATAGAGATCTTGATTTATGAGTAATAGATGCCGTTTGACTTTTTTTTAATAAAAGAGGACAGTCCTTGTAATTAAGCTGTCCATTAAAAGTTAAAAATAACCAATTACAGGCTTTTGGATATTTAGTTTTTGAGTAAAATATTATAACCACCATTATGTTTTGCCTTAATCACATAAACGTCCCCTTTATTTTGAAAACTCATATGAACCTCCCTTGAAATTAAAATGTGTTATACGAACCTTCCTTATATTTTTAAGATTCATTTTCCATCCATCCAATCGTTAGTGGACTGTTAAATTTGACTTTCAAACTTTTTTTTGACCAAAATACCCCTCTTTAATTAAAGAATTATTTAAACATTTATATTTGTAAAAAAAAATAATAATGTACAACCAAAAAATAATTCTAATATATATTTTCAAAATTTCTAAAATTATTAATTTTGATTATATTATATTATAAAATTTTAATTTTAATTTTTCATTATATTTATTGAAATGTATATATTTTGATTTTTTTAAAGGAGAAAAACATATTTCAAACACATAGTTTTGTTATCATGTAGTTAAATAATATAAGTTTGAGATATATGTAAATAATTTACGTTTTTGTGCCTTAAAATAATTTTAATTTATAATTTTGCTAACGTTCAAAGATAAATTAGGCATTTGATATGATAAAGAGCAATTTAGTAAATAAATTTATTTTAATATAAAATTTTAATTGAAAAATATATTTTAAAATCTTTTTGGAATCTTATTAATGGCTTTAGCTGTTTGGATATATGTTTTAAAAATAGAGGTGAGGTATGTCTAGTTAAGGCAAGACAAAAGGACAGACAAAAGGACGCTCAAAGTATTTTACTCTTAGTTTTGTAATCAATTTAGTTTAGATATTTTTCATAGAGCATCATATTATTAATAGGCTACATAGTCACTTAAATAAACTGTATGAATCCCCCATCGATGAGTCTCAGGAGAGAAGTTTAAGAAATGGTTTCTCCTTTCGACTTATCGTAACAATAGTTCCTGGCCTATTCTCTTAAAGAGACTCTTCAACCTAACACGCTATATTTTTGGGATAGGTTCTCTCTTGGCTTGTGCCCGTACATAACATTAACCTCTTTTTTTCCCTAGGACAAAAAACCTTAATAGTCCTTAAAATAGTTATTATTTCATGAAAACAATAGGGATATAGATATAATGGATATCGTATGACTTTTCTTTTTCATTTTTGTGTTTTAACAAGGTATGAGAGTAGTGGATTCTTCGATCAGAACACAGACGCTGGAAACAACATAATCTGTGGAAATCAGACTATCAGAAACACCACGGGACTTGCTTCAACTGTGCAACAAGTTCTCACGAATCTGGACATAGCAACCCCCAGAATCACTGGTTTCTATGCAGCCACTAAGACGCCAGTTCCTAATAGTAATGGCACAAACATTTATGCAATTGCTCAATGTATTGAGACTATCACACAAGTTGCGTGCCAAGCTTGCCTCAATATTGCCTTAAGAAATTTTCAGATTTGTCTTCCCAACTCAAATGCTGAGACTTATGATGCCGGTTGCTTCATGAGATACTCCACCACAGCCTTCTTTGCTGATAATCAAACCATTAATATTAGGCCCTTCTTGAATCAAGGTACTTTTATAAATGACTCTTTAACTGTACGTGAGTTTCTTTATAATCGATCCATAGAGAAAGTAATTCATTTGGGATAATATAATTAGGGTCAACTTGTGTTTGTGTATGTCTGTTTAATTTATTTCATGTGATCTGTAGGGGGAAGTTCAAGCAAGAAGAAGGCAATTATTGGTGGAGTGGTAGGTGGTGGATCTTTTCTTTTGATTCTCCTTGCATTATATGCTTGGTACATACGATCGACATCGTCCAAGAGGATTCATAGAGGTAACAAAACTTGGAAATACTTTATTATTCAATTTGAAATTGATTATTAACTAAAGTACATGTTTACTCCTTTAAGTTTAAACGAGGTTGCATTTTAGTCTTTTAACTTTAAAAAAGTGTGTTTTTAGTCATTTTAATTACCACTGTTGACTTTACTGACGAAAAATGATGACTCAGTAAATTTAAAATGTTGACATGTCCAAATTTTAATTCTCTAATATAATTACTTTTATATTTTAATTTTAAAATCAATCTTCTAGAAAGATAAATATCTTTCTAATCGATCAAGTAATTCATTTGGGATAGTATAATTAGGGTCAACTTGCGTTTGTGTGTGTTTGTTTAATTTTAAATTTGTAGGGAGAATCAAAAGAAAAGATCCACCACCAACCACTCTTCCAATAATTGCTTTCTTTTTGCTTGAACTTCCCCCTACGATCTCATGAAAGAAATTAAACAAACACACACAAACGCAAGTTGACCCTAATTATAGTATGCCAAATGAACTTTCTATATGGATCGATTATATAGAAACTCACAATTAAAGAGTCATTTATATATGTACCTTGTTTCATGAAGGGCCTAATATTAATGGTTTGATTATCTTTCTAAATCTTAAACATAATTACTAACGAAAAATGATGACTCAGCAATTTAAATTTGTTAATTTGGTGTTTTAAATTTGTTGAGTCAGCATTTTCTGTCAATGAAGTTAACAATGTTAATTGAAAATGACTAATAATACACCTTTTTAAATTAAAGGGCTAAAGCGGAATCTTATCTAAACTCAAATGATCAAAAGTATACTTTAGTCTTGATTATTTAATGCCATATACTTTATTCTTCACTTATTTTTCTTTTTAAGTATGAAAGGATGAATCCCTTTCTGATTTTATTTATCTGGTTTCCCCTACAGGTGATATTTTAGGAGCAACTGACTTGAAAGGCCCAATTACTTATAGGTACAAAGATCTTAAGAAAGCTACAAAAAATTTCAGCAAAGAAAATAAACTAGGAGAAGGAGGCTTCGGCGATGTATACAAGGTATACCCTATAAATATTAATCGATACACATTTTAAAGATATTAGTGATTCTAAGCGTGTTGCATGGATCTGGATCTTCTGCTATTAAAAGTCGTTTTGTTGAACAGGGCACTCTGAAAAATGGGAAAGTAGTTGCGGTAAAGAAATTGGCTTTAGGGCAATCCAAACAGATGGAGAAAGATTTTGAGAGTGAAGTGAAGTTGATAAGTAACGTTCATCATCGGAATCTTGTTCGACTTCTTGGATGTTGCAGTAAAGGGCAAGAGAGGCTTCTTGTTTATGAATACATGAAAAACAACAATGTTGGCACATTCTTATTTGGTAAGCAAAATTCAAATAATATTTTTAAAATGTTTCTATGTCCAAACATGCTTTTCATCAACAGATAAGCATGTTGACTTCAACATTTATTTTGAGAATCATCTAAAAGATATTTTATCTATCTTTTAATGATTTCTAAATTGTTGAATGTAGGCAAAAATAAAGGCTCCCTCAGCTGGAAGCAACGTTGTAATATAATTTTAGGCACAGCAAGGGGTTTGGCCTATTTACATGAGGAATTCCATGTTTGTATCATACATAGAGATATAAAGAGCAGTAACATTCTCTTGGATGATGATCTCCAACCTAAAATTGCTGATTTTGGGTTGGCAAGGCTTCTCCCACATGACTTATCTCATGTAAACACAAAATTTGCAGGAACAATGTAAGTAAAAGCATATGCAAATATTCATACTCCCATCTTTTTGTTATATCATGTGAGTACACAAGAGATTGTAAAATAAAACCATTATAGTAATTAAATAGAACAATGATATATTTACAGTTGTATCCATTTGTATCCACACATTTTATTCTTCAATTACAAACAATATAACACTTTGAGATATGCACAGGAATATTTCAACTTTTTGTTGTATCAGTGTTCATATAATTTTCAATGTTGTATGTCATGTCTTATAATATTGATTTGATTCATTATGTCATAAATATTTTGCTTTTGTCAGGGGATACACAGCACCTGAATATGCAATGCATGGACAATTATCAGAGAAGGCTGATACCTATAGTTATGGTGTTGTAGTCCTGGAAATCATAAGTGGACACAAGAGTGGTGAAACAGGGGATGACGTTGAAGGCGAATTTCTCCTTCAAAGAGTAAGAAATTTCTCAAATTATTACTCCTATATAACAAATGATACACCTTTTACAGTTCAACGTTACATAACTGACAATTATTTCAAACTGGCAGGCTTGGAAACTCTTTGATAGAGGCGTACACTTAGATTTTGTGGACAAAACCTTAGACCCTAACGAGTATGACGCAGAGGAAGTGAAGAAAATCATAGAGATTGCTTTGCTTTGTACCCAAGCATCTCCTTCAGCGAGGCCAACAATGTCTGAAATTGTAGTTATGCTCAAAGGCAGGGGCTTTATGGAGAACAGGAGACCCACTATGCCTGTATATGTGGATCCTAATTTTAATGCCAGAAGAGACTCTTCAACCTCTCATAACCCATCTTCATCAAATGCTACTGCCTCCACTGTTGCTCTATCTGGAAGGTGATATTGCATATTATATGCAAGAACGTGATACTAAGTGTCACTTGAAGTATGAACTGACGAAAGTGTTTTATAAGTACAATAGGTAGAAGTGTCTATGTGAAAGGGTGGTAATCTTTTTGCCCTTCGTGTGATTTACCTTTCTGAGCTGTTTCTTTGTTTGTTTGTTTTTCATTTTTTCCCCTGTGGGTGAAAAGTCAAATAGAGCCAAAACCATTCTCTATTTTTAATTTCTCTCCACATTTGGGTCTTGGGAGCAAGAGAAAAATTCCTTCTGTGAATCTGAGATGTCCTGACTACAGTTATTATTTGAGTGAACTTCAAGAGTGCTTGATCTGGAACCACATGTACTATTTTCTGTCTTTCAATGAAACATTCCAAGATGTGCTTAATATGCTAACTTGTTTATAGGAATCTGTGTATCCTACGCTTGATTTAAAATAAATAAACAAAATGAGGTATAAAATGCCCACGATTAGATATTAATGGCACAAAATTAATGAAAGGGTTAATACAATCTTTAGTCCCTCAAGTTTGCCCTAATTTTGGTTTTGGTTCCTTAAGTATCTAGACAATTTTGGGCCTTAAGGGAGTAGTGAAAACCTATGATTTGAAACTTGAGAAACTAAAACCAAAATAAGGGCAAATTTAGGGGATAAAAAAGTATAATAGCAAAGCTTGGCTGCAAAGCAAACCAACCTTGGGTCTTGTTGATCGAAAAAAACAGAAGCTTTCTGTTTTTCTTTTTCCAGGGGATGTTTTCGTAATATTCATTTATGAATTATATTAATGAAACAATTAGGAAGTTATATAAACCCAAATTTAGAAGATTTATTTCAAGTATTTAATTTAAATGATATTATAGAATCATTACCTGAAGAAACAAGAAATATTATCAATAAAAAAGATATAAAAAATCAGAAAGAAAGATGAAGAGAAGTAGCTAAGACAATGGAACAAAAGTTGTATGAATTAAAAAAGGAAGTAAAAATTAATACGATAGAATTAAAAGAAATGAAAAAGGAGATATAATAAATAAAACATGCTTTAGGAGTTTTTGATAACCAATATATAATAATCCACAAATAAATATGATGAAAGCATTACAAGAATGGGAAGAATTAGAAAATACAAGAACTAAAATAAAATCGCAATCTGTAAATACTAATATAGAACAAACAAGAATAGCAGTAGAAGAAATTAAAAAAAGGGCAAGAAGTTATAAATAATAATCTTTGGACAATTTATGCGGAAATAGAAAAATTTGATAAAGAAAAATCTAAACCAGTGTTGGAAAATAATAATAAAGTAGATATACAAAAAGAAAGAAATAGAATTTTAGAAATAAATTATTATATGAAAGATAAATCAAATTTTTTATTTGAAATACTTAAAAAATCTAAAGAAAAAGGAAAAACTGTTATAAATATGACGAAAGTTGTTGAATCAGAAGATGAAATTAAAAAATTATGGGAAAAGAAGAAGCAGAAATTGAAAATATACGAAAAGAATTTCAAGATGCTATAATAATAAAGGAACCAGAAAAATTTAAAATAAATATGAAAATATCAACAGAAAAACAAGGAGAATCATCAACTGTAATAAACGAAGAACCAGTAATAAATGAGGAACCAACAAGTCATTTTACATCACCTAATAGACAAGATATGGAAGAAAATAGGAAGAAGAAGCAAATCTAAATACTCTGAGACATAAAATATCTTCAACTAGAAGAACCTTTGAATCAACATATCAAAGACCAAGAAAAAAATTATGAAACTGAATTTATACCACCTCCTGTAATACCCAAGAATTTATAATTCTCATAAATACTATTTTTGGGCAAATAATACCTATTAGAAATAGGTGAATATGTGGTCTCAAAATTTAGTAGCTTAATTTAGGGAATTTTGTTCTAGAAGTAAATAAACCAAAGACCCAAATTTTCTAATTTGGTTTAGATATCATAAAATACCCTAAGATTATTATATTACAATATAGTTTTATTTAATTATAGAAAGTCATAGAATGTTATGAAAATACCTAAATCAATTAAAGGAAATTACCAATAAATAAATGACAATTAAATTTACGTTAATTAAAATAATTTTATAAATGTCCATAATAAATTTAGTGGCAATTAAAAGTCATCAATTAGGGATATTTTAACTTAATGAAGAATCAAGGGCCAATTTTGAAATTATATTTAAGGATCATAAAATATGATATAAATACCATATTAAACTATAGTTCTCATATGAACAAATGAACAAGTTAGCTTGCACTAATTGGGATTAGTTGCAAAATAATCAAGAGGCAAAATAAAAGAATAAAATGAGGGTGAAATAATACTTTCCTAATTAAGCACTAATTTTCATGATTAGTTAAATCAATTAATCAAGAGAGAAAAAAAGAAAATTAAAGCAAATTTGATAAAGTTTGAAATCCTAAAGTAAATTGAATAATGGTTTGAAATCAGTAAATATCTGATGTACACAAGTAAAAACTCAAAACAACAAATAAAGTGAGAATTTATACAAATTTAAATAGTTGTGAAGAAGTAGGAACCCTGGAGAAAATATAAGGACTTATCTTGAACCCACGTAATTTAACCTCGAAAGTAAGCCTAGTAAAGGCTATTTTTGCAAACGTTGAAGAATAAGCTTAGTACAACCAGGGGAATCTAATTAGACCATAAATCTGGATATCCAACTACTAATCAAAAAGCATACTCAGAATTTAAAAGTATTAGTGATTGATCAGGCAACCAAAAATGAATTTCGTTAAAGCAAGGAAGAAGATTATGGAAGAGAGAGATTAAAATATATTATATTTTGTGCACATGGGGGATTTAATTTTGGAAATTAAGATAATTAGCTAAATCCAATGTAATTGTTTCTAACCAATGGGAAGCATTTGCTCACAAATTGTATCTTCATAGAAGCACAAATTAATATTAGCCATTGATAAGAAAAGTTGATCCAAGGGATAAAATTCATGAGCTTTTGCTATAAATAGAGGCCTTGCCTCTCCTCATTCTTCACACCAAATCAACCACCAAGTGGTGATTTCTAAGAAGGAGGAAGGAGTTCAAGAAGCTTCAAGAGGTAAGCTTGTCTTTAGTTTTTAGTTTCTAGTCTTTAGCTTTTAAATTCTTAGATAGAAGTAGTGTAGATCTTAAATATTCTAGAATAATTCTATTTACATGTTTTTATGGGAAAAATTGGCTTTATTTCGAAAAAAAAGATGAGGGAGGTTATATTTCAAAATTTCTGGAAGAGAAACATCAAAGTAACGAAGTTCTGGCGAAATTTCATCGGTTTCGAAATTTCTGGAATCAGCCATGAAAACGCCAGAATTTCATATTGAAAATATAGTCACAAAATTCTGGGAAAATTCATGGTTAAAATAGACTTATAGGGATTTTTAAATATGTCAAGAACATGTTAAAATGATTTCTGTACAGGGATATAAAATTTCTCAAAGTTGGGCTACGAATTTCTGGAAAAATTCTGGGCAGAGGCTCAAAACTTTAAAACTGGGAGTGATTCGTGTAATCTGGGAAAGAGTGATTATTTTTAATTGAAAATAGACATCCTAAGGATTCCAAAGAATTTTACAGATCCTCGTTTCGATTTTTGTAGAATTAATTATGATTTTTCAAAGTTAGACAAAATGCTGCCCAGATTTGTACCAGCGTTGTTCTACGAATTTTGAGGAAACATAGTGGAAAATAAATGTTGCAAGGGCAAAATAGTCATTAGTGGCCAGAATATCCCTTAGGATATTATTTGTAAATTAATAAATACGATATTACCATTATAGGATACGCGTGATCACCGCCCGACCGTCAACGTACCGACAACACCGACGAAGGTACGGACGCGTCTATGTAACACGACTACGATGTTTTTGTATACCTATATGTGATAGATATGTTCATAGCGTGACTCTGTTTTTAAAAGAATTGTTCATACACATACAGCTTTATACGGGTTATAGTCATGATAACGACGTTGAGTTTTCCTAGCGCTGAGGACACGATAGGCCATCGTGGCACTGGTGAATAGTGCAGACTAGAGATAACGGACATATGCAGTGGCTGTGTACCGTTATCCGGAAAAATCTGTTATGAGTTTTTATGTTGATTATTGCTGTAATGTCATGAATATCTGTAATGTCATGAATATCTGTCATACATAAGCTGTTACATAAGCATGAGGTTAACCGTTACCTGAGGTTCAATGGTAATTGAACCTCAGCCCTCACTATAGCTTCAGGGTCCGGAGGAACCAGGACCGAGGACAAGGGTAAACAGCACGCGTGAGGACACGAGCGAAGAAGATTGTTATGAAATATTGTATCACTGTATTATTAAATATTCGGATAATTGTACCACTGTAATAACAACCAGACACACCAGCATTGAAGGTTTATCAGATGCTCGCTCTTTTAAATTATTCCGATGCTCTACTCTGCTCAAACTATATTGAAAATACTTTAGAAAATTGGGATGTTACACCTCCTATAGTAAAGATAAAGAAAAAATATTAGAAGACTGGAGTAAATCACAATCATTAGCATTAATAAATAAATAAAGATGTAGATATTGAAATAGTAAGTATGTTAATTGAAGCAAGTTTTACAGGAAATGTTCATACATGGTGGACTAGTAGGACACCAGATTTTAGAGAATTATCAAGAAGTGTAGCTGAAGAATATCAAAGTAAAAGAGAATTTTATGCTTTAATACTAACAAAATATGAACAGATTGTAAGAAATGAATTTATAGGACGAGCAAAAGCAAGCATAGAAAACACAAACCTACAAGACGCTATAACATGTTTAAATGAAAATGATATCTCATATTGTAATACCCTGAATTTTGGGCTTAGAGACTTGAGAATAAGCTTGTATTAGACAGACGACTAGATCCAATTCAAGAAGGGTGATATTAAATTTTGGAAAGCATGACATATAAAGTCAAATTCCCTAAGAATTAATATAACATGTTGTTAAGAGTTAGGAAGCAACATTCTTATTTACTCCTTCTTAAAATTTTCGAACAAGAGGAATAAGAGACAAAAAGAACTTTGTATGTGAAAAGCGCATATGGAAATTGAAGAATTAATATGATAAAGGTATCATTGACTTGGAATCTTGCTAAGAAAGCTTATACCATAAAAAATGACATAAGATGGCTTATTGTGCAAGAGTCAAAGAAGCATCATGAAAGCACAAAAATCTTCTTCTACAAGCTATATGTCAAGCCAATAAGTCAAAGTAATTCTTTGGTTTAGGATTTTAACATTTGTCATACTAGAAATGACCATATAATGAACTATATGAACATGTGTCTTCAAACTTGCAAAAGGAATAAAAGTTTCATGGAGGGGCCATGTATTTCGTATGATATGAGAAAGGAAGGAAAATTCATGAAGCTCAAATATTTATCACACGTTCATATAAAAGTCAACACGTATAATTATTCTTTGCTACATGTCTTTATAGGAAGCAAAGTTGACTTTGGAAAGGACACATAAGCCCTGACATTTAAGACTAAATGATGAGTTATATTCTTGGCCAACCAGACAAAGAGAGGGAAAAGAAGACGAGTGAATTTTTCCAAGTTCTTGACCAAAAAGACAACTATTATCCCTTGAATGCCAAATGACATAATAGGGAATTAAGTTGGCTATGGTGGTAGAATAAATTGAACACTTGGTAAAGGTTTTGGGAGACAAAATCTTCCCCAAGAAGCCATGAGGGCGACGGCCAAGGAAAGAACAAGGGAAACCAAATACTGAACTCACATGCAAAAATGCAAAGTCAAGGTAATTTAGCCCTAGTGTAACAAGTGGCAACCTAGGGGTTTGACTTTTAATTAGGCAAAGTACAAGTGAATTAAGAGGCAAATTGAAAGTCAAATAATCCTCTCCCATAAGCTAAATTTTCGCCTAGCCATGTTAAGGAAAGAAATAAGCTGATTTTAAATAAATATGAAGCCAAATTAAGAGGTCAAAGACTTAGGAAAAATTAGCCAATAAAAGAGGACCAAATGGGATCAAGTAAAGGCTTATTCTTGAAGCAAATTGAGACAAAAATTGAACTTCTTTCAGCCATTAAAGTTGCGCCAGTTTTAAGGACAAAAGATGAAGCAAAAATTATGCGTTAATGAAAGGAAGTTGAAGTCAAGAGCATTGAGTTTGAAGCCAACCATCTGGTACTAAGTATAAGACCCAAATTTAAGACAAAAGAGCTTATGGAACAAGCCAAAATCTAATAAAAAAGGATCAGTTTTTGTCCAGCCAAGAGGAGTCCAAGAGAAGCCAAGAAAAACTTGGAGAAAAAGGAAGAAAGATAAGTCAAAACCCTCAGACAACATATGGACCAATAGACATTAGCTTGCATGGGAATTTTGCATGACTAATAGAGTTTATTAATGGACTAATCTGCCCATTTTGAGGCTGCCTAAACCGTGCGCAAGAAAGAGAGAAGAGTGAAAGAGTGAGCTTGCACATAGGGAGAAGAAGAAGCATACAACTTGAAGATCAAGGTAAGTGGGTTCCAAACTTCATGGATTTGCTTTCCACCTTTCTTAATCTTCATCATGTCTTCAAGATCCTTAAAAATAACCTTGGGATGGATCATTTATACTCAAGGCTGCAGCTATTAAAAGGCACAGAGAAGAAGAAGTTCAAAGGCAAACAAGTCACAAGTGGAGTAAGTTGCTAACCTAGCTTGCTTGTGGCTCTGTGTTTTGGGTTATGAGCTATTTTCATGAAAGTGGCTGAGTAAAAGAATAATTTTTGCTTATGAAGAGGCTTTTTCCAAATCACTAAAAGAGGTTACCAAGTGATTAAAGTTAATTTTATGGTGCCAAAGAGAAGACTAAGCGAAGAAACGAAGGAAAATGAAGCTAAAGTAAAAATGATTGTTATTGTTTATAATTTGTAATTTTCGTCCAGCAAAGGATACATGAAGTTATGTTGTGATTTTGATGTTTTTTATGGTTCCAAAGTGTTTAGGACAAAATTTTGTGAGTCCAAGTAGGAAACATGATTTTGAACTCAAAAACCCTAATTTTAAAGCAATGGACAATATGCTAGATTAGTATTGCTAGATTTTGGGCAGTCGTGCTTGATAAATGATTTTAAAATAGTAAATTAAGTCTGATATCCTTGCAATATTATAGGCTTAAAGTAGAAATCTTGGGCTTCAATTTTCTATATAATTTTGTAATTTTTCAAGATGTCTACTTAGAGAAATGAATTTGTGAAAATAGCACAAAACATGGACTTTGCCTCTGACCAGCAAGTAAATGTTTAACACAGTAAAATGATACGAGTAATTTTTTCAGGTGGAAGTATTTTTAATAAAAACTAGACATGTCAACCTTTCAATAAACAATGGAATCACATTAATTGGATTTTTCTAGAATTAATTATGAATTTTTGAAGTTAAAGCATAATGTCTGGAATTTCTGGAAAATAGGCGAATTTCCTAAAAATAAGAGGAGAGTTTATATAAGTGAATAAAATGGGGTGTGTTTGCTTTATTTAGGGCCAGCACGTGTCAAGAGTGATTTTCAAACACCAAGAGCATTTTTATAAATTTTGGACAATTGCCGGTAGTAGTAGGTTGTTTACTTGCATACTTTATGTTACTTTGTATGTTTGTTGTGCCATGATTGAGAAACATGTCTTGTCAGTGAGACATGCAATTGGGCAGTAGGGCCTAGTGAACTGTGTGTCCTTGGGTCGCTACCGTAAGGCTTAGTGGATTGTGTTTCCTTAGGTTGCTACCGACCTGATGATGCATTCAGTGTAGTTAGGGTTTGAGGTCCTGACTACTATTGCTTCCTAACGCTAAGGATCTGGGGGCTTGTCTTGTTAGGTGGTCTTGTGGTTATTGAGGGTTGGGTTCTTTCACAGTGAACATGTGTATATGTGGGATGTTATTTTATGTTACTGCATGTGATGTATACTGAATGCATGTGGTATGTATTGCCATTGTTGATTTGTGATTCTCCTAGTTATGGTTGTATACATGCATTGCATACATATTGTATATGAGTTTAACAATTACTCTGGGATTCAATTCTGGATCCCAGATTATCCTAAAGATACAAGTGGCTCTGCTTGAGCTGATCAGGAGATAGGGGGAAGGGCATGGAGTTGCATGGTGAAGAAATAGGGATTGCCCTATAGACTTATTGTATACTTTACTTCTTGCCCAGTATTTACTTTGGATTGTTGTACCCTAACCCTACGGGGAACATTTACTGTTTACTTACCGTACTTTTACCAATATTATGTAATCGTCCAAACCGATCCTATTCTCTGTTTCATACACTCGATATATGTTAAAATGGAATAAATAACCAAGGTAAGGTAATGTTTAAGAGGGAATCCCTCTATCCGTCACCCGAGGAGGCGAGGCCGGTAGGGGTGTAACACATATTATATGGGAAAAATATATATATGTGAATATAAAAAGCATTATTATGAAACAAAATTTCAGAATTATGAACAAGAAAAATTCTATATGGAATTATTTTATCGAAAATTACTAAAAATCATATTGGAAACTATAATAGAAGCATATAATAAACATTTAGAATGAAGACAAGATATATTTGTATATTTAGACACTATGGGTGTAAAACCCTAAAATCCTACTTATAGTGAAAGCCATATTTTGACAAATACTACATGTTTAATAGAGGAGAATATGTTGTCTCTAAATTTTGGAAATTTGTTAACTATATTCTAGGCAATTTTCTCTTGGAAATTTAAAACAACCAAAGGCAAATCTTTAGGCCACATTTAAGGATCCTAAAATACAAATGATTATTATATTAAACCATGGTTCTTGAATAATCAAAAAGAGCAAGATAATGTGATGAAAATACTTAAGGAATTTTTAAGGATTGATAAGCAATTAAGTCTCCACTTAATAATGGTGTAAGCCTTCATGATGAATTATGGTGCATAAAGCTTGAGTAAATTAAACACTAAGTCTCCATGGTTAGCTAATAAATACAATTAGGAGTTAATTAAGCTTTGCTAATGACACTTAAGCCTTTATGATGTCATCAAAGTGACATCACAAGGATGACATCACAAGAGCTCATGCTTAATGGTGTAGGGCCAAGATTTAATGAAATCACCACAAAATCCAATCTAATGGATAGGGTTCAAGATGAGAGGATAATATATTATCTAACAAAATTAAATAAAGGCATAATTAAATATAGCACATGGGCTCATGAATGTAAAAGTGGAAGAGGATAAATAGGAGAATTTAGAACAAAACTAAAAATAGGATAAAAACACTTGCGCATGGGACCACTTGTGCAAAAATGCAAGGAGACAAGAGAGAGGGAGAGGGAGCACGGATGGGAGGGGAAAAAGGAGAGGAAGAAAAGAGAGAGAAAGAGAGAGAAAGGGAAAGGAAGAAAGAGAAAGGAAGAGAGAGAGAGAGTGAATAAAATATAATATTCTTTCCACACATGTTGAATTTAATTTTGGAAATTAAGATAATTAGCTAAATCCTATGTTATTAGAATCAACCAATAAGAGTGTTTTCTTCCCAAATTAAGTCTTCATGAAAGCACAAATTAACATGAGCCCTTGATAAGAAAAGTTGATACAAGGGATAAAATTCATAAGCTTTTGCTATAAATAGAGGTCTTGCCTCTCCTCATTCTTCACACCAAATCAACCACCAAGTGGTGATTTCTAAGAAGGAGGAAGGAGTTCAAGAGCTTCAAGAGGTAAACTTGTCTTTAGTTTTTAGTTTCTAGTCGTTAGCTTTTAGTTTCTAGTTTTTAGTTTTAAAAATTCTTAGATAGAAGTAGTTTAGATCTTAAATATTCTAGAATAATTTTATTTACATGTTTTTATGGTCAAAATTGGCTTAGTTTTGAAAAAATGATGAGAGGGGTTATATAGCAAATTGTTTGGAAGAGAATCATTATAGTAACGAAGTTCTGGCGAAATTTCATCGGTTTTGAAAATTCTGGAATCAGTGATGAACATGCCAAAGCTTCATATTGAAAATATAGTCACGAAATTCTGGAAATATTCATGGATAAAGTAGACATATAGGGATTTTTAAATATGTCAAGAAAATGTTAAAATGATTTCTGTACAGTGAGATAAAAATTCTCAAAGTTAAGCTACGTTTTTCTGGAAAAATTCTGGGCAGTGGTTGAAGATCATTAAACTGGTAATGAATCAAGAATTCTGGGTGAAGAACAATATTTTTTTATCAAAAATAGACATCCTAAGGATTTCGAGTAATTTTACGGATCCTCGTTTCGATTTCTCTAGAATTAATTATGATTTTTCAAAGTTAGATAAAAATCTGTCCAGAGTTCTGGACCAGCGTTTTTAAAGAATTAAAAGTGATAAGTTGAGAGATAATCCTACCAAGGGTAAAAAGGTCATTAGTGACTAGGATATCTCGTAGAAAGTCATTGTGAATTAATAAATATGACATTACCATTATAGGTCAAACGCGATCACATGCAAGTCAACGTACCGACATCACGACAAAGGTACGGACGCGTCGTAATACTAACTCGATGCTTATGGTGAACATATATGTGATAGATGTATTCATAGACTCCGACATTGTTTTAAAGTCTCATACACATACAGGTGTACACGGGTTATGGTCTTGACAACGCCGTAGAGTTTTCCTAGCGGCGAGGACACGGATGTACACCGTGGCGGGGTGAATAGTGCAGGCTATAATAACATTCATATGCGTGGCTGTGCTTTGTTATTATTTTTCATATGTGAACATTGCTATTTTGTCATGAATATTTGTCATACATAATTGTTACATAAGCATGAGGTTAATCGTTACCTGAGGTTCAATGGGAATTGAACCTCACTCTTACCATAGCCTCGGAGTTCGGGAGGAGGCGGGACCGTGGACAAGGGTAAAGCTGCCGCATGAGGTCCCAGACGAAGAATGTCCTTTTTTATTTTTGTGTATAAACATACTTATGACTATTCGGATGACTGTAATAGCAACTAAACACACCAGCTATGAATGTTTATCGGTGACTCATTTGTTTTTAAATTAATCCGATGCTCTACTCGATTAAACTATTTCAAACTCTGATTAAAACATTTCGAAAATGCTTTAGAAAATTGGGGTGTTACAATGGGAAGAAGAGAAGAATATTTATGATATTTCTTATCAGAAAAATGTAAAGAAGCATGGAGAAATATGATATATTAACAACCATGGGAAATTCATTGCTATAGTAGGAGTAAAGAAAAGCAAACACACACACACACATTACTTACAATGTTCCTACATTCTCATGCTTACATGGGTTTTGTCCTCAAGTAAAAACCTTGCTAGGCCAAAATCCGCAATTCTAGGTGTTAGATCATCATCGAGAGGATGTTATTTGTCTTGATATCGTAATACCTGATTTTCAATTTACCGAAATTCGGTATTTTGGAATATGTTACCATATTAAATTGGTTAATATATGTGACTTAGAGTCACATAGAATAATGACTATTTTAAGATTAAAAAAACCATGAAAAAGTTATAAAAACACTTAATTGAATTAAGTGTCAATTAGAAAATAATGGGCAAATTAGCTTGCATTAATTAGGATTAATTGCATAAATTCTCCTAATTAATTGGAGACAAATTAAAATCATCAAAAGATGGCTGATTATATTTGAAAATAATTAAGCCAAAGAGAATGAAATAATACTTGCCTAAATAAGCCTTAATTGCCATGATTAGCTAATAAATAAATTATGCAATGAGATATGTAATTAGTGCACCTATAAACACTTGATTAAGGGAATAAATTAAGCTTCAATCAGCCCCAAATGTCAAGTACATTCCAGCTGAATGGATGAATGAGAAATGATGAGAATTTTAATGCATAAGAGTTGAAAAGTCAAATATTTGGGCTAACCAATTAGAAAGCTTGAAACAAGAGGTGTTTTATTAATTAAAATACACACTAAATGACTAAAAAGGAAGGGAATTCGGTTGGCACATGGGAAGAGTAGGATAAGGTTTTAGTTAAGATTATTATACTATAATTATACAAGCACACATGCAAATTGGAATCTTCTTAAATGCATGGAAGAGGAAAAGATAATTAAAGAAAAATGGGCTAAATCCTATGTAATTAATATTAGCCAATGAGGATCTTTGATCCATAATTTGTGTCTTCATAAAAAACCAATGCACATGAACCCTTGATGAAGGAAAATGATCCAATGGTTGTGGTCCTTGGATTTTTCCTATAAATAGAGAGCTCTCCTCTCTTCATTCTCCACACCAAACTTATATCAAAATGGTTGAGTTTAAGAGAAGAGTGAAGTCCTTGAGCAAGAAGGAGGAAAGAGAAGCAAGGTTCTTCAAGAGGTAAGTTCTTGAGCTTTAAGTTTTTTAGTTTTTAGTTCTTAGTATAAATGTAGTTTAATCTAGGGAATGATTAGGAAAGTTTCCTTTCATGTTTGGAAGTCTCCATTGCTTTTAAAACGCAAAATGGAGTGAAAAATATGTTAGGGAATAATTTTTAGAATCAATAGATCATTATGATAAAAGTTTGGAAAAGCTGCTGGTGTAAATCTGTCTTTGTGAGAAAACATTGAGGCTATTATTTTACGTAGCTAATTAAGTCATTAAATCATGAAAATTTTCAGGAATAAATTATACATATAGGGATTTCCAAATATATAAAATATGTAGCATTTTGAGTTCTACACAAGGAGTAACATATTTTTGAAGTTAAGCTATTTTTCTGGACGAAAATCTGGGCGGCGTTGAGAAAACATTAAACTGGGAATGATTCTTGGAGTTCTAGGTTCTGGGAATATTTTTCCTTGAAAATAGACATATCAAGGGTCATGATGAATTTTATGGACCCTCATTTTGATTTTTGTGGGACTATCTATGATTTTCCAAAATATCTGCAAAAATCTGCCCAAAAAATCCAGCATTGCATTTTTAAATAAATTAAAGGGCAAAATTGGGATAATAAATCTACCAAGGGTAGAAAGGTAAAATAAACCTTTAGGATGTTATTCTAAGAAATATGATATTTATCAAAATATCATATAATAATCTGACGATAATGTATAGGATATCCGGGGAGTCCGGAGTCGGATTCGAAGGTTAGGTGTTTTGGTAATTACGCGGTGAAAGGTACGTTCGCGTACTAGTAATTTTAACTTTGATGTGTCTTGTATTCTTATATGTGATGGAGTGATTCATGAAGTGTTGGACAAGACTAGGTCTTGGATCAGGCATTGTGACTAAGTTTATGGGGCTTAGGTCATCTGTTTATATACATTCAGTTGTGTGCTGGTTATAGTCTTGATAACGTCGTAGTAATGTTTTTCTAGCGCTGAGGACAGGAGGAGCTATCGTGGCACTGGTTAGTCCAAACGTGGATGACATTATATGTGCTGTGTGCTATGTATTGTTGTGTTGTTAACATTACATCTGCTGTGTGCTTATGTATTGTTGTAACCTTACATGTGCTGTGTGCTATGTATTGGTTTATGCTGAAATGTAATGAATATCTGTCATATATACTGTTTATACTTTTCACATGAGGTTAACCGTTACCTGAGGTCCGGTGGGTATTGTGTAACACCCCAATTTTCTAAAGCATTTTCGAAATGTTTTAATCAGAGTTTGAAATAGTTTTATCAGAGTAGAGCATTGGATTAATTTAAAAACAAACGAGTCACTGATAAACATTCATAGCTGGTGTGTTTAGTTGCTATTACAGTCATCCGAATAGTCGTAAGTATGTTTATACACAAAAATCAAAAAGGACATTCTTCGTGCGGGACCTCATGCGGCAGCTTACCCTTGTCCACGGCCCCGCCTCCTCCCGAACACGAGGCTATGGTAAGAGCCGAGGTTCAATTCCCATTGAACCTCAGGTAACGGTTAACCTCATGCTTATGTAACAATTATGTATGACAGATATTCATGACAAAATAGCAATGTTCACATATGAAAAATAATAACAAAGCACAGCCCACTGCATATGAATGTTATTATAGCCTGCACTATTCACCAGTGCCACGGTGTACATCCGTGTCCTCAGCGCTAGGAAAACTCTACGGCGTTATCAAGACCATAACCCGTGTACATCTGTATGTGTATGAGACTTTAAAACAATGTCGGAGTCTATGAATACATCTATCACATATATGTTCACCATAAGCATCAGAGTTAGTATTACAAAGACGCGTCCGTACCTTTGTCGTGATGTCGGTACGTTGACTTCGGACTGTGATCGCGTTTGACCTATAATGGTAATGTCATATTTATTAATTCACAATGACTTTCTACGAGATATCCTAGTCACTAATGACCTTTTTACCCTTGGTAGGATTATCTCTCAACTTATCACTTTTAATTCTTTAAAAACGCTGGTCCAGAACTCTGGACAGATTTTTATCTAACTTTGAAAAATCATAATTAATTCTAGAGAAATCGAAACGAGGATCAGTAAAATTCCTTGGAATCCTTAGGATGTCTATTTTTGAGAAAAAATATTGGTCTTCACCCAGAATTCTTGATTCATTCCCAGTTTAATGATCTTCAACCACTGCCCAGAATTTTTCCAGAAAAACGTAGCTTAAATTTGAGAATTTTTATCTCACTGTACAGAAATCATTTTAACATGTTCTTGACATATTTAAAAATCCCTATATGTCTACTTTATCCATGAAGTTTTCCAGAATTTCGTGACTGTATTTTCAATATGAAGCTTCGGCATGTTCATCACTGATTCCAGAATTTTCAAAACCGATGAAATTTCGCGATGGAACTTCGTTACTATAATGATTCTCTTCCAAAAATTTTGCTATATAACCCCTCTCATCATTTTTTCAAAACTAAGCCAATTTTGACCATAAAAACATGTAAATAAAATTATTCTAGAATATTTAAGATCTAAACTACTTCTATCTAGGAATTTTAAAAACTAAAAACTAGAAACTAAAAGCTAAAGACTAGAAACTAAAAACTAAAGACAAGTTTACCTCTTGAAGCTCTTGAACTCCTTCCTCCTTCTTAGAAATCACCACTTGGTGGTTGATTTGGTGTGAAGAATGAGGGAGAGGCAAGACCTCTATTTATAGCAAAAGCTTATGAATTTTATCCCTTGTATCAACTTTTCTTATCAAGGGCTCATGTTAATTTGTGCTTTCATGAAGACTTAATTTGGGAAGAAAACACTCTTATTGGTTGATTCTAATAACATAGGATTTAGCTAATTATCTTAATTTCCAAAATTAAATTCAACATGTGTGGAAAGAATATTATATTTTATTCACTCTCTCTCTCTCTTCCTTTCTCTTTCTTCCTTTCCCTTTCTCTCTCTTTCTCTCTCTTTTTCTTCCTCTCCTTTTTCCCCTCCCATCCGTGCTCCCTCTCCCTCTCTCTTGTCTCCTTGCATTTTTGCACAAGTGGTCCCATGCGCAAGTGTTTTTATCCTATTTTTAGTTTTGTTCTAAATTCTCCTATTTATCCTCTTCCACTTTTACATTCATGAGCCCATGTGCTATATTTAATTATGCCTTTATTTAATTTTGTTAGATAATATATTATCCTCTCATCTTGAACCCTATCCATTAGATTGGATTTTGTGGTGATTTCATTAAATCTTGGCCCTACACCATTAAGCATGAGCTCTTGTGATGTCATCCTTGTGATGTCACTTTGATGACATCATAAAGGCTTAAGTGTCATTAGCAAAGCTTAATTAACTCCTAATTGTATTTATTAGCTAACCATGGAGACTTAGTGTTTAATTTACTCAAGCTTTATGCACCATAATTCATCATGAAGGCTTACACCATTATTAAGTGGAGACTTAATTGCTTATCAATCCTTAAAAATTCCTTAAGTATTTTCATCACATTATCTTGCTCTTTTTGATTATTCAAGAACCATGGTTTAATATAATAATCATTTGTATTTTAGGATCCTTAAATGTGGCCTAAAGATTTGCCTTTGGTTGTTTTAAATTTCCAAGAGAAAATTGCCTAGAATATAGTTAACAAATTTTCAAAATTTAGAGACAACATATTCTCCTCTATTAAACATGTAGTATTTGTCAAAATATGGCTTTCACTATAAGTAGGGATTTTAGGGTTTTACATATTGGACCTCAGATTTGTCTAAGGTTCAGGAAAGGAACCAGAGCCGAAAAGAGGCACCGATGGATAGAACAACGGATAGGCACCGGTCGAGAGGGGAGCCTGATAAAGGTCACTAGAGACTAGTTTCTAGCATGAATCTAACAAAGTTACTTCAAACCATTTGGTGTTGAAGGCAGGGGTAGTCGATGTGGTTAAGTCAATAAGTCGCTGTGAAAGATAGGGAGACTTCCACTAGACACCTACCTGGCCAAATTGTTTGATTAACTGAGTTGGGTTCATTGCTACAAGTCTAGTTAAGGCTTGGTGTAAGGATGTATAGTTACTATCCAAGAATTGTAATTATACACAAGTTCTGTAATTGTATCACATGAATATTCCTTTGGAAAATATTTAATATACTAGCTTATGCCTGGGCACTTCATATCAGTTACTCATGGTCCAAACGTTAGTGCATGCTCTCCATTCCGCTTATTCTGAGTGGTAGCACCTCAAACTTTGTCGATTTTTCTAAAACTAAGTGTCAACCGACACAATTTGAAGTATGGAATTTGGGGTGTTACAATATCTCTATGTATGATACAGACAGGAAATCCCTCATGTAGATAAGTCAAACCTCTTGTTGTTCCTAAAATTATGTCATATCCCTGCTTCCAATTTAGAGAACCTTTTTTTTACCTGTTTCTCAAAAATTTTGAAAGATAAGGGAGTAAACAAGAAGCTGAAACATAATAATTAATCAAAATGTTTCAATATGGAGAATTGATATCTGTGCTTCTTAAGTTCTTTAAAAAAATTAAGACATATGAGTGAACATTTGTTTGAGAAGTGACTGATATATTAAATTGAAAATCTATGCACATGTCATAACATTATTGAGAAGCGTAATAATATAGCTAATTCTTATAGAATTATTTCAAAAGTTTTTTGGTTGATAGAAGATACCAAATAAGAATCTATCAAAAAGCTATTTGTTTGTCATGTATTCGTAGACAATGATTTTTTTGTAGCCTTTGCTACAACATCCCGAAGTCGAACAAGATTTCGATTATGAACATTACTAATAAGTGTCCCTTCACTTTCAAATTATTCCTCCACCCTCTTGGATTGGTATGAAGTCAATTTCTTGCAACAACTTTTCCATTCTTCAAAGTGCCCTATTCATAATGACAAAAGAAAATCATTGTAATACCTAGGATAATTATCTATCGGAATACTATATTTTAGCAAATAATACCTATTTGGAAATAGGTGAATATGTGGTTTTAAAACCTTGTATGATACTTATTCTATTGTCTAGGGAAATTTCTAATGAAATTAGAGGGATTAAAGTGTCAAAATCCCTAAATGCAATTATGGGCCATGAAATGCCCTAAAAATATTATGGTAAATCCCAAGAGGCAATAAAATATTTATTGAAAATTAGAAAGTATGTTGTCTCTAATTTTAGAAATTTTTGGGATTATTTCCCTTGAAAAATAATGAGGCAAAATTAAATATAATTTTGGGGAGCATAAGTTGCCCCATGATTTTTAATATGATATGTGGGACATAAAATACCAATGTCAATGAAATAGTTGTGAGAAAATGATTAATCCTAATTAAGAAAATTAACAACAATTAGTGGGCAATTAAATTTGCACTAATTAAATGTTTAAGTGATTCTTCAAAATTCATCAAGAGGCAAATTAGAAAGCATTAATTAGAGAATGTCTTAATTTAAAAATGAAGGGCCTAAAGAGATGAAATTAAGTTTGCTAATAATACTCTAATAGCCTTGATTAAATAGCAAATCACTTAACCTGTGACATTTGCAATAAAAGGGACAATTAAGCACATGATTAAGGGAATAATTAGGCTTAATTAAATCAGCCCCTAAAGTCATGAGAGAGATTAACAAATAGAAGTTTAAGATTAAATCTAATAAAGCTAATCTAAAGGCTTGAAAATGGATTTCATAAAGCATAATCTATGTGAAAATTTAACAACCAATGAAAGACTTTTTCTCTTGATAATGTGAGACAATTAAAAACACAAAACAAAGAGTAAATAGAGGAGTAAAATTTCAGGTGCATATCAAGTTGAGAAGGAGAATTGAGTTGTTTAATATAAACAAAGGTCACATGCTTTAGCTTTGAAAAGTCAAAAGTTGCAACTAGCCAATGAGAGCTAGGGATGTTTTGCAAATGAAAAAGCATATGTAATGGCTATTAGGGAGATGGGTCACGGTTTTGCTAGGAGGAAAAGATGGAGCATAGTTGATTAATATTATAGGCTAGCACATGGGATAGTTAAATGCATAGAAGAGGATATGGTACTTAGAGATAAGGTATTAATGAGAATGGAAGAGGATAAAAGAGAGAAAAATTAAATTAAAGCAAATTTGATAATGGTTTGAAATCCAAGTAAAATATCTTATGTATACAAGTAAGAACTCAAAACAACAAATAAAGTGAGAATTTATACAAATTTAAATAGTTGTGAAGAAGTAGGAACCTTGGAGAAAATATAAGAACTTATCTTGAACCCACATAATTTAACCTCGAAAGTAAGCCTAGTAAAGGCTATTTTTGCAAACGTTGAAGAATAAGCTTAGCACAACCAGAGAAATCTAATTATACCATAAATCTTGATATTCAACTGCTGATCAAGATACATACATAGAATTTAAAAGTATTGGTGATTGATCAAGCAACCAAAAATAGATTTCATTAAAGTAAACTAAAGCTTCTAGAGTAACTAAATCAATTTGCATCTAGTTACAAAAGGACATTTAGGAGCTAACTAGAATCACTAATGAGTCATCCCCAAAGTCTTCATGAAGCAAAACTTAGAGGTTAAGTTTTCTAAACTTATTGGTTAAGTTAGGTTTTCTAATCACATGAAGGGATGAGATCAACTCTTGTAAAGTAGATTGCATCCAATGGCTAGGGTGAGAGATGGGCAAATTAAATGCCACTTGTGTCCTTAGAATTCTCCTATAAATAGGAGGCTCCTCTCTTCATAATCTTCACACCAAACTCAACCAAAATAGGTGAGTTTTAGAGAGAAAGAGTAGAGAGAAAGAGAGTGGGAAGCATGAAGGAGGAGGAGGTTCTTCAAGGGTAAGCTTCCTTGTTCTTGAGTTCTAGTTTTAAATTCATAGTTAGTTTATGTTTGATCTTTAAATCTTCCAAGTAGTTTTGATTTCATGTTTTTATGGTTAAATATGTCTTTATTTCGAAAATATGATAGAGAATATGATAAAGCAAAATTCTTGGAAGTTAAAGATCAAAGTAGCGAAATTCGGCAAAATTTTTGGTGAAAATTATGGGCAAACAGCGATAGAAATGCTAATATTTTATGTTGAAAATGAAGCCTATAAATCACGAAAATTTCCAGAAATAAATTAGATATGTATGGATTTCCAAATATATATAATATGTACCATTTTGATTCCTGTACAAAGAAATACAATCAGTTGAAGTTAGGCTATTTTTTCTGGGCGAAATTCTGGGCAACGTTGTGAAAAATGAAAACTGGGAATTTTTCATAAATTATGGGTATATAAAAGTATTTTTACTTGAAAATAGACATCTTAAGGATTCCTGGGAATTTTACGGATCCTCGTTTTGATTTTTGTAGATTTAATTATGATTTTTCAAAGTTACCGAAAAATCTGCCCAGAAAATACTGCACTGCGTTTTTAAATAAATGTAAGGGCAAAATTGTAAATAAAAAACCCACCAAGGGTAGAGAGGTAAATAGAGTGAAAATATCCCTTAGGATATTATTCTAAGTACTATGGTGATATGTTAGGATATCCGACGGAAGTCCGGGCTGGGTTCAAAGGTCGGACATGTTGGCCATTACACGGTGAAAGGTACGTTCGCGTCGCATCGTAACACTAACTCGATGCTTATTGTATGCTTATATGTGATAGACTAATTCATAAAGACATGGACGGGACTTTGTCTTGGGTCATGCACCGTGGCTAAGTTATGGGGCTTAGTTCACTTGTTTATACATTCAGCTTTGTTTATACGGGTTATGGTTTTGATAATGCCGTTGAGTTTTCCTAGCGCCGAGGACACGGATGTACACCGTGGCACCGGTGAATAGTGCAGACCATAATAACGTTCATATGCGGTGTGCTATGTACTGTTGATATGTTAATCTTTCGTATGTGAATATTGTTGTAATGTCATGAATATCTGTCATCCATATAACTATTACATAAGCATGAGGTTAACCGTTACCTGAGGTTCAATGGGCATTGAACCTCAGCTCTTAACATAGCGTCAGGGTCAAGAGGACCGAGGATCGAGGAGAAAGGCAAGCGGCACGCATAGGGACTCAGCTGAAGACTCTCTTCTTTTGTTATTTACCTTTGAAAACACTCGGTACAACGTACCGCTATCGTAATCGCCCGGACTTACGGCATTTTGAATATAAATATCGAGTTACTCAATCGCTCCGATGCTCTACTACTCGATGAAAAAAAATATATATATACTGCTTTTGAAAATGGGATGTTACAAAAATGAGAAGTTTGAGTTTTGTTCTTTTTCGAATCTTCAAAACATGATATCTAGAGCAAATATTGAAAATAAAATTAAACTTAAATACCTTGAATACAGCCCAAAATCCTCCTTCTCCTAGTTTGTTTTCTTCACTAAAATTTTTTGTTGCAAGCACCAAATCGTTATAAATGTAAGTAACTGGGCCTTTCAAATTGCTTACTCCTGTTAAGTCGCCTGTTACGTAAAATGCAAGTCAATGATTAAAACCAGTCAAGGATTCATCCTCTCATATAGTTGATAATAAGAGCATCGTATCAAGTTACTGTGAATTGATATATATCGTATTTGCATATACTTGTAATGGGGGAAAAAAGTATTTGCATATACTTCTTAAGTGGTTTCCTCTAGGAACTGTCTTGTCGCTTTTTTGTCGTTTAATCCAGGCAAATAATGCAAGGAGGATGAAGCAAGGGCTACGCCTCCAACAGCTCCTCCAATGGTTGACCCTTTGTTCCCTGAAGAACCTGCAAGACCCCGGGGGGGGGGGGGAGTCATCTTCGAGGAAACTAAAATGTGATGTTCCATCCGGAACAAGTTTTAGTGCTCTTCGTAATTCCAAGTACCAATAGCTCATTACTACCATAGACGAATCAGATTAACTTGAATGGTTTAGATCATTTTTTACTTTTGCATTTTTTTTAAAATATTTAAATTGTGTATAGAATCTAAAATATAGATAATTTTTAAACTGCTAGTTTTTAAAAAAAAAAAACAAAAAATTTATCTAAAAATCATTAGTTGAAAATTCTTAAATCTGAACCATTGAAATACTATTTGAACTGCACAGATCTTTCCGCAGTGATGAGCTCTTGGTACTGAAACTGGTTCCTGTCGCATGCTGGAAATAAAGTGCACCTTTTTGGACAAAGGGTGTGGTATCAATTTTTTGGTTATTAGGAAAATGGAAGTGGTGGAATATCTCATGTAACAGCCAGCATCAAAAGCCCTACCATCTGAAAAGGGAAGACAAATCTGCAAATTTCTGTACCCATTCTTCAAGCAATCTTGGCACGCACTTGTTGTGATAGTATCAACACATTGAGCAAAGGCATAAATAGTTGAACCATTATTCGGAACCTGCATCTTCGTGGCCCCCAAAGAAACCAGGGATTGTAGGTGTTGATATTTTGAGATTCGTCAGCACTTGTTGCGTTGCTTCGGTAAATTCAGAGGTCCCACCTGTAGTCTCATTCCCACATGATACACCACAGAAAGTATTCGTTGCCCCGTTAAAGATGGTTTTAGAGTTGTACCTTAACGCGCCACAGAAGATCCCTTGTATTTTTCCAAGTTCAATAAGAGCTAAGGTGCAACTTTGCCTAAAAGTACTTACTTAGAGCGTAGATAGCGCTGGGAATCAAAATTTTTTTTACTAATAAATAACTAAAACGTGGCAATTTTTTCCCCTTTCCATTAAAAATTAACTGTCAACATTAATTATTTAATAGTTATAGCGAATTTGCTCACTTTTTAAAACTTCTTAAGTGAAATTTTTCAGATACCCAGAAGTCCTAACCGTTCAATAAACGAATTTTATTATGTATAAATATATCAAGCTAACGAAAGGATGGATTGTACTTTGTACTTATGGATTACTTCGATTTGTTCTGAATTTAATTGATTAATTTTTATTTTAAATCAAAATTAACTGATTGATAGACCTATTGACATACTGATGTATTTGACTCATATCAAAACGTTCATACGAGAATAGGCTTTTTGTGAATAGGTTTTGTTTGACATTAATTCTACGTAGCTATATATCCATACATAGATTTGTTTTGGGGAATAAGACCCACTCAAGCACATTTGCAGCAAATAATTCTATTTATATTTGTCAGTATCTCAGTTGATAGCTTCTTCCAGAGATCTTGTCATCTTGATATCTTTGATATAGTAATGAATTGTCAATCTCCAGGATTTATGTCATTTCAACACTTTTTTTTATTAACTTTGTTTATACATTTTGGCATGCTTATATATATTTTATGTTTTATAACACACGAACAAAATGATCATCCATGGTTGCCCCTACCCTTGTTTCTAGACATGCCAAGTGTAATATCCTAGAAAATGTATGGTATACAAATAGTGAAAACAATTTTTTCCCCCTTGATGCTTAGAGGGCAGCATGTTTTTGCTTGTTCCAACAAGTGTGCTCCTCAAAATTTAACTTGTGTTCTCATGGGAGTGATAACGCTTATACCACTATAACCAACACCTTGTTGAGTATGAATAATGCAAATATTCTAACTCTATTAAATTTATAATTATGAATACACACACACACAGATGAAAGTGGAGCAAATCACTAAGAAGGGGGTGAATTGGGGATTTTAAAATTCTTTTCTAAGTGCTCTAGTTTTTTAATACTAAAAAGAGGGTATAATGAAGAAGCAAGACACAAGGAATTTACCTTTGGTTTGGTCCAACCTCTTGACCTACGTCCGGTCCCGGACATGCGGGATTTCACTAACTCAAATGATTACACACTCGTAACTCTTGGAGTAATTGTCTCACTAGAACTTACTCCCCCTTCAAGTTGTAATCAAATATCTCAATCTCCAAGTCTCACGACTTGAGGTTCTTACAATGAATAAAACTCTCTTTAAGAATGGATAAAGATAAGCACTGAAGTACAAATGTATCAAAAGATACTTTACACAAGAAAACTCAAAGAGTAGTTGGAAACTTGAATGATTTTCGTTTTCTGCAGATTGGTTGTTGTGAAGAATTGAATGCAGCTCTATTTATATGAAGAGAGCATTAAATGACCGTTGTAATCTTCAATGTGACCGTTGCCAGCATTAAGGAAGGTTTAGGTTAAGCTTTGGTGTTTTTCTCTCTCTACTCTTTGGTTAATCTAGTTGCACAGAAGTTTATGGTTGACTTCTTGAATTTTAATCCGTTGGAAGAGCAGCTACTGGATGTGGAAATGAAACATTAATCACTTTGCAACATGTGTAAAATGATTGTCCAAAAGGATGCAAGTTTTCTGGACATTGCATTTAATGTGCTGACATCACTTTTTGCTTTTGTTCAAATCTTCATTAATATCCTCTAAATCATCTGAAACTCACCAACAAATTGACTAAACATGGTTAGGAATAGTAGTGAGTGATGATAAGAAGTATTAAGATCAAACATGAAGATTTCTCAAATTCGATCAATTTGATTTTCAAACTTTGTGACACAAACTCGAGTTTGTTCACACAAACTGGAGTTTGTAACTTCACTCAGAAGATAAACTTGGGTTTCCAAATCCTAACTCGAGTTTCCTTCTTTCGAGAGAAAAATGTCGTGATTTGAGTTTAAAAGCACATTTTGAATATAGAGCAAAACTCGGGTCATTAATGACTAACTTGAGTTTTGGACTTTTATAGTGACAACAAGTTTAAGTCCAAAAGCTCAAAACTCGGAGTTTCCAACTCTTAACTCGGAGTTTTCAAAATCACGAGATAGAGCAAAGCTCTTTGCTTGGTACAAACTCGAGTTAGCCAATCCAAACTCGAGTTTCCTTTAAAAATGAAAAACCTTTGAAAAATCTATACCAAGTGAAAACTAGAGTTTTCTAAACAAACTTGAGTTTTCTCTAAGTGGGTAAAACATGAAAGCTCTCTGTCAAATATAAACTCGAGTTTTCTCAAAACTTTGGAAAACTTAGAAAACTCTTGGTCAAGTGTAAACTGGAGTTTTCATATCAAAGTTGGAGTTTTCTTAGGCTCAAAACATTGGAGGCTCTCTGTATGACCAAAACTCGAGTTTACTCCTGTAAACTGGAGTTTTGTTTACTTTAGAAAATATTGGAGCGTCTCTGTATAGTGCAAACTCGAGTTTGTAAACCTAAACTCGAGTTTGGCTTAATGTGAAAAACTTGGAGTGCTCTCTGTATGTCATAAACTTGAGTTTGCCTATGCAAACTAGAGTTTTCTTAGTTGATTAAAATTGATCTACTCTCTGTCAAGTTCAAACTCGAGTTTTCTACCTAAAACTTGAGTTTGTCTTTGACAGTAAGTTTTTCAACTTACCAAAGACAAACTTCATCTTGTGTTTACAATTGTCGATTATCATCAAAACACATAGAGAACTAACAACAAAGACAATCCATCCAGTCCTTTTTATGAGCAACTTTTATTGCGCAAAACGAATGGCGGTTAAGATTAGTCAAAACAATAAATGCGTCACAAATATCATGTTTGTTCCAAATATGCCCTTATTTATGAAAATAGCATGAGAGAGAGAGAATGAGTAACAAATATGAGAGAATATGAGTATAAAATATGAGAGAGAATATGTAATAAATAACTAAATAAAAGAGAATGATTGGTGAGTAAGGGATAATTAATATAAAGATATAAATTGAATAGGGGTAAAAGAACAAAAAGTAGTTTAAATTTGGAAAGAAGGAGAAAGTCGTTTATAAAAAGAATCAACTCCAATAGTGAGAAAATTGATTATAAAAAGGATCAGATGGAGTGTGTGTGATTTAAGAATTAAGGACACTTCCTAGGTTAAAAAAGAATTAAGGACATAAATAAAATATATTATTACTTGAATGACATCATATGATGTCTTCCAAAAGAAGATAGTTGGTAGCGAGATAAATGTTAGGAAAATTTGAAAAATGTTATAAATATATCTATTATGTGAATGTCCATTGTATAGTAACCCTTGAAGGTCTATAAATAGAAGTATTGTGTAGACATTCAAAACACATTTGAAATAAGAATTCCTTCATCTCTCTAGAATTTAGAATTTCTCTCTACTTTTCTTTACATTTTCTTCAATTTCATAACACGTTATCGCATGAGGCTCTAATCAACCGAGCCTCATTCTTGCGTTGTTCATCATCACCATGGTTCATCTTTCATGGCGAAGGAGTTTACCCAAATCGTTCAAAAGGAGGTATTTTAGTTGAGAAATTGATTTTGAATCGGTGGTTGTGTGATCTCTTCACTCAGGTATGTTTTCTATTAATTTTTAATTGTTGATTTAAGAAATATTTTGTATTCCATTCCTACCTGGGGTTTTACCTCCTAACTGGAAGTCTAGATTTAATTTTATTATTATTTTACTAACATAGCATTTAAATTAAAAATTTAAATTGAGCATTTACTTTTATGTTACTAACATAACATTTATATTATTGTTACTAACATAACATTTAAATTAAGCATTTACTTTTATGTTACTAACATAACATTTATATTATTGTTACTAAACATTTAAATTAAGCATTTACTTTTATGTTACTAACATAACATTTATATTATTGTTACTAACATAACATTTAAATTAAGCATTTACTTTTATGTTACTAACATAACATTTATGTTATTGTTCCTAACATAACATTTATTGTTTATGTTTTATTTATTATTTTCATTATTAATATTAATATCTTTCTTATTATATGATCAGACGTCATATATAATGGCCAGAAACCTTTGTTTATCCTGAAGATAAATAGTTGGAAGCCATCTTGATTTAATTTCTCTTGAAGAGAAAAATGGCATGAAGATATATGACAAAAGTTGGCCAGAAAACCAAGAGAAGGCATAAATTGCCTAGATGCCAAGAGAGAGCATAAAGTTGGCCAGAAGCCAAAAGAAGGCACAATTTGGTTTGGAGCCAAATAATAACTTGGCCTGATGTTAAGAGATAAATTTGCCTGAAGTTATGAGACAATGCCTCGATCTATGATTTTTATTTCATCTGTTGTATAAATGTCTCAAAATTGAATATTTGTCATTAAAAGATTCTTTTGTTCTTTAGAACAAATTAGTGGGTATTGTATGACCACAAGAAGATGGTTGTTCTTCTAAAATTTTATTATAAATGGGAATATTCAATTTGCTCCTGTAGTAGCATTATTGTGAAGGAATCAAGAAATATTTTGAATTAATTTCTTGTCTTTATATGATCAAACAAAACATGAGTTTTTGTTTTAAGGATAATGAATTTCCTCCAACAAGAATCAACTACATTCCCAAAAGTGAATGTAGTAATGAATGAATTTAATTGTGGTTATGGACATGTGTGTAAATATGTTTACATATGGACATGGTTGTATTTATGGTGGTTCAAATTCTCATTGGAAGTGAAGAAAGATTATTGATAAGAATCACAAAAAAGGAAATTAGTGGGTATAATAAACATGATAAAAATTCATGTTATTGTTATGGTGGCAAGGGTCATTGGTTTTGTACCTATCGTATGCCATGATATATTTGTTAAAGCTCAAATATTGATATAAACTATATGATAAGATAAGTATTATTTGTAAATCAGCCTCAAAATCAATTTCAATAGTTGGAGGTGGTGATTTTCGGAAAATGGGACCAATTTGGAGTTTTAACATTTTAGAGTATTATTCTATAATTTTACTTGGTACTAAAATGTTATTTATTTTGGGGTCAAGTTATATAATTTTCCCCAAACAAATTTTTCAACCCTTCCATGTGACAGGAGGTAACGGGTCCCACGTATTTTATATTATATTATTTAACTATTTGCATAGTATTTACTATTCACAAAATAATATAATATTATGATGAAAAACAAAATATTTTTGTTGATATTTTAATACCATTGAATGGCATGTAGTCATAATATTATGACTTTATGACAAAAGTTCAAAAAAAAATTTAAAATTTCCATAATATTCTAATTTGATGGCAATAAGTTTTATTATTTTTTTATTATTGCCATAAATTTATTGATGTTAAGAAGTATATCAATTTTATAATTGTTCTTGTAAAAGAACAATATTGGTTAAAGAAATGACATGATAAGAAAAATTATTATAAATTATTAAGACCTTGAAGGTATATGTATCAAATACTATATGATACAATGATTTTAGTAGCCTTGGAAAAGTATTGTCCAGAAGATAATAACTTGCAAAGATTTATGTCATAATAAGTCAAAAAGCTAATAGTCTTGGGGACTAATTAGTATATTTTTTCCCCTTTATAAGAGATGCTAATGTTCAAACTATATATATGGTAGTATAAAATTGATTGAAGGCTCCTGAAAAGCTAATATCGTTACCCGAAGTAACAAATATTTTACTTTATAAAAGAAACTTATTGAGTTTTAAAGATATCATATAGAAATGAATATCATACTATTGTAAACCAAAAGTTTACAAATATAGCAAATTAAATGTTTGCTAAATGCAGCTAATGAAATATTAAAAATGCAATGAGCTGCAAAGAAATATGTCCATATTCATTTTGAAGCTAAGGCTCAAGAGCAATAAATATGCCCAATAGGTAATATAAAGCTTACTTTTTGTTATTATTGTTATTTAAATTTATTATGATCACATATCATAAATCTATTGGCATGAAAATCTTATTGTTTGATTCTAAGATATTTTAATTATGAATATTTTTATATGTGGTGGACTGTATATATTTTGCATATATAAGTAAATTGAAGTATATTATAAATGAGTAATGAGATTATTTGGTGATGTAATATTATATGTTTGTTCTGAAGAATTAATATAGATTTTCCTTTCGAGCTTTAAAAGGTTTGAAAGTGATTGAAATATAGATATAAAGAAAGTATGTTTATATGACTCACACTTGAGGGGGGGGAGATTGTTAGAAAACAAGTGAGTTAGAATACAAGTGTGAGCTTGTTTTTGAAAAGTTATATACTTCTCACACAAAGTTTAATAGATCTCCTAAAATAGATGTCGATTATGGTTCAAAAGTTTACTATTGATTGGGATATATGTTACAAGAAACCAAAAGTTTACATCGATTTAAATAAATTTATTGTTGGCATGACTTGTTTGATCATCCGAGTCATATATATAATGCAAATAACATTATGCTTTGACATCCATTGAAGAACCGAGAAGATTCTTCATGAATAACCAACATATTGTTTATGTATTATGTCTTGTTTGTTCTCAAATAGATTTGATTATGAGAATATCATTGGTCATGATTGGTAATGGATATCTAGAAATATATCAAACATTATTATATGGGTCCATTGAAATGACATGTAAACCATACAAATTTGAAAGATGCATCTATAAGATGGTTACATGTGATATTATTAGCTTACAACTAGAAGTTTGTAAGAATGCAACTTGAAGTTTGCAATAATGTTTAATGTTTGAATAAATTAAGCGCGCAATTTAGATTTAATCCAGAATCATATATTAAAGATCCATAGAAATCATGTATTCAATGCTTATGAGAACAAAGATTTCTATGTTGGTATATTTGATTATTGCAACATTTATATAAGCTAACAAAATTCTCCCCGAAAGAACCAGACAATTCCATCTGGAAAGTTTTTGAATGTGCAATGCTTATAAATCCACCACAATGCACATAGATGGATATAGAAAGAAAGTTGGGATAAATGTTGTGTAAGGACCTCATTTGTCTTATTTTTCTCTAAATGAAACAAAATGATGTTTCTAAAGGAAACAAATGGATTTAGGAGACTTATACTGCATGATTAGTCAATTGTGATTTGACATTGTTTTCCCAACATGAGGGGGAGAAAATAAGTAGTTGGGTAAAGAGATTAGCTGGAATGAATTATCATTGGCTCATTTTGATCCTCGTACAAAATAATGTGAACTGGAAGTTCAAAAGATAATTCATTTACAGAATTTAGCTAATCGAATGCCGTAAAGCATTTATCGACCCAAAGAAAGTGACAATGTCACATGTCCCTAGCTACTAATGCTCTATCGAATTGATGTCCTTGAAGGACAACCTATTATAAATGAATTGAAAGCATGCCCGAAGCGTGGTAGGTCCATCGGTTCCAAAGATAAAATCCTCAAAAGAGAAAAGAAGCTAAGAATATAGATGATCAAGTTGAGAATAATTAAGAAAAGTTAATTAGTTGCTCTAGAAGAGCTATCTCTAGAAGAGTTATTATCTCCAATAGAGATATATCTCATAAGAGAATGTTGTAGTCCTAGAAGAGACCCGGTACTGAAATATGAAAATTATGAGATCTCAATAAATTATGTTATGAATAGAATCCGATGGGACCGAAATGAAGTCAACGTTGATGACATCTTTGCTTATAATATAGCATATGATGTAATGAATGATATGAGGATCATGAGCCAAAATCCATTAGCGAGTGCCAATAGTGAAAGAATTGGCCCCTATGGAAAAATGCTATTAATGCTGAATTAAAATCACTGGCAAAACGAAAAGTATTTGGACTGTTGTCCATACACCTGAAGATGTAAAGCCAAGTTGGATACAAATGGGCTTTCGTATGAAAGAAAAATGAAAAGGGTGAAATTATAAGATATAAGGCAAGCCTTGTAGCCCAAAAGTTTTTACACAAAGACATGTTATTGATTTTGAAGAAACATATTCACCAGTAGTGGATGCAACTATTTTCTCATTATTTGATTAATCTAGCAATTCTCGCATTTGTTTGATATTATTATATATAGCCTATGGTAGTGAAATTATGAAGATTGCATAAGAATCTTCAAAGGATCTACAAGTGTTAAAAGCATATGTCCCAGAAGGACTTAAAGTGCCAGCAACACATGTTCATTGAAGGACTCGAAGTGCCAGAAGCACAAGTCCCCAAAGGACTTAATGTGCCAGAAGCCCTTGAAGGACTCAAGATGTTAGAAGCATCTAATTCAAATTCTCGAGAACAATACTTGATTAAGTTAAATAAGTCCTTGTATGGCTTGAAGCAATCAGGGTGCATGTGGTATAATTATCTCAAGGAATATTTGTTGAAAGAAGGGTACAAAAAATGACCAAATATGCCCATGCATTATTATGAAAAGATTTAGAAATGAATTTGTTATAATTGCGGTCTATGTTGATGATATCAATATCATTGGAACTCCTGAAGAGCTCCAAAAGACAATTAATTGTTTGAAGAAAGAATTTGATATGAAAGACTTGGGCAAAATGAAATTTGTCTCGACTATAGATTTAGTACATAAAGAATGAGATCTTTTGTTTATACAAAGAAGGTCTTAGATCGATTTTATGTGGATAAATCATATCCATTATGTACTAAAATTATTATAAAGTATTTGCAGGTGGATAAAGAACAATTTCGACCTCATCAAGAAAAGAAGTTGAAGAAGAACTGCTTGGTCTAGATTTACCATATTTTAGTGCTATTGGAGCACTAATGTATTATACTTATTAGTAAGAGATATGGTTCTTCACCAACACAAAGACATTAGAAGTAATGTAGTCATCAGGGGGAGTAAATCTGATGTATTTTAGAAGGGCAAGTTGATATACGTTGTACTCTTTTTTCCTTATCTAGGTTTTGTCCCACTGGGTTTTCCTAGAAAGGTTTTTAATGAGGCAACATTAGAAAATCTGATGTAATTAAGAGGGGAGTCGATACACGTTGTACTCTTTTTCCTTATCTAGGTTTTTGTCCCACGGGGTTTTCCTAGAAAGGTTTTTAATGAGGCAACATTAGCAAGTGTATCGATGGATGATGTACTCTTTTCTTTAGCTAGGTTTTATCCCACCGGGTTTTCCTAGTTAAAGTTTTTAATGAGGCACATTTCATATGGACATCCTATTATGTGGATGTCCATTGAGTGTTATGAATATATTTATAATGTGAATGTCTTTACATTTTCTTCAATTTCATAAAAAAAAATAAGTACAATATTAATAAAAATGGGTGAACTTGGGAACAAGGAAGGAAATGATAAAATATTAATAAATGAGAAATGGATTGATCGAGTTCCCAAAATGGGGAACGTTGGATGTGATAAGATAAACACTTGATAAATGAATATGATAAGAACAAAAGGATGTGAAGCAATACATACATACATATATAGAATTCACATCTTTTGTTCTTATCATCTTTTCATTTACATTTTGGGAAGGAAGCACAAAAGAAAGGGAAAATTCAATTTGCATAATATTGATCTAGATATTCTTTTTATATATGAAATTTGAATTATATGAAATATGCAAGAAAGATTATGTTGCTGTATAAATATCCATAAATAATGTGATCACCTCTAGAAGGATTGCTACCACAAATATTCAATGGGAGTACGATTTTTGTGAGAATAAATGTGGATCTGTAACAACCCCACTTTTATGTAAATTATTGTATGAAGCTAATTAATATTTTATTATGAGATTTTCATTAAATTTAAAGAAAATAATATGTGGTTCCATCTAATTGGCTAATAAGAGATAATTATTGTGAGAAGGCATAGGAAGATAAGAGATGGTGGCAAGAAGGAAGACTATTTGCAACAAGTATTTATGCCTTTGAAAATGACATGTACACATGGCAAGATTAAGATGAATATTAGTGAAATATCTTTGACTTTAAAGATAATAGCTTTACTTATGATGCTATTATCCAAAGACACATGATATAACTTTAGGTATTAAGAAGATGATATTAAATTTCCCTTGTTTCTGGAAATATCACGCATGAAGGAAGGAAATGGGAAGAAAACAAAAGGCTTTTATCACATGATTATTAAAGAAGTAACTAGAATGAGTCTACATGTCCCCTTATTAATTAAAAGTTTTCTAGAAAGGACATATATGCCTAGTTAATAAATTATAGGGGACACCTAAGCCACCAAGTGTCCATATAATATTTAAAGAAAATAAATTGGGGACACACGTGCACATTGAATTAATTACAAGGGACACTTGTACACATTTGAATAATTAAAGAAGGACACCTAATCTTCTTCTCCATTAAGCAAGGAATTTGAGCCACAAGTTAGAGATGAAATTGAAGGATCTTGTATGCCCGAAGAAGGACAAGTGGCGTGACTTTAGGGGGAGGAAGAGGAAAAAAAAATTCAGAATTTCCTAGAAGATGGAAGAAAAGTCTAGAGAATTCAAGGAGATAATTACAGGGCAAATAAGTAAAATCACAAGGAGATATTTTATGGCCAATGACCTCTATAAATAGGACTTTATCCTCCCTCACTTAGACACAAAGAGGCGCCACACACATAAGGAGAAGAAGAGAATAGTGAGCTTGAGAAATAGCAACAAGAAGAGTTACAAAGGAAATTGAGGTAAGGGAGTTGAGAAAATTATTCTACTTCCTCTAGATTTATATATGTTTAAGATCATAGTTAACACCTTTACATGATATTATTGAAGCCCAAGTAACCAATGCAAAGAAAAATCAAGAGGTGGTGAAAGAAGAAAGTTTAGAACAAGTAAATTATCTCTCTAATCTCTCGTAATTTTTGAGATTTTGACCAATAATTAGAATCTAAGGGAATGATTTTATTTTGGTAATTTTGAAGGTTAAAAATTGATTAAAATGGAATTTTGTATGAGGATAAGTGTAGAGAATAATTTTGAAAGCATAAAGTATGAAAATATGAAAATAAGAGAAGCGAGAAAAACCAACAGGGGTATTTTCAGAAACTGAGAGTTTTTCACATGTTTCTGGACTAAGAAATTACTTTTAGACAAAAATAGACATGTCAAGGGTTATTTAGATTTCTGGAACACCCCAATCAGATTTTTCTACAATTAGTTATGAATTTTTTGAAGTTGGGTCAAATTTCAGAAATTTTCTGCACTATGTGCGAAAATAAGAGAAAATTCACCAAAGAAGAAATACTAATTAATAAAGGAATTAATGAGTTTTGAAAGTAAAAAGACCTTTTATACAAGAATATAATTACATAATTTAAAGGAAGGAATTATATTGACAATAACACTGTTATATTATTTTATTTTAGTTCTATCATTCTTATTTAATAGTTTGGGTGTTTGCTATTTTATTGATCAATTACTTGCAGGTAAGTAACCTTAATTTCATGTACTTTGTGTGACTTTGTATGTATGATTTACCGTAATTGGTTATGCATTCGATGATATGTGTTCCAAGTGCTTTGGATCTTTGGAACGTGTGCGACCCCGGCATGGTTTTATGCCTTATTGAGCAGTATATGTTATGTGTGACTGCTTCTGTAACACACCTACCGGCCCTGCCCTTTCGGGTGGCGGGTATGTGGTCCTTTACTTTATTTCAATCCTAAATTATTTTTCACAGGTTAATTTACATCATACATCAGAGTTTAAGCAGTAGAGCACGCACCGGTTGGGACAAGGTATACTGATAAAAAAATTACGGGAAGATAAATTTTCACCGGAGGGATTAATATACAATCATTCGGATAATGGTGCCTAACAAGCCAAAATAAAATAATGCAGTCATTCGGTAACCAAAATAATTATCCAAAAATAACAGTCACAAACGTTCACCTCCACACTACTCCAGCTCCGAAGCCTTGCCTCAGTCTCCCAGCTCCGATCTCAAAGAACTGCCAGATGACTTAAAAGGGGCTGGGATTCAAAATTGAATCCCAGAGTAACCGTTAATTTCATATAAAATGTATAACAAAGCATGTAAGCAAACCACGAATACAAATTCAAACCACATCTCATTCAGTATCATGCACACGGCAAGGCACTGACCAATCTAGAACTAGCAGTCCTAATAGCACACAAAGCACGAGGGCATCGCAATCCTAATAACACACAAAGCCTGAGGCCCCGTCGGTACGGCACACAGCGATGCCCGTTTATGCACACAGCATGTTCCGGTTCCATAGCGCTAGGAAAATGAATGATAACCGAATGTATGCAATATACATGGAAAAACATACATACACAAGTCACACAGAGTATATGAAGATTAAGGTTACTACTGGCGAGTTGACTACTGACTAAAAATAATTTCTCCGGCGCAAAAGATTACAATTAAACCTAAAATAATAATTAAATATAAATCAAATTAATTACACCTCAGTAAACATTTTATTTGATAATTTAAAATAAGTCCAATTCATGGGTCCATTTTTACTAAATTCCTTTTCTTATTAAGGAATTTAATATGGGCCTATATTCTCTTAATTTTCGTCCTTATTCTGAAATTTCAGAAATAAAGGCTCAACTTCAAAAATTCATAATTAAATCTAGCTTGATTCTAAATCCCAAATAACCCTTAATATGTCTATTTTCAACCCAAAATACCCATTTGGGCCAGATCAAGTCAAAACTTCATCCATAGTCCAAAATACCCTGCTGTCCAAAATAATCCCCAGTTTTCAGGGGCTATCTTGAAACATTTATTTATATTAGCACCAAATTCATAAAAATACAAATTATATACCAAATTAATCCTTGAGATGTCTAGTTTCTCCCTATAAAATTTAATAATTTTTAAAATCCATTTACTAGGTCAAATATCATGAAGAAGGTGACTGATCCCACAGAAATTTTCAGAAACAGTACTCCAACGTTTTTCACACTTCCATTTATATTTCCAAAATTATGATCCAAGTTCAACCTCAAACAAAATCTCATTTTACAAACTTTAGAACTCTCAAAAACCAAAATCAACTCATATCTTCAAGAAATCTCATGTGCACGAAATTTGTTATTTAATCAACAAAATACCAAATTTCATTCTAGCTTCATATATATCTTCCACATACTAGGTTTGATCTACCATTTTAGGCCATAAATCTTAGTTTTAAACCTTTAGTCATACTTTTCACTTGCCATTCAAACCCAAGAATATATATACTCAAGTCCATGGCCATTTGTAACCTCAAATAACCAAAAAAAAAAACACACACACAAAAATACTTAAAGGTGGCTTACTTGTCTTTGGACTTAAATTTTCTTGAGTGTTTGTCTCCTTTTTCCACCAAGATCACTTCAGCCTACACCTCAAACCACCAAGAAAAAATTGTTCTTTAATGTCTTAGCCATATTAGAAAGGGTAGAAGAGAGTGGACTAAGGATCTAGAGCCATAAACTTACCTTAGCTTCAATCTTCCTCTTGCTCCTTATATTCTCTTATGTACTCTTGAATGGAAACTCTTTAAACACTCTCTTCTCTTTCTCCAAACCGTGCCATCAGCCAAAGGAAAGAGGAATGGGTTGCTTTTAAAGTGATAACCTAATCCTACTTGACCTCCAAGCCACTTTCTCTTCCTTGATTTTTTTTCTGGCCCCAAATCACATCATGTCTTGTTAATTTATTTTTGCTCTTCTCTTCCTTCCCTCTTTGTATGAGACCTAGGCGATGGGGAGGGAAAATATGTATATTTTTTTATTTTACTTAAATGCTATGTCAAATCTTGCTTTTTCTCTTGATTAAAAACCATGTCCTTAGTCATAATCCCTCTAGGCCTTCTAGGTGTACTTTGTCATTTGCCCCCCCCCCTTCTTCCACTTCAAAACGGTGGAGTAGGAAAGATTTGGGGAGATTTGGTGATTTCCAAGTCCAACACAAATGTCTTTTGCATTTATTAAGGTGATGATGTAAGCTAGGTGATGTCACTAAGCTTACATAAGCATAAAGTCATTTATTTTGATCTTCAAAGTTGGGCTTCAAAGATTGTCTCTCCTACTTAGCTCAATAGCCCATAGTTCTTGGTTAGATCCATAACACCTTCTTAGGCATTTTTGGAATTTTATGCTTTTTCTCTATTCCTTGTGTTAAACATTTTGCCCAAGGGTAAAAAGGGAAAATATAATATGTTTTGACTTCCATAGTCATCTCTTACTTAAGGTTGTCCCTAACCATAATTATTTAATTGCACATGAAATTTGATTATTTCATGCCAATAAATATTTGTCATACATGACTTCATAAAAATTCATATATGCAAATAAATTCACATTGAGGCACATGAAAAATGGGGATGTTATAGCTTGTTCCGCTTTAGATTTTGTATGCGTGTTGTGTGCGACTGTTGAGTGCTATATGTTTTTATGGTTTTTCTTACATACTTTGTGTAACATCCCATTTTCAAAAGCAAGTATAATTTTTTTTTCATCGAGTAGAGCATCGGAGCGATTGAGTAACGATATTTATATTCAAAATGCCGTAAGTCCGGCGATTACGTAGCGGTACATTATACCGAGTGTTTTCAAAGTAAATAACAAAAGAAAGTCTTGGTGAGTCCCTATGCGTGCCGCTTGCCTTTCTCCTCGATCCTCGGTCCTCCCGACCCGACGCTATGTTAAGAGCTGAGGTTCAATGCCCAATGAACCTCGGGTAACGGTTAACCTCATGCTTATGTGTGACAAAATATGTATGACGAGATATTCATAACATTACGGCATTAACCAATACATAGCACACGGATGTAAGGTTACAACAATACATAAGCACACGCGAGATGTAATGTCAATCACAACAACGAGTACATAGCACACGACACATGCACGGTCAACATGTTTGCACTAACCGGTGCCACGACGGCCTCCTCGTGTCCTCGGCGCTAGGAAAACTCAACGGCATTACCAAGGCGTAACCCGTATAAACAAAGCTGAATGTATAAACAGTGAACTAAGACAGAGTCTTAGACACGGTGCATGACCCAAGACAAAGTCCTGTCCATGACTCATGAAATAGTCTATCACATATAAGCATACAATAAGCATCGAGTTAGTGTTACGATAAAGCGAACGTACCTTCGTTGACGGAACTTCGGTCACTGTTGATAGCGGTACGGCGGTACAACGGCGGTAAGTGATTACGGATATCCTATAAGGATGATAATGTTTCTAATCAATGGTCAACATTATACCAGACATTCTAGTCCCAAATTACTATTTTACCCCTGACTCCCCTAATCGGCGGAATTTCGCCAAAACTTCGTTACTTTAACTCTAATCTTCCAAAATTTTGACATATCTCTATCTCCAATAATAAATATCATATTTATCCCTAAAACATGATATCTAAACTAACTTGGAAGATTAAAGATTAATCTAGCATTTCTACTATAACTAGGAAGGAACTACCAAAGCTTAAGACCGGGGGACCGAAGAACTTACCTAAAGACTTCGCTACTCCTTTTCCGAGCTCCTCCTTGCTCTCACTTCTCTCTAACCTCTCTCTAGGAATTGTGAATTGGTGAGGAATGAAGTGAAATGGGAAGACCTATTTATAGAAGATTTTGGTGCACTTATTCATGCTTTATCATACCGAATCTCAATAGTTGGATCTAGCTTGGACACAAGGCATCATCTCCACCATACAACACATCTCCTTACCTCATCATGATGTCATCAAGGTGATGTCACCCATGTGCTTTATGAACTTCTACCGATAAAGTTCCTGTTGGTGTAATTCCGCAAAATCTCAAAAATCCGGAACACGGCCACGAAGCTCTATTCTTCCTCTTCGGAAATATTTGAGTTAACTAAATTTTTGATCCCATTAAGGGTATTAGTTGTCATTGAACATTTTGAGGCAGATTTGTCGATTCTGAGAAATTACGGGTAACATCAACTTCGGGACAAAAATTCACCGATTCATAATATGTCCGGTTGTTTTCTACTTAGTTCAAGGATTTCAAGTTATGATTTATTTTCCATTGGTTCTCACTTTTCTTATCTGCCCTTTGTTTACAAAATATCTTTTCATCGATCCCTTATTCGCCCCCGCCGGTTACGGAAATGACTTCCGCTAACACCAACTCAACGGACAAAAATTCACTTGTTTCTAATATGTCACGACCTAAGAAACTTAGTTCATGGTTTTTAGATAGGATTTAATTTTATCGGTTCTCATTTATCCAACCGGTTCTTCCACAAATATCTCTTTTATATTATTATAATAATACAAATATCATGATATTTATTATTTATTTTATTATTATTATTATTTTATTTTTTATTTTTTATTTTTATTTTTATTTTTATTTTTTTCCTTCCTTTATTTATTTATTTATTTATTTATTTCGTTTTTTTTTTTTCTTTTTTTTTTTTTTTTTTTCCTTTTTTTTTCCCTTTATTTTTCTTGAAAATATCATTCCTCCCTTTTTATTTTACTTTAATTATCTTTAAAAATTCTCCCTATTGGTTCTTTTGTCCAAGTTTAGATAATTAGCCATTAATTACCTAACTAATCACTTTCTAATTGTTGATAATTTTCTTAATTAAGATTAATCATTATCTCACAACTATTTTACTTACATTGGTATTTTATGCTCCATGTAAAATATTAAAAATCATGGGGCAACTTATGCTCCCCAAAATTATATTTAATTTTGCATCATTATTTTTCAAGGGAAATAATCCCAAAAATTCCTAAAATTAGAGACAACATACTTTCTAATTTTCAATAAATATTTTATTGCCTCTTGGGATCTACCATAATATTTTCAGGGCATTTCATGGCCCATAATTGCATTTAGGGATTTTGACACTTTAATCCCTCTAATTTCATTAGAAATTTCCCTAGACAATAGAATAAGTATCCTACAAGGTTTTAAAACCACATATTCACCTATTTCCAAATAGGTATTATTTGCTAAAATATAGTATTCCGGATAGATAATTATCTCGGGTATTACATTTCTCCCCGTTAAATAAAATTTCGCCCTCGAAATTTGAACATATACACTCGAAAGGTTATCTAGACCTCCAATCTATTCCTTCCCTTTGCATGCTTACCTAGCACACATCCTACTACTCAAAAGTCTCATTTATCTTATACCCAGGTATAGTACTCAATTACAAGACTTGTTGGTCTATTCTCATTGTACTCAGTTTACACAGGCCTCACTGCCCGATTTATTTAGCCTCTCGGCTTAACACATATTGGCCTTCCGGCTCAATCTATTACCACCGCACTGGAGATTCTAGCCTTACTGCCTAGGAATTCATCCTCAGGCTTTAGGCATCTTAACTACTACCTGGCACAACGAATGTTTTGCTAGTCTTAAGATGTATTTTAGACATAGTTATTATGACAATTAGCATTTCATACAGTGCTAAGTCTCACCGGTCCTATGTTCTAAGGGCACCGCCCCGTGCACACTTGCACACTAGGTCTTATTGTCTCGGGCCTCTGCCCGTCTATTTCATCTGAGCCTCTCCCATTCAAGCTCTCAGACTACTTTCACTTACTTTGCACCATAGCCGACGACTACTATTTGACTTAACTAGTTCGGTGTTCTAGACCTTTCTAATAGTTCTGTTCCTATATCAACTACATCGCTTTTCAACACCATAGCAATGACAAACACGTCATCGCTACCCAAAATCATTTTGTTGTCTCATTTTCAAATTTTCACACATTGAAAATTTTCCGTGGTCTCGACATTTCGCAATCCACACTATACCAAAAAGTAATAGTGCCATCACATTTTCAAACTCAATCACCGACAACACAATTTTGTGAAAACATATTCACTACCGGGTCATTTTCAAAAACTTTTACTACGGTACATATCTTTGAGAGAAATAATTCATTTTACAAAAATTTTAACAATTGAGAGCTCACGCCACCATTTCAACCACTTGGTACAGCAAGCGTCTTATCCCAATCCCCAATCCGGCCCCTGCATAAGCAGTACCGTCAAACAATGTGGGAGAACCCTCGTCCCTCCCATAAGAGACCCAGTGTTCGCACTGGCACATGAAGTAGTAACCCTATCTACCGAAACTCAGTCCAGCCATAGACAGTCAGGTCCTACTAGACAAAACATACGCCCTAGGCGAAATGTTATGGATTGGGTGCGTTCACTGCTGGTGCGATTTTCTTTCTCTCAAACAAAATCCCTCAAAAACTCTTTGTTCAAAAAGAGCTTTTATCAAAGGTCAGCGATTTCAACCATTTTAAAACATCGGAAAGACCCCAAGAAACCGTGTACATCTACGGCTTCCGGCCTCCCAGTCAGACCGACTTTACCACAACACAGTTGAAAACTTAGTTTCAAACTCTGGGTTCTAACAAAACCCTTTTTATAAGACAACACCATTTCAAAATAACCATACTATGGTCTCAAATTCTATTGAAAACATTTCATTCGAAAACTCGGTTTCAAAAATGCATAAGTTCGAAAAATCAATTCCGGAAATTTCAAATATAATAGGTGTAATGGCAAGTTCAAAAATTCAAATTTTAAACCTTACTCGGGAACTAGACAACTAACCTTAGAAGGTCATTACTAACTAATAGTATCCGGACCTCTGTCCTTGGCTATTCAAGCCATTCGTAGAACGTTCGGTCTACTCTTCTTTAATTTTCTGGCTATTTCGGACATTGCCCGCTATCCTTAGGTTTCACAAACTTTTCAAAACACTTCTCGTATTTGTCATCTAACAACTGTGGGCTTCTGCTAGCCTATAGACACAATATATGCTATACAACTCTAGAGCAACTCATGACGATATACTGGATTACGTAAACTTTTCTCTCTAGGGAACCGATTAGATATGGGACTCGCTACAATGTACTTACCTTGAGAATCGATACACTGGTAGCTCTACTTTATGGTTTGTTGTGATGGCAACTTCACTACACGGTTTGACGTCACGGTGGCTTCACTCTAAGGTACTTCACTCGGCGCTTCACTCAATCCCTCCGATTGGTCGGCACACCTCCGTCGAACCCTCCGTAGGTAGCCCTTTCCGAACGAGATCTCCCGTAAGTAGCCACCTCCGATCACAACTTCCCATAAGTAGTACTTTCTTGAGTTGATCATCTCGAATCATTATAACGAGAACTCGATCTCTATCGGGTTCCTACCCTTTAGTGGTTCCGTAATCTTGTCTCTATTTCGCCATCTCATCTAGGGTCATTCTATTTGTGGGCTTCCTAGCTCCAGTCAACAACCTTATCTCAATTTCCCTATCAGGTAACCACCCACTTCTTTGGGGATCTACTAGCCACTAACATCTCTAAGGTTATCGGTCCCACCTTGAAACCATAACCTGTGGTCACTGAGGTTTTAGCTATCGTAGGGTTCCGTTAAGGAACTAACTCTCAGGTATTCGAACCTAAGGCAACCTCACTCACATTTTCTTAGGGTTCCTACCCTCAGGTACTGGAACCTAAGCAATGCTCAGTCATACCTTGATCTAAGCACTGACTCTGACTCAAGCCTATTATCACTCCATCTTTTCTCATAGTATCCCAAAGGATTACTATGTTTCATACCGCAAGGTATTCAGGCCTTTGTTTGAAGGATATCAAATTCTTATGCTATATCCCGGGGTTAAGAATCCGAGATCTCTCTCGCTTAAGCACGCTTAATTTCACAACGTCTATCATATCTGGGTACTAATATCAGTACACATACCACTGCATACCGACCACTCTCATAGGTACTAGTACGGTATAGCTGCCTCCCCAGAAATACTGGGTACTTTCCCCTTTTTATCTAACGGTCACCACCGTCAAGGACTTAGTCAAAAGACCCTCATCCCCGGAGCCATGCCCCGTTGCACACATGGTGTCCGGTTTTTGCAAGGCGAGATATTTTCCTCTCGGGGTAACTTAGTAAGTTTCTTGTTTCTACAAGGAAACTAAATCAATAGTCACTTTGTCTACGGGAAAACCTAAGCAAAGTGCCGAATTCTACGTAACGATTGCCTTGAAACCGGGCGGGGATTTAACTCGAGACTCCAATTTCTATATCGAAGTCCTAGAGCTTAGCAACGGAACCCATATTCTATGTTATCTACTATATCTCGAGTCTCATCCGGTGTGGCCTAGCACCATATATAAGCTACGGGTTAGAATGGAATTAATGCCCCGGTAAACCGGAGATTATCGAATTATCGAATTATCGAAATTATCGAAATTATCGGAGCCTAATATCAATGTAGGTACGGGCGATGGATACACCATCCCTGGTTTAGAGTGGTGCACCGACAGAAGGTGGTACACTGGTTCAGGATGGTACACCGGTTCAGACTGGTATACCGAAGTAAGGTGGTACTTCAACCTAGGCTTATATCAGTACTCATTTTCAAAACATGCTCTTTTAAAAAGGCGTAGAGCCTAACTCCGTTACTTAAACCAAATGGCCAGGTAGGTGTCTATCATGGGAGCCTCACCGTGCTAGGGTGACTGATTGGCTGATCCACATAGACTAGCCCTGCCTTCGGCACCAAAAGGTTTTGGAATAACTTAGTCAGATCTATACCAGGACAACTGCTCTGATACCATAATTGTAACATCCCATTTTCAAAAGCAAGTATAATTTTTTTTTCATCGAGTAGAGCATCGGAGCGATTGAGTAATCGATATTTATATTCAAAATGCCGTAAGTCCGGGTCGACATGTAGCGGTACATTATACCGAGTGTTTTCAAAGTAAATAACAAAAGAAAGTCTTGGTGAGTCCTATGCGTGCCGCTTGCCTTTCTCCTCGATCCTCGGTCCTCGACCCGACGCTATGTTAAGAGGCGAGGTTCAATGCCCAATGAACCTCGGGTAACGGTTAACCTCATGCTTATGTGTGACAAAATATGTATGATGAGATATTCATAACATTTACAAAGATTAACCAATACATAGCACACGGCCGGATGTAAGGTTACAACAATACATAAGCACACAACAGAGATGTAATGTCAATCACAACAACAGTACATAGCACACAAAGACATGCACGTCAACATGTTTGCACTAACCGGTGCCACGACAGCCTCCTCGTGTCCTCGGCGCTAGGAAAACTCAACGCATTACCAAGATCGTAACCCGTATAAACAAAGCTGAATGTATAAACGGTGAACTAAGACGAGTCTTAGACACGGTGCATGACCCAAGACAAAGTCCTGTCCATGACTCTATGAAATAGTCTATCACATATAAGCATACAATAAGCATCAGAGTTAGTGTTACAGTACGCGAACGTACCTTCGTTGACGGAACTTCGGTACGACTGTTGATAGCGGTACGACAGCGGTACAATAGCGGTAAGTGATTACAGATATCCTATAAGGATGATAATGTTTCTAATCAATGGTCAACATTATACCAGACATTCTAGTCCCAAATTACTATTTTACCCCTGACTCCCCTAATCGGCGGAATTTCGCTTTAACTTCGTTACTTTAACTCTAATCTTCCAAAATTTTGACATATCTCTATCTCCAATAATAAATATCATATTTATCCCTAAAACATGATATCTAAACTAACTTGGAAGATTAAAGATTAATCTAGCATTTCTACTATAACTAGAGCCGTCAATCGGGCCGCCCGTGATGGGCTGGGCCCATCGGCCGGCCCTCCGGCTTTGAGTAAGAAAAACACCTGTTTTTCAAAGCCCGCCCGAGAGGACAGGGCGGGGCCGGCCGCGGGGCTGGAAATTATTATTCCAAATTTTAATTATTTTTTCTCCGTGTTTTTCACACAAATATAATTAGTAAATTACAACAATTAAAGCTCTAAATTACAACATAAATCATCTAATTTATCAAATAAATATTGTCAACATTTATATCCAAAAAACACAATCATCCAACAAATAAGCATTCACGAATTCATAATCAAAAACAAATTATGTTCTAAAATAACTTACATAAAATATAAAAAGCATACCACTAATATACATAAATTATGGTCGGTGAGATGCGAGAGTGAGAAGAGTTGCGATCGAGGAGGAGACGAGGAGTGGAAGGGACATGAACATAGTTTATAGTGTAAGGATCATAGGAGTAGTCAATAACAATATTAATATATTAGTTTAAAATTTTTAAGACTCTACATTGTTATAAGACATAAACATTATATTCCAACTCGGTTCGGGATTTTGTTAGGAAAATATATCAAAGAAATTTTTTAAGACTCAACACTTTTTTTTAAAAAAAAAAAAAAAAAAAAAAAATATGACGAGGCTAAAACGGCAAGCCGTAGCCCGTGCGGCCGGCCGTAAAAGCCCGTGGCCCGTCGGGCCCGGCAGCCCTGCGGGGCCCGACTTCATCTCTTTCTTCTATTTTTGAGGCCGGCCCGTAACGGGCCGGGGCTAAACGGGCCGGCCCGACGGCCCGGCCCGTTTGACGGCTCTAACTATAACTACCGAAGGAACTACCAAAGCTTAAGACCGGGGACCGAAGAACTTACCCAAAGACTTCGCTACTCCTTTTCCGAGCTCCTCCTTGCTCTCACTTCTCTCTAACCTCTCTAGGAATTGTGAATTGGTGAGGAATGAAGTGAAATGGGAAGACCTATTTATAGAAGATTTTGGTGCACTATTCATGCTTTATCATACCGAATCTCAACCGTTGGATCTAGCTTGGACACAAGGCATCATCTCCACCATACAACACATCTCCTTACCTCATCATGATGTCATCAAGGTGATGTCACCCATGTGCTTTATGAACTTCTACCGATAAAGTTCCCCGTTCGGTGTAATTCCGCAAAATCTCAAAAATCCGGAACACGATACGAAGCTCTATTCTTCCTCTTCGGAAATATTTGAGTTAACTAAATTTTTGATCCCATTAAGGGTATTAGTTGTACGTTGAACATTTTCGTATTTGTCGGATTCTGAGAAATTACTTCGGGTAACATCAACTTCGGGACAAAAATTCACGATTCATAATATGTCCAGTTGTTTTCTACTTAGTTCAAGGATTTCAAGTTATGATTTATTTTCCATTGGTTCTCACTTTTCTTATCGCCCTTTGTTTACAAAATATCTTTTCATCTGATCCCTTATTCGCCCCTTGATTCTACGGAAATGACTTCCGCTAACACCAACTTCCGGACAAAAATTCACTTGTTTCTAATATGTCCCACGACCTAAGAAACTTAGTTCATGGTTTTTAGATAGGATTTAATTTATCGGTTACTCTCATTTATCCAACCTGGTTCTTCCACAAATATCTCTTTTATATTATTATAATAATACAAATATCATGATATTTATTATTTATTTTATTATTATTATTATTTTATTTTTTATTTTTATTTTTATTTTTTTTTTTTCCTTCCTTTTTATTTATTTATTTATTTATTTATTTCGTTTTTTTTTCTTTTCTTTTTTTTTTTTTTTTTTTTTTTCCTTTTTCCTCTTTTTTTTTCCCTTTATTTTTCTTGAAAATATCATTCCTCCCTTTTTATTTTACTTTAATTATCTTTAAAAATTCTCCCTATTGGTTCTTTTGTCCAAGTTTAGATAATTAGCCATTAATTACCTAACTAATCACTTTCTAATTGTTGATAATTTTCTTAATTAAGATTAATCATTATCTCACAACTATTTTACTTACATTGGTATTTTATGCTCCATGTAAAATATTAAAAATCATGGGGCAACTTATGCTCCCCAAAATTATATTTAATTTTGCATCATTATTTTTCAAGGGAAATAATCCCAAAAATTCCTAAAATTAGAGACAACATACTTTCTAATTTTCAATAAATATTTTATTGCCTCTTGGGATCTACCATAATATTTTCGGGGCATTTCATGGCCCATAATTGCATTTAGGGATTTTGACACTTTAATCCCTCTAATTTCATTAGAAATTTTCCTAGACAATAGAATAAGTATCCTACAAGGTTTTAAAATCACATATTCACCTATTTCCAAATAGGTATTATTTGCTAAAATATAGTATTCCAGATAGATAATTATCTGGGTATTACACTTTGTACATGCACTGTATATGAAATTAATGGTAACTCTGGGATTCATTTATGAATCCCAAACTATTATAAGAATACAAGAAGTGCATCTAGAACAAGGTAGGAAACTAGAGGTAAGACGGGAGATCTTGATTGAGGATTTGTGAAGCATGGAGACATGCATCTTTTGTTATTACACCTTTTGTTTTTGGATGACTGTATATTAATAGTTATTTTATCTGGATGACTGTGTTATAACCCTTGGAGGAACTTAATTATTTTTGTTTAGATATTTACTTTATCAAGATTATATTGTCCAAATTATCCTCATTGCTCTTACGTATTTAATTATTTAAAAGTAAAAGTCACTCTACCCGCCACCCGAAAAGGGTGAGGGCGGTAGGAGTGTAACAAGATCACTCTAGGAGACACCTTAGTTATGATATTTTCTCATTACAATTCTTATGAATTAAATGTCTTGTATGCATATTCACATATAACTCTATTGCAGGGATTAACAATATTTTTTTTTTATTAAAAAGGAGCCAGGCATTACTATCTAATTTTATTTATTTGGTATCACTTAAATTTTGGTTTTCTTTTGGTATTGGCCAAATGCAAATCACAGAAATGATCATAAGGATTGAATGGATTGGGGTGGGAGATATGCAAGTCATTTGGTTGAGGAGTCTCGGTTCTTAGTATCTGGGGTCTGCTGGATGATCTGGAGGATTAGGAACAAAGTAGAAGTCATCTACAAGGAAGTAGAAATTTGGGAAAGATGGTGGACTGGGTGGAGTTGGGCTCAGCCTAGGTGTTGTTGGGTCAACAAGTGTATCCGTGTGGATATTTATATTTCGTATTACCTCTAAATCTCCCATCACTCTGATCCATTTTATCGTTACGGTTGGTTATTTCAATGATTAACATCTGGGTATTACTAAAACACAACATAGCTAGGGTGCTCTTGGAGTAGACCCACAATTATAGTTACTCTGAAATCCTACCCCATGGAATATTCCAACACATCAATCCTTATTGGGGTAATCACGTTATTTATAGATGATTTCCCAAAGCAACATAACTGTAATATCCTGAATTTTTGACCTAGAAACTTAAGAATAAGTCTATAAAAGGCAAGCAACTAAGCCCGGTTCGAGCAGAGTCTCAAGAATGTTGAGGGATAGGAAGTCTCTCGGGGGACTAAGTAACTCAGCTATACATCTTAGTGGACTTAGTACGTATAAGCCATGTAACTAAAGTGTCAATGGAAAAAGGGGCACGAAGACCCATACAGTGTAAATCCAGTTGGAAAAGATGCCATCCAACTATGTCCTGAGGTGTAGGACAATTAGTTGAGCAAAAATATGCCAGTATACGTAAGAATACGCCATTTTCAGGGCAGTCAGGTATGCCCACCCTTTTTTAGAAAACATCAGTATGTGGCATTGTATAAAATGAATTAATACCATATTATTGGAATATATGGAATTTTCAATAAATTCATGGTAAATGATATTTGTTTAATATGATTAACTAAACTAGAGATCAAATTTTTGATTCTAAAAGGGCCATTGTTGTACCTAAAAGAGGTGGCATGAGAAGATAATAGAAAGCTCAAGAAGAAACACACATGGCAAAATTAAGAGGATTATTAACAAATCAAAAGCTACTTTTGTTATGTCATGTATCACGCTTATGTCATCGATGATGTCACGCTTATGTCATTGATGATGTCATCATAAATTGACAAATCAAAAGCTACTTTTGTTGGTCAAATGGAAATGTGACACGTGTCCTCTCATAATGACCAAGGTTCTGAAAACCGAACCTTCATCGAATCCCGGTGGGGTATCGGGTTAAGGGTTAGTGGGTCGACGAAGTCAAACCCGTATTAATTAAAAATATAATTTAAATAACATAGGTAAAATTATTCATATATTAATAATAAAAATATTTTGGTGTCAAAAGAGGATGTGACGTGGTGTGATGGCGATGATAGATTGCAATTTGCATTGATTATTTTATTTTTTTTAAAGAAGTCATTTAAGCCAATTCACTTCAGGTTCAGATCTTCCAAGCAAAAAAAAAAAAAAAAAAAATCACTTCGGATCCTTATCTCTCTCCCACATGCGTCATGTACTTCAAATCTCTCAAATCTGTACTTTTGATCTCTCATTTCTCTCTCACACGAAAATAGATCAGAGAAGCACCTAAACATTGAAGAATCTTGCAGGAAAAAGTCACAGGTTCATTAGGCAGATTTCTCAACTCTCTCACGCACGGTTCATCAGGCAAGAGCTTACCTTCGAAGACCATTGTTGGCCGCTTATCAGATGATGGACCTTCAATCGCTTCTCAGATCCTGTCAAAAGCCTTCGACACACCTCTTCAAACTTCATTTTTAAATCTCTCTTTCTCACCCTCTTCACCACTTCAGATCTCTCTCCTTCCTCCTTTGCTCCTTCTCATTCTCCTCCCCTTCACAGATCGTCGGCGTCTCTCCTTCGTCTCGTGAGTTAGAGGCGATTTTTTTTTTTTTTTTTTTTTTTTTTTTTTAAAAAAAAGATTCCAGACGCTATGACTTGGCCAACTCGGCCGGTTCTGGCCAAGTTGGGCGAGTTGAACGGGGTCAGCTCGGAACCCGGGGTTCCTCCTTAACTCGGACCAGCTTTCCAGCATGTTCACCGGTTTCCGGTCTGAACCAGCCGATCCGGTCCGGTTTTCAAAAAATTGATTATGACATAGCTTTTGAGTCATCACCACAAGATCATGACACGTGTCCCGTAATCATAACAAGGCATAAAGCTACTTTTTATGTGATCCAATGGAAAGAAGACACGTGACGTGACACGTGACTCATTCTAGACCATACACGCGACGCATTCTGGACCAGACACGTGGCACGTTCTGGACCGCACCTGTGTTCTATATATACCCCTTCCCCTTCATTTGTCTTTAGGCCATTCTTGGCCAAAACATGGAAAAGAGAGGGGAAGGAGAGGGAAAAACAAAATAGAGAAAGCGAGGGAGAAGAAAAAGGGGCCGATTTCACCTCCGATTTGGTGTTTTTAGCTCCCGGGGCCTTCTCCAATGTTGTTCCTCTTAGCGAAAGCAATGTTTCTATGGTTTCGGATTCTTGATATGAGGTATTCGGTGCTGTTTACATGGTGGAGGTGTTGTCAGATCTCCAAACCAATCTCAAGTCTTGACTGAAAATACAAGGGAGTTGAAGGAGGAAAGATTTCAAGGAAAAGATAAGATCAAGGACAAGGAGTATCGTTATTTGAAGCTTTAAGGAATTTTGGGAGTTGACTATCAGTCTAAGAATTTACCAGGTAGTAACCTTAATTCTTATATGCTTTGTATGTCTTTGGATGTATGCTTTACCATGATTGTGTATGCATTCAGTGTTGTTATTTGCCAAGCGCTTTGGTACCGGAACCGCTGTGTGCGACTAGGGCCTTGCTGTGCCTTGCAGTCTATGCTATGTTCTATAAAGACTACTTGTTCCGGATTAGGCTTTGTGCCTTGCTGTATTCGACCTACTGAATGCTTATGATTTGTGCTTATGGTTTTCTTAGATGCTTTGAATATACTTTGTGTATAAGATTAACGGTTACTCTGGGATCCTTCGGGATTCCAGTCTCTATTGCTACCTGCGTATTACAGCCTATTGGAAGTAGCTCCCAGGATAAAGTGGTGGATGCTAGCACATGAAGGTGCCGGACGGGTTTGAAATCATTCGAGGAAGATTTGTTGATATTTTATGTATTTATGTTTGAAATTTGTAACCAAGATTTGTAATATCTTACCAGTACACTACATCCAAACTGAATGTATGCTCTGCTGCGTAATTGACTCTCATATATGCTGTTAAGTATTATAATATAAGAATTAAGAGGTATCACACTACCCGCCACTCGAAAGGGCGAGGCCGGTAGGGGTGTAACAATAACCATTCTGGTATATTTCGTATAATTCCAATCAAATTTTAAATATAAGAAATATTATATTAGATCAATAACATAAATCACATAGAGAAGAGTTAGATGTTAAACATTTATATAAAAGTCAAAAATCATTTTAAAAAGTACAAATAAAAGTAGGCTTTGCATAACACTAACACAGAAAGAAAGCTTTTACTTTTACAGTAATTCTGCGTTTTTAACTTTTACAATATATATTGCTTCGCATCCTTTAATTTGTTCCTATCATCTTCATTTATTTTTCATGTACTTATCAAATCCAACGTAATCCACGCTTTGGAAATCAACTCAATCCATTTCTCATTTATTACTTATTTTATCCTTTTCTAGCTTTCTTCCTTGATTCCCAAGTCAATCGGTAATACACCCATTTTGTAATACGTAATATATATTATTGATATCCTGGATTCTTAAATCTTATATATTTATTGATTCTTATAAGTTTAATAGAATTAGAATAGTTGCATTATTTAATTTTTACATTATTTGTATAGTATACCATAAATTTTTTAGGATGTTACACCAAGCATGGGACTGCCGATCTCCCTCATCTAGTTGTCTTCCTCATCTAGTACCTCACCGGGCTAATCTATTTACATGGCGTTATATTATAGTTTTTCTCTTATAAAATTAATTGTGCTTCATCCCTTACTTAAAGCATGTAAAAAATGTGTGGAATTAATGATGTTGAATAATTATAATTGATTTATTATATTTAATTCCAAAATATAATCCAATTTTTTACCTTGAAAATAACATTTTCAATAGATTATTTTTTTTAAAAAATGACAACATGAATACACACACACATACTAAATAATTTGTTTTAAAATTATTTGATGAGGTTAATGTTAGTATGAGTTTTCCGTTGTGACATTTAATTTAATTTAGTCTTACACATGACATTTTGACATAAGTATAAGGGCATTTTAGTCATTCACATATTTGCTCATTTTCTTTCATTTCTATTTTTCCTCTTCATTAAACAGGAAAGATTATGACATTATTCGCTTTAATTTTCTCTTATCTTCTGTTTCTATCCTACGGTTTTGTTTCCCCCAACTTTTCTTCTCATCCACGTAAAGAGAGTTCATGGATCTAGAGCATATTATACTTTAGGCAGTAATCTAAAGTTTTCTTCTTCCATTTTTCTCTCTCCTCCACATTATCTGAGTTATCAACAGAGAATTAAAAATACGTTCTAAATAAAGAATTTATTTCTTTTGGGGGAAAAAATGTAAGTTTAGCCTTTTAACGTCCCTCAATGCTTCATTGCGGCTCCTTTATTATGTAAATTTCATTTTAGTCCACTAGCTCTCCCTTTTTTAACAAAAAATGCTCACGTTGAAATTTTATATACAAACAAATCATTCTCAAATATTGACATATTAACTTTAATTTTAAAAAATAATAATGATTGGTCTAAAGAATCATCATTTTTTTGGACAAATAAAACATCATCATTTGATACTAACAATATTAGAATCAGAGATCTTAAAAGATACTAAATAAAATTAAGGAACCAAATTGAAATCTTATACTACCTCCGGTTAGTAATATCAGATCAAATTGACTAATCTGGAGATATTGATCAAGTTAAATAAATTACTTAATTATAAAGTATGTTAGATGATTTCTTTGAAATAATTATGTATATTATTAGATTATATATCAATTTATAGGGATAGGTTATTCTGCCTACTCTTATTTTGCCTACCTTTACCTACCCCTCTCAATACTGTTAGATTATAATCTCATCCAACGGTAAAGATTTGAGGGATAAAATAAACTCTTTTACCCCTTCCTCTCTCCCACCGCCAGGCCACCTATTGTCGATCTCTGAACGGACGAACAAGGCATCAACCAAAGAATTAACAAAGAATAAAAATAAAATACACAATCAAAGCGATTGATTGATGAAAGCAGGGATCTTTCACATTTATGAGAACTATCCACAACAATATAACCCTATTCTCTAATCAAGTTTGGATCACCAAAGCAACCGAGTTCAGTGATGTCAATATGATTATGGTGGACTGAGATTCATATAATCAAATGCAAAAGGGCAAACAATGCAAGCATACAAATAATAATGAAAAAAAAAATTACAAGCAAATTCCTGAAATCAATAAAACCTACGATCTCAGCTCATGATACCAAACCAAGGAAAAATAGAGGTTGGTTTTTATATCACGAGAATTTATATGGAACTGCAGACAGAGATAACACGCGTTTTATGGAGCATGACGAGGAGCGAAATGGTGGAAATAAATTAGAGAATGTACCCTTAGCGTAATCTGAAATTTTTAGTTTCTCGGCCTAATGCTTAATCTGCAAATTAAAATTGGGAAAAAGCGAAGGGAGTTCAATGATAGAGAGGCAACCAACACTAGGGCTTTCCTTCCCAGATCTTAACCGGAATAAAAGAAGCTTCTAGGTCTACCAAAGTTCACAAAATCGCATTACATTAACGAGATATGAACAAGTTCTACTCCTCCTTGCAAGTTTCGTTCTTTTGACGCAATCCATTTAGGTTTTTCAATCCCTTTGATTCTGTATTTTATTTTTATTCTTTGTTAATTCTTTGGTTGATGTCTTGTTCGTCCGTTCAGAGATCCACAATAGGTGGCCTAGTAGTGGGAGAGAGGAAGGGGTAAAAGAGTTTATTTTATCCCTCAAATCTTTACCGTTGGATGAGATTATAATCTAACAGTATTGAGAGGGGTAGGCAAAGGTAGGCAAAATAAGAGTAGTTAGAATAACCTATCCCCAATTTATAAGTCAAACAAATTAATTTGGAGAAATATAATAAATGTAAGTACTTTAAAATAATTTATTTAACTTATTAAATCTTCTCAAATTGATCAACTGGATATATAAGAATCATAACTAGTATAAAGTTAGAGAACAACAAATATAAAATGCCTTTTTTATACGTCTCATTTACATGTTAATTTCCAAAATTTAAATATCATCCTCATTCTCCAATATTTATATATAAGAAGGACTTGGATGATTAATTTTTTATCTGGGACTTATTTAATTTGTAATTCTCCCACAGTCAATGTAAATTAACGTTGAGGAGGAAATTGTGTGCGATGTATTGCCGAATCAGCCTACAACGCAAATCAAATATACGAGTAATAAAGTTGCAGTAAATATCTGATTACTACTTACGCTCTTCTCTATATATATTTAGTCAAAGAGAAGTCAATCCATTTGGTAACAAAAGAAACAATGGAAGAAACGTTTCAAGCTGTAAGGTGGTGAAGTAGTTGTACCTGATGGATGAAGCAGCCATCATAGATGGCGTTGGCACCGGGGAAGGGGAGGCGGCGACAGAGCACTTGCGGATCTGTACAGCGGCGACCTCGAAGCAGCCAGCACAGCCAGCGACGGAAAGGTAGTTTCTACACTGAAAAATTGTGTAAACTGGGAAATTTTCTCCACTGCCTTGTTGTGCTGTGGCGAAGTGCTTATTCTGGTCCCTCATTTAGGCTCTGATATCCTGAAATGTTGCGTTTAGGTTTTTAGTGAGGATTGAGGAGTCGGAAACGAGGAAGAAGTCCGGTGGGTTGCACTGACACCAACAAGATGAATCTGTGGGTCTGTAACGACGCCGTCAAGAATGCAACATGACCAGAATATGAAGATAATGAATAAGGGAAGAAGATTAAAATGTTGGACATGTTTAGTTCAGAGAGAAGAAGAAGAGAGGTCAACGGGCTCGATCGATAGAGAAAGGAGGGTATAATGGTGTTTGAAATTGCAGTGCATGCAGATAGCGACAAAAACGGTCATTTTAGAGAATAAAAAAACACTGACGATTCTTGTTATTTTCATTAGGTAAACAGTGACCATTTTTATAAGTTGCATGCTTTGATGTCACCATGTGCAAAGAGATTAGTAAGGCATTATAGCCGCGTATATATGTAATTTGTTAGCACTGTCTTGACCCCACATGGGCGGCAAAGTATCCAACTCAGTTTACTTTTATTGAGTTGACCTGCATCTGCATTTTTTTAAAAACTAATAAATAGCTATTATCCTAGGATAGGTAGGACAGATAATATGTGTATTTTGAGTTTTCTTATGCATAAAGCGTACGAAATACAAAAATTATATGATTATAGATATTTAGTTAATTAGAGGGCAGCCGCCACCCTCTAATCAATTTGCGACCTTTAAAGTCTTAATTTTGTCTCTAGTGAAATGATACCCGTTCCTTTCTTATTATAAGTCACTCTATAGAAAAGATGATATTTTACTAATTCGATTATATTAACAAAGTTATTTAAATTAGTTAACATGACATTTTTTTTAAAACACTATAATCCTGTTCTTTAATTCATTTAATCTCTCTCTACTTATTATTATAAAGGGCATTGTTGTCAAACTCAGTTTAGTTTTTTTACATTTTCAACTTACAAAATCTAGTTAAGTTCTTGATAAACTTATGATCGTTGTAAACTCGGTTCAACTCATGAGTTAATATATATATATATATTGAAGTTACCGATTTTTAAGTTTCCCGCTTACAAACTCGTGTTCGTGCACTTTAAGGATACATTTTATAGAAATTTCTTGGTTAAATATGATAAATTATGATGTTGATGGATTTAATTTCAATTATTTGAATTTAAAAAATATACAAACCAAATTGTCGTTATTTTTTATATTGTATTATTTAATTATCCACTATTAATATATATTTAAAGGTAAAAATAAACCGTTACAATTTTACATTTCGAATTCACAATACTGAGTTTACCTCACTATCACGAGTTTGTTTAAACTCGCGAGTTCAACAACCTTGGTTAAAGGAGCATCAATTAAATTACGAAAATATTAACAAATATGGGAAAATATGTCTTACATTTAAGATCAAGTTCAATTCCTTAATTATATCTTACATTAAAGACCGGAGGAGTATAATTCGCTTGAGGGGGTATTAATTAACTTTTTTATTATAAACCATATTAATTTAAGTCATTAGCTACGAAAGAGAATGTCATACTATGAAAATTTTCTATTTAAACAAGGATAAAATTGGAATTTTAATTTTATAGCCTTCAGCTCATGTGCTTTTGTTTTATGCTTCCAATTCCAAACGAAGCAGATCATGAAAGAACGTCCACTATAATAATTCATCTTTTTTTTTTTTTTTTTTTTAAATGAACGATCGACATCCGTGTCTTACTAAATAAATATATTCATAACATAATCTCAGGCCACTTTAATACCTGCTATAATCACGTTCATGCCCCCAAAACTCAGAACTAATTCCGCTGAAACTTCCACCATACCATAGAAGTATCAACATTTAGTTAGCTGTTTGCATATGAGTAATTGCATTTGTTTTAATGTTCTAAAAAGCACCTTGCACTCCTTTCTACTTATGTACTTTCTTCCTAAGTATCATTCTATTTCAATCTACTTACGTCATTCTCTACCATGAATTACTTTAACTATGTGTTGTTGGATTATATTTTCCCAAGATAGAGGCCGTGGCTTGTAGGTTGATCAAGGTCGACAGTATTTTTCGTAGGATTGATGCTGATGTATTCGATTGTGACTGGCAATCCTACGAAATTCATGTATATTTGGATGGACCCGGTTTACCTACTAAGAAGGTGCTTAGCAGGGAGAGCTAATTAGATATGGGCCATCTAGATCTGTTTTGTACCCTCCATATTTTTGGGTTTTTAAATCATTATTATATTTTTTTAATAAAAAATCATTTTTTGAAAATAAATAATATTATCTTTATTTTAGATTTTATACAAAGTACTTTTAATATATATATATATATATATATAGGATTTTAAAAACACATTGGACCTCACATCCCGATGGACTCGGCTTCGAGCTCGTCGCTCTCTCCCTTTCGTCCGTACGGACGAGATCCGGCCCGTCATTTCGTACGGACGGTCAGATCTGATTTTTTTATTTTTTTATTTTTTATCAAAAATAATTTTAATAGGTAGAGAATCTAAAATAAAGATAATCTCTCAACTAACATTTTTTAAAAAAATGATTTTTTTTATATAGAAAAAAAAATAAAAACGAAAATTTAAAAAAAAGATCGGGCCGTCCCGGATCAATCTCGTCCATACGGACGAGCTCAAGCTGAGTCCACATCGTGATTCGCACTAATTTAGATGGTCCAAATCTGATTAGCTCTCCTTGCTAAGCAAGCAAAGTACTTAGCTATTTTTAAAAATAGTGGGTCGTCATTGTTTCTTATATTTCTGGTCACGTATTTGTTCTCGATTAATTTTTGAGAGCATATTCATTGTAGGGTAGTCGCATGCTTGCAACTCCGTACAGCGGGTTAAGACATTATTGATCGCTTTTCCTAGAGGTTTCATGAGGCGGAGGTGAGCTATTATTATTTATCTGGATTCATGGTTTGTTATGGTTGCATTGGTTTCTTTTTTTTTTTTTTTTTTTCAATTAACTTAAGGTTTAATCTCTTTCGAGATTTAGAACGTAAAAGATTTTTTACTTCTCCTAACAAATACACCTTCTCGGAATTCGATCTTGTGTTCTTCTCCTTGCATGAGCGAGGCTACTCACCACACAGAGGTGGTGGAATCAAGGGGGCTAGGGGTGGCCCCTGCTCCCTAGAATTATAGAATATGACCCGAAAATTTAGGAAATTATATTTTAGCCTCATAAATATTTCAATATATTCAGTTTAGTTCCCACTAAAAGTTCCATGGAAGGACTAAACTGAAAAAATTGAAATATTTATGAGGCTAAAATATAATTTCTTAAATTTTTGGGTCAAATTCTGTAATTTTTCTCCCCTTAATTTCAAATCCTAACTCTATGTTTTATTCTGTAATTTTCGCCCCCAATTTCAAATCCTGGCTCCGCCCCTGTCAACACATCAACCAATAACTTGTTTCATTGTAGTGGTATTTTCATATTCTCTTGTTACGTTAGACAAGATATTAATTGCAAATAATTGGGCTTGTGCTTGAGGTGTCATAAGTAAAATTGTGAATTTCATAGGTTATTTGGTTATTTTAGTTTGTTTTGTAACATATTCCCTGAGGTCATTCGTAATTTTTTGGACGAAACCATATATTTTTGTGGAGTAGTGAAGAGCGTGGTACCATGCACGTGAGGAAGGTCAATGGGATGTGTAATATACAATTAACCTTCACAATAGAGGATACCCAGTTTATTTCCGACTTTTACTAACTTTCCCAATAGATAGAGTTATTAGTCACCTAATGATGTTTATTGGTTTATCGTAACACGAGAACATGTTTACTGGTCTCCCTAAAATTCCTCGGTTATTTATTTTCCTATTGATGAAAACCATCTTTAATTAATATATACAATCTATAGAGATAACTCATGAAAAAATTATAAATTTAAAAGACAAAATAGAATGGGATCTTATATTAAGTTAGAATCAAAGCATACCTCACAACTAGCCCATACATTTAGAAATGGAGGAGTACATTATATTGATGTATTGATTAAACAATATTTTTGTGACAGAAGAAAATAAAAATGTGGCTATTTTGCAATTTACCTATACAAAACTATCTTATAGATACTCCTCAGGACACAAGTATATAAAAAGCGAATTAAGATGTTAGTTTTAATCCTAGATATAAGAACTCTACCTATTTTTTTCTCCAAATATATATAAAATTGATAGATATATATGTTTACAACACACACATATGTGTGTGTATGTATACAGTTACGCATACATATATATACACATATACATATATGTATGTGTCTATATATATACATATAGCTATCTATATATACATATATATGTGTATATATATACACATATATATGTACCTATATATATGTGTGTGTATGCATATACATACCCATATACATATATATGTCCGTTCAATTAATATAATACTAATTTAATTTTTCACTTATCTTCCCAATCAACGGCGCAGATGGGCTAATGAGGGAAGAGGAGAAAAAAGGCTAAAGAGAGAATCTCCCTTCTTCATTTCCTTATTTCTCATCTTTATTAATCAAATTAATTGGTTGAACGCCTATTGATTGACCTCTTTTCCTTTATTCTAATCGCATTCTTATTTTCTGGCGTTTAATTTCTTGCTTCATTTAACCCTTTCCCATTTTGTTCTTTGTGTTTTGCCATGATACCTCATTGATCTGACGATGAAGAAAATGAAAGGGGGTCTTCTTCTTCTCACTAATCACCATTTGATCTGGTGGTTTATGAAGAGATGCTAATGGTAAATATTTCATCTAGGTTTTGAAAATTCAATAATTTCTTTAGGGTTTCTTTATGAAGAGATGCTAATGGTAAATATGTCGACATTGTGGAGGAGGCGACATTGTGCTTGGACTTGATGCTCAATATAATATATGTAACACCTCATTTTTCAAAAGCAGAATTTTTTTTTTCTTTCATCAGAGTAGAGCATTCGGAGCAAGTAAAGGAGTGAGTAACTGATATATCATTAACTGTGGCGTATTTGTTTGTTCATAAAGAATGGTACATTTAACAGGTATTATAACGGTACATATCCTAAAAATCTTCGGTCGGGTCTTCACGTGTGCTGTTTACCCTGCTCACTCTTGTCTTCAGTCCTTGGTTCTCCGGACCCTAAAGCTATGGTAAGAGCTGAGGTCCAATACCATTGGACCTCAGGTAACGGTTAACCTCATGCTCATGTAAAACAGTATATGTATGATAGATATTCATGACATTACAGCATTAATCAACATATAAACACACAGCAGATGTAAGATTAATATATCAATAGTACACATCACATGTAAAGTTATCTATCTTAACAGTACAAATCACATGTAAAGTTATCTATGTTAATAGTACACATCACATGTAAAGTTATCTATGCCTGCACCTCACCATGCCACGATGGCCTATCATGTCCTTAGCGCTAGGAAAACTGTAACGGTATTATCAAAACCATAACCCGTGTATAAAGTTGAATGTATAACTAGTGATCTAAGCCCCATAAACTTAGTCACGGTGCATGTCCAAGACAGAGTCCCGTCCATGTCTTTATAAAAGTATCTATCACATATAAGCATACAATAAGCATCAGAGTTAGTGTTACAATACGCATCCGTACCTTAGTCCGTTTGGATGGCGGTACGCTTGCCTAGTCGGTACGTCTCCCGATTTTTCCCGGATATCCTATAATAGTATTATCGCATTATTATCTCGTAAATAATATCTTAGGAGATATTTTAGCCACTACCGACCTTTTTACCCCTGGTGGATTTGTTTTCCCAATTATATACCTTAATTTTCGTAAAAAACGTTGTTCTAGCATTTCTGGGCAGATTTTTTGATAACGAGGTTCTGTAAATTTCCTTGAAAACCTTAGCATGTCTATTTTTGTGTAAAAATAATGGCTTTCACCCAGAATTAGTGAATTATTTCCAGTTTAATGATCATCATCCTCTGCCAAGAATTTTTCCAGAAAACGTAGCCTTATTTCCAGAATTTTTATCTCTCTCTACAGACCTCTATTTGATACACATTTTATATCAATGGAAAGTTATACATGTACTATGACCATGAATTATTTCAGAATTTTTGAATATAAATTTACTCACAAAATAATGCCCTCTAACTAACTGACCCCCATAGCCTAGCAAAACCCAACAATTCTCTATCTTACTCTAACTTGTTTTATTAATCCTAAAAGTTACTTCCCAACATGTTCCCACCTTGTCAAACATCTTTCGATGCAATAAGGCCTGAAAACAATGATGGGAAATTACTTTACCTATTTCCTAGATTAAAACTAACATTTATACTAAGAACTACTAAGAACTATAAAGCTAAAGACTAGAAACTAAAAACTAAAGACAAGCTTACCTCTTGAAGCCTCTTGCTTCCTTCCTCCTTCTTGCTTCTACTCTATTAGAAATCACCACTTGGTGGTAGATTTGGTGTGAAGAATTGTGAAGAGGCAAGGCCTCTATTTATAGCAAAAGTCCAAGGATTTCCACCTTTGGATCACTTTCCACAATCAATGGCTTAGGTGGATTTGTGTTTTCATGAAGGCTCAATTTAGGAAGAAAATGCTCTCATTGGTCAATCTTAATTACATAGGATTTAGCTAATTATTTTTATTTCCTTTTTTTAATTCATCATGTGCTCTAAAAATATTATATTATAATCTCTCTCTCTCTCCCCCTCTCTCTCTCTCCCCCTCTTTCTCTCTCTCATGTGCAATCTAACACTTCTTTCCTCTCCCATTGGTCTATTTTCTTTTTCACAAGGATTAATCTTATTTCTTTGATTTTCCATTGGCTAATTCAATTACACAAGGATTAAGGTTAATTATAGAATTAATTAGGACCATGCGATTCCATTTGTGTTTGTTCAAGTTTAATTCTTACCATTAATCTATGGTTCAAGTCTCCTATTGGTCCATTTAATTTCATGAGGATTAAGATCATTTTCTTGATTTATCATTGGCTAATTAATTTACAAGAGGATATAGCTTATTTATAGGATTAATTAACCCTTAATTGCATTTGTTGACTTTTCAAAAGCTTGATTAAATTTTAATTAACATCTTAATCAAGTGCTTTATTAGACAAGATTAATTCTTCATTAGTTAGCCTTTTGATTAATTATGAAGATTTACAATTATTTAATTAGTGAAGACTTAATTTGCCTGTTAATCCTTAATAATTTCCCTGAATTTATTTAAGTGTTTCATAACATTATCTTGCTTCTTTTAAGAATCATGGTTTAATATGATGATTATTTTTTATTTTATGATCCTTAGATGTGGTTTTAAATTTAATCTTTGGTTTATTGAATTCTAAGGAAAATTGCCCTAAAAATTAAAATAAATAAATCTCTAAATTAGAGACAACATATTCTCTTTTATTCATCATGTATGATTTAACAAAATGTCGTATTTATAATAAATAGAATTTTTATGGTAGATGAGGATCCTAATTTACTTTTAGTCATCTTGAAGCTTTTTTCTCGCTAATCTCAATTAGTGCCGGCTAAAACATTCATTTATTGTTGCTAAATCCCCTAAGACACATTCACCTTTGCATTTTAGTAAATATTGTTAAAATACCATAATTATATGAGTTATGAAAATTAGGGTATTACAATATGACTTTGGATCAAATACTATATTTATTGTCAGGTTTTAAATGTATAAAGAACTTGATAATTAGGCTCTATTTAACCCTGTTTCAATTAGGCTCCCCTAGAGTGATCCATCCTCCGACCCTTGCCTTCTTAGTTCTCACCTAGCTTGTGGCATCCGTTTGTGTCCCTGGGGAATTCGTCTCACGGTCTCGCCATCACCCAGCTACATCTCACCCCATCATTAAAATTCCGGCGTCCGCCACTATTTGTGTATGAGGTATTTTTCATTATAAATAATTAAAATGGGTATCTCAGAGAAACCAACGCATATTTTTTTTCTTCCAAACAACTTGGATTTTTTAAGAAAACAAATTTTAGCATGTCATCAAGGGACCGGCTGCTGCCGAGAGCCCAATAATATTTAATGAAATTTAAACACAGAATATAGCGCATGTCGGATTCTTCGTTATTCAGCTATACACAGACTATTCACTATTCTCTTGGTCAACGTTTACCTTAATCGTTTTCAATTCTTAAATAGGAACGAAAAGTCTATCTTCACACACACACGCAAAGACACACACATATATGTATATGTATATATCAATATGTACAGATAAAATTTGCTGTCTTCTTCAAACGAAGCTCCTTGGTACCCGCTTTTCCACTCTCTTATAAATAGTGTCTCACCGTTCATTCAGTCAGCATCTTCTCTATCTCTCTCTGTTGAAAGAATAGGCAATAAAAGGAAAGAAAATAGAACACCATGTTGCTACCCATGCCACAGAAGCCCCACTTTATCTTCTTCTTGTTAGGTTTGATAATCTGGTCATGGGGGAGTCTTGACGGCGTCGTTTCGGACCCACAGACCAACTTTGTGAAACAAGGGTGCAGCCAATACAACGTGAGTGACTTGTCCGTCTTCACTAACAACTTGAACATAACACTGAGAGACCTAAGAGCGCAGATCAGCAACCAAAGCAAGCACTTTGTGACCGCCCAGGCGGTGAAGGGTAACAATCCGGCGTACGGACTTTTCCAGTGCAGAAATTACCTCTCCATCAAAGATTGCCTCGCTTGCTTTGACTTCGCCGCCATTCACATACGCAATTGCTCTGTCGGTGTCACCGGTGCCCGTATTATCTATGAAGGTTGCTTCCTCAGGTATAACTCCGGTCCTTTAAAGGGAAAATTAAAGCTACCCAAATAGACTTTGGTACACTTAATTTCTTAATCTAAAAGCAGTTTAGATATTTATGCATATAGAGCATCCACATCAATACGTTATATACACTATAATGAGTCCCACGTCGAGAGATGCCTTAAAAGGGAGTCTTATAAGGCCTTGAGTTTCTCAACTCAAACAGCTAACTTAGCTTTTGGAATGAGGTTCTCTCAATGACTTATCCCTATACCTAATAAGCTCTTGGAATAACCTCTCCAGATGTGGGACTCATGACACATACTCACTTGAATAAAACCCTTTTTTCTTAATGGAAAAGACAAAGTACCTAAATTTTCCCTTCTTAAAATAAAAACAAGTTCAATTTAATCAAGAAAAGAAATATAGATATTATATATGACTTTTCTCTTTTGTATTTGTAACAAGGTATGAGAGCAGTGGATTCTTCGATCAGAACACAGATGCTGGAAACAACATAATCTGTGGGAATCATACAATCAAAAACACCACTGGACTTGCTTCAACAGTGCAACGAGTTCTAACGAATCTGGACATAGCAACGCCCAGAATCAGTGGTTTCTATGCAGCCACTAAGACGCTAGTCCCTAACAGTAATGGCACAAATATTTACGCAATTGCTCAATGTATTGAGACTCTCACACAAACTGGGTGCCAGGATTGCCTCAACGTTGCTTTAAGAAATTTTCAGATTTGCCTACCCAACTCTAATGCTAAGACTTACGATGCTGGTTGTTTCATGAGATACTCCAATACAGCCTTCTTTGCTGATAATCAAAACGTTAATATCAATCACTTCTTGAAACAAGGTATATATATTTATATATAGAAGTTTGGAATACAAGTGTAAGTGTCTGTGTGTGTTTTTTGTGTTTACTCGTCGTTGATAACTTTTCTAGTGGAATTTACTTGAGTGTCTTTACCTTTACTAGCTAGTAGCCTAAAAAAATTGCATCTTATAAGGGCGTCTTCAAGTATAGAATGTCTTTTTTATTTGGAATAATATAATTAGGGTAAACTTGTGCGTGTGTGTTTATTTTCTTCCTTGTGACTTGTAGGAGGAGATTCAAGCAAGAAGGTAATTATTGGGGGAGTGGTTGGTGGTGTATCATTTCTTTTGATTCTCCTTGTATTATTTGCTTTGCACAGACGATCAAAATCGGGTAATAGGATTCATAGAGGTAAGATAATTTGGAGCAACTTTATTATTCAATTTGAAATTGATTATTTAACACCACATATACATATATATATATGTTTTTTTCCAACTTATATTTCTCCAAAGGAAATGCTATATATGCATGATTCTCCTTTAAAAGTATCGACGATGAATCCCATACATGCTGAATTTATTTATCTGATTTTCCTTACACAGGTGATATTTTAGGAGCAACTGAGTTGAAAGGCCCAATTACTTATAGGTTCAGCGATCTTAAGAAAGCTACCAACAATTTCAGTAAAGAAAATAAATTAGGAGAAGGAGGCTTCGGTGATGTATACAAGGTAAACCCTATAAATATATATATCCAATATTATAATCGATACCCTTTTTTAAAAGAGATCATTTATTCTTAGCGCACGTGTTGCATGGATCTGGATGTTGTCTCCTATTAAAAGTCCTGTTGTCCTTATTGATCAGGGCACTCTGAAAAATGGGAAAGTAGTTGCTGTAAAGAAATTGGCTTTAGGTCAATCCAAACAGATGGAGAAAGATTTTGAGAGTGAAGTCAAGTTGATAAGTAACGTTCATCATCGGAATCTTGTTCGACTTCTTGGATGTTGCAGTAAAGGGCAAAAGAGATTTCTTGTTTATGAATACATGAAGAACAACAATGTTGGCACATTCTTGTTTGGTAAGGAAAATTAAATAATATTTCTAATTTGTTTCTGGCCTTGTCATTTTTTTCAAGTATGATATACTAACATGTTTTTCAACAAATACGCATGCTAACTTCTTAACAACAGCACAATATATAACTCGCCATTTAATATATAGAAGATACTATAATCAAACACTTAACATGAACTTCTTGTATATGAATTTGAGAATTTTCTTGAAGATATTTTATTATCCTTTTAATAATTTCTATATTGTTTAAATTAGGACAAAATAAAGGCTCCCTCAACTGGAAGCAACGGTATAATATAGTTTTAGGCACAGCAAAGGGTTTGGCCTATTTGCATGAGGAATTTCATGTTTGTATCATACATAGAGATATAAAGACCAGTAACATTCTCTTGGATGATGATCTTCAACCTAAAATTGCTGATTTCGGGCTGGCAAGGCTTCTCCCGCATGACTTATCGCATCTCAACACAAAATTTGCAGGAACAATGTAAGTAAAAGCGTATGGAATAATTCATATTTTTTATTTTTTATATCATGTCAGTCCAAGAGATTGTACAATAAAACCATTATATTGATTAAATGGAAGAATGATATATTTTCAGTTGTATATCTACTTGTTTCAACACATTTTATATTTTTCATATAAGTTTCGATGTTTTATGTCATGCCTTCCGTGATTGATTTGACTCATTATTCCAAGAATACTATGCTTTTGTTAGGGGATATACAGCGCCTGAATATGCAATGCATGGACAGCTATCAGAGAAGGCCGATACCTATAGTTATGGTGTTGTAGTACTTGAAATCATAAGTGGACAAAAGAGTGGTGAATCAAAGGAAAATGTTGAAAGTGAATTCCTCCTTCAAAGAGTAAGCAAATTCTCTACAAATACTACCTCTAGTCCTTAATACAAGATCTCACTTTTAATGTAAATCGCACTGCAAGCCAGATTTTATATTAAGAACCCTACTTCATTTACAGTTGAATGAACATCTTTTACAGTTCAACATTCATTTTTTTTTTTTTTTTTTTTTCCTAGGCACATGTATCCTCTTACTTGAAACAATCTAATAACTGACACTCGTTTTAAACTGGCAGGTTTGGAAACTATTTGATAGAGGCTTGCACATACAGTTTGTGGACGAAACCTTAGACCCTAACGAGTATGACGCAGAGGAAGTAAAGAAAATCATAGAGATTGCTTTGCTTTGTACTCAAGCATCTCCTGCAGCGAGGCCAACAATGTCTGAAATTGTAACTATGCTCAGAGGTAAGGGCATAATGGAGAACAGGACACCCACTATGCCTGTGTATGTGGATCCTAATTTTAATCCCCGAGGAGACTCTTCAGCCCCCAATAATTCATCTTCATCAAATGCTACTGCCTCCACTATTACTCTATCAGGAAGGTGATTTCGTTATGCTAGAACGTGATATTAAGGGTCACTAGAAGTTTGAACTGAAGAAAGTTGTGTTGTAATGTGTTCATCTTCATTTCGTTATTCATGATCTGTGTGCAATTAAATATTGATTCTATAGGAGGAAGTGTATATGAAAGAAAGGCCATCTTTTGGCCTATGTTGTGAAATAAATTTCTGATGAGGGTTTTACTTTTTTTTTTTTCTCCGTTGGTGAAAAGTAAATGCTAGCTTTATCTTCTACACTATTACGCATGCAGGCTGGTCATTTATATTGTCAAATAAAAAAAATTAAAATGCTCTAATGCAACATAAGTTTGAAAAATTTTATTTTTAATGAATTGTTTTAATAATTAAAATGACGTATTTAACATATTTTCGTCATCTATGATATGAGTTTAGGAGAAAAATCAAGTTGAATTTAATATTTGTTCATTTTCATAATAGAAAATGCTCTAAAGCTCATCATATCTCTCTCAAAGACGAATATGTTTTATCCATTAAGATGCACAACAGATTTTTATATATAACTTATTCATCTAATTCTAACGATATTTTTAATACAAGATCATACACAAGAACTCCAAAAGTTGTACGCAATGGGTGCCAATCCTTGGGATTTAGTTTCGGAAGAGATGTAAAAAATATGGGGAAAAAGAAGGATTTATAATGAGGTCCCAAGGAAAATATTTAATTGTCAAAAAGTCCAATAACAACTGCGGAGCATGCAACGATAAGTGCTAGTGAGATTAATGACAAAAGATTCGTAATACTTGTCATTGAGATTTTTAGCAATTAAATAGTCCCTTCTTTTACACCTTATTGTAATTTATTTTTTAATTTTTTTAAAAAACGGATTTTAGCTAGGACATTATTTGATTCTATGTATGTGACTCATTAGTGTACAAAGGATTTCGAGAAGAAATGATAGGATGAACCATGGGAGGTGCATCTGCAGCATTTAAATCAAATAGAGAGAGGCGATGTTAAGTTCAGTGTCTCTCCAAGGAGAAATACTTACATACTTATGGAGTGTTATCTCATCTGTATTCTCACTAATTAAATGGAACAACACATCTTATTTTAATTCCACATGACATATATATGAGCCATCTAGAGAAATTCAAATTTTATAATTTTAGGGATAATTGGAGGGAATTGTGTTTTGTATTTTTTCTAAATTAAGAAGTTTATATTTTTTTAAATCATAAAATTTGAATTTTCTCAAATGACTCTTCTGTCATATAGGATTAAAATAAGATGAATTGTTGCATTTTAATTAGTTAGAGTATGGATGAAGTGACACCCTAGAGTATGTAAGTATTTCTCCTCTTCAAGTACACTTAAAAATACAGGTGGAAAGAAAGTAGGCCCACTTGATGACATGGGGGACCACCAAAACTATTCTCTATTTTTCTCTTCACTTGGGTATTGGCCATTTGGCCTCTTGAGCCCAGAGAAAAACTCCAAGGTCACACTTAACTACAAGTCTTTGTAAAGCACATTAATTATATATATGTGGCAAATTATTATCAGACCTCACTGCAAAGATTTAATTACTAAAAATTTTTAATGGCAAGTGTAAAGCCCGGAATTTTGTGAAAAGGGCAACAAAAAAAAATAAAATAAAATAGAGCTACCACCAAAATTTTAAAACTATGATAACTTTGGAAACTTTTATTTTTTTTTAAAAAAAATGAAAACTAGCGGAATTGGTTGTGCGTGGGAAAGGTGTTAGGCACCCCACAACACCCATTCATAAGAATGATTACCCTAAGTTAATTATTTAAACTAAATATGGCCTTTTTAAATGTTATCATAATTATCCAAAAATAAGATATTTACAAAATGAGAAAACTGAATTAATTATTTACATGTTGACCTAGTGAAAACCTAGGGCTTACGTACCCTTTAGAGGAATCAAAGGCCACATAGTTTGTAAGGGGTGTAAAGGTGTGGCGCTTCATTGGTGTCTTTCAGTGAAAAAAAATTAAAAATTATTTTATTTATTTGAGAAAAATATTTTGTGTCTGGTTTGTATTTTTTTATTTTTAAAAAATTCTTTATTTTCTTATCTGAAACCAAATTCATTTATTTTAAGAAAATAAACTCTGTTTTTATTTTGAAACTTTTTATTTGCAAAAGAAAAAAGATAAGAGTTCATCAAGCCAACAAGAATAATAAAGGACATGATCATCATACTAATAAGAAGGTTTAAGATCAAACCTCACATACATCCACATTATAGAAAATCATTTCAAGAAGTGACAAACATGTACTTTTAATGCATCATCCTAGCAGATTATAGGAGCAATTTAAGTGAGGAAGCAAAATAACAATTGGATGGATATAGAGAATATCATTCATGCCTTTGGGATTGCACACTCAGGCCAAATGATCACATAATGTAGACATGCTCCCTGACCTTAGATGCTTTTCTCACCAGAAATTCTTGCATATCTTACTCTCTGTTGTGCTTCTCTTTAAACAGACATCACCTAAGGTTTTTCCTTATTAATGCATTTTTTTTTAATTTTCTTCTTTTTAATGATGACTGCCAATTTGGAACACAATCATCATCAATGAAATGATTTTTTTAATTTTTTTTTTTTACTTATTTTTTGATTTCCCCCCTTTAATGATGATTGCCAACTTGGACCCAATAATCAAAAATGAGAGGGGTTTTTTTTTTTTTTTTTTTTTTTTTTTTTTTTTTTTTTGAATTTTACTTAATGATGATTGCCAATTTGGACTGCAATCACCAATGATAGCATTTTTTTTTTTTTTATTCCTCTTTAATGAATGGTGATTGCCAATTTGGGCCCCAGTCATCAATGATATTATTATTATTATTATTATTATTATTATTATTATTATTTTGAATGGGGCACAGACAAAATAGGGTGTTCATAACAAGTGAACAATATAAGCCTATTATCATTTCCTATATATACTAAATTTTTTTATTGTATGTTCCCCAATTGTTATTAAACTTTTGGATTATTGAATCCCTTTCTTAGAACATTTCATAAATCTCTAATTAGTTTCTATAAAGATAGGCATAGTAGGCCATATGTTCTCTGATAAATCCTTGTTTTGAAGCAAAGGAACTACTTCAGATACCATTGGCCTTGTATCAGTAGAAGCTTGTGTGCAAAGCAAACCAATTTCTATGATTTTCTTCACTTCTGCTGCATCATAACCGTTAGAGTCTAAGGTCTTGTCCGCTCATTCTAAATGCCTTCCTTTCTCATATAGGTTCCAAGCCGATCAAGCTGAACAAAAGAAAAGTTAAATAAGAGAAGTAGAAAATACAAAGCAAAGGTTATGTCATTTTTTTTATATTAAATATTAGATTACGCTGATTGTCAAAGAAGGATTTTTTTTTTTTTTTTTTTCAAAAACAATCAGCTACTCTATGAAAGATCCCACATATAAATTATTACACGAGAAAAACATAATGCTTTTTAAATAGTCAAGGTAAACTTCTCACTTTTTGAAGAAGGGATGCCCCTTCATGATGGACATCAAGATTTAATATTTCTCTGCACTTTTAACCACTGATGATTTCTCGAACTACAACACCATAGTTATAAATATCAGCTTTCTCTGATAATTCACATTGCATAGAATGTGTACAATGTAAATAAGTTAGAATAAGAGCACAAGTCAAAACATATATATTATGATCCAACAAAATCTTGAATGGATTTATGCAATGTAAATTATTGTCACATGTTTGACATTGATATGAATTCATTGAAGTATTCAAGCAAAAGATGTAACATGAATGTTCTATTGACACACACACACACACATATATTGTCAATACCATGGGAAATTCATTACTATAATAGGAGTAAAGAAAAAAACACATATACATATTTATTATGACTTACAATGCTCCTGCGAATCTTGTGCTTACCTGAGATTTATCCTCAGGTAAAAGCCTTGCTAACCCGAAATCAGCAATTCATGTATAATGCGAGCATGAAATTCCTCATGTAGATAAGTCAAACCTCTATTCCAAAAATATTGTCATATCGCTGCTTCCAATTAAGAGAACCTTTCTTTTTACCTGTTTGAAAGATAAGGGGCGAAAAACAAGAAGGTTGAAAGATGATGTAAATATTTTCAAATTGTTAAAATAGGGAATTGATCATATCTATAGCTATCAAGCTCTCCAATAAACTTCTGTTTGAGAAGTCAATGACATACTTTTAAGTTGGACATATGTACACATCTAATGATAAGTCGTATTTTTGTTATATATTGCCACTGTTTTATGACCAATTCAAACTGTATTTTTGTGGTTAAAATGTGTTTGATATGATAAAATATGATAGATTTCATGCATATCTGAAAAATGGGGGGCTAGATGAGTTGAATTGTTGCATTTTAGTTGTTATCCCACATCTAGCCGAAATAACATATAGAATCTGATATATTTCTGAGTTGACATAGCAATGCAAATAAACATATGAGATATCATATTCTGTTATGCACTGATCATTTCTTAAGAAAATATAGAAGATAATTGCGATTTTGGCCCCGTGAGGATTAGTGGGGTGTGAAGACAAAAGATGGCTAGCTTGAAGAAGACATTGATTGTACCATATTTTTATATGATTTTTATGATAAAAATTGGGATTTTTAATGCATTTTGTTATAGTTAGTGAGCTTAAAATGTCTTTCTTGTGATAAACCTGAGATTAAGAGTAAATACATTAAATTAGGACTAAAAATGGCAAAATTGTCAACGAAGTTGTAAATTCTCTTAATCATTGATTTTTATGAGAATATTTGATGTTAGATTAATTATTTTTATTGTAGATGGCTAAAAAGATTAGATCAAATTTGAAAATGGAAGTTTGAACCAAAATTACAAAAGTTTCAGTTTAGTCCCTCTATGAAAAAGTTTTAAACTTTGCAATTAGGTCCCTGGTCAAAACTCTGCGTTTTGATCAAGGGAATAACTAGGTTTCCATTCACCAATTGACATATCGATACGCAGACCCGTGGAGAAGAAAAGAAGGAGCACCAAGTAGACTTCAAGCTTGATCCTTCATTCACGTTCCTTCGAGTGGGACTTTTGGCATCGAGACCTTCTTCTTCTTTCCTTTCTCCCGGACCTACCCACTCGCGAGGCGGCACCATTTCCTCCATCTTTCACCGGTGAGCGACCACCCTTCCGTCCATCATTTCCTTCTCACACTCAATCATTACCGTGAACTTGAACAGTAGCCACGAGTTGGAAATTGAGCAGGGCCCTTCACACCATCAACCACCATCATCTTCCTTCACTCTCTCACCACCATCCTCCCTCGTCGATTTCTCTGTGATTTCCGTGGAGTTTCTATTTTGAATTTTCCAACGAGAATTTTCCAAATTCTGGCGAGGTTGTGTTTCTTGGATTTTCAGAGCTCCAATGAGTGGCTGATTCTTCTGGCTTCTTGGGATGGACAGTAGCTTGAGTTTGAGAGCTTCAACGAGGGGAGTTTTTAGTTTGATTCATTTTCTCATTGGTGTTTTATGATTTTCTAGTTCTAGGAATGTCATTCTATGCTTGAGACTAAGTTGCCGTTTGGATTTCTCTGTGGATTGAACACATGTAATTGAATTGGATTTTATGATTTGGTGTTTAGATTGATATATTTCTTTTATTGGGACTGGTGAGATTATATTAATTAGCGTGTTATTGTCTAGTTAATATAGTTTATTTGTGCAGACTGTTCAGTACTCAATTTTAAGAAGACCCAATTTACATCATCCCAATTTTAATTGCACATTAAGTGGCTTTAAACAATATCTCAAGAGGTAATGGTTAGCTACGTTTGTAGGAACTACTATTAATTGAGAATATTGAACTCAAGTGTTATCTTGGGGTTTTTCATCAAGACTTAATGAAAATTATTCCTACATCTAATTAAACTATGATAGCCACTACTTCATTTCCAAGAGCATTCATACTTCATTCCATTTTATAAAGAAAATACCAAAAATAATAGTTTAACATTTAATTAAATTGTATTTCTCTTTAGTTTATTAATTTGAAAAGCCAAAAAATATTTTCCTCCTTGTTTTAATTGCATTTGCATGACATTTAGATTACTTAGGATTCAATAAAAGGCTCCTCGAAAAGAGAGAACGATCCTAGGTTTGCCTATACGCAATCCTTGGTTATTTTGATTGTGGACCCCAAGGCTAAAGACAAAAAGGCCCTCATCAAATGAAAGACATAAATCAAAGATAGCGGAGAATTTAATGAGATTTCGGAAACGAGAATCTTGCTATTCATAACGAATCAATCGAAAAGAATCTTCCACTTGGGCCTAACGGAAGAGGAAGGCCCAGTTACTCGACAGAGACTAGATGTACGGTGCAAGGATCTCAATGATAAAAGAAAGACAGCGAACCCTAAAAAGAGAGAAAATTATGGAGACAAAGATCACGAAGAGAGATTGCAATGATCGCAACACATTAAGAAGCATGACAGATCTGCTGTGATGGAAGGTTGCTGATATGAAGAAGACGCAAAGGCATTATGTGAGACACGCTACCGTGTGCTATTGAAACCCTTCGAAAATTCCTCTTTGTTTTAGTTTCTTTCTTGTATTTCATGAATATCATTATGATAGTTTCAGCTGTGTCTTGTTTGTTAGCCATGAGCTAACTATCTTTTGACTGAGCAATGATGGAGAGCTTTTGGGCAGCATTGGGAGCCCAATGGAGCAAAAGCCCAGTAGAGTAAAAGTAGTCCATTTGGCTCATCTTTTTTTTTTTCCAATCCTATGTTACACCCTACCGACATCTCCCTTTCGGGTGGTGGGTTAGAAGGTTCCTTTCTACTTATTACCTTTCCTTAGTAATTAACCCCTTTTAACATACATCAGAGTGTGCACTGTAGAGTATATAATTGGTTTGGACATCCACAATATATTGTAAAGGTGCGAACAATAAACATAAAATCCCCGTAGGGTTAATGGTATATTCATCCAAAAGTAAATTCGAGACAGAGAGTGTAAATGATACAGTTATCTGAAAATAAATATACAAAACAAGATAGGGCATTCCCTATATCTTCGGTCTTCCACTTCATGCCCTTACCTTCCAAAAGCCTGAACAGCTCAACGTCTATCACTTGTATCTTTAAAATGGTCTGGAGTTCAAAATTGAACCCCAGAGTAACAGTTAAACTCATATACCATATGTATGCAGTGCATGTATGCAATCCACAATCAAGAAAATCACAATCACGAGGGTAAACATACCACATATGCATTCAAGATCACAATCACAACCATAATAACATATAACAACATACCATCAAGCTGCCTTACCAAGGCAAGCCCTGGAATCCACATAGTTGTTGAGCCGCCTAACCAGGCAAGCCTCAGAAATTCTCAACGCTAGGAAAAACTCAGTAGACAAGGCCTCAAACCCCAACTACCCTGAATGCATCTCAGGCTCGATAGCAACATAAGGACACACAGTCCACTAGGCCCTACATCCCTACACATTCCTCAATCATGGCATACAAACATATAATAGTAACATAAAGTATGTGAGTAAATAGTTACTACCTGATAATTGTTCAGTAATCAGTAAAATTCCCTGGTGCTTGAAAGATAAATCCGATCACGTATTGACCCTAAATAAAGTAAATACACCTCTTATAAATCACTTTTATAAAATTTCTTTTCAAAATCATGAATTTCACCCTATACTCATAATTTCCAGAAACAGTGCACCAATTTCAAAAATTCATAACTAATTCAAGAGAAATCCGATTAATGCATTTCCAGTGGCCATGGAATCCTTATTATGTCTAGTTTATGTTAAAAATATTTCCAGAGGCCACAAGGGTTCATATCTTTCCACGGTACCAAAGTTTTTCTCGCTGGACAGAGAAGAAACTCAGTCTTCTGGGCTATTTTCAAAAATTAATTCCTCACAGTAGGATTAACGAAAAATTATGAAATTATATATCCAAATGAATCTCAGGATGTATAATTTAATCATGTAAAATTTCATGGCCATCCGAATTCATTTACTATTCTAAAACCATTTTATAACCCCAACTGTTCAGGTTTTCCAGAATCTGGCAGCTTGCTATTTCTCTTACATTTTAGGGTTTTCGGGTTCGTAGATTATGACCTTAACCCACTCTCATAAAAAATTTCTTTTTAAACTCAATGGAACCCTTAAAAACATTAAAATCATATCCTAACACCATGTTTGAACCAGTTGAACAGAAACTTTAAATTCCAAGTCATAGAAGCTAGTTTTGCACTTACCTTCATCTTGGGCTTCAATATGTGTTTCTGCTTCTTCCTTCTTGTGTTTGAGCTTGGCTAGAATCTCCTTGCACCTCTTGAACATGCCTTATGCAGCCATGAAAATGGGCAGAAATGTCCTTAAATAAACTCCATGGGTTAAGTGAAATATCTGGTGCTTGCTATTATCCAATGGTCCTTGACATGCACCGGGTTCTTAGATTAATCTCCAAGTAATTCTAGACTCTTCCTTGTCTACATAGGTGGCACAAATCTGAAACATGAAATCATATTTTTATTTAATTCACATGTGCTTTTATGTGAATTATCCAAGTCACCCTTTTATCCAATGGTCGATACGGTGCATCGGGTTAATAACTTGTTTCTCCTTTACTTTTCCTCCAAGTATTTCAAATCTTTTTCTTTCTTGGCTGATCACATATGTGGCACCATTTTACACACTTGGGCAGCCTAAATATTTGTTCCATTTGATTGATAAAGGAGTATCTAATTGGTCCTTGTTGGTTCCCTTTTATCGTTAATTTTTCCCCAAGGCTTGGACCTTATGATTGAACTTGTATGTAGATTGAATCAACTACTTCTTTCCTTTGATTACGGGTGGTTGAAATTTATTCCTTGGTGGCCAAGGAATTTAACATTTCAATGCTCATGATTACCTTGTACTTATTACACCAAAAGTCAACCATTAATTCCCTGAATGCCACATGTCCTCCCAGCATAATTACCATTGACTTTTATTTTTATCATGTGATTTTTGTATGGTCTCTTCCCCTTCTTATTTACTCAAAAACGTAGGAAACCCTCATCAGTCTAGGAAATGTCATGTGCATATTTATTTTAGAACATTTTTGCTCAACTAATTGTCTTATACCTTAGGACATAGCTAAATGACATTTTTTTATCAAATGATTAACATTGTATAAGTGTTTTGTGCCCTTCTGCACTGACACTTTAATTTTTATGGACCTTGAGCTCTTGGTCAAAATACTCACACAAAAGGGAGTGCAAAACATCTTAAAATATGTTCAAGAAAGAACTTAAAAATCCCCCAAATCAAATGACCAAAGTGCCCGTACAAAATATCCTTGTAACTTGGCTTATTTTGCAAGTTTAGTTGACTTTTCTCTCTCCCCCTTGCTTTACACGAATTTAAGGCTTCTTAAAAAAGCCTATGAATCATCCTTATGACATAGACATATGCTTATGTGTCTCTCATAGCAATTAACTAAATTTCCCTTATTCGTATCTTATTTCACAAGCTACATGTTTTCAAAATATCTTTTTAAATTTGGCTTCTTCAACAAGCTCTTTGACTTGTCAGCTTTTCATCCAAGCATGACATGTGGCAATTGTGCGTTAAATGTTTGTCAATTCTATTTGACTTCCTTAACAAGCTTGACATACTTAGAGAGCAAGCTGGGCATATGTCACCTTTCTATTCGGCCAACACAAAAGTATATCTTGATTAAAAGACACGTGTCGCATTCTTACTGAACCAACACAAAAGAAGTGTCATCATGAATTATCATGACTTACTTTATTAAAGGCATGAATACCGAGACCTAACAAACAATGCCACATACTGATGTTTTCTCAAAAGCACAGGGCATACACGACTACCCTAAAAATGTCGTATACTTACTTATACCGGCATATTTACGCTCAATTAATTGTCCTATACCTCAGGACATAGTTAGGTGGCATCTTTTCTAACCGGTTTTATATTGTTAGGTCCCCTGTGCCCCTTTTCCATTGACATTCTAATTCCACGGCTCATACAAACTAGGTCCACTGACCCGTATAGCCAAGGTACTTAGTTCCTGAGAGGCTTCCTATCTCTCGACATTCTTGGGACTCTTTCCGAACTGAGCTTAGTCGTCCGCCTACTTTGGGCTTATTCTCAATTCTCAGGGTTCAAAATTCAGGATGTTACATCCTACTTTTCCTAAAAAAGTAGATCTTTTTCAGAAGCTAGGGATGGTAGCTTATGGGCTGAGCTTCTAACTTTTTGCTTTTTTTTTTTTTTTGCATCTCATGGGATAGAGAAAATAAGAAAGGGGGAGAGAGAGGGAAGGGACAATTTTTCCCTGAAAAATATCTTTCTTTTTTAATTAAGGACTTTTATTATTTTTTAATTTTTTTAATAATAATTTAACTTTTTTATCTTCAATTACTACAATATATATAACTAATATTAATATATGTAGTATTCAATAAGATTTATATTATTTTCTATCTCAACTGACTTTTCAAATAATAACCCAAACATGTCTCTATTTGGAAAAAAAAAACCACTTCTACCACTGTCGATCCAAACACAAATCACATTTACAACCTAACTTTTTGTTCTATCGGGCTTATACAAAAGCCAGATAGAAAATAAGTCACCGCTTCTACCAATAACCCAAACAGGCCTAGTGATAGTTTTTATGAGTTGCATGTTATGTGATGTGACAACGGCCAAGAGATTAGCACGGTTCCTCACCAATGAAAACAATCTTGTGTGAAAAGTGTTAACAAAAGCAATTAGAGAAATATAATGAAGAAGATGAACAATCTTGTATTAATATCATAAAAGAGCAACATGTTCATACAATCTATAACTCACTTGGGTTATTTCTAATCTAGCATTGATAACCAAAAGACCTAAACCTATTAGGATCTTGGAAGAAGACAAAGTTAATTTTCTCTTGGAGGGAAACCAAGTTAACTCCCTCTCTTTGGTGAGGACTTCACATCCTACGTGCTAACCACATTAGCTAAGACCCTTTATATATAAACTTGGGCCCTAACTAAGTAACTAATTAATAAATTAATCATCTTATACTTCTAACAAAAAACATTTGAGTTAAGTATATTTGGTTTGAGAATTATGAATATCCAACTCCGTTGACTTTTATTGAGTGGACAACCATATACTTTTATTATTTTTTCTGGTAGGTTAAAAAAAGTTAAGAGCTCACAAGAAATCATTGAAACTAGGCATGAAAATAGGTTAGGCTTTGGCTAAATAGGTCTGACCCTGTAATAGGGGTAAAAGGCCTGAGCTTGAATGCAGGCCTTTTTTAAGCTTAAGTCTGATCCTTCATAAGGCCCGGTTGAGCTTGAAGCCTTTTTAAAGGCCTAATTACAATGTATGCCTTTAAAAAATGCCTCATATTGCAGGCTTTGAAAGCCATAAATAGACTTTGTGTACTTTCAAATTAGAATATAAGAATTATAAAATAAATATTGTGTTATTTATATGATATAAATATAATTATATTTATTTAATGTGTAAATAGGCTAGGCCTTAACAAAATAGGCTTGACCTATTTACACATATAGGCCTCTAACTAGGCCTTGGCCTAGCCTTTTTAACAAATAGGCCAGGCCAAACCAGGCCCTAAACATGTCAAGTTGTAAGCCGCCTAATAGGGGCCTAACCTATTCCCACCTCTAATTAAAACTAACTAGGATGACTTGGACATATAGTAATGTCTATATTTTATGTTCTAAAGATTATTAAATAAAAATTTATATGATTATAGAATATTTCTATAGGGTTTCCAATAGCTAGTTGCAGATTTAATAGGATGTTGTGAGTTGCTTGCCCCGTGGACAACGTTTGTCTAGCTTTATGATTTGGGCAACGACATGGCGACCAGATGAAAGGCATGTTGAACACACTACTATAGAAAGCACTTGTTAACGTCCACTTTTATGCCATTTCTATGCCCCTTTTCAAGGGAATGCCTATGTGAACAACATAGTAAAAAAGGGATGTCGTAAGAGACTTGCAGTGTCCCTTTTTTAAAAACGACGCAGTAAGATATTTTTTAAAAAAAAAAAATTGCATTGCCCAGCAATGAGGCCAATCAAGTGAGTGACTTCGCTTTCTCACTTCCTTATGCGTTTGACTTCCCCATGCGTGTATGCTTCCCCATTCATTATGCTTTCTTGAGTGTTCGGCCAACACTTATAGCAAAAAAACAAAGCCATCTTCTCCATTGACAAAGCTCTCAAACTCAAATCATTTTCGATGATTGGTTTTTCCACTACTCTTTTCAGTCTGATGGAGTGACGTGGGGATATGAAGCTTCAGAGTTGAAACGGAATCTATACAAACAATCAGAGTTCCCTTGCTCTGGCTTCCCCCTCATTGTACCATCTTCAAGCTCTTCTTGAATCTGCAGTCAACAAAAAAATCAGAACATAGATTTAACCCCAAACAGTTTCCAAGATTTTCCCAAAAACAATCAGAATCGATAATGGGAAAACGCACTATCATACTCACGCGTGAACTGTAGGGAATGGCGAGAAGGTGGAGTAGGAGATTTGGACAAATAAGACGAAGATGAATAAGAAGAAGCGTGTTCTTACGGATCCTTATGGGAAGGTGAAGTGGTTCAAAGGCCAGAAGGTTTTGGCTTCATAGCCCCTAACGATGGTGGCAAGGACCTCTTTGTTCACCAGTCTGGGATTTGTGCGGATGGATTTTGCAATCTTGGCAATCGAGAGTCTGTCAAGTTTCTCGACTCCGATGGCCATTTTAAGGCTGTCAATGTCACCAACCCAGTTGGGACCTTCTTCTACTATTTGATTCTTCTTCCTGTTCCAAAAGGATGTGTTTGGGAAGATGTTGATAGTGGTGTAGACCCATAATTGATCTGGAAGGTTCAATCTCAGTATCTGTCAATATTGGTACACAGACTCTACCGTATCCAGGTACTTTTGGTACTGTGCTATTGGAGTGTGCATCACCACTATGGCATAATCATAGACATTCTTGATAGTCTAGCATAATTCTGGGTCTGGCGCCAATTCATGTTCAACAGGCACGATACCCAAAATAGAATTTGCTCTCGATTCAGTGTCTGAGAGTTCCATCATGTTTTCATTGTCTCCTATTGATGAAGCTTCAGATCGAGGTGCAGGTCCGAATACATATCTGGGTGTTGGTAATCATACTCTTTTCCTTGGAGTATTATCATCCTAGCACCACCTAGAGTACGAAAATGACCTACGTGAGCTGTCACTAGTCTTGGCGAGCTAGGCTAGATCACTGACTTAGGGAACTCGCTCATGCGGTGGCTCTGGTCACTGATTCTTCAAGTACTCATTTCCTGTCATTACAAAACCAAGATCATATCAGATATACTATTCTGGTATTGCCCAAAATCACTGCTCTGATACCAAAGATGTAATACCCCTTGTAATTATGACACCTATCAGAGTATTGTAGCGATTGATAGTGAGCAACACAGGGATAGAATAGTAAACTGATAAATAAAAACATACTTGGTTGTGTGCAGGAATAACCTACTGAGTTCTTAATACAGTAATTTGTGAATGTATACGTACCAAAATATTAAAATTACAAAAAGGGAATTAACCAAAACATGTATCTAAATTCCCAAGCCTATTAAAATCTAAATAGGAGCCATTAGTAGTCTGCACTTGCTGCCTTTCATTTGAAACTTCGTCTGCGGCAATTACCGTGCCCGGATCCTGAGCTCTTAGGGACATCTAGGATTCAATTTGAATCCCAGAGTAATAGTTAATCTCACAAACAGAGTATAAACAGTATATGATAGTCAATCATAACAAGTAGTCCACAACAACATATCATTCAGTAAACATAATGTAGATCTCATGTGCTAAACACAGATCACGTAACCATAGCGCTAGGTATACCATGTGGCATGTACCAAGAGTCCCCTTGTACACCGGAGTTCTCAATTGGAACACCCAACAAGGATTAGTAGACTAGGACCTATCGAGAGTCCCCTAGAACCGCCAGAGTTCTCAATCAAAGCATCCAAGTCATCTGAATGCAACTAGGTTAGCCACCTAAGGACTTCCATCCAATAGCCCCCACCCTAATTCTATCCACCAGGAAGGTACTCCATGGTCAGTCCTTCTGCTCAATTAAGCCGCGAGTGGTACTGACCCACATGGGACGGCACAATCATGTGTACGATTTAAAACAGACATACAGATTGTGTGAGGATTAAGTTACTACCTGACTGCTTCAAAATCTTCAACTGGTTTCACGTCTGTTTAATTGTCTCGGCAACTATCGCGTCTTATAAATTTACATTTACAGACGGCGGGTTATTATTTGTTCAAACTCTTCTAAATCTCCAATGCTATGACACTAGCCTTGATGTAAGATTATTGGACCTATATTAACTCTCCAAGGTCCATTTTAATTTTTTTGAAGGCCAAAATAAATATTTTAGGCCTTACTTTCATTTTTACTCTTAGGCCCCATTTTTGCCAATTTATTATTATATTATTAACTATTATTTTACTATTTATTATTTATTCCTCATTTACTAATAATATTATTTATTACCATTTATTTATTATTTTCTTTATTTTATTATTATCATTATTATTCATTATTTTTCCACGATTAGTTTTAAACTCTCGAGACTATTACAATATCAAATATGTCATCAATGCTTTAAACTAAGAGTTTAATACCATTTCCTCATCAACCTATTGTCACTATAATCTTATTATGCCTTTATAAAATATATTATCAATTTGAGCTATGTTTTCTAATAGTGGCCTATGGGTGTTTATGTTCCCTTCCCTCATTATAATTTATCAACTAACTCTCAACCATATATACACCTTTCTTCTCATTAATTTAATTTCATAGAGTCGTGTTTTATTAAATTACAAGGGAATGGATTTTGTTCCCTTAGATTTTGTTGATTAAGGTCCAGTTGAATAAAGTATGGAACTTTCTTATAAATTACACTTTCTTCTCAATATACTTTAGCTTAAAATGGGTTATGGCATACACACAAATGCGACAAGGAGACTTTGAGTCTATGACACATATACTCAACACACACACCGCAAAATCATGCACGCATACATAAATCAAGATTTCTTCTTCCCTTTATGTATATAAAGCGATTTATATATATTAGCAAACCTTTAACTTATATACTACTGAGATATGGATCAGTAGGTTTTACCCATGAGTCTTTTGTTTCTTCCCATGCGCAGCACTATATGTGTATACATATAACCATCCAACACAAGTTCTTCATTTTCCAGATGCAACAACATTTATATCTTTAAACCCATGACAACAAGTTCTCCTTTTTCTTTCTTATACAACAACTTACATATAGAATAAGTCCACAAGTCTCTTATATTTTTCATAAGGCAGCAATGTAATATATTTATATATATATATATGTGACCACATGTTTATTAATCCTCTCTTTCCATTTACATCGACATGTATGTAATACATAGTGAACTTTGGGGTTTAATATATATGTCTACACCAGTTAACAAGATAACAATTTTCCTATTATTTTCATGCACCCAAGCAACTTTATAAGAATATATATACTTTTCATGCAGTAAGCTTTCTCCTATGAGCGGCAACTAGTTTCATTTACTTCCCCCAAGCATCGGTGTATATATATATACACACACACATAAAAAAAATAGCACAAAGTAGCTAACCTTGGTTTAGACTCAAACGCTGATTTTTGTTGGTCAAGGTGTCTCTGTTTTTTGGTATGAAAACAAAGTAAAGAAAATCCTAAGCGTTCCTAACTCTCCTTTTCCTATTCTCGGTCTCTCCTTCACTTTCACATTCACTCTCTCTCTCTCGTTCAAGGATATAGCTCTGGTTTTTTCTATAGCAACGTGAATGTTAAAGAAACAAAGAGTTTGGTTATATAATGAACCAAGGTACCGGCCCGAGGTGAAGAGTGACCGGTGGTTCACGGTGTGGAGCTCAAGGGATATGGAAGATATGGGTTTGCTGATTGGGAAGTATGGGTTTACTGTTGTGTGTGGTCTCTACTTCTAATTGCGTGATCTGGTGTTATGGCCGAATGAGATAAGCAAATCGAGGAAATTATGGCGTCGCCGATTGCTCGTTGATCCGTGTTCGCTTTGCCATCTTTTTTTTTTGGGTGCTTTTCCCGTGCACTTCGTGTTTGACCGGGAGAGGGCTAAACCATTAAATGGTTGTAGGTTGTGTTGGCAATGAACAAATGAAAGTGAGTGTGGGGCCTTTTAACTTGTTGTAATCTTATATTCCCCCTCTGAATTTTTTACGTGTTGAAGGTAAAATGAGTTGGAGGAGTTGGATGGGTTGGATGAAGTGGGTTGATGATATCCAATGCATTTGGGTCATATTCGTTTGGGCTATTTTGGTTTCTTTGGAGGGATTTGGATACATATATAAGTGCTTTTAGGCTTTACTCATAATAGCATGTGGTTAGGTATTATGTTGGGTTTCTATAATATAGATAATTGATTATATATTATTCATGGGCTATATGCCTAAATTAAGTTCTTAATTTATCGTAAAGATTTTTCTTTATCAATTAATTTCTCCTAAGCCACAAAATATAGTTTCTATAATTTTTAGGCTTAAATTATTCCTTACTTCAATTTATTCTTTTTCCCCAAAATAAATTAAGGGAAAAATAAGCCTAAATTTTTAATAATTACTCTCATAATTATTTTAGGCCAAAATTTCATAATTAATTTCCACATATTATTTAAACTTTCAAATCTCAAAATTTGGGATGTTATAGCTATGAGTCTACGGGTGTGAATCTCTCAACGAACTCCATAGCCGCAAGTGCAATAGTGTCGGACGGCAACCAGGGAGTACAAAGTGAGGATACTATGTTATCCATTACATGTATGAGAATGAGATTATTTAAACCGGATCTTGTAAAAATTTTGATTATTGATTTTTTTTTTTTTAGTTTATTTGTTGATTATTTTATTGTCTTAATGGATGATCTAATTAAATTTTAAGGTTTATGAATGAATATAATTATGGAAAAGTCCCAATAATAAGTAAGCAAAGCATAAGTCTATTGTTATTTTCTATACCGAAACTTGCTTTTACATGCTACTTACTTATGAGACTTTTGATTATTACATTCTTTCCTAAAACCTTATAGTGATTCTCGCTTGATTTCTATGTGAGATACTTAATTATGCACAACAAATTCTTTAGGAGTTGTGATGTCAAAGCAACCCTTGAGGTCCTAGCTTTAGGTTATTGTTCAAGTTGTTAAGATGTTTGCTTTAGGATTATTAGCTGAAATGATTAAAATTTGTCATTCTAAAGTTAATTGTTGTAACACCCCAATTTTCTAAAGCATTTTTGAAATGTTTTAATCAGAGTTTGAAATAGTTTAATCAGAGTAGAGCATCGGATTAGTTTAAAACAAACGAGTCACTGATAAACATTCATAACTGGTGTGTTTAGTATCTATTACAGTCATCCGAATAGTCATAGGTATATTTATACACAAAAATCAAAAAGGACATTCTCCGTCTGGGACCTCATGCGAGCAGCTTACCCTTGTCTCTGGTCTTGTTCACTCTGGACCCTGAAGCTATGGTAAGAGCTGAGGTTCAATACCCATTGAACCTCAGGTAACGGTTAACCTCATGTTTATGTACAGTTATGTATGACAGTTATCTCATGGTTTCACAGTAATATTCACATATAAAAAGCAATAACAACACAGCCACCACATATGAATGTTATTACGACCGCACTATTCACCGTGCCACGGTGTACATCCGTGTCCCGCTAGAAAAACTCAACGGCGTTATCATGACTATAACCCGTATAAAGCTGTATGTGTATGAACAATTCTTTTAAAAACAGAGTCACAGTCTATGAACATATCTATCACATATAGGTATACAAGAAACATCGAGTTAGTGTTACAAGACGCTGGCGTCCGCACCTTCGTCGGTGTTGTCGGTACGTTGACGGTCGGGCGGTGATCACGCGTATCCTATAATGGTAATATCGTATTTATTAATTTACAAATAATATCCTAAGGGATATTCTGGCCACTAATGACTATTTTGCCCTTGCAACATTTATTTTCCACTTTGTTTCCTCAAAATTCGTAGAACAACGCTGGTACAAATCTGGGCAGCATTTTGTCTAACTTTGAAAAATCATAATTAATTCTAGAGAAATCGAAACGAGGATCCGTAAAATTCCTTGGAATCCTTAGGATGTATATTTTTGAGACAAAATATTGGTTTTCACCCAGAATTCTTGATTCATTCCCAGTTTAATGATCTTCAACCACTGCCCAGAATTTTTCCAGAAAAACGTAGCTTAACTTTGAGAATTTTTATCTCACTGTACAGAAATCATTTTAACATGTTATTCACATATTTAAAAAGCCCTATATGTCTACTTTATCCATGAAATTGTCCAGAATTTCGTGACTGTATTTTCTATATGAAATTCTGGCGTTTTCATGGCTGACTCCAGAATTTCCGAAACCGATGAAATTTCGCAGAACTTCGTTACTATGAGGATTCTCTTCCAAAAATTTTGCTATATCACCTCTCCCATCATTTTTTCGAAACTAAGCCAATTTTTACCATAAAAACATGTAAATAAAATTATTCTAGAATATTTAAGATCTAAGCTACTTCTATCTAAGAATTTTAAAAACTAAAGACTAGAAACTAAAAACTAAAGACAAGCTTACCTCTTGAAGCTCTTGAACTCCTTCCTTCTTCTTAGAAATCACCACTTGGTGGCTGATTTGGTGTGAAGAATTGGGAAGGGCAAGGCATCTATTTATAGCCAAAGCTCATGAATTCTATCCCTTGGATCAATTTTTCTTATCAATGGCTAATATCACTTTGTGCTTCTAGGATGATACAATTTGTGAGAAAATGATTCCTATTGGTTAGAAATAATTACATTGGATTTAGCTAATTATCTTAATTTCCAAAATTAAATCCCCATGTGCACAAAATATAGTATATTTTAATCTCTCTCTCTCTTCCTTTCTCTTTCTTCCTTTCCCTTTTCTCTCTTTTTCTCTCTTTTTCTTCCTCTCCTTTTTCCTTCCCCAACCGTGCTCCCCTCTCCCTCTCTCTTGCCTCCTTGCATTTTTTTGCATGTGTGGTCCCAAGTGCTAGTGCTTTTATCCTATTTTAAGTAGTATTCTAAATTCTTATATTATCCTCTTCCAATTTGCATTTATGAGCTCATGTGCTAATTTAATTATAATATCTTGATTTATTAAACACTCTTTTATCCTCTCATCTTGATCTCTAGCCATTGGATTTAAACTTAATCAAGAAGTTTTAATCCACACCCTTCACTATAAAACATGATGTCATCCTTGTGATGTCATTTGGATGACATAATCAAGGCTTAAATGTGATTAGCAAAGTTTAATTAACTCTTAATTGTATTTGTTAGGTAACCATGGAGACTTAGTGTTTAATTAAACCAAGCTTTATGTACCATAATTAATTATGAAAGTTTACACAATTATTCAATTAAGTGGAGACTTAATTGCTTATCAATCCTTAAAAATCTTCTAAGTATTTTCATCACATTATTTTCCTCTTTATGATTATTCAAGAACCATAGTTTAATATAATAATCATTTGTATTTTAGGATCCTTAAATGTGGCCTAAAGATTTGCCTTTGGTTGTTTTAAATTTCCAAAAGAAAATTGCCTAAAATATAGCTAACAAATCTACAACATTTAGAGACAACATACTCTCCTTTATTTAACATGTATTATTTGTCCAAATATAGCTTTCACTATAAGTAGGGATTTTAGGGTTTTACATTTCTCCCCCCGTTAAATAAAATTTCGTCCTCGAAATTTACTCTATATTAAGTAGACTTTGAATCATAAATTTTGACTTTATTGAAATACTTCTACGTCTAAGCCGTTTCTCTCGGTGATCGAGAATTCGCTCTGGCTTAATTACGTTGGTATTGTCATGTCGTACTTTGACATTCTCATTTTAAAAATGTCTCTGTGGCGCCTACATACTGTGGCAACATAAGACACCTCATATTTAATGACACGATCACGGCCTGGTTAGTATAATCGAGAAAACGAAAAACGTTATCAAGTTCGTGGGTAAGGCTATCTCGGGTAAACAACTGGTTCACATTTAGCTAAAATTTTTGATTGGTCTTACGTAACGTGGACTAGATTTTCGCCTCTGAAGCGTTCTTCTGACACCGATTACTAGGGATATCTTTAGAAACATGTGATCATCGACTTCGAACTCTAAAGGTCTTCTCCCTTTGTCAGCATAGCTCGTCTGTCTGCTTTATGCTGCCAGGAGTTCGTCTTTTGAACAAAGTGATTTGTTCGGAGGTCTGATCGATTAGATCTAGTTCAACAGATAAAAGTGACTGACACGTGCGCCCTTGAAATTTGATCGTATAAACTTGGAAAACTCTAGACATCTCTTCTATTTCCTTACTATGCATGCTTACCTAGCACGCATTCTAACATTCAAATGATAATCTCATTTATTTTGTACCTGTGTTCGCTTTAAACACAGGACCTACTCGTCCATTCCCACCGTGCTTGGTTACGCAGCCTTACCGCCTCGAACCATCCAACCTCTTGGCTTAACACATATTGGCCTTCCAGCTCAATCCATTTCCACAGCACTAGGGATTTTAGCCTTAATACCTAGGAGATTATCCTCAGGCTTTAGGCATTTCAACTACTACCTGGTAGAAAGAATGTTATGCTAGACTTAAGACGTACTTGTAGACATACGAGTCTAAGGTCACTATAACAATCAACATTTCACACAGGGCTGAGTACCACTGGTCTTTAAGGCCTAGGGGCACTGCCTCGTGCATACTTGCACACATAGATTTCGAGCATCTGCTCGTCTATTTCCTCTCGAAGCTTTCCCTACCAAGTTCTAAGACTATATTAGAAACTCAATTATTCCTTAGGTCTCTAAGGTTTTTACTAGTTTCTACACAAGAATAAGAATTATTGATTGCAACAGCAAAACTTTTATTTGCTAAAATAATCACTACGCCAAACTTCTAACATAAGATGAGGATTTTACATTCTCAATATTTTTATCAGAGTGAGGAGAAGTCAATGTACTATTCTTGAAGCAACCGAAAAATAGTTTCAACGAAATCCAGAACTATGAAATTCACATGCTACTACAAACTTCATGTCCAATACTACTCAACAAAGATGCAACGGTAAGAAGACAAAAATTCAACTTCGGCCATCCTAAAGTAATCTACACATTCCATTTGATGTTTTATATACCTGAAATCTAATGGTTTGGACAGAGTTCAACACAAACACATTAGTACGGTGGTGTACTAAAGTAGGGTTTCAGGAGTATCAACAACAAAGATACTAAAATAGATGTTCAAGATTTACTAAAGTGCACACTCAACATTTCATTTTAGAACTTTGTTTCTTAACATTCAGGGATCTAATCTCTATGGTTTCTAAACGCAACACATAACCTTCAAAACTTTCAAGTCAAAAAGTTCATGTTTAACTTTAAAGGCGTTTATCAAAATTTCAAAATGAAACAAGGGTATATAATGCATGGTTATCTCATTATAATAAAGTGATAAGAAATCTTTATTTCAATGGATCAAGGGTACAACGTATTTCAAGACAGGGTTCTTATGCAATGCATGTCACAAAATTTCACCAAGTGTCGTTTCAATAGTCAAAACTAGTTTATCCATCATGTTTCATCTAATTTTAAAATACACCATTTGAAGCTAATCTTGTTTAACATATCAACGACTAACAATCAAGTTTACAACAAAGAGATTACCAAAAACAATAGTCGATCAAGTATTTTGAGAAAATGATATCAACCACATCGATTTGTCCAAATTTCATACAAGTGTGATAGTAGAAATTCAAAGAGTGATAATGCACATATAAAATGGAACTTAATATAGTATACTCCAAGCCACTTTTATGAATTTAATTCGTTAAAGATTTTCTGGTATAATGAAGTAAAATTTCCGAACTCACATTTTCCAATATAACAAGGCGGGTAATATAACCAAAATGTATAAATCATGGTCTCATCTAGATATGCAAACTCTTTCCTATAATAAGTTGATACAACAACGCTTAGATTTTCTTATAATAGTGACCTAGCAGATTTAAGTGTTATTTCCAACATATGACTAGTTCCCACAAAAGTCCTATGTTAGTGTCACCATTTAGAGTTTTTACAGCTAGTCTGGTTGGATTTAAAGTAATTTCATGTTCAAAATTTGATAAAGCACCGCAACAATGCGCAATTAACAATATTCATCTTTAACAAATTCAAAGGAAAATCACTCTTAAATAACATAGTTTCATACCAAACTCAACTCAGAAAATTAAAATGGAATATTCAAGTTAGATTCCTAAGTGGATGCCTATTTGGACAACATGCTTGTCTATGAGTTATATCTGGTTGGGAATTTTCAGAAATAAAGTAAGTGTTTAAACATATGTACATAGAAATTTGAATAACATTTAGAAGCAATAATTCACACAAATTTAAAATTTCGACAATAAGCTCGGAACATACAATCTCATAAAACATGTTTAGCAACAAGCAATTGATCACTTTTAAAACAAACAAATAGAACAAAGGAAATTTTTTCTTTAGTTACCTTTTTTTTTTTTTTTTTTTTTTTTTGTAATACGGATTTAAAAAAAAACCAGGGAAAACCCAATCGTAAGCCCTCCCTACTCTTAGTAGAGTAAAACAAAGAATTCCTATTACTTATAAAACAATAGTAATCGAGCAAAACTGTCCAAAGTCAACAATTTTATTAACCTCAAGCAGAATGAGGTAGAATAAAGAAACTAAGGGATGATTATATTGAAATTCAGTTTCAAAGCAGAGAAATAAATAGTTTTACTCGAAATGTGAAACAATCTTTAGAAATATAGCTATTCAATAAGATGAATAGTACAAGAGGTATGACGTAAACTATAAAATTTCCTTCCTCCACCATTTAAAACGATCTTAAAAGAACATACAATGGAAAGATGATTACAAAAGATTTTCAATGTTAAACTAGAGAATATCAGATAATGATCTAATTATACTTCGATTCTTTTAACCTTTCTCTAATAATGATGGTTTCAATCAAGAAATACCAACCAACCATGCTACAATCTAGGGACTTTTTCATGCTTTGGGTAAGAATGAAATGTACTTCTTGCAATTATGACCCATAGATGGTTTCAATAATAGAAGAGAGTTCATACAAGGCTTTTTTTTTTTTTACAAATTTCAACGATACATAATGATGTCAAAACTCCATCATATATTTTCATAACCACATAAAAGAAAAAGATTTGCTGAGACATATTTAAAACCTTTAGAAACGTGATCGATCATATTAGGAAGATCAAAAATCATATTCCACATAATCCTCACTTCCCTTCTTATGTGTTTCCTAAAAGAATATTTCTCTTTCAAGTTTTATTTTAATTTCCCGTATGGATACCTATTTCGATGTTAGAAAACTACTTCACGATCACTTTTTCCTCACACATACTTGTTCGCCTCGCAAGTGTACGAGTTTCACAAGTAATAAAGTGAAAAGTAAAGTATCGTTCCCACGAGGATTTGTTTAACAAATTGGTTAAGCAAGAGGCTTAGTGAATTTCATCAAGTTGAGCTAGAACAAAGTTTTGATTTGGAAAGAGAATTTTTAAAGACTATTTCTAAAACTTAGAATTGATAAAGGCAAATGACTTTTGACTTCAAGGATAAAAGAGCCTAGGATTCTTCTTCCCCTTTTGCATTTCATAAAACTTGGTCAAATACCTCTCTAGTGGGATTTCAATACATACATGTGTTAGTCTAAGGTTCACAAATACTTGACCCGCTCTCTCAAGTCAAAATCAAGTTTCTCTTCTCATTAAAATGCACAATCTCTTGCTACAATTAATGAGAATCAATCTTTAAGCAACAACCCTAATGTGACAATGCAAGGTTAGTAAATATATCTCTATTCCGCCAACAAACCATCCATTTATCAAGTAAACTTCAAGACAAGCATGATTTCAATCAAGTTCTACACCTAGATTAGCTCTCTCAAGTCAAAACCTATGTGAATAAATCATCTAAATGGAGGCCAATCACTTAGAAGCATTAAGCCAAGGTTGAAATCAACACATGTGTATATTTATCTACCAAAAGAGAGGAATATTCAAGTTTTAATCCATACAAAGGGTAAGAAGAACCCTAGAATGAAAAGTTTAGCTACTCATATTCAAATACAAAGAGAGTCTAAGCAAAGAAACCTGAATACATGAAGAAACTAGGAAGAAAAGAGGAAGAACCAAGGTGAAATCCTCAAAATCTCTCTTAGGTTGAGCACCCAAGCCTCCAAGATTGTCCAAATCTCTCTCCCAAGCTCTTCCCTTGTGTGCCCACTTGTTTCCTTAGGTCAAGAGTGTCTTTTTCGGGCCTTCCCTTAAGGTTAAATAGGGTTTTTCTGTTTCTGAAATGTAAAACGTGCAGCTGTACTTTCTGCATTTTTTTCCGACTTTCTGCGGAAAGTTGTCACTTTCCGCGGCCAGTTGGGACTTTCCGCGGAAAGTGACACAGAGAGCACTTTCCACAGCCAGTTGGGACTTTCCGCGGAAAGTTCTACTGTCAGTTGTACAGGTTCTTCTAACTTTGCACTGCTTCACTTCTTTTATTTCTTTCCTTGTCTCTTGGTTCTTATAGAGCTTCAAACTTATCTCCATCTTCCTACAAAAGAGGAAGCAATTATCAATTCTCAATTGAATCATAAACTCTATAATAACAAGGATTTCTTTGATTTTTGCCTTATACTTCCATATGCACATTTTCCTCTATAACTTCATTTTTATGCACATTTTGAACCAAAAATAGGTAAAAGGAGAGAGAAAATGTGCTGGAATGTTGTCAATTTCTAAGAGTTAACAATACTCTAGGCATTAGTTTACTAGTACTTTTTCTTCCTTGTGTACATACTTCATAAAGAGTTTTTTTCAATACTAGCTAATCTGTCCCTCATCATTTAAGATATCTCATACTATCTATGAAGACAAACTGGCCTAGAGGGGTAGAGCAAAATGGACCACCTATACGGCCCTCAATGATGCCTTGATTATGATTATGCCCGGGTTCATAATGATAATCGAGTCCCCAATGAAAAACATTGCTCTTGGTACTGGAATTGGTTTTATCTGTGGTTGTTTATTTTTACCTCTACACCCATCTCTATCACTACCTTTGGGAACTCCAGTCCCTTATAACATCAGAATGAAGTAGTAATTAACACCTATTGCAAACATATATATATATATATATTTCTTCCTTGCAAACTTACTATATTACTGTAGTTGCTAAGTCGTAACAGTCAACTATGTGTTGTTATCACTATCATCGTAGCCTCCCTTGACTGGTACTAGGTTCATATTCCGTTATGTGACTACATGTTATCTGAGACTAGCCTTTGGAGATGATACAGAAAGGAGTGGAAATTGGCTGTACGTTCACCGTCCAAGGGTTCATTCGTCCTTTCTATCCAGAAACGGTTCAAAGAAAAAGGGTATAAGGTTGATATTAGCCAATCGTTTAACGGGTAGAGAAGACCCTTCTTCGTTTTGCTCGTAAGTCATATTGAATTTTTCTAGATTCTGAAGGTATGTTCTTTTGCTAGTCTTATAGTGTTGATCTACCATTATGTAGAGTGCCTATTAATTTTTGTTGATATCAGGACTCGTCGCAAGAAAGTTTGGATTCGTAAGAGGACTCTCTCGAGTTATCTTGTCGGTGAAAATACTCACGGTTGTCATCATTGGATGGATGATCCGATCCTATAGGTCTCTCTGGCTCAGAGGGTATGCTAGCCATTAGTTCTGGGTACACTATGTTCAGGGATACTAAATGAAAAGGTCCGTGATCATATATGGTTTCGTAAGGATATTTCGGATCGGGGTGGTATTCAGGTTCGGGATCAATTATCAGAGCAATATCATATTCAGGAGCAGAAAGATGTATTAGCTCAAGGTTAAGTTCTAGAGTGGGGTATAGCTGATTAGGTTGAAGTATACGTTCAGGATTGTACACTAGCTTAGGATGGTATATTTCGGAGGGTTTATGGTTATGAATGGGTACAAGGGGTTTTTCAGGGCTTGGGTGATCTACTGGTTCAGATTAATATACTAGTTCGAAATGATACACTGGTCTAGGGTTGTAGGATTCGTCATAATACTCTGGTTTGAAATGGTACTAGGGTTAGAACATTTACGGAGTTCGGGCTCATTTATTGGGGCGACATCTTCGTTCGGGGGTGGTATTCGCTCACGGTTCGTCATCGGGATAGTTGGCATATACTCGTGGTCTAAATGGTATTTTGGAGCGGGGAAATATGGTCCTGGTTCGAGCATAGGCATAGGGTTGGATTTGTTGGTTCCGGTTCGGTCTTACTTTTACGTTTTCGAGACTACTTGGCCAGACGTGCTATGCGTCTCCTTTTCCATAATAATCTACCTAGGGAAAACTCGTCTGTTTATCACTACAACAACACCAGGGTTTTATCAGTACTTGTTTTCAAAAGATGCTCTAAGATAATGGCTTAGACCCCAACTTAGTTAATCAAACCGATTGGCCAGGTAGGTGTCTATCATGGGAGCCTCACCGTGCTAGGGTGACTGATTGGCTGATCCACATAGACTAGCCCTGCCTTCGGCACCAATGGTTTACTATAACTAAGCCAGGTTCTTGCCAGGAAAAATGCTCTTAGTTGAAAAACTCCAAACCTAACTTCGTTACTCAAATAATCTGGCCAGGCCGGTGTATATCATGGGAGCCTCACCGTGCTAGGGTGACTGATTGGCTGATCCACAAAAACCCTTTCTAGACACCGGATTTGTTTGGAGTAGCATAGTTAAATTCGTGCCAGAATGTCTACTCTGATACCAAAAATGTAACACCCCAATTTTCTAAAGCATTTTCGAAATGTTTTAATCAGAGTTTGAAATAGTTTAATCAGAGTAGAGCATCGGATTAGTTTAAAACAAACGAGTCAGCGATAAACATTCATAAGCGGTGTGTTTAGTTGCTATTACAGTCATCCGAATAGTCATAGGTATGTTTATACACAAAAATAAAAAAGGACATTCTCCGTCTGGGACCTCATGCGAGCAGCTTACCCTTGTCTCTGGTCTTGTTCACTCTGGACCCTGAAGCTATGGTAAGAGCTGAGGTTCAATACCCATTGAACCTCAGGTAACGGTTAACCTCATGTTTATGTACAGTTATGTATGACAGTTATCTCATGGTTTCACAGTAATATTCACATATAAAAAGCAATAACAACACGGCCACCGCATATGAATGTTATTACGGTCCGCACTATTCACCGGTGCCACGGTGTACATCCGTGTCCTCGGCGCTAGGAAAACTCAGCGGCGTTATCATGACTATAACCCGTATAAAGCTGTATGTGTATGAACAATTCTTTTAAAAACGAGTCACGGTCTATGAACATATCTATCACATATAGGTATACGGTAAACATCGAGTTAGTGTTACGGTATGCGTCGTACCTTCGTCGGTGTTGTCGGTACGTTGACGGTCGGGCGGTGATCACGCGTATCCTATAATGGTAATATCGTATTTATTAATTTACAAATAATATCCTAAGGGATATTCTGGCCACTAATGACTATTTTTCCCTTGCAACATTTATTTTCCACTTTGTTTCCTCAAAATTCGTAGAACAATGCTGGTACAAATCTGGGCAGCATTTTGTCTAACTTTGAAAAATCATAATTAATTCTAGAGAAATCGAAACAAGGATCCGTAAAATTCCTTGGAATCCTTAGGATGTCTATTTTTGAGAAAAAATATTGGTTTTCACCCAGAATTCTTGATTCATTCCCAGTTTAATGATCTTCAATCACTGCCCAGAATTTTTCCAGAAAAACGTAGCTTAATTTTGAGAATTTTTATCTCACTGTACAGAAATCATTTTAACATGTTCTTCACATATTTAAAAAGCCCTATATGTCTACTTTATCCATGAAATTTTACAGAATTTTGTGACTGTATTTTCAATATGAAATTCTGGCGTTTTCATGGCTGACTCCAGAATTTCCGAAACCGATGAAATTTCGCGGAACTTCGTTACTATGAGGATTCTCTTCCAACAATTTTGCTATATCACCTCTCCCATCATTTTTTCGAAACTAAGCCAATTTTTACCATAAAAACATGTAAATAAAATTATTCTAGAATATTTAAGATCTAAACTACTTCTATCTAAGAATTTTAAAAACTAAAGACTAGAAACTAAAAACTAAAGACAAGCTTACCTCTTGAAGCTCTTGAACTCCTTCCTTCTTCTTAGAAATCACCACTTGGTGGCTGATTTGGTGTGAAGAATTGGGAAGGGCAAGGCCTCTATTTATAGCCAAAGCTCATGAATTCTATCCCTTGGATCAATTTTTCTTATCAATGGCTAATATCACTTTGTGCTTCTAGGATGATACAATTTGTGAGCAAATGATTCCTATTGGTTAGAAATAATTACATTGGATTTAGCTAATTATCTTAATTTCCAAAATTAAATCCCCATGTGCACAAAATATAGTATATTTTAATCTCTCTCTCTCTCTCTCTCTTCCTTTCTCTTTCTTCCTTTCCCTTTCTCTCTCTTTTTCTCTCTTTTTCTTCCTCTCCTTTTTCCTTCCCCAACCGTGCTCCCTCTCCCTCTCTCTTGCCTCCTTGCATTTTTTTGCATGTGTGGTCCCAAGTGCTAGTGCTTTTATCCTATTTTAAGTATTATTCTAAATTCTTATATTATCCTCTTCCAATTTGCATTTATGAGCCCATGTGCTAATTTAATTATAATATCTTGATTTATTAAACACTCTTTTATCCTCTCATCTTCATCCCTAGCCATTGGATTTAAACTTAATCAAGAAGTTTTAATCCACACCCTTCACTATAAAACATGATGTCATCTTTGTGATGTCATTTGGATGACATAATCAAGGCTTAAGTGTGATTAGCAAAGTTTAATTAACTCTTAATTGTATTTGTTAGGTAACCATGGAGACTTAGTGTTTAATTAAACCAAGCTTTATGTACCATAATTAATTATGAAAGTTTACACAATTATTCAATTAAGTGGAGACTTAATTGCTTATCAATCCTTAAAAATCTTCTAAGTATTTTCATCACATTATTTTCCTCTTTATGATTATTCAAGAACTATAGTTTAATATAATAATCATTTGTATTTTAGGATCCTTAAATGTGGCCTAAAGATTTGCCTTTGGTTGTTTTAAATTTCCAAGAGAAAATTGCCTAAAATATAGCTAACAAATCTACAACATTTAGAGACAACATACTCTCCTTTATTTAACATGTATTATTTGTCCAAATATAGCTTTCACTATAAGTAGGGATTTTAGGGTTTTACAATTGTAATGTTAGTTATAGTTAGTGCTCATTGTAATACATTTGAATAATAAAATTTAAAATATTGGGTGATAATACTAGTAGTCGTGTTGCTGCCGCGGTTGCATTGTCTTGTGCATAATTAAAATATAGGTTCAGGTTTTGGCTATATGGAAATACAGAAAATTTATTGTAAATAAAAAAAGATTTTCTGCCAATGTTGATGATGAACTATCCACGTTGGTTTCTATAGGTCAGTTTTAATTCCCATGCATATCACCATATCTACTACTTCCCTGGTTTTAATAATGAAGGAATTAAACTACAAAATGAATCTTATGTTAAAGACCAGAGGTAGTATTAGGGCTTAGACGTGAAATTAACTTCCTCTCAAAGGCAATAACATAAAATATTATAGGGCGAAGCAGTACAAGTAGAGGAATCTCCCATGAACATCACTCTAATTAATTTCAATCAAGATAGGCATGGAGGGTCTCAAGTTCTCTAATAAATCCTTGTTTTGAAGCATAGCAACTACTTCAGACATCATTGGCCTTGCATCCGCAGATGCTTGGATGCAAAGCAAACCAATCTCTATGGTTTTCTTCACTTCTTCTGCATCATACTCGTTAGGGTCCAAGGCCTTATCCAGTAACTCCAAGTGTTTTTCTTCTTCATAGAGTTTCCATGCCTATCAAATAAAATAAAAGTGAAATGGGATAAAAATCGGTACTCAAAAACAAAGAAAATTAAACGAACATCAGATTGATGTCTTTTTTTAAAATATATATATATATATATAGATATATATATATTATTAGATTAGATTCTGTGGCAAAGAATGAATTGATTGTCCCAAATAAATCTTATCAAAATAGAAATGTCATGCTAAATAGTCAGAGAAATTTCTCACTTTCTGAATGAGGAATGCCCCTGCATCATGACTGTCGAGCCTTAATTCTGTGCACTTTTGACCACTAATGATTTCTAAGACGACAACACCATAACTGTAAATATCAGCTTTTTCTGATAATTTTCCGTGAATTGCATACTCTGGTGCTGTGTATCCCCTAACAAATTTATAATAATTATGATGATGATCACAGAAATGACTTACAATGTTCCGACAATTCTTGTGCTAAGATGATTCAAGGAAAGCTTGACAAATGTAGGTATTTTGATGGACTTACAATGTTCCGACAATTCTTGTGCTAAGATGAGATTTATCATCGGGAAAGAGCCTTGCAAGCCCAAAATCTGCAATTTTGGGCTGCAGATCATCATCTAAGAGGATGTTATTGATCTTAATGTCTCTGTGTATAATACGAACATGAAACTCCTCATGTAAATATGTCAAACCTCTTGCCACTCCTAAAATTATATCGTATCGCTGCCTCCAGTTAAGAAAACCTTTTCTTCTTTCCCCTGTTTTCAAAATTTAAAACTTTGAAAGGTTAGTTTAAAAAATGGATGGGGAATTATTAAGGTGGAAATATGCCCACATGCATGCATAATCGCGCAAGCGTAAAAGTTAAAAAATTGTATGAGAGTTTTGTCATCAGTTGGTATAAGATACCAAATAAGAAGTTGTCAAGGCCGCTATTTTTCATGTATTCATAAACAAGGATTCTGTCAGGGCCTCTAGAACAACATCCCAGAAGTCGAACAAGATTTCGATGATGAACATTACTAATAAGCGTCACTTCACTTTCAAAATCTTCATCCACCCTGTCGGAATCTTTCAAGGTCATTTTCTTTACTGCAACAACTTTCCCATTCTTCAAAGTGCCCTACATTAGTGATTATAGGGAATTTCAATCATGATAGCTCTATCAATTAGAAGTTCAACCTTAGTTCATATTTTGGAAATCTAACTTCTTATATGTAACACTAGATAAAACTCTCATTTAGGGACATCCTTGGTTTTAGAACATCATCGATATAAACTAAAGTTGATTTTCTTGGAGACATTAATGAAGCTAAATAAGTTACTTAATCATATCATATGTTGTGTATTATTAGATTATACTACCTCCAAACCTAATTATAAGACTGATTTGACTTTTTTTGGAGAGATTAAGGAAACTAAATAAGATACTTAATCATATTATATGTTGTGTATCTTTAGATTATATATTAGTTTATTAGTCAAATTAATCAGTTTAAAGAAAAAAATAAAAACAAAAATACTCTAAAGTAATTTAATTAGCTTCCTTAATTTCTTCAAAAAAGTCAATTTGGTCTTATAATTGGGACCGAAGAGAGTATATCAATTTATAAGTTAGGCAAAATAGTTTGGAGAAAAAAATGAAAAATATAAATATTTTAAAGTAATTTAATTAGTTTCCTTAATCTCTCCAAAAAAAAGTCAACTATGTCTTATATTTAGGGTCGGAGAAAGTATTGAAAGTCAAATTAATCATAATTACCTTGTATACAGCCCCGAATCCTCCCTCTCCTACTTTATTTTCTTCACTATAATTGTTAGTTGCCGACATCAAATCAACATAACGGTAAGTAATTGGGCCTTTCAACTTGCTTGCTCCTATTATGTCTTCTGGTGAGGAAAACGTAACATGAAAGTAAAACTTCACATGAAGTAGTTACAAACATATACAGGAGTTAAAGACTTTTTAAGTTGTTTACCTCTGGGACTTGTCTCATTCTTTTTATGTCGTCTAATCCAGGCAAACAACAAACCAAGGACTATCAAAACAAGAGCTATACCACCAACTACACCACCAATAACGTCCCCCTTTTTGCTTGCTGAACCTACAAGACAATCAAATAATTCATTTTCAAAGTCACTCATCAGCTCATTATGAGTCACGGCCATGGTTAACTTGCAAATTATATACACATACATGCATGCATACATACATACATACATACATACATACATACATACATGTGTATGTATGTATGTATTAGTTAACTTATGCAGCCATGATGGTAGGGTTTTTAGCTACGTTAAATTTTGTATGTGATCTTCTACGATATATATATAAATATTTACACACATGCACACAAAACAACGAGTGGCTATATTTAAATATTTGACAGAGGGTGTGATATAATGTACCTTGTTTAACTTTAATTAATAGTATACAAGAAATCCATCCAAGAATATAGATACATTACCTCAAGTCCTTAATACAACGTGTTGCAGTACAAACAAAACCTTGTACTAAGGACAGGGGGGTCATATCAAAGATAAAATAGTAGAAGATATGTATGAGTATATTTGGATGTACCTTGTTTGATGGAGGGTATTGTGATATCAATGGTCTGGTTATCAGGAAAAAAGGGAGTGGTGGAGTATCTCATGAAACAACTATAATCAAAAGCCGTACCATCCGAATTGGGAAGACAAATCTCCACGCTACTGTAATCAACCTTCAAGCAATCAAGGCACACGTTCATTGTGGCAGTTTCAACGCATTGAGCATAAGCATAAATAGTCGTCGCACCATTATTATTGTTATTATTTGGGACAAGAATCTTCGTGGCCGCAGATAAACTTGGGATTCTGGGTGGTGCTGTTTGGAGATTCATTAGCACTTGTTGTACTGTCGTGTTAAATATAGTTGCTGCTTCTCCTGTAGTTTGATTTCCACATGATACGATGTTGAAAGGCTGCGGTGCCTCATCAAAGACACCATTGGAGTTGTACCTTAACAAACAATAAAGTATCCCTTATTATTTTCCCTAGTGCACTATATATATGTGTGTGTGTGTGTGTGTGGATTTTGTTGTATATAAATCAAGTTGATGAGAGGATGAATATATGAACTTCGGATTACTTGGATGTTGGTAGAAATGAATATATAAATTAAGTTTGTAAATCAAAATAAAGCATCCATACTCCTTTAGAGGTTTGACCATAGATGCAATATACTTCAATATAATCCACTATTTCTCGCAAAGTTATAATTTTTTTTCCAATCAATCGTATATAAACTACACATACTAAAACGAGTTTTCAATGCAAATGATTAAAGGGATTTATTACAAATAACTAAGTTAACTAATTTCTTTAATAAACACTAGCTAAATAGATTTTGTATTTGTTAATAGCCTATAAAAAGGTGGGCTATATTTTATATATATTAATGTAGGAAACTCTAAAAACTAGGGAGAATTATGATGAATCCCACATAAGAAACTTAATCACTAAACAAATATTACAAGTGAGCGGCATGCAATGATATAATTTGGTGTAGGAAATAACAACAATGCTCACTTGTTATGTACTCCCTTTGGTCCTAATTATAAAACCTAGTTGACTTTTTTGGAGAAATTAAGGAAGCTAATTAAATTACTTTAGAGTTTTTTTTTTTTTTTTCTTCAAACTAATTAGTTTAACTAATAAACTAATATATAATCTAAGGATACACAAGATATGAAATGATTAAGTAATTTATTTAGCTTCCTTAATCTCTCTAAAGAAAGTCAATTAGGTCTTATAATTAGGACCGGAGGTAGTAATTTTTTAGTGATTAGATTATTTTATGTGGATCTGCTTAGTAATTCTCCCAAAAATGTTGACTAATATAAATAGAATCGAGTTCCCTCAATGAGAGAATTTCCTCCAGTATAATTAGTTCAGAGGTCTAGACAGAGTGAGATGTAGGGCTTACTAGATCTCTCTTTTTAATATAATGGTGGCAGAGAAGGGAAAAGGAGGGAGGATCTCCTCTTCCTTGTTTTTAATATCTCTCATGTCGTAATTAATTACCTCATTAGTCTAGCGTGACTAAAACATATTTTGTTAAAATATCATAAAAATACAAACGTGACTAAAACATCTTTTCTTAGAATATCATAAAAATAGAAAACTACACCCTTTGACAACTACACGTATCATTATATCCTTCTTTTTCTCTATAAGCTAATATTAAAAAGAAAACACAAAAAAAAAATGAGGAAGATGAGACATTATAAGGTATATTTTTTAGGCAAAGTTTGTACTCTCCTTTGTCTCTCTGCTCTTTATATAATAAATTATATCTCACTCCCTCAGGTCTTAATTATAGGATTAAGTTGACTTTTTTGGAGAAATTAATGAAGCTAATTAAATTATTTTAATGCATTTTTATTTTCCTTTTTTTCTCAAACTAATTAGTTTGATTAATAAAATAATATATAATCTAAGGATATACAACATATGATATGATTATGTAATTCATTTAGCTTCTTTAACTGCCTAAAAAAGTCAACCCGGCCTTATAATCAATACGGAAGGGAGTATCTGATAGTATAGCACAACTCGCAATAGTTGACCCAATCGCCCAAAGAAAAAATGTCGCAATCATATCTGATTATAAATATATAATAAACGATATATATTGTTCACATTAAAAAGTCAAACATTCATGGCCATTGGTTATACCTGATGAAGCAACCATCGTACACGGCAAGGGCAGCGGAGGACTTGGAGGCGGTGCAGCTGCGGATTTGTTCGGAGGCCACATCGAAGCACGTGATACAGTCGGCGACGGACAGATAGTTTCTGCACTGAAAAATAGAGTAAACCGGTGCTCCATTGGCCTCCTTCGCCGCGGTGGCGAAGTGCTTGTTTTGATCACTGATTTGCTGTCTGATATCTTGGAATGTTACGTTTAGGTTTTCTTCGACCATGGAGGCGTTGGTAACCACGCCGTCGTATGGGTTGCACCGGATCTTAAGAAGATTGGTCTGTGGATCTGAAACGACACCGTTAAGAATCCAGCATGACCAGAATACGAAGGTAAATAATCGAAGGAGATTATTATCAGGAGGTTGAAACATGTCTCGCTGAGAGAATGAAGATGAAGAAGAGAAGGAAAATCATAAATGTTGGGGAATCCTCTCTACTTGCTCTCAAAGACACCATGTTCACAATAATTTAAGGGGTGAAAAAATAAAGAGGGACTAGCGGATCATGGCATAATCTTTGTAGAGATTCAAAATACCATCTTAGAATTGGACCGACCCTAGTAATTTACAAGCCTATAATACGACTTAGGTTCCGACCCGACCAAAATATATGATGGTGGTTCAGGGAATGAGTATATATAGGACTTAGCTTGCTTACTGGGATTGGTTCTTGTCTGAAGATCATCAGGAAGGAAGCCAACAAAGGATCGTATGGAGTAAGAAGAAGATTGACCTACTTGGGTTTTAATATCGGACGTATACTGATATACATGTACAAACAAATGCATACATACATATAGATAGATAGAGAGAGAGATTATGCATCTTAATGTACAGGTCCCAGGTAGTAAGAAGTTGGGTGGGTTTATAGAGCTTAAGCCGCCATAACCCCTTTACACTAGAAACAACATCTATTAGTATATTTAATTACAACTAATTTATTTAGAGTTGACTTTTCAAATTTAAATTCATATAGTAATATTTTGGTGATTTGGGTGTCAGAAGGTTGTCTATATTTGAACATGGTGCTGCCTTTAAGCGTCTGAACATGGAAGCTGTCTCCAAAGGGTGTACCATGTGACTAAGTGATGGGATTGACTTTTCTCTGTCCCCACGGGATGACAATCGGTGCTGCGAATTTTGCATGTATTTTAGTTGTCACAATGAAATGTGTTATGATCATAACTAGAATTAACCGGTGCGCTTAATTGGAAAAGTTAAGGAGAGAACGGGGGAGATAAATTCAATCACGAGAATAAAAATCAAATATAATAGAAGGCCATTTTACGTAACACACAATCCTTAAGAGAAACACTTCTATAATGAAGATCCTACAATTTTTCTACTTTTCCTTTTTTATTACACATCATTAATTCCGATATATTAGTGGGAGACAAGTAATTCTGACATATTCTGAATGTCATTTTAGGTAAAAGGATATTAATTGCATTTATAATTCAGTAATGGCTGGCTGGCTCCGTCCAGTTCTATTTACAGGACATTTGTAGAATTGAGTTTTGTAGTCCTTGTTATATTATTCCTTCTTATATTCAATATAAGATCTAGTAGTTCAATTTATTCATTTATTCATTGAAGTGTATCTTATATTAACGATAGGAGGGGTATAATGCTTGGAAGCTTCCTTCTTAAACTCACCCTCTCACTGCACCAATAATATTATTTGAACATGTATACATGCGCTTAAAAAAGGTTAGCTGACGTCTCTCTCTCTGCTAGGGTTTCTTCCTCTTAGGGTTTTCTTCCGCCGTCATGTGCAGCAATAATGATCTGCTTTGGAGTCAGGCTTTCCCTCTTATTTGGAGGGTCTCTTCTCTCTTTCTGGTGGAAGTTTTTGGTCGTCTCCCTGTGGTGTCGACCTTGGGGTTGATGATTGGGATAACAGTCTCCGATGGGGACGATCGGCGATTTGCATTCCTCGATCTAGTGTGACAACCTGCGGTCACAATCTCTGTTGGGTGCCTCCAGGGCTCTTGGCGTCGATTTTTGGGTTGAGATAGGGGGTTTTCCAGACTCACATTTGAAATGATGGCCTTTACATATTAGTTGTTGGGCTAAAATTGGAGCCTTTCTGTTGGTCTGAGCTCTTTCGAGGCTGTGGCGCAAAGGAAGTTCGAGACATCAAGGCTGAGAACCACAGCTCCGAAGGTTAGCTGTTTATTCAAGATTAAACGTTTTTACTCTGATGTTGTTTTGGGTGATGATCGGCCAGAAAAGCTACTGTGGGGAAGAGTAAATTGGGACGACTTTAGAGCTAAAAATAGGCCTCTTGAGTCTTTAGCTATCAACGGTTATGTTTGGGTTGAGGCTTTGGTTTATGGAAGGGAGATTAGTTATGCTGTAGTGCAAAGTTCTAATGCATGGTTAATAGCTGGTGTGTTAAGAATCATTACCTTTTGCTTGTTCAGTGTGTTTGCATACACTGTTCATCCTTGCTTGACATGTGCCTACTTAGTGTGTTTGTCACCATTGTTCACATTCGGGCTAGGCATGCGCCAGTTCAGTGTGTATGGAAATACTATTCATCTTTAGGTTGGGTTCAAGATTTTGTCATTAATTGGCATGTTGATTGTGCTTTTTCTCGTATTATGTTTAAATATCATTCCTTCTAATTTTTCCTGAAAAGATACAGTAGCTAGGGAATAAGTTGATGCAATCATATCTATATGATTTTCTAATAATTTTATTATTATGCATTATCTCAATAAAATAACATATCCAGCTTATTCTTATTTTTATAGCATTGTGTTTATTGTTGTTGTTATCTTTATCTTTTAATATTATATTTGGATTTGAATTATTGTTGTTGTTGTTATTACTATTATTATTTTGATACTTGATTGATTAAATAAAATATTTTATATTTGAGAGAATTACTACAACGTTCAAAAAATGGAATGCAGTAACTAAAAATTTTCATGATAATTGAGCAACAATGTGCAATAAAGTTCTAACATAGAAAATAACAACAGGTTTATATTGTTTTCTTTTTCTTTTTCTTTTTTTTGGTGAACCTAGAATATCCCTAAGTAACTTTAGACTTGAATATAATTTCTATCAGACCAAGGGAGTTAATGTTAAAGTCTTCCCAATAAATGTGTTTTCCAAGATTCGTATTCTTTGACCATTTACCCTGCGGAAGTTCATGTTGCTTACCACTGGTCCTATTTATAAGTCAGGTTTGACGTCAAATCTCACATCCAAGAAAAGTTAGTTGACACAATGATTATGGGGTAAATTTTCAACTTTGCCCTCATTTATGATTGGGTACTTTTTGACTGTTTCTTCTCTTTCTATCTTTATAGTGCAATTAATATGGGTAAAATTGTCACAACCTTATTTATTTTTTGGACTTATAAATAGGGTTGCTGGACTTATAAATAGGCCAGGAGTGGTATTTATAAGACCCTTTGGTTATCACATTTTTAGGTTGGGGCCGGGTCATGATTTTCTCATTAATTGGCATGTTCACTGTGCTTTTCTCTAGTTTGATGAAGGGTACTGGTGGTCTCCTTGAGAATACTCGTCTCAAGGATCAAGAACCATTATTATATATGGATTCCTATGGAAGAAAATTTGGTAGCTGATTGGATTATCAAAACTTCATTGGATTGGTCTTAGCTTCTGGACTGGGCATCTCGACCTCCATCTCAGTGCAGCCTTTATTGGCAAAGGATATCCGTGAAGTTTCTTCTTATTCACTGTTATGCTCTCTTTTCTTGGAAGACATCTTAGTTACTGTTATTTTTTTTTTTTTTTTTGAGTCTGTTCGTATTTCCTTTTGAGGTTTTTTTTTTTTTTTTTGTTTATTGTGTTTGAGACTTTGTAGTTTCTCTTCGTTATTATTATAATAATAGTTTCTTTGTTGGGAAAAAAAAGGGCTTCCTTCTTAATCTATACCCATGAAAATACCCCGAATTAAATCATCTTGTTATTTATTTTATTTTATTTTTTGTACCTGGTGAGATATTTGGAGTAACTCTCAAATATGTGTGAGCTTTGGTGAAAAGAAATGTACGGGGTTGGTTAAGAGTAATTTAATATTTTTAAATTTATATTTAATTATTTGGTCTTTTAAATAATTAAAAAAATTCTAAATATCATTCCTTCTAATTTCTTCCCTCTAATTTTTCCCCCAAAAAATACGGTAGCTAGGGAATAATTAGTTGATGCAACCATATCTACATGCATGACTTTTTTAATAATTTTATATTTATATTTTATTATTATGCATTATCGCAATAAAATAACACATCCAACTTATTCTCTTATTTTTATAAATTATTGTTGTTGTTATCTTTATCTTTTAATATTATATTTGGATTATTATTATGCGTCTAGATGTGATCTGGTTTGTCAGAAGTTGCGTAGCCGCCGCCTTCTAACTAGTTTTGCCCTTTTTAAATTCTTAATTTTGTTTCCGTTAAAATAATATGAAGAGAATCATTATAAAGGAATAAAAAAAGAAAAGTAATCCCTAAGGAGTCCAATGTCAATAACAAGTAAGCACCTACTTATTTTTTCTTATATTGAAACTTATCATTATATACTACTCAATTATTATATAACTTTTTAATGATTATACAAACACTTATTGTAATTCTCCCAATAATATACTATGTATTATTTTTTTTCTCCCGCAAACTTAGTGCATATGATTGTATGAAACAATGAGATTTGAATTATATTTAATTTCTGTTAGTATATTTTCGGCAACTTTTGAAATTTTAATTTATATAATAATATTTTAATGAGAATTACTCTTTATATTTTAAATATAAAACATTTTTACCCATTGCGCACTCTAATCACGAGAAATAGTTAGGTAGTTAAAATTAATTTTTGTTAACTTTACCCTTTTTAATTTTAATATATTCGTATGGGCTATTTTTTCTAGGAACATGTATATTTTTATTGGAGGTAATTATATTTGAGGCGCCATTTGGTATTAAATGTCAGAACTTTGCCCAGCGATTTGAACTTTGGTTGACTACCATGAGAATTTAGGGCATTTTAAAACATATTACCCATAGCGCACACTTATGAGGAGAAATAGTTAGGCGGTTAAATTTAATTTTTGTTAACTTTACCAAACCCCCCGGGAACAAGTGTTTTTTATTGGAGGTAATTATATTTGAGACACTGTTAGGCGTTAAATGTAAGCATATCTTCCCGTGGATTTTAACCTTAGCTCACCATGACAAGAATTCTTATGGGCATTTTAATATATATATATATATATATATATATATTATCATTAAAAATCTACAAAATATTTGTTGTGATAATCAATAGGGCAAAATACCCAAAACATTTGCTAAATCAAAACTTCCTGATATAAACATGGAGGGCAATTGTGTCACTTTACACGAGTTTAGTCAAGTGGAAGAATCCCCAAAAGAAAATGATCATATTCAAAAGGCTACAATGTGTTTATGGAGTCCAATTTGACATATTAAAGACCCAAAACACGTACACTTTGGGGAGGCAAGTTGGGTCATATTCTTACATATTCAGCCCCAAATGTATGCTCTAATACAACAACGCAAGTACATTGCTCGCAAATAATTAAATGGCATCATAGCTAAGGTTTCATCTTCTGATGAGGTTTCTTCCGCCGCCATATGCGGTGATGGATCTGCTCTGGAGCCAGCCTTTCCCTCATATTTGGAGGGTCCCTCTTCACTTTCCGATGGGGTTTCTTGCTTGTGCCCCAGCAGCATAGCTTGTCGGTTGCTGGTTGGGATCACAGTGTCTAACAGGGACGATCGGAGATGTGGGGCGGGTGGAAGAAAGGAAACATGCAATCATCGATCTAGTGTGACAACCTTCGCAAATGATCTCCAATGGGTGCCTCAAGGTTCATGATGGTAATCTTTGGGTCGAGGTGGCCGGGGTACTCTAGAATCACGATTTAAAGGAGGCATTGGCACATGTCAAATTAGAGGTTGTTTGGATGGCCTTTTTTTTAAAAAAAAAATTCATTTTTTTTTTTAAAAAAGTACTTTTTTTGTTATTTTATATGTTTGGATGGGAAAAAAAAAAAAAAAAAAAAAAGCCCAAAATTCTCCTTTTTTGGGAAGCTACAATTTGGAGCTTTAAAAAAAAGTTAAAAGCGGTAGATGAGAGAGAATGTGAAATATGCGGAGCTTGACACCCGATACCCCTTCCTTCGCGCGAATGCTCCCGGTCTGTATCTCTTTTCCCAGCCTTCGCGCAAATACTCCCTCTCTTTCGCCATCGTTCGACTCTCCTTCGCGCCTATTCGGGCCGTCAAATCGTCGACCTCGCCTCATCGCCGTATAAGGTGAGCCTCGAGGCTTTTGACTCGTAGTTTGTGTTTTTCTTTGTTGAGTCTCGATCCCGGCTTCAATGATTGTTGTTTGTCGACGGGAATTTTTATAGTTTCGTTACATTTTTCGATCTATTTATCTATTTTGTTTTATTTTTGATTTTGTCTTCTTTATGAAGTTTTTATGGCAGCCCATTAGTTTTAGATCCCAGCTTCAATGATTGTTGGGTCTTGTTTGCGCGTGATGTCCACATGTGTGAACTCTTAGCTCTTGTAAATTTTATTGAATGGATCATGGTAATAAATAGATACCGGGCTTAAGGAGGTAGTGGAATAATCTCTGATATCTATGAGTAGACTTTGTTCAAAAAGCTAATGACCTAAATTCACTTGAATAGATTTTTAGTGCATTCCTTTGTAATTTTGTATCAAGCTTGCTTTTTGAACTGCAAATCTCCTTTTAGTTCAAGAAACATTATAATTAGCTCCTAATGTTATTTAATATCAGTTGGGTAGACATAAAGAATCTTTGGATTTTGCTGTTGCTGCTCACTTGTTGGCCCCATAGTTGCTGTTGCTATCTCAAATTATCGTTCTCTATATGTACACAAACAGAAAAAGAGAACATCAATTCTTTCTGGACATAGATGGGTAGAAGAATTGAAGATAGGAAATGAAAATCGATTTTTGAGCAATTTCGGATGAGAAAGCATGTGTTTAGAAATTTGGTGAGCGAATTGACTCAACACTTTGGATTAAAGCCAACACAACATGTCGGCGCTGAGGAAGCCGTGGCCATGTTTTTGTACATGATTGGTCATGGAGCCACTTATAGAGATGTTGAAGAGAGATTTCAACATTCTGGAGAGACAGTGTGGAGGCAATTTAATAGTGTATTAAGGTCTGTTGAGAGCTTAGGACTTCAAATTATTAAGCCTGCTGATAATATGTTTAGAGATGCTCCAAAATTTATCGAGGAAGATGAACGATATTGGCCATACGTTAAGGATTGTATAGGAGCTATAGATGGCACTCACATTGCTATTCATGTTCCCGCTAATGAAAAGATTCCTTTTATTGGCGAAAGGGAATAACTACCACAAATGTTCTTCTTGTTTGTGATTTTAATATGTGCTTTACATTTGCATTGGTGGGTTGGGAAGGTTCTACACATGATATAAGGATTTTCATGGATACTCTCAGAAAGCCGCACTTACATTTTCCCCAACCTCCTGAAGGTAATTATTTAATTTCATTGTGAATGTTGGCAATTATTATTATACAGTTGTTCCAAATATAATAATATTTTATTACAGGCAAATACTACCTTGTTGATTCTGGATATCCTAATTTCAAAGGGTTTTTAGGGCCATATAGAAATACAAGATATCATCTTCCTCTATTCAGATTGGCGCCAACTTTTAGATCACAAAATGAAATATTCAATTATCGTCATTCAAGTTTAAGAAGTGTCACTGAAAGAACATTTGGAGTTTGCAAAGCAAGGTGGAGAATATTACAAAATATGATCAACTTTGAGCTGAAAACTCAATTTGCTATCATATGGGCAACCTTTGCTCTTCATAACTATATAAGGAGAATGGATTCTTGTGATATAGATATGCTTAGAAGATTTGAGAACATTGATGAGTTTGAACATAATAATGATAATCATAGAGAATATGAATGGGAAGGGCCAACTCCGGACTCTATTAGGCGATGGAAGAAACAAGGAATACTATTAGAGATCAATTGTTAGATAGAAGTCGAGTCGTCATTAGCTTTTAGTAACTTGTAGTATAATGAATATTATTTGTTTTTGGAATATGGTGTAATATGACTCTATTTTTAATTAAAGCATTAGTTATAATATAGTAGTTAACCATTTTAAGTGGAAATTACTATTCATTAGTGATAATGAAGTTTTAAGATATCTTACATTGTTGTATATTATTTAACTTTTGTTTTTTAGTCATTTCAGTATATAAATTAAAGGTAAAACATTTCGCGGTGGCGAGATAAACTTGTCTAGCGGCCGAAACAAAGCGTCGTTTACGCTACTTTTTTTTTTCACTCCACTTAATATATCTTTTTTATTTTTGTTTGGAACACTTAATAGTATATCTTATTCAAACATATCCACATAGCATCGTAGGCAAACCCACCAACTCTGTTATTTCTGGGTCCTTTCGGATGAGCACGAGAAGAAGAAGAAGAAGAAGATGATGATGATGATGATGAAGTAGACGATGTGGGGAAGGCCTTCCGAAGTGTTCCACCACGTAACATGGCAACTTAGTTTTCAGAACCTCTCGTCATCCCACTCCTCTACTTTTTCCTTTCTCGCGAGAACCGGTGAATTATGCCAAAGTATTTATCTTCAAACCGATTAGAATTCAAACTCGTTTCTCTCTCTTCCATGAATTTACCGCCAGCTGAATCTTGCCCCTCTATTTTCTACGTTTGGATCTTTTTCGTATTTGGGTCTCCATGTTCAGTAGAACTTGCAAATATTCTCGAACTTGCAGGCGCCACAGGGAGGGGTGGAAGAGGCGGCGAAAGAAGGATGAAGCTGACAGCCATGAGGAGAAGGAAGGAGGAGAGAGAGTGAGAAAGGGAGTGAGAGAGGAAAAGAGTGAAGCGGTGTAGTGGTGAAGGTTATGGGCCGCAAGAGTGTTTTAATGTCTTAAGTTTTATAGAAAAGAGAATAAACGGCACCGTTTTATCTTTGCTGCAGAAAAATTTCTCTGCCACAGCTGCAGAAATGTTACCCCCATAAATTAAAAGAAATATTTGATAACAACTTTGATCTATATGGGTGTATCAACAATTTAATTTCAATATTATTAAAATTCAATTATATTATAATTTTAAATTCAATATAATATTTCTAAAATTTTAACATAAGTGCTTTCTTATCCAAATGAATGTAAAAAAAAAAAAAAAAAAGTGCTTTTATATGTCCATTTCGGTAATTTTACTAATAAAAAAGTGCTTCTCTATTTTAACATCCAAACAGCTTCTTTATTTAAAAGTGCTTTTTAAATTGTGTATCCAAACGTAAAATAGCTTAATTTCTAATAAAAGCACTTTTTTAAAAAGCAATGAAAAAAAGCACTTTTTTTAAAAGTCCATCCAAACGGACACTTATTTGGTGAGAGTTGGGGCTTTTTTTGTTGTTGTTGGTGTGAACAACTTAGAGGAGCTTGAGTGAAAAATTCTTATTTTTATTATATATTTTTATAATTTATTTATGGATTTTGTCATAATTAGCGAACTCAAAATATCTTTTTTTATAATAAGTTGGGATTAAAAGTAAATATATTAGATTATAATTAAAATGGGTCAATTTATCAAAAACTCTAGTTACTCTTAATCATTGATTTTTATGAGAACATTTAATTTTAGGATTGATAATTTTTCAAAAACTCTGTTGAGAGCCCAATTAAAAAACATATTATCAAAAAAAGCTCAAACATAATTTACATATCGAGAAAAAGGTCTAGGACCTTTTTGAGTATTATATCAAAAACGAAATTACGGTGGTACCCTTAATGAAAATCAAGAAGAAGAATCCGAGTAAATATCCTTTTCGGTCCCCGACAAAAGACATGATCCCCATTTTGGTCCTTTACAACAACAAAAAAGATCCTTTTTAATCCATAAAAAGGACGAATAAGGTCGATTGGTTGACATTTTGATCCTCACAAATTTCCAAAAGGTCATTTTTAGTTCATAAAATAGACGAATAAGAGTCGATTTTTTTATAATAAAATAAAATAAAGTTGAGAAAGGTATTTACTTTTTTTTTTTGCTCAAAGAAGTACTTGCATTACTATAATAGAAACAGAAGTACAACAATTACACTAGAAATAAATGTAGCAATCAAGTCAAAAGGAAAGGCAATATGAGAATAGAAAAAGCCACTTAGAACTATAGAGTCAAAATACAAAAGAAAGGAAGAAAACTAACAAATCCCCAACCATTACATGGCTAGAATAAGCAGTATCACCCATAACACCAAAAGCCTCCTGAACGTCCAAAGTTAGCAGAGAAGACAAAGAAGGTGTTGGCTCCAGAACCCACCCCACAGGGTACACCTCCTTAAAAGCATTTGCTGCAAGAGAATCAGCAACTCGGTTACCCTTTCGCAAAGTAAAGGATAAAGAGAATCCAACCCTGTCAGTCAAGAGACAAATAATATCATGAATAATACCCCTACTTCTCCAATCACATAAAGCAGGGGATTTAGACTCAACACAAGATAGCAGAGAAAGACAATCAGTTTCAAAAATGACTTTATCATGACCTAAGTCAACAGCTAACATTAACGCCCTTTTAAGAGCCAAAGCTTCCGTCATAAAGGCAGAGATAGATTTCACTTTGTCCACAAAACCCCACTTAAAGTGGCCCAGATAGTCGCGGCAGACCACCCCAATAGCGGAAAACTCCCTTCCAGTTACAGAGGCCCCATCAGAGTTAATTTTCAGGGAGTTAGGCTCAAGTGGATGCCAATATGAATGAGCAATAGACGGCTCATTTGGTAGGTCCGACTTCATATTCAAATTCTCCAAGCAAGCCCAACAGTCACTATTACTCTTCTTGGCTAACTCTATGACAACAAAAGGGTTTGGATCCAGATGATTAAACACTTTATCATTCCTTTGTTTCCATATAAACCATATTATCCAACAAATAAGGGAGATATCTGATGAGCACAAATAATACCATGTTTTCCCTATACTAACTGGCTGAATTGAATGTTAAATCTAAGCTCAACTATTGATAATCTAAGCAAAAAGGCATACATTCATGATATAGGGACTAAAGAGTAGAAATCATTTGCATGTCTTTGGGAATGGAACAAATTGCTTTGTTTTTAAGAGAAATCGAATAGCGAGCGATACGATGCTATAGCATTCGACGGCGATTCGAAGTGCAATACAAGGCATCCGAATGCTATAGCGAGTAGAGGAAGCAATGCTATGCGATATGTTTTTTGACCTTTTTACCCAGATGATTTCAGGAATAAAATAAAGGGCGATATTTACAGATAGGTTGCTGACATAACAGAAGAGAAGATGCGGAGGATCGAAACTAAAAGATTTGAAGAATCCCGCATAATCAATAGCAGCAATCTACTCGGATCCAAAGATATGATAGATTCTGACAGATTAGGAAAGACCCAACTCGTTGGAACTTGCGCTGCAAGAAAGGACTGATTATAAAAGGAAATAGCAGAGCCAACCCTAACAGAGTCGGAAAGCCCTAGAACGAGATTCTGACTTTCGGCAAACTCAAGAGAAGAGTGAGAGATTTCACAAGAGCACAAGACTTCCAGGACCGCCTTGACATTCCTTCTGCGGTGAGACGGAACGAAGAAGACGTGGAGTGGTGACGTGACGGGACCTCAACCACTTATTTGTTGGAAATTCCATCAAGCTTTGTTTTCTATTTTTCATCTTTGTTTTATTGATCATGGATCATTACGTTAGTGTACGTTCTGTGTGTCCCTCGTCAGTCATGAGCTAAACTCTAGATGGCTGGACGAGGATGATTCTTTAAGTGTTGAATGAACCCAGTTACAGTTCTTAATTAAATAAATTTGGTTTGCATATTAGTGTGCTTATTACTAGTCGATTAACAGAAGTTAAGGGCTAGATCTGTGGCCTCAGCTTACTGGCAAGTAGTTGAGGTTAGACCTCTGAGAAACAATGTTTGCTAGGCCGCCCGTGCACGGCGAGACCTATTATTGTAGGCTTCAGGAATGGGCCTACCTCTCATAACTATTACACCCTGAGCGTAACACAGGTCTGACTAGAAAGTTACCATAGGAATATGGAAGGAGTATAGTTAGTATCAAATGTATCATATGCGGAAGCTTCGGTAGATTATAGTGGTGGGTTAACCAAATAGCTTTGCGAGTCGATGTCTATCTTTGTAGCAATTGCGGAAGGCATGCGTGTAGATGCTATAGCATCGGGGTAGAGCAACTAGGGGAGTGAACACTTAATGACGATTCTGAGTCCAGCCTAACTTCTCACTGATATCTTCTCTGTTTATAGATCTTTGTTTACGTTTGCTAGTAGCATAGTTACAAAACCTCTCAACCCAATTATATTTACTTTTTACTTTCACAACTGTCATAGCATTGGTGTGTCATTCCTCGGTATCTCAGTCTCTGTGGGATGATACTCTACTTTCACATTATTACTTGTTCGACTGGTTCACTTGTCATCAAGGAAATCGACCAACAATATCATAGGGAGTCAGGGTAGTCAAACCAAGTATTAGTAATCACCAGGCACTGAAATTAGACACACAGGTCAAATCAAACCTAACTCCTAATAAACATCCAAACCATACAAAGCGTGGTCCAGGAACAGTGAAAGAATAGGTGCTCAAGAGTTCCTTCAGCCTCTTCACATACCGGACATAGCTTCACATTTAATCTTTTCCCGTAAAAGAGTGCAGCATTAGTAGGGAGAGCATTGTTGAGGATCCGCCAGATGAATTGTTGAACTTGCGGTATAGTTTTGAGTTTCTAAATCAATTTCTAACAATCTGAAGGTACAACTAAAGAGGTTACTGCTCTACCAGAAGCAAGAGGGGACTTGGCCTTCCCAACGTGGTAACCCATTTTGACCGTATAATCGCCATTCTTCGCTTTGGTCCATACTAGCTTATCCTCCAAACCATTCGTAGGAATAGGAATTTCCCAAATTGCACAATGAACATCATGAGGAAGATATTGAGTTATCGGCGAGAGTTCCCAATAGCCATCCACAATGAGATCACTAACCCTCCCATGCTTCACAAACCAATCCTCACTATTCTCAAGTTTTGCAGGTAAAGAGACTCCCGGGACCCAGTTAACTCCCCAAATGCTAATATCTTGACCTATCACCACATCCCACCTAAGGTCATCCTTTAGAAACTCTCTGCCATTAAGAATGCTAGACCAGCCCCATGACACTCTTCGCCTAAGCAAAACCCACTTTGGGGAAGTAAACACTCTTGAGCACTACAGCCCATAAATCATTGGGTCGAGTAAAGAGTCTCCACGCTGTTTTAGCTAGTATAGCATCATTCATAATGCTTAAATCCCGAAAGCCCATACCCCCCGACTCGTTCCTAATGTTAACCAATCTCAAGCTTTCCAATGTGTCCTGCTATCGAAAGCACTGCCATCCCACCAAAAGTTTGCAATGAGACTATGAATTTCCTTGCAAGTTTTAAGGGAAAACTTGAATAGATTCATAGGATATATCGGAATAGCTTGGATGACCGCTTTAATCATAACTTCACGACCAGCAAAAGAAAGAAGAGATTGACCCCACCCTTGGAGTTTCCTTGTAACGCGCTCCCTAATATAGGCCAGAGTTTGGTGTTTGGTCTTTCCCCAAACACTCGGAATGCCTAGGTACTTACCAGGATCCTCAGTGGCTGGAATGCCTAGAATACTCCCGACGGGGGATCGACACTATCGGGTGTATTGACGAGAGAAGAAGATCTTGGATTTATCCGGGTTGATTACCTGACCAGAGGCCGCACAATACTGATGCAAGATAGTCTTCAAGTGATTACAATTCTCCCGGCTCGCATTCATATAGAGGAGAGCGTCATCGGCGAAGAAACTATGAGTAAGAGCCATGCAACTGTTGCTTAATTTAATCCCTTTAATCAATTTTGCCTCCTGACACGATGATATCATAAGAGAGAGAACCTCAGCCACAAGAATAAACAGATAAGGAGAGAGCGGATCCCCTTGTCGTAAGCCTCTACTAGGAGTAAAAGAGCTAACAGATTCACCAAATAGGCAAATACTCAATCTCACAGAGCGCACACAATTCATAACTAGAGAGACCCAATCAACACAGAACCCAAATCGAAGGAGCACCGTTTCCAGAAAGTTCCATTCAATCCTGTCATAAGCCTTACTCATATCCACTTTAAAGGAGAATTCATATTTGCCACTCTCCTTTTTCCTTCGAAGGTAATGGTACACCTCATGAGCAATGATGATATTATCTTGAATACACCGGCTCGGAACAAAGGCGCCCTAATGTTGGGAGATACATCCATCGAGAAAAGGCTTCATTCTGTTCGCTAAGAGCTTAGAGATGATCTTGTAAGAGAAATTGCACAAGCCTAACAGCCAAAACTGAGTCACATGTTTAGGCCTATCGACCTTAGGGATCAAGGTAATATTAGTATCATTCAACAGATCTAACTCAGCTTTCCCTGCAAAAAACTCTTGTACCATAGTACAAACAGAGTCACTAATTTCAGACCAAGCATTATGATTAAACATACCAGAGAAACCATCCGGTCCAGGGGTTTTGAACCCCTAAGGCTAAAAGCTGCTAATTTAATTTCTTCCCTGGTAATAGGCGGCATGAGTCTTTGATTCATCTCATCTGAGATCTTACTGTCAATAAATGCCAGGACGGAATCTAGATCAATAGGCGCAGAGGAAGTAAACAGATTCTGAAAAAAGGTTGAAATATGATCAGTAATGGCGTCCTTCTCCATCATCCAGTGACCCTCATCATCTCTAAGACTGAGGATATTGTTGCGCTGCCTCCTTTTAATTGTAGATAAGTGGAAAAATTGAGAATTTTTGTCTCCTGCAGTAAGCCAATTCACCCGAGAAACCTTGCCACCAAAATTGTTCCTCTAAAGAATATAACCGATCCAAGGCAATTTTGACATTGGTAATAACACGAGTAGTATCAGCATTCTGACACCCTGAGGATAAAGCTGCTAGGTGGACTTTCAGACCTTCAATCTTTTTAGCATTATTAGGAAACTCCGTCTTGCTCCATTTTACCAGACTCTCCTTACACCTTTCAAGTTGACCAATTAAGACATCAAGTACAGAAGAAGTCTCCCCATACACTGACCGTCAACTATCCTTAACAACCTGCAGAAAATTAACATGGGTAGTCCAAGCAGCTTCAAAGCGAAAAGCCCGCTTCTTGCGTCTATAATCAGGTATACGCTGGATAAATAGAAAATGGTGGTCCGAACCTTAAGGATCAATATGGAACACCTGAATATTAGGGAATTTCTCTCTAAGCAAGGGATTACCCACGACACGGTCAATACAGTCCCTAATAGTTTTCGGTTCATCTCTATTATTACACCAAGTGAACTGGTACCCATTAAAGCCCAAATCATCCAAGTCACAATCAGCTAAGAAACATTTAAAATTCAAACTCTTCCTCCATGCCCTATCCGTCCCGCCACTCTTCTCATATTGAGAGAGAATATCATTAAAATCCCACAGGCACAACCAAGAATCATCAATATGGCTACCTGTCCTTCTAATCTCCTGCCAACACAGGGATCTCATCACCTCATCAGTAGGACCGTATATAAAAGTAATATAAGTAGGGGAATCCAGATAACCCAAATCAATACGAGTATGCAAAATATTGGAGGATGAGAATAGGATATTTACCTTAATTGTATCAACCCACCAAAGTGCAAGGCCTCCACTCAGTCCAACCGGATCCACCAGTCACTCCTCATTAAAACCACATCGTCTTCTCAACTTTCTCACGTATCTAGGCTTTTGCTTTGTCTCCATCAAGAACACCATATGAGGTATTTTCCAGAATCATTCTTGCTTCAGATTCCTGGCTGTCAATGCAACTCCAAGACCTTGACAGTTCCAGGCTAAAATATTCATGGCGCACCGGTGGTTGGTCCCATCCAACCACCGGCGTTGTGAGAAGAAGAAGAAAGTTGTTGCAAATTAGCCCCATTAGTACCAGAGAGCCACTCTTCAGGGAAATCTATCTCCTCCCTAATTAATTAGCCTCCCTTAGAATCAGCTTGTGACACTGCATTGTGATTTCGAATCATGGATTTTAAAGCTCTGACATTTTTCCTATGACCACGCTGCTTTTGTTTAACTGGTGAACATTCAGGTTGAGATAATACATGGTCTTCAAATAAAAGCTTCCTCTGCCTTTTTGAGTCAGCTGGGTCCTTTGTCTCATCCAAATGGCGTTTGAGGTGGCAGCATTTAAAGGATTTAGATATAGCAGAAATGGGGGACAGCCCATCAAAGGGAACCAAGCTCATCGGTTAGCCTCACGGTTCACTAGGAAACTCAACATGATAGCCCAAACCATCAGCATAGTCAGTTGGGCTTCCCTTCACCACGTCAAAAGGACCCTCGGTGATTGAACCATATTTTTACATGAATTTTGGTAATTAAATGGGGATTTTTAATGTATTTTCTCATAGCTATTGAGCTTTAAATGTATTCCCTTGTGATAAATTGAGATTAAGAATAAATATATTAAATTCGGGCTAAAAAGGGCAAAATTGTCAAAAAAAAAATTTAATTACTCTTAATCATTGATTTTCATGAGAATATTTGATGTTAGATTAATTATTTTTTGTTGTAGATACTTGAAAAGATTAAAGCAAAATTTAAAATGAAAGTTTTAATTCAAGTTTTTAAGTTTTCAATTTGGTCCCTACTCCAAACTTTTCAAAATTTGCACTTAGATCCATGTTTGCCTAAAACACCGCGTTTTGACCATGGAAAGATTAGGTTTTCGATTTAAAACCCTGCAGACCCGATGGAGCAAAGAGGACCCAAAAATTGAATGCCTAACCAGCTGGAGCTAAAGGAATATTAATTGGGAGAACGCCTTAGCGAGCTTGGGGGAGTTTTTTCACGCCTTTACGAGGAGCTGGACCATGGATTGAAAGAAGATGGAGCCGGGGCGAAATTAATGGATGGAGGCTGCGTTCACACACACATGCTGATTCCATCATTTTTCAAGAACGCTTTCATCGTTTTTATTTCTTTTTCTTCACCATTCCAGAACCTTCAATCCACCGCCACCATTTGAATTGATTTAATCAATTCAATAACACCTTCAAACCTTCCCTCATCCTCCTCCACTTTCAGATTGTGCTGGACTCTTCAATAGCTATGTGTAGCTAAACTCCTTGTTTCTTGGTGATGGAAATTGTGGCTTGAGCAAATGTGCTTTAATAGGGGAGTTATTTAATTTAATCTTTTGCTTAGACTATTTATTTGATTTCCTTGTTTAGGATTATCAATATTTAGTTGTGAGACTTGGATGACTGTTATGTGTCCATGTGGATTGAATATTGTAGTTTTAATTGGATGATTATTTTGATGTTGAAATTTCCAAATTACTTTAACTGCTTGATGAAATTTTGCTTGTTGTCATGTTGGTGATTAGTAATCATAGTTGATTTTAGCTTTTGAATGGTTCGTTAGAACATTCTAATTGAGAAGAACAATTTACATCATCCCAATTTTAATTACACATTAAGTGGATTTTAACAATTTCTCAAAAGGTAGTAGTTTGCTATGTTTGTAGGAGCTACTATTAATTGAGATTATTGGACTTAAGTGTTATCTTGAGGTTGTTCTTTAGACTTAATGAAAATTAACTCCCATATATTTTTTAAAGCAATGATAGCCATCTTCTTCATTACCAAGAGCATCCATCATTAATTCCTTTTAATCTAAAGCATTTTCACTATTTTCCAAAAATACAAAAAACAATAGTTTAGCATTTAATTTGCAATCTTATTTTAGTTTATCAATTGAAAATCCAAAACCAATTTTTCCCTTGTTTTAATTGCATTTGCATGTTATTTAGATTACTTAGGACTCAATAAAAGGCTCCTCGAGAGAGAGAACAATCCTAGGTTTGCCTATACCGCCAGGGCTTCCATAAACTTATGCACTCCTCTTTGGTGATAGTGACCCTAGGCCATGGACCTTTCTTCTTCATCATCCGAGCGAGCGGAGGGTTCTCCTTAAAAAAAGGGTATCCTTGAAAGATATGTAACCCAACCAGTTGGGATTGGGGGGCATTAGTGATCCCTTCCACAGGTTCTATGTCTATAACCTGGGACATATCATGACGCAATCCTTGATTTATTTTTGATTGTGGACCCCAAGGCTAAAGACAAAAAGGCCCTCATCCCTCGGCTTGGGCCAATTTCACCACAGGCCCAACAGGGATAGAATTAGACCCAATTACCTCAATACGATGCGGCCTCATTGCAAACTGAGTTATTCAACAAATCTAAATGAATAACAGGAAGATCACGTGAAGACGTGACATCATCCACAATAAATTCCCTGAGATCATTAGTTACAGCCTTCCCCCTGACACGTCGCAATCCGTCAAACTCCCCTTACTTGATTCCAACGCCGAAGGGTCAACGGGTTCCTTGTTGCGTTGAAGAAATTCCTGACACAGCAGATCTCGATGATCGGGCTTCCTACCTACCGGTGTCACCATGTCCGATAACCAACTCTGGCGAGGCTTGGAGGTCAGAGTGCTCTCATCCATGAAACTTGCTTCACACCAACCAGCTTTGCAAACAACCACAACATCCTCAATGGTACGAAGCCCAGCAGTGCTAAGCCAAGGTCCAAATTCCTTTATTGCTTCTTCATCCCCTGTGCTCCCACTAACAGCCCTGCAACCGCGATCTTTGTGTCCGATAGAGCCGCATTTGTAACAATAATCCTCAAGCCTCTCGTATTTGACGAAAACCCAGGCTGGTGCCTTCTGCTCACGTGGAACCCAAAAGCCAGAATTCAAAGGTTTATTCAGTTGAATCAGGGAGTGGACACATATAAAACCTCGTCCTAGTTGCCCCTCTGCCTTCGGCTTCTCATACATAACAGTCTCACCCACAGTGTCACCAAGGATCTTAGCATTGTCATTATTAAACGCTTCTAAAGGAAGCCCATGGAACTGAACCCAGAAACGAACTTTGCCAAATTGTACATCCTCAAGGACCATAAATTCTTCTCATACCTGGAGATTAAGAAGACACCCCTGAATCGTCCATGGCCGGCCTTTCAGAACACGAGTATAATCTTTTGCATGTTGAAACCGAAACAAGAATGTGAGCTTGTTACGATCTAAATCAATTATTTCCATTTCATCGTCTAACTGCCAACTTTTTTTAATCATGGAGACCACTGTTGGAATGTTCAAACTCTTGCTAGTTAAGATTTTACCAACCAGGGCACCCCCATTATGTCCCACATTCTTCTCCAAAGACAATACCACATTTTTCCTAGTCTTCGACCCACTACTCTGACCTTCCTCCATACCCCTAGCCATGCCACAGAGGCGACCCAACCACACCGCAGAAGCACACTCACACACGCACCTCAAAAACACTCACACACACAAAAAGTAACACTCAGGAAAAGAAAAGAGACAGAATGAAGGTCACCATTCAAAAAACAGTGATCTAGAAGGTCCACTAAGGACCGACGTATCACTCACAGGGAAGAGAACAAAACCCTCACAGAGGAGAGCAACATTTATGACTATATTTGTGAGAAAGGTATTTACTCAAGAATCAATTTGACAACTATCTCTCCGTCTTCGAAATCGATGCTATTCACTCGCTCCTTTCAATCGACGCTGCCCTTCTCCGTCGCTCCCTTCTCTCTTCCTTCTCCCGATCTCGGCCTCATCCAGGTTGTCCGTCGTCGGTCTCCGCCTCTGCACATCCGTCCTTTGTTAATGACTCGCACGCTCCTTTCTGTACTGCCATGTGCTAACATTTTCTCTAAATTTCTTAAATCCAAGAATTCCAATTGTATGACGCCCCAATTCGCCTATCGCAGTTAAATTTTTGCCCAGGGAACCGTGAGATTTGTTGGAGACCGAAAAAGGTGACACTAATGGCACTTCAGCTAGGACGGACTTAATTCTTTGGCCTGTGGCTCCAGCTAAGTGTGGTGAAGGGTTGCCTTATGCCCAGGAAAATTGGCCGAAGCCCGGCAACGTTTGGGCTTGGAAAACCAGTAAAAGAATTGATCAGTCTGGCTGCTTCAGGGATAGGTACCTGTATCTTCTCACTCGTCTAGACCACACCGATATCCCAGGTTCGACCAGCAAGCACAGACGTAATTTTGCCAGCAAGCAGTCCCTTGAACGCTACGTTCAAGAATATTTTCCCCGATCTCGATCTTGATGATTTCTTCTCTTCTTTCATCTAGAAGATGCATGCCATTTGAATTTGCCACTATAAAGGGTCAGTGACTTGTGATTTCGTTCCCTTACTTTGGCATCTTTGTTTCTCCTTTCTTTTTCCACTCTTTCTGTTGTTTTGATGGTTTCTGTTGAATTGATGTCCTGATGTGAGACTTTGTTGAAAGGTATGACAACTATATATTCTTTCTTTCTTTCTTTTTTGCCGGTGGCAACTATATTGATAATCATTCTTTCATGGCTGAAATGGATGTTAGATTGAATAGGATTTTTTTCCCTAAGTTTCTTTCATCTTATTTCCAAAATCAATCCATCCTTAATTTGTCTGTCTCAAGGCCTATCATCTGTATATGTTTTAATTTTGATTTTCCTTTTCAGGGTGATTAGAAGTTTAATTTTAAACCAAGAATATTGTTATGCATGACATTCAATACAGAGCAACATTCTATAACTGCAGAAGATATAGAAGTAGCGAAAGATTCACTATCTAATTGCCAATCTGACATTGCTGTGTGTGAAACTAGAAACATGAATTGTGAAAGCCTAACATCAGAAGTAGAAAAACCAAAATATTTACCCGATCTGCCTTGTGATATTTTCTGTAATCAACCTGGGTTTTGCCATGATTGTTGCTGCATTGTGTTGCAAAACTGTTGATTTAGCACATGGAGGCTACAGTTACATCAAGTGTCAACTGAAGGTTGATGTCTATATATGTGGACACATTGCTCGTTTATGTTGTGCTATTCGATATTACATGGCTGGAACTGTTGGAGGAAGTATTGGGTTAGATGTTGAATACCCTTGCCCAAGACCTTTGTGATGCAAGGACTGGTCTAATTTATCATATGCTATTGAGCTTCTACAAAAGTGCAAAACTATTGATTCTAGAGATGACATTGAAAAGATCTTAAATCTTGGTGCAATTATCTTGCGTGGTTCATAGAGAATGATAGCAAAGGAGCTGCTAAATCGTATTCAATTGGCCATCTCAAAGGTATAGTTCACTGATTCTTAGGTGAAAGTTATCTAGCTTGTCTGCTTGCATATGTTCTTGCATGCCCTCTCTTACGATTATAAAGGTAGCAATATGACTGATTTAATTGTTCACATCAGCTTCAACGTGGGACTCTTGCTGGAACAAAATTGTTATTTATACAAATAACTCACGTGCTCACAATCTTTTTTAAACTCAAGTAAATTTAACTGTGTAATTGGGGACCAAATTATTAGTGTACTATAGGATTAATAACTTCCAGCTAAGCTAGGTCTTGGCTCGTACAAAAGTGTAAATTTAAGTTTTTGTCCAAATTTTTATTTCTTAACGTATTGTCAAATATTTGCTATAATAGATTCTCTCAAATCTTGGTTGTGGGAAATTGTGATAACTACATTGTCTCAAAGAAACAATGGGAGATGCTTGTAATGAAATTTTACTTTCTTACTTCGTAAAAGATATTGTATTTAAGAAACACTAATCAAATATATTTGAAACAGGCAGCATTCTTTGTTCTATTTGCAAATTTATTTGATCAAATATAAATGCATTTTAAAATCTGAAAGGCAGGTTTCTTATTTAAAGATCAAGCTAAGCTTTAGAGCAGTGCGGTGTTTGATGGTTGGCACTACAATGTACTTATATTTGGCTATTCTTTGTGGTTTGGTGTAGGAATCTTTACTAGCTATGAATAAGCTTAGGTAAGAAGTTGAGTTGGAGAAGAGGAGAGCAAAACATGATGACTCTGGTTGTGAGAAGGACTTGGAGATGTACATTAGAGCAAAAAATAATGCTTAGGGTATTGCTCGAGTGACAAGAGGCAAGGAGCTATACATGGTTCTAGAGAAGGCTAATGAAACCTTCTTTATGTAGTAAGCACTCAGTAAGGGACCTACATGTTCAAGTATTTGTTGCTTGGCCACTGACACAACTTGCTCAACGTTAATAATAGAGGTTAGAGGAGTCCCACACGCTGAAGAGGAACAAATAGGCAGCAATTGGTTTTGGTCAATATGATGACTTATTATGTGTGCTAACATACTAATTGTATTTAGGACACATGTTTTGTCCATCATATTTTTTGTAGACGTCAATGTTCATTGATGCCACAGTTGTTAACTGATTTGTTATTGTGCAAAGATGCTTTTGTTGTTATGAAAATGTTCATGAGAATTCAGTATTGTGTATAGGTCCATATGAAGTTAATAGAATTTTGAATATCAATTACATGATGAACTATTTTGTGCCTATCTACTCTGTCACTGGTATGTCACAGTAACCAAGATGGTGGTAGTCTATCAATAGGTGTTAACAACAATGTCAGTATACATTAACAAGTCCATCAGTAGGTGTTAACAACAACATCAATATGCATTAATAAGTCCATCAGTAGGTGTTGACAAACATCAGTCACTTGTAACAACAACATCAGTGCCTTATAGCAGCTACATCATACACCTGTACCAGCAACATCATGAGTATAACGTAAACAACCATATCAATATAACATTAACAAGTCTATTAGTAAACATTAACAACTACATCAGTGTGTATTAACATCTCTATCAGCGTAGGTTAACAACTATATCATTGTGTTAACAACTCTATCAGTATAGTTAACAAATTTATCAGTACATTGGTAACAACTCTATCAGTGTACATTAACAATTATATCAATGGGTGTTAAAAACTTTATTAGTGCACGTTAACAACTATATTAGTGTATGTTAACAACTACATCAGTGGGTGTTAACAACTTTATTAGTGCACATTAACAACTATATCAGTGCGTGTTAACAACTATATCAGTGGGTGTTAACAACTTTATCAGTGCATGTTAACAACTATATCAGTATCTATTAAAAACTACATCGTGGGTATTAATAGCTTTATCGAGTGTGTATTAACAACTATATCGGTTAGTGTTAACAACTTTATCGCACGTTATCAACTATATGTTTGTGTGCTAACAACTACATCAGTGGGCGTTAACAACTATATCAGTGGGTGTTGACAACTATATCAGTGCGCGTTAACAACTATATCAGTGGATGTTAACAACTATATCAGTAGGTGTTAACAACTACATTAGTGCACATTAACAACTATAATCAGTGCACATTAACAACTATATTAATGTGAGTTAACAATTATATCAGTAGGTGTTAACAACTATATTAGTGCACGTTAACAACTATATCAGTGGGGGTTAACAACTATATTAGTGGGTGTTAACAACTTTATCAATGCACGCTAACAACTATATCAATGTGTGCTAACAACTACATCAGTGAGTGTTATAACAACTATATCATTGTGTGTTAACAATTATATCAGTGGGTGTTAACAACTTTATCAGTGCACGTTAACAACTATATTGGTGGGTGTTAACAACTATCAGTGCACGTTAACAACTATATTTGTGTGTTCTAGCAACTACATCAGTGGGTGTTAACAACTTTATCAGTACACGTGAACAACTTTATCAGTGCACGTTAACAACTATATCAGTGTGTGCTAACAATTACATCAGTGAGTGTTAACAACTATATCATTGTGTGTTAACAATTATATCGATTAGGTGTTAACAACTTTATCGGTGCGTTAACAACTATATCGGTGGGTGTTAACAACTATCAAGTGCACGTTAACAACTATATTTGTGTGTTCTAGCAACTACATCGTGGGTGTTAACAACTTTATCAAGACACGTGAACAACTTTATCAAGTGCGTTAACAACTATATCAGTGTGTGCTAAAAATTACATCAGTGAGTGTTAACAACTATATCATTGTGTGTTAACAATTATATTAGTGGGTGTTAACAACTTTATCAGTGCACGTTAACAACTAGATCGGTGCATGTTAACAACTATATCAGTGGGTGTTAACAACTTTATTAGTGCACGTTAACAACTATAAAAAGCACCTTCTCTGTGAGGTTTGCAACCTGAATTATGAGATTCGTGACAAGTTTTTGTCAGCAAAATGTAAGGCACTGGAGTTAATTATACAATTCTTAACAAGAGAGGATCTTGATTTACCTCCATTTAATTTATCTTTCTCCTTGAGAAGGTTATCATAGTCAACTTTGAGACTGTCATAACTAGCCTGCAAAGATTTAAAATCCTTCTCCAGCTGTTTTGTCTTCCATCGTGCATAGCGATTTTGGAACTAAATGGCAATGTGCTGAGGCTGCAAGCCAACCTCCTTGGCTAGTTAAACTATCCTCTCTGGTTCAAGCTTGTTCTCTACCTCAAAGCATTTCTCAAGAAACTGGACTTGATCAGCGGTTAGCCGCCTCTTCATCTCAGGTTGATGAAAGTATTCATACAAATCTCATCTCCATTTTCATCATGATCAAAAGGGCTAAAGAATGAACGTTTACATCCTTTCCCTCGTTTAACATCTTCAAAGCTCACCATGGATCTTGAATTGGAATAAGCAACATGGTAGATTAGAAAGATCTTGAGAATAAGCCATCAACATCATGCTCGCCTAATTTTCTATTCGTTATTAAATTGATCCTCATATAGTAGTACATTCCATACTTAAAGAATGTTTTGCACAAGTAATTGTTTAACATTTCAGAGCCCAAATTGTCTATTCTCGCTTAAATTAATGCTCCAGTGTGTAAAGTTAACCTTGCAAGCCAAATTAAAAATTCAAGTTTTTGCTCCTATTTCAAAGTATTCTTCAAAGCTCAATCGCGATGATCATTTCAGAAAGAACAAAACTCGAGTTTGTGTTTCCAAACTCCAGTTTTGCTTTTGAAAAATGTTGCAAACTCGGTTGAAGAACTCGTTTTGAAATCTGGTTTCTTGAATTTACAAAATCTTCATAAATGATCTATATGCTTCATATCATCTGTTACTACTATTCCTAACTATGTTTAATCAATTTGCTAGTGATTTTTAGATGATCAAACATGCATTGAACTAAGGTTTAAGCATAAAGTAAAAAGTGATGTCAGAACATTAAATGCACTGCAGAAGCTCTAACGGCTAGTTCCAATTGATCTCCAACGGCTACTATTCACAACGGTCATATTCTCAACGGTTAAATGATCTTCATCTATATGTAGAGACACATTCAAGATGAAGAAAAACGACGACAAGAGCTTGCACTGTCAAAATGCCAAAATTCTGAATCCAACGTTTATCTCATACACACAATGTTCTCAATGCTTATATAGTTCATCATAGAGAGTGAAATGATTTGTATTGTACTTTAGTGATTATTCATTCACTTTTGAGAGAGAAGATTCATTGTAATCATTTTATCTTAGAGTTACTCAAGATTGGGTGATTTTGAGTGGGAAACCGAGTGTATCCTTACAGTGTGTAAGAGGGAGTATCTCGATGAGAGATTTGGCTTCACAAGTGCCTGAGTGAACTTGTGGGAATGTATAGGCTTCTCTTGTGCCCGGATTAAACAAGAGGATAGTGGATTTAAAATCTCAAGTGAAGCTTGAGGACTGGACGTAGGTCAAGGATTGGGTCGAACCAGTATAAATCACAGTTTGCATATTCTCCTCCCTTGTCTCTTATATTCCTAGTATATATGTTTGAATGACTGTTTACTGTTTTATAAATCATTACTTTCATACAAACTACTTTCACTAAGTTGCAAAAATATTTTTGAAGTTCCAAAGCTTTTATCAGACACCCAATTCACCCCCTCTTGGGTGATAGCTTGATCTAACATTTAGTATTAGAGCTAGTCTCTTGTTTAAAGGACTTAACGGTATCAAGAGTAATCAATGGCTAATTTTGGGTATTATTCATTTTCGAAGGTTTTGATTATACCGTTCCACCATTTTTTAAAGATATTGATTTTTGGTTTTGCAAAGCTAAAATGACATCGTTTATAAAATGTTTTGATTTTGATATGTGGAATGTTTTTATAAATGTCTTTGATTTCAAACCAAGAAAGGATTAGACGGAAAATGAAAAGAAAATGTTCTCTCTTAACATTAGAGCAATGAAAATTTTTCACGATGCTTTAACCGAAAATGATTTTGAGAAAATCAAGTTTTGCTCAAGTTCTAAAGAAATCAGGATACTCTTCATTTTATATGTGCTTCTAACAATTGTGTTGAAGTTGATAGTGTTGTTAGTTCATCGAAATTACAAGCGCACATCTACGATTGATGAACAACTAGAGATTGAAGAAGGAGAAATCATTGAATACTTCCATAATCTAGTCAACACAAAAGATCAAGAGGAAGAGGATTCCTAGGAAGAGCTCATGGATGATTATGATCAATCATTATCTGGAGCTCAAGATGCACATGTGGTAAACAATTCCACTACTTCTTGTGTAGTTAAGAAAAATGATTTTGAAAAATTGCATAAAATTGTTTTTCAACCAATTACTGATTCTATTTTGAAAAGAAAAAATGTTTTCAATCATGCTGGAAATCATGTGGGAAGGAAGAATATAGAAATATGGGTCATTTGACATTGCATCTTCTTGACCAGCACAATTCTTGCAAAACTGTTCATAATAAGCATCATTCTATTATTTGCAATTATTGTGGTAAATCTGGTCATATTTCTCATACATGCTATATTAGGAGAAATTCTAATGTGAGAAATAAATTTGTTTGGGTTCCTAAAGGACAAGCAAGGTCCAATACTAACAATCAAGGACCTAAGTATAAATGGGTACCAAAATGTCCATCTAGTGCTTTATGTGTACAGGATGATTTGGAAATCAATGGACATATGGGTACATAGAAGATGAACAAGAAGTCAAGAGTTTCTCATGCACCAATGAAGAAGATCATAGCATCTAGCATGAGAACTTTCGGGGCACCCATTGCTAGATCTACAAGGTCTAACCATCAAAAGAAGCAACGGGTTCAAGCAAGAGGAGTACGCTCCACCTCAAGCACAAACTACCATAGAGTATCGTTCAATTATCTTGAGGATAACATGAAGAGGAGAATCTTTCAAATATCAAACAGAAGACTATTGAAGTCTATATCCTCTAAGAAAGCTTTACAGATACCCATGGGAAAACATATGAAGAACCAATGGGTACGTAAAGTCAATTCTCCAAGTACCTAAGGCAAAGGTATATAATGGTAAAACCTCCTACGCTATTATCTGAATTATATATTGAGGTTTTATATTTTGGAGCCTTAAGAATAAGCATTGCAAACTATTTTGAAATTGAGTTTTCACATCCCTTAAAAATCCATTTAATAGATTTATTTATAAAGGGATTGCAATGGTCAATAGTTTAATTCTTTATGCATACATGATGATTTGAAAAGAAAGTATTTATTTTACACATAAAGTCATGATTAATTCATTGTGCTCAAATATTCTGAATTGATTATAGGGTTAAATACCTAATTTGCCATGGAAGTTTTGCTAAGGGAGCGCCCAGCACACGGAAGTTTTTAGGGTACCAAATTTGCCCCGGAAGTATGAAAAAGGTACCAAATTTGCCCCTCCGTTAATTTTGACCGTTACATTTAACTGAGTACACACGTGGCATGCCACCTCATCACACGTGGCATGCCACCTCATCAATCAAAAGTATCATTTTTGCCCTAGAAGTTATCATTGAGGAGCAATTTTGCCCCGAAGTTTACAAAAGTAGCAATTTTTCCCTTCTTTCTCCCAATATTAAATTTGACTATTAGATCAGTCAAAGATCACACATGTCATGCTTTGAAAAGGTCGAACTTGAAGTTAGAGAAGGAGATCCTTGACATGTTGAGCTCAAGGCGGCCAGAATTTGTGAATCCGAACTGGTCATAGGGACTAGAGCTGGGAAATCAGGCCGGGCCCGTTTAAGCCCTGGCCCTGCAAGGCTCGGGCTTGAAAAATAAGCCAGAAATTTGAAATTGGCCCTGTAGGGCCGGCCCTGGAGGACCTCGAGCTTAATCGGGCCAGCCCTATAGCTTGTATAGACTGATCATTTGCTTAGATCATAAGTGATGCTTCCTGTGACCAGTTCGGCTTCACAAATTTTGGCTGCCTTGAGCTCAACATCTCATGGATCTCATTCTCTGACTCTAAGTTCAACCTTTTCAAGGCATGACATGTGTGGCCTTTGCTCGATTTAATAGTCAAATTTAATATGCGGGAAAGAAGGGCAAAATTGATACGTTTTGTAAACTTCCGGGGTAAAATTGCTCCTTAGTGAAAACTGGGACAAACTTGCTCGGTGAAAACTTAGGGCAAAAATGATACTTAACTCTTATTAGGTTGATGAGGTAGCAAGCCACGTGTACATTCAGTTAAACTTAACGGTCAAAATTAATGGATGGGCAAATTTGCTACCTTTTTCATACTTCCGGGGCAAATTTGGTACCTTTTTCATACTTCCAAGGCAAATTTGGTACCCAAAAAACTTCCGGGTGCTGGACGCTCCCTTAGCAAAACTTCCATGGAAAATTAGGCCTTTAACCCTTGATTATATTCATAAGAGCATGTGAATTTTGGTTCTACACGCTAACCATGATTAGATCCAATGATTGGATACCAAGAAAGAAAAAGATTGGTTTTGTAAGAAAGAAAAAGATTTATATGTCTTTGTAAGATCAAAGTCTTGAGGAAGCTAAACAAGCTATGGTTGATGTTGATGGTGAACATCGAGAAAGGAGTTATCTACATCAATCCATCTCAACCAAGCAAGCTACTACAAGGATAAGAGAAATTACGGTGATATCTAATTCTTACCCCATAATATGATTATATGAAATTCATCCTTGGGTAATGAATACTTGTCCATCATTGCATTCCATTAGCAATCAATTATTTATGTCTTTCAAAATGTTTTCAAATTGCTAAATGGACTGAAAGTAAATTTGTGCATAACTTTCGAGAGTTTATGTCTTTAAAATACACAATTCTAAAATCTATTTGGATTTCAATTCACTATGTTTTATAAAAATGCATACAAATACTTTGAAAAATGTTCATAATTTGGTTGCATTCAAATGATGTTTCAAAATTGGAACTTAATATTGTATATTGAATGTTGGATATGCTTCAAATTTGTCGAGTTGAGTTTTTTCCCTATCTTTCACATATTGATCTTTAGAATTCAATGTGTTGCTTGAACTCTTTTGTTTCATTCTCTAACAAACCTCATGTCTAACAAGTTGATCATATATGAGTTTCAAGCCTATTTTCAAGAAAAGAATTCAATTTGTGGAACTGTTATGCTTAAATCATAAATTCTTAGTTGGCTGAGTTATTCCAAGCTTTATGAATGTTCATTAATGCATTGAATCTTAATGCATTAACCATTAGTGGAATAACTTACTAGGATGATATTCGAACTCTATTCATTTGGACTTATGAGTATGTGCTTCATCATCCATGAGTCCTAGTAGTTATCTTGTTGCTCAAATACATCAACTTTGTCCTCATCCATTTTTGAGTAACTATATTCATATTGTTGCCTTGATTATTCATATATTTCTAGACTCGATTCTAAAAGGAAAGATTATCTCTTGGTCAATAGCAAAGTCATTGTGAGTATATATTTCTATCATACTTCTCCTTTTTGGCTAATTCATCTTCCTTAGGACTTTTGCTTTTTGAAAAATTCTTCAACATGTAAACTTCAATGTTTCACATGTTCTCTTAATCTTGAAGCATTCGATTTATGCTTTAACATGTTGACTACCACCATGTTTAGAGTGAGCATCGATCTTAAACATGTTTCAAAAATGGACCTTTCATACATTAAAATTTTCAATTTCATGATACATTATCAATGCTTGAAAGAACATTTGAGATTTGAAACAATTTTCATATTTCATTATCATTCTTGAAAGATTTGATCTCATTCATGAACTTTTAGTTGATAATTGCTTATCTTAAGGGATAAGATTTTCTATGCTCATTGATTAAACCTTCATGCATTTTTATCAATGACATCTTTTCCACATAAAGTATATTTACAAATTGTCATTAAGAAATAACATTCTTGGTATCATTTAGTTGTTACCCTTTATGATTCACTGACTTGAATTTATTTGATTGGGTAAAATTATGTTTTGATCTTTGATTGGCTTTTTATACTCTTTGCTCAAAAATCGTATGATTTAATTATTTAAGAGCATAAAAGTTGTCATATCTAATCGTATGTACTCAAGAATCATTGGGTACCAAAGAACATATATTTCTGCAAGAGTTGACCAAAATGTTCTATTGTCGGATACAAAGAACATAGGCAGACCTTAGTGGCAGTTGCAATGTCTGCAAATTTTGTGTATATCACTCACATTGTAGGAATTCATAAGAAAACTCGAGTTTAGATTGTCTAAACTCGAGTTGTTGTGGACTAGGATAGACTCGCAACATAGACAGCAAGAAAACTCGAGTGAGGAATGAAGAACTCGAGTTTGGAACTCAAGTTTGTCTAGAGAAATTCGAGTTTGTGCCAGCTCTCAAGAATATTCAAGTGTTCTTAGAACACACTTGAAATGAGGTCTGTGTATGCTTGAAAAACTCAAGTTTTACGTAAAAACTCGAGTTGGTAACTTGAGTCATTAAGTGAAAACTTAATTTTGATCATTTGCCATATATCGGTTCCGTCATTTTCTCGTTCTCGCATCACTCTTCGGGCTAACTTGATTTTATTCATTCAAATTTTATATCATGAAGTTTAGCCCGAGCAAACTCATTTTTAAAATGATCCTTATGCTTTAAACACTTTTATCATCATAGAAAACATAAGTGAGTTCTTTATACCAATTTCAAGTCCACTAAGTGAACTATAAAGTTTTCTAATTCGAGATACCATGTTGTGTCCTCTGGAGCAGGGATAACTCCAAACTTCATAACATTTGGTGTCACATTATTATTTGGTATCATTAAAGGGAGCTTCATTTTTTTTTTTTTTTTTTTTTTTTTGCATGCATTCATTAAGGGGGAGCTTCACATTCACCATGTGTTTTCTATCTTAAAATCTCACCTCCTTGATTTGAAGAAAACGTACCTTTAAAGTTTACTCATCTACATTCACTATCTTTTATTAGTTTTGATGATGAGTTAATCTTATATTTTCCATTCATTATTTTAATTTGAAAAGATCATATAGAAAGAGATTTTTTTTTATATTTGGTTGCACTAACAAATCTCTTTTGCAAGGAAAGTTTTCAATTTGTAGCGAGGAGATTTCATTTTTGTGCGAGGATATTGATCCTTAATGCACTACAATGAGAAACTATCAAAATGAGGAATAATGCTTTCACAATCCATCATTGAAGTTGAGATATACCTTATAAAGAGCACTATGAAGAAAAGGCAAATGATGGAAGTTAAGTACGATCATATTCATTTAAGGAAGCTAGTATTTTTTCCTATTCACATCTCAAAATATATTCATGATCCTTCTATTGAGCACTTTTCATAGGATTCTCATACAACAAGAAAGCAAGCAAATGGACTTCATCGATCATGCATCAATTTGCAGAACCTACATGAGCATTTCAATCTCTATCTTTTTATATATTAGTGAAAATTATGCACATATTTGGTATCTATATGCTTTAAGTGTGAAAGATTTCTTGAAAATTTATCCAAATTCTCTCAATTTTGTTTTCATATAAACATTCCAAATTGCATCATATTAAAATCAAATCTCTCAAATAGGGGAGAGAAAATCAGTTTTTTTTAGCGAGAAAATCGGTTTCTTGACTCATTCTAATCTGGTTTCATATTTGCCTCTCCACAAGTATTTCTTCTTTACTTCAACTTTTTGCTAATGACAAATAAGGGGAAGAGAATGGCAAGAAAAAATAAGTTAGATTTAATATATTTTCATATTCATACATATTTTTCTTAAAGTATTTGCCATCATAAAAAAGGGGAGAATGTTGGATATGATTAGTTTTGATGATGTCTTATATAGATGTCATTATTAAGAGAAAAAAGCTTGTATAATATATTTATCTCCTATATTGACTAACTACTATATTTAATGTAGATTAGTTCAAGTTGAATTATAGAGATTAATCAAGAAGGAGATAAGAGATTACAAAAAGAAGAAATTGCAGAGAATGTCAAGGAAGCAAGAAGCTATCAAAGTATTTTGGGAATAATCAAGAAGAAGAGGAGATATTGAAGAAGGTAGAACTTGCTGAGAATGATGAGTCCAAGTTGAATAATAGAGAATGATCAAGAAAAGAAAGAAAGAAAGAGTTGGATTATGAAGAATGATCAAGATGGGAGATTAAAGAAGGAAGAACTTGCTTGAATGGATGAAAAAAAATGAGAATATCATTATTCAAGTTCTTAGATTGATACTATAAGTCTCCGATCAACGATCAAATGGCTCAAGTTTGAATGGCCCAATTTGGAGTTAAAAGAAAAGAAAATATAGGGTTGCTATAGTGATTTGCTTCTTGGATATGAACAAACTCAAGTTAAGGACTCAAAACTTGAGTTAGCCACTATTAACTTGAGTCAATAAGTGTCTCAGCAGCCTCGGCATCTCTCGGACTAGTTAAACTTGAGTTTGCAGTATAAACTCGAGTTTATCGTGCTTTTCAGCACCCTGTTATTCTACTGTTTCATGTTTCACCGAGCAAGGTCTGAGTAATTCGATGATATCTCCTAAACCTAGAAATCGGATGAGGTGAAACCATTTTTATGAAACACTCCCAAGTGTCATTTTGATATAAAATTCAAGCCTAAAGGAGTTCAGATGAAGGAGCTATGAATTGTGGAAGTTGATAGTGAAATTCACACCACACAAAAACCAAGCTTCAATGTTTTGAGTGTATCTCACAAACTACAAATCCAATTGAGTTGAAATTAGTGGCATATAAAAGTAGACTCAAAATACATTTTCAAAAAGATCAAGATCACAAAAAAAAGTTCAATTGAAGGAGATATGATATTTTGAAGTTGACAATCAATTCAGATGTTACAAAATCGAGTTCAAGAACAACCTCCATTCAAGATGATAAAGTTAATACAAAGAGTTTGGAGCTGATTCTTCTTGCATTGGATTCTTACCTCGAGCTTGGACATGCAAACTTGAGTTTGAATTGGCCGAGAGTTTTTCAAAAGATCTTATTCTCAAACAAACTTGAGTTTATTGTTAAACTTGAGTTTATCTTTGGTCGAGAGTCTTAAAGCTTTCTTCATCTTTTAACCAAACTCGAGTTTGATTGTCAAGCTCTAGTTTGTGCTTGGCTCGAGAGTTTTCAAAGTTTTTCATCTTTTAAGAAAACTGAGTTTGAGTTAGCAAACTCCGGTTTGTGTCATAAAGAGCTCTCACTATTTTGAACTTAAGAAAACTCTAGTTTGCATTTGAAAACTCCGGTTTGAGCTTTTATGAACTTAAACTCTTTTTTTTTATGAAAAGTGTCAAACTCGAGTTTGTCACTTAATGACTCGAGTTTGCTCCTATTTCAAAGTGTTTTTCAAAGTTCAATTGTGATGTTTCATCGAGAAAGAACTAAACTCAAGTTTGTGTTTCCAAACTCCGAGTTTTGCTTTTTGAGAAAATATTGCAAACTCCAGTTTGCTTGAACAAACTCTAGTTTAAGTCATCTCTGTTTTGAAATCATCTTTTCTGAATTTGCGAAATCTTCATGAATGATCTATATACTTCATATCATCTGTTGCTACTATTCCTAACTATGTTTAATCAATTTGCTAGTGATTTTCAGATGATCAAACATGCATTAAACTAAGGTTTTATGCATAAAGTAAAAAGTGATGTCGGAATATTAAATGCATTGCAGAAGCTCTAACGGCTAGTTCCAACTGATCTCCAATGACTACTGTTCACAACAGTCATATTCTCAACAATCAAATGATCTTCATCTATAAGTAGAGACACATTCAATATGGAGAAAAACGATGAAAAGAACTTGCACTGTCGAAATGCCAACATTTTGAATAAAACACTTGTCTCATACACACTCTGTTTTCAATGCTTATATAGTTCATCATAGAGAGTGAAGAGTTGTATTGTACTTCAGTGTTTACTCATTCACTTCTAAGAAAGAAAAGATTCATTGTAATCATCTTATCATTTTATCTGAGAGTTACTCAAGATTGAGTGATCTTGAGTGGGAAATCGAGTGTATCCTTACAGTGTATAAGGGGGAGTATCTCGGTGAGAGATTTGGCTTCACAAGTGCCTGAGTGAACTTGTGGGATTGTAAAGGCTTCTCTTATGCCCGAATTGAACAAGAGGATAGTGAATTGAAAATCTCAAGTGGAGCTTGGGGACTGGACATAAGTCAAGGATTGGGTTGAACTAGTATAAATCATACTTCATATTATTCTCTTCCTTAACTCTTATATTTCTAGCATATATGTTTTTTGTTTATTATTTTATAAATCATTCTTGTCATACAAACTACTTTCGATAAGTTGCGAAAAGATTTTCGAAATTCTAAAGCTTTTATCGGACACCCAATTCACCCTCTTGGGTGATAGCCGGAGTCTAATAGGTTTTTCACTATTTGAATTTATTTATTTCATAATTTTAAATTTTAATATTAATATTATATAATGTTAAATCCTAACCATTCAAAACTTGGTCTAAGGGTTGGGGACCGGGAACAGGGAGGAAAAGAAATGGAGAAAGGTCAAATTTCAATTTCAAAGGTGCCATTAATTATGGGTCTATGGATATAACTTCTTTGACAAAAAATTCATTGAGGAAAATAGGAGGAAGACATCTTAGTGATGTAGTTTACAAGTTTTTTTTTTTTTTTTAATTGACAAGTTAGACCGTCTATAGATTTATCTTCAATATTTCATTAGAAAAAACCTTCAATATTATAATTGATCGAGTAAATAATAAACCAACTATACCTTTGCTTTATTTAAATTGACAAAAATATTTTTATTTTTAATAACATATATAAATATTTCTTAAAATTAAAATGTCGGTTACACATATCTTCTTTTTATATTTGGCCTTTAAGTTAAACTCTTATTCTTTGACTAAAACATCTCTCATTAACAAAAGAATTATTTCAAATTACAAATTTTCTAAAACAATGAAACCAATAAATAATTCTAATACATATATTTTTAAACTTTGTAATATGTTATAAAATTTATTAATTTTCATTCTATTATTAAATTTTATAATTTAAATTTTTCATCACATTTAAACACATTTTTTATTACAAAAAACTCACACATATTTAGTCAAGTACATATTTACTCCTATCAAAATAATTAATCAAGTTTTTTTAGTCTACATCAACAGATTTACTTAAGCTTCTGTCCAAGTATGAAAAATAAATTAAAAAATAATTATTATTTGCAAAGAAAAATAAAATGAAAAAAAGAAAAACTTAAATTTTTCAAAACAATTTTAGCTAAAATTAAGGATTTAGTATGATGAATAATAAATTAGTGAATAAAATTAAATTTTAATTGAAAAGTATCATTTTAGAATATTCTAATGGGGTGAATAGTCTGACCTTAAATGTATGTTTTTAAAATATGGGGAGATCATTCTAATTAGACTGAAATATAAGGGAGATTAGATTATATTTTACTCTAATTGATATTATTTTAAAATGGATGCTTTCCTTCTGGATGTGTTTGGTCTTTGGGACGTTTTGTTTGGTTTTATCTGAAGGGAGGAGAGATTTTCAATGACCCTTTGTACATGTTTGGTTCAAGTAGTGGGGTTTATGAGACGAAACAATGGGACATGCATGTTCCGCGTTCTGTCCCGTAAAGGTATGGGACAACAAGACTGTTCCATATCCTGCCATTTATTTTTGGTCCCTACAATTTTAATACTCTACAATATGTTTGCTTTATAATTGGGTCAAATAATCCACTGAAATCATTCATTTTGGTCCCTATAGTTTTAACGAGTTTAGTTTTGATCCAATAAAGTAAGCCACATAAGTCTTAATTACCAATCCACTTCAACCTACTAAATGATATTAATGTCATATTAGCAAAATTAAGACTGTTAAGCTCATATTCAAGTCCTTATAAAATTATAGAGACCAACATTTTGAACGATTTAAATTATAGGGACAAAAAATCAAAATAAAAATATATGAACCAAAATCAAAGCTCATTAAAAGAATAGCACATGTAGTGGATTTGACCCTACTTTAACTATTAAGAAAATAAATACAATCTTTTAGAGACTTTTAAAATATTTTTTCCGCATGTCACCCAAAACATTATCTGATGTGAGTTCGTGCACACAAACAGAAAAAAGAAAAACATATTCTCATACAGTATATATATATATATATATATATATATATTTGTTTGTGAATTTACACCAAGGATAAGTCATAAGTAAATCATGTGTATGTAGGTATGTGTGGAGAGGAGGTTATATATTTATGTAAAACTCAAAATATTAACTCTTATATGTTAAGAATGGCCCAATGGATGTTAAATATTCTCATCACTTGCGAGAGTCTATAAGAAAACAAATAAACAAATAAATGACAAAAATTAAGATACAAGGACACCAGAATTATTAACGTGGAAAACGTTTCAATTCAAGAGTAAAAACCACGAATTGTTCACACCAAAGAAAATATGATTCACTATGATCGAAACATGGTAAAAAAGAGTCTCAACATGATGCAAAAACACATACAATCACTCAGTCAAACAACCAAAGCTACAAGCTTACAATATAAAGAATAAAGTAGCCAAAATACTAAAAAATGTCCCCAACACAAATATGTTTATCTCTCACACCAAGCCTTCAAACGATGATTCCACTGTTTAAACAACACGAACCATATGTACTGAACCTTTTGACTAAATTTCAGTTCGATTCAACGGCTAATGAGTGTGTAAGCGCGGATTTACCAATATTGACATGTAAAGTTGTATTTTTTTTGTTTTCTCTATCTTCTTTTCTCTCATTTGGCTACAACATTAGACTTCTCCGACCTTCCCAACCTTGCCCTATCCAGCCCTGGCAAGGTTTCTCTCGCCCATAAACCTCATATGTCATATATCTCCATTTAAATAAGTAAAACACAACCTCAAATTAGAAAACTTCAAGAGAATATTCTTTCCCACAAACAATAGTTAGAAAAACTTTTTTTTTTCATTCTCTCATCTTTTCCTTCCTTTTTTTTTCATTTTTTTTTCCTTTCATAAAATAGAAAATGTATAAAATTTTGACCTTTTTCCACGTAAGAAGGAAGCCTAAAACACTTAATAAATTAATCATTCATGAGTTCATGTCATGGATCCATATAGAAAGTAATCTACTGGGATTACATGTGAGTAAAGTACAAGATTCATCTATTTCTTCTGGGTTTGACCTTGACCTTGACCTTGGAAGAGAACTCTAAAATGTACTACAAATAGACTCTATATCCTCTTAATTATAGGAGAATCATCTCAAGTACTATTCATCCTTCATATATATATGAAAACCAAAGCATCACATTAATAATACAAAATTATTATACTTTCCAAGTCACTTCTTTCTATCCTTAATATAAAAAGATCCGCTTTAATAAAGAAATTGAATTATATATTAAACACCCGAGGTAGCATTTACCTAACTAGGAATCCTCTTATTCCTTTTTGATCGTCTAATCCATGAACCAATGCAAGGAGGATTAAAACAAGAGCTACTCCTCCAACAACCCCTCCAATTATGACCCATTTTTGCCTTATCCTGCAAAATTGATAGGAAACAAAGGTAATTTAGGGTTTGTTTAATTTCATGTTTTTAGAACGGTTTTTTTGTTTTTTTTTTCAAATAAAAACCTGCTTGAAAATATATTTTTTGTTGCATGTTCGGAAAAACAAAAAAGAAAACAAAAGTTGTTCCGAAAGGGGGGGGGGGGGGCAGAGCATCTATTACATGTTTTGTTATTTTTGTACTACAAAATTAGAGATGATGCAGATAAAATTTTATTTCCATTAACAAAAATCCTTCTAATAAAAAAAATTGTTTCCAAAACTTATTTTAAAAATTTACTCTACAGAATTGTTCTAAAACACATAAAAAATAGATAATAAAATTAGACAAGCCCGCATTTTCCAACCAGTCACTCATTTAGATCTACACATTAAGAAACCAAAATATGATGTTGCCGTTGTAAATCTAATGGGATCACCCATATATTGCTAAGTAACTACATGCATATAATTAAGGGGCTATATTCAAATCTTTGAATGTTTCGTACCTTTTTTGTCATGGGTGTGATATCAATTGTGTAGCTATCATTAAAGAAGTAAGTGGTGGAGTATCTCAAGAAGCAACCAGCACCAGAAGCGCTTCCATCTGAAAAGGGAAGACAAATCTCCATACTATTGTATCGACCCTTCAAGCAATCATTGCAACCATTTGCTCTGATAGTCTCAGTACCGCACTGAGCAAACGCATAAATAGTTGTTCCATTATTGTTATTTGGAGTATTAATCATTGTGGCTTCTGAGAAACTAGGGATTTTAGGTGTTGTTATTTGGAGATTCTTGAGCACTTCTCGCACCGTTGTGGCAAATATAGCGGCTTCTCCTGTAATTTGATTCCTACATAATACGAAATTGAAATACTGCGTCGTCTCGTCAAAGAAACCATTGGAGTTGCACCTTAAAACCATGACGTATCTCGTATCATTTTCCAAGGGCACAATTGGAACTAAGAGGTTAATTTTTGAAATAATGTCGCAATATCATGGCAATAAAAAACCTTTGAGATTGTAGACTAGTGGCCAAGCGGGTGTCAGCTGCCACCCAAAATTTCCCCACTTCCCCAATGTTTTTCTATTTCTTCATCGTTAGATTTTGAATTTTTATGATTTTTTCTTTAAAAAAAAAATTACACAAATTTAGAGTATTTTTTTCTTTGAAACATTATACAGAAGTGCACAGTTTTGGTCCCTTAAGTATCAAAATATTCATTGTCTCTGGTTGGTTTGATAATTGTGATTGAAATTGGATTTAATATATTTACTTTTAATCTCAATTTATCACAAGAAATACATTTAAAGCTCAATAACTATGAGAAAATATATTACAAATCCCCATTTAATTACCAAAAATCATATAAAAATATGGTTCAATCAATCCCTCAATTTTGTCTTGTTCCTAGACGATTACTCAATCTGGTCCCTTACACTTCACTTCTCTCTTTATTTTATTTATTAGTCGAAGTGACTGGTAAAGAGCATTTTACTTCTTTTGCATTTTACTTCTTTTTTATGTGTGTTTATTGCACTTATTGAACCAGCCATGCATCAATAAATGCAAATTTTTGGGGTTTTTAACATTTTTATTTTTAAAGTATTGAACATTTATTAAATTTTAAGACTAGTTTAATAAGGTTTAAATCTTTTCCTTATGTGTGTAAAACATGCTAAAAGTGACTTATAAATAGGATAAGAAGAAGGGTATGTGAGGCATGTAGGGAGAGTTTCTTTGTTTGAACATGCACCCTAAAAAACCAAGAGGAAAATCCCCTAGAGAGAATATCTTTCCAATGGATTATTACTGCTAAATTATTTATGAATATATAAAATATTACTTTTAAGCCTTAATATAACATCCAGCTGACTAATTTTGGGAGATTAAGGAAGCCTTAAATTACTTAATTATAATATATGTTACATGATCTCTAAAATACTGATGTATATCATTAGATTATATGTCAATTTATAAATCAGACAAATTAGTTTTAAAAAAATATTATAAATATAAATATTAAAGTAATTTATTTATCTTCTTTAATATAACTAAATTAGTCAATAATAGGGTCTTGTATTAAGGATAAGTTGTGGTAGTATAACGTTGCAATAGAATCATATCACGTGAATAATATTTTGTAAGGCTATATGCAATTTTCTGAGTCAGTTATTTTCAAAAATTGAAGGTGGAAAAAAATATATTTTCCACTGAGTATGCAACTGACTAACTTTGAAGCCCACAATTTTCAAAAAAAAAAAAAAAAAGAGCCCATTGATCTTTTTTTTTTTTTTTTTGATATAAAGCCCATTGATCTTCGTTTTGATATCTTCAGTACAATCATCCCCACAAATAAAAGCTATTCAACCAACTGAAAGCGATCTTACCTCATCGTGAGAAAAACACAAGTTCAAGTATTGGAAAGTGTGCTTATTAGGAGAAACAACAATCCTTATACCCTAACTCTCGAAAAAGATTAGTCTCAAGTCCAATCCAAAGTGGCGGGAAGATACTGTTGATCAAATTTAGAAATTCTATTTAAAGTTATAATATGGGTTAAAGTGTAAATTGGTCAATGAAGTATTACGCTAAGAACATCGAGCACAAAAATGTTTTGAAGGGAGTAAAACTACCAACGAACAATTGAAAAAGAGCAAAAATACCAATGAAGAATTTAAAATTGTGAAAATAGCACAATCCCCGCTTTAGTCAATTCGTTGAAGTTTTAAATTCTTCATTGGTATTTTTTACTCTCTTCAAAACATTTCTATGCCCAATACTCTAGCGTAATACTTTATTGGCCAATTTTCACCTTAACCCTTATAATATTCACAAGTCATGGATAGTAAGATTTATTTTTAAGAGTCCACGTCACACATGGAGAAGCAAGTCTAGTTTAATATCTGATGCTTTAATGCACGCCATTTGGTTTAGCATATGTAAATGTGATTGGAAATAAGTAAATATCATACTAGTTATAAAATTATATATAATTAAAAAATGAATTATTTATTTTAATACTTTTAATTAAGAAAACATATCAGATGCTTTATAATTAATGTATACTTTTTTTTTTATATCAAAAATGTATTCCCGAGTTATAAATCACATTTACACTTACTCGGATTGATGAACAATTACAAACAACTCTTGAAGAATTGAATGAATGAAAGACAATCATCTTCTGTTTTCTCCATCGTCTTCTATACATTACTTTTTCTATCTGGGGTTCAAAACTCAGATTCACTCATAACTATAAATTCCTAGATATGCATATTGCGTGTGGTAACAAACAACATGCGAGCAAATAGAAGAAGAGTCTCTAATTTGTTTCAATCAAGATAGGCATGGTGGGTCTCATATTCTCCAATAAGCCATTTCCTTGAAGCAAAACAATTACTTCAGACATTGATGGCCTTAAGTCAGCAGATGCTTGGGTGCAAAGCAGACCAATCTCTATGATTCTCTTCACTTCTTCTGTATTATACTCATTAGGGTCCAAGGTATCGTCCACCAACTCTATGTGCGAGCCTCTCTCATATAGTTTCCAAGCCTAGCAAGTGAATTAAAGGGAAATTGAATAAGAAAGCGAAACAAGACAAAACAAGTTAAAGCAGTCTTGCATTCAAATTTTCTCAAATGAGATTGTTACTTATAATTAATCATAGAAATTTTCTTACTGTTTGAAGGAGGAATGCGCCTTCACTATCACCATGCATATTCAATTTACTACTTTGTTGGCCACTGATAATTTCAAGGACGACAACGCCATAACTATAAATATCAGCTTTTTCTGATAATTGACCGTGAATTGCATATTCTGGTGCTGTGTATCCTCTGAAAACCATAATATAATTGACAGATCAAAGCAATGCAAGAACAATATTTTGAATACGAAATAGACATATACAATGTGAAAGTGGTGCATCACGTGTCATCAATATGAATTCTTAGAATATCACAAAAAGGCAATCATTTTGACTTACAATGTTCCAGCAAATTTTGTGCTGAGATGAGTTTTTTCGTCGGGTAAAAATCTTGCTAAGCCAAAATCAGCAATTCTTGGTTGGAGATCATCATCTAAGAGAATGTTGTTAGTCTTTATATCTCTATGTATGATACATACATGAAATTCTTCATGTAGATAAGCCAAACCCCTTGCTGTTCCTAAAAGTATGTCATATCGTTGCTTCCAATTGAGAGAACCTCTATTTTTACCTATTTCAAAAATTTACGCACTTTAAAGGGTTGAGGAAAAAGAATAGCATTCATATATTTTAAAAAAGTTCAGATAAAGACTTCGAGATTTTTGTTTATTGAGTTCTTGAATGAAACGATGACATGTGAATGAATTGTTGCCAGAGGAGATTATGATATGTGTTAGTTGAAAATATGTCCACATGTAATAATTTTATAAAGAAACTCAACAGCTAAAGATTAAAACAATACCCCCCTCCGTCCATAATATAGGACACTTTAACTAATTCACAAAAAACAATAAGTGACAGTTAACTCATTAAATATGTCATAAATTAAATTTTTTTTAACACTACCCTTATTAGAAAATGTGTTTGAAAATGTAGAGTGGACAAAATTAGAAATGAGCATTAATTATATGGACTAAAACTGAAAAATGAGCATTAATTATCTTTCAAGTGACTTACATTTAGACCAAATTATTCTTCTAAAAGGTTTTATATTGTGGACTGGAGACAGTATATATAAGCTTTGTTGGCTGATAAAGACATACCGAATAAGAATTTGTCAAGACTGGTGTTTTTCATATATTCATAAATAAGAATTCTCTCATCGCCTTTACTGCAACATCCAAGAAGCCGAATAAGATTCCGATGATGGACATTGCTTATAAGCTTCACTTCACTCTCAAATTCTTCATCCACCTTCTTAGACTGGCGTAAGGTTAATTTTTTTACAGCAACTACTTTCCCATTCTTCAAAGTACCCTATTTATAAAGTTAAAGATTAAGAATGTCAATCCTTAAAGGTTACTATAAGTTTTGCTTATTTACAAAACTACATGGAAGTATTCCCTTAGAAAGCTGGATCAAAATATATAGTTACCTTATATACAGCACCAAATCCGCCTTCTCCAAGTTTATTTTCTTCACTGAAACTTTTAGTAGCAATCTTTAACTCTCTATAACTAAAAATAATTGGTCCTTTCAACTTACTTACTCCAGATATGTCTCCTGTCAAGGAAAACATGAGTCAGAGTTTTGTCTCTTCGTATATAAATTAAGAAAAATCGGTTAGGGCCTGCTTTCCTCATAGAGATGAATTGAAGTCCATAATGTTTTCTTTAAAGAGAAAATGTGATCAAAGCATCACATTAAATCATTAGAAAATGATGCACAAGACTTTCCAAGGTGTTTACCTCTAGGAACTGGTCTTTCATGCCTTTTTGGTCGTTTAATCCAAGCTAATAGTGCAAGGAGGACCAAAACAAAAGCTACACCTCCAACAACTTCACCTATAATGGCCCCCTTATTATTTGAGCCTGCAAACACACAAATAATATAAAAAAACTAACTTTCAAATGAGTTAATCTTTATGTACAGCTATATATATGTATATCCATGCCTCATCAGCAATGAAATAAGATATACCACCTCCCTCCGGTCATTAATATAAGATCTAATTGACCTTTTTGGGAGATTAAAGAAGTTGAATAAATAACTTTAAAGGATTTATATTTATCATTTTTATGTCAAACTAATTTATTTGACTTATAAACTAATATATAATCTAATAATATACCATATATATTATGCTTAAGTAACTTATTTAACTTCCTTAATCTCCAAAAAAAAATCAATTAGGTCTTATATTAAGTATCAAAGGGAATATAATATAACTAGATAGATTCAAAATTACATATAAGCAAACCAAATTGTCATTGAGTAGTAATTAAGTGCTAAATGTATGCAAAAGCAGGATGTAATATCAATAATTTGAAGAAGATAGATTACCTTTTTTGATCAAGGGTTGTAGAATATGAAAGGTCTGGTTAGGAGGAAAGAAGGAAGTGGTGGAGTATCTCATAAAGCAGGCATTAACATAAGCCCTACCATTAGAATTTGGAAAACAAGTCTGCAAATTGCTATACGCAGCGTTCAAGCAACTGAGGCACAGATTCTGAGTGATAGTTCCAATACATTGAGCAAAAGCATAAATAGTTTGATTATTATTATTAGGGACTTGCATCTTTATGGCTGTAAAGAAACCAGTGGTTGTGGGTGTTGTAGTTTGAAGATTCGTGAGCACTTGTTGTGCTGTTGAGTCAAATGCGGTGACTTGTCCGTCAACAGTCTGGTTTCCACATGCTACGCTGTTAATTGACGGCGTTGTCTCGAGAAAGAAAGAGTTGCTGGCATCATACCTAAATACACCACAAAGCATCATTTTTGTAATATGGATTTTGCTATCTACAATTACAAATGAAGCTTAAATAATAATTTATTCATTTATTAAATTTTGCTATATATTCACTTTAGGTTCTTTTTATATATTTTGTTTGATCATAAATATAAGAGTTAGTTAGAAAGCTTATTTTAATTCTAAATATTAGGGGTGTTTAGTTTTGTTCCATTCCGGCTGTCCCGCTCTAATCCCAATCATTTTGGGATCAAATAATACCATCCTGAAAAAAATTGGGACAGGATAAAACCAGGATGAGATGGGCTTTATTCCATCCCGACTTTTTGTCCCATCCCAAAATCATATTGTTATTAGTTTAATGTGTGCTTATATTTTATTCAAAATATCTAACATTTTTATTAAAGATATAACTAATATCTTTTTTAGATAGTTGTTAGTTTTATTTTATTTTATTTTTTAAAAAAACTATTATCAAATAATCTTTTTTAGAAAAATTTTAGTCATAGAAAATGATATTATCATATATTGGTTATATATTTAATATAAAATAATATAAATATTTAAGAAAATCCTCACAATCACTAGCATCGTGTCACTATTTTCATTCACTCCGATCTATATATCTCAGCTTTTCTTGCACATGCTTGCCTAATTCTCTACTATAAACATTTATGGTCTATCATTGCTCTTATTATATTTAGAGTAAATACCCTATTTGGTCCCTGGAAAAAATCACGGACCCCTTTTTGGTCCCTCGCAGTAAAAATAACTCCCTCCTTAATCCCTGATCACATTTGGGACACTTCACTGCATGTGTTCTCTTCAACCTGGAAGGACTAATATGGACGGTTTTTGGATTTTACAAGGGTTAGGGTTTAGGGTTTAGGATTTTACAGGGATTACGGGAGGAGTTATTTTTACTGAGGGACTAAAAAGGGGTCCGTAATTTTTTTTAGGAACCAAATAGGGTATTTACTCTTATATTTAAGTTTTGATTATTTCTTTTTCTATTATGCTTTTGACCTAACAATGATAAAAGAAGATGATTACATATTTTCAATCATCTAGGTTCAGCATTCAACTCATATGCATGCATTTTAATTCATACAAGTCCAAAAAGAAGAAAAATATCATGCTCCAAATCATCAAAAAATAAATAAATAAAGGGGACGTTCAGGTCCGTTCCGATCCTAGTCTTGTTCCCTCCCACGGGAATGGGCTGGGACCACTAGTATAAACAAGGACTTTTAAACCGTCACATTTAGATCATTTATAAAGGATCAAGTCTAAAAAATATGATGATGGTAGTTTCATAAATATAAAAAACTTTTTAGGTCGTTCCTTTAATATGAGGTCGAAAAGATATTATTTAATCTAGTTTCCCAAACAAATGGCCTAAAAAATATAAAATGTCTATTACTTTTAAGGCAGTTATGTTATTTAACCTGTCTAAAAAATGAAACTTTTAGGACTACGTCATAAACAATAACCAGTCTAAAACATGAAGAATAAAAAAATAATATATTTATTAATTTTAAAACCAATTTTTACTAATAACCGGTCTAAAAATAAAATTTTTAAGAAAATATATGGAGTAAAAACTAATTTATTTATTACTTTTAAAACTGATTTTTATTAATAACCGATCTAAAAGATGAATATTCATTTTTATCGAACTAAAAATGACCTCCTCGATTTCCCCACCGAAGACGTGGACGCCGCCGCTTTGCCATCCATTGCCGTGAATTGCGACTCCTTTCCCACCGTGCCAGAGAAAACTATGATCAAATCCAAAAGATTTCTTCAAAGTGTTATGAAACATCCCAAAATCGGTTCAAGCAGAAGAGGTAAAGAGCAAAATCCAGTTCATGCTTCCCTTTCCTTTCTTTTCTTTTCTTCTCTTAGTCTATTTTATGGGCTCTGACAGAGAGACAGAACGAAGACGACGTTCACAGGATTGCCGCCAAGGAGCAGAAGGTGTTTTCCTACAAAACGTGCTGAATAATTTCAATCTCCATCACAAGCTATGCGACGGAGGATTCGGACCAGTTTACAAGGCAAGATCTGTGAGAAATTTTGATTAATTATTGTGTTTGGTTGCTGGAAAAAGTTGCAGAGGGAGGAAAATTGAGCTGCGAAAATTTCATTCACTCATTCTTCAATTGGGTAATCCTAAGACTAATTAAGTAAATAAAATTATTTTTCTATTGACAATTGAGAATCTCCACACAGATATAAAAACAATTTTTCAACTTAAGGTTTGACTAATTGTGAGATCTTCATTGGGATTTTTAACGCTAAATTTGAGATTTAAATTCCCTTCTTGTTTAATTTGCAGGGGAAGCTAGAAGATCGAAGAGAGATAGCAGTAATAGCTGGAAATTTCAAATGGTCTAAAATCTGAAACGACCCAACTTGTTCTCAAACAGGAAGCCAGTAAGAGATCCAACCCAGTGCAATGTCCAAGTAGCCTAAGCTGTCTCCTCCAAAGAATTTCTTCCCTCAATTCTCTTCATCGATTCCCTTCCTACCTGCAACGCACTCTCCTTTTCGTCCCCACTGAAGCGCATGGCCATCCACACAGCGTCCAATCTGTTTACCAAATCTTGCAGTCCAAAAACTCAGATTTGTGAAGGAAGCTTCTCTCCGTTTTCTTTCACAAATCCCATCGGTGATCTCTAGAATTGCCACTTCGTCCATCACCATATCTTCTTCTTCATTTTAAGCAAGATTAAAAACTAATGGATACGACGGGTCTTAAAAGCCTTACCTTTTATACCTTATATCTTAAAAATTGGTATTAAAAGTCTTACCTTTTAGACCTTATATATATTAAAAAACTAGTCTAAAAATTAATTTTTAAGATTGGTTGAGAAACCGGTCTTAAAAGTGCTGTATCGACACCAGATCCAAAACCAGTCTAAAAAGCGATTTTTGCACTAACAGGCACAAGACAGTTTTACTGTCCTGTACTCTTTTGTGGGACAGAACACAGGATAGGCCTATCCCGTCCCGCCTAGTGAACACCCCTACTAAATATAAGAACTCAAATCACTCTACCTTCTTAATCTACAATTTTCCCATTCAATCCATATCAATAGCATGTCTTGAGGGATTTTTATCAAGGGATAATCTCAATGCAAATGATTAAAGAGGATATTTTAGAAAAACTAACATACATTTTTAACAAATAACTAATATTCTTAATCTTTACAAATAAGTTATATCTCATACCTTAAAAAGACTAAAGGGAGTAGTTATATCTAATATTTTGTATTATTAATGAATCTTATTTCAACGATGCTTGGTCCAATGGGTATAGCTACCTAAAGGAATTTTGTACATTCTCACTGACTCAATCAAAAGTTGCGTTCAAACAACCATGACTTGTTTCCACCCGGGCTAATCCTTGTCGGTTGAAAAGTATAATTAAGATTTTATATATTATTCAAATCAAAATATAATCATGGTAATAAGCACATCTAATTGAACATACAATATATTAATAATGAATACATGGGTGACTTTTTAAATTTATTTAAGGAATAAAACCCCATGAGAACCATATTTTATTGAAACTGGTAATTTATAGATTTATATTTTTGGAAAAAAAAAATCGACGGACAATTTTAGAGAGATATAGGAAAATACTTCTCATTATTTCCTAACTTATATCTAGATAAACAAGAAAAATTAATCAAGATAAAGCTGTAGTATAGAACTCTTAGTCTAGAGGCTATAGAGTATAGACTACTAAACGTTAAATAAATCATAAAAAAGCAATCAATCTTTGGTTGTTATAGGATATTAGCATGCTATTAAATTAAAACCTAGTTGTTCATAAAAAAATTGCAAACCTAGTTGTTATTTTTGAAAGTTTATGGACATTCACATGCATTAGTATGACGTACAATATAATTTAATTGTTGGAAAAAAAACCCATATAATCAACCACTAAGCCAAAGAATCTATTTTAATTAATAATGTCAATTAATCAGTACTGTACATGTACCTACTTTTTTAATAACGGAATTGGGTTCTTGTACTACATCAACACGCATGCATGTGCAGCTTCTTAGCTAGTACAATAAATAGACTTTCGATAAACTCATTGATATATTAATAACAACCAAACTAGTAAAGCAGTAATATAAAGTCCGCCTTCAGTTTTTAATTCTCAATGTAAGAGCTAAATAACTGATTCATCTAGATAAATGAAATTAATTAATATAGTTGTCTGTAAAAAAAAATTGTGGTAGTTTCTTTAAAATATTTTTTGATCATTTGCATAAAACTAACCCTTAATAAAAAAAAAAAAATTGATACATGCAATCAATAAAAATAATTTAGAAAGAAAAACATTATAAATTTTGGAGGCAAATGTTTAGAGAGCCGGGGAGCAATTGTAAAAGCAATCAATTATATTATTGAATTATTCATAAAAAGAAAAAGTCGATCGAAGGTCGACTAGCTAACTGTATATGTACCTGAGGAAGCAGCCGTCGTAGACGACAAAACCACCAGGGGACCCAGCGGGGCAACTGCTGAGAATTCTCACGGCAGCCGAGTCAAAGCAGGCGACACAGTCGGTGACGGAGAGATAGTTTCTGCATTGAAAAAGAGTGGCAACAGAATTTCCTCCATTGGCTTGCTGTGCGGTGGCAAAGTACTTGTTTTGGCCACTAATCTGATTTCTGATGTCTCGAAACGTTGCGTTTCGGTTTTCATCGAACATGGAGATGTTGGACACTTGCTGTACGTCGTATGGGTTGCAGAATCTGCTCACAAGATGGGTCTGTGGGTCTGAAACGACGACGTTAAGGGTCCAGAATGACCAGAATATGAAGAATGCAAATAAAAGACGGAGATTAGTACGTTGAAGCATGTTTTATTGAGATTGGTTGAAGATGAAGATGAAGAAGAAGGAAATAGTTGTGGAAGAGTTTCCTTTTATGACGAAAAAGAGACCAATGAAATATCACTTCCTTCCATCTTCTTATGTCACATCAAGTTTGGCCAAAAGTACGTTTTATTTGATAATTTAACTATGGGCATAAATATGTTCTAAGAGAAAAAAGTTAATTACAACCAACCACACACATGGGTTAGTTAAAAAAAATATTATAATTTACTTGCGTGATTGAGTGGGCTCTAACATGTATTATAAATCTCACTATTTATAGAGGTACCACTTGTCATAAATTTGATATTAAAATGAATTTCATATTTATAGATCGTCATAACTATATATATAAATATATATAGATATTAATATTTAATGTTTTATATTATTAATATTCACCGCCAGCGAATCTGGACTCTGAAACAAAGATAAGATGACGCTGCAAGTTGCAACTTTCGTGTGCCCTCGGACTTTTGTCTATGGGCCACGCTGCTCACATGCAGAATAAGAAAAGATTATCTCAGTGTGAGGTGTGAACCCTGAACAACTTTTCCAGCAAACCTTTATAAATAATTAAGTTTTATGTAAATCATAGAATCATAGGCCCGTTTCAATGAAAATTGGGGTTTCATTAAACTAAAGATACAATAATACATCACCTGAGCTCATTATGAGTGCCAAAACACAAATTGAAATGTGATTTAATCTTTATTAAAAATTTGATTTTCAGAATTGAGTTTTATATTAATAATTGATACTAATTTTATTTTTGTAGTTAACTAGTATATTAGCTTATTCTTCTTTATTATTGTTTGCTCCCTTCATTTATTATTTATTAATATCCTTAAAACAAATTTTTTTTATTACCTGATATCCTTAAAACAATTCAATCATTCTAAATAAGGTCAAATTGCATCAAACGGTTTAAATTTTTTCTTTGGGCGCTCAGTATCATTTAAATAATTTTTTATTTTGTATATTCAATACCCTAAAGTACACAATGACACTCAATATCTTAAAATAAGTTCTGTTCATTTTGACCTTTAAATTATCTTTTCAATAACAATGAGTGCTTTAAACTTATGATATTAAATATTACTGAAAAAATATTTTAAGATTTTGAATGAACAAAAATTACTTTAGGTTATTGAGTGCAAAAAACACTTTGAGGTGTTGAACCAATTTAATAAAATTGAGTTTCTATATAGGGAATGAACCAATTCAATACGTTTTTTTTTTTTTTTTTTTTTTTTTTTTGGTATTTCAAGATAAATACATTAATTATTCTTATCACTACACAAAAAGTAAATACCTTAAGTATAAATTAAAATATAAAATCTTAAAATTATCCTTTATGACAGTATACGGAGATGGCAAAGTTTAGAGTGCGTGCAATATCCTGTTTTCAAAGTCAAAGAAATTTTTTGAGGGGGAAAAAGTCAAAGGAATTTGAAAGTTACATTAACCAAGTACTTGTTACTTTCACAGCCATTATATTTGAAAGTAATGTTAACTGTCAAAAGCTTTGCCATTTAAATGTTCCTTGCTGCAAGGTGTCTATAAAATTAGGGGGATCAGCCTCCCTATTCTAGTTCATACATGGTAATTAAACTTTTTGTTTATGATTCATTGAATTGTAGTCAAAATTAGGGTTCGGACATTCGAATTTACTAATTGTCATGAACCAAAGAGAGTAATGCTCTTTGCCATTAATTTCATATGTGATGCATACTATAATACAAATAAATTTCTTTCTGGATAGCAACCCTATATTATATTAATTACTTGGGTTAAATTGCCATGATACTATTATAAAAGTCTATGTCTCCATTGGTTCACATGGGCAGGACACCCCCAAGACGTCTTCCATAGCTATAATAATGTGATTTAGTTGTTTCAAGTCTATAATAAAAATTGTTATCACAATTTTATATATCAAAGTCTTAATTTTATTAAATTGTACAAAACTGTAATGAACCTTAAATTAAGTGAAAAAATTATTAATTCTTAAAATTTGATTATAGTACTTTCCATAAGTTTTAAATGATAAGCTACTTTTTAATTAGCTTATTATTTTATTAAAGAAAGACCATATGAAAATAATTTGGATTCCTTGATAGAACCTAAACCTATATTGACAGGTCCTACATTAGTGCTCCATTAGTTCTTAATTATAGGTCTCAGTTTTTAAATTTGTTTTGTCCCTAAATACAAGTTTTTTTTTAGTGTCGTAGGTATAATTAAATATTTCCCAAAATACCCCCACAAAGAATTGAAAATACCTATAAGGTGCACCTTGCAATGACAATATACTATTTTTAGAAATGGCAGTACATATAATTGAGGGAAAATTTAGGGAAAAAAAGAAATTTTTTTCACACTACTTACATTTTAATATTTTCTTGCAGGTTTAGAAAAACTGAGACCTTTTTATATTAATTCGGATTAGGTGCCTGTGTGGTTTTTTTAAAAAAAAAAAATAAAATAAAATAAAGGAAGAAGAAGAAGCAATTTTGTGCTCTAACACACATCCTCAACACCAAGAAGCAAAGGAATTAGCCACATATAGATAACTTAATATTAATATCAGTTCCAAAATCATATGCAATCATTCATGAAACTGGGAAATCTAAATATATAATTTTAAACTAATAGAATGGTAGAAAAACTCCCTTATGAAGTTTATTGAGCTCAAACACACATCCTCATCACCAAGAAGCAAAGAAATTATCCACACATAGATTTAATTATAGCCGCAACTTGTTTGAAGCATTGCAAAGCCATGGAAAAATGAGTGAAAACCCAAATCTGGCGGCGATGATGGCATGAGGATTCACAAATCACAACGACAAAGAAAACAGAGGAAGGCTGGCGGTAGTGGTAGTGGTTCAACGGTCAAGGATGGAGAAGCTTCCGGTGACAGTGGTGGTGGTGAAACCGCCGGAGATGGGGAGAATCAATGGTGGTGGTAGTGGTGGTCAACCACTTCCTTGTCTCACCATGTCGCGGCTCTGCTCAAGAATCATGCTCTTCTGGGCCAAGCTTAAGTTGCGGCTCTGGTCTTTGATGGAGGTTGTCCAGATTGAATGAGAGAATGAAAGTGGAGGAAGGTCAGGCCAGATCGATCGAGAGTTCTTGTTCAATCTAGATATGTTACGGCCTTCCTTGACAGCGGCGGAGAACAGAGCAGTACGGTGGTGATGACGATGGTGGGTGTGGTGAGAGTGTGGAGTTGGGGGAAGAAAGGCCTCCTTGTCGATCCTGTGCTCTCTCTTGATTCAGAAGCTCCGTGATGCCACACTCCCTCCCTCCCTCGATTCTAGCTTATTGAGAAGAAGGTCAAACCTGACCACTAAAATGAAAATTTCAACACTTTGTGGAGGGATTAAACTGCCAATTTGAAACTTTTACGGGCCTACACTGTAATTTTCAAAATATATGGGCCATTTTCTGTAATTTTTTTAATTCTTTTCTACATCTATTTACAGTTTTCCAGAAATTCTGGGTCCTTTTAGACAATTGTCCCTAAACTTATCTACAAAGAAAATAAACCCAAAATGTAATATCTTATATTCCAAAAATCAATCAAATAAGTAAACTATGAAGCATATGCCATTTTTGCCCCTTTTAACCTTAATTTCATGCAAACAATTTTAATTACAATTAATCATAATTAATGCAATTTAGGTAATAAAAAAATAGTGATAAAATCCCTAAATAAATTACGGTTATTAAATATAACTGTTATTTTTTTGTTTTCGCAAATTACACCTCACAATACATGATGGTGAATATAAATAACCGTTACTTTTAAGCATTATATATCCCAAGTGACCTCCGCCTCAAAACATATGACGTTTATTTGATGTAACCGTTATTTATTAAGCATTATATATACTCAAATTTGGGGTAGTGATAACCAACATTTAGAAGAGGAACTTGATCTAACGACACCATTTATATTAGCATATGAAAATGTGATGAAAAATAAGTAATATCAATGAAAAATTCATTAGTTATAAAATTAGCTTTATAATTATTGTATTTCTATCAAAATTGTATTCCCAAATGATAAATTACATATGTACACTTACTCAGACAGAAGAATAATTACAGACAAATGTTGAATAAAAGATTGAAAGACAATCATGCATCTTCTATTCATCAGTTTTTCTATAACTCAAAGTCAACCAAACATGACTTTAAATAGCTACATACATACATATGTATCTATTAGTGTGTACACACACACACACACACACACACATACATAGAAACACATATAATATAGTAATATACAAGCTACTACATTAAAAAAAAAAAAAAAAAAAAAAAAAATTGGATTAACGACAAAATCAGATCATAAATAGACTGTCACTAATTAATTAGTGGCAGAATTATAACTGCAAGCAAAAGGAGAAGAGGAGTCTCTAATTTGGTTCAATCAAGACAGGCATTGTGGGTTTCCTATTCTCTAACAAGTCCTTGTTTTGGAGCAAAACAATTACTTCAGACATTGTTGGCCTTATTTCAGCGGATGCTTGGGTGCAAAGCAAACCAACCTCTATGACTTTCTTCACTTCTTCCTCATCATAATCACTAGGGTCTAAGGTTTCGTCCACTAGCTCCACATGCATACCTTTTTCATATAGCTTCCAAGCCTAACAAGTAGGATTAAAAGTGAAATTGAACAAGAGGGGTAAAAAGGTCAAAGCAAAAGTGAGAGTATTCATATTTTTTTAAATATCTATAATTGGATGATATGCAATAAAGAAGGTCAAATAGTGTTGAGTTGTCGAAAAAGCTATTTAAGTCCATGTTTTCTTTAAAAAGTTTCTTTTTATTTTATTTTATATTTAGGCATGAGAGAGTTTGCTTACTTTCTGAAGTAGGAATTCGCCTTCCATATCACCACCGACTCTAAGTTCCTTACTTCTTTGGCCGCCGATAATCTCCAAGATTACAACACCATAACTATAAACATCAGTCTTCTCAGATAATTGGCCATGGATTATATATTCTGGTGATGTGTATCCTCTGCCAAATGTACATAGTATTTATAACATAATCAATTAACCAGAACAATGTCACTAACATGAATACATAAATTTTAAGAGATGAGAAAATATGAAATACATATTTAGAGTATTTATTAATGTAATAATGTTGTTCTAGTGACCTAACTATATAGTTTATCATATAATTTATACTTATAATACAGTAAAAGTTAAGAAAATTTCTGGCCAAAAAAATTTAGACGAAGGCAATTGTTTCAACTTACAATGTTCCTGCAAATTTGGTGCTAAGATGAGTTTTGTCCTCAGGTAGAAGTCTTGCCAATCCAAAATCAGCAATTTTAGGCTGAAGATCCTCATCCAAGAGAACATTGTTAGGCTTTATATCTCTATGTATGATGCAAACGTGGAATTCCTCATGTAAGTAGGCTAGTCCCCTTGCCATGCCTAAAATTATATCATATCTTTGCTTCCAGTTGAGCGAGCCTTTCATTTTGCCTATTTTCATTGTTTACACACTTTGAATAGGTATAGAAATATGGCAAATGAATAATAATAAAAAAAAGTTCATAAGTAATTGGTATAGATTTTGCTGAATCCTTCAATAAAATTATACCATAATTTTATGAAGAACAGCATATAAGTTTGGTTAATAGATAGCAGGTTTACCGAATAAGAACATGTCAAGACTGCTATTTCTCATGTATTCATAAACAAGGATTCTATTCTTGCCATGAATACAATATCCCAAGAGCCTAACAAGATGCCGATGATGAACATTACTTATAAGCTTCACTTCATTTTCAAAGTCCTCCTCCATCCTATTGAAATGCCGAAATGTCAATTTCTTAACTGCAATTTCTGTTCCAGTCTTCAGAGTGCCCTATTCAAATTTTAAATCAAGAAAGCGCTTTCAGCAGTTTTGCCTTTCTTTTGTTGGAAATTTAGCATTTTACAACCCCATATAAACGAGACAGGCCTTGCTTATCTATATTGAAATCGTGAAAATAAAATAAAGTTACCTTGTATACAACACCAAATCCCCCTTCTCCTAGTTTATTTTCTTCACTGAAATTCTTGGTTGCAGCCTTCAAGTCATTATAATTATAAATCACTGGACCTTTCAAATTGCTTGCTCCAATTATGTCTTCTATTAATTAAGGAGAATGTCAGTCAATATCTCTTTAAAAATTATTAAAGAAAAGAAAACGAAATCAATTATTCATTTCTTTGAACTATGGGGAAAATTGAAAATTAAGAGCCTCGAATTAAATCATCAAAAACTAATATTACTTTTGATACTTAATATAAAATCTCAATGAGATCTTATATTAAGTACAGGAAGTACTATATATATATAGTTGAAGACATTTTATGATGTTCACCTCTAGGAGCCCTCTTGGGCCTTTTCTGTCGTCTAATCCAGACAAATAATGCAAGGAAGGTCAAAGCAAGAGCTACCACGCCTCCAATAATTCCACCTATAATAGCTCCCTTATTGCTTGAACCTACAAGACAGGAAAATACAGAACAAGTTTTCAAAGAAGGCATTCATCACTATGAAATAATCATCACTACTGCCACATATAAAATGAGGAGTTATAATTCTTGGGTATTAAACATTCCTTTAAAAAACAGCACTAACACCAAACACATGATACTTCAATAGTCCTTCAAATATTTGTCAATTGTCATATACCTTGCTTGAAGGATGGTGTGATATCAATGGTCTGATTTTCAGGAAAGAAGGAAGTGGTGGAATATCTCAAGAAACAGCCATTAGCATAAGCCCTACCATCAGAATTGGGAAGGCAAGTCTGCATATTATTGTACGAAGCATTCAAGCAATTCTTGCAGTCACTTTGTGAGATAGTTTCAATACATTGAGCAAATCCATAAATAGTGGGACCATTATTAGGAACTTGTGTCTTTGTGGCTACAGAGAAGCCAGTGATTTTGGGTGTTGCTGTTTGAAGATTCATTAGCATTTGTTGAACAGCTGAGGTAAATACAACAGCGGGTTGATCTGTAGTCTGATTCCCACATGATGCACTATTGACAGACTGTGTTGTATCACCAAAGAAAGCTCTACTAATGTCGTACCTTCACACAGCACAAAGTATTTCATATGAATTTTTGAGTATAAAACTGGATACCATAAGATAAACAAAGAACTACTCCCTCCAGTGCTTTTTATAAAGACCTGATAACTGAATTACCTAGTTTGAAAATTAGTTAAAAGTAATAAATATATAAACAATAAGCTTTTCTTTTTTCTTTTTTCTTTTTCCAAACACACCCTTAATTATAAGGGGTAAGTAAGAGAGATCAGAGGAATAGAGTGGTAATGCGAGAAAGTATGAAACATAATGTATTGGAAAAAGATGAAGAGAGATAATAGAATTAATTAAGGGCAAAAATGGTAAAAACGTATTAAATACTTAAACAACCCCAGGTATGATTTTATAAAAAGGACAAAAAAATAATTCAAATTTTAAACTCTTATAAAAAAGACTGGAGGGAGTACTATACAAGCATAGCAACCTAACTTCCTTCTTCACCTTCCGCCTCTTGAAAAAAGGAGAAGCTAGGTTGATCAATGATACAAAATGGACTATATAGACTATGTGAAAGATTAGCTAAATAGTCAGCAATAAGGTTGGTTCTATTCCCTATACAGATTATGGAACATTATCTGCCACTATCAACGAACACTAAAACAAGCATCCTCAACAATTTCTCTAAAGGCATGCTAACCATCACAGCCCCTAGTAATTAAGTAGATTGATAGCTTCTAAACAATCATAAGCCTAAAACCTCTGTTCCAATACATGTTGAGGCCATGGATGATTCCAATCAACTCAGCTATCATAGGGGGACTATTTTGTAAGCTTGTAGCAATACTCGCAAATCCAGCGATTAGTTGCATCCCTAATGACACCTCCACATCCGCTTCGATCATCTAGTAGCACTGAGCCATCAACCTCGAGCTTGACCACTCCTACTGTTCTGGTTGCTTGTCCCTCAATTGGCGGTTTGCATTTATAGAAAAGCACAATGTTTCATTCGATCCTGGTCTAAACAAGCTCTAAAAAGACTGGTGTGGGTATTCATATGAACATGACCAAAGAGTTGATGACATCTAGCCACCGATATATCCCAACAGTAAATCCAAAAAGTATAGACCATGGACCTTCTTAGTGTGATTCATGCTTGCTAATTCATGTGTAATATCCCATGTAACCTAATCAGCTCCTAGAATGGCACTACTACAAAAACCCTTTTAACGCCCGCTTTTACGCCCTTTCTACGTCTATTTACGGGGAGATGCCTAGATGAGTGATGAAGTAAAACCTGAGGACAATGTCCCTTAAAAAAGGGACGCAGTAAGAGACTTACATAAAACACGCGCCGTAGGATTTTTTTAAAATAAAAAAAATAAAAAAATAAATAATCCTTAACTGTCATCGCTCATGCTCACAGTCACAAACCTGGCCGCCATCACCATCATCAATTATTCATCAGCCATACACGCCTGAGTGGATCATGACAGAAACGTTATTTTGCCATTTATAATACCTAGTCACATGTTTAAGTTGTTTGCCCCTTGTGACTCATCCATCTCAAGGGTTTACCAACTATATGTACCATTGGGAACTGAGGCCCGTATAACATGTTGTTGGGTCCTTTTTTAATTTGAATGTTTATAATAGAAAAACATTGATTCAATTGAAGGTTTAGGATTCCAATTGCCCGATTGCTTCTTAAGATAAATTTTAGAGTAAAATTGTCCTTTAACCCTAATAATTGCTTAACTAATAATCTATGTAATGTCACTATAAAATGACATTGTACCATTTTTAAATCTTTCAAAAGAATATCTTGCCACTTCATGTTGTTGCCCAAAGAAATAGTCTTGGAACCCGGATTTGGCCCAAATAGCATTTCGGACCCTGCTAAGATTCGTCCCTTTAAAGTCCTCCCAACTCCTTTGTGCACCGAGAATGAGGCCATCCTTGTCCTCACCAAAAACTCGTGAGGAGGCACCCACCTGCCGCTTTCATCACATCCATCGTCACCTTCGTTGTCGTTGTCGGACTAGGAAATAAAACAATCCCATTTTTGCATCTTAGGAAACCACATCTGAAAATAAAACTAGATCTAGATCGAATAAAAAACATCCATTTTTGCATCTTAGGAAACCAAATCTGAGAATACGACATAGAAGCAGATCGAAAGCAATGGAGAAAAAGGAGGACGGAGAAAGAAGAAGAAGATGATGCGGAGTATATAGAATAAGGAGTAAACTCTTATCTGTGATACAAAATTGATTATGCTATTGAGATGTGTAATATCCTGAATTTTGGGCCTCAAGACTTGAGAATAAGCCTATAAAAGGCAGGTAACTAAGCCCAGTTTAAATAGAGTCCCAAGAATGTTGAAGGATAGGAAGTCTCTTGGGGGATTAAGTAACTCGGCTATACGGGTTAGTGGACTTAGTATGTATAAGCCTGTAATTAAAGTGCCAATGAAAAGGGGCACAGAAGACCCATATGGTGTAAATCTGGTTAGAAAAGATGCCACCCAACTATATATGTCCTAAGGTATAGGACAATTAGTTGAGCGAAAATATGCCGGTATAGGTAAGTATACAGCATTTTCAAGGCAGTTGGGTATGCCCTGCGTTTTTTGAAAAAAGACACTGTTATGTGGTGCCATGTGGAGGCCCACACATACAGAGTCTAACCTGGTCTCAGTTAGCGGGTCTCGGTATACGTGTTACAATCCTAAGTAGGCACCAATGAAGTTACTTTAATAAAGTAAGGTCATGATGACTAATAATGACATAGCTTTTGAGTCGTCACCACAAGATCATGACACGTGTTCCTCATTATGACGAAGCATAAAGCTACTTTTGTGTTGGCGCAATGAGAACGTGACAAGTGTTGACTCATCATGACTAGTGAAAAAGCTACTTTTGTGTTGGCGCAATAGAAACATGACACGTGTCATCTCATTATGACATACTTTTGTGTTGGTTCAATAGAAACATGACATGTGTTCACCATCATGAGAAGTTAAAAGCTACTTTTGTTGGTCAAATGGAAATGTGAATGTGTCTCCTCATTATGACATAGCTTTTGAGTCAGCACCACAAGAGCATGACACGTATCTTGCCATCATGACAAGGCATAAAGCTACTTTTATGTTGATCCAATAGAAAGAGGACACATGGCGCGACAAGTGACACGTTCTGGACCAGACACGTGGTGTGTTTTGGACTGCACCTATGTTTTATATATACCCCTTTCCCCTCATTTGTCTTTAGGCCATTCTTGGCCAAAACATGGAAAAGAGAGCAGAGAGAAAGGGAAAAACAAAATGGAGAGAGAGGGAGAAGAAGTGGGGCCAATTTCACCTCCGATTTGGTGTTTTTATCTCCCAGGGCCTTCTCTAATGTTTTCCTCTTGGCGAAAGTAATGTTTCTACGGTTTTGGATTCTTGATATGAGATGTTTGGTGCCGTTTACATGGTGGAGGTACTGTCAGATCTCCAAACCGATCACAGAATCAAGGTAAGTAGGACTTGGATTCTTGCTCTACTCCCTTCAATCTTCATAGACATTCATAAGACCTTAATGAATGATTCTTGTGTGGTGTTTTGAAGTCTTGACTGAAAATACAAGGGAGTTCAAGGAGGAAAGATTTCAAGGATAAGAAGTATGGTTATTTGAAGTTTTAAGGAATTCGGAGTTGATTATCGTCTAAGAATTTACCGCGTAGTAACTTTAATCCTTAGATTCTTTGTATGTCTCTGTATGTATGCTATACCATGATTGAGTATGCATTTGGTGTTGTTATTTTCCAAGCGCTTTGGAACCAAAACCCACTATGTGCGACTAAGGCCTTGCTGTGTGTTGTGCCCTGCAGTCTATGCTATGTGCTATAAAGACTGCTTGTTCCGGATTAGGCTCGTGTCTCACCGTGCAATTTAGTGAATCTTTGTGATTTGTATTTATGGTTTTCTTACATACTTTGAATATACTTTTGTGTATGAGATTAATGATTGCTTTGGGATTCTTCGGGATTCTAATATGTGTTGCTAATGGTGTATTTACAGCTTGTTGAAAGTAGCTTCAGGATAAAGTAGTGGATGCTAGCACATGAAGTCTTAGGACTAGTTTCAAATCATTCGAGGAAGATTTGTAGATATTTTATGTATTTATGTTTTAAATTTGTAACCAAGATTTGTAATATCTTACCAGACACTACGCCCAAACCGAATGTATGTTTTTCTTGTGTAATTTACTTCCGATACATGTTGTTAACTAATATAATATAAGAATTAAGAGGATTATCACTACTACCGCCACTCGAAAAGGTAAGAAGGCGAAGAGGGGTGTAACAAGATAAAACAAGAAAAATGATCTTCCATTTATCCTCGGGCTCTTCTCTCGATCCTCATATGCCCACATCGCTAGAACTGTAGATGGAGTGAAAAAAATGCAAGACAGAAGAAGTAGTGGCCCTAATAAAATTATATGCATTCTCTCCTAAATTCTCTTCCACATTTTATTTTTAAAACTAATATAGAGTTCCAAGTTTCACTAAATTAAAGAAGAGTTCTCTCTCTCTCTCTCTCTCTCTCTCTCTCTCTCTCTCTTCACAACTTGGACAACTATGAGATATCTATGAAAAAAATTATACATTCTCAATTTTATAGAAATTATATTATTTTAAATCAACAAAGTTTTTAAGTGAAGATAGAATTAAATAATTTTAATAAAAATCATGGTATTTTATAATTTTCATATATGCCAAACCAAGAAAGTTTGTATCATTTATTTTTCTTTTAGAAAAATTTATGTGGAGTTAAAAAAATTCATTTAATGTTAATAAAATTTAAAAAAATATAAATAATCTAATATCCTAAAAAATATGAAATGAGTTTATTTTTTATTTTTATAAAAAGAAATTTTTTAATTGATATCAACCTTGATAATATAAATTGGGCAATTTAATGATATAAATTGATAAAAAAAATAAAAGTTAAAAAAATGAGTTTAACTCTGTTGTTAATTAAATAATATATCGAAATATATATATATATATATATATAACCCGATTATATCATGATTGTGGTATTAGTTTTAATATTAATTATTTTTAAAAATTATAAATACAAGAGATAATATTGAGTTTAATTGGGAGAATTTAGTGATTTTAAATTTATATTATGATTTTTATCCTTCTAAACAATTACAAATTTTACCGTCTTTTATAATAAATACTATTTTCTCTGGGTCCTTTATTTTAATTTTCACTATAAAAAACTCATGCAATGAACATTGCACATATATGCTCATACAATAATGTCGCAATCAATATCTTATCTCTTCCCTAACTAATAAAAAAAGAAAGAAAAGTCAAAATTGAAGTTGAAGGACTAGTAGCTGTACCTGAGATAGCATCCATCATAGACAACGTGGCCGCCAGGGTCGCCGGGAGCACAGCTGAGAATTTGAGTCGCAGCAACGTCAAAGCAGGCGACACAATCGGCGGTTGAGAGGTAACTCCTACATTGAAAAAGTGTGGAGACGGTGTTTCCGCCACTGGCAGCTTCCTCTGCGGTGGCGAAGTGCTTGTTTTGGCCACTGATCTGCTCTCTGATGTCTCGCAACGTTGAGTTTATGTTTTCATCGAAGAGGGTGACGTTGGACACAAGGAATTCATAGTATGGGTTGCACCCTCTTGTCAAAAAATAGATCTGGGGATCTGAAACGACACGGTTGAGAACCCAGTATGAGCAGAATATGAAGGTAAATAAGGGAAGAAGATGATGATGAGGTTGAAGCATTCTTCTGTGGAGTTTTAGATTTACTCTAAAATATAACGATGGCTGGAGGAGGAATGAGATTTTCAACATTAAATAAGAATATGCACACTCTGAAGACTTGAAAATTTCAACACAAGGACAACAAACGTCAATTATTCTCGCTCATAGAACTCATTCTCAATTATTCTTCTGTGGAGTTTTAGATTTACTCTAAAATGATTATATTAAAAAAAAAAAAAAAAATCATAGTAAAGTGAATATAACGTACTCCTGAACCATACTGATGTCATTTTTTTTTAAGTTTCTCTTTATCTATAACTTTTAGTTTGGATGACACGAAAATAAGGAGAGAAAACTCCCAAAAATTTCAAAAATAATAACTTTTTTAACTATTTCTTAAGTTTTCCTTTCCAGTATTTACCCCATATTTTCCTCTCAATTTCCCCTCTATCCAAACATAACCTAAATGTACTATGTCATATATTTAAGGGAAAATAACAATTAAAAATATTGTAAAATGACTAACGTAAAATAAAGACTTTTAAATTGTAAATATAGATGTTTGAGTTGTAGATTTTTAATCATTTTATACTAATCTTTGTATTTCATTGTCATTTTCTCTATATTTTAATATGAATATTTATTCAAATATTAATCATAAAAATAATATATATATATTGAATAAAAAATTTAAAAAAATTATTAATTTATTTAATATTATTTTTTATTAAATATAATATATGACCAGGATTTCGTGAGTATTGTACGTATAATTTTTTAATGTCAAGGAATGATAATTGGGCATCACTGCTCACAATGGGCAATTGGTGGCTATTTCAAAGTAAACGGAAGAACACAAAAGCTTCACGACATTGTGTATATATATATATATATATATAGGTCAAAAAACGACGTTATATTGGTTGAATAACGTCCTTAACATCAGTTTAATATGTGCCCGTACCTAACACACAGGCATATATAATACAAATGAATTTGTTTCTTGATGGCAGCGCAATATTATATTAGATGGGTTGCGTTGGGGGAAAAAATTACTTGGGTTTGTTCCCAACAGATATTTGTGTCTACATTACTTGGTTCGCATGGGCAGTAGCTTTCCAGACGGTCATCTATTACTATAATTATTCAGTTTCATCCGAAACCAGCATCAACCTCTTGCGTTTGCCTGTGGGATTTTCAATTTTTCCCTTAATAATAGAGTTTGGAACCATTGCATAATGAAATCTAGGAGCTTCATGGAAACTAGTTTTGATGCCTATCCAAAAGATATGAACCAAGAACGTCTCATGAACCTTCGATGACCAGGATCTGAATTGCATTTTTAAATTTTTATTCTTTTTTAAAAAAAAGTTATTTTGATAGGTAGAGAATATAAAATGAAGATAGTCTGTTAAATAACATTTTGTTCAACAAAAAAATTGATTTTTTATTTAAAAATCATTATTAAGAAACAATCAAATCTACACTGTTCGAATATAATCGAACAATTGAGATGAGATGATCTTTTTGGATAGCTATCGACGCTATTTTTGAGCTTCATGTTAGTCGGTTAAAATCCCAGCAAGTTCACAATGTGATGAGCCAAGGGTCAAATATCCGCTTAGGAGAGGTATTCATATTTATTGTCCGGGGGGCAGAACTAGGGGGCTAGGGTGGCGCCCCCCTAAAATTACAAATTAGACCCAAAAACATTGAAAATTATACTTTAGCCTCATAAAAATTTTAAATATTTTCCCTTTTGTCCCTATTAAAAAGTGTTATGGAGGGACTAAAATGAAAATTTTGAAATATTTATGAGGCTTAATCATAATTTCCTGAAATTTGGGTCCAATTCTGTAATTTTCCCCCATTAATTTCAAGTACTGATTCCACTGGGTTTTATTCTGTAATTTTTGCCCCCCTAATTTCCATTCCTAGCTCCGCCCCTGTCCGACAGTGCCTCGAACAAGATTGTCTCCATTAAGAGGATACAACAACAACAACAACAACAACAAAAACTCAGTATAATGCCTCACTTTCTCAGGCAGCATATATAGTGAAGATATTTTAATCCTCACCTGAAGAGGCAGGTTAACATGGGTTTCTTTCATTAGTTCCAAGGGGTTCGGAATTGTTTCTCTCATTAGCTTAATATTGGTTCCTATTTTTTACCGTTTTTAATTTACTCCTCGTTCTTGAACGTTATCACCTTTTACCCCATTTTGTATTCAAAACTCCAAATCACCCAAAACTGTACATTCCTGTAAAATTTAAATATCTTGCTGATAGCTAGTATGTATGCGAACACAATAGCATTTGATGTTAGAGATGTCCTCAATGCACCCCCTAATTAGTTACAATCAAGAGAGGCATAGAAGGTCTTATTATATTCTCTAATAGGTTACTGCTTTGGAGCAAGCCAATTACTTCAGACATCGTTGGCCTTAAGTCAGCAAATGCTTGTGTGCAAAGCAAACCAATCTCTATGACTTTCTTCACTTCTTCTGCATCATACTCATTAGGGTCTAAGGTATTGTCCACCAACTCTAAGTGCACGCCCTTCTCATATAGTTTCCAAGCCTAACAAAAGTGAAATTGAATAAGAGGTTTGGGAAAGACAAAGCAATACTTTGGTTGATGTTTTCAAACATTAGCTTGCGGGCCATAAGAGTTAGTTAACTTGAGTTGTTCAAAAAGTCCTATTTATCTAAAATTTCTCAAAATAATGCATTTTCAACTAATAATATAGAATTTTTCTCACTTTTGGAAGGAGGAATTCATCTTCAGTATCACCGTCATTCTTTGATGCTTTGCTTCTTTGACCGCTAATGATTTCAAGAATTACAACACCATAGCTGTAGATATCAACTTTCTCTGATAATTGACCGTGAATTGCATACTCTGGTGCTGTGTATCCTCTGAAAAAATGCATAAAATTTACATGATGTAATTAATTAAACTAACAGTGCATACAGATATCATGTAATTGACAAAGCTATCAAATTCTTTCTTGAAGCATTCATGATATGTAGAGACAAGTTTGAATAAATATGTAACGGGAGGGTTCTAATGACATGTATATATTTTATCAATATGGTAGATAATCCATGTGATGTAATATAAGTTGAAAAAATTAAAGAAATATTATTTTGACTTACAAAGTTCCTGCAAATTTTGTGCTAAGATGAGATCTATCCTCAGGTAAAAGTCTTGCCAATCCAAAATCAGCAATTCTAGGTTGTAGATCATTGTCCAAGAGGATGTTGTTAGTCTTTATATCTCTATGTATGATACGAACATGAAATTCCTCATGGAGATAAGTCAAACCTCTTCCTATTCCTAAAATTATGTCATATCGTTGCTTCCAGTTGAGATAACCTTTCTTTATTTGACCTGTTTCCCAAGGTCGCAAACATTGAAATATAGGGAAAAAGGAAGAGTGAAACTAAAATAATTATAAGTTTTTTCCCAGTTGATGGTACATACCAAATAAGAATTTGTCAAGACTGTTGTTTTTCATGTACTCATAAACAAGGATTCTAACACGGCCTTTGCTGCTCCATCCCAAAAGTTGAACAAGATTTGGATGATGAGCATCACTTATGAGCATCACTTCACTCTCAAAATTTTCCTCCATTCTCCTGGAGTTTTGTATAGTTAACTTCTTCACTGCTACTTCTTTCCCATCCTTTAAAGTTCCCTATTTATATAGAATTTCAATCAATCAGCTGTCATAAAAAGCTTTGCTTTTGTCAGTTGATACACCCTTTCTTTAAAACATGGTGATATCTATATATTAAAGTGCATGAAATCATAAAAAATAAAAATAAAACAAAGACAAAGTTATTACCTTGTATACTTCACCAAATCCTCCTTCTCCTAGTTTGTTATCTTCACTAAAATTCTCGGTTGCAAACTTCAAATCCTTATAACTATATGCAACAAGGCCTGTCAACTCAGTTTCTCTAATTATGTTTCCTAAGCCTGTTAGGTAAAGTATTTATCAAAATCTCTTCATATTCAAAAAACCAAACAGGGATTAATTATCCCTTCATACAGAGATGAAATAAAGTATGTAACTTCAATTATTTCCTTTTGGTGGGGAAAAAAAAAGGTAAAAACCAGGATATTTTCAAGTCATTTAATTTACCTCTATGAACCCTCTTAGCGCATTTTGGCAGTCTAATACAGGCAAATAATATAAGGAGGACCAAAACAAGAACTGCACCTCCAACAACTCCACCAACAATAGCCCCCTTATTGATTGAACCTACATGAAATTCATGACTAGAGAACTCATTTTCAAATAAGTGACTATATAATCAAGCACAGACAAAAGAAATATACAACCATTTGTATTAAATTATAATCCTTGAATCAATGAGTTATACCTTTTTCCCCCAAGGGAGTTATATCAATTGTCTGGTAATTATGTGGAAAGAAGGAAGACGTGGAGTATCTCATGAAGCATCCAGCAGCGAAGGCCTTACCATCCGAATTAGGAAGACAAATCTGCATATTACTATTACAAGCCTTCAAGCATTCTTCACACCCACTCTGAGTGATAGTTTCAATACATTGAGCAAAGGCATAAATAGTTGTACCATTATTATGAGGCAATAATTGTGCTTTTGACGCGACGAAAAACCCTTGCTTTTTGGGTGTTCTTGTTTGGAGATGCATTAGCACTTGTCGCACAACTGACGTAAATAATGTGGTTGATGATTCTCTTACACTTTGGTTACCACACAAAGCGGCATTGAAATCCGCCTCCGCTGTCTGGCCAAAGAAACCATTGGCCTCGTACCTTAATACACAAAAAGTACATTTCGTAACATTTTTCCAAGTTCAAAACATAATATGTCTCATCTATGGACGTATCAATTAACTTATGAGTGCAAAATATATTTTTCATTGGGTAAATTACAAACAACCCTTGGACCTTATACAAATAACATTCCTAATCTGTGAAGGCTTAGAATAAATGTATTAAACTCTATAAGGCATAAACCTCCCAGAATCGTGACATTTTTTTTTTTTTTTTTTGGCCATCGATTCATAACATATATATTTATGCATGTAACTCCAAAACAATAAATTTTATACGTCATTTATTCGCACACAATTTAAAATTTATGGGGTTATATGAATCAAAGTTTTAGGAGTTATATTCAACTAAAAATTAAGCTTGAACCAATATATAATTGATAATTTGGGGTACGCAGACTGGAATGCTCAAGTAGGTTTATTATGAAGTTTAAAATTTCATTGGGTGTTATTTCTGTATATAAATAGTTGAAAGTTTAGGAAAGTTTTTTTTAATGAAGTCTTTTTTATGTTTTTATTTTTCTAATAAAAAAATCATGTGAGTTTAAAAAAAATAATTTCATACAATGAAGATTTTATGTAGAATAAAATAATTTTTACATACGTGAATTTCAAAAGTTTTGATTGAAATAGAAATACAACTTCAACTTAATTAAAATTCACATGTATATGGTTATTAATTTTATACACACACATACATATATTAGCAATGACCTTATTCATTCCAAAAAAATTAACCGAAATTTATTTTCTCCTTTGTCTCTCCTGATATACCAACCGAACCCTGCCACTTGATGCTAGGATTAGGTGGGTGTGTGTGTGTGTGTGTGTGTTTTTTTTTTTTTTTTTTTTTTTTTTTTTTTTTTTTTTTTTTTTTTTTTTTTTTTTTTTTTTTTTTTTGCTATCTGTTTAATTAATCAATGTAAACACTGGATAATAATGCCAGAAATAAACTACATTATTTATATGATCAAATATATTAAGGAAAAAAAAGAAAAAAGGTCATCCTCCAGAAGCAAAAAGGATCAAACCACTAGAAAGAAAAAGTCAGACTTCAAACTTGGTGGCTGAGGAAAAAATAAGAAGAAGAAAGAGAAGAACTAGTGGACTAGTATTACCTGAGGAAGCAGCCGTCGTAGATGACACGACCACCTTGTGCTCCGGCAGGGCAGTCAAGGACTTGTTCGACTGAGGCGTTGAAGCAGGAAACACAATCATTAACGGAGAGGTAGTTTCTGCACTGAAAAAGAGTGAAAACTGGATTTTCTGCGCTGGCGTTCTGCGCTGTCGCAAAGAGCTCGCTTTTGTTGAGAAGCTCCCCTTTGATATGCTTAAGCGTTTTGTTAACATTCTCACTGAAGATGGAGAAGTTGGACAAGACGAATGAGTTAGATGGGGAGCACCCTTTGCTTACAAGATTGATCTGTGGGTCCGAAACGACGCCGTTAATCGTCCACCATAACCAGAAGATGAAGGTGATTAAAGGAAGGAAATAAGGTTGAAGCATCCTTTGTTGATAGATCGAAGAAGATGAAGAAGAAGGAAGTTAAAGAGAGGTCCTGTGGTCTGTGTCAACGGAGTAATTTGGAGTAATAATGAGAATTTCATCATCACCAGAAAATGATAAGGAAGAAGAGATTGACCTGGTCTACGAGACAGCTAGCCATGTGCCTTAAGATCAGCGGGATTTCTTTAATTAATTTCTTCGCTTTTCGTCATTCGTCAAATTTTGAAGGATGAAATCGCAATTTGTCAAAAGTGATGACAATGCAATTTGTTGAAAGTGTTGTTTTGACGACGACCCACACGCTTTTAAAGTCTGCATATGTGGATGGATGAAGACGAATCGATGGAGGGCTAGACACGAAATTTCAAAACAATGTGGCCCACAGAGAAAAGACACCAACGTTATTATATTCACATGCTCATAGGTTTAACATCAAGTGGTCACAGGTCGGCAAGTAATTAAAACAAAAAACAAACAAAGTACTCCTTGTGGTCCTAATTTTAGGATTTCTTATCTAATTCATATAAATTCAAAAAATTAAGTATGTTGTTTACAATTAATTTGTCAATGTTATGAATATTGTGGCGGTGGATGTTCATAGTCTCCTAGAATTCCATAATGCCTATAACCTTCCATAGTTTTATGTTTGAGATTAATTCTTATGTTTATGACATCATAACTCCACCATGATGTGAATTAATTCTTATGTTTATGGTATAGTAACTTTTGAGAGAATTAGAGGCCTATATATAAAGGATAAACACAAAGGATCTAATATATATATGAAAATGTTATATGAATGAGAGTTGTAATTCACTCTTCATCTCTACAATTCTTTCTTATTTTTCTTCATCCCTTCATCTCAATCTCTTATATTTTTCGATTTCATAGACGTTATCAACACAAAGCTCTAATGAAGGTATATTTTTATTACTGTTGGTTTAACAATTTCTCCTACCTTCTTTCTCTAGAAATCTATTTGATTTATCTAGATAACTTAAGTCATTATATGGAATTAAAGAGACCCTTTTAGTGATTATTTTATATATTGGATTCTATGACTAAGATTAGAGATTATTGTTACTTTATTTTCCTTTGTAAGGTTTTTTTTCTTTAACTTTTATTTATCATTTTTCAGGAATATCTTATTATGCAACATTTATATTTATTTATTTTTCTTTTAGTGATTATTTTATACATCGGGTCCACCTCTTCCTTGTCTCATCGTGTTGCGGCTCTGGTCAAGAATCATTCTCCTCCACGCCAAGCTTAAATTGCGGATTTGGTCTTTGACAGAGGTTGTCCGACAGTGGCATAGAGGGAAATGCAAACCGGCGGTGTTGGAGGTGAGGTGTGGTGTTGGTGAGAGAATGAAGGTGGTGGAAGATCAAGCGACCCAGATCGATCGTGAGCTCTCGTTCGATCTATAGATATGTTGCGAACCAATGGCGGAAGGTAGTTATGGCGAGCTGGTAAAATTTTCTAAAATTTGTTAAAATATATGTATGGATTTTATAATATTTTATTTTGGCCACTAATTTACACCCCCCTAATCTCTTATCAAGGTCCCAACCTGGCCTTCTAAAATATTTTAAAATATATGTATTTATTATATAATATTTTATTATGACCAATAATTTAGCCTAATTAATCTCTTATATTCTTTATAATTTCACTATCTCCCTCTTTTCTTTTCTTTCCTTTCCTTTTTCTTTTAACATTTTTCCCTGGCTTCCTCCACACGCATACCTGATGCTTCCGTTCCTTCCCCCACGTCTCCTCTGATCTGACTCTGACTCCTCTCAGTCTCTCACGACTCAACCGGCCACGGTCCACCGTCAGTCTCCCTCTTCCTCCGAGTCGGCAAGTCTCCGACCATCCGACATCCACACGGCTGGACTGCACTCTGCTCTGAGTGCTCTGCTCTCCATCCTCAGTCTCCCTCTTCCTTCGACTTCGAGTCTTCGACGAGCGTGACGACATTCGACCAGAGTCCAGCCGACTCCGTACATCTCAGTGTCTCACAACTACCTGACGAGCGACCTGCGACCACCGTGGATCGTCCGCCAGTGTATTTGAATGGTGTTGTTTCAAATAAATGTTAAATGAAATCAAATTAGTTAATATTATGTTCATTCGATTTCCAGTTGAGATTCAATTTATGCAAATCAAAACCACCTTTCGAAGGCTTCATTCCATCAATTTGCTTCAATTTCTTTTTCGATTTTGTTGTATGTTTGGGTGATAAAAATGTTGGCTGGATTGGTGATGAATTTCTGAACTTAATGGATTCAATTAATGGGTTTTGTAGTAGTTTTGTGGATTGGTGATGAATTTTTGGGCTGGTTCAATTTAGAATAACTGTTAATTTGTGTTTGAATGGTGTATAAGAATTTAAACGTTAGTTTTGTGGATTAAGTAGTAGTATAAGAATTTATGTTTAGTGACAAATTCATTGTAGGTTGAAAAAAATGAGTAAAGATAAACAGAAAAGTATAGATGGGTTCTTTAAGTTATACTATTTAGTAAATAGTTCAATATTTTTATTTTTTGGCTCGGGCTAAAAACATTTCCGGTTCCGCCATTTGCGGACTTGGTTTGATAGCGACGTAAAAAGCGAGAGGAGGACAGTGGTAATGACGATGGTGGATGTGGTGAGAGTGTGAAGGTAGGGGAAGAAAGGCCTCCCCGTAAATCTTGTGCTCTCTCTTGATTCAAAAGCTCCCGATGCCACACTCTCTCCCTCCCTCGATTCTAGCTTCTGAAGAAGAAGGTCAAATTTGACCACTAAAATGAAATTTTCAAAAGTTTTGTGGAGGGACTAAACTACAAATTTTGAAACCGATGTGGGGCCAATTTTAATTTTCAAAAATTGGGTCATTTTTTATAATTTTCTTTGGTTTTTTTTTCTTCATTGATTTGTAGTTTCTAGAAATTTTGAGTCCTTTTATCAAACCAATCGTTGAAAGTAATATTACAATGACTGGTTTTTAAAACCAATATTTTAAGTCAAAAAAACAAAAATAAAGGAATGGCGTGAGAGATGACCTTTCAACGACTGGGTTCATAAAACCAGTCGTTGGTAGTCAAGTTACAAGGACTAGTTTATAAAACTAGTCTTTGTAACTCTAAATTACAAAAAAAAAAAAAAAAAAAAAAAAAAAAAAAAAAAAAAAAAAAAAAAAAAGTCGTGTTAGAGAGGTTTGAACTCTCAACCTCATAGGATAATAAAACAAAAACTCTAGCCAATAACTTCACCACAACATTTGTTAAGGGAATCAATGATTGTTAATAATAATTGTTTTAATTAAAATGGTCGTTGTATCTCAAATACATAAAACAATGCATTTGGGTGAGAAGGTTCAAACTCTCAACATAAAAATAACTCACCAACACTCTAGCCAATTGTATTATGAGGAAACTTGTTAGAAAATTCATCTCAAATTAATAAAACAATGAATTAGGGTGACGAGGGTGTGAACTCTCAAACTAAGGATAACTCACCAACCATCTAGCCAAATGTGTCATGAAGAAACTTGTTAGAAAATTCAACGACGGTTTCTAATAAAACACTCGTTGTTTCTCAAAATACATTTTTAAAAAAAAAAAAAAAATTGAATGGTGTGAGGAGAGATACAACGAATTTCTTTATTAAAATAGTTGTTGTATCTCAACATTTTCACCACCTACTTTTTAACGTTTATTTTAAATCCCTGCTTTGTAGTAGTTCTTATAAAAGGAAAAACAATTCTCATGTTGTAGGAGAAGTGTTTTCTCATATTACACACACATAAAATGATGGGACCCACATATATATATAATTAGCATTATATATATATGTAGGCCCCACTATATCATGTGTGTGTAGATCTTCTTCTTCTCATGCAAAATACGTAGAAGTTTAAACCCCTCTTATAAATAGGAACAAAATAATAATATTTTTTTTTTGGTAACACAAAATAATAATATTTTATTTTGAGAAGTCTCGACTTTGAAGTATTAAAAAAAAATAAGGAATTTGAAACAGATTTCGACCGATACATGCCGTTATATCAAATTTAATACGGATTAATCTGTCATAAATTTCATGGTCGAAATTTTTTTTGCCACAATATTCAAATTTACCATTGTAAATTTGCTACAAATCCTTCACAGAATTTTTGTAATGCTTTTGTTACAAATTTTTGTCACAAATCCATCACATATTTTTTTTTTTTTTTTTTTTTTTTTTTTTGTTATTGGTGTCTCCAAACTCCGAAGAGCAATCAAGATTAATGTGCTCTTTAATTTTCTTTTTTTTTTTTTTTTTTAAATTAAACACATGTATCCTTCTATTAGAAAAAATCTTATTCAAGGATTATACTACATTTCAGTACTTCTTTTACTAGGAATGTTAGGAATTACGGTTGTATTATTATTAAGTTTTTTTTTTTTTTTTTTGATACACATAGTAGGGGGAGGGGGGGCGTGGTTCAACCCTGGATATGGGGGAGAGCCAAGCTCCCATGCTATCATTCTTACTAAGGCGCCGACATATTATTATTAAGTTTATCTGTTGTCTTTGTAATATAGTTATTTGGGTTTACTATTGTTATTGGGCCTGTTTTTTGTTATGGAGTGCAGCCCAAGTAAGCCTTATTCTGTACTATAAATATTGATAATGCTTTTCCATTATCTTGTTGGGCAATGTTGTTGGCCCAATTGCCTCTGACCCACAAAGGCACAAACACCTAGCAACGACGTCGTCAACGCTGCTTCAAGAAATGCAATCTCGTCTTCTCTCCTTCCGAAGATCGTGATTTGTTCCTTTGACTAGGGCTCCCTCGCAAGATTGGTTTTCGTCGGATTCTAACCCTAATATTGTCATCATTGATTTTCGGCGTCAGCTTCGCTCACAGCAGTTGGTGAACGCCGAATTCGGTCCAAGAATTTCTGTCCTCTGCATTTGATTTGTCAACAATCAGATACACACTCTGTACTCAAGAGTTATCCTCTCCCTAGGACTAACTCCCCCTTACAAGTTGTACTCGATTACAATCGATACCCACTCGTAAACAAAGAATGCTCCTCAACCTAGGACACACTCCCTTTACAAGTTGTACTCGATTTTCCCAATCTTCAAGTCACCCGACTTGAGATTGTTACAATGAATGATATACAAGGAAACAAACTCTCTCTAAGAGTAGATATGATAAGCACTGAAGCTCAATGTATCACAAGATGCTACACAGATAAAACTGAAGAAATAAATGAGACTTGAATGATTTTCGTCTTCAGCAGGTGTGTCTTCTTGAGAAGAAGTTAATGCACTCTATTTATAGGTAGAGAACATTAAATGACTGTTGCTTGATGAATCCAACCGTTGTAGGTGATTAGCTTAAGGACTGGTCATCTTTCTCTCTAAACTTCGCTAATCCAGGTGTTAATTTGATCTGGTGTGATTCTCTCGAGAATTTGCCCGTTGGAGATTACTTTGCTTGTTGTAGTAAGCATTCTTTAACGTTCAGAAGGCGTGCTCAGATGAATTAGCTGAGAGTAGGTGGATTTGCAGAGGTGCATTAAATGCACTGAACACTTTTTGCTTTATGGCTTTGACCTTCAATAATCTTCATCTGATCTTAATGAAATTCACTCAACAAACTTGTTAAACATAGCTAGGAATATGAATGAATGAATTATGGAAGCAATAAGATCAAACAACAATGATTTGCAAATTCGTATAATTCAAAAATCAGTTTTTACCGTTGTATCTTGGAGTAAGTTCATGCTTACTCGGAGTATGGCATCAGTATACAAGTGTCCATACTTTGCAAAGATCCAATGGGATCTTGGAGTATGCACCTTTCGAGAGGCAAACCAACGTGTTTTGTGTTTGAAAGACAACACCTATACTTGGAGTATACGCTCCTTTCTCGGGAGTAAGCAACTTTGTTTGAAAAATCTTTTTGCTCTCCGGAAGTCCAATACTTGAGTATCGATCTTGCTTACTGGAGTATAGCATACTTTCACTTACATACTCCAGTAAAGGTGGAAGTATTGACTTAGCTTGAAAATCTTGGTTGCTTTCTGGAAGTCCAATACTTGAGTATGGATCTTGCTTACTGGAGTATAACATACTTTCACTTACATACTCCAGTAAAGGTGGAAGTATTGACTTAGCTTGAAAATCTTGGTTGCTTTCTGGAAGTCCAATACTACGGTATGGCTACCCATACTGCGGTATTGACTTAGTTTGAAAAACTTGGTTGCTTTCTGGAAGTCCAATACTGCGGTATGCAAACCTATACTGCAGTATTGACTTAACTTGGAAAACTTGGTTACTCTCTGGATGTCCAATACTGCGGTATGCAAACCTATACTGCAGTATTGACTTATCTTGAAATTATCTGTCAACTTTCGAGGGCCATATTTCCCTGGTCTGAACTCCGTTTTGGTCCATTCAACTCTTGATGGAAAGATCTTTGGGTCTATTTTCATATGCCGCTGATTTTAGCTCAATCGGATTTTTATTTTGTGATTTACACTCAAAATACCGAAGGTGGGTCTGGACTGAGACGTTGATTCTTATGGAAACTTGTAAAAATTATAGCTCCTTGATCTTGACACCTTTGGACTTGATTTATATATCAAAATTACGCTTTAGATGTCTAGTTTCAAATGCCACTAGTTTCACTTTAATCCGATCTCTGGTTTGGGAGATATCATCGAATTACCAGACCTCGCCAGTGCTGAACGTGAAACAGAGTTGCTGAAGAGCTGATCACGCCGCATACTCGAGTATACACTTGCATACTCGAGTTTTCCTTGTCCGAGAGACGCCGTGAGGTGAGTTTTCACTTGCATACTCGAGTATTCACTTGCATACTCGAGTATTGAGTCCCAAACTCGAGTTTTGTGTTCCAAACTCGAGTTTTCTCATCCTGAAGCTGATTTTTGCTGATTCTAATCTAAAATTGAGTCATTCCAACTTCCATATGACCTTGGAAACCTCTAGCATCAATCTTAGAACTTGAATAATGATATCTTCACTTCATACAACAAGTTCTTCTTTCTTTCTTCTCTTCTCTTGATCATTCTTTAACATTTTGACTTCACATCTTCTTTCTCTAATTCAATACTTCTTTATTGATTTTCTTGTTGATCGTTCTCCATCATTCAACTTGGACTCATCATTCTCTCGCAAGTTATACCTTCTTCAATATCTCCTCTTCTTCTGGAATAACCTCTATGATTCAACTTGAACTAATCTACATTAAACATAGTAGTTAGTCAATGTAGGAGATAACTATATTACTCAATCTTTTTGCTTTTAATAATGACATCTATATAAGACATCATCAAAACTAATCATAACTAACATTCTCCCCCTTTTTGATGATGGCAAATACTATAAGAAAAATATGTAAGAGCATGAAAATATGTTAGAAGTGCAGCATATTTTTCTTGCCATTTCTCTCCCCTTTATTTGTCATTAGCAAAAAGTTGAAGTAAGGAAGAAATATTTAGAGAGACAAGTATGAAATCAGATTAGAAAGAGTCAAACAACTGATTTTCTCTCCTCGATTTGAAATTGTTTTCATTCTAAATATAAAGCAATTTGGAATGTTTTTATGAAAACAAATTTGTAAGAATTTGAAGAGGTTTTCAAGACATCTTTCAAAATTAAAGCATATAGATACCAAACATGTGCAAACTTTCTCGAATATAAAAGGATAGAGATTAGAAATGCTCATGTTGGTTTTGCAAATTGATGAATGATCGATAAAGTCCATTTGCTAGCTTTGTTGTTGAAGGAGATTCTCGAAGTGTGCTCAATAAAAGGATCAAGAATATCCGATGTGAATAGAACGAGAGTACTTGGCTCCTTGAATGCTATCTCATCTTGAATATAGACAGTACTTGACTTCAATCCTTTGACTTTTATTTATTGAACTCTTCTATAAAGCATATCTCCACCGGATTCAAGAGATTTTCCTCTTCCTTAGCTTCATCGTGACTGAACATCAAAACATCTTTCCTCAATGCAATAGTTTCTCCTTGTAGTGCATTAAGGGAGACTTTTTGCACAGACTTAATTCTCCTACCACAATTGTAAAACTTTCTTGCAAGAGAGAATTATTAGTGCAATCAACATATTCCTTTCTATATAATCTTTTCAAATTAAGATAGTGAAAGGGAAATGTGATATTAACTCATCATCAAAACTAATGAAACATAGTAAATGCAGATGAGTATGCTTAAAATGCTTTTCTTCAAATAAAGGAGGTGAGCTATTAAGATACAAAACACATGTGAATGTGACGCTCCCCCTTAATGAATGTATGATTAAAATGTGAAGTTCCATTCCATGATACCAACTTTTTGAAATATCATTTGAGTGTAATCAAAACATGCATATTTTCAAAACATTGGAATGCATTTTCCAAACACAGAATGAATTGTAATTCAAAACAAGTTTGAATTGTGCATTTCAGAAATCTTAAACTTAGAAAATTATGCACAAATTCACTTGTGATCCATTAGCAATCGAAAAACATTTTGAAGGTCATAAATGATTGATTGCTTAATGAAATGCATTATTGGACAAGTATTCAATACCCAAATATGAATTCTACATAAGCACAATATAGGGTAAAATTAGATATCACCATAATTCCTCTTGTCCTTGTTGAAGCTTCTTTGGGATGAAATGATGCGAGATATCTTCGCTTTGACATTCATCATCAAGCATTGCTCCTTCAGCTTCCTCAAGAGTCAAAATGCTCTTTTGGGAAGCTTTCCTTGATCCTACAAAGTCTGTATACAACCTTTTTCTCTTTTGGTATCCAATCTTGTTTGGATCCAATCATTGTTAGCTTATAGGAACAAAATTTATATGCTCCAAGAATATAATCAGATTATGATAATTGAGCATAATGAATTAACCATAGCTTTATGCATAAAAGATATAATTTTCTTTTCAAAATGTCATGTATGCATAATGAATTAAACTTTTGAGCAATGCAAAAACTTTTGAATGAGTTTTAAAGAAATAATTTCAAAATGATTTGCAGTGTTCATTCCTAATATCCAATGTATAAAACCTCAATAAATATTCTAGATAATAGAGTAGGAGGTTTTACCAACATGTACCCTTGCCTTAGGTACTTGGAGGATTGGCTTTGCACACCCATTGTCTATTAGGTGTCGCAAAGTTCTCACAAAAGGTACAGGCTTCAAGTATCTACTCTTTGATACTTGAGTAGTTCTCCTTTTCAAGTGCATAAGGGATTCTTTGATTCTTAACCCCTTTATGTCCATTTCTCTTAGAATCAACCCGCACAAACAAACCAACGAGATGGACATTTTGGTACCCATTTATGCTTGGGTCCTTCGGGTTAGTTTGAGCCTTAGGGAAAACATAAGTTCCCTTTGGTACCCATTGATAATTGCCGGCGGGCTTATCTCTCCTATCTTTCCTATGAAAGCATGATGAAGTATTGTGACCTTTACGGTTACAATAGTTACAATGTGCAAAGGGATTTGAAGTATGAACAGATTTTGAAAATAATTCAAATAAGATTTTTGTCCATGTTTCTTCTTCCCTTTCTTCTTATCAAAATCAGGTTTATAACCAATCCCCGATTTGTCATTTGTAAACCTTTGTCGTTTCAAAATCACTTTGAGCATTTTACTACCTCTAGTGAATTTCTCAAGAGTTTTTGTAAGATATAAATTTCTTTTCTCTAAAACACAAAGCAATTGTCACAAATCTTTTCTAAAATCTTTTCGCAATCATTTTCGGGAATGTTTTGAGAGATATTTTCAGAAGTATTTTCAGAAACAAAAACAGAAGAAGAAACATTCTGAACTTTTTCTTCCAACAACTTAATTTTCTTCTTGGATGCAATGAACTCTTTTGCAATTTTTTCATATTCAGAATATAGTTCATTGTATTCAGAAAATAATTCATCATAGGAAGGTTCAGAAACATTTACCTCATTGTTATTTTCAGGTTGTTCTTCAAAGCAATTAGGCACAAATTTGCTACTTCTTCCTCATCACTTTCTTCATCAAGAATCATCTCCCCATAAGGCGATATATAAGCTTTCTTCTTGAGGTGGTTGAATCTTGCCTTTTTCTCCTTATCTTTGACTTTCGGTGAGGACATTCGAGCTTAATATGACCCGGCTTTCCACACTCGTAGCAAAAGATTTGATCGTTCGTTGCTTGAAGTTCTTCTCTCAAATCTGTCTCTAAAGCCTTGATCTCTCTTATAGAATTTCTTGAATTTACGCACAAACATAGCCATCTCTTCATCATCTTCATCTTCCTCATTGGGTTTCTCTTTCACAGCATTCAAAACAATACCAAACTTTCTATCATCTTTGATTTTATCTAAGCCCTTCTTGAATTTGAGCTTGCCTTCATATTCGGATAAGCTTCCAAATAGAGCAGCCTACCGATTGCATTGATTCTCCACGAGCTTCTTCGATTGCTGTGACTTTAGCTTCCCAATCTTTAGTGAGGATATTCAGAATTTTCCTCACTTGGACAGACTGATCATACTCCTTTCCCAGGGCAGCAAGTTGATTAATCAGATGAGTGAACCTCAACTGAAATTCGTCAATAGATTCATCAGGCTTCATGCGCATAAGATCGTATTCGGTCATAAGAGTATTGACCCGATTTTGCTTGACTCACTGTTCCCTCATGAGCTATCTCCAGAGCATCCCACATATGTTTTGCAGAAGGTAGAGTGCAAATACGAAAGTATTCTTGTTGACTTAGAGCACTTTGAAGCAAAAGGACAGCCTTGCTGTTGAGTGTGACATTTCTTCTGTCATTCTCATCATATTCTTCTTCTAGCTTAGGAACTCGAACTCCATCTTCAACGGTTGATGGCTCATAATCTCCTCTTTCAAATATTCTCCACAGACCATACTCAGTAGCATTGACGAACACCTTGAATTTAGCTTTCCAAATACCTTGAGGTCCCCCCCGATAAGCCATGCACCCTGCAAATTGAGAGCTAAACGAGAGAGATTTTCCCACAACATCCGACGGGTGTTGCAATTTGGGCTGGCGTATATCACTGTGAGATGCCGCCTAGGACTGTAAAGTACTAGTAATCAGAAAGTGCATAAATTGAAAATTACGTTCCAAAAGGGACACCTTAGAAATGCCATCATCCCATAAACACCAAATACCCCCACTGTATCCTTCACAATCCATTAGCTCCATATACGGGAATCCCAGTTGTTGAGCTCTAGCCGGCGCCATTTGATGTGAGCACCGGGTTTCTAGAATTGCCATAAAACTCAGCTGATAATGTTGTTTTAAATCACGAGTTAGGGCGGGGAAGCTTCGCGCTCCAGTGCCACGAGAATTCCATATCATGTAATTCATTGGGAAACTACTGTTTGTTGGGGTGTGGGAACCTCCCCCTCGGTTTTATCCTATTCATACATTTGCTCATCCAAACTCACTTGTTCCGCAATTGCACCTGCTGGTCCCTGGGCATTCTGGTTAGTAACATCCATTTTTGTCGTTAAAGCGCCCATCGCATCTTTATTTGTAATTATTGATTTAGTTTGCTGCACTCCAGGCTTAAGTAAAGTCTCCACGGCACATGACGTGTCAAAAGCAACACGTGTCAATTCAGTTGGGACTTCGGGTTGCATAATGGGAATTGGAAATTCCTGATTGAGTTTCGCGCGTTGAGCTGGGACCGCGGCTTGCATACTGGTAATTGGAATTTCCTGATTGGGTTTTGCTGTGTGGGCACCACTCTTATCCTGAGCTAGTTCACGTGTAGGATATCGATCTCTTTGCCTTTTGACTTCCCTTTAGTCGCATTTTTCCGTTTGGATCCAACCTTGATCCACTCCTGATTTTGTGGCCCGTAATCCTTGGACAAATCCATTTTATTAATAACCTGATTAATATCCTTTTTCACCACCTGTATAGTTGACTTCTTGGGATCCGATTTTTCCTTTTTGGCAACAATCAGTTTTAATACCCCATTATTCCCATAGCTCAATCCTACTGAAGAAGACGCTCCGCCAAAATCCCTCCTTAGAATCTGGATCTTTCCAAATGGAGAATCATCCATGCTCACATCGCCGGTGACGATGGTTGCTCCGCCCACGGCTGCCTTCCCTTTTGCTGTCTGCACACCGTCGTTCTACGCTTTGTGAGTCTCCATGGGTTTCTGAACAGAGGTCTGCGCCTCATCCTTCTTCTCATTACCAAGCTCCACGGGTTTCTGGGCATCCGTCTGCACTTCATCCTTCTTCATCGGACAAACATCCCTTCGGTGCCCATACCTCCCACATTTGAAGCAAACCAGATGTAAACCCTCATACACAATTGGACGTTCCTCTCCAAAAACCGTATAGGATGGAAGTAACGGCTGCTAGAGATCTACCTCGACACAAATGCGTGCGAAACCACCTTTGTCATAAATAGATGTAGCCCTGTCAACTTTAATCATCCGGCCTATCATGTTTCCAATTCTTCGCAAAGACTCAACATTATAAAACTCAAAAGGTATATCCGGCAGACGGACCCAAGCAGCAATACGGCATTGGAGATCGGCTTTCCACGGGTTAAAATTCAGTCTCCATCGCTGGACAATCAGGTAGTGATCGTCAATCATCCATGGGCCCTCTTGAAAAGCATAATCTCTATCCTCTTTATTTGAGAAAGAGACAATGAAGTAGCCGTTACCCAAAGGAATAATTTTCAAAGGGTCCTTTGGGCGCCACATACGGTTGATTCGGTCACGGATAATGTAAGTAGGAAAACTTGCACCAAGCCGTATACTCATCAGCGGTAAACTTCAACATCCCTGTTTTTCCCTCAATGCGTCTGCTAGTGGGGTCATCTTCCTCCTCCCCCTCATCTGACACTCCCTTAGAGTCCCCTTCATTCATACGATGAAAATAATTCTTCCATCCTTTCACGATATCATCCTCCTCCGAGTGTTTCAACAGAATCCGGCACACCCGGAGATAAGAGTTTATCTCGGTAAGACAGGTGGGGAGCTCCACTTTGGTGACTAGCATTGGAACTTTGGGCACCATCCACGCCAACCTTCTTCTGGTCATCCATTTTCCCAAAAGCAAAACCAGCCTCTCCTTTGGCTTTGTCGCCCCCTCCATCTCCATCTCTGTTTCCCTCTTTCGACCCCTCCTTCCCTCCGATCACCGTCCGGCGACGGCGTTCACTCACTTTTCTCTCGTTCCCACTCATGAATTCCTAATACTTCCCCACACTCGTGCCCTTTTGCCTCTCTTATTTTCTTATTATTTCTAAGAAAGCATTGAAACTCTGCACCATTAGAAGTACTAAGGCACCTAGATATAGTAAATAAGGAAGTCACTGATTTTTCTAAAACTACATGTGATGTACGTTCTGAGGCTCAGCAAACACGCTTGCCATTCTCATCCTCTGTATGTGCTATCGCTTTATCCGATCAGTTGATTCTTGTTGATGTATGGGGTCATATAAAGAGCCCACCTATAGCAGACATAGGTATTTCTTAACTGTTATGGATGACTTTACTAGATATACATGGATTTTTCTGCTATTAAATAAAAGTGATGTTGTGTAATGTGAAGTATTTGATAATTGTGATTTATGCATGGAGATGGTGAAAGGAATATTTCTAAAAGGAAACGAAGTTGAATTGTATTGAAAAGAAAGAATTTGGAAGATATAGGTTGTGCATGGTAACACTCCTAGAATGAGTTTTTTCTTAATTTCTGTGCCCCGGAACAAAAATGGATGGGAAATGTGTTTGGTAAATCCAGTTTTTTTTTTTTTTTTTTTTTTGCTTAGGATGAACCGGTTTATTTTTTGTCTTGAGGAATAAAAAAAAGAAGCTAAAAATTTCTGCTTCGCTTCTGCATTTCCAGGGCACAAAATGTCCCCAAAAAAAAAAGACTCATTCCTCTTTGAAGTAGAAATTTACCCTCGTTCACCACCACCCACCACCATCGCACCACCACCACCACCATTACCGTCGCCCCCACCGCCACTACCACTACCGCTGCCCCACCACCACCACCGCCACGGCCACCACCACCGCCACCACCCCACCACGCCCACCACCCTACCGCCGCCGCCACCACCACCGCCGCCGCCACATAAATAATTTTTTGAATATAAAAATTACATAAATAATTTTTTTAGGAATTTTTTTTAGGAATGAAAAAAATGTGTTACCAAACGTAATTCGATTCTCGGAGTAAAAATAAAATGGGTTAACAAACGTAATTCGATTCTCGAACTCTTCCAAAGCACTTAATCGAAAAAATTGTTTCATCTTAGAAATAATGTTGGGCAACAGAATGGTTGCCATGCACACCCATAGTGTAACACCCCTAATTTCTACATCTATTATGATGTCCATTTATGTCTTAAAACTCTTATTAGACTACTTTCTATGTATTTATCATAGTGAAGGCATTCACAGATCAGAGTGAGTCACAACAGAAAGCATGCCTAACGTTTGGACGAACCAGTGGCTGATATAACATATGCCCATACATATGCTGGTTAATTTAAATTCCCGAAGGAATATAAACATGATACAACTTAAAAATCGATAATAGTCAGGGTTAATCCCGTTAGAGGATTTTAGTCATACAATGATCCGAATTGTTAGTCAAATAGTTAGCAAATATATTCCAAAATATTAAAGTATTAAATTCAAACTTAATTAGATCCCCTCCTTCAGAGTCTTCCTCAACTACTCCAGCTGCACAGACTTGCTTCCTGATCCAGAGCATCTTCCTAGATCTTTAGGTGTGACTGAGATTCATTGATAAGATGAATCCCAGGGTAACGGTTAATCTCACATTCAAAGTGTAAATCATATATAACAGATATTTCACATAGTGCGGATTTAAAGAAAGCATTCGCCAAACACACCGCTACCCGACTACATAGTACCTAGTACATGCATCGTTAACGGTGAAAGCACTTGTAAGTGCTGCGTGTCCCAGACACAAATCCTGAGCACTAGGAAAAGAGGCATGCAACATTATCATATAAAACAATAATCCACATCCAGCTAAATAAAACGCATAGACTCCGCAGCATACAAACCCGGCCAAGAATCCACAATACATGAATAAAAACACAATTAATTGGAGATTAAGTTACCAATCTCAACATCGCGAATAAATAAAATCCCCAGATGTTAGAAACTCAAACTTCTTCAATGTCCTAAAGTAAAATCATTGTAACTATTAATACCCCTTTCTATTAATTAATAATTCCTTTTATTATCTATTTTCCATTTTTACTAATAATAATAACAATATCTATCTATTATTTATTTATTACAAATCAATAACCCCTTTTATTATTTATTAATAACAATGCTGTTTATTATTATTAATTTAATTTTTTATTACTATTATTATTATTATTATTATTTTACTATTATTATTATATTTATTATTATTTTCTTTCCTATGGTTTCCAACGTAATTATATAAATAAATAGTTATATATATATAACATTCAATACAACAATGAAGTTTAAATATACATCTAAAAGAAGCAGTGATAAGGTTAAGACAGCAAATTCCTTTTTTTTTTTTTTTTTTTTTTTTTTAAGTGCATCAATATTCTTTGACAGTACATAATAGCACAACTATACATATATTATCATAACAGACAATATCTCATGGTCTTTGGTGTGACGGGCAAATCTCCAAGCTTTATAAGTATCATGACATCAGCTTTTTTTTTTTTATCAGTAAGGTTATGTTTTCCTCTTTTCCTTCATAAATATGTACATGGTGTTAAAGAGAGAGAGAGATATATATATATATATATATAACTATGTTTACACAGTAAACTAGCAATGTCAGCGCTATATATATATATATATATATACCCTTATATATATATATGCAAAACTTCTTTTGGTTTTTTTTTCTCAGGTTTTCATGTGATCTACCCACACACACAACACATCAGGGGCTTTCCTTCTCTTTTATATAGTCTCAAGGTATATATCTATATATTAAAATACATGACAAAGCAGTACGGCTATTATTTCAATCTCCACACCATATGTATTTATATATTTATGATGGCAAGAATTTATTTCTTTTCTTTCTTTCTTTTTTTTTTTTTTCTCCATTACCATTCCTCCTGAAATATGTTTCCTGATTATATATATATATATAGGCATTAAGTTTTGTGTTTTAACACCACTGTAACCATACATATATATATTAAACAAACAGCAAGGCAGCAACGTGTTTATAAGTGTATTCATATATACATATATCAGCTAGGTTGTGTTTCTTTTCTTTTTTTTCTTTTTCTTTTTCTTTTTTTCTTTTAGAACCAGCAATATATCTATGAGCTTCCCTTCTTTCTTTCTTATACAGCAGCGTAACGTGTGTGTGTGTATATATAGGTCCTATTCCCTTTACTCATCCATGCAAACCTCCTAGCATTTACGAGGTCCATCAATGGAAAACTACTCAGACAACAAATGTAGAAGATTCAGTATATGAAACATGCAAATGGATTAAGTGTTAGATATATTACCCAACCAAAAACCATAAGTCCCGTATGTGAAGAAGGAACTCATCGACACTTTCACCTCTGTTTTGGTGAGTTAAAAACAGAGCAAGCAAATGATTCACGGCTTGGCTTTCTCCCTCTCCCACGCTCTAACTCTCAGTCTCTCATACTCACACGCTGCTTTCTCCTTCTCGGCTTTTAGTTCCATTTGGAACAATGTGGATACTGATATATAATGGACCAATGATCTGGTCCGAGGTGCATGAGAACAGTCTGATGCAATTATGCAAAACACGTTGGTCCGAAAAGGGAACGCCCAATTTATAATGAAGGGAAGTGTGGCGTTTGGCTCAAAAAGCATGGAAGAGGGTCTGGAGAAGCATGGAGGAGACTGCCGTAGAGATCTGATTTCCCTCTCGTAAACCACGCTGTGCTTACTGTACTAACGTGTTCCACTGAATATGTTTCACTGATATGAGATTGCGTAGGAGTTGTGAATTGATGTTATATTATTATATTATTATCTTATTTTAATTTTTTTTTCCCCTTATGCTCTTATATGTTGGGCCGACGCTAACACATAGTTAAATGAACATATGTATATATGGGTCACTTGGATCTTGTTATTTATTTTTATTTTATTGCAAGGAAAAATAATTTCCTAATCTTCCAAGTGGTTAATTTAATTGCTTAGCCAAATTCCGTTGTTTGACTCTCATATATGATTTCTAAAATTTTAGGCATACTTAACTCCTTATTTGAATTATTCCTTTCCCAAAATAAATTAGGGAAAAACAAGCCTAAATTTACAATTATCAACTTCATTAGCCCCTAAAGTAATTTCTCTAAAAATCTAGGACTATAATTCAACCTCAAACTATTTTCTTTTAATTTCTCAAGAAAATAGGTCATTAAATTCTAATAATTATTTTAGGCTAAATTTTCATACAATATTTTTAATTCCAAATTCCAAAATTTGGGATGTTACATATAGACTCTATGCATACGTGAAAATAGTTGAGTTATTATTTGCAAACTTTCATGATGAGATCACTTATATGAAATATTCCTCACGAGTTTTTAAGATTAGATCTTTTTCGTTTATAAATGGTAAACCGATCCCACATATGCTTGAAAAGTTTTAAGATGACTGAATATAGAAAGTAGGTTACTAAAAATAGTAGTCCTTGGTACACTATGATTAACCCGAAGCTTACTTGATATCATAAATATATTCCATCTAACACAATTTGGTAACCCTATCAAAATTTCTACAAAAGGTTAACATTTTGTGTTAGATGGAATATATTTATGATATTTAATTTTTATATATTTTAAAAATGTCTATATATAAGTATTAGAAATTCTATATACTTAAAGACTTAAGACTTAAGTATTTGAAAACACAATTAATTAGAGATTAAGTTACCAACATCAACTTCGCGAATAAATAAAATCCTCAGATGTTAGAAACTCAAACTTCTTCAATGTCCTAAAGTAAAATCATTGTAACTATTAATACCCCTTTCTATTAATTAATAATTCCCTTTATTATTATTATTATTATTATTATTATTATTTGATAAGCATTCCCTTTATTATTTATTTCCCCTTTTTACTAATAATAATAACAATATCTATCTATTATTTATTTATTACAAATCAATAACCCCTTTTATTATTTATTAATAACAATGTTGTTTATTATTATTAATTTAATTTATTATTATTATTTTACTATTATTATTATATTTATTATTATTTTCTTTCTTATGGTTTCCAACGTAATTATATAAATAAATAGTTATATATATAACATTCAATACAACAATGAAGTTTAAATATACATCTAAAAGAAGTTAGACAGCAAATTCTTTTTTTTTTTTTTTTAAAGTGCATCAATATTCTTTGACAGTACATAATAGCACAACTATACATATATTATCATAACAGACAATATCTCATGGCCTTTGGTGTGATGGGAAAATCTCCAAGCTTTATAAGTATCATGAATCAGCTTTTTTTTTTTTTTTTTTTTTGGGTCCGGTCTCCCCATCCCATTTTCTCCTCATCCCTCCAAAATCAATCCCCACCATTCATTTTACTTCATCTTCATTTTGGCCATTCATTTTTTTTAATATTTCAATCTTGTGCGTACTAAAAAAGAAATCGACCGATCCTAAAAAAATTCTTCTTAATCTTCAAAAATTATTTTAGGATTTTGAAAAAATATTTTCTTGGTATGAATGGTACTAAAAAGATCTTGATGATCTTAAAAAAATACTTCATGATCTTCAAAAATTATTTTAGGATTTTGAAAAAATATTTTAGGATCTTGAATGGTACTAAAAATATTTCAGCAGAGTCTTGATTGGTACTAAAAATATTTCAAGAAGTATTTTTTTAGGATCAATCAAGATCTTTTTAGACGCCAAGATTTCTTGAAATATTAAAAAAAAATGAATGGCCAAGATGAAGATGAAGTAAAATGAATGGTGGGGATTGATTTTTGAGGGATGGGGAGGGATGAGGAGAAAATGTGATGGGGAGAGGATTCCGTTCCTTTTTTTTTTTTTTTTTTTTTTTTTTTTTTTTTTTTTTTTTATATCAGTAAGGTTATGTTTTTCCTCTTTTCCTTCATAAATATGTACATGTTGTTAAGATATATATATAACTATGTTTACACAGTAAACCAGTAATGCCAGCGCTATATATATATATACCCTTATATATGCAAAACTTCTTTTGGTTTTTTTTTTTTTTTTTTTTTTTTTTTTTTTTTTTTTTTTTCTCAGGTTTTCATGTGATCTATCTATCCACACACACACAACACATCAGGGGCTTTCCTTCTCTTTTATATAGTCTCGAGGTATATATCTATATATTAAAATACATGACAAAGCAGTACGGCTATTATTTCAATCTCCACACCATATGTATTTATATATTTATGATGGCAAGAATTTATTTATTTCTTTTTTTTCCCATTACCATTCCTCCTGAAATATGTTTCCTGATTATATATATATATATATATATATATATATAGGCATTAAGTTTTGTGTTTTAACACCACTGTGACCATACATATATATATTAAACAAACACAGCAAGGCAGCAACGTGTTTATAAGTGTATTCATATATACATATATCAGCTAGGTTGTGTTTCTTTTCTTTTTCTTTTTTCCTTTTAGAACCAGCAATATATCTATGAGCTTCCCTTCTTTCTTTCTTATACAACAGCGTAACGAGTGTGTGTGTGTATATTAATATATAGGTCCTATTCCCTTTACTCATCCATGCGAACGTCCTAGCATTTACGAGGTCCATCAATGGAAAACTACTCAGACAACAAATGTAGAAGATTCAGTATATGAAACATGCAAATGGATTAAGTGTTAGATATATTACCCAACCAAAAACCATAAGTCCCGTATGTGAAGAAGGAACTCACCGACACTTTCACCTCTGTTTTGGTGAGTTAAAAACAGAGCAAGAAAATGATTCACGGCTTGGCTTTCTCCCTCTCCCACGCTCTAACTCTCAGTCTCTCATACTCACACGCTGCTTTCTCCTTCTTGGCTTTCAGTTCCATTTGGAACAATGTGGATACTGATATATAATGGACCAATGATCTGGTCTGAGGTGCATGAGAACAGTCTGATGCAAAACACGTTGGTCCGAGAAGGGAACACCCAATTTATAATGAAGGGAAGTGTGGCGTTTGGCTCAAAAAGCATGGAAGAGGGTCTGGAGAAGCATGGAGGAGACTTCCGTAGAGATCTGATTCCCCTCTCGCAAATCTCTGTGCTTCGCGTAAACCACGCTGTGCTTACTGTACTAACGTGTTCCACTGAATATGTTTCACTGATATGAGATTGCGCAGGAGTTGTGATGTTATATTATTATTATTATTATTATTATCTTATTTTATTTTATTTTTCCCTTATGCTCTTATATGTTGGGCCGACGCTAACACATACAATGCAGGTTGGATTTGTTAAATGAACATATGTATATATGGGTCACTTGGATCTTGTTATTTATTTTTATTTTATTACAAGGAGAATTAATTTCCTAATCTTCCAAATGGTTAATTTAATTGCTTAGCCAAATTCCACTGTTTGACTCTCATATATGATTTCTAAAATTTTAGGCATACTTAACTCCTTATTTGAATTATTCCTTTCCCAAAATAAATTAGGGAAAAACAAGCCTAAATTTACAATTATCAACTTTATTAGCCCTTAAAGTAATTTCTCTAAAAATCTAGGACTATGATTCAACCTCAAACTATTTTCTTTGAATTTCTCAAGAAAATAGGTCATTAAATTCTAATAATTATTTTAGGCTAAATTTTCATCATAAATTTCCATACAATATTTTTAATTCCAAATCTCAAAATTTGTGATGTTACATATAGACTCCATGCATGCTGGAAAATAGTTGAGTTATTTTTTGCAAACTTTCATGATGAGATCACTTATATGAAATATTCCTCACGAGTTTTTAAGATTAGATCTTTTTCGTTTATAAATGGTAAACCGATCCCACATGTGCTTGAAAAGTTTTAAGATAACTGAATACAGAAAGTAGGTTACTAAAAATAGTAGTCCTTGGTACACTATGGTTAACCCAAGCTTGCTTGATATCATAAATATATTCCATCTAACACAAATTGGTAACCCTATCAAAATTTCTACAAAAAGTTAACAATTTGTGTTAGATGGAATATATTTATGATATTTATTTTATATATATTTTAAAAATGTCTATATATAAGTATTAGAAATTTATATGTTTAAAGACTGAAGTCTCATATTTCATGCCGGTCACTTCGTGATTCTTGGGGTGTGGCAATTTATTATGTGTAGACTTTGTTTCATCGGGGTAAAGATAGAATTTTTTTCAAATTTAAGATACAATTAATTAGATTCAAAGTTTTTCTTAATTCAAATTAAACATGTTACAAATGATTACGATCAGAGCAGGAAGAAGACAAAAACTTGATCAAAACTTCATTGTCCTTACAACTTACACCATCATGTGCTGACAAGCTCTTCGGTCTTCTAATGACTTGTATTATGAAGTTTCGATTTAATAATTTGAAAATTAAGTCATCAAATGATTTTCGAAAGTCATAAGAGATTATCTACATCCACAAATTTAGAAGAAATAGATGTCAAATCTGTGAGTGCTACATATGCTTCCAAGGTGTTCCCTTGATATAATTCATTTGGTAGAATGGTAGTGTTTCAGGCATACCTTTCTTCTCAAAATGTTTGAGAGCTACTCTCCTGTGGATCTCCAATTCAGATGTCAAATGTGGTCAACACACCACAAATTAATTAACAGTCACTTGTGTAAGCAAAGGATTCATCAGCTTTCCTCCTGGAGCTCACCTTGATAGCAACGTTTGTCCTCAAACTATTGAAGTCATTTCAATTTCTATCTTTAACTTGTATTTTAACTGTTACGTTTGTCCTGCTAGCTTTGTTTCTTTGTAAAACATTTTATTCCTTTTAATATCATTTTTTTAATTTTATAAAAAAAGTCATAAGAGGCTATTCAAATATTAATGAAACAAATAATATTCCTTTGGTCCCATTTCTATTTTTATATAAATTCAAAATTGTTAGAGAGATATATATGTATTGTAAATTTTCAATTTTTGAAAGTCTGACTTTGAAGGAAGTATTCCTTAGGTGAAGCTAAGCGGCCAACAACAAGGTTAAAATTGCTCTTAAAAAAATTTATGAACAAATTTTTTAAGAACAAGATCGCACAACAAAATTCTTTAGGTTGTTGAAATCATTTATAATAATAATTCAAGATGCTAAATGAATCTCAAAATACTTTAGGACACTAGATGAATTTAGAAAAACACTTTAGGCCGGTGTTAGACTTAGATTAACTTTTCCCAAAATTTCATGATAGTGCAATTCCATTTCGAAAAAAAAAAAAACGGAGAAAGAAGGGATTTTAGTCATTTGTGATATTCGAAACAAATTTCAATTTAACACTTTAGTACGGCCATATAATTTCAGAATCTTTGAATCAATAAGTGAAATAAAGTCACATGAGTAGAGCTTCTCTGTATAAATTTCGAGCTGCCTTGGTAAAATATATTTCTTCGTTGTACCCAGGAAAAAAAAAAAAAAAAAAAAAAAAAAAAAAAAACACATTTCTTCAACCTACAGGCTAGATGTCAAGACCGTCACTTAGGAGTTAGGACTAGCCTCTCGTCAGACCACCTATTAGCAATTGGCTTTCTATGTTTAGTCCCTTCATCAACATTCTTAGCCATGAATAGAATCATTGCAGAACTCAAATTGATATGTTCTCACTTGGGACTCCGAGTATTAAGTTTCAATCAAGATAGGCATGGTGGGTCTCATATTCTGTAATAAGCCCTTATTGCCTTGGAGAAAAACAATTACTTCAGACATTGATGGCCTTAATTTAGCATATGCTTGGGTGCAAAGCAGACCAATCTCTATTATTCTCTTCACTTCTTCTGCATCATAATCATTAGGGTCCAAGGAATTGTCCACCAACTCTATGTGTATGCCTCTCTCATATAGATTCCAAGCCTGTCAAGAGAGTTAAAGGGACATGTAATAACAAGGCCAAACAAGTAGACAAAGCAAAATTATGTGGTTAAAACAATCTTGCATTCAAATTTTCTGCAAATGAAACTGCTATTTTTAATTAATCATAGAAATTTTGCTTACTCTTTGAAGAAGGAATGCCCCTTCACAATCACCGTGCATCTTCAATTCATTACTTCGTTCACCACTGATAATTTCAAGGACTACAATGCCATAGCTATAAATATCAGCTTTTTCTGATAATTGACCATGAATTACATATTCGGGTGCTGTGTATCCCCTGAAAAATACATATTGTTTACGTTATAGTTGATGGATGATGGGTCAAATTAATGCAAGAAAAATATTTTGAATATGAAATGGACGTATACTATGTAAAGGCATGTGTGTCATCAATATGATGAATTCTTAGAATAATATCACAAAAATACAATCATTTTGACTTACAATGTTCCTGCAAATTTTGTGCTCAGATGAGATTTTTCATCAGGTAAAAGTCTTGCTAAGCCAAAATCAGCAATTCTTGGTTGGAAATCGTCATCTAAGAGAATGTTGTTAGTCTTTATATCTCTATGTATGATACTGATATCAAATTCTTCATGTAGATAAGCCAAACCCCTTGCTGTTCCTAAAATTATATCATATCGTTGCTTCCAATTGAGAGAACCTCTATTGTTACCTATTTCACAAATTTACACACTTAAAAGGGTTGAGGAAAAAGAGTAGCATATATTAAAAGAAGGGGTTTAAACTTCTCATTTTGTATGAGAAGAAGAAGATTCTTACATACATATGAAATGGTTGGACCCACATATATATATAATGCTAATTATATATATGTAGGTCCCACCATTTCATGTGTGTGTGACATGAAAATACACTTCTCCTACAACATGAGAAATGTTTTTTCCTTAAAAGAAAGAGATAATAAGACATTGACATGTTTGTATATTTAGTTTTAAGACATGTGAAAGAATTGTTGCAGAGGAGTCAATGATATATTTGTTAGTTGATAATATATCTGCATGTCATAATTTTAAAAGAAATTCAATAGTTTAAGATTGAAAGAACTATATAAAAGTTACGCTGGAGAATAAAATATATACCAAATAAAAATTTGTCAAGACTGGTGTTTCTCATATATTCATAAATAAGAATTCTCTCATTGCCTTCACTGCAGCATCCAAGTAGCCGAATAAGATTCCGATGATGAACATTGCTGATAAGCTTTACTTCACTTTCAAATTCTTCTTCCACTTTCTTAGACGGTTGTAAGTTTAATTTCTTTACAGCAACCACTTTCCCATTCTTCATAGTACCCTATATACAAAAATAAAGAAGGTTAATCTTCAAAATGTGACTAGAAGTTTTGCTTATTTACTCCACTATATGAAAATCCTCCCCTGGAAACATCCTTGCATTGGAATATGATCTTAGAGTAAAATCATGAAAATAAAAATATGTAGTTACCTTATATACAACACCAAATCCTCCTTCTCCAAGCTTATTTTCTGCGCTGAAATTTTTAGTGGCAAACTTCACCTCCCTATAACTAAAATTAATTGGGCCTTTCAACTTACTTACTCCAGATATGTCTCCTGTCAATAAAAACATTAATCAAATTGAGTCTCCTCATAAATTGAGAAAAAACAGTTAGGGTTTCGTTTGTTCACCCATGTAGATGAATTAAAGCCCTTAACGTTTTCTTTAAAGGGACAATGTCATCAAAGCTTCACATTAAATCGCTACAAAATGATACACAAGACTGTCCAAGGTGTTTACCTCTAGGAAATGATCTCTCATGCCTCTTTGGTCGTTTAATCCAAGCTAAAAGTGTAAGGAGGATCAAAATAAAAGCTAGACCTCCAACAACTACACATATAGTGGGCCCCTTCTTACTCGAATCTGCTTGACCAAAAAAAAAAAAAAAAAAAACAGAGAGAGAACTCACTTTCATATGTCCATCATGACTGATCAGACATGAAATAAGACATGTTATCTTCAGTCCTTTATATAAGACTTAGTTGACTAATTTGAAGAGATTAAGAAAGTTAAATAAATTATTTAATTATACATATTACATGATTTCTCTAAAATACTTAATTATGTGTATCATTAGATTATATATCAGTTTATAAGTTAGAAAAAATAATTTGAAGAAAAACGGTATATATAAATACTTAAAGTAACTTATTTACTTTTCTTAATCTCTCCAAATCACGGGTCTTATGGGGAAAAAAGATATTACTCTTCCGGTTCTAAATATAGGACATAGTTTGTAGTGCAATTGCAAATTATGTCCTATATTTAGGACTTGGGGTAGTATAATATAACTTGAGAGATTTAGAATTATGCATAAGGAAAAAAGTTGTCATTTTGAGTACCTTGTTTGCCCAAGGAAGCGATATTAATCATCTGGTAATTATGTGGGAAGAAGGAAGAGGTGGAGTATCTCATGAAGCATGCAGCATCGAAGGCCTTACCATCCGAATTAGGAAGACAAATCTGCATATTACTATTACAAGCCTTCAAGCATTCTTCACACCCACTCTGAGTGATAGTTTCAATACATTGAGCAAAGGCATAAATAGTTGTACCATTATTATGAGGCAATAATTGTGCTTTCGTCGCGACGAAAAACCCTTGCTTTTGGGGTGTTGTTGTTTGGAGATGCATTAACATTTGTCGCACAACTGACGTAAATAATGTGGTTGATGATTCTCTCACACTTTGGTTACCACACAAAGCGGCATTGAAACCCCCCTCCATTGTCTGGCCAAAGAAATCAGTGGTCTCGTACCTTAATACACAAAAAGTATATATCGTATCATTTTCCCAAGTTCAATATGAGTTTTGCAGCGTACAGATCAAAACATGAGCTGTCTCATCAACCTTTGTACCTATTAACTTTTTTCTTTTAATTGACCAAACTAGCAGCATTGCGAGGGCTAGAACCCTCCACCTCCCTATGTAAGGGGACTACTTTGCTATTAGGGCAATGCAAAAGTTGCTACTACCTATTAACTTATTAGCACAAAAAATCTGTCTTCTATTATCATCATCATCTTTTCTTTTCTCCAATGTCGTTCAAACATGAGACATGTGGTAAGGAAACTATTACTCTTAACCAACCAACATGCCACTCAAACATTGACATCTTTTCTTTTCTTATGTTATTTTGTTTTATTTGATTTCTCTTTTGCAGGTAGCCCCGGCATTGATTTGAAAGTTTGGGGAAAAAGCTGAGACCCAAGGAAAGAAAAGGGATGGAATGCCATCATCTTCACTGTTCATCTTCTTCATCGCAAGCTACAGGTAGAAGAAAGAGGAGTTGCGATAGAGTGGGAAGAGGGAAATGACGAGAACTGAACCAGAGGGACCACCCGGTTTCTGTCTCTGTTTCTCTTACTGTTTAAGCTGAGAGCAAGATTGAGAGGAGCAGTTGCGATCTTCGAAAACGAGAAGATTGTGTATGCTGTTCTGTTCCGTTCTTCAATTTTCATAATGTTAGATTATTTGACACGCCCGTGCAACTTGCAGAGTCATAGCTTACACATTTTGTGTCTATCATTTATACTTCATATCCAACTTAAAAATTTATGGGTTATATATATCAATAAGAGTTCCGGTTATATGCATATAAAAATAAAGTTGAAAGGAATATATAATTGATAATTGTATGTTATCTACGTTGAACTTATAGATCAAGGAGGTTTATTATTAAGTTTCAAATGTCAAGGGGTTATTTGTATATATACGGTCCAAAGTTTATGGGAGTTTTGTGTAATTTATCCTTTTAATTTTATTAATTTTTTCTAATAAAAATACATGCGAGTTAAGTAATTTTTTCTTACAATGAAGTTTTTATAATAAAATACTTAAAGTTTTGATTGAAATACAAATATGTACAACCTCAGCGTAATCAAAATTCAAAAATCCATGGTTATTTTATTTTTATATTTTAATAAGAAATATATATGTGAGTGTGTTAATTATGGCCTCATACATTCTATAAAAATAATCAAAGTTTATTTTCTTCTTTGTCTCTACTGATACATACTATGAAGCATGACAGGTGGATCCAAAAAATTACAGAAGGGGGCATAATTAGTGGGGGAATTCACTGCCCCCGAATTTTTTAAAGGGAAGTTTTAAATGCATTAAAAAATATATAAATAAGAAAAAATATATCAAAAAAAAATATTTATGAAATCAAGTGAATCTTGATGATGTAATAAGAGAGATAATTATTTTACAAACCGTCATTTAGAAAAGTAAGGCTGAAATCTTATTAAAAATGCAGTTCTACATAAATTACAATAAAGGGTGACACTAATAAGTTCAAGATATATATTTTAATAAAAAAAGTATATTATAATAAAAATAATTATAACGTCATCCTTCTAATCTTATTTTTTGGAATTCCATCGTAATCGCTTTATTATCAACGCTATCAAATATATCTTTTTTCAATATAAGGCACTAAACAATCATTCAATCATTCATCTCTATCCCATTACGAAGTGTAGTCTTGATGTATTAAAGGTGGACACTTAATTTAGGATGATTGACAATCATTCAAAAATTTAAGAATATTAAACTTGAATGTAAATTAGAAAATATATATATATATATATATAAAATATCAAAACGTGTCCTAAAATGTCGAAATTTAGATTTTTTGTAGGATTAATGTGTCGGAGTGTCGAGTTATATCGTATCTCGTGTCGGTGTCAGTGCAACATAGGATAGGATACATTACTAACCGAATCCTGTCACTTGAATTAGGATTAGGTGTTTTTTGTTTTAATTAATTAATGTAAACACTGGATAATAATGCAAGAAATACATCATCGCTATGATCAAACCTATGCAGAAAAAGAAAGGTCATCCTCCAGAAGCAAAAAAGTCAGACTTCAGACTTTTGGTGGCTCGGAAGAAAAACAAGGAAACATACCTGAGGAAGCAGCCGTCATAAACGGTACGGCCACCTTGGGCACCAGCAGGGCAGTCGCGGACCTCTTCAGCTGCAGCGTCGAAGCAGGCAACACATTCATCAACGGAGAGGTAGTTTCTGCACTGAAGAAGTGTGAAAACGGGATTTTCTGCGTTGGCTTCCTGCACCGTCGCAAAAAGCTTTTTTCATTGAGGAGCTCCTCTCTGATTTGACGAAGCGTTTTGTTGACGTTGTCACTGAAGATGGAGAAGTTGGAGAGCGTGAATGACATAGATGGGGTACACACTTTGCTGACAAGATTGGCCTGTGGGTCTGAAACGACACCGTTAATCGTCCACCATGAGCAGACGATCAAGGTGATTAAAGGAAGGAAATAAGGTTGAAGCATCCTTTGTGTTGAGATCGACTGTTTGGACGCGGAATGTGTGAAGATGAAGAAGGAAACTAAAGAGAGGTCATGTGGTGCGTCTCAATGGCGTAATTTGGAATCTAACCAGAGACCAAAGGAAGGTATTGATTGGTTAATGAGAATTTCATCTTCAGAAGAAGGTTTTGATTGGTTAATGAGAATTTCATCTTCAGAAAATGACAAGGAAGAAGAAGGAACTGACCTGGTCTATTCGACAGCCATGTGGCTTAATTAAGATCAGTGGAATCGAGGTGTTTTTTTCTTCGTTATTTTTCTAGTTCTTGAGGGATGAAATAGTAAGTTAACATCAAGTGGTCACAGGCCCGCAAGCGATTAAAAAAAAAAAAAAAACTACTTGTCGGTCCTAATTTTTGGAGAGCCTTTACTTCTTTTATCTAATTTATGGAAATTAAAAGGAAAATGTTAAGCATGTTATTTGCAATCAATAATTCAAAATATTTTTTATTCCAGAAGTACCCTTCTATCTAATTCACTCTATTATTTAATTGGTAAAGGATTTCTCCAGTCACTGGAGATAGAGTTATCTCCAAATGTACCTAAAACTATGTCGTTTTGAATTAATGAAGGGTGTATTTGTAATTTTAGGTGAATTAATGAATGGTGCAAAATTACGGAAACACCCTTCATTAATTCACCTAAAATTACAAACACACCCTTCACTAATTCAAAATGACGTAGTTTTAGATCACTGGAGATAACTCTATCTCCAATGATAGGAGAAATACTACTTTTCCCTTATTTAATACCCCTTCCATCACTAATTATAATAAACTGTTTTCAAATCGAGGAATTCCATTCTTATTCTTAATATAATACACAACTCTAATTATTTTATAACTATTAAAAAATAATTAAAAGTATTTTTTTATAATTGGTGCCATTAAATGCAAGTGCAGACACAAAAGATAAACGAATTTTTTTCACATATCCATATGATTCAAGATACGATTCAAACGGTCAAACAAAACGACTCGGTGCCCTGCAATGCCCCTTCGCACCGTCTTTTTACCACGATTCTTCACACTGGTCTTGTGCATTCGCTTGCTTTAGTTCCATTAGGTTGTTTCCTCAACTAGTGATGGAACCGTTAAATAATGGGAAAGTGATGATTCGTAATTTGAACCATAGCAAGAATGCTCTGGCCTCTCGGGGAATGAAATCGAGTTTCAAGATCCAAAGCGTTTGGATCAGACCAAAGTAGAATTCCACAGAGGATGCGACATGGATTTAAGAGCAATCTTTCCCAAGTTGATTTTGCAACTGATCGAATTATCCTCGAAGTTCATGAAGGTGTTGTTAGGATCGGAATTTCATGCAACATTTCAAAATCGATCACAGATTCGGTGCCTTTATCAAGAGGGATGCGATTAGAAAAAAGAAGCGACGACGCAAGATCCAAACTGAGGAAAGAGAAGGCAAAGGAAAAATTATAAAATAATAATAATAATAATTAAAACCCCTTCTTTTCCCCTTTTTTTATAGCAAACTTCTAATTACTATTATTTATTTCCTACAAAAAAATTTTATTTTCAATTGAAATCCCACAAAAAATGTATATCCATATTGATATCTCTTACAATCTTAAGAAAATCTTTTTAATTTAATATTGATGACTTCCCAAATATATCAAAATATATCTCAAATATATTAAAAATGGGAAGTCATCAAAGAATATTTTTGTAATCGTTATGTTATAATAACTTAATTAACTCTTGATTATTATTTTTCTATGTTAAGTTTTTTCTTTTCTTTTTCTCGGTTTTATATATATATATATATATATATATATATATATATATATATTTAATGCACTTAAAACTTTTCTTAAACGGAGGCAGCTATACAGACACAAGCAAAAACTCCTGGCTTCCCACTGGTTTGTCATGAGTCATATATTAGTAATATTACGACACTTGAAAAAAAAAATTGTTTCTTTCATAATCTCTTTCTCATTATCCCTCATTATCTTTAAATCATATTTATCCAATCAATCATAATACTACTTTAACCTTCTCTCTCATCTTTCTAATCAATGACCTAGATGGTGCTAATGAAAGAAAGTAAAAAAAATGATTAGGAAAATATCCTCTTCCGAAAAAAGTAGCCTTCATGTCTGAAGTATTGACATACAGGAAGATTTTGAATTATGACACTGTTAGCCCCAAAAGAAATTGGCCACTTTAATTTTTGTCATGTTGCGATATTTGTACCCATGCTTTTGTCTTGGGTCAATGTTATTATTGCTTCCTAAGCCATCACTGATTTTTCATGAATTGCTTGCTTATATAACTTTTCTTCTACAATTACGTAATGCGGTGATATCGAAAAAAAAAAAAAAAAAAAAAATAGAATAGAATTGGCCAATACTAGGAAGCAGGGCTAGAATTGTAAACTGAAGCATGATGGTGAAGATTGAAGCATGAAGATTCAATGGAAGCATATCATTTTGTTAATTTTTGAACTTATAGAGTTGTAATTGTAATGTTTTAATTTAAGAGTTAGAGTTTGAACATCAAAATTATGTCATAATGGTACTTGTCTAAATTTAAGGTCTTTTGTGTAAATTGTGATTATTGAACTTTGAAGATTTAGATTTTAGAATTTAGAATGATGGATTTGGATAGAAGCTTATGTATGTTTTTTCTTTTTAAAAGAAGCAAGTCAAATGTAAATAGTTCTTTCAAAACCCTAAGCGGGGGCCCCACTCATTTACGTATTTAACCCGCTTGAAGATGGGTTTAAAGGGTTGAGGGGTATGGGTTAGTCCGAACCCGTTTAAAGTTAAATGGGCAAACTATAAGTTTGGGCTTGGGCTACCCAACCCGCCTGATCTTCCATATGACTGCCTCGAAACCTATTTAAAAGTTCTCTACTTAAATAATACATTTAAGTTCATATATAATTCATTAAACCTATTTAATTGACTATTTATGTTTTAAAAGTTTAGAGATTCATTCTCATATGACATAAAAGAGTTATTAATACAAAGAAAAGAACATCTAGTGTCAACAATTATCTGAGCAAATAGGAATAAGAAAAATAAATAATCTATTGACTAAGTAGATATATGTTATTAAATCAATGAAGCACAACAAGTGGCTTGTAAAACTAAATTTTACCTCTTATTTTTCTCACAGAAAATAACATATATAAACTCCTCCTATTGATGAGATCATTTTTAGTTGGACATTACTAAAATAAATTAAACATACTGCAATTATTATGTTGAATTGAATGACAAAAATCAAAGGAGAAGTAGTGAGTTAGCATTGCCATCTTGAGGGATTAAAAAAAAAAAAAAAAAAAAAAAAAGCAGATAGATGTGATCAATTGATGAATTAAAATGTTGAGCTCATTGATAAATGATGAAATGTGAAACTTAAGGTTAAGAATAAGTTATTAATTTTATAAATAATTTACAACATTAATTTAGATTAAATTATATGTAATTATGCATAATATATATTTTAAAACTAAATAGGCCAAGGTTGTAGGCTTATACGCTATGCCTATGAAAATAGGCCGACCTGTTTACATAAGTAGGCCTAAGCCTGAGCCTGAGTCTGACCATTTTACTAAATAGGGTAGGCTAGGCCAGGTCGTAGGTCCCTAGAGCCTATTTCTACCTACCTACAATGCAAAATTAAACATAAAATAAGCATCAAAAGTCTAAAAAATCATTTGTATGAATAATTAACAAATTATGCTATTCTACCACTAATTATACCTAATTCAATATAAATGTCCTTAACTCAAATTAGTGCTTAATCATGCAATAATAACCTATCAAATACATTAAATTTTCCAAATTAATAATCATGAAAAAACATAAAATATATATATATATATATATATATATGATTTAATCATATATTTAATGAAGTACTCATTTGATCATGTTTATACTAAAATGGTAAGCGGCTTCATCTTATAGAAGAATCCAAATTTAAAGTTCAGAAAATGCACTTGCATGAAGATGGGAATAATTTTTGTGCTCTAAATTTTGAAATACATTAGTTTTATGTCCAAAATGGTCTGAGGATTCCCTGATCAAATGAAATAATAATCACTTTGGCTTGTTTTGCTGGAACTAAGAAAAAACTTAAATCTTATTGGCTCTATCTTAAAATTTAATCACTTTTCAATTGTATCCCTATTTAATATATATATATATACACACACGCACGCACTTGCTAAATAATAAACAGTCCATACAATAATGAACGATGAAGGGCAAAATAATACATTTATATGCAAAAGTTAAAGATGTGACTTATAAGTAGAATTTGGGAATCGGGTACGCCCGGCCTTATAGGGTTTGGGAGAACGAAAATGTCTATTTTTTAAAGCCCGCCCGATAGTAGTTAAATAATCGGCGCCCCTACGGGCAAAATTACTATTCCAAATTTTAATTATTTTTCTTCCGTTTTTTCTAGAGAAATATAATTAATAAATTGCAACAATTAAAGTTCTAATCTATCAAATAAATATTATCAACATTAATATCTAAACAATACAAATCATTCAACAAATAAACACCTTCATTAATTCATAACAAAAAATAAACCATTGTCTAGAATTGACTTACATAAAACATAAGAAGCATTAAACTAAACAAGATTAGATGACTCACATAAAATATAAAAGCATACAACTATCATTGTCAATTGTTACTTTTGGAGTATAGTTATTATGTATTTATGTAGTTGTGCTTAAATGGATAAATAACTCTATAACATATAAAATACATAGATAAAGGCCAAACAATTAATTTTTTTAAAAAAAATGCTAGAGTGAAAGGGCCTAACAGCCCCAAGCCCCCCAGTACTCTACAGCAGCCCAAATTCAAAATTTCGATCGATTTTTAAACCCGAGCCCTATTAAAAGGCTTAAACTGTGAGCTTGGCCTAATTTCCCCGCTCTACTTATAAGTAGAACACAAAAATTTCTCACTCTGACTTATAATTAAATAGAAACAAAACAGTAATTTTTATTTTGAAAAGTCTGACTTTGAAGCATTAGAAAAATAAGAAATTTGAGACAGATTTCTGACAGATCCATGCCTTTATATCAAATTTAATACGGATTAATCTGTCATAAATTTCACGGTCGAAAATATTTTTGCCACAATATTCAAATTTACCATTGTAAATTTGCTACAAATCCTTCACAGAATTTTTTTTAATGCTTTTGTTACACATTTTTTTGTCACAAATCCATCACATATCTCCTTTGTTTTGTTATTGGTGTCTCCAAACTCCGAAGAGCAATCAAGATTAATGTGCTCTTTAATTTTTTTTTGTTTTTTATTAAACACATGTATCTTTCTATTAGAAGAAATCTTATTTAAGGTATTATCGGGCACAACATGTGAGTATTTTTTTTACTAGGAATATATAATATAGTTATTTGGGCTGACTATTGTTATTGGGCCTTTTTTTTGTTATGTAGTGCAGCCCAGTAAGCCTTATTCTGTACTATAAATATTGATAATGCTTTTCCTTTATCTTGTTGGGCGATGTTGTTTACATGGTACTAGAAGCGCAGGTTAATCCGTCTCGCCTAAGGAATTCATTGAGGCCCAAATGCTTCTGACCCACAAAGGCACAAACACCTAGTAACGACGTCGTTAACGTTGCTTCAAGTTATATCCCAAAAAAAAAAAACGTTGCTTCAAGAAATGCAATCTCGTCTTCTCTCCTTCTGAAGATCGCGATTTGTTCATTTGACTAGGGCTTCCTCGCAAGATTGGTTTTCGTCGGATTCTAGCTCGCCTCAATAGTGTCATCATTGATTTTCGGCGTCAGCTTCGTTCACAGCAGTTGGTGAACGCCAAATTCGGTCCAAGAATTTCTCTCCTCTGCATTTGATTTCTGACCCTGTTCCACAGTCAAAAGAGCCGAATCAAGAATCTTCTGCGATCGATTTGGTTAATTTTCCTTTTCCGATAACATCACTGTGATTGAGGTTCTGTGTTCTTCTCTTCTTTTGCGAAAATTGTTTCGCCGTGATTGAGGTTGGTCTTCCGATTCAGTTGTTGTGATTAAGTCTCGGTTCTCTGGGTTTTCTTTTGCAAAAATATGATTGAGGCTTTGTTTCCTCGAGTTCCTTGACTGAAGTGATCATTGCTCTATTTACTCTTGGGGCAACAAAGGTTCTCACCGAATTAGTCGTACACCACATGACATCTACTTATTGACGTCAATCACCCACTTTATCTATACGCTTCTAATGTTCAAGTTCTCACACTCATCCCTTAGGTCTTGATTGGCTCGAATGATTATGTTGTGTGGAATCGAGCAATGTCATGAATGTTGTTTCAACTTTGTCTCTGTCTCTAAATTGAATAAACAAATCAACTGTGTCATTTCCTTTTATCCTGATTTATGTACTCTTCAGGTGATATCAACTGGGAAATACCAATGATTGGTAAAATTCTTGTTGAACTACATCTAATTGGAAAGAGCTTAAAGGTTGACTCAACTTTGAACTTGCAGCTTATGGCATAATAGATCGGTCATGCACCATTAGAAGTACTTAGGCACCTAGATATAATAAATAAGGATGTCATTGATTTTTCTAAAATTTCTTGTATGGTATATTCTCAAGCTAAGCAAACACGCTTGCCATTCTCATCCTCTGTATGTGCTATCACTTTACCCCATCACTTGATTCGTGTTGATATGGGGCCATATAAAGAGCTCACCTATAGTGGACACAAGTATTTCTTGACTGTTGTGGATGACTTTACTAGATATATTTGGGTTTTTCTGCTTTTGAATAAAAAGTGATGCTATGCAATGTCTCAAGAATTTTATTACGTATGTAGCAAATCAATTTTCAGATAGTAAAAGAAAATTTGAACTGATAATAGTTTAGAATTTGTTAATGCTCAATTTCGTGATTTTCTTAAGACTAAAGGAATTATTCATAAAACTACATGCCCTTACACCCCTCAACAAAATGGGAATTTGAGAGGAAACAGACATTTATTGAATTTAGCTTGAAGCATTTTATTTTGTTCAGGAGTTATGGTAATTAAGGTTTTGGGGGCAAGCATTAAAACTGCTGTGTTTCTCATAAATAGAACTCCCTCCAAGACCTTGAATCACAAGATTCCTTCTAAAATGTTTTACCATAAACAACTCGATTTGGATTCTGTTATAGTCCGTTTGTTCAATTTTATGGGAGAGAATTACATGTAATCCTTATGCAATAGATCAATTACAAAGTTTGATTGTAAAAAGAATTACATTTTGTAATCCTGATCATATTATTTGATGTAATCAAAATTATATTGCTATGACTGATGCAAGGGGATGTTGACATCTTGTAATCAAGTGAAAAAGACACATTGATATTCTAATTTGTTAATTTGACCAAAGTGCTCAATCATAAATGCTGTTAAATCTTAAATAATTGCCACCATAAAATATTAAAAATTAATTAGTAATATAAAAATTAAAAAATATATTCCACCATTAAAAATATTAAAATATCCCCTTAAATATTAAAAAATAACCATAAACCCAACATGAATATTGTATAATATTTCTACCATTAAATATTAAAAAATTATTATGAACCCAATGTGTAAATGCGCAAATTGAAAAATTATTATAAATCCAACGTGTACATTATACATATATGTATAGATAGGTGGTAATTTTGTCTCTTTCTATATTATTCTCATATATTCTCATGTTCGATGTAATCCAACCAAATGTTTTTATACATATACGTCATCTTTATTTAATAACGAACCAAACAAATTTATATAATTATCATTATATTACCTCCAATTTCATGAACCAAACAGGCACTTGGAGTTTTTATGTCTGCCATTTGCTTCTAAACAAATGTGCATGATAACTTTTCACTGATTTTTCGTATTTTTTAAATATATAAATGACGTGAAAAAGTGTAATACATTAAATTAATTAGCATTTTGTTTGCTTACATATACTATTATACATTGTCCACTTTTTTCTTTGAAGTTCTTTTCCCCAATTCTCAATATGGTCGTAAACGGGGAAAATTAATTTCATTTAAAATTTTATATTTTATAAAAAAATAACTTCATTAATTAGAAAATAAAAAATGTATTGTGTTTTATTACTTTAAATATAAAACAAACACAATTAAACTAACTTTTAAGCGACAATAGTGTATAGTTTCCTCAAAATTGTAATAATCAATTCACATATAATTTCCAGGGTTATGATAACTCAAGAGATTGAATAAAGGAATGAAGAACTATCATTTTTAGGTTCAAAACTTGAATTCACCCATAACTGCACATGCCTGTAAAAACTAAAACATTAGCTTCCATTGACATTGAGCCCTAATTAGTTACAATTAAGACAGGCATAGAGGGTCTCATATGCCCTAATAAGCCATTGCTTCGGAGCAAATCAATCACTTCAGACATTCTTGGCCTTAAGTCAGCAAATGCTTGTGTGCAAAGCAAACCAATTTCTATGACTTTCTTCACTTCTTCTGCATCGTAGTCATTAGTGTCTAAGGCTTTGTCCACCAACTCTAAGTGCTTGCCTCTCTCGTATAGTTCCCAAACCTAACAAGTGGCCAGATTATTAAGGTGAAATGGAATAAAGCAGGTAGAAAAGAACAAAGGAAAACTTGGTTAACTTTTATAAACATTTATTATCAGTAAAAAAAAAAAAAAAAAACGTTTTTCGGAAGAGTTGAGTTGTTAAAAAGGGCCAACATCTTATAAATCTTTTCAAAATAACGCTTTTTAATTATATCATTATAGGGATATTCTCACTTTTGGAAGGAGGAATTCATCTTCAGTATCACCATCATCCATAAATGCTTTGCTTTTCTGACCAGTAACGATTTCAAGGATTACAATACCAAAACTGTAAATATCAGCTTTCTCCGATAACTGACCATGAATTGCATACTCTGGTGCTGTGTATCCTCTAAAAAATACATAATATTTAAATGATGTAATTAATTATAATAATAACTGAAAAAGTAGCAAATAATAATGGTCCAACAAAATCTGAAATTGGGATCTATGTGCAATGCAAAGTATTGGATCATTTTGACATACCTAAGAATTAATTCTTTTTTTCAAGCATTCATGGTATATGGAGACCAAATTGGAAAGGTTTGCACTACTTGTAAGTGTAACATATCTATTATTATTATTATTTCTAAAGCTTAGATGTTTTTCAATACGATAGACAACCCATATACTATAATATTGAAATTAAGGAAACTATAGAAATTTTATAATTTCAACTTACATTGTTCCTGCAAATTTTGTGCTAAGATGAGATTTGTCGTCAGGTAAAAACCTTGCCAATCCAAAATCAGCAATTCTAGGTTGTAGATCATCGTCCAAGAGGATGTTGTTAGTCTTTATATCTCTATGTATAATACAAACATGAAATTGCTCATGGAGATAAGTTAAACCTCTTGCTATCCCCAAAATTATTTGATATCGCTGCTTCCAGTTAAGATAACCTTTCTTTTCACCTGTTTGCCAATTAAGTTCACAAAAATTGAAACATATAAATAAAACAAGAGTGAAACAAAAGTGATTCTCAAAATTTTACCATATGAAATTATTAAGTCAATGATATTAAGTTAAGTGAAAGCATGCCAGTAATTCATTTCATTATGTTACTACTTCCTGTCCTTGATAAGATTGAGTTCGTAGTGCAAATCATACTATGAACGATATTTTATATTAATGACTAGAGATAGTATTAATTAAGAAACATAACAAACAAATGCTTAAAGAACTACATAAGTTTTGTAAGTTGATGCAGGATATATACCAAATAAGAATTTGTCCAGACTGTTGTTTTTCATGTATTCATATACAAGGATTCTGACATGGCCTTTACAACACCAGCCCAAAAGTTGAATAAGATTCGGATGATGAACATCACTAATAAGCATCACTTCACTCAAAAAATCTTCCTCCATCTTCTTGGAGTGTTGTAAAGTCAACTTCTTAACTGCAACTGTTTTCCCATCCCTTAGAGTGCCCTATTCATGATGATTTAGAATTTCAATAAGGAGATTATCATAATGATTAAGTTTTGCCTCTATATCCCATTGGAAATCTAACTTTTATTAATTTTTATATTATATAAATCTCACTTCAAAAAATCATTCCTCTAGAGCATGATGTATAATCAAAATAAATTTACCTTATATACGGCACCAAATCCTCCTTCTCCTACTTTAGTTTCTTCACTAAAATTCTGAGTTGCAAACTTCAAATCCTTATAATCGTAAGAAACTAGGCCTTTCAACATGGTTGCCATAGCTATATCCCCTACTGAGGAAAATACTTGTCAGATTCAATTCATAAACTCGAAGCATGTTTATTAAAAAAAAAAAAAAAAAAACAGAGATAATGAAAGTATGTTTACGTCTGTGAACTCTCTTAGAGGTTTTTGATTGTCTAATACAGATAAATAATACGAGGAGGATTATAACAAGAGTAACTCCTCCAACAACTCCACCGATAACGGCCCCCTTTTTACTTGAACCTACAAGACCAGAGAACTCATTTTTCAAATAACTCACAATTTTGGCATATTAAATATTCCTTTAAAAAGTACAAACGCTTGCAACGCACACACCATCATATTACATGAATACATTTTAAAATTCGTCATGTTTTAAAACATATATCTATATCGTTTTATCAAAAAACGAAAAGAAAAAGACCACGTCAATATTGTGTGATGAGCATAACCCTACAAGGAAAACCCAATTCCAAATGACTAGCTGATTAGAGAGAAAACTCTTCAAACTTATAAACTCCACTCCACTTGTGAGGCTCCAATCCACATTGAGACTTAGAACATGCTACTTCCTTTAAAGGGGGACATTTCCAACGGTTTCACACGACAGCACTTCACTTGATATCCTACTGGTCAAAACCTTCCCTAGGCAGCCCTTTTTGTGAACATCAGCCCTTCTATATGACAGTGTACTTTGAGGCTCCTCGGCCAATGTGAGACTCGTAACATATTGATACTTATACCATTTTCTATATGAAGCAGATATTTTAAAAGACAATTTGGAATAATTTTCATCGCCATTCACATATTAGATAATAACTATAAAAATTTTAAGATATTGTACTAATTTTTCCAACATTAGTTATACCCCGCCATAATGTGTAGAAAAATATTCGTTGAATGAAAAAAAGTCATATGGAACCTAGCTAATAAAATGAGAGATATCACGCTGCAATATTTATGTTATTATATTAAAATCTTTTCATATAAAAAAAAAAAATTTAAAATCTTTGAATGAACCATACCTTGTTTGCCCAAGGAAGAGAAATCAATAATTTGGTAATTATGAGGAAAGAAGGAAGAGGTGGAGTATCTCATGAAACACCCATCAGCAGAAGCCCTACCATCCGAATTTGGAAGACAAGTCTGCATATTTTTATAGCCAGTGTCCAAGCAATTGAAGCATCCTCTCTGAGTGATAGTTTCAATACATTGAGCAAAGGCATAAATAGTTGTACTTTTATTTTTATGAGGCAATTCTATCTTTGTGGCTGCAAAAAACCCTTGTTTTTTGGGTGTTGTTGTTTGCAGATTCTTTAGAACTTGTTGCGCAAGTGAGGTAAATGTAGTGATGGATTCTCCTACAGTTTGATTACCACACGATACAGCATTGAAATACTCCGTTGTCTTGTCAAAGAAAGCAGTGGTGTCGTACCTTAGTACACAAAAGTATACCGTATCATTTTTCCAAGTTCATAAAGGGTTTTATTGTGCACATGGATTAGGGTTGTAAAAGGAAACTATTCATAAATTAATTAAGGAATGAGAATCAACTGATCACAATTTTATCAAATGTTCCCGAAAAGAACTAAAATCACAACTCATAAATTAAGCTGGTCATCGTGTTTATACTAGCTACAGGGTTCAGGCCAGATTAAGAGACCCACAAATAGTGCATCAATAACCACTCTGGGCTAGATTTACTAGATGGACTGATTGAAGGCTACATTAATTTCAGCTATTTGTGTGAACTATGGATTTCAAACAATGTAAGGAATCTTTTTTAGTCCTTTAGTGGATCATTTTGACTAACCTCCCTCTTTATGTGTGTATCAACCTGATGTAATGTGAATATTAATTATCAGAGAATTTCATTATATCCATTGTAAGAATAAATTTACTAAGAGTCTATAATGATGTTGTGAATTCTAGCTAATAGATCGAACAGTTGTAAGTGGAGTAGTTCATTGAGTGAAAAATATAAAATTCCCTTATAAATGATGACATTTAATTGAAGCTGAAAAAAATAATGACATTTATAATTGAGGGTAAGGTTTAAAAAGAACAATAAATTTTGACATATCATCATCAATTAAATTTCGTGTTTTCTAATATAATAAATTGGGTATTGTAATAATATCTTATCTATGTACCCAATAGTATCTTATCTATCTCCGTTCTACTATTGTGGAAAAAGAAGAAGGAAGAAAGTTCAAACTGGAGCTTTTGCGGACAATAGTATACCTGAGGTAGCAGCCGTCGTAGATAACATAGGCACCTTGTGCCGCCAGAGGGCAGCGGCCGGTTTGTTTCACAGCGATTTCTAAGCAGGAAACACAGTGGGAAATGGAGATGTAGTTTCTACACTGAAAAAGTGTAGAAACAGGGTTTTCTGCGTTGGGTTCACCCGCCGTCGCAAAGTACTTGTTCTGAGTGATGATCTTCTCTTTGATGTCTCGTAACGTTGTGTTTACGGTGTCATGGAAGATGGATAAGTTCGGCAAGACGATTGTGTTGGACGATGGGGAGCACCGTCTGGTAAGAAAATGGGTCTGTGGATCCAAAACGACGACGTTAAGTGTCCAACATGACCAGAATATGAAGGAAATTACAGAAAGGAAAGTAGGTTGAAGAAGCATGTTTTATAACAGATGGAAAGAATGAAGAAGATGAACAAGGAAAGAGAAAAGAGAAGTCGAGTAGTATAAATAATGTGTCGCGATTGATAATTAAATATTGTGTTTGAAAAGGAGAATTATATCAGAGAATGGGTCAGGAGAAACCGATATGTACACACAAAAGGGAATCGAAGTCAGTCATGAGGCTTAAGAACATTTCGTCATCATTTTCAAATGATTCAATCTTGAAATGATGGTTTGTTTGAAATGGTGATTGGAAGTTTGTCATGATGTGATGCATGAGCTACAAGTTAGGTATATGAAAGGAGTGGTAATTGCCTTTCTTGGTGCGAACATGCTTATAGTAGGCAACTCCAAACAAGCACATAATATTGATAAGGAAAAGTCAACGTCCATGTTAGAAAATTTTATTGGCCATGAAAACCTGATATATTTTTACACGTAAAGAATACTAGTACCCTGAAATATTTTAAAGACCAATAAACTTCGGAATCAAGACTTTTTAAGGAAAAGTCAACGTCATCATCATCTTTTCTTTTCTCCAATGTCGTTCAAACATGAGACATGTGGTAAGGAAACTATTACTCTTAACCAACCAACATGCCACTCAAACATTGACATCTTTTCTTTTCTTATGTTATTTTGTTTTATTTGATTTCTCTTTTGCAGGTAGCCCCGGCATTGATTTGAAAGTTTGGGGAAAAAGCTGAGACCCAAGGAAAGAAAAGGGATGGAATGCCATGATCTTTACTGTTCATCTTCTTCATCGCAAGCTACAGGTAGAAGAAAGAGGAGTTGCGATAGAGTGGGAAGAGGGAAATGACGAGAACTGAACCAGAGGGACCACCCGGTTTCTGTCTCTGTTTCTCTTACTGTTTAAGCTGAGAGCAAGATTGCGAGGAGCAGTTACCATCTTCGAGAGGGAGAAGATTGTGTATGCTGTTCTGTTCCGTTCTTCAATTTTCATAATGTTATTTAACTCTGAACGCTGTGATGATGTTTGGGTTCATTTATTTTGCTCTATAACTTTTTGGTGGTAACGTCTAGATTATTTGACACGCCCGTGCAACTTGCAGAGTCATTGCTTACACATTTTGTGCCTATCATTTGTACTTCACATCCAACTTAAAAATTTATGGGTTATATATATCAATAAGAGTTTCGGTTATATGCATATAAAAATAAAGTTGAAAGGAATATATAATTGATAATTGTATGTTATCTACGTTGAACTTATAGATCAAGGAGGTTTATTATTAAGTTTCAAATGTCAAGGGGTTATTTGTATATATACGGTCCAAAGTTTATGGGAGTTTTGTGTAATTTATCCTTTTAATTTTTTCTAATAAAAATACATGCGAGTTAAGTAATTTTTTCTTACAATGAAGTTTTTATAATAAAATACTTTCTTATATGCATAAATTTCAAAAGTTTTGATTGAAATACAAATATATACAACCTCAGCGTAATCAAAATTCAAAAATCCATGGTTATTTTATTTTTATATTTTAATAAGAAATATATATGTGAGTGTGTTAATTATGGCCTCATACATTCTATAAAAATAATCAAAGTTTATTTTCTTCTTTGTCTCTACTGATACATACTATGAAGCATGATAGGCGGATCCAAAAAATTACGAAGGGGGCACAATTGGTGGGGGAATTTACGCCTTAATTTTTTTAAGGGAAGTTTTAAATGCATTAAAAAAAGAATATAAATAAGAAAAAAAATATCAAAAAAATATTTATGAAATCAAGTGAATACGACGATGTAATAAGAGAGACAATTATTTTACAAACTGTCATTTAGAAAAGTAAGACGAAAACGTTAGAAATGCAACTACATAAATTACAATAAAGGTTGACACTCAATAAATTCAAGTATATATATTTTAATAAAAATAATTATATTATAATAAAAATAATTATAATGTCATCCTTCTAGGCCTTATTTTTTGGAATTCCATCATAATTGTCTTATTATCAATGCTATCAAATATATCTTTTTTCAATATAAGGCACTAAACAATCATTCAACCATTCATCCCTATCCCATTATGAAGTGTAGTCTTGATGTATTAAAGGTAGACACTTAATTTAAGGATGGATAATCATTCAAACATATATTTTTTTTTTTAATTTTAAAAAAAAATCCCCAAATTCAAGGGGGCACTTGCCCCTCTAGTCTAGTATGGGGGTTTGCCCATGAGCACGAACACTCCTATTTTTTTTTTAAAAATATGCATGTCAAACACTCCGACACGTCTCAATACTCCTATTTTTTTTAAGAATATATGTGGCTTTGAATATTCTTTTGAATTGATGATGAATTTTCCTTTTTTATATTTTTTTTTTTTAAAAAGGAGGCATGCCTTTTATGATGAGGTCGAATCTAAGATAAGTCAAACCGGGGCCGGGATTTTACAGAATATTAAACTTGAATGTAAATTAGAAAAAAAAAAATATATATATATATATATATAATATCAAAACGATGTCCTAAAAATGTCGAAATTTAGATTTTTGTAGGATTATGTGTCGGAGTGTCGAGTTGTGTCGTATCTTGTGTCGATTGTCGGTGCAACATAGGATACATATACTAACCGAATCCCGCCACTTGAACTAGGATTAGGTGTTTTTTGTTTTAATTAATTAATTAATTAATGTAAACACTGGATAATAATGCAAGAAATAATAACATCATCGCTATGATCAAACCTATGCAGAAAAAGAAAGGTCATCCTCCAGAAGCAAAAAAGTCAGACTTCAGACTTTTGGTGGCTCGGAAGAAAAACAAGGAAACATACCTGAGGAAGCAGCCGTCATAAACGGTACGGCCACCTTGGGCACCAGCAGGGCAGTCGCGGACCTCTTCAGCTGCAGCGTCGAAGCAGGCAATACAGTCATCAACGGAGAGGTAGTTTCTGCACTGAAGAAGTGTGAAAACGGGATTTTCTGCGTTGGCTTCCTGCACCGTCGCAAAAAGCTTTTTTCATTGAGGAGCTCCTCTCTGATTTGACGAAGCGTTTTGTTGACGTTGTCACTGAAGATGGAGAAGTTGGAGAGCGTGAATGACATAGATGGGGTACACACTTTGTTGACAAGATTGGCCTGTGGGTCCGAAACGACACCGTTAATCGTCCACCATGAGCAGACGATGAAGGTGATTAAAGGAAGGAAATAAGGTTGAAGCATCCTTTGTGTGTTGAGATGGATTGTTTGGACGCGGAATGTGTGAAGATGAAGAAGGAAATTAAAGAGAGGTCATGTGGTGCGTCTCAATGGCGTAAATAGGTGTTTTTTTCTTCGTTATTTTTCTAGTTCTTGAGGGATGAAATAGTAAGTTAACATCAAGTGGTCACAGGCCCGCAAGCGATTAAAAAAAAAAAAAAAAAAAACTACTTGTCGGTCCTAATTTTTGGAGAGCCTTTACTTCTTTTATCTAATTTATGGAAATTAAAAGGAAAATGTTAAGCATGTTATTTGCAATCAATAATTCAAGATATTTTTTATTCCAGAAGTACCCTTCTATCTAATTCACTCTATTATTTAATGGGTAAAGTTTATTTTTTGCCACCGGAGATAGAGTTATCTCCGTGGACCCTAAAACTATATCGTTTTTGAATTAATGAAGGGTGTGTTTGTAATTTTAGATGAATTAATGAATGGTGCAAAATTACGGAAACACCCTTCATTAATTCACCTAAAATTACAAACACACCCTTCACACTACAAGAAAATATCATATTTGCGACGGAATTTGCGAGGGAAAAAATTCCGTCGCAAATTTTGGGCAATTTGCGAGGGAACATATTTTCCCTCGCAAAAAGCACATTTTTGCGAGGGAATTAAGTATCCCTCGCAAATTCTACGACATTTTGCGAGGGACGAATCATTCCGTCGCAAAATGATCAAAACTTTGCGAGGGATAAAATATTCCATCGCAAAACGTGGAATTTTGCGAGGATAGAAGATTCCCTCGCAAAATTGTCGACATTTGCGAGGGAATCGTCGATCCTCGCAAATTTTGTCCACATAGCGAAAAATTGGGGGGAAATATCCCCCAATTTTTTTCGCACTTTGCGACGGAAGAAGGGTTCCCTCGCAAAATGGGCAAAATTTTGCGAGGATGAAGTATTCCTCGCAAATGTCGACCATTTTGCGAGGGATATTATATTCCGTCGCAAAATTGTCGACATTTGCGAGGGAATCATCGTTCCCTCGCAAATTTTGTCAACAAACTGCGAAAAATTGGGGGGAAATCTCCCCCCAATTTTTTCTCACTTTTGCGAGGAAGAAGTGTTCCCTCGCAAAATGTGAACATTTTGCGAGGAACCTCAATTCCCTCGCAAAATGTGCACATTTTGCGAGGGAAGCGTTCATCCCTCGCAAAATCGGCACACTTTGCGAGGGAAGATTTGGTCCTCGCAAACTTGTGAAAAATTGGGCGACATATTCCCCCCAATTTTTCGCAATGTGGACAAAATTTGCGAGGGAACGATGATTCCCTCGCAAAATGTTCACAAATTTGCGAGGGAAGGTAATTTCCCTCGCAAAATGTCTCATTTTTGCGAGGGAATAGGTTGTCCCTCGCAAAACTTTGGCAATTTGCGATGGATTTTCCGTTCCCTCGCAAAAATTCGTACGTTTTGCGAGGGAATTTTGTTTCCCTCGCAAAAATTCGTACATTTTGCGAGGGAAACTAAATTCCCTCGCAAAATATTGTATTAATATAATTTTTGTTAAATATCTCTCCAAAGTAAACCCAATGCAATTAAAACAAAAAAATTCAAGTCTCTCACTCATTTACGCTCTATTCGACTAAGTAGCATATTGATTAAAATCAAGACAATTTTCTTCTAAAGAATAGTATTTTGAAATATATTGATAAACATTTGTCTTATAATTAATATATATATTATTTCTATATATCTTCCTTTTTACCATTTAATCAAATAAATATATGAGAACATATGACATATTTTTTAAAAATGTAAATTAATAAAAACCTTTATATGAAATATATAAAAAATTATAAATGACATGATTAAAAATGTTTAAATAAGCGAATAATTATTGCTACTAAATGGTAGAATAAAAGCCATTGAAATCATGAACTATATGACCATTGTAATCTTATCTCTAATTTATAGTTATCTCAACTTGCGATGTTGTCATTAATTATATATAAATGTCGCTTAGGGTTAAATGGTAAAAGGTTTGAATTTATTGACAAATGTCGCTTGTACAAGAATTATATATGTTGTTATCGTCGATGGAGGTAAAACGTGATCGAGGATGATGAAGTTTTACCGATAAATGCAAAAGGCAAAGGTTGGAAATGAGGATTATTTGAACCGTTAAGTTAGCACACACTTGTGAAATTTAAAAGAAGAAAAGATTATTTGAAATGTTTTCTTGATTAATCAACGAAGGCATTTGGTTAGAAGTTCTATCATTTTGGCTCATGGTTTAGTTACCTTTAACATGTATGTGAGCCTAACTCCTCACACTCGCGACATAAGTATTTGGAGCCCGCCACGTTAACTTTTCCAATGCACTCTATCCATTTTGATATTATCAACCACTCTTCCTTTTTTTATTACTCGTTTCTGTTTTTTCTATTAAAACCCATTTATTTAATTTGATTATATTACAAAATTTTAGTTAAATTAGTTAACATGATGCTATATATATATATATTTCTAAAACAAGTACTCATACATCTTTATTTCTTATTCCCTCTCATACCCGGGTAACAAAGTTGATTGTGTATCAATAGGGATAAAGAAAAAAATTGACCAACATGAAAAAAAAAGTACTCCCTCCGGTTTCAAAGATAAGACAAAGCTTTTAGTATAAATCATACGCAAACTTTATCTTATATTTAAAATCGGAGATAATAATATATATATAAGATCAATATCAATTCTTCAATTACGTCCTATATTTATGATTGAAGGAACCCTAAAAAAACACAAAAATCTAATCTCTCACAAATCACAATCCTCCCTCCACGGCCGAACCCTAAAAAAACACAAAAATCTAATCTCTCACAAATCATAACTCCTCAGCGTCTCACTCTACTCTCACGGCGTCACTCACAAATCCAATCTCTCATCACTCATCAGCGTCTCACTCTCACGGCCGCACTCCTCCTCCTCCTCGATCTCAACTCGTCAATCGTCAGGAGTTCTCTTCTTTGCTGAAACGCCAGTGAACTCCATCGCCTTGCACATAGGTCAGAGATCATCGAATCTCTTATACCCAGACACCATTCACCGCCGCCGCCGAGGATCTGTGGTTCAGTCGTCGAATGCTTCTTGTCCCATTCGGCACTGGTAAAGTTCCCCTTTGATCTTTTTAATTTTCTTATTTGAATTCCCGATCTGTGGTTCAGCATTAGATGGGACTCCGATTCTGGTTCCTCTCCAATCTTCCTGCAGCTGTGAAATAGAAAATAACAAAGAGATTTCTCAAATTTTGTGTTCCTCAATTTGCAGATGAAACAGATCGTGTTACTGGAAAGGCAAAGCAAATTTCTAACGTTCCAATTCACCTCAGCATATATTCTCCTAATGGTTTGTAACGGCCCTGATAGTATTATAAATGCAATGCTAGCAATATTATGTTCTCGCCCTTTTCTATCAAATTATTCTACAAAGTAATATCACCCACCAAATCACTATTGAGGTTAATTTGATTTCTAAGGTGATATTTTGAACCCTGACCGTGTTTAAAATTTTAACTGCTATTAATTTCTGCAATTTTTGTTGCTAAAAAATTCTCAAGTTCTGTAGGAAAAGATTTTATGACGATCTTATAAAATTAAGGATAATTGTTTACCAAGCTGTGACAAGTATTTGTTTGAATGGACTGCTTTGATGTAGTTTGCAGTTGGCTTCAGATCTGTCTGTTAATCTTTTTCCTCGGAACGTTTTGTGACTTTGTCACATTGCTTTAAAAGCATACGCAATTTGCTAAACATGACTCAATTGATTTTTATTAGCTGCAGAACACTGTTTTTTCTTTTACAACACGCCCTCCTCGTTGGGATGAGAAATACTAATCTTTTCTCCGTCACTAATAATGCCTTGGCTCTGTATGCAGTTGTAAACTTAACACTCATAGACCTTCCTGGACTGACCAAGGTTGCAGTAGGTAAATTTCGGCATTTTTTCCAGTATATATAGGCAAAGTGGCAGTTTTCTTTCCCAAGGAATTACTAGAATGTCTACTGGATGATGAGATTTTGGCTTCTTTTACAGAGGGACAACCAGAAACTATTGTTGAAGACATTGAAAACATGGTTCGATCTTATGTTGAGAAGGTAATTATACACTTGGTATAAATGACAAGATGAAGTAATCAAATCAAGTATGATTAAAAATGTTATTACACAAGTCAATAATCTCTGGCTTAGTGACATTATGTCATCTCTGGACTGAAGAATTGGATTTCGAATCACCGTCAGAGCCAAGATTAACCCAAAAAACTGTTTTTATTATATGGGCATGAGATAAAGAACTAAAACTGGGACCAAATGAAGGTTTTTAAAGGAGGAAGATTGATTTCTATTGAGAAAGAAAGAATAATACTAAAGGGAGTTACTTTCTTAGCCAGGCATCCTTTGTCTATGGATGTATGTCAATCAAGTTAAGCATAAATATGAAAGTTTAATATGTTTAATACTGGCCCTATCCCTCTTATTCATGACAAAACTAAAGAAAGTGGGTAATTTGGTCGAATGTGCAAGAGATTAATTAATTTCGTATTTGTTTGAATTGGCTTTAAATTTACCATTCTTTCACTCAAATCCTAATATCCAGTCTTCTGCTTGTCCTCCTTTAGTATATCTTTGCCAAAAATGAAATTCAAGATCTGTCTTTATAGTAAATCTTACGTATGCGTGTGATGTCTATGTAAATAAAGTCTTCTAATCTTGTAAAGTTATAATATGTAAGTTTTTTTGGTCAAAACATAATATGTAAGTTTGAGGATCTTTTCTTTGGTATTTGTTTTATGTTGATGTGATACAAGTATACGAGTTATAGTAGATTTTGTGGCGAGATGCCATCTTCTATCAAGTGTAGTAGTTGCATGCTATAGGCGTAATTAATTGCTATCTTCTATTTTTATAATAGTTGCATGCTACAGACGTCATCAATTGCTTAAGAAAGGATTATTTAATTTTGCATGAAGAGAGGAAAACTATATCTGATTGGGAATTCAAATTGGTTAAGATAAAGTTGTGTTTTGTACACAGATTTCATTTAAGTGATATTTAATAACTTGTTTGTTCGATTGTGTGAGGGTTATCATAATTCAACCTTTTCTGTTAAGTTTATTTATTTTAAGTTCTTTCAGTTACCTAGCTCTGCTTGGAGCTTTTACTCAGTATTGGTTTTAAGATGTATCATTGAGTTTGCTAGCTGTATCCTTGTATTTGGTGTGTAAGCAAAATGGTGTTTACTTTAGCTTTTGCCGTGGGTGGGGTGAACACCTATATTATCCATTTATTCTTTGAATAATGCTTATACATATTTTCTTTACAATTTTTAGCCATTTCTTTCGATTTTCTTTTAATCGTTTGTGCAAGTTGTCATGTGCAAGTTCTGGGATTGCTGATGGAAATGGTTTTTTTTATTACTTCGTTGTTGATAAGTAACTAGAAGCAAAAGGAAAATTTATACACTAGCACAGCATTATGCTGCCAATAATTTTTTAGCTTAAGAGGTATGCAACTACTCCTAATTTGATGAAATTTTGTTATTCGAGAGTTATGTCTATTGCATCCCCCCTTTTTTCTGCTTTTGATGAAGCAAGGTAGCAGAAATGTAAATTAACTTTTTACAATCAATCTTACACCAGTTTCCATGAAGCTATTCGTTCATGCTGAAGTTGTTGCGATAGCTTCGTCATCTGCGAGAATCGATAGTTATGTTGTTTCAGCTTTTAATTCCTTCATATACTATTGTACTTGCTAAGTTATAGGAAAGTGAAGTTCTTGCTTGTCATTAGCTGGTCTTTGTTCTTTGGAATTTTGAGCTAGTTTCTTGCTCTTTAGCATCCTAATTACAAACAATGTTGATCTAGTTTCTTGCTCTTTAGCATCCTAATTACAAACAATGTAATGTAAGGGAGAAATATGTGATGGAAAAAGTAGTTTTAGAGATAGGAAATGATACTTGTGTTTCGGGTAAAAAATAACAAGACAGAGTAATGATAAGAATAACTAACGATGCATCTCTCATTTTTTATACATTGGAGCTATGCAAGTTTTTTTCATTCTCGCTTGGGTTCATATCGATTTGTCGGATTGCATGCTAATCATTTGAGTAATTGCATGCTAACCATTTTGAGACGCCAAAGATGGTAGTTATTATTGCACTTTACACATGAGTTTTGGTGTCCCAAAATTGGGACGCCTTAAATAACACTTTTTTTCTTTCATTTTTATCCCTAATTAATTATATGTATTTCCCATCTCTTTTTTATCCCTAATTAATTTTTTTATGAATATTGAATATTTGCAATTTTAATATTTGAAGCCACAAACTGCAACCACAACTTTATAGTTAACATCATCTCAATTTTTTAATGATGATACAAATTTGAAGGGTCTTAATTTGGTGATCTTACTCAATTGCAAGAACTGTAAGTGATGCTTTCTTTCTTTTTAATTTTCACTTTTATTATCCTTTTATGTATATCTATAACCTTAGTGTAACTTGATGACCTTTCTTGAATCACTGAATGATATTGTATATACATCTCATCTGTTATTATTTGGTATTCGTCATCTTTGAGACTTCATGCCCCGTCCACATGCATGTCCCCATCTTCTAGTGTACTATCCTCATTCTCTGGTTGCTTGCTGGGAGATTTTTTTGTTCACTGCATGTGTTTGTTTGCCAGTTTCTTCATTAAGTGCCAATTAACTGGTATAAGCAGCTAGTTGTATTTGCCACTTAGGTTAGTAGTTGAAATTAGTTAGTATTATTGTGTTTGTTCCAAAACTCTTTGTGTAGGGTTGGGTTGAGGAAGTATGGAAGGCGATTGTGATAGGAGTTGGATGTATAATCGTCTAACTCCGAAAAAACAACTTACTCAAGTATTCTTGGAGGGTTTAGAAGAGTTCATCAAATTTGCTCGCGCACGCAGCCTAATTCAAGTACCTCGATTAGTTGTCCGTGTGTGAAATGTAGGTGTATGCAATTTCATGATCCGAGCACGGTCAAAATCCATTTGTGTAAAAAAGGATTCATGCCAAATTATGAATGTTGGCAATTTCATGGGGAAGTCAGACAAACAACGAGTGGTTATTACGGAGATAGTACTCATCGATACAACCTTAATCAATATGAGCAGTTGGTTATGGATGCCGCGGGACCGTCGATCGGCCAATACTTTGATCTTGTTACTCATGTTGAACCGTCAGATATGGGAGAGGAGACCGGTGCACATACTCAACCAGCAAACATGGGAGAGGATCCTAATCCGGAGCCGAGAGGTTCTATAAAATGCTTCAAGATGCGCAACGTCCTTTATGGGAAGGTTGTGAACACATTGAAAATAGTGAATATTCATCACTATCGGCTACCCTAGCAACACTAAGCTTGAAGACCGATCACCATATGAATGAGAGGAATTACAATGAAATGATGCAGATCATGAGTAAGATTGTTCCCAATGACAATAATTTGCCGAAAGATTTTTACCAAGCAAAGAAAAAGGTGAAAGAGCTTGGGCTCGGATGTGAAAAAATCCATTGCTTGAGAGGATGTATGCTCTATTACAAGGATGATCTTGAGCGAACTACATGTAAATTCTCAGTGCACATGAGAGGTACAAAGTTGTGAGAATGGAAGAAAAACGACCTTTAAAGCGTTAAGCAAGATGTGGTACTTTCCTCTCGTGCCAAGACTTCGAGATTGTATTCATCACAAAAAACAGCTGCTCACATGAGGTGGCACCAGGAGCATTGCAGGGATGAAAAATTTGTGACGCATCCCTCCGATGCCGAAGCTTGGCTGAAATTTGACGAGGCGATCCCCGTAATGTCCGTCTTGGTTTATGTTCGGATGGGTTCGCTCCTTTCAACCAGACGGGCAGTAATTATTCCTGTTGGCCAGTGATTGTGACTCCGTACAACCTCCCACCTTCCATGTGCATGAGAAGAGAATTTTTGTTCCTCAACGCGTTAATCCCTGGGCCATCCAACCCAAAAAGAAAATAGATGTATATCGAGGCCTTTGATAGACGAGTTGAAGATGTTGTGGAGTGAAGGGGTTCTTACGTATGATGTATCATTGAGCCAGAATTTCACCATGCGGGCTGCCTTAATGTGGACGATAAATGATTTCCCCGCATATGGGATGTTGAGTGGCTGGCAAACGTCGGGGAAGCTTGCATGTCCTGTATGTCTCGAACAGAACGTGGGTTATAGCTTGAAATATAGTCGCAAAGTGTGTTGGTTTGACAGTGCACCGGCGATTCTTGCCTATTGATCATCCGTTTAGGAATAATAGAAAAGACTTCAAGAGGAATGTGGTCGAACACGCAGATCGGCCTCGTCGTTTAAGTGGCCCGAAATATGGGACGGGGTCAAGTACATTCAAAGTGTTGAAGAGGAGCCGCTTCCGGCTCACCGAGAGGGATATGGCGTTCAAGCATCATTGGAACAAACGCAGCATCTTTTGGGAGCTACCATATTGGAAAGATCAATTGTTAAGACACAACCTCGATGTCATGCATATTGAGAGGAATGTGTTTTGTAATATTCTGCACACCGTAATGGACACCAAGGGTAAGACGAAGGATACAGTCAACGCAAGACTTGACATAGAACATATTTGCAAAAGGCCTGGTTTGCATTTGATCAAGAATGCCGCCAACCGAATTTCCAAACCTAAAGCGTCTTACACATTGAACAAAGAGCAGAATTTACAATTGTTGCAATGGGTTAAAGGTGTGAGACTACCGGACGGTTATGCATCAAACTTTAAGAGATGTGTCGACATGAACGAGGTGAAGTTAGTCGGGATGAAGAGTCATGATTGTCATGTTTTCTTTCGAGAGATTGTTGCCGTGGGCCTTCAAAGCACTACCGAAGCATATATTGAGTATTCGACAGAATTTTCCTTGTTCTTTAGAACAATTTGTGCTTCGAGCTTAATGTTGATAAGTTACGGCAATTGGAGGAGAGCGTGCCAATAATGCTATGTAAGTTAGAGATGGTGTTTCCTCCTAGCTTCTTTGACTCAATGGAACATTTACCTGTTCACTTGGCGTACAAAGCAAGGGTAGGAGGTCCACAACAATATAGGTGGATGTATCCGTTTGAAAGGTAATATATATATAGAAAAATTTGTACGTGATTAATTGAAACACACACATTACGAAGAAGATAATAAATACCCTCGATTGTCCATTGTAGGTTTTTACACACACTTAAGAAGAAGATAAAAAATCCAAGGTATGTTGAAGGATGTATCGTTGAAGCTTTTCTAGTCGAAGAGGCCACTAAATTTGCCTCATACTATTATCCCCCTGAAGTTATATCAAGATGGAGAGTGGTACCTCGTAACGATGATGGCGGTGAACCGAGTGGTCATATATCAATATTTAATTATCTGGCCGAAGTCGTGCGAAAACATTGTAGGTCAACTCGGAAGGAATAGATAAAAAAATAGCGGAGTGGTACATTTTAAACAAGCGTGACGAGGCCGCCAAATACTTAAAGTAAGATTTCATCTTTTTATTCTTGTGACGGTAAAAATTAAAGTATTAATTTCATTTCTTTTTTTGTTACGAGTCACTTCTCTAATTCGGTCCGATCGACAAATCCCGAGATGTCGGATTTAGATGTTTATCAATTCATGAACGTTACGTTTTTTGAATGGTTACGATCCTTCTTCGTGCACCACCCGAGGCTCCCCAAGATGTTGTGTGGAGTTTATCTTACGGGTGCCTGCAATGGTATTACCGGATCAAAAAATATGTAATCAATGGGTATCGGTTTGCAACTGTTGAAGCGAACAAGGATACGAGAATGTTGCAATTACGGTGTATGTTGTCGAGGTGGCCAAGGCGACGGAGTCGAGGGCGACTACTACGGGATATTAATTGACATAATTCATTTGGATTACGAGCGGGACAATTCGGTGACTCTATTTAAATGTGAGTGGTTTGATAACACTCCGCGTGGGACAAAAGTGGATAAATATGGAAATGTTGAGATCCATTTGGTCAAGGAGATATACAATTAGTTATGACCCATTCATTCTTGCTCAACGGGCGCAAACGGGTTTATTATACATCATACCCTACATCCCGCCAAGGGTGGATGGATGGAGTTATCAAAACCAAAGCACGAAACATTATACCTAAGTCGAAAAAGTCGAAACAAATGACGATATGACCGAACCGTTCCAAGCTGATGTGGAACGTGTACTTGCCGTAAGTATTGCCGAGGATGATCTACCAACCAATCTCTTTGATTCCACTGCGGAGTTAGAGTTGATTCCTATCAATATTGACGATGAGGAATCAGATGATGATGAGGCACAAGAGATATACTCAACTAGTGAATCTGAATTCGACGACTATGAGACACCGGAGGAAGGTGTGCAGGCAGAGGTTGAAGAACAGGATTCGTCCGACTGATTTAAGTTAGTTTTTTTTTGTTTATAGTAGATACTTTATTACTTCGCCGGTATCATATTGAGTAAATTTCTTATATTTTTATATATATACGATATAATGTTTATAAGTGTTCGAGAGATGGAGCATCGAGGAAGGCGTTCGTGAATGCGGACGTAGTAGTGGTAGCTCTCGGCCCTCTCCTATTAGGGGGGTAGGGCGATACCATCTACCTCTTCCATAGGCGAGAGGGCTTGGCTCTTCCCCGAGATGCCGTCATTTACTTTTTCATCTTCACCGTCTACTACCGACTGTTTTGGGCGGTAGAGGTAGAGGTGTGCTGTCTCTCCGATTGATCCACAACAAGGGGCGGAGCGGGTTGAGTTTACGATTTCGACTAATTTACATATATTTTGTTTTTTATAAGCATCTATGTTATAACATTTTCAATACTTCTTCCTTTAGCACACTGAGTCGCCTCAGAGCCAGGTCGGGGATGCTAGTTCCTCCGGCATACCAGCTTGGGGAACATTTGATCCGAGTACAGGGAAGATGTGGATTCGTCCTGTCGGTGGCGCCGGGTAAGTAATGTAAAGTTACTAGTAATGTTATGATTTTTTACCTTTAGCTTGTATGCTAATATTTGTAACATTTTCTTTGTTTTCGGGTTTCGGCTGATAAGCCGTGAAGAAATTCATAAAGGATCAAATGTTCCGTAATTTCACTCGGCCTTGGGCCAAGTGGACGAGAGATTCCTCGATTGACCTAGGGACACTTGGTTCAGGGAATTCTTAGTAAGTTGTGTGATTTATGGTTATTAATTTCTTCTCATCAAAATACAAATTGATTAACTACTTTTATACTTTGGAGAACTAATTGTAGCATATTGTTTTTCGGGGAGAGTTTAGTCAAGTTCGGTTGATTCGGTAGATTTAAAAAGAGCTTATAACTTCAAGGCCAGCAAGTGGATGTCTGATAGATTTTATAAATTGAGAGAGGGAAGGGGAAAGAAAAATTGGATTCAAGCTGAGGTCGTAGAACAGTTATTTGAAAGATGGGCCACCGACGATAAATTTATAAAGCAAAGTGAACAAAATAAGTTAAATAGGGCCCAAATGGATGGACCGTCATATCTTTGTGGCTGCATTCCATTAAGTGAGCATAAGCGAAAAATTGTAAGTATACGTTATTTTCTATTTTAGCTTTCAATATTTTATACTTTGAAGTAATTAATTGATGGTTATCAATTTTTATTATTTCTTTTTTAATTAACGCTTATCAATTTGTGTTTGCGGGCGGACACGGGGAAGTTCTGCGGATTCGATTTCTTGGGTTGCCTTTGAGCGGACCCACTCCAAGGAGATTGAAGGTGGGAGGCGTTGGATTAACACCAAGTCCCAAAGCAATGCGCGGTGAGATATTAACTAGATTTATTAGTTGTTTAAAACAAGTAACATTTATTTTATTTTACATGTCTTATTTGTGATGTATTATTGTGTGTTTGTAGGAGACCTATCGAAGCGACGCAAGAGAGAGACTCGCAGATTGAGGACGACCGGCGTCCTCTTATTCTCGATAACGAGAGTATCTTCATTCAGCTGCGGGAGGATTTGACAAGAAGGGGAGAGTCTTCGAGATGGGTGCCTCGCGAACCGAAGTCTTCTACGAAGCGCTCATCGGGAAGTATTGGAGGTGTTTCTACTAGGTAGACGTAATACTTTTGCTACCAATCGCAAACCATTATTCCCTCGTCCATTTAAATGAAGTACAAAAAATAAACCGACTTCGTAATGTTGGTTTTGTAGAAGATAAGAGGGTGAAGACGTTGGAATCAAAGGTGAAGGAGCAAGAAGTACAGATGAAGGAGCAAGGAAAGATGATTATTGAGTTGCGGGAACTTCTCCACTCCCTTTTGAAGGACAAGGGTACGGGGCCGCCTCGATGGTGATGGCGATACGGTGGTGACCCGACCGACTAGCTACGGTGTAGACTTTTTTTTTAGTTTATTTTGGTTGAAACATTATACTTTGTAATATTTTGTTATTTTTATGCAAACTCTTATGATTGTTACAATATATTTTTATCATATATAAATTTGTTTATTTGCAAATTTTTAATATTTTTTATGAAATTAATTAAATTTTTAAAATCATTTGATTTTTTTTAAAAAAAATTAATTGGGGATTTGCAGGGGAATTCCCTCGCAAAATGATGCATTTTGCGAGGGAATCCTCGCAAACATTCAACATTTGCGAGGACTATGTTCCTCGCAAAATGTTCGATTTTGCGAGGATCTCAATCCCTCGCAAATGTTGAATGTTTGCGAGGATGTCATCCTCGCAAAATTTGAAATTTTGCGGGAATTGATCCTCGCAAAATTTGGATCAAGATCCCTCGCAAATTTTGCGATGGATCTCAATCCTCGCAAAATTTGCGAGGATTTAGTTTTCCCTCGCAAATTTCAATATTTGCGAGGAAGAGTGTTCCGCCGCTAAATCCAAATTTTGCGACGGAAATTTGCATTTTTGCGACGGAAATTTGGTTTGCGTGGACGATTTTTGCGACGGAAAAAATTTGTCGCAAATTCCGCCGCAAATCATTTTGCGACGGAAATTTGTTATTTTGCGAGGAAAAATTCCGCCGCAAAAAACTGTTTTTTTTTGTAGTGTCATTAATTCAAAATGACGTAGTTTTAGAGTCACTGGAGATAACTCTATCTCCAAAGGACGGAGAAATACTACTTTTCCCTTATTTAATACCCCTTCCATCACTAATGATAATAAACTGTTTTCAAATTGAGGAATTCCATTCTTATTCTTAATATAATACACAACTCTAATTATTTTATAACTATTAAAAAATAATTAAAAGTATTTTTTTTATAATTGGTGCCATTAAATGCAAATGAGACACAAAAGATAAACGAATTTTTTTCAAATATCCATATGATTCAAGATACGATTCAAACGGTCAAACAAAACGACTCGGTGGCCCCTGTGCAATCCCCTTTCGCACCGTCTTTTTACCACGATTCTTCACATGGTCTTGTGCATTCGCTTGCTTTAGTTCCATTAGGTTGTTTCCTCAACTAGTGATGGAACTGTTAAATAATGGGAAAGTGATGATTCGAGTAATTTGAACCATAGCAAGAATGCTCGGCCTCCTGGGGAATGAAATCGAGTTTCAAGATCCAAAGCGTTTGGATCGGACCAAAGTAGAATTCCACGAGAGGATGCGGCATGGATTTAAGAGCAATCTTTCCCAAGTTGATTTTGCGGTGATCGAATTATCCTCGGAGTTCATGAAGGTGTTGTTAGGATGCGGAATTTCATGCAACATTTCAAAATCGATCACAGATTCGGTGCCTTTATCAAGAGGGATGCGATTAGAAAAAGAAGGCGACGACGCAAGATCAAAGCGAGGAAAGAGAAGGCAAAGGAAAAATTATAAAATAATAATAATAATAATAATAATTAAAACCACTTCTTTTCCCCTTTTTTTTATAGAAAACTTCTAATTACTATTATTTATTTCCTACAAAAAATTTTATTTTCAATTGAAATCCCACAAAAAATGTATATCCATATTGATATCTCTTACAATCTTAAGAAAATCTTTTTAATTTAATATTGATCACTTCCTAAATATATCAAAATATATCTCAAATATATTAAAAATGGGAAGTCATCAAAGAATACTTTGTAATCGTTATGTTATAATAACTTAATTGACTCTTAATTATTATTTTTCTATGTTAAGTTGAAGTTTTCTTTTCTTTTGTTTTATATATTTTTTTTAATGCACTTAAAACTTTTCTTAAACGGAGGCAGCTATACGGACACAAGCAAAAACTCCTGGCTTCCCCACTGGTTTGTCATGAGTCATATATTAGTAATATTACAGACACTTGAAAAAAAAGGGGTCAGGTTTCTTTCATAATCTCTTTCTCATTACCCCTCATTATCTTTAAATCATATTTATCCAATCAATCATAATACTACTTTAACCTCTCTCTCATCTTTCTAATCAATGGCCTAGATGGTGCTAATAAAAGAAAGTGAAAAAAATGATTAGGAAATTATCCTCTTCCGAAAAAAAGTAGCCTTCATGTCTGAAGTATTGACATACAGGAAGATTTTGAATTATGACACTGTTAGCCCCAAAAAGAAATTGGCCACTTTAAATTTTGTCATGTTGCGATATTTGTACCCATGCGTTTGTCTTGGGTCAATGTTATTATTGCTTCCTAAGCCATCACTGATTTTTCATGAATTGCTTGCTTATATAACTTTTCTTCTACAATTACGTAATGCGGTGATATCGAAAAAAAAAAATTAGAATAGAATTGGCCAATACTAGGAAGCAGGGCTAGAATTGTAAACTGAAGCATGATGGTGAAGATTGAAGCATGAAGATTCAATGGAAGCATATCATTTTGTTAATTTTTGAACTTATAGAGTTGTAATTGTAATGTTTTAATTTAAGAGTTAGAGTTTGAACATCAAAATTATGTCATAATGGTACTTGTCTAAATTTAAGGTCTTCTGTGTAAATTGTGATTATTGAACTTTGAAGATTTAGATTTTAGAATTTAGAATGATGGATTTGGATAGAAGCTTATGTATGTTTTTTCTTTTTTAAAAGAGGAACAAGTCAAATGTAAATAGGTTACTCAAAACCCGATTAGCCCACTCATTTATGTACTAACCCGTTTAGCATGGGTTTAAAGGGTTGAGGGGTATGGGTTAGTCGAACCCGTTTAAAGTTAAATGGGCAAACTATAAGTTTGGGCTTGGGCTACCCAACCCGCCCGTTGATCTTCCATATTGACTAGCTGAAAGCTTATTTAAAGCCTACTTAAATAATACATTTAAGTTCATATATAATTCATTAAACCTATTTAATTGACTATTTATGTTTTAAAAGTTTAGAGATTTATTCTCAAATGACATAAAAGAGTTATTAATAGAAAGAAAAGAACATCTAGTGTCAACAATTATCTCGAGCAAATAGGAATAAGAAAAATAAATCATCTATTGACTAAGTAGATATATGTTATTAAATCAATGAAGCACAACAAGTGGCATGTAAAACTAAATTTTACATTTTATTTTTCTCACAGAAAATAACATATATAAACTCCTCCTATTGATGAGATCATTTTTAGTTGGACATTACTAAAATAAACATACCGCAATTATTATGTTGAATTGAATGACAAAAATCAAAGGAGAAGTAGTGAGTTAGCATTGCCATCTTGAGCGATTAAAAAAAGAAAAAAAAAGAACAGTAGATGTGATCAATTGATGAATTAAAATGTTGAGCTCATTGATAAATGATGAAATGTGAAACTTAAGATTAAGAATAAGTTATTAATTTTATAAATAATTTACAACATTAACTTAGATTAAATTATATGTAATTATGCATAATATATATATATATATATATATATTTTAAAACTAAATAGGCCAAGGTTGTAGGCTTATACGCTATGCCTATGAAAATAGGCCAACCTGTTTACATAAGTAGGCCTAAGTCTGAGCCTGAGTCTGACCATTTTACTAAATAGGCTAGGCTAGGCCGTAGGTCCCTATAGCCTATTTCTACCCTACCTACAATGCAAAATTAAACACAAAATAGCATCAAAAGTCTAAAAAATCATTTGTATGAATAATTAACAAATTATGCTATTCTACCACTAATTATACCTAATTCAATATAAATGTCCTTAACTCAAATTAGTACTTAATCATGCAATAATGACCTATCAAATACATTAAATTTTCCAAATTAATAATCATAAAAAACATAATATATATATATATATATATATATATATATGATTTAATCATATATTTAATGAAGTACTCATTTGATCATGTTTATACTAAAATGGTAAGCGGTTTCATCTTATAGAAGAATCCAAATTTAAAGTTCAGAAAATGCACTTGCATGAAGATGGGAATAATTTGTGTGCTCTAAATTTTGAAATACATTAGTTTTATGTCCAAAATGGTCTGAGGATTCCCTGATCAAATGAAATAATAATCACTTTGGCTTGTTTTGCTGGAACTAAGAAAAAACTTAAATCTTATTGGCTCTATCTTAAAATTTAATCACTTTTCAATTGTATCCCTATTTAATATATATATATACACACACGCACACACTTGCTAAATAATAAACAGTCCATACAATAATGAACGATGAAGGGCAAAATAATACATTTATATGCAAAAGTTAAAGATGTGACTTATAAGTAGTAGAATTTGGCCGGACCTTATAGGGTTTGGGAGAACGAAAATGTCTGTTTTTCAAAAGCCCAATAATAATAGTAGCAGGGCGGCCCTACAAAAACGAAAATTACTATTTCAAATTTTAATTATTTTTCTTCTGTTTTTTTCTAGAGAAATATAATTAATAAATTGCAACAATTAAAGTTCTAATCTATCAAATAAATATTATCAACATTAATATCTAAACAATACAAATCATTCAACAAATAAACACCTTCATTAATTCATAACAAAAAATAAACCATTGTTTAGAATTGACTTACATAAAACATAAGAAGCATTAAACTAAACAAGATTAGATGACTCACATAAAATATAAGAAGCATACAACTATCATTGTCAATTGTTACTTTTGGAGTATAGTTATTATGTATTTATGTAGTTGTGCTTAAATGGATAAATAACTCTATAACATATAAAATACATAGATAAAGGCCAAGTAATTAATTTTTTTTTAAAAATGCTAGAGTGAAAGGGCCTAACGGGCTGGCCCCAAGCCCCGTAGGCCCTACAGGCCAAATTCAAAATTCCGATCGATTTTTAAGCTCGAGCCCCACGGGCCGGGCTTAAACGGCTTGACTTTCGATTTCCGGCTCTACTTATAAGTAGAACACAAAAATTTCTCACTCGACTTATAATTAAATAGGAACAAAACAGTAATTTTTATTTTGAAAAGTCTGACTTTGAAGCATTAGAAAAATAAGAAATTTGAGACAGATTTCTGACAGATCCATGCCTTTATATCAAATTTAATACGGATTAATCTGTCATAAATTTCACGGTCGAAAATATTTTTGCCACAATATTCACATTTACCATTGTAAATTTGCTACAAATCCTTCACAGAATTTTTTTAATGCTTTTGTTACACATTTTTTGTCACAAATCCATCACATATCTCCTTTGTTTTGTTATTGGTGTCTCCAAACTCTGAAGAGCAATCAAGATTAATGTGCTCTTTAAAAAAAGATTAATGTGCTCTTTAATTTTTTTTTTTCATTAAACACATGTATCTTTCTATTAGAAGAAATCTTATTTAAGGTATTATCGGGTAAGACAACACGTGAGTACTTTTTTTACTAGGAATATAATATAGTTATTTGGGCTGACTATTGTTATTGGCCCTTTTTTCTGTTATGTAGTGCAGCCCAGTAAGCCTTATTCTGTACTATAAATATTGATAATGCTTTTCCTTTATCTTGTTGGGCGATGTTGTTTACATGGTACTAGAAGCGCAGGTTAATCCGTCTCGCCTCAGGAATTCATTGAGGCCCAAATGCCTCTGACCCACAAAGGCACAAACCCCTAGCAACGACGTCGTTAACGTTGCTTCAAGTTATATCCCCAAAAAAAAAAAAAAAAAAAAAAACGTTGCTTGAAGAAATGCAATCTCGTCTTCTCTCCTTCTGAAGATCGCGATTTGTTCGTTTGACTAGGGCTTCCTCGCAAGATTGGTTTTCGTCGGATTCTAGCTCGCCTCAATAGTGTCATCATTGATTTTCGGCGTCAGCTTCGCTCACAGCAGTTGGTGAACGCCAAATTCCGTCCAAGAATTTCTCTCCTCTGCATTTGATTTCTGACCCTGTTCCACAGTCTAAAGAGCCGAATCAAGAATCTTCTGCGATCGATTTGGTTAATTTTCCTTTACCGATAACATCACTGTGATTGAGGTTCTGTGTTCTTTTCTTCTTTTGCGAAAATTGCTTCGCCGTGATTGAGGTTGGTCTTCCGATTCAGTTGTTGTGATTAAGTCTCGGTTCTCTGGGTTTTCTTTTGCAAAAATGTGATTGAGGCTTTGTTTCCTCGAGTTCCTTGACTGAAGTGATCATTGCTCTATTTACTCTTTGGGCAACAAAGGTTCTCACTGAATTAGTCGTACACCACATGGCATCTACTCTAGCTTCTGCTATTGACACCAATCACCCACTTTATCTATACTCTTCTGATGTTCAAGTTCTCACACTCATCCCTTAGGTCTTGATTGGCTCAAATGATTATGTTGTGTGGAATTGAGCAATGTCATGAATGCTATTTCAACTTGGTCTCTGTCTCTAAATGACCAAACAAATCAACTGTGCCATTTCCTTTTATCCTGATTTCTATACTCTGCAGTTGATATCAACTGGGAAATACCAATGATTGGTAAAATTCTTGTTGAACTACATCTAATTGGAAAGAGCTTAAAGGTTGACTCAACTTTGAACTTGCAGCTTATGGCATAATAGATCGGTCATGCACCATTAGAAGTACTTAGGCACCTAGATATAATAAATAAGGATGTCATTGATTTTTCTAAAATTTCTTGTATGGTATATTCTCAAGCTAAGCAAACACGCTTGCCATTCTCATCCTCTGTATGTGCTATCACTTTACCCCATCACTTGATTCGTGTTGATATGGGGGCCATATAAAGAGCTCACCTATAGTGGACACAAGTATTTCTTGACTGTTGTGGATGACTTTACTAGATATATTTGGGTTTTTCTGCTTTTGAATAAAAAGTGATGCTATGCAATGTCTCAAGAATTTTATTACGTATGTAGCAAATCAATTTTCAGATAGTATAAAGAAAATTTGAACTGATAATAGTTTAGAATTTGTTAATGCTCAATTTCGTGATTTTCTTAAGACTAAAGGAATTATTCATAAAATAACATGCCCTTACACCCCTCAACAAAATGGGAATTTGAGAGGAAACAGACATTTATTGAATTTAGCTTGAAGCATTTTATTTTGTTCAGGAGTTATGGTAATTAAGGTTTTGGGGGCAAAGCATTAAAACTGCTGTGTTTCTCATAAATAGAACTCCCTCCAAGACCTTGAATCACAAGATTCCTTCTAAAATGTTTTACCATAAACAACTCGATTTGGATTCTGTTATAGTCCGTTTGTTCAATTTTATGGGAGAGAATTACATGTAATCCTCATGCAATAGATCGATTACAAAGTTTGATTGTAAAAAGAATTACATTTTGTAATCCTGATCATATTATTTGATGTAATCAAAATTATATTGCTATAATGATGCAAGGGGATGTTGATATCCATGTAATCAAGTGAAAAAGACACATTGATATTCTAATTTGTTAATTTGACCAAAGTGCTCAATCATAAATGCTGTTAAATCTTAAATAATTGCCACCATAAAATATTAAAAATTAATTAATAATATAAAAATTAAAAAATATATTCCACCATTAAAAATATTAAAATATCCCCTTAAATATTAAAAAATAACCATAAACCCAACATGAATATTGTATAATATTTCTACCATTAAATATTAAAAAATTATTATGAACCCAATGTGTAAATGCGCAAATTGAAAAATTATTATAAATCCAACGTGTACATTATACATATATACATAGATAGGTGGTAATTTTGTCTCTTTCTATATTATTCTCATATATTCTCATGTTCGATGTAATCCAAACAAATGTTTTTATACATATACATCATCTTTATTTAATAACGAACCAAACAAATTTATATAATTATCATTATATTACCTCCAATTCCATGAACCAAACAGGCACTTGGAGTTTTTTTATGTCTGCCATTTGCTTCTAAACAAATGTGCATGATAACTTTTCACTGATTTTTCGTATTTTTTTTAAATATATAAATGACGTGAAAAAGTGTAATACATTAAATTAATTAGCATTTTGTTTGCTTACATATACTATTATACATTGTCCACTTTTTCTTTGAAGTTCTTTTTCCCCAATTCTCAATATGGTCGTAAACGGGGAAAATTAATTTCATTTAAAATTTTATATTTTATAAAAAAATAACTTCATTAATTAGAAAATAAAAAATGTATTGTGTTTTATTACTTTAAATATAAAACAAACACAATTAAACTAACTTTTAAGCGACAATAGTGTATAGTTTCCTCAAAATTGTAATAATCAATTCACATATAATTTCCAGGGTTATGATAACTCAAGAGATTGAATAAAGGAATGAAGAACTATCATTTTTAGGTTCAAAACTTGAATTCACCCATAACTGCACATGCCTGTAAAAACTAAAAACATTAGCTTCCATTGACATTGAGCCCTAATTAGTTACAATTAAGACAGGCATAGAGGGTCTCATATGCCCTAATAAGCCATTGCTTCGGAGCAAATCAATCACTTCAGACATTCTTGGCCTTAAGTCAGCAAATGCTTGTGTGCAAAGCAAACCAATTTCTATGACTTTCTTCACTTCTTCTGCATCGTAGTCATTAGTGTCTAAGGCTTTGTCCACCAACTCTAAGTGCTTGCCTCTCTCGTATAGTTTCCAAACCTAACAAGTGGCCAGATTATTAAGGTGAAATGGAATAAAGCAGGTAGAAAAGAACAAAGGAAAACTTGGTTAACTTTTATAAACATTTATTATCAGTTTTTATTACCAAAAAAAAAAAACGTTTTTCGGAAGAGTTGAGTTGTTAAAAAGGGCCAACATCTTATAAATCTTTTCAAAATAACGCTTTTTAATTATATCATTATAGGGATATTCTCACTTTTGGAAGGAGGAATTCATCTTCAGTATCACCATCATCCATAAATGCTTTGCTTTTCTGACCAGTAACGATTTCAAGGATTACAATACCAAAACTGTAAATATCAGCTTTCTCCGATAACTGACCATGAATTGCATACTCTGGTGCTGTGTATCCTCTAAAAAATACATAATATTTAAATGATGTAATTAATTATAATAATAACTGAAAAAGTAGCAAATAATAATGGTCCAACAAAATCTGAAATTGGGATCTATGTGCAATGCAAAGTATTGATCATTTTGACATACCTAAGAATTAATTCTTTTTTCAAGCATTCATGGTATATTGAGACAAAATTGGAAAGGTTTGCACTACTTGTAAGTGTAACATATCTATTATTATTATTATTTCTAAAGCTTAGATGTTTTTCAATACGATAGACAACCCATGTACTATAATATTGAAATTAAGGAAACTATAGAAATTTTATAATTTCAACTTACATTGTTCCTGCAAATTTTGTGCTAAGATGAGATTTGTCGTCAGGTAAAAACCTTGCCAATCCAAAATCAGCAATTCTAGGTTGTAGATCATCGTCCAAGAGGATGTTGTTAGTCTTTATATCTCTATGTATAATACAAACATGAAATTGCTCATGGAGATAAGTTAAACCTCTTGCTATCCCCAAAATTATTTGATATCGCTGCTTCCAGTTAAGATAACCTTTCTTTTCACCTGTTTGCCAATTAAGTTCACAAAAATTGAAACATATAAATAAAACAAGAGTGAAACAAAAGTGATTCTCAAAATTTTACCATATGAAATTATTAAGTCAATGATATTAAGTTAAGTGAAAGCATGCCAGTAATTCATTTCATTATGTTACTACTTCCTGTCCTTGATAAGATTGAGTTCGTAGTGCAAATCATACTATGAACGAGATTTTATATTAATGACTAGAGATAGTATTAATTAAGAAACATAACAAACAAATGCTTAAAGAACTACATAAGTTTTGTAAGTTGATGCAGGATATATACCAAATAAGAATTTGTCCAGACTGTTGTTTTTCATGTATTCATATACAAGGATTCTGACATGGCCTTTACAACACCAGCCCAAAAGTTGAATAAGATTCGGATGATGAACATCACTAATAAGCATCACTTCACTCAAAAAATCTTCCTCCATCTTCTTGAGTGTTGTAAAGTCAACTTCTTAACTGCAACTGTTTTCCCATCCCTTAGAGTGCCCTATTCATGATGATTTAGAATTTCAATAAGGAGATTATCATAATGATTAAGTTTTGCCTCTATATCCCATTGGAAATCTAACTTTTATTAATTTTTATATTATATAAATCTCAATTCAAAAAATCATTCCTCTAGAGCATGATGTATAATCAAAATAAATTTACCTTATATACGGCACCAAATCCTCCTTCTCCTACTTTAGTTTCTTCACTAAAATTCTGAGTTGCAAACTTCAAATCCTTATAATCGTAAGAAACTAGGCCTTTCAACATAGTTGCCATAGCTATATCCCCTACTGAGGAAAATACTTGTCAAATTCAATTCATAAACTCGAAGCATGTTTATTAAAAAAAAAAAAAAAAAAAAAAACAGAGATAATGAAAGTATGTTTACGTCTGTGAACTCTCTTAGAGCTTTTTGATTGTCTAATACAGATAAATAATACGAGGAGGATTATAGCAAGAGTAACTCCTCCAACAACTCCACCGATAACGGCCCCCTTTTTACTTGAACCTACAAGACCAGAGAACTCATTTTTCAAATAACTCACAATTTTTGCATATCAAATATTCCTTTAAAAAGTACAAACGCTTGCAACGCACACACCATCATATTACATGAATACATTTTAAAATTCGTCATGTTTTGAAACATATATCTATATCGTTTTATCAAAAAACGAAAAGAAAAAGACCACGTCAATATTGTGTGATGAGCATAACCCTACAAGGAAAACCCAATTCCAAATGACTAGCTGATTAGGAGAGAAAACTCTTCAAACTTATAAACTCCACTCCACTTGTGAGGCCCCAATCCACATTGAGACTTATAACATGCTACTTCCTTTAAAGGGGGATATTTCCAACGGTTTCACATTACAGCACTTCACTTGATGTCCTACCGGTCAAAACTTTCCCTGGGCAGCCCTTTTTGTGAACATCAGCCCTTCTATATGACAGTGTACTTTGAGGCTCCTCAGCCAATGTGAGACTCGTAACATATTGATACTTATACCATTTTCTATATGAAGCAGATATTTTAAAAGATAATTTGGAATAATTTTCATCGCCATTCACATATTAGATAATAACTATAAAAATGTTAAGAGATTGTACTAATTTTTCCGACATTAGTTATACCCCGCCATAATGTATAGAAAAATATTCGTTGAATGAAAAAAAAGTCATATGGAACCTAGCTAATAAAATATGAGAGAAATCAAATTATCATGCTGTAATATTTATGTTATTATATTAAAATCTTTGAATGAACCATACCTCGTTTGCCCAAGGAAGAGAAATCAATGATTTGGTAATTATGAGGAAAGAAGGAAGAGGTGGAGTATCTCATGAAACACCCATCAGCATAAGCCCTACCATCCGAATTTGGAAGACAAGTCTGCATATTTTTATAGCAAGTGTCCAAGCAATTGAAGCATCCCCTCTGAGTGATAGTTTCAATACATTGAGCAAAGGCATAAATAGTTGTACTACTATTTTTATGAGGCAATTCCATCTTTGTGGCTGCAAAAAACCCTTGTTTTTTGGGTGTTGTTGTTTGCAGATTCTTTAGAACTTGTTGCGCAAGTGAGGTAAATGTAGTGATGAATTCTCCTACAGTTTGATTACCACACGATACAGCATTGAAATCCTCCGTTGTCTTGTTAAAGAAAGCAGTGGTCTCGTACCTCAGTACACAAAAGTATACCGTATCATTTTTCCAAGTTCATAAAGGGTTTTATTGTGCACATGGATTAGGGTTGTAAAAGGAAACTATTCATAAATTAATTAAGGAATGAGAATCAACTGATCACAATTTTATCAAATGTTCCCGAAAAGAACTAAAATCACAACTCATAAATTAAGCTGGTCGTCGTGTTTATACTAGCTACAGGGTTCAGGCCAGATTAAGAGACCCACAAATAGTGCATCAATAACCACTCTGGGCTGGATTTACTAGATGGACTGATTGAAGGCTACATTAATTTCAGCTATTTGTGTGAACTATGGATTTCAAACAATGTAAGGAATCTTTTTTAGTCCGTTAGTGGATCATTTTGACTAACCTCCCTCTTTTATGTGTATCAACCTGATGTAATGTGAATACTAATTATCAGATAATTTCATTATATCCATTGTAAGAATAAATTTACTAAGAGTCTATAATGATGTTGTGAATTCTAGCTAATAGATCGAATAGTTGTAAGTGGAGTAGTTCATTGAGTGAAAAATATAAAATTCCCTTATAAATGATGACATTTAATTGAAGCTGAAAAAAAATAATGACATTTATAATTGAGGGTAAGGTTTAAAAAGAACAATAAATTTTGACATATCGTCATCAATTAAATTTCGTGTTTTCTAATATAATAAATTGGGTATTGTAATAATATCTTATCTATGTACCCAATAGTATCTTATCTATCTCCGTTCTACTATTGTGGAAAAAAGAAGAAGGAAGAAAGTTCAAACTGGAGCTTTTGCGGACAACTAGTATACCTGAGGTAGCAGCCGTCGTAGATAACATAGGCACCTTGTGCCGCCAGAGGGCAGCGGCCGGTTTGTTTCACAGCGATTTCTAAGCAGGAAACACAGTGGGAAATGGAGATGTAGTTTCTACACTGAAAAAGTGTAGAAACAGGGTTTTCTGCGTTGGGTTCCCCGCCGTCGCAAAGTACTTTTTCTGAGTGATGATCTTCTCTTTGATGTCTCGTAACGTTGTGTTTACGGTGTCATGGAAGATGGATAAGTTCGGCAAGACGATTGTGTTGGACGATGGGGAGCACCGTCTGGTAAGAAAATGGGTCTGTGGATCCGAAACGACGACGTTAAGTGTCCAACATGACCAGAATATGAAGGAAATTACAGAAAGGAAAGTAGGTTGAAGAAGCATGTTTTATAACAGATGGAAAGAATGAAGAAGATGAACAAGGAAAGAGAAAAGAGAAGTCGAGTAGTATAAATAATGTGTGGCGATTGATAATTAAATATTGTGTTTGAAAAGGAGAATTATAGCAGAGAATGGGTCAGGAGAAACCGATATGTACACACAAAAGGGAATCGAAGTCAGACATGAGGCTTAAGAACATTTCGTCATCATTTTCAAATGATTCAATCTTGAAATGATGGTTTGTTTGAAATGGTGATTGGAAGTTTGTCATGATGTGATACGTGAGCTATAAGTTAGGTATATGAAAGGAGTGGTAATTGCCTTTCTTGGTGCGAACATGCTTATAGTAAGCAAATCCAAACAAGCACATAATATTGATAAGGAAAAGTCAACGTCCATGTTAGAATATTTTATTGGCCATGAAAACCTGATATATTTTTACACGTAAAGAATACTAGTACCCTGAAATATTTTAAAGGCCAATAAACTTCGGAATCAAGACTTTTTTATTGATTTTTCCTATTGATAATTTTGAAATCATTTTTATAAGAAAAAAGTTTAGGTGATCGAGTTGGGTCATAGGGACTCATTAGTGTCTGTGCATGTCTCCGAAGTTTAAAAAGTGCTAACAAAGTCTTCACATCGGTAGTGGTACCCATGGCCTTGGTTAGCCAAAGGCTTTTTTTTTTTTTTTTTTTTTTTTTTTTTTTTTTTTTTTAGGGGAAAAAAAACCCAAACGCTTATAAATTGCGTGTAGCAAACGGCAACAACTTGATTTTGTTGGGTGATGGCGTTCTTGATGGGCTACGAAGACTAATAGGAACAGGTTGAACTTGGAAATTTTCAACAATAACCCAAAATGAAAAGGCACCAAAGGTCATGATCATGATGTTTGTTTTTGTTTTGCCATCTTGAGGTGATGACAATGTTGGATATTAATGAAAAATTAAAAAGGAGAGAGAAAAAGTCACATCCTTGAGTGAGTTTTTTGGGGGGGGGGGGGGGGTTTAATATGAAGGTTTCCCTCTGTAAGATCTAGAACATGAAAGGTTTTTACTTCTCACAATAAGTGTATTTCTTGATATTGAACTTACATTCTCCTTCCTTTGAAGGCAAGGCCACTTACCACTTTGACCAATATCTTGTTGGTTGGGTGAATTGTTTTCTCCCATAGAGTTGAGAATGTGGTTCTAATTTCATCCTAAGTTGTAAAATATTTGGACTATTTTTTCTTCCATTGATTTACGAAAAATTCAACCTCAGCTTATTACTCATTTTTTTTAAAAAATAATTTGGTTTGGGGGGTCTCTTTGGGGCTTGGGCCCTAACAGGAAAGTGGTTATAATGGGTACCAGTTTTGCACCCTATTCAAATATTAAATAGAATAAATAAATAAAAAATATTAAATAGAATAACATTTTTTTCCAAAAATAAGTTAAGTGAGAATTTAAGTAACATAAATTTGATTGATTTAAAAAACTAAAAATATATATATTATACTCTAATAATATTTTTTTCTTAAAAAAATATATTTAACTACAATTCTTCAAAACATGTCATAAATGGCACATTCTTTTTCAATTTTAATTTGAAGAACACAAAACTACGTGCCACTATCAGCATCCTATTTAAGATCGTAATGCCATTGATTCACAAATAAGCCCTATACATCTATTAGATATAGCTTTTAAAGAAGACAAAGCTATGTACTGTAACATCCCAAATTTTGGATTTTGGGAATTTAAAATATGATATGGGATTAATTATGAAAAATTGGGCCTTAATTATTATAAAGCTAATAATTGGAATTTAAGACATATTTGCCTGTAAATTAAAGACGGATAGTTAGGTAATAATTTATGGCTTAAATATTTTAGAGATAATATTTTATGGCCAAAAAGAATTAATTAAGAGAAATCCTTAAATAGAATTAAGGATAAATTTTGGATTACCTAACTATTGTTTGCAATAATTGGGAAAGGACTAAATTGCAAGCACAATCCTTGTAGGAAATCAAATTGGCATTTTCTTTTGAAGCGGAGCCCACATTCTTTCCATGTGAGACACCTCACATACACTTCTTTATTCCTTCAACGGCCACGTACCCTCTCCATTTCGCAATTCTAATATCTCTCATCCTCCAAAAATGCTCCACGTACTCCCTCTCTCTATTTCACACTTTATACACACACACATACTCCTTTCTTTCCTATTAAACTCATCCGGCCAAACACACATATACACACTCTCCAATTGTATGACAGCCACGTACCCTCACCTATTTGCCTCTCCCATATTCAGCCATGTAAACCACTCTCATTCCCTCCCAACCGTAAAACTCACGCCCTACACACCACTATATCTCTCATTCTTTCAATTCCTCCACCGAACACCACACACACACATAATCATCAACCCACATTTCCTCCATTCTCTTCCTCTCAAGCCACGGCAAACTCCCTCCTTCCATTGCACTCCCATTTCCTTCACTGGACACCCCCACAACACACACATCCTTCCATTCTTCATTCCACTTCAACTTTACAACCAAAAACACAAGCACACAGTTGAGACCGAGACAGAGACAGAGAAAACGCAGAGAGAGAGAGAGAATTGTAGATCACCGAAGAAGAAGAAGGAAGCCAGAAAACTCACATGCAAACCATTTATGGGGTTTAGGTGAGTTCCAAAGAAAATTCTCATCTGATTTTTGAAATCACAGAAAGATTTTTGAGTTGGTGGTGGATTAAAATCATGGTTTTAGAGAGAGAGAGCTCATGGTAGTAAATGTAGTTGCATGCATGTCGAATATGAGTGGATTTATGATCTCCTCTGACTCTTTAATCAAGCTTTAAGATCATGCATGACTGATATATATGCATTGAGACTGATTTCCTGAAGTTTAGAGTCAAGATTAGTGATTGCATGTGTTGTTCTACAACTCTGCTCAGTGGTCCGAAAACAGTGATTGGTTTTCTCATCTGTTGAAGGGGTTAGAGGTTGATTTTTGCTCTGAAATTTTTACAGGAGAAAGTAAACTTCTTAAAGTTTAAAATAAGCTTTGGTTCATTTAAAACGGAGGTCTACAACTCCGGTTATAATTTTTTGAAGTTGAGCTAAAAAAAAACTGGAAATTTCTGGTAAGCTTCAGAAACAACACAATGGCGTTAGATTTCGGATTGGCTTAACAAAATCATTAAAATGTGAAATTTTCCAGTTAAATAGTAGACACATAGAGGTTTAATTTGATAGGTAATTCGTCAAAATCCGATAAGTATTGAAGGAGTTATGGTTTCTCAAAGATTGGTCAGAAAATCTGAAGAATTTCTGGACATTGTTTATTTTTGGAATTTTGGAAATTTTTCTCATCCATAAATCAACTTGGTGACTTTAATTTATGAAAATAGACTTATCAAGGTTTAAATAAAAATTGGAATCACTCCATTTGGAGTTATATCGATCGAGTTATGAATTTTCCAAATTCTCAGGAAAGAAGCCTGAATTTTTTGATAAGTCTTTAAAAAGTCACATAAGTTGTTAATTGTGTTAAACCTTTAAAATAAAGGTTTCTTTGGATAAAATGCAAGGTGAAATGGCTGAGATAATAATTATCCATAGTGAATAGTATCTAATTAAAATAGGTCTCAATGAGTATACATCCCTAGTCATAAGGATATTAACAACAAGTATTTTTGGGGTGGGTCTAGAGAAGTGGAATTTATAGTTATTTTTGAATTGGTTAATGACCCACCACCGTATAAATGTTAATTATAGGACACGAGAATCGCCCGTCTTCGAAGGACAAGCGTAGTGTTAAGAATCCGGTGGAAGGGGTTTTGTCGGTAAGACCAACAAGGTAGTAACTTTAATCTCACATTCTTTGCATAGCTATATATGTTTTGTATGCCATATTTGTATGTCCTTTGTATGAGGCCAAGACCACTCGTGGCTCGATTGAGCGGAAGGCCGACCATGGGGCTAACTTCCCGGTGGCTAAGCGTGGCCTAGTGCATTCATTGAATTGGTATTGAATTGCCAAATGAATTTCCTTGCGCCAAGGTATTTGAAAGTATTTGAATCAACATTTGTATTACAAGCTGCATTATACTTGGTATGTAATACTTGTTGTTTGAATTTGAACTTGAACTTGAATTTGAATGCTTTATATCTTGTGTGGACTACTTTGTTTGGTGAATTTGCATGTATTGCATATGCTAGAATTTGAGATTAACTCGTTACTCCGGGATTCATTAATTTGAATCTCGAGAGCCTTCCATAAATCAGAAATGGGACTAGTAGGCAAGGAGGAAGAGGCGGGGCGTAGATATTGTTTGGTCTTGAGAAGAAGGTGGAGTTGATGATGCAGATTGAAACATATAGTTTCGCTTTTGTACATGAACAATTTTATTTCCTTATGACTTAGATATTCTTTTGAGAAAGTCGTATGTGGCTATTGGGATGTATATATTTAATTGGATACATATGATTACATAGAAGTAGTCATGATATATATATGTCGCTAATGATTGATGGTCGGGCATGTATATAACAAGCCCAAACTATGGTGAATGTTTTGGTAGAGCTCTAGATTAAATGGAGAAATAAGGAAATACTCGATTGAACTTTAAGTATGATGTAATTTTAATGAAAGATTGAACCTTTGTTCAAATGTTTCCAAATGTTTTAAATGTATTAGAAAAGCCAATTTGTACTTTAATATTATTTTGAACTCTCTTTATAAAAAAGGGCTTTTATTTTCAGGAACAAACCTAACTCAGTGGTTTAAATTTTTATTAAATAGTACATCAGAATTCATAATAGGTAAAGATGCCACTCTGTTCTAGGCTCAGAACAGTGGGGTGTTACATGTACCACTATCTACTAGGAATGGGGAGCGAAGCTAAAAAATGAGTTGATGAAAACAAATAAGTGATGAGTAGTACTGGAAATCTCTCTTAATTCAAAATCCTAAAATTCAAGTTTATGGGTATTTATCAAGGTTATTAAACTCAGACTGGTCACTAAACCTGCCGAGTATTGGGCCGGGAGACGGAGTTAAGGGTTAGTGGTTAAACCGGAGTCACATTGGAGCAAACCTGGGGCCAGATCGACAAGAAAGTGAAGATTTTAGAGTTATTAATATGAAATTCTAAAGGCAAAAAATCAATTGAAAAAGAAGTGGACCAGTTGATGCCTAGACTGAACTGGTTAGTTGGTTTGCGGGCTGAACCGGTTAGTCCAATATGAGTTTAATAATACTAGTATTTACAGTTTATATATATATATATATATATATAGTACTAAAGTCAATTACATCCAATGTATCCAATGTGAAGTTTCTCACATCAACTTAGGTTTACTTGTACTACCTCCTAGCCTTAATTATAGGAGTACTTTTGTAGTGTAAATTATACTATAAAAGTATTTCTATAATTAACCTGGAGGTAGTACTTGAGATGCGTGACAATGAATAGTAAGACGCAGGGGAAAATGGGGTGCACATTACATGCCCAATAATTACATGCTTCTTATGTGGTCATACCTTTATTAGAGGTATGAGCATATTTTTTTAAATTTTTTTATATATTGTATTTATTTAGATTTAAATTATATGTTACTTTTCAAATGTTTTTTTTTGTACCCGGTATTTCAAATTAATTAGTTTTCAGTTACATACAAATATTTTCGAATGCGGCAGACTGGGAAGCTAATTAATTTGAGATACCGCAAAGTAACATTAATTTAAATCTAAATAAATATAATATATAAAAAAATTTAAAAAATATGCTCATACCTCTAATAGAAATATAAGCACATAAGAATTATGTAATTATTGGACATATAATATGCATTCGGGAAAAGAGGGTTGCATGTGAGGATGGTGGCTCGGGGAGAGACTGAGAGAATGAACACTTTAATGTACGAGCTAAAAAAACCAAAAAACTTTTTCATGAGTCAATTGTGAAAAAAAAAAAAAAAAAGAACTTTTAAAATATGTTAACAATAACCTTTTACCACGATTAATCTAAAGCCAATATAAAAAAGTCCGTACAAAAGACATGACCGTTTACACTACTATTGAAATATTTTCTACACCGGCTACAAAGTAACCAGCGTGGAAAGGATATTTAAAAAAAAAAAATTAAGAAAATTATTCACATCTTATATATATATATATATATATATATATTATCTTACGGTATCTGGTTCAGATTCATTGAAATCAAAAAAGATCTAACGGGACCTTATACTACTAGACTAACTCCATATTATTATATTTTATTCACTTCTAATTAAATGGTAGATTAATTTAAACAAGCAGACAAAGAGCTATGGACGAATAACACCCACCGCTTAAGAGAGCCACAGATTATTCTTCGGGAGAGAGAGAGGGAGAGGGAGCACAACAAGTTGGATGTCGTCATCAATAATTATTCCAATAATATCTAATTTAATTTAGGATGTAATTCACTAATTTAAATAAATTAAGAATGTTAGTTAAGTTAGTTAATATAATATAATTTTTTTCTTCTAAAAACCCTAATTATCTTTCAGAATCCTCACATTCATTCTCCAACTTAATTATTGTTAAGGGAAAATTAGTAGGGCTGGTTTGAGGAAAAAAATGATAAATATGTGAAATAGGGACTAACACCAACTTCCTAGCTAGGTCCTACATTAAATACCAGATAGATCGGAGTACCAAACAAATATTTTTTTTTTAAAAAATGAAAAAATAAAAAAAGGAAAACAAACAAGGTGCTAGTTTGGAGCTATTTATTATAAGAATATTTGTTTAAACCGAGATTTTTGTCCCCCACATATTTATCATACATTATAATTGAAAAAGATGTTTTTAAATGCTCCAAATGCTCTTCCAAACAGGCTACTTGATCTACAATTGTTCTACACTTGGGTTGTGGACCCCACAAATATAGGAAATGTTTGGCCACAAGGTAGCATATAGTTATCATCAAATAGGTACCATCTAGATCTACTATGAATGTGATAATTTAGACGTTAGTTTCTCTTATCATCCATCATAATCTTTAAATCATATCCATACAATCGAAAAGTCATAATACTACTTTAATTTCCCCATCTTCTCAATCAACAATTTAAAAATGCTTAGAAAAGATATTAAGAAAAATAGATAATGAGAATATCTATTTTCTAGTTTAGGAACCCTCACACCATAGTTTCAAACCCACGTTTATATAAGTGGAGTTAACTCTTATGGTATGTTTACTTTATCAACCGAAAAATCACTTTTAAAAAACTAATAAAAAAATATTGTTTGAATAATTTAAATTTAATTTTTTTTATTAGTATGTAACTTTTGATTTATTTCAAAAATCTAAAATCAACACAATCTGTTCAAACTGATCGATTATGAACACCCTGTATATGCTGATTAAGATGACCATGCAATAATGCCTTTATATCATATGTAGGCTCGAGTTGTACCTGAGGAAGCAGCCGTTAGAGACAACATAGCCACCGGCAGCTGAGCAGTTGCGGATTTGTGCGGCGGCAACGTCAAAGCATGTAACACAATCATGAACGGAGAGGTAGTTTCTGCACTGAAACAGAGCCGTAACGGGGTTTTCTCCATTGCCTTGCTGCGCTGTCGCGAAGTACCTGTTTTGAGTGACGATCTGCTCTCTGACGTCTCTAAACGTTGCGTTTAAGCTGTCCATGACGATGGAGAAGTTGGACACCAGTAAGCTAGTTGGGGTGCACTCTTGACGTAGAAGATTGGTCTGTGGATCTGAAACGACGCCGTTAAGTGTGCACCATGACCAGAACACGGAAGTGATGATCAAAGAAAGGAGATTATGAGGTTGGAGCATGTTTTGTTTAGATGGATGAAGAAGAAAAGAGGTAATATTATATTATCCCAGAAGATAGGGAAGAAGGAAGTAATATACACAAGGGAAAATAATGGAAGATGGTGATGTGGCTTAAGATCAATGGCATAATAGAGCTGTTTCTACATATTTTCTCATTTCAAGTTCTTGAAGGATGCAACAGCAATTTTGTTGGAGAGGGATGAGAAATTAAATTTATGAAAGTTTTGTGACCCACACGCTTTTAAAATGTAGCAGAACTCCCTTCTTATGGCGTGGAGCAGAACTTAGTGTTGCAGAAGATATGGTTGATGCCCAAGAAAAAAACGGAAGTCTTGCAGAAAATGGAGTTAGAAGACAAGTATTAGTGGAAGACTTGGTCAATTCAAACGATGAACCAACGAGGAATCACATAAACATAGGCTTGCTTGGCATTACGCGCGTTGGGAATTTTTAAAAGTCAGTTAGGTGGGGAAAAAAACAGATGTTGGACATGATCTTTTAGAGGGAAAAGAAAGACGAACGAGGAAAATAAATAATGACCGGGATAATAGTGACTCAGTCCTTGGTTCGGGCTGTTGCCAACACCTTCTCAAACAGGGAGATGTTAGAATGTCAAGATAATTAGAATTAGTGTTCATAATCTCTGTAAATATTGTGAGCTGTAGAGATAGCTATTAGTGAGCTATATGCACATATACGTGCTTTGTCCATATTCTGTCGTACATTCGGTTATGATTTTGTATATATCTGGGATCACAATATTGCTATATTCAGTCCTCTATATAAGAATTTGCGTCTAAACCAATTAAACTATGTATTTAGTGAGGCAATCTGCAATTTGAGATGATGATGGTGTTGGTTAATTTTGCCCATTACATGATTTTTATGTAAAATTTTATGATGTTGAAAACAAAATTTTTGTTTAATATTTGCTTACGGTCCTCATGAATTATTAACCTTAACTCATTACATTAATTAGTTATTAATCATTAATCCATAACTCTTTACGGTGCTCATGAGAATTCATAACAATTTATAATATTTATGAGCTTCAGGATTACTCGTTAAAACAACTATTGAGGATTAAGATAACTTGATAATAGGACTATTGGAGATTAGGATAACCTAAAATCACTGGAAGACCTCAATGTTGTTGATGTCCTCTAACATTAATCCACATGGCTATCCCCTGATTGCAACGAGAACTCCTTCTCTTGAAACCTCCTGCTCCTTGAATGTTTGCTAGGCGAAGACACGGTTGAGATTTGGTTTCCTTGAGTTTTTCTCTTTTCAAGAAGATGATGATTTCTTAAGATTATGTTAAAGATAGGAAGAGCAAAATCATTGGAACCTCACCCTTGTGGATGGCGGCCTTTCTCTCTAAACCTTGGTGAAAACTGAAATTTAGAGAGTACAAAAGCCTCATTTTTCTCCAAGAAAAACATGCAAGAGAGAGGCATACCAAAAATCAACACTTTATAAAAGGCTAACCCTAATTTAAGTGCTTACAAGAAAGACTCGATTCCAAGCTTGAATTGGAAAATCCAAATCACAATGAATTTAATTCATATATTAATTGATTGATTGAATTTAAGATGATGAATCACATTCATATCTTCATTGATTGATTGAATCAATCATTTAAGATAATGGATCACATTTATTTCTTGATTGTTTGATTGAGTCAACCATTTAAGATGATGGATCACATTCATCTCTTCAACAAAAATTTAAAATCATTTTTAATTCAATCTTCATTTATTATTTCTCCTATCTTTATCCAATCATTATTGGATATATATATATATATATTAGATAATTCAGAATTATCTTTTATAACTTAACCTTTTGAATTAAAATTAAAATTTAAATTCAACATTCAATTCCGATTCAACTTGACCTAAGATCTCGTTGGGTCTTCCAACACATTTGGGCCCTTTTGTGGAGAAATTGATTTCCCACTGGAGGCACCGATGCCATTTTCTCCTCATTGAGCTTGGAGTCCCACTCCAACCCAAATACACATTTAATCTTGATAAAGCCCAATAACAATTATTTGCCCAAGTTTACTAATTTTAAACAATTGGGAATGGTCTTTGTGTGTGACCCATTAGGCATAATTAGTCATTGGCATAAATAAACTTGAACCAATTAAGACTCCTTTAATAGGCCAAATTTATTTAATGACCTCATAAGACACTAGCAATGCTCTATGGTCCCATAACTTTTCCTGATTGGATACTATGAGGCATCATCTCTCACATCATCGTTCACATTTAGTCGAGAGCAAAGATAGAGTATTAACTCTCTTAATTGACTAGATGTAGCTATTTTACAGAACTATAAATCTTTTTATATTAACTCTATAACTGATCATGACTCTTCATGATCACTTGCTGTGCGCACAGCCTCCCGAGTTAATTAGAAGCTATCCAAGCTCTACTGCTCTTGTGAATGATTAATCCCTTGTAGGGGACTGTAAGTCCTCTCGGCATGTCCATCTGTACTCATGTATTCGAGTTACACCTAAGAGTACACTATTCTCCCCATTTTCAGGTGGATAGAGTTGTACGGTCAAAGTATAACCCTAGAACATAGTGTTCAATGACATCTTTAAGTCCAAGACGATCCCCACCACCAAACGATGATAGACTTTACATATCCAAGATACTCTCTACAATGAATCTTTGTGGAGTCTCTCGGAGGGTCAGTTTGGTGCTATCTGTTCTCCAACAGATCCACTCACGAGATCAGCTAAGACATCTCTATGCCTGTATTCCATAAGGTCCTTACCTTGTATCTCTATACAAGTAGATGATGTCGTAGTAGTCTTATTGAGATCATCAATGCCCTTTCTTGGTGATTCAAGACTAGGAACAAGTTTTAGGCAATAGATATCCAGTGTTCTCAAGTCCTTATGATCATGATCTCTATAATTGATCCTCAAGAATAACAGATGTTCTATTCCTAGGGCTTTTATCTTCAAACACTTATTTACCTTAAAATAAAGGTGAGACATAAATATGATAAAGATAAAATATGTTCATTTATTAATAACGAAATACGACAACGTAGAAATGGTGTTGATCTATCCTTACAGATTGTCTCTAGGACACCTAAATACTAACGAGATAGAACATAATGAACATAAATTTTTCGGATAGCACCATATCTCGAACAAAATGAACATCTATTTCGTATGTTTACTCCTAGCTAGTATGATGAATTGGATTGGCTACAAGTGCCTTGGCACTAATGTTATCACACCACATGATATCAGGTTCTCTTATCATTAAACCATGTTCAAAAAACAGAGAGTATAGCCATTTGATTTCAGCAACTCCATCAGCCAAGGGTTGATATTGAGATTCTGACCTTGATCAAGAAACCACTTTCTGTTTTCATGATGCCCAAGACACGAGAGTATTACCAAAATAAACATTGCATCCTTCCATTGACTTTTGATCATCTAAGTCTACAGCCCAATCAACATATGTGAAGGTATTAATTGTGGAATATCAAAAGGTTTGATATGCAAATTCAACCGAAAAGTTCCTTTAAGGTATCAAAAATTCTCTTAACACCTTGAAAGAGTACATCAGTAAGTTTCAACAAGAATTGACTCAACATGTTTACAGAGAAGGCAATATTTGCTCTTGTCGATGTTAAATATTGTAACGAACCAATAGCTCTACAATAATCAGAAGGATTGGCTAATAATTTCCCTTCATTCACATAAAATTGTATTCTAGTTACCATTAGGGTTGAAATTGAGGCACAATCAAGCTTATTGAAACACTTTAGCAAATCTAATATGTACTTTCCTTGATTCAAATAGAATCCAAAGAGATTTCAAGCCCAGGAAAAATAGTACAAAGGAACTAAATCCTTAACGAGAAAACATCATATTCAACTTGTGAATTAATTTAGCAATATTTTGAGGGTCATTACCATTACCGAGAATATCATCAACATAGATCAAAATGACCACAACTAGGCTCACGAGTACGAAGATAAAACAATAAAGTGTCGTTTCTAGCATTACATGTTCCCACTGCAACAGAGTCCAACTTGTAAAGTCCAATTTAGATCTCCCAATTTTGAATTGGAGATGCCAAACGTCCACTTTTGGTGTCCCAATCCTAAATTAGGACGCCTAAAGTCTCATATATATCCCGTCAACCTTACGGTTTCTCTCCTCTCCATGCGTCAAGTACAACACTGCAAACCCTTTCCTTTATTGTTTTTTCTCCAACCACCTTCAAGCCTTTCCTATTTGAAAAGCACCATAAATCATCGAAATTTGACCCACCTAAACACCGCGCAGGGCCAATGGAGTCGTGAATAACTATCGAACTCAAAACTCAGAATTCTCTTGTACTTCCATAAACCCAGTTGTGAAACGCAAGGACCTAGTCGCTAAGAGGCACGTCGGCGTAGCGAGAGGAAGTTCGAACTCAAATCTCAAGTCGTGTTTTCCTTTTTTTTTTTTTTTTTTTTTTTAAAGTATATTGTTTTACCTTCTTTTATTTACTAAGCTTTTATTTTGTTAGTCAAGGTAGCGGAGGAAGCCCATCATAGGGCCAAGGGCATCGGAGGCTTTGGTTCCTAAGGTACTAGTAGAATGTGTTCCAGTCCCTCTTCTCGATTCTCGTAGTGGCTAGGTGACGCAGTGATGCAATCCTCTTTGCATCACGGTTGGGGTTTGATGATTCGAAACCAAATTAGAGAGGATTCTTCTTTCAGTGAAGAGATCTGATTAGGTTGAATTTGAGGATTTTCATGTTTGATTTCTCTATACTCCTTTGTTTCTCTCGCTCTCAAAACCCAATCCCTGATTCTCTGTAGATTGAGGCCTAAAGATGAAGAAGAATCTCTTTGACTTGGGGTTGTTATGGTGTTCCAGATGAGAACGACGTTGTTATGGCATCCCAAATAAAAAGGGACACTGTAAGTCTCTTATGGCGTCCCTTTTTTTAAGGAACAATGTATCTTAACTTTATTATGTACTTGGCATAGGTGTCCCCCTATTTTAGAACGTTAAAAGGCCAAAAAAAAAAAAAAAAGACGTTAAAATTATTGTCGTAGTAGTGGGAAACGTCACTTCGAATTGTTGACCCAAAAAAAGTCCATTATGAACCCACCAAGGTTGGATTTAGCAGAAAGAGCTAGCCCCTCACAATGTGATGAATATAAGTTCAAATCCCCATTGAAAAAGGTACTAACATTTATTACTTAACAGTATCTCAAACAAGATTACCTCTAATAAAAAGATAGTCATGCCTATAAAAAAGATCACTTTTGTCAAATGTTAATCTAAATGAGCCCTATATTTCATAGCCAATAGTTAAACTCACGTCAAGTGGGCCATGGCTTACGGTCACAGCTAGCTAACACATTAAAGATATTAATTAGAGTAATTTATTTTATTAACATAAATCGCATAAAATTTCATGAATATTTCTCATATATATATATACACACATGTGTGTGTGTGAGAGAGAAATACTCATAAACTTTTATGCAAATACACACACACATAGATATATATATGGGATAAATACCAATTTTGCTATGGAAGTTTTGGTTTTGGAACACCCAGTACCCGAAAGTTTTTTTGATATCATTTTTACCCCAGAAGTTTACAAACATAGCAATCTTGCCCATCGATTGATGTTGACCGTTGGATTGATTATTTTTTGTATCATTTTTGCCTGGAAGTTAACAATAATTTGCTCAAAAAAAAACTTTCAGGGCAAATTTGCTACCAAAAAAAACTTACAGGACATATTTACTCCTTTTTATAAACTTTCAAGGCAAAAAAGATACAAAAAAAACTTTCAAGTGCTAAATATCCTATAACTAATATTTCCCTAGCAAAAATGGTATTTAACCTTCTATATATATATATACACGCATAAAAGTTCATGAGTATTTCTCTCTCACACATGTATATGAGAAACACCCAATCAAACATTTTCTGGAAAAAAGGATGATCAATCCTCTGTGGTCGTCACTGGTCCCAAATGGGGCAACTGGGGACCGCTTCAAAGTAAAGGGGAGGGGAAGAATACAAAAGCTTCACTATCCTTCCACCAATGTGCTTAGTCACTCTTTACGAACGCGATCTCAATAGTAGTTTTTTAACGTTCCAATGTGTTTATGAATGATTTTGACTTTTTGAAAATTTTTGGGATAGTTTTTTTTTTTTTTTTGGTTTTTTTTTTTAATTGGACTTTTGGGGGAAAAAAATAGTAGCTTAAGTCATAACTCAAAATTTCTTACTTTTAGCTTTTTCACATTGGAAAAAAAGAAAAATAACTTATGAATGAAAAATATTGGGTCCCATTTTTCAATTAAAATGCAATTATAATACTTATTATAAATCTTTATAAATGAATTTTTTTGTCCTAAATACAAATTCACATAAAAGTTAATAATCATGATAGTACTCGATTTAAGTCCATGAGAAATTTAATTCGTGAGAATTACTTGATAATTTTGTATATAAAAAAATTATGACAATACTCGGTTTAGATCATTCTCACCAATTAAATTTCTAATGGAGTTTCCCCAAAAAAGTAAGTAGTTTTGTATTGTAAAATTTTTCTAAATAATACATTACCTATTTTTATTTTTATAAAATTTATGCCTTTTCTTCGTCTTTTTACCTTTAAACTTGCTTTTTCACATTCAAACAAATTTCTGTATTTTTCACAATACACACACATAATATATATGCATTATTTAATAAGATTCATATACTTTTCATTCATCTTCCATCTAAACTTGATTTTCAAAAATAATCATCCAAAAAAGTTTCAATTTCAGAAAAATCATTTATGCTACCGACAATCCAAACATAAATCATATTATACAATTTGACTTTTACCCAATCTTATGTTTACAAAAGTCATATTGCAAAAAAAACCCCTTTTGCCATCATTATTCTAATATGGCTTTTTCCCAATCTTGGTGTCTTCCAGTGGCTTTTACTCCGCTTTTTTGGGCTATAAGCTTTTACTCCGGTTAGTCTTTATAGGATACACTTTAATTCCTAGATGGTATTTTGCAATATATACATATATTTAATAAGTAGAAAGAGTAAAAATTAATATGAAATTGGAGTGTGGAAGCATCTTTTCTTTAACTAGATGGTCATGTGGCTTAAGATCTCAGTGGGATAGACCTGAATGGGGACTTAGTGTTGCAGAAGATGGACTTAGAAGGCTAACTAGTGGAAGACTTATTGGATGACCACTAATTGGTGGAAGACTTGGAAGATAATTTAATTGGTGGAAGACTTGGTCAATTCAAACAATAACCCAATGGGGAATGACGCCAACATTATATTCAGCAGCCCATAATTGAACTCATGTCAAGTGGTCATCACCAGCTTATAGCTGGTACAAAGAGAATCCACGTAAGAAAATATCAATTAAACAATAAAATTTCAATTCAGTTTTGTTGTGTGTAAAAGTATAGGTATTACCTATAATAGTATAGTAATTAACAACTTATTTTATTAGAACATCATTGATTTGAGATTTTAAAGTTCAAGTAGTATTTTATTATCTTTTTCCAAAGAATATTACCCAATCTTAAAGTATCATCTTATTTATATTTATTTTAATATATTTGTCACTCCCTAAAATTCAAGGGTGACCATCATGGAATACAAATATCTCACATTCTATAAGCCTTAAATAAAATAATATTTACTTGACATAATAATTATAATAGCATTTACATTACCATGATAATACTATATATATATGCCATTTCTAATTCAAATATAAACATATTTCTTACAAATAAATAAATAAATAAATAAATAAATATATATATATATATACATACTCACTTTTGAAGAAATTTAAGTACTCTCCTCTATAAGTTATATAAGTTAGACTTCCCGAAAGTTCTACAACAACCTATTAGTTCATTAGAACGTATGGAGCTCTACTCCACAACAACATATATATATAAATATATTGTAAAATATCAAGAGAAGATGAAAATCCTGCATTTAGAGTAGGTAGATCGACGATATGGTATACCACAATCCACGGGCCTTCTGCTTCGAGAAAAAAGCTCTCTCTCTCTCTCTTGGGAATTGTGTAACTCTCTCCGATGACTGACTCTGGGCAACTAAAACTCCCACGGATCGTCCCGTGGTGAAGGCCGGGATGACGGAAAAGAAGACAAAATTTGAAGAAACCCCTCAAGCCATTATGGACGACAACATGTCGATAATGGCGCAGGAACCTTCCGATAAGATCAAGTATTCGTAAATGAAGATGCAACAGGCAACAAAGACGCAACAGGTAAGAAAGAAAAGGCCACATCAAAATTCCCGTCATACCGTGCTTCCCTAATGGGATTCAATGGAGTGGCACACTGCAATCACATAATGGAAGAGGATGACGTCTTTTCCGATGATAAGGAAATTTCATGGAAACTACCTGAGGGATCTGAGGAGATGAAAAAACTCATGGAAATATACCATGTGGTACTGTGCACGCAAGAAGAGTACAATGAATGGTGTGAACCTTGGAATTATGACTTGATACTCACAGTGCTTGGTATGAAATTCAACCTCTATGTATTGAAAGATCTGTTGAAAAACATGTAGGGCTTTTCTAGCTTCAAACTTATAGACCTTCCCAACAACTATTTTGTTGTCCAATTTCATGACCAAGAGCTCTGGAGATCCCACTACAGGAGGGTCTTGTATGAGGGCCCCTAGGTGATTAAGCAGCACTGCGTTCTTATTTAGCGTTGGACCCCTTACTTCGATCCCTATCATAACCCTCTGGGCAGAGTTGCAACCTGGGTGCGTATACCCGATGTCCCTATACACTGCTATAACAAATACTGTATATCCAGGCTAGGTGACGAGATCGGTCGAAACCTAAAGGTAGACATGAACACACTTCAGATTTTCAGGCCACAACACCAAAAATTGAAAGGGGAAATTCATGAGATTATGTGTGGAGTTAAACCTCCAAAGGAAGCTAGTACCTAAAGTAAATCGTGGGGAAAATCTTTAATGTGGAATACGAGGGGCTCCACCTTATTTGCTTCTCTTGTGGTCGGTTCGGTCATCGCAAAGAGCAATGTCCCCACCAGTGCCACGCATCTGGATCCCACGATGGAGCATCTTCTTCCCAGCCTGTGAATCACACGCCTGTACCGGAGAAGCCGCCGATGAGAAACACCTAGGATGAAGACACCTTTGGCCCTTGGATGATTGTCCGAAGGACAATCAGGCCACGTGCGCCGAGACGGATGGATGTCAGGGAAGATCAGAATCGTGCCTCGGGATCTGGTATTAAGGCGGCGAAGTCTAAAGATTTTGGGCAAAAATCCCGATTTGAGGTGATTGTCGATGTGGAAGAAGGAGCAGACCTGTCACCGAGGGAAGATTTGGTGAAGAAGGACGATGAGAATCGCGCTATGCTCGAAACGGGGAAGACAAGATGCCACTGGGATTTCTACAAGTCAAAAGAGAGCTTACGGGTCAAGCTTGGGGCAAAAACCTAAAGCCCAATATAAGCCCAAATCTCTAGCCACCCCCGCTGCTCACTGCCAAACCGTCGGACCAAGCATTGAAAAAACCTGATGGGCCCGCTCCTAATCAAATGGACTTGGGCTTGCAAGACACGCATACTCAGATTGCTCAAGCATTGAAAAAACATGATGGGCCTGCTCCTAATCAAAGGGATTTGGGCTTGCAAGACACGCACACTCAGATTGCTGATGGACAGGTTAATGAGTAGGCAATTCTTGATGGAGAGCCTGCGCCAAACTCCATTATGGCCCGAGATAAAAGCCATTACGACGAGAACCAAGGGACAACGAGCTCATTGTGTGATCCAAGGAAGCACTGCTAATCTGAAACATAACTTGAATAAGGACCCAACTACAATTTCTAATGATCCTCATGTGGCACAAACCCAATCCGTCTCTCCCAATGTTCCAGAATCAGACCCAATTAAATTAATAAATTCAGGGCCGCCTGTTAATTTGGGTTAAAACAAGGATGCTGGTGTTATGGACTCTATGGATGGCAATGGATCCTCCGTGGCTGAAACTCAGCAAACTGCGCTTGAGTTGGTCCATGCAAGCAAGGTCGATTGCTCCAGGTAAGTATGTTTATCCCTACTTTTTGTACTTTTGGGTTTATGATTTTTATCTTTTTAATGTTTATTGCATCTTGGAACTGTAGGGGGGTCGGTCGCTGTGCCTTCCCTTTAACTATCAAGGATATTATTAATAAATATAGCATTAATATTCTCTGCCTTCTAGAGCCCCGCATTAGCGGTAATAGGGCCGATAAAGTGTGCCACAAACTTGGTTTTAGCAATTGGATCTGAGTTGAGGCCAGTGGTTTCTCTGGAGGCATCTGGATTCTGTGGAATAATGACAGCTTTGATATTACTTATTTGACGTCTACTACCCAATTGCTCCACTGTCAGGTTTATGATCGTATTAATAATCTTATGAGCCTTTGACCGTGGTTTATGGCGAAACTACTCCGAGTGGCAGGAACTCATTATGGGACTCTCTCCGCTTGCTTGCTGTCAACTCCTCCCTCCCTTGGCTTGTTCTGGGTGACTTCAATGCCTACATGTCTCCTAATGACAAACTTGGTGGGGCTGACCCCTCATGGGCATCGATGCAGCATTTCAGGGAATGTATTGATGACACTGGTCTCCTTGACCTAATACTCATGGTGATAATTTTACCGGGAGAAGGAAGGGTAAAAGAGAGCTGGATTGGGTTTTTAACAACCTTAGTTGGCTCAATTGTTTCCCCAACTTTTCTATCCGGCATGAGCTCAAGTTTAAATCAGACCATAGAATTGTCGTTGTAAACACTTCTCCCTCATCCTAGAGGAAGTCCTTTCAGAAGACTTTTTCCTATCAGATTGCTTTGACTCTTGAGAATGATTTCACGGATCTCACTTCAGAAGCATGGCAAGGGAAAAATTGGCTTGACGGCTTGCAAAACTTTTGCAAATCTGCTACGGATTGGAATGAAAATCGGGTAGGTAATTTTACAAGCAAGAAGAAGGAGCTCATTCGCCGCCTGGAGGGGATTGATAGAAGCAGAAGAATGAATTTGCAGACTGGTCTTTTTCGCCTTGAGAAAAAACTTTGGCATGAATAACATAAAGTTGCTACCCAGGAAGAAATCTTTTGGTTTCAGAAATCCAGGAGTAAATGGCTTCAGGGTGGGGATAGAAATACAAGATTCTTCCACGCTTCTACAGTGGTCAAAAGGAAGAAGCAACGAATTGGAGCCATTATGAATGATATGGGTGAGTGGGTTGAGGACCATGACGCTGCTAAAATATTAGCTCATGACTTCTTTCACAATCTGTATACCCAGGATGTCAACATTAAAAACCCTGATGGATGGTTCTCTAACTTCCCTCCTATGGATGCCAATCAATTGCGCTCCTTATCAAGGAAAGTCAATAGAGTTGAGATAAAGAATGCCACATTTGCAATGGGTGCCTTCAAAGCATCGGGTCCCGATGGTCTCCATGCTCATTTTTTCCAAACTCAGTGGAACGTTGTGGGTGATAAAGTCTGTGACTTCATTGAAGAATGCTTCATCAACCCCTCAGCTTTATCTCGCATAAACCAATCTAAGATCATTCTCATCCCCAAGATTGATAACCCTTCTACATTAAGAGACTCTCGCCCTATCTCTTTGTGCAACGTGAGCTTCAAAATTATTACTAAGATATTGGCGAACAGGTTTAGGAATGTCATGCCTCATCTTATTAGCCAGGAGCAATGTAGCTTCATTGCCAACAGATCCAGCTGCGATAATATTCTTATTGCCCAGGAGATCATTCATTCCATGAGAATGAATGGTAGGAAGAAAGGATTTGTGGCTATCAAAATTGATATGGAGAAAGCTTTTGACAAATTGGATTGGGGTTTTATCAAAACTACTCTTGCATGCTTGAATATTGAGGATAACCTTCTCAATCTTATTATGGCTTGTATGTCTACCACCTCTATGTCTATCCTTTGGAATGGCGATGAAAGCCCTTCTTTCACCCCTTCTAGAGGCGTTAGACAAGGGGACCCCCTAAGTCCTTATATCTTTGTTCTCTGTATGGAACGATTGAGTCATCTTATTAAAGCGGAATGCGAAGGTCGCCGCTGGAAATCGTTCACCTTCAAGAGAGGGAGCCCTTCTATTTCCCGTATGTTCTTTTCTGATGACCTCATCCTGTTCACTGAAGCATCTAGTTCCCAAATGGAAGAAGTTCGGAATGTAATGCAAAGCTTCTATGAAGTTTTTGGCCACAGAATTAACGTGAATAAATCTCGTATGTTTTGCTCAAAAAACGTTAATTTTAATAGGGCTTTGGAGATGAGCTAGCTTCTTGGGATTGGGATTACCTCCGACCTTGGGAAATACTTGGGAGTTCCTATTATTCATAAAAGGGTTACTAAAGCCACATATTTCCCTATTATCCAACGCGCTCGGAAAAAATTGTCCATGTGGAAAATCAAATTCCTGACTGTTGCAGGACGGGCGGTTCTTATTAAATTTGTGCTTTCATCTTTGCCTAGCTACTGTATGCAGTCAACCCTCCTCCCAATATGCACAGTTAGTGAGTTAGAGAAGATTTCCAGAAATTTCCTGTGGTCCCAAGACGATGATGTGAGGAAAATGCACCTCGTTGCTTGGGACAAAATTACGCAGGCAAAGAAGCAGGGAGGGTTAGGCTTCAAGAACCTTCATCGCCAGAACAAAGCCTTCATTATGAAACTTTGCTGGGGCTTCCTAACTAAACAGGATTCTCTTTGGTCAGGTGCTTGTGGTCTAAATATAATTGTGGTAATCATCAGGTGCCTAAGATTTCAAAGAAAAAGAGTTCCTCCTCTGCTTGGAAAGCGCTTGTCACCGTCTGGGACAAATTTATCGGTGGCGTTGGAAAAAGGATAAATAATGGGGTTGGGACTAATTTCTGGTCTGACCGTTGGCTTCCCTTTGATCAGCCCATCATAACCTTCGTTCAAGACCTGACCCATGTTAATCTTGACGAGACTGTTTGGGACCAGCTATCGCCCAGTGGGGGCTGGGATATCAGGAGATGGCAAGGAATCGTGCCGCTTCGTATTATTAATATGATGACCAGAATGCATCCTCCCAATAATAGTTCCCCTGACTGTTTTACTTGGAGGCCTACGAAAGACGGTTGTTTCTCTGTTAAATCGGCCTATCACTACCTTTCTGAGAGCGGTGGAAGGGGCAATGACACCTTCTGGACTCAAATGTGGAAATGGCATCTTTGTGAAAAAATTAAGTTCTTCATGTGGCAAGTTGGGCATGAGCGACTTGTTACTAATTCTCTTAGAGCCCGGAGAGGTCTAACAAACGACAATACTTGCCCCTTCCAGTGTAATGATGAAGAGAGTGTGATCCACGTAATCAGAGACTGCGATCGTGCTAAAAACTTGTGGCAATAGATTTTAAATCCTAACTACTTTTCTCAATTTTTTGCAGGTAACATGCAGGTTTGGCTCAATTGGAACACCAAGCATAAGCCTGGGAAAGGAAGGCTTCAAGATTTCCCTTGGCAGCAGATCTTCGATGCGGGATCTTTGGATTCTTTGGACAACTAGATGCAAGTTTCTTTTCCAAGGAGCAAGCACGGATACTAGAGAGATGATGCACTTGTGCAAGTACCTTCTCACAGAGACTACTTCAAATCATCGTCTCAACCACCAGTTTTTCCAACTAGGAAGAATAGAGGAGCAGTCCTGGACGGCCCCTCTTGCTCATTCTGTTCGCATTGATGTGGATGGCTCCATTCGCGAGCAGCACCAAGCAGCTTGCGGGGGTGTTATACGAAACGCCTAGGGTGAATGGTTGATGGGTTTTTATAAATCCCTTGGCCTTCATTCTGTTATTGAAGCGGAGATTCACGCTATCATGCTAGGACTGAAGATCGGTCACCAGATGGGGATGGAAAAAATTCTTCTCTACTCTGACTCCCTGGACGCCATTAATATTCTTAGCGGGACTGCCCTACAGATCATCCGCTAAGAAATATTATTGGGGACACCAGAGAGCTGCTTTTCAAAGATTGGACTGTGGAACTACATCATACGGCAAGGGACAACATCGCGTGTGCGGATTTCATGGCCAAGGAAGGGCATAACGCTACTGTTGACGAGGGGGTGGTTATGATTCCAACAGTTCCCCGGGGTTGCCATCATTTGGCGTTGAGAGACCAGTGGTCCCGCATAGTTAGTTTGGTTTATCTTTGTTGTACTAAGGGATAGATTTTCATAATCTAGACCTTGACTTTTCTTCAAGCTCCAGCTTGCCTTTATTATCAAAAAAAAGAATAGGTAGATCGACAGTTGGTCTATTTGGGTAAGTGGTGGGAGCGATAGCTTATTTTCTATCTGACTTTTTTAAAAGCCTAGTAGGAAAAAAGTCAGGTTGTAAATATAATTTGTGTTTGAATTAGTGGTAGTAGAAGTGGCGGAGCCAACGTCAAAAAGCCGAGAGCTCTTTGGAAAAAGCAATCCTATGGAGATTTTTCCTTGACTAACTTTTATGAGTTTTTTTAAGAAGCCCAATAAACTTAAAGCTTAATCCAAACACTCCACTTTTAACTTTTATTCTACTGCTACTTTTTTCTGGCTTTAAGCTACTTAAAACACTCTCCAAATAGGCCCAGTAGAACAATACACAAAAGCATATGCTAAATATTTACATAAGTCTATGCAATATAGGTAGGAATTAAAAGCTTCTCATCCAAGGCGGTTTCATTAGCCAACAGGAGGGGCATGTCCACTTCTACTATCTGAACGCCAAAACATATTTCTGGTAAATAACGTCCCAACAGTCAAATATAAATAAATGATAATGATACATTTGTTGAGCCACCACAGGATATGGTAACTTGAAATTTAAATAATAGGGGAAATGACAGCCAGATCCCAATGACAAAAAAAAATTATAAAAAAGTCCCAACAGAAATTCACAAATCAAAAAAGTTCCTAGTGACTTTTTTGATATTATTTATATTAACAACATGAAATGCTATATTTACAACAGAAAGTGCTATTTTTTACGACAAAATTTAAAAACTTGGTTATTCACAATAGAAAAAAACTATATTCACAACAGGAAGTGTCATATTTACAACAAAATTTAAACACCTGAATTTTGTTTCAAACTCAAGTCCCTAAGCGTATAGATTTCATTTCCAATAGAAAAATGCTAGATTCACACAAGTAAGTACTATATTCACCAAAAAATTTTAAACTGGCTATTCACAATAGAAAAAGCTATATTCACAACAGGAAATGCTATATCTACAACAAAATTTAAAAACCTAAATTTTGTTTCAATACAAATAACATAAAAAAAGTCCCTAGGGACTTTTTTGAAATGTGAATTTAAATTTGGGGCTTTTTTGTAATTTTTTTATGGTCCTTGGGACTGACTGTCATTTTCCCTAAATAATGAAATGTTAGATATTCATCTTTGTTTAAGTAATGAGGAGAGCAAGAAAAAAAAAAAAAAAAAAAAAAAAAAAAAAAAAGTGAACACGCTACTTAAAATCAAAACAGTTTGAAAACATGCGAAACCATATTGAAAATAGTTAATTTTTAGAACATGAAAAGAACAATAATAAGCGTGGACACATAGCCTACAAGGATAAATAACAAATCCGGCATGGCTAAAATCCACAAAAAACAGCGTGAGTATAAAACCCAAGAAAAAAAAAGGTGTGAGTGATACTCATGAAAGTCCTCCCTCCGTTCGACGTGTGTTGACCGTCACACGACGCTAGGACCTCCTAATCAACCTGTTTGCTAGGTGTGCCATAGCGTGCCAAGGGCTAACGAAACTACCGTTAGCAACTGCGGTTGTTGGATATGATTATTTTTTATTATGTCAAATATAAATACCATTATTTAAAGTAAAAAGTTTACATAATATATTTATCTCCTATATTGACTAATTCTTTTATTTAATGTAAATTCAAAATTTATTAAGATATCAAGTTCAATTATAAAGAATGATCAAGAAGGAAGTTTTTGAGTTGGATGGATTAAGAGAAAGAAGAAAGAAAGAAAGCTGGATTAAAAACTGAAAAATGGCAGTTTGGGCTCAAATTTAAGAAATAACAGTTTGATACCGTGAATTTCAGAAATGACAGTTTGATACCACGGATTTCCAAAATACCAACTTAGTCCAAACTACATTAGAGCACTCGAGAGTGATTTTCAGCACACTCGAGTGTAGCACTATTCCACCTCCTTTGTTGACCCTTGTTCAATGTTCTACTTGAGCGAGTTTTGGTGATTCGATTGTATCTCCCAAATCAAAGATCCAATTGAGGTGAAACTAGTTTCATATGATAGTAACTCTCAATGCGTCACATAGACACCAAAATAAAGTTCAAATGAGTTCAGATGAAATAACTATGAATTTTAGAAGTTGAAACTTGAATTCACATCACATATCGGATATAGGTTTGATAATTTGGGTGTATCTCACAAAAGACACATCCAATTGAGCTGAAATTGGTGGCATACAAAACTAGACTCAATCACGTTTCAAAAACATCAAGATCATGAGAAAAAAAACAGAAGAGATATGATTTTTTGAATTTAACAGTAAGTTCATGATGTTGTAAAAACACAGGTCAAGAATAGCCTTTATTAATCTGATTGAAATTCTCAACATACAACAAATTTGGAGTTGATTCTTTTTGCATTGAAAATAAGACTTAATTTCTAGGGATAAGTGATTTGCCAAATTTGAAGCTATATTGAAGATGTTATGCTCATTGGAAGATAACCTTTCATGCTACCAATATTCTTGGATTTTGAAAGTCACTACATTCGGAGATTGATCTTTGTACAAGATCAATCAAGTGAATATGGTTGCCGTAGAAGTTTGCTCAACACTTGATGTTCTCTAAAAGAAAGAACTTGCAATTGAGTGCTATCGAGATGATACACACACGGTTGCTTCAAATCTAATAATACTTCAAGTGCATAAGTAAGCACTCGAGTGTTGAATCTCGGACACTCGAGTGTTGAGTTATTCATGTATATTTGCAAAACTAACAATACAAGCACTCGAAGTGAAGAAAGAGACACTCGAGTGTAGATTCCAAGCACTCGAAATGTGGAGACACCAGAACTTGAGAAATATGCTAAAACATCATACACTCGAAATGTAGCCAAAAACACTCAAGTATTGCATCATATTCTCAGTAAAGCCTTCAATGCACAAAGAGCTCTAAACTGTAGAACACTCGAGTACGCCTAATGACACTCGAGTATGAGCTATCACACTCGAGTGTTGGTCAGCCATTTCAATTCCAGAACATCTCTGAGAATTCAGAAATTGTTGTTTATGGTTTTTAGATGATTTGAATCATGGATTACATGCTAAATCACAAATCAAATCTTTGTGTCAGAACATTAAATGTAACGATAGAAAATAGAGCAGAGTAGCAATCTCAAAGCAGGTCAATGACTATTGTTTGAAGTGCCTACTACGGTGAAGATGATAGCGACCTAACCTTAGCGATCCCAGAGATGACCAAAGGGATGTCGTGAGGAGATACGTTGCATTCGAACGAAAATGACCGAACCTTGAATTCTGCCAATAAGTCGAATATATCTCTAACAGAAAACATCATTGGTCTAACGGAAAGTTTGAACACTCACAACAGTCATTTAACAAAGTTAAATGGCAAAAAAAATAGAGAGAATGCACATACGCTCCAACAAGTACTTCGAATGATCATATACCAATACACACAGGAAGAATTTACTCAACATTCATATGATCCTCATCAACTATAAATAGAGACTTATTCAAGACAGAAAGATTAAGCAAAAAACCTTGACAAAGAAAATAACAAGAGTTTATTCCTTCACTGTCAAAATGTCAATACTCGGAGGCTTACATACCTTACTCTCCATTATCTCAATGATCATGTAGTTTATCATAGAGAGTGAGATTATTTGTAATATGCTTCAGTGTTCATCTTATTCACTTATGAGAGAGAAAATTGATTGCAATCCTTTATCACAAAGGTTGTATCCTTACAGTGTGTAAGAGGGAGTATCTTAATAAGAGATTTATAAACGGCTCCACAAGTGCCCGACTAAACTTGTGAGGTTGTAATGGTTTTCAAGTATGGATTCAAAATCTTAAGAGCTGGGGACTAGACGTAGGTCATCACAGATTGGATCAAACAGGGGTAAATCACAATTTGCATATTCTCTTCCCTAAACTCTTATATTTCCAACATATATGTTTGAATAACTGACTATTAGTTTATTACTCATTACTGTCATACATATTGATTTTACTAAGATGCAAAAAGATTTTTACAATTCTTAAGTTTTAATTATATACCCAATTCACCCCCCTTTTGGGTGTCAGTTGGTTCTAACAGTGTTCTGCTTTCAGTCATTTGAAAACATTTTTCTGGCGTACATGGAAGTAAGTTGTCTTGTATTCAAATCACTTCAATACAGAATAATCGAGAATTTCCTTTAAGAAAATCTACCCCTTCCATGTACGTATAGAAGTTTGAAGATAAATAGAAAATTTTGATAAACCAAATTCTTTATTTCTTGAATTATTTTCAAAAGCTTTAACATATCATTTATAAAGTGTTAGTACTCAAGAAAACCTTCATAAAAAAATAAAATAGATAAAGATATTTGATGTAAAGTTTGATTAAAAACACTACAATATATTCAAATGTAACGTTATTTACTCACCTGATAATCCTAATAGCTACAACTATCCAATTTAATAGTCTTCAACATGATTCAAACTTAATTGGGAGAATGACACTCAAATACCACATGAACTTCCAAAACCCAAAAAAGTCTACTGAAAAAGGAAAAGGACAAAGAGGTACGCATATAGGAATTTGGGTTTTGAATATATGGGCAAAAGACAAAATTGCCCTTTCCTTTATTTCTTCTTATTTGTCATTCCTTCACCTCTTCTCTCTCCATTCGACACTCTCTCGTAGAATGCTCCAACAACTTCATACAAACCACCAACAATGCCTTCAACAACAACCAAATCTCCAAGTACTATGGTTCAAGTCGATACGAGAAGTCCTCTTTCTTCCAAATGGTCATGCTCAAGAATGCTTCTAATTACAAATTTCACTTCTTTCTCTATGGTGCCTGTCACGCCCTGAAAACTAAGGGGTGACTAGCACAGAATATGAGTGGACTCACATTCCTTAAGCCTTAAACTTATAAATTAGACTTCCCAAAAATTCAACAATGATCCAAATTTTTATTACAACATTCAGAGCTCCGCTCCATATAGCATATACATATATTCCAAATTACAAGGAGAAAACATGAATCCTGCCTCTAGATTACGTAGAGTATCTAAACTACATAATTAAGTACATAGGTATAAACATACATTTACTGTAATTAGCAGCTCTTCCAAAATGTATCTACAATCCTTGCTCAGCAATTACTATTCAGCTGGAGGTGCAAGGTTAGCAGTTCCATCTGAGCCCAAAATAATTTTCTGATGAATAACGTCCCATTAACGAAAATAATTAAAATACTGAAAGAAATAAATTGATGGCAAGAAAGTAGATGATAGTTAATTTCAATTCCCAAATACAAAATTATAACCATAAGTAGACTTCTACAAAAGATTATTACTAATCATAACCTAAGCGGTATAGAAGATCATTAAGGAACAAATACCTAGTAGGTGACAAAACAATATGTTTTCCAAACTAGCATAAAACAGTAAATCTCAAATTCCTTACTTTCGTAGGACTTCAACAGAATGAATAACAAGCGTGGGTACATAGTCCACGAGGGTAAATAACCAAGTGCGAATGGAAGCCATGAAAACGAGCATGAACACACGATCCATGAGGGTAAATAACCAAGCGCAAAGACAAGGCTACTGAAACAAGAGCAGTACAAGACCCACGAACAACAAGCGTGAGAACAAATCCCACGAATATTAAGCGAGCTCAAGGTTAACCATGGTGCACCAAGGACTAACGATCTGCATTGTTAGTAACCAGCGTTCTGTATTTAGTCCTCTCAAAAAACATTGTCAAGCATGTCTAGGGCCATTTTATCAAAGCAATAAAAAGTCCTTTCAATACGATGATAACTTATCAAATATAACATAATAGAATGCCCCAGCATGAAAGTTCATAAACAATATCTCAAAATTTTCCTTTAAATTCAATCCATACTCTTTACAACATGAATAAGAACATAAAACAAATTCGATAAACTTTCATTGACAAAATCATACTCGTAAAGATGGTAATTAACATAAAAGTATGGAAAGTAGTAAAAACATCATTTATAAATATTATAATGGGACGCTATCCGCTCACCTGCTGCGCTACCAAATATACGACTTACTTCTACCTATCAAGCTTCCCACGTACATTTACTCCTTAATCCCTTGACGTCAAACCAAAATCATTGTTCCAGTTATAATTTTATATGTTAAACATATGTTATTTAACTCATTTATTAAGATCCTTCAACACCTTAGCAAGCACAATCAATCACCAGATATATATCCCAATAGTTGACATAAGAATAAGCAAAGTTAACCATTAGAGTTACCCAATGGCCTTGTTTCCAACATCATTTATAAAATTCCAAATTTCCCAAATTCAATTTTAAACAACATTTTAGTTAAAAAAAAAAATTGGTTTTTCTCTAATAATCTATTTAATGTTATCAATTATGACCAATTAATTTCATTCTCAATTTCATAAATTTTCCTTCTCAAGCATTTAATCAAATACTTATAGGCATTCCACAAGAATCAACTTATAAACTTGTACCATTCTAGCCTCTTACATTCTTCTTATAACATATGCTTTAGCTATTTAGCAATTTTAACAACACTCCAATTAATTTATTCTCTTAGATGTTTTATCAAACACCTAGAGTGCAAACAAACTCAAACCATGTTATCAAACTCATTCTTTATAGACCTCTTGCCAAATACGTCCAGCATCATATATATATATATATATATTAACCTTTCTACCTTAAATATTTACTAATAATTAATTGAAACCCAAGAAAGATCAGAATTTATACACGTCATCTTCCTCTTATGACAACCAAAACAATTATATAGAGGAGTCACATTTCTTACGTAGCCTTCTTAATTTTAATTTTAACTTGCTTTGAGTCCCAACCTTCCTCTTACACTCACGCACAATGACTGAAACAAAGAGGGAGAATGATAGGAATGTAAGGCAGAGACACGTGGAAAAAGGCTAGTGTTACGTAGTAATTATTAGGCAATTATGTTACCTTATCTATAGGGAGTTATTTGTGTCTTATCCATAGGAAGTTATGTATAGGGAAGTTATTATTAGTTATTTGTTTTATTGTGTCTATATAATTATTGTAAGACAGTGATAAGTATTATGAATGAATATATGAATGTTTGAGAATTTTGGTCAAGGACTTAGATTCTTTGTTCTTGAATATATTGGTGATTGATCTGGATCCCGGAAACATCAATTTGGTATCAGAACAGTTCAATTTGGGCCAATTTTCTTGTGCGTTATGGGCAATAATAGGAAGAAAACACAATCCACCGATTCCGCTCATGCCAATCAAGAGGCGAGAATCTTCCAAATCACCATAAACCACCGAACTACCCTCTGCCCTAGAAAATGTGACGCAACAACTGAATTTCATTGTATCTAAACTCTTAAGTTTAGATGATGAGTTGAAAGAAGTAAAGAAGCATAAAAATCCTACTGTTATGATAGAAGATGGAGAAAGAACACGGAAAACCATCAAAACCATATGAAGAATTCAAAGGAGAAATGCCTTGGTGGAGTAAAAGACCAAACAAGCGTCCTCACTCTAAAGTCGAATTCCCAAAATTTGAAGGTGGAGATCCGAGAGGCTGGGTGATGAAGGCAGAAAAATATTTCAGGTACTATCAAACCCCTGAAGATTTGAAAATAGAGGTGGCTGCAATGTATTTGGAAGGAGAAGCACTTGATGTGTTTATGTGGGTTTCTGCAAGCCGAACCATACGCTATTGGGAAGAATTAATTCAAATTTTTCAGGAACAATTTGGACTAGCAAAATTTCAAAACCCTGATATTTATCTATGTGATGTGAGGCAAACTAGTTCTGTTGAAGAATACCGAAAGGAGTTTGTGCGTTGCTCATCCGCTATACAAAGTTGGCCTGAACACTATCTTTTAGCGGTTTTCATCAATGGGTTGAAGGGAAATTTAAAATCAGATGTCAAAATCCAAAAGCCACAGACTGTTTACAAAGCCGCAAGTCTAGCGCTGTAGTTTGAGGCCAAATACGCTCCAAAACAGTCTGATATGAAGGGTGCGCAATTTCAGGGATCAGAATTTAATTCAAATTTTCGTTATCAAGCACCACAGAATAATTGGGGAATTAATAATTCCTCAAATTCAGCAACTAATTTGGGAATTAATAATTCCTCTAATTCGGCTATTTCCAACTATAGCAAACCACAAATCATGGTGGGATCTGCGCAGAATCCGATCGCAGCAACAACTTCGGGTGTATCACACACAGAACGGCAAATTCGAAGGTCTAAGGGGCTGTGTTACCGTTGTGGGGATAAATTTACACTGGGTCATCAATGTAATGCTTCTTCATTGAAAATCATGGAGTTAACCGATGAACATGGAGATGTAACGAGCGAGACACACGAGGAAGATGATATCGGATAGAGCGTTTTTGCGGAAATCTCACCGCATGCATTTCGGGCAAAACGTCGTCTACTACTATGAAAATTCTTGGGACTTTATTATCAAAATCAAGTCTTGATATTGATTGATTCTGGTTCCACGCACAACTTCATCTCCAAAGAACACAGTTACCGAACTCGGTTTAAAGAGCGCCTTCCACGGTTTGGTGTTCAGGTGGTGATGGTTCTATGACCGGTTGCAATTCTATTTGCAAAAATTTGGTTATCCAGGTTCAAGCCTTAACTATTAAAGAAGATTTCTTCCTCCGAAACTTGGGTATGGATATGGTTCTAGGAATAAAATGGCTAGCCTCTCTTAATATGTTGTTGTGGCAAATTGGCAACAACTATTCATGATATTTTGGGTTGATGGAAAGCATTATAGGCTTCAAGGACTTCCTCAAACTTCCTCCCAGGTTTCACTTCGTAGCTATGACGATGACTGGAAATTACTTGAACCAGATCAGATTTTGGATTCTACGGTGGTGCTAACTGATTCTGGTCCAGATATTCACTTACTCATTCAATGGAAGAATATACCACTTGAAGAAGCTAGCTAGGAGCCTTATGATTTGATTGCCACCCAATTTCCTCAATTCCGCCTTGAGGACAAGGCTCATTTTCAAGGGAGGGTAATGATAGGAATGTAATAAGGCAGAGACACGTGGAAAAAGGCTAGTGTTAAGTATTAATTATTAGGCAGTTATGTTACCTTATCTATAGGGAGTTATTTGTGTCTTATCCATAGGAAGTTATGTATAGGGAAGTTATTATCAGTTATTTGTTTTATTGTGTCTATATAATTATTGTAAGACAGTGATAAGTATTATGAATGAATATATGAGTATTTGTGTAACTTGGTCAAGGACTTAGATTCTTTGTTCTTGAATTCATTGGGAAGTGGTCTCGATCCCATATCCATAAGAGAATTATGTTTAATTTACCCACACAAATTCAGGGAGCAGCTTCAATTCAACACACACACACTAGCAACGAAAAGGAATTTCAGACATACCCAACTCTCCCAAAAATGCATCGGAAGAAGGAGATGAAGCTCAGCTCTCTACCAAGCCATCAAGACTCACTGAACAAAGAAAGTAAAAGGAATGGGCTGACAAACTCTGCACCCTCACAAAAAAAAAAAGATAGGCAAGGAAGCTCCAAGGACGAGAAGGGAGAACGGCGACAACGCTAAGCAAGGAAGAAGATCGGATGAATGGTAAAGCCTCCAGAAACAACTCCACCTTCTCTGCTTTGTTCAATCAACGGTAAGGAAGAGAAGAATTTAAACGAACTACTCCAAAATCACTTTAGAATCGGACAAAATTAATCACATAACAAAATCAAAGAAGGGACAAAGTGTTTTACGATTTGAGGTGAAGATTAGAAGCGCTGAAAGACAAACGCGACGAACAAACAGCGGCGGACGGACGACCCAAGTATGGTGAAGAAAGATGAAGGAAGAGTGAAACGGGCTGGGGTTTCGATCTCTAAAAATCACAAAGCTTCACTTTGCAACTAATGAAGTTGTGCGTTTACTAAAAAAAAATCAGTTCTTATGATTTTTTTTTTTATACACGTATAAGGGTATCTTGGTAACTTCCACTGAGGTTGAGGAAAAAATAAAAATCACACATTGCTTTAATGATGATTTGAACCCAAAACCCAAGGGACCTTTGACCAGTTCCAATACCATCAAGCTACAAGTTTCATCTTGACACCCAACTCCAACAAATAGTAAATATATAATTAACTTATAATAATATTATATAATATTATTTATTTATTTATTTTATTATTATTATTATTATCATTATTATTATTGTTATTATTATAATCATCATTTTTAATTCTTCAATATCTAGGTTATTACGGTGCCGTAGGAGTCAACGTCCCAGAAACCACCACCATTATCTTCTTCTTCTCCATTTAACTTTGTTCTTTCTCTTCAATTTCACCATCACAACGCTGAGAAACTAGTTTTCAATGAAGTTTTGCAATTTCTGACGAGTTCATGATTCTTCCAACAAGTTTATGAATTTTCCAGTTTCCAGCGAAGAGTAATAAGATTGACAAAACGAGTAATGAGATTGACAAAATCCGTAAATATTGACAATATGTGTAAAAAGGATTGATAAAGAGTTTCGGGTTGTGACCAATTGAGTAATGAGATTGACTAAAATAATAACGATTTCAAAAAAATCTGTAATGGTTTTGACAATTGTTAGGTATTGAAAAATGGCTATAGAGATTGACAAGTTCAATAAAGGCACGTTGTCAATTGACATACTAAAGTTGTCATCATTGCCTTTATTGATATATGGCAATTTTTCAGTACCTAACAATTTTATCAAAACTATTACGGTTTTTGTCAAAACCATTACTATTTTAGTTAATCTCATTACTCAATTGGTCACAACCTAAGACTCTTGGTCAATCCTTTTACAGATATTGTCACTACTTACATATTTTGTCAAAATAATTACGGATTTTTTCAAAATCATTACTATTTTAATCAATCTCATTACTCAATTGGTCACAAATCAAGACTCTTTGTAAATCATTTTACACATATTGTTAGTACTTCTGGATTTTATAAAACCTTTATGGATTTTGTCGAAACCATTACTTTTTTAGTCAATCTCATTGCTCAATTGGTCCAACCAAAAACTTTTTGTGAATCTTATTACACTTATTGTAAGTACTTACAGATTTTGTCAATCTCATTACTCATTTTGTTAATCTCATTCTTGTTCTCCTAAACCGGAAAAGCTTACCTCAAACGTTCATAAGCTTGTCATAAAACTCATGAACTCGTCGAAAACAGCAGAGCTTCACCGGAAACTGGTTTCTCGTCATTGTGATGGTGAAAGTGAAGACAAAGAATGAAGTTGAATGGAGAAGAAGAAGATAATAGTGGTGGTGGATAGCTGTGGTTCTGACTCTCACTATCCTTCAAGAAACTATGCGACGGATTGCACCTACCCTTGCCAATTTGGAGACGACAATGTCGAGTGTGAGAGTTAGAGGAAGAAGAAGTTGAAGTATGTGGTCATCAACTGGGGATGACGACACTTGAGAATTAGAGGAAGTAGGAGTTTGAGTACCAACAATCTTGACACTTTGTTTTCATTAAATAAGCCTTAAGGGCATTTAGCTCATTTAGACAAAATATCAAAAGCCTATATTCCCACCAAATCCCTTCTCTGTTCTTTCCAAAATTTAATGGTCTTTTCAGGGTTTTGGATGTTCATGTGGTATTTAAGTGTCATTATCCCAACTTAATTCCCCTAGTATACAAATAACATTATTGTCACTTCAATTGTATATAATAATCTTATTTAATAGAATTCCCCTCATTTCCTCGTAAGAACATTTCTTCTCTTTTTTATAGCATCCAAACACAATCATAAGCTTCATAAATTCTTTAGGACATTAATATACATATATAAGCATCATAACGTGTCAATGTTGGAATTGAACCATTTTAAACCAACTAAATTCCTCGTCTATACAAGTTGACAAGCTCAGGTGTTAAATTACTATGTTTCCTAAATCATTTCTTTACCAAGAATCAACTTAAACTCATTGCTTTGGCCACAACTAATTATTCATTCGATTTGTAACTTCCCTCAAGCTTTTTGACAAACACATTGTATGCATTCAAAAGAAATTAGCCATAAAACTTACAATTATTTCATATTACTTGTCAAACAACTTCACACAGCCACATGTGGTCACACGATCCTCTAAATTAAATTTCTTAACAATATTTAACGTATAAATTTCAGAACCCATGCTTTTCCCTTGCAACAACGGAAATTTTAGCAAATTACCAATTCAAGTAAACTTTCATCTCCAATGCTACAGCCAAATATAACCCCCAAGCACCAAATGGAATAAACACCATAGTTTCTAAAAAATCTTCTAACTTTCTATTATAAAACATTCAAATTTTATCTTCAAGAAAAATTCAGATTATAATTAACCAACAAGGAATTTAAATCCTTCACCATCATCAAAATACTATGGAGGACATTTCAAGGTAAACTCTTCCTCTTTTAAACATTTTATCGAACACCTTGTAGGCAATCAAGTTTAACTCAGAAGAGAGACCTCTATTCATAACTATCAACAAATAATACAATGTCCAAACATCAGTCTAGTTTCATAAAGTTTCAAAAATCAGCTCCTCAACAAAAAATGATATTAGAATCTTCCTCTTGTCCATAAACTCCTTAATATAATAATTTCAGACAGTTATTATTCTCGCTCATTTCTTTTCTCTTGATCAACAACAACCATAAAAAAAAAAAAAAAAAACAAAAACAAAAAAAAAACAGAGAGAAGATTTGAGCATACCACACCCAAGCGATGCACCGGAGAAGAAGATGCCACCCGCAAACCCGCCCACCCATAGCAGCAGAGCAAAGAGACAGAGATAGGATTTGGCGATGAAGGATCAAAAGGCTGGAACTGTTCGGCACTAGAAAACAAATGATGGATTGAAGCTTAAACCCACATACCTAGATGCAATAGAGGGACTCCAAAGGAATAAACGAACACAACTCACCCTGCCTCCAGCGGCACACAAAACAGAAGACAAAGAAGAAGAGAATCCGGCGATTATGGCACTCACAGCAACGATGGGCGAAGAAAGATGCGCGCACACGCACACCACCAACGAACAAGGAGAAAGGCAGAGTAGAGCGATTGAAAGGAGGAATGGAGGATGAGATCCCAAAATTTAAGGCTCTTGAAGCTTCTTCTACTCTCTTGAGAAATCGGGGAAAAAAAATCTGAGGAAGATTTATTATTATTATTATTATTATTATTATTATTATTATTATTATTTACTCTTTTTGTTATTATTTTTAGGGTGAAGGTGCAAATTTGCCAACCAACTATTACCCAAGAAATACCGACACAAATAACTATGAGGGGACCAAAATCGCTAATCAACAATTAAAACGTGAAAAAAAAAACACTACATAACTATTAAAAGTGGAAAAAACACCAAATAACTATTAGGAAAAAAAACACCAAATAATTAAGTTAAAATATGATAAGACCGGCGTAGGACGGTGGCGGAAACGCTGGAGAAAAGAGTGGTTAAACCTTCTTGTTGGAAAAAGAAAATACCAACGAGAGATGGGACCCATAGGAGCGGCATTGTGGCAAAGATCGGTTCTTCGCTTGTGGCATCGGAGAGATGGAACCAGTGGTGCAAGGTACGTGCTTGGTCAAACGTTTGTGGACTCTTGGATGAGTTCAAGAGGGTGAGTGGAGCAAAAGAACAATAGAAGCTTTTGAAATGCGACGTCGCCGATTGTGATAGTCAATAGAAGACGGAGACACCAAGACAATGTGACGGGTAATAGTTCGTTGGCGAATCTACTCCAAATTGTGTGTTTTTTTTTCACTATTTAATTGTTGATTGGCCATTTTGGTCCCCTCAATAGTTATTTTCGCTGTAGCGCTTCCCGGGTAATAGTTGGTTAGCAAATCTGACTTGACCCTTATTTTTAAATTCCTCTCTTTTATTTAAATTGCAGAAGGGAATTATAGTAATTGCAAGGTGATAAAATAATAAAATTACTCATACAGCATAGCCAAGATTTGACTTAAAGCCCCATGAATACATTGCAACATTTGTCCCCTAAACCGCCATTTATTTTTTGTTAAATGTCTATAATTGATAAAATATTAATTATTATTAATTTATTATTAATTTTTTTCAAGGTTATTACAGTTTAAATCTATTAGTTTTATTCCATTACAATATTCATAAAAAATAAAATAGATGCGTACCGAATAAAAAATAAAGATATTAATTAATTATTACTTTATTAAATATAATATAAACCGCATCAGATTTTGTGAGTATATAGTAGACATTGATATATATACATATTTTTTATCAACTATTGGTTGAGGTAAGAAGTGGCTTTACTCCCACCCCCATAAAGAAAAGAACATAAAATTGAATTTCAGGAATGACATTTATTGGGAGCGGCTAAGACTGTTGTCTCAATGGGGCAAATGGTGACCATTTTAAAGTATTTCACAAAAGCCAAAGAGGTAGAGGTGTCTCCCATGTACTTTTAGCTAGTGTCAACCAAGATGGGCATAGTTGGTGTTAAGTTCTGTAAGAAGCCCTTGTTTTGCAGCAAAACAACAACTTCAGACATCGTTGGCCTTATTGCAGGAGATGCCTGCGTGCAAAGCAAACCTATCTCTATGATTTTCTTCACTTCCTCTTCATCATAGTCAGTAGGGTCTAGGATATTGTCCACCAACTCTATGTGCAAGCCTCTCTCGTATAGTTTCCATGCCTAACAAGTGAAAGTTATAGGAAATGCAATAAACATTAGTCCCTAATTAAATATTTATTTGTATTTTTGGGATTTCATTGATATTATTTTCTCTTTTTTTTAAAAAAAAAAAATTAATGAAAGAGCAACATTTCACCTTTTAAATACTTTAGGCCGACATTACATTACTTGATAATTTAATACGCCCACTGGCCTTTAGAGAATATTTTAAGGGCAAAAATGCCTTTCAATTTAAATTTTAAAATAATCACCTATGTAAATTGATATGAAAATTTTCTTACCTTTTGAAGGAGAAATTCGCCTTCATCATCACCATCAACCCCTAGTTCTTCACATTTTCTACCACTAATAATTTCCAAAACTACAACACCATAGCTGTATATATCAGCTTTCTCTGATAATTGGCCATGAATTATATATTCTGGTGCTGTATAACCTCTGAAAAATGCATAATATTTTTTAATTCATCATAATAATGATTCAGACACAACACATTCACAATATCTGAAATGGACATGCAATCAAAATAATTGCATCAAATCTTCATGCTATATATATGGTGGCAAAAAATTCTTAAACTATTTATAGGTGTTGGAGTGTTCCATCTTAAACTATTTCATGTGATACAACTATACAAGATATGAAAATTAAATAAATGCAAGCCTTAATTACAACTTACAATGGTCCTGCAAAATTGGTGGTCAGGTGAGATTTGTCTTCTGGTAAAAGTCTTGCGAGTCCAAAGTCCGCAATTCTAGGGTGCATATTATCATCTAGAAGGATGTTGTTGGTCTTTACATCTCTATGTATGATACGAATATGAAATTCTTCATGTAGATAAGCTAATCCCTTTGCTGTTCCTAAAATTATATCAACTCGTTGCTTCCAGTCAAGAGAACCTTTCTTTTCACCTGTTTTACAAGTTCACACACTTTCAATATATATAGTAATGAAGGGGAGAAAACATAAAGATACTTAAATGTTTCAATAACAAAATATTTTCATATGTTATGAAGTATTATGGAAAATGCAAGTAAAAAGAATAACATAAACTCTTTGTGATTGAAATGTGGTACCAAATAAGAACTTGTCGAGACTATTGTTTTTCATGTATTCATAAACAAGGAATCTGTCGTGGCCTTTACTGCAACATCCGAGAAGTCGAACAAGATTTCGATGATGAACATTATTTATAAGCTTCACTTCACCTTCAAACTCTTCGTCTATCCTGCTCAAGTGTTGACAAGTTAATTTCTTAACTGCAACTACTTTTCCGTTCCTTAGAGTGCCCTATTAATAATAATTAAATTCAATCACGAAAATATTGTTAGGCTTTTACAACACTTTGCAAAACTCACAGGAGAAATCCTGTGCTTAAAAATATTGAAAATAAAATATAAAAGTTACCTTGTATACAATACCAAATCCTCCTTCTCCTAGTTTATTTTCATGACTGAAATTTTTGGTTGCAGACTTCAAATCCTGATAACTGTAAGTCATTGGGCCTTTCAACTTACTTGTTTCAGTTATATCACCTGCGAAGAAAAACCAAGTCAAAATCTCTTTTCTTAAATTTAGAGGAGGGGGGGGCGGGGAACCTGTCAAGGGTTCATCTTTAATAATCTTGATGAATATAAAGGTGAAATTCAAAGTTTAGTCATTAATAAATAGGGAAATGATTAGGTGTGAACACTTTACAAATTCACTATACCTGTAGGAACTCTCTTGGGGCTTTTTGGTCGTCTAATCGAAGAAAATAATGCAAGAAGAATCAAAACAAGTGCTAGAACTCCAACAACTCCGCCAATAATTATCCCCTTCTTTCTTGATGAGCCTGCAAGAGAATGTAAATAGAGAACTCATTTTCAAATGAGTATACACTATGATTCACCGCCACATCTAAAAAGGAATTATAATAATTTACTGTATGAAATGTTTTTAAGAATTCTTCCATACGCATCAGAAAATAAAATTGTCATGGTTATGGTCAAAACATATATAAAATTGAGAATTCAATTTACACGTTTCAAAAATCAATTTTTCTCGTTGTAGTAGATTTATGGAATCCCCAAGAAATAATTAAATAAATAATCCCTAGACATAGAGGAGCTATGTAAAATTCTTTGAATATTAACTGTACCTGGTTTGACCAAGGGTATGATATCAATGGTCTGGTTATCAGGAAAGAAGGAAGTGGTGGAGTATCTCATGAAACACCCAGCATCAAAAGCTTTACCCTCTGAATTGGGAAGACAAATCTGCATATTGCTATCCACAGCCTTTAAGCAATCTAGACATCCACTTTGTGTGACAGTACCAACACATTGTGCAAAAGCATAAATAGTTTCACCATTCTTAGCCATTTGTATCTTTGTGGCTGCAGAGAAACCAGGAATAGTGGGTGTTGCCGTCAAGAGATTCATTAGCAACTTTTTGGCAGAGTCTGTGAATTCCATGGCTTCTCTGGCTTTTGGATCTCCACACAACACTTTAGTCAAAGTCCCTGTCGTCTCGCCATAGAAATCACCAGCCTCGTACCTCAACACACACCACAAAGTATCCCATATCACTTTTTCATGTTCAATAAATTTTGTACATGACTAGTTTGTAATCAGTATATTATAATCCCTAAATTTATTGAAGGGAAAATTAGTCTTTTGGTACTCCAAGTTTTAACTCAGTGGCAACTTTGTCTTTCAACTTCGACCCCGTGAGACTCAGTTCCTTAATTCTTAACTCGGTTATAACTGAATCCCTAATCTTTTTCTATTTAATAAAATAATCATTCTCATACACAGTTCACTTGAGTCATCACCATCCATCCTATGTGGCAAAGAAACTCTTGCAAATAAGCTACCCGAGGATTTGAAACAGCCAAGAAGACGCAAACGTGGGAGGAAGAAGAGGTGCAAGAGACTACTAATGGCCCACATAAAAGTTTGACAATGATTATTTTATTAAATGGAAAAAGATTATGGATCAGTTATAACCACGTTTAAAGACTGAATTGCTCCGAGTCAAAATTGTAAAATTAGTTGTAAATGAATTAAAGTTGGAAGAACCAAAAGATTAATTTTCCAGAATAAGATACACATACTTACTTTGAACATCTACGTTTGAAAAGGAAAGTTCAAACGTGGTGGACTAGTTTTGTACCTGAGGAAGCAGCCATCATAGACGACATGGCCACCGTAGGAGCCAGCGGAGCAGTCGTGGATTTTTGCGGCGGCGACGTCTAAGCAGCTGATACAATCAGCAACGGAAAGATAGTTTCTGCATTGAAAAAGAGTGGAAATAGGGTTTCCTCCATTGCCTTCTCGTGCAGTGGCGAAGTGCCTCTTTGGGTCACTGATTTGCTCTCTTATTTCTTGCAACGTTAAGTTTAGATTGTGATTGAAGATGGTGTAGTTGGACACCACGAACTGGTTGGGTGTGCTGCACCCTATCTTTAGAAGATTGGTCTGTGGGTTCGAAACGACGCCGTTAATAATCCAGCATGACTGGAATATGAAGATGAACAAGGTAAGGAGATTAGGATGCAGAAGCATCGTTTAGTGGAGTTTGGTTGGAAATATCGTATCAGTTGGGTTGGCTTTGTGAGGAGAGAGTTAAAATGAAGAAGAAAAGTGAGGCTATGTGGTGTATATAGCTACCAATGAAGTGTGTGGTGTATAATCAAAGGGAGGAATTATGGTATTAGAAAAGTCGAAGTCAAAGTGGCGTCTAGCTACCAATGGTATATGTAATGATAGAGATTTGGATTTTTGGTTTCTATGTGGATTGGAAATTTGTATTTTAATTTCTAGGAAAATTGCACGAGACGTGAGGATTTCTCTTTTATGGGCATCCTCACATAATACTTTCTCCTTTCTGCCCTTAAATATTCATCTCGTTGTTAGATAAAAAATAGATGATTCAGATTTAATATTTTAAGAAATAGTATTATAATATTGCTAAGAAATAATTAAATAAGTTAATTTGTTAAAGTTTAATCCAGACCGTTCAAACCTTTATAATAGAAAGAATTTTATTTATAAAATATTTAAAAATAATTTTATAAAATATGAAATTTGAACCATCCATTTTTTGATTCAATGGTGGACATGAGATTTTGATAGAAAAGGGAAAAGAAAATTATGAGAGTACTCAAATCCGTTATTATGCATAATTGCAATTGGTTTTGTTCCAATATGATTTTGACGCTTTGTTCTGGAGCAACTTTTGGGCTTTTAGAATGACTTTCACACGTGAATGACCTTGTATTATAATGATATGATTGTAGGGGGATGTAATTGAGAGTTTGATTTTGGTTAACTACAGTGTCTGTCCCTCTAAATAAAAAATATAAAAAAAGTTTGGTTTGTTCTCTCTTTTATTTAAAGTGTTTCATGGCTGTTTATGGCAATGCATCTTCAGTGGTAAAGCGGTAGGGCTCGACCGAGCAAGCCTTTGGCCATTCATTCCTTTGGTTTTCGTTTCCAGGTGAAAGAAAAAGTAAGCAAGTCCGATGTAGCATTTGTCTGTAAGGGGGAAACCGCGTTCTTTGAAGTTTCCGTCAATCTTGTGGAATCATTTTGAGTTATAATTTCTTGTATTGTTATTAATATATATATATATATATATATATATATATATATATAAACACCCCCTCCGGTCTATAACATAGGCTGCTTCTAAAATAATAGCTTGGTCTAAAATACAAGTCACTTATGAGATAATTAATGCTCATTTTCCAATTTGGTCCCTGTAATTAATTCTCATTTCCAATTTTGCCACTCATTGAATTTTTAAACTCATTTTCCAATAAGGGTAGGTGAAATAAATTATAATTTATGACATATTCAATGAGTTAATTGTCACTCCTTGTTTCAAATAAATTAGTTAAAGTGCCCTATACGGATAATGACAGCTATTTATAATAGTTTTTCAAGAATGATAAAGCTTTAACATTAACCCATTTTTATTCAAAAAATATGGATGATAACACTTGATATAAAAATGTTTCGGGGTCATTTACTTTTGACTATATTTGTATTATGCACAAAAAGTCATTTAATTAAAAAATGTGTGATCTGATACTCATTTTAACACTAATAAAAGTTTATATGGTGTGCACCAATGGGCAATGGACTATATGGTGTATACTCAAAGGTAGAAGGGTTAATGATGTTTGAAAAGACGAATTGCAGGCAACTTGGCGTCTACCAATGGACTATGTAATGATACAGAATTTGATCTTTTATTTTGAACTTTATATAATTAAAGTGCCCTGGCAAACGTAGAGTTTGAGAGTTCAAAAGGAATTTCTTGCAGTTTTTTCCCCCATAAACTTTGAAGTTATTATCTATTTTTGTAAATAAATTAAGATTAGACTTTAGTTATATCCTTGAATTACGGAAATATTTCTCATAATACAGATTGATCATGCGCTTGTGCTAATGTATTAGTTAGATTGACAACCTAGAAACTACAGTGAATCTTTTTTCCATTACTCGATACTCCACCAATCAGAATTAATTCTGTATATGTCGACCCATATTGTACATAACTCAAGGCAGTAGCATTGGATGTTTAAAAAGAAAAGAAGAAAATCAGTATATGGGGAGAAACATACTCCTTCAATTCTTTCTTAAATAGAAGTCATCTCAATTAATTTAGAGTAAAATACTCTGACCACCCTCTTGTTTTACTTTAATTACACAGACCTCCCCTTTATTTTGAAAACCCATAGAAACCTCCCTTAAAATTAAAATTTATGTTACACAGACTTCCTTATATTTTAAGATTCTATTTCCATCCACCCAAACCGTTAAGTTTGACTTTTGAACTTTTTTAAAAAAAACCAAAATGTCCCTCTTCAGTATTAGAATTATTTAAGTATATAAAACCAAATTTATACAACCAAAAATGTATTCTAATAGATTTTCTAACTTTCTAATTTGTTAAAAAATTTATTAATTTTGATCTTATAAATTAATTTTGACTTAAAAATATAAATTAAACACATATATTTTTATCAAATATAATAAACTATATAAGTTTGAGATTTCATGTGTCATTTAAATTTCTAATTTAATAATTTTTTTCACAAATATTTATAGACACATTTGATCAAGCACATGTTGATTTAAAAACTTATTTGAATATTCAACATTCTGTGATATTTACATTAACCAATGCTAAAATAATCAAAGAGATAACTATTTGTAAAAATAAAAAAATCTTAAATTATTTAAAACAATATTAGTCAAAATATAAAAGTAAAAATAGGGATTAAGTACAATATTAACGGTAAAATAATATATAAATGTTATTTTTATATAAACTTTAATTAAAAAATACTATATTTTTGGAATCTTTTTAGAATATTCTTAATGGAGTTAATTATTTGGAGTTAAATGTATGCTTTCAAAATAAAGGGGAGGTCTGTGTAATAAAGGCAAAATAGGAGGGTGGTTAGAGTATTTTACTTATTAATTTATAGATAACAAAAATGTAAAGTAGTTAAGGTCTAGTTAAAGTAACAAAATTGCTGTAAGAATTATCAATATTACTATTAATCAATAATTATACTTAACTCCACTATGATAATAACTTCTACTTTCTAATCATACTGCCCCTACATCAATTTTTTTTTTTTTTATTTGATCAAGGGCATTTCCTTTCGAAGCTTGAAGCACAAAGGGTTGTTGCCTCTTCTAACAAGTATGCTTCTCGAGATTTGAATTTTTACTATCATTCTTACAGGGATGACACCATTTAGCACCTCAATCAATAGCTTGTTGGTACATCATTGTTTTCATTATGAGACATTTATGAAAAGAAATAATAAAAGGGACCGCAGCAAATTTTTAAAGGATGTGTGATATATAGACCAGGGTTATTTTCATACACCTTTTAATTAGTTTCTATCAAAGATAGGCATAATGGGCTACATATTCTCTAACAAATCCTTGCTTGGGAGCAAAACAACAACTTCCGACATCATTGGCCTTGCTTCAGAAGATGCTTTGAGGGCGAAGCAAACCAATCTCTATGATTTTCTTCACTTCTTCTTCATCAAACTCATTAGGGTCTATGGTATTTTCTACCAAATCTCTGTGCATGCCTCTCTCATATAATTTCCAAGCCTATCAAGTGGAAAAAAATTTATGCTGTTTTTTAGTTTGAATATTAGATACGCTCTTTGTAATAGAAAGAATATCTCTTCAAAGAAAAACGCTGTGTTGTTAGAAAAGATGCCCATATAAATTATCACCAATTTTTGTTCTTTTTTTTTTTTTTTTTTTTTATATATATATATATATAAAAACTGCATTTTAAATAGTCAAAGCAAACTTCTCACCTTTTGAAGAAGAAGGAATGCCCCTTTATCATCACCATCAAGATTTAATTATGTGCACTTTTAACCACTGATGATTTCTAGAACAACAACACCATAGCTATAAATATCAGTTTTCTCTGACAATATGCCATGAATTGCATATTACGGTTCTGTATATCCTCTATACTATGTTTACAATGTAAATTAATTAGAACAAGAGATCAACTGAAAACACAAATATTATTATCCAACAAAATCTAAAACAGACATACACAATGTAAAAGCAAAGAAATGTAGTTATTTTGACTTACAGTGTTCCAGCGACTTTTGTGCTTACATGGGATTTTCCTTCAGGTAAAAGCCTTGCAAGCCCAGAATCAACAATTTTAGGCTGTACATTATCATCTAAGAGGATGTTGCTAGTCGTTCTATCTCTATGTATGATACGAACATGAAATTCCTCATGTAGATAAGCCAACCCCTTTGCTGTTCCTAAACTAATGTTATATCGCTGCTTCCAGTTGAGAGGGCCCTTCTTTCCACCTATTTTCCAAGTTTACGCAATTTATAATTTGAAGGGTATGATTCAAAAGTAGGGGCATTCATAAAAGTCATTCTCAACGCTTTTCAATATCAAATATATAGATACAGAAATTTTATAATTCCAATTCCTTCAATAAGATTATTGTAATATCCTGTGGGTCTAGAAACTTGAGAATAAGCCGTATCGAATGCAGACGACTAGACCACTCGTTCGGAGAAATGTGACATCCTTGAATTATGAGAATTTAATTTTACATAATGTTATACTTGATTTTATTATGGGAACAGACCCTATTTTCTGCCTAGACCAAGAAGAAGGAGGGCATGAGAATTGGCTTTTCATGCAAGATTATGAAGAAATATAAAGTGAAAATGAAACCTATGTGGTTGTTCTTTGGAAATGATTTTCGGCCAAAGGTATATTCATGGGGAAAACATGTGATTTTGGTGTTTTTAGTGTTCAATATGTTTAGAATGGAAAATTGTGTAGGAATAAGTATGGAACATAATTTTGAAAACATTAAAGTTAATTTCCAAAGAATTGCAAATATGTTAGTTTGAACCCCAGGATGGCAGTCAAGCTTACGTTGTGTTTTTGAATTGGTTAATGATGTCAAAAGGCTATGAACTTTTACAGGCATAAATTAGACCTCCCAAGCTTTATTTGGATAGGTAATTCATAATTTTTTGGAGTCAAATCCAAAGGGATACGAAGTTTTGAAAATGACCCTTATTTCCGGAGTAAAAAATTGTACAGCTAGGGTATTTTGGTAAATTGGGAAATAATTAGAATTTTATGGAAAAAAAGTATTTTTAGTCAAAAATAGACATATCAAGGGTCATTCGAATTTTTGATTCACTCCAATTGGAATTTTCTATAATTAGTTATGACTTTTTAAAGTTGGTCAAAGTTTCTGAAATTTTTCTGGTCATGCACGAAAATGAGAGAACAAGCTTCTTGTGTAAGCCAATTTAGAGAACAAGTAAGGACATATGGACCAATAAGGAAGGGCCAAAGAAGGGGCCTAAATATATACTAAATGGACACATAATCAAGCTCATAATTTTTTTTTTGATATAAAAGATGGCTTAAAAGCCTATATATTCAATATATATCTAAAATCTCATCCCATCAAGCCATCACAAAACAGCTTATGTTCAACTCCTCTCTCATATTACTGTTCATAAGCCACATCAAAAATTTCCGGGCTGCATGCAAGAGCTGATTCACATATCCAATTTCCCACCCCATTTGAAATTCAAATCACTTATCCACCATATGCGCCACGGGGATTGACATCACATGGAGAGAACTTTTTGACCTGTTCCTGTTTATCTTCCCTGACACCTTCACTCACCAAAACACCTCCTCCTTTGTCCTCGGTTCTGAATAAGTGGCCGGAGAGTGTCTTGACCAGAGGGAGAGCGAGACCAGGAGATGAGGGATAAGACGCCGGAGAACAAGATAGGAGAGCGAGACACTGTGGTTTGTTCATAGAGGGAGAGAAAAGAATGTGATAGCAGATGCGACTTCTCTCAGTCCGACGCAACGCCCGACGAAGCTCACGCCACTCACCACTTCCATCTTTTCTATTGATGCTCTAATAGGAAGAAGGTACAATTCTTTCTCAACTAAAACGAGAACTTGATGTTTTTTATTTGTCTTCTCACAAGTATTGAAGATGGTTCGAACCCTACGGCTTTGTCTTCTTGCAAAATCCGGTGAGGTTGATTTGTTCAATCTGACTTTGAAGCATGTTGTAGTAGCACCGTACGAAGATGGTTTCGAATAGAAGAAGTGGTTCTGGTATTAAGAGCACCGGGAAGAAGACTATGGGTTTTGATTTCATGGCGGAGGCTTTTTTACTGCAAAATTTCGTCATAAATTTCTCATGTAGCTTTTTTAGCTGTTCTTTTTAAGCAACATACCTAAAGTTTCATAGAAACACTGCATATCTTGCTCATGTCGTCCTTCTATGTATCTGTGCTCTGCTTCTTACTCGCATCCTGTTTCTGGTTTCTAGGATGAATCTCCTTCCGTTTATACTTTCTAGTGAGACATAGCATCAGAAACTGTATTTTATTAGCTTTTCGGTGGCCTGTTAGCTGTTTAATATCTATAAGAGAAAACTTACTTATGTGCAGTGAAAGGTTGAATCTTAACTAACCAAGAGCCGATAGGAAGCTCCTTTTTTCTATATGCATGAATGCTAGCAGTTGATACCAACCATGAATTGTTTGATGTTTTATTTGTAAGCACATGTCAATTTCAGTCTTCACTGGTCGTGTTATTAACTCTTGATTTCCCTTCTGCAGCGGTTGTTTTATTGCTACCAGTGCATATGAACATCGGCTCTTTTTTCTATATGCATGAATGCTAGCAGTTGATACCAACCATGAATTGTTTGATGTTTTATTTGTAAGCACATGTCAATTTCAATCGTCACTGGTCGTGTTATATTAACTCTTGGTTTCGCTTCTGCAGCGGTTGTTTTATTGATGCCAGTGCATATGAACATGGGCTAGCCCTGTTTTCAACTTTAATGTCTAAAAGCAGTGACATCATTGATGAGGTATAGAGCTACTGTCACATTTTCCTTTGTAGATAATCTAGATGTGGTTGTGTATTAACACGCATATTTTTGTGTACAAGACATGGATTCTTTCTATAACATAGTCATGCATTATTGGATAAATTAGTTTGTCTAGGCAAGCTTTAGTCTCTCATGCATTGTGCTTATAGGACCAGCTTAAATTCTCTTCTAAATATTGGAAAGCTTCTCTGAAGTTGAAGGATTGTGAGCTTCAGCAGCTTTTATTATTTCATGCATGTTATGTAATGAAATTGTTTGTTTATTCAAAGAATCTAATATGGGTTTTGCAGATCGTGGAGTAAAACTTCCTAATTGCAAGAAGAGAAAGGCATGATGCAGCTTTGACATATTTTATATTGGAAATGTCTGTTTTCATGAACTACACCAAAATAGTCACTTAAATGGAACATTGCAGCATGTTTTTCCATTCCCAAACACTGCCAAACTATTTTTTCACTTTTATATTCAGTGTTTTAATGTCTATAAACAGGGAGCTCAATCAACATACTGCCAATACTATACTATTACTCCTTAGCTTTTCTTTTTGTTTGCTAGCATTAGGAAAATAAGACGTTGACAAAGCATTAGATTGGAAGTTACACAACCATCAATTCTTGGAAGCCTTCTCCATGTGCTAACTTCATGTTGTTTTAGTCTTATGAATATACTGTTTTGACTTGATGCTTTATCTTTTGATAAAGATGTCAGACAATTTTGTCAATGTCTTATTTGAAAGGTTACTTTCCTTATGTCAGCCTTCAACAGAAGAGGCAGAACGATAAGGCTGAGGAAGGGAAAAAAAACCACAGGAAAAGGCACAAAAGCAGAAATGATCAACAAGACAAAGGCCATGGCCAAATTCTGCAATTAATAGCTCTACCCCTATGATAAAGACAAGGAAGAAGCCTTCAGCGAAGAAGAAAGAAGTAGAGAAGCAACAGAAGTTTTAATTACCAAATGCACAAGCCTTCATGAGCTATAAATTTTAACGTGTCACCTATTAAAAGCATGTAAAATTGCGTCGTTGTAAAGTTGTAAAATTTTAGTATGTGTTTGTAATTTCACTATTTTCATCTTACTATACAGAGACATGGCCTTTTTTTATACACTTTTATCTCCAATTAGATTCAAGTATTACTTGAGATTTGTTGTCCTTTTACATTGCTGCTTTGTTGAACCATCAAGTTTTATCATCTTTTGTAGCTAAAAGACTCTATCCTTGGCTTTTGTTTGTGTTTTGGTTTAGTACTCAAAATAACCCTTGCATGTAAGTGATTTAGGGCCGGTTTAAGATAGCGATGGCAGAAGTAGTTTCACATCTAATATGTAGTCATTTATTGGTAATAATGTTTTAATATTCCTTAAAAACAAAAAAGTTGCATCACTATGAAACTAAAATATGTTTGAGTAACACGTGAATTACGATCAACTCGTGCAACGTACGGGGAAGTATAAGCTCGTTAACACAAACACTACAAAGGGGAAATTAATCGCAAACACTCTTGATCAACCCTTGCTCTTAAATGCATAGGACAATAACTAAAAATAGAAGACTAGAAATACCCGACTTAGCTAAAGCATCAGCTATCTGGTTAATTTCCCTCAGAATTTGGGCAACCATTACCTCCCAATCCCAACGCAACATAGCCTTGATATTAGAAACCAAAAGCGTATCCGAGTTGTCCAGCTCCATTGGAATTAATCTAATGACTTCAGCAGCATCAGACTCAATGACTAGCTTCCTTATACCCAATTCCCAAGCTAGGGATAAACCCTCCTTAACAGCCCAAAGTTCAGCCGAGAAGGCATCACACATGCCAATATTTTTTGAGAAACCAGCAACCCACAAGCTCGCATCATTCCTTAAAATCCCACCACAACCTGCCTTTAAAGATCCAATACTGACAGCGCATCCACATTGAATTTCTACCATCCTTTAGCTGGTTTTTTTTTCCAACATGGAGAGTGCAAAGAAACCAAGCTAACCTGATTAGAGAAAGAGTTAGAGCATAAAGAGTATTGCTTCCAAGAATGAAGCACCACACTTTCAGGATTACAAGGTCTAGAGAAGTTATCATAAAAAATAGATTGGTTTCTCCAATTCCATAATTTCCAAATAGCTATAGCAAAAATGAATTTCCAGAATATACCCACATCCTTTCCTATCTTCCCTTTCAAATTCATTGCTATCCAGTCCCCTAGACCTGCCAGAAAAAAAGGGTAAATATAATTGGGGTGAATAAGTTTCAACCACATAGTCTTAGCATAAGGGCAATCTCTCAATATATGCAAGACATCCTCAACACCATCAGTACACAGTCCACAGTTAGGCGAAGACTAGGACCAAGAATTACGCCATAGATTTGTAGGCAATCTGTTCAATGTTGCTTTCCAAAGAAAAACTTTAATTCTCTAGCACCCTCTCATTTCTAGATATCTTTGAAAATTTTCTGCTTCAAGTGAGGGGAATTTTTCTCCACTAGAAAATAAGCACTTTTAATAGAAAAAATGCCATCGCCAGTAGCTCCCCAAGCCATAATATCCAGACCAGCATCCTCTCTAGGTGGTAAGCTTGCAACAAACCTAAGAAGAATACTAGGATCCACCAAGTTAGAGAGGGTATTGAGATCCCATACACCTCCAGAAGCCCAGTCAGCCACACTTGAACGGTTGTCCTCTTCAGATAGCTATCTTAAACAGCATTCTTTAATGCTCTTGCCCTCAATCAGCCATTGATCATTAAAGAAATTGACCAACTTCGACTCGCCATTTGGTCCCCAAGGCCACAATATCATTGTGCGAACAGATAAACTTCCAAACCTTAGAATCTCCTGGCTAGTAAGCCAATAAAGAATCACTCTCCCTCCTCATATACCTTTGCTGAAAAATTTCAGTCCAAAGCCCCTTCTCCCCGATCATGAGTTTCCAAGCAAGCTTAGCCCCGTAGGCTTTATTCATGGAGCAGAGTCTACGGAACCCAAGACCCCCATACTCCCTTGGTCGAGTGATTTGATCCCAACGTATTGGATGAAATCGCCTAGAAGATTTGGTGTGACCCCAAATAAAATTACGTTGCAGTCTCTCTACCTCATTACACACACTACTAGGAATTCTAGCAACATGCATAAGGTAAAGGGGGATGGAGCTTAGGACCGATTTAGCCAATGTAATATGCCCTGCGATAGAGAGATAATTAACTTTCCAAACGGCCAATTTAGATCTAACACGATCTATGATATACTGAAATGTATCCCTTTGCTTCCTATTTCTGGAAAGGGGGAAGCCAAGATATCTTCCAATGTCACAAGTAACTCGCATTCCAGATAAATCAGAAATACTTTGCTTAGATTGGAGGGGCACTCTTGGGGAGAAGAAAATTGAAGATTTAGAACAATTAACTTTCCCCCCCGAAGCCCTCATAAATATATCCAGGCATTTCATCATGATGGTCGCTTGTTGCTCAGTAGCCACCCCAAACAAGAGAAGATCATCTGCAAAAAGAAGATGGGAAATTCTCGGACTATCTCTAGAAATATAGATAGGCTGCCAACTCCCTTCCTCAACTGCATCACAAATAATGAGACAACATGTCCATACATAATACAAATAACAAAGGAGAAAGAGGATCCCCTTGTCTCAACCCCCTATTGGGAGCGAAGGTCTTAGATTTAGACCCATTGCATATAACACTGTAGGTCACAGATGAAATACAAGTCATAATCAGATTAATAAAAACACTATCATAACCAGCTTCCGAAAGTACCTGCATCACAAAATCCCAACGAATATTATCATAAGCTTTCTCTAAGTCCACCTTCATAGCCAAGAGCCCCTTTTTGCTTCTATTTTTGCTCATTATATGAAGGATTTCTTGGCCTATTATGATATTATCCTGAATATGTCTCCCCTTAATAAAGCTAGAGTGGAAAGGAGAAATCAATTTGTTAATCACCTCTTTCAATCTTAGAGTAATAATATTAGTAATAATCAAGCTCATAATTGTGCCCAAGAATCAAACAAAACATGCAGCTATGAAGAACCAAAAGAAAAGTCCAAGTTTGGACATAAAAAACCCATGAAAAGTGAAGAAATAATGCGAATGTAATTTAGTAATATACCAAGAGGGATATTTTGCATGGTTTCTAACTACTATTGAAGACCAAAATCTTCCGCCACAAGCCAATGATATTTAGCCTTGAGGAAGAAGCAAAGGCAAGTCAAAGATTACTCTAGAAGCTGAAGAAGGAACAAAATCTTATGAAAGAAGCAAGAAGTAGATTGCTTGTAAGAGAAACCAAAGACTAAAGAGAGGTGTATTAAACAAGCCAAGATCATGTCAAAAGGAGGCATATTTCGTTCAGCCAAGAGGAGTCTAAGAAAAGCCAAGAAAAACTTGGAGAAGAAGAAAGAAAGAAAAGTCAAAATATGAGCCAATGGGAAGCAACTTAAAGGGATATTTTGTGAGGTGTTAGGCTATTAATTAAGGACCTCTTTGTCAAATTTTGGCTGCCTAAGTCATGCAAGATAGAGAGGAGAAAGTGAAGAGAAAAGCTGATACACGAGAGAAGAGAAGGCACACCAATTGAAAGTTCAAGGTAAGTAGGTTTGACATTTGGTTCAAATAGCCTTCTATTTTCTTCAAATCTTCATGAATAACCTCAAGACTCTTATGAATAATTTTTGTATGGTGTTGTTGGAGCCTAGGCCAAACCCATTAGGAGGTAGAAAGAAGAAGTCCAAGAGCAATTAAGTCACAAGAGGAGTAAGTCACTAACTTAGCTTGTTTGTGACTTGTGTTTTGGATTTTGGTTAATCTTCATGATGATGGCTGATTGAGGAAGTGGTATCTTCTTAAAAGGAGACTCTACCCTAATTACTAAAAAGGGGTGTTAAATGATTAAAGGTAAGATAATGGTGTCAAAAAGAAGATTAATTAAGCCAAGAGATGCTTAAATATGAAGCTAAAATGAAAGTTATGGTTGTTAACTTCATCGAGTGATTTTCGTCAGAGCTGAATATATGAGGTTATGATATGTTTTTGGTATTTTTGATGGTTCCAAAGTGTTTAGGACAAAATTTTGTATGGGTCCAAGTGGTAAACATGATTTTGGAACTAAAAACCCTAAATTTTAAAGAAAAGGCAATCGCGCAGTTTTGTTAAATCCGGACAGTTTTACTTGATAAATGGTTTAAAAATAGTAATTTTACAGGCTTAAAGTAGACATCTGGGATGGGCTTCATTTTGGTATATAAGTTTGTAATTTTTCGAGATTTCTACTAGAAGAAATGAATTTTTGAAAATAGCCCGAAACTTGGATTTTGGCTCTAACCAATGAGTAAAGTTTTGATACAGAAAAAGGACAAAAAAATTTTTGGCCTCTGGGAGTATTTTTAATAAAAATTAGACATGTTAACGGTTCAATGGTGAGTAGAATCACCTTAATATTATTTTTCTAGAATTAATTATGAATTTTTGAAGTTAAGGCATAAATTCTGGAATTTCTGGAAATGGGCAATATTCATGAAATTAAGAGGAAAGTTTGTATAAGTGAATAAAATAAGGTGTATTTGTTTTGGTTAGGGCCATCACGTATTCCGAGTATTTTATGGAGCCGGGAACATTTTTATAAATTTTAGACAATTGCCAGGTAGTAACTGTTTACTCGCATACTCTATGTTACTTTGTATGTTTGTGATGCCATGATTGAGGAACATGCCTCGTGAGTGGGATATGCGTTTGGGTTTTAAGGCCTAGTGGACTGTGTGTCCTTAGTTCACTACTGAGCTTGTGATGCATTCAATGTAGTTAGGGCTTGAAGCCTTGGCTATTGTATGTTGTTTCCCTAGTGCTGGGGAACCAGAGTCTATGTTTATAGGCTGGCCGACGTGATTGTGTGCTCTGAATGCATGTGGTATGTTTACCATTGTTGTTGTGATTTTCCTAATTGTGGATTGCATACATGCACAGCATACATATTGTATATGAGTTTAACAGTTATTCTGGGGTTCAATCTTGAACTCCATACCATGCTAGAGATACAAGTTTTTCTGGCTGAGTTAACTTGGAGAAAAGAGGTGAGGGCATGGAGCTTGGGATGCAAGAAATAGGGAATGCCCTATCCATTTTTGTATATTATATTTTGGAATGGCTATATATTCTACTTATTGCTTGTATTTATTTGGATCGCTGTACCCTAACCCTCCAGGGATTATTTACTATTTACTTTTCATATTTTTACGAGTATTATGTACTTGTTCAAACCGATGATATGCTATGTTGCATACACTCTAATACATGTTTAAAAGGGATTAATTAACAAAGGAATGGTATTAAATAAGGAGAAATCCCTCTACCCGCCACCCGAGAGGGCGAGGCTGGTAGAGGTATAACACTTCACAAATATTTGGCATCGTGACATTCTGTCTTTTTTCATCCATAAAAGTTTTTCATGGCTGTTTGCGGATTCACATTGAGTATTCATCACCGTCGTGGTTTTTAGACCGTTCAGTGTGACAGAATTCATTTGGACAATATGTAAAGCTTTCAAATAATTTTTAGTTTTTAATGGTTTTTTTTTTTTTTTTTTTGAAAGTTTGCAATTAAAAAATTATTTTTATTTTAGGTTCTGCATGTATTTAAATAATAAATTATTTAAAATAAAATAATAAATTAATTAAATGTTATTCCTTTTTTATGTGGTTTTGGTTTCCAGATCAAAGAAAAAGTAAGCAAGTTCAATGCATCATTTGGCTGTGCCACGGGGCGGGGAGCCGCGTTCTTTGAAAGTTCCATCAATCGTGTGACTCTATTTCGTTTGACTCGGTCAAATCCTTTCTGAATATATAGAACTGAGTCAACTGGCTGAATCCATTTCAGTTATATAGATGAGGAGTCAACTTGGTGTCTCCCAATGGAGTGAAGTATGTAATGATAGGGAATTTGATCTTTATTAGTTTGAACTTTATGTAATTAAAGTGCCCTGGCCAACGTAGATATATAGAGTTGAAAAGGATTTTCTTACAATTATTCATAAATTTTGAAGTTATTATCTTTTTGTGTGTATTGCACGAATAAGAGATATTTTGCATGAAATACATGTTGAAATGACAACACTAATTAAAACCTCTAATGTACCTAAAATAAAAGGCAGTAAATAAATTAAAATTAGACATTATATTCTAAGGGATTTAATTTTAGTTAAATCCTTAATTTAATTATGTATATTACAGAAATTTCTTTTAAATCACAAGGGGCCTTTCATAATACAGTTCATGCACTTATGATGTCGTATTAGTCGGATTGAAATCCTTGAAAATAGATTGACTCTTTTTCCCACTACTCCATTATTCAACAAGCACTACTCTTTTCTTTTTTAACATTTACTCATAAAGAGACATCTTTACATGGAAAATAGACGAACAGGTGACTTTCATGATCATGAATACTAGATGGATGCTAATCAAAGACACAAAAACTACCTACTGTGGCATGAGATTTATTGGCAAGTTGATCAGCTGTCAACATGGCATCCCTTAATGCATGGCTTACAAGTACAAGTACCTGCCAGTCTCGACAAAAACGAACTCTTGCTTTGTGCACTATAAACTGATGATCAGTATCACAAGTCCTAATAACTAAGTTATTAGCTTCAATACAGTCAGATAAAACGAAAATTTTTCTATAGCATTTTGACCAACAAAGATTTAATCCTTGAATAAATATATCTAGAGGAACTCATGTAAGTTTACAGCTAAATTCCACATCCGTTGTCCTCCTCTATTGCGGATAACTCCTCCACTTCCACTGCTACCATCCTCTAGCACGAAGCTGTCTGTAACGCTTAGACTAGCCGACGTTATTGAAGCTTTGTATGCATATATAGAACACGCATTGGCTTTGGGGAATCGATTCGACGTCTCCCATCTACTACACATTCTTGAAAAGTAACATTTCCATGTTTTTTAATTAGAGTGGCAAGTACTAACGACATGAGATTATAAGCCGTATTGAAAAATTATTATGTTGTTCATACAAATAACTCAAGGTAGTAGCATTGGGTGTAAAATGAAGCGAGTATAGATAGAAACGAACTCCCTCTAATTCTAAATATAAATATCTTTCAACTAATTTATATACATAAAAAAGTAGTTAAAGTCTAGTTGAAGCATTAATAAAGTTGTCACTAAATTAAGGTCACTAATAAATGGGATCAAAGAAGCCTTCTAAAGTTTTGCTTATATATAGAACAAAGGGAGTATTTCCACATACCTTTAATTAGTTTCAATCAAGATAGGCATAGTGGGCTTCATATTCTCTAATAAATCCTTGTTTTGGAGCAAAACAATTACTTCAGACATCATTGGCCTTGCTTCGGTAGATGCTTGAGTGCAAAGCAAACCAATCTCTATGATTTTCTTCACTTCTTCTGCATCATACTCAGTAGGATCTAAGGTATTGTCCACCAACTCTAGGTGCATGCCTCTGTCATATAATTTCCAAGCCTAACATTTGACAATTATATTGAAATGGAATAAGAAGGGGTATAACAGGTAGAACAAAACAAATGTTAATATTTCATAAATACTCTCTTTTTTTTAAAAATTCTCTAACAAGTAACTAATAGCTTTACCAAAGAGAGTTAAGCTAAGTTGGTATAAAAGTTTTGAATCTAAATGTTCTAATAAGAAAAAAAGGATCTTTTAGAAAATTGTTCGGAATTTTCTCAACTTTTGAAGGAGGAATTCACCCTCAGCATCGCCATCGATGGTTAATTCTTTACTTTGTTGACCACTGACGATTTCCAAGACTACAACGCCATAACTATAGACATCAACCTTCTCTGATAATTGGCCATGAATAAAATATTCAGGTGCCGTGTAACCCCTGATAAATGCACAATATTTATTAGAACAATGTCTAAGACACAAACATGTAAATGCTAAGAAACCATTTATATGAGTGATCAAACCATATTTTTATATGAATTTACATGATTAAATTGGGATTTTTAATGGACCTTATCATAGTTATTGAGCTTAAAATGCATTTCTTATGATAAATTGAGATTAAGAGTAAATATGTTAAATTAGGGCTAAAAAGGGCAAAATTGTCAAAAAAAAGTAATTACTCTTAATCATTGATTTTTCTGAGAATATTTGATTTTGGATTAATTGTTTTGGATTGAAGAAGCTTGAAAAGATTAGAACATATTTAAAAATAAATGTTTAAACTCAAGTTTTAAACTTTCAGTTTGGTCCCTCTGTGAAAGTTTTTAACAGTTGCACTTAAGTCCCTCTGCATTAAGCTATGCGTTTTGAATTGGCAATTAGGTTTTTTTTGATTGATTAAATGGCAGACCCGTGAAGGAAAAGTGGAGGCGGATTTGAATAAAGAAAGGAATAGCGCCGCGGAAAAAGGGCATTGAACATTCATTCACGAATTCTCCATCAACGCCTTCACACATCGTTCCACCCCTTCATCTTTCATCTCCACCTTCGGCCATTTTCTTTCTCACACTCAGCCACCCCCCAACTACAAATTTCATGGCAGCTGCATTTTTTTTACTGTTCTTTGGTGACAGTTGCTGATGCTGCGTGGCTGAGTTAGGTGCCTCTTGGAAGGTGGAGATTTGTGCTTGAGTTCAAAGCTTCATAGGGGAGTTATTCTATCATTCTATTAGTCTAGATTTATTCATTTAGGTTGCCTAGTTTTAGGAATTATTGTGTATAAATCTGGAACTGAGATTAATGTTTATTGTCTTTGTTAGTTTGATAATTGTGATTGATATTGGATTTTGCAATGTGAAGATTATATTTGTTTTAATTACTTGTGGTTGCAATGGAATTATATTAATTAGCGTGTTATTGTCTAATTAATGTAGTTGATTTGTGCCCTTTGAGGGACTGTTATGCACTCAATTTTGAGAAGACTCACGTTGCATTATTTCAATTTTAATTGCACATCAAGTGGTTTTTAACAATTTCTCAAGAGGTAGTGGTTAGCTATGTTTGTAGGAGCTATTATTAATTGAGAATATTGGACTCAAGTGGTATCTTGAGGTTTTTTCTTAAAGACTTGATGAATTTTAACTCCCATAATCTTTTTGAGCAAGGATGGTCATTTCTTCATCACCAAGAGCGTCATCATTCATATTTTCAATTCCATTTCATTTAATTCATTCATTCACCAATTTTATAAAAATATCAAAAATAATAGTTTAGTATTTAATTAAATTTCATTTCTTTTATTTTATTAATTTGAAAAGCCAAAACCTATTTTTCCCTTGCTTTTTAATTGCATCTTCATGGCATTTAGATTATCTAGACTCAATAAAAGGCTCCTCGAGAAGAGAGAACGATCCTAGGTTTGCCTATACGCAATTCTTGGTAATTTTTGATTGTGGACCCCAAGGCTAAAGACAAAAAGGCCCTATGAGCAATTGTTTTTTTTAAAAAAAAAAATATTATGAACCACAGAAATATCAGATAGAGATATTAAAAATAAAATGATTTCATCCTGTCCAACATCAATACAAATGTTATCTTGAAGTATTCATGTTATATTGAAAATTAATTAAGAAGTTTAAAACTATTTAGAGGAGTAATTAATAATAGTGTTTCATTGACTTACATAAATATTTTATCAATATCTCCAAAATCCATAAACTACAATAGAGGTTTAGAGAAAATGAAAGATGAAATATGTCAACTTACAATGTTCCTGCAAATTTGGTGCTGAGATGAGATTTGTCCTCAGGTAAAACCCTTGCCAACCAAAAATCAGCAATTTTAGGCTGTAGATTATCATCTAAAAGGATGTTGTTAGTCTTTATATCTCTATGTATGATACGAACGTGAAACTCCTCATGCAAATAAGCCAACCCCTTTGCTGTTCTCAAAATTATGTTATATCGTTGCTTCCAGCTGAGAGAACCCTTCTTTTTACCTATTTTCCAAGTGTACACGATTTAACATGGAGGGTATGGTTTAAAAGTAAAGGCATACATAAAAGTCATCCTCAAAGCGTTTCAGTTGCAAAGAGTTACAGAAGTTAACCAAGTCCTTCAATAAGTAGTCATATATCCACGTCATAATGTTATCAATAAGTAAAATAACTACTACGTACTTAAAAACCAAGACATCATTATTGTGTTTTGATGGGTGCTTACCAAATAAGAAGTTGTCGAGACTTTTGTTTTTCATATATTCGTAAACAAGAATTCTGTTGTGGCCGTTACTGCAACATCCAAGAAGTCGGACAAGATTTAGATGATGAACATTACTTATCAGCATCACTTCACTCTCAAAATCTTCCTCCATCCTCGTAAATTGGCGAAAATTTAATTTCTTGATTGCAACCACTCTCCATTTTTCAGAGTACCCTAATCAAAGTGATTATATAAGAATTTTAATCGTGAAAGTTTTATGATTATCTACATATGATGATAATTAAAATAAAGTTACCTTGTATACAGCTCCAAACCCTCCTTCTCCTACTTTATTTTCTTCACTAAAATTCTTGGTGGCAAACTTCAAATCCTTATAACTGTAAGTAACTGGGCGGGCTAACTTGCTTGCTCCCGTTATCTCTCCTGTTCGAGAGAACATTAGTCAATACAGTATATATTTTGTAATTTATGTTTTTGAAAAAATTAGCTAGCAATTGATCATGTCGTAGAGATGAAAGTCTATATTTTTCATGAACAAAGTGAAAAGCAATGTAGTCCTTCCATTCCTAAATATATGAACTAGTTGAGGGGTTTGCTTTCACCCTAAACGTAAATCCCCAACCAATTCTGTTTGACTTTCAAATTTATAATTTTTTTCCCTCAAACTATCTTTATTGATTACACATACAAAAGAGGTTTTCCATTGAGGGGTAATTTCCAATGAAAATGATTAAATGAGGTAATTTAAGGAATCCAACACATTTTCTTTGATAAAATAACTTAACTAAGTTACTTAGTATCCCTAAATTAATTATCTAATTCTAACATTTGTGTCGGAGGGAGTATCTCCTTGTATCATTAAATGTATATAATAGTTTAAGATATTCCAAGTAATTTACCACTCGGAACTTGCTTAGGGTTTTTGATCGTCTGATCCAGGCAAGTAATGCAAGAAGTACCAGAAGAAAAGCTACATATCCGACAGTTCCACCAATAATGGACCCTTTCTTGCTTGAACCTGCATATATAATTTTTTTTAACAAAAAGAGTCAACCTGCATATATAAATGGTAGAACAAAAAAGAGATTACATTTTCAAATGGGGCATGGTTACTTCTTAGTTAAAGATGCCTTCATAAGACAGCTTATAGTCAAGCACTGAAATAAGCAGGAGATTCATAGTGTCTGTGTTAAATTTAAACCTTTAAATGAAATGTACCTTGCTTTTTCAAGGGAGTGATATCGATGGTCTGGTTATCAGGAAAGAATGAAGAAGTGGAGAATCTCATGAAACAACCATCAGCGTAAGCCCTACCATCTGAACTGGGAAGACAAGTTGGCATATTGCTAGACGCAGCGTTTAAGCAACTCGAGCATTCACTTTCTGTGATTGTTTCAATACATTGAGCAAAGGCATATATAGTTGTACCATTATTGTTAGGCACTTTTGTCTTCATGGCTGCGGAAAAACCACTGATTTTTGGTGTTGTAATTTGGAGTTTCATTAGCAATTCTTGTGCAGATGAAGTAAATGTAGAAGCTTCTCCAGTATTAGCCAGATTCCCACTGCATGATCCGGCATTATTAAACGACGCCGTCGTTTGGTCAAAGAAAGCACTGGGCCCATACCTTCACATACACCACAAAGTATGTATACCAAATCATTTTTCCAATTTCAATAAAAATCTGGCCTTCTACAAGTCATGCAACCTTGTGACGATGAAACTTTCACCTATATATATGTTACTGATTTGATCTTTAATGTAAAATATATTTATCTAATTTGATTAGACTAATGAAGTTATTTAAACTAATTAATATATTATGTATTTTCTAAAACAATCTAGTCATCTTCGTTAATTTCTTTTTTTCCTTTCCACTTTGATTATTGTTGAGGGAGCATGAATAGAGGTAAATTAAGAAAATTATTGACAAATATGAAAAATATGTCTTATATTTATGATCAAGATCAACTTCCCAATGAGTTTTCACATTAAGGAAGGGAGTGAGTGTGTTTTTCAAAAACACACTAATCATCTTCATTAATTTATCACATCTCTATCTTACTTGATTATTGTTGAATGAGTCTCAATGGGGATAAATTAGGAAAATATTAATAAATATGAAAAATAGGTCTTCCATTAAATACTAAAATCAACTCCTTAATAAGTTATTACATTAAAGAATGTACTTTGATATGATTGCAAAACAATCCAATTAATTAGTTTTTCATTTTAAAATTTCATTGATTAGTTATCAGCCTACTTGATATATATCCGTCCTTTTTTAAACCCAATTATTATATCTTAATTGCTCGAGGATGATTTTATGTTCTTTGTTTGTAAACTTTGGCAAATTTCTTATTGTGGATTATGTTTTTGAATTTTTATAAATGAAATAGTTGAGTCTAAGAGGATAAATTTGGCCCCCCAGAGTAACCATCAATACTCATGCACTAAATATGTGATGTATATGCATGCAACCATGTATGTATATGAACATAGATAAGTATGTCAATTATACCACAATATGCAAACAGAAACATACACAAATACACGTCTTCGCACCGTCGAGCCACCTTACCAAGGCAGGCCCCGGAATTACATGCCCGAATCCGTTGAGTCACCACATAGGCAGACCCCGGCAGGCACCGCCTGTTTCTGTTGAGTCGCCACGTAAGCAGACTCCGGCAGGCACCCTCAGCGCTAGGGGCACATCACAAACATGTTCTGTATGCATATTTGGCAAAACAATACATATGGCAAGCAACACATACATCAAACACATAAAAGTGCCGGAGTAAGGTGGTTACTACCTGGTGTGTGGACACTACTTTTAATATTATTCTTATGCCCGGAGATTTTCCAAAATACCTTTGACCTAAATACATCAAAATATACCATTTTCTGTAATTACAAAAATACCCTCACATTTATTTTGCTAAAACCGAGCTCAATACAGAATTTTCCAGAGATCTAGTGATTTTGGCCCAACTTCCATGATTTTTAATAAATTCCAAAAAAATCCTTTTTGCATTAAAATAGAGCCATTTGAACCATTAATAAGTATATGTTTCAGGAAAAATATACCAAAACCTTGAAAACACTTTTATTTGGGAGTGTTTCTTATTTTCTACCCCTTGGTCAGATTTCACCCTGATGCACACAGAGCCAACATTAACAATTTTTATCTCCTAGTAGGAAAATCCAAAAATTACAAAATTATACATCTTGGTGAACCTTAAGAAGTTTAATTTATGCATGAAAAATTTCAGCTTCATTCAAGGTCATTTGCTATTTTTAAAACAGAGTTGAAGCACCTGCCAGAAGTTTCCAGAATTGCTTAAAGGCTTGGTTTCAAGACTTTTTCGATGATTTCAAGTTCGGAAAGTAAAACCATGACTAAACCCTACACAAAATCATGTTCCAAAGCCATTGGTGACCTTAAAAATACAAAAATACAACCCTAACACCAAGCACCAGCCATTTGCACGAAAATGCTTAGTTAAGAACTCAAGAAGATGAAGTTGTCAGTGTTACCTAGAATCGGAAGATCGGTGGATGAACTTGGATCCTTGAGCTTGGAGGTTGGTAATGGTGGATGGCTGGAGCTTCTTATTTTCTCTTGAAATTTTCGTGCTCAAGGGTAAAAAAATGAAGAGATTTACCTTTTAATAAAGGTAAATTTGATCCGATGAAATTAGAATTAAGCTGGCGTAAGTTTAAAGGTGATAGGGAGTAACTTGGATCTGTAATTTTTTTTGACTTAACCTCCAAGTATTTCTAGAAAAGTCCAGGGGAGTCCAGCAGCTTCCATGTGGCGAAATTCACTTAAAAATATCTAGATATTTAACTTCTTTTGGGGAAAATTACTGTTTTGGCCCAAACTTTCGAAAATTACGATTTTGGCCCAAAACTTTGTAATAATTACCTAAATTTCCCCACGGTTTTTGGCTGCTTAAATGGACACATGTGGCACCACTTTGGGCCCACATGTCTTGCCAAATCAATTTTTACCCATTTAATCCCATTTTGCCTCTGTTCTCCAAATGTGGGACCGCAGTTTGACTTTTACACCTTGACTTTTATTTCTTTTTCTCCAAGTAAATATTTTTAATGATTAATGGCAGTTTGTGACACCTAAGGGGCCCCACACATCAGGTCTCCCGTATTTACTTCCCTTTTTCCTCACTTTTCGTCTAGTTCCGATCTACCGTACGTGTGGGTCTAGGCTATCGGGGTGGTTCCCTTTGCACTTTTCTTCATCTTTTCCAAACTTTTCCCTTTTGAATAGAAACTCCTATGTGACAATCTTCAAAATTCCTAGAGTGGCCCCACACTTGACCTCGATCTAAAGGAACCCCTACCCGGTCCCTGTCGGTCCCTTTTCGTCGGTCAATCGCTGTGGGACCCGCATTTCGAGTTTGGGTCCAACCATGACTTGAATCACCTGTTTTTCTTTTTTCTCATAAGGGACGAAATTCAACATTAGAAGAACAAGGAATTGACTATTTTGCCCTTGTTTTTCCTCTTTTTTACCCTGAAGTGACACGTGTCTCAATGTGATCATTACTCTGACTCTTGCTTTTTGACCTAACGAATTTTCAGTGTTTCTTCCTCTTCCTACTTCCTCAAAAACGTAGGGGCTCTTTATATGTCCAGGAAATGTCACACTTCCGAATCGGGCTTAGCAACGGCACCGCCTAACTTAGGCTTATTCTCAAGTCTCCAACCCGAAATTCGAGGATTTTACATTTTATCCTATAATTAATAAAAGATAAGAAAATATATAAAAGATAATTAAATGAGTATAAAATATTAATAAATTCAATAAAATATATCTCAGAATCTACACTTATTTAATTATAAAATATATACTTATCCATGATCAACTAAAACATCCACAAGAGTTTATCGAGACTCTTGCAACATATATGTATTCTATCTCAAATACAAAGACACAAGCAAAACCTTGTCACTGAGACTTCTCATTCATAACTTTATCATTTCATAGTTTAAAAATAATAAAGTAGAACTCCACCTTGCATAAGATGTCATTTATAAAATGTAAATCAGTATATAATAATAAGAATAAGATATTTTATTTGTGTTCCTCCAAAACGTGATGGAATTCACAAAATTGTCCAAGGAAATCCTATCATGGAACTTCAACTTAAAAATATAAAAGTCATGATTAGCACACCTAATTAGACTCCATCCAAAATACGCACCACGCGTCTGGTTTCAATTTCTCTTCTTTTTACTCCCTTTCATTCTCACTCATCTGTCTCCTAACCCCATTCCCATTTCTCTACTTTGCTTTGGCTTCCAATGAAAATTCGAATCTTCAGTGCTGCATTATACCTTTGATTCATAAAAACTGTCACTTTTGAAATTTTCACACATATCAAAGAAGTCTTTAAATAATCCAAGCTACTGTAAATTTAATTTACTATTTCCCTACTAGAATACCTTCAACTTGAAGCCAACCTGACTATATACCTTCTTTACGTAATAGGACTATTTTCTTTTTTTCTTTTTTGGTGATTTTAGTTAAATGGAATTGGTGTTAATTCTTATCAGTCGATACAGTATCACATGGGGTTTGATTATAGATCATAGAGCCACAGACTACCCTTAGTTTGACAATAAACAACAAAGTATTTCATTAAATCTAAACAAATATCTTTCATGAAAAGAATAGATATAACGCAGGCACACACAAGGAAAGGGGATTAACAGGTTGCTGAAGCATCTTTTGTTTGAGATTGGTTCGAAATATAGTTATGTGTGTTTGGATAGTTAGTTTCATCTTTGTAAAGTGCTTGGGTAATAAAAGGGAGAGACAAAAAAAGGTTAGTAAGAGAATACAAAGCTATTCTTTTATACATTTACTTCTTTTTTCTACATCGGAAATTATATATGCTTTTACATGCTATTTCTACCACCTACACCTTCACTCACTACCGGAGATTTCACCATTTCACCGTCATCTTCTTCACGCTCTGGCTTCCTCTATTTCTCTTTCTCCATACCCACAAACCTTCCATTCTTCATCTTCATTCTCATTTTCCTGCCGTGTTCCAATTCCATGGCTGGCTTCTCAAACGAGATGATGGGTTTGCTTGATGTTATTTCCATGATGGCAGTAGATAATTTTTCTTCTTCTAGAGCCATGGATTGATTCTTGAGCTTGAAGCTTCATAGGAGAGTGCTTTACCATCTAATTTCTATATTTAGTCCTTTGTATTAGTTAAATTCTAAGCTTAGAGTTTAATTAGTATATTGGATTGAATGTTTTGCATCGGGGTTCCATGCATTTCTTGAGATTAGATGTGTATTTGAATTTTAATGTTATGGTTCTAACACTTTTGCTTCATTAGTAACAGTTTCATGTAGTTAACTTGGTATAATGTTTGCTTGAAGTTGTTATGATTATATAATTGTGATTGTAATGCAGGCGTTCTGGATTACTTGTGTCATTTCATTTCATTTATTCAAATTGCTAGTATGTTTAACTTGGTTTTCGGTTAACTAGCACACTCTTTATTTTTTGAAGTAAAGATAGATAAATTCATTGATTTAGGAGGTTTTTCTCCATATTTTCAAAACCAATTTCGTTTTTATCATTTTTATACCAAAAATCCAAAAATATTTTTTTTTTTTGGAGATTTTAGTTTAATTGCAACATATTTGATAGATAAACCCAAATCTTTTTTTATTGTTTCATGCCAATCATCACATTTAATTCATAGGTAATTAATAAAAGGCTCCTCAACAGTCGCCTCGAGATTGCACTCTATATTGCAATATTTGATTACTTCTTTTTGAAGAAGTTACCAAGACACATAAGCACACGCTTCTTCTCAAAGCAAGGAGACTATGAGGTTGAAGTGTCTTTTGTTTAGATAGATGAAGAAGGAAAGAGGTCATATAATGGAAGATGGTCATGTTGTAAAACCCTAAGTTCTCACTTATGATAAATATCATATTTTGGTAGAATTGCCTATTTTGAGATAGGAGAGTATGTAGTCTCTAAATCTTGAGATAAGTTTATCTTATGTTCTAGGCAATTTTTCCCTAGAATTAGAGTAGCCAATAGGGTAATAAATTATATTTGGCATCATAAAATACCATAAATGAAATAAATACTATATTTAAATTATGATTCATATGGAGATGAAAATACTTAGACAAATTTAGAGAAAACAATGTCCATTAAATTAACAACTAAACCTTCACTAAATTAAGTAAATTGTCCTAGGTTTCACAATTAGTTAAAGAGCCTTAAATACCCATTCTCATAATTTATTAAGAGATTAAATCTTCTAACACCTTATAATCTATAAATAGCTCATGTTTAGTTTATAAAAAGGCCATAAAGAATTATCAAAACATTTAAACCAATTAAGGGGCAATTACCAACAATTAATGAGCAATTAAAATTACACTAATGGGATATTTAGTTAATTCTCTACAATTAATACTAATTGTTATCAACCAAAGATATGTTAAGCTAATTAAAAACCAAGAACCAATGAGAAGTTAAGATTAGCACTAAATGAATTATTAGCACTCATCAATTACTCTAAGAAACCACTAATACAACAACCAAGAGATAATTAAGCTTATGATTAAGATGATTAATCAAATATTAATCAAGAGTTGAAAAGTCAACAATTTCAAACTATGATCTAAAGGCCAAGGTTTGATCTCATAAAGTTAATCTAAGGGCTTGAATAATTAAGAAGCTTAATCCATGTGAAATTAGAAGAGCCAATGGGAGGAATTTCGGTTTTGGCTAAGAAAAAAGAGAAAGAGTTGCTGAAAATTCAAGTTGTCCACTTGCATGTATAGGATAAGGTGGTGAGATGAAATATCAAGAGGAAATATCCAACCTTTAGCCAATGAGGTGTTTACACATAGGATAATTAGGATAATCAAGAGGATTAATTCAAGAGTTAATCAAAGGGAAATCTATACAAAATAAATTGTATCTTGAAATCTACTAATCATAAATCAAAGATACAAAGTGGTTATGAACAAGCAAAATTCAAGCTACAAGATGATGGTAACCAAAGCTATTTTCTCCACTTTTAAAAGTTTGCCAATGGAGAAAGATAGTGATCTTGGTCTCTAATTAAAGCTAAAAATCCCAAGAGTTCAAAACCAAAAAGAAAATTTGAATCCAACTTCATTAAGACACTCAAATGAATTTTTATCTAGTGGTTATCAACTCAAAAATTGAAGAGGCAACTTGAATGAGCACATGGGGTAAGGTACTATTGGATAGAATGGAAGAGGATGAGGAGAGAGAGTGGGGGATCAGATTTGAGAACATGAAGGGCTAGGATTGGTGCTCTAATTTAACCAAAATCAAGGGTTAGGAATGAAGGAGAAGGAGTTCCATTTAATTACCAAGTAGCCATAGAGTTTTCCTATAAATAGGGGCCTTTGCTCTCCATAATTCTCACACCAAAACTCACCCAAAGTAGCTGAGTTTAGAGAAGCAAGAAGGAGGAGCAAAGTTCTTGGTAAGTTTTCTAGTTCTAGCTTGAAGTTCTTTTGGTTTTAGTTCTTAAATTCTTAGATAGAGATAGCTTAGATCTTAAATATGCTAGGATGAGTTTATATAGATGTTTTTATAGTTAAAATTGCCTTTATCTCGAAAAATTGATGAAGTAGAGGTTATGGCAAAATTTCTGGGAGAGATCATGAAAGCAACGAAGTTGCGAAATTTCATCGGTTTCGGAAATTCTGAAATCAGCCATGAAAACGCCAGGATTTCATGTTGAAATGACGATCCCAAAATTCTGATAAAATTCATGGTTAAAGTAGACATATAGGGCTTTTTAAATATGTCAAGAACATGTCAAAATGATTTTTGTACAGAGAGTTAAAATTCCTCAAAGTTAGGCTACGAAATTCTGGAAAAATTCTGGGCAGAGGTTCAAAACTTTAAGACTGGGAATGATCCGTGTGATCTGGGCAGAAGTGGTTATTTTTAAATGAAACTAGACATCCTAAGGATTCCAAGGAATTTTACGGATCCTCATTTCGATTTTTGTAGAATTAATTATGATTTTTCAAAGTTAGACAAAATGCTGCCCAGATTTATACCAGCGTTGTTGTACGAATTTTGAGGGAATAAAGTGAAAAATAAAAATTGTAAGGGCAAAATGGCCATTAGGGGCCAAAATATCTCTTAGGATATTACTTACAAATTAATAAATACGGTATTACCATTATAGGATCAACGCGATCACGGTTCGGACGTCAAGCGTACCGACAAACGCCGACGAAGGTACGGACGCGTCTTTGTAACACTAACTCGATGTTTATTGTATACCTATATGTGATGAGATGTGTTTTTTGAACTGAAATTCTGTTTTCAAAAGTTAGTGCTTGTGCACATACAGTTATACGGGTTATAGTCATGATAACGCCGTTTGAGTTTTCCTAGCGGCGAGGACACGGCCAGGTACATCGTGGCGGTGGTGAATAGTGCATTGTAATAACAATCATATGCAGGTGTATATGGTGTGTTATTACTTGGTATATGTGAATTTTACTGTGGTATCATGAATATCTGTCATACATGGTTGTACTTGAACATGAGGTTAACCGTTACACGAGGTTCAAATGTGGATTGAACCTCGGCTCTTACCATAGCTTCGGGTTCCGGAGTGAACGGGAGCGGATACAAGGGTAAGCGGCGGGCTTAGGACGGACTGGTCGGACCCCTTTTGAAATGTACTTTGAACTTAGAACCATTTGAACTATTGTACATGTTAGTAGCAAAACATACGGTTGATGTTATCGATACATATCTTTTTAGAAATACTATTTTTACTTCCGGTGCTCTACTCTGATCATGATACCGTTTTAAAAAAAAAAATCGCTTCCGAAATTGGGATGTGACACATGTGGCTTAAGATTTGAGTGGTATAGAGCTAAATGGGGACTTAGTGTTGCAGAAGATGGACTTAGAAGGCTAATTAGTGGAAGACTTATTGGATGATCACTAATTAGTGGAAGACTTGGAAGATCATTTAATTGGTGGAAGACTTGGTCAATTCAAACAATGACCCAATGGGGAATGACACCAACATTATATTCAGCAGCCCACAATTAAATTCATGTCAAGTGGTAATCGCCGACTTACGGTTGGTACAAAGAATATCAAAAAAGAAAAATAAAATGTCAGTTGAACTTTAAAATTTTAAATTAGTCTTGTTGTCTACAAAAATATAGGTATTAGCTATAATAGTATAGCTATTAATAACTAATTTTAGTAGAACATCACTTATTTGAGATTTTGAAGTTAAAGTGGTATTTCACTTTTTTTTATCCCCAACAATATTACCTTTCTTAAAGTATCATCTCATTTATATTTATTTTAATATATTTGACACGCCTTGAAATTGAAGGATGACTGGCATGGAATAATGAGAAAATCTCACATACCATAAGCCTTAAACAAAATAATATTTACTTGAATGTGTAAAATATGTCAGTATAAGTGTACATATGGCATTTCCTGGACAGACATAGGTATCTTGCATTTTTGAGAGAATGGAAAAAGATAAGATCAACTTGAGATATTTTGGCACATGTTAAAAGGAAGAGTCAACAAAGTTTATCCTATTGTGCCACTTGTCTTGTTATGGTAACAAGTTGGCTAGTCAATGGACACATAAGCTCATATAATAATGAAGGGTGGTGAGTCATTAGGACACCTAAGCTAGAGCCGTCAAAACGGGCCGAGCCCATCGGGCCGGCCCGTTTAAGCCCTGGCCCTTTAAGGGCCGGGCTTGGAAATTGGACGAGTGAGGTGATGTTTGGCCCTGGAGGGCCAAGGGCTTACACGGGCCAGCCCTGGAGGGCTACGGGCCGGCCCATAGGGCCCTTCAATTTTTTTATTCTTCATTTTTAAAGTTGAACACTTGTTGAAGTTGGATCCTTCAATAATTTATATGTATTTTTTATTTGTTATAGAGTTATTTATCCATTTAAGTACAAATACATAATAACTATACTCTAATTTTATGATTTGATTTATTATTTATTGTAGATAAAGATTATAAATGTGTTCATGAAGCTAGGAGAAGAAATTCATGATATTCTTAATCATGAATCAGAGCTTACTACTCAAAGTGAATAACAATCAAATGTCGTTGAAATTGATGATAGTGGCGAAGATGACGACAATAATAGTCATTATACTAATGTCGTTTAGTAGTTAGTAGTATGCTTCTTATGTTTTATATGAGTTATTTGTGAAGATAGTTTGCTTTTGATTATGAATTAGTGACTGTGTTTATTTGTTAGATGATTTATGTTGTAATTTACTAACTATATATCTTTGAAAAAAATGGAGGAAAAATAATTAAAATTTGGAATAGTAATTTTTGGGCCCTACGGGCCGGCCCGGCCCGGTGCTCTCGGGCCAGGCTTTGAAAAACAGTTGTTTTTCTTACTCGGGCCCTGTTAGGCCCTGGCCCTTCATGGGCCGGCCCTGATTGACAGCTCTAACCTAAGCCTTCATGCAACCAATGTGTTCTCATCCAAAATGCCATGTGTTATTTTAGGAAAGATGTTTGACTAGATAAAGACACCTAAGTGGACACATGGAAAGATGAGTAATTATGGAAGAGACACCTAAGTATCTATGTGTCAATATAATATTTAAGAAAATTGTTGAGGACACATGTACATATTTTATTAATTAAAGGGGACACCTAATCACCTTCTTCATTAAGCAAAATATTTCCACCACAAAATAGGCATGTCATTAGGAGATATTTTTTTTAGTCAAAAAGAGACAAGTGGCGTGTTCATGGGAGGAGAGAGAGAAAAAATCAGATTTTCTAAGAAAAATGAAGAAGGACCTAGAGCTTTCAAGAGGCAATTGAAAGGGCACATTAGTAAAAGCACAAGGAAATATTCTTGGTGCCCTTGCCTCCATGAATACACTACTACAAAACAGGGCTACGACGTCCTACTTTTTGCACATTTAACGTCCTTTTTATCCGGGACGCCTATCTGGGGGGCGTAGTAGGTAAAACTTACAGCGTCTAATTATTAGAATTAGACGCCATAAGTTAACACTTAATGCGTCCTATTTTAATAATTAGACGCCTTAAATATGGCACAAATGCTCTTCTAAAGTATACTTAAGGCATCTAATTTTCAAAATTAGACGTCTTAAGTTTTTTTTTTTAAAAAAATATATTTTTCTTCATATATTCACTGTCTACAATCCCTTACAAAAACCTTTTTACATATCAGCAAGCAACAATTACCACAATGTGATAAATTAAACAACACTTATGTACTAAAATGTGAGCTATATTTTTTGCTCCAAAGTGTAAGACAAAAATAGAATACATGCATGTATATATAACAAATATCCCAAGACACATAGTGCATGATGAGTTGGACATAGAGGTAGTAAAGTAGTAACAACAAAGTGTAAGTGGCTAACTTCAAATCATCTTAACCAATTTGCTTTAACTAATTCAAGTGGTAACTACTACTACTTCCATGTACAACAATCATCACAAAGTGTCAAAACGTTGTATAGCTACCTCCTACTAATTAACAGATATAAAGACTAACTTCATTCATCTATGTGTTGAAGAAGATGTCCAGCCAACAGGTTTCAAATCAAATCGATATCTTCCTCCGAGTAGGCATCCTCAATACCAAAAATTTGTAAAATGGAAAACAAGGTATAAGATAAATGATCGAACCATATTTTTAGATGATTTTTCATAATTAAATTGGGATTTTTAGGGCCCGTTTGGAAGGGCTTTTTTGAGAAAAAAACACTTTTTTAATGCAAAAAAAATGCTTTTTAAATTAATTTATGTATTTAGATGATATTTTTTTAAAAAAGTAAATGTCACAAAACAAAGTTAAAGTGCTCCTTTTTTTAAAAGCTCCAATTTGGAGCTTAAAAAAAAAAGCACTTAAAAAAAAGCATTTTTTTTAAAAGCCCATCCAAACGGGCCCTTAATGCATTTTGTCATGGTTATTGAGTTTAAAATGCTTTTCTTTTGATAAATGGAGATTAAAAGTAAATACGTTAAATTAGCGCTAAAAGGGCAAAATTGTCAAAAAAATGTAATTACTCTTAATTATTGATTTTTATGAGAATATTTGATATTAGACTAATTGTTTTTCATTGTAGATGCCTCACAAGGTTAGATCAAATTTAAAAATTAAAGTCTGAACTCAAATTATAAATATTTTCAATTAGGTCCCTAAAGCAATGTTTTATTCTTGCAGTTTAGTCCCTAGTCAAAACTTGCGTTTTGACCAGGAATTAATGAATTAGGGCCAGCTGATATTCAAACACAACAGACCTAAGAAAGCAAAAACAGGGACGCCGACACATTAAATTAAAAAAAAAAAAGCAAACCCTCACCCGCAACCCGACACGCCGGACCGAGAGTAGGCGAGGGTAATGGAGATTAAATGAGCAACGCCGCGAGAACGGGGGGGCTGCAGAGTTGACCACACACACTCGGACCCCATGCTCTATCGTCACCTTCTTTCAACCTTCTCGCCAGCGGCACCATCTTCCACCGCCAAGTCTGCTGGTGATCAACCTTCCACCACCACCTGTCATCTTCGTCGTTCATCATCGACCAAAGCACATGCACGACTCTCAGACCGTGACTTTCAGAGAACAGAGCATCAACCCACCTCCAATAGGGGCTCCTTCATTATTTTCCTTCCACCTTCGATCCGACCTTCTTCTTTCCTCTCTCTCACTTCGTCACCACCATCACAAACCCATCACCCTCCTCTTTCGTCAACCACTACCATTCTCACCGGTGGTGAGAACCAAGCCAAGCCATAATCGTCCACCTCCATTATTGATCTCCCACCGCCAACCTCACCATATTTCCAACAACCCTCTCATTTCATTATTCACCTTCAGCTTCTTCCATTTGGCCTCACTCACTCTTCCACATCATTTTCCCACTTACTGTCCACTTTCTCTAACGTTATTTATTTTTATGGTTGGTTTGCTTGGGAGCTTTGTGGTGACAATGCTTGGTTTGATTAAAGTTATGAAGGGCTGATCCCTTATCTCTTGGTGGTGGAGATTTGAGCTTGAGTTTAGAGCTTTAAAGGGGAGTTAATTTGTTCATTCTATTAGTCTAGATTTATACATTTAGATTGCTTAGTTTTAGGAATTATTGTGTATAAATTCTGGAACTGAGGTTAATGTTCATTGTCTCTGTTGGTTTGATAATTGTGATTAATATTGGATTTTGCAATGTGAATATTATACATGTTTTAATTTCTTGTGGTTTCAATGAGATTATATTAATTAGCGTGTTATTGTCTGGTTAATATGGTTGATTTGTGCCCTTTGAGGGACTTTTATGTACTCAATTTTAAGAAGACTCATGTTGCATTATTCCAAATTTAATTGCACATCAAGTGGTTTTTAAGAATTTCTCAAGAGGTAGTGGTTAGCTATGTTTGTAGGAGCTACTATTAATTGAGAATATTGGACTCAAGTGGTATCTTGGGGTTTTTTCTTAAAGAATTGATGAATTTTAACTCCCATAATTTTTTGAGCAAGGATGGTCATTTCTTCATCACCAAGAGCGTCATCATCCATATTTTCGATTCCATATCATTTAATTCACTCGTTCACCAATTTTATAAAAGTACCAAAAATAATAGTTTAGCATTTAATTAATTTGCATTATCCTTTAGTTTATTAATTCGAAAATCCAAAAACCATTTCCCTTTGTCTTTATTGCGGTTGCATGTCATTTAGATTACTTAGGATTCAATAAAAGGCTCCTCGAGAGAGAGAACGATCCTAGGTTTGCCTATATACAATCCTTGGTTTATTTTTGATTGTGGACCCCAAGGCTAAAGACAAAAAGGCCCTCATCAATAAATCAATCAAGCGAATGAATTAATTGTGTCTTTCAGTTTGCTGTTGATCATTACAAATATAATTATCTAGTACCAATACAAATAATACCCAGAACTCAAGTGTAAAAAACAAGTAATGATCAACAGAAACTACATTAATTTTTACAAAGGTGAACACAATAAATCAAATCTCTAGTCAGCCCAGGGAAGCATAAACCTTAGTAACTAGAAAAATTAAAGGGCAGGAATTATGAACATCCTCAGTGGGGGTCTACTGACTACAGAATAGAACCATGTTAAAAAGATTACACCTATACGTGGAAGAAGGAGGCCAGGTCCTGTTAAAAAAGATGTAGGTAATTCCCACGTATGTACAGCAAAAACAACAGACAAATCTAAACAGGACAGAGAAATTGCTAAGATTCTAATTCTTAATGCTATAGTCATAGGACCCCGGATTACTTACCAATGTTTGTTCATGGATATCAACTGCCAGATTTAAATTTAAAAGAAAAGAATAGGCAAGAAAAGGGGGGCAGAACCCAAGGTGAATCATGGATTAAGTGTGATAAGTTCAAAACACAACAGCACCTTAACATCTCATCAGGCAGAGGGTGTAGTCTCGGATATGCAATTCTGATATCTGCAAGGAGTTTACCCATCAACTTTAAAAAAGCGGGATGGAACAAAAAGAAATATTCATGATAGAGGAATTAGTATTCACATCAGTAAATACAACATAGTGAAAGACTTGCTAAAGAAATAAAATGAATAAATAAACCCAGGGGGAGCATAATTTTTGTTCGCAGTAACCTCACAAAAGTACTGCAGAAGATATTCCAAACTATTTCTTTCCAATTTCAATACTCTCGAGGCCTAAGAAATGAAGTCAACATAGATTAGTTCCTTTTGAAGAGAGATAGTGAAGGTCATAGTTGTACTAATATAGTAACCTAACAATCAAGGAACATGGTTCACAGACAGGTGCGAGAAGAACCAAAGCAAAAGAAAGCTTTGCATGCTCATCTCAAATAAAGTACAACTTCAGGGAAATTGGTACTAAGAAATTGAAAAAAACTCCAAATGAAAATATCTTTTATGTAAGAGTATAATGCCACTCATAATTATTTCACAAACCATCATGCACAGTTTCAACACATTGCATTATCATTCAAATTCTGCATATATAATATAACACACATTATATATCAGAAGCATCAAGCTCAATAGAGAGATCATACATTATTATTACTATTGTAGTTGTTGAATCAGATCATATGGCTACTAAGTCCAACAATAAATTTCTCATAGATTGTTCTGTTGTAGTATCAAGAAATTGCATCGGTGAGCATTTTATTTTTCTGTTATAAGAGGATTTTACTTATCTATGTCTTTTCCAAGAAAATATTTCTCTGGAAGTTTGAGTACTTCTGATGTTATATACTAAATCATACCTAAGATGAAACAGGTTGTTGCAAATGCAGGTCATTCAGCAAATGAACCAGGCATATCTACTGAACTTGTGGCTGCAAATGAGAAACTGAAATACCTTATGAGAAAAAAGGCCTGAAATGACTCTAAAAAAACACATACAAAAATTCCTTGGTCACATCAAAATCTTTATCCAATCTTTGTTTTTAGAGAATTTCGTTGTTGGAAAGAAGAAAAGGAGTAGAGAAGAAGAGATGAATCAATGAAGCCTTCCCTTGAAACTTCTACCTCACCATCATAGCTTGAATTCAAGTAGGTAAGCTAAGAAGAGTAATATAATCAATCAACTATATTCAAATATCTACTAGTAGCACAAGGTCCAGATATGAAACAATTATAGAATTTGCAAACAGTGATAATATCTTTCTCTAGTGAATTAATCAAATATGATCAATCAATCCATTTGGTTAAACCTCTTGTCCAACAATGAAGGTCTCCATTAAACTAGATGCATGCCCTAGTCCATATTTACAAATGATGCAGTTAGAGAAAGTGCCATTGACTTCCAATTATAAGCGCAAGTTCAAAAGCAGGAGATGACTCAAAATGACACTATATTGTAAGAGGAAGTAACCTCACATGAGACCTATAAGATTCAAGAGCAGAAATCTAGGACCAAAAAAAATGCTATGATCTAAGGCCTTTAAGTCACCAAGAAAATAGGAAAAAAACAAAGAAAGGAAGAAAGAAAGGAAACAAAAGAGGAAACGGGAATCTTGGAAAATGGAAGTCCCACATCTAAAAGTAATAGAAGAGATTAAGGGTGCATAAGCTTGTAGCAATCCTAACCAAGTAGCTTAAACTATTTTGGTGATGTGGACAAGACAAAACACGTGACTAAGGAAAAAGCCAGCACTATCCCCACAGAATTGTGTAAGCTATTCCTATAAACTATGAAAACAAACATTCCTAATCATAATGTAGTTGATTGTTTGCAATGACATCAACATGAATAAATGTTAGAGCAAATTCCTCATAGCAGTCAAAATGCAATATCTTGCAAGTATCTTGGAAATTTTTTGGTTGCTCCAGCTTCAGGATACTTGTGGAACTTAACAGAAAAGTTCATTTCAACTATCTCAATTCCTTGTATTAAAATGATCAAAATAATGCCTATTTAATGATCAACTGATAATTAAGCACGTGCTTAAGAAGAAAACTGAGGTTCAGGAAAATAGAGCAAGATGGTCAACAACTACACTGAAAAGCAGACTCACAATTGTGTTATTTGATTCCCCTTCAGGCTGGGAACCTTGTGTGGTGGCACCACTCAATGAGCGTCCATTAGCTAATACTACAGCTAATGAAAAAATATATAATGAGATATTGAAATTCCAATTAGATGAATGATGTATTATATACTGTATTATAGTGATTTCTTTAAGAGCTCAACCATATACATCATGCTCATCAATTCAATTATTTAACAATGAGCAATAATTGAGGTCACAATATTTTTCATTATTAAAAAAAAAATAGATAAGTAGAGAAAGTAGCACATCGACAAGAGGAGCAATCCTCCCAAAATTATAGCTAAGAAGAAAAAAAAGTATCCCCAAATACATCAAGGAATCAACTTTTAGAAATATGCACATGACTGGAACCATGAATTATAGCAGTTTGATTGCAGATTAGTCATCAATTTACAGTATCATCCTAGGTTGAAAAATAATACAATCACTCACTAACAAAATAAAAAGAGAAGTAGCTAAAGAACAAAATATGGAACCAACTCAAGTTGTATGACTGGTAAGAGCTCTTGTCCCTTAAACAAGTGGTGAGGTTAGGAGTATGATTTCTAACTTTTCAGCACAGAACAAACCTAGTTCAGATAGGCCTACTACTTGCTCTCAATATCTCAAAGGAATTATTATATGCTATCGACAAAAGATACTCTTGTTGTCAGACCAAAAAAGAAAGAACAAAATACAGAAATCTATAAAAAATAATAGGTAAAAAGACTAGTTCTATGAAACTAGCAAGCAAGCCCCTCCTCTAAATATAAGCACGGGTGTAAGAGAACTTACATGGTATGGATAATAGCAAAAAGAAGTTACAAAAACACTATAACGCTTATTATTATTTGTAATCCCCACCAATCTTACAAGTTCACTTTAAAAACAGCTTGTGAAACATTGCAACATTTATTAAAAATGAGGAAATGCCAAATTGATTACAGTGCAAAACCAACACATGTTGCTACAAGTGACACCAAAGAAATAACAATCTGAAAACAAGATACAGTATTCAGTAGTATTACCTATTAAACGTAATTTTCAAGCCATACAAATAATATAAGAAGTGCTTATTAGCAAACCTTGGGAAGAATATTGTTGTTGATACCTGATGAGCACAAATCGTACCATGTTTTCCCTATACTTATTAACTGAATTGCATGTTAAATACAAGCGTAACTGCAGATAATCTAAGTAAAAAGGCATACATTCATGACATAGGGACAGAAGAGTAGAAATCATTTGCATATGCTAAGAATGAAACAATTTGCGGGGTTTTTAAAGAAGAACGTATAGCGAAGCGATACGATGCTATAGCATTCTGACAGCGAGTCGAAGTGCAATACAAGGCATCACGAATGCTATAGCAAAGTAAAGGACGCAATGCTATGCGGTATGTTTTCTGACCTTTTTACCCAGATGATTTCAGGAATAAAAGAAAAGGGCGCTAATGACAATTAGGTTTTGATATAACGAAATACAAGATGCGGAGGATCGAACTAACGATTTGGAGAATCCCGAGAATCAACGAAGTAATCTACTCAGATCTAGAGATACAATAAATCCCGACGGATTAGGAAAGGCCCAGCTCGTTGTAACTTACGACGCAAGAAAAGCCTGATTATAAAAGGAAACAGCGGAGCGAACCCTAAGGGAGTCGGAGAGCCCTAGAACGAGATTCTACCTTTCAGCAGACTCAAGAGGAGAGTGAGAGATTTCACAAGAGCACGAGATTTCGGGACAACCCAAGATCCTTCCCCTAGCGGTACGACGGAACGAAGAAGATGTGGAGTGGTGACGTGACGGGACCTCGACCACGCCGTTGGAAACTCCGTCAAAGCTTTTTGTTTTCCTTCTTTCAATTTAGTTTTCGATCATGGGTTATTTTGTTAGTGTCTGCATTTTTGTGTGTCCCTCGTCGAGTCATGAATTGATTTTCATATAATTTGGACGAGGATGAGTCCTTAAGTTGTGAATGAACCCAGTTGCAGTTCTTAATTAAATAAATTTGGTTTGCTTATCAATGTTTTAATTACTCGTCGATTAACAGAAGTTAAGGGCTAGATTTGTGGCCCCAGCTTACTGGCAAGGAGTTGGGGTTAGACCTTTGAGAAACAGTGTTTGCTAGGCAGCCCGTGCATGACTTGACCTATTATTGTAGACTTCAGGAATGAGTCTACCTCTCATAACCATAACACCCTAAGCATACAGCAGATTTGATTAGAAAGTTGCCATAGGAATATGGAAGGAGTATAGTTAGCGTCATATGTATCGAACGCGGAAGCTTCGGTAGATTATAGTGGTGGGTTAACCAAATAACTTTGTAAGTAGTAGCTATACTGTAGCAATTGCGGAAGCTGTGCAGTATAGATGCTATAGCATTGGGTAGAGCAACTGGGGGATTGATGCACTTAAGGGTGATTCTGAGTCCAGCCTATCCTCCTATTGATATCTTCTCACGTTTAAAGTCATTCTGTTTACTTTTGCTAGTAGTATAATCACAACAACCTCTCATCCCAATATATTTACTTTCGCTTGCACAACTATCATAGCAATCGCACGTCACTCTTTGGTATCTTAGTCTCTGTGGGATGATACTCTGCTTACACTTTATTACTTGTTCGACTGGTTTACTTGCCATCAAGGAAATCGACCAACAGTACCCATGGTACTTCTTTCGGGTTGCAACACCTATACGCATAGGTCGATTTGAACAATCATTTCAATCATGGCCCTAGACGTCTCAGTTTCATCATCAAACCTTACAAAACCATAACCTTTCGAATGCCTAGTGTTTGAATCAATAACAACTTTGGCTCCCTTTATAGATGTATATTTGTTAGCAAATGTTTCATGCAGCATAGCATCAATAACATCTACAGCCAGGTCCCCGACAAATATAGATAGATCAGAACTAACACCCGCTCTGAAAGTAACCCAATTTAGATGAAAGGGCTGATCCATATTTGGCATCATAGCACCATTGTAGTTGATCAAAACTTTCTTAGCTGTTGCACGTGAATAAAACTCAACAAATCCAAACCCTTCTGACTGCCCAATTTGCTTATTTTGAATAACCTTAGTTGGTACAACTGCGTATGTGGTGACAAGGTCAAAAAGCCTTACACATGTGAGTCGGTGGAAAACAATTAATAAAGAACGAAAATAGTGATAAGACTTCATCCTATCTCATTTTGGAAGCAAGAGGCGCCACATATGTATAAGAAAGAAGAGATTTGGGAAGATCACAAGCAAGGAGAATTTCAAGAGAAGAAGAGGTAAGGAAATTATGGAATTTATTCTACTTCCTTCAAATTCATACAAATATGCTTAAGTTTCCAATTAGTGATCTTGTATAATATTATTGAAGTTCTAGATACAATCACAAAGGAGATTACGGAGAAGTAGCCAAAGAAGTTAGAACTTTGAGGAAGTAAGTTCTCTTCTCTAAGTTATTGTAAATTTTAAGGAAATTTTGGTTAATGGCTAGAACTTGGTGATATGATTTTATTTTGGTGATTTTGACTGTTTAAAAGTGTTTAAAATGGAATTTTGTATAGGAAAGGGTATGGAGAATAATTTTGAAACTAAAAAGTATGAATATATACAAATTGAGAAGCTAAAACACCAACAGGGGTATTTTCATAAACTGGGAATGATCTATGTGTTTCTGGACTTGGAAAATATTTTTAGTCAAAAATAGACATGTCAAAGGTCACATAGATTTTTGGAACACCCTAATCGGATTTTTCTACAATTAGTTATGAATTTTTGAAGTTAGATCAAAATTCCTAGAATTTTTCAGGGCTTTATGCGATATTAAAGGAAAAAATTACAAATAAAGGGATACTCATTAACAAAGAAAATTAATAAGTTTCAAATAATGGAAAGACCCTTCATATAAATATATAGTTATGTATTTTAAAGGAAGGGATTATACTGTCAATGACACTGTTTATATTACCTTACTTTAGGTCTATCATTCTTGTCTAGTAGCCGGGTGTTTGCTATTTTACTAATCAGCTACTTGCAGGTAAGTAACCTTAATTTCATGTAATTTGTGTGACTTTTATGTATGCTTTACCATGATTGGTTATGCATTCAATGTTATATGTTCCAAGCGCTTGGGTACCGGAACCCATTGTGTGCGATCCCTAGCTTGGTTATGTGCCTTATTGGGCAGTATATATGATGTGTGACCGCTTGTTCCGGTTTAGGCTATATGCCTCACTCTGTGCAACTTATTGGATGCTATATCATTGATGGTTTTCTTGCATACTTTGTACATACACTGGATATGAAATTAATGGTTATTCTTGGATTCATCTATGAATCCCAGGCTATCATAAGAATACAGGTAGTGCATCTAAGATGGAGCAGGAGACTAGAGGTAAGATTGGAGAGAAGGACTGAGGATTTTTGTGGAGGATGGAGACAGTTTTTGTTATTACATCGTTATCTTGGGTGACTATATATCATTATTAGTTATTTTTGGAAATTTCTATGGGATGACTGTATATTAACCCTTGGAGGGACTTGTTCTTTTGATCTATTATTTACTTTACCAGAATTATATTGTCTAAATTATTCTCATGCTCTACTGTGTGAACACTCTGATACATATTTTATCTTCTAAATAAGGTAAAGGTTACTCTACCCGCCACCTAAAAAGGCGAGGCGGTAGGAGTATAACATTTATGGCATCAGAGCATGGTTTGGACAAAACTAATAAAAATACGGATACATCATGATAAGGGATCGTGACATGTGTTGACTCATCATGACAAGTGAAAAAGCTATTTTTGTGTTGGCGAAATAGAAACATGACATGTGTCGTCTCATTATGACATACTTTTGTGTTGGTCTGTCCACCATCATGACAAGTCAAAAGCTACTTTTGTTGGTCAAATGGAAATGTGACATATGTCCCCTCATTATGACATAGCTTTTGAGTTAGCACCACAAGAGCATGACACGTGTCTCGTCATCATGACAAGGCATAAAGCTACTTTTATGTTGGTCCCATGGAAAGAGGACACGTGGCTCGACAAGTGGCGCGTTCTGGGCCATACACGTGGTGCGTTCTAGATTTTTGTGTTCTATATATACCCCTTCACACTCATTTGTCCTTAGGCCATTCTTGGCCAAAATATGGAAAAGAGAGGGGGGAGAGAGAGAGGGAAAAAAATAGAGAGGGGGAGAAGAAGTGGGGCCAATTTCACCTCCGATTTGGTGTTTTTAGCTCTTGTGGCCTTCTTTAATGTTGTTCCTCTTAGCGAAAGCAATGTTTCTACGGTTTTGGATTCTTGATATGAGGTGTTTGGTGCCATTTACATGGTGGAGGTGCTGTCAGATCTCCAAACCAATCACAGAATCAAGGTAAGTAGGACTTAGATTCTTGCTCTACTCCCTTCAGTCTTCATAGACATTCCTAAGACCTTCATGAATGATTCTTGTGTGGTGTTTTGAAGTCTTGACTAAAAATACAAGGCAGTTTAAGGAGGAAAGATTTCAAGGAAAAGCTAAGATCAAGGACAAGAAGCAATGTTATTCAAAGCTTTAAGGAATTTTGGGAGTTGAGTATTAGTCTTAAAATTTACCAGGTAGTAACCTTAATCCTCATATTCTTTGTATGTCTTTGTATGTATGTTTTACCATGAATATGTATGCATTCAGTTGTTGATGTTTTGCCAAGCGCTTTGGTACCGGAACCCGCTATGTGCAACTAAGGCCTTGTTGTGCCCTACAATCTGTGCTATGTGCTATAGAGACTGCTTGTTCCGGATTAGGATTCGTGCCTCGCTCTATGCGATTTACTGAATGCTTTTATGGTTTGTGCTTATGGTTTTCTTACATGCTTTGATTATACTTTGTGTTTGAGATTAACGGTTACTCTGGGATCCTTCAGGTTTATAGCCTCTATTTCTACCTTTGTATTTACAGCTTGTTGGAAGTAGCTCCTAGGATAAAGTGGTGGATTCTAGCACATGAGAGTGCCGGACTGGTTTCAAACCATTCGAGGAAGATTTGTAGATATTTTATGTAATTATTGTTTTAAATTTGGTAACCAAGATTTGTAATTTATTATCAGTATACTATGCCCAAATCGTTTTGCCACTGCGCTATATACGTTATAATGCTCTGATCTGTTAAATATTGTTTGAAGGGTGTGACAATTGGATTTAATAAATAAGAGGGTATCACACTACCGACCACTCGAAAGGGCGAGGCCGATAGGGGTGTAACAACTTTCATCATCATAATACTAGATGGATGCTGATCAAAGACACAAAAACTACCTACTGTGGTATGAGATTTATTGGCAAGTTGATCAGCGGTCAAGATGTCATCCCTTAATGCATAGTTGACAAGTACCTGCCACTTTCGACAAAAAAGAAACTCTTGCTTTCTGTACTATAAACTGATGATCACTATCACAACCCCTAATAACTATTTAATAGGCTCAATATAGTCAGATAAAAGAAAAAAATTTCTATAGCATTTTGACCAACAAAGATTTAATCCTTGAATAAATATAGCTAGAGGGACTCATGTAAGTTTACAGCTAACTTCCCACATCCATTGTCCTTCTCTATTACAGATAACTCCTCACTTCCACAGCACCAAGTTCTCTATTTCAAATTTAACAAATCCTTTCAAAATGCGACTAGCTGACGTTAGTGAAGCTTTGTATCCATATATAAAACTCGTATTGGCATTGGGGAATCGATTCCACGTCACCCATACTGCATATTCTTGAAATGTAAAATTATCATCTTTTTTAATTAGAGTGGCAAGTACTAAACGACATGAGATTACAACTAGGATTGAAAAGTTGTTATGTTCTTCATACATATATAACTCAAGGTAGTATGAAGCAGCATAGATAGAAATGAACTCTCTCTTATTCTAAATATAAATCTCTTTCAACTAATTTATATACTTAAAAAAGTACTTAAAGTTTATTTGAAGCATTAAAAAATTGTCACAAAATTAAAGTAATTTTCAATATTATTGGTGTTATTTTTTGACAGGTAGATTCTATTTAAGACACTCTCATACAATAAACGTGGGCACGTTTTCCAGTGAGGATTCGAACATTAACTTGCCACATTGCAAGTGATTATCCCCTTTCACTAGACTCAATTTCCATTAGTAATATTATTGTTATTATTAATTACACTAAACTCCACTATCATATTAATTTCTACCTTCTTTTGCTACTCCTACATACCACTCTGGTCCTATTTATAAGTCTATTTTGACCAAATCTCATATACCAAGGAGAGGTAGTTAACTCAATGATTATGGGGTGAATTTTCTATGATTGGATATTTTTCAACTGTTTCTTCTCTCTCTATCTTCATGAGTACAATTAATATCTTAAAATTGTCACAATCTCATTTGTTACATGAAACTGGACTTATAAATATAACCAATTTTTTTGGTCAAAATGGACTTATAAATAGGACCAGAGTGGTAATTGTTTCTATTACAAGGTATATATGAAAAAATAAAAAATATTTAATGCTCCAACACACTTATTAAGGTCACTAAATAATGATATCAAAGAAGCCTTTTAAAAGTTGGCTTATATATTATTAGAGCATATGTTTTGTTCAATGTAACTATCTTGTTTACTACAATTGTCTTAGTTAGGAAATATAACAAATTTAGTTAGTAGTGTAATTATGCAATAAAGTTAGTTAGACTAGTTGTTAGATATTTATTTGTATATAAGGACATACTTTAGTGAGCTAATGAATACAATCAATTTTTCCATTTCTATTCTTGCTTCTGTAATATGGTATCAGAGCATGACCCCATCTGATTTTTTTCTTCTCTTTTTTCTTTGACCCGAAACCTAGCTTTTTATCTGTGTGTTTTCAGTTCTCTTCTACCTTGACATCACTCTATTCTCCAACGACAACTGAACACCCAACTTCATCTTCTTCTCTCACTGGAAATCTTGGTGTTGATTCTCCTCAAAATCTTTCTGATTCTATTCAAAATCTCAGAAACCCTTTTTATCTGCATCAAAAAAAAAATCCACCATTAGCTCTTGTCTCTCCAATGTTATCTGGTATAGCAATCGGGATAGCACTCATGTCGAAGAACAAAACGCAGTTTATCGATCGAACTTCTCCAGTTCCAAGTCTGTTGGATCTGATTTATCCTACCTTGGAACATTGCAACATGATGGTTTTGTCTTGGCTTACCACATCCTTATCACCAATGCTTGCTCAGAGTATTTTGTGGATTGATAAACCTAGTGACATCTAGGATGATTTGCGCGATCAATTCTCTCAAAACAACATTTTCCATTTAAGTGACTTCAAGAAGAAATCTAGAGTTTGAAATAGGGAGATCTTTCTATTAGTTACTTCAACATTTTTCTTGATGATTTATTCTTTGACCTATAATATCATGTTCTTGTGATCCTCGATGTCGTTGTGATCCCGTTGAACTTCATAAGAAACATATGGATCAGGATTATGTCACTCAATTTCTAAAAGGATTGAGTGATCAATTCAGTGCTGTTAAATCACAGATCATGTTAATTGATCCTTTACTGAACATTAATCGTGTGTTTTCATTAGTAATCCAACAAGAATGAGAACTTGGTTTAACAGTCTCTAGAAGTTACTACTCTGTTTAATAAAACTTCTCTCCCACGGTCTAATATTCAAAGCAACCACAGAGCTAATTTGTTTAATTCATGAAAACAATGTACCTATTGTGGAAAATATAGACATACCAAAGCAACTTTTTATAGGAAACATGGATTTCCCCCATGTTTTAACTTTCATATTGCCTCTATTAATATTACTGCATTTGACTCTATTTCTACTGGTAAGAATTTACTTGCACCCAACAAGGTTGTGAATCAATCTTATAGTTTCACTCCTGATCAATATCACAAGTTGTTAGCGTTGGTTCAAGGTGATAATCAATCATCTCTACCGTTGCATCTGTTAATTGCGTTTCAACCACTGGTGTGCATTTTTATTCCATTACTCATTTTTTCCAGTTCTTCGATCATAGATTCAGAGGCCATAGAGATGTGTGTTCTAATCTTCATTTATATATTCCTTTTAAACCCATACTTCCTATCTCTATTAATCTACCATATGGTTCCAAAATTCTAGCTACTTGTAGTGGCACAATTCAAATTACATATTATTTTCTTCTACATAATATTAGGTGTATTCTAGATTTTCAATGTCACTCATTTATGTTTCCAAATTAACTCAATGTCTTCCTTGTGATGTTCAATTTCAGAAATTCCATTATTGTCTAATTTAGCTCCTCCCTTCAAAGAAGATGATTGTTCAGCTAATGTGTATGGGCTTTATATCATGACACAAAATGCAAATTCTCCACTGCCTCTCATTCGTAATGTCTCCACCACGCCTGCCAATAATACTACTTTTGATCTTTGGCATTTTCATTTAGACCCATCTTTCAAATTCTACCTTGTATTCCATACATCAACAACATTCTTGTGTTTCATATCTTTATGTTGTAATGTATGTCATTTTGCTAAGCAACGCAAGTTACCTTTCCCTATAAGCACTGCAAAGGCTAATAAATTTTTTAGTTTGGTTCACATGGACATTTGGAGTCCTTATCATTTTCCTTCTATACATGGACACAAGTATTTTCTTACTATTGTTGATGATTTTTCAAGATACACTTGAATTTATTTACTTAAGAATAAATCAGAAGTTTGTCCATGTATTCATGAGTTTGTTCATACGGTTGCTACTCAATTTGGTGTTTCAATTCAGATTATTAGATCTGATAATGGTGTTGAGTTTAATATGCCTAATTTTTTTAAACAACATGGTATTATTCATCAAACTAGTTGTGTAGAAACACCATAACAAAATAGCAAAGTTGAGGGAAAACATCAACATATTTTGAAGGTTACAGGGGCTTTGTTGTTTCAAGTTTATGTTCCTAAGGTTTATTAGTCATATGCTATTTATCATGCCATATATTTGATCAATCGCTTACCTACACTTGTTTTGAGTCATAAATCACCTTTTGAAATGTTGTTTCAACAAAGTCCAGATTTTAGCAATCTCAAGGTTTTTGGTTGTCTTTGTTTTCCTTCCACTATCACACAATAGTTCACTAAGCAAGATCCTAAGGCTCATAAATATGTTTTTCTTGGTTATAGACATGGCACTAAAGGGTTTATCACATTGGATTTACATACTCATACCATTGTCGTTTCTAGAAATGTCTACTTTTATGAGTCTATATTCCCATTTTGTAATTTTGTTTTTCTGCTTTACCTCCATCCATCCATTCCATTACCTCAATCATTTCCTTCTCTTGATTATCCTTTGTCTCCTCACGCTTGTTCTAGTCCTTTACCACCTTATTCCTTCTACATCTCCACCTTTTGATTCTGCTCCTCCTCTTTCTCTTTCCCCAAACCTTAGACGCTCTACTAGATCCAGGAGATTACATACATATTTGCATGACTATCATTTTGCTCTTCAATGCACATCAGTCATACTGGGTTCCTTGGAGGTAGGTAGCTATCATCCTCTTTCTCTTGTTCTTTCTTATGATAATCTTTCTTTATATTGTCATCATTTTGGTTTATCCAATTCAGTTGATGATATTCCAAAGTCTTATTCTAAAGCTATTAAGCATAAGGGTTGGAGAAAAGCTATTGAAGCCTAACACGATGCTTTCCAACAAAATCATACTTGGGTGTTAACTAATCTTCCTCATGGTAAACGTCCTATTTGATGCAAGTGGGTTTTTGCTAATAAGTACAATTCAGATGGCACTTTGAATCAGTACAAAAGGCGCTTGGTAGCTCAAGGATACACTTAAGTTGAGGGCATTGATTTGAACGATACATTTTCTCCTATGAGTAAACTTACTACTGTTGGTTTGTTGGTTGCTCTTGTTGCAACACACAATTGGCTGATCATCATTCACAAGATGATCATTCTTCGTTCATTAAGAATTATGAAAAATCCTTTTCTACTTTGCTTGTTTATGTGGATGATATCATAATTAGTGGAACTGCTTTGAATGAAATCAATTGCATGAAATCTTTTCCAGATTCTTGTTTTAAAATCAAAGATTTGGATGATGCCAAATATTTCCTTAGTCTGGAAATTGCTAGAAGTTTTAAGTGAACTTCTCTTTGTCAACGAAAATTTGCTTTAGATATCTTGTCGATTGTGGTTTTCTTGAGCATGAGCCAGCTGTTACTCTAATGGCTAAAGATCTGAAACTTTCTCATGATTCCGGTACTCCTTTAGAAGATGGTTCCTTGTATAGGACTTTGGTTGGCCGCCTTCTTTACCTTGCTAACATATGGCCATAGATTTCTTTTTTTGTTCAACAATTGAGTCAATTTGTCAAACATCCTACTGATACTCATCTAAGAGCTACTCATAAGGTGCTTTGGTATGTAAAAGCTGCTTTTGATTGTGGTTTGTTCTTTCTTATTGTGATTTTGCTGTGAAATTGAATGCATTAGTGATTCTGATTGAGCTAGTTACATTGATACATGTTGATTTATTATTGGTTTTTGTGGATTTTTAGATCAGGCTTTGGTTACTTGGCGATAAAAGAGACAATAAGCTGTATCTACTTCTTCTGAACCTGAATATCGTGCTTTAGCCACTACTACTTGTGAACTTCAATAATTATTTTACTTGTTAAGAGATTTTGATTTTCCTACTGATTCTCAAGCTTATTTATATTGTGATAGTCAATCAACCAGTTACATTGCTGCTAATCCTATATTCCATGAACGAACCAAACATCTTGATATTGATTATCATCTTGTTCGAGAAAAACTTCAAAGTGGGTTGATTCATTTACTTCCAACCAAGTCTCAAGATCAATTAGCTGACATTTTTACCAAACCTCTTGCTTCTACTCCATTTTGTACACTCATTCTTAAGCTGGGAATGATTGATATACATGCTCTAACTTGAGGGGGTATTAGAGCATATGTTTGTTTACTGTAACTATCTTGTTTATTGAAACCGTCTTAGGAAATATAACAGATTTACATAGTAGTGCAACTATGCGATAGAAGAGTTAGTTAGAAATAGTTGTTAGATATTTATTTGTATATAAGGATATACTTCAATGAGCTAATGAATACAATCAGTTTTCCCATTTCTCTTCTTGCTTCTGTAATATATATAGAACCAAAGGGAATCTTTCCATAGACCTTTAATTAGTTTCAATCAAGATAGGCATTGTGGGCTTCATATTCTCCAAGAAATCCTTGTTTTGGAGCAAAATAATTACTTCAGACATCATTGGCCTTGCTTCAGTAGATGCTTGAGTGCAAAGCAAACCAATCTCTATGATTTTCTTCACTTCTTCTGCATCATACTCAGTAGGGTCTAAGGTATTGTCCACCAACTCTAGGTGCATGCCTCTCTGATATAATTTCCAAGCCTAACAAATGACATTGAAATTGAAATGGAATAAGAAGAGGTATAACAGGTAGAGCAAAACAAATGTTAATATTTCATAAGTACTTATTTTTAGTTCTCTAAGAAGTATCTAATATAAGATAGAGTTGACTTTTTTGGAAAGATTAAGGAAGCTAAATAAATTACCTAATCAACTTTGTCTTATATTCTAAAAATATTCCAAAGTAATTTAAATAACATCCTTAATTTCTCCACACACACACACACACACACAAATCTACTTTGTATTATATTTAGGACCGGAGGGAGTAATAATAAAAAAAAAGGATCTTTCAGAAAATTGTTTGGGATTTTCTCACCTTTTTAAGGAGGAATTCACCGTCAGCATCGCCATCAATGGTTAATTCTTTACTTTGTCGACCACTGATGATTTCCAAGACTACAACGCCATAACTATAGACGTCAACCTTCTCTGATAATTGGCCATGAATAAAATATTCAGGTGCCGTGTAACCCCTGACAAACGCACAATATTTAATTAAAATTATGAGAACATTGTCTAAGACACAAACAAGTAAATGTTAAGAAACCATTTATATGAGCAATCGTTGTTTAAATATTACGAACCACAAAAATATGAGATATAGATATTAAAAATAAAAGGATTGCATCCTGTCCAACATCAATACAAATGTTATCTTGAAGTATTCATGTTATATTGAAAAATAATTAAAAATTTTAAAACTATTTAGAGGACTAATAATAGTGTTTCATTGACTTAAACAAAGATTTTATCAAAATCTTCAAAAATCCATAAACTATAATAAAGGTTTAGAGAAAATGAAAGATATAATATGTCAACTTACAATGTTCCTGCAAATTTGGTGTTGAGATGAGATTTGTCCTCAGGTAAAAGCCTTGCCAACCCAAAATCAGCAATTTTAGGCTGTAGATTATCATCTAAGAGGATGTTGTTAGTCTTTATATCTCTATGTATAATACGAACGTGAAACTCCTCATGCAAATAAGCCAACCCCTTTGCTGTTCCCAAAATTATGCTACATCGTTGCTTCCAACTGAGAGAACCCTTCTTTTTACCTATTTTCCAAGTCTACACAATTTAATTTGAAGGGTATGATTTAAAAGTAAAGGCATACATAAAAATCATCCTCAAAGCGTTTCAATTACAAATAGATACAGAAGTTAACTAAGTCCTTCAATAAGTAATCATATATCCACGTCATAACGTTATCAATAAGTAAAATAACTACTACGTACTTATAGACCAAGACATCATTATTGTGTTTTGAAAGGAGCTTACCAAATAAGAAGTTGTCGAGACTTTTGTTTTTCATATATTCATAAACAAGAATTCTGTTGTGGCCGTTACTGCAACATCCAAGAAGTCGAACGAGATTTAAATTATGAACATTACTTATCAGCATCACTTCACTCTCAAAATCCTCCTCCATCCTCGTGAATTGGCGAAAATTTAATTTCTTGATTGCAACCACTTTCCCATTTTTCAGAGTACCTAATCAAGGTGATTATATAAGAATTTTCATCGTGAAAGTTTTATGAATATCTAAAATTCTAAATATAATGATAATCAAAATAAAGTTACCTTGTATACAGCTCCAAACCCTCCTTCTCCTACCTAATTTTCTTCACTAAAATTCTTGGTTGCAAACTTCAAATCCCTATAATAGTAAGTAACTGGGCGGGCCAACTTACTTGCTCCCGTTATCTCTCCTGTTCATGAGAACATTAGTCAATATATATGTGTAATTTATTTATTTTTAAACGTAGTTAGCAATTGACCATGTCGTAGAGATGAAAGTCTATTTTTAATGAACAAAGTGAAAATCAAGTTAGTCCTTCCATTCCTCAATAGATGAACTAGTTGAGAGGTTTGCTTTGACCCTAAATGTTAAACCCCAACCAATTCTATTTGTCTCTCAAATTTATAATTTTTTTCTCAAACTATTTTTATTGATTACACATACTAAAGAGGTTTTCCATTGAGGGGTAATTTCCAAAGCAAATGATTAATCGAGGTAAGTTAAGGAATCCAACACATTTTTTTTTTAAAAATAATAATAATAATAACTTGACTAATTTACTTAGTATCTGTAAATTAATTATCTAATTCTAACATTTTCGGTAGGAGGGAGTATCTCCTTCTATCATTAAATGTATATAATAGTTTAAGATATTCCAAGTAATTTACCTCTCGGAACCTGCTTAGGGGTTTTTGGTCGTCTGATCCAGGCAAGTAGTGCAAGAAGTACCAAAAGAAAAGCTACACCTCCAACAGCTCCACCAATAATGGACCCTTTCTTCCTTGAACCTGCATATAAATTTCTTTTTTTTTTTTTTTTTTTTTTTAACAAAAAGAGTCAACCTGCATATATGAATGGTAGAACGAAAATAGAGATTACATTTTCAAATGGGACACGGTTACTTGTTAGTTAAATATGCCCTCATAAGAAAGATATTTTTATTTTTATTTTATTAAACAGGTCTGCTAAGACATTCCCCCCCCCCCCCCCCCGGCCCCCAAAAAAAAGTCTAATTATAATCAAGCACTGAAATAAGCAGGAGATTCAAAGTGTCTGGGTTAAATATAAGCCTTTAAATGAAATGCACCTTGTTTTTTCAAAGGGGTGATATCGATGGTCCGGTTATCAGGAAAGAAGGAAGAAGTGGAGAATCTCATGAAACAGCCATCAGCATAAGCCCTACCATCTGAACTGGGAAGACAAGTTGGCATATTGCTAGACGCAGCGTTTAAACAACTCGAGCATCCGCTTTCTGAGATTGTTTCAATACATTGAGCAAAGGCATATATAGTTGTACCATTATTATTAGGCACTTTTGTCTTCATGGCTGCGGAAAAACCACTTATTTTTGGTATTTTCGTTTGGAGTCTCATTAGCAATTCTTGTGCTGATGAAGTAAATGTAGAAGCTTCTATAGTATTAGCCAGATTCCCACCGCATGATCCGGCATTATTAAAGGACGCCGTCGTTTGGTCAAAGAAAGCACTGGTCTCATACCTTCACATGCACGACAAAGTATATACCAAATCATTTTTCCAATTTCAATAAAAATTTGGCCTTCTACAAGTCATGCAACCTTATGAGGATGAAACTTTCAGCCATATGTTACTGCTCCGATTTTTAACGCAAGACATATTTATCTTATTTGATTGGATTAATAAAGTTATTTAAGTTAGTTAATATGATATTTATTTTCTAAAACACCCTAATCATCTTCCTTAATTTTCTTCATCCCTCTCCTCCTTGATTATTATTGAAGGAGCATCAATTGAAGTAAATTAGGAAAATATTGACAAATATGAAAAACATGTCTTATATTAGTTTCCACATTAAGGAGGGGAGGGAGTATATCTTTTTAAAAACACCCTAATCATCTTCATTAATTTATCTCATCACTCTCTTACTTGGTTATTGTTGAATGAGTCTCAATGGGGGTAAATTAGAAAAAGATTGATAAATATGGAAAATTGTCTTCAATTAAGTACTAAAATCAACTCCCTAGTTAGTTCCTACATTTAGAATTGGTACTTTGATATGCTTGCAAAATAATCCAATTAATTAATTTTTCGTCATAAAATTGCATTGATTAGTTATTAGCCTACTTGATATATATCAAATTTTGGTAATAAGTATAATGTAAATATAGGTTTTATATATTAGTCTCTAAAAGGTAATAAATTATTGATAAAGTTATTCGAGGAACAAAACTCACAATTATATGCATATGAAACTTTCTATAATACAAGCTAGCTAAAGTTATGGCTTGTGTTATCAGTTTATCTCTGTGCTTTTGTCAAAACATTTATTATTGTAATTGTTTGAATTATATTTATATTCCTAAATTGAATTATTTTTATACTGATGATTTAGGGAACATGCATGGACCTCCGCCTGGAGTTCATCTAATGGTATTGACCATTTTATACTTATTGTGTTTGTGTTTTTGCGTTTTTTTTTGGGGGGGGGGGGGGGGATGAATTTGACAGCTGGCTCTATTGATTATAATTTGTGTGGCGGATATCGTGTCCATTAAATTATTTGTCCAAGAAAGAATCAAATTTTTTATTTCATCATATATATTTATAAAATCTTGCAAGTTGATTTTTTTATTTATTAACGTTTATCTACCTTAAAACATAAGTATATAATTAATTTTTAAAAAAAATTAATTAATCAAATTATTAACTGATCATTAAAATCATAATGTGTAAATCTTTTGTTATTAAACTTTAACTTTATATTATCATATACTGTAATTAATCATACTTTTTATACAAATTAACTAAAGTTTCCCTTCTCCCTTGTCTCTATTGTTTAATTGATCAATGCAAACACAAACCCAAAAATAGAAAACACTCGAGCCAAATAAGTTCGCTATAAATATCTTATAAATTATTTCCACCATGTTTTATTAAAACTATGAAAAACTTTAAATTTTATTAACTATTTTAAAATTTAACAATTTTTTTAGCTTCATCCCTATTTATTCTGCACTATACATCTATAGCTAATGAGAACTTATATAATAATAAAGGAAGGGTAAAATTATATATTTATATGAAAAGTTTAAAAAAAATTAATAATGCGAGGTGAGAAAAACTCTCTCCACTGTGTAAACAGAATCAGACGAGTATTGTACCTGAGGAAGCAGCCATCGTAGACCACACGGGCACCGTGTGCTCCGGCGGAGCAGTTGTGGATTTGAACAGAAGCGACATCGAAGCAGGCGACACAGTCGGGTATGGAGAGGTAATTTCTGCACTGAAAAAGAGTGGAAACTGGGTTGTCTCCGTTGCCTTGCTGCGCCGTGGCGAAGTACTTGTTCTGATTCACCATCTCCTCTCTGATTTCTCTAAACGTTGTCTTGATGTTTTCGCTGAACGTCGAGAAGTTGGACAAGACATGGTCGTAGAACGGGCCGCACCCACTGTGTAGAAGGTTCGTCTGTGGGTCTGAAACGACGCCGTTAAGAGTCCAGCTTGACCAGAATATGAAGGTGACCAGCAGATTAGGACGCTGAAGCATTTTTGGTTGAAGAAGAAGATGGTCATGTTTCTCAACAGAAGATTTCTTCATGTTAACATACCTGAAGGATACAAAAGTAATTTGTGAGGAGGTAGACCATGCAATTTATTTATTTACATTTTCAAACAAAACTAATGGCTTACCCACCTGTCATTAATTTGAACAAGATGGTTAGAGGTACCTTATTATAAGAACAAGACCGATTATTAATATATATTTTTTAAGTGTAAATATTTTAAATATAGCGAGGAAAGTAAAATCAAAAGAATCAGAGAGCCTTTAACACAGGCTCGACCCACAGATCCGTAGGTTTGGTAGCCCCGCAAAAGTGCAAGTTGCACTGTCCCGCACAATTTTTTTTTTAATATGATAATATCACAAAACTTATAAGCCTCATGCTCCCACCTTGATGCCTCTCAATCCCAAAAAGAAAAAAATCTCAGCCTCCCTCTTTTTTAAAGCCAATTATTATATATTGATTGCTTGAAGATGATTTGATGCTTTTTATTTGTGAACTTTGACAAATTTCATAACTTTATTTATTGAATTGTGGATTATGTTTTTAAATTTTTATAAGTGGAATCGTTGATGTGCTATGAAGGTAAATTTGATAACTTATATATATGGATCTTGAACTTTCGACCATCTTAAAAAAATAGGGGAAAAAAATAAACGCAGCCCCACAAGCTGGTGAACTCGCCACTTATATGGGTTAGGGATGGTATTTTGCCATCTCGCAAATTGTGTAGGCTGGACAGACCCACACCATCTAGCCCGCAACTCGTGAGTTGCTTGTATTCCTAGCTCTAGAGATTATACTAATATTGAATATTTAATTAAAAAAACTAATTAAGCTCATTTAAATTATTTCGATTATAGATGTAATATAAATGATTATGTGAGAATTTGAAGAATTATATTGAAATGGGGAAAGTAACGGCCTCTAAATATTATGAATCCAATCAAAATGCCCTTTTATCCTATAATTAATTAAAGGATAGAAAAATATATAAAAGAAAATTAAATAAATATAAAATATTAATAAATTTAATCAAATATATCTCAGAATCTATACTTATTTAATTATAAAATATATAATTCTCAATGATCAATTAAAACCTCCACAAGAGTTTATCAAACTCTTTCACCCTACCCGTATTCTATCTAGAATACAAAGACACAAGCAAAACCTTGTCATTGAGACTTTTCATTCATAAATTTATCATCTCATAGTATGAAAATAATAAAGTAGAACTCCATCTTTAAATAAAGGAACTTTATAAGTCTAATACGACTCAAGACATTTTAAAAAATAATAAGAATAAGATATTTTATTTGTGTTCCTCCAAGACCAGTGGTGGAGGAACACAAATAAATGTTTGGTCATAAATGTTTAATATAAAATAGATTTTTTATACGAAATTTATACATTTGACCCAAAAATTTATACATTTATCTTAAAAATTTATACATTTGGCTCCTCAAATATTTTTTTTTAAATTAGTTAATGAGTATATATTTGGCTCCTCCAAACATTTATCCCAAGATCCGCCACTGTCCAAGACATGATGCAATTGACAAAATTACCCAAGGAAATCCTATCATGGAACTTCAACTTAAAAATATAAGAGTTATCATGATTAGTACACCTAATTAGACTCCATCCAAAATTCTCGCCTCGCGTCTGGTTTCAATTTCTCTTCTCTTGACTCCCTTTCACTCTCACTCATCTGTCTCCCAACCCCATTCCCACTTCTCTGCTTTGCTTTGGCTTCCACGGCTTATGAAAATTCAAATCTTCAGTGCTGCATGTACCTTTGATTCATAAAAACTGTCACTTTCGAAATTTTCACACATATAAAAGAAGTCTTTAAATAATCCAAGCTATTGCAAATTTAATTTACTATTACCTTACTAGAATACCTTCAACTTAAAGTCAATCTGACTATATACATTCTTTACGTAATATTAGTGTCACTTCAATTGTAACATTTAAACATGATTCAAACTCATTTCCTCGTAAGAACATTTCTTCTCTTTTTTATTCAAACACAATCATAATCTTCATAAAATTCTTTAGGAGAATAATATACATATATAAGCATCATAACGTGTCCATGTTGGAATTGAACTATTTTAAACCAACTGAATTCCTCGGCTTTTCATGTTGACAAGCTCAGGTGTCGAATTACTATGTTTCCTAAATCAATTCTTTACCAACAATCTATTTAAACTCATTGCTTTGACCACAACTAACCATTCATTCGTTTTGTAACTTCCCTCAAGCCTTTTAACATACACATTGTATGCATTCAAAAGAAATAAGCCATAAAAAAATTACAATTATTTCATATTACTTGTCAAAGAACTTCACAGTACAGCCACATGTGGTCACAAAATCCTCTAAATTAAATTTCTTAATAACATTTAACTTGTAAATTTCAGAACCCATGCTTTTCCCTTGCAACAACGGAATTTTAGCAAACTACCAATTCAAGTAAACTTTCTTCTCCAATGCTACAGCCAAATATAACCCCCAAGCACCAAATTGAATAAATACCTTAGTTTCTAAAAAATCTTCTAACATTTTATTATAAAAACATCCAAATTCTATCTTTAAGCAAAATTCAGATTACAATTAACCAAAAAGGAATTGAAATCCTTCACCATCATCAAAATACTATAGAACACATGTCAAGATAACCTCTTCCTCTTTTAAACATTTTATCGAACACCTTCTAGGCAATCAAGATAAACTCATAGAAGAGAGACCTTTATTCATAACTATCAACAAATAATACAATATCCAAACATCAGTCTAGTTTCGTAAGGTTTCAAAAATCAGCTCCTTAACAAAAATTGACACAACTACAAAAAGCGGAAATGACACCCCAAAAAATGTTCGCTTTTCAAAAAGGAAAGCACAAAAAAAAGGCAATGGCATTTTTATAATTCTGTGGAGGAATTTTGAAATATTGGTCGTCCCTTTAACAAAAATAGACACCAAAAGTATTTTGACGTCCCAATTTATAAAAATGACACCAAAATTAGCGCTTGTGGTATCCCTTTTGAAAGACGCCAAAGGCACTTTCATCACACCGTCAACGCACCTATGCACCAGTCACACCCATCAACCTTTTCCCTGTCACCCATGTGATGCTTTACCCATTTCTTTCATCTTTATTTTTTCTCTGCCTTCTCCTTCAACCTCTGCCATCTTTCCATGCTAAAGAGTTCCACACAATACTGGAGCTTCTCTAAGTTTCAAGCTGTCAAAGTCAAGTTTCATATCACTTCGCTAGCACAGCCTGATTCGGAACAATTTTCCTATTCTGTACTACTGAACCACCTATGGCCGCTCGTTGATTTGCTTCCCAAGATCCGCCTAACTTATCTTCTTCTCCAATATAGCCTTCTGTATGGCTATCCTCACCTCCGCTCATACCTTCTCCAGAACCGTCAGCTCGATCTCTTCGTCAAGCTTTTCCTCGAGTAGACGATCAGAGTTTTTTTCTTGTTCAAACCGGCATCATATGTCTTGATCATTTGGACCTCATCTCCTGATTGGAGTGGCTGATCAACGGCCTTCAGGTTGCGCAAGTCCTGGGCCTTAGGTCTGTTCTTGTGCAAAACTAGCAGTTCCCAGTCTCGCTTATGGTTTTCTGGAGAGTGTTGTTATTTGCCATTAATGTTCTATGTTTTCTTATGGTTATTGTGAATTTTTGGTGGCGTGGTGCGATTTCCCAATGACGTCGTGTGATTTCAGTTTCATAGTTTTCTGCACTTATTAACTCTCGGTAATTCTCTATCATCTCCACATTGCAGTTTCTTCTTTCTTATCGGCGTTGTCACTCACCACCAAGGCTACTGGTGAGCTTCGTCTTCCTTCAACCTTCCCTTCACCATTCTCGACGGAGATTGCAAAGCCGGTGAGTTCCACTTATGTCTTCACCATAGCCAGACACACTGCTCCTCTATTTTTTCCCCCTTCTTTGGCTTCCTTGAGCTCACGAGAAACAACATCAGTAACACCACAAAAGCACCAACGGCCTTTGAGTGCAGGGTGTATGAAGTCAAACTTAAAAAAAAAAAAAAAAAAAAGAGCTTACAACGTCTATTTTAAAAAAGGGTCGCCGTAAGTCTCTTACGGTATCCCTTTATTAACGGACGTTGTTCCCAGACTTTACTTCATCACTCACATAGACGTCTCTATGAAAAGGGATGTAGAAGTGGCCTAAAAATATACGTTAAAAGTGCTTCTTATAGTAGTGTGATATTAGAATCTTCCTCTTGTCAATGAACTCCTTAATCTAATAATTTCAGTTGGTTATTATTCTCGCTCATTTCTTTTCTCTTGATTAACAACAACCATGAAAAACATAGAGAGAAGATTTGAGCATAACACACCCAAGCGATGCACAAGAGAAGAAGATGGCACCCACAAAACCCACCCATAGCAGCAAAGCAAAGAGAGGTAGAGATAGGTTTTGGTGATGAAGGATCAAATGGCTGGAACTGGATTTTTTTAAAAAAAAAGAAGTTCTCTCTTTTATTTAAATTGCAAAAGGGCATTATAGTAATTCCGAGCTGATAAAATAATAAAATTACTCATACAGCATAGCCAAGATTTGACCTTAAAGCCCCATGAATACATAGCAACATCTGTACCTAAGCCACCATATATCTTTTGTTAAATGTCTACAATTGATAAAATATTAATTATCCACATCATTATTTATTTATTAAATTTTTTCAAGGTCATTACATTTTAAATCTATTATTTTTATTGTTTACATTTATTTATTTTTTTGGGGCAATTACAATATTCATAAGAAATAGATTTTAATTTATTTATTATTCTATTAAATATAAGGTTAAGGAGCAAATTGGCTAACCAACTACTAGGCCAGGAGCATCGACACAAAAAATTTTGAAGATACCAATAATACTAACAAACAATTGAAATTCTTAAAAAACCACAATGTCGTCAGTTGCCTTAATAACTTCTATTTATGAAGATTGCCACTGAAGTCCGGGGGCTTTTTTTTTTTTTTTTTTTTTTTTCAATGTCCAGGTGGCACAGAACAAGAAACAAATGAGAAAACACAAAAGGCTATCGACATTGACACAAAGATTCTTTATGTAGAAATTTTGCAGATCTTCAATCTTCTTCATCAGAGCCACTAGTCATATATATAGAACTAAATTTACCTGCTTCTCTCTTCCTCCCTTTGTCATCCCTTTCTCACTTATCGAGTATCAGACTCTCTCCCTCCCATCTTCACTCAGAAATTCCGGCCACCAAAAGAAATAGAGAAAGAATAAAAGAACCAAAAGAAGAATTTTAAAGACCAAAATATTTATACAAGATTATGAAATTTGCAACTTTCCCTTCCAAATGTGCAATGTCAAAGGCTTCAACAAATGTTGACAAAAAAAAAGGCTTAAACAGATAGAAAACCATGGGGGAGACATGAGATTTATGTCGACCAGACTTGTGGAGAAAGTGCTGATGAGATGGAGACAGGCGGAGGAGCTGATCTGGAAGGAGAGTTCGCTGAGGATGAAATCGTTCATTCAGATTTGCAAAGTGGAAAGAGAAAAAACTAATGGAGGACAGTGGTAGAGAATCGCCTACGCAGTTGGGGAAGCAGGCTGCCGCCATGTAATCAAATAGCTTAAATTGTTTCTATGGCAATTTAGGATGCACAAAATGAAATGCATCAACAAAATCAACACCATTGTTTAGTTCAGTTGTGCTCAATCCATCCGCGAGTGAAGGAAATTAGTACGAAGAAGCGGTTTATAAAAAGATTTATAAGGAAAAAAAATTCCACAAACTCAAGCCCTTCCAAGAAGAAAAATTATATATTCAGCGTAAAGGAAAGAGATCACAGATTGACTCACTAGTATGGTTCCATTTCACTGAATTGACTTAGAATCTAGGTGAAGGGGCATAACTCAATGAGCAAGGATCTCCTGGCTTAACCGAGGAATCGAACAACTTCACTGTATCACCCCCACAGGTCGCCAACAATGCCATTGACGGATCCCCAAAATCTACCACTCACCTTTTAACAATCTCACTTCAACTATGCTTTCGAAACCACCATTACTATTCCCGAATTTTCCCACATAAAAAGAGCAAAAGGATTATTTATCAGGCTTGCTCCCGATAGCTTTGGGTTTTCTTTGTGTCAATCTCGATAGCCTTTTGTGTTTTCTCGTTTGTTCCGTGTTTTAAGCCACCTGGATGTTGACCAAAAAAAAATGCCACCTGGAATTCAAATCCCACATGGCAATCTTCATAAACGGAAGTCATTAGGGCAACTGACGGCATTGTGGTTTTTTAAAAATTTCAATTGTTTGTTGATATTATTGGTACCATCAAAACTGTTTTTGTGCCAGATGCTCCTTGCCTAATAGTTGGTTGGCCAATTTGCTCCATAACCCTTAAATATAATGTAAACTGTAATACCCGGATAATTATCTATCTGGAATATTATATTTTAGCAAATAATACCTATTTGGAAATAGGTGAATATGTGGTTTTAAAACCTTGTAGGATACTTATTCTATTGTCTAGGGAAATTTCTAATGAAATTAGAGGGATTTAAGTGTCAAAATCCCTAAATGCAATTATGGGCCATGAAATGCCCTGAAAATATTATGATAAATCCCAAGAGGCAATAAAATATTTATTGAAAATTAGAAAGTATGTTGTCTCAAATTTTAGGAATTTTGGGATTATTTCCTTGAAAAATAATGAGGCAAAATTAAATATAATTTTGGGGAGCATAAATTGCCCTATGATTTTTAATATTTTACATGAAGCATAAAATACCAATATCAGTAAAATAGTTGTGAGATAATGATTAATCCTAATTAAGAAAATTATCAACAATTAGAAAGTGATTAGTTAAGTAATTAATGGCTAATTGTTTAAGCCCGAACAAGAGAATATTTAAGGTAGAATATGGAAAATCCTTTAATTAAGTGTTTATGGCTAATATTTAGCATAAAGTGTGCTTGCTAATCAATTAGAAAAGATTAAGAAAAATTGGTGAGATTAAGAACATGAAAACCCTAAATCCTAAAAGATTGCTAATCATGGGATTAAGGCTCTAATTAAGTTTCTAGCTAATTTAGATAAATTAAAGAAAAAATAATAATAATAAAGGGAAGAGAAAAACCAAAATTTGAGTGTGAAAAGGGTTGTGGGTTTTGAAAAATAATATCATGATATTTTGTTAATTAAATAATAATATAATTAAGATATTTATGGAAGAACCAGGTTGGATAAATGAGAACCGATAGAAATTAAATCCTACCTAGAAAACCGTGAACTAAGTTTCTTAGGTCGGGACATATTACAAACAAGTGAATTTTTGTCCGAAGTTGGTGTTAGCGAAGTCATTTCAGAATCGGCGGGGCGAATAAGGGATCAGATGAAAAGATATTTTCTAAACAAATGGCGAGATAAGAAAAGTGATAACCAATGGAAAATAAATCATAACTTGAAATCCTTGAACTAAGTAGGAAACAACTGGACATATTATGAATCGGTGAATTTTTGTCCCGAAGTTGATGTTACCCGAAGTAATTTCAGAACCGACGGCGGTTATCCGAAAATGTTCAACAGTTACGGAATACCCTGAATGGAATCAAAAATTTAGTTAACTCAGATATTTCCAAAGAGGAAGAATAGAACTTCAATTTGTGTTCCGGATTTTTGAGATTTTCTAAGATTACACGATTAGAACACCGATCAGGGGATTTTATCGGGTAAATGCATAAAGTAAGGGGACATTTTTGTGGTGGAGAGAAGAGGAAAATGAGTGATGTTCATAAGGCCACATCTTCATCATCCTAGCCCTTGATGCAAAAGTTGATCCAAGGGTTGAGATCCATGGAAATTCTCTATAAATAGGCAACCCTCTTCACTTCATTCCTCACCAATTCACAAAGGAATCCTAGAGAGAGATTAGAGAGAAGTGAGAGCAAGGAGGAGCTCGGAAAAGGAGTAGCGAAGTCTTTGGGTAAGTTCTTCGGTCCTAGTCTTAAGCTTTGGTAGTTCCTTCGGTAGTGATAGTAGAAATGCTAGATTAATCTTTAATCTTCCAAGTTAGTTTAGATATCATGTTTTAGGGATAAATATGATATTTATTTCAAAAATATATTGGAGATGGAGATATGTCAAAATTTTGGAAGATTAGAGTTAAAGTAACGAAGTTACGGCGAAATTCCGCCAATTAGGAGAGTTAGGGGCAAAATGGTAATTTGTACCTAAAATGCCTATTATGATGTTGGGCCTTGATAATATGATATTATCCTTATAGGATATCGTAATCACGTACCCTGTTGTACCGTCGTACCCATTGTCAAAAGTACCGTTTTCCGTCAACGAAGGTACGTTCGCGTCTTTCGTAACACTAACTCGATGTTTATTGTATGCGTACATGTGCTATGTGTATGGTATGTTTATGTGAGGTAGTTGATAGCTCGTGGTATGTTCAATGTACCGTTATTATGCTTTGCCGGGTGTTGGGATACGTTTGCTAGGTACGAAATGCTTGGTGCGAAATGCTAGGTGCGAAACGATTGCTAGGTGCGAAACGTATGCTAAGTGCGACATATCGCCGGGGGCGTGTGTGTTGGGATAAGCTTGTTTGTATGCTCATATACTATCTATGTTGTATATATAAACATGAGGTTAACGATTTACCCGAGGTTCAATGGGCATTGAACCTCGCTCTTGACATAGCGTGGTCGGGAGGACCGAGGATCGAGGAGAAAGGCAAGCAAAGACGCATAGGGACTCACCGAAGACTTTCTTCTTTTGTTATTTACTTTTGAAAACACTCGGTATAACGTACCACTACTGTAATCAGCCAGACTTACGGCATTTTGAATATAAATATCAGTTACTCAATCGCTCCGATGCTCTACTCTGATGAAAAAAAAATATACTGCTTTTGAAAATGGGATGTTACATAAACTACATCAGATTTTGTGAGTATATCATAGACGCAAAGATATATATACATATTTTTTTACCAACTGTTGGTTGAGGTAGTAAGTGGCTTCACTCCCAACCATAAAGATAAGAACATAAGATTGAATTTTGGGAAGCATATTTGTTCGAAGAGGCTAAAACTGTGGTCCCAATGGAGCAAATGGAATTTGATGAAGGCCTTTCTGTCTTTAGCCTTGGGGTCCACAATCAAAAATTAACCAAGGATTGCGTATAGGCAAACCTAGGATCGTTCTCTCTTTCAAGGAGCTTTTTATTGAATCCTAAGTAATCTAAATGACATGTAAATGCAATTAAAACAAGGGGAAAATTGGTTTTGGATTTTTCAATTGATAAACTAAAATAAGATTGCAATTAAATTAAATGCTAACTAATGTTTTTGGTATTTTTAATAAAATGTAATGGAGTGTGAAGTGTATGAATGATTGCCCTTGGAGATAGAATAGTGACTATCATAGTTCAATTAAATGTAGGAGTAAATTTTCACTAAGTCTAGATGAAAAACCCCAAGATACCACTTGAGTCCAATATTCTCAATTAATTATAGCTCCTACTACCGTAACTAACCATTACCTCTTGAGATATTGTTTAAAGCCACTTAGTGTGCAATTAAAATTGGAATAAAGGCAAATTGGGTCTTCTTAAAATTGAGTACTGAACAGTCCCTCAAAGGCACAAATAAACTATATTAATTAGACAATAACACGCTAATTAATATAATCTCATTGGTCCCAAGAAATATATCAATGTAAACACCAAATCACAAAATCCAATTCAATTACATGTGTTCAATCCACAAAGAAATCCAAACGGCAACTCAGTCTCAAGCACTACAAAACAATAATCCTAAAACTAGGAAATTAAAATGTAAATAGAGAAAATGAATTCAACAAAATGAACTCCCCTTTGAAGCTTTGGAACTCAAGCCAATATCCACAACCAAGAAGCAAAAATGTCTCAGCCACTCATTGCAATCAGACAAACCCAAATAGTGATGGTGTGGTGAGATTAGGAGTATAGGTAAGTGAATCCAAAATCATGAAGGTGGTGAGTTTGATTCAGGGATGGTGGGTGAACAGTGATGAGAAGAGAAGAAATCGAAACCCCAGGAGGTGGTTATAGTGAGGGAGAAGGAAAGGAAGGAAATCGCTGGTCTTAGGGTCCAAAGTGTGGTGGTGGCTGGTGCATGGTCTGAGGGTGTTGGTGAAGGTGAATGGAAGGCTGGAGTCGATGATGGCGTGGTACAGGTCTGGGTATGGCGTGCCTCTGTGAAAAGCGTCTCTGTTCACGATGCTCGGTCCTCGGCTGATGATGAAGGGAAGGCGACGGAGGTCGCCGGCGACGGTGAAGAGGGAAGGCGGCGGAGGTCGCCGGCGACCAAAGAGGAATATGGTGATGGTAGCGTGGGTCGTGAGAGCGTGCTCGAGGTCCAGGCGTGAAGGATCTGATTTACGGCGCCGCTTACGCAATTTATCATCCCTCGGCTCTTGTGGGTTTGTGCGTGTCGGGTCCTTTGGTTCTTTTATTTAATTTGTCGATCCTTCCTTTATCCTCGGCTCCCCTCGTATTTAATTAATACTGTTGGGTCCCTTCTTTCTTTCAGCCCACAGCTCCACGGGTACGCTATGTTTAATAAATCAGAAAACCTAATTGCCGCATGGTCAAAACGCACAAAGATAACCATAGGGACCTAAGTGCACATTTTAAAAGCTTTGGAGGAGGGACTAAACGGAAATATGTTAAAATGTTTCTGGGCCATAATGTAATTCATAATAAATCTGAGGCTTTTTTCTGTAATTTGTCTCTGGCCCTTTTCTTCATTGATTTCACATTTTCAGAAATTTTTGGGGCCTTTCTTGTAATTTTTTCCATTCCTCAAAACATTAAATTTTGACCCAAATGACATTTTTTTTCAATTTTCTTCCAGAACACCTACAATTTAGACCAATTAATCTAACATCGAATATTCTCATAAAAATCAATAATTAAGAGTAATTACATTTTTTGACAATTTTGCCCTTTTTAGCCCCAATTTAATGTTTTTACTCTTAATCTCAATTTATCATAATGAAAGTATTTTAAGTTCAATAACTATGACAAAATACATTAAAAATCCCAATTTAATTATTAAAAATCATGTAAAAATATGGTTCAATCAATTCCCCCACACTTAGACCTTTGTACTCCTGAATAAAGGCAATTGAGCACAAGATTCCAAGTTCAAATCACTAATGCATTTGAAAGATGAGCAATTTCATAATTAGAAAGCAATGAATTAATTAATCAAATTCCTTAAGGCAACACTAGTCATAATCAAGCGATGTAAAGAAATTAGCCAACTACACAACTCAAAATATTAGAATTAAGCACAAGAGAACTCTCAAGATATTGGCATTTTACTCATCTCACTTCATTGATTGGGATAATTTCACTCTAGCTTACTTAATCAACACCTTACCATAAGCTTGTACCAACTCTAGTATCTCCATTGCTAATAGCAATTAATGAAATGAATCAAGAGGACTTTAAAGGCTTGTAATGTTGGATGAAGACTAAATGGAATGAATTAATGAAAAAAAAAATGAATAGTTAATATGCAAGTCAAAGTTAGTGACCAAGTTCATAGCATCTAAATAACTTCACAAACTTTTGCCAATTATTTTGAAAATCATGAACAAATGCCTTCTTGCCAATTTTTTTTCCTTTTTTTTTTTTTTCAATTTATCTACATCTTCCCTTTTTTCTCTCTCTTTTTTTTAATACCTTTCTTTTCTTTTCTTCTTCTTCTTCTCCTCTTTTTTTTTTTTACTCACTTTTTTTTATAAACTTGGCATTTGAATATATATATACATTTTCAACTCTCTTTTTTTTTTTCAAAGGCAATTCACTTTTGATTTTTAGAAAACTATGAACACTATAAATAATGACATGCATACAACATAGGAATGGCTCAAAATAGGTAGCAAATGATAGGTGTATGTAGGTTTGTGTTTGGGTGAATATGGTTTAGAATTGAATGCCTCTTTCATTTCCATAACACTAATGCAAATGTTGTTTCGAAAAAGAGTTGAAACAAGTTCTAGAAGGTGAAAAACTGAGTGAACATGCACACATGCAAAGAATTTAAGGCTCAAATATCCTTCCAACAAGGTTTTTGTCCAATGCTCACTCTAACACAATCAATTGCATAGCAAACTAACCACAAAACATCTACTTAACTATTCCAAATGCTAACCTTACAAAACACAACCAATAAGATCATTGCAATCAATTAAAATAATGCTCAACTCTTGAATGCACTAATGATAATAATGAAACTCTTTTTTTTTTTTTTTTTTTTTTTTTTTTTTTTTTTTTTTTTCAAAATGAGGAGTAAGCAAAAATCAAATTGTGGGTTCATTTCTCTTCCCATTCACTTGAAAAACAAGACATGGTTTTATAAAGTTGCCAAAATACTAGATCTCATGTAAGCTTAAAGAATTTCCCACAAATTACACTCCCAAGTGGCAAATGCGACCCTTTACCACTTAGGACATGCATTAATGCAAGTTATTCTTAAATTTTTTTTTTTCTAGGTTTAGGCACTTTCTCATTTAAAAAAAACAACCACCAATTAATTGGCCTGACCAACGTAGATATATAGAGTTGAAAAGGATTTTCTTACAACTTTTCATAAATTTTGAAGTTATCTATTTTTGTGCATTGCATGAGTAAGAGATATTTTGCATGAAATACATGTGAAGGGACAAAGTTGCGCAATGGGGGCTGGGGTTTTCGTTCCAAATATTTCAATTCCCCTTCTCTCCTCTTTCTATTTCAGCACTGGTTAAATGTCCGATGCTACATCTTTTTTTCTTTTCTTTTTCCTTTTTTAATTTTTGTAAGGAGGGCAATTGAGTAATTTCAATAATTTTGGGGGAAAATAATAACCATTTTCCTTGGAGAGGATTCGACTCCATCACCCAAAAACTTTTAACCACTTCAACTACCACCAAACCACACGCTTCTCTTAGTTGCCAAGTTCCAATAAGTATTTAATATATTAAATAACTTATTATATATTGAGATATATATATATATATATATATATTATGATCATTACACTGATATATTTTTATATTAATGACATAGTTATCTTATTATTACCTGTTGGCTCACCGTCTCAATCAATTATTTTAATTAATTAATTTTTTATTATTATTATCTTTATTATTTTGGTCAAGGTGCAGATTTGCCAAATAACTATTACCCAAGGAGCGTCTGGGCCAAATAACTATAGAGGGGACCAAAATTGCCAATCAACAATTAAAAAGTGGAAAAAAACACAATTTGGAGCATATTCGCCAACGAACTATTACCCCGGCCACTCGTCTTGGTGTCTCCGTCTTCCATTGATTTGTCATAGTGTCGCTGACGTCGGCATTTCCAAAGCTTCTATTGTTCGGGTGTTCCACTTACCCTCTTGAACTCATCCAAAGTAGTCCACAACGTTCGACCGCCACACACCTTACACCCCCGGTTCCATCCCTCCGATGCCACAAGCAAGCAACTGGCCGCCGCGCAATGCATGCTCCCATGGGTCCCATCTCTCGTTGGTGTTTTCCTTTTCCAACAAGAAGGCTTAACCGCTCTTTTCCACGGCGTTTACGCTCGTCTCTGCGCGAGTGTCTCACATTTTAACTTAATTGTGATAGTTGTTTTTTTTTTCGATAGTTATTTGATGTTTTTTTTTTCCACTTTTAATAGTTATTTGGTTTTTTTTCACTTTTTAATTGTTGATTGGCAATTTTGGTCTCTTCAATAGTTATTTGGCCTGACGCTCTTTGGGTAATAGTTGTTTGGAAAATTTACACCATCACCCTTATTATTTTTTACTTCTCAAATATTTGGGTTATTACAAATCCTTTACTACTTTGCTTGTTTATGTGGATGATATCATAATTAGTGGAACTGATTTAAATGAAATCAATTGCATAAAATCTTTTCTAGATTCTTATTTTAAAATCAAAGATTTGGGCGATGCCAAATATTTCCTTGCTCTGGAAATTGCTAAAAGTTTTAAGGGAATTTCTCTTTGTCAATGAAAGTTTGCTTTAGATATCTTGTCTGATGTTGGTTTTCTTGAGTTTAAGCTAGCTGTTAATCCGATGGCTAAACATCTTAAACTTTCTCTTGATTCTGGTGTTCCTTTAGAAGATGGTTCCTTGTATAGGACTTTGGTAGGTGTTACACCCTACCGGCCTCGCCCTTTCAGGTGGTGGGTTTGAGAGATTCCTTTTATTGGTTGCATTTCCTATGTTATCAGGTCCATTTAACATATATTAGAGTGAGCGCAATAGAGCATTTAACTGGTTCGGACGATCTACTGTACTGATAAAAGTAAAATAAACAGAAAGTATAAAAGTCCCCGAAGGGTTAAGGGTACAGTCATCCAAAATTAAACACCGAAAATATAAATACAATCATCCCCAAAAGTATAGTACAAAATACAATAAGGCATCCCCTATTCTTCAACTGCGCTTGATAAGCCCTACCTTTCCAAAAAGGTCCTTCTATCTTAGGCACGATCCCCTAAAAACACATATCTGTCTGGAGTTCGAAAGTGAACCCCAGAGTAACTGTCAACACTCATGTAGTAAATGTGTATAGTGTATGCATGCAACCATGACATGTAAATCACACATAAAATGCCAAATACACCACATATGAATCCAGAAACATACACCATAATCGACTACCATGCACCATCAGGCTGCCCTACCAAGGCAAGCCTCGGAATTACCGAAGTCACAAACCTCGCACCATCGAACCGCCTGAACCAGGACAGCCCCGGAATTACCGAAATCACAAACTGTCTCCGTTGAGCCACCACATATAGCAGGCCCCAGACCGGTATCCTCAGTGCTAGGCATCACATAGTTGGGGACTCAAACCCCAACATGCTTTGTATGCATATTTGGCTAAAATACAAACACAAAACAAGCATGGCAACCAAACATACAACAAACACATAAAAGTACGTGAGTAAAACAGTTACTACTTGATGGGGTATGTACCGTCTTAATATTTTATTGTGCCTGATCACTTTTCCAAGTATGGCCTTGACCTAAATAACACCAAAATACCTTATTTCATTGGCCTTGCTTCAGTAGATGCTTGAGTGCAAAGCAAACCAATCTCTATGGTTTTCTTCACTTCTTCAGCATCATACTCAGTAGGGTCTAAGGTATTGTCCACCAACTCTAGGTGCATGCCTCTTTGATATAATTTCCAAGCCTAACAAACGAAAATTAAATTGAAATGGAATAAGAAGAGGTATAACAGGTAGAGCAAAACAATTGTTAATACTTCATAAATACTTATTTTTAATTCTCTAACAAGTAACTAATAGTTTTAACAAAAAGAGTTCAGCAAAGTTGTTAAAGAAATCTTGAATCTAAATGTTCTACTCTCTCTGATCTTAAATATAAGACAAAGTTGACATTTTGAGAGAGATTAAGGAAAGCTAAATAAGTTACTTAATCAACTTTATCTTATATTCTAAAGTAATTTAAGTAGCTCCTTAATTTCTCCCAAAAAGTCAACTTTGTCTTCTATTTCAGACTGGAGGGAGTAATTAAAAAAAAAAAAAAAAAAAAAAAGGATCTTCTCAAAAATTGTTTGGAAATTTCTCACCTTTTGAAGGAGGAATTCACCCTCAGCATCGCCATCGATGGTCAATTCTTTACTTTGTCGACCACTGACGATTTCCAAGACTACAACGCCATAACTATAGACATCAGCCTTCTCTGATAATTGGCCATGAATAAGATATTCAGGTGCCGTGTATCCCCTAACAAATGCACAATATTTAATTAGAATTATGAGAACATTGTCTAAAACACAAACAAATAAATGTTAAGAAACCATTTATATGAGCCATCGTTAATTTAATATTATGAACCACAAAAATATGAAATAGAGATATGCAAAATAAAAGGATTGCATCGTGTCCCACATCAATAGAAATGCTATCTTGAAGTATTCATGTTATATTGAAAAATAATCGAAAAGTTTAAAACTATTTAGAGGAATAATAATAGTGTTTCATTGACTTATACAAAGATTTTATCAATATCTTTAAAAATCCATAAACTATAATAGAGCTTTAGAGAAAATGAAAGATATAATATGTCAACTTACAATGTTCCTGCAAATTTGGTGCTGAGATGAGATTTGTCCTCAGGTAAAAGCCTTGCCAACCCAAAATCAGCAATTTTAGGCTGTAGATTATCATCTAAGAGGATGTTATTAGTCTTTATATCTCTATGTATGATACGAACATGAAACTCCTCATGCAAATAAGCCAAGCTCTTTGCTGTTCCCAAAATTATGCTACATCGTTGCTTCCAGCTGAGAGAACCCTTCTTTTTACCTATTTTCCAAGTGTACACAATTTAATTTGAAGGGTATGATTTAAAAGTAAAGGCATACATAAAAGTCATCCTCAAAGCGTTTCAATTGCAAATTGTATAGAAGTTAACTAAGTCCTTCAATTTAATTTGAAGGGTATGATTTAAAAGTAAAGGCATACATAAAAGTCATCCTCAAAGCGTTTCAATTGCAAATTGTATAGAAGTTAACTAAGTCCTTCAATAAGTAATCATATATCCAAGTCACATCAATTAGTAGAATAACTACTACGTAAAAGACCAAGACATCATTATTGCGTTTTGATGGGAGCTTACCAAATAAGAAGTTGTCGAGACTTTTGTTTTTCATATATTCATAAACAAGAATTCTGTTGTGGCCGTTACTGCAACATCCAAGAAGTCGAACAAGATTTAGATGATGAACATTACTTATCAGCATCACTTCACTCTCAAAATCTTCCTCCATCCTCGTGAATTGGCGAACATTTAATTTCTTGATTGCAACCACTTTCCCATTTTTCAGAGTACCCTAATCAAGGTGATTATATAAGAATTTTAATCGTGAAAGTTTTACGAATATCTAAATATGATGATAATCAAAATAAAGTTACCTTGTATACAGCTCCAAACCCTCCTTCTCCTACTTTATTTTCTTCTTTAAAATTTTTGGTTGCAAACTTCAAATCCTTATAACTGTAAGTAACTGGGCGGGCCAACTTGCTTGCTCCCGTTATCTCTACTGTTCAAGAGAACATTAATCAATATATATTTGTAATTTCTTTTTTCTTTTTTCTTTTTTTTAAAAAAAAAAGTAGGTAGCAATTGATCATGTCGTAGAGATGGAAGTCTATTTTCATGAACAAAGTGAAAACCAATTTAGTCCTTCCATTCCTAAATAGATGAACAAGTTGAGGGGTTTGCTTTGACCCAAAATGTTAAACCCCAACCAATTCTGTTTGCCTCTCAAAATTTTTTTTTTTTCCTCAAACTATTTTTATTGATTACACATACCAAAGAGGTTTTCCTTGAGGGGTAGTTTCCAATGCAAATGATTAAATGAGGTAATTTAAGGAATCCAACGCATTTTAAAATAATAATAATAATAACTTAACTAATTTACTTAGTATCTGTAAATTAATTATCTAATTCTAAAATTTTGGGTCAGAGGGAGTATCTCCTTCTATCATTAAGAGAAGCTAATACTAGAAGTACCAAAAGAAAAGCTACACCTCCAACAGCTCCACCAATAATGGGCCCTTTCTTGCTTGAACCTGCATATATAATTTTTTTTTTTTTAACAAAAAGAGTCAACCCGCATATATAAATGGTAGAACAAAACTAGAGATTACATTTTCAAATGGGGTATGGTTACTTGTTAGTTCACAAGAAATATTTTCTTTATTATTATTATTATTATTATTATTATTAAACAGGTCTGCTGTGGGGGGGGGGTTTCTAATAATCAAGCACTGAAATAAGCAGGAGAAGTAAACCTTTAAGTGAAATGTACCTTGTTTTTTCAAGGGAGTGATATCGATGGTCTGGTTATCAGGAAAGAAGGAAGAAGTGGAGAATCTCATGAAACAGCCATCAGCATAAGCCCTACCATCTGAACTGGGAAGGCAAGTTGGCATATTGCTAGACGCAGCGTTTAAACAACTCGAGCATCCGCTTTCTGAGATTGTTTCAATACATTGAGCAAAGGCATATATAGTTGTACCATTATTATTAGGCACTTTTGTCTTCATGGCTGCGGAAAAACCACTGATTTTTGGTGTTGTCGTTTGGAGTTTCATTAGCAATTCTTGTGCAGAAGAAGTAAATGTAGAAGCTTCTGCATTATTAGTCAGATTCCTACCACATGATCCGGCATTATTAAACGCCGCCGTCGTTTGGTCAAAGAAAGCACTGGTCTCATACCTTCACATACACCACATATATACCAAATCATTTTTCCAATTTCAATAAAAATTTGGCCTTCTACAAGTCATGCAACCTTATGAGGATGAAACTTTCATCTATATGTTACTGCTCCGATTTTTAAACGTAAGACAAATTTATCTTATTTGATTGGTTTAATAAAGTTATTTAAGTTAGTTAATATGATATTTATTTTCTAAAACACCCTAGTCATCTTCCTTAATTTTCTTATTCCCTCCTCCTTGATTATTATTTAAGGAGCATCAATAGAGGTAAATTAAAAAAAAGATTGACAAATATGAAAAATATGTCTTATATTTAGAACCAAGATCAACTTCTCAATTAGTTTCCACATTAAAGAAGGGCGGAGTATTTTTTTTTTTAAAAAAAAAACACCCTAATCATTTTCATTAATTTATCTCATCTCTCTTACTTGATTATTGTTGAATGAGTCTCAATATAATGGGGGTAAATTAGGAAAAGATTGATAAATATAGAAAATATATATTCCATTAAGTACTAAAATCAACTCCCTAATTAGTTTCTACAAGTAGTTTGATATGCTTGCAAAATAATCCAATTAATTAATTTTTCATCATAAAATTGCATTGATTAGTTATTAACCTACTTGATATATATCAAAGCTTTAATTTTGGTAATAATTACAATGTAAATTTAGGTTTTATATATTAGTCTTTTAAAGGTAATAAATTATTGATAAAGTTATTCGATGAATAAGACCCAACTCACAATTATATTCATATAAAATTTTCTATAATACAAGCTAGCTAAAGTTATGGCTTGTCTTAATCAGTTTCTCCCTGTGCTTTTGTCAAAACATTAATTATTGTAATTGTTTTAAATATATTTATATTCCTAAGTTGAATTATTTTTATACTTATTATGTGTTTTTGCGTGGTGGGAATGAATTTGACAGCTCGCTCTATTGATTATGATTTGTGTGGTGGATATCGTGTCTATTAAATTATCTGTCCAAGAAAGAATCAATTTTTTTATTTCATCATGTATATTTATAAAAAAGCTAAAGATACTTTTAATTTTAAGTTTTACATAAGCGACACTTTTGGTCCCTTAACTTTATAAATTATACTTTTGGTCTAAAATCCTAACACCGTTAATGTTACTAATGGAAAAAAACTAACACGACGAACTCAAATGATGACTAATAGCATTTAATTACACAAATTTTATATATTATTCAATTTACCCATATTTTAAATTTAAGCTTAATAACATTTAATTACACAATCATCACTTAATTTTACACCGTTATCACTTGAGTTTGCATTTTCCGTTAACAAAATTAACGATTGTTAGAATTCTAGGACCAAAAGTATACTTTATAAAGTTAAGGGACCAAAAGTATACCTCGTAAACTTAAAGGACTAAAAGTATACTTTAGCCTTTATAAAATCTAGCAAGTTGATTTTTTTAAATTATATATGTTACGGACAGGCCCAAAAGCCTCCAAGTCCAGGGCCAGGCCCAAGCAGAGCCAGGAGGCGTAATCCGCTAATCATAGCAGGAGATCTAGGGGAATCTCGGCTGGCGTAATCCGCCCCTATCATATCGGCCTGTCGAGATACACGCCCCATTAATGACACGTCCCATTAATGGCACATCCCAGATATCCGCCCCATTAATGACACGTCCCATTAATGGCACACCCGGATATCCGCCCCCATTAATGACACGTCCCATTAATGGGGTATCATCCAATATCCGCCCCATTAATGGCCCACCATTAATGGCGTACCTAGGGTATCGCACCAGACGCCTCTATAAATATGGAAGGCAGGTAACAAGGTGCACACATTCTAACCTAGACTATTTACATACAGTCTCCTCACCGCACACACACCACCCCTTTGTCGTGTACGGTGATCCTACGCTCTCCTGGTTATCTTCTCCATAGATATCCGTGCCAGCCTATCTATCCAAGATCAACCTACTGCCAACCTTCACGACATCTGTGTTCTATATCAGAACATTGGCGCCGACCGTGGGGACCTTAAATTTCTATCCCCGTGACCACCGATGGCTAACACCAGAAGCCACAGGCAAAGCCAGCGTTCAGATCGGCCGAATGAGGAAAGTATTGTACCTCTAAATCAACCTCAGGCCGGACCTAGTCGACCGCCGGCGCACGAACAATCCCCCCGAGGAAAGACTCCAGAGGGACACGTTACGGACACGGAGAGCACTTCTCCTTCCCTCAACGAGTCTTTACACGAGGGGCCCCCAAAAGTCCAAGCCCAAACGGTCCCGACTCCGGACACTCAGGTATTAGACACCGACGTCCGCATCCTAAGGAGAACCCAAGAGTCGATGATTCAGAGGTTCGAAAACAAGGAAAAGCTAGACCACCTCCAAAGGCGGGAGGACTTTCATGCTCGGAATTAATGATAGAGGAAAAGCTCGAAACACTTTTTCAACGCGGAACCACGAGAAGCCCCGTAAGGGGGAAGGAGGTTGTACGCCGGATAGCAATAGTCCGCGTACCAGCCCAGAATCGAATCAACGACCCCGTGGCAGGAATGAGGGGGACGCAAGAAGGGAGCGAGATCGCCAACCGACCCCCAGGAGGCACAAGGAGGGACCTTTGCGGATCCGGGATGGGGAAGATCGAAGGCGAGCAGACCGCCATAATGACGATAGGGATTAGGAAAACCGAGACCGCGATCAGGACTCAGATGAACTACGCGAGGCGATCACTACGCCTCGGACACGAGGATCACCGCGGCGGTATAGGATGAAATACTTGGCGGCGCAGTGGGACCCCATTCTCTCGAGCAACGGCCACGGCACCGTACCCGAAGAATTTCGACCTAGCCGACCTCCCCAAGTATGATAGGACCCAGGATCCACGTCATCACCTGGAGATATTTGAAAAGTTAATGTGGGTAAGGTCAATATAAGGTCTGGTTATACTAAGACTCTTCTCGGCCACGTTAACCGGGCCGACCCACAAATGGTTGAGTTCATTACCCAATAATTCCATTCGAAACTTCGAGGACCTTGGGCGTAAGTTTGAATTACACTTTGCCACCAGCAAGAAACAACCAAAATCTCAATTCACCTTGAGTAAAGTAAAGCAAAAGAAGGGCGAAACATTGCGAAGTATCGGATCGGTTCGGAGATACGGCAATACAGTCCGATCCTTATCCGAAGAGGTCCATGTACATTGCCTCGTCAATCTGATTGGACCCGATGACCCACTGGCCCGACATCTATGTAAGAATCGAGTATATTCATTGACGGAATTCTATAATGAAGCCAAGAAGTACCTAGACGTCGAGCAAATGGAAATCGCCAATGCAGATGAGCCTGAGAAGGCAAAGAATTCATCGCCTGAAAGAAGGGATCTGACCGACAAGCACAAGGCGGAATCCCCATGACGTGGCGAAGAGCCGGCCCGGCAGCAGCGAGCAGACAATAAGGGGAAATACGGCAACTACACCCCCTTGAATGTCCCGCGTTCCCAGCTGTGGAAGGAGGTAGCCCAGACCGAAATGAAGAGGGTGACCAAGCCGAGGCCTCTCAGAAACAGGTCCAATACAGACCGGGGAAAGTTCTGCACTTTCCACGATTGCTCCGGTTATACCACCGACGAATGTTATGAACTCAGAGATGCTATCGAAAAGTTTGTAAGAGAAGGGAAACTGCGCCAATACGTCATTAAAACTCAAGGGAAAATAGGAAGACGGAATAGTAGCCGCCAAGCGGAGTCCGGCCACGAACGCTCCGGAACCTGAGAAGAAACGGAGAACCGGCCCCCCCGAGGGATACCCAAATGCTGATCTCCAGTGCAATGGGATCAGTGGCGGCTTTAGAGGAGGTGGAGATACTATAAGCCAGCGCAAGAAGTACTTACGGGAGGTGTTGACGGTAAAAGAAGTACCAAAGTTTAAGGGCGCGTCATCAAAACCGAAACCACCCCCGTTGGTCTTCACGGATGAGGAGCTCAAGGAGGTTATTCCGGCCACCGGGACGGATTGGTCATCACCGGGATCGTTGTGAACCGCCGTGTCAAACGGATATTCATCGACGCTAGAAGTTCGGCGGACATCATAAGCTGGGATGCTTATCAGAGGATGCACCTCGACGTTGAAGACTTAAAGCCATGCAAATCTACCTTAATCGGGTTTAATGGAGAGCGTTCCTTCCCAAAAGGATATATCGACCTCAGATTAACCTTGGGAACCAAGGAAGCCTTCAAGTCAGAACGGGTAAGGTTCGTAGTGGCCTACTTCCGTTCTCCTTACAACATTATACTAGGCCGACCTACTATACACGGACAGGACATCTTTGGCGTCCACTAAGCATCGAAATTGAAAATGATCAATGATAAGAATCGGGTGGTTGAAGTGTCCGGTGACCAGAAAGCGTCGCAGCAATGTTACTTCGAAACTCTCCGTGTCGAGGAAGAAAAACCGTCATCCCCGCCTCGGCTCCGACCCAACGAGGTGAGGACCGATGTCAGAAAAGAGGGGCGGCCCCGGCAGTCGGTGAACATGGTAGAGCTGGACCTCCGTGAACCAGAAAACCCACGCCCCGAGCCGGAAGGGGAGTTGGAGGAATTAATCCTCGGGACGGATCCCTCCAAGAAAACTAAAATTGACAGGGACATGGACGCAGATATAAAAGCAAGACTGACCAAATTCTTAAGACAAAACCAGGATGTCTTCGCCTGGACGTCGCCCGAGATACCGGGGATCGACCCACACTTCGTTGTCACAAGCTAGCCATATGGCGGGGTCGAAACAGGTGGCCCGAGAAAGAGGAGGAATATCTCGGATGACGGCGAAAGCACTTGAAAGTCACATTGAAGAGCTCCTTGCTGCCGGATTCATCGAGAAGTACAATACACGACTTGGCTCTCTAACGTGGTCATGGTCTTAAAACCCACTGGTAAATGGAGGGTGTCCACCGACTACACCAATCTGAATAAAGCATGCCCAAAAGACTCTTATCTTATGCCCAGCATCGACCAATTAGTGAATAACTCGGCCGGGTACCAGTTGCTTTCTTTTATGGATGCCTACTCCGGCTACAATCAGATTGCCATGCACCCCGACGATCAAGAGAGAACCGCCTTCATGACGGACAAGGCAAACTATTGCTACAACGTCATGCCATTTGGATTGAAGAATGCCGGTGCTACATACCAGTGAATGATGAATCGAGTCTTTGAGGATCAAATCGGTCATAATGTGGAGGTATATATAGACGACATGATCGTGAAGTCAAAACAACCGGAGGAGCATATCCGGGATCTAGAGCAGACGTTTGACAAATTAAGACGATACCGAATCAGGTTGAACCTGGCCAAATGTGCATTTGGGGTGCCTGTTTGGAAAATTCTTGGGGTTTATGCTGACTAACCGAGGGATAGAGGCCAATCCGGACAAATGCAAGGCCGTGCTAGATATGCAAGTCCCCAACTCCAAAAAGGAAGTGCAGCAATTAACAGGTCGCTTGGCGGCCCTGACAAGATTCTTACCGAGGTCAGCCAAGAAAGCTTCACCTTTCTTTAAATTATTGAAGAAAGAAACCCAGGGAGGATGGAATACGGACTGCGAGACGGCCTTTGAAGAAATTAAGAAATGCTTGGCAACCCCCTGGTACTAACGAAGCCGGAGCAAGGGGAGACCTTGTTCTTATACCTCTCGGTAGGAGATGAAGCGGTAAGCGCCGCCTTGGTAAGAGAAACCGAGGCCGGACAGACACCCATCTACTTCGTGAGCAAGGTGTTACAAAACGCCGAGCTCGGATATCGTTAAGCGGGAGAAAATGGCATTCGCATTACTAACAACGGCAAGAAGGCTTCGCCCATACTTCCGGGGACATCGGATTGTAGTCCGGACCAATCAGCCAATCCGCAGATTTTGCACAAACCGGACTTGGCGGGGCGAATGACAAGCTGGGCGATTGAATTATCCGGTCGACATCACTTTTGAGGCTCGGCGGCGATCAAATCACAGGCATTGGCGGACTTCATCGGGGAATTGACTCGGTTGTGACTAACGAGGAATTCTGGAGGGTATTTGTTGACGGGTCTTCCAATCCAAAAGGCAGTGGAGCAGGAGTCATTGTTGAAAGCCCCGAGGGAGTCGCTACTGAGCATTCCCTCCAACTGGAATTCCCGACCTCCAACAATCAAGCCGAATACGAGGCCCTCTTAGCCGGATTGGCTCAAGCTAAAGATAGCGGAGCCGGGTGGGTTAAGGTGTTCACCGACTCACAACTCGTCGCCGCGCGGATCGATGGCAGCTATCAAGCAAAAGGCCCCTTGTTGGCCAAGTACTTGAATAGAGCAAAAGAGGTAATGACGGAATTCGAAGAAGTCATTGTCTCTCATATCGCGAGAGAAGAAAATGCCCGAGCCGACATCCTCTCCAAACTCGCAAGTACCAAAGGTCCGGGGAGTCATAGAACGATCATCCAACGAGAATTTGGCCGAGCCCACATGCATCATGACTATCTCGTCGGCCTCGGACCGGAGAAAACCAATTGAAGATTACCCGGAAAGAGGGATCATCCCAACAGACTCCACCGAAGCAAAGAAGCTGATGAGAGAAGCCGCCATCTACACTATGGTCGATGATCAGCTATACCGGAAAGGAGTACACTGCCCGATGATGCGATGCCTCGGTGAGTCCGAGTCAAGGTATGTACTGACCGAAATACATGAGGGATGCAACGGCCAACACATGGGCGGCAAGGCTCTGGCAAGGAAGGCATTACGCGCCGGGTTCTATTGGCCCACCATGATGCATGACGCCATGGAAGCCGCCAAGCGGTGTGATAGTTGCTAGAAACATGCCGGGATCTTATGGCCGCCGCCTACGGAGTTAAAAGGGATGCCAGCTCCCTAGCCCTTCTATAAGTGGGGAATGGATATTCTTGGACCATTTAAACCTAAGCACCGGACAAACTCAAATGGCTCATTGTCGCCGTAGACTACTTCACCAAATGGATTGAAGCGGAAGCATTAACTACGATCACGTCGTCCAGGATTATGAAATTCGTTCGTCACAATATCTTTGCTCGATTCGGGATACCTCCTGAGGTCGTCACTGACAATGGAACCCAGTTCACGGACCACAGATTCCAGGCCTTAATGTCCAACTTCGACATCCAACAGCACTTCTCCTCCGTCGAACATCCGCAATCTAATGGCCAGGCCGAGTCCGCGAATAAGATCATTCTCGACGGATTGAAAAAACGCATGTTAAAGGCCGACTCTTCTGGACCGAACAACTTCACGGTGTTCTATGGGGCTACGGGACGAGTGTGCGGTCCTCGACCCAGAAACCCCTTTCCGCCGACATATGGATGTGAAGCAATGATCCCGGTGGAAATCGGGCAGCCATCATGGAGGAAGATCGGCCCCGGACGGGGAAGAGCCGGCGTCAAATGACGACGCCTTAAAGATGCACTGGACCTCATAGACGAGATCCGAGTCACGGCTCGTGCCGGGAACCGGCGCGCAAGCGATTACTCGCGGCAAAATATAATCGTAAGGTTCGACCACGATCCTTCAACCGGGCAACTTGGTACTTCGACGGGCCGGCACGGGTAACAAGAATTCCCGAGATGGAAAAGCTGCGCAGCAAATTGGGAAGGACCATATCGGGTAAAAGAAAAGCTCAACGCTGGGGCATATGTTCTCGAAACTTGGCAAGGAAGCCGGTTAGAAGGACATGGAATGCCGATAAGCTAAAGATCTATTACAGCTAGGCCAAGGCTACTGCTCGGTCATTTCTTACTTTCTTTTATGTTTTTTGCAATTGCTTTCCAACTGTTCTTTGCTTTGCATTTGAATAATTTATGACCTTTTGTACGCTCTTTAGAGCTGCTTTATTTAATGAAGGAATCCCTCAAGAAAAGGCGTCAATGCGCACAATTATTTGCTTAAGCATGAAGCCGAGGCCACTAAGCCCGCAAAAACCCGACTCCGAGGTACTTATACCCGGTCAAAAACACAAAAACATCTAGATGTATGACACCGGCCGTTGTACTCCGACATGCATTGGTAAGAGCTCGGCGAAAACGCCATACGTGGCCTTCACGAAATTGACGCGTCAACGATCGCCCGAGTTAAGAAAGCAGGCTGCCATTCCGACCTTGATCAAGTCAAAATGTCAGATTTGAGGTAATAGACACTTCGGTCGACATGTGATGACCTCGCCTTAACTCGGTTCTTATCACCTTTCCTCGGTCATTTAAGCGGGATGAGGCAAATGCGGTTAAGTTAACACCCCCGGAGGGTAAGACGTAAAACCTCGTCCCACACTCCCACACCTCGGTGTTGGTCGAGTAAACGACTCGTATCGATACGATCAATAAGTTCAGCTATGGAATTTATAAAATGGCGAGAAGGGTGAAGCAATAGTTCATTCATAAGTCATAAAAAACATTTCTGAGATGGTTACACAACGGCAGGATGCCGGAAACCTTCAAAAGAAAAAAAAAAGGCACGAGACGCCCACTAAAGGCGAAGACAAACTTAACTAGACGGGCCGACCTCTTGAGAACCTTTGGGTGCCTCGCTCTCTGCACCTAAATCTCCTCCCTCTTCTTCGGAGCAGGATGGATTGGCGGAAGGAGGTCGATACGGAACTAAGGCTCCATCCTCAACAAAGGCGTGAAAGTCATAGCCGTCCAGGTTCAGCTTCGCCGTTGGATTCAAAGACTGGATCTCGCTCCAAGGCATTGTCAAAGCAATCGGCGGTTTGTTTGCTTTAGGAGTTCGTTGGATTCCAAGCGCGCTGCTCCGCTACGCGAGAGGCCGACTCGGCGGTTGTAACCTTAGAAAACAAAGCATATCACGCTGTTTATGAAGGGTTCTCACTGCTTCCATACTTTCACCGAGCGCCTTCTGGGCTCGGACACATTCAGAGGCTGACTTCTCCGCCCCTTCTCGCGCCTGGTGCAGATCTTTTTCCAGGCTCACGAACGCGGCCTTGGAAGCATCCCGTTCAAGCCGGGCCGTATCCCGCTCCTCCTCCATAAGGCGCAGCTTGGCCTCAGCATCGGCCAAAGCCTTTTCCGTGGACGCCGCCTCCTCCAAAGCCTTTCGCAGGGCTACAACCTCTCCCTGAGACGCTTTCAATCGTCTATTCTCTGCATCGGCTAAAGTATACTTCTCCCTCACAATCACATAGGCTTGCAGCAAACCAATAGATTTACAAAGGTACCGCTCTGCTGCAAGCACCTCCTGAGCACTAGGCGGGGACAAGGCCTGGCTCTCCATAAATTCTCGGGGGGGAGGAACGTGACATCCAGCTCCTTGGTCACCCCCTTGTCCCATATAAAACTGCGAGGAAGCATGGAAGAAGGGCGTAAGGGCCCGGTTGGAGGAGGAGGAGGAGGCGGAGTGGGCGAAGACTCCGGAAGAACCGATGCCGAAGGAGCGGTCGCGGCCTCCATAGATGCAGCTTCACCCGCCGAGACAGCAACCTGTTTCCCTTTGGAAGTTTCAGGAACACCTGCCTGAGGGGACCCGGAGGGTACGGAGGGAGCCGACTCCTCGACGACTGAGACCTTGACCTTCTTAGCCACAACAGAGGCATCAGCCTCGGGCATAGCTGTCTTGACAGGGGCGGCCCGTTTTCGAGACCGACTACTCGCAGATGCCGCGGCCGGATTCACTTTTTTCAGGTAACTAGGAAGGGCCTTCATGTCTTGAGCTGAAAAGGGCAGGTAAAGGGAAATCAGTAATAAGCACAAAGTATGCCAACAATATACAAAATATGACCAAAAGAACAAGGAACGTGGCAAATAAGGGACTCCTACAAGTAGATGGGATTGGCCTAGATCCCTCCCCGGATATGAAAAAGGCTGCACTCAGGATGCCATACTTCTCCACGAAGGCGTCCAACCTTGGGACGTGGGGGGCCATCTCGGGTAGGAGATCATCTTGGGAGATCTGGAAGGACGAAGGGCTGGCTTTATGGTGACTCTCCATCCAATACAAAGGGAAGCGCCACACAACGTCGGCGGCCTCGACCCCCTTCAGAAACCAAGTCGGCTTACCAGGCACGGCGACAACCTTGAAAAACGCGTTCTTAAACCGCTTAAAAGAATCGGAGAAGGGCTTCATGAGCTTCCGGTCGGGATTAACGCGGAGAGACACCAGCCCTTTTAACTTGTCACCTTCCTTAGGAGAGCCAGGCGTAAAAGGGCCGAAGTAGTAGAAGAAAAGATTGGTCGAGCATGGGATTGGAACCGGGTAGGAGCGACACAATTGCTCGAACGCTACAAGATATGCCCACCCGTTCGGATGAAGTTGAGACGGGGGCGAGTCTCGAGTGCATCGGGGCAAGCATTTGAAAATGGGTGAAAGGAAAGCAGACACCAACCCGTGTAAGATAATCCCGATAAAAATAAAAGAAATTGGGACTGCCTACGTCCCGTTCAGCACAAACAGGCTCGTCGGACTCCGGGCGGCGTAGGACGCACCCCTCCATGGCGGGTAGATCTAACCGAGCAATGTCCGTATCCGACATAATGGATTGGGTCCTCAAGACCTCGTGGGACACCCAGGGATACCTACGACACAGGGCCTCGGGTGGACTAGAAGAGTCCGATGCCTCAGCCTCGGCCGTTTTCTTTGAAGGCAGAGATTTCGGAGCCATTAACCTATATGCAACATAAAATGAAATTAGCAGAGTCGTGAATACTTGGTAAAACAAGGTTAGAAGGCAAAACAGATGGCAGACTCGGACGAAAGGGCACACCAGAAGAGGGGCCCGAAGGATGCCGATGCCGGCAAGAACCAAGAACCGAGGTAGCTCTGGAATCCTCGCCGCGCGCAATGTGGAATGAACTCTCAGCCAAGCAGTCCCAGCAGGGGCCGAGATAATCATCAGGATAAGGGTCCAATCTCGCAGAGGATGGACCCTCACAGAAGTTGGGCATTTGGGCCAACCAGGAAGGGGACCGAGAACCGACAAAGGAGCCAAAAGTTGATAAGGAAGGAACGTTGTACGCGGAATTCGGACCGAGGAAGGTGACGGAACTCTAGCGGGTAGGGGTTGGGGCCCGATTCGTCCGTAAAAACCATTCCCACCTCGAAGTAAAGGCGCGACCTTTTCGCTTCGGGAAGCTCGGGTTCAAGAACCCAATAAGAAGCTCTCGGGTAACGGATACGAAGAAACTCCTCTTCCTCAGGGGTGAGCGTCGATCTGGGTCTAAGGAAAGGCCTATTTCTATCCATCAGAAGAGGAACTAGAACCTAAGAGCTACAGGCTTTACGTCAAAAGGGAAGAGCATATAGAACATAACCCAGAAACTGATCTTACAGGGAAACTCAGAAAACCAGAGGAAAGGGAAAAGTAGGTAAGAGACCAGAGGATATCTAAACGATACGAGATATGCCGTAAAAGAGTAAAGAGAAGGATGGAAAATACCTGCGTGAGTACGAAGAGCTAGGTGACTTGAACAAACGAGATGGAGAACAATGGGGTTTTTACGAAAGAAACTCGGAGCAAGTTCACAACAAAATTGTAGGCGGGAAATAATGAAAAACGCAAACCTGAAGCAAACACTTCATATAAGAAGAAGGAGAGGGAACGCCGGGGGCAGTTCGGTCTTTGAACATTGATACGATGGGAAATGCACAGAATGACGTATGGGCATTAAATGTGCACGCAAATTGGCACTCGGAGCGGCGCGACGGCTGCAGACCCTTTCCAATCAGGACATGCCAGGTGTAAAGACGCAATGATGGCGCCTACGGAAAGAAGACCAAACGGTTTACCCACGAGCAGGGGACTTACCACATAAATCCGAGGTCGCCCAGTACGCCCCGGTCAAGCATGACCCAGGACACCACCTAGAGCGACATCGTAGAGATAAGCCACGGCACAAGAAGCCGGCCGGCGGGCACGTGCCCGGTCACACACCGGACGGGAGAATCATACACCTCGGCCGCCTAGAAGCCCGAATGCCCGAGCCGGGGGCAACCGTTACGGACCGGCCCAAAAGCCTCCAAGTCCGGGCCGTGCCCAAGCGAGCCGGAGGCGTAATCCGCTAATCATAGCAGGAGATCCAAGAATCTCGGCGAGGCAGAATCCGCCCCTATCATATCGGCCTGTCGAGATACACGCCCCATTAATGACATATCCCATTAATGGCACACCCCGGATATCCGCCCCATTAATGACACGTCCCATTAATGGGGTATCATCCAATATCCGCCCCATTAATGGCCCACCATTAATGGCGTGCCCAGGGTATCGCACCAGACGCCTCTATAAATATGGAAGACAGGTAACAAGGTGCACACATTCTAACCTAGATATTTACATACAGTCTCACTGTGCACACACACCACCCCTTTGTCGTGTACGGTGATCCTACGCTCTCCTGGTTATCTTCTCCTTAGATATCCAGGCCAGCCTATCTATCCAAGATCAACCTACCTGTACCCCGTGTGACATCTCGTGTTCTATATCGTAACAATATATATATATATATATATATATATAACGTTTCAACCCTTAAAAATATGTATATAATTAATTTTAAAAAAATTTTAATTAATCAAATTATTACCTCATCATTAAATCCCAATGTGTAAATCTATTGTTATTAAACTTTAACTTTATATTATCATATACTGTAATTAATCATACTTTTTATAAAAATTAACTAAAGTTTCCCTTCTCCCTTGCCTCTCTATTGTTTAATTAATCAATGCAAACACAAAATCAAAAATCAAAAACACTCAGAGCAAAACAAGTTCACCATAAATGTCTTATCTTATAAATTATTTCCACCGTGCTTTATTAAAACTGAGAAAAACTTTAAATTTTATTAACTATTTTAAAATTTAACAATTTCTTTTAGCTTCATCCCTATCTATTCTGCACTATACATCTATAGCTAATGAGAACTTGGTAAAATTATACATTTATATGAAAAAAAATAGAAATTTAATAATGCTAGGTTAGTAAAACTCTCTGTACTGTGTAAACAGAATCAGACGAGAATCTTGTACCTGAGGAAGCAGCCATCGTACACCACACGGGCACCGTGTGCTTCGTTGGAGCAGTTGCGGATTTGAACAGAAGCGACATCGAAGCAGGCGACACAGTCGGGTATGGAGAGGTAATTTCTGCATTGAAAAAGAGTTGAAACTGGGTTGTCTCCGTTGCCTTGCTGCGCTGTGGCGAAGTACTTGTTCTGAGTCACGATCTCCTCTCTGATTTCTTTAAACGTAGTGTTGATGTTTTGGCTGAACGTCGAGAAGTTGGACAAGACATGTTCGTAGAACGGGCTGCACCCAATGTGTAGAAGGTTCGTCTGTCGGTCTGAAACGACGCCATTAAGAGTCCAGCTTGACCAGAATATGAAGGTGACCAGCAGATTAGGACGCTGAAGCATCTTTTGGTTGAAGAAGCAGATGGAATACATATGTAATGATAGAGAATTTGATCTTTATTAGTTTGAACTTTATGTAATTAAAGTGGCCTGACCAACGTAGATATATAGAGTTGAAAAGGATTTTCTTACAACTTTTCATAAATTTTGAAGTTATCTATTTTTGTGCATTGCATGAGTAAGAGATATTTTGCATGGAATACATGTGAAGGGACAAAGTTGCGCAATGGGGGCTGGGGTTTTCGTTCCAAAGATTTCAATTCCCTTTCTCTCCTCTTTCTATTTCAGCACTGGTTAAATGTCCGATGCTGCATCATTTTTCTTTTCTTTTCTTTTTTTAATTCTTTTAAGGAGGGCAATTGAGTAATTTCAATAATTTTGGGGGAAAAAAATAATAACCATTTGCCTTGGAGAGGATTCGAACTCCATCACCCAAAAACTTTTAACCACTTCAACTACCACCAAACCACACGCTTCTCTTAGTTGCCAAGTTCCTATAAGTATTTAATATATTAAATAACTTATTATATATTGATATATTGATATATATATATTTTTTATGATCATTACACTGATATATTTTTATATTAATGACATAGTTATCTTATTATTACGTGTTGGCTCACCGTCTCAATTAATTATTTTAATTAATTAATTAATTTATTATTATTATTATTATCTTTATTATTTTTTAATTCTCAAATATTTGGGTTATTACAAATCCTTTACGCTTTGCTTGTTTATGTGGATGATATCATAATTAGTGGAACTGATTTGAATGAAATCAATTGCATAAAATCTTTTCTAGATTCTTATTTTAAAATCAAAGATTTGGGCGATGCCAAATATTTCCTTGCTCTAGAAATTGCTAAAAGTTTTAAGGGAATTTCTCTTTCTCAATGAAAGTTTGCTTTAGATATCTTGTATGATGTTGGTTTTCTTGAGTGTAAGCCTACTGTTAATCCGATGGCTAAACATCTTAAACTTTCTCTTGATTCGGTGTTCCTTTAGAAGATGGTTCCTTGTAGAGGACTTTGGTAGGTCTTACACCCCTACCGGCCTCACCCTTTCAGGTGGTGGGTTAGAGAGATTCCTTTTATTGGTTGCCTTTCCTATGTTATCAGGTCCGTTTAACATGTATCAGAGTGAGCGCAACAGAACTGGTTTGGACGATCTACTGTACTAATAAAAGTAAAATAAACAGAAAGTATAAAAGTCCCCGAAGGGTTAAGGATACAGTCATCCAAAATTAAACACCGAAAATATAAATACAATCATCCCAAAAAGTATAGTACAAAATACAATAGGGCATCCCCTATTCTTCAACTGCGCCTGATAAGCCCTACCTTTCCAAAAAGGTCCTTCTATCTTAGCCACGATCCCCTGAAAACTCATATCTGTCCGGAGTTCAAAAGTGAACCCCAAAGTAACTGTCAATACTCATGTACTAAATGTGTATAGTGTATGCATGCAACCATGACATGTAAATCACACATATATAAAATGTCAAATACACCACATATGAATCCAGAAACATACACCATAATCGACTACCATGCACCATCGGGCTGCCCTACCAAGGTAAGCCTCGGAATTACCGGCGTCACAAACCTCGCACCATCGAGCCGCCTGAACCAGGACAGCCCCGGAATTACCGAAATCACAAACTGTGTCTCCGTTGAGCCGCCACATATGGCAGGCCTCAGACCGGTATCCTCAGTGCTAGGAATCACATAGTTGGGGACTCAAACCCCCAACATGCTTTGTATGCATATTTGGCTAAAATACAAACACAAAACAAGCATGGCAACCAAACATACAACAAACACATAAAAGTACGTGAGTAAAACAGTTACTACTCGATGGGGTATGTACCGTCTTAATATTTTATTGTGCCTGATCACTTTTCCAAGTATGGCCTTGACCTAAATAACACCAAAATACCTTATTTTTAGTATTTCCAAAAATAGCCTTACATTTTTAATAAAATTCGAGCCTTGTACAGATTTCCAGAAAATTCAGTGAATCTGGCCAAATTCAAAGATTTTTAATAAATTCCAAAAGAATTCATATTTACATAAAACCAGCGCCATCTAAACCATTAGGATGTCTATTGTTCAAAAAAAATAATTCCAAAGATCAAAAGTACATATATTTTGGCATGTAGCCTATTTTTCACTCTCTCGGTCGATTTCCCCGATGCTTCCGGAGACAACTTTAACAATTTTTATCTCTTAGTAGGAAAATCCAAATGATGAAAAATTATACATCATGTTGAAGATCAGGAAGTGTAATTTCTACCTGTAAAATTTCAGCTTAATCCAATTTCATTTTCTATTTTTAAGACCGAGTTGAAGCATCTCTGCCCCAGAATCCCAGAATTGGCAGCAAGCTAGTTCTTTAAGGTTTTTCGGTAACTTAAACCATGGCTTAACCCTACACAAAATCACGTTCTAGACTCATTGGAACCCTCAAAAACCCCAAAATCAAACCACAACACCAAGCTCCAATAATATGGACGAAATCTCAACTTTAAATCTTAAAGAGTTGAGTTTTCGGTGTTTTACTTGAAATCGGGTTTCGGTTGATGATTCGGGTAGCTTGGCTCTTGATCTTGGCTATGGAGGATCAGTTGAAATCTCTATCTTCTCTGAAAATTTTGTGCCTTATGGTTAGGGAGAGAGAGTTTATGTCTTTTAATAAAGGTAAAAGGAATCTGGCGGTCTGGATTAATTGAAATAAATTCTTGTCCAAGTAATTAATAAATTTGATCGGCTTTTGACTTGTTTCCCAAGAATTTTCAGAGGATTCTAGAGAAGGACATGTGACACATCCTCCTCCTTTCATTCAGATTTTTATCTTCTAAAATTACCTACTTTGACCCGAAATTTGTGAAAATTACCAATTTTGGCCCGGAACTTCTTTATTATTCTTTTCTTTTTCCCCAAGCTCTCTAGACACTTCCTAGGCCTAGGCGGCGCCATCTTGGGCCCAACAATCAGATTCCATTATTTTTTATTTATTTTTCCCAATTTATCTAATTTATTCCCTTTTTATCCAGAAAGTGGGACCCACACTTTGACTTTTGGATTGATTTTGCTTTTCTTTTTCTCCAAGTAATTTTTAATCATTTTTAAGGGCTAGGTGGCATATAAGGGGCCCCACAAAATCTTCCCTCATCCTTTTTATCAGGCTTTTCCACTTTATTCAGTCCAGTCTCCTTCTACCGGTCCTTGCTAGGCCCCGCTAGTCAACAAGGTGCTTTCCTTAGTACTTTTCTTCAACTTTTCAGATATTTTCCCCTGAATGGACATCATATGTGGTGCTTCCTTGACTTCCCAAAGTGGCCCCACACTTGTCCCATTCAGTCCAAAAGAAGCCCCTAACTGGTCCCTATCGGTCCCCTTTCTATCGGTCAATCGCCTGTGGGACCCGCATTTTGTGTTTGGGTTTAACTATGGATAAAATCATCTGACTTTTCCTTCTCTCTCCTGGGTGGACGAATCTGATGACTTAAGGGGTAAGGATTTGACTATTTTGCCCCTGTAATCATTACTTACTTTTTTGCTTTTTAATCCCGCCTTAGGTAATTATTACAGCTGACTTTTCATTCTTATCTCTTCAAAAACGCAGGAAATCCTTAGTTGACTAGGAAATGTCATGTGCACACTTATTTTAGCACATTTTTGCTTAGCTAATTTTCTCATACCTTAGGACATAGCTAAATGACATTTTTACCAACTGGTTAACACTGTATAGGTCCTCTATGCCCCTTTTCCAATGGCATTTTCAATTTCACCGCTTATACATATTAGGTCTCCTGACCCGCATAGCCGAGTTACTTAGTCCCTAAAAGGCTTTCTGTCTCTCGTCATCCTTGCGACTCTTCCCAAACCGGGCTTAGTCGCCCGCCTATTTTAGGCTTATTCTTCAAGTGTCTAATCCCGAAATTCAGGATATTACAGTAGGCCGTCTTCTTTACCTTGCTAACACACGGCCATATATTTCCTTTTTTGTTCAACAATTGAGTCAATTTGTCAAACATCCTACTGATATTCATATAAGAGCTGCTCATGAGGTGCTTTGGTATATAAAAGCTGCTTCTGGTCATGGTTTGTTCTTTCCTATTGATTTTGATATGAAATTGAATGCATTTAGTGATTCTGATTGAGCTGGCTGCATTGATACATGTCGATTTATTACTATATTTTGTGGATTTTTAGATCAGGCTTTGGTTACTCCTGGCAATCAAAGAAACAACAAATTGTATCTACTTCTTCTTCAAAACCTAAATATCGTGCTTTAGCCACTACCACTTGTGAACTTCAATGATTATCTTACTTGTTAAGAGATTTTGGTTTTCCTACTGATTCTCCAGCTTCTTAATATTGTGATAATTAATAAGTCCGTCAGATTGCTGCTAATCCTACATTCCATGAACAAACCAAACATATCGACATTGATTACCATCTTGTTTGAGAAAAACTTCGGAGTGGGTTGATTCATTTACTTACAATCAAGTCTCAAGATCAATTAGCTGACATTTTTACTAAACATCTTGCTCCTACTCCATTTTGTACACTCTTTTTCAAGCCGAGAATGATTGATATACATTTTCCAGCTTAAGGGAGGTATCAGAGCATACGTTTGTTTCCTGTAACTATCTTGTTTACTGAAACTGTCTTAGGAAATATAACAGATTTAGATAGTCGTGTAACTATCCAACAAAGTTAGTTAGACATAGTTGTTAGATATTTATTTGTATATAAAGATATACTTCAATGAGCTAATGAATACAATCAGTTTTTCCATTTCTCTTCTCGCTTCTGTAATATATATATAGAACCAAAGGGAGTATTTCCACAGACCTTTAATTAGTTTCAATCAAGAATGGCATTGTGGGCTTCATATTCTCTAATAAATCCTTGTTTTGGAGCAAAACAAGTACTTCAGACATCATTGGCCTTGCTTCAGTAGATGCTTGAGTGCAAAGCAAACCAATCTCTATGATTTTCTTCACTTCTTCTGCATCATACTCAGTAGGGTCTAAGGTATTCTCCACCAACTCTAGGTGCGTGCCTCTCTGATATAATTTCCAAGCCTAACAAACGAAAATTAAATTGAAATGGAATAAGAAGAGGTATAACAGGTAGAGCAAAACAATTGTTAATATTTCATAAATACTTATTTTTAATTCTCTAACAAGTAACTAATAGCTTTAACAAAAAGAGTTAAGCTAAGTTGTTAAAGAAATCTTGAATCTAAATGTTCTACTCTCTCAGATCTTAAATATAAGACAAAGTTGATATTTTGGGAGAGATTAAGGAAGCTAAATAAGTTACTTAATCAACTTTATCTTATATTCGAAGTAATTTAAATAGCTTCCTTAATTTCTCCCAAAAAGTCAACTTTGTCTTCTATTTCGGACTGGAGGGAGTAATAAAAAAAAATATATGATCTTCTCAAAAATTGTTTGGAATTTTCTCACCTTTTGAAGGAGGAATTCACCCTCAGCATCGCCATCGATGGTCAATTCTTTACTTTGTCGACCACTGACGATTTCCAAGACTACAACGCCATAACTATAGACATCAGCCTTCTCTGATAATTGGCCATGAATAATATATTCAGGTGCCGTGTATCCCCTAACAAATGCACAATATTTAATTAAAATTATGAGAACATTGTCTAAAACACAAACACATAAATGTTAAGAAACCATTTATATGAGCCATCGTTTATTTAATATTATGAACCACAAAAATATGAAATAGAGATATGCAAGATATAAGGATTGCATCGTGTCCCACATCAATAGAAATGCTATCTTGAAGTATTCATGTTATATTGAAAAATAATCAAAAAGTTTAAAACTATTTAGAGGAATAATAATAGTGTTTCATTGACTTATACAAAGATTTTATCAATATCTTCAAAAATCCATAAACTATAATAGAGGTTTAGAGAAAATGAAAGATATAATATGTCAACTTACAATGTTCCTGCAAATTTGGTGCTGAGATGAGATTTGTCCTCAGGTAAAAGCCTTGCCAACCCAAAATCAGCAATTTTAGGCTGTAGATTATCATCTAAGAGGATGTTATTAGTCTTTATATCTCTATGTATGATACGAAGATGAAACTCCTCATGCAAATAAGCCAACCCCTTTGCTGTTCCCAAAATTATGCTACATCGTTGCTTCCAGCTGAGAGAACCCTTCTTTTTACCTATTTTCCAAGTGTACACAATTTAATTTGAAGGGTATGATTTAAAAGTAAAGGCATACATAAAAGTCATCCTCAAAGCGTTTTAATTGCAAATTGTATAGAAGTTAACTAAGTCCTTCAATAAGTAATCATATATCCAAGTCATAATGTTGGGCAAAAAAAAAAAAAAAAAAAAGTCATAATGTTATCAATAAGTAGAATAACTACTACGTAAAAGACCAAGACATCATTATTCCGTTTTGATGGGAGCTTACCAAATAAGAAGTTGTCGAGACTTTTGTTTTTCATATATTCATAAACAAGAATTCTGTTGTGGCCGTTACTGCACCATCCAAGAAGTCGAACAAGATTTAGATGCTGAACATTACTTATCAGCTTCACTTCACTCTCAAAATCTTCCTCCATCCTCGTGAATTGGCGAACATTTAATTTCTTGATTGCAACCACTTTCCCATTTTTAAGAGTACCCTAATCAAGGTCATTACATAAGAATTTTGATCGTGAAAATTTTATGAATATCTAAATATGATGATAATCAAAATAAAGTTACCTTGTATACAGCTCCAAACCCTCCTTCTCCTACTTTATTTTCTTCACTAAAATTTTTGGTTGCAAACTTCAAATCCTTATAACTGTAAGTAACTGGGCGGGCCAACTTGCTTGCTCCCGTTATCTCTCCTGTTCAAGAGAACATTAATCAATATATATTTGTAATTTCTTTTTTTTTTCTTTTTGAAAAAAGTAGTTAGCAATTGATCATGTCGTAGAGATGGAAGTCTATTTTCATGAACAAAGTGAAAACCAATTTAGTCCTTCCATTCCTAAATAGATGAACAAGTTGAGGGATTTGCTTTGACCCAAAATGTTAAACCCCAACCAATTCTGTTTGCCTCTCAATTTTTTTTTTCCTCAAACTATTTTTATTGATTACACATACCAAAGAGGTTTTCCTTGAGGGGTAGTTTCCAATGCAAATGATTAAATGAGGTAATTTAAGGAATCCAACACATTTTTTATATATATAAACAAAATAACTTAACTAATTTACTTAGTATCTGTAAATTAATTATCTAATTCCAAAATTTTGGGTCGGAGGGAGTATCTCCTTCTATCATTAAGAGAAGCTAATGCAAGAAGTACCAAAAGAAAAGCTACACCTCTCGGAACTTGCTTAGGGGTTTTTGGTCGTCTGATCCAGGCAACTAATGCAAGAAGTACCAAAAGAAAAGCTACACCTCCAACAGCTCCACCAATAATGGGCCCTTTCTTGCTTGAACCTGCATATATAATTTTTTTTTTTTTTTTTTTTTTTTTTTTAACAAAAAGAGTCAACCCGCATATATAAATGGTAGAACAAAAATAGAGATTACATTTTCAAATGGGGTATGGTTACTTGTTAGTTAAATATGCCTTCATAAGAAAGATTTTCTTTATTATTATTATTATTATTAAACAGGTCTACTGGGGGGGGGGGGGGGGGGTGTCTAATAATCAAGCACTGAAATAAGCAGGAGAAGTCATTGTGTCTGTGTTAAATTTAAACCTTTAAATGAAACGTACCTTGTTTTTTCAAGGGAGTGATATCGATGGTCTGGTTATCAGGAAAGAAGGAAGAAGTGGAGAATCTCATGAAACAGCCATCAGCATAAGCCCTACCATCTGAACTGGGAAGACAAGTTGGCATATTGCTAGATGCAGCGTTTAAGCAACTCGAGCATCCACTTTCTGAGATTGTTTCAATACATTGAGCAAAGGCATATATAGTTGTACCATTATTATTAGGCATTTTTGTCTTCATGGCTGCGGAAAAACCACTGATTTTTGGTGTTGTCGTTTGGAGTTTCATTAGTAATTCTTGTGCAGAAGAAGTAAATGTAGAAGCTTCTGCATTATTAGTCAGATTCCTACCACATGATCCGGCATTATTAAACGCCGCCGTCGTTTGGTCAAAGAAAGCACTGGTCTCATACCTTCACATACACCACATATATACCAAATCATTTTTCCAATTTCAATAAAAATTTGGCCTTCTACAAGTCATGCAACCTTATGAGGATGAAACTTTCATCTATATGTTACTGCTCCGATTTTTAACTAAGACAAATTTATCTTATTTGATTGGTTTAATAAAGTTATTTAAGTTAGTTAATATGATATTTATTTTCTAAAACACCCTAGTCATCTTCCTTAATTTTCTTATTCCCTCCTTGTTGATTATTATTGAAGGAGCATCAATAGAGGTAAATTAAAAAAGATTGACAAATATAAAAAATATGTCTTATATTTAGAACCAAGATCAACTTCTCAATTAGTTTCCTCATTAAGGAAGGGAGGGAGTATGTTTAAAAAAAAAAAAAAAAAAAAAAAAACACCCTAATCATCTTCATTAATTTATCTCATCTCTCTCTTACTTGATTATTGTTGAATGAGTCTCAATATAATGGGGGTAAATTAGGAAAAGATTGATAGATATAGAAAATATATCTTCCATTAAGTACTAAAATCAACTCCCTAATTAGTTTCTACATTAAGGACAAGTAGTTTGATATGCTTGCAAAATAATCCAATTAATTAATTTTTCATCATAAAATTTCATTGATTAGTTAACCTACTTGATATATATCAAAGATATAATTTTGGTAATAAGTACAATGTAAATTTAGGTTTTATATATTAGTCTCTTAAAGGTAATAAATTATTGATAAAGTTATTCGATGAATAAGACCCAACAATTTTCTATAATACAAGCTAGCTAAAGTTATGGCTTGTCTTAATCAGTTTCTCCCTGTGCCTTTGTCAAAACATTATTTATTGTAATTGTTTTAAATATATTTATATTCCTAAGTTGAATTATTTTTTATACTTATTATGTGTTTTTGCGTGGTGGGAATGAATTTGACAGCTCGCTCTATTGATTATGATTTGTGTGGTGGATATCGTGTCTATTAAATTACCTGTCCAAGAAAGAATCAATTTTTTTATTTCATCATGTATATTTATAAAATCTAGCAAGTTGATTTTTTTTAAATATATATATATATATATATATATATATATATATATAACGTTTCAACCCTAAAAAATATGTATATAATTAATTTTAAAAAAATTTTAATTAATCAAATTATTACCTCATCATTAAATCATAATGTGTAAATCTATTGTTATTAAACTTTAACTTTATATTATCATATACTGTAATTAATCATACTTTTTATAAAATTAACTAAAGTTTCCCTTCTCCCTTGCCTCTCTATTGTTTAATTAATCAATGCAAACACAAAATCAAAAATAAAAAACACTCAGAGGAAAACAAGTTCGATATAAATGTCTTATCTTATAAATTATTTCCACCGTGCTTTATTAAAACTGAGAAAAACTTAAAATTTTATTAACTATTTTAAAATTTAACAATTTCTTTTAGCTTCATCCCTATCTATTCTGCACTATACATCTATAGCTAATGAGAACTTGGTAAAATTATACATTTATATGAAAAAAATAGAAATTTAATAATGCTAGGTTAGAAAAACTCTCTGTACTGTGTAAACAGAATCAGACGAGAATCTTGTACCTCAGGAAGCAGCCATCGTAGACCACACGGGCACCGTGTGCTTCGTTGGAGCAGTTGCGGATTTGAACAGAAGCGACATCGAAGCAGGCGACACAGTCGGGTATGGAGAGGTAATTTCTGCACTGAAAAAGAGTGGAAACTGGGTTGTCTCCGTTGCCTTGCTGCTCTGTGGCGAAGTACTTGTTCTGAGTCACGATCTCCTCTCTGATTTCTTTAAACGTAGTGTTGATGTTTTCGCTGAACGTCGCGAAGTTGGACAAGACATGTTCGTAGAAAGGGCTGCACCCAATGTGTAGAAGGTTCGTCTGTGGGTCTGAAACGACGCCATTAAGAGTCCAGCTTGACCAGAATATGAAGGTGACCAGCAGATTAGGACGCTGATGCATCTTTTGGTTAGAGGTACCTTATTATAAGAACAAGGACCGATTATTAATATATATATTTAAATATGGCGATCGAGGAAAGTAAAATCAATAGAATCAGATATTATTATAGCTTGTAACACGGGCTCAACCCGTAGGCCCATGAGTTGGGTGGATCCACTTATCCTGCTCGTCCTTTGGACGAGCTCCCAGCCGTCAGATCTAAAGATCTGACGGCAAAGATTTTATTTTTTTTATTTTTTTATTTTTAATAAAAAATAATTTTAATGGGTAGAGAATCTAAAATAAAGTTAATCTCCCAACTAACATTTTTAAAAAAAATGATTTTTTCATATAGAAAAAAAATAAAAACGAAAATTAAAAAAAAATTTAAGCCGTCGGATCTTAGAGATCGGCAGGGAGCTCGTCCGTACGGACGAGCTCCCCGCTCGTCCTTGGACGAGCAGGGAAAGTGGATCCTGAGTTTGGTAGGGTTAGGGTTGGGAATTTCCCATCCCGCAAAAGTGTACGTTGCATAAGCCAACACTGTGTGTTGGCTCACAAATTTTTTTTTTTAATATGATAATATTGCAAAACTTACAAGTCTCATACTCCATCCTGATACCTCCCAATTCCAAAAAGAAAAAAATCACAACCTCCTTTCTTTTTTAAATCCAATTATTATATTTTGATTGTTTGAGGATGATTTGGTGTTTTTTGTTTGTAAACTTTGACAAATTTCATAACTTTATCTCTTGAATTGTGGATTACATTTTTTTTAAAAAAAAATTATAAGTGAAATGATTGATGCTAGTAAGGCAAATTTGATAACTCATATATATGTGTCTCGGACTTTCAGCTATCTTAAGAAAATAGGAAAAAAAAATTAAAAAATTGCCAACCTGCCACTACAGATTAGGGTTGGCATTTTACCATATCGCAAAAGTGCAAGCCTGCACCATCTAGCCCGCAACTCTCACATTGGCCTGTATTCCTAGTTCTAGGGATTATACTAATTTTGAATACTTTTTTTTAAAAGAAAAATTAATTAAGCTAATTAATATTATTTTGATTATACATAATATAAATGATAATGTGGGAATTTGAAGAATTATATTGAAACGGGCAAACCAAGGGCCTCTAGATATTTTGAATCCAATCAAAATATTATCTTATTCTATAATTAATTAAAGAATGGAAAAATATATAAAAGATAATTCAAAAAGTATAAAATATATTAATAAATTTGATAAAATATATCTTATAATATACACTTATTTAATTGTAAAATATATATTCATCAATGATCAAACTAAACATCTATAAAAGTTTGTCAGACTCTTGCAACCTGCTTGTAGGGTATCTAGAATACAAAGACACAAGCAAAATCTTGTCATTGAGACTTCTCATTCATAACTTTATCATCTCATAGTTTGAAAATAACAAAGTAGAACTCCTCCTTTAAATAAAGAAACTTCATAACCCTATTACACTCAAAAGATTTAAAAATATACCTTAAGATATTCTAAAGATATTGAGAATAAGATGTCATCTATAAAATTTAAATCAAGGATATAATAATAAGAATAAGATATTTTATTTTTGTTCCTCCAAGACGTTATACAATTGACAAAATTGCCCAAGGAAATCCTATCATGGAATTTCAACTTAAAAATATAAAAGGTTAAATAGCAAATCCGCCCCTAAAGTATAGGCCCAAAGCGATGTTGCCCGCGAAAGTTTTTTTTCATCGATGTTGCCCCAGAAGTTTAAACGTAGCTTGATATTGTCCATTTTTATCAAAAAGTTGATGTAACCGTTAACTTTTTAATAAAAATGACAACATGTATGTTTTGAAACTTCAGGATAACATTGACATAAAAAAATCTTTCAAGACAATATTACTCTATAGTAAAAACTTTCGAAGCAAATTTGCTGCTTAACTCAAATATACAAGTCATCATGATTGGTACACCTAATTAGACTCCACCTAAAATACACGCCCACGCGTCTGGTTTCAATTTCTCTTCTCTTGACTCCCTTTCACTCTCACTCATCTGTCTCCTAACCCCATTCCCATTTCTCTTCTTTGCTTTGGCTTCCTATGAAAATTCGAATCTTCAGTGCTGCATTATCCCCCTTTGATTCATAAAAACTGTCACTTTTGAAATTTTCACACATATCAAAGAAGTCTTTAAATAATCCAAGCTATCGTAAATTTAATTTACTATTACCTTACTAGAATACCTTCAACTTAAGGTCAACCTGACTATATATATACCTTCTTTGCGTAATAGGACCAGTTTCTTTTTCCTTTTTGGTGATATTTAGTGAAATGATATTGTGTTAATTGTAATCAGTCGATACAGTGACAAATGGGGTTTGATTATAGATCATAGAGCCACAGACTATCCTTAGTTTGACAATAAACAACAAACTAGTTCATTAAATCTAAACAAATATTTTCATGAAAAAAATAGATCACACACACAAGGGAATGGGATTAACATGTTGCTGAAGCATCTTTTGTTTGAGATTGGTTCGAAATATAGTTATGTGTGTTTGGATATTTAGTTTCATCTTTGTAAAGTGCTAGGGTAATAAAGGGGCGAGATAACAAACAGGTTCATTAGTAAAAGAATACAAAGTTATTCTTTTATACATTTGCGTTTTTCTCTACATCGGAAATTATATATGCTTTTACATCCTATTTGGTAATATTTTAAGAGTTAAATATCATTTTTTGTCATGGAAGTTTAGCCTAAGGAGCACAGGTCACTCATAAATTTTTTGGTCTCATTTTTTATGTTAAAAAATGGGAGCAAATATACCACGGAAGTTTTTTTTTTTTTTTTTAATAAGCAAATTTACATCAAAAGTTATGAAATTTCGCAAGTTAATGTCCCACTTTTCACAAGTGAATATGCGAATTTTGACAACTCTTTATGCCTATTTTCACATCTGCATGAGCCTACTTTGGCAAACGCATTTTCCTACATGGAGAAGTTATAGCTTGTGAAATTTCATAACTTCTCCAGGTAGCAAAATCTAGTTGTCGAAGTAGGCTCATGCATCATGAAAGTAGGCATAAGGAGTTTTAAAAATTCACATATGCACTTGTGAAAGTTAGAACATTAACTTGCGAAATTTCATAACTTCTCTAAGCAGAAAAATCTAGTTGTCAAAGTAGGCTTATGCGGTTTTGAAAATAGGCTTAAACACTGGTTAAGATTCTCATATGCAATTGTAAAAATTGGTAAAGGCAACTTGGTAACTTCACATTCCAAATTAATCACAATGCAATCTTTAAAGACGTTTTTAATAAGGGAATTCGATATGAGACTTTTTTTTATAATATTTTATGGCCCTTGGGACTTCATAGTTATTTTCTCTTTATCCTATTTACAAAATGGTGAGGGAAATTTTTTTTATCTTATTTATAAGTCATGTCATTAATTTTTTATATAAATATATAATCTTCTCGGTAAAAAAATATAATTTTACCCATTACTTATTATCATATAGATTTTGTTCTCATGGGTAAGATATGCATATTAAATACAATTAAGGTGTAAAAATATACATGTGATTTTCCTAAAAATGCACCCAACACCAAGTGCTTTTTGTTGTTGTAAAAGTAACTATGTGGTTACAAAAGTGGTTCAAAAATACCCATTGACCATTAGTTTGAATTTTGTATATTTTTAAGGCTGATAGGGATGATAACTCAGCAAAATTTCATCAAAATTGTGATAAAGAACCTGGAGAAAATAATAGAAATTGACATAGATGTATAGTTCAGCCCTTCTCTCTCCAACTCCCCTTCTCTTTCCCAATCCCAATCCTACTCATTGGACCGCCTATTGCCGTCGTTCCGCCTTTCGTAATTTTCAAAACTAGTTGGGCCTTTTTTTTGTGATTTTCCCTAGTTCTCCACGCCAGTTGGAAAGAAATTTAGTTGAGTCATCGTTCATATCACCTTTAAAAATACAAAAAAGTCAAACAAACAGTTAATGAGTATTTTTGCTCCACTTTTGTAAACATATAGTCACTTTTGTATACAAAAAAACACTTGGTATTGGGTACACTTTTGAGAAAATCATATGTGCAGTTTCCCCCTTAACTTTATTAAATATGGTAAAATTGAAAAATTTTATAATTTTATGGTAGATTTAATAATATTTAATATTTTTCTAGGTTGCGATAAAATAGGATGGAAATAACTTATAAATAGAAATTCATAACCAATATTTTTGGTCCACATGAGTAACTTTGTATAAAGGAATGTAGAAAGAGCAATGTTGTCTTAAAAGTTTCCAAATCATACCAAGTTTACCCTAACTATTAACTAGGCCATTATCCTGGCTGTTTGACAACTTTTTATCACACATGTTTTTTTTTTTTTTTTTTTTTTTTTTTTTTTTGGTTGTTGTTGTTGTTGAAATAAGTTAGTTAATTATAATATATATTGTGTATCATTTAATTTTATTTCAGTTTTAAGCTATAAAAAATAGTTTGATATACAAATAATAAATATAAATCCTGAAAAATAATTTATTTAGTTTTTGAAAAATTATTTTTACTTAATTTCATTTTGATATTTTTATCGAAAAGACAAAAAGTGTGTAGGCCAATTTCCTTGCTTGCTTCAGGGTTCTGTCAGGACTACGACTGGAACTAGATTTCCCTGCCTATCCTTTTGGATAGGCAGGGGAGCTCATCCCTCTGGACGTCTAAATCTAATCTAGATGGTCTAAATCTTATTTTTTTTACTTTCTATTTTTTTCAAAAAAGTTATTTTAATGGGTGCGAGAATCTAAAATAAAGATAATTTCTCAACTAACATTTTTTCAAAAAATGATTTTTTTATTCAAAAAGAAAGAATTTAAAAAAAGAAAATGCAGCCGTCAGATCGCATCTGGACGACCCAGATACGCCAAGCTCTTGATGCCTATCCAAACCGATTCCAACTACGGCTACATCAGAGGGTGGACTCGGAAGACCCACCGGTGGAAGACTTTGAAATTTCCAATAATAAGTTAATAACCCATCCCCAGCCAAAACTAAAGTCAAAGTGATGACCAATCGACCGATAGGAGTGGTATAGACGCAAAACAACAACTCCTCTACTTCCCGTCATTAAATTTTGAGAGAATGGGTTTTAGATCCCAACTATGGCTTTTTGACCAAAATAAGGAAAAAAAAATTACTAGATTAAAGCAGATTGGAAACATTTTACCAAAGTAATGTAGTTAGTGGCGCAAGGACAGGCCACGCCACTAGTGGCGCAAAAAAGGGTCACGCCACTAACACTTTCTGACAAAAAATGTTAGGTTCACGCCACTGACATTTGACATTTTTTTTTTTTTTTTTTAATATATGATCAGACCCACAATTGTGGGTCTGATTTCACGCCACCTAGTGGCGTGAACCCACTGACACTTTTGTGTCAGTGGCACAAACCTCTCTCACACCACTAGTGGCGTGAGCATTACTTCGGTAAAAACTTTTCAATGTGCTTTATTTTGGTATTTTTTTTCAACAAAAAAAAATATTATTTTGGTGCTTTTCCCTCCCAACTATAGTAAATAATATTAGAAAAGTTTTTATTGAAAAGTGAATAGAAGGATTAACAAAGGAATGAGTTATCATTAATAACTTGTGAGATTTGTTAATGTATTATTTCCCTTAGTTGGAACCTAAAAGTCATTATCTCTTAAATTTTTATATAAGTATATAATTTTATTGGTAAAAAAATATATTTTACCCATTACTTATTATCATATAGATTTTGTTCTCATGGGTAAGATATGTATACTAAATATGGTAATATTGAAAAATTGTATAATTCTATGGCAGATTTAATGGTATTTAATATTTTTCTAGGTTCTGATAAAATAGGATGGAAATAACTTATAAATAGAAATTATGTACCATTGTTTTTGTTTTTGATCCACATAAGTAAGTTTGTATAAAGGAATGCAGAAAGAAACACAATGATACATCTCTACTCCCCCTTTTTGTGAGGTATAATACAATAGACTCTAGTAGCGTAGGAGTCGATTTTGTGTGCGCGCTTCCCCTTCAAATGTAACCCGTTTCCCTGTTTATTCTTTGAATGAGTAGGGATAGCTTATTCGATCTAAACTGTTCAGATTTAATATTCTTAACTAGTGATTTGTAAATTAAAAAAAATTTATGTTTAAAAAAAATGTTAGTTAAAAGTATATTTTTGTTTTGGGTTTATCATTTTCATATCATTTGACATAAGGTTATGTCAAGTTACCTCAAAACTACATCGTTTTGAGGTTAGAGAAATTAATGAACTCTCAAAATGACATAGTATTGGAGTTAGTGGAATTAATGAAAGATATTTTAGTAAAATTCATATAATAAATACAAAAACAAAAAACCAAAAACACCCTTTTAGTAATTCTCTTAACTCTCAAAACGACGTAATTTTGAGGTGACTTAATATAACCTTATGTCAAGTAACATGACAAACGATAAATCCTTTTATTTTATATTCTTTATCCATTAAAATTTATTTTTAAAAAATTAAATCTAGACAGTCGAAATAATTAAACCCTCATCTTTTATCATCAGCGGGGAAGCGGTTCCACTTTAAACACTACTGATGGCATGAGGGGTGGTAGTGGCTTTAGTCCTAATATTGGGCTGCTGGATTAGTCCACTTTTCAAATTAACAAATAAAAGTAACTGAGATAAAGAGAGTATCACATAATCTCTCATATTTTTAATACAACATATATTTATTTAATTTGATTAGATTAATGAGTTAGTTAAATTAGTTAATATGATATGTATTTTCTAAAACATTATAATCATCTTTCTTAATTTCTTTATTCTACTGCCTCCTTAATTATTGTTGAGTGAAGATCAATATGAGTAAATTAGAAAATAATTGATAAATATCATAATTATGTCTTATTTTTAGAATTAAGATCAACTTTTTAAATAAATCTTATATTAATCATAGAAGCAAGGTTGTCAAACTCACGAGTTTAAGCAAACTCACGAGTTTAAGCAAACTCACGAGAGTGACATAAAATCGTATCTTGAACTCAAATCATAAACTTGTAAGAGTTTACTTTTATTATTAAATAGATATTACTAGTGTAAAATTAAATAATTAAAATATAAAAATGACAACAATTTAATTTAAATATATTTTAAATCCAAATAATTGAAATTAAATCCATCAATATTAATCATTTATCATATTTAATAAAGAAATTTCTGTAAATTTTTATATAAAGTCATTTAAGTATGATCAAATCAAAAAAGTTAATACGAGTTTAAGAGTAAGTTAACACGGTTTTATAAGGTAGAACGTAAAAAGCAGTAAACTCGGTGTATAAACTCGTGACTTTAACTGAGTTTCATTTTTGGCGTGAGTTCTTATTGACTCACTCATTTTTGTAAGGTAGAAATGTAAAAAGCAGTAAACTCGGAGAGTTAAGCTCGCTGAATTTGACAACAATAATAGAGAGTAACCTATTATACAAACACACAATAGTTTGAGATTTCTGAGTAAACATCACGAAATAAGACAGAACCTTCATTTTCTTTCTACGGAATTTTTTTAGGGAAAAAGATGTGGGTCCACTGAAGCAGATAGATGGAGATGCACAAGTCTGAATGGGGGAAGAGGCATGGAAATTTCCAACGATGACTCAGTCATGATGAAGGCACATCAGCATTAAATTGAGACCCTAATTAAACGTCAAGCGATCATGACCTTATTGGCCATACTCTCAGGATATATATTTTTTATAGCGTGATATTAGTTTTTTTACCTGGATAGGAATATTTATTTCAAACATAAAGAAAATAATTTTTAATAAACATGTATACGCATACAAATATAGTGCCCCTTGTTCAGGTTAAACAAAGAAAATGCAAAGCCTTAATTAGAGTCCACATAAGGTGTTTAAACCTTATGTGTTTATTACATGCTTATACCTCAAATTGAGAGGTATAAGAATATAATTAATTATTTATTTATATAGTGTATTTATTTATATTTAAATTATGTGCTGCTTTTTGAATATATATTTTTACCCAAGATATCGAAATTAATTAATTTCCATGATATTGGTGTTACTGAGACAAATATTTCTAAATGCGGGACTAAACTAATTAATTTGAGATCTTGGGTGTAAAAATCATTGCAGAAAGAAGCACATAATTTAAATATAAATAAATATAAAAAATAAATAAAAAATAAAAAATTACATGCTTATACCTCAATTTGAGGTATAAGCGTGTAATAAGCAAATAAGGTCAAAGCACCTTATATTGACTCCCTTATTCACACTCTTTAATTTATCCCAACTTGTGATTTTGATGTTGCACAAAATTTCAGAAAATACGCCACATTTTTCATAGTTTACATGTATAATACTACTTCTGGTTTTTAATATAAAATTACGTATGTAGTACGAATATATTTTATAATCCACTACATACATGATCTTATATTAAGCACATGAGATAGTGTAGTAGGACTTTTTTAACATCCTTTACATTTATATTAAATATTGACTGATATAAATATTAATAATTGGGAAATTTAATCATCATGTGATCGACAATTGGTAGTCGCTTTCGGGGGTGCCAAAATGGGCCTGTGGAAAACTGGATATTATATCAAGTTGACTCAGTCGTACCACCAATTAATTGGATGGTTTTAAGACTTAATTTGATTAAATTCAAGTTGACTCAGGGTGTGTGGTAATGCTCCAAGAATGAGTTTTTTCTTAATTTCTGTGCCCCAAAACAAAAATGGATAGAAAATGTGTTTCGTAAATCAATTTTTTTTTTTTTTTTTTTTTTTTAGGGATGAACCGGTTTATTTTTTGTGTTAGGGAATAAAAAAAAGAAACTAAAAATTTCTCGCTCCTCTGTTCCAGGGTACAAAATGAGAATCATTTTTCTAAAAAAAAAAAAAAAAAAAAAAAAAAAAAAAAAAAAAAAAGACTCCTTCCTCTTCGAAGCAAAAATCTACCCTCGTTCACCACCACCGCGCCACCACCAACACCATCACCGCCCCCGCCACCGCCATGGCCATCGCCGCCATCACCGTCGTCGCCACCGCCATTGCCGCCCCCACCACCACGCCACCGCCGCTGCGCCCACCGCCATATAAATAATTTTTTGAATATAAAAATTACATAAATAATTTTTTAGGAAATTCTTTTTAGGAATGAAAAAAAAATGTGTTACCAAACGTAATTATGATTCTCGGAGCAAAAATAAAATGTGTTAACAAACGTAATTTTGATTCTCGAACTCTTTCAAAGCGAGAATCAGAAAAAATTGTTTTATCACAGAAACAATCTTGGGCAACAAAATGATTGCCATACACACCCTCAATGGTTCAATTAAGGATTATATTATTCATAAATATAATAATATTTACATAAAGCAACATTAATTTACAATTATATAAAATATTTACTTATAAACCACGCATAATACAGTAAAAAAGGGTTAAAGAATAATATGATGTACTACTTCCTGGCAAAAAAAATGATGTACTGCTATTTTTTATTAAATAAGAAGGTTAGAAATTCAGATAGATAATAGACTAAAATATTCTAACCACCTTTGTATTTTTCCTTAATTACATACATCTCATTCTATTTTGAAAATTCATATAAACCTACCTTTAAATTAAAAATGTGTTACACAAACCTCCACTGGATTTTGAAGACTCCATTTTCATCTATCAAACCGTTTGTTAATAGTTAACTTTAACTTATAAACACTCTCTAAAAAAAAAAAAAAAAAAAAAAAAAAACCAAAATGCCCTTATTTAACATAAGAATTATTTAAATGTTTATATTGACTAAAAACATTATACAATCAAGAAATAATTCTAATATGGTTTTTTCAAAATATCTACTATATTATAGAATTTATTTATTTATATTATATTATAAAATTTTATAATTTTTGGTATATAAAAGTTTTAAATTTTAATTTTTCATAATATTTGTTTGAGATGATAAAGGGTAATTTAGTCAATAAAAATTATTATACTCTAAATTATAATTAAAAAATACATTTCTGAAATCATTTTAGAATATTCTTGACACGGTTAACAACTTGAACTTAAGTATAGGTTTTGAAAATAGAGAGAAAGTCTATGTAATTAAAGTAAAACGCAGTAGTGGTTATCAGAGTATTTTATTCTAGATAATAATATTAGATATTACGGAAATCGTAAAGAAAACTATAATCCCATGGAAGTGCACAGGATAGATGAAGGGAAGCTTCCTTACACTTTCACTCTTCAACTACCAAAATTTATGCACCGATGAATATTCTTTATGTACACTTTTAACCTTCTTGTGAAAAACTTGAAGAAAAAACTGTTAATTTTTTTATTTTTTATTTTATTTTTGGTATAGAATGGTCGCATTAAATTATTGATGGATGGATGCTATCTGCTTGATATATAGTCAGGCATATTTTTATCGACCACAATGATTGTTTGGATTATACCTTAATTATATATTTTTTTAAAAAAATGTAGAGAAAGAGAGTGGTTGGGTGGGGGAAGTGGAAAAATATATTTCGTGATTAATGGAATAAATCATAAAGGAGGTAGTACAATAAAAAAAAAAAAAAAAATCAAAAAAGCAATAATTATCTCTTTTCCCCAAATAAAATTGAACCGAGAAACTGCCATTATTTTCTTCACTCAACAAACAAACTCTACAAACCCATCTATATGGTTCATATTTTATTTCTTTAGTTTAAATAGTTAATTCGACTTTCAGTGTAGGCAAAAAATTATGCATTCTTTTATTTAAAATATGATCATAACTAAAAATTACAAAATATGTATATATATATAGAGAGAGAGAGAGTTTTTTTTTTTGGGGGGGGGGGGGGGGGGTCAAAGAGAGAGAGAGAGAGAGATTAAGATGGTGCTCAAAAATTCCAATTGGAGTTAAATGCAACTTGGAACCATATAGTGAAAGACTGAGTCAGAGAAGTTGACGTGTGTTTTGGGAGACTTTTATATATCCACCGATGTACGGTATTTCCCATTTGAAATATACATTTTCTGAAAATATAACACTAATAAGCCCCCAATTCATAATAAATTAAATAAAATGATACAAATATACTTATTAGCATTAGATTTTATATCTCTTTATTAGGGTGTGATTATATTGCATGGAAAAAAACGGAATAAAATCAAAGAAATTAAAACTTCTTAGACAACCTAGATTACCCAAAAAAAAAAAAAAAAAAAACAACAACAACAACAACAATAACAATAATAACTGCAGTCATCATTTTTTTTTAATATAGGTATATGACTGATTCAGATTTATTTAAGTATTTTCTAGATTTCTTTTTTTTTTTTTTTTTTTTTTTTTTTTTTTTTGGGCCAACGCACATATACTTGAATTCGATAAATATAAAAATCTGGATCCGCTTGTTGGTCCTATATAATAATATTTTTGTCCCATAGTTTTCAGTTTCAGTCACCACGGTTATTTATACCCTTTAAAAAAGTTCGCTTTCCTCATCACTCACTCACTCTCTTCTCCCTCTGCATCTAAGAAAGACATCATGAAACAAAAACCTTTCTTCTTCTTAGTGTTGAGCTTCATAATATGGTCATGGTGGACTCTAGATGGCGTCGTTTCAGACCCACAGACCACTTTCGTGAAGATAGGGTGCAGCCAATACAACGTCACAGACACAAGAATCTTCCATGACAACCTCAAGAGAACTTTTAGAGAACTGAAAACACAGATCAAGAACCAAAGCAAACACTTTGCCACATCGCAGGCAGTGAAGGGGAACAACCCAGCTTATAGTGTTTTTCAGTGCAGAAACTACCTCTCCATCTCCGACTGCTTCGCTTGCTTCCGATTCGCCGTCCAGCATATTCGCAACTGCTCCTACGGCGCCACCGGTGCTCGTATCATCTATGAAGGATGCTTCCTCAGGTACGTTTTAGTGTCAAACCAGCACACCGTATTTAACATTGAATCCATATTCGATTTTGACTATTTTGGTTAGAATTAAATAAAGCTAAAAGATAAGTATGTAGAACCCACAATATTTAGTGAAGATGCATATTTAACATATTTGAATAAAACTTGGGTGCTCTCATCGTGATGACTGATGAGTACCTCGTCTTTGTTACTGTAGTGAAATCTAGACCATCCAAATAAAATTTCAACAATTCATATTTAAAATTTTTACTTTTGTTTTAACTTATGTATTGTACAAAATTTAGAATAAAGATAATATTTTAGTTGTTAATTTTTCAAAAATAAATTTATTATTTAAAAATATTAGTTAAAAATTTTAAATGTGGACAATTGAAATTATATTTGATTGATACAGATCGCACCACAGCTGTCATAAGCATCCAAATCGGTTCCAACACAAGACCGTTTAATAAGAACCACTCCCACTAAGGCACTAACAACTCCCTCAAACTTATGTATCCAAGAAATAAATAATTATTTTACATAGACTAAGAAAAAAAAGTTGAAAACCATAAATATATATATTATATATTTAATTTCCTCAAAATGTCATTATTAAAATTGACTGGCAGATAAATTAATGTTTGGTTGGAAAAATTTATTAAATTTAAGAGGCATAGGTTGGTTGTTTCTTATAATAAGGCCTAAAAAAGACTTTGATTTTTCTAATATAAATGGGTTGGAGCTGCATATTTTAAGCAGTTTGTACTAGGTTGTGCTAGATGATATATTTTGTCCTTGGCTAAAAATAAAAGAAAAATTTTTAGAAAAATCCTTCTAAAATTTGAAAAATTTAAATCATTGTTTTCCTAGTAAAGTGAGTTGTGAATTGTTAATCAAGTATAGTCAATATTCAATACCTAAAAAAAAAAAAAAAAAAAGACTCAATACCTAAATTATTGTAGGAAACAAAACTGATTTGAGAAGTTATATTTTGAAGGTATTTTCCTGAAATTTTCCTAAAAATAAAGGTATAAGTTGGTATAGACTTTATTTTAGCTAGTCTATGGGTATATAAATAAAAGATGCATCTTAAAATTTTTAATTAATTTAAAATTGATATTGTTGGATCTAATGGAAAAATATTTAAAAATTACAATATAGAAAATCAAGAAAAGAAAGTAATTTCTCGGCAGAGAATTAGTTGCATGCTTGAGCCCCATTTTCTGGGAAAAATTAAACGCATATCATATATAATTGTATCAATGTAAAATCTATAACAATTTGAATTATTATTTATAAGATATATAGAAACAAACAATTAATTATTTTATACTTTTTAAATTAATTGTATAATGTTCTTCTTAAATGTTTTAACGCAGGTATAGTAACATGATTAAGTCACTAGGAACAATACTATTTTTAAATTATTTATTAAAATAAGCAAAATTTTCCAGCGTCCTGAAGACCTATATTTATCTAGAAATTTCTCCTATTAAGGTAGGACTAACACAAATTTCAAATTAATACTTAATAACATAAAATGATCAAATATCAAAGAAAATACAAACACACAAGAGCCATAGTCACATGCAGTACTCATTGACAATTCTTCCATTGTAGGACCAACACGATTTGGCTTTTAGCATAGCCACACAAAAGCTATCCCAAGAGAAATGGCGAATTTGACAATCAAAGCATTTTCCTTAACAAATTTGACATTTTCCATTTATTTCATAGTTTCACTAGATATTTTTCTTCTGCATTTCACTAAATCTGAATAAGAAATTGTGGGTTTGTTTATATTAAAATCAGTAAAAATGACTATTGTCCTGCCTAAATTTTACAAAATGGAAATGGTATATATATGTTAATTAAATAGTGTGACTTTATTTATGTTTGGATGTATTTTTATAGAAAAGTCAATTTCATAAAAATTTGTTTTTAGATTATACGTGTGCATTAAGAAGTTAGTTTCAGAATATTTATTATGAAGAAAAGTCAAAAGTTTAAAGGTAGGGTTGCATCAACTTTGAAGACTTTTAACACAATATTAATTACCTCAAAACCAAGTGAAATATTATTATTTTGGCTAAAAGTATACTTTTAGTCCTTTAAGTTCACATGAGGTATACTTTTGGTCCTTTAACTTTATAAAGTATATTTTTAATCCTATAATTTTAACACCGTTAATTTTGCTAATGGAAAATGCAAAATCAAGTGATAACGACGTAAACTTAAGTGATGACTGTGTAATTAGATGCTATTAAACTTGAATTTAAAATATGGGTAAATTGAAGAATATCTAAAATTTGTGTAATTAAATGTTATTAGTCATCACTTGAGTTCAATTACGTCGGCAAATTTTTCCGTTAGTAACATTTATGTCGTTAAAATTTTAGGACCAAAAGTATAATTTATAAAGTTTAGGGACTAAAAATATGTTTTATGTAAAACTTAAAGGACCAAAAGTATACTTTAGCCTATTATTTTTTTCGTCCAACTTATTACCGAGATAATTTATCATAGATTAGAGGATGTTATCTATATATATGTTATATTGATAATTATTGATCGATATTTATTATATTGATATTGATAAACTTTTAAATCTTATCTATATTGGCTTAGGGATCAACCTAACTCTTGTTTCATTTTACATGGTAGCTACTAGCTAGCTTGAAATGTAATGCCTTGTTAACATATTTAGTTATTATCAAATCAAGAAGAGTAATAACAATTTTGGCCAAATAATAATAATAATAATAAAGTAAGACAATCAGAGAATTGAATAACATCTACTTTTTGTATTCTCTAAATAATATGGTATGAAATTAATTTATTAATTAGATACTCCGTTTTCTTGTGTTTTTTTAAGGTACGAGAGCAGTGGCTTCTTTGACCAGAACACAGACGCAGGCAACAACATTGTGTGTGGGAATAAACCAAGAAACTCCACAGCACTTGCTTCAACTGTGGAACAAGTGCTCAATAATCTGGAAATAGCAACACCCAAAATACCTAATTTCTATGCAGCCACCAAAACACAAGTGCCTAATAGTAACACTTCAATTTATGCCTTTGCTCAATGCCTTGAAACCCTCACTCCAAGTAGCTGCCAAGATTGCTTGAAGACTGGCTTAAAAAATTTTCAGATATGTCTTCCCAACTCAAATGCTAAGACTTATGATGCTGGTTGTTTCATGAGATACTCCACCACTGCTTTCTTTGCTGATAATCAGACCACTGACATCAAGCACTTCTTGAAACAAGGTAAGAGTTTAAAAACTTCAAATTTCAAATAGATTGCTCATTGTGCATACACTAGGCTAGAAAAAACTATAAGGTTTTAAGGATTTAATTATCAAAAAGTCTAATAATAGCAAAGGAGCATGCAATAACAACAAGCTTATGTTGCTCACTTGTCAATTAAGACCTTTTCGTAATTAAATCCCTTCCTTTCAGACCTCATTATAATTATCCCACAACGCTTGGACATGGGGTTACATTTTTTTTTTTTTTTTTTTTAATTTAAACTTTTGACTTGTAGGAGGAGGTTCAACGAAGAAGAAGGCTATTATTGGTGGAGTCGTGGGAGGTGCCTCTGTTATTTTGATTCTTCTTGCATTATTTGCTTTGTATGGACGATCACAGTTATCCAAAAGGGATCATAGAGGTACGATAACTACTATAGCCAGGAAATGTGATGGTTTGATTCTCACGCTTTTTCCCTTTTTCAAAGGAAATGTTATGGTTTTATTATTAATAGGAAGGATACGTTATAGGGAAGATTTGACTTTGGTTTTCCTGACAGGTGACATTTTGGGAGCAACTGAGTTGAAGGGCCCTGTTAACTACAGGTATAAAGATCTAAAGGCAGCCACAAAAAATTTCAATAAGGAAAATAAACTGGGAGAAGGAGGTTTTGGTGATGTTTACAAGGTAAACTTCTTCTAAACATTCATTTCTTTTCACCATAATATAGTTCTAAATTTCCTGAATATCTATTATTCTTATTTGAATGGTATTTAATGAATGAAGGACAAGATTAATCTCACACCCAAAATCAAAGTTATTTATTATTAACATAATAAATGTGTTGATTAAGGTCACATTCCCTAAAACGAAGTGGGGAATAATGAAATTTCTCTATGCATATGTAATTTATAGTCAAGTATATAATGTCTTGAACAGGGCACTTTGAAGAATGGAAAAGTAGTTGCTGTCAAGAAATTGGCTTTAGACCAATCCAAAGAGATGGAGAAAAATTTTGAAAGTGAAGTGAAGCTTATAAGTAACGTTCATCATCGGAATCTTGTTCGGCTTTTGGGGTGTTGCAGCAAAGGGCAAGAGAGACTCCTGGTTTATGAGTACATGAAAAACAACAATGTTGGCCAATATTTATTCGGTATAGCTAAATCAAAAACCTGAATTAATTTCCTCATTAGCTTTGAGAACAATCTTTAATTATATCTTGTTTTCTGTTTTTCTTACTCTTTGATGTGTTGGTAATAGGTAAAAATAAAGGTTCTCTCAGTTGGAAGCTCCGTTATGGTGTAATTTTGGGCATTGCAAGGGGTTTGGCCTATCTACATGAGGAATTCCATGTTTGTATCATACATAGAGATATAAAAACAAGCAACATCCTTTTGGATGACGATTTCCAGCCTAAAATTGCTGATTTTGGACTAGCAAAGCTTTTGCCAAGAGACCGATCTCATCTCAACACAAGATTTGCAGGAACAATGTAAGTAGCACGCAACCACTATACCCAAAAAAAAAAAAAGTACTTTCAGCAATGACTAAAAAAGTCACCATCGAAGGTCTGCTTCAATGCAACATACAGAATCATTGCTAAAGTCTTGAAAGACACATTTTCAGCGGGAGAACTATAAAGTCGTCATTGATTTTCAATGGCGACCTTTTCAGTCACCTTAAAGATATCCATCAATAGCAACAAATGTCGCCACTGAAACTACACTTTTAATGGTGACATGTTTTGTCGCCTCTAATATCAGTGACAGTTGCATTAGCAACAACTAGACAACGACAAAATGTCACTACTGATGGTCAAATTTTTTCTAGGGAACATAAGGCAATTTATCATGTTTTATCCACTTATTATAATATTATATCCCACAGGAAAAAAAAAAAAAGATAGTAAATAATCACTACACTTAACAATATTATATCCTTTTGATTGATGTTTTTGTTTTCCCACAAAGGTCAAACATTTCAAGAAACATTTTCTTTATTTAGGATACAACACTTAAAATGCACATAAATATTTCAAATTTTATTTTGTCATTGTTCATTTATGTTTTTGTGTCCTATATATATGTGTGTTTTTATTGTTTCCATCATGCAATATATATTATATTTATGCTAGGGGATACACAGCACCTGAATATGCAATGCATGGACAATTATCAGAGAAGGCTGATACTTATAGTTATGGAGTTGTAGTCCTAGAAATCATAAGTGGACAAAAGAGTGGCGAATTGAAGGTTAATAATGAAAGTGAATTACTCCTTCAAAAGGTAAGCATATTTCAAACAATATAACAAAGAGCATGCTTGATATTATATTTGGGAATAGTTCAACGTTTAAAAACCTATGTTTAATATTTATATAAATGTTCACGAACCAATATTATAATATCCACTTGATACTATATTAATAAAGTAGATATTGTTGGTTGTAAATATAAAATAGTAAATTAAAATGGCTTGTAGAATGAGGTTACCTTACACTTCATGTAGGTAGGGGCAAAACTAGAGGGGGGCTAGGGGTGGCCCCCGCTCTGCTAAATTATAAAATAGAATCTAGATGTTAAGGAAATTACATTTACACCTCACAAAAATTTCAATATTTTTATTTTAGTCCTCACCAAAAGTTTCGTGGAGGAACTAAAATGAAAATATTGAAATGTTTATACACCTTAAATATAATTTCATGAATATCTAGGTTATTCTGTAATTTTCGCCCTCCATATTACAATTCCTAATTCCACCTCTGCGTGTAGGTCATACTTTTAATTAGTATTTCTGGGTGTAACAATATATGACCATAAGCCTTACATAAGATTTTACTTCAGTATTTTTGTGCTAAATCACTTTGAACCAACTTGGTATAGGCTTGGAAGCTATATGAGAGAGGAATGCACATAGAGTTTGTGGACAAAAACTTAGATCCAAATGAGTATGATGCAGAAGAAGTGAAGAAAATAATAGAGATTGGATTGCTTTGCACGCAATCATCTCCTGCAACAAGGCCAACAATGTCTGAGATTGTTGTTATGCTCAAAAGCAAGGGCTTAATGGAGAACAAGAAACCCACTATGCCTGCCTTTGTTGATCCTAATTGGAGGCCCAAAAGAGACACTTCTATTTCTAAAAGTTCATCTTCGTCAAATGCTACTGCATCCCTGTCCCTATCAGGAAGGTGATGAAGATTGCATATACTCATGAACGTGCATGTATGAATTAAGGTTCATTTTCAAGTTTATGAAGCTAGCAAATATTAATAATGATGAAGAAAATATAATGGAGAAAGTATTCTCTCCTTCATTTTCCATTATGTACGCTTGATTTTTGAGGTCAATGAAACTTCAAATCTTCAAGTAGGAAAGTTTTGTGAAACGGTGGCCACTTTGGCCTATGTTGTAAGACAAAGTAGCGTGAATGTATACTAAAAGAGCCTCTGAAATTTGTGTGGCTGGATAAGACATTGGACACTAAATTTCTGCCAAATCCATCTGTTATTTAAACTCTAGTTTAGATATAATTATATAAATTAATATTTAGGGACCATGAAGAAAATGTAAGTATAAGTAGGTCCTTGACCACTTGTATTATAACACCCTAACATTCTGCTGATTTAATTTCAGATTCAAAAACTCAACATACTCCCAACAAAACAATCCCTCAGTGGCATAAATCTTTCCTCTAACATGTTTACTACTATATATTCCTCACTTCCAACCTGAAACCTAAAAGTGCACTCACAGAAACAGCGGCTTAAGGTTCTGAATCACCATATCCAAGAATCAGCTTCACATGCAACACCAAATATCATCTGTTTTAGCTTCAATCCACTATTATTCAACTTGATCGATTCAGATATCAGTCACCAAATACTCCCAAAGCATCACTCAAGTGGCGAAACAGTGGATAGATACAGGCTTATTTTTTTGATACAGGCTTATTATAAAAGCTTGCTTCCTTGCTATAATATGGGCCCAATATCTGAGCAATCTGAAATTCTGAACCTCATCTCTTGGGTCGTGGGTTGCACATCTTGGCCTTAACTTGGCCCAAAACCATATATATATATATATATATATATATTTTTTTATATAAAGGAGAGGGCTAAGAGCCCTAAGTACAGAAAAGGAACATTACATAGGGGGAATTTAATCCCAGACTCTCTTGGGTAACCTAAGACCTTAACCAAAAAGGACAGTCATATAAAATAGCGAGAAGTGGAGATGCCCATCTTAGCCAACGCATCGGCAATCTGTTGAACTCCCTATTAATTACAATTAGTTTAACTTGCCAATCACGGTCCAACAAGTTCTTGATCTCCATAAGCGGTAGACTTCCAGATGAGAAAGAATGATCAAGGATTAGTTTGACAACCTCCTCAAGATCAGATTGGAGAACTACCCTCCTCAGCCCCATTTCCCAAGCCATTTTCAAGGCTTCATAGATCGCCCATTCTTTAGCCATGGAAGCACTACAGACCTAATTTCTTCGTGAATCCCGTCGGCCATAAACCAGCGTTGTTTCTAAAAATTCCACCGCAACCCGCCACCGCCGAGGCCCTAACAACTTGATCCCATCAACATTGATTCTTGTCCGGCCCACGGGGACACCTTGTTCACCAACACGGCCCGAGGTATCCGAGTTAACATGCCTAGACTCGTATCGGGAATAACATTATATTTCTCCCAACTACTAAACACATTTGCAAATAGGATTTATGGGTTTAGAGAAATTAGCATAAAAAATAGTACGATTCCTCCAATCCCACAATTTCCAGATTGCCACGCCAAAAAATAATTTCCATCGACCTCCCACAAGTAAGCCAAGAGATTTCTTTAAATTCATACTCATCCAGGACCTCAGATCAGCGGAGTAAAAGGAGGAGGCATACATTCAAAATTAATTTGTTCACACATGCACTAGGGCATATGGGCAGTCCCTAAGAACGTGCAAAATGTCCTCCACTTCCCTCTGGCAGCAACCGCAAATCGGTGAGGCTTGGGACCAAGAGCTCCTCCAAAGGTTAGTGGGGAGTTTATCAAGGAGAACTTTCCACATGAAAATCCTGATCCTTTCAACACCACCCTATTTCCAAATGTCTTTGAATAGATTGTCCTTCCACCGTGGCGGGCTTGGGTCGATTAATGAATATGCACTTTTAATAGAGAAACACCCATCCCAGTTTCCCCCAAATCATGAGATCATGGCTAGCTTCGGTTTGGGTGCCGACGAGGGGGCCAATCATTAAATCCTTGATGCGAGGACCGATCGGATTTTAGCAACATCCCAGCTCCCATCCTTCACCCAGTCACCGACACACGAACACTCCTCCTCCTCGGTCAAAGATCTGGTACAAAAATCTACCAGCCTTACATCTGATCCAACCCAGTAGTCATGAAAAAAGCTCACAGTAGCTCCGTTACGAATCTGCCATTTAGAACCACGGTCAACTATGTCCCTTTGAGCACAGATAAACCTCCAGAGCTTAGAATCCCCTGCCCTGTAGTTTAGAATTGACTCGTCCTCTCTCATCATATATTTGTGCATCAAAATATCATTCCAAAGGCCTTTGACTCCAATCGTTACCTTCCAGGCCAACTTTGCTCCAAAAGCCACATTGACAGAAGCAAGATTCCTAAACCCCAGCCCCCCGAACTCCTTCGGTCTTCTCATTCGATCCCAACTAATAGCGTGGGGATGTTTAGCGTGCTCATCATGACCCCACACAAAGTTTCTTTGCAATTTCTCAATTTGCAAACACAGACTCATAGGTAATTTAGATACCTGCATCGGATAAAGAGGAATAGCACCCACAACGGATTTAGCTAAAGTAATGCGTCCCGCCATAGAGAGACAGTTGGCCTTCCAAGGACTCAACTTCATCCTCACACGGTCAATGATATATTGGAAATCCGCCCTTCTCCTCCTGCAGCACGAAAGCGGAAAACCAAGGTACCTCCCGATCTCACTAGAGATTTGCATACTAGTCTTGTCCCTAATTCTCAGCTTGATATGAAGTGGCACCTTAGGAGAGAAAAAAAGGGAAGACTTAGCTGTGCTAATCTTGCCTCCAGACGCAGCCATGAATTTATCCAAACAACTCATCATGCATTCGATCGTGCTTCCGTAGCCACCCCAAACAACAGCAAGTCATCGGCAGACATGAGGTGCGATACCTTAGGGCTATCTCTAGAAACAGAAATGGGTTTCCAGGCCCCTTCCTCAAAAGCATCGCAAATTAAATGTGAGAGTCTGTACATACACAATATAAACAAATATGGTGAAATTGGGTCTCCCTGTCTAAGACCTCTCTTGGAAATTTGAAGAAGTCGGTTGGGCACCATTCCACAAGACGTTGTAGGAAACAGACGACACACAATTCATAATAAGATTAATGAACCCGTCGTCAAAATCCACATCCACTAGAACATTTCTAAGAAAGCTCGGTGATCCGATCGTCGGCTTTCTCAAGGTCTATTTTCCAAGCCATAAGGCCTTTCCCGCTCTGTTTACGCTCATGGTATGCAAGATTTCTTACCCTACGATGATGTTATCTTGGATATTTCGCCCTTTAATGAAGCTGGATTGGAAGGGGGAAATTAATTTATCCATAACTCCTCTTAACCTCGATGCTATCAACTTCGTTAAGCACTTGTAATGGACCGTACAAAGAGAGATAGGCTGAAAATGAGTAACTAATTCCACATTTTCCCTTTTGGGAATGAGGGAAATGAGTGTGATATTAGACTCCTTTATCTCAACCAAGCCTTGGAACGCCATCCTAACAAAAGTACAGAGAGCTGATCCCACAATGCTCCAATTAGACTTATAAAAAATTGGAGGAAAACCGTCGATCCCCGGGACTTTATAAGCACCCATGGCAAACAGAGCAGATCTGATTTCAACATCATCAGGAATCCTCGCTAAGCCCGATAAGATCAAGGGGTCAACCACAGGGAAGTTAGACCTGGTTCGGAGCACCGGAGACCCCGAAGGGGAAGAACAAAATAGATCCTGAAAGTAGTTGGAGACCATGCTCTTAAGCTCTGACTCATCATCAATCCAGTCACCGTTATCATTCTTGAGCATAACAATCTTATTTCTACGTCTCCGCATCTTGGTTTTAAGATGGTAGAATCGGGTATTGCGATCACCACTATTAATCCACTCCGTACGAGACTTTTGAAACCACTTTAATTCTTCCAGTTTCAAGACTCTTTCAAGACGTTCTTGCAACTCCATCTCCAAATCACACAAATAGGCAGAGAAGGGGTAGGCGGGCGAACACTGAATTCCCCCAAGCCCAGCCAAGAGGCGCTGCTTCTCACATTCAATCATACCGAACACATTCTTGTTCCATGTAGTGAGCGCCACTTGTAGCTCCGATAAGGAACTATTCAGATTATCACCCCCAGCCCATGAACTTGCCAGGAAATCAGAAAAATTTTCGTGGCTGGCCCACATTGCCTCATATCTGAATGGGCGATGCCCACCTGCTGATAATCCATTTTCCACAACATTCAAACAGATTGGGTTATGGTCAGAAAATTTAGATCGAGGGAATACCTGAACCGACGAGGAGGAAACTCCAACGAGAAAAAAAGTTATTGGCCATCGCCCGATCCAGTCGCTCGAACAGTCTCCTGCCACCCGCCATAATTGGGCCCTTCCACGTGAATCTAGGACCGGCAAATCCAAGGTCCGACAACCCACAACTGCAGACACGATCTGCAAAGAGACAGCATCTGGACACGTCACTCCCAGAACCCCCAGTTCGTTCGCTGGGTGAGATGATGTCATTAAAATCCCCCAGGGTCACCCATGGTTCGTCGGCCACCAACGCAATTCTCTGTAGCTCCGCCCAAACAGCCTGTTTCAAAAGATGATCCGGATTAACGTACATAGCTGTAAGTAGAAAGCTCGGCCTCCCCTGAATCGAACAGCTAAAGTGCAAAAATTTTCGACCATTATATAGGCTCGTCACTGCAATTTGATCGCTTCGCCACACCGCAACCAACCCCTTAGATCTTCCCACACTAGGGACAAACGAGAGCCCATCGAATCCCAGCGATTCCAGGCACCTAAATCTACCAACTTCAGTGCACTTGGTTTCAGAGAGGACAAGAAAGGCAGGGCGATATCGCTGAACCAGTACCCTAATGCTCTGAAGGAAATTACTCCCACAACACCCTCTACAATTCCAATAAAGAAACTTACCCATAAAACAAATAAAAAGACTAAAAAGCGCGGGTTGGGTCCAACAAATTAAGAGATATGGTTCTGAGCAATAACCCCACCCAACTCTTCTGGCCAAGTTTCAGGGACCATCTCGCAGTCCGTCCCGTCCTCAGGCACCACAACGCTATCATCATCTTTCCCTTTGCCCATCTCACACTCCAGCCCAGATTCATGCAACACGCTGCTGTCCGGTTCGTGTCGATGAGGAGGCCCAAAACTTCCCTTTGAGGCCCAATTCGAGCCTAGCATCTTGTAGGTCCAGACCTGAATTAAAAGATTCCTCCCCTGCCACGTTATTATCCTCCGCTGGGCCCTCCTTGCTGATCGGTTGCTTCGCCAAATAGGCAAAATGGCCCTCCTCATCCGCAGGTGTCCCATTCCCCCAAGTCAAAGCCAAAGTACCTTTTTTTTCTCCCAGCTCCCTAGGCCTTTTGTCCTTTCTCAATCCTTTTTGACCTACAAATGAAATATCCTTATCTCGGGCATAGACTTACCCTTCCCATGTTTCTTATTCCCCACCACTTTTTTCTCCTTGACAGCTCGTACCACGTTATCATCCTTTCTTGTCTCTTCTCTACCCCAGGATATCACAGCGCATGTCAGCTCTTTCCCTTCTGCAGCCACCGCCACTTGCGCCTCCCCACACTGGTTTGTCACAGTGATATCCTCCACCTCGTCAGACAGCACACCAAATCTCGATCCACTGCTCTGCTTCTCACCCAGCTTTTCCTTGCCTAATACTTTCTTTTTTCTATTAAAATTCTTCACGATTCTCCACGTATCCTGCTCACTGGAAACAGCTTCCGCCATGACCGTTTCCCCCTAAGCTACCACCTCCTTCTCCACGGCTTCCTTCTCAAATTTGGTTTAACCGAGCTTAGACTCGGACTTGCATTGCTCAGATTTATGGCCATAAATTTCACAACAAATGCAAAGGCCATGCAAGCTTTCATACTCTAAATAATATTCCTTACCGTTAAGCATAAACCTAGACATTAGCTGCTTATTCAGATCAACTAAAACACAAATTCTTGCATAATGACCCCTCAACTAGCATGAAGTATTAAAGTCCACCTTAATCGTGTCCCCTATTCTATTTCCAATCCACTCCAAAGCTTCTTTATCGTAATACTCCAGCGGGAGCTTCGGCATTCTAACCCAAACAGCAACTTTGTCGATGGTAGCTGTCCCTGGTTGAAACTCAGGCTCCCAGGGTCTCACCGTAAGGTAGTGGCCAAATAACATCCACGGACCTCCCATTAACGCATTCAAGTAATCTTCTTTGTTGGTAAGCTTAACCACAAAGAAACCATTGCCAACATTGATCACACTAATCACACCACGTTTTGCCCATAGTGTTTGAAGAATAGCCAGTAAACTCTTATAGCCGATGCTCCTCCCAAGTAGTTTGACGATCACTGCTCGCTTCCACACTTTATGCAGGCGCTTTTTCATTTTCTTAGAGAAGGTGAACTGTGGAAAGTTTCTATTTGGTATCTCTGTTATTCGACACAGAGGCTCATTGTCCTCCATATCAGATTCCTCCTCAATACTGTCAGAAATCTCTTCAGCATGTAACATCTCCTCTCCAGCCTCCGTAACACCATTGCCTCCCTGGTTAATACCTTGTAACTTCTCAACAAACGTCAAACCTGCACCCCAGAGTTTAGTTCCATTCTTACTTAGTCTAGGCCATTCCTCAACGTTGGTCGAGCACTCTCCATTCTTTATCTTCTTGGAGCTCCTATGAAGTTGATCATCATCTTCTACCGATGGAGGGATCAGGGCTGGATTTTTCTTGCGTAGGGCTATCGCCATCGTCGCTAAAACTTGGCCCAAAACCATTTTTGGCTTTGAGGATATGAATTTATTATTTTACTCTCTTCCTTTATCAATATTTAATTATCACATAAAAAATATCTCCTGGTAGAGGTGGAGACATGTGTACTCTTTGGCCAGTATCCCCTGTTTGGGCTCCAAGTGCCCTTTAGGCGTGGGTGAACCCAACCCCTTTGCTAAAATTTTTCTACCACAAAAAAAAAATATATATATATATATATTTAATTATCACATAAACCCTAACATTAGCCCTTGATAATATTTCCTTGATTAAATTTTTTTAGGATATAGAGTAATTTTCCTAAATTTTCAAGGGCAAACGATAATTTCTAATTGTTTTTCTTTAATTATTTCAGGAAAATAGGTCCTCAATTCTAGAATAAAACTCTAAAATAATCTATAACCCTATTTGGGAAATAAATTTATTTATTTTCCAAAACAATTATCTTGAATTTTTCTTAATTATTTTGGGCATTTCTATATTTTAATAATTATTTTCTTCATTTCCAGAAATTCTTGCCTAGGAAAACTTCTAACCAAATAAATTATTTTTTAGGCTTCATTTCCTTAACTAATTTCTTTAAGCCTCAGAAGTACTTTGTCCATCTTTAATTAAGATTTTGAAACTCAAGATACACATGTAGTAATAGTAATCATGATGTTCAGTATGGAGAAGAATGGGAAGAATAAAAATTGAGTAAGTAGTCTCCTTCGTTCTATCACTGAAGATTTGATTTCAATAGACTAACAATAATTCTGCAGTTAAACAATTTAAAAGTTGGCTAGAAGTTTTCAATTCCAAAATTGAATTACTGACATATATATGGTTGATTCTTGCTCTACTACTATATATATATATACTCTTCATCCGATACTTAACAAAAAAGTCAGTTGACCTTTTTTAATTTCCTTAATCTCTTTTTTTTTTAAAAACAAAAAAAACAAAAAAAAAACAAACAATCTGATTCTTACATAAAAGAACCAAAGATAATACCATGAATTTCATTTTGTTATCAAAGATAATACCATGAATTTCATTTTGTTAAAAAAAACAATCTGACTCTTACATAAAAGAACCAAAGATAATACCATGAATTTCATTTTTTTTCGATACACATAGTAGGGGAAGGGGGACGGGGTTCGAATCCGAACATGAGGGAGGGGAGCCAAGCTCCCATGCCACTGCGCTACTAAGGCGCTGGCACCATGAATTTCATTTTGTTATCACTCAAAATTCTCAAACAACTTTCCAAAATAGAAGTTCAGTTATTAATTTGCTGTTGAAACACAACTACTAGACTTGCATTGTTGGGGTATCTTCATCTCCTTGCTGTGAAATTGTCAATTAAAGGCTATGTATAGAGAAAAAAATGTATTAACCAAAAAAAGGCAATTAAAGGCTATCTATAACCTGCAAAAAAGATCTTCAGGCTGAAGTTCCCAATATCCAATTTCATGATAATTCAAAATTTTTTCAAACTCAAAGATCTACTTTGCTCTTCTACTCTTGCAAAACATAAAGGTTCTTGCACTCTCTAGCTAGGTTCCTGTAAACCATAATAATTAGAGAACTCCATAATGGAGAATATCAAAAATAATGTATTAACCATAAAGCATCATGCACTCTCTAGCTAGGTTCGTGTAAACCATAGCAATTAAAGAAACATAATGGAGAATAGGAAGAATAATGTATTAAGCATATAAGAGCATCATGCATGCTAAGACAAACTATAACCCACTTGGTTTAACAATGATCATCCCTCACTTGCTCACTTGAGGGTGATTAATAACTAATCATAACTCTAGGGATCTATGATCGAACCATATATTTTTATGTGATTTTTCATATTTAAATTGGGATTCTTAATGCATTTTCTGGGACATTATTGTATGATTAAACACTAATTTGATGTATGAACATTTGTATTGAATTAAGTGAAATTAGGGGCAAAATGATCATAATTTATCAATATTTCATGCAAATGATTTCATGGGCTTTTTGATGCTACATTGTGTTTAAACCTACATTGTAGGTGTTTAAGAAGAAATTGGAGACTCGGAGGTCAGAATTAATATTTTGAATATTGGGGAAAATTACAAAAGGGGTCCTATAATTCCTGGAAATTGCAAATCAAGGAAGCAAAGGGGCCAGAAAACAATTACAGAAAAGGACCCAGATATTTTAGAAATTTCAGTTCTGCCTCAACAATATTTTGGAACTTATCAATTTGGTCCCTCCTGCAAAGCTTTTAAAGTTCTCACTTAGGTCCCTGGTCAAAACACACTCCTGCAACGCGAGCTGAGGGACATTGAATGGAGGATAAATGCTGAACCAGCGCCACACAAAAAAAAAAGACCTGGATCATCATCTTCAACCGAGACCTTCTTCCTCCACCTTCCCTCTCACCTTCGCTCTTCAACATTTCTTCTCCGTCGCCGGCGACCTCCATCATCGCCTCCATCGTCGCCGGCGACTCCACAATGCCAACCACCACCCTTTTAGCCATCAAACACGCGGAGGCCACACACAGACCAGACACTCTCGACCTTCGACTCTCGGACCTACCTCGTCCTTCCTCTTCCTTCACCGTCTTCCAGCTTTCACCCTCACTGACGCTGAACCTATGACTTTAAACGCTCTCTCCTGGACCTTCATCGACCATCAGCGTTCTCAACTTCCCTCCACCCATTCTCACGCACACAACCTTGACCACACCTTCACCTTCCATCATCACTAACTCCCACCTCCGTCACCGGCGCTTTCGACTCTCAACTCCATTAATTCCGGCGACTCTTTTCCAGCATTCGGCGAGTGTTCGATTGCTATGGGTGCCTGGTTTTCCTTGATCTTGGTGATGAGGATGTGATCTTGAGCTCACCAAACTACATTGGGGAGTTTTTCTAGCTTATTGTTATGCTTATGCTATATATTTGATTTCCTATATTTTAGGTATATCGATTTGTAGCTGAGACTTGGGGTAGTGTTATGTCTCCATGTGCAATCAATATTTGCATTTGAAATTGGATTGTGTAATGTGAAGATTATATCTATTTTAATTTCTTTGTGGTTACAATTAGATTATGTTAATTAGCGTGGTATTGTCTAGTTAAGATGATTTATTTGTGCCCTTGAGGGGCTGGTTAGCACTCAAATTTGAGAAGACTCATGTTGCATTAATCCAATTTTAATTGCACATTAAGGGTTTTAAACAATATCTCCAAGAGGTAGTAGTTAGCTATATTTGTAGGAGCTCTTGTTAATTGGAAATATTGGACTCAAGTGGTATCTTGAGGTTTTTCATTAAGACTTAATGAAGATTCGATTCCCATATTTTATTTGAGCGAGGATAGTCACTTTCTTCATTACCAAGAGCATTCATTCATTATACATTTTCATATTCCATTCCATTTTATTAAAAATACCAAAAATAATAGTTTAGCATTTAATTAAATTGCATTTCTCTTTAGTTTATTAATTTGAAAAGCCAAAACCAATTTTCTCCCTTGCTTTAATTGCATTTGCATGACATTTAGATTACTTAGGATTCAATAAAAGGCTCCTCGAGGGGAGAACAATTCTAGGTTTCTATACGCAATCATTGGTTTATTTTTGATTGTGGACCCCAAGGCTAAAGACAAAAAGGCTTTCATCAATCTAGGAGGGGCTTCACTCTTTAGAGAGAGAATCACATTAATCTCTCTCTTATTATGGTGTGGATCTCATTATCATACACACTAAACACATTAACTATGATGACCCTTTATATAGACTAGGGTCTCAACAAACAAGTTACTTATTTAATTTCATCTTGTTATTTCTAACACGCCTTCTTAAGTTGACACCTCTTAAACTCATAAATGTGTCAACTTGCTTACATAAATTAGGGGTAAGGTGAATTAAACCAAACAATTTCTAATCAACAAACCAATACAAAGATTTTTTTCATGATGATCTTCTCCCATTCACTGCTAGCATGCTTCTCTTGTAGGCATCACCATGAATACTCATTGCCTCTCTCTTGTGCTTTACTGTGCATCTAATTACTTGAACCCTTCATTTTTGTCTCGGTTCTACACTTCCAAATTGGCCAAAAACAAGCTGCCACTTCTTTTAACTATAGCTTCTAGTGTTACATTCAGTGCTTCTTCCTCCATTCTTGAAATTTGCAGGCTATCTCGAATGGTCATTGCTTCATCATTTATCTGCAATTTATTTGGAGGAGGAGCCGTGCATTCAGGTTCATATTGCTGGACACATATTTCACAGATTATATTGTATTCCCTTTCTCATTGCACCATCTCTTTATGCGATATCTATGAGCGGTCTTAACAGTTCCAGCACAAGCACAAAGCTTCAAAACCTTTTGAGCTCTCAAATTCTTCTTCATGACACATATTCCGCCTTTGATGAAGTTTCTTCATTCCCTGTTGAGTGACAATGTTCTTGACTTAACCATTTTCTCCTTTTTCCAAGCTCTCAACAGGACAACCCAATAGCTACGAAATTTCCCTCACCAAAGGACTGAGCTTGGCTTCGATGTGCTTGTACAAACACCAGGGTCATGGCCTTGAAGGAAGAGCTTTCTTCTTTCCCACCTATCGAGTATAGCAAGCACATTCACGAGACCAATGATCACAATAACTATGAAAAGCTACACCTTCTTCATAGACCAGAAGGAAAAATATATATAAACAAACAAACATTGTTTAGAGACGTAACTAACTTGAAAATGTTATGCAATCAATTAATTATATTGGAGTACCGTGTCTTCTACTCGGAGCTCATTCTGTGCTCATAAAAAAAATATTATTTTCTTAATTTGTACCATTCATATTAATTTTTGGATGGTTTAGTTTGAATTTAAATAATTTTTATTTTGATAGATACAGAATTTAAAATTAAAAAAAAAAACTTCAAATACTTTATTTTGATAGATACAGAATCAAAATAAAGCTACCTTGTATACAGCTCAAAACCCTCCTTCTCCTACTTTATTTCTTAACTAAAATTCTTGGTCACAAACTTCAAATACTTATAACTGTAAGTAACTGGGCAGGCTAACTTGCTTGCTCCCGTTATCTATTCTTTGTAATCTCTTTTTGTTTTTTTCTTGGAAAAAAGTAATTAGCAATTGATCATGTCGTAGAGAAGAAAGTCTCTATTTTTCATGAACAAAGTGAAAACCAATTTAGTCCTTCCATTCCTAAATATATAAACTAGTTGAGGGGTTTGCTTTGACCCTAAATGTTAAACCCCAACTAATTTTGTTTCTCTCAAATTTATATTTTTTCCCCTCAAACTATCTTTATGGATTACACATACTCAAGAGGTTTTCAATTTAGGGGTAGTTTCCAATGCAAATGATTAAATGAGGTAATTTAAGGAATCTAACACATATTTTTTTTATTAAAAAAAACTTAATTACTTAGTATCTGTAAATTAATTATATAATTCTAACATTTGGGTCGGAGGGAGTATCTTCTTGCACTACAAAAAAATGACCTTTTGTGGCAGTTAAAATGTCGTATTTGTAGAGGTTATAACTACTACGAGATGACATTAGTAGCGGTTGGTAAAACCACTATAAAATACACCATTGCAAGCAAATTTGTAGCGGTTCTAAAATACCGCTACTCATGTACCTTAACCTCTACTGTAACTGCAACGGTTTCTCATCACCGCTATGAGATAAGCCTGGGATGACATCGTGTGTTAACAATTTGAAGCGGTTTAGTAACTGCTACAATATGATAGTGCCCAATGTTGTAGTAGTTAGATAACCGTTACTAAATATATCCACAAAATTTGAAAAATTGGTTGCAAATGTTTGTACCGGTTTTCATAACCGCTACTAAATTAGATGAAATTTAAAATAAAAAAAGGTTCCAAATGTTTGAAATTAGTATGTAGTGGTTAAAGAACCACTACAAAATATTACTGTCAATTTGTAATAAAAAAAGCCGCCCTTTTGGAAATTTCATCCAATTTTGTAGTGATTTTAAAATAGCTACAAACTTCCTTTGAAATTTCAAAAATGGCGGAAAAAATATATGTCAAAATCGTAGCGGTTAGAAAACCGCTAATAATTATTAACATTTTGTAAAAACAATTGAATTTGAGTCATATTAGATTATTTTATTAATTAACTGATAATTTAATTTTAAATGATAAAATTAATATTAAAAATAATTGATCTTGGTAGATAATATTTGATTATATATGGTTATTATATAGGTGTATAATAATGAGAATGTGTAGATAATATGAACTTATTATGTTGTCCAGTAATTAATATTTGACTATAAAATTGATGTGTTTGAAAATAGAAGGAATGTTGAACAACATTAAAATTGTGAATAAAAAAATATTAGTATCATAGAATTAGAAGAAACGAAAAAAAAAAAAAATAAGAAATGAAAGATTTGTAAACAAATGTTTACCATATTTGATCCGCTTGATTAGCACTTAACCTCTTTAGAAAAAGTTGACAAATAAGAGAAAATGAGAGAAAATGTGGATGGGAAGAGATGATGAAGTGTGTAAAATGAAGTGTGGTGGGGGTATTTATAGGGATATCTAGCGGTTGATATGACATTGTTTGTAGCGGTTGATGCGATGGTTTTTGTAGTGGTTGTTAAATTTGTAGCGGTAGTATTTATTTTGTCGCGATTATAAAACCGCTACAAATAATTTATTGTTTTTTCTAAAAAAAAAGTATTACAAATTAAATATGTTATCATAAGCATAATTGTTTAAATTAATCTTCATCACCATCCCTATAAAAAATGTATAGAGAAAATGTTAGTTGCGAGTTTAATATATTTGAACACAAATTAAACTTAAATTAAATATTATCTCATAAAGCGTATCTTAAAAAAAATGCACCGAGCTATAGGTAAATTGTCATTGCCCATTTGGGAAAAAGTTTTCGAAATTGGCGGGCTGGAATGACTCATTCTCGTTGGCAATGTTATCAATATCGCCTATGTCGTAAAGGTTCCGAAGCTTTAAGTGAACCACCATATTCTAATCCTTATGTCTCTCACCCTCAACATAATAAACCTGGTGTGCCCTCGAGGCAAGAACATATGGCTCATCATCGTGAAACCGACCAATGTGAATTAGCCACTAGAAATTTATTGAGGTGATGCCTAAGTCGTCATTTGTGAATCCTTAGGAAGTTGTCGTATTTTCTCACAAACACTTGAACAACGTTACGATGAGACAAACTTGGTAATTTATTTTGACGACATCAAGAAGCATTCCATAATACAGGACGTCTCCGAACTACATGTTCTTGTCATTGCTGCTCGCATAACTCCTTGTCCAAAAGTGCTATAAATACCTGAGTATTGGGTTATCAATCCTTGATCACATGAAACCGTGCAAAACTTGAAACTATTGACATTGTATGCTGTAAATTTGGTGGCACGGTCAACATTACACAAAGTTGGTCTATCAATATAAGGCCTCACTAAATCTCTAAGTCTCAAGTCTGAGTCCAAAAGAAGACACCTGCACTAGAAGAGGCAGCCATAAACCCTGAAACTAGAATAATTAGTTGCTCGAATATTTAGTAATATGATCAAGAAAAGCATCGGATATCTATTGATAGGACAAAAAAAATAATTGAAATATTCAAGGTGGTAAAAGTTCTAGGACAAGTGTGGGAAAATGTTTTCAAAACTCTCCATGAAAAATATTAAAATTCCTTATGGAATACTAAATAATAATACATTATTGATTGATAGGACATGATCATCAATTCCTTAGGGAACAAAATTATTAAAATTCCTTATGGAAATAGTGTATCAGCTGTGGATGTGGTTGGCTCTGTGAGGAAAGAGCTAGAGTGAAGATAAGGAGCCAAGAAGGAAAGAGAGATCACAAGTGTGTGGAGGTAGTGAGTTTGACCTAAGGAAGGTAGTTGAACTTTGAAGGTAATAATGAGTTATTATTATTATTATTATTTTGTTCAAATCCAAGCATTGTATGTGAAGAGGGTGGCTAGCACTAAAGCTCCTTTGAGAAGTCTAAGGTATAAGGGGATTAAACCGATAGTGGATGATGTCTTGACCAACCAAAAATAATAATAATGAGTTTTCTTTTTTAGTGTATGATACAATGATGAGATTTGGATATTTGGATTAAAGATTGTAATGTGGGTTTTATGATTCAAGTATGTATTATGTTGGTCTTTCTATCAAAATGGCTCAGGTAAATATGATAGACCTACCCCAACTTTTTGGAAACCATAGGGTGATGGGAGGTTTACAATTAAATCTGCATATCAATCTCTTTTTGCAGGTACCAACCGGAATGAGAAACAAGCTATGGAGGTTGCTATGAAAGTGGCTACTTTGGAAAAGATCAAGTCATTCATGTGGCTATTCTACTATAACGAGCTCATACGGAGTAGTTTGGGGTGCGAAGAGGCATCTCTAACTAAGCTCGGTGCCCCTTTGGATAACGGGGAAGACTCCATGTACCTATTAAGAGATTGCTCTAATGCTATGAATAGATGGAAATATGTAGTGTCGCTCTCTGTGTGGAATACTTTCTCTTCACTCAAAGGCAAGGAATGGGTCAAATGGCCATATTGAGCAGGACATTGGTTTTCCATACACCAAGAAAATTTGTTAGCATATAACATCGGAACTTGATTTTACAGAGGAAAATAGAAGCTATCAAAATGAAGAAGAGAGCAAGATGAGAACAACAGGAAAAGATACAATCAGTGCTATGTGAAACTGAAAGAAAATAAAGTCTGTACATTTTCACTTTAGACAACACTTGTCTATATATAAGAAGATCTAAGTATAGATGTCAGTCATTGCTTATGCACTAACAAACTTATTTGGAAATAACAAACTATTAATTGAATTAAGAAGCCAAATAAATAAAGTCTTCTATCCCCACCCCAAAGCTGGAGAATGCAAGTTGTGCAATTCTAGCTTAGACATAAAATTGTAAGACAGAGCAAGATTTAAAGGCTCGGTGAAGATGTCTGCAAGCTGATTATAAGTACAAATAGGTAGCGAATGGATAACTTTAGACTTAAGTTTCTCCGAACAATGTGACAGTCAATCTTGATATGTTTGGTGCGCTCATGAAAGTTTGGATTGGCTGCAATATGTCTTGTTGATTGATTGTCGCAATAGACAAGAGCTGGAGAAGGATGTGATATATGAAGATCGTGTAATAGATATAAGAGCCACTATATTTCACAAGCTAAAGAGGATAAAGTCCAATACTATACTTCCAAAGAGATTGCTGAAACAATATTTTGTTTCTTTGATTTCCAACAAAACAAAGAGGTGCCCAAGAGAACACAGTAGCCAATAATAGAGCAACGAGTAGTATCCAAGCAACCAGCTAAATCGGAGTCACTGAAATCCTTAAGTCTTAAATCAGAAGAAGCAGAAAAGAAAAATCCTTAACCAGGGGAAGACTTTAAGTAGCATGGAACACGATAGATAGCCCTTAAATGAGCATCAGTAGGGTAAGACATGAATTGACTAAGTTGTTGGACAACATAGGATATGTTAGACTGAGTATTATAGTCAAGTAGATGAGTCTGCCAACAAGAGTGAGATAGTGAGAACCACCAGGTAAAGGCTATCCCGTATCCATAGAGAGCTTAGTATGATAATGCATAGGAGTCTTGGGTGGTTTGCTAGAGTAAACCAAAGTCATAAAGAATATCCAAAGTAAAAGCATTGATATAAAGAGATTCCATTCTTAGAACGAGAAACCTTAAGGCTAAGGAAAAATTTAAGATCACCAAGATCTTTGATCTTGAAGGTAGAATCAAGAAGAGACTTAACATGTTGAATTTCACCAAGGTAATTGCCTATGAGATGAATAGCGTCTACATAAACAAATAATTGTGTAAAGAGTGATTTGTACGTCGAACAAACAAAGAGTAGTCAGATTTAGATTGAATGTACCCATAAGAAATGACAGCATGTGACAACTTAGAATGCCACTACTTGCTAGCTTGCGTCAAACCATCAAATGACTTTTGCAACTTGCAAACCAAATTAGGAGGGGGAGAATGAAAACCAGGAGAAATCTCCATATAAACCTCCTCATCCAAATCACCATGTAAAAAGGTATTGTTGACATCAAGTTGTTGAAGATGTCATTGTTATGCCAAAGCCAATGATAATAAGAGACGAACTGTAGTAAGTTTGGCTACAAGAGAAAAGGCGTTCAAGTAATCCACACCTTCATCTTGGATGTAACCTTTGGCAACCAAACGAGCTTTAGCTCTCTCAAGACTACCATCACAATGATACTTATTTCTATAAACCCATTTACAACCAATCATGAGCTTTCTAGTTGGTAAGGAAGTCAAAAACCAGGTATTATTATGTTATGAAGCCAAAATCTTAGTACCCATAGCCTTACACCATATCTCATGCTTGACAACTTGATTGTAAGTTTTTGGTTCAAAATGAGATGAAATGGATAAAGGAAGTGTTTGTAAGTAGGAGAAAGATTATTAAAGAAAGTATAGAGTAAGCCAAGAGAATATGGTGGTTGAGCCAAAGAAAGTAGAGCATGATGATAATCCCTCAAGAATGTTGGGGGCTGCCGTTGCCTGGTAGATATGCATGTTATAGAGTTTGCAAGAGAAGACTCTGGAGAAGGTAAATGGGCAATAGGAGAGGGTACAAGAAAATCAAGTGAAGGAGTATCTTGAGGCAATGGAATCAAAAGAGAAGTAGTATTAGTAAGTGCACTAGTATGAAAAGGAAAACAATGTTCATAAAAATGAACATCCTGAGATAAGAAAATCTGGCGAGAGACTAAATCTAAAAGAATATATCATTTTTACACCAGACTTAAATCTTAAGAAAATACATTTCCTAGCTCTAGGTTCCAATTTGGTATGATTATGAGAAATAGTAGAGGAAAAACATAATGAACCAAATACACCAAGGGTAGTAAGATTAGGATGCATTTGATGTAGACAAAAGAAAGGAGACATGGGGTTATAAAGAAAAGGAGTTGGTAAGCAATTGACGAGGTGAATTGCATGTGAAATAGCATAAGACCAATAAAGTTTGGGCAAATGAGACTGGAATAATAAAGAACAAGCCTCATTCAGCCTATGTTGATGTTTTTTATACATGTAGTTTGATGCAAGATACATTTAGAACCAAAATAGTCAGGCATAAGAAATGTAACTCCATGACTAGATCAAATGGTTTGAATTTTAGTTTCAAAATAATTTTCAACCAAAGAAATAATGTTTGTAAATGCTTGACAAGTTTTAGATTTGTTATGAAGTAGGAAAACCCATGTATAATGAGAGCAATCATCAACTACGGTTAAAAAATATTTGTGTCCATGAATAGAAACAAGATGATAAGGACCCCAAATGTCAACATGCACCATTGCAAACACTTTATTAGAATGTGATTAACCAAAACCGACTAGGAATATTCTTCCATAACATTTTATAGAAAGATAGGCAATACATGGGAATTAAATCCCACCATTTCTTTCAAAACCAAGGATTTTTTTTATCATGAAAGGTACTATATTACTATCAAGTCATAACACCACGAGGGTACATAATAATCATCCAGACGATAAGAAAATTGCAAAAGAAAGATAGACAATACAGAGCCATTAAAGCCGAAACTTCAAATACACCTGACTGAAAACAAAATAAAATAAAGCAATCTAAATTCAGTCACCAAACACTACCGGATCAGAGACACCAGTATCCTCCTAAATAATATTGGCCAAGGATTTTAAAGACTTTGGACACACATCCAAAAACATAGTAGAGGAAATTCCTCTTTTCTTCAATATAACAGTGGAAAATTGGCCACTAAATCCTAGGAACCCTGGGAAACACCTCTACTCGTTTAAGAAGTCGGAAGAGGTAAACTTCAAAGACAGTGAGAATGCATATGACAATCGGGACACTTACGAGGTAGGCGGGTGTAATGCTAACCAGAATCCAAACATAGGACAAGTCATGCTATATATAACTACCCTTATCTCAACTTTCTGAGGGAATGCTCCAGTGAGTTCATCTAGAATGCAAAGGTAAAAGAAAAATCCCAATGTATTCATATACATGAAGCCGAAAAACTTAACCAAATTTTCGGAGGCTAGGATAGATGTCCTAGGTGGACGGTAAGGTGGCCCAGGTGGATCGATTTCGGTCCAAATACCCCCGGGAGGGATAGATGTCCCAGGACAAGGTGGAAGGTGGGACCTTGGACGGTAAGATGTCCCAGGTGGATCAATTTCGGTCCAAATACCCCCGGGAGGGTTTACCTTAGCAAATCACAAAGACCGAACTACACTTAGCAAATCACAAAGAAAAGACAATCGGATTCACTTTCTCAACCATCAAGCCCTAAAACTTTGCCGCCTGACTGTCACTTGATCACTTTCATCGCTTGAAGATGTTTGTCATCGCGTGACCATGGTCTGAACGTCGCCGTAACGTGTTCCTTGTGTTTAATTAGTTGCTCATTGAAGTGTTAATTTTGACACCTCTCTCGACTGATCGAGTCCTAATATGTGATGTCTATCTCTCGTTCATATCAACTGAAGTTGTGACTATTGTTGTCGACGGATGTCATTGATTCCGTTTACCGCTAACTAGGTATGTCTCTCAAGGTTCTAAAATCCAGACAAGCCACTAAACCTGTCGAATACTAGCTTTAGGGTCAGTGGGGCAGACCAGAGTCAAACCAGAGTTAACCTGGGCCAAACTAATGAGAAATTGAAGATTTTATGGTCATTAATATGAAATTCTAATGAAAATTAAAAATAAAATCGATTAAAAAAAACTCGAATGGGGTTGACGTCGGACGGTAATCGATATACTAAATAGTTCACCGTTTTTCAGTCCAGTCTGGATTTCAGAATATTGGTTACCCCATTTCAATTAACTTCACCCCTTGTCTTTTTTCTTCTTAATCACTATAAGATTTGGAAAAATTTTGCATGCTTCCCTGGGCCAATATTTTCTTTACCCATGTATGTTAACCTCTTAAGAAGGAATAAATTCAGGCGTTTTTTTAATCATGTTCTGTGATCCAACCAGAGAGATTGGATTGGGAACAATTGAGAGCAAAGCATTTAGCGGGAAGTTAACTCTCATCCCTTCTTGACCAAATTCAGGGAACAAATAATTAAAATCTGCATGTTAGTTCCAAGCATTTTATTTTGTGCCAACACGTGTCTATAAATTTTTTGAATTCAGGAAAATTGGGTACTTCAACAATTAACCAAAACTCACTGTTTCATTCACCAAACCGACTAGGGAACTTTCTTCCATAACATTTTATAGAAAGATAGGCAATACAGGGGAATTAAATCTTAGCATTTCTTTCAAGACCAAGGATTTTTTTATCATGAAAGGTACTATATTACTATCAAGTCATAACACCACGAGGGTACATAATAATCATCCAGACGATAAGCAAATTGCAAAATGAGTGAACATTATGAACAACATGAGTGATAGAAGAGGAAAAATCCTTTTGAACCAATTACAAGAGCTTTTGATATTGCTCTGCTATAAAGTCGAGATGTGGAGCACGCCATGAGGTTGTGAATTTGACATTGAAACGGGAGGAGGAACCAAATTCTCTTTATTTGTTACCTTCGAGAGACATTCTTCGCACTACCATGAGGTGTACATTGCTTATTATTTCGCTCAAAGTTGTGAAACAGGGGAGGAACCAAATTCTCTTTATGAGTGCAAATTTCTATGATACCATAACACCGAATCTAATTTTATAGAGGAACAGAGAAGTTCTTGAAATAAAGAAGAGAGCAAGATGAGAATAGAAGGAAAATACATGTGAAACTAAAAGAAAATAAAGTCTGTGTATTTTCACTATAGACAAGACTTGTCTATATGTAAGAGGATCAAGTGCAACTGTCGGTCATTGCTTATGCACTAACCAACTTGGTTGAAAATAGGAAACTATTAATTATATTAAGAAGCCAAATACATAAAGTCTAATTGCCTATGCCCTTAGGATATATTTGCTTGGATATATGGGTTTCAAGATGTGATAATTTGGGCAAAAAAAAAAGGTGATAGAATTTTTTTAGGGTTGATCATGGACTAGACAAGATCAGGTTTGGCTTCAACCGAGGTCGGTTTAGATAGGACCTTGGGTTGGTAAGCCGCCCAAGGTCCGGTCTGGTCCAAATCTAGCCCAACCCCAGGCTAGACCAAACCAGTCCAAGACTTTTTTTCCTAAAACTATCCCAGATTCACGTGTCCCTTTAGAAACCTCTGACTGCACTTGGACCTCTCATCTCTTTCTCACTTTCTCTCTCTTCCCTCCCTCTAAAAAAGATGAGGGATTGGTTGGCTTTGGCGATATCAGCGAGGGCATAGCTAGCGGCGGCAGTTGGAAAAGCTAAAGATCTGGAATGCTGCCTGTGTCGGAGAAGATGAGGTTGAGCTCGTGTCGGAGAAGACTTCCTCGACCTTCGCGATGTTGGAGGGGTGACATCGAGGATCGGTTGGCTTTGGCAACGTCGGCGAGGGCGAGGTGAGGGGGTAGTTAGCGGCGTTGATTGGAAGAGCCGAAGATCTAGAAAGCCGCCTATGTCAGAGAGGGCGAGGGCGAGCTTTGTGTCAGAGAAGACTTCCTCAAACGCTGCCTGGATCTAGAAGAGCTGAAGAGGACAGAAGACTGAGGATTTGGAAGGTCTTGGTTAGTGTGTGACCAAACCCCACCTAGATCTAGAAGAGCTGAAGATGACGGAGGACTGAGGATCTTGAAGAGCCTAGTCAGTGTATGAGTCTGGTTAGCTTGGAAGAGCCGAACACTGCCTAGACTGAACGATATGTCTATATGTCATGTGTGAGAGAGAGAGAGAGAGAGATAGTGTGTGTGTGTAGTGTAGGGATTTAAAAAATAATAATAATAAAATATTCGGACAAGACGGGACCCGGACAAGGGGTCGAGCCCTCGGCAAGTTGATCGGGCTTGAGCAAACCGGTCGGGTCGGACCGAGTTAGGACGGGTTAGACCGGACCTCGGGTTTTTTTTCTCATCCCTAGAATTTTTGGCTCAACAGATTGGGATGATCGGGATCACGCCTCTTCGAGCTTCTTTAAGGCTTGCGTGGACCATGATTTACTTTGGGATAACAATTTCTCTCAGGGGCTTGTCATGGACACTCATGTTACCCCAATAGGCTTCACTAAACTTGAAGAAGAACATTGGCATTCCGGCTTTTGTTGAAAATTGTTGAGAGTTCCTCCAATCATTGTTGAACTAATTGGAATCATTCATGGTTTGGGTAGTTCAAAGGGTCTTAGGAAATCGATATAACAACCGATTGTATAGAAGCAGTCAACTTACTCACAAGAGGTCGTGATGCATCCCATCCTTTTAGTGATGTAGTTCAAGGATCTTGATTACTTTTTCTTAAGGATTGCCCCAGGTCATAGTTAATTAGGTACCAAGAGAGCAAAACTCTCTCATAGTTGGGTAGCTAATAAATTCTCACATAGTTTTATAGATAATTCTTGTGCCTGGCCTTGATCACCCTCCATATATGTCATTAGGAAGGTGATGAAGGATAGTTTGGTTTGGTTTATATAGAATATAGTTTTCAATCAAAAACAAAAAAACATGTACAGCTCTATGTTGTTCACTTTAACTGTTACCGGAGGCTGCAAAGTCCCAGTAGAGGAGATATCAGTATATTGTGAATACCAAACCCAAAGTATTTTTGGGCCTTGGCCCAATCAATGTAACTTGTTCAATTGTGTTGCTGGACTATATAGCAAATTACTATGTTGTACTCTCTAAGTGATTAATGAATTAAAAATCACTTTCATCTCCAAATTCTCTCTCTAATCAGGAACTCGATCAATGCGCTTAGGATAAAAGAGAGAAATGAAATACAACAACTTCACTTGCAAAATCATGTTTTAGTGGAAAAATAAACATCATCGATCATTTAAAATAAAATTGGATTTCAAAAGAAAAGGATGTCAAATATATAAATTAACCAAAATTTAAGATAAATTAATGTAGTTTACTCAAAATTATGCACTATATATAACCATCAATTGACATATACTTTTAAGGGTTGATGTATGATTACAAACAAATATTGAAGAATAATGGAATAAAGGACAAGCATTTTTTATTTTCATCTCGTTCAATGTCAAAGAGAATCATTCGAGAAACAATGGACACTAAAAATGGACACTTGTTTCAATTGAGATCTGAACATCGGTTTGCTATGTTGTGAGAGACTAACCCATTTTAGTAGACCCATCATTTTGATGGCAGACAAAGAGAAAGCAGATGTAGTCATGTAGAAGTGTAGATGCGTCTCGTTTGCCCTTATTTAGTTTCAACTAAGAAAGGCATAGATGGTTTCATCTTTTCAAATAAGCCTTTGTTTTGAAGCAGGACAACAACTTCAGATATTGTCGGCCTTACTGCGGCAGATGCTTGGGTGCAAAGCAAACCGATCTCTATGATTTTCTTTACTTCTTCTGCATCATACTCGTTTGGGTCTAAAGTATTGTCCACCAACTCTAAATGCATGCCTCTTTCATATAGTTTCCATGCCTAACAATTGGGGTTAAGAGTTAAATAAAATAACAGGGATATAAATGCAAAGAACAAGCTTAGGTTAATTTTTAAATTTTTTATTAGTTTTAGATACTCGAATAGAGAAAAACATTATCTCTTTCATAATATCTCACCAAAAGTGGTACTGTTGAGTTACTAAAAGAATCCCAATGTCCAAAACTTTTTCAAAGACAATACTAATATGATGAATTTTTCTTACCTTTTGAAGGAGGAATTCACCTTCAGCTTCACCATTGACATTCAATTCTTCACTTTTTCGACCACTAATAATTTCTAGGACTACAACACCATAGCTATATATATCAACCTTCTCAGATAATTGGCCATTTATTGCATACTCTGGCGCTGCATATCCTCTGATAAATATATAGCATTCATGACATAATTCATCATATTATTAACACACATATAAACACAACCATATAAATTGCAAGACAACAAAATCTGAAATAGATGAGAATAAACCCGATGCCATATCATGTGGAACATAGATATGATGAACTATTTCTTGAAGTATTCACGTTTTACTCATAGACAAAAAGCCCCCCCCCCCCCCCCCCCCCCCCCCAAAAAAAAAGAGTTAAGACTCTTTATTGATACAATAGGAGTATTCTGTTGACCTAATGAGCATATATTTTATCTGCATATAATATATACTACATTAAAAGTTATTAAAGAAAATTAGGTAATTTCAACTTACAGTGTTCCTGCAAATCTCGTGCTAAAATGAGATTTGTCCTGAGGTAAAAGTCTTGCCAACCCAAAATCAGCAATTTTAGGTTGAAGATCGTCATCCAAAAGGATGTTATTAGACTTTATATCTCTATGAATTATACGGATATGGAATTCCTCGTGTAGATAGGACAAACCCATTGCAGTGCCTAAAATTATATCATACCTTTGCCTCCATCCAAGGGAACCTTTCATTTTACCTGTTATCAGGTTTAGACAATGTAAAGAAAAGAATAAAAGTGATCCTCAAATGTGCCAAGCTAGAGGAAATAGCTATAGACTTGTACTAAGTCCATCAATGAATATTTATGACATAGAAATAAGCTTGTTAGAAGAGTCAATGATATGAAATTGAAAATATATCCACATGTTATAATATCATGAAGATGTCATATAGCTAATACTTAAAGAACAGTATATAAATTTAGATAGGTTCATAGGTGTTTACCAAATAAGAATTTGTCAAGGCTGGTGTTTTTCATGTATTCATAAACAAGAATTCTCTCACTTCCTTTACTACAATATCCAAGAAGTCGAACAAGATTCCGATGATGAACATTACTTATCAGCTTCACTTCACCTTCAAACTCTTCCTCCACTTTATTGGAGTGACGTAAAGTTAATTTTTTAACTGCAACTACTTTCCCGTTCTTCAGAGTTCCCTATACATGATGATTCAGGGTTTCAATCCTAGAAGTGCTATGATCCCTTCGTACTTCAATTTCTTAAATATATAAGTTTTTACAACACTACATAAAACTCATATAGAAACATTATCCTTACTTGGGCTACATGATCTAAATCAAAATTTATAGCTATACCTTATATACTGCACCAAATCCTCCTTCTCCAAGTTTATTTTCTGCACTAAAATTTTTTGTTGCAAACTTCAAATCCATGTAACTGTAATTGATTGCACCTTTCAACTTGCTTGCAGCAGTGATATCTCCTGTAAGAAAAACATTTGTCAAATTCTCTTAAAAATTAAAACCAAAACAATCAATGATTCTTCTTTTTTAGAGATATATATATATATATATATGCGCGCGTGTGAAAGTTCATAACTCTTTCTTTCATGGCAAAAGTGAAAATCAGTGCATCACCTAAAACATTTAAGTTATGCGGTAAATGCTAATGGATTTGTAGTCTAGTAGCATTAGAGCCCCCAGGAAGTGGAAGGTCATGGATTTGGTCTCTCGCTTATAATTTCAGGCCGTGAGGGAAATGGAGGGAAGGAAAATTTTTATGAGTTGGATTTTTTAAAAAAAACAAAAACAAAACAAAAAAATCGGAGAAGTGACGTTATAAAATTTTAATAAAGATAAGATATAAAATAAAAAAATAAAAAAAATTAATTAAAAACTTAGTGCAGAAAATGAAGGCTTTTAACTAAAAAATGCATTAAATGAAGACTTTTCAAAGGTTGTTTACCTCCAGCCGGAACCCTTTTAGGGCTTTCTAGTGGTCTGATCCAAAGAAAAAGTACAAGGGCAACGAAAACAAGTAATATTCCTCCAACAATTCCACCAAAGATGGCCCATTTATTGCTCGAACCTTCACATGAAAATTGTGTAATATAATCAAACCAATGAGATGAGATGAATATAACAGCATGAGATTCAAAATTACACAAAAGAAATTAAATCGTCATTATATCTTCAAATGAACCATACCATGTTTATCATCCATGGGAGTGACGACAACATTGATCTGGTAATTACGAGAAAAGAAGGAAGTTGTGGAGTATCTCATGAAGCAACCTTGATCGAAAGCTCTACCATCTGAAGTGGGAAGACAAGTCTGTATATTTCTGTATCCAACACTCAAGCAATTGAGGCATCCACTTTGTGTTATAGTTTCTGTACACTGAACAAAAGCATATATAGTTGAACCATTATTAGGCACTTGTGTCTTTGTGGCTGCGAAAAAACCAGTGATTATTGGTACTTTGTTTTGGAGATTCATTAGCAGTTTTTGCACAGCTGAGGTAAATGCAGTGGCTTCTCCTGTAGTTGTATTCCCACACAATGCAGCATTGAAAGTATCCGTTGCTCGGTCAAAGAAAGGACTCGCATCATACCTGAATAAAATATACACCAAAAAGTTTCCCATATCAGTTTTCCAAGTTCAATATGGATTCCACCATATGAATACATAGAAAAATCTTTGTGAGCATCTTTTGCTTACTTTAATATGTTCGATATCTTAGTTGGTTAGTGATTACTTTAACCATTTATTAGCCTAATTAATATAGCATACTTTATCTTTAATACTCCTCCGGGTCTTCATATAAGGTCTAATTAACTAATTTGAGTGCATTAAGCATGTTAGTTAAGTTGGTTAAAATGATATTCCTCTAGCCTTTAATGTAATACCTATTTGCCTAATTTGAGTAGACTAGTTAAAATTGTTAATGTAACATTTTTTTTTCTCAAACACCTTAATCATCTTATTTAATTTCCTCTCTCGCATAATTAAACCACGGTCACATGGTCCAGTCCGAGACTTTCTTCTGTTAATAAAAAGGAAAAAGGATAAAGGATAAAATAGGTCTTATACATGAGATTTAATAACAAATAAATGTCACAGTTACTAAATTACCACTTAGTTTTGATGTCATTATTTACACATAAGAAAGAACAGGGGGGGGGGGGGGGGAACCACTGAGTACCTGAGAAAGCAGCCGTCGTAGACAACGTGGCCACCGGGGCGCCGGTGGGGCAGCGTCGGATTTCCACGGCGGCTACATCGAAGCAAGCGAGACAGTCAGTGATGGAGAGGTAGTTTCTGCATTGAAAAAGAGTGGATACGGGGCTTCGTCCACCACTTTCCTGAACCGTGGCGAAGTGCTTGTTTTGGTCTCTAACCTGTTCTCTGATGTCCCGAAACGTTAAGTTTAGGTTGTTATTGAAGACAGACAAATCAGAAATGACGAAAGGGTCGAATGGAGTGCACCCAATGGTAAGAAGATGGGGCTGTGGGTCTGAAACAGCGCCGTTAAGAACACCGCATGACCCAAATATGAGAGTAAACCAGGCAAGGTGATAAGAATGTTTAAACATGCTTGATTGAGTGATTGAGAGAAAGAAGAGATGAAGAAAGAAAGAGAGGTCAAGGGACCCTTAGCTTGCTCCTACATGGACTATGAGGATAATAACGGAAAAAGAGGGTCATGGTGTTAGAAATAGAACACAACCACACGATATTTGCAAATATCAAAGACTTTAAGATGTGACCTGGCCAGACTTTTATCAAAGACCTTGAAAGGTACATAAAAAATTCATTCCACTTTTGAAGTCGACACCTGTTATAAAAGAATATATTTCCTCCCGTCCCAATTATATGAATACTTTCGTAGTATAATTTTCTTATTTATAAAAGTGTTCCTATAATTGAATGTATAGAATAGTAAGAAATAAATCGGACCACAATGATTATGAATGCGACACATATAGATGTAGGGCTGTTTGCGTGGATCGCGCATATGGCCACGTCTGGCAAATGTGGAATTTTTATGTAACCCAGACGGCCAAGCAAGTTGGCTAGACTACAGATTTGCCCCTAGCTACGACTTTGACCTTTCTTTGCTGGTAGTTTGCCAATTTAGTTTGGGAAAATCTCCTTCTGGGTCCAAATTAGGAAAAAAAAAAAATTTGTCAAAAAAGACTTCAGAAAAAGTCACATAAAAAAAAGGCCACAAAGCCTTTTCTGATATTATTTTATAAACGTTAACAATTATATCAGTAAAACATTAACAATTAAATCAGTAGACGTTAATAACAATATGCTAACAACTAAATCAGTATTTGTTAACAACTATATCAATACACATTAACAAGTAATATTTTATGAAATAATACCGGAAAAGGCCATAAAGCCTTTTTTTTGACAATTTTTTAGTTATTTGGACCCTGACATAAATTTTCTCATTTAGTTTCCCTTTCAAATGATGGGAACTCGGATTCAAAGCTACCACATTATTAGTTACTCGCATAACATATCGCATATAATGTTCATGAATATGGCATATTCTTCTTATATGAACACGTCAACAGTTACCTAAATATTTGAATTTGATTATTATTATTTTTCTCTGTTCAAACGTGAAATTAATTTTTTATGTACCTTTCATGGGTTTTTTTTTTTTTTTTTTTTTTTTTTTTTTTTTTTTTTTTTTTTTTTTTTTTTTTGTCAAACCTTTCAATTCATGGGTAATGTCGTAATGACCGTCCAGTTTCTAAAGACTTTAAGATGTGACCAGGCAAGACTTTCATGGGTATTGTAAATTTAATTTACTACATATTACCTTACTAGAATACCTTCCACTAATTAAAGTCAACCAGACTATATACCTTCTTTACGTAATAGGACCAGGTTTTTTAAATGTTTTTTTTTTTTTTTTGGGTGTTAATTGTTATCCATCGATACAGTATCACATGCGGTTTGATTATAGATCATAGAGCCACAGACTATCCTTTGTTTGACAATAAACAACAAAATATTTCATTAAATCTAAACACATATCTTTCATGAAAAGAATAGATCTAGCGGAAATTATATATGCTTTTACATTCTATTTGGTAATATTTTAATATAAACTTAAATTTTATATATATATATATATATATATAATATAAACGATCAAAATGATGTATACAAAATATTAGCACACAATCAAGATGCTACAGTATAAAGTAAGATCGCGAACATGAGTTTAAAAAAAAAAAAAAAAAAAAAAAAACCTAGAAGATAAAGAAGAAGCTATTTGAATACTAGAAAACTTGAAGTATTTTAAGAAAAACATAATATCTTAATGAATGATATTGGCTAAGTTATACGATAATGATGTTGTTGGAATAAAATTTAAGAACAATGAGCTAGGAATATGCATTTTGAAAAATTACATTTCTGGATACCTTATTTCATTATTATCAATCTTAAAAACATAATAAGCATGTTGGCTCAAGAAATCAGCAAGCAGATCTGTTAACAAAAGTTGTTGGAGGGACTGTACAGAAACATTTGTTGTGCCAGTTAGGGATGTATGACATTTTTATAGCCCCCAACTTGATGGGAATCTAAGAAATAGATATTGTTTTAATGTTTAGGGTAGTTAGTTTGGATTAATGTGTATGCTTTACAGGTGTTTTATTAGCTTATGACTTGTGTAATTTGAGTTTTCCAATTAATGAAGAATTCTCCCTTTCTAGCCACTCACGTACTTGTGTTGAGATTGGAATTCCAAGGCTTTACAAGTTGACCAAATATCTTGAGTTGATAATTCATATGTCATCCACATCATTTTACATACTACTCCGATCCCCTCGTCCTTAATATAAGACAAATTGTTTTTTTTTTAAAGAGATTAAATAAGTTAAATAAATTTAGTTAATTGTACCATATGCCATGTAACATTTGAATATATATATCAATATATAAATCAGATAAGTTAATTTGGTATAAAAATAATAAGGAAAAATTATACTTTTATCCTTTCAGTTCACATAACATTTCTTTTTAGTCCCTTATGTTTGTAAAATGCACTTCTAGTCTTTTAAACTTAAGATCGTTAATGCTGACTAAGAAAAATTAATGGATGATTGTGCTATGTTGACAAAGCGAACTTAAACATAAGTGTCGACCCTAGAAAAATGCAGTCATTTTTATTTTTTAAAATAATAAATTAATGAAAAGTAGTTGTAGATTAAAATTATTTGATGCAGTCCCATTTTATTAGATTATATATGAGTTGGCACTTTAGTTTCAGTTTGTTTTGTCAACATAGTACAAACATCCATTAATTTTGTTGAGTTAGCATTTCCCATTACTATCATGAATGGTGTTAAGTTTTAAGGTTTAAAAATGGACTTTACAATGATTAGGGATTAAAATAAGACCTCATGTAAACTTAAATGACCAAAGTATAATTTAACCAAATAATAAGTATAAACGTTTTAAAATAATTTATGTAGCTACTTCATTTCTCATTTTGATATTTTTTTCAAAAGGAAAAAATTGTGTGGGCACATTTCCTTGCTTGCTTCATGGATCCATCAGGATTACGTCAAAGGGTGGACTTGGAAAACCCATCGGTGGAAGCAGTGGCGGATCTTGAAATAAATATTTGGGGGGGGCCAAATGTATACTCATGAACTAATTAAGAAAAAAATATATTTGGGGGCCAAATGTATAAATTTTTGGGACAAAGTATAAATTTTTGGGCAAAACGTATAAATTTTGTATCGAAAAAAATCCTTTTTATATTAAATATTTAGGACAATTTTGTTTTTGGGGGGACCATGGCCCCCTCCGGCTTTAAGAAGATCCGCCACCGTGGAAGGCTTGGAATTTCCAATAATGACCAAACCCAAAAAAGATGGTCGCATCAAATTCGGTCCAAAATTTAAGTGAAAGTGATGACCGATAGAAGTGTTATAGAATGTAGACACAAAACAACTCCTACTCTATTCTGATTCTATTTATAAAGTGTTGGGAATTTTTTTTATCCTATTTATAAATCACATTATTAAATTTCTTATATGAATATATAATTTTGTTAGTAAAAAAGGTATAATTTTACCCTTTATTTATTATTATATAGATTTTGTTCTCATGGGTAAGATATGTATATTAAATAGGGTAAAATTAAAAAATTATTTAATTTTATGAAAAATTTAATGATATTTAATATTTTTCTAGGTTCCAATAGAATAAAATAGGTTGGAAATAACTTATAAATAGAAATTCTTAACCAATATTTTTGGTCCGCATGAGTAAGTTTGTATAAAAGGAATGTAGAAAGAAACACACTTATATATCTCTACTCCCTCTTTTTGTGAGGTGTAATAGAATGGACTCTAGTAGCATCGTAGTCAATTTTTTTTGCACGAGTACACTCGATAGACTACTTTCAAACACTACTGATATGGGGAGAGGTGGTGGATTCAGTCCTAATAGGGGCTGGTGGGTTAGTCCACTTTTCAAATTTAAAAAACTGAGATAAATAGATTGCATAATTTAATTACAAATGAGTTAATTAAATTAGTTAATATGATATATATTTTCCAAAATACTATAATCATCTTTCTTAATTTTCTTATCCCCTCACCTTCTTGATAATTGTTGAGTGAGCATCAATAGAAGTAAATTAGGAAATGATTGATAAATATGAAAATTATATCTTATTTTTAAAACCAAGATCAACTCCGTAAATATATCTTATATTAAGGATCAAAGAGAGTAACATATTGTATGTATATACAAACAATAGTTTGAGATTTCTGAGTAAACAGCCGGAAATAAAACAGAACCTTCATTTTCTCTGTACAGAATTTTTATATGGTAAAAGATGTGTGTGAATGTATATGGAGCTTAGTGTAGCCACCCCCCCCCCCCCCCCCCCCCCCCCACAAAAAAAAAAAGTTCATAATTTTTTTTAAGAAAATGAATATAATGTAAAAATGTATATTATCTTATATATTAAACTTGTTAAAATACTTTTATTATACATTTGCCCCTCTAAATATTTTTTAATTAGTTAATGAGATATACATTTAGCCCCCTCAAGAATTTTATTTCGATTAGTTAATGAGTATACATTTGGCCCCCAAACATTTCTTCCAAGCTCCGTCCTTGGCGTGTGAAGTGAAGAAGATAGATGGAGATGCATGGTGGGACTTGAAGTCTAAATGGGGGAAGAGACTTGGAAATTTCCAACGATGACTCAGTCATTAAGACATCGGCATTAAATTGAGACCCTAATTAAACGTAAAGCAATCATGACTATGGTTCTTAAAAACGCGTTTTTCAACGTAAAATGCTGTTTTTACGTTTTAAAATTAGCAAAACGAGTTTCGTTTCATAAAAAATGGAGACCAAGTCAAAAACATAAAAACGATGCGTTTCAACGTAAAAACGTAAAAAAACGCAACGTTTTTTTGAAAAAACAAGCTGAAGGACTGAAGGAGAAGGAGGAAGGATTTCTTGTTTTTTTTTTTTTTTTTTGTCGGGTGCGCTGAACGAGGGAGTATTCAGCTACTCAGTACGAAAGAAATGAATGGAGGTAAGGTGTGGGGGCCACCATTTTGAATCCCCAATGCACTCCATGGCTACAACAAGCAGATTTGAAATCAAAATCCAAATTTATGAAATATTTTAATTTCCCTCCTTTGTTTTCTTAACAAAAAAACATTGATAAAAATATATAGTTGGGGGAAGGATCAAGGGTGTTAAAAACGAGTTTTTACATATTAAAAGACTAATATGTATAGCTGAAAAGCTGATTACTACTTTACCTTTTAGCTTTGATTTTAATATGCTTCTTTGGTGAAATAGAAATGAGTAGAGAGGAATTATATAAATTTATATATATATATATATATATATATACGGGTAAAATCTACATTTTGTATTACGATTTTACGTTTTACGATTTTTCATTCTCTTTCCGTTTTTAGGTAAAAACTCGTTTTTAAGAACCTTGATCATGACCTTCTAGGCCATACTCTCAGAATACTAGCCAAATATTAGTTTTTTTCAACCTGGATTAGGAATATTTGTTTCAAACATAAAGAAAATAATTTTTAATAAACATGTATACGCATACAAATAGTGCCCCCTTGTTCAGGTTAAACAAAGAAGATGCAAAGCCTTAATTCACATTCTTTAATTTGTCCCAACTTGTGAATTTGATATTGCAAACAATTTGAGAAAATACGCCACATTTTTTTTTTTTTTTTAGTTTACGTATATAGTACTATAAAATTATGCATGTAGTGCAATTTATAGGGCACTACATACAAGATTTTGTTGAGAACAGTTTTTTCCCTATATATATAAACTTTACATTTATATTGAATATTGACTGATATAAATACGAATAAATGGGAAACTTAATCATGATGTGATCGACAATGGGTAGTCGCTTTCGGGGGTGCCAAAATGGGTTTGTGGAAAACTGGAAATTATAATTGTTAAAAAAAAAAAAAAACTGGATATTATATCAAGTTGATTCAGTCTTACAACCAATTAATTGGATGGTTTTTAGACTTAATTTAATTAATTCAAGTTGACTCAATGGTCCAAATGGGGATTATATTAGTCATAAATATAATAATATTTAAATAAAACAACATTAATCTACAATTATATGAAACATTTATGTATAAACTACATATAATACAATAAAATAGGTTTATTAAAGAATAATATGATGCACTACTTCCTGGCAAAAAAAAAAAAAAAAAAAAAATTGATGTACTGCTATTTTTTATTAAATAAAAAGGTTACACAAATACAGATAAATAATAATATTGATATTACGGAGTACAATTTTAATTCAAGGAAATCATAAAGAAAACTATAACCCCATGGATGCACAGGATTTTCTTATAAAATTAGAGGGTGAAGGGAAGCTTCCGTGCACTGTCACTCTTAAACTACGAAAATTTAGGCAACGTAACGATGAATATTCTTTATGTACACTTTTAACCTTTTTGGAAAAAACTTGAAGAGAAAACTGTTGAATTTTTTTTTTTTTTTTTTTTGGGGGGGGGGGGGGGGGGGGGGATTAGAATGGTAGTATTAAATTATTGATCGATGAATGCTATCTGCTTGATATATAGTCAAGCATATTTTTATTGACCACAATGATTGTTTGGATTATATCCTTAATTATAAAAAACACAAGTAGAGAGAGAGAGTGGTTGGATGAGAGAAGTGGAAACAGATATTTCATGATTACATACAGTATTCTGCATATTCCATATACTGTGTGACTATTTTGTATTTGGTTGTGTTCGTAGGGGTTCTTGATTGATAGTGACATCTTTCTAGGGACACAATCCATTCTATTTTAGGAGACAAGTGTTCGTAATCCTTGAGCATCTATAGAGGGAATAAATTGTCTTAAAGAGACAACGTCCGTTGGACTCGGATTCCACCAATTCCATTATTATTATTTTCTGCAATCCTCTGAGTTCTACTGTTTTTTTTCTTGTGCAGATTTGCTGTATGCCTGTATGTTTAAAAATTGTGTTATATTAGTTACACAAATTCTTACTTTTTGAAAATTCTACTTACAAAGTATTTTCCACAACAGATACTCCCAAAACGTCACTCAAGTGGCAAAACAGCGGATAGCAAGAGGCTTATCGTATAAGCTTACTTCCTTGCTATAGTATGGGCCCAGAATCTTAGAAATCTGAAATTCTGAACCTCATCTCTTTGGTCGTGGGTGGCACATCTTGGGCTTAACCTTAGCCGAAAACCATTTTCGGCTTTGAGGTTATGAATTTATTACTCCCTCCAGTTTTAATTATAAGAACACTTTTGTGTGCAATTTTTACTATAAAAGTGTTTCTATAATTGGATTTAGAGGTAGTATTTTGCCTCTTCCTTTATCAGTATTTAATTATCACATAAACCCTTACATTTGCCCTTGATACCATTTGCTTGATTAAATTTTTTCAGGATACAAAAGTAATTTTCCTAAACTTTCAAGGCCAAGTGATAATTTCCAACTGTTTTTCTTGAATTCAGGAAAATAGGTCCTTAATTCTAGAATAACTCTAGAATAATCTATAACCCTTTTTGGGAAATAAACTTATTTATTTTCCAAAATAATTCTCTGTAATTTTTCTTAATTATTCTGGGAATTTCTATATTTTAATAACTATTTTTTTCATTTCCTGAAATTCTTGCCTAGAAAAACTTCTAACCAAATATATTATTTTTTAGGTTTCATTTCCTTAGCTAATTTCTTTAAGCCTCAGAAATACTTTGTCCATCTTTGATTAAGGTTTTGAAACTCAAGATACACATGTAGTAGTAGTAGTTGTAGTAATGATGATCACCATGATGAAGAATGGGAAGAATAAAAATGGCGTAAGTATTCTCCTTTTTCATTCTATCACTAAAGATTTGATTTCAATGGAACAACAATATAATATCTCTGCAGTTCAAGCTCTGTTCCAGATTATACAATTTAAAAGTTGGCTAAAACTTTTCAATGCCAAAGTTGAATTACTGGCATATGGTTGATTCTTTCTCTGCTACTACTATATATATAGTACTCCATCCGATAATTAATATATACCATGAATTTCATTTTGTTATTACTCGAAATTCTCAAACAACTTTCCAAAATACAAGTTCAGTTATTAATTTGTTGTTGAAACACAGCTAGACTTGTATTGTTGGGTGTCTTCACCTCCTTGCTCTGTAAATTATCAATTCAAGGCTATGTATCAAAAAAATGTCAATTAAATGCTATCTTTAACATGCAAAAAAAGATCTTCAGGCTGAAGTTCCTAATATCCAATTTCATGATAATTTCAATTTTTCAAACTCAGAGATCTACTTTGCTCTTCACATAAAGGATCATGCACTCTCTAGCTAGGATCCCTTTGGGATTAATTTGAATATTTAACAGTTATGTATATTCTCCTTTTTTTGTTTTTAATATGACGCCAACAACCACCAACTGCTGACCATGACTATTCAATGACTATAAAATCCAAACACTCTTACCCCCTCACGGCCGTCATCTTCTTGCCGCCAACCACTGTTGATCATCACCACCACCACCACCACCCGCCATCAACCACTCCAAACTATTGTCACCACTTCCTGTTTTAATCTACAACTGCACTAACCAATTGTTTACAATTTTTTTCTTGTAGAAAAATGCTTTTAATTTTTCTATTTCGCGTTTCCAAAACTTGATTTTTTAAACAGTGTTCCTAAAACTTTGTTTGGAAGACAGACTGAGAAAAAATATTTCCTGAAAATAAAAATAGGATGTAGAGCTCGAGATTTCAATTTCTTATAATGGCTGGAGACAAAGCTGACATTTCATTTTTACCCCTTTTTTGAGCCAAGAAACGAGTGGACACGGGCCATGTGATGAGGGAATCTTGCCATATCACCATCCTGATTTATATATGGACAAACATACGATGGCCATATATATTTTCAAAACAGACGGCAATGGCAAACATTATTATTTAATTTTTTTTAATTATAAGATACGATTACCGATTGCATAATCAATTATAAATGGACATAACGCCCATAGTACAGAAGAAAAGAAACAAGTTAAGGGAATCCCACTAGGACATTTTCTGTAATTTTTCTCTTTTTCAAAATTATTGTCCCTTCAAGTTTTAGCTTTTTTACCATGTAAATGCGCCTTTAAAATTCTAATGAAATATTAATTTGTTTAAACTTTTTACCCTTTATAAATTATGGAAGTCATGGTTGAAGATGAAATATCACCTAGGGGTGAATATGTGATTATAAAAAATCTTTCGCTAAAGCTCAAGACACTACAAAAAAGCAGCGGAATTGCCACGGAATTAGCCACGGAATTTATTCCGTGGCTAATTTGTGACGGATTTGCCACGGAAATTCCATGGTAAAAAACACAGACGGAATTGCCACGGAAAGGCGTGGCAAATTATCCACGAGAATATTTCCGTGTCGATTCGTCGGCTTTGCTTATTTGAGACGGAAATTTCCCACACAATTGATCCGTGGCAAATGGTTTCCGTGGCTAAAATCACGAGCATCGATTAATTAGAAGCAATCGCACTTACCTTTGAGTCATTCGAGGCATTTGGAGATCGAAGCATTTGGAGAAAACCCTAGAAAGCCTGGAGCCCTAACTATCAATCGACGATCGCTGCTCCTTGGCCGAGTCATTTCTCACATTCGACGATCGCTTCGCTCGATCATCTTCCCGAAGTAAGCATTTGGCTCAAGCTATCTAAATCGTCCGATAATGGTTTCGGTTACGTGGTGGCGCCTTTCACGAAAAAATGTTATGGTCGTCCACCGATGGGAGTTCTCGTGAGTTTGCTTCCCAAGTATTTCAAGCACACCAATTTCTCCAGTTTCATCCGGCGGCTTAATATTTATGTGAGTATCTTCTTCTTTCATTTTTCCTATCTTCGGATTGTTCTGTTTTGCCTGGTCCTTTGTTGGGTCTGAACAAGCCATTTCGCCACTTCATTAGCTTCTCTGTGTACTTTGTTACTGTCATTGTCCAATTCCTACTCGAAAGCTGTTGGGTCTGAACAATAATTAGGCGGTAAGTCTCACAAAAGTTTTTCACTCGAAAGCTGTTGGGTCCGAACAATAATTTCGCCCCTTAATTGTTGAATTGGATTTCTACCATAGAATCAGCCTCATCTAGATGCTTATATGGCCATTGCTCACGCAATCAAGTAAATTCCAAACTAGTAAAACTCTCCCTAAGATAGCAAGAAAGACACATGCCGAGCCGTATTCCTTGTAACATATGAAACCTAGCAATTAGGAGTCTTGTAAAACTCTACCACGGCCTAGCCAACGTACCTTTAAAACGCAATAATCATCTCGCGTTAAACTAAGGAATTCTTCCTGATGGAATCTCCAACCCGCAAGAACTTTCTTGTGACTATTCTTGGTGAATTTTAAGTTATTATCCTGCTCCTCAAATTACTGCAAAAACTTAAGCTGTGTCAATCTCTTTATTATAAGAAATAACCTAATTTCTCTTAAGCAAACCTTACAAATTTTGACCCCAAACGTGTATTTTAGCTGTGCACTCTACTTTTACCCGCTCACATGCATTTCTTGTTGTTTTGAAATACTTGTTTATTTCATGTTAATTGTCTTTCTTTGATTCATTGGAACTTTGTTGAGAGTATGGCTGGATATTCCCTCGTTTGCTACCTTCGCAGTGTGAAACCTCTATGATAATGCTTATACATGCATCCCCTTCTACTAGCGTCGATGTATTTCTTGCTTAAACAGATGCTCAAGTATTACTTTTTGTTGATCACTGTCATTGAAGAATTTATGTTCTACTAACTTCTTATTGTTTTTTGTTTTTTAAATACAGATTAAGGATCGGCATAATGGTAACCTTTTAATGGATGAAGAAGGTCATATCATACATATTGACTTTGGCTTCTTGCTTTTAAATTCCCTGGCGGTGTTAACTTTGAAAGTGCTCCTTTCAAATTAACCCGAGAGCTTCTTGAGGTAAATCTGAACTTTATTTGGTTTGATCGATAGTCTGCTCTCCTTACATTGACATTGATCTTGTGGTTCCGGTGGGTTTTAAGTTTTTTTTTTTTGTGCAAAGTTCTCACCATTTCCTGGTTTGCTAGTTCCTATGCGCATATACACAGTTGAATGTGAAGGAAGGATGCCTTTTCCGATAAATACAACCTCAAATCTTTCGTTTTCGTTCGGTTTTCTTGTCGCCTTAGAAAATTTGTAGTTCCTTGTATACACCTCTTTTACATGTGTGCTTTGACTCATATTAAACCTTGTTATGTGTACCGAGTGTACACAAAATTTCAAGGTCATCAAATCAGGTTTTTCCTTGCCGCAATGTCACCGCATTTTCGATGCAAAACTTAATTTCAGAAAATGCAGCAACTTCATTCTTTACTTTTAACAATTTATTTAGCCTTTGTTAAGCCTTCTAATTCTTAAACTTGACTTCAACACTTCCAAATAAATATTTTAGGTTCAGTTTATGCTCCCAAACAGAACCAAAATAACACATGGAATCAATGCAAAACCTATTTCATTGTGCGACATTCTCAAACAATGACTCCACAGTTCAAGCAATCACTAATCGAACCACATAACCTATGCATATGCTTATCTATCCCATTTTCTTGACCATTAAAGCAATCTAATTTACTTTCCAATGGTTGTGTGGTTATATGACAGAATCTGGAATTTTTAGACGTAAGAAATATGCTTAGACATACCAAACTTTCTCTGTTTTAGCTATCTTACAACAGAGTTTCACATGCAGATCCAAAACCATATCATTTAGGCTTCAAACATAGAAAACCAGCTTAGAGGCTTACCTTGTTTGAAACTTAAGTTTGCATGTGTTATTCAGAACTTCTTTTGCCTTCGTTTTTCTGCAACTACTAGATGGCTGAACATGTGCTTCCAATTCCTCATATGCGTTGAATATTGAAGGATAGGAATTTGTACTTCATTCAAGAGAAAGCAACGGTACATGTGTGTTCCAAATAGAGTGTGTGTTCCAAATAGAGGGATGTTACAAGTATGGTTTTAAGTTTCTAAACGGATCAAGTTAAAAAAAAAAAATTCTAAATGGACCAACTGTAGTAAGTTGACTTAATGGTGATTTGTTGATAAGAATTTATGATTGGGTTTCACCTTGAAAGATGTTTGTTTGGTTATGATCTTCATGAAGATTTATAATAAAATGGTGTAGTTATTATTTTAGTTAGAGCATGAAAGTTTGTAGTTGGTTGTAATTATGCGTGAAATACTTATTTTGTGAACATAAATCATTTTTAGTAAAGGCCTAGATGTTGTTTCACAATATATTTGCAATTAAATTCGGAGGACCAAATTTCTTTAAGGGGGGAGGAATGTAACAACCCAAGATGTTGTTTCAAGGGTATGGATGTTGCTTAAACCTTTGATAGCTAATTTCTTATGCTATTCAATTTTTTTTAGCTTAATGATTGTTTTGTAGCTTAATGTAGTATTATTCAAATGGACCTAACATTTGAAGGAACTTTTTATCGAAGTCGTTCGTTTTCCCTTCTCACACTTACCCATTCTTCTTGCTTTTCAGGACCTTATTTAGGAGCAGCCTGTAATCATAGCATATTACATCCAGCACTGTATAACATTTTGAACTGAAGAGATTATATTGATCTGCTACTTGCTACTTAGTAGAGGTAAAATACAAATGAGGATTAACATTTTGATATCGATTGATCTTTGAAGTTTCTCTTTAGACAAAGTATTACCTAAAATTCAATTCTATTATATTCTATTTGAGTCACGGTTGCCATTGTGATTTCTTGTTGTCATAAACTTGAACTATAGCTATTTGGAAAGTTGCTAAATTATTTTGTTGTTGTGATAACAATAACTAGTTGCTAAATTATCTAGTAATAGGGAACCTTGGTTTGATTTTTCAACCGATCGAGGGAAATGTACCCGAGAAGTTGTTGCTCGAATTGTTGAGTTAACTCTTGAACATTTTGTTGAGATGATTGAACAAACTTTTGCATTTTAACCTCCTTAGGAAATCTTATTTTGTTGAGATGATTGAACAATAACTAGTTGATTGAACAATCAACCGATTTAATTATGCAAGAGAATGCTCAACTGAAAGCATCAACCGATTTAATTATGACAACATTGCAAGGATTGGGGATTAGGTTACCCACTTTATCTAACCCCGCTAATCAAGGCGCTCCCCCCCAATGAAGACGCTCGAGAATGAACATTAACAATTTTTATTGTTTATGATACTTTGACTTGAGAATATATATTTTCCCTTTTTTAAGTTCTTTTGTACTTTGAATTTGTGTGGTATTTATCTCTATGTAATATATTAGTTATTTGGAATTTGTTGATTTCTCTAGCTATATATGTGATTTAATATAATACTTAGAACTTGAGAACATATAGCTAAGAAATTGGTAAAAAAATGGTTAAGGAAAGAACTTGAGAAATTAGTATAGTTTGCCACGGAATTTATGTTTCGTGGCAAATCTTTCCCAATGAAGTTTTGTGGAAAATCCGTGGTCAATTGATATGATTGCCACGGAAATTTGCCACGGAAATTTCCGTGTGAAATTTCCCACGGATATTTGCCACGGAATATTGCGTGGCAAATTTAACCACGGAATTTCGGTGGCCAACATCCGTGGGTAATTTGACACGGAAATTTGCCACGGAATATTTGCGTGGCAAATTTTACCACGGAATTTCTGTGGCAAATATCCGTGGGTATTTTGACACGGAATTTGCCACGGAATATTTGCGTGGCAAATTTTGCCACGGAATTTCTGTGGCAAATATCCGTGGGTAGTTTGACACGGAATTTGCCACGGAATATTTGCGTGGCAAATTTACCACGGAATTTTCCGTGGCAAAATTTAACACGGAATATTCCGTGGCGAATTTCCCACGGAAAATTCCGTGTCAACTTTGCCACGGAAATGTATTCCGTGGGTAAGAGCCTTTGTCACGATTTTTTCGCCGACGGATTATATTCCGTGGGAAATCGTGGCAAAATCTATTTGCCATGGAATTCCGTGGCAAATTTCCGTGGCAATTTCGATGCTTTTTTGTAGTGAGAACATAAAACAGAGACAGAGAGAAGAGCAATTAACATAAGAGATTATATTGATTCGGTCCAACTCTTGACCTACGTCCAATCCCTAGAAACACTCTGGGATTTTACTATCTCAAAACTTGATTACACACTCTGTAATTCTCAAGTAATCCTCTCATTAGGACTTACTCCTCTTTACAAGTTGTAATCAAATAAACACGTACACAATTACACACTCTGTACTCAAGATGATCCTTTCACTAGGACTCACTCCCCCTTACAAGTTGTAATTGTACACCCACATTTAAGGTTCCACAACCTTAAGATTTAACTGATAAACAAATAAACAAATAGTGTTTAACTCCTCACTGAGTAGATAAGTGATAACCACTGAAGTACAGAGAAATATCCGAAGATATTAAATGAGACTAACGAAACAGATGATTGTAATAAATTCTAATTGAATGTACCACGTTTCGGTGGTTGGCGAATTCAATGCTTCTGGTATTTATAGATGTTGTAATTAATGACCGTTGGTGAAGCTTGAAGATTAGCCGTTGAGACTCTTGAACATAACTGTTAGACAGATGAAGCTTTGTAGACACTTTCACCGTTTAATAATCCAAGTGGATTTGTACTATCACCACATTCTTTCATTCCTTCTGTTTTGCCTGTTTTGAAATAGCATTTAATGAGAGATAGGAATAGCAGGAATGTCTTTCGGATAATCAAAGGAATGGTCGCTGTGGTTCCGTCTCGATATGGCAACTGCATTTAATGTGTCTGACACATAAATTGCTTTACAACAATTTGTTGTTAATCCAAGGTTTAATTATCTGAAACTCATTAGCAAACTGATTAAAAGCAATTAGGAATAGTAATGAGTGAAGATATGGAGTAATGAAATCACAAGCATTGATTTTCAGTTTACGCATACAGTGATTTTCAAATATGATAAAGTTAACTTCAAGTTAAAACAATGTTAACTTGAAATAAGAAGTTAACTTGATATTCATTTGAAAGTTAACTTGATATTGAGAAAGTCAAACACAATAGATATGAGAGGAGAACAATGTTTAACTTCAAGTTAAAATAATGTTAACTTGATATAAGAAGTTAACTTGATATATCACCAGAAAGTTAACTTGATGTATGGATAAAGTTAAACCCGATAAGTGTAAAAGGAATGATACACTTAGTTGTTCACTGGAGGCAATAAGTAGTAAACTTCAAGTTATACTTTAAAAGACAAAGTTAACTTGAAAGAAGTTAACTTGATATTGGCTTGAGAAGTCAAAAACGATAACTTCAATTCTTTAAGTTTAAAGACAAAGTTAACTTGAAATAAAAAGTTAACTTAATATTAGCTTGCAAGTCAAAAGAAGAGATAGCACAGGAAGTCGATTTTGACTTGAGGTATTAAGTTCTCAACTACAAGTCAACAACGCAATTTGGGTTTAAAAGTCATGTAGAGAGAGATGTTGCCTTGAGTCATTTAGTTGTTAACTTGGAGTCAAAAACGCAACTTGAGTTTAAAAGATATATTGAGAGAAAAGTTGCCTTGAGTTATTTAGTTGTTAACTTCAAGTTAAAAAAATAGATTCAAAGCGAAAGAGAATATTTAAATTTTGAGCAGATTAACTTGAGGTAAGGCAAAACAAACTTCAAGTTAAGATTCTAATCAAAGCTTTATTAAAAGTATTGACTCAAGGTTACTTTACAAAAACATCAAGTTACTATAAGATAGAAAATTCACAATGAATTTACTTTGAGATTAATTATAATTGTTATCATCAAAACAAGAGAACTCACAATGGTAAATATAGTTCAAATGCGTGCTATTATAGTTTTGGGATTGTCCTCTAAGTTCTTACCATTCTGTTTCCCTCCTCTTCCCTTTACTATTTATCTCAGCTTTTTAGAATGAAATTTGAGCAAATTTCAGATTTAATATTTTATAAAATATTTATTTTAAATATTTTTATTATAGTTTTAAAAATTATCATAACAAAAAATTTAGTATTTTTTGAATTTTTTTATTTATTTATTAATAATTTGACATTTTATTAATATTATTATAAGACATTAAATTGAACTATTCAAATTTCAATTTAAAGATTAAAATAAGTAGTAGAAGTAAGAGAACGGTAAAAACAAATGATGGTATCTAATCCAATAATTTTAGTATTCAATGGTATCCTAGAAAGTTAAACAAATACAATTATGTTTTGCAGTAATCTAAGATATTTATAACTTACCTTAATATCAAAGCATAATTTTAATCAAGAAATCACGCTGATGTGTTATAGCAATAAAAATAATTTAATTTATTTAAAGAAATAATTAAAATACGAAAAAGGTAAAGGTGTGTGTCTATATATATTGAAATTTTAATGTCGATAAAAATTTAAATACTGACATATTAAATTTAATTTTTTTTTTTTAAAAATAATTTATATATTAAAAAATATCATTTGAGACAACAATAGAAGTATTAAAAGGACTGAACAAAATATCTTGTAAAGTTAAAGGATTTTTTTACCCATTCACATACACTAGGAGTAGGAGTATCTTCCAAATTGGCGGCTAGAATGCGAGTGTGTGATTGTGAAGTGAAAACTACAATGATGAGATTCGAATTCGATCGACTTTATATTTAATTAATTAATTATTGGGGTGTCGCTTTCATGCCACTACATGTCGACATAGACTTTGGCTTAAAATAATGGTATTTCATATGCACATGTATTTTGAAAGTATAACCCTTATAATTACGGTATCTATTGTATATTATATATAGCTTTAGCCAGATGCTAATTATTTATGTATATATCTTACGTGTGATTATTGGCAAAATACTCACGCCACTTCTATTTAATTATTTTGATTTAACTGCTTGTGTTAATATCTTCTTACATTGAGCGATTTTTAAGATCTTTTGAAAAAAATTATACACAAGGTTCAATTTTTCATTCAGGTCAGAAAAATTCATTAATTAAAATATCTGCATTAAAGTTTTAAATATTAAGAAAATGTTTAATGCTAACCTATTATGTTTAATTAGATAAATTAACAATGATTGGCCCATGAAATCATCATTTGAGACTTACGGTATTAAGTTTAGAAGATTGAAAAATATTTTATACTAGTAGAATTAAGGGATCAAACATAGACATAAGATAAAATTAGGTTAGAGTAATAAAATATAATTTTTGATCTTATTATAGTTCTCTTTGACTTTGACCGGAGACTCCTCTCGCTTGCGCAAGATGTTCAAAACTGAGTAAAACATCAGTTGCAGTGTTTTGCAAACCTCTTATCTATTTAGTCTCCATCTATATTCCTTCCTTCATTAGTCATCCCTCTCTCTCTCTCTCTCTCTCTGTGTTTGTGTCTTTTGTAAGAAAAACATCATGGTACTGCGGCACCTGCAACAAAAACCCTTCTTCTTCATCTTGTTGAGCTTCACAATCTGGTCTTGGGGGACTCTCGACGGCGTCGTTTCAGAGCCTCAGACGGTTCTTGTGACGTTAGGGTGCAGCCTAGAGAACGTCAGTGATGTGTCCATCTTCCAAAACAATCTAAACGCAACATTTCGATCCATGAGAACGAAGATCAGCAATCAAAGCACACACTTTGCCACGGAGCAGGTAGTGAAGGGGAACAACCCTACTTATGGCCTTTTTCAGTGCAGAAACTACCTCTCCATCGCCGACTGTCTCACTTGCTTCGACGCCGTCGAGAATAAGATCCGACACAACTGCTCCGCCGCCTCCAACGGTGCCCACATCATATACGACGGTTGCTTCCTCAGGTATGCAGCCAACTTAATTTGACTTTTCTTAAGTGTAGGAACAAGACGTTACAATTTATATGATTATATAATTTGCCAATAATTATTAAAGGTTTGCTTAGGAATGACGGACGGGGGTGGTTAGGGGTGAGCCCCCAAAAATTATAGAATCAACCCCAGACTTTTAGGAACTTCCATTTAAGCCCTAGAACAATTTCTATATTTTCACTGTAGTCCCCAACTTAATTTTATGAAGGGACTAAAATGAACATATTTAAATTTGTATCAGGCTGAAATGTACTTTCATAACAATCTGGGTATTGTTTGTTTTTTCATCAATGACCAAGGATTATTGTTCTAGTTTACTATGTATTTGATCAGTAGTAGTTCAGTACATAATTGTTTTTCTTGTTTAAATTTAAAGTGTTTTAAAGTTATATGTTGGGGGAAAAAACGTAATTAATTTGATGAAACTAATAAACATTGGTTCTATAAAAACTAAAAGGGGTTTTAGTGCTTAACCACAACATCAATCACGTGTTATTAATTATGTCCTTATAGTTTTTAGCCCTTTTTCATCATGTCCTTATACTTTTACTTGTTTTTTACCAGGCCCTTATCATTTCACATAATTTTTAATCACCTCCCTGTAGTATTTTTATTATTTATTCAATACATTCTAATAAAATTCTTATCTAAATATATAATATAATATTATTAAATATTATCCTATAAATGCTAATATCTCATAAATAATAAATTATTATAATAATTTCATTTAATACTCTTTTTTAGAATTATTTTAATATTATTTTTAATTTTTAAATTGAACATATATTTATATCACTTATTTTTATTTTTTATTTTTATTTATCTTTATATTTATAAAATTTTAATTATAATACTAAAATTATCTAAAATAGAATAGTATAATTATTTAATTGAGAATTACTAATTAATTATAGTAATTATTTTTAAATTAAATAATTATTAATTGAAATGATTCATTATTAGTAAATGATATATTTGGTATTTTCATGTATTTCATTTTTACTTAAATTAATGAATTAAAATTAAAAAAATACAAGGAGCTAATTAAAAATCAAATAAAAAGGATTTGATAAAAAATAAAAAATAAAACAAAGACCTGATTCAAAACAAGTGAAAGTATAAGGATATAATACGGGAAAAAAAACTATAGAGAACGAATAAAAATTGGTTGGAACTATGAGGACTTGCAGATTAATTATTCGTAAAATTTAATTACCCTTTGAGTTTAGGTAAGTAAAGGAAAAATGTCTTGGTATTTAAAAAAATCAGAAAGTTATATTCATTTAGAAATTTCTTCTGACATATAATATGTTTCTAATTATTTATTTTTTAATTATATTACACAAAAATATTGATAAAAAATCATTAATAAAAAATGGAAAATCAATTAGTATGTATGTAAATATAGAACAACAAAATTATTTGACTATACGTCTTGATTTTAGTATTTCCCTTCTAGAAAAACTTAACCCCCGGATAGAATACATTTTTTGAATTTCTAAAATTTTCTTTAAGAAAAAAAATACAAACAAAACGAAAAACTGTGGTCCTATAATTTCTAAAATTATAACGACGTAGGACCAACTCCCTTCCAAAGTAACTAGATAGTAGATACATATGATTTTGCTTCTTTCAGCTCCACACAAATCTATCGCAAAGGGAAATGGCAAATTTGACTCACTTTGAGTTTCAAATTAATTTTGACAACCAAAGCATTTTGTATTGACTCTTTTAATTGACATTTTGCATTACACCTTTTTGAGAATTCAATTCAAATGATCTATGACTCACGTTGGCCACTTCTGCTGAATTTTAATTTTAAATTTGAATACTGACATAGATTGCAGCGGTTTTCTTTATATCAAAATAATTTAAGACAATTGGTAGAACAAACCTTAACTTTTATATAACTTCAATTTAATGTCCAACTAATCGACATGAAATCTATATTTTAATAACTTCTTCCTCTCTTGTTTTCCTTTTTATGCAGGTACGAGAGCAGCAGCTTCTTTGAGCAGTCGACAGACCCAGTGAACAACATTCATTGTGGGAATGAAACAAGAAATTCTACTGAACTTGCTTCAACTGTACAACAAGTACTAAAGAATCTGGAATTAGCAACTCCAAGAATCAATGGTTACTTTGCAGCCACTAAAACGACAATGCCCAACAGTAATGGTTCAAACATTTATGCCTTTGCTCAATGTGTTGAGAATCTTACAGAAAGTGGTTGTGACAATTGCTTGAACATTGCCTTAAGGAATTTCCAGATTTGTCTCCCAAATTCAGATGCTAAGGCTTTTGATTTTGGGTGCTTCATGAGATACTCCACCACTGCCTTCTTTGCTGATAATCAAACCATTGATATCAATCACTTCTTGAATCAAGGTAGAGTATAATAAATAAACTTGAAATGGCTTTTGCATATTTTTACATGTTTCGGTAAGAACATGGTGGGTCAACATTTTTTAATTTCTTGTGATTTTCAGGAGATTCAAGCAAGAAGAAGGCCATTATTGGTGGAGTTGTTGGAGGAGCATCTTTTATATTGATTCTCCTTGCATTAATTGCTTTGTATATGCGATCACAGTCATCCAAGATGGTTCCTAAAGGTGAGATAACTACAAAATTTCTTATTTATTTAATTTGAAATGTTTGATGTGACGCTATGATCGATACCTTCCGCTTCACAACAAAATTTGTGAATTTAGCTGTGAATTATGATACTTCAACTAAATTTTGTTTTTTTTACAGGTGACATTTTGGGAGCAACTGAATTAAAAGGTCCTGTTAACTTTAGGTACAAGGATCTAAAGTCAGCGACAAAAAATTTCAGTGAAACAAATAAAATAGGAGAAGAAGGTTTTGGTGATGTATACAAGGTAAACCTTATAAGATTTAAACCTTAGTTTTCATTGTACAATATAGCTGTAACGTCTTTTTAATATCTTTCTTCCTATATATGAATTGAGCTCATGAAAGAAGCAAAGCAAGGTTGAATTGAAGGTGACATTTCAAATAATGATAGAACTTTCTATAAGCATGTTCTATTCTCTTAAGTATAATGTCTTTGTTGAACAGGGTACCCTAAAGAATGGAAAAGTAGTTACTATCAAGAAATTGGATTTAGGGCAATCCAAACAGATTGAGAAAGATTTTGAGAGTGAAGTGAAGTTGATTAGTAATGTTCATCATCGGAATATTATTCGGCTTCTGGGATGTTGCAGTAAAGGCCAAGAGAGATTTCTTGTTTATGAGCACATGAAAAACAACAATGTAGGCCAATTCTTAAGTGGTAGGAAAAATCAAACACCTAAATGAGTTTCTCCTATTGTTTCAATTAATCAAATTTAGTTCCTCTATTCTTGTTTTCTTACTTACTCTGTAAAGTGGTGGAAATAGGTGAAAATAAAGGTTCTCTCAGTTGGATGCAACGTTATGGAATAATTTTAGGCACCGCAAGAGGTTTGGCATATTTACATGAGGAATTTCATGTTCGTATCATACATAGAGATGTAAAAACTAGCAACATCCTTCTGGACGATGATTTCCAGCCTAAAATTGCCGATTTTGGATTGGCAAAGCTTTTGCCAAGAGACAAATCTCATATCAGTACACAATTTGCTGGAACAACGTAAGTGAATGCACATGCACACTTTATCCTGTTTTACGCCCTTTTATTATGTCACACACAAAAACAAGATAATGTTAAAAGAAATCATGAGTTGATCACATGGAACATTACCATTACACCTTGAGATGGATCCTTTTCATGGATAATCTATTGCTTCTAAAAATATGAGGCAATATTTGTAAATGCACATGAAATTTCAAACTTATTTTGGCAGTGTTCATATGTTTTTTTATCTATAGTGTCCTATATATGTTTATTATTTTTTCTCGATGAGTCCTATGTATGTTTTTTTATTGTTTTGACTTGTGCCATAAATTTTATGTTTCTACTAGGGGATATGTAGCACCTGAATATGCGATGCATGGACAATTATCAGAGAAAGTTGATACTTATAGTTATGGTGTAGTTGTCCTAGAAATCATAGGCGGACAGAAGAGCAGTAATGCATCGAAGGTCGATGATAAAGGCGAGTACCTCCTTCAAAAAGTAAGTAAATCCCTAGAAAGCATTATACCATGAAGCGGTGTAGTCATAGTGTTCAAACGATTTTCAATAATCAACCAAACCATGTCTAAGAGATTTTACTTTTTCCCAGGCTTGGAAGCTGTATGAGAGAGGAATGCATATACAGTTTGTGGATGAAACCTTAGACCCAAATGAGTATGATGCAGAAGAAGTAAAGAAAATCATAGAGATTGGTTTGCTTTGCACACAAGCATCTCCAGCAGCAAGGCCAAGAATGTCTGAAATTGTAAGAATGCTCAAAAGAAAGAGCTTAATGGAACACAAAGTGCCCACTATGCCTGTCTATGTTGATCCAAGTTCTTGGCCAAAAAGAGAAGACACCTCTGACATTTCATCTTCATCAAATGCTACTGTTTCCATTTCCATCCTATCAGGAAGGTGATTCAATTACACATTACATCCTTGATCGTATAGTTAAGGGTCACTTGAAGTTGTGTGAAATTATGGCCACTTGGTCTTTGGTTAAAATAATTTAGAGGTTGAGTCTCGGAGCAACGATGAGGTTGCTGTCATGTATTGGGAGGTTACAGGTTCAAATCATGGAAACAGACTCTACTTGTCCGGGTTGTGTATATCTATCCCTTCACAAACCCCACTTGATAGGAGCTAGCCTTGTGCATTGCCGCCTTTGTTTTGTTTTGTTTTGTTTTGTTTTTTTTAAGTCTTCGAATCATGTGTAATAATACATGTAATATTTTTTTTATAAAATGTAATAATACATGAATTGATAATATTCTTGTCTGCACTGAGTCAGTGAGTCTACACGTGAATATGTATATGGATCTCAGGAATATTCTACTTGTCAGCTTTTGCTTCAACACTTTTCATCAGTTGATATATTCTTTAATTATCCATTCCTTAAGGTTCTACCTAGTACTGCATTCTCTAATCAATTAATGGGTTCATCTGAATACACACACACCCACTCCTTTGGTTATATTAATAATTCACTAATATTTCACATAGATTAAGGGTCTGTATGGTATCATTGGTATGTGGGATTTGGAGGGGAGGGGAGGGGGAAATTTTTGTGAGTTGGATTTAGGGAAATTGGAGGAGTGGGGTTACAAAGTTTAATAAAGAGACTATATAAGATGAAAGAGTAAGAAAAATTAATTAAAATGTTGTAACCATACTTCTCTTATTTTTTAAAATTCAACTCAAAAAAAAAAAAAAAAAAAAAAAAAAAAAAAAAAAACCCTCCACTGCACTTATACTAAACAAGTCCTAAGAAAAATCTTAAACTTCATTAACTCGCTTTAAAATTTAATAACTTTCTAACTCTATCCCTATTCATTATACATTATATCCTATGAAAACAAAATGAATACAATAATAAATGAAAGGTAAAATTATACATTTATATGAAAAATTTAATAATGCGATTGATCAAAAGGGCCAAAAAAAAATGCTTCTCTCTCTGCACTATATAGGACCAAAGGAGTGCGTACACACACATATCATATCTTTAAATTATAAAAATATTGCATCCCACATACTGTTCTATGTTGTGTATTTGATTTGCTACCCATATAATGGGTCTTAAAACAATATGTATCTTCCATCTTAGTCTCAAAACTGCCAATGTACGAACGTGTTAGATTGTATATTATGGTACTATACTAATTATTTTCTTTAATCATGCTTCATTGAAAGCTCAAATTTTTTTCATTAATTAACTTTCCAAGACAGAATGTCATTGGACAATATTCGTAATTTTCCTTATAAAATAAAAGGATTATCGTAATAGTTCAACCAACTTTTAAGCAAAATTAACGTATCAGAATTATATATATGAAATCATCAATTCACATATATATACCTAAGATTGATCCACACAAACAAACAACATAGTTATACACAATAGGACAATGATCAATTTTTTTTTTTTTTCCATTTTAGGGTTCAAAACTTCATCTCACCCACCATAACTTCACCTTCCTCTCTAATCAATTTCAATAAAAAGAGGCATAGTGGGCCTTATATCCTCTGCTAAACCTTCCTGTTGTAGCAAACCAATTACTTGAGACATTGTTGGCCTGATTTCTGAAGATGCTTGGGTGCAAAGCAAACCAATCTCTATGATTTTCTTCACTTCTTCTTCATCATACTCATTAGGGTCTAATGTATCATCCACCAAGCTTAAGTGCGTCCCTCTTTGATATAGTTTCCATGCCTAGCAAGTGAGATTAATTCAAGTGAAAAGGATTAATATGTCTGGAAAGGACAACATATTTCCCTTTTAAATAGTAATGGGAAGTTTCTTACTTTTTGAAGGAGGAACTCGCCCTCAGCAGCACCAGCGATGCTTAATTGATTGTTCCTTCGACCACTAATGATTTCTAGGACAACGACACCGTAGCTATAGACATCAGCTTTTTCTGATAGTTGGCCATGCATTGCATACTCTGGTGCTGTATATCCTCTACAAATATATAATATTTTTCAGGTAATAGATCATAACAATGACTCACACAAAACCCAAATACACACATGCATATTATCGTTGACTTAAAAGAATCTACGTAATTCAATAGAACTTAAGAAAATCACATAAATGAAGTTACGTCAACTTACAATGTTCCTGCAAATCTTGTGCTAAGATGAGACTTGTCCTCTGGTAAGAGCCTTGCTAAACCAAAATCAGCAATTTTAGGTTGCAGATCATCATCTAACAGGATGTTGTTAGTCTTGATATCTCTATGTATGATACGAACATGAAATTCCTCATGTAGATAAGTCAAGCCTCTAGCTGTTCCTAAAATTATATCGTATCGTTGCTTCCAATTAAGAGAACCTTTCTTTTTTCCTAGTAGAGAGAAACAAAAAGGGAAGGGTGAAAAATCAAAGATATTCACAAAATATGCTTTAATAGGAAATTTACACACACGTACACTAATTGAGTTCTTGAATAAAATCATGACATATAAACCCAGTTTTATCCCACATGTCATAATTTTATTGAGCAGTAAAATAGCAAATGCATAAAGAACTAAATATACGCTTTGTCGGTTGATATGAGATACCAAATAAAAATCTGTCAAGACTGGTCTTTTCCATGTATTCGTAGACCAAGATCCTCGTCTTGCCTTTACTGCAACATCCAAGAAGTCGAACAAGATTGCGATGATGAACATTACTTATAAGCCTCACTTCACTCTCAAATTCTTCCTCCATCCTCTTCGATTGTCGTATAGTTAATTTCTTCACTGCAACTACTTTCCCATTTTTCAGAGTGCCCTGTTCATAATGAATAACAATACAAAACTTCAATATTGAAGGTGTTGAAATAGATATTCTGCCTTTGTAATCTAATTTTCTATAGCACTGTGGGCAAAAATTGATGGGAAACGTCCTTGTTTTGGGACATGATCTTTATCAAAATTTGAAGTTACCTTATAAACTGAACCAAATCCTCCTTCTCCAAGTTTATTTTCAGAACTGAAATTTTTTGTTGCAGACTTTAAATCCGTATAGTTGTAATTAACTGGGGCTTTCAACTTGCTTATTCCAGTCATATCTCCTATTAAGGACAACATTAGAAAATGTCTCGTCATAAATTTAAAAGAACAAAAAGGTGAGGGATCGAGATTCTTCTCATAGAGATGGAAAATGTGAATAAAACAAAAGCGGTAAATCAATGAAGACCTTTCAAGTTGTTTACCTGTAGGAACCCTTTTTTGGCTTTTTCGTGCTCTAATCCAGATAAATAGCGCAATAAGGAGGAACAAAACAAACACTACACATCCAATAACAATACCAATGATGACCTGCTTATTATTGTTGCTTGATGAACCTGACATAAGAAATATATAATAATATCAGATTTGAAATTACTCATAAGTCATAAACAACACATATGATTGATATAAGATAAAATGGGTTACCTACCTTGCTGCTTCAAGAAGGGGTTAATATCAGTGGTTTGATTATCAGCAAAAAAGGAAGAGGTTGAGTATCTCATGAAGCAGCCAGTATCGTAACTCTCAGAATTTGAGTTTGTAAGACAAGTCTGAAATCTTGCTGACGCAGAGTTGATGCAATTCTGACACCCACTTGGTGAGAGAGACCCAACACATTGAGCAATCGCATAAATGTTCAAACCATTATTACTATTAGGCACAGGCGTTTTAGTGGCTGCATAAAAACCAGCCATTTTTGGTGTTGCTGTGTTTAGATTCGTTAACGCTTGTTGGACAGTTGAAGCAAGACTTGAGGAATCTCTTATTGTCTGATTGCCACATCTTATGTTGCCCCAAGATTCGCTAGCAAGATCATACTGTTGACTGCTCTCGTACCTAAAGTTAGTCATTAAACGCATGAAAGTATCTAAGCAATAGTGTCTTGTGTTGTTTTACTAACACAGTTTGATATTACGGTGTAAGGCCCTGCGAGATTCCTTTGGGCCTAAGTTTAAATCTCAGAAAAGATACCTATATTGGAAGGGACAACCACTATTTAAATGTGATTTACTGCAACTGTGATTGGATGAATTTATCCTTTTGTGTGAAAAAATTTAAGAGGTTTATTCAAGTAAGTATATGTAATGATTATGGTCTATTGATACTTTATACGAAATATCAAAAACATTTTGTTATATATATACATAAATACAATGATCAAAACCTAGTTTGGTACTAATAAATTATAATACATTATTTTTCTTCCTCTTGAAGACATCTTAACTTCAGGGCCTTGTTATCCTATCATTAGAAATATATAGAAATTCTATGAAGAAAAACAAAGTTAAGATACAATTAAAAATAAATGTAATATATTTTATTGATAATATAAAAAAATTAGATAAAATTTATTTGAATTTTATTTATTAGTTATATATTTTTAACTGAAAATTAGTATATGTATGATCATACACCATAAATTTGGTAGGCCATCTATGAGTACTTTACTCTTTGAATCCGGAGGCTTACCCACGAACCTAATAATTATGAGTCTCAAATTCAACTCATCTAAACTTTCTCTTACCAAAATAAAATAATTAAATAAAGGATTTTAGGCGTGGCTTGTTTTGTTTATATTTCCATATATATAATAGGAATGTGAGTGTATAGGTAACTTTATTTAAATATATATATATATATATAATTATTATTATTTATTTTCTTTTATATCATTGGATATCTTGCAATCATAGAAGAGTAAAATCATATATTCTATAGAAATTAATCAGTACGATCTTTTCCCCTTGTCTCTACTCTCCTCATTTAATTTATTTGTTTGACCCACTTACTTTTTAACGCCATAGCCGTGCAAGCATAATAATTTCATTTAGGTTTGGCTATGCTCCTCTTCCCTATCTCAGTTTTTGAATTGAAATATAAATGGTTCAAATTTAATATTTTATAAAATTATTTTTAAATATTTTTTAATAATTTACTATTTTATTAATATTTTTATAAAACATTAAATCTATACCGTTCATATTTAGTCTAAAGATTGAGGTGCTGAAGAGGATGGGAAGGGATAGCAGATGCCAATAATTTCACAACATAATATTCGTCAAAAAAAAATTGTCGCATTAAATATATTACCTCTATGATGCTCCACTATACTATCGACAAAAAAAAAAAAAAAAAAAAAAAAAAAAAAAAAAAAAAAAAAGAAAGGTTGGTGGACGGGTTGTACCGGAGGAAGCAGCCATCGTAGACGAGACGGGAACCGTATGCCCGGTCGGAGCAGTTGCGGATGTTTACAGCGGCGACATCGAAGCAAGCGAGGCAGTCGGCAACGGAGAGATAGTTTCTGCACTGAAAAAGGCCAAAAACGGGCATGTTAGCCCTCACTGCTTGAGCGATGGCGAATTGTTTGTTTTGGTCTTTGATCTGAGTTCTGAGGCCTGCAAACGTTTCGTTTAGGATCTCCTTCATGATCGATCCATCGTTGTCACCGTCCTGGTCACACCATAGCTTCACCAGATTGGTCTGAGGGTCGGAAACGACGCCGTCAAGTGTCCACCATGACCAGACTATGAAGTTCAAGAAGATGAAGAAGAAGAAGAAAACAGGCTTTTGTTGCAGTTGTGGCTGCATGTTTTTTTTTTTTTTTTGCCTTACGTTGATAGTGGAAGCTATGGTGAAACTGGAATGAGAAGTGGAGGAGCCTAAGAAATTTTGCAGAACAATATTCAATATATTATGTATTAAAAAAAAATGATATGGTAAATTGTTTATGTTTGATATTTATCATCAATAATTTTCAAACATAATTTTATAGTAATATACTCGAGAGAAAGGTCTCCTATAATTGAAAGTTATAGATTTTGTCAGCTGAGACATAATGCCTTAATTTCCCAATTATCAACATGATAATTATTTCATTAGCACCCCATTCTTGAACTTCTTTCTTTGTCTTTTTTGTTTTTGTTTTTTTGTTTACTTGTATTCAAATTTCTTAATTTGCTGATGAAGGACTTTACAGATGAGATATTTCAACAACAATACTGACACATCAGAACAAAACACGTTAACATTATTATTTAACTGGTTTTCCATTTCACGAGTTGCACGAAGTCTTAGTCAAAAATCACTCTATTTTTAAATTAGGGAAAACTTAAACTATTATATGCTTGAGTTTCTAACTTGGCTTCCTACGAAAATTGTATTATAAATAGAAGATAAAGATAAAGATATTTTATAACAGAAGGATAATGACATTTTCTAGTTCTTTTTTTTTTTTTTGTTATTATTGTGGCTAGAGATCAAGATATTTGTAATGGAGACGTATCATGAACGCATCTTATAATTTATAAATTTCCATATAGGTGACTTAGAAACAAAAGACACCAACCTTAATTTAGGAAATCATTGTATATTTGTAGGGTAACATGCATCTCTATTATGCCACTGCCACTGGGGCCAATGCCCCTGTTTTCAAAGTAAACGACATAGACCAACACTATTATAATTATATTATTGTTTTCTTTTTTAATAATTTTAAACAATAAATTTTGTAATGTGAGATTTTTTTTTTCTATAGTAATTTTTCTAAAGATTAAACATGTAAGTAAAATAGGAGAAAGCGTACATATTAGGGGAATAGTGTAGAAAATTGGACAACCAAGTGGGCGAGATAATGCATGATTGATAATTTAAAAACTAGCACTCAAGACCAATCTCCTTTTCTAATTTCTACAATAATTGTGCCTTTCAAAATAATATTCTCTTCGAAGTTTTGTCTTATATAGCATTTTACCTTTCATTAACAAAAATCATGACAAAATGCAGATAGAGTTCAAAATTCAAGTACTGTCGCCCAAAAAATAAAATAAAAAAAAGATTCCAGTTTTAGACTACTGCTTTAGTCTTACATTTTACACTTAGGTATCAATTGATGAAAGCAAAAGTTAAATTATACATTCATATAATAAATTTAATAAGGTAATTTATAAAAGGGATAAAAAAATCTCTCTTTTTGACATAATTAAATAAGACTAGGGAAGTTTTTTTAATATATATATATATATATATATATATATATATATATATATATATATATATATATATATATATATATATATATATTCTGATGAACTAACCGTTACCCAGGGAAGTAGGACTAAAAGAGTATTCTGACACAAGATTATTTTAGATAAATAAAAATCTAAGGTATTTAATTAAAAAGGATAATGTATGTGTATGATGAAAGATTAAAAAAATAAATTTATTTCATTTGAATTACTTTCATTGAATTCAATTAGTATATGGGGTCAAGTTTTTCTCATCATCCCTCATAATTTATAAATCATGTCTTTCCAATCAATTTAAAAGATCACATCATCAGGTTATATTCCTTAGATTTTACTCTCATCTTCTTAATCAATTTCGAGATAAACTCATAAGAAAATAGATGATGAAAAGATCTCTATCCTAATACTCCCTCGAGTCCTAATTATAGGAGCAAATTACCCGAATTTGGAAGGATTAAGGAAGGAAGTTAAATTAGTTACTTATGTGTATTTTCCTAAAATACTCTTACCCAAAATTTAAAATGACATTAAGGAAATGCTTATTGAATTGGTAGCCCGCACATGTCCGTATACGGTTCTTAAATGGCGTCTTTCAAGCATATAATTGGAGCACAATAAAATTTGTCCAACTTTACTATTATCCAATAACAATAATTTTTTTAAGACAAATATTAAAATTATCATCCGCATATAACATAAACTATCCTTCCTTGAAATATGGAAAATTGAATTTTGATTTATGAACAAAGTTTAAAAATCAAATTATTATAATTATCGCGGTTTATTTTTTTAACTGAATCATCGTTGTTTATAAATAAATAAAAACTGCATTTTTGTTAAATTTTATTTTTATATACCCTATTAGCAGCGTTATATAAAATGAAATTAAATCAATGTTTAAATATGTCACGTGAGCTTCTTTGTTTTTTTGGCCTTTTAAACTATTTAAGATTCAATTTTAAATCTTCAGCAACCCATTAATGGTCAACTGTTACTTATTATATAAAAGCTAAATTAATTATGAGTATATAAATATAATTTATATATTGAACAAAACCTTTTACAATTATTATTTTATATAAAAAAGTATAATTTATGTGTATATTATAAAATATATATGTGTATTATTAAATTATTATTGAGAAAGTATAAATAGGGGTATTATAGAAAAAAAAATTGATAAAATTTAAAACTTCGCTTCTTATAATTAGGATCAAAATTAACTCTAAAATTTACTCCTATAATTAAAATGGGAGGGAGTATCTAATATCTGACGTTGAAGACGCATATATAATGGGGCTTTCGAATGATTTGTGAGATTGATTGGGACTCATTGGGGAACAGAGTCACTGTCACGCCGATTCATGACGTTGAAGACGCATATATAATACCTGGGGCTTTCGAATGATTTGTGAGATTGATTGGGACTCATTGGGGAACATATCGAGTCACTGTCACGCCGATTCATGTTGACATATTTGGACCTTTAAATAAGATACCGGTATCTGAAATACATGTAGCCTTTGTATATACTAGTATTTAATAAAGGCTACATATATATTACTACTTTAGTTTTTAATGGAAGAGTTAGCTGACTTTTTTTAAGAGATTAAAGAAGATAAATAAATAATAAATTACTTAATTATATATAGCATATATTTGTGTGTTATTATATTATATATTAGTTTATATGCAGGCAATTTAGTTTAGAGACTTTCTTACTATCTCCAAAAAAAAAAAAATTATTAACCAGCCTTTATATTAAGAAAAGAGGAAGTACTATTAGATTGGATTCATATCTATAAGTAAAGTCGATAATACGCCCACCCAACCCAATGTATTGAGTTTTGAAAAACTGGGGCCGTTTTGATGCAAGTCTTTTTGGCTCAAATCCACTTGCCCCGAACATGCGACAGGTTAAGCCGCCAAGTTGGCAGGTTAGCCCTTATTTTAAAAAACAAAAAAAACAAAAAATTATTTAAGTGTGTAAAACCGTTAATATTAAAATTTTAAAAAATCCTACAGCTTTAAAATTAGTAAATTAGCTCTTATATTAACCTCAGAAGAATAGTAGATGTATTTGTGCGGAGTCAGAACACTGGTGATATAAAGTGTAGTCTTGGATGCGAAAAAACTCTCCTCCAGGCCAAATAGGTAATCATGGTAGAAACCTTAGAGTAATACTCCCTCCCGGCCCCTAATTATAGGAGCAAATTACCGAATTTGGAGGGATTAAGGAAGGAAGTTAAATTAGTTAATTATATATATTTTCCTAAACTACCCTTACCTAAAATATATGAAGAATCAAGGTCCTGTTTTAATTCAAATTAAAATTAAAATTTGCTTCTGTAATAAAGATTTAACAATTCTTCATTAATAAAATAGAAACACAATACATGCTGGCCACAAATGATGCTTTTTCTAATGTCTCCGCAACTCCTCTATTTCGTGTTGTTAGGTGGGATCTGTATATTGTGTTTCTATTTTATTAATGAAGAATTGATAAATCTTTGTTACGAAGCAAATTTTAATTTTAATTTGAATTAAAACAGGACTTTGCTTCTTCATATGGGTGTTATTTATAGGAGAAAACTTAAATTAGTTATTTATAGGTGTATATGACATTAATGAGTTGCAAAAATTATTTACTTTATAAAATATATAGGTGTATTATTAAATTATTATTGAGAAAGTATAAATAGGGGTATTATAGGAAAAAAATTGACACTTGCTCTTATAATTGTGACCAAAACTAACTTTAAAATTTCTTTCCTATAATTAGGACGGAGAGAGTAATAATTAACTCCGAGATTGACCAAATTCTTCTACTTGTCTAATGATTAAGCATAATCAAACCTCTCTATCCCCACCTTCATCGTTCATTCTTCAACTCCCCCCGGGCGCCGCCGCCCTGCAAGCCACTAAGTAAAACACCATGAAGCTAAACCTGCAACAAAATCCCTTATTCTTCACCTACTTGTGGATCTTCATAATATGGTCATGGTGGACTCTAGACGGCGTCGTTTCAGACCCACAGCTGACTCGTGTAAAATCAGGTTGCAGCAACTATAACGTCAGCAACGTGAACATCTTCAATGAGAACCTAAACGTGACGATGCGAAGCCTGAGAGAGCAGGTCAGCAACCAAAGCAAGCACTTTGGGACGGCGATGGGGGTGAAGGGTAACAATCCGGCGTACGGCGTTTTTCAGTGCAGGAACTACCTTTCCATCAAAGACTGCCTTGCTTGCTTCGACTTCGCTCGGGTTCGTATTTATGACAACTGTTCCATCGCCGCCACCGGTGCCCGGGTCGTTTACGAAGGTTGCTTCCTCAGGTACCTGTCCAATACTTTTTATTTTATTTTATTTCAGATAAAAATAAAATTGTCTTAGTAGTGAATAGCTAAAATGTCCTTGCTTTGTATGCATTTAACAAAAATATATTTTATCGTCCCTTGATACTTTACTGAAATTTTAACAGAACTTGATCTGTTAGGAATTTATTATACGTCTATTACTGTACTCACTTAAGAAACTTTAAATTATTTACTATAATTTATATCTTTACATTTTATACGGATAAATAACACAAAACTTATATTGATATGTGTATATATATAAAGACGCACAAATACACGTATTTCTAAAATGTAATTTAATTACATTTTGAATTTAGGTATGTGGATGAAAAATAAATGATCTGCTTAGAAGGAAGTTGGCGTAGATGGTAGAAGGGATTTAAGTCAAGTCCCAAAGGGATGTGTATTCGATCATTGCATTGTCATTAGGAGACTCCTTTGGTAGGCGATCTCGTAAGTCCCCATTAAGCTCTCAAAGAGCCGGCGGCCGCGGCGCTTTGGAGCGATCACGAACCCCTTCAAAACTTTTTTACCATAAAAAAAAAAAAAAAAAAAAAATCATGCTATAAAGTATAAAATCCTTTTAGACTTTGATTCAGCGCCTTCCCTCAAGGGGAAATTAAAATATCACATACTTTTTCTGACTTGCAATCTCAACTATTTATTAAATAATGAATATATAATTTTAATTGTTAAAAGTTCATACATAATTCTATTTTCCTGGCATGCTGTGCTTGATATATCTTTAAATTTATATATTATGATCAGAATAAAAATCCGTATTTTCATTATTTATTTTTACAATTTAGTAAACATAAATTTCAATAGTAAATGATTGATTAAAAAATAAGAACAAATATCAAAGATAAAAACAAATGTGGGACCTACAGCCGCTAATTGATATTGAAAATTCTTTTAAATTAAGTAGGAGGACAACACAAAAGTCTGTCCTACCACTAAGAAATGACAAATTTGACTCACGAGCGATAAGTTGCCATTTGCACTTCTCTTCATAAGGCTAAAGAATAAGACCGAGTTGATTTTTTTGGAGATATTAATGAAGGTAAATAAGTTATTTAATTTATATCATATATTGTGTATTTTTAGATTATATATTAGTTTATTAGTTAAACTAATTAGTTTGGAGAAAAAAATACAAATATAAATACTCTAAAGTAATTTAATTAGCTTCTTTAAAAAAGTCAACTTGCTTTTTTATAAGTAGTATCTTAGAGCAAGTATTTTCATATTGATCTTCTTTGAACCTGCCCAAACGAGTAAAAATTCTAAACTAAATTTTTTTCAAGTGGTTCTACAGTCCAGACATCTGCATATATAGTTTACAAACCACAAAACAATTGCATCACATCTATAACATTCCCGGTGACTGACGTCTCTTAATTTGGTCATAAAAGTGACAGGTTTTTTAGGCTAAACCAGAAAACTGATATTTAAATTTAGGGTTAAGATATAAATTTGTTATAGAAGCTTTTGCTTAGAAGCAATATTACCATAAAAGTTTTTATTTTTATTTTTTATTGTTAGGATTCAATATTACCCTATAAGTTTCAGGATGTAGTAATGTTGCCCCATCCCATTAAAATACTAACACCGAATGTTAAGAAACTGACGTCGACCATAATCTTTTCAATGGTAAGGGGCGATATTGCTTCTAGGTGAAAACTTCTGAAACAAATTAGCATTTTAACCCTTAAATGTTAAATCTATCGGGAAGACTCATACAGATGACATAACTTTGTGTTTTTTAAGGTATGAGAGCAGCATTTTCTTCGACCAGTCCATAGACGCTGGGAACCACATTAGGTGTGGGAATGGTTTGGCTAAAAACTCCACTGAACTTGCTTCAACTGCGCAACAAGTGCTACAGAATCTGGTAGAAGCAACACCAAGAATACCTGGTTTCTTTGCAGCCACTATAACGCCAGTTCCGAATAGTAATACCTCGAATGTTTATGCCATTGCTCAATGTCTCGAGACGGTAACTCAAAGTGGCTGCCGGGATTGCTTGGAGTCTGGGTTGAGAAATTTCCAGATTTGTATTCCCAACTCAAATGCTCAAATTTTTTATGCTGGTTGCTACATGAGATATTCCACCTCTGCATTTTTTGCTCAAAATCAGACCACTGATATCAGACACATCTTGAAACAAGGTACTATAAACTTCAAACTGATAAATGACCATGTCCATTGCATGACAATAAACATTCAAGATAAATAAATACAGTACAATTTAAAAATCACATTCAAATCATTTGCTTAAGCAAAAACTTATATACTAGTTGTAGAATATCTTAGCTCTTGCATATACTTTACATGACAATAAACATATCTATATGTTTACTCATCATATAGATATGTTTAGGGAGATTTGCTACTTATAAGATCATAATAAAAACATGGAAAATATACTTTTTTTCCTTGTGACTTGTAGGAGATTCAAGCAAGAAGAAGGCCATTATTGGTGGAGTAGTCGGAGGTGCATCTTTTATTTTGATTCTCCTTGCATTACTTGCTTTGTATAGACGATCACTGTCCAAGAGGGTTCATAGAGGTAAGATAAATAGAAAAATCTTTAGTATTCAATTTGAAATGATTCATTGTGATGAAATTTTACCTTTCTTCTACCAAAGGAAACGATACAGTTTTGTTTTAAAGCCTAACAGGAATGAACCCTAACTGCTTCATACTTGCTGAGAGATTTCTGACTCTGATTTTTCTTACAGCTGACATTTTAGGAGCAACTGAGTTGAAAGGCCCAGTTAACTATAGGTATAATGATCTGAAGTCTGCAACCAAAAATTTCAGTAAGGAGAACAAATTAGGAGAAGGAGGTTTTGGGGATGTATACAAGGTAAACCATATATTTCATTCAATATCATTTTTCAAGAGACACTTTTGTATAAAGTCTTTTTTGAATAAATTCAATTTAGGTACGCTTGTTAATATAATATCTCTCTGCCAGATATATAGAATTCCACTATATTGCCAACAAGTTGTTTATAGTACAATTCATTTCTTAGATTTCATGGATTGCACAGGAAAAATGTGTCTAATTCTAAGAAAAAGATGGGACTTCCCATAAGCATGCTTTATAGTCCATAAACATGACCTCTTCTTTGAACAGGGTACTCTGAAAAATGGAGAAGTAATTGCTATAAAGAAATTGGCTTTAGAGCAATCCAAAAAGATGGAGGAAGATTTTGAGAGTGAAGTGAAGCTAATAAGTAATGTTCATCATCGAAATCTTGTTCGACTTCTCGGTTGTTGCAGCAAAGGTCGAGAGAGATTTCTTGTTTATGAGTACATGAAGAACAATAATGTTGGCCAATTCTTATTTGGTATATTCAAATAAACACTTGAATAAATTTCCTCTTTAGTTGAAAATAATTTATTTCCTCTATTATCTTTATATATATATCTCCGTTCCCTTACTATCTAAAGTGTTGGAAATAGGTGAAAATAAAGGTTCTCTCAATTGGAAGCAACGTCATGGCATAATTTTAGGCACTGCAAGGGGTTTGGCATATCTTCATGAGGGATTTCACATTTGCATCATACATAGAGATATAAAGCCTAGTAACATCCTCTTGGATGATGACTTCCAGCCTAAAATTGCAGATTTTGGATTGGCAAGGCTTTTGCCTGGGGACCAATCTCATCTCAATACAGGATTTGCGGGAACAATGTAAGTAACAACATATGTGATTATTAATATTCTCAGCACTGAATTTATATCAGATGAACACAAGAGATTGTAATTAGAACTCATTAATTGATCAAACGGAATAATACTTCAGCATCTATAGATCTTTTCTCACATGTTTAGCCGTTTCTACAAAGCATTTGTCAATTTACAACTCACTATAAATATGATACACCACTTTGAGTTGCACAAGAACAGTTCGAATTTGTTTTACCATTTTCAATATAAGTTTCCATGTATTCTTGCGTCTCGTGTCTTTTATATGGTAATTATTTGAACCATTACGCTTTGAATACTGTGCTCTTTTTAATTAGGGGATACACTGCACCTGAGTATGTAATGCATGGACAATTATCAGAGAAGGTTGATGCCTATTGCTATGGAGTTGTAGTCTTAGAAATTATAAGTGGGCAAAAGAGTGGTGAACAAAAGGATGATGATGAAGGCGAATTCCTCCTTCAAAGAGTAAGCAAATTCTCATAACTAATATATACCCAAGGAAAGTTTATTATTTGAAGAAATTACAAGTGTAGATTTAACTAATTAAATTATCTTCATTATAGCATAACAAATGAGTATTTTTTACCGCTCAAGACACACAATGACACCTTTATTTTTTTGAAAAAATTATTCCAAGGTATGGTTGTTATAAATTACTTGACGACAATCATGTAGAACTTTTCCCTTGGGATTTTATTTTTCTTATTTTCTCTAAGCTGTATCACTTTGATGCCCCTTGGCAGGCTTGGAAACTGTATGACAGAGGAATGCACATAGAGTTTGTGGACAAAACCTTACATCCAAATGAGTATGATGCAGAAGAAGTGAAGAAAATCATAGAGATTGGATTGCTTTTAACGCAATCATCTCCTGCAGCAAGGCCAACAATGTTTGAAGTTGTCGATATGCTCGAGAGCAAGGGTGGCTTAACAGATCAAAAGCGACCCACTATGCCTGTCTATGTTAGGCCTAGAAGAGATGATCAGTCTAATAGCTCATCTTTATCAAATGCTTATCTCTCCACTTCTATTCCATCAGGAAGGTGATCAATTGAATTACACAAGAACGTGCAGCAAAAGGGATCACTTGATGTTTGGAGCCAGAATAAGATCACGCTAATAGTTCATCTTTATCAAATGCTACCGTCTCCAATTCCATTCCATCAGGAAGGTGGCGGTTTTAGTAGTAGCAGTAGCAGTTAGTAAGTGAAGATTTGAGTTCAATGAAACTTCAATTCTGCAATTGGGAAAGTTGAAATAGTGGCCATTTTGGCCTATGGTGTAAAATACATCAGTGGATGTAGTAAAGAATCTGAATTATGTATGATAAAACTCTAAATTGATAATCTTTTCTACCGTATCCACGGGTCATAGAATAATATCTGTTACACTTTTGCATTCAATCTCAGTTTCAAACTGAGCAATTTAAAGGTTGGGTAAAGTTTTCTATGCCAAAATTGTATACCTCCAACATTTAACCATTTAAAAGACCTGTCAAGCTTGTAATTGGCAACCAATGTGATCACAAAATGTGAACCGCAAGTGTTGCATTCCTGTTTTGGCAAGGACATAAGACCGCACATCACGCTTTAGCTCAGATGACTCAAACTGAAATGAATCACATGAACAATGTAGAAACTCTGTTCATAAAAATAAATAGACAGACATTTTGAGAGCTTATTAAAAGTATAACGACAGGATCCACCATTCTTACCTGGGAAATCTGAACCATCTATTGCTTTCTCCACGTTTACCTGCAAAAAGATAGAAATTGAAATGCAGTATCTCGGAAGGAGAAAAAATGTGGGAATATTATGCATTTATTGTAGATGTGCCTTTATTAGCATGTCCAAGGGCTTGTTCAAGTAGTCAGATTGTAATAGCAGTACAGGAGGGTTTTCTAATGCGGGTACAAGAAATCAAATTATTACCTGTACATAGTGCACAGATATTTTTTTAGCCAAGGGAGCAAGGTCTTAGAATAGCTGGGATGACGAAAGAATTTGTTAGGTCACATTTCTGCTCTCCGCAAAGTGAAAATTGCAAAATAAAAAAGCTTCATCATGAGTCATGACAACCATTGTAATTCATAAGTATTAAAAGAAATAGGGTACCTTAAAAATCATCGTTTCAACAGGGTTCCCCTCTATAGAGACATCCATAAAAACCAGTGGATTTTTCTTCGCTGCCATTGTCTTTCTTTTATGAATCGGAATTCACAAAAGTTAGTAAAGAGAAACAAATTAAGTATTAACATTGCATGAATTGTAAATATTGCATCAGAAGCAGAAAATGGCACATTTATCAATGCTGCAGCACTTGTATATAAGGTTGACGGACGAAAATTTCCCAATACGTTGTGTGTATTACACAACTCAGTTTTCCTGAGTGGTTCCTTCTGAGCAATGGTAAGAGGAAATTATGAGCATTATGCTCAAAGGTACTTGCAGGGACAAGTAATAGATTAAAGGGAAAGTTGTCTTAAGAAGAGAAAATATGAGTCAAATGTCTTTTAAAATCTCTAATTCGCAAGCAAGTCCTGTGAGACATTTTGTGGAAAGATCAAAATACCCTTAATAAAACAAATAAAAATGTAGACAAAGGCCTAATATGTTTTTTTGGTTGCAAAAATATATCTAAAGTTTGCTAAATGGGGCAAAAATAACAAATCTTTATACTCTCCAAAAACCACCGTTGCTTTTTGCTTGTGTGGTGCTTTCCACCTCATCCTATCTTTTATAACCCCATCCCTTCTCCCTCCTCCCTCACCGTCAGTAGTGGCGTCTATTTCACTCCTCTCGCCCAACACTGAATCTCATCGTCTTCCTCAGCCTTTGCCACTCCCAAGGCCTTTCCCTCTTGGTATATTGGGTATTATATGGAGCGCAATGTTTCACAAAATTAAATACAATGGAACCATTCAAGGAAGAGATTCATAGCAAAAAATGTGAACTTGATGGAATTTGTTCCCTGTTGCATATCGGGGACACTGCTAAATCTCTCGCCATTCCAGGGCCCATTGTGGTACACTACCCTCTGTTTGTTTAGCAGGAAAAGTTGGGGGAGGCCATGGTAATTTATCTTAAAGGAGTAACTCCGGGGGAGGGGTCTTCTCCAGTGAACCTCCATGACATTATGTGTCTCTCCATTCCGGTGTCAAAGTCCCAGCCGAGTTTCAGTCCCAGTAACAGAGTAACTGAATTGAAGCTTTGCCATAGATACTTAGTGGGGTCATTCTAGTTTTATTCTTTGAGGACCAGATTCCCTTAATCTAAGAGTTGAAGAACTAGGTTTGAAGGCGAAGATATGGTTTGATTCGTGGACCATATGGAAGTTCCTGTTTGATCTAAAACAACAAGGTTTCCTCTGTCTTCGATCTTGAGAATCCCGTATGTGTGTTTTAGTTAAATTAAAAGTTAAGTCATATATATTTGAAAATGTTTGTTTTTGCATGCAGTAATTTGGGAATAGCTATTATGAGCAATACTCGCCCAGGCTAATTGAAGAAGTTATAGAAGAGTTGTTTATGACTGTTTATCGTCAATGTAATGGAGCATAAAAAAGTTAGCTATAGATTACCATTTTTTTGGTTCAAGTGTATGCTAGGTTTTTACTTTAGTTAGTTTAGATTTGGTTTTGACTTCTATTTTGGTTCCTTCTTTTGGTTTCTGTTTTGTCTTCTCTTTTACCATAATTTATTGTCTTTCGATTGGTAATATATGTATTTTTTGATGACCTGGATGGGTCTATTTATTTAGTTTCTATAATGTATTTTTTGATGATTGGAATGGATCGATCTATTTGGTTTCTATATATGTATGTAATATGCATAGGGAGCTTATCGAAAATGAACCCCATTTTTTTTAAAAAAAAAAATTGTCAACAATACTTCATGGTTATTATGTAATAACCATAATATATATTCTTGACAAAAAAAAAAAAAAACATAATATATATTGACATATACATATATATACTAACATATATATATATATATATATATATATATATATATATCACGGTTTTTTCAAACAACCATTGACTATATACATATATCTTATGGTTAATTACCATTAACCATCAAATATACACCTTACTGACAACCAAAATTGGTGTCACATACCTAACCATTCATCATATGATCTGTAACGCATTTGGTAATTTATTTCACAAGTTTTAGTGAACAACTATGGAATATTGTTTGTCATAAGTAACAGCCACTGACTAAAAACCGTGAAATATAGTGCTAATGAATCGTGTTGTATTAGAACAATTGTGAAATATAATGCCAATAAATATTTAGCACTTGGATATTTAATGGTTCAAAACCTTAAATATAGATAAAAATAACCATTAGATATAGACAAATCTATAGTAGTATAATTGTATCTTGTATCCAAATAATAAATGGTGAGTTACGTTTCATTTCATCACTAAGATTCTCATTGAAAATTTTGTTTCTTTCTCTCTGTTGTATTTGGAAAGTGAATACATTACATACTTTAAATAAGGATGGGATGATTTCTTTTGCAACAACTGATCGAGAGCGTTCAGGATGGCATCCTATAGCATTAGATTGGGCGAGTTTTGTCTAATACAGGAGAAGCCAAGAGGGAGAAGTAAATTTTTACAAAATTATAAATTTCTTCATAATTAATATTTTTAAAATTATTTTAATCTTTCATATCTTCTACAGGTTCTTTCTCGAGGAACACTAGGAGCCGAGTACGTAGAGGATCCATCACACACAGGAACAAAGACATTTATTGTCACTAATAGTGAGCTAATATATTTTTTTTAAAGTTAAATTAATTTTAGCTTTATATGTTCAATTTATTAATTGTTTTATTTTTACTACAAATAAGTTCATATTTTTTAAAAAAAAAAAATCTTTTAGGAGAGGAAGGCTCATTAAAAGAACCTCTAGACGAACTATGGAGAGTTATTCACATACACCCATAGACACCGGGACGGGACACCGACCTCTTAGTAAGCAAAGGATGCCATTATAAGTTATATACATAAATATATATAATTTAAGTAATGTATTTACATTAGATGAAATTTTTTTCATTAATCATTAATAAAATACGTGTGATAGGAGTGGATTTAGCAATCCCAGGTAGAGCTGCAACAATCCCACACCCCAGAGTCATAGGGGTCTGTGGATCCTACTGCTCCTCTGAAAGCTGATTTCGGCCCAGTTGAGCACCCTTGACGCTATAGGGCTTTGGCTATAGGCACCAAGCCAAGCATGGTCTATAGCAGGAGCGCCGCCTCTGAGGCTAGCATCTCTAGAGCAGGGATCTCCGGTTTTAGAAGGCTAACAGAGCAAATGGTTCAGGTGATGGTTGAGGAGAAGGCTCAAGAGATTGCTATGTTTTTTTAGGACCAGGCCGAAACTTGGTACGCTCAGCATGTTAGGATTTCATGTCTAATGTCGAGGGCATGGAGTCGGATGTTTCGAAAACTTGGCCAAAATATTTGAAATATCTCCAACAAGGATGATTAACATACAAATCATTAAATTGCATAACTATTTCAAATAAAATTTATAATACAAAGTTAAAATAAATTTCTGAAATATTTCAAAGTTAAATACAATGCGGAAGTCCTAAGGTCATGAAAAATAAAAAATAACATAATGTAAACTATAGGAGTACAAAAGAGCTTTCAAAGTTCATTTTATAGGTGCCTTTCCTTACTCCCTACTAATATATTCACCTGAAAAATGTTAATATAGGATGAGATTTCACTTCTCGAGTGAAATGCGAAAGTTTCTACCGTACATAAGCAAATCACATTATATGACAAAAAGTAGGAGCTGATTCCATATATATTTGTATATACCATAATTTCTTATACAAAACTAATCATCATATGTTAATATGTGAACTGTACAATTATACCATATATAATATGTAGTCTCCCTTATATCACCGTCCATCCTTGTATAGTTGACTAGAGCCATAGGCTAACATATAGTTCAACAGAAACTCATCTATTTGACTGGGTTGTCACAAGCTCACCAAAAGTTAAGGTACATTGGCCAAAACTATAGAGCTTAAGTATGGACTATGGCTCCCTTCCTTAAAAACACAACTAAGGAGGTGTCAATGTCCCACGGCTCCAATGCAATCTTGGTCGAGAGGAAAACATGGAAGAAGGGGCCCTAACAAGTATCATCCACTATGCACTGAGTGATGACATAAAGAAATATTATCATTCAAATTCCTCCTTACTTCAACCCATCACAAATACGGTCACCATGATAATTATATTTAATAGAAATAAAGTATATTAAAACAAGCTTCAATTTATATCAAATATCATTACAAGGTAAACCAAATATCTCATAAAACCTCATTAGATCAATCTTTCATTCTTGAAATTCAAAGGACTAAACTATCGGTTTTGAAATCTAGGGACTAAAATGTCATTTTTAAAATTTGGTGGCTAAACAATATTTTTCTATTTTTAATTATAATAATATTATAATTTACAATACATTAACAAACAAACAAACACACACACATAGATATATATATATAAATATATATAATTCAGTTCATTTTAACAAAATAAACATTCATAATAATACACAATTAACAAGTATATAGAAGAATATTTAGAGTTACCTATTTCTCTATAGTTCCCAAATAATCATCAAAAGTTACTATAAGGCTCCCCAAATAATTATATCTCTACACTTTCCTTCTCTTCTTCTCTCTATTTTCTTGCTCACTCTCGCTCATTGCCTGAATACACACCACAAGGTGTGTATTTATAATGAATGAGGAGGGGGAGTAGTTGGGTGTATTTATTACACCACCCCTCCCTTCTCCCAAGGCAAAATTGGGGGCAGCACTCCCCCTTTAACTATAACGTGGCGGCTTTAATAATAATAATAATAATAATAATAATAATAAATTGTTATTATTATTTTAACTAACATTAGAAAGTTTTACTTCTATACTAAATATTATTAGTAAATTAATTACTATAAATTAATCTATCCTATTATAATTCTAAATAAGTTTTAGGATGTTACATTTTCCCCCTTAAAAATAAATTTTATCCCCAAAATTCAATATACGTAAGAACTCTACTTAATTAAACAAGTGAGGGTAGAATTGTCACATATCCTCTTCTGTTTCCCAAATAACATCTCCAGGAGCCATTACTCTCTATACAACCTTCACTAGTATAATAATTTCATTTCTTAGTTGCTTGTTCCTTACATCAACAATCCATTAAAGCTCGCCTTTATATGTTATATTATCTTAATTCTATCTCCTCCATTTCTATAATATGGGAAAGGAAATGGTTGATACCTTTTCAGTTGTGATACTTGAAAAACATCATGAAGGTTCGCATGTTGTAGAGGTAATGCAATATTTACGTAAGTTGCTAGTCCTATTTTCTCTAAAATCTCATAAAGACCCATGAAATCAGTTGAAAGCTTTCTTTTCTTGATTTCTCTACCAATTCTAATGACCATAAAAACACATGATCTTTGACTTCAAATCCTAAAGATTTTTTCATTCAATTTTATTCTTATAGACCTTACTCATCTATCCTGTGTCTGAACTTTTTCAATCTAAGCTCGTAGACTACTTTCCTCTTGACTAGCTTGCTAGCAAGTACTATCTAACTTAACTAGTTAAGATTTCTAGACCATTCTATCAGTTTCTGTTCCTCTATTAACATGGTCACCAACTGCACTACTTTTCAATTCAAAATATCAGCGACAACAATCATGTCATTGCTTTTCAATTCTTTTATGTTGTCTTATGTTCAAATTTTCAGATTTTTGTTTTCAAATATTCATAGTTTCTATGGTCACAAGACATTCCATAATCACATTATACAAAATTAGTGCTTTCAAATTTTTAAAGAAAACATAATCTTAGCTAGCTCAAGTTCAAGAAAACACTTGCTGGTTCAAATTCAAGAAAACACATTTATTGCCGGCTTAAATTCGTGAGTGGGAAAATTCTCATGAGGTTCAACAACTAAGAGGCACACACCATCATTCTGCCCTATTTTTCCAAGACCCAACCCAATCTACACATACTACCAGAGTGGCAATGCGTACCTACGAGGCAAAATTTTCTTTATAGGATTGGTGGTGCGAGTTTCAACCTCTCGTAAACATATCTCACCAAAAACAATTCTTTCTTTGAATTCATTGTTCAAATGAGGCTTTAACAATGGCAAGTGATTCAAGAAAAATTTTGAATGCATCCGACAAGATTCAACAAACTGAGTATGTTACAACAGTTTTTTGACCTCTTCTAGTTCAATATTGCTTTCACCATGAAATAGTTCAAATTCAGTTCTAGTTCTGGGTTCCACAAGGACCCTTCTGTGAGACAACGTAGTTCAGAAGTGACCACCACAAATTGGTCATAAATTCTGTTGAAAAACATTGTATTAAAAAATTTAGTTTAGAAAATTCACAAATACTATAGATGCATTGACAAGTTAAAAATTCAATTTTCAAATATATTCGGGAACTAGACAACTGTTCTAAGAACATTCCAAACTTCAACCCTAGCTAACTACTCAAGTCATTTATAGAACACTCAGCCCATTCTTTCTAAGGGAATATTATGAGATTAAGATAATTTCTTACGCTAAATCAACAGTTAACAACCTCCAGATATCTCAACATCAGCTAGGCTGAGAAATCATGCTTTCTCAACAATACCCATAGTACAAACTAGGATCATGATTCACAATTCCTAGACTAATCTTCAAAACATTCAAATATTATTTCACAACCTTAGCATTAATCATAAGGTTTGCACGATTCATATTTTCATAAATTAGACATTTAGACCTAAACACTAGTTCAGCTTAAATCGGATTCAAGCCTATCCTCAATCTCTATCACATTCATTCTAACATTCTCTTGGCATCCCTAAGGATTAACATTTTTCATACCTTCCATTTGGAAACCCATTTGATGCGGGACTTTTTACTATTTCACCAACCTCGAGAGTTAACTCCCTGGTAGCTCTAATTTATGATTCATTGTCACGGCGACTTCACTATACGATTTGCTAACATGGTGGCTCCACTTCATGGTACGTCACTCAATGCTTTACTCAGTCCACTCGACTAGTCGGCTCTTCCAATCAACACCGCATGGTTAACTCTTTCATATCAAATCCTCTCGTAAGTAGCCCTCTCTCTGGTTGATCTTTGAATCATCGTGATTAATTCATAGAATTCTCCGGATACTCGGTGAAGGATGCTCTCGAGTTGGTTAAGCTTAGGTCACAAGGATTAAGCTTTATCATAACTAATTAGAGCCTTTAGATCATAGTTGAAATTGTTGACTTTTCAACTCTTGATTAATATTTGATTAACATCTTAATCATAAGCTTAATTATCTTTTGATTGTTGCATTATTGGTTCATGGAGTGATTTATGATTGTTAACAATTCATTAGTGCCAATCCTAATCCCTTATTGGTTCTTGACTTTTAATTAGCCTAATACACCTCTAATTAATGGCTATTAATATTAATTGTTAAAGAATTACCTAAATATTCCATTAGTGTAATTTTAATTGCTCATTAATTATTAGCAATTGCCCCTTAATTGTTCAAGTGTTTTGATAATTCTTTATGGCCTTTTATGAAATAAATATGAACTAAATATTAATTATAGGGTATTAGAAAATTTAGTCTCTTAACAAATTATGAAAATTGGTGTTTATGGTCCTTTAATTAATTATGAAGACTTGCACAATTTATTTAATTTAGTGAATGTTTAGTTGGTAATTAATTGCCATTGATTTCTCTAAATTTATTTAGGTATTTTCATAACACTCTCTTATTCTTTTTTTTTTTTTTTTTCTTACATGACCCTTAGGGTATTTATTATATTTTATGGTATTTTATGATGCCTAACAAAAATTTATTAAATCATTGGTTATTCTAATCCTAAGGAAAAATTACCTAGAAAATAGAATAAACACATCTCAAAATTTGAGACCACATATTCACCTATTTTAAATAGGTTTTAACTATCAAAATATTGTATTCAAGATAAATGAGAATTTTGGGTATTACACCTTATATCACTGTCTATCCTTGTACCGCTGACTGGAGCCATAGGCTAACACATAGTGTAACACCCCATTTTCAAAAGTGAAATAATGTATTTTTATCAGAGTGGAGCATCGGAGCAAATAAGTGAGTAACTGATAAGTATTCAAAATGTTAACTATGGTGTATCTGGCTTGTTATAATAACGGTACATTTATCCGAGTATTTAATAATATAATGATATACACCCCAAAATAAAAATCTCCAGTCGGGTCTTCACGCGTGCTGCTTACCCTTGTCATCAGCCCTCGGTCCTCCAGACCCTGAAGCTATGGTAAGTGCTGAGGTCCAATACCTATTGGACCTCAGGTAACAGTTAACCTCATGCTCAAGTATAACAATATATGTATGACAGACATTCATAACGTTACAGTATCAACCAATACATAGCACACAACACATGTAAGGTTATAACAATACATAAGCACACAGCAGATGTAATGTCAACAACACAACAGTACATAGCACACAACACATGTAAAGTTATCCACATTTGCACTAACCAGTGCCACGATGGCCCCTCGTGTCTTCGGCGCTAGGAAAACTCAACGGCGTTATCAAGACTATAACCCGTATAAAGCTAAATGTATAACAGGTGACTTAAGTCATCATGCATGACCTAAGACCTAGTCTTGCCCATCACTTCATGAATCATTCCATCACATACATGCATACAAGAAGCATCAAAGTTAGAGTTACAGTACGCATCCGTACCTTAGTCCGTAGAGTTTAGTGATACGTTCGTCTGTCGGTACGTTTCCTCGGATAGCCTATAATAGTATTCACCGCATTATTCCTTTATAAATAGTATTCTACGAGGTATTTTAGCCACTATTGACCTTTTTACCCCTAGTGGATTTGTTATTCCAATTATATCCCTTTGTTTTTAAAAAACACTGCTTTAGCATTTCTGGGCAGAATTTTCGCTAACTTTGAAAAATCATTATTAATTCCACAAAAATCGAAATGAGGTTCCGTAAAATTCCCCGGAAACCTTAGCATGTCTATTTTTGAGAAACAATAATGGTGTTCTTTGGAAACATGGGAATTATTCCCATTTTTACGTTTTGAAACCCTTGCCCAGAATTTTTCCAGAAAACGTAGCCTTATTTAAAGAATTTTTAGCTCCTTGCAAAAAACTCAAAATGAAACATATTATAATATTTAGAAAGGTCTGGATGTCTACTTTACTCATGAATAAATTCAGAATTTTATAACTTCATATTCTACATAAAATTATAGCCTCTATGTTGCCGACTCGAGAAAAACTTCCAATCGTAAATTTCGCTACTTTGATCTTCAACTTCCAAAAATTTTGCTCCACCATAAATTTCATCAAATTTTCAAAATAAAAACATTTTTAATCATAAAAACATGAAAACAAAACTATATTGGAAGATTTGAGATCAAAACACTACTTATCTATGAATTTAAAAGCAAGAACTTACTTTGCTTTTGCTTCAACTCCTTCAAGCTTTCCTCACTCACTCTCACTTCTCTCTATATTCAGCTTATTCTTGCTTGTGTTGGTGTGAAGAATGATGAAGCTCAAGCCTCCTATTTATAGCAAAACTCCAAGGCTTATGTTTGGTTTCAAACTCTCTTATTCCTCTTCCCAAACACCTCTCTTCACTCTCCCAAACACTCCCTCTTCAACCTCCAATCCGTCCCCTTATCCTCTTCCATGTATTTAATTCAATTATCTAATGTGTTAGTTTAAATAATATAAACTAATCACTCTTCTTCTTTCACAAGCCAAGGCAAACCCCCCCCCCCCCCCCCCAACTCTTTAATTTGTGTTTCTTTTGTCTCAAATATCCAATGTTCAAAGCCTCCCATTGGTCCATTAATTATCACATGGATTTAGTTTAATTATGAAATTAATTAGAACCCTTAGATTTAGCTTTATGAGATTTAATCTTGGCCTTTTATTTTTAATCCTAATTAGCATCCCTAATGTAGTGTTTAACATGCTTATTAGGTATATTTATCATAGTGTGATTGGTTCTTAGATTAATTATGAGCATTAGTAATTCATTTTATGCTAATATAGAACCCTTATTTCTCTTTAATTCTTAATTAAGTTAAAACATCCCTAGTTAATGACTTTTAACATGTCACTAGATTAATTATGAAAATTTATTCAATTATTTTAATTAATGTAAACTTAATTGTCCACTAATTATTGTTAATTTCCTTTAATTGATTTAAGTATTTTCATAACATTTTCTTGCCCTTTTTTATTATATAAAAACTAGGTTTTAATATGAAAATTTTGTTGTAGTTTATGATCCCTAAATGAAAATTAAAAAATTTGGTCTTTGGTTACTTTAATTCCAAGGAAAAATTGCCTAAAATCTAATTAATAATTTACCAAAATTTAGAGACAACATATTCTCCTTTATTTACTATGTATTATTTATCAAAATTAGTACTTATGATAAATAAGAATTTTAGAGTATTACACATAGTCCAATAGAAACTCATCCATTTGATTGTATTATCCCAAGATCATCAAAACTTAAGGTACACCCGGCCAAAGGTATAGAGCTTAAGTATGGACTATGGCTCCTCTCCTTAAAAACACAACTAAGGAGGTGTCATATGTCCCACAGCTCTAATGCAATCCCAGCTAGAGGAAAACATGGAAGAAGGGGCCCAGACAAGTACCATCCATTGTGCCACGGGTGATGACATAAAGAAATCTTATTATTCAAATTCTTCCTTACTCCAACTTATTACAAATATAGCCACCATGATAATTATATTCAATACAAATGAAGTATATTAAAACAAGCTTCCATTTATATCAAATATCATAACAAGGTAAACCAAACATCTCATAAAACCTCATCGGATCAATATGTCATTCTTGAAATTTGAAGGACCAAATTGTCATTTCTAATATTTGTGGACTAAACTGTCATTTTTAAAATTCGGGGACTAAACTGTAAATTTGAATTTTTAATTAAAATAATATTACAATTTACACTACATTCACATATACATATAATTCAATCCATTTTAACAAAATAAACATTCATAATCATAAACAATGAACAAGTATATGAAAGAATATTCAGAGTTACATGTTTCTCTATAGCTCCCACATAATCACTAAAAGTTACTATAAGGCTCTCCAAATAATTATCTCGTACGCTTTCCTTCTCTCCTTCTTTCTCGTTTCTCTCTATCTTCTTGCACGCTCTCACTCTCTTTGTTCGAATACACACTATAAAGTGTGTATTTATAATGGATGAGGAGATGGAGTAGTTGGGGTGTATTTATTACCCCCCCCAAGTCAAAAGTGGGGGCAACACTCCCCCTTAACTATAACATGGGCAGCTTAGCTATCCATGTTATATGTGTGTGTGTATTATATAATATATTACTATAATATATTATAATATTACAATTACAACTATTATTATTATTATTATTTTATTTAACATCAAAAAGTTTTACTCCTATACTAAATATTCTTGGTAAATTAATTACCATAAATTGATATATCCTATCATAATTCTAAATAAATTTCAGAATGTTACATTTATCTTATTGTGATCCTCTATATATATTTTCTTAAAAAAACCAATGGATTCTTTGTAGTGGTTTAAGAACCGCTACAAAGTAAAATACAACTGCTACAAATATCATCACATAAACGGCTGCAAATGCAAACCGCTATAACAGTCATCACATCAACTGCTACAAATGTTACATAGATATCCCTATAAATTTCCTCACCACACATCATTTCACATACATCTTCACTTCTTCCCGCCCACCTTCTGTAACATCCCAATTTTTGAAAGCGTTTTCACGGTATCTTGATCAGAGTAAAGCATCGGAAGTAAATAGTATTTAAAAAGTAACTGATAAATCCACTGTAATGTATGTGATCAGCCTTAATGGCGGGTACAAAAATTTCAAATATCATAAGTACAAGCAAAAGGACTATCTCCAGTCGGCTCCTAGATCTGCTGCTTACCCTTGTCTCCGGTCCTGTTTACTCCGGATCCTGAAGCTATGGTAAGAGGCGAGGTTCAATACCCATTGAACCTCGGGTAATGTTAACCTCATGTTTATGTACAAGTATGTATGACAGTTATCTCATAACATCACAACTATATTCACATATATAAAAACAAGTAATAACAACACGGCCACCGCATATGAATGTTATTACGATACCGCACTATTCACCGGTGCCACGGTGTACATCCGTGTCCTCGCGCTAGGAAAACTCAACGGCGTTATCATGACTATAACCCGTATAAAGCTGTATGTGTATGAACAATTCTTTTAAAAACAGAGTCACAGTCTATGAACATATCTATCACATATAGGTATACAAGTAAACATCGAGTTAGTGTTACGATGACGCGTCCGTACCTTAGTCGTCGGTGTTGGTATGCGGCGTCGTACGGCGATCACGCTGATCCTATAACGGTAATATCGCATCTATTAATTCGTAAGTAATATCCTAAGAGATATTTTGGCCCCTAATGACCATTTTGCCCTTACAACTTCTATTTTTCACTTTCTTCCCTCAAAATTCGTACAACAACGCTGGTATAAATCTGGGCAGCATTTTGTCTAACTTTGAAAAATCATAATTAATTCTACAAAAATCGAAACGAGGATCCGTAAAATTCCTTGGAATCCTTAGGATGTCTATTTTCAAGTAAAAATAGTCACCTTTGCCCAGACTTCACTAATCACTCCCAGGTTTTAAGTTTTGAACCTCTGCCCAGAATTTTTCTAGAATTTCGTAGCCTAACTTTGAGGAATTTTAACTCTCTGTACAAAAATCATTTTGACATGATCTTGACATATTTAAAAATCCCTATAAGTCTATTTTAACCATGAATTTTCTCAGAATTTTGTGATCATGATTTCAATATGAAATCCTGGCGTTTTCATGGCTGACTTCAGAATTTCCGAAACCGATGAAATTTCGCGAACTTCGTTACTTTCATGATCTCTCCCAGAAATTTTGCCATAATCTCTACTTCATCAATTTTTCGAGATAAAGGCAATTTTAACTATAAAAACATCTATATAAAATCATCCTAGCATATTTAAGCTACTTCTAAGAATTTAAGAACTAAAACTTAAAGAACTTAAAGCTAGAACTAGAAAACTTACCAAGAACTTGCTCCTCCTTTCTCCAAGGCTCTCACTCACTCTCTTACTCTTAGAATCAGATTGCCTTGCTCTGATTTTGGTGTGAAGAATATGAGGGCCAAGGGCCCCTATTTATAGGAAAACTTCATGGCACTATTCACCCTTTTCATCTTGAACATGAACCATTGGATCTAGGGTAATTGGGAGCACAAATCCTAGCCATACACACACCCCCTGCTAGCTTCTTCCATTACTTTATGACTCACCCTATCCTCTTCCAAAATTGCCATGTGCTTTAGCTTCATAATTAAGCTATCAATTTCTTCCTTCTTGCATACCACTAGTTAGAATCACTAGGAAAGAATTTATTTGAGGATCCTAATGAAGTTTTATGCATATTTTCTCATTGGTTTTGAAATCTTGAAGGCCTTAGCTTCATTTAGAGACCATAATCACCTACTTTTCTCATTTGATATCAATTTGCAAAATTAAGGAAATGGCTTTGGTTGGATTCATTCTCAAGCTTGATTTATGCTTGTTCATAATCTCTTCTTATATTTAAGTTATGGTTAAGGTATTTCAAGATACAATTTAGTTTCTATAGGTTTTCATTTGTTTATGTCTAGAATTAATTCCTTGAATTAATCTAATTACTTTATGCTTAATTTTCTCATTGGCTAATGAATTGACTTATTTCTCTCTCTTCATACTACACACACACACATGCACAACTCTTCATCTTTCTCTTTCATTATCCTCTTCCAATATTTAAGAGGCTTTATGACAAAGGACTCTTATCTTCTTCCATTAGCCTCCAAAGTCTTCATTGTATTAATGTTGGCTCATGACTCATATTGCATGTGAGATTTGTTAATTTTTAAACAATTTTTGATCCCCTTTTTCAGCCCAAAAATTCGTCCCCCCTCACCCATCTTTTATTTTTAATTTGTGTTTTTATTTATCTCATGATATTTAGAAGAAAATCTATCATTGGCTAATATTTGGTTCACATGGATTCCACTTTATGAAATTTGTCCTAAAGCCCTTAGATTAACTTTATGAGGTTAAATCTTGGCCTTTAGATCATAGTTGCAATTTGTTGACTTTTCAAAGCTTGATTAGAATTTAATTAGCATCTTAATCAAAAGCTTAATTGACTCTTGATTATTGCATTATTGGTGTTTAGGGTAATTTATGACCATTAGCAATCCATTCTATGCTAATCCTAACCCCTTATTGGTTCTTGGCTCTTTAATTACCCCTATACATCTTTAATTGGTGACTTTTAACATTAGTTGTAAAGAATTAACTAAATATTCCATTAGTGTAATTTTAATTGCTCATTAATTGTTGGTAATTGCCCCTTAATTGTTCCAAGTGTTTTGATAATTCTTTATGGCCCTTTATGAACTAAATATGAACTAGGTATTAATTATAGGGTATTAGAAAATTTAGTCTCTTAATAAATTATAACAATTGGTGTTTAAGGTTCTTTGATTAATTGTGAAGTCTTGCACAATTTATTTAATTTAGTGAAGATTTAGTTGGTCTTTAATTGCCATTGACTTCTCTAAATTTATTTAGGTGTTTTCACAACACTTTCTTGCTCCTTTAAATCCTACATGAACCATAGCTTAATATGGTATTTATTATATTTTATGGTATTTTATGATGCCTAACAAGATAAATTAAATCATTGGTTATCCTATTCCTAAGGAAAAATTACCTAGAAAAATAGAATAAAAACATCTCAAAATTTGAGACCACATATTCACCTATTTTAAATAGGATCTATTTGTATTTAAGACAAATAAGAAATTTTGGGTATTACATTTCTCCCCCCGTTAAATAAAATTTCGTCCTCGAAATTTGCTCTATACTAACTAGACTTCAAGTCTATAAATCTTGACTATAATTACTATTGTTTCCTAAATTGTCTTATTCGGAGACAATCCCTTCCGACTATCTTCACAACCGGGATATTTCTATGCCTAAGTCGCTTCTTTTCATAGTCGAAAATTCGTTTCGGCTAGACTTAGAAAGCGTCATCATGTCATAATTCGACATCCTTCCACCCAAATGTCTCCGTGGCGTCTATTTTGTGGTATCATAAGATACCTCATATTTCAAGGACACGATCAGGGTCTGATTGGCGTACTGAGGGATACGAGAAAAAAACGTTATAGAGATGAATTAAGTTCGGGGTAGGGTATATCGATCGATTCATGTTTAGTTAAAACTCCGAATGGCCCTACGTATCGCGGTCCTAATTTTGCCCTTTCTAGCGTTCTACCGACACCGGTTATATATGATTGTCGACTTCGAACTTTAGAGGTCTTCCTCTCTTGTCAGCGTAGCTCTTCTATCTCGCTTTTGTCTTTGCTAGGGGTAGTCTCGTGCCCATCGTGATTTGTTCGGAGGGCTAGTCAATCGATGTGGCCCAAGCAATTCCGCTCGATAAGGGTGACCGACATGTACGCCTTGTCCTTTGATCGTATAAATTCAGAAAACTCTAGATATCTAGTTTACTCCCATACTATGCATACTTACTTAGCACGCATTTAATATTCAAATACTAATCTCATTCATTTTGTACCCAGGTATAGTATTCAACCACAGGACCTACTCGTCCATCCCCACCGTGCTCGGTTATGCAGGCCTCAATGCCTGACCCACTCAGCCCCTCGGCTTAACACATATTGGCCTTTCGGCTCAATTCATTATCACAGCACTAGGGATTTTAGCCTCAATACCTAGGAAATTATCCTCAGGCTTTAGGCGTTTCTACTACTACCTGGTACAGTAAATGTTTTGTCGGACTCAAGACATACTATAGACATACCGTCGAAAGTTACTATAACAATTTGCATTTCACATAGTGATAAGTTCTCTTGTCTTAAGGGCTAGGACACCCCTATGCATATTTACACACCTAGATCTTGAGTATCTGCTCATCTATTTCATCCGAACCTTTCCCTAGTCAAGCTCTCGACTATATTAGAAATTCAATTTTTCCTTAGGTCTCCAAGGTTTTTACTAGTTTCTACACAAGAATAAGAATTATCGATTGCAAAACAAAACTTTTTTTTTTTTTTTTTTGCTAAAATAATCACTACGCCAAACTTCTAACATAAGATGAGGATTTTACATTCTCAATATTTTTATCAGGAGTGAGGAGAAGTCAACATACGAAGTAACCGGAAAATAGTTTCAATGAAACCCAAAACAACTCGTAAGTACTATTTAGTTTCTATGAAATTCACATACTACTACAAATTTCATGTTTCATACTTATCAACAGATGCAAATAATAATAAGACAAAAATTCAACTTCAAGTTACTAAGAACCTACAAATTCCAATTTATGTCTTATATATGAAATCTAATGGTTTGGACAGGAGTTCAACACAACATATTAGTACGGTGGTGTATTAAAGTAGGATTTCAGGAGTATCAACAACAACAATACTAACTCTTAATTAATCCAGATTTACTAGAGTGTACACTCAAAATTTCATATTTAGAGCTTCATGTCTTTAAAATCCAGGAATCTAATCCTTATGGTTTCTGTTCTTACCAAGCACCAAAGATAAATTCAAATTTGCCGAGCCAAATAGTTCATGTATGTTAACTTGAAGACGCTCATCAAAAATTCAAAATGAAACAAGGATATATGATGCATGGTTATCTCATTATGTTACGTTGATAAGAAATCTTAATTTCAATGGATCAAAAGTACAATGTATTTCAAAATAGGGTCCCTATATAATGCATGTCACAAAATTCAACCAAGTGTCATTTCAATAATCACATCCAGTTTATCCCTCAGGTTTCATCTAATTTTAACATGCATCATTTTTGAAACTGATCTCGTTTTAACACACCAATAACTAACAATCAGACTTATGACAGAAGAGATTACTAAAACAAGGTTAATGGATGGTCAAGTAATTTGAGAGAAATGATATCAACAATATTTATTGGTTCAGACCTTCACAAGTGTGATAGCAAAATTCAAAGAGTGGTAGTGCACATATAAAATGGAACTTAATATAGTATACTCCAAGCCACTTTCATGAATTTGATCTGTTAAAGATTTTCTTGTATAATGAAGTAAAATTTTCAAACTCAGATTTGCAAATATAATTTAATGAAGCAAGTAATATCACAAGGATGTACAAGTCATAGCATCATTAGACATGCAAATTTTTTTTTTTTTTTTTTTTTAGAGTAGGTTAACACAAAACACCTAGACTTTCAACCAACTATTTAAGTGTTACTTCCAACATATTTCTAACACCCTATGCAAGTGTCACCATTTAGAGTTTCTTACTAGTATTTGGTTGGACTACAATAATTGCATGCATAAACTTTAATGAAATACGTAACAAAGTGTGCACTTAACAATATTTAACAAATTTAAAGAAGAATCACTTTCAAAAACATAGTTTCAAACTAGCTTAGTTTGGAAAATTTAAGTGAAATGCTCAAGTTAGATTCCCGAGTGAACAAACAATTTGGTCAACATCTTGTCTATGAGTTATATTTGGTTGGAAATTTTCAGAAATAAAGTAAGCATTTAAACATATGTGTAACATACTTAATATATTAAATCATACAAGTTTCAAGTTTTAACAACAACCTTAAAGCGCAAATATCCAATGCAACCTCATATCGTACAAAACGTGTTTATCAGCAAGCATATGATCACACAAGGTTTTCAATGTCAACCTAGAGAACACTAGATTCTAATCATGCAAATGGTCCAAATGATAAGAGAGAGTTTATACAAGGCATTGCTTGATTTATCATAAACTTCATGATGATGTTTAAATTCTATTTAGTAAGACATATTTCTTCACAACAACATAAAGAAAGGAATCTTTTTGAGTTTTATCAAGATATATCTAAAACATTTAAAACAAAACAATCGTGCATATAAGGAAACCAAACTTAGTATTTTATACCACATAAACCTCACTTCTCCTCTTATGTACTTTCAAGTTTTTATTATAACACCAATATGGATGCCAACAAAGTTAACGTAACATTTGTTTTCTAGACATGTCTCCTAACATGTACTTAGGTACCAACTTACTATTTGATTTTTCTTCCTTGAGTACATACTCCATAAAGAGTATTTCGATACTAGCTAATTTGTCCCTTACCATTAAGGTATCTCACACTATCTCTGAAGACAAACTGACCTAGAGGGGTAGAGCAAAATGGACCACCTATATGGCCCTCAATGATGCCTTGATTATGATTATGCCCGGGTTCATAACGATGATCAAGACCCCAATGAAAAAGTATTGCTCTAGGTACTGGAATTGGTTTTATTTGTGGTTGTCTAACTCTATCTCTATCTCTACCTCGGCCTCTAGGAACTCTAGTTCCTTGCAAATTTGTCATCTTATCTTTCTATTAAGAATGACACATATTAAGGAATAACTTAATTTTCTAAACAAATACATACTCCACACAAGGTAATATACCCGCCATAATGACTAAGCGACTTTAATACTTGTAGTCATACTTAACATTTCCGTATTGTCGTACTAATGACTAATTGTTTACATGTTGCCTAAAATGTTCGCCTTTAGAAAGTTCGTTCATCGAGCGCTTATCAGCTCTTTGTGTGTACTCAAGACACATCGCGGGGTATTTGGGTTTATAAAAAGATTCACTTCGGAATCATCTTGGTAGCTTAACACTGAAATACGCACGGTTATTATTGATGGATGAATGATTTGATCCTATAGGTCTTTTCGCTCGAGGGTCTACTCGAGGGTATACTAGCTATTGGTTTTGATACACCGTGTTCGGGGATACCGAATGAAAAGGTCCTAGGTCATATATGGTGTTGTAAAGATATTCTAGATTGGAAGTATTCAGGTTCGGATCGATTATCGGAGCAATATCATATTCGGGAGCGTAAAGGTGTATTAGCTCAAGGTTAAGTTCTAGAGTGGGGTATAACTAATCGGGTTGAAGTATAGGTTCAGGGTTGTACACTAGCTTAGGTTGGTATATTTCTGAGGGTTTATGGTTATGAATGGATACAAGGGGTTTTTCAGGGCTTGGGTGATCTACCGGCTCAAGGTGGTACACTGGTTTAGATTAATATACTAGTTCGAAATGATACACTGGTCTAGGGTTGTAGGATTCGTCAAAATACTCTGGTGAAATGGTATTCGGGTTCGGATCATCTATGTGTTCGGGCTCATTTATTGGGGCAAGCATCTTCGTTCGGGGTCGTATTCTGGCTCTAGTTCGCCATCGGGGTAGTTGGCATATACTCGTGGTCTAAATGGTATCTTGGAGCGGGGAAATATGGTTCTGGTTCGAGCATAGACATAGGGGGTGGATTTGTTGGTTCTGGGTTCAGTCTTACTTTTACGTTTCCAGAGACTACTAACCGACGTGCTACACGTCACCTCCTCCCATAATAACCTACATAGGGAAAACTCGTCTCCGTTTATCACTACAACAATACCAGGGTTTTATCGGTACTTGTTTTCAAAAGATGCTCTAGGATAATGGCTTAGAGCCTAACTTAGTTAATCAACCGTTTGGCCAGGTAAGTGTCTATCATGGGAGCCTCACCGTGCTAAGGTGACTCAATGGTTGATCCACATAGACTAGCCTTGCCTTCGGCACCAATGGTTTGTTATAACTGAGTCGGGTTCATACCGGATAAAATGCTTTTAGTTGAAAACTCCGAACCTAACTCCGTTACTCAAAACAATGCCGCCGGTAGGTGTATATCATGGGGCCTCACCGTGCGAGGGTGACCGATTGGCGATCCACAATAAACCTTTCTAGACACCGGACCGTTTGGAGTAGCATAGTTAAATTCGTGCCGGGATGTCTCGCTTCCGATACCAAAATGTAACATCCCAATTTTTGAAAGCGTTTTCACGGTATCTTGATCGAGTAAAGCATCTAAGTAAATAGTATTTAAAAAGTAACCGATAAATCCCCGTAATGTATGTGATCAGCCTTAATGGCGGGTACAAAAATTTCAAATATCATAAGTACAAGCAAAAGGACTATCTCCGGTCGGCTCCTAGATCTCGCTTCCTTACCCTTGTCTCCGGTCCTGTTTACTCCGGATCCTGAAGCTATGGTAAGAGCTGAGGTTCAATACCCATTGAACCTCAGGTAACGGTTAACCTCATGTTTATGTACAAGTATGTATGACAGTTATCTCATAACATCACAACTATATTCACATATATAAAAACAAGTAATAACAACACGGCCACCGCATATGAATGTTATTACGTGCGCACTATTCACGGTGCCACGGTGTACATCCGTGTCCTCGCGCTAGGAAAACTCAACGGCGTTATCATGACTATAACCCGTATAAAGCTGTATGTGTATGAACAATTCTTTTAAAAACAGAGTCACAGTCTATGAACATATCTATCACATATAGGTATACAGTAAACATCAGAGTTAGTGTTACAGTACGCGTCCGTACCTTAGTCGTCGGTGTTGGTACTGGCGTCTGTACGGCGATCACGCTGATCCTATAACGGTAATATCGCATCTATTAATTCGTAAGTAATATCCTAAGAGATATTTTGGCCCCTAATGACCATTTTGCCCTTACAACTTCTATTTTTCACTTTCTTCCCTCAAAATTCGTACAACAACGCTGGTATAAATCTGGGCAGCATTTTGTCTAACTTTGAAAAATCATAATTAATTCTACAAAAATCGAAACGAGGATCCGTAAAATTCCTTGGAATCCTTAGGATGTCTATTTTCAAGTAAAAATAGTCACCTTTGCCCAGACTTCACTAATCACTCCCAGGTTTTAAGTTTTGAACCTCTGCCCAGAATTTTTCTAGAATTTCGTAGCCTAACTTTGAGGAATTTTAACTCTCTGTACAAAAATCATTTTGACATGATCTTGACATATTTAAAAATCCCTATAAGTCTATTTTAACCATGAATTTTCTCAGAATTTTGTGATCATGATTTCAATATGAAATCCTGGCGTTTTCATGGCTGACTTCAGAATTTCCGAAACCGATGAAATTTCGCCAGAACTTCGTTACTTTCATGATCTCTCCCAGAAATTTTGCCATAATCTCTACTTCATCAATTTTTCGAGATAAAGGCAATTTTAACTATAAAAACATCTATATAAAATCATCCTAGCATATTTAAGCTACTTCTAAGAATTTAAGAACTAAAACTTAAAGAACTTAAAGCTAGAACTAGAAAACTTACCAAGAACTTGCTCCTCCTTTCTCCAAGGCTCTCACTCACTCTCTTACTCTTAGAATCAGATTGCCTTGCTCTGATTTTGGTGTGAAGAATATGAGGGCCAAGGGCCCCTATTTATAGGAAAACTTCATGGCACTATTCACCCTTTTCATCTTGAACATGAACCATTGGATCTAGGGTAATTGGGAGCACAAATCCTAGCCATACACACACCCCTGCTAGCTTCTTCCATTACTTTATGACTCACCCTATCCTCTTCCAAAATTGCCATGTGCTTTAGCTTCATAATTAAGCTATCAATTTCTTCCTTCTTGCATACCACTAGTTAGAATCACTAGGAAAGAATTTATTTGAGGATCCTAATGAAGTTTTATGCATATTTTCTCATTGGTTTTGAAATCTTGAAGGCCTTAGCTTCATTTAGAGACCATAATCACCTACTTTTCTCATTTGATATCAATTTGCAAAATTAAGGAAATGGCTTTGGTTGGATTCATTCTCAAGCTTGATTTATGCTTGTTCATAATCTCTTCTTATATTTAAGTTATGGTTAAGGTATTTCAAGATACAATTTAGTTTCTATAGGTTTTCATTTGTTTATGTCTAGAATTAATTCCTTGAATTAATCTAATTACTTTATGCTTAATTTTCTCATTGGCTAATGAATTGACTTATTTCTCTCTCTTCATACTACACACACACACATGCACAACTCTTCATCTTTCTCTTTCATTATCCTCTTCCAATATTTAAGAGGCTTTATGACAAAGGACTCTTATCTTCTTCCATTAGCCTCCAAAGTCTTCATTGTATTAATGTTGGCTCATGACTCATATTGCATGTGAGATTTGTTAATTTTTAAACAATTTTTGATCCCCTTTTTCAGCCCAAAATTCGTCCCCCCTCACCCATCTTTTATTTTTAATTTGTGTTTTTATTTATCTCATGATATTTAGAAGAAAATCTATCATTGGCTAATATTTGGTTCACATGGATTCCACTTTATGAAATTTGTCCTAAAGCCCTTAGATTAACTTTATGAGGTTAAATCTTGGCCTTTAGATCATAGTTGCAATTTGTTGACTTTTCAAAGCTTGATTAGAATTTAATTAGCATCTTAATCAAAAGCTTAATTGACTCTTGATTATTGCATTATTGGTGTTTAGGGTAATTTATGACCATTAGCAATCCATTCTATGCTAATCCTAACCCCTTATTGGTTCTTGGCTCTTTAATTACCCCTATACATCTTTAATTGGTGACTTTTAACATTAGTTGTAAAGAATTAACTAAATATTCCATTAGTGTAATTTTAATTGCTCATTAATTGTTGGTAATTGCCCCTTAATTGTTCCAAGTGTTTTGATAATTCTTTATGGCCCTTTATGAACTAAATATGAACTAGGTATTAATTATAGGGTATTAGAAAATTTAGTCTCTTAATAAATTATAACAATTGGTGTTTAAGGTTCTTTGATTAATTGTGAAGTCTTGCACAATTTATTTAATTTAGTGAAGATTTAGTTGGTCTTTAATTGCCATTGACTTCTCTAAATTTATTTAGGTGTTTTCACAACACTTTCTTGCTCCTTTAAATCCTACATGAACCATAGCTTAATATGGTATTTATTATATTTTATGGTATTTTATGATGCCTAACAAGATAAATTAAATCATTGGTTATCCTATTCCTAAGGAAAAATTACCTAGAAAAATAGAATAAAAACATCTCAAAATTTGAGACCACATATTCACCTATTTTAAATAGGATCTATTTGTATTTAAGACAAATAAGAAATTTTGGGTATTACACCTTCTCTTTTGTTTTATCTCACTATTAATGTTTTCTAGAAAGGTTAATGTTGAACAAGCTGATCAAATATGGTAAATATTTTTTAAAAAAAATCTTTGATTTCTACTTATTTCCTATAATTCTCTGATACTATTTTTTTTAAATCCAGAATGTTAAGGACATTCCTTCTATAATCATCAAAATTCATGTCATAATCAAATATTATCTAGTGGACAACATAATAAGTTCATAATATCTACAAATTCTTAGTATTATATCTATATAATATCTATAATCAAATATCATTTACCAAGTATCATTTTTTAAATATTAAATTTTATCATTTAAATTGTCACTTAAACAATAAAATAATCCAAAAACATCTCAAATTATGGATTTTCTAAAAATGTCATATTTTTGTAACAGTTTAATTTTAGAACCGCTACAAATTGTGATAAAAAATTTTGGCCCAATTTTTAAAATTTCACCTAAAATAAACCGCTGCAAACATTTTATACTATGTAGCAGTTCTCTAACCGTTGTTAATTTTATTTCAAATTCTTAGCATCATTTTTAAAATTTCATTCAATTTTTATAAATTCTTTGATGTACTTAAAATTGGCCAATTTCATCTTGTAGCAGTTTAATGACCACTAAAAACTATTAACAAAATGTGGCATCTCAATGTCATCCTGTAGTAGTGATGTGAAACCACTACAGTGATAATAGTGGTTTATTTGCATGAGTAGCAGTTTTTATACATCACTATAAAATAACTTGCAACAATGCATTTTGTAGCAGTTTTCTTAACCGCTACTTATGTCATTTGTAACGGTTAAAACCACTAAAAATACACTATTTTAACTGCTACAAAGGTTTTTGTTTTTGTTTTTTTGTAGTGATTGTCTTATCTAGCCCGGTTACAATAAAGGAAGGTTAAAAAATGTATAATTACATCAACCTGATTTGTCCTTTGCTGGTCTTGAAAGTCGACCATTTTTAGACCTCCTACACACACAAAAACATGTCTTAAACATGCAATTTTCTAAACCGGACTATAAGCCCGGGCTAAATATCAATTTTTAAGGTTGGTCATATGACCTGTCTTGATAGCACTAGACTTTTTAAACCGGTCAATACAAGAATGGACCTAAATCCAGTCTAAAAAGCAAAATTCAACTGATCTTAAAGATCTTTTTTCTAGTAGTGTAATTTTAAATTTTATACTCACTAAAGTATTTGTTAAAAAAAAAAAAATTAAGACTGCATCTATATATGATTTTGGATGGTCTATCTTTCAGTACCAATCACCCTTAACGAACCAGTGCCAAAGAGGTACAAGAGAAGACACCACGGGTCCACGGCATTATGTATTCTTTTTATTCATGGTAAGAAATATCCAAGTCTCCTTCCAACGAGTCTTCTGAAAATAATTGTGAAAACAACTGCACTAGAAAAGTAATGGACCCACCTTTTTTATTTTAATTTTGTATCTCATTTTGGTTCCAAAGATATAATAAGATATTTAAAACGTAAATTTTTATCTTTTTTATGAGTTATTATTTAGAATATATGATAAAGGAACACCCAACATTCTGAACTATTTTTGGAGGTGCAATTCGGATTCTAAAGTATTTAAGGCTGCAATTTTGGACCTAATATATTTTAATTGGTTCAATTTCAGCCCTCTCCTGATAGAAACATGGACGGACAACCCCTTGCCAAATAAGCATTTTATTTTAAAAATTACAGGGGTGAAATTGAACTTAGATATATTAGGTCCAAAATTGCAGCCTTAAATACTTTAGCTACTAATTGCATGTTCAGCAATAGTTCATAGTGCTGAGTGCACCTTTACTCTAAAATATATATTAAATTTGTAAACTACCCTTATTTAAGTTGAATTTATAATAAAAACGAAATTAAAAATCTTGATTCCCTACTTGAGGACGTAAAGTCTATACGTATCACCATACCCAAAAACTTGCTATTTGGCGTAATATTCACAATAGCAGAAAGCTTACGGTATGGTAACTCAATGATGAAATTGTTGTAATAGCTAGTAATAATTAATGATAATTAAAAATCTATGAAGCCATGAGGGAGATAGAGTTAATGAACGGTATCTTACTAAAAATCAATAGCTACCAAATTTGCAATTCCATCACAAGTTAACTTGTGACGCTGTTTTTTCCAATGGAAAATTAAGTTTCGTTACAAACTGATTACAATAACACCACCAAAGCCTTATCCTAGGTGAGGTTGACTACATTGATCACACGACACCATTGTACTCTATCAAAAACAAAATCTTTAGACATATTATTAATCAATAGATCCCGCTCTATAACCTCATTGAGTGTTCGCTTCGGTCTTCCTCTAACTCTTTTTAGAGGGTTCCATACTGCTTGATGGACCCTCATCATTGGTGCATCCAATACCTCAAACGATTTTCTAACATTTTCTCCTTAATATGTGTCACTCCAACTTGTTCGCATAAATGATCATTATGAATCTCACCTTTTCTTTTATGACCACACATCCATCTTAGTATCCTCATCTCGACTACTCCCACTTTATGTTCTTACAGTCCTTTTAAAGCCCAAAGTTTACTACCATATAGCATTGCTGGTCTTGTGGCGGTGCGATAAAACTTCCCTTTTACCTTGTTAGAAACTTTCTGATCACGGATAACTCTGGTAGCTTTTCTCCATTTATACCACCTAGCCTAAATTCAATGATTAACATCATTATCAATTTCATCTTCTTGTTGTATAACCGATCCCAAATATCTAACTTTGCTACTTGTTCGGTGACATAAAATCTCACCACTAATTATTTTTTGTTGTAGTGTCTTTGAGTGTTTACTTAGGCAATCAACTTCATTAGCTTAGCTTAATACTCTTCTTTTAGACCTAATTCACTAAGGAAAGCAAGATAAAAGGATTCCCTAGCAAAGCTTTGTCACCCCCCCCCCCCCCAAATTAAATAAAATAAATCAACAACTGTTCCTTTAGATTAGCTTTAGTTCCTAGTGTCATATTAACCGTGATTCATTCTTAAATTTTCATTTAACAATCATTATACACAAGAAAACCCCCTAGCCGTAGTTCCTCGTGTTATATTAACCATTGGTTGTTCATTCTTAATTTTTCATTGAACAATCAATATAAACAAGAAAACCCCCTACTGCATTAAACATATGGTCATAGTTAGTGCTACATTTAGTTCTCTTAGGTGTATGATTTTAACACTCTTGCATAGCATTTGCCTATATTGGGTCCGTTTTGCACTTATTAGAATTCTAACATTAGAAACCTCTAAATTATTTGTTGATAATATGAACTAAGTCGCCCCTATATTATACATTTATACCGAAGAGTTAGAATTAACTGACAACCAACAACAGTAAGACTTTTATCAATCATTCAGAGATGCACATTCTTGTAAATACAATTATCTTTGCTGATAGCAGAAAAAATGTAAAAGCAATATCATTTGGATATAGCTACTGTAACGACCCCCCACCGGGTAAGGACCTGGTTCGTCCCCCTCACGGCGCACCGCTTACACCCGGGGTTGATCGGCCCCTCACAGGGCTGAATTGTCCTCCTCCTCTAGGAGAGATTTGTCCCTTGGTAAATACCAAGGGCGCCTCCCCAAGGGCTCGAACCTTGGACCTGAGGAATAAGTCCAAAGCCTAAGAGCACCTTGGTATCCATTACACTACTATGGGCTCGAACTAGTGTAATGGATACCAAGGTGCTCTTAGGCTTTGGACTTATCCTCAGGTCCAAGGTTCGAGCCCTTGGGGAGGCGCCCTTGGTATTTACCAAGGGACAAATCTCTCCTAGAGGAGGAGGACAATTCCCACCTTGTGAGGGGCCGATCAACCCCCGGGAATAGCGGTGCGGAGGGGACGAACCAGTCCCAGCCCCCGGGGGTCGTTACATTAAAAAGGCGCCTTTTATGTAATGACCCCCCACTGGGTAAGGACCTGGTTCGTCCCCCTCACGGCGCATCACCAAGTTTTATCCAACAAACGCTAAATCAGACATCAATGCATGCCCATTGCCACTTACCTCGAGTTCGGCTTTAGTTTCGCCTGTGGTTCAACTTCTTGCTTGACTCAATAGCTCCTCGTCCCAACCTTCTTCAACACATCCTTCATCAAGGTCCTCGGTGTAGATTGTGCTTTAGACAGACGTGATTTTTTAAAGGGGCATTTGTGTCCCAACTTTTCATTCTCCTAGGAACATTTAAGCTCTCCCGCAACTTTCAAAGGGAATGATGGTTCCCACGTTTAAAGGAACTTTGTCCAAGGCGGGAACTCATCTTCCTGAAAGAGACGTACACCAAACGTGTTAAATTGAAAGGAACCTTGTCAAGTTCTCTTTCCCTAGCCTCAATTCAGTGTAACAAACAAGGCTTAAGGCTATTTGGTGAAGGGAAGAGAAGATGAACAAGTTCCCTTATTTGGTACACTTTTATTGTCCAATCTTCTTAGGAATTCAAGTTCTCAAGCTCACCAATTTTCCCTTAACGATGGAAAGATAAGATTCCACCAAAATTGGTGAAACCTAAGTTCCATTGTGAACAAAGTGACACTTTCAGATATATTTACCATATAAAACATTTATTTTATATAAGGCAAGAAAATAGGATTAAATTTGAATTTATGCGATAAGTTCGAATTTGAAAATATAATATTTTATAAAAATTTGAATTTAATAAGAGAATATTTTAGACAAATTATTATTATTATTATTATTGTTTTGCAAAATAAATGCTTCGTATAAAATTCGAATTTAACCCATAAATTCATTTTTTGGAAATAAATTCTTCTTCATAAAATTAGAATTTGATCAATAAATTCAAATTTAATGTAGGGATAAGGATCTTAAATGTCATGGAAGTTTTCACTCGAGCACCGGTAAGAAGGAAGTTTTTTTTTGGACCAAAAATGCCACGAAGTTTTTTTTGAGGAGCAATTTTGCCCTGGAAGTTTTTCACTAAGGAGCAATTTTGCCCCGTAAGTTTTCACTAAGGAGCAATTTTGCCCTTCTATCCCCAAATATTAAATTTGACTATTAAATCAGTCAAAGACCACACATGTTATGCCTTGAAAAGGTCAAACTTAGAGCCAGAGAAGAAGATCCTTGAGATGTTAAGCTCAAGGTGGCCAGAATTTGTGAAGCCGAACCGTCAAAGGGATCGAAAGGTCGATCTGTCCAAAACCCAAAGGAAGCATCACTTATGATCTAAGTAAATGATCAGTCTATACAAACCTAAATATTATCACTATTGATTTGTTTTACTAAACCAATTTTTGGAACAATTCATTTCTCGTTTTGCGTTTCATTTGCGTTTTTATGGACCTTCGGTCCCTTTGACTAGTTCGGCTTCACAAATTCTGGTCACCTTGATTTCAACATTTGAAGGATCTCCTTCTCGACACCAAGTTCGACCTTTTCAAGGCATGACATATGTGGTCTTTGACTGATTTAATAGTCAAATTTAATATTTGGGGACGAAGGAAAAATTGCTACATTTTGTAAACTTCCGGGGAAAAATTGCTCCTTAGTGTAAACTTTCGGGGCAAAATTGCTACTCAGCGAAAACTTCCGGGGCAAAATTGCTCCTCAGCGAAAACTTCCGTGGCAAAAATGATACTTCCGGGGCAAAATTGCTACGTCTTGTGAACTTCCGTGGCATTTTTGGTCCAAAAAAAACTTTCGTCTTACCAGTGCTCCTGAGTGAAAACTTCCATGGCATTTAAGACCCTTATCCCTTTAATGTAATAAGATTCGTATAAAAATTGAATTATGAAAAAGAAAATCCTTTTCATTTTGAATTAATTACTTTTGAGGGTAAAATAGGTGTTTCCTAATTCTTTATCAATTGTCACCCTTTCATTTTCTTCCTACCAAACAACTCATCTTTCTTCATTCTTCAAAATCTTTCATTCCATTCCTTTCTCTCCTTTTAATTCATTTCCCTTTTCAGTTCTTCCATATTACCAAACGGGCCCTTAATGAAAACACCTTCAGTGATGATCGAACTGTATTCATGACCCGACTTAGTTGCCCTAGTTCAATAGAACCCAAAAAGAAAACATGGCTCTGGTAACCATGTTGAACAAGGGAGCCCATGACACTAAATAATACACTATATTATTACCAACCTGGAATTGTCCGAGTAATACAGTATTTATAGGCACAGCCAAGGCCTACACATCCACCTAATAGCAATAACCAACACACTAATAACTACCGAACCCAATTAACTGACCAACAACTTCATTACAATCAAATATTACAACTAACCATTCACTACAGAAATTGTACACAGTATTCACTCATTCATATATAATAATGTTTGAATGATCGGTAATCAACTACACACAAAAGAATGGAATAAGGGCAGTCATTTTCTGTTATCCCCTTCTTTCTTTATCCTTTTAAAAAAAAAAAATTACATTTGGGTTCCAAACTTGAAGTCACCCATAATTGCATGTTAGAAGCTGTAAGCAGAGCCAGAGGCATCTTCCATGAACCTCTAAGTAGTTTCAATGAAGATAGGCATAGTTGCCCTCGTATTCTCCAATAAACCCTTCTTTTGGAGCAAAACCATTATTTCAGACATCGTTGGCCTTGTTTCTGCAGATGGTTGGGTGCAAAGCAAAGCAATCTCAATGACTTTCTTAACTTCATCTGCATTATAATCATTGGGGTCCAAGGCATTGTCCACCAACTCTAAGTGCATGCCTCTCTCATATAATTTCCAGGCCTATCAAGTGGGATGAAAATGAAATGGATAATAAGAAGGCAGAAAAGGAAAAGCATAGGCTAGGTTAAAATATTTAAATTTTTATTACTTCCTCTTATTCTAAATGTAGGAGCTAGTTAGCTTTACTTTGATCTTAACTGTAAAACCTTAAACCACTGTCTCCCAAGTTTAAAATTTTTTCTCAAATTTTTCCTACTGACTACATATATAAGGGGAAACTACAATACAAATGATTAAAAAGAGTATTTTATGAAAACCAACACATTTTTTTTTTTTTTTTTTGGTAAATAAAAAACTTAACTAATTTCATTAATATCTACAAATTAAGTTAGCTATATGAAATATAACATTCTTCGGTCAAGAAGGAATAGCTTTTCAAAAGACTACTTGAGAAAACATGTTAAAAAAACCTCTATCTTAGAGTTATCATAATAAAAAGGATGCCTAGATATATTCACGAGAGTTTTCCCACATTTTTGAGGAGGTAGTCGCCTTCATGATCAGCATCAACCATTATTTTATTGCACCTTTGACCACTGATGATTTCTAACACTACAACACCATAGCTATAGATATCAACTTTTTCCGATAATATGCCATGAATTGCATACTCTGGTGGTGTGTATCCTCTAACAAAAAAATAATATATATGATATAATGAAAAAATAAATATTCAGATCCTACAAAATCCAAAATAGCTATATGAAATATAAATGTTGTGTTATGTTTGACATAGGTACGGACTCTTTCTGGAAGTATATATTCATACTAATAGGTGTAATAGAATTGGTTTGTTAACTTATATATTCCTACAAATTAAACAAAAGTAATGATTTCCAACTTACAATGTTGCTGCAAATTTTGTACTAAGATGGGTTTTGTCATCAGGAATAAGCCTTGCCAATCCAAAATCAGCAATTCTAGGTTGTAGATCATCATCTAAGAGAATATTTGGAGTCTTTATATCTCTATGTATAATGCGAACATGGAATTCTTCATGAAGATAAGTCAAACCCCTTGCTATTCCAATAATAACTTCATACCGTTGCTTCCAATTGAGATATCCCTTCTTTTCCCCTATTTCCCCAAGTTCATAAAATTTGAAAAGTAAGAAATAATTGGTCAAACATATAAAAATATATGATATGCGTTCACAAAAGAGATTTGATATATGAGCGCGTAAGCTCTCTAAAAAAACTATGAAGTATACAAAAAGAATTGTATATGATTAAGTTTTGTGGAATGAAACAATAAATACCATATAAGTATATGTCAAGACTCTTGTTTTTCATGTATTCGTAAACAAGGATTCTGTCGTCGCCATTACTACAATATCCCAGAAGTCGAACAAGATTCCGGTGATGAACATTACTTATAAGCTTCACTTCGCTTTCAAATTCTTCATCTATCTTGTTGGAGGGGCGTAAAGTTAATCTCTTTATTGCAACTACTTTCCCATTCCATAAAGTGCCCTGCATATATGATGATTAAGAATTTCTATCATCAAAGTATTATTCCTCATTTGAAGTTATATTCATTTGTCCTTTTAGAATATACTCCATCCTCCTCCCGTCCTTTTTATATAAGCTTGAAATTTGAATTTCCTTGATTTTTTTTTTTTTATAAGATCATACTTGGGGTGTTGCCTGATGAGTATTTAATGTGTTTTCACAATTTTTCCCTTAATAAATTATGTTGTCTCTCCTCACCTTTTTCTCATACTACATTCTTTTTCATACTTTCTCTCATTTATATCTCATTTCTCTCTTACTTGCCCATTTATAAATAGGGGCGGGGCGTACTTGAATTTTTTTTTTTTTTTTTTTTTTTTTTTTTTTTTTTTTCATTTATTACATATTCATTACTTTAAACCAATTTTGACTGTTTTCTTAAATAGTTCAATTCAGTTAGTAGGCTCTCATAAAGAAAATCGGAGAGGGGTTGTGTGTGTATAGACCCACACATATAATTCACTTTGAGACATACTTAACGAGATATTGAAACTCAAAAAGAACTATACCTTGTATACAGCGCCAAATCCACCTTCTCCTATTTTATTTTCTTCACTAAAACTCTTGGTTGCTGACTTCAAAGCATTGTAACTAAAAGTAAATGGACCTTTTAGCTCGCTTGCTCCAGGTATGTCTCCTGGTATATTTATGGAAAACATTAGCCAAAGTATCTTTTGATAAGTTAAAAAAACCCGTAGTCGATACTCCACCAATCACTAATATAAGAGCTATTTAATTTATTTAGGTGGATTAAGGAAATAACCTGAATTAATTGATTATTACAAATTTGACTTGGTTTCCCTAAAATACCTATATGAAACATTAGATTATTTATTAGTTTACAAGGTAGATAAATTAGTTTGAGAAAAATTGATAAATATGGGAGATAAAATGGATAGGATCATATATTTCGGACCAAATCTAACTATTATATTATAGACTAGATGTAGTATGTATATAGTAGTCAAATTAAAGGCTTTCAGTTGTTTACCTCTAGGAGCACGGATTCTCTTAGGGTTGTTTCGTCGCCTAATAATAATGAAGGAAAATAATGCAATGAGGATCAAAGCAAGAGATAACCCTGCTACAACTCCACCAATAAGGATTCCCTTATTGCCCGAACCTGCAAAAAACAGAAAACAAAGGACACATTTTCATAATCAGAGTGATCGATATGTGTACATAACATCTCAAATTATACGCAATATATGGAACATGAAATAATGGTTGATTAGGATTTCCAAATATTTGGGATGGTTATCATTATTAGTTAATATTTGGTTTTAATTTGAATGTCATCTCTAATTTCATTATTAATTTTTATTTGCATTTAATTTTAGGTTTTAGTCTTTTAGAGTGTTTTCAATTACAATGCTCATTTATTATAATTATATTTTAGAATATTTTGTCATTAATTTTAAAGGTTAGGTTGAGACTTTTAACTAGCACATCAACTTATTTATTGTTTACGCTTTTGATTATGAATTAAATATTGAGTATTGAGTTTTTTCTCTTCCCCTATATTTATCTAATTTCCCGACTCCTTTCTTGTCATCCTCCCTTCTTTTCTCTCTCTCTCTCCTCCCTCCTCCTCCTCTCTATTCCCTCTTTCCCCTTCCTCTTCCTCCAGCATCACAATTTTTAAATGTCAGGTCCTACATTAAATATTACAATGTCGAGGATACTAATAGTTAGGCCATTCCCTATAAATCATATACACATTCAATAGATAAATTTATATCAATTCTTATATATAATTGTACGTTTGGAATAAAAAAGTTTCATTCGATGCATAAAATTCAACATATATCATAATCTTTATTAAATCAACTATGTGATGTATTGATATTATATTCAAACCGAAACCATGTGTTATTGATTAGTAAAAGGAATAATAAAAATATTTAAAAATGCTCAAAAATTCTGTTCCTTTCAAAAAAGAACTATACCCATGTCTAGTCAAGAACTAAAATAAGACTTGTACAAAGGATTCTCTTTTTCCCCCTAAATTGTCACAGTCAAACCATTCAAAGAAATAAATTTCTCCATCCTACTCTTTCTATAATATAAAAATAATAGAATTATATAGATAAAAAAAGGTTGTTAAAAATTGTTAAATGCAATCAATATATTAAAAAACCATTACCACTTATTTTCTAAAAGCACAAATATTTATGAAAAAGATAATGAGTGAGTGAGTAAAAGAGATCAGAATGAGCGAATAACGCAGTCAGACTAACAAATAATTAGTAGGGGTGAAAATGAAAAGTGATATTGAAAGATTTAAACAAGCTGTTAGTGTCTTTTATAAATTAGAACATGTCACCGCTACAAGAATTTTCTGATAGACAGAACAGGAGTATTACAGTTAGAAATAAATGATCACTCATTACTCCAATCTATAATACATACATATATATATATATATATATATATATATATTATAAAAGCAAAGTCCTACTTAGCTTGCATAGTATTTGTGCAATTTTATAATTGATCTGAAAAAGGACGTTACCTTGTTTTTTCAAGGGTGTGATGATTTCAATGGCTTGGCTATCAGGAAAGAAGGGAGTAGTGGAATATCTCAAGAAACAGGCATTAGTAAAAGCCCTGCCATCTGAACTGGAAAGACAAATCTGCATGTTGTTGTACTGAGAATTCAAGCAATCCTCGCACTTGCTTTGTGTGATAGTTTCAATACATTGAGCAAAAGCATAAATAGTGGGACCATTATTAGGCACTTGAGTTTTGGTAGCTAAAGAGAAGCCAGAGATTGTGGGTGCTGCTCTTTGGAGATTCATTAACAGTTTCTGTGCCTCTGAGATAAATGTAATGGTTTCTCCTTCAGTAGTCTGATTCCCACACGATGTGACATTGAAAATTTGCGTCGCCTCGTCCAAGAAGAAACTACTGCTAATATCGAACCTTAAGACAAACAAGTATATCCCCAATTATGTTTCCCAAGTTCTATATATATAAGTTGCTAATCTGAATCATGCTGATAAAAAGATGGTAAATTTTCACGCCTTCGTTTCTATCAATTTCGAAAATTAGTTTATAGTTTATTGATTTTTTTTATATATAACATTGTACTTTTTTTTTTTTTTTTTTTGCCCTAGCACATTTATCCTCCTATTGGGAGAAATTATGTTCGAGACATTGTCGGATATTAAATATGTTTATTTTAATATATTCATATTTAAGTACTTCCTCGGGTCCTCTTAATTATAAGATCCAAATTTTTTTATCAATTTTGATTTTGAGATTAAGTTTGGAGTTGTCTAACATTAAATGAATTTTTATCAATTTTGCGTCAAAATAATTCTATTATCTCTCATTAATTAGTCATTATCTTTTCCCCACATGTTCTCTTTCAACTTTCTACTCTCTCTCACTAAACCTCTAATAAATAAGGCACGTTTGAAAAAAAAAAAGTATATTTCTTACATATTTTTTACTTTTAACGAATTTTAACAAATTAAATTTCTTAAATCACATAATTTGATTATTTAGATCATATAAACAGGATTGGAGGGAGTATATTTTTTGCAGGTAGTAAGGATTGCATCATTAGATTAGGCTTTTGTATGCCGATGCAATGACCTTGTTCTTAGTGTATGCCTCTTTAAATCTAAAAAAATTACAAAATTATTGTATTCTTAATTAATCATGAATAAATACAAATCTAATTCGCAGGTTGTTATAGTTTACTTCAATCTTGTCTTGTCTTAATCAATTTTTATTTTGAAAAGAGAAAATATAATTCATAGATTGCTATAGTATACCTCAATCTTAATCAAGTGTCTACAGTTTATTAATTTAGATTTGAGCCTTTATACTTTGATCTGTTGATTAAACTCATCAATTCCAGAGAGTTTAAACCACTATAACACCATTACGTTTAATAAGTTGGATGCTAACTAAGTTGACACGTGGATAAATAACATGAAATGGCCATTAGTGGATCGAATCCCTTTTATTTGGCTCATCTTCATCCTTTGGGCTCTTGAGCACGCTAATCGAAGCAAAGGAAGACATGAAGATAGAGTATCATCAGCTCTACATCACCACCCCCACCACTTTTTTTTATTAGATCAAGGGTTCCCCCTCCAGGTTTAGAGGGCAGAGGGTTCTCCTCTCTTTCAACAAGTGCACTAATAGGACCTTTTAGGCAGGAAAGGGCCAAAGCTTGGGGTTCCTTTTGGCAGGAAGGATAAGCTTATGAAAAATAAATGGATTAAAGTATTAAAAAGACAAAAGTTCTTGCTGGTTCATTAAATAAACAAATCTCCTTAAATAGGAGTTAAACAAATCAACCGAAAATAATAACGACGTCACTAACCTTAAACCTAGGACTCAACTATGACCACTAACAGTCTGCGTAAATCAACTAACTAATATTTAAATGACAATAAATAATAATCAGCTACCACTAACCGTATGTGGCTGGGGAGTGCGCCATAAATCCACTAACTAATAATTAAATAATAACAATAAGCTAAAAGATAGGGAAAACCTTCCTAATATCCACCAATTCAGATCCACAAAATTAGTAGGAGGCGTTAACCATGGAATCTTGAACGGCACGGCCGTATCATTTTCCCTCCCGTTGGGAAAACGAACCTTGTCCTCAAGGTGCGGGATATCTTCATCGTTCTTTGGGCATTAAATGGGGTAATGGTCCAGGTGACATGGGGGGTCAGGGGGTGGTTTGGATTTTCTGGAGATGGGTCGAGATTGGAAATGGGTGTGACCTCACTTAAAAGGCGGAGGGTAGACGGAATCTTGCTTTTGTGGGTGCGGGTAAACCTGTTCGTCGCAATTGAAGCAAAGTCCCAGTTCTCTTTTTTCGGGCATCTCATCGGCCGTGAGGGCGTCGTGTGCCTTGGGGGTTGCGAGCACCGGTTAGGGCTTGGTTATGAGAGGGGGAGTCGATGTATAGGAAAGCGGGGCTGGTAATAGTAGTGGCCGGTGGGGGGACGGTGGCGAGGGTAGGGCGAGATGTGGCTGTGGTGTGTACGGTGGCAGTATTATGGATAGGGAAGGTAAGTCAGCCAATTTTTCTTCCTGGAGCTTGGCTAGTCCTTGAGCCTCAATGATCGTTGTGGGACGAAGGGCTTGAACTTCTCGGCGTATGTGAGGTTGGAGCCCAAAGACGAAATTATGCAAGAGGAAAGGTGCCGGTAGGTCAAGAGTTTGGTTGGCTAAGGCCTCATACTTGGTCACATAGGCTGATACGGTTGTGGTTTGGGTGAGTTTGGCGAGTGCACCCATATGGCTAGTGTATGTGGAGTCCCCAAACCGATTCTCCAGGCTTTGTGTAAAATCATCCCAAGTACGGAATGGGGTATTGGTGAAGGTCCATTGGTACCAAGCGAGAGCCGGGCCATCCATATGGAAGGATGCTATCTGTAGGCGTTGAGGAGGTGGGGTTTGGTGGAAATTGAAAAACTGTGGGGCCTTGAAAATCCAACCTCGTGGGTCATTTCCATTGAAGCGTTGGAAATCAAGCTTGAAGGGGCGTGGTTGGGGTGGCGGCGGCAATGGGTTGTCAGCGCCGGTAGTGGTGGTGGTGGGCGAGGTGCTTGGTTGAATCGCTCAACCAAGCGGTGCATTGATATTTGTGGTGAGAGTCTGGAGTTGGTCAGTGATGAGGGTGGTTTGGTCAGACAGGTAGTCCATCCGAGTGTTGGCTTAAGTCGATACTTCTCATAGGCGAGCCTCTAACTGGTCACTGGTCTCAGCTAAGAGTTCCTCAAACTTCTTGAAACGAGTGCCTTCGGCCATGGATGGAGGCGGAGTTTTCACTCTCAACGAGAGCACCAAAATGATAGGACCTTCTAGGCAGGAAAGGGCCAAACTTGGGGTTCCTTTTGGCGTAAAGGATAAGCTTATGAAAAATAACTGGATTAAAGTATTAAACAGAAAAAAGTTCTCGCTGCTTCATTAAATAAACAAATCTCCTTAAATAGGAGTTAAACAAAATCAACTGAAAATAATAATTGACGCCACTAACCTTAAACCTAGGACTCAACTATGACCACTAACAGTCTGCGTAAATCAACTAACTAATATTTAAATGACAATAAATAATAATGAGCTACCACTAACCGTACGTGGCTGGGGAGAGCGCCATAAATCCACTAAGTAATAATTAAATAATAACAACAGGCTAAAAGATAGGGAAAACCATCCTAATATCCACCAATTCAGATCCACAAAATTAGTAGGAGGCGTTAACCATGGAATCTTGAACAAAGACGGTCGTATCATTTTCCCTCCCGGCTGGGAAAACGAACCTTGTCCTCAAGGTTCGGATATCTTCATCGTTATCGGGCATTAAATGGGGTAATGGTCTAGGTGACATGGGGGGTCAGGCGGGTGGTTTGGATTTTTTGGAGATGGGTCGAGATTGGAAATGGGTGTGACCTCACTTAAAAGGAGGAGGGTAGATGGAATCTTGCTTTTGTGGGTGCGGGTAAACTGTTCGTCGCAATTGAAGCAAAGTCCCAGTTCTCTTCTTCTGGGCATCTCATCGGCTGTGAGGCGTCGTGTGCCTTGGGGGTTGCGAGCACTGGTTAGGGCTTGGTTATGAGAGGGGGGAGTCGATGTACAGGAAGGCGGGGCGGGTAATAGTAGTGGCCGGTGGGGGGACGATGGCAAGGGTAGGGCGAGATGTGGCTGTGGTGTGTATGGTGACGGCATTATGGATAGGGAAGGTAAGTCAGCCAATTTTTCTTCCTGGAGTTTGGCTAGTCCTTGAGCCTCAATGATCGTTGTGGGACGAAGGGCTTGAACTTCTCGGCGTATGTGAGGTTGGAGCCCAAAGACGAAATTATGCAAGAGGAAAGGTGCTGGTAGGTCAGTAGTTTGGTTGGCTAAGGCCTCATACTTGGTCACATAGGCTGATACGGTTGTGGTTTGGGTGAGTTTGGCGAGTGCACCCATATGGCTAGTGTATGTGGAGTCCCCAAACCGATTCTCCGTGCTTTGTGTAAAATCATCCCAAGTACGGAATGGGGTATTGGTGAAGGTCCATTGGTACCAAGCGAGAGCCGGGCCATCCATATGGAAGGATGCTATCTGTAGGCGTTAAGGAGGTGGGGTTTGGTGGAAATTGAAAAACTGTGTGGCCTTGAAAATCCAACCTCGTGGGTCATTTCCATTGAAGCGTTGGAAATCAAGCTTGAAGGGGCGTGGTTGGGGTGGCGGCGGCAATGGGTTGTTGGGTGCTGGTAGTGGTGGTGGTGGGCGAGGTGCTTGGTTGAATCGCTCAACCAGTGCATTGATATTTGTGGTGAGAGTCTGGAGTTGGTCAGTGATGAGGGTGGTTTGGTCAGACAGGTAGTCCATCCGAGTGTTGGCTTAAGTCGATACTTCTCGCAGGCGAGCCTCTAATCGGTCACTAGTCTCGGCTAAGAGTTCCTCAAACTTCTTGAAACGAGTGCCTTCGGCCATGGATGGAGGCAGAGTTTTCACTCTCAACGAGAACACCAAAATGATAGGACCTTTTAGGCAGGAAAGGGCCAAAGCTTGGGGTTCGTTTTGGCAGAAAAGATAAGCTTATGAAAAATAACTGGATTAAAGTATTAAATAGACAAAAGTTCTCGCTGCTTCATTAAATAAACAAATCTCCTTAAATAGGAGTTAAACAAATCAACTGAAAATAATAACTGACGCCATTAACCTTAAACCTAGGACTCAACTATGACCACTAACAGTCTGTGTAAATCAACTAACTAATATTTAAATGACAATAAATAATAATAAGCTACCACTAACCGTACGTGGCTGGGGAGTGTGCCATAAATCCACTAACTAATAATTAAATAATAACAATAAGCTAAAAGATAGGGAAAACCATCCTAATATCCACCAATTCAGATCCACAAAATTAGTAGGAGGCGTTAACCATGGAATCTTGAACGGCACGATCGTATCATGCACTTCCCGGGATTCGAACTTGTATTTTCTTCTTTATGGTAGTGAGGCCCTTTACTACCTCAACCAACCAACAATTTATTGGTCCACCCCAACGACTTTTCTCCAACAAAAACCCCACCTATTTGTTTCATCAATTCTTTATTCAGAACATGTACACTTTTCTCTTCCTTTGATTAGTGGCCTGGCAAGCCCAGAAACCCAAAGGTAAGGATGAAGATGAGGCGTTAGGAATCCACCTGGCTGCCAAGTCACACTATTTATCCACATGTTTTCCTAATCAACCTCCATGACTGGATATCACTTTTGAAAATTAAACTTATAAAAAAAAAAAAAAAAAAAAAAAAAAAAAAAACCATAGACATTTCTTCTTTTAGGGATTATATGCCATTATAGGGTATATCGTGTATACAATTGACCATGACAGACATACCACTTTTGAAATTTAAACTTTGAATATACTATCTCTTGTCCTTAATATAACAGCATGTTGACTTTTTTTAAAAGAGATTAAGGAAACTAAATAAATTACATTTAAGTATTCATATTTATCGATTTTTTCCAAACTAACTCACCGACTTATTAACGATATATAATTTAATGATACACAACATATATTATAATAAATTATTTGTTTGTTAGGGATTATGCCATTATAGGGTATATCGTATATATAACGTATTGACCACCACAGACATACTACTTTTGAAATTCAACTATGAATAAGTCATAGAAACCATTCGTTTTTTTCAGGGGTTATGCAAGAGATATCGTATAAAAATTGATCATCACAGACATATGACTTTTGAAAATTAAAATTTGGATAAATGATAGAAACCATTCTTTTTTTAGGGGCTATATAGGGTAAATCATATATATGATTGACCATCACAAATTAATATATCACTTTTGAAAATATATCATTTCAAATTTTGAAGTGATAAAACGTACTCTCCAGGTTCTAAATGTAGGACCTAGTTTGGAGATAAAGTTTTGTCCTAAATGAAAGACCTTTATCTATTGTATCTCTTATATTTGTGATTTTTCTCAAGCTAACTTACCTAACTTATAAACTGAGTGCTACACGTTAGTATTTTAGAGAGATCACACGTTATAATTAAATGATTTATTTAGCTTCTTTAATAATTTCAAATGATATAAATAGGTCTTATTAGCCAATTGTACCTGAGGAAGCAACCATCATAGACAACATAGGCATCGGGGGTCCCGGTGGCGCATAGTTGGATTTGCTCGGTGGCGGCATCGAAGCAGGCGACACAGTCAGCGACAGAGAGGTAGCTTCTGCATTGGTAAAGCGTGAAAACAGGGTTTCCTCTATTGTCTTCGTGTGCAGTGGCGAAGTGCTTGTTCTGAACAGTACTGATCTGCTCTTTGATGTCTCGCAACGTTGCGTTTAGGTTTTCATTGAAGACGGAGAAGTTGGCGTCTGGTATTTCGTAGGAGATTAAGTGTGGGTCACACTTGCTCTTAAGAAGATTGGTCTGTGGGTCCGAAACGACGCGTTTGAGGATCCGGAATGAGAAGAATATGAAGATACATAAGGGAACAAGAAGGTTACGAGGTTGAGGCATGGTTTATCTGATTGTTGGCTCTTGTTGGGGGGGGGGGGGGGAATCTAAAAAAGGAAGGTATAGGGCTTGAAACTAAAAGGACGAAGGGAATGGGGTTCTACTTTAGTACAGGAATTAGCGTTGACATTTGGATATTACATTCTTAAAATTAAAAGTAAACGGAATCAAGAATAGTAGTTGTTATAACAACAGTAGGTCCGGCTGCGGAGAAAACAGCAGGGCGTTGAATGATAAAGACAAAACCACAAAGACCTAATTAAAAAGTAAACTCCATGAAAGTATAAGGAGCAGGGGATGGGATTTCCCCGAATGAAATATACCGGTTCAAAATATAATATTCAAATAATTAAATTACACAACTAAAAAGGTTGGTGAAACTTGGTTAAAGACAATAACTATGTAAAAAATGCAACTTATTTTCCTAAACACCCTTATTTATGGAGAGGGTGAATGGGAGAGAGTGAGTAAAAAAGGATACAAGATATTATGGGTAGAAAAAAATGATGAGAAACACATATAATTAATCAGGGCTAAAATGAAAAAATACATTAAATAATCAAACAAATCGAAATTGAAGTTAAAATAAATAATAAATAAATAAATAAATAAGCAGCCCCTTTAAAAATTTGAAGCTTATATTTTGAAATGGAAGGAAAAGGATGTTAGTCTCCATAGGTACGCAACTTGGTGATATTGAAATAATAATAATTGATGAGGATTTTTTAATGTTTTTTATATTCAGCATTATTGGGGAATATCTCGTTTTGATTTGATTGATTTTATTATTAATTTTTATTTGCATTTACTTTTAATTTTTTAGAATGTTATCTCATTAATTCTTCAGTTCAGATTAATGCCTATAGTATCTCAACACATTTGCTTGTAGCGCTCATGAATTGAATTGAATATTGAGTATTTCCTCCCAAGTCTTTTCCTCTACCTGTTCACATGATTTCTCTCCTCCTTTCTTGCGTCCTCCGTCCTCTCTTTTCACTCCCTCTTCTCTTTCTGTGTATTCCTTCTTTCCATAACTTGTTGAATGCTGAGTATTCTCACTACGATCTCCTATTGGAAAAAATGATACTCTAATGGAACCAACTACTTCTTCAACTAAACAATTAAAGGAGATTGAAGCATACCAGAATGCTCTTGCCCAAGATCAAGATATATAGCAACACATGATCAATGGATTCTCTTCCTGAAAACCACAACTAGGACACGAATGAAACACTTCAGTTCAAATGATGTTTTTATATATATATATGATATCTGAGCAACAGGGATTGCCTCGTTAATTATCTCCAAGTTTCAAAGGCGATGGAGCTATCCAAAGCCTCCCATATGTAAGGTGGATCTTGTGCCTCCCCTTTATCAGCAACCAGTTTGCAAGCCCTTCTTGACAGAATAACACCCTCCACACCAGGGGACGAAATTAAACAGTCAGGTTTATCTGGATAAGAAACCCAAGTAGATAAAAATAACATTTTAATCGACCAGCCAGTCTCGGTTTCTGAAGATGGTGAGTTGCTTCAGGAAGAAACATCCCGATCAACCACCACTTCTGGTAGCCAATGCTGTCTTCTCCGCCATGTCACAATAGCATGGTGTCTAATCTGATTAAGCATGATGGTGAAGGGGGAGGACCTAGTTTCCCTGCTAAGCAAAGTGCTTAGCGGGGAGAGCTAAGCAGATATGGACCGCCTAAATTTTATCTGGATAATCTAAATATGATTTTTTTTAATGATGATTTTTAAAATAAAAAATTATTTTTTCTACATATAATAGCTAAGAGATTATCTTTATTTTAAATTTTACATTCATTAGAATTTTTTTTTTTTTTTAAAAAAAAATAGACTTTTAAAAAATCATATTTGAACCGTCTATATTAGATGACTGCCTAAATTTGTTTAGCTCTTCTTGTTAAACAAATTTGCTGAGGAAGGAAACCAATTCTGGTGGAATTTGGACTAAATTGATTGTCTTTATGACCAAGGGGGTGTGTGGCCTCTAATATGCATATCATTTATAATGCCATTAATAGTGCCCTAACTTTCCAAATATTTTCTCCTTTTTATTTTATCAACAAATTTTACATAAAATATAATTGAAATTTTGATATCTTATGAATATGAAGTGATGCAATTTAAAATTTCTTTTGTGATTTTTAAAGTAAAAATTTCTATTGGGAAATTTTGATTTATTTTTAAAAAAATTGTAAAAATTTTAAAATCTCATCATTTCATATGCACATAGGATGTCATAATGTCACTCGTTTTATTTAAAATCTTATTATCAAAAGAAAAAACTCTGAAAAATTTAGTTATTATAAAAGACATTAGTGAAAGGTCTATTAGAGGCGCCAAGTTCAACTTTTAAGTGCCCTACCATATCCATTACATAAGCCTAGACAACCCTTTGTAAAGATTTCCCCTTGACGACGGGATAACATTTTCTCCCCCATCAAACCGATTTCATGAATCCACCACATCCTTCAATGATTTCTTGCAAATAGTGAATCATTAAACATTTGAAAGTTCATATTTGATGTTTTCAACTCAAAAAAATTACGTGTCTTTATATACGTACTCCTGTAAGGCTAAAACTCTAACGCAGTTAATTTCATTAAAAATAATGTTGACATTAAAGTTTTAAATATTTATTAAATACCCGCAAAATTGACATATTAAATTTAATTTTTTAAATTAATTAAATACCAATGATTGTCATGATAAATATTATTTGAGAATAATGATGTTAAGCTTAAACAACTGAAAAGATTCCAAATAAAATTATAGGACAAAATTTCAATTTTCTATAAGGTTAGATAATCATGAGTACATTTTTTTGCTTTAATTAATACAGTACTAATTTTATTTATAGATTAAACTTTCTGCCAGAAGGGACCCGGATTCATTTAGGATGAGATATATGTAATTTGAGCCGCATTTGTTGAATTGGGTAACCAAAATTCAAAGAATTTTTAATAATTTTATTTAATTTTGAAGTCAAATATTCTTATCCATTTATAAATATTTATAAATTATTTTTTTTATTTGATTAAGGGTTTCCCCCTTTCAAAACTGAGAGTGCAAGAATTTTTACCTCTCCCAATAGTAGCGCTTCTCGAGATTTAAACTTATGTTCTACTACATTTAGAATGAGACCCGCTTAAGCGTTTATCACCTCAACCAACAACTTGTTTCTTTGTAAATTCTTAAAAAAATTTGAAGAAAAAAAATCATATAAAATTTAGTAGAAAATCTCATCAACATATAATAAGGTTAATGTGCAAATATGTCCATAAAGTATTCATGCATCACACCTGATACTATCAAGAATTTATGAGTGCAAATATACACATGAATGTTTTAAAATTGTGCAAAATGGTCATTGCTATTAAGTCAATCAACATTGACCATTTAATAAATATATCGGTTAAGAAAATGGTACAAAAATATACATGAATGCTCTAAAATAGTGCCAAAAAAAAAAAATCCACATCAGCAAACATTGATCATTTAACAAGTAGTCGCCACATGCGTTGCACGATGTTGGCAACTTAGTCCGCCACTGCAAGGTCCTCTTTATGACGCAATTGCGCAGCCATCTCCTTTTTTTGGGTATCCTCCAATCAATTTTGTCTCCTTCCAACACATGGCTAATTTATAACAATTGTGCCCCTAATAATTAGCTCATTAGCTCCGAGACAAACTACTGACGGTAGAAACCAAATAAAAGGACGGTAGATGAGGCGATTGGGGAAAAGGCAACTTCAGCAGTGATTTATTCATGTAAGTTACTCAAAATTGTACAATCTATTCACTCATTGATATATAATAATGTCAATGATTTACAATCAATTACACACAACGGTTTCACCAAAGCAAGGGTTGAAGAATGGACGATGTAACACTCCAAATTCTATTATACTTATTGTGTTCGGTGACATGTATTTTAGGAAAATCAACATAGTTTGAGGTGCTACAGATCGAGTAAAAGCGTAACAAAGAGCATGCATTAACGTTCGGACAATGAGTAAGCGATATAAAATGCCTAGGTATAAGTGATAAATTAAATATCCCGAAGGAATATTCATGTGATACAATTATCCATAACTTGAATAATTTAAAATTTTAACATAATAACTATACAATTTTAAATCAAGCCTTAACTAGACTTGTGCTTGAAACCCAATACAGTTAATCAAACACATTAGTCATTCCAGTGTTTAAGTCTAGTGGAAGTCTCCCCGTCTTTCACGACGACTTATGACTGAACCACATAAATCAGCCTTTTTTTAGTTTAAGCACCAAATGGTTTGAAACAACTCTATCACATTCATGCAAGAAACTAGTCCTTATTGACCTTCTTCGACTCTCGTCTCGGACCGGTGCCTCTTAACGGCTCCGTCCGTAACATCTCAATTTTCGAAAAGCGTTTTCACGGTATCTTGATCGAGTTGAGCATCGGAAGTAAATAGTATTGAAAAGTAATCGATAAGTATCCTTTGTAATGTATGTGCTTTTAACGGCGTTACAATTTTTTTTTCAAATGTCGGTATCGTAAAGTACATGTCAATAGGACTTTCTCCACCGGTTCCTACATCTGCCGCTTACCCTTGTCTTCGATCCCGTTTACTCGGATCCCGAAGCTATGGTAAAGAGCCGAGGTTCAATGCCCATTGAACCTCGGTAACGGTTAACCTCATGTTTATGTAACAAGTATGTATGATAGTTTATTCATGATATCACAGCAACATTCACACATGAAAGATAATAACCGAACACAGCCACTGCATATGAACGTTATTATAGTCTGCAATATTCACTAGTGCCACGATGTACAGTCGTGTCCTTAGCGCTAGGAAAACTCAACGGCGTTATCAATACCATAACCCGTGTACAGCTGTATATGTATGCTCAATAACTTTTTAAAAATAGAATCTCAGTCTATGAATACAATCATCACATATAGGTATACAGTAAACATCAGAGTTAGTGTTACAGTACGCGTCCGTACCTTTGTCGATGGTGTTCTGGTACGTTTGACGGAAACGGTACTTCTGACGGAAAACAGCATGTTTGACAGCGGTATAATAGCGGTACGAGTTCACAGATATCCTATATGGATAATATCACATTTATCAGTGATCAATATCATAACAGGCGTTTTAGGTACAAATTACCATTTTGCCCCTAGTTTGACCAATCGGCGAAATTTCGTCAGAGATTCGCTATTTTGACTCTAATCTTCCAAATTTTGACATATCTCTTTTCCCAATATATATTTGAAATAAATATCATATTTATTCCTAAAACATGATATCTAAACTTGCTTGGAAGATTAAAGACTAGCTAGCATTTCTACTATAACTACCGCAACAACTATGAAAACTTAAGACTAGAGATCGAAGGAATTACCCAGCACTTCGCTACTCCTTTTCCAGAGCTCCTCCTTGCTCTCACTTCTCTCTAACCTCTCTCTAGGATTCCTTTGTGACTTGGTGAGGAATGAAGTGAAGAGGGGTTGCCTATTTATAGAGAATTTCCATGGATCTCAACCCGATCAACTTTTGCATCAACGGTTAAGAAGACGAAGATGTGGCCTCTTGCAAACCATTCACTCTCCTCTCTTCTCTACCACAAATTTGCCCTCCTCATGTCATCCCATGTCACTAACATGATGTCATCCATGTGCTTTATGAACTTCTACCGATAAAGTCCCCCGTTCGGTGTTCTAATCGCGTAATCTTGCAAAATCTCAAAAATCTGGCAACGTAGTCTTGAAGGTCTAGTCTTCTTCTTTAGAAATGTCTGGGTCAACTAAATTTTTGATCCTATTCAGGGTATTTCGTAACCTGCCGAAGATTCTAAGCCGAACGCTGTTGGTTATGGAAATTACTTCGGGTGACACCAACTTCGGGACAAAAATTCACTGATTCATAATATGTCCAATTGTTTACTACTTAGTTCAAGGATTTTGAGTTATGATTTATTTTCCATTGGTTCTCACTTTTCTTATCTCGCCTTTGTTTACAAAATATCTTTTCATCGACCCCTTATTCGCCCCATGATTACGGAAATGACTTCCGCTAACATCAACTTGACGGACAAAAATTCACTTGTTTGTGATATGTCGACCTAAGAAACCTAGTTCACGGCTTTCTAGGTAGGATTTAATTTCTATCGGTTCCCCTTTATCCTACTTGGTTCTTCCATAAATATCTCTTTTATATTATTATTATAATACAAATATCATGATATTTATTATTTATTTATTTTATTTTATTTTATTATTTTTCTTTTTATTTATTTTTTATTATTCTTTTTTTTTCTCTTCTCTTTCTTTTTTTTTTTCCTTTTTCTTGAAAATTTCGTCCCTCCCCTTTTTTTTAAATTTATTTTATATTTCAATTATCTTCTAAAATTCACAAAAATTCTCCCCATTGGTTCTTTTGTTCAAGCTTAAATAATTAGCCATTAATTACCTAACTAATCACTTTCTAATTATTGATAATTTTCTTAATTAGGATCAATCATTATCTCACAACTATTTTACTTACATTGGTATTTTATGCCCCATGCATTGTATTAAAAATCATGGGGTCAATTATGGTCCTCAAATACTTTTTGATTTTTGCCCTTTAATTCTTCCAAGGTTATAATTTAATAAATTTCCAATATTAGGGATAATATTCCCTTTAATTTTTAATAATTATTTAGCTGCCCTTTATGATTTATCATAATATTTTCAGGCTATTTTATGACCTACAAATGCATTTTGGGCCTTTGGTTCTTTAATTCTTCTAATTTCAACAGAATCTACCTTAGAAAATATAGATAAACGCTACACACTCTTTGAGACCACATATTCATCTTATCAAAATTGGCTATTTATTTATCTCAATATAATATTTTAGACAAATAAATATCCGGGTATTACACCGTCCACATCGCCTTCTCAGATACAAATTTCTTCTCTGAACCTTTAGTTAAGGCTAAGATTCAATACCCATTGAATCTCATGTAACAGTTAACTTCATGCTCAAGTAATAACAAGATATATGATAATGAGATATTTATTATATGTCGGCATCAACCATACATAGCACACAGCAGATGTAAAGTTACAACAATATATACCACACAACAAATGTAATGTTCACAACGTTTGCACTCACCAATGCCACGAATCCATGTGTCCTCAACATTAGGAAAACATACATACGGCATTATCATAACTATAACCTACACAAAGTTGAATGTATATAAACAAGTGACCCATATCTTAGTCACCGTGCATGGCCCAAGACTTAGTCTTGCCCATGACTTCATGAATCATTCAATCATATATAATCATACAAGACACATCAGGGTTAAAATTACATTACACATCCGTACCTTTCACCGCGTAATTGCCAAAACGCCTAACCTTTTGAATCCTCGGACTTCCCGAATATCCTATAATGTTACCGTTGGATTATTTTCTTTTCCATAATATTATAATTAAAATCATATTTCCTAGAATAATATCAAAAAGGATATTTTCACCTATTTTGACATTTATACCCATGGTGGATTTGTTATTCCACTTTTACCCTTACATTTTATTAAAAACGCAAATTCTGGATTTTATTGGCAGATTTTGCAGCAACTTTGAAAAATCATAATTAATTCTAAAACAATAAAAATGATGTTCTTCCAAAGCAAAAATGACCCTTGACAAGTCTAATTTCAAGGAAAAATAACGGCCAAAACTCAAAATGCATGAATCATTCCCAATTTTTTTGTTTCCAAACACTGTTCAGTTTATAAGTCCAGAAATAAGGCCTAACTTCAAAAATATATAACTCCTTGTGTAGAATTCAAAATGTTACATGTTTTATATATTTAGAAAAAGCACTAGATGTCTAATTTATTCCTGTAAAATATCATGATTTTAGGACTTCATTTGATACATAAAAGAAAGACTTCAACGCGATCGACTCAAAGAACCCAAAAAACTGGAAATTTCCTATCTTTCACTATCTTGTTCCATTAATTCTAAAAATTATTTCCCAAAATGTTTTTACCTCATTCATAACTTTTCAATGCAAGGAGGCCTAAAAACAAGTATAGGAATTTACTTCCTAATTTTCTAGATTAAACTACAATGTTACTAAAAACTAAAAAGCTAAAGACTAGAGAACTAAACCTTGGAGAACCTTACTTCTCCTTCCTCCTTCTTGCTCCAAGGATTTAACCTCTCACTCTCACTTATGAGAAGATGTTGCTTGCTTTTGGGGTGAAAAATGAAGAGGGTTCAAGTCCTATTTATAGGAAAATCTCAAGCCCAATGTGGATCCCACCATATACAAATCTAACACCTCTTCTTTCCTCTCAACCATTGAATCTAATTTGTGTTAGTTTAAGTCCAATCCTCACCCTTAATCCATGGCTCAAGTCTCCCATTGGTCCAATTAATTACCTAAGGATTTAGCTTATTTTCTTGATTTTTCATTAGTTGCCATTTTTTACTTTTCCATATTAATTAACAAAGTCTAATTTAACTCTTAATTGCATTTGTCATTAGTTAATTGATTTGTTAGTTAATCATGATCATTAGTGCTTTATTAATCAAGCTTTATGCACTTTAATCTTTACTTAGTGCAAGCTTAATTGCCAATTAGCATTTGCTAATTTGTTCTAATTTAATTAAATGTCTTCATAACCTTTTCTTATCTCTTTCGGTTCAAAACTAGCTATCTATGTGCTATTTATATCACATTAAATAGCCCTTAAAATATAGTCTCATAATTAACCATTGGTTAATTAATTCCAAAATGATAAGAATATAATCAATAGATTATAATCCTTTGAGACACATATTCACCTTTGTATTTTGCTAATTATTCACTAAAATACAAGTTTATGAGAATTATAAAAATTAGGGTATTACGAGATGAAGCGCAGTCATTTTCAGTTATTCCCTTCTTTTTTGTTCTAATTTTTTTAATTTCAGTTTTGGGTCCAAAACTTGAAGTCACCCATAATTGCATTCCTTCAAAATACAATTATCTTGTTAATAGTATAGAAGTGACACCAATTAATAGCATTGGATATATTGAAAGCGCAGGTGGAGGCATCTTCCATGAATCTCTAATTAGCTACTTTCAATCAGGATAGGCATGCATAGTTGGCCTCACATTCTCAAATAAACCAATATTTCAGACATCATTGGCCTTATTTCTGCAGATGCATGGTTAGGTACAAAGCAAAGCAATCTCTAAAATTTTCTTAACTTCATCTGCATCATACTCTTTAGGGTCTCTAAGATATTGTCCACCAACTCTAAGTGCATGCCTCTCTTGTAACACCTCATTAAAAACCATATATACTTACTTAATACTTTCAAATATTAGTTCAAAGGTTTAGTTTCAAACATACATTTATCACAAATGCAAATGCAAATTCTAATGCCATGACAATTATATCTTATCACTAATAAATATAATATCGTTAAAAAATACAAATCCAACAAATTAAGTCTCCACTCATATCAAGATCATTACATCATTTAATAGAGATTTAGGGTACAAACATATATATGTGTAATTCAATCCTTACATATTCAAAACAAATAAAAGATAGTTACCCATAATCCAACGATACACAAAGTTATTCTAAAGCTCTGGTAAATCTCAGGGAATCACACAAAGTTATTCTAAAGCTCTTCATGAGAGTCTTGATGTGCTTGATGGGGCAACCGAACGCACGAAATTGGGAATTTAGAATCTGGCGGTAGGTGAGAGTGAGATGATGAATAATGAATAAAGGCTAGGTTATGTGTTATTTAATATGGCTTGAATAATTTAAAAAATCTAAACAGAAATCTTTCTTATTTGATTATATATCTTTTTTTCTGCTAATATCATTATTTTCTTAAGAGAATCTTACTAGTAGAAAACTGATTAATGGTAATGGATAGAGATGATATGCTCCTAATTTTTTAAAATAAACTATATTTTTTCAAGATAACTTTTAATTTAAAGATAATTGAAATATTTTAAAATCTAGCCGAATTCTTTGATCTACAGTGTTCCTTCTTTTGTAGTGCGTATGTGTGTGTATATATTTATATATGTACACACACACATAATATACATACATACATACATACATACATACATACATACATACATACATACATACATATAGAGCTGGGAATCAGGATTGGCCCGATCCTACAAGGCTGGCCTGTGAAGGGCTAGGACCTAAAAGGGCCGGCGCTCCAAGGCCCGTGGTAAGAAAAACATATGATTTTTAAAGCTCGGCCCAAGAGGCATTAAAATGTAGACGGTGGCACTGTTGTAATTTTTTCCTTACTTTTAACGTCCGTTTTAAAAAAATGTAGACGGTGGCATTGTTGTAATTTTTTTCTTACTTTTAACATCCATTTAAAAAAAAAAAAAAGACATTAAATGTTGTGATACAATGATTTGTTTTAATAAAAACAGTTGTGGTATATTAGACACCAGTTATTTTATTTTATTTATTTTGAGACACCATTTAATTTTATTTTACAAAAAATTAGTGCTACTTACTGTTAGAGTAAAAGGTTCAAGATTATATAACCACTATAATTTTATCTCATATTTATAGTTATTTCCTAGTATGTAGTCTAGAATTTCGATAGTTAAGAAATCATATTTTCATTCAGTTAGTTCATAACTAAATTTAATAAATTAAACAATATATCTCTTTTATATATATCTATAAAAAAATATATCAATATTATTTAGTTTAAGCCTCCCTCATGCGATTTTATTTTATTTTTTATTTTGAGTTACAACGACTAATTTTTGGAATTTTTTAGATATTTCAACTTCAATCGCGCCTTCGACATTTTATTGTTCACTCTCTTCCATAAAAATATAAAGTTTTCTTTTCAAAACCCAACGGTGAGAATGTCTCCCTCAAATCCTAAACGCAACCTTTCAAAAAGAGTCTTGAGACCCACCCATTTCTATCGCCGCACCCAACGGCCCTACCCCTGCCACCAAGGAGGTTTGCTATCGCGGCGTGAGCGACTTCGACTCCTACTCGTCCTTTGTCGTGAACTACAAGCGTGTTGCACAGCCTCCAGATCTGCATTTCCTGCCAGTTTTAGATCTAATTGAAGATCTGCGTCTCTCTCTCTCTCTCTCCCCTCACTAAACAATTTGTCGAACAATGATCTCGAGCACCGTGAAGAGGAGTAAGCCCCCCCCCCACGGGGATACCGAGCTCTATTTCCTTGTCTTTGCCTTTTGTTAAAAATTTTGAATGGATAGTTCCATTGTAGTGTTTTTCACTCTATTTCTTAGCGCTTTCTTTTATTTGTCTTGTTTCATTCGGTTAAGACTTGAGATGTTTTATTTATTTTTTATTTTTCTTCTTATTTTGTGCTTCGTTGGACATGAAACGCTCTATTTTTTGTTTCGAATCTTGAATGGTGTTGTTTATCATCCATTTTCAATCCATTCTTTTTCTCACGAGGCTTTAGCTTGTTCAAATTGCACCTTATATTGTGTTTTTGATGGTTCTACAGACTACCTAGCATGTGTGCGTGTTGTGAATTTGTAGATATACAATTACTGTTATTTAAATAACAGTCGTTGAAATTCAACAATTGTTTTTTTTTAAAACAGTCGTTGTATGTCATAAGCTTTCAACGACTCTTTTGTTTACGACCCTTGAAAACGAGTCATCTAATGGTCTTAAAAATGGATGTTAAAATTGTTTTTTGTAGTAGTGATTTTTCCTTGGAAAATCTGATTTTTTTCCTCCTCTTCTTCCATGAGCACGCCATTTGGCCTCTTTTGGGTCAAAAATATCTTCTTATCACATGCTTATTTTGTGGTTGTAATATCTTGCTTAATGAAGAAGGTGATTAGGTGTCCCCTTACTTAATTAAATATGTACATGTGTCCCCAACTTTTCTTCTTTAAATATTATATTGCCACATGGACACTTAGATGTCCCTTCCATAATTATTCAACTTTCCATGTGTCCACTTAGGTGTCTATTTCTTTGATTCTTTAGTTGATGAAGGTGCCCAAGTGTCCCTTCTAACAAATCTTTAATTTGTAAGAGGACATGTGGACATATTCTAGATACCCTCTTGCCAATCATGTGATAATTTATCTCCTTCCCTGTTGCCTTATTTAATTCCAAATTATAGGCCTTCTGGGGAGATAATTACGTTTCCAACTTATATTAATTATAAATAAATAAATGTCTCTTCATGAAGCTACATAATCTCATATTATGACCCTTATCTTTCTAGGATCTTCTATATGATTGTTGTCTCCAACTACTGTAAATTGCTTTGTTTTCTTCTTCCCTCCCTATCCATGCACCAACTTCAAGAACCAAGGGAATATTTAATGTTCTTTCATTCATCTTGGATTCATGCTCAAGTGTCAATTTATAATAATCATCATCAATAAAACTATTTCCTCCAAGTCAGAGATATTTTGCTAATAATCACCTTAATCTTGCCATGTGTATACGTCATTTTCAATGCCAAAGATACTTTTGTTAATAATCTTCCTATTTGGCCATGTGTGCATGTTCTTGAATTATCCATTGCCTTCTCATGCCACTTCACAATGATAATCCCTTATTAGCCAATTAGATGAGAACAAATATCATTTACCTTAGATTTAATGAACATTCCATATATCGCCATAATCTGATATTAATTAACTTTATACAATAAATTACATGAAAATCTTGTCACAAGCTAATTCTCAAATCTCTAGGCCCTGAAATTGGGGATATTACAATATTCTTCTGTTAAGATTGGCTGGCTCTATGTGGAGAGAGTGAGGATGAAGAAGGAAATAGTCAAATTTTTCTAAATAAGAGGGAAACCAGTGGGCTGGAGCCGTTAATCCAAGTTTTTGAAGGATTCAATAGCAATTTGTGGAAATCAAATGAGGAGTTGGCTATGCAAATACGAGTATATAATAAAAGTTTCCACACGCTTTCAAATTATGTGTGGACCATTGACGTCCGACATGAAGAATTAGAAATTTCCAACACTGTCCAAAACGAAAAAGACAACACAGCAAGCCAACTTGTGACTGCCTAACTGGTCACCACCATATAGTGCGGTGGTAGGGCCCACGTTAAGAGAGGGGATGTACATGCATCGATCTTCTTGAACAAAATTAGATGTGGAAATGATAGCTTTTTAGTTTTATATATTCGAAGGATATAGAATATTCATAAAATTTCCAACAATATGTCCAAAACGAAAAAAGACAACACAGCAAGCCAAGTTGTGAGTGCCTAACAGGTAATTAACCACCATATAGTGCGGTGGTGGGGCCCACGTTAAGGAAGGGGATGCACATGCATCGATCCTCTTGAACAGAATTAGATGTAAGAATGATAACTTTTTAGTTTTATATATTCGAAGGATATAGAATATACATAATGAACATATATGGCATGATGTTTATTAAAAATAAATAGTAAAAAATCATTTGAAATAGCTGAATATATATAAAGAATGACATTGGATGTGTTTTCTACAAAAAAATAAAGAATGCCATTGAATTTGATTATGGCATCATAAATCTATATAGTTGACTCCACCTAATGGAATAATGTTTGTTGTATGTTGTTAGAGCTAGTAGTATTGATTAAATTCGACCATTGTATGCTAAGGCCTAATTCGAATATAATGTCACTAATAATCATAAAATTTGCATGTTTTGACTAAATTCAAATTTATCAATTGTTTATATGTTTTTTTAAATATGCATGTTTCCTATCATTTTACATAATGCTCTTTACAATGACATGCAAGTAATTGTAATTTTATTCTCCAAATGATCATAAAAGTAATAGCTAGAGACTATGCTAATCTCCAAGGTATAGGATATTGTTACTACCATTTTTTGTTACTACCAATGTTACTACCACTTTTCCATCGTTAGATCAGAATCTCATCTACCTTTATAATTTCTCTCTCCTATTAAGATTCTGATCTGACGGTGGAAAAATGGTAGTAACATTGGTAGTAATAAAAAATGGTAGTAACAATATCCTATCCCAATCTGCAAAATGATATTTCCCCCTGCTCTTAATGTGACTATAGAGAAAAATAATCAAATCCGATCCATGGTCGTCTCGCTTTAAAAATAAAGTATCAATCATATGTAATAATCCAACCCAACTTTTTAAGTATGGATAGAGAGAAAATTAGGGAGAGAAAGAATACTAGGAGGAAAACTCAAAAGAGGAAAAAAAGAAAGAAGAAGAAGCAAATTTTTACCATTTCAGGAAATTTTCATTTCTAGTATTATCTTCTTCTCCCTATCGTCCCCTCATTTTTCGCTCCATCTAAACCTATGAGAGAATTAACTTAAGTAACTCAAAATTATACAAAGTATTACCTCATTCATATATAATAATGTCTGAATTATTGGTAATCAACTACACACAAAAGAATGGAATGAAGGGCAGTCGTTTTTCTGTTATCCCCTTCTTTGTTCTTTGTTTTTAAAAAAGAAAAATTACATTTTTGGGTTCCAAACTTGAAGTCACCCATAATTGCATATTAGAAGCTGTACGTAGAGATAGAGGCATCTTCCATGAACCTCTAAGTAGTTTCAATGAAGATAGGCATAGTTGGTCTCAGATTCTCCAATAAACCCTTCTTTTGTAGCAAAACCATTATCTCAGACATCGTTGGCCTTGTTTCTGCAGATGGTTGGGTGCAAAGCAAAGCAATCTCTATGACTTTCTTAACTTCATCTGCATCATAATCATTAGGGTCCAAGGCATTGTCCACCAATTCTAATTGCATGCCTCTCTCAAATAGATTCCAAGCCTATCAAGTGGGATGAAAGTGAAATGGAATAAGAGGGCGCAGAAAAGACTAAGCAAAGGATAAGTTAAAATTTTTAAATATTTATTACTCTCTATTATCCAAAATCTAAGAGCTAATTAGTTTTAGGTTGGTCTTAAATGTAAAACATCAATCCTATTTGTCTAAAAAAAATGGGAACTATTCTTATATATTGATTGCATGTAAAAAAAAGGTTTATGTTAAGGGATAGTTTCAATGCAAAGATTAAAAAGACTATTTTAATATAATTAGGAAAATCAACACATTTTTCATAAATAACTAATAATTTAACTAACTTAATTAAGCTCTAAAAATTATTTATCTAGCTCCTACATTTAGAACTAGAGGGAGTATTAGATTCTTTGATAAAGAAGGAATGGCTTTTCCCAAAAACTACTTGAGATAACATGTTTAAAAGCCCTTTATCTCTAAGTTCTCAAAATGAAAGGCTATCTATTTAAATATAGACATGAGAGTTTTCTCACTCTTTGGAGGAGGTATTCGCCTTCATCGTCACCATCAACCTTTAAGTTATTGCAGTTCTCACCACTGATGATTTCTAACACTACAACACCATAGCTATAAATATCAACTTTTTCTGATAATTGACCGTAAATTGCATACTCTGGTGGTGTGTATCCTCTGAAAAAGAAATGTATATGTATAAATTAATGAATTATAATAACATATATAAAACAAAAAAAAATATAAATATTCATATCTTACAAATTCTAAAATAGCTATATGCAAGATAAAGTATTGTGTTATGTTTGACATAGGTCTGAATTCTTTCTTGAAGTATATATTCATGATAATAGAGTTTATCAATACCTCGGGCAATCCTTGTACCGTAGTTGTAGTTAAGAGAATCGAAAACTAAATTAAACAAAAATAATGATTTCAACTTACAATGTTCCTGCGAATCTTGTACTAAGATGAGTTCTATCTTCAGGCATAAGTCTGGCCAACCCAAAATCAGCAATTCTAGGTTGTAGATCATCATCTAAGAGAATATTTTGAGTCTTTATATCTCTATGTATAATGCGAACATGGAATTCTTCATGTAGGTAAGCCAAACCCCTTGCTATTCCTAAAATGACTTCATATCGTTGTTTCCAATTGAGATATCCCTTCTTTTCACCTATTTCCCAAGTTCAAAAAATTTGAAAAATATGTTCACATCTCATAATCCTGTTACGAAGCAAAACAGATATAATGCTTAAAGTAGAATTGTATATGATTAAGTTTTGTGGAATGAATAAATAAGATTACCGTATAAGTATATGTCAAGACTCTTGTTCTTCATATATTCGTAAACAAGGATTCTGTTATGGCCTTTACTACAACATCCCAGGAGTCGAACAAGATTCCGATGATGAACATTACTTATAAGCTTCACTTCGCTTTCAAATTCTTCATCTATCTTGTTGAAGTGGTTTAAAGTTAATTTCTTGATTGCAACTACTTTTCCATTCGACAAAGTGCCCTGCATGCATGTTAAGAATTTCAATCATCAAATTATTATTATTATTATTATTCCCTTTTGACACACTATATAAAATTTGAGAGATACTTGTTGATATATTATATTGAAACTCAAAATAACTATACCTTATATACAGCTCCAAATCCACCTTCTCCTATTTTATTTTCTTTACTAAAATTCTTAGTTGCGGTCTTCAAAACATTGTAACTAAAAGTAACTGGGCCTTTTAGCTTGCTTGCTCCTGGCATATCTCCTGTTATATTTTTTATATATATGGAAAAATTAGCCAAAGTCTCTTTTGATAAATTAAAACAATCAGTAGTTAAACCATATTCAAATTAATAGATAATAATCAAAGCCTTTTTAAAGTTGTTTACCTCTAGGAACACTGATAATCTTAGGGATTTTTCTTCGCCTACTAATAATGAAGGCAAATAATGCAATGAGGATCAAAGCAAGAGATAACCCTGCTACAACTCCACCAATAATGATTCCCTTATTGCTTGAACCTGCATCACAAGAAAATAAATAATATAACACATTTTCATATAATCAGACAGAAATATGTACCTAACATGTCAAATTTTACACACAATCAATTTAAAATCTGTAATGCCGTATACATTACATACTACAATGTCCTCGATATAATTATATATATCGTCGTCATACATTCCCTATCAAGCAAATAACACGTTCAAAAAATAAATTTGGATCCATTTTTATAATTGTTTGGAACAAAATTTGTCAACTGACGCATAAAATGCATCATCTTTATTAATTAACCATGTGATATTGTATATATTCAAACAAACAAGAATATCATTGATTAATAAAAAGAATAATTAAATAATTAAAATGCACTTAAATTCCGTTCCATGAAAAGAAGAACTATATACATCCATGTCTAACCGAGAATTAAAATAAGAAATATGTATTATTACATTATTCTTTTTGTATTTCCTAAATACAAGGGTCACAGTCAAATTAAATCATGCAAAGAAATAAGTTACTTCCTCCAAGTTAGCAGAGAAGTTTGTTTTGATTTTAAATATAAAACCTTAATCCATTTTTGTCTCCCAAATTTATACCTTTTTTTCCCTAGACTCCCCCTTACTGATTACAAATATTAAGAGGGTTTTTCTTCAAGGGAGTAGTTTTTAATGAAAATGATTAAAGGAAGTGAGTACTTTGGAAAAACCATTATACGATTTTCACAAATAACTAACTTAATTAATTTTTTTAATTTTTGTAAATTATTTACCTAGCTCTCACATTTAAGAAAAGAAGGAGTAATAGTTAGCAAATTCGCCTAATATCATTGATCTATAAAAGTCGTTACCTTGTTTTTTCAAGGGTGTGATAGGGATGGTCTGGTTATCAGGAAAGAAGGAAGAGGTTGAGAACCTCAAGAAACAACCATTAGAAGAAGCCCTACCATCTAAACTGGAAAGACAAGTCTGCATATTATTGTACTGAGAATTCAGGCAATCCTCACACTGACTCTGTGAGATAGTTTCAATACATTGAGCAAATCCATAAATAAGTGGACCATTATTAGGCACTTGCGTCTTTGTAGCTACAGAGAAGCCAGTGATTGTGGCTGTTGCCCTTTGGAGATTCATTAGCATTTGTTGTGCTTCTGAGGTAAATGTAATGGCTTCTCCTATAGTCTGATTTCCACATGATGTGATGTTGAAACCTTGCGTAGTCTCTTCAAAGAAACTACTGCTTATATCGAACCTTAAGACACACCCAAAAAAAAAGTATCACCAATCATTTCTCCAATTCAATATGTGTGTGTGTGAAGATGAATTTTGCACCTTTTTCTTTACTATCAATTTGGAATATATAGAAGTGGATAGTTTATTTATGTCTATTTCACACCTATAAGAATAAAATAGAAATGGAAAAAAAAATACTTCTCACGTAAGGGTAAAAATTGATTAGTGAATAAACTATATTTATAATAAAAGGTTGGAAAAAGATATACCCCTTACTTTTAGTTCTCTAATTTGATACAAAAGTTTAATTTGATCACTTAATTTTATAAAGTATCATTTCAGTCTTCTATCCCTGTTACTATTAATCTCAAATGACAACTTTTTTTTTTTTTTTTTTTTTTACTTATTCATAAAACTAATGGACGGACAGAAAAGATACGAAGGAATAAAGAAAATATTAAGTTGACCGTTGTTTGATATTGATAGACATATATACACATACATACATATAAAATATCAAACTTTGAAAAAGTCATAGAACCATTCTTTGCTTAGGGGTTATGCCGTTATATGTGGGTATATATGATGACCGACATACCACTTTTGAAAATAGAGATAATGACTGAGATTTTTTAAAGTAATAAAATGTATTTTCAAAATGTTATCAACTTTCATGGTTGACTCAGTAGTACCTTAGGAAGCACCCGTCGTAGACAACATGGGCACCGGAGGTCCCCGCGGGGCATTGCCGGATTCGCTCAGCAGCTGCATTGAGGCAGGCCACACAGTCGGCGACGGAGAGGTAGTTTCTGCATTGAAAAAGCGTGGCAATAGGGTTTCCTCCATTGCCTTGCTGTGAGGTGACGAAGTGCTTATTCTGGACAGTACTGATCTGCGCTTTGATGTCTTGCAACGTGGCGTTTAGGTTTTGATTGAAGATGGTGACGTTGGAGTCCTGGAATACGTTGGAAATCAAGTATGCGTTACACTCACTTTTAAGAAGATGGGTCTGTGGTTCCGAAACGACGCCGTTAAGGATCCCGAGTGAGAAGAATATGAATAAGGGAACAAGGAGATTACGAGGTTGAAGCATTGATGTATCTGTTTGGTGGCTCTGTAAGGAGAGAGACAAAGAGAGGAGGGGGTGAGGATGAAGAAGGAAGGGGAGAGAGCGTCGTCTAACGAAACTAACGTATAGTGCTTGAAAATTGAAAGGACGAAGGGAATGGGGTTTTATGCTTTAGGGCCGCAATTAATGATAAGATTTGGATATAAAAATTAAAGGGAAAATCCGCCAGCGTAGAGATTAATTAATCACAAAAAATCATATAATAAGTAAATAACATGTAATTACAAGTTTAGGCTTTGTAAAGCCACTGTAGATATTAACCCATTCTGAATAGTAAGCTCTTCAGCGGCGACTCAGTGTTGCTAAAAGTCATCGTTCAAAGTGCATTTTTTTTGTATTGACCAGAAATTATGTATTTTTACTGTCATGACTCTAACAAAGTTAGTTTTACTATTAACAAATTGTTGGTTGAGGTGGTAATTAAGCGGTATCGTCTCCCTAAAGCGAAGAGCACATGTTCGAATCCTGAGAAACTCATTTATTAGAAGAGGTAGAAACTCTGTATGCTGAAAGTGTGGAAAGGAGAAAACTTAATCAAATTAAAAAAGTTAGTTTTGTTTTTAAAAAAAATGCTAATATTAAAATTTTGTGTACATGAAATATTTACAAATGGTTTTTAAAATAACAGTGACCGTTACAGAAAATATTATTTTGAGACCAGTGGTGTTACAATTAAAAGACGCACTGACTCTTTATAAAATTAAGCGAGGAATTTAGTTTTATTCGCTTAATTAGTACTACCTCCGGTCTTAATTATAAGGGGAAAATCCTCTTGGGGGACCTTTTTGGCAAAAAAAACTCAAAAAGGGACCTAAGAATCTGACAATCGAGAAAGGCCCCTTGGTCCTTTTCTGCGGGATAAATTCATTAAAAATTTACAACTAAATCGTCTCATTTACAACAATTTTTTTACTCGTTTACAACTAAATCATCTCATTTACAACAATTTTTTTACAACTAAATCAGTCTCATTTACAACAATATATCCTGGTTAACAACTATATCGGCCTCATTTACAACTCACCAAAATTTCGCCAAACCCAAAAAAGGACCAAGGACCTTTACGAGATAGTCGATTCTTAGGTCCTTTTTTGGGTTTTTTTGGCCAAAATGGTCCTTCATAAGGATTTTCCCAATTATAAGAGCTAGTTGACTTTTTTGGAGTGATTAAGGAAGTTAAATAAGTTACTTAATCATTTCATATGTTATATTTTCTTAGATTGTATATTAGTTTATTGTTCAAACTATTTAGTTTAAAGAAAAAAATAAAAATACTCTAAGCTAATTTAATTAACTTCCTTAATCTCTCTAAAAAAATCAACTAACTCTTATAATTAGGACCAGGACGAGTATTAATAATTTATTTATGGTTTAAGTTTTCTAAAGTGCTCGGCCATATCCGGATTCATTCAGGAGGGGGTATATGTAATTTGAGCCGCCTTCGTTGAGCTGAACGGCCCCTAAATTCAAGGTTTTAAAAAAAAAAAAAAAAATCCAACTTTTTAAATCAGAAATTCTTATCTATATATAAATATTATTTTTAAATCGATGGAAAGCCGCCCCACTTGCAAATTATTAATATTTTTGGGCATTTAATTCTTCATAAAAAATTTGGCCAAACAAAATCAAATAAGATTTAGTTGAAAGTATCATGCATATACAATAATATATAAAGATACACCAAATATCCTAACACAAGCTACCCTGTACCATTAATATATACATTCATATGCATATCATTTGTTTTCCCCAATGAACCAGATATAGTAAAATATAATTTGTCCCCTAAAGAATCAAATATCACTTAGATTTCCATTATTTTCCATGGATATCCCTCTCACTCCCATCATACATTTTTTTGATGAAATGAAAATGATCATATACTTAAGATGTATAGTCAGTTAATTACTATGATAAAATTCATTAAACAACATTTTGAAGAACACTACACACTTGAAAGAAACGAGGGTGAGGAGTAAAAGAATTTTTTCTTAGTAGTCAACCCAATCTCATGTCAAATACGTACGATAAGAGTTATAGCAACCAAAATTTAGAAAATAACATGGCATTATATAAACCAACCTTCACGATACCTTTCAGGTTAATTATTAAATATAATTAAGTAAAATAAACATCTAATATCCTCATGAAACTGAGCTTTCTGATCTCACCACTAACAGAAAACTGTGTCCCTTCCTTCTTTATTAATTAATCCGATTCCTCTAATTCTGAGGAATAAGTATAGGAGAAGGATGTGATAATTCTATCTGAAAATTAATAAGACAAATCAGAGGGATAATGGAGTTGTTCTTGTTTCTCCATATTTCATCATTTTCAGATTCTTGAAGGATGCAATATCAATATTAATATATGAAAAGGATCGCGATGCAATATAAGAAAAGCCTGGTTTGTCCCACGCGCTTTTAAATTGTGAGTGTGGTCCATGGCTTCCTCGACCGCTGCCTCTAGAGTCTGGAGTCAAGCAGGAATTATTTGACACAGAAAATTAATTAGTGAGATACCTCTCAATTACTTAATATAAGACATACTTGTTTGATTAGATTAAGAAAGTTAGTTAATATAGCATGTATTTTTAAAAACATTCTAGTTAGTTAATATAGCATGTATTTTTTAAAACATTCTAGTCATAATCCTTAATTCCTTCATTTCCTCTCCTCCTTTATTATTACTAAGGGAGCATCAATAAGGATAAATTAGGAAAATATTAACAAATATTAAAACTATATCTTTCATTTAAAACTAAGATTAACTCCTTAAATATATCTTCTATTTATAACCGGATGAGTATTTTTTAATAGAAATGAAATTAAATATTCTTAAAAGAGAAAACCCATTTAAAACCACTTGAAATTTTTAAAAAAGAAAAAAAAATCCTAAATCAGCTTGATAAATTCAACAAATCCCTTGTTGATGATTTTTTTTTTTTTTTTTTTGGGTCAAGACCTTGTTGATGATCTAATTTAGGATTTCTGATTGTTGGGTGCTTTTCAAAGTGAAAGGCAATATGGTATAATATTCAACATTCATAAATCTCAAATTGGGTCAATTAACTAATTAGGGATCTAGGATATTCGTCAATTTCAAGTAGCTTCAAATGAGTTTTTCCCTTCTTATAATGTTATGTTATTTTGTAAAATATTTTTAATATGGGAATTAATAAAAGATAATTATTTTAATAAAACGTCTATATATTCTAAAATAAAAGTTACATCTAATGAGGACAAAGTCTACACAATAATAAATTAAGGATAAATTATAAATTAAGAAAGATTTAATCACATGATTTATAAATATGATTGAAAAAAAAATTCCTTTGGAAGGTTGACCACTAGCTAGCTAGGTAAGACCGATCGCAATAGCTCAAACAGGGCCCTTGTTTTTAGAGCAAACATTGTGAAAAGCATAATTTGAAAATCACGGCCATGAGGTGACAAGGGAGCCGTTTTCTAGCGTGCCAATTGGGGAAGTGGAATACACACACACACACATATACACATATATATCTTATTGACTCGTTTTTTTTTTTTTTTTTTTTCTTTTTTTCTTTTTTTGCCCAAGACTCATTCTTACAAGTTAGAACTAATTATTTGTATGGTTTTGGACTTATTTTGTTTCTTAATTATTTTGATAGTATATTATAGCAAAATTTCATAGAGTCATGCATGATGATGCTAAATAATGAAGTCAGTTAATGATTGCATCAACTTGCAATATTCATATATAGCAGAAAACTCAATAAAAAATGAGAAGTTAGAATCATGAAATTGTCCACCTAAACTTTGATTAGGTTACATATATACATAAAGTAAGTACGTAGAAATCGTTAGAGTTAATTTTAGAATATAATTTATATTAATTAAATATAAACTATATTACACAAAACTCCTCTACATTTTGAATTATATATACACAAATAACTTGCTTAGTATTTAAGACTTAAAAGCACCCTAAATTTTTATGTTTGTTTGGATAATCACCCATTATTAAATATATACCCCCATTTAACTTTATCTTTTTGGTATATATAACCCCCTACACAAGCTTTGAGTTATATGCATACTATTCCCTAAAACATTAAGCTATATATGCAAATAAGTAATGAGTTAAACTAATAACAAAGGAGTTATTTACATAAATGCAAGAGTATGAGAGATTTGTTGCAAATTTTTAATAAAATGAGGGAGTTTATCTATACAAGACATAAAGTTGAATGGATTGAGTTGTGTATATATGGTTTAGCCTTACATAAAATGGCTACTAATAGATTAAAATCAAATGTATCTCTCATGAGGGAGTTTTATCAATACTTAGCTTGGTTTGCATTATTCATGGGCATTGAGTAATTGGGCACTTAAGTACCTGGGCGTTAATATAGTTGTTTCCAAATTCTCCAAACTTAGAATGCTGTCTCTTGTATATTATCTCAGGCGTTTTCATTAACTTTGATCAAAACTACAGTTGCTTCAATTCTAAATTATCAGCTGGCATGCTTGAAAGTTTAAATTACCCAAATAGTGGTCTTCAATATGACTATGTTTGGGATGGCTTTAGGTCATCAAAATTGACTTTCTTAATCCAAAAAATCTAGTTAACATCCAAAATAATGTTTGTTACACCCCTACCGGCCTCACCTTCATATATAGGTGGTGGGTAGTGTGATACATCTTATCTATTAAATCCAATTGTCACACTTTTGTAATAATATCACATATCAGAGCAATATAGCGCAGCATAGTAGTAAAATAGTTTGGGCATAGTATACTAATAATAAATTACAAACCTTGGTTAAAATATAATTACGTAAAATCTCTACAACAATTTTTCGAATATTCTGGAACTGGTCCAACACCTTCATCTGCTAATATCTGCTGGGAGCTATATATCCAATGAACTGTACATCATACAAATAGCAACAGAGGCTGGAATCCCGAAAGATCTCAGAGTAACCGTTAATCTCATATCCAAAGTATGTAAGAAAACCATAAATCATACAGCATCCAAAGGTCGCACACAACGAGGCATACAGCCTAAACCGGAACGAGCAGTCACACATAACATATATTGCTCAATAAGGCACATAACCATGCTAGGGGTCGCACACAGCGGGTTCCAGTACCAAAGCGCTTGGAAACACAATAACACCGAATGCATACAGAATCATAGTAAAACATACATATAAAGTCATACAAAGCATATGAAATTAAGGTTACTTACCTGCAAATAGTTGATTAGTTGAATAACAAACTCCCAGCTACTAAATAGGAATGATAGACCTAAAGTAATACAATATAAATTGTATCATTATCAATATAATTCTTCCCTCTTAAAGTATATAACTACACGGCTTATGTGAAGGATCTTTCATCGTTTGAAACTCATTATTTGTCTTTGTTAATGAGTATTCCTTCATTGGTCACTTTTTCAAAAATTCATAACTAATTGTAAAAAAAATCTGATTGACTGGGGTGTTTCAAAAATCTACGTGACCCTTGACATGTCTATTTTTTACTAAAAATACTTGTCAAGGCGAAGGACACATAAATCATTCCTAGTTTATGAAAATACCCCGTTGGTTTTTCAGCTTCTCAATTTGCATATAGTCATACTTTATACTTCCAAAATTATTTTCCATACCCTTTCCTATACAAAATTCCATTTCAAACACTTTTAAACTATCAAAATCACCAAAATAAAATTATACTCCCTCTAGTCCTTTTTATAAGGCACCAACTAACTTTTCTCACAAACCAATAAAAGTGGTTAAAGTCAATAAAGTTGTCCTAGAATCTAAGTAATTTCCAATATTACCCCTACTAATTGCACTAAACTCTAATATTATATTAATTATTACTCTCACCTACTACATTTATTAATTAGGGGCAGACATGGAAAAAAAATAATCATTGCTCATTGGAACAAGCAAGTGCCTTATAAAAAGGACCAAATAAACTTGCTAGTTAGTGCCTTATAATAAGGACCAGAGGGAGTATTACCAAGTACTGGCAATTGACCAAAATTTCCTTAAACTTTGGCAAAATTTCAAGAAGTTAGAGAAGAGAACTTACTTGCTCAAATTTCTAACTCCTTTGCCACTTCTCCTTGATCTCCTTTGTGATTGTAGCTGGAACTTCCATAATATTATACAAGATCACTAATTGAAGTCTCAAACATACTTCTATGAATTTGAAAGAAATAAGATAATTTCCATAACTTCATTACCTCTTCTTCTTGTAACACGCCAAATTCCATACTTGAAATCGTGTCGGTTGACACTTAGTTTTAGAAAACTTAATAGAGTTTGAGGTGCTACCACTCAGAGTAATGCGGAAATGGAGAGCATGTACTAACGTTTGGACGATGAGTAACTGATACAAAATGCCAGGCATATCGATGCCCCGACATATGCCGATATATTAAAAATTTCCGAAGGAATATTCATGTGATACATTAGTACGAGCTTTGTATAATTATAAATCTTTATGGTAACTATACAATCTTCAACCAAGCCGTAGATAGACTTGGGGCAATGAACCTAACTCAGTTAATCAAACAATTTGGTCAGGTAGGTGTCTATCGTGAGAGTCTCACCAAGTTCACGGCAACTTATTGACTAATCCACATAGACTAGCCTTGCCTTCGGCACCAAACTGTTTGAGTAACGTCATTAAATCCATGCCAGAAAGAATGCTCTGTTGACATTTGCCTTGACCGGTGCCTCTTATCGGCTCCTCCCTTCGGTACCTTTTCACGGCTCTATCTATCGGTGCCTCCTGTGATCCTGGTTCCTTTCCTGAACCTTAGACAAATCTGAGGTCCAATACCCATCGGACCTCAAGTAACAGTTAACCTCATGTGAAAAGTATAAACAATGTATGTATGACAGATGTTTATTACATTACAGTAATAACCAACACATAAGCACACAGCAGATATAAGGTTTAACAACACAACAATACATAGCACACAGCACATGTAAAGTCTATCCACGTTTGCACTAACCAGTGTCACGATGGCTCCTCGTGTTCTCAGCGCTAGGAAAACTCAACGGTATTATCACTACTATAACCCGTATAAAGCTGAATGTATAAATAGGTGACCTAAGCCCCATAAAATTAGTCACAGTGCCTGGCCCAAGACCTAGTCTTGTCCATCACTTCATGAATCATTCTATCACATACATGCATACAAGACACATTAGAGTTAAAGTTACTAGTACACAAACGTACCTTCCTTCGCATAGTTAGCAATATGCCCGACGTTTGGATATCCTATACATTATTGTTGGATTATTATATGATATTTGATAAATATCATATTGCTTAGAATAATATCCTAAATATTTAATTTACCTTTCTACCTTTGGTGGATTTATTATTCCACTTTTACCCTTACATTTTATTAAAAACGCTACTTCAGCATTTCTGGGCAGAATTTTTGATAACTTTGAAAAATCATAATTAATTCCACAAAAATTGAAACGAGGATCCGTAAAATTTCATAGAATCCTTAGGATGTCTAGTTTTGATGAAAAATACTTTTTTTTACCCATAATTTTTGAATCATTCCCAGTTTTCGTGTTTCCAACCTCTGCCCAGAATTTTGCTAGAAAAATGTAGCCTTTATTCAAAAACTTTTATCTCCTTGTACAAAACTCAAAATGACACACTCTAGGTATTTTTGAAAAGCCCTATGTGTCTAATTTAACCATGAATATTTTCAGAATTTTATAACTTCATCTTCTACATAAAATCATAGCCGTTATGTGACTGACTCCAGAAAAACTCCTAACCGAAAATTTTGCCAGAATTTCGCTACTTTGATCTTCATCTTCTAAAAATTTTGATCCAACATATTTTCCATCAAATTTTTGAAATAAAACCATTTTTAACCATAAAAACATGAAATCAAAACTATATTGGAAGATTAAAGATCAAGACACAATTTAACTATGAACTTGAAAGCTAAAACTTCAAGAACTTACCTTGCTTTTGCTTCAACTCCTCCAAGCTTTCCTCACTCACTCTCTACTCTCTATATTCAGCTTATTCTTGCTTGTTTTTGTGTGAAAATGATGAAGCTCAAGGTGCCTATTTATAGGAAAAGCTTAAGGGCAACAATGACAATCACCCAAAATCTCTTCTTTAATCCTAACCATTGGATCTAAACTTAATGAAGAAGTTTAAATCTCCTCCATCCACCCTCTCTCTCTCTCTTATCCTCTTCCATTTTTATTTAAAACCCTATCACAAGTACCATATACTCTTCCATAAATTTAATTCAATTATCCCATGTGTTCTTTGTTTAATATAAACAATTAAGCTTCTTCTTCCACAAGCCACAAAAACCGTCCCCACCCCCTTTCATTTTGGCTTTTGAATTGTGCTTCTTTTTGTGTCTTAGAATCCACAACCTATGCCTCCTATTGGTCCATCCTTTATCACATGGATTAAGTTTAATTGTATAATTTATTAGGACCATTAGATTTAGCTTTATGAGATTTAATCTTGGCCTTTTATTTTTTATCCTAATTTGCATCCCTAATGTAGTGTTTAACATGCTTATTAGGTATATTTATCATAGTGTGATTGGTTCATAGGTTAATAATGATCTTAATAATTCACTTTATACTAATATTAAACCCTTATTGGTTCTTAATCTTTAATTGCCACTAGATTAATTATGAAAATTTATTCAATTATTTTAATTAATGTAAACTTAATTGTCCACTAATTATTGTTAATTTCCTTTAATTGATTTAAGTATTTTCATAACATTCTCTTGCCCTTTTTTATTATATATAAAAACTAGGTTTTAATATGATAATTTTGTTGTATTTTATGATTCCTAAATGAAAATTAGAAAATTTGGTCTTTGATTACTTTAATTCTTAGAGAAAATTCCCCTAAATTAAAATAAATAAGTTACAAAATTTTGAGACCACATATTCACCTATTTTTAATATGTATTATTTATCAAAATATAGTATTTATGATAAATAGGATTTTTAGGGTATTACAATTCTCTTTGCTTGTGATTCTTACAACACTCTCCTGTCTCTCTTTTCTTTAGTGTGGGTGGTGCCTCTTGCTTGCCAAAAATGAGGAGAGTGAGGCCTTATTTATAGAGGTTGAGGCACCAAGAATATTCCCTTGTGTTTTTACTATTTTGGCCTTTTGGTTACCTCTTGAAATCTCTAGAAAATCAGATTTTTCCTCCTCTTCCTCCACAAATCACGCCACATGTCCCATTTTGGTCCAAAAAATACCTCCCAATCACATGCCAATTGTTGTGGTTAAGAACTCTTGCTTAATAGATAAGATAATTAGGTGGCATAAATTAGCAATAAAATATGCACATGTGTCCCTTATCTTTTCCTCTTTAAATTTCATATTGCCACCTTAGTAGCTTAGGTGTCCCCTTAATTAATTAATTATGCATATGTGTCCTCATCTTTTCTCCTTTAAATATTATTTTGCCACATGGGTGCTTAGGTGTCCCTTGCATAATTATCTACCTTCCATGTGTCTACTTAGGTGTCCCTTTCATGATTATCCACCTTTCCATGTGTCCCATTTACAATAATATTTCTTTATTAGCCAATTAGATGGAAACAAATATCATTTGCATTATTTTAATGAAAATTCCATATATCTCAATAATATATATTAATTAGCTTCATACAATACGTTACATGAAAATGAGGTTATTACAAAGTGTCCATAAGCAATTCCCAAATATCGAGGTCCAAAATTCAGGATATTACAATGTTTAGCATGGTGGATTTATGGACAAATGTCTTTTTGGCCAAAATCCAAGATGAAGCCAATGTTGGTTTTTGGAGTTTTTGTTAACCTCGCAAAATTCATGTCATTTCAGCACATTTACCTTTAATTTCTGACACTTTCGTGGTGAATTCATATATATTTGGAGATAAATATGCAAGGAAAATGTGCCTAGTTGATATTTGGGGTAAAGGGAAAGAATTATTGGTTTGAGTGTTAATATTTTGTCATATTTCATCAACTTTGGCTTTTATAGACTTCCTGTATTGATAATGTAAGAACCGGCTGACACCCAAGAGGGAGTGAATTGGGTATATGATAAAACTTAGAAACTTTAAAAACATTTTCGCATCTTTATAAAAACAATACGTATGAAAGTGAGTTATAAATTCATAATCAGTTATTCAAAATGTATGTGCTAGAAACATAAGAGATAAGGGAAGAGAATATGCAAACCGCAATTTATACTGGTTTCGTTCAATCCTTGTTTACCTACGTCCAGTTCCCATGCTCCACCTAAGATTTTCAATACACTATCTTCTTGTTTAATCTGGGCACAAAAGAAGCCTCTATGTTAGTCATGCTTAGTTTTGATGATGACAAATATTCTTATCAATATCCAAAGCAAAAAGTTTGTATTATATACATTGACTAACTGCTATATTCCATATAGATTAGTCCAAATTGAATTATGGAGAATGATAAAGAGAAGAGAAGAAAGAAAGAGTTAAATTATGAAGAATGATCAAGTGGGGAGAATGAAGAAGGAAGAACTTGCTGAATGGAATGATAATATCATTATTCAAGTTCCTAAATTTATACTAGAAGTCTCCACGATCAAATGGAAGTTAGAATGGTTCAATTCAGAGTTAAAATGAACAAAAACGAGCTTCAGGATAAACTGCCTCAAGTTAAGGACTAAACTCCCTCGAGTTAATGACTTTGCTACAGTGATTTGCACCTCCGGAACAAGTTGACTCGAGTTAGTAATGTTTTCAACCACTCTGTTCAACTCTGTTTCACGTTCAGCTCAAGTGAGGTCTAGTAATTTAATGATATCTCCTAAACCAGAGATCAGATTGAGGCGAAACCAATTTTGTTGGAAACTAGACTTCCAATGCGTCATTTTGACATAAAACTCAAGCCCAAAGGAGTTCATATGAAGGAACTATGAATTTTGGAAGATAATAGTGAAATCAACGTCACACACAGACCAAACTTTGTATTTTGGGTGTACCTCACAAACTACACATCCAATTGAGTTGAAACTGGTGCCATTAGAAACTAGACTCAAATACCTTTTCAAAAACATCATGATCACAAAAAATGAAGATCAATTGAGGGAGATATGATGTTTTGAAGTTGACAGTCAGTTTAGGATAGACAAAAACATGGTCAAGAACAGCCTTCATTCATCATATCATAACGATCAAAATACAATAAGTTTGGAGTTGAATCTTTTTTTGTATTGGAAAGAAGACTCAAAGAGCTATATGGGAATAAGTGGTTTGCCAAATTTGGAGTTATATAAAGGACGCTACATTCACTGGAAATTGACCCTTGTGTTGATGATATGATTGGGTCCTAAAAGGCAGATAACAATTCATGTTGATATGAATTATTGCCTCGAGTTCATAGCCTCGAGTCAAGAAGAAGCAGAGAGCAAATCACACTAAGTAGAAGAGCTTCGCCTCAAGTTCATATCCGTTGTGCCTCGAGTTAGACGAAGGCAGAGAGCAATTCTTTTGTAAGCACTTACTGCCTCGAGTTGGCCACTTCATTACCTCGAGTTAAAGAACTCTGTTCAAGTATTCTCGACACATACTTGAAGTCCAGATAAGTATTGTTTGTTACCTTGAGTCAAATTGGTTTTTGACTTGGAGTTAATAAGTTTTGAAAATACTTGCCTTTAGTTAAATTCATTTTACCTCGAGTTAACTTGTTTAAATGTTTTAAATATTTTTCACGCTCTGGGATACCTCGAGTCATTTATGTAATTGCTTCGAGGTAATTGTTTTCATTTAGAACTCAGTAAGATTATTTGCCTCAAGTCAGCTCTTATTTGCCTTAAGGCACCGTGACTCAAGGCATTCACTTTGTGCCTCTAGTTATGTTGCTCTTGCATCTTTTTCACTTGTGGCTATATTGCATGCCTCAAGTCACCATGACTCAAGCCATATTGCCTCAAGTCATTACTCAAGGCAATATTCCCAGAGACTTCTTTTAACTCGCTAAATGACATTGCCTCAAGTCATGTTAACTCAAGGCAACAAATGCCCCAAGTCATGATGACTCAAGGCATAATTTCTCAAATTCACTTTTAACGCAATGAAAGACTTTGACTCAAGTCACGATGACTCAAGTCATCATGACTCAAGTCATTGTGACTCAAGGCAAGGTTTCATTCTATATGTCTTTCCAACTATCGTTTTTGCCTCGAGTTAATAATCTATTTACCTCTAGTCATATTGCCTCAAGGCAACTTCTTTTTAACTAGAGTCAATCTTCTCTGTTTTCCAAATCATCGTCTCCGGAAATCTAAATTAACTGATTGTGATTTCATTTCTTCATATCATCACTCATTACTATTCCTAATTGCTTTTAATAAGTTTGCTAATGAATTTCAGATGATTATATCACGGATTAACAACAGATTACAAAAAGAAGATAATTACGTCGAAGCTCCAACGGCTACTTACAACAAACATCCAAAGTCATATTCTAAAGCTGGAAGAACGCTCGGTGGTCGAATGCTCGCAACGGTTGAAACACAAATACCTATAAATTGCAAACTCTTCAAACCTGAAAGAGAAACGATTGATGAATGACTCGACAAAGCAAATGAAATGATTTTACTTCACCATTGATATGTCAATATCTCATACACTCTCTATTTCTCAATATTTATATAGTTTAGAGTAGAGAGTGAGATGAACGATTATGTACTTCAGTGTTAATCATATTCACTTCTAAGAGAGAATATTCATTGTAATCATCTTATCTGTTTATTTGAGTTACTCAAGATTGAGTGATCTTAAGTAGGAAACAGATTGTAACCTTATGATGTGTAAGGGGGAGTATCTCGGTGAGAGATTTGGCTTCACAAGTTCTGGGTGAACTTGTGGGATTTAAAGGCTTCTCTTGTTTCCGGATTAAACAAGAGGATAGAGGATTGAAAATCTCAAGTGGAGCTTGGGGACTGGACGTAGGTCAAGGATTGGGCGAATCGGATAAATCGAGTTTGCATATTCTCTTCCCTTATCTCTTATATTTCCAGTATATATTTATTTGAATATCTAACTATTGATTTAGAAGACGCGAAAAGATTTTCAAAGTTCCAAGTTTTTAATCTTCACCCAATTCACCCCCTCTTGGGTGACAACCGGTTCTAACACTCTACAATTCCACAAATTTAGCCGGGCACTTGTAAAGCCATTTACAAATCTCTTATCGAGATACTCCCCCTTACACACCATAAGGATACAACATTGTGATGAAGAATTACAATCAATCTTCTCTATCAAGTGAATATATAAGATGAACATTGAAGTACATTATAAATAATATCACTTTCTATGATAAATTGTATGATCACTGAGAAAACGGAGAGCAAAATGAGATAAATGTCGAGCATTGGCATTTTGAAAGTGAAAGTGCAAGCTCTTTTCTTGTCGTCTCATCTTTCCGACTTGAATACCTTGCTATTTATAGTCAATTGATATAAATGATTGTTGTAAGTATTGACCATTGAGAACGTTCAAATTTTCTGTCAGAGACAAATTAAAGTTGTTGGAAGAATTTGTGGTTTAGTCACTTTCACTTCTCTTCGCATGACATCTCTTTGGTCTACTATGAGATTGCTTAGTCGTTGGGTCACTTTCTTCTTCAACGTAATAAAAGATTTGAGCGAAATCTGTTGGTCTACTCTGTGATTGCTTTCGTGTGCTCTGTTTCTGCTACATGTCTGACACAGAAACTTGCTTTTTGCGTCTTTGGTCATAACCCTTGAATTCAAACATCTAAAACTCATATACGAATAAGGTTAATACATAACATTGAGAAGTATAATGAGTAGTTATCAAAGATAAACAGAATAAGAAAAGAGTTTAGAAATCCATGAAGTACAAATCAATGACTAAGAAGTTGGAAAGGAGTTTAGAAAGTCAAGACACCATGGCAAAATAAGAAAAGTTAAGAAGAATAGGAGCTCTTGGCCTTAGTCGATGCATTTTCTGGCCTCAGCTAGAGGCAATGTAGAAAGTTCTTAGCCTCAACTAAAGACATAAGCAAAAAGCCATTGGCCGCAACGAGATTGAGACATAGAGCTCTTGGCCGTAGCCAAGGCTTGTCTTGGCTACAACCAATGAGAAATAATGAAGTTGTGCATTTTGAAGCGAGGAACTAATTCTACGGCTTTAAATACTAAAAATCATGAACAAGTACATCATTTGGACTTTGAGGGCGATTTCGAAGGGCTTGCTCTCGCTAGGGCTCGGTGCTTGGAGGTGGAGATTGAGCTAGCAGTTGAAGATTTGAAGAGATATAACCTTCTCCTCTTGGGTTTTCCTCTCCATCTTCTATTACTTCCTTATGTTATGCTATTTTTCTGGTTTATTCCCATTTTCTCATAGGTTTTATGAACATGTGTAGCTAGAACTTTGATTCTAGAATCATTTTGAATCCTTATATGGATTAAGTACTCATTTCCCCTTTATATTTGTAACTAATTATTAGATTATGTTGATTTTACTCTTTGCTTAATGCTTCTTATTGATTGGCCACCAATGAGATTGTTGAGTTCACTTGATTGATGCTTGTGACCGAGCTAGGTTGAGTGTAGAACTTGAGTTTAATTATGTTAGAACTTAAACTTTGTTAGATGAATGGATAGTTTTATTAATGAGATAGAGATAAATTCATTAACCTCACGATGAAAATTGGGTTTAATTAATTAAGAGATTAAGGAATTAATTAATTGAACTAAAAAACCTATTTGGAGACTTGAGAGAGCATTGATAGGTAATTTAGTATCCTTGATTAACATAATCTCTCATCAAGAAGCAAATATTGTGGGGATTTGATTGAGTACTTTTGAAATACAAGGGTGATAAATAATCATAGTATCCTTCGAGTCCATGAATCACTGTTTTTTTATTTGTTTTCTAATTTTAGAATTTATTTCCCATCACTCTTGATATTTGTATCACTCAAATTAGGTGAAAGTGTGATAATCAATAATTGACAGGGTTTGGGACCAAATCCTCGTGGGAACAATATTTTACTCACAACTTTATTACTTGGCATGACCCGTTCACTTCCAATGAGAGCAGCTTCTGACTTTTGGCTTTCAACTTTTCTTTATATTTGAAACTTTTGAAACCAGCTTTTTAATATATCGTCTAAACAATCGGACTTTTTTCATAAAACTATATCCAAACATAAATTACATCTATATTAGTTGACTTTTACTTGACTTTAGTTTACAAAATACAGAAAAAAAAAAAAAAAAGGTCACTTTTGCAAACATGAATCCAACCAACACTATTTGCGAAGGCGAAAGAGCTAATTTAAAGAAATGGGAAGTTTTATGTCAGTCTCTGTGGATGTGAGGATATGATTTTTTTTTTTTTTTTTTTTTTGGTGGGGTTAATCCAAGTGTGATAGGCATCTTTTTAAGGGAGGCCAAGGGTGGTTATCCTGTAAATGTAAGGGAATTTTGAAATCTAGGTATTTGGTTGAGCTGGATCTTAATTAAGTCACTAAAACATACAGAGAATTAGTATTAAATTTATAATTCACCACTAAAATTAGTAGCATTCAGTGACTTTTTCGTCGCTAATTAATTAGTGACAATATTTTTCTAACGGAAAAGTTTCATTGCTAAATTAATTAGTGAAAAAGATTTCATCACTAATTTGCTTTTTTTTCCCCTTTTTTTTTAGTGAGGGACGAATTGGATATGGCCATAATATACCAATCAACCACCATCTATGATGTCATGTGTTGCCTTCTCCTTCACATGAGGTTCGTGAGGTATCTAATTTGATCAGACATAACAGGGAGAGCTGGAATTTTCTCTTCTAAAGACATATTCCCTCCTTATTGTATAGACTTTATACTTCTTTGGTATAATGTATATTAAAGAGGGAACAAGTTAAGAAATTATTAAATTTTAAGACGAGTTGATAAAATTTAATGTTTTCCTTGCTTCTGATGTAACATGCTGTATGAAGAAACTTATAAATTGAATAAGAATAGAGAATTAAAAAGGGGAAAAAAACTACACATGTAGTGCTTCAACTTTATACAAAGTTTCAATTTGGTCTTTTAATTTTAAAAAGTATGTTTCCAATCATTTAACCTTAATATTGTTAGTATAAAATGATGACTTTTATGAGAATCATTATTATTTTGAAAATTGAACTTGATATATGAGCATTTGAAAAGGTTTTTTCAATATTTAAAATTTTAATATCAGCATTTTTGCTAACAGCGTTAATATTAAATGATTAAAAAATACTTTATAAAGTTAATGGGCTAAGATTAACCTTTGCATAAAGTTAAAGGCCTAAATGTTTACTCTCTTTTTTTTTCTTTTTCTTTTTTCTTTTTTTTTGCCAATTAACAAAATATATACAGATACCAATGACATCCTGAAAGGTTGTCTTGCGTCCCGGCATGCCCCTTTTTTTGTTTCGTCTTGTCACAATATGACTGTGATCGAGCTGGGCTAAGTAAATGATCCGACATAAAAAAAAAAATAGCTAATGTTAAAGATTTAGACTAATAGGTATGCTTTCAAAATGAAAAATAAGTTTGGGTAATTGAAACAAAACGTGGTTAGAATATTTTACTCATGAAATTAATGAGTGGGCCATTTATTGTTCATTTATTTATTTTTTAATATTTAATTTGTTTTCTTTTTAAAATTTTGCATGCTTTTGAAATTATCTAAAAATAAAATGTTGTATCAAAAAATATAAAAAATAAAAGGACGATAATGTGTTATTACCACTAATTGATAATTAATTTTTTTTATTTAAACAATTACTTCTTTTAATTTTATTGTTTGTGAAAAATGAAAAGTATGCTAAGTTGCCTAAATAAAAGAAAAAAAAGGGAAAACTCATAAATTTTGAGCCATATAAGCAAAGAATATCTCTTCCCACGTAAATTTGAGAAACAATCAAACTGTGGTGTCGGAAGCCTTTTTTCAAAGTTCGGGACAAAACTCTTCTTATATATTTACCTCGTCAATCATAAAAGCACTTCTTAAAATCTAAAACAAACATACACTTGATAAAAGAACTTTAAACTTCAAAATTTGTGCAAACAGCATCCTGTGTCATTTGTTACTCCCTTATTTCAGTAATAAAACATACTAGTAAGTATAATATGGGGCCAAAGCCCAATAACATGCTAAGTCCCCTATAAGTTTGTTTATTTGTGTAAAAAATACTTAAATTTTGAGCTATATACAAATAACCTCTCTAAGTAGTTAACAGTTAAATGTAGGTAAACTTTCTACCATCATATTACATTTTATAAGTTAAATAATAGATAAACTAATCAACAGAGACCCATTAGCATAAATTTAAAAATTTATGTTATGGGCTTCCTTGTCTAGCTTTAAAGTTTAAGAAAATTATATTATTTACATATAACACAAAATTAAGAAATGGTTGTGTATAATTTGATTAGTCAAAAAAAATATTTCTTATATGGTTATGTAACTGTTCACACCACAAATGCACGAGTCATGCCTAGTAATAAAGTGAAAAGTAGAATATCATTCCCACGAAGATTTGATTAAAACCCGGTCAAGTATTAATTATCACACATTTGCCTAATTTGAGTTACACAAATATCAAGAGTGAAAGGGAAATCATTTTAAAATAAAAATATGTGATTCATGGACTTCAAGGACAAAAATGGAACATAGGATTATTTATCCCACTTGTATTTCAAAACATTCAATTAACCTCCTCTCAAAGACGCTCTTAATGAACATATGTGCTAATCTATGATTCAAAAGATACTTGCAAAAGCTCTCTCAAGTCAAGAATATGTGTTTAATTTCATAAATTGCTCAATATCTTGTTACAATTAATGGAATCCAAATTTCAAGCATCAATCCTAATGTGACTTTGCAAGGTTGACGAGTATATCTCTATCTTGCCAACAAAATCATCCATTCATCATGCAAACTTCAAGTTCTTACATAATTTTACCCAGGTTCTACACTCAACTTAGTCATCTCAAACATCAATCAAGTGAACAAAACAGGAAATGGTGGTCAAGCACTAAGAAGCATTATGCGCGCGCGCACATACACACTATATATATATATATATATATATAATCACAAAAACAGAGGAGTCATCATGTATTAATCCATACAATGGTTTAAAATAATCCTAGAATCAAAGCATTAGCTACATATGTTCATAAAACTCTTGAGAAAATACATTTAAACCAGCAAAATCAAAGAACATAACGAAGGAAAGCAAGATGGAAAAAAAATAAACCAAGAGAAGCTCAAATCTCCTCAAATCTTCAACTCCTAGCTTAATCTCCACTTGAAGGACCAAACCCTTGCAACCTCAAGCTCCAAAGTGCTCCCAAAAAGTCTAGAATGACGGCCTACAACAAGTTTTGGCCTTAAAAACAAGAAACCCTTCTTTTTCCCACTTTAATAATACTATTTGTTTTGTTGTTAGCGACTCAACTACAGCTGAACTGTTTTGAGCTCCGATCGAGTTTGCCTCTGTTTTGCATTTGGCTGCAGTAGAGACAGAGTGCACTAAAAAATTGAGTTCTCACTATCACAAAAAATGGATACTACTTCCCTAAAGGACGTCCATTTTTAAGAAAGTGAAGTAAAAAATGAAGGCGGTGGCATTGTCGTAATTATTTGCTTGAACTTTGAGACTTTAGGCATCCCAAACATTAATTTAGGACACCTAAAATTATTTAAGCATCCTAAAACATATTTAGGATACCTAGAATGAATTTTTTGGCATCCTAAATCTTTTTGGGACACTTAGAATTAATTATATGGTGCATCTTGAGAAATGTTTTGGTGCCAGGGGATTTTTTGGCACCAAAATTAATTATTTGGCACAGTTTGAGAAGTTTTTTTCTGCCAAGAGAACTTTTTTGGCGTCCTAAAATTAATTCTGAATGCCAAAAATAGGTATTTTGGCATCCTAAAACTAATTCAAGGCGCCAAAAGCGTAAATAAATCCATAAATCCCCTTTTCATCGATCTCGCACATAACTTCTCTCCTCTCCCACTCTCCAGATCTCACGCCTCTCCTGTCTTGATCCTCCTTCCTCCTTCGCTCCTCCTCCACTTCTCCTCTCATTGAACATGACCTCAATTTCCTCCGCCTCTCGCCGCCATAAGAAGTTTATAGGAAAACGTATCTGAGTTTCCTCTCGCCACTGAGATCCGAGACCTAGCGATCGGAAGAGCATGACAAATAAAAGCCGTAGTCTTTTGAAGGAACGGTTTCATTGCATATCTGTTTATTTTTGAGATCCAATATCGATTTCGTTTATTTGTGATTTTTTTGGGTTTGTTCTCCAACATATTTGATTTTAAGGTTCATGTGTTTTTTCGAGGTTTCTTCTTACATTGCTATCTGTTAATGTTCATCGACATAAACCCTAACCCTGGTCATCTCTTTGTTATGATTAGGCAGCTGCAGAGACCCTAATGTGTTGTTTGTTGAATACAAGCTTCCTCACCCTCTCAAGTACAAAATCATTGTCAGGGTTGGTATTTCCTGCATTCACTTTGATGTCTGCTTTTGCTTTTCTCAATGCATTACTTTGGTATTTCCTGCTTTTGCTTTTCTCAATGCATTACTAGCATTTGAAAAAATTTGTTGATTTTTGCTGAAATTCAATGTCTATATATTGAATTTTAATCTTTTCATCTGAAGATATGTTAAATTTGCCTTTGATCTAGGAAGTATAAACCCTCATTTATCTATAATTGAATCAAGAACCCATCAGAATTAATTGTTTTATTTTCAAATCCATACCACTAGTCAATCTTCGCCAACGCAAACATACAGCCAGGCTATTAACGATCTTGACAGGGAACTTGATCATTTGAAGAGTGCCTTTGAGGTGTGATAAGTCTTTTCTGTTATTGTGTTGTCAATCGTGCATCTAATCTCAGTTCTATGACATTATTGATGTTTGTTTTTAACTCTTTGATCCAAGAGCGATGACCTTAGTTGCTAGGTAAAGTTCATTGCTTATGTACATTAAAGGGTAAACATCGAAGGTCAATAGCTTATGCTTGTTTCTAGGTTTATTCTCTAGAGTATTGTTCCACAACAGCTGGTACATATGCAAATCTTGTTTATTTCATGTTTAGATCAAGCATTAATTTATATTTCATATATGCATTCAAGTTGTGCATGTTTATCTATAATCATATTGCTATTTTCCTTTTAATATTGAAAACTACCTCACTTGTGATTTACGGTAGTGGATTCATTTTTTCCCTACTTGTGATGCCCAGCCAATTTGGCACATTAACACATGTCTTTCCCCATCACAAGACACATGTCTTCATGCATGCTTACCACTTGGCACACATGCATGAAGACACACACACGCACACACATAAAACAATTAAATCACTCCCCCTTTCATTTTGCATGATTGATCCCCTTCCCCCACAACTCAATTGTCTCCCTTCATTCCTCTCAAAACTGTAGACACTCTCACACACATTCACAAAACAAAACAAAAAAATCAATCTCACAACCTCTTATCCTATCAACTCCCACAGTCTCCTCCCCTCATCCACTGATTATCAACATCATTCTCAACATCAACCAAGGGTTTGAAGAAGTAAAGGTACTCACAAGGTCAGGAACAAGCATTGGAGGTAAGAATCTCAATTCTTTTCTTGAGATTTTGAAACTTAAAGTTTGAAATCCAGATCTAGAAATCTATGGTAAACTCAAAGTAAACATTGGAATCTGGAAATTCTGAGACACCATCGTGTTTCTTATGAAAATTTGTGTGGAAATAAGATTTTTAATGAATTTTTAAAGTTGTTTTTAAACATAAAATCACGAGCACAATAAAGAGGGTAAATCTGCCATTTTGGATCACGGAGACTAGTGAGTATGTGAGCAAGGTTTCCCTGGGTTTAAGTTATCTAACAATTATAAAACAAAATCCAGAATCTAGAGGACATGTATATCTTTAAAATGGTGGGTATTTAGTAAGGTTTAAAGTTATACACCGAGAGTTATAACCTTTACAAAATGACCCAAGTTTTCTGGAAAATAATCTAGGCAATAAGCTTGTGTAAGACTTTTGTCTTGGTAAACGAACTTAGAAAAATATCAAACTTTTCCAATTGCTAACTGACGGGAAGGGCTTTAATTTGATATAAGATTTGTAATTTTGGAGCCCTGTACGTCTAGTTATTGATTTTTGAATATAGGTCATGTTTCTGAAAACATTTCTAGACAGAGCTGACATTTTTGAAAATTGGGAATGATTTTTGTAAGATAAAAATGAGACTTTCCAGATAGGAAGACATACAGAGGGCTTTAATTGGGTATAAGATTTGTAATTTTTCAAGCCCTGAATCATGAGTTATTGAATTTGCAAGTTAAGAGTCATATCTAGAAGTATTCATTGGACAGTTAGTGGAATTTCAAAAATTGGAATTTAATAAGGTGTGCTCTGACCACTGGGATTGTTTTTCCTTAAAGTAGAGTGGTTAAAGATCACGTGAGAGTTGATTGCACAATTAAATTATTTTTGTGAAATTTATTAAAAATAATTAAAGTTGCTGGATTTTTAAGGACAATCAAAGATAAAGGCCGAAAGTAACAAGTTAAAGTTACTTAATTAAACCCTAATGAAATAAGGGTTAAAATGGAAAATAAACATCCATTTTCCCTAATTCTAAGTTATGAATATGTCCTTAGGGCCAGAAGGAGAAGGAAAGAACTTCAAGCAACCCTAATGGTCGACGAAAGAGGAACTCAAGTAAGGATAGTAGTCCTTAAAGGTAGTGGGCTTACCTTACTTGCACGTATTTGATATTATTGCTTGTATGTATATGTTTGATTGCTATACTTGCTTGCTGTGTTTAAGATACTTGAAATGATTGAAGCTCTATTTATGATTAAGCTATGACCATGAGTATGATGCATGAAGTATTGAGCATGCGGATATGTCATTATGTTAACATGGGCTTGTGCGAGGTAAGTATATTGTACATTAGCATTTATCTTGCATCATTGTTTGGTATTGTCTGCTACTGGGATTCCTCAGAATCTCACCCTTCACTACCAACCAATAGATAGGTGAGCACAGGAAGTTTTGCATAAGGTTCAATAAGGGAGCATTGCTTGAAGGCGGCCTAGCAGAGGGATAGCTTGAAGACCGAGGGGTGACAGTGTCTAGTTGATTTTTATCTTGTACTATTTGTAAATGAATGTAAAGGGGTATAAACCCTAGGAATACTCCTGTTATGTAATAAAATTTAATTTCTGTTGTATCAGTATAACGAACTATTTCTAATTTTGCCATACTATTGCGTAGATTATGGTCAAGAATGTTGGCACCCTGGCAGGTGTGACAAAGGACGATGACAACTCTCGGATCGGAGGCATTGAAAAGGCCGAGCGACATGTTGGTTCAGAACACAGTGCAGTTGTACTTCTAAATCCGAAAGGAGAAGAATTTTTCACAATCATCTCTATTCCAAAATTACCGCAGACCCTCCACCTGTATCTTCTGGTCGACGATGACGAAGATGTAGCCATCGAAGCTTTTCCAAATTGCCTCTCCCTCCCCAATCACGTGGTGAGACATCAGGTGAAGAAGCAGAGCAATTATTTGATGACAAAATTCTCAATTGGCAAGGTATGTGATCAGAGAAACATGCCTTTCACTTACAATTCTTACCATCCCTCTGTTTTATCAGAGCTTAATGATCCGTCAGAAAACCTGATGTCTATCATTTTGTGGTCTCCACTGAGCAACTAAATCACAAAATCTAAGTCCTTTAGGGACATCCAATGAAATTGAAAATACAGGGAGTATAGCTACAAAATTTTAAGACAAAATTAGCTCTGCAAATAAAAACAGATTCTTTCTCCAGTAAACTGGAAAGTGAATGTACTGGTGTATTCGTGATTCATAAGTTCTAGGGTCACTTCCTTGTGCCCAAACCCTTTTCGATTATAGTTCTTACTCCTTGTTAGATTCTTCTGGAAAACCTTAGCATCAAAATTAGACTCCACATCAGTGGAAGAAGATGAAGAATCAGCATAACATCTAATGGAGATAAGCTTCCAGCATTGGAAAGAAGCCATCCTAGAGAAGTTCTCTGAAAACGGCAAGGCGAGGTCCATGCGAGTCAGTGGCGGACCTACACTTATGCATGTGGGTGCAAGTGCAGACACAAAATTATAATAATATATATATTATGAAGGAACCATTCATCAAAAAGCACTAGTGGTTTAGTGGTAGAATATTATGTCAATGACCCATTTTGCTCAGGTTCGATTCTTGGCTGATGCAAATCATTTCCTTTTGCATGTGGAAATGTGGATGAACCAGAGGGTCCACTAGAAGTCACGACTCCCCTCATTCTTTTTAATTGTGTCACAACAATATATATATATATATATATATATTTCATAGGGAAAAAATTACAACAAAATGCCCACTATTTCCATTTTTTTATATTTTTACAAATTATAAATTAAATACATTTATCATATATAATTTTACTCTTAATTATAAATAAATCCTAAAAGTAAAAATTAGGATATTACAAAAGTCGTTGAGCTCATAGGGGTATCATCTCTGTTGCAGTGATCCATTCCATATTTCTTAAGAAGCTCTCGTAGGTATTTGGTTTGGGAAATAGATATTATATTATTCTTTTGCTTAATTTGAAGTCCTAATAAGAAGAAATTTAATTCTCCTATCGTAGATATTTCAAACTCACCTTGGAACTCTTGACACACTTATGTTGAGCGTGATATGTTTGATAACATTGATGATGAAGATATAATGCAATATTTTAAAGGAATGAACGATCGAAGAATGCTTTTGTAATCATTTTGTTGTAATAGGTTAATTGACTCTTAATTATTATTTTTCTATGTTAAATTGAAGTTTTCTTTAATTTTCTTGTCTATATTCTTTTGTTTTTTTAATGTATTTAAAACTTTCCTTTAAAAAAAAGAATTGAGGGCCCCCAAACCCCAAATTCTCCACTAATGTAACCCATAAATATAAAATCGCAGGTCCGCCATTTGATCACGAGTAGTGGAGAGATTGCAAAGGTGTGAGGATATCGCCATGGTAGATGGTTAAAAATGTCAGAAAGAGCATGATTAGAGCTTACCACAAACAAATAGTTGAGTTAGCAAGAAAAGCCAGCTTCGTTCAATTCACACCAAACGACGCTAACGTCTCAATCTCTAATATTTTTGGAAAAAATAATAAATAATAAATATACATGAAAACAGTGAAAGATTTTTGGGCATTAATAGAATGGTGATATTAAATTATTAATGACGAGTGTTATTTCCTTGATATTATATTGACTAAGAAAATATGTATTCTTTAGATCAAGTTTCAAGAAAAATATAAAAAGAAAGACTCAATAGTGGGAGGTTAGAAACATTTTTAAAAGGAGATTTCAACTGGCTAAGGCCATGGTTTTTGAAACAAATTAAATTTCAAACCATGACACTAATAACCACTTGGTATATATTATCATTGGAAAAAAAAAAAATAAACCCACTTGATATTATTCACATTCAAAAATCAAATAGTCAACATACTCACACAAAGAAACCCCTAGTGGCGACAAATAACAATAATAGTAACCCCGCATTCACAATTGGAAGTCAATAATCAAAGTTATGTCCAACCATTCTGCTTCTTTTTATTTTATAAGCTCAATTGCCTAATATTCACGTATTAATAAAATTAGTTATTAACTCATTGAATATATTTTAAATTAATAATTTTTAAATTTTACCCTCATTTATGAATATGTATAAAAAATTATTTTATACATTTTGCTTCACCTATTTCTTCCCTCCCTAATTTAATAGGGTCAAAATTGTAACATTGTCTAATCCACTATTTGTATTGATTTATAATAAGAACCAAAAAATTTTACAAACTCAACTTATAAAAATCACCAGAGTAGTATATCTTCTCATTCTAAAGGTAAGAGGTAGTACTAGACTTTATTTTAATTATAAATATAATATTTCAATTCACTTTCTCAATCAAATTTATAACTTTCTCCTAAACTTTTCTTTTCTTATATGACTAACTAATCTGCAGACTAAGCCAGGTTAGTGCATTATCAAGCTCAATTAGAAGTGGTTCTCATAAAGATTATTGTACATATATATTAAAATAGTTTTTTCATCAAGTGATCGTAATTATCCAATACAAATAATTAAAATGATACTTTAGTGCAACCAATACATTTTTTATAAATAGCTAATTTAATTAATTTAATTAATTTTTGAAAAATGATCTATCCAACTCATATATTTAGTCAATAATATGTCTCTAATGTCCTTATTTCATTTCCCAGTCTTCCAACCATTCTTACTTGCTGCATAACCCTTCTATTCTTCGTCATATCCTAGATAACAAATCCAATTTTCTTTTAAAATGCATTCTTAAAAATCTCCTATTATAATAATGTATTGGTTCTCTATTATTCAATATTATTTGTTGCCTTTATGTTAATGTATGTAATTTTCTTAATATTTTTCTCATAAAACATTTATCTGCTTCTGGTATTAATATTCTGTTTATATTTTTTACGTAATAATGTCTTATTATTGTCCTATTCATATTCTTGATAATAATAATTTCAGTTTTTCTTGTAAATGTCCTTTTATTCTTTCACTTGCACTTCTTCTTCTATTATTTTGGTCAAAATAATATGGATGGTATATAAAATTATTAGTTGTTAATCTTGACTTGTGATGTTTGATTAGACTACAACCAGGACTAATGGAAACCCGGCATGCACTTGGCAATAATCATCGAAGTTCTGTCTTTAGTCATAGTTGACTAGTACCTCAACTACTTTATTTGAATTGAATTTTATGGGTAAATGAGTATAACTATATATACATATACGCATATATATATATATACGAACACGCCATCCCTATTTATATCACAAAGATTCTCTCCTTCATCATTCCTTCTTCTTCATTCTCTCTCTCGTTCTCTCTCTCTCTCTCTCTCTCTCTCTCTCTTCTGCAACTAAGAGAGACATCATCATGCAGCAAAAACCTTTCATCTTCTTATTGTTGAGCTTCATAATATGGTCATGGTGGACTGTGAATGGCGTAGTTTCAGACCCACAGACCAACTTTGTGAAGATAGGGTGCAGCCAATACAACGTCACAGACGTGACCATCTTCCATCGGAACCTAAACGCAACGTTTCGAGACCTGAAATCTCAGGTCGGTAACCAAAGCAAACACTTTGCGACGGCGCAGGCGGTGAACGGTAACAACCCAGCTTATGGCATCTTTCAGTGCAGAGACTATCTCTCCATCTCCGACTGTCTCAAGTGCTTTGATTTCGCCGCCGATCACATCCGTAACTGCTCCGTCGGCGCCACCGGTGCTCGCATCATCTACGAAGGCTGCTTCCTCAGGTACATATATAGCCAACTTTGACTTTTCTTCTTGAAAAATCACTGTCCGTAGTAGATCTATGATTTTAAAAGTTTTTTTTGGGGACCTCAATATAATATTTTAACGTTAAAATAGTAGAAAATAATGAAAATAAATTAATTTACCATCTTTATTAAAAAAATGCATAATGATGACGTAAAAACTTTTTTTTTTTTTTTCTAAACTAAAAGATAATGTGCTTGTGCATTTTTGTAATAAACAAAGGGGAGTTATTTTTATTAAGATATTCTTTAGACGAGGAGAGAGAATGGCTATATATAGACAAAAACTTATGAAAGGAGGGAAATTGTGATGTCAATATAAAGTACCAACTAGTAAATTTATTTGGTCGCTTTTTATAAGACACTTGCTTGTTCCCGATGAAGCGTTAATTATTTGTTTTAAGTCTGCCCATAATTAATGAGGGTAGTGTGTATGAGTAATAATTAATATAATATTAGAGTTTAGTGCGATTAGTAGGGTAATATTGGAAGTTACTTAAATTGTAGAGGCGATTTTATTGACTTTAAGCTAGCTTTTATTGATTTGTGAGAAAAGTTAGTTTGGTCTTATAATAAGGAAAGGAGGAGTACCTATCAAATACATCAACACAAAATTTATAACAAAATAATTTTTAATATTATAATTTATAAATAATAATTTGACATTTACCATTAAATTTTAAATTTTAAAATTAACTTGAAAATAGGCAAACTATTATTCAAAACTTATGATAATTTTAAAAATTTACTCATTTTCTGCGTCCGTAAGGGCTATATATTCATTTAGAAATTTCTGTTGATGTATAGCATGTGACTTATTTATTTCAACATTGTATTGTGCACACAAAAATATATCAATAAGAAATTGTTAATAAAAAAAGTATGAACAAATATCAAAGAAAAAACAATGAGAAAGTATAAATTATGATTTCTCTTTTTTTTTTTTCTCTTTGATATTTGTTCATACTTTTTTTACCTTTCTATATTACAAAAACGAGTTGAATCATTGGTAAAACTGTTTGAGTTACAAATTCGATTAAAACTCATGATTTTATACACTGAGTTTTCCATTTTTATTTTTCTAACTCACAAAATCATGTTAACTTACTTTTAAATTTGTATTAACTATTTTTGATTTGATCATGCTCTTTATTTTTAAATTTTATAAGAATTTCTTTGTTAAATATGATAAATGATGAATGCGGATGGATTTAATTATTATAACTATTTGGATTTAAAATATATTTAAATCAAATTATTGTTATTTTTATATTTTAATTATTTAATTATACATTGGTAGTACCTATTTAATAATAAAAGTAAATTTCTATGAATTTACGTTTTGAGTTCACGAGTTTACATCACTGTTATAACTTTACTTAAACTCGAGAGTTTGAGAGGCTTAATCATAATCATGCAACTCATTGACAAATCTTCCAGGCAGGACCAACTTCCCAAATTGAATTTGGCGAAGTTAGCCCACTTGGAGTTGCCATTTTTTACCATCGAAGTACAGTACGAGTATTTTGTATTATTTTGTCCCAAAAAAAGGTATTTTGCATTGAATATGTTGACCGTGTGCATCTTTTACGATTAAATAAAGTAGGGAATCTAAAAAAATAATTACATTATACTCTTTTCTAGACTTGTCTATGACTTGGTAACAGTGCGATTTATTAATTAATAGTTATTGTTCAATATTAATTACATTGATATTAACATTCGATAGAACTTTCAGTTTAAATTAATTTACTGAAGAGATCAATTTTCTTTTTAAAAAAACAAATAATATGATATTTTGCATCCTAATCCAATATGTCCTTTTAAGTGATAGGTATTGCTTAGTTTCCAAATTAAGTTGGCTTCTTGCATCTCCACACAATCTATTAAGAGAAATGGCCAATTGACCCACTTGGAGTTGCCAATTTTGACAATCAAATCATTTTGTATTAAATATGTTGACGATTTGCATTGACTTCACAACTCTAAATACCCAAAATTTACAAAATAAAAAATATTTTTCTATACATTATACAAAATTTAAAGAATGAATTAAAGTTATACCATGCATGACTCTTAATTGATATTGAATATTGAATATTGATCACACTGATATTGATACTATTTGATAATTCTTTAACATGTATCAATTGACTGAGAAGATCAAATTTAAAAGCAAATAATATTTCAAGTGATAAAAATGTATACCTATTAAAGATATTTAGTTATCATTAAACCATGAATAATTACATTGAGTATGTAAAACAATTACGCAGATATAACTCTTTGGATTTTCTAAATAATAAGAAACTAATTGTAAATAGTAATTTACCTTGAGCCATGATTGTGAGCTTAGAACATGCATGATTTGCAGAAGTTAGTAAGACAGCACAATGGCATTGAAATTCTCTCTTCTTAGTCAAGTAATATATATTTGAAAGATAATCATTATAATATACAAATTGAAAATATATGTTGCATAATTGAATTTTACTTCTTCTTCTCTTTTCTTTTTCTTTTTTTGTCCTATTTTTCTTATATTTTCATCCCCCACAGTTCTTCCTTTTTTTCTAACTGATTACCCCTTGCAATGCATAGGGATTGATCTAGCTTGTGGTAAAAAAAACACTTTTAGACTTTACAAAACAAACATCTCTCACATATTTACCCCGCACAACACAAAAATCATTTAAAATAAACTAAGTCAAACACCGAAAAGTGCAAGCATCTTACCTCTAGTTGGGGACCAATAAGTTCTATCATAATGGAGCAGTCCAGTTTGGTTCAATTGCAGACCCTTTTGTAATGCAATGCAATTCAATGTAATAACCAACTAAAAAACATAAAAAATTATTCTTGTCCAAGTCAATCAGCCCCTTACAAATGAAAAAGGAGCACCGAAAGAATGAAAATGAACATTAAGCCTATGTGCTTCTCTAACTAGCCAATTGGCACACTCATTGTTATTGACATAGGGAAAACGAGGTAGTTAAATGTGTGAATTCCGTAAACAAACAAAGTACATAGAGGAACATTTTTTTTTAGAAGCTAACCTCGTCAGGTTCCAAGACATGCTCTCAAATTTACAAGCAACTTTGAATGAATCCCATCATATCTTTTTCAATGTACAAGGCCTTTTATGAAGCTACCAAAAATAACTTTTGATGCTGCCTTTTCTTGTGTTTTAATTCTCAAGGTACGAGAGCAGTGGCTTCTTTGACCAGAACACAGACGCTGGCAACAACATTGTGTGTGGGGATAAAGCAAAAAACTCCACTGAACTTTCTTCTACAGTGGAACAAGTGCTAACAAATCTGGGAACAGCGACACCGAGAATACCTGGTTACTATGCAGCCACTAAAACACCAGTGCCTAACAGTAATGGCTCAAGTATTTATGCCTTTGCTCAATGTCTTGAGACTCTCACTCAAAGTAGTTGCCAGGATTGCTTGAATACTGGCTTAAAAAATTTCCAGATATGTCTTCCCAACACAAATGCCAAGACTTATGATGCTGGTTGTTTCATGAGATACTCCACCACTGCTTTCTTTGCTGATAACCAAACCACTAATATCAAGCACTTCTTGAAACAAGGTAGGCTTACAACTTACAAGCTTCAAATCAAATAGATTATATACTACATCTAGTCTTTAATACAAGTAAAGTGGATCTTATATTAAGGACTAGAAGTAGTATTTTGCATTCTCTTGGATGATAGAAACTTTCTGTGTGTGTTTACTCATCATATATAGTTTTACAGTTATTTGCTATACTTGTATGTGTTTATAATAAAAATGTGGGTATGCGGTCAACTTTCTTCTTGTGACTTGCAGGAGGTTCAAGCAAGAAGAAGGCCATTATTGGTGGAGTTGTTGGGGGTGCATCTTTCATTTTGATTCTCCTAGCATTATTTGCTTTATACATACGGTCAACGGCATCCAAAAGGAATCCTAGAGGCAAGATAACTGGGAAATTATTCATTATTCAAGTTGGAATGAATTACATTGATGCTTTGATTTTTACCCTTTTACCAGAGGAAATGCTATGGTTTTAATACGACGGGATGAATACCTGATTGCTTTTCAGGTGACATTTTGGGAGCAACTGAGTTGAAAGGCCCTGTTAACTATAGGTATAAAGATCTAAAGGCTGCAACAAAAAATTTCAGTAAAGAAAATAAACTAGGAGAAGGAGGTTTTGGTGATGTGTACAAGGTAAACTTTCTAAACATTCATTTTCAATATCATTTCTCAACAGAAGCTTGCTTTTCAGCCTATTGCATAAAAGCATTTTGTGCATATTCAATCTACCTAGGTTCGCTAATAATATTTATCACACATGATGCAAAGAGTTTCAGTGTTTCACTATACTATAGTAAATTTTGTGAATATATTTCATGCCTAATGCTTACATGATCATACTCTTTATAAGCAAGTGTTAGTCTATAACTAGTCTTTGTTAAACAGGGCACCCTAAAAAATGGAAAGATAGTTGCTGTCAAGAAATTAGCTCTGGGCCAATCTAAACAGATGGAGAAAGATTTTGAGAGTGAAGTGAAGTTGATAAGTAATGTCCATCATCGGAATCTTGTTCGACTTCTGGGATGCTGTAGTAAAGGCCAAGAGAGATTTCTTGTTTATGAGTACATGAAAAACAACAATGTTGGCCAATTCTTATTTGGTAGGCAAAATCAAAACTTCAATGAATTTACTTTATGGATTGAGAATCATCTGTAGTTCCTCTCTTACTTCTTTTTTAACTCTCCACAATATATTGGAAATAGGTGAAAATAAAGGTTCCCTCAGTTGGAAGCAACGCTACAGTTTAATTTTGGGCACAGCAAGGGGTTTGGCCTATCTACACGAGGAATTCCATGTTTGTATTATTCATAGAGATATAAAAACTAGCAATATCCTCTTGGATGATGATTTCCAACCTAAAATTGCTGATTTTGGACTAGCAAGACTTTTGCCAAAGGACCAATCTCATCTCAACACAAAATTTGCAGGAACAATGTAAGTAAAAGCAAATGCAATTTATCATATTCTATTCACTTTTATTATTCACACACAGAAACAAGCGATTATAAAAAAATCATATATTGATAATATGGAACACTGTTATTAGACCTTTAGATCCTTTTCAATGATGTCTTGTTGTTTCTACAAAGCCCAAAAATTTCAAGATAGACATTGTACCCATTTATGACAGATTTAAAATTATGAAATAACACATGAAATTGCATATGAACATATCAAGTTTTATTTTATCAGTGTTCATATATGTTTCGATCTTCCCGTGTCCCATTTACATATTAATCGTAGTTTTGATCCATTATGCCATAAATACTATGTTTTTGTTAGGGGATACACAGCACCTGAATATGCAATGCATGGACAATTATCAGAGAAGGTTGATACTTATAGCTATGGTGTTGTACTTCTAGAAATCATAAGTGGACAAAAGAGTGGTGAATTGAAGATTGATGAATCAAGTGAACTCCTCCTTCAAAGGGTAAGCAAATGGCCAAAACCAATATAACGAGTTAATTTTATTGAAGAAAATCCAACTGCAGCTTTAGGAGTTTAAACGATTTTCAGTAGATAACATAACAAATGAACTTTTTTGAACCACTCGACATTGCGACAATGACATTTGTCTTTGAAAAATTATTCCACATGTTTGGGTTTTGGTAAAGTACTTGATAGCAATCATATCTAATAAATCTCAAGAAACTCTTGTTTGCTTTGCTATATCACTTTGATCCTACTTGGCATTGGCAGGCTTGGAAACTGTACGACAGAGGAATGCACATAGATTTTGTGGACAAAACCTTAGATCCAAATGAGTATGATGCAGAAGAAGTAAAGAAAATCATAGAGATTGGATTGCTTTGCACCCAAGCATCTCCTGCTGCAAGGCCAACAATGTCTGAAATTGTTGTTATGCTCAAAAGCAAGGGATTACTGGAGAACAAGAAACCCACTATGCCTGTCTATGTTGATCCTAATTTCAGGCCTAGAACAAACAGTTCTACGCCTAATGGTACATCTTCTTCACATGCTACAGTTTCCATTTCGAGTATATCAGGAAGATGATTGCATCATTCAGGAACATGCAGTTTGGGGTCACTTGAAGTTTGAACCCAGAAAATAAAAATGGAGAAGAAAATAGAGAAAGTGTTCTCCTTCATTCCGTTACTCAAGATTTGAGGACAATATAACATCAATTCTACAAGTAGGAAAGTTCGTGTGAAAGGGTGGCCACTCACTTTAACCTATGTTGAAAAATAAATTAGTGAATGTATTGGAAGCCTTCTAATTGTGTGATAAAACACTAGAGGCTGTTTGACATGCAAAAATGATATATAATGAAGAAAGAAAGAAAAACAAAAGGTGTTTTTATAGTTTGGAAATGTCTTTGGTGCCCCTGATTTTAAAAATAAATAATGATAAGGAAAAGAAGTGGTTATCACTATGTAATGATAACAGGAATATATTGAATTTTGCATATCTCATTTTTAGTGCAATTGAAAAGAATGTGCTTCAATAGATTACACAAAACACTCACTAATTGATAATCTTATCTATAAAAAAAAGATAAATCTTCTACGCTGAGTTGATGCACAAAGATTTATCCTATAGAATGAGCCTTATCGTAAATATAGTTTAAAATTGTAAGAGTTTATATCACACATATTGTTTTATGTTGTATGCAATATGCTACTCATATCTATGGGTCTTAGAATAACATCTATACTCTCTAGAATTTGATCTTAGTTTGCACAATTCAAAAGTTTACTCAAATTTCTATGCCAAAATTGATGTATTGACATGTGTAAGATTCTCAAATAACTTTCCAGGATAAAAGCATTCTTACTTAGCTATAAGAGTTCATGTCTTACAGCAGGAAGTATCAGGATGCTTTTTGACATTAATCTGCCGCCAAGTTCTCAATACCTCCTTTTCAAAAGCCTAGGATGGATATAATCTTGATAGAATGTCGTTGACAGCCACAGCTATGCTGTTGTAACACTGCCAGACTTGTTGGGTGTCTTTGTCTCTTGCTGCGTAATCTAGCTGCATTGGTCATCACATGCATATAAAAGTCAATTAATGGCTATCCACAATCACTTCATACAGCCAACTGGAAAATGTCATATCTTTATCTGAAATATAAATGGAAGAATTTCCTACACAGAATACTTCACATAAAGGATGACAATAAAAACAACCCAGAAAAAAGGTTCCCTCAAATATGGCAACAAAGAATCACAAGGAAGCTACTTTTTGCGGTTATACGAGGCACGACATTCAAATAATCAACCTATAAATACTTGATTATGGAAAAGTAGTCACTAGTCTGTACAGATCTTCAGGCAAAGTTAGTAATCCAACTTGATAATAGTTTCCCAAAGGAAGTAAGCATCTACCCAGCAACAAACATGCCTTCTCCCTGAACAAACAGTAATGGTATTATTGAAAAATCACTTCAGGTTGATTTGACAGCAAGAATTTAAGACCTTGATGGACAAAATTTATTCTATTACTGCCACCTACCCCAGTTACTTTTCCATGGGAGGATATCTTATCCTCTTACCTTACACTTTCTTTTGTTAGATAAAACTTTATTTCATCCATATATAAGACGCTGGACGCAATAAATCTGCCAAAGCCCTCCAGATTTTTTTAATAATTGAGGCAGCTGTATAAATTGAATTAAACTCCGTTAAATACAATTATAGAAATATTCAAATACTATGAAATGAATGGAACTAGGTATGATAGTTGCAAATAAGATATTGAAAATGGAGAAAATGCATATTCCACTCCCATGAAGTATATAAACCAGGATAGTGTAACTGTACTTACTCTACTGACATTAGTAAATAGACTGGAATACAGCTTCCTTAGTGAGGGCCTCTCACTTCCAGGCTTGCTATTGATTATAGTATAGAAATCCTTCTTCAGGACCGCTGAACTCCTTCGCAATGCTTTTTGTGCTTCTTTCCATGACTCAGTGTCTAATAGATCTTTAACTTGTAATAAGGCTTGTGCATGACTTCTAACTCCACTCTCAGCTTCTTCAACAGTTTGATCAGGAGCCACAAATCCAAAATCAAATCCATTCGCAATTTTTGTGCTAAAAATACCCTCGCCTGCTACTACTACTGAAGTAAAGGCAGTTAAAATTCCCACTCTTCTACTAATCTCCAATTTATAAACTTTCTGGTCCATCTTCTTGGACTGGAAAGAGGGCTTAACACAGCACGTAAATGACGGAAACAAAGGTGTTAAGTTAGATTGCAAGACGAATGATTTCAACTCCATTTTTTAGTAACCTCTGCTCAGAAAATATGCCTTGCAATTCAAACTAACTTCTCCTGCAAAAGACAATACGTTTTTATCAGCAAGTGGATAGAAAGAAGAAGAAAATGGGAGTACATTGTGATAATTTTCCCACCCTATCACACGATGCCGACCTGGAAGGAGGATGAGGGAGGAGCAAAAATTTCTGAGCAAGCCCTGAAGTGGCGAGAGCGAGAGAGATTATCCATGAATCCCTTTTTTCCAGTGAAAAGATTTTTTAAAAAAAAAATGGAGGAAAATGACAAAAAAACCCAATTGCATAAAGTGGGAGAGAATGAATAGTGTGGTAATTCAACAATCATTAAGAGGCAGGAAAAATTTATTAGCAAAATTGTGTTTGTGTGTGTGTATATCTTTATATAAAATTTCAGTTACACTACACCTCTTAATTTTATAAAATATTCTTTTTAATTCTATACTCTATTTTTAGTCTTAAATGATTTTTTTTTTTGTCAATTAGTGTAATATTTAACAATTAAACTTAGTAGTCTTTTTTTTATATATGGAAAAAATTTCAAGTAAATTGGGTCCAAGTTTAAAGAATGTTTGTAGAGCTACTTACAGATCACATAATAATAAAGTCTTCATAAACTATGTTTTATAATGAGTTCCCTAAGTCTATCTCATTACATGCTTTTTGCTTTTTAGGTGGTTATATTTTGTGTTTGTACTTCACTGCCATGAGGAAGAAGATGATGTTGGTTTAGTTTACTTTTGTGTTGGCACGTAACTTATATGAATAAACCTATTTAAAGGTTGGAGCCTCTTTCTAGTTTAGCATCTCTTCCTCAATAATTTGGATGTACTTATTTCTTGTTACAACAACTTGTGTATCTAGCGAAGTGTAACTATTTTAAAGGTTAAAGTATAGATTAGTTAATGAAGTGTTACACTAAGAGTATATGGCATAAATATGTTTTGAAGGTATCAAAAATACTAATGAAGAAATAAATTCCGATAAAAGTAGCACAATCCCCGTTTTAGTTTATTCACTGAAGTTTCAAATTTTTCATTGATATTTTTGTTCCTTTTCAATTTTTCATTGGTATTTTTGATACCTTCAAAATATTTTTATGTCAAATGTTCTTAACGCAACACTTTGTTGGTCAATCTACATATTAACCCCTATTTTAATTTAGTTGCCTTACCCAGTTCTATTGTCAAAAATTCCACGGTAATTTCTCTATGTCATATATCAAGTCTTTTCATTTCAATTTATTCTTCTAAAAATTTGGGAGGGACTACAATAGTCTAGAGTTGGCAATCGTGGTAGGCCAAGTAAGAAAAACACCTATTTATTTTTTAAAAGCGAGAAACCAGGGTAGGCTGGTGTAATATCCCAAATTTTGGGATTCAAAATTTAAATATCATGTGGAAATTAAATTATGAAATTTGGCCTAGAATAATTATGGAATTAATTATTGAAAATTAAGGTCCATTTTTCCTTAATTTATTTGGGGAAAAGAATAAATTTAAGGAAAATTAGTAAGAAACAATTTAGGCCTAAAAATTATGGAATTGATATTTTATGGCCCATGAAGAAGTTAATTGAGAAAGAAAAATCCTTAAATGGGATTAAAGATTTATTTCAAGAATTTATTATAATAATATAGTGTCAAAATTAACAAGGGGGTAAAATGATAATTTTATTATCCCAAGCCCCAAATGAATTTGGGCAAAGTTAAAGCCCAATTTGAAGATACAAGGAAATTCTTAATCAGAATTTTTCTCAAGAAAAGAATTGATGAAGTTTAATGCCCAATATTGGAAAGAAAATGAGACTATTTGGCTAGTAGTATTATGGGTGGATGAATTATGCATGACTAAACTAATATTGGGAGCATGCACGTGGGGCCCAAGTGTAAAATAATTGTGGTCTCTTTTAAATCATGCAGCAACACATGAAAGCCATACCCCCAGCCCATTACCTAAAATTTAAAGTCCAACCCATATATTCCTTTCAACTCATTAATTCATCAACCCATTTTCATTAATTCTCCAGCCTTTTTAATGCAATACATCTATCATTCAATTATCCCATTTACTCATTCCACGTTGAGCCCATCTATTCATTTCTCATTTCCATTTTCCCCACGGCCCAACTACATCAAAACACTAAACAACCCATTATTCCATTTGGTCATATTCTAGTAACATTAATAATGATACTTGCACTGATCACAAGAGTTGGTATAGATGGTAAGGATCCAGACTGCGCTAAATGGTCGTGGGTTCGATCCCTCGCAAAGTATTTGGGACTCCTTTGGTAGGCGATCTCGTAAGTCCCAAGAAGCTCTCATGAGCCCGGCCACGCCTGCTTAGTGATGACCGATGTCGAACCCTCCAAAACTTTTTCATATATCAAAAAAAAAAATAATGATACTTGCCTTCTGATCCTTCTCATTGCCAGTTCGAACTCATAGCGACGCAGTTGAGGTTTGAACCCCCTTCCAAATCAGCAAGCCCAAGCCTCAGAGGCTATTTAGTCACATTCTAATACTCCCTCAGTTTATATTTAATATATATATATATATATATAATAAAAATAATACTCCCTCTGTACACACGCGTCAGAGAGCAAATATCAGCAAAACATGATCTCTTGGCCAGATCACGCCAGAGATCATCAGCGTCTTTCATGGGAAGGAGAAGCAGAGTCAGCAACGTCAGATCTCGATAGCAGTCTCCCCCATGCTTTTCGAGACCAACAAAGATCACACCATCCGACGAAAACACAGAAGGAGGAACCGAGAGTTTGAATAAAAACAAGGACCGAAAGTCTCGACAGAGCAGGGACCGGACCCTTCGAGTAGTATATATTCATTGCTCTCTATTTCTTTTATCATCTACGTTGCTGCAACCAGCACCAAGTGTGAGAAAGAGAGAGGCGACGAAGGAGGAGAGAAAGAGAGGGTTCAACGGTTTTAGTGTGCTCTGCGTTTTGCATCTGAAACAGGGGCGTTTGGTTCTGTCAAAGATCATCTCTCACAAGCTAGGAACTGAAGGTAAATCATTAAGTTTCTCTTCCTCCTAGTTTCTACGTTTAAGCCTTAGGAAGTGTTGAAGCAAGTCTCTGCTAGAAGAACTTTAAAACAGGGGCAGCATTAAATGAATAAAGAAGAGAGGAAGCTAACTAACTCTATATATATACACACATGTGCATATAAGCGTTGCTGCACCTGGGAAAGTAATAGGAATAGCTGATTTTTCATTTAAATATGTACATATATGGGAACATCATGAAATGAAAAAAAAAAAAAAAGAAGACTTCATTGGTTGAATATATATATATATATATATATAAACTCTAGATACAAAAAGGGAAGAGAAGGAGAATAATAAGAAAATATACACCTATATAATGTTGCTGTCATGAAAAATAATGCATATGGAAAGAATAGGAAAAGAGAACCAGAACCTGCTGAGATACGTGTGTGTGTGTACATATGAAACCAAACTTAAAAACTCACTGCACACTTATGTATGTATATAAATATATTGCTACATAAACTTTTGCTGTCATAATATATATATATAAGGCATAGGATTAAAATTTGAAAAAAAAACTTGTCTTGTATAAGTATATTATCGTTGAAACTGGAAGAAAGAGAAAAGAAAAATAAATAAGAAAAGAAAACCTTGCTGATGCATATAGCTGCATATGTCATATTGTAGTGTATATGTGTACAGGGAAAAAACTAGATATACGTGGATATAGACTTGGGTCCTATATGTATATAAATATGTCACTGTGCATGTGATAAATAGGAAGAACTTGCCTTAAAAGAGAATATGAAAGTTACTGTCAAGCTTTATTATATATATCACGTGTGTGTGTGTGTATGAAGGAGGAAGAGGTTTTTGTTATGTATATATATCCCATACACCCAAAATCTACTATTATACCTATAATCTTTGATATACAAGTGTTATATTAATATTTGATCCAATCAATAATTTGGAAGAGCTGTTGTGAACTTGGGAGTTGGGAGTTTTGAATATATTTTGCAACGGTGATTTATGTAGTATATGAATTTTTGTAAATATTTTGAAATAATAAGATACTATATTTTTGAATATCCAAAGAGTACAGATGATTTTATTAATATCTAAAGAGCAAAATTTATACATTGATTGATATTTATAAACTACTAATTTAAACTGTTAGGATAGCCTCCAAGGGTTTAAAATAATTATAGAAAAATAAATAATAATAAATAGTAAAATAATAATACTAAAATAAATAAATAGTAATAAATAATAATATTATTATTATTAAAAATAGGAATAAATAATAAATAGAAAAGGGGGCTATTAATTAATAATAAAGCGAAAGGAGAATTAAAAGTTATAATGGTCTCATTTTGATTTTTGGTCTCGTCATAATAGGCCCACTTCAAGCACTCCAACTATATTATTATTAAAATTTGTATATTTTAATTTTATGAAATTATAAGTTATAATTTTTGATTATGTAGAGTTTTAGAAAAGTTATTAATGGTTAGTAAAATGGTTATGGTAGATTGATTTTTGGCGTGTGTTTGAGCTCTTGGATTGGGGCGGTGTAATAATAGTTAGCTTTGGCGAGAGGTAACCATTTTCCACTTATTATGTGTATTAGTATGTTGTTTTTGAGTATTTTGTGAAATAGTATGAATATTTTATTAGAAATTGCGTTGTGGAATCTTATGATTTGAATTGTGAATATATACATATATTTATTTATATATGTATAAGACTAGAGATTTGAGATATATGACATATATTTGAGAATGATTTTAATTACATGATATGAACGGCAATTCTTGAAAAATTTCGTTGAACTATTTATTGTGATAATTATAGTAAGGGTTGACTTGGGAAGATGGAGTAATTTATTCCACCACGTGGTGAGGCCTCCATCGTGCACGATGGTTGGCTTTATATTGTCCCACCTATTCAATGAGGGGTAGCCTACTAGTTCAATGAGGGCTTACGACACCCCACATGTTCAATGAGGGGGAAAGACCCATGGTGCGGGACATGTGCTACGAGGATTTTGGCCGGTCCTTATCACATAACCAGTGAGCTTTTGAGTAACCGCATAATATGGATGTAACTTAGCCCATGGGTCTAGTAAAAGGAAATAAGGCGGTTCGGTTGGATTGGTGGGAGGCATCTTGGGAATTGTGTTAGTGAAAATTGTGATACATAATTTCGATATGAAATTTTTATGATGTGGATATTGGCAAATTATATATATATATATTTTTAAAATACTATATTATATAGATTGTTCCACATGGCACCTCACTAGCACATATTAGTATTCGTAATGAGTTGGATTGATGGTTACCACATTTTTTCAGGTGATAATTCCCGTCCAGGTCCATCACGGAAAACTTCGGAAGCTTAGGCTACTCCTTACGCGTAGTGCTTCCATCTTCAGTATACGTTGGATGATTGTATATTGCCACATTAGGGCTCATTTGGCATACTCTGATTTATTTTGTATATTTTGGCAAGCAATGAAGCTTTACTTAGTCATTGATCAACCCTTAATTTGTAATTTCGTTAAGTAAAATGGAGGACGTTACACAGGGCCGGCCCGCAGGGTCAGGAAATTACTATTCCAAATTTTAACTATTTTTCCTCCACTTTTTTTATAAAAAAATAATTAGTAAATTACAAAACGAATCATCCAATAAATAAGCATAGTCACTAATTCATAATCAAAAGCAAACTATGTTCACAAATAAATCACATAAAACATAAAAAGCATATCACTAAGCGACATTAGTATGATGACTATTATTGTCGTCATCTTCGTTACTATCATCAATTTTAACGACATTTGATTGTTCTTCACTTTGAGTAGTAGTCATTTGGCTCATAAGTAAGAATATCATAAAATTCTTCTCCCGTATCATGAACACATCCATAATCTTTATTTGCAACAAATAATAAATTAAATCATAAAATTAGAGTATAATTGTTATGTATTTGTAGTTAAATAGATAAATAACTCTATAACAAATATAAAATATATATAAATTAATAAATTTAAAAAGGAAAAAAAAAACTACGGTGAAAAGGGCCTGCAAGGTGGCCCGAGGCCCTCTAGGGTCGCCGTTTAAGCCCGAGGCCCGTCAGGGCCGGCCCTCCGATGGGGGGCCGACCTCGTTTTTTGGCTCTACAATAGTCACCAATTAAACCGGGATCTACGGGATGTTTAGTTCTTCCAATTACTTAACCATGTAACCAACATTGAAATTAAACTCAAAAGGTTATAACCTAACTTTCTTTCTTCCATCTTATAAAAAATAATTTTTTAATTCATATTACAACCAAACTTCATTTCAAGCGTAAATTAGGTATTCCATGTTATCTTCCCAAAACCGCCTTTCAATTTTCATCTTATCAAACATTTCATTTTTTTCTCAACCTATGTTCTCTTTCTATGTCTATCAAACAATACACCCCTCCGAAGTTCCTTCCTAATTTTCCCTTCCTTTCTTTCCCTTTTGGATATACGTACCAAACGGGCTTTGGGTCTCTTGGGGATGTGATAGAACATCCTTTTAGGGATGTTGTTCATGGTACTAGTGCTTTGATTCATGAAGACTCTTAAAGTTTTGCTAAACTTTACACACAGGAAAGATTTTTATGAGCTGATTATTTAGCTAAATCTTCTCATAAAATGGAGAATTTTTTTTATATCCTTAATTAACCTCCGCCGTTTTTCTAAAGAGGAGGATGTTGATGAAGGATGATAATTTGTAATTTTTTTCTAATATAAACCAATTGAATTTGTTTGGGTTTGTTTTACCGTCAACCTCGTCTCTGGTTTCATTTGTGTTTGTTGTGTTTCAATTTTTCACTTTGCATGCTTTTTATAAATTGTATTGAGCTTCCAATATTGGCACTAGTCAATAATCTACTTGAAAGCCCAAAATATTACACATCCTTTTATGTTGTTAAATAAACTTGTCTTTGACTAATATAGGTTGGTTTAATTGGTAAATTTGTTGGTTCATAACCATAAAATTGTAAGTTCAAATCTTACTAATGTGAAGATTTGTTGGTGGGCGACATTTCAGTATCTTTGTAAGTGTTCTTTAAGTCTAGACATATAATCTAACCCCGATAATCCCTTGTAGCAAACTCACCCAAACTTTATTGTAACGAAAAATTATTGAATGTAACAAAAAATTTGTATCCTATTTCAATATACTCCCTCCGGTCCTAATTATAAGACTTAGTTGACTTTTTTGGATAGATTAAGGAAGTTAACTAAATTAATTTAGAGTATTTTTATTTTTTTCTTCAAACTAATTAGTTTGACTAATAAACTAATATACAATCTAAGGATACATAACATATGAAATGATTAAATAACTTATTTAACTTCCTTAATCTCTCCAAAAAAAAAGTCAACTGCGCCTTATAATTAAGACCAGGAGGTAGTAACTTGGAAAACATGACAAGTTAACCGACAAATTGAGCAAAGGGAAAGTCCTTCTCTCTTGAAAGATTAACAATCATATTTACATTTTGCTAAAAACAACAATAATATTTAGTTATTTACATTGCAAAATGTAATTTGTAGAAAGAAGCGGAGATTAGTCCAGTACACATAACTAATTATTTTTTATTTGGTTGATATAATATTTGGTCCCTTAAACTTACGCTCATTTTGGTTTTAATTCCTCAAGTTTTAATTCAAAGATTTTGGTCCCTTAAATTTTATTTCATTTAAAAAAATTAGTCACTATAACTCAATAAAATTTTGGACCATTTTATCCCTGAGAGATAAAAACCAATGGTTTAAAACTTGAATGACCAAAGCTAAAATTAGGGTAAATTTAAGGGATTAAAGATGATATTAACCCTTCTTTATTTCTTGAAACTATTCCTATTCATTCATATAATTATTATAATAAAAAAACCATTTTTATATGATTATTTGATCGAGTCAAATTCAAGTATTGTTGAATTCGATTAATATCTCTCTTAAATATTCTTTGGCTTAGTCCGAGGTGGTTCTCAGGTTTTTTTTTCCTAAAGATATTTTTGTTTTCTATATTCACATATATTCAAACTATTCAGTAGGACTTACGCTAGTTGATATTACTATGATTAATTTCAAAATCAATACTATAAAATATGAAGTCAGAATCTTCTTATAATATGTAAGGAGGGAAATTAATAATCATTGGTTAAAAAAAAATTATAACGACTGATGAATAATATAGATTAATAAACTATATTTGCAAGCATTTAACACAAATTTTTCCTTTGCCGGGAAAAAAAAAAAAAACTCCACTATAAAAATGTAACAGTTAAAGTATATTTAGCAACCCAATAAAAAAAGTGTAAAACATTTTTTCAGATGCATTCATCATATTGAAATATTATGTGGTATATCAAACGCCCACGAGCATTGCTCGTGGGCATATAGCATTTTGAACTATTTTTGTGTCTTGGAATTGAATGCACAAAAAGATATTTTTAAATACTGCTGGGCTCACTTGGAAAAAATATTTTGTGAGGGTTTATGCATCTCAGCCTAAAAATGTATATAGAAAAATGATATATATTCCATATGAAATTTCAAAACCCAAAAATGTCTACCGAAAAGGGAAAAGGATAGAGAGTAAGCGAGATATGAATCGGGTCTTAAATATTTGGACATAAGACTAAACTACCATTTCTTTCACTCTTTTCTCTCCACCGTCTACTAGAAATAGAGCGAAGTTGCAACTGATAGCTTAGGGACGTGAAGAGAGTGATTTGGGGAAATATAGACAACGTAACTCGAATCGAACGACGAGAGAAGAAGAAGAACACTACCATCACCACCTTCTTCCTCATGGTCGACATCTTACTATCCACTAGAGAGAGTCGCGAGGTGGACGCGATTCCGAGTCAGAGAACTCGACTCAAAATAGTGAAAAGGAGGAAGGGGATGAAGCTTAACCCACCACCATCGTCCTTTACCATCTCCAATAGTCTCATCCTCACCACCACCATCGAGCTCTTTGGTCTTGAAATTGGTGTTGTTGGAAGAAGCCAGGAGGTTGAGGAAGAAGAAGGTGAACAGAAAAGGAGGCTAATGAAGAAGAAGGTGAATAATAAAACGAGCTTCACAAAATCGTAATGAGATTGACAAGTCAAGTAATGATTTTGATAAGAATTGTAAAGATTTTGACAAATTAAGGAGTTTCGATGAAAACATACAAGTCAATTTCTCTAGCTCTGAATCTCGTCCACCACATCCTGCATCACGATTGTCTCTAGTGGAAAGCAAGATGCCGACAGTAAGGAAGAATGTGGTGTTCTTCTTCCTCTCTAGCCGTTCAATTCAAGCTCCCTGGTCTCCATTTCCCCAAATCGTTCTCTCCCGTCCCCCAACTTTCATCGCGGCTTGGACAATGGGGAGAAAAGAGTGAAAGGAAAGGTAGTTTGATCTTTTGCCTAAATATTCAAAATCTAAATTCCTACATGCTTACCTCTCTGTCATTACTCATTTTCCTTTTGTAGTAGACCTTTTCGGGTTTTAGAATTTCATATGGTATTCATATGTCATTCTCCCAATGTATAAGGCATATAATTATGGAAAAAAAGCAGAAAAAAACTTTGAATTTGCAAAACTTCAAATATGCATTTCTAAAAGGGTTTATCGTTTGTCATGTCACTTGAGATAAGTTTTTGTCAATTCGCCCTAAAACTACGTCGTTTTGGGAGTTAGGATAATTAATGAATGATGTTTTAGTATTTTTTTTTCATATTTTTTTATAAATTTTACCAAAACACTTTTCATTAATTCCCCTAACTCTCAAAACAACGGGTTTTAGAATGACTTGACAAAATCTTATGTCGAGTACATGACAAACATAAACCCTTTCTAAAAACACAAGTTATGAATTGTTTATCAAGTTTTGTTATTCTTTTATCAATTCTTAACACCAAACATGATTTGAGATCTTATAACATGAAAGTTGTTTCCCAGTCTTTTTCATCAGGCCGTCCTCTTTTTTTTCTCAAAGATATTTACCTTTTATAAATTGAAAATATTTGAATTATTCAATATTTAATTTGATTTATTTATTAGATTATATTATACTTGAAATATAATTTATATTTATAATTATTGTATAGAAAGGTGATAGAAAAATATCACTTGAATTTTGAGGATTACAACAATGAGATTAACAAGCTAAATAAAGTAGTATATATATATATATATATATATATTTTTTTTTTTTTGGGTGAGATTTTCTGTATTTCATAAAGTTTTCCACTTTCGGCCCCCTAGTCCCCTACTCCGTAGTACGTACTTTGACGAGGACCCCTGAAGGATGGGCTCATGCCTGCTGTTACCTCATACCCCAATGAACGGTCATGATTCACATGTACGGATCCATCAACGGTGCAGATTTCTTCTTCCCATTACCCGTGCAAAGTCATTGCTCCTCCCTCTCGACTGTGTTCTTCAAAGCCAAAAAAAAAAATAATAATAATCCCTCGCTGGGTCAATCGAAAGCGATAGGCCAAGAAGCAAGAAAGGACGTCGTTGCTCACTACACTTGAGCTTCTTTGTTCGCGCTTCCCTTATGCTCTGTGTTGCTCTTTTCATGGAGATCTTCAGCAACCAAGTTAGCTCGAGTTGGATTTCGATTTTGGCGCGGGGGCTGGCCTAAAACTGCGACTGCTCCGCTTCTTATTATTCCCGGTCTTCTGTTTAATCTTTGTTTCTTTGCGCAGTGTTGGATTTCGGAATTTCGTGATTCTGAGCTTCCAGTTCTGCGTTTCTTTTTCCGTTGAGATTCTCCCCCATTTGTGGGAGGGGGGCGCATGGGCAAGTTAGAGGAGAAAATGGGGGAATGCATTTGCTTCAAGACAATCCTAAATGGTAGATTTGAGCTAGGTTATAATCATACATGTGATTACGAAATACTTTATTGAAATAAAAGGAAGCAAAAGTGTAGCTTGACATGATGATTTCAACATCAGGGTTGGTTCAGCAGGGACATGAAGGTATCTTCCTGGTTTCTGTTCTTTGTTTTGCTTTTCTTTTAATTGTTCTTTTTCAGTACTCTGCTTTTAACTGGGGGTTGACTTGTCCGTGTTAAACAAATTTGTGTCGCTGTCAATTCCTTTTCCATCTCTTAGACTTCCTCATAAGTGTTTTATTTCGACTTTTTAAATTTTTGTTGTCTGAATAATATTCTGTATGATTATGACCTGGGTGGTAGAAGAGGAGAAGAAGTGTTTGAATTCGGAGCTGTGGCACGCATGTGCTGGACCTCTGGTATCCCTACCTACTGCGGGTATTCGTGTTGTTTATTTCCCTCAGGGTCATAGCGAGCAGGTGTGTTTACTTCTTACCCGAATACACGTCATTTATCTTTGAATTGTTTAATGTTGTCTAATTTTTATACTGGAGAAGTTAATAATAATATCTTGCAGACTTTGGTTTTTAAGTATATATTTCCAAATGCTTGTCATAAATTGAACTGAACTCATTATATAGTAATGATGGTAGGTTGCGGCTACAACTAACAGGGAAGTTGATGGGCATATGCCTGATTATCCTAGCTTGCTACCCCAGTTAATTTGCCAACTTCATAATGTCACAATGCACGTGAGTATCATATTTTCCATGTAGTTATAATGGTGTCATAAAAAAAGAAGTTATAATGGTATTTACAGTTCATGAGAGAAATTATAATATGAATTTGAAGTGAACTAGAGTATGTGTTAATTTTCAGGCTGATGTTGAAACAGATGAAGTGTATGCTCAAATGACTCTGCAGCCACTGACTCCGGTACTTTTTCTTGATTTTGTCAACTTGTTTTACCTATAGACCTTCTTTTGTCCTTTCCGGTGTTGAACTTTGTTAATTAAATGTAAATTCAGCAAGAGCAAAAGGAAACTTTTCTTCCCATGGAATTGGGCGTAACAAGTAGGCAGCCCTCAAATTATTTTTGCAAGATATTAACAGCAAGTGACACTAGCACACATGGAGGCTTCTCCGTTCCTCGTCGTGCAGCTGAGAAAGTCTTCCCTCCTCTGGTACTGTTCTTATTTTGACTTCTTATTTGACTCTTGCTGGATATAAGTGTTTTTGTCTTTTATTTGGATGTGCAGGATTACTCACAGCAACCACCAGCACAAGAACTAGTTGCTAGGGATCTCCATGATGTTGAGTGGAAGTTTCGTCATGTTTTTCGGGGTTAGTTCTAAATCTTTATTGGTACTGTTCTGTTTTTTATTTCTTGTTTTAATAGCGTTGACCTTATTGTATTGAAGATTGTGGAAGTTTGATTTCTTTTTCTTTTATTATCATGGCCTTCATTATTATACTTCTAATGTATGTGAGTTTAACCCTTGTCTTTCTCAATAATAATAATACCTGGCATTTTATAAAGAACATAAAATTCTCTTTGCTTGAGGGATGAAAAGGCATTTTATAGTAGACTAGCATTTTGGCTTGGAGGAAATAGGCTTGTTGCAATAGGCTAACCAAGGCTTGTCGTGCAATCAATAGCTTTTGGATTTTCCTTTCTTCACGTGTTTCCTCTTTATTGAAGTTGAAAGGTTAAAGATATTATATGTAGGGGTGTTCAAGTGGCCTGGTGGGCCAATTGAGGTGATCAGGCTGGACTGGTCAATTTGAGAAACTGTTATGAGAATGGCTGAGCTGGACATTGGGCAAGGTACTAGACTGGCCCAATTATTTTTTTAATTATTTTTATAGATATTACTTAATTTTGTAAGATTATACGCGCGTGCGCACACACACCAGGGTTTGACCGACAATGATCCGGATGATGGAAGGATCTCTGTTCTCTTTCATACAGAGATACTATTATAGAGCCTCCCTCCTGGAGCTCAATCATCTCAGCACAGCCTTCCTTCGTTTCCTATGGGAGGTGTAACTAGCTTCCCATCCTTTTATGAACATATAGCTGGTAGTTCCCTTACAAGATCATTACTTTCTGGATTAAGATAATACTACACCCTTGATCCCTATAGAGATTTTAGTTATTCATACCTTATAAGACTGCTTCTTTGATTATATGTTGGAAAATAAAAGCTGGAGACACTAGATACTGGAACAGAGATTTTATTGAGACACTACATATATCTCGTCATAAGTTAATTATAATTATTGTAAAGACTTTTTATGATTTCAAATTTTTTTATTTTATTTGAAATTGATTTTTTACCTCAATGTAATGTGAAATAGAGTATAATTGTTGAGTACCTATAATTTCATAAGATGTTACTCTTTAGCTTAATTTTATTTTTCAAGGATATTTATTTTGAATGAGATGGATTATACTTTTAGTGAATAAAATAAATTAGCTGTTTTTAAATTATTTTAACTACTTTTTACTGAGCCAACCTGTGGCTTGGTAAGGCCTGGATGGCCCTGGCCTGACTTGTAAACACCCCTAATGTTTCATTCTCCCAAAATTTTAACATTTTTTGGTTTAGAGTGCGTGATACTAACTAGTAAAAACACTCAAATCACTGTCTGTATGTACTTCTATGATCGAGTCAAGAGTACTTTGGTTTGAAAGATTAGATCTAGTATCAAAAAGCAGGAGGAAGCCCAGCTGCCCTCGGACTAGGGACTCAGATTTCTGTTGTTACTGTTCTATATTGTATCAAACGTCAATAGAATTGCCATGCACAAAGTTGCTGCTGAGCGGTCAGGTCTTACATTACATTAGGAAGTCAAAGAATGCCTGAACTTGTCAATTAGTATTCTGTTGTGCTCATGTGATGGTATGCTAAGTAAGAGACTTATACTCCGCAAGTTCTCTCATGTGGCTTGGCAGACAACTTTGGGATTTCGATATGTTCAAATTTTGATATTTTCTTGCAGGTACTAGAATAGTGCACTTAAGACTGTCATTTGGATATTAATAATATGAGAATGAGCAAAACACTTTTTTGGTGTCTTCTGAAGTCAAAGAAACTTGTCCACTGAAAGATCTTCTGTTGAATGGGGAGCTACTGGCTCTGTCTAGCTTAGCTAATATCAGTTTGCCTGATAATCTACTGGCCTAAGGACGGTGGAATTGCTTCCCCCCAAAATACTGTCTTTCTTTGCTTGGACTATGGTTGAAGCTGTTGACTCAACCTGGTATATATTATTGGTTGATTCAATTCTATAATGGAAGTTCTTAAACTTAGCCTTACGCTGTCAAGTTTTTATGGGTCTTATTTCCATCTATAGACTGAGTCCTTTTTTAGGGTTATTGTTTTACATAGTTCTCTTCCACTCCCAGGTCAAATGTAGCATGTCATGTTTTCAGAAATATATTTATCTTTTTATAGTACTGAATCGTGATCTAGTTGTATTTTTGATGCATATGTATCTGTATTTTTCATATGATTCTTTCTGTTTCCCCATACTTCTAATTTAGTGGGGTGAATTTGCCAGTCAGTTGTATAGTGGCGTGAGAAGATATAATTATGTTTCTGTTATTTCATTAGGACTGTTAGATAGGGCCCATCTCTTTTTGTCATATATACATCTAGTCAACTGGAGTTGTTACCCTCAGACAATTGAAGTACTGAATTTATCTCAGTTTAGACAATCTTATTTGTTTTCCTTTTCACTCCTTCCTGTCTTGCGGACAGTCAGTCTTTCCTTCACAACATATGAAATCAAGGCAAAACTCTTGATGCAACCCTCCATTAAATTATTTATAATGGAGTTCATCTGTTATAAGAAGGCATTTTAATTACCTTTTGTGTATAGATTTTTTGCGACATTGTATTTGCTTGCCAAGTCTTACCTCTGTTGCTTCCATGCCATCTCAGGACAGCCAAAACGTCACCTTCTTACAACAGGCTGGAGCGTATTTGTTAGTGCCAAGAGACTTGTGGCTGGAGATTCTGTGCTTTTTATATGGTACCTATTTCCTTTTTTCTCTTTTAGCCTCCTTTTTATTAATAATTGCTACTTACTTACTTTTTTTCTTGTTATTCTTGCTGCTAGGAATGAAAAGAATCAGCTTCTTTTGGGAATACGTCGTGCCAATCAACCACAAACTGTGATGCCTTCATCAGTTCTATCAAGTGATAGTATGCACATTGGATTGCTTGCAGCTGCTGCTCATGCTGCTGCAACTAATAGCTGTTTTACTGTCTTCTACAATCCAAGGTTTTATTTTTTGTTTCAATTTCCATTTGCTATGCTTTATGAGAATCATGATCTTCCTTTGACAGCTACATCATGGACAGGGCTTGTCCATCTGAGTTCATTGTTCCACTTTCAAAATATATCAAAGCTGTGTACCATACACGTGTTTCAGTTGGTTTGCGTTTCAGAATGCTATTTGAGACTGACGAGTCAAGTGTTCGCAGGTATTTTTTATTCTCAATTCTTACTTTATTTTGTCGATCACGTGTTGAATTTTTTTTATATCCCTCTAAACATAATTCCTGCAGGTGTTATATCAATTAATTATGTGTTCTAAGGGTTGATGCATTTATTCTAAATAAGTTATGAAAGTAATCCTCATGCTTGAGTTTATTTTTCTGGAATATGCATCTATTCTATCAGCTACCTGAGGAAGCAAGTTTCTTGGTAAATGGTTTTCTATTAGTAACTTCCATGTAGTAAAAGCCAGAGTAATGGGATTAAGATCAACTGCTTAGGGCCTGTTTGAGAACATGTTTCCCGCCCTCAAACGTACGTCAAGAGAAAAAAAGCTGCTTTTGGCATATGAGTGATGTTTGGGAAGGCGTTAATGATATGTTGCTTCTGCCATAAAAGCCACGTCAATGTTGGAGCCCAAATTTGTTGCTTTTTATGGTGAGGTGATGCATCACGGTGAGATTGAAAGTGGCCATGGGTCCCACATCATGCCGCAATGCCTCCTCCACTATCCTATAACCCCATCATGTCCCCACCTCTTTGGCTTATTCTAACTAATGAGTCTGTTGGTGTAAAATGGCAAGAGATATATAATTTTTTTTTTTTTTTTTTTTTTTTTTTTTTTTTTACTAAACATATATTGTTAAACTTTAGGTTGCTAAAAAATATTTGCTGGCAAAAAAATTAATTCTGATTTTAGTAATATAATATTATTTAGTTAAAAAACTTAAGATTCTTATTATTTGTAATTTATTAAATTTTCTCTAATTAAGTATTTCTTAGTATTTACAATTTTTTCTCAATAATATATCAATTATCAAATTATATACATTTAATAAAAATTTATATTCTTTTCGGTCATTTTTCATCTAAACTTCCTTTTCAAATAATCATCGAAATAGGTTTCAGTTTCAAAAAAAAGCTACTTCTGCTATTGTTAATCCAAATATAAATCACATTACACTATCTAACTTCTACCGTAACTTAAGTTTCCAAAAGAAAAAAAAAGCCACTTTTGCTCTTGTTAACTCAAACAGCGCTGTTGCATATCAGTGTTTGATCTCTGATGTGAGTAAAATTAGCTGTGGGCTGAATAAATGAAGTGTAAAGACAGTGAAATGTATTGTCTTATCAACTAATTAACCCCATCCCATTTTGCCTTTACTTGTATGCTGACCTTTGTTGCAGATACATGGGTACAATAACTGGTATAAGTGATCTGGATGCTGTTCGCTGGCCAAACTCTCACTGGCGATCAGTAAAGGTAAATAAGATTACATTGCAAGTAAATGTTCATAAGACCATTTAACATTATATATTATATTCTCTGTTCTTATATAAAATCTAATGTCACTTTCTAATTAAATGCTGTTTAAAGACTATTCTGATTTTTTTATATGATCTATCTTGCATTCCCCTCTCATTCTATCATTATTTATGTTGCCGTTTGTTGGGACTTCTTGCAGTTTTCTGTAGATTTCTTAATTATCTTGTTAAATCTATTTAGTTGAAATAGTTTGTGATGCAGCACAATCTATCGACTTCCAAACATTCAAATTTTATGGCCATTTCGTATGCAGGATATTTAGTTGATGACAAAGAAATAGGGTTTTTAAAATATACTAAGTATGTAGGTTAAATCTTCATATGATTTAAAGGCTTATGGCATAACAAAAAGGGTCCAGTCCAGGAAAGCAATGCAGGCTAATAGAAAAAGTAAGCTTTCAGATCTGTGCTGGAGCTGTGAACAAGCTTAGTTTATTTGTCATTCTTTTACATTTAATGAAAATTAGGTTCAACTCTAGTTTATTCTCTGATCACTGGTTCATCACCTATATATTTTCTGTATCCACTATATTGTTATCCAGATTTGTGTAGACATCATATATCCTCAATGGTTCTTCCTTTTGGTACTCAATCATTTGCTTTACACATAATTGCCCAAATGTATGATTTATAGGCGTTTCTACATACTATCCCAATAAGAACCTTTCCGTGTGCTCCTTTAGTTAAACCCATTTTTTAATCTCACATACACTAATGCTTTCTTTACCAGTCTAATTTCTGCACTATTAACTTTCCTGACGTCTATATTTTGTTCCAAATTCTAGAATATTTTTATTGGCTATCAGATTTGTATCCTATGGAATGACAAAATGCTGTATGGATCATCCCTCTGATATTTTTCAAGTTGGCTTAATTTTTTTTTGCTCAAATCAAGTTGGCTTAATGACTGCCTGTTATGTAGGAAGGGCAGTTGCTGCTGATATCATCTCTAAATGTTGTGACTATGAGTGATTGCTTGTCGCTGCCTGTGTGTGTTTGTTATTTTATTGAAGTCAAGGTTGCTTCTTGCAAATGCGTTTGCTTGAAACTTATGTGTTGGCCTGAACATAAGGAATGATATGCTGCTACTAAAAATAAATAAAAAATAAAAAATCAAGGAACAATCTATTCAAAGTATATTCATATCATTAATTGACTTTTGAGACCAAAAAAAAAAAAAAAATCATTAATTGACAGAATTTTGTTATTTTTATTCCTTTTTTTTTTTTTTTTTGCCAGATTCTTTTTATTCTTTATATGCACCTTTTTTTAACAGCAATAATACTAAAATATAATGTATAATTTTGCAATTTTGATGGCTGACCCTCAGCATAATTTCTTTTATTCTTGATTCTCCTGGCATTTTATTGTTTAGACTTTGCACTGGTCAGCCAAAGGTGTAGGCAAACAAAATAGTCTACTGCTACGAGCTTTTGTTGATTTCAGAGTTTGATATTTGATATTCTCTGCCTTAATAGTGACTTGTAATTTCAAGCAAATCCCTTTGAATGATATTCTTATCTTACATGATGTGTAGGTTGGTTGGGATGAATCAACAGTAGGAGAGAGACAGCCACGGGTATCATTGTGGGAAATTGAACCTTTGACAACATTTCCAATATATCCATCTCTGTTTCCCTTCAGATTGAAACGCCCATGCTATCCCAGCCCCTCATTTGTGAATGGTACACGTTTTTCCCAGGGCTGGCTAAATATTTGTTTGTCCTAAGTTGTCTTCTAATTGGGAAATTGGCTTCACATATTTCCAATGTATCCTCATATTTATACTTGTTTTTTCACAGATGGAAGAGGTGATACAACTAATGGACTAATGTGGCTTAGAGGGGGGGCTGGAGAACATAATTTCAACTCTTTAAATTTTCAAAGTAGTTGTGTGTTGCCATGGATGCAGCAGAGGTTGGATCCTGCTTTGTTTGGAAATAATCAAAATCAGCAGTACGAAGCATTGTTGGCAGCTGGTTTGCAGAGCCAAGAAAATGGAGATCTACTGAGGCAGCAAATGCTGCATTTTCAACAATCAGGAAACCCCAATCCTTTGCAGTTTCATCAGCAGCAAGCAATTCAGCAGTCAGTCCCATCCAATATTCTGCAGCCACAAGCACAGGTGTTGACAGAGAACCCGTCTCAGAACCTTCTTCAGAAATCACCTAAAATTAATAATCAGGAAGACCAAGCACACCAGCAGAATAATACTTATCATGATTCGCTCTTGATTCAAAGTGATCTGTTCCATCAGAAGCAACACTCTAATGTGCCTTCATCATCATATTCAAAACCGGATTTCTTAGATTCAAGCATGAAGTTTTCTTCATCAGTTTCGCCCACACAAAATGTTCTTGGTTCACTGTGTCCTGAAGGGATTGGTTGTGGTGATATTTTAAACCTATCTAGAGCCCGTCAATCCATGGCGATGACTGAACAGATGCCCCAACAATCTTGGACTCCGAAGTATCCACCTGTGCAGGTCAGTGCCTTTGGCAATTTGATGTCACTAGCACAATATAGTGGAAAAGATTCTGCATCAGCACCTCCATATTGTACTTCAGATGACCGAAATCCTTCTCTCTTTTGTAATATCAATTCATCTGGTCTTGTGCTCCCAACTACTGTCCCCAGTTACGCACCTTCATCAATTAATACTGATGCTTCAACTATGCAAATAGGGAATTCTGGATTTCAGGGTCATCCATATGCTTGCATGCAAGATTCATCAGAAATATTGCAGAGTTTTGGGCAGGTTGACTCACAAAATCAAACCCAGACATTTGTCAAGGTACAAGTCATAACAAAATTTTGAAGTTTTAGCTGTGGCTTCCTGAATCCCCTTTTCTAGTGTAGTCATGTTCTTTCTTTTCACAGGTTTACAAATCAGGGTCAGTTGGGCGCTCTCTAGACATTTCTCGGTTCGGCAGCTATCATGAACTGAGAGAGGAGTTGGCTCGGATGTTTGGAATTGAGGGGGAAGACCCTCTTAGATCAGGCTGGCAGCTTGTATTTGTCGACAGGGAGAATGACATGCTTCTCCTTGGCGACGACCCCTGGGAGTAAGTACATATTTAATTTGCATTTTAGTTTACTGCTTAAAATTGTTCTGTATATGGTATTCACTTCGTTAAAGTCTGCTAACATTCTGTCTTCATTTTTTGGACCCTGCCAAAATTCTTGCAGATCATTTGTCAGTAATGTTTGGTACATCAAAATACTCTCACCTGAAGATATCCAGAAAATGGGAGAGCAAGTGGTGGGACTGGAATCCTTAGGTCATAATGCGGCATAGAGGTTCACTCGACCTTGTCTCTGGACAATCTCCAATTGGCTTGTATGAATATTATGATGGTTAAAAAATGTATTCCCCCATGGTGGAGAGAGAATTCTACTTGTTCATTTCTTTTATTTTTGCTTTCCATATTACCATTGCGGTGAAAATTATGTGTTCTTTCACCACACTATCTTCCATGATTCTATGAGGATTGATTAAAAGAACTTGAGATAATCTAGTGTGCCTATTTTGAACTTTTGTTGACTTGGTAAGCAAGTCAGTCTGTGTAGCTATTTGTGTTGACTTGCTATTCGGTGAATCCCTTTATCCACTGTTGTAAAATCCCAGATAAGGTGGTCCCGACAAGCAGCATCACCATCTGAATCAGGCTTCTTTACCTAGTTTTCCATGTATTCCAACAAACAACATTTGCCAAATGACTTTACTTGATCTTGAGCTTTCCACTTCATTAGTTGTGTTCCATAAGATCCAGTCCTGCGTGAGGGAAGCAAAGAAAAGTTAAGTTTGGAATGTTCAACAAATTTAAATCAAGCATGCTTAACTTGGGGGCAGTCCTGAAAAATATGGAGATTTCAGAATTAGCATAACTCTTTGCTCTTCAATGGCTTTATAAGCATATTTCTTAGAGAAGTTTCCGTCACTCGAAGGCCTCTAACAAGGAATGTTGTCTTCCCTTTTAGGGTTGGACTACTTACAAAGAAATTTGGTTAATTACAACAGTAGAAAGGTGATGAGTCTTCCATTGGTGTTCCATCTTCCTGCTGAGGATCTAAAAATCAATTCATGTTAGAGCCATACACAACAAGCACTTTAGGAAGAGATGTACATTTATCAAATCTCCTTCCTATTTGATAAATCATACTGTACAAATTCAAGGAGAATTGGGAAACAACCTTCTCTTTTAACAAAAGGATGGCAAAACCATTCATTCTTTGATTTTAACAATCTAGAAACCCCCACCCAAATTCATCACACCCTCACTCACTCACACTCTAAACCCATTTTGGGCTTGTTAAGTATAGAACACACAACCTCTTATGAGAGGAGATGCGATATACCATGTGAAAATAACCCTTTGGTTTGGTGACTTGATCCCAAGCAACAGGATGAAGCTTGCTTGGAAATTGACAACTGGTGCCAAGGGACTGTGGGCTGAGATTCTCCAAGCTAGATACATGTTGAGAGATGACTCTTCGCTGTCCTCGGCCAGGTCTGGGGACTCTTAAGATATGGCGGTTTATTTGTGCTCATAGCGACTATGTAGATCGTGGTGCGAGATGGCAGATTTGTGATGGTCGCTTGGTCAGCTTTTTTACTGATATTTGGGTTGGAAATGGTCATAAGCTACAGGAGTTGTGTCAGGCAACTGTCGGTGGAGGAATCCCACTCTTCAGTATCGGACTGGTCTTCAAATGGTGCTTGGGACCTTGGCCGGTTATGTAATATTTTAAATCCAGAGGGCATTAGTTTGATTATCCCTCAAGTTCCACCTGTTCCTGATGCAGGGGCTGATGGTTTGATTTGGGGGGGAAGCAACGATGGGAGCTTTTCGGTTAGGAGTGCTTATTCTTTGGTGGAAAAAAATGACCAGGTTCCGGATAGCTTGCTCAATCTTATTTGGAAGTGGTGTGGTGTTGAAAGAATTAAGCTATTTATGTGGAAAGTTTATTTAAATAGGCTCCCTACTAACTCTTGGCGGAGCACTTGGTCTCAAGCATCCCCCATATGTGATTTTTGTAAGTCAGAAGTGGAAGATGTACTCCATATCTGAAGAGATTGCACTTATGCAAAGTGTATGTGGCGAAGGCTTATTCATCCCAGGTATGAGCGTTTGTTCTTCTCGCTGGACCTTCATCAATGGCTTTTTTTGAATATTACTAGGAAGATCGGTTCTAGTATGGGTGTGCTTTGGGATAGGTTGTTTGCTGTAGGTATTTGGAGACTTTGGGTTTGGAGAAACTTGTACTTATTTGAAGTCAATTTTGTTAAACCAACTGACCCTGCTTTAGTGATTAATTACTCCTGGAAATGTTTTTCTTTTGATTCCTCTTCTTTGGCCCTGGGTGCTGCCTCTCGGGTTGGTCCAGAGCAAGGGTGGTGTAGGCCTTCGGACGGGTGGATTAAACTTAATACTGATGGTGCAATGGAGCTACGCTCATCCAAGGCGGGTTGTGGAGGATCTTTAAGGGACAGCCAAGGAGTTTGGATTGCAGGTTTTGCTAAGGAATTAGGCTCATGCAGTCCTTTGGTGGCTGAGCTGTGGGGTGTTCTTGAGGGCTTGCACCTGGCTTGGGATATGGGCTTTAGGAAGATTATTCTAGAGCTGGACGCTGAGGAAGCTGTCAATTTGTTATCAGCTGATAGCAGCGGGTATGAGGATATGCTGGTTTCCAAGATTAAAGAGATGCTACAAAGGGTTTGGCACATCAACATTTGCTATATTCCTAGGGAGTTTAATAGAGTGGTTGATGCTTTAGCCAAGATGGGGATCTCTTCATCTTCAATTCTTGTTGTGTGCCCTCCTCACTTGAGGGCTTGGGTAGATCAGGAGTCTATGAGATTAATTTCCTCTATTATGTAACCTTTGTCTTTGTTCTGGTTGGTTAGCCCTCATTAATATAAAAAAAAAAAAAAAAAAAAAAAAAAAAAAAACTTTTTTAAGTTCAATCATCCCACTCCATTGAAAATATAAAATTATCCATAAGTGATATGACTGTCTCTAATTGTAATTATAATGTCAAGTGCCTTAGTTGAGTCATTAGTAACCAAAACATTTTGGAGCCCTTGGTTCAAGCATGTTTGAAGACCTCGAAAAGTTTTTGCTTAATTCCACAATGCAGCTATGAATGATACATTATTATAAAATAATACTTTATTATAAAGACTTGTATTTCATAATATAACATATGTTGCTTAAAGTTTTAATTTTTTTCCATCTAATATCCTTAAACTAACATAAAACCTCATAACTAGTTATCCAAACTCCTCTATCTAATAATGACTTTTATTAAGGGTAATTTTGGTATTTTATAAGTTTTAACTATTTCATTAATTTATGTAAAGTTGTTCTCAAATATAAGAAAATCAGCAACAACAATAAGGGAATTAACTTCCATTTTCAGGCGACTAGAAACCGATGGCCGAATTTGGATAGGTGACGGCCAACACTCCAACGAAGGAGGGTGGCTTTTTGAAAAAATGAAGAAAAAACGGTTTGATCATTTACCCTTAAAACATAATTTCATTTTTCATAAGTTTTTGGGGGATTTGAAATTAAATTGCACCGATGCTTCCTTAAATGAAATTTTCCCCTTTAAAATCCCTTTTTCTCCGATGATTATATAAGTAATTTGGCATGTAAAATGAAATTATTTTAATTAAAAATATTAAACATAACAAACACTGCACACTGGATGTGAAAAAACCGTTATGCGTTCGAGCAGGAAAGACCACTTTCTCATGCTTCAATCAATAATATCACTTCGTTTTTCTCTGAGTAGCTATCTAGTTTTCAGATTCCGAAGGAAATGAGATTCAAACACCATAATTTGCAATTTTGCACAGAAAGCAGCACAATTTCTAGTTCGGTCAATCATGGGATCAAGTCAGAGAGCACTATTATCACTCTTGGATCAATGCCTCACATTTTCACACATCAAGCAAATCCAATCTCTTCTTACAGTTTCAGGAAACATATCTGATCCCTTCATAGCAAGTAAAGTGATTTCCGCTTGTGCTATTTCAGACTTCGGCGATTTGTATCACTCTTACAGACTCTTCCGTTGTCTACCATGTCGGAATATAGTGATCTGGAACACCATGATCAGAGCTTTTGAAGAAAAAGGTGATCCCACTACTTCTCTGTCTCTGTACACTAAAATGCTCCAGAATGGTTTCTTGCCTAACAACTTCACTTTCTCTTTCCTTTTAAGAGCTTGTACTAAGCTCTCTGCTTTATCCATGGGGTTTATGCTTCATGACCATGTCATCAAACTGGGTTGGGAATCCTATGATTTTGTACAAAATGGGTTGATACATTTGTATGCATCTTGTAACATAATGGACCCAGCTAGGAAACTGTTTGATTCGAGCTTGAACAGGGATGTTATCACATGGACGGCTTTGATTAATGGGTATGCAAAGTTGGGTCAGGTGATGGTTGCACGAGAACTGTTTGATCAAATGCCTGAGAAGAACTCAATTTCTTGGAGTGCAATGATTAATGGGTATGCTCAATTGGGTTTTTTCAAAGAGGCTTTGGATCTTTTCAATTCGATGCTTGCTTCTGGATATAGACCTACACCTGCAGGGATTGTGAGTGCATTAACGGCTTGTGCTTCACTTGGTGCATTAGATCAAGGAAGATGGATTCATGCATATGTAGATAGGAACAAGATGGAGTTGGATACGACATTGGGTACTGCTCTTATTGACATGTATGCAAAATGTGGCAACATTGAAACTGCTCATAGTGTTTTTAATAAAATGCCCATTAGAGATGTTTTTGCTTTCACTTCTCTGATTTCTGGCTTAGCCAACCATGATGAGAGTGCAAGTGCAGTTGAACTGTTTGAGAAAATGCAACATGAAGGAGTTGCACCAAATGAAGTTACATTCATATGTGTTTTGAGTGCATGCAGTAGAATGGAATTAGTGGAAAAGGGCTTGAGAATATTCAAAAGCATGAGAGAGGATTATGAGATTGAGCCATGGGTTCAGCACTATGGATGTTTGGTGGACCTCTTGGGAAGAGCAGGAATGCTGGAAGAGGCCAAGAGCATGGTGAGGAAGATGCCGATGGAGCCGGATTCATATGTTTTAGGTGCATTACTGAATGCTTGTGGAATGCATGGAGAAGTTGAGTTAGCTAAAGAGATATTCAAGTTCTTGAATGAGCAGAACTTGGACCATGGTGGAGTTCATACTCTTCTCTCAAACTTGTTTGCTTCTGCGAAACAATGGGATGACGTAGCGAAAGTACGGACGGGAATGCAGGAGAAGAATGTGAGAAAGGTTCCCGGAAGCAGTTCGATTGAAATAAATGGAGTAGTCTTCGAGTTTGTATCTGGAAATTATTCTCATCACCTCACAAAAGAGATCATGTTGGCTTTGTTTGAGATGGAGAAGCATTTGAAGTCAGTGTGTTTAGAAGAAGATGATGGTAATGATAAATAAACTGAACAAGAGGTTCTTGCACCTTGTTTGACATTAATTTTTATTTATGAGGCTTCCCATCAAGGAAGGAATCCTTAGCAAGAATCTAAATGGAGCAAGGAAGGAATCAGTGCTTTCCCAAAATTGGTTTTGTTACGTAGATCTAAAACAGGAGCACTCAACGAATGTTCCCATGAGAAATGGCCAAAGAAATCTCATGTCAGAAATTTAAATGGCTTGGGAACCAACATGATTGAATGAAGTAGTGAGGGCTCATTTGGTTCAATTCCATTGCACCCTTGTAGTGCTATGCAGTGTAAGACAATTGGGAATGCAATCCAATATTAATTACAGGGACAATATTTGATAGAGTATGTTTTTTGAGAAAGGTGCAATGAGTTATTTTTAATAATTATTTTAATGTATGATGCAAGGGAAATCATGTAGTGGTCATGCTGCAGTGGATTCGTGGACTGTCTTTTATTCTCAAATGTTTGGTAGCCATGGGATGTGTGAATTGTTTTTTCTATTGGAATTAAGATGAAATGACTCCTAATTTACATGCGTGAGGTGTGAATTGTTTTGTTTGTTCGGATTAAGATGAAATGACTCCAGATTTATAAGCTCTCCACGCATCGCGATACTTTATAGGGTGATGAATTGTTTTGACTCCAGATTTATAAGCTCTCCACGCATCGCGATACTTTATAGGGTGATGAATTGTTTTGTATGGATTGGTATTAGTACCAGCTCTGGTTTACCACCGCGTAAGCTTACTCTCAAAGCTGGAGTACCTGTCATGTTGTTGAGGAATATTAATCAAGCAACTAGTCTATGCAATGGTACACGTCTCTGAATTACTAAGTTGGAAAAGACTATCATTGACGACATTACACTGAATGCATATCAACTAAATCAGAAGGTGTTGCTTCACAATATAGGTATGAAGCCTTCAAAAAACTGTATGCAAAAGAGACAATTCACAGTTACTCTATCATTTGCTATGACAATCAACAAAAGTCAAGAACAATCCTTGAAGAATGTTGCTGAGATTCACGCACAAGCAATTATATGTTGTCTTATAAAAAGTAAAGTCTATTCAAGGGTTGGAAATAATAGTTGATGAGAGTGGGAACACTTTAAAAAAGCGGAAATTAATCTTTTGGTTCATATAATTTTGACTCAATTATAATTGTCCCCACATCTTAACTCAATACAACTCAGTTCCTATAGTTTGACTTTGTTGTAACTCAGTCCGTCAACTTTGATTCGTTGGAACTCAATCCTTATAGTTTTAACCATTTTATAGTTTAGTCATTGTGTTCTAGAATATAGGTTAGGGATCGAATTAAAAAATATTTAAACTATAAGGACTAAGTTACAACGAGTCAAAGTTGAGGAACTGAGTTCCAAACGAGTCAAAATTATAAGAACTAAATTACATCAAGTCAAAGTGTAACAATTGAGTTACTAATTGAGTCAAAATTATAAGAACCAAAAGATTAATTTTCCATATACAATAACATTTGTCGACCATGAAATATTTGCAACCACATTGGTCACTCATGCTTGTGACACCATGCGTGGGGAGCTTTCAAAATACCAGACGTTATGTTCAGAAGTATTGAGACTTGAATGACAGTTTTTGGAGCTCCGGATTCTTTCGTGAAACAAGAAGCTTGCAAATTCAATTGCGAGAAAGCAAAGCGCACCAGATCAAGCATTATTCTCAAATGAATTTATAGTGTGACGTTTACATTGATATGATGTATTTTCTTAGTTCCTTTGAATAAACCCTTGTCGCTTTAGTTACTTAGCAAATACGCTTAACACACACTCAAGACAAGATTTGTGGTTTGATTAGTTCAAGAACCTGAATGGATCAGCAACACGTTGCAACCCTTTTCCCATTTAATCCTCCTTGAAGGAATCCTTTCAGTTCAAAACGTACTAGGTAGTATCCCAATGTCCTCGTGTTCCCATTGCAACTGTGTACAGTTGGATGGAAAGTGAAACGCCATGTTAAGTTAAAATGCAAGCCAAGCGTAGCTTTTTGATATAGTGAAAACTTGCCTTAAAAAGGTATGAAACCTAGAGACAAAAGCAAGGGGTAGTAGTAGTAGTAATAGTTGTACAGAAGTGCAAAAGCATTCAAATCTGACATCTTGAACAACACAGTTAATATTAAACAGGCAGAGTTCAAACTTGGTTCATAAAGTTAGAGAAGCTACAAAATGTTATAGATTAGGATTGTTAAATGAAGTGCTTGTAGCAATGCGCCGTGTAATAATGAGGGGAATAAGCATGTAAAAGAAAAAGAGGAGGAAAATACACTGCATTTCGCTTCATGGATCCTTTCACAAGGATTATTTCACACATGGATAGCAGCCAAAATTCATAGCTAGCACCGAAGCAGTAGTTATTAGTCAGTAACAGAAGAACCAAAGCAAAATGACTCATGTCGAGCACAGGTATAAACTAGTTTGGCATATATTGAAGTTTCAAACATCTTTAAGACACTGACTGTCAATCAATGTCTCCCAATCTTCACTAAGCTCAATGAATTGAAATTATACCTACTACAAACAAATGAACGAATGAAGTCGATATAGAAAGTTGAGGAAATGAACTGGATTCAATCAGGGATCCACACAAATCACATTATCGGCTGACGGAAACACAGAATTTTCAAATCAAATTAAAGGGCGTGAAAAGTTTAGCTCACCAACAAAGAAACAGACAATTGCGGGCGTTTCATTTGCCAGTGATTCTCGCCAGGTAACATTCAAACGATTACAGCCCCTTCAGTGTGGTTTTTTATGCTAACTTCATTAAGAGGTGCTTAGGTCAGCCTGGACATTGACCATGCCTTCAAAAAGGAAGAGTGATGGAGCAGGAAAGGGCAGAACAAAAAGGACCTAACCTAACCCATAAGACTAATGCCACCTTATCTGAATTCCTTCATCATGATCAAGCTTATGCTAAGTCGAGTAGGAAAACATGAAATTGTTTGTAGAACAATCAGAAAGGTGAACCTATCACGGTGCTACACAGATAGAAAGATCTACGGTGAAGCAAAGATGAAAGGACAAAGACAGTGACACAGTGCAGAAAAGGTCCATCCAAGTAAAAGCCAAGCTCAGATGTCTAATGCCAAGTCCAATGAATTCAAGAAAGATGAATCAGCAAGAATTTCTATTTGCAACGCCACCATTAAATATTGAATGATACTTAATTTAATGCTGCTTTAAAATACAAATAGGCCATCCCTCCCAATATCCACCTTCAACCAAAAAAATATACAAGCACTCAGGGATGAGGTCAATCACATAGCATGTCTACAGCCTGCAGGATTCTACAACTCACATCTATCCAAGTTTATTATACATAGAACACATACCACAGTCTGATGAAAAAATTGATGGTTAATTGATTGTAGAGGATAATCTAACTTCCAAACACATCTTCAATACCACAAAATGACAAAAATTGAGCCACTATAGCTAGGCGTTAAATGAAGAATAACACTGTTCTCAGGCTACAAATTATCCTGGAAACCAGAAACTGATTCTGTTTCACTACCTGCAATAACAATCGTTGAGAGAAACCACTCATGGCAGAAAAAGACATACATGGAAAGTATAACAACTAACCATTTTTACTACTTAAAAATGCATATTGCCTAGTTCTGTCATGTTTCAATATTGGAGAAGCTTGATTTAGAAGTTCTCTATTACTATAAGACTTCCCTAAGGAACCCCCAAAATCCAATTGTAATTTCAACTTCCACAATGATTTCAACAAAAATTGTTTTTCCGCATGCTTTGTACCAATTGATCATAAAAGTACCCAACTAAATATTGTGGAAGAAGACAACAGCAGATAATCCCCAGGGAATCAGCTAACCTAACTCACAGTATTATTGAGAAAAGTGAAGGCTACAACTAAACGCATTTAGCGGTATTGAATCAGAGGCATCAACACTCTCTGAGTTGTGTGTATTATTCAGTAGAAAGCATTACAATATATTGGCTCAAGAGTGAGCCATTAGAGAGAATCGTGCAATTCCATTAAATGATAATTACACTAATCAGATTACTGCAAATTAGGAGTAATAAAGAGTCAATCAATCAGAGAGATTTATGGGATCTTGATTCTGACTCTGATTTCCAACATGATTCTGATTCTGATTCCCAACAAGTGGGTAAAGAAACAAATCTGATCTCTCATACACAAGGACAAACGCTCAAAATATGTGAAACAAGTTAAAAGGAAAACTTTTGTTCTAGGTACAGCATTGATTAGCTGACATCATTTGAAGCCGCAAATATATATATACATAGACACACAATGACAGTGGAAATGTGGAATAATGAACATTCTTGCCCAAAAAAACTAAGAGTCAAACGATATTATAGCGTAATGATATAGAATTTAAGGACTCATATGTCATAAATCCGAACTTAAGAGAATCATAATTCATAAGTAGCCGATATATTATATTGTAGACAAATAACATACGAAAGGAAGAACCCCGACGAGAACTGAGAGTTAAAATACAACAGACGATATTTCAGTGCTAAGGACGGGAACCATAAGCAGAACGGTAAACATGTCATTAACAAACACTAGAACAGACCATAGGTTTGGCCGTTTTCTATTAGATTATACGATGCTTATTAACAATCCAGAATAGGGTCGCAAGGACCATTCATTTGAACCACGCGCGAAACATCAGTTACATGAATAGCTACTCTCATACCACTTCTTTGGCTGGTGCAGGCACAGACTCAGCCGCCGGAATCTTCACATAGCCCATTTTCTTGGGGCTTTCGATGCCGTCATCATTATCATCCTCATCGACATAATCATCATAAGAACCATACTCATAGCGGTTAGAGAACAGAGACCATACCAAATACATGGTAGCAGCGGTTAGAGCGCCACATCCGACGCCGAAGAGCAAAGCCACGACAACACTTAGAATGTCCTTGGTCCGATCACGGAGAGAATTGAAATCATAGGATGAGAACCCAAAGTGGACAGGCAAATTCGAAGCCCGAGGCTCAATTTCGAGCTCTTTCTCGACGGGACGGGCAGGAAGGGCGCGATCGAAGAAAATCTCGGCGCCAAATGAGGGTTTCTCGTTGGTATTGGAAACTACATAGACGGGGATGAAGGATCTGATGTGGGTGAAGGTAGTAAGGGTTTGAGAAGGGTTTGAATCGTCGGAAGGACGGCGGAGAGAAAAGGAGTAGGTGGATACGAAGAAGGTTCTGCAGGGCCTGGCGCTAGCGGAAATGAAGAGGGAGAAAAGCCATAAAGCGGCGGCGATCTGCAGTAGGAGATGACGCGACGGTGAGGAAGCCATGGCGGAGGAGGAGGAGGATTGCGAAGATAGGGAGAGCAGGGTAACCAAATTGATGCGCAAAGGCAGCACACAAATATTGGGAGAGTTGGGTGGACTGTTTTTTAAGGGGTCAAGACCGTGGAAACTTTTGATGCGCAAAGGCAGCACACAAATATTGGTTGAGAGTTGGGTGGACTCCGATTTTTTTTTTTAAGGCTCAAAGGTCAAGACGCGTGGACTTCCCTATAGCTTTTATTAATAAATTAACCAATCCAAGTATTTTTATGAAAGTCATTTGTTTAGTTTTTAACCTTTATGTAGTTTCTAACAAATATCTTTTTTTAAATAAAACCAAGTAAAAAAAAAAAAAAAAAAAAAATCTTCTTGTCCTACAGTTTTAAATTTTTTTTAACTTCTAAGGCTGCTTAATACCTTGACTTAATTCTTATAATTTCGATTTTTTTTACTAACTCAATTCTTAAACTTTAAATCCATACAACTCCAGTTGAAAACTAGTTCTTTTTTTTTTTTTCCTTTTAACCATTAAAAACCTTACTGATTAATTTGATATTTACAGAAATTAAAAAAAACTAGTTTATGTATTTTAGAAATAAAAATATATATTTCATGAATTTAAGGGACTAATACTTTAAATGATTAAAAATATAGGATCTAAATGTAATGAATTACAATTCATGGATAGATTTAAACTAAATTAAAACTATAAGGATTAAATTACACGCAGTCAAAGTTTAAACAATCAAATCAAAATAACATTGGGTTAAATGGCTATAATGCAAGATTATATGTTTTCCTTTGCTTTTTTTTTTTTTTCTTTAAAAAAAAAAACAGCAAATGATAGGTGGAACGTTGAAATTGACATATATAACGTACAACAACACCTAACAAGTCTTATTGTGAATTTTCAATTACTTGCAAACCTTAGGCCTTATTTAGTATGCAAGCTGGAATTTTGATGAACTGGGAATGAGAGTAAGATTAAGATTGAAAGAAGGAATTTAAAGTCAAAATTATGCTTGGTATAAAGTAAAATTTATAGGGAATGACTTCATTAATTTTATTTTATAATTAACCATAAAAAGAAAGTTACGATAGGGTCGATTGGACCCTTTTTGTAACAAAAAAGAAAAGTGCCAAAATAGATGGCCATGATTTATTTAATGAAATAAACTGACCCAGATGCGCTTCTGAGGGATGAGGTGAGAAAGGGCCGGTGAAGAAATAGACTCTCTTGTGGGAGTCTAAGTAGTCTCGCCTATGTAGTATTATTCCCTAATCTCAAGGTCTCCTTAGAACCTTTTGGTAGGTAGAAAGTTTGGGAGGGAAAAGGAAGATGAGGATCTTCCCACACCCAAAATGTGTTTGGCACGCAGAAGTCCCTCCGCTTAAATTCCTGGTAGCATTGATCTTCCTTTAAACATGGGAACTTGGGTTCCCACCAAAACCGGCGTCAACCCAAGTTCCCTCCTAGGACAAAAAATATTTGGGACAACTTTGCCCTCTCTCTTCCTATCACAACCCCATCATCATTGTTCTATTCGTTCGTGTTTCTTTTCGGTTGGATGAAGATGAAGATGAAGATTTTGATTCTTGCCTCTACCTAACTCGTTTGGTTTTTGTGAAGAATCTCTGGCTCCTCGTTCCTGTTTGTGGGATCTAGTCTGTTTCAAGTTAAGGGAAACAAGGAAGATGACAATAGTGCGATCTGATTTTCTCTGATCCCGACTGCCAAGTTCTTGCTTTTATCGTGATTTTTCCCAACCCCCTATTTCTTGATTCAAGTTCGTTCTTATGCTTTTCTAAGAGGCAAAACAAGAAAATAAAAATAAAGAGATAGATAGATGATGATAATAACAGAGTAGTAAATTGAACCTTATTTTATGTATTAAAAAAAATTCCAGTCAAGCCTTTTTCAGCTTTAATTATATCAAGAGTATTATGAGTATTTTACTAATGCTTCCACCATAACTAATTGCATATTCTTCTTATCAAACATTTTATTTTCCCTCAACCTAAGTTCCATTCCTATGTCCATCAAATAGTTCACCATTGTAAGTTCTCTCCCAATCTTTCATCCCTTTCCATTCAGTTCCCTTCCTTTTCATTCCTTCCACATAAGTTCTCTTTACCAAATGGGGCCTTAGTTGCTTATGCCAAAAATCATAAATGGATAATGACACTAGTACCAATCCTAGTGTCATGTACCAACCAAGGCCTGAGTGTAAGAAATGTTATTACATGCTCCTCAAATATCATTTAATTTTGTTAATTCTTATAAATTTTATATTGATAAAAATCGTGCCTCAAATTTTATCTTCCCCCATGCAAAACATGGTCTCAAACCCTATCCTATCTTATTTGCATTGGAGACATATTTCTAATGATTTGCTTATTCTTGTGATTTTTTTTCCTACACTTATTTGGTATATACAATTTACATTAACTAGATGCAAGTTATTGTGCATGAGTTTTATAAATAGATTAGACAATACTTTGTTAAATCCTAATATCTATCATGTTGTTCTAAAATAAAGGGAAATATGACAAGAGAAAGAAAGATCGAGTTGGAAGTAAGACAGAGTAATTCTCATTCACTATTCAATATTGTATGAAACGCATAACATATGTCTTGTACTTATAGATACAACTCTTTAATCTACAATTAATGTGATTCTATAATCATATGAATTAATGGGTGAGACTAGGAAACTATAGCGAATAGGAAAGAATGGAGGATATGGATATCCACAAATATTATATTTATAATACTCACCCTTGGATGCCGTCCATGACTAAACATGTGCCTCATTAAAAAGCTTCAACTAAAAAAAAACTTAGTGGGACAAAAACTTAGTTGAAGGAAAAGAGTACATTGTTTACTAATACAATTGATAAAGTTTCCTCATTAAAAACCATGTAAGGACCCAGTGGAAAAAACTATAGATAAGGGAAAAAGAGTATAGCGTGTATCAACTCCTCCTCTTGACAACATTAGTTGATATCTCTAAATCTATGAAGTCAGATGCCATGAATGAGGTTTTCAAAGATTATACTAGGAAGTTACTTGGTAAATAAATCAACTAGATTTTCACTGAAAAGGATTTGTTGTATATCAATTTCACCACCCTTTTGAAGGTCATGAGTGAAACAAAATTTTGGTGAAATATGCTTCATTCTGTCACCCTTGTACACTTCCTTTAGTTAGGAAATAGACGCAGTACTATCCTCATATAAGATTGCTGGGGAATTTTACTAGGAGATAAACCACAAATGATTCTTATGTGATATTTTGTTGATCTTAACCATACACATTATCAACTTGCTTCATGCATTGCTAGAATTTATGCATGATTAGATATAGTTTGTGTCATAGATCTCCATGAAATAGATATACCACCACTTGTGAGTAAATACCCTGTTTGTGATTCACCGACATGTAGATCAGACAAAAATCTATCATCTGCATAGCCAACAATTTGATGATTGGGTACATTTGAGTAGAATTACCCCATATCCATTGTACCTCTAAGATAACGAAGAATGTGCTTAACTCTATTCCAATGTCTTTGTGTTGGTAAAGAACCATATCTTGCTAATAAGTTCATAGAAAATGATATGTCGGGTCGAGTGTGATTAGCAAGATACATTAGTACTCAAATTGCACTAAGGTATGGTACTTCTGCACCAAAAAGCTCTTCATCACCTTCTTTGCTAGTTACTGAGGTCTAAATGGATCTTAATCTACTTGCAAAGACATTACAACTATTGGGGTACATAATGGGTATGACTTATCTATTTAAAAATTCTCTAGGACATTCCTTATGTAAATTTCTTGATATACAAAGACCTTATTTTCCAGGTACTCAATATGTAACCCAAGACAAAATTTTGTTCTTCCTAGGTCCTTCATTTCTTCTTTCTATAAGTAATAAATTGCCTTTTGAAGCTTTTTAAGAGTTCCAATAATGTTGATATCATCAGTATAAACATCAATTATAGCAAATTCACGTCTAGATCTTTTCATAAAGATGCACGTGCATATTAGATCATTTTTGTATCATTCTTTTAACAAATATTCATTCAGACGATTATACCACATGCGCTCTAATTGCTTCAAATCAAACAAGGACTTATTTAACTTGATTGAGTAATGTTCTTGAAAACTTGATTTGTGTGCTTCTGGAACCTTGAGTCCTTCAAGGGATTTCATGTAATCATTGTCAAGTGAACCATACAAATAAGCAATCACAACATCTATAAGAAGCAAATCAAGTCCTTCATTTATTGCTAGGCTAATCAAATAATGAAAAATAGTCAGATCCACTACTAGTGAATATGTTTCTTCAAAATTGATACCGAGTCTTTGTGTAAAACTTTGGGCTACAAGACGTGCCTTGAATATTGTAATTTCACCCTTTTCATTTCTCTTTCGTACAAAAAGTCATTTGTATCTAACTAGCTTTACATGTTCAAGTGTAAGAACTATGGGTCCAAAAACTTTTTGTTTTGCAATAATGTAATTGTGCATTAATGACATCTTTTCATAGGGGCCAATCCTTTCTTTATTGGTACTCTTTAATGGATTTGGGCTTATGATCCTTATTATCATTTATTATATCATATGCTATATCATAAGTAAAGATGTCGTCAACATTGACTTTATATTTCGATTCCATCCATAACATAATTTATTGAGATCTCATTATTTTCACATATTTTTGGTACCTATGTCTCTTCTGGGACTACTTCATTCTCTTCTGGAGAATATTACTCTTCAGGAAATGGTTCATCTAGAGCTACTAACTTTTCTTGATTATCCTTGACTTGACCATCTATATTTTTAGCTCCTTTTATCTTTCAAGGATTTTTATTAATATAACTGATGGGCCTTGCACGCTCCAAGCGTGTTTCAGATTCATTCATAATAGGTTGTCCTTTAGGGACATCAATTCTAATAGGAGCATTAGCAGTTGGGACATATGACTTTATCACTCTATTTGGGTCAGTAAATGCTTTTGGAATTTGATTAGCCAAATTTGTCAAATAAATTATCTTTTGAACTTTCAGTTTACATTATTTGGACATATGTTCTAATTTGGAGCTTTACATATGTACAAAAGTTCTTTATAAGTATCTAGTTGTATGTCTGGACTAAAATCAACTACAAAATCTTCTAGGACCTTTTATTTTATGGCGGTACGTAGGTTATGTCAAACTTGCTTAGTCCTATAGCCTTATTAACTAACCTACTAAACAGGTTTGGTTTGTGCAACATATTTCTTAAGGGATAGGTTATGCGACCTTCATAGAATGACATTGGAAGTATGGATGTAATTTTCTAGAAGCAGATACAAGAGATAAAGCTAATTTCTCCAGTTGAGATGCCTGGCTTTGGCATTTATGAGTGCCTTGCTGGTATAGTAGACCATTCGCTGCTTGCCTTCTTTTTCTCTGACTAGAAGCAGTAATTGCCTTGTTTGAAACTGCTAGGTACATCTAGAGTGTCTCACCAACCTTTGGCTTGGTCAGTACTGGTATGCGTTTTCACATGTATTGCTTCATTCAAAACTCTTATTCTTTCTCAGCGCATCAAAGAATAGGTGGCATTTCTTGGATGATTTAGAGATGAACCTTTTTAGGGCTGTTATACAACCTATTAGTTTTTGCACATTATTGATGCACCTTGGGGATGGAATGTTAAGCATAGCTTTTATCTTACTTGGATTAGCTTTGATTCTCTTATATGATACTATGGACTCGTTTGTTACAAAGAACATTTAGGATGGAAAAGGAAGATGCCGAATCTTTCGTGCGGTCGCCCGTTTGGTTGCGTTGTCTTCCCGGGAGCTAAATTTCAATAGTGAGAAATCTTCCCACGTTTAAGGGAAGATGAGATCCCTCGCATATAGGTGGGATCTCATGTTCCTTCTTGCCAATTCCTATCCTATCCCTAACATTCTTCTACATTCTCACCCTCAACTAGCTCTCAGGGTTGTGCCGCCGCTCGCTAGCGCACCACTCCCCTCCTCCCTTATCGCTTTCATCCCCTTCATCTTTCTCATCCTTCATTCTTACCGTCGCATAGCCATAGGCTCTTTTTTTTGGTTCAGTGATCGAGCGATAAAAAGGGATGAATGAGGGATCTATTTTTTTGTTAAAAGTTATCGCAGGTGGCGATAAAGAGCGATGACGTAGGGATCTGATTTTTTTATTTTTGGTTCAGTGATCTCCGATGAGAGAGAAAGGGATTCGATTTTTTTATTGGTTCAATTATTGCCGGCGAGAGAGAGGGGGATGAAAGAGGTGGAAGATTTTTTGAGGTTAAGGGGTATTTAGAGTTTTCATATTTTATATTTTATATTTTTATTTTTTAAATTATCATCTTCCTTCTCCTTTTCATTGTCTACCAAACAACTTACTTTTTAAAGTTCTTTCCCAATTCTCCCTTCCTTTTTATTCACTTTCCTTTCTTTGCTTTCCTTCCTCATATGTTCCTTATACCAAACAGGCCCTAAGTATCCCAAGAACTTACCAGAGGTCACTTCGAAGGAACATTTTTCTAGGTTTAACTTCATATTATACTTACGTAGCAGGTTGAAGGCTTGCTTCAAATTTCAACCTGCTTCAAATACTCTACGTGTTGGTTTGCTTTGAGGGACTTGACAAGCATGTCGTCGATGTAGACTTTCACCGTTTTACTTATCTATTATGCGAACACATAATTGATCAACCTTTGGTAGGTCACTCTTGCATGCTTCAATCCAAACAACATGACCTTATAGCAGTATATGCCTCATTTGGTTCTAAATTTTTTTCCCTTGGTCATCAGGGTGTATTAGAATTTGATTATAACTGGAAAAATCATCCATGAAGCTCAACAATTCATGTCCAAAAGTGGCATCAACGAGAGAATCAATATGTGGTAAAGGGAAGAAATCTTTCGGACAAGCCTTATTCAAGTCATTAAACTCTAGACATGCCTAGTGCTTACCATTATTCTTTAGTATGAAGACTACATTTGCAACCCATTCAAGGTATTGCACCTCCCATACCGACCTAATATGTAAAAGCTTCTGTACTTCTTCATTTATTATTCTGTTTCATTTTGGTGAGAACTTGCTTTGTTTTTGCTTGACTGGTTTGTATGTCGGGTCGACGTTCAGTCTATGCATTATTACTTCAAGGTCTATTCCTATCATATCTACATAGGGCAAAGCAAAACAGACACTTTTGTTATTTAAAAATGAGACTAACTTACCTTGTATTGTTGGTGTTCATCTCGTCCCCACGTAGACCTTCCTTTATGGTAAGTTTAGGTCGACACATACTTCGTCGAGCTCCTCTACTCGTGGTTGGTCTATCATTTCCATGGGAGACAAGTTCTATAGTTGATATTTTGGCTGCTTGTTTACCAATTTCAGGGTTGCCTGGAAGTATTCACTAGCTACCCTTTCTTCTCCTTTTATTTCTCGTACATAGCTTAAGAAGTCAGTATGGATCAATAAGTTCATTGATGAACTTGGAGTGGTTCCTAGGGTTGTTGATCCAATACCTTTGTATTGTGACAACACCAGAGCTATTGCTCAGGGCAAGGAACCCATGTCTCATTAAAGATTCAAACATGTGCTTCACAAATATCATCTCATCTAAGAGATTGTTGAAAGACAAGAGATAAAAATTGACTATATTTCCATCGATAATAATTTGTCTGATTCTCTGACGAAGGGCCTCTCTTAGAGAAAGAATAATAGTCATTATGAGTCTTTATGTTTGACACATTGACCTAATTAGCTCTAGGCCAAGTGGGATATTGTTAGTATGTAGGTATCCTAAAGACAACCTGTATTATCAAATGAACACCTTGTACTATTTATCATTTCATGATTTATATATTTGAGCACATTTTATGTCTCACCTATATCTTAGGTTAATATGCGATTAAAGATAAAGGTCCTAGGAATAGAACAGGTGTTCACTTGAGGACACTATATGTCAATTGACTGAAACGTATTCCTAGACTTGAATCACCAAGAACGAGCATTGGTAATCTCAATAAGACTAGTATGACGTCATCTAGTTTTATGGACATATGAGGTATGGACCTCATTGAATGCAGGCATGATGATGCCTTAGCTGATGTCGTGGGTAAATCTGTTAAAGAACAGATAGCACTGAACTGACCTACCTAGAGATTCCACAAGGAATCATCGTAGAGAGTATCATTGGATTTGTAATATCTTTTATCGTTTGGTAGTGTAGATCATCCCTGACTTAAGGAGGTCATTGAACACTATGTCCTAGGGTTATGCTTTGATTGTACAATTCTATCCACCAGAAAAATGGGGAGAACAATGTACTCTTAGGTATGACTCGAACGCATGAGTATAAATGGACATGCCGAAAGGACTCACAATCCTCTACAAAGGATTAATCGTTCACAAGACCAGTAGGGCTTATATGACTTCTAGTTTGTTAGTTCTCTATGTGTTTTGATGATAACTGACAATTGTAAACTCAAATTGAAGTTTGTCTTTGTTAAGTTGAAAAACTTATTGTCAAAGGCAAACTCGAGTTTGTGGTAGCAAACTCGAGTTTGGACTTGACGGAGAGTAGCTCAAGTTTTCTAAACTTAAGTAAACTCGAGTTTATATTGGTAAACTTGAGTTTATGTCATACAGAGAGCACTCTAAGTTTTTCAAGTTAAAGCAAACTCGAGTTTATTATGGGAAACTCGAGTCTCTATTAGACAGAGAGCTTTCAATCTTTTGTGAAGTTAACCAAACTCAAGTTTGGTATGTCAAACTCAAGTTTGTGTTTGGCCGAGAGCTTTAAGGTTTTTTTCCTGTTTTAAGCAAAATTGAGTTTGTAATTGTAAACTCAAGTTTGCGATTGACCGAGAGTTTTCAAAGATTTTTCATTTTAAGAAAACTCGAGTTTGTTTTCTTAAACTCCAGTTTGTGGTAAGCCGATAGCTTCTCACTATTTTTGAACTTAAGAAAACTCGAGTTTATATTTGAAAACTCAAACTTGAACTTTGTGGACTTAATCTTATTTTTCATTTCAAAAGTCCCAAACTCGAGTTTGTCATTTATTGACTCGAGTTTGCTCCTATTTCAAAATGTTCTTCAAAGCTCAATTGCGATGATCTCTCTAGGAAAGAACTACACTCAAGTTTGGGTTTCTAAATGAAAGTGGAGCTAATCACCAAGAGGGGTGAATTGGGGATTTTAAAATTATGTTCTAATTAACTTTTTTTTTAACACTAAAAACAGAGCTAAGCAGAGTATGGGAAAGGAAAGCAAGACACAAGGAATTTATACTGGTTCGCTCCAACCTCTTGACCTACGTCCAGTCCCCAGACACTCTGAGATTTCACTATATCAATTGATTACACACTCTGTAACTCTAGAGTAATTCTCTCACTAGAACTTACTCCCCCTTACAAGTTGCAATCAATATCCCAATCTCCAAGTCCCACGACTTGAGATTCTTACAATGAAATGATTTACAATAAATGAACTCTCTCTAAGAGTGGATAAAATATAAACATTGAAGTACAAATGTATCAAAAGATACTTTTCTGAAGAAAACTCAAAGAGTAGTTGAAAACTTGAATGATTTTTGTTTTCAGTAGATTGGTTGTTGAGAAGAACTGAATGCAGCTCTACTTATACAAAGAGAGCATTAAATCATTGAAAACTTGAATAAAATATAAACATTGAAGTACAGATGTATCAAAAGATACTTTTCTCAAGAAAACTCAAAGAGTAGTTGAAAACTTGAATGATTTTTTTTTTCAGTAGATTGGTTGTTGAGAAGAATTGAATGCAGCTCTACTTATACAAAGAGAGCATTAAATGACTGTTGTAATCTTCAATGTGACCGTTGCCTTCATTAAGCAAGGATTAGGTTAAGCTTTGGTCTTCTTCTCTCTCTACTCTTTGGTTAATCCAGTTGCACAGAAGTTTATGGTTGACTTCTTGACTTTTAATCCGTTGGAAGAGCAGCTACTGGATGTGGAAAGGAAACATTAATCCCTTTGCAACGTTTGTAGAATGATTGTCCAAAAGGGTGCAAGTTTTTTGAACTTTACATTTAATGTGCTCGACATTACTTTTTGCTTTTGCTCAAGTCTTCATTTAATATTCTCTAAACCATTTGAAACTCATTAGCAAACTGATTAAACATAGCTAGGAATAGTAATGAGTGATGATAAGAAGTATTCAGATCAAACGGGAAGATTTCACAAATTCGAGCAATTTGATTTTCAAAACCAGCAACACAAACTCAAGTTTGTTTATCCAAACTGGAGTTTGTAACTATGCTCAGAAGCCAAACTCGAGTTTTCAAATCATAACTCGATTTTTCTTCTTCCAGAGAAGAATGTCATGTTTTGAGTTAAAAAGCACATTTTGAACCATAAAGCAAAACTCGAGCTGATTAGTGACAAACTTGAGTTTTGAACTTTTATAGTGAAAAACATATTTAAGTCCAAAAGCTCAAAACTGGAGTTTTCAAAAGCACTGAAATGAGCAAAGCTCTCGGCTTGGCCTAAACTCGAGTTTCCAAATATAAACTCGAGTTTTCATTTAAAGTTGAAAACCTTTGAAAATCTATGCCAAGTGAAAACTGGAGTTTTCTCAAGGAGGTTAAAACATGTAAGTTCTCAAGGAGGTTCAAGCCTAAACACGAGTTTCCAAAATCAAACTTGAGTTTTTTCAAAACTTTGGAAAACTTAGAAAACTCTTGGCTTAGTGCAAACCGAAGTTTCCATATCAAAACCGGAGTTTTGTTTACTTTAGAAAATATTGGAGAGTCTCGTATGGTGCAAACTAAAGTTTGTAAAACTAAACTCGAGTTTGTCTCAATGTGAAAAACTTAGAGTGCTCTCGTATGTCGAAACTCGAGTTTGCCTACGCAATTTGGAGTTTTCTCGATTTATTAAAATTGAGCTACTCTCTATCAAGTACAAACTCGAGTTTTGAATCCAAAACTCGAGTTTGTCTTTGACAGTAAGTTTTTCAACTTACCTAAGACAAACTTCATGTTGTGTTTACAATTTTCAGTTATCATCAAAATACAAAGAGAACTAACACTAAACTCAAGTTTGGTTCCTAAGCAAAAGTTGCAAAATCCTGTTTGTTTAAACAAACTCAAGTTTCGTCACTCGGTTTGAAAATAATCTTTCTAGAATTTGCGAAATCTTCATGAATGATCTAGTTACTTCCTATCATCACTCATTACTATTCTTAACTAAGTTTAATCAGTTTGTTAGTGAGTTTCAGATGATTAAAAATATGTTAAACTGAGGATTTAGCATAAAGCAAAAGTTGACATCAGCACATTTATTGCAAGCCCAAAAAACCTTGCACCCTTTTGGCAAATCATTTTCTGAACTTTGCAAAGGATTAAATGTCGTCCTTCCCTTTATGGAAACATCTTCTTCCAACAGATTTATCTCAAGGGAAGTCAACCAAAATATCTGACCACCTGGATTAACTTAAAGCTAATGAGAGACTGGACCAAGTTGCCCCTAATAGCTAAATTAATGTCTCCAACGGTTACATTAATCATTCCAACAGTCATTTAATGCTTCCTTTATATATAAGCTGAAGCATTCAAGTCTCTATAACAACCAACTTACAGAAAACGAAAAGCAATCAAGTGTTTATCTGCATTTAGTGTTTTCACCTACTTGTAAAGTATCTTTTGATACATTGTACTTCAATGTTAATTCTATTTTCTCTTTTAGAGAGTACATCATTGAATATCATTTATTATAAGAATCTTAAGTCGTAGGACTTGGGGATTGAGATTATCAGTTTACAACTTGTAAAGGGGAGTGTGTCCTAATGAGAGGATAACTTTCGGGTACAGAGTGTGTAACTGATTTTGAGAGTTAGTGAAAATCCCAGAGTGTCTAGGGACTGGACATAGGTCAAGAGTTGAGACCGAACCAGTATAAATCTTGTTGTGTCATTCTTCTTTACTCCTTCTCTGTTTTACCCTGTTTCGCTGTTGGTTTTGGGTGTTTGAAAAAGAATTTTTAAAATCCCAAATTCACCCCTTCTTGGTGATTTGCTCCATTTACATAGTTAACTTGGGAATCTATGCATAGTAAGCCATCTTAAAGTCAATAGAAAAAGATTCCTAGTTCTTGAAAAGCTATATTTAGTCAACCAAGAGAGATGATACTTTATCTTTGCTCTCAACAAAAATAACAATGTGAGGGATGATGCCGGCATGGTATCCAAATTAGAAAGGTAGATCACTTGATCAATTTGATTAGTTCTGGGGATGTAGAGCATTGCTAGTGTCTTATGTAGTAATTAGATAAATTGGGCCTATTAAAGGAGTTTAATTGGTACGAGTTTATTTTTGCCAGTGACTAATTAGGCCCTAATGGGTTACACACTAAGGTTGTTCTTGATTGCTATATTTAGCAACTTTGGACCAATAATTGCTATTGGGCTTTGTCAAGACTATAAGTGTAGTTGAGTTGGAGTAGGACTCCAAGCCCAATCATAAATGGCGCCATATTTGGATAGTTAGTAAGAAATTATTTTTCCACTAATAGGCCCAAATATATTAGAAGGCCCAATGGGGTCTTGGGCCAATTTGAATTTGGAATTTAAATATTGAATTTAAAATAGTAATTTAAATTCAAATTTTAAATTCAAGAGGTTAGGTGATAAAAGATAATTGTGAATTATCCAAAGTAATATTCAATAAAGATTAGATAAAGATTGAACAGATATTTGATAAAGATTAGATAAAGATTGGATATATATCTAATAAAGATTGGATAGAGATCTAATAAATATTGGATAGATATCTAATAAAGATTGGATAAAAATCCAATAAATATTGGATAAGATCCAATAAAGATTGGATAGAGATTAGGTTTTTCTAATTAGATTGAGCTTTTCTTTTAAACACTAGAATTAGGGTTTAACCCAAATTCAAGAAAGAAACGCATATATACGGTTGTTCAAAAAGGTCATGCATTCTTTTTCAAGAGAAAGAAAGGTTCCATCTCCAATCTTTCAATCTTGTGCCTTACATAATCTCAAGACACCATCATCTTCTTGAGAAAAGAAGATCCAAAGAATTGAAGCCTTCGCCTAGCAAGTATCCAAGGAGAAGTAGGAGTCAAGGAGAAGGTGCCCTTATTGCAATCAAGAGGCAGCTTTGTGGATTAACATTAGATAACATCATATACTTTGAGGTCTTCTAGTGATGTAAGGTAATTATAAAACCCTTACGTGTTTTAATGAGCAAATCCTAGACATAGCTCATAAAGATCTTAAAGAGTTACAGATTCTGCAATGATTAACAAAAATCTAAAGGTAAAATCCTCTTTGGTTTGATAAGGGTTTTAATGTTATAACTCAAGATCACCATAAAGAGTTATGGGTTCTAATGAGTACCGTAAAGAGTTACGAGTTATAACTTATAAGCATCGTTACGGGTTCATCAATGGTAAAGAAAACCAATTTGGTATAAATCATGAATACCATAAAGAGTTACGAGTTATAACTCATGAGTACTGTAAATAGTTACGGGTTTCACAATGATAAATAGAACTACCTTTGGGTCATGACTTATAAGCACCATAAAAGAGTTATGAGTTCTCATAAGTACCGTAAAGATTTACAGGTTCTCATGATAATGATTGACAAAATTAACTCTCAAATGATAAATTTTTGTTTTTCAACCTCATGAGCGTGCTGCTTGAACATCAGGAAATACTCCAACAATTGACCAACATGGGGCAATGCTTGATTAGAGAGGTTGATATGCTATTAAAGTAGCTCCCCCTTGGTGCATTGTCTGGTATGGCTCTACTCTCTAGTTACAGTTGGTTTGTCTTAGATTCCTACTCCTCCTATCAAATGGTTCATCCTCATGATAGAGGGATTAACTAGCATTCACCTCATCTTCTTCCCACTTGATTTTGGCCTAAGCCTTGGTTAGGACATCGTCTATGGTATGGAAAGTATATTTGGTTAGTTCTTTGTGCAAATTAGAGCTAGGAAGCAAACCTTTACGCAATGCAACAACGGTGGTTTGTGGGTCGTAGTTGGGTATGTTGATTTTTTCATTATTGAGCCTACCAACGTAGTCTCGTAATGATTCTCGCTTCTCTTGGAGAACTTGGTAAAGGTTGTTAGGATGCTTTTCAAGCTTCTAGCTGCTAGAGAATTTTTGAACAAATAATTCATTCAAGTCTGCAAATGATCCTATTGAATTGTTTGGTAGGTTGGTAAACCATCTCAATGCAAGTCCAACCAAGTTGGATCTAAAACTTTTACACATACAAGCCTTCCATGCTTCTTGAGGTATGACTGTGGTATGTATTACTTGTTGGTACTACGCCATATGTTTATTTGGATTTTTTGAACCATCATAGAGTTGAACGTTTAGGAATGTGAACTTTTTGGGCATTTCGACCAATGCAATGTCATCTGTAAAAGGTGAGTCAGCAAAGCTATTGGGTGCACTTTTTTCATCGGGGATGGCACTCATAGGAGACAGAGTATCATTACTTCTAGTGCCTGAAATCTTTGGTTCCACCTCCTGTCATCTGACATTCTAAAGCTTAGTGGTTTTTCATTGCAGGTTGGTCCGTTCGTCTTAGTATCTCGCCATCCGGGATGGTTGGTATAGTCAGCATACATGTGCCATTAGGTCTGTCAGTATTATTTTTAGCTAGTCAGTTGTAAGTGCTTCCATATTGGCATGTGTGGAATGATAGTGGTTTGGAATTGGCTCGGGGGAGGGGTGACTTGCAAAGATTGTGAAGCCAGTTGCTGTCGCAAAGCATTATTCTCATCATTTAGGTGCTAGAGTTGTTCCTACTATTGTGTGACCAACCTGGTAGCTAAAATCTACCGAGAATGTTCTCATATCAAGGCAACCATTTTGTTGAGACGGGCCTGGAAGTCAGTATGTCCGTCCTCTGTGGTAGGACATCAGTCATGATGAATGATTGTAACAGAACAAAAGTGAGATAATCCTTTTGAAATCCGTTGCCGGTCCCACAATTGGGGCCAAATTGTTTGTGCAATAATTTGCACAACAAATTTTCTGTTAGGTACCGACAACGTGACAATGGGACAAAAAAAAAAAAAAAGAATTTTCAACAAAGAATAAAGTATATTAGATTAAATATCTCAATTGAGTACAATGTGGAGAAATAAGTAAAAGTGGGAAGAATAGATTGTGTTGTATGTTTTAGCTATACAAAGATTCGTATTTATAGCATGAGTCCGACTAGTTAGATGGGTTAGTTCCGTTTTTGTAGGATCTCAACAGATCATGGGGTTGTTTCTAGATTTGTGGATCAGGGCGTTGGCATGATAGTGAGTTTAACCGAGTGAATGGGATGAGAAGGTGGATTCAAGCTTGGTATGTGAGCGTGTGGGCCTGCCTTATTGGGCTTGTCTTGAACATAGTTCCAAATAGCTAGTTTTAGGGCCAATAGTTGTTTGGAAAGAACTGTTATATATGTTATCTAACAACCATTTTTGTTACCAGCACTACTAGTAGTGCAATGGTATTGGGATTAGTTTCCCCCTTCCCGGTCCTAAGTTCGATCCCCCCTCCCCTATCACCTAGGTATCAAAAAAAAAAAAAAAAAAACCATTTTTGTTATCCAACAACCGTTGTTTATATCAACTATATAAAATAGTGGTTTAGAAAGAACCGTTATACATGTTAGTAGATAACGATTGTTATTGTTAAATTAGAATTGTTATGTATTATGCAAGCATTACTATATATTATGATTGTTTCTTATGTGTGCCCGTTAATTATTATCACAACAATAAGCATATCATGGCTTCATTGAACCTTAGTACATACCACTCTGGTTCTATTTATAAGTCTCATTTTGACCAAATCACACATACCAAGGAGAGCTAGGTAGCTCAATGATTATAGGGTAAAATTTCAACTTTACCCTTATTTATGATTGGGTACCTTTTAACTTTTTCTTCTCTCTCTATTTTCATTGGTATAATAATATAGGTAAAATTGTCACAATCTCATTTATTTGGTTAAAATGGACTTATAAATAGGACCAAATTTTTTTGGTCAAAAGGGACTTATAATAGGACCAGAGTGGTAACTTGTATTATATTATAACCATTATATTAGGTACAAAATAAATAAGGTTCAGAACCATAATGTATTTGCTCCGAGTGACGGTTTGGAACTGTGATGTATAACCATTAATAACCATCATATATCGCAATTTCTTTAGTAATGCTTATATTTTGGGTATTAGGAAGAGATTTCTCCCTTTTCTCCTTTGTTTTTTTTTTCCTTTCCTTTTTTTTTGTTCAAACATTTTTCCTTTTCATTTTACTTTCAAAAATAATATGTTTTCTTAAATAAAATTTAAACTCAAACTCTATAAAAAAAATTACCGTGAGTGAATTATCTTAATTTGCTGGCAACAAAAAAAAAAAAATCCTAATTGAATATAATAATACTGGAATCCGAGCCTACAAAATCAAATAGGCATATACGACAAAAAGTATATATTTAAAAAAATAAAAATTCTATTTTATAATTAGTTTTTAATATATTTTTAGTATAAAAATGTGGAATTATTTTTTCATTTGATTTCCTTTTGTCTATAAATATAGGTGCATATAATTTGAGAAAAAGAATGTTATTTGTGAAAAAGATGAGGAGGGCTGGGAAAAAAAAAAAAAAAGATGAGCAGGGAGAAAATAAATCAATAGGAGTAAAATGGTGAAAAACACATTAAACCCTTAGAAACCTCAAGTAAGATCTTATAAAAATGCCAAAGCAGTTTAAAATAAGAACTTTTACAAGAGGATGGAAGGGAGTAATATAATTTTCAAGGATAAATACCAATTTTGTCACAGAAGTATTGGTTAGGGAGCATGCAACATTCGAAGTTTTTTGGTATCGTTTTTGCGCCTAAGTTTACAAAAAGGAGAAAATATGACCCGAAATTTTTTTTTAAGGGGCCAACTTGCCCTGGAAGTTTTTTTAGAAGCAAGTTTTTGTAAAATTTCAGGGCAAAAATGATACCAATCCAACGGTCAAAATCAACTGGTGTGCAAGATTGCTATGTTTGTAAACTTAGGGGCAAAATTGGTCTTTAACCTAATTTTCAGAAAAACCTTTTGATATATAAATGATGATGAGAATGATAAAAAAATAATTTTGAAATTGTAAAATCTTAAATTAGGTATTTTTTTTTAAAAAAAATGTGTTGTAAATTATTTATCAAATCTTATCATTATTTAATCAATTTTTAGTAATAAACTTGATTTGAGATTTTTTGGTCATTTTCTTTAAGGGTAAAAAGATTTCTCCAGTCACTAGAAATAAGTTATCTGCCGTGACCTCTAAAACTACGTCGTTTTAGATTAATGAAGGGTTTTTTTTTTTTTTTTTTTTTTTTTTTTTTTTTCAGCTCAAGAGTTTCTATAGAAACTTAAAATATGATAGTTTTATGAAAAAAAAGGGGAAAAAATCTCTTAAACTTTAAAATTTCAAATTAGTTTTGTTAACTATAAAAAATATAGGTATTAACTATACTATACAACTTATTTTAGTAAGATTAGGAAATCATTTATTTGAAATTGAAGTTTGAGTGGTATATTTTTTTTTTTTTTTGAAATTTTATTCTGTATACATGTATACATTCAGCTTCATTTTCCCGGTATCCTGGGCCTCAGGGTCGTATATTCTTTCTCCCAATCACAGACGTAGCGACGAAGGGATGAACGAAAACGTTTGCGTTTATTCCACTGTCCTCCTTCCTTCCTTCCTTCCTCTTTCCCTCTCCTTTTCCGACAGTGAGAGCATTAATTTCCGTTGCTTCTTTTGGCCATAAAAATTAACAATCCGAGAGTTAGGAGAGAGAGATCTGTTGTTGGTGAGAAAATCTATAGAGGGATAATGGGATTGTTCTCGAACAGGATCGATCGGGAAGAACTGAAGCCCGGTGACCACATTTACTCGTGGAGGGAGGCACACATTTATGCGCATCATGGTCATCCCTTTTCTCCTCATCATCCTCAGTTACTTTCTGTTTTATGCTTTACTATGTGTCCTTGATGTGTGTGTAATTTTAATCGGATTACTCTCTCTGGCTCTTTCCGAATTCCATTTTTGCTTGTTGTGTTTTCTATATCACAGGTTACTGGAGCTTTACAGGCTCTGGTTATGTTTTGGTTTCTGGGTTTGTTGATCGGCGAGAATAGGGGTTTTCCCGTTTAATTTCATAAAAAATATTAGATTACTTAGATATTTCTATTTGTCAACTAATTTTTCTTGGTCAAATTTGCAAGTTTGTGTTTTGTCGTTTAGGGATTATTACATATTAAGTTCCTAGTTCATATCGATCTTTTGCACGTTTAATTCTATAATGGAAATTTTAAGTGGTAGGGGCTACAAAAAGGAAAACATTTAAGTGGATGGGAGGTTGTATTATGTGGAAATTTCTTAAGCTTGTGATGTAAGAGCGCTGTTTTGATCATTTCCAAGTGATAGCATTGGGTCCATCAACCTTGTGTGGGATCCCACGTGAATTTTATTCAGATGCCAAGGGTTAGCAACAATGCTTGAGCATTTGAACCTGTAACCCTAGCTTTCAGATGGTTACTGGTGTGACCTCTTGCTGCCATCTTGTAAATTATCCCAGCATAAGTAGGAGAGCCAATCTGAAATTTAGGCATTCTCGACCCTCAGTAATAAACCCCAGTGGCTTAGATTACTTTTGTCATAGTTGCAATATTTCTGAATCAGGTGACGTTATTTGATTTATACACTCTTGATAGACATTTAGTGCTGCAGTTATGCTTGCGCACTTGAAGCTGGCAGTTCCCAAATCTTTTATGGAAGAGTTTTTCTTGTTTGACTGCAATATTTGAACAATTTTTACAGACCTTGTGGATTTAAGGAATGACTAATGAGTGCATATTATCTCGAAGTTCCCCCTGGGATTTTGAATTGTGCAATGTAATTGAATGTTTTACAAAATGAAAATGGGAGGCTTGAAGGTGATATTTTGATGATGGGTGTTGTGGCTGTGATTTTGTTGCATATTCTTCTTCTGAAAGTTGAAAGTTCTGAATTATCAGAATTGCAGTTCCTAAATGTGTTTGGGTGGATGAACCAACAAGGTGACAGGGACGAATTAATTGTTATAAAATGTTATGGGTAGGTGTTTTGGTTTCTGGACTTCTGTCATCTGGTTTCTGATATGAATCTTGTTGCTATCCAATTATGATTGAAGAATTGCTGAATTGGGCTATTGGGGTAGTAGGAGATTTTTAAAAATATATGAAAGGATATAAAGAAAAAAGAAACAATGCTGCCTAAGGAGAAAATGTATGTAATATGCAGTTTATATATATTTGATCCATTGAGCAGCAATTCAGAACCTTCAGGTTGAATTTTGAAGTATATTTACTAAAGAAGATATTAGCAAGAGTGGCAAAGAAAGTGTCTGTAGAAAATAGCAATACGTCCTAGAATTAATTGGCATCTTCACCTTATTTATCCATTCCAAGATTGAACACCTTTGAACTTTTTTGCATGCTGTGGTTTTTTTCAAAACCACATTTAAAATTCTGTACATCTTTTGGATTGGCAAGAATCAATTTTTTTTTCCCCTTAATAATAATGGATATCTTACTGAAATGGCTTTTTTTTTTTTTTTATTGCTTTTGTACACAACAACAGGCATATATGTTGGTGAGGGAGAGGTGATCCACTTCACTAGAGGAGGTCAAGAAATTGGCACAGGAACTATCTTGGACCGTCTCCTGTTGAGTTCATCTCCCACTCATTCTGCTAACAATCCATGTCCAAACTGTGGCGACCAATCAAACCTTAATGGTGTCATTTCTTCATGCTTGGATTGTTTTCTTTTTGGTGGTCATCTATATCGCTTTGAGTATGGTGTCTCACCGGCATTTTTTATTGCCAAAGCTCGAGGAGGCACCTGCACACTTGCCCCATCCGACCTCCCTGAAGATGTCCTCGGTCGTGCTAGATATCTTCTTCAAAATGGATTTGGCGTCTACAATGTCTTCAAAAACAACTGTGAAGACTTTGCAATCTACTGCAAAACAGGCCTTCTTGTGATCACAAACATCAGTGTAGGCCGGAGTGGGCAGGCAGCATCGTATTTGGCTGCTGTTAGTGCTGTAGTTTCTTCACCACTCCGCTTCTTGACAACCAGTTTTAGTGGTCTAGCACTGGTTGGTTGTAGTATGTACTGTATTAGTCGACTTGTTTCTGATATTGGAGTACGCCGTGATGTAGCCAAAGTTCCCGTGGAAAGGCTTATAATAATTCCGTCTGCGTTGGATGAACCAGCCAACACAAATGAGGTGAACAGGCTTATAGAGCCGCCTGGCTTGGATGAACAAGCTAAGGCAAATAAGGTGACCAAAGAAGAATAGATGCATCTGCACAAAATCTGTGTATTGGATAATGCTAAGATTTAAAAGAGTAACGACATGTCTCCCGTCGGTAAGTATTTAATTTGAAATTGGAATGGTTTGTTAACGATGTTGTGTGGTTTTTATTTGAGTTTGAAACAAGCAAGATTGTTTATCCTCAGCGTTGCTATTGATGTTATGTTGTGTTGTATGTATATGAAGCATTATGGGAGCAGTCATTCTTATTTTATGATTATTTTGATTTGGATTGTAATTTTCTCCGTGCTTAAATGACAATTCAGGCCCCCCTAACGTATCTCTTTTCGTTAAATCAACTTATGAAAGTAAGGAGAATATGGTCAAGAGGCAGAGATGATTTAACTATTTTTTGAGTTAAAGGCAGACATTAATGGATTGGGGTTTTAAGTGGGTATCAAACCCGTGGCTTCCTACTTACTGAGAGTTTTTATGCCACTCAGTTATAAAGTTACTAGCGGTCCAACTATTCATCAGAAGCAATGAAGCAAATGTATTTATTTACAACGAACAAGCCTCAGGTCATTTTACTTGGGATTGGCGATACTTTTGTTTGAATTGTTCTACTGGATCATTCAACAGGGCAATTCAAAGCTCAAATAAGCCTTTTTCTTTTTTTTTTTTGGGCCAACAATCAGTCAAAATTATTGTTTATATATATTTTTTAAAAGACCTGTTTAGGTTAGGTTCATTTATCAGTATTATACAACTACATGTAACGCAAAACTAATCATGCAAAGAGGAGGTAAACGGAAGACAGGTAGAATAGAGATGGGATTTAAAACGAAGTGGTGTTATGTTGCAATTCTAATCGGTTTTGCTATTCCTGTTGGGAGAACGGAACTGTATACAATTTTGAAGTTTCATCTGTCTCGCGTACAAAATTTACGTAACATATAAATACGACAATGACTCTGCAGTCACAGGGTGGCATACTAAACATTACACCATTAATGCAAAACTAACATCCAACATAAAACAAAACTTTTCTTCTTCTAGTAAGGCCAAAGATCAACTCGGCCAGGCTTTTTGACAAGTATTTGATTGTATTCAGGCCTTGATGTCTGCAATGGAAAGAATCAGTTATTAGCATTCACTTGCAAAGGCAGTTATGGGCTAACAGGAAGAGATCAGGGGAATATGAGGACAGGAGATAGAGAATACAAGCTTAGTTGCCAAGCATCTCAACATATCAAGACCAAATACTACAACCACCACCATAACAAGAAGCCTTATTCCACTAAATGGAGTCAAATGGATTGCACCACATAAATATACCATATAAATAACTGGATCTTTGAAAAAATTATTTACCAAAAGGTCCTATTCAATACATTTACCAAGACCAAATACAACGATGATGGCGACAAACCCTAAACTTGCCAAGCCCAAATGTGAATTAACAATCCTGTTATTGAGTAGAATAATTGAGCATCATCATCAAAACAAAAGTAATGCAGAGACGGTGCTAAACCTTGCTCAAGTTCATTAATCAGCTATGAAGAAGACAGTACTAAACCTGTTGCAGCTGTCTTACAGTCCTAGATAGGGATAACAATTTCCCTGTCAGTGAGATCTCCATTGGTATTGGCCCATATAGTGGTCATAAGAGAAATTTCTGCCTCTCAACACACAGGCCGTGGAAGTTACTCCCTGTCTGAAAACTGTGCGAAAGAGGACTGGGTTTGGGAAAGTAAACTAGGAAGGCCTCTCTGCCCCTGCCCGGTTGCCATCCCTCCTAACCAGCAACCTTATCGTTCTTTGGAAATAATAAAAGTAGTCTCTACCACAGCTGGAGAATCTTAATATGTACATTCCCGAACATAAATTCTGATCATTGTTTTCCAAATTCTACAGCAGGGATTGTACAAGTCAGCCAATAGCATTGGACTAAATTGTTCCTGTGTGTAGACCGTTGGATATGAGTATATGACATTTAAGAACCAACAGGGATGCTTTAATTAATGAAAGAAACAAACTAATATTGATCACATTACTAGAGAAAAACAGATCTCACTGCTTACTACATCTAACTTGCATAGTTCCACAAAATTGTAACTTTAAAATGCAATAACTTTGACAACCCCAAGAGAGCAATGTTTTTTTAGCATTGATGTACCACATGTTACATGTACATCCTCGAAAAAGAAGGATTCCCTTCAAGGTTTTATGACATGTCTGGTATAAGGAGGGAAAAGGAATCCCTCTCTATTGAGAAGAAACCACCCAACAAAAAAATGCAATGCATATTATGCTCTTGTTAGCTCTATTAAACAGAAAATGATATAAGCAAGGTCTATTATGACTTCATCATTACTCAATAATGTATATCTCTTCATCACTCATTTTTTGCAAGGCACGAGAGCATCTCCAACTCACATCTTCGTTTTGTTTCTCTTTAAATACCTAATATTCTACCTATCAAAGAGCCCCATGGTTATTCCATCAGATTAGAACAATGGAGCCACTTCCTCTTTGGCCCTTGCTCAAGTTGTAATGTAGAACACTCAACCTATAGATGCATTTCTCTGTACTCTAGAGAATAAACAATTAAGAAACATAAGCCTCATAACCCTTTCAGATAGAAACTTCCACAACTTTACAACAAATAAGTGAAACCTTAATAAAACACTTCGTTTCAAATTAATTCCAACAAGAGACGGGTGAATCTTTAACCGAAGAGATAATACAATTTGAATTTATTTACTCACAAAGAAGTTATGTTAATTACAAAGAGCGAAATTCTGTCAAAATGAGCAACACTGATAACAGCCCAGCGATACATCATTGAGATATACACAGGGTAATGTCCAAGTCTATCCGAATTATTCCTTATGACTAAAGATTAAGAACCAAATTGATCCAAAACACGAAAAATATTCATATCCGTACACCATCGAAATTAAAGTTCAGAAAAAATTATAATTGATATTTACAACTAAATCACAGAGAGAAAAGGTAAAGGAAGGAATAACTCACAATGTCTTTGAAGATAACATAAGCGATGACAAAGAAAAGAACGAAGAGGATCTCAAACTCGGCGAATTTGACAAAGGCAAAGACGGATTCTACCGACCGAGTCAAAGCCGATGGATTGCCGGTTCCGGTTCGCCTGCTCATAGCGGATCCAAGAATTTCTCGTCCTTGATCCCTCGCCGGAAGAGAGACGAAAGCTTCGAAGTTAGGTGACACGTGAGAAAGCCATCAGGATATATATATATATATGGGATAAGCCGGTCAAGAAAGAAAAAAAGGAAGCGCTTTACCCCTTTCCTATTTTTTTTTTTTTTTTTTTTTTTTTTTTTTTTAACCGTGGATTCAAATTTAACATATTATAAAAATATTATTGTAATTTTACCTTGAATATATAATATATTAAATCTAAATCGTTGGAATTTTAATCCAATTATAATAAAAGAAAATGAGAGTAAGGATAAAAATAGGGTTAAATGTCAATTTTACCCTTGAAGTACACGCCCAGGAGTAATATTGCCTTGAAAGTTTTTTTGGGAGCAATGTTACCCCGGAAGTAGAAAAACGTAGTAATGTTGCTCTTCCGTTAACCGTCGTAACGGTCAAACATTAGTTGACCGCATTATGCTGATGTAGATTGTCTACGTAGCATCTTTCTCAATTTTTTTTTGGGTTAAGTAACAATTTTGTCCCAGTAAGTATACGCTAGGAGCAATTTTGCTTTGAAAGTTTTTTTTGTCTCAATTTTTCCCTGGAAGTCTAAAAACATAGCAATGTTGCCCCTTCGTTAATAGCCCTAATTAATTGTATTTGACACTTTTTGTAAGCTTTATTCTCTCAGTTATCTCTGCTTAATTACAATGCACGTGAGGTTTGTTAATCGTTTGCGTTGATAATTTCACAGGCGAGTGATTATTATTTGAAAAAATTCGTTTCAACTGCTTGTGATGTACTCGTTTGATCTTCTATTCGCACAAATTCGTTCTTATTTCTTTTGTTTGATTTGTTCGAAACATTTTTCTGGACAAATTCTGCAGGCGAGTGATTATTGTTTGATTAGGGAATGCCTGCAATGGAGGACGCTAACGGGAAAGAAGTAGGTTATGTTTACTTAAAAAAAAAAATTTAATTAATTGCCACCCCCACTCCCTCTTATCATGATTATAATTATAAGATCGGGTTGACTTCTTTTTTTGAAGAAATTAAAAAAACTAAATAAGTTACTGAATTATACTGCCTTTGGTCCTAATTATAAGACCGAATTGACTTTTTTTGGAAAGATTAAGGAAGCTAAATAAATTATTTAATCATATCATACGTTTTAAGACTTTTAGGGAAACATTGAGACGACAAAAAAAAAAAAAAAATTCCAAGCCAAAATTGCTTCTGAGAGTGTATTTTCGAGGCAAAATTGCTATTTAAAAAAGTGATAAATATGCCACGTAGACAATCCACGTCAGTATAATACGATCAACTAATGTTTGACCATTAAAATTGTTAACAGAGAGACAACATTACTATATTTTTAGACTTCTATGATAACATTACTTCCAAAAAAACTTCAAAAGTAACATTTGTGCTGGGTGTGTACTTCAAGAAAAAATTGATACTTAACCTATAAAAATAAGAAAAGCCGACTCACAATCATTGTTATTCTTGGCGCTCTTATTCTCTTCAGGTGCTTCTCTGCTGCGTTTCTAATGATCTAACCGTACAGTGTAGCATGAACTCACACTCCTATTTATTTATAATAACTTAATTATACGGTTTAAAAAAGTGATTAAAATTAATTAAAAATAATAAATATGTTTTAAATAAACATTTTTCTAAGTATGTCTTTCTTTATGAGGGTAAGTAAGAGAGGAAAATAAAGTAAATATAAGTAACACTAACTTTTTAATAAATGCAATATATGTGTAATTAATCAAGGGCTAAAATGCAAAAAAAACCAAGGCAACAAATTTTAGGTTTTTATAAAAAGGGATAGAGAGAGTATTTATTACCCATTCTCATCCTTGACATATGACATATTTAGAAAATTGATTATCATAATTTTAAATATAAGACATAATTTTTATATTTTTGATTTTTTTCTTCTAACTTACCTTTATTGATACTTCAACAATAATCAATGAAATGAGGAAATGAGGGAATTAATGAAGCTAATTAGGGTTTTTAGAAAATACATGTCAAATTAACTAACTTAACTAATTTTCTTAATATGATGAAATTAGGCAAATATGTTTTCCATTAATTACCATATATGTACTACTTTTGGTAATTGATACAAGGATAAGTTCCCTAGTTTGAATAAATTAAAGAAAATTGATGTTAGTTATTTGTAACAAATATAGGTCGGCTTTCCTAAAATATTATTTTTTACATGATTATCTTGAGATAGAAACAGGAGAAAATAACATAAAAGGAACTTTAAAATTATAAAATCTCAAATTATGTTTGTTACCAAAAATTGATAAGAGAACGACGAGACTTGTTAAGCAATTCATAACTCATTTTTTGAGAAATACCTAATTTAAGATTTTTCAATTTCAAAATTATTTTTCAGTTATTTTTTCTAGAAAAATTTAAATGTGTGTAATTAATACAAATACTTTAAGAAAAAAAATCATAAATTTTGGGATACAAAAAGGTTTTATATCTAGGTCTAAATCCAAATAAAAAATAGCACTTATACTAAGGAATAGTCTAATAGAGGTAGTGTTCATTAGTACCTCCCTTTTAACCGAATGGTTATTGACCACATCAGATTAGTGATGATTATACCGTTCTCGTTTTTCACCCAATTTATAATTAGTATATTACAAGTTTAACAAAGTTTTGGCGCAAGGCTGTAACTACAATACATATTAACCATTAACTACAATCTAATGACTATTGACCACAACAAATTTAGTAACCACTCACTCTTTTCATCAAGTCTACTATTTTGTTACAAATTTAACAAATCTTTTGTACAAGGGACTGATTACAACATACTACCCCCTGTCTTTCATATAGAATACACTTACAAAGTTGATTTTGATTTTAAATATAAGACAATTTGATAATATTTTCTAATTTACTTTTATTGATACTTTCTCAACAATAATAAAGAAAGAGAATGAATGAGGGAATATAGAATATAACTAGGGTGTTTTGGAGAAAAAAATATTATATTAACTAATTTAATTAACTTCTTTAATCTAATCAAACTAGTGAAATATATCTTATGTTAAGAATTGGATCTAGGAGTATTAGGGCCTGTTTGGCATAGCTTGAGTAAACTAAAAAAAGGTCCAATGTGAAAATAGAAGCTAGATTATTGACGGTTTAACATAGCTTCAAACCTTAAGCCACTTCTGCCACTACTATCTCCAACACAAATCACATCAAAAAAAGTTCATCAAGAAAAGTCATAAAAAACAAAAACCATTTCTACCACCACAAGCTATTATTAGCCATTGACTACAATGTAATAGTTATTAACTACATAATAGATCAACTACCACTCTTTTCATCAAAGCTTACAATTTGTTTACTCCTTCGATCCGGTCCTAAATACAAGAAATATTTGGTGAGTTGATCTTATTCTAAATATGAGATATAATTTTTATATTTATCAATTTTTTCCTAATTTATCCCATATTCATGTTCCCTCGACAATAATCAAGGATAAGAGATAATAAGAAAATTAAGAAAAATGACCAATGTATTTTAGAAAATACATGTCAACTTAACTAACTTCCTTAATCTACTCAAATCAAATTTATAATGATGCAAGGGACTGACTACAAGAGAACAAGAAATTAATCATTGACTACAATGCAAAGACTATCGACCTTAGTATGTTAGCGAGCTCACGATTACCCACTATGTGTCCACAACCGATGCTAATTTTTCCCCCCTATAAAATTAATATCCTCACTATTATACCAGTCACACATTTTGCATTTTCGATCCCCTGAAACTGGTTTAGTTTGGCCAATGTAAAAGAGGTTTTCTCCCCAGAGCGAATTCTTTGTTTGGCTTTTAACTAATAATAATTATAGATATATTACACTCCCTCCCTCCTCCGTATCTAATTATAGGACAACATTTTAATTTTTATCAATTTCTTTTTAAAATACCCTTATTTTATTCTCTCAAGTGTGTTTAGCTTTTGGTAAGTATATGTATGTAGATGCGTAGACTTTCAATCCGTAAAACTTTTAAATTATTAGATTTTAATTTATTTATCGATCAGCTGACGTCAATTTCCCAATATATATAGACACACATTGCGCGCGCGCATGTCTATATATATGTGTCTGTGTATAGATGTGTGTGTCTACACAAATATAGATAGAGACACACACACATATATATATGTGTGTGTGTGTGTGTGTGTTTTTTTTTTTTTTTTTTTTACGTATATGTATATCTGTGTATATATGTGTGTGTGTGTAGACAGACATATATATATATATATATATATATATTTGTGTGTAGGTTTATAGTGTGTGTCTACACACACATTTATATATAATAAGACTATTATTTTAATTAAAAATGATGTGGAAAGGAAAATTCTAGGTCGAGAGGTATATGTATGTAGTAGAGAGTTGTTAATTCACTTTTATTTATGTTATTATAAATTTATATAAAGGCATTTTAGGAAAATAAGTAAAATTAACTAATTTAAATTCTCTTCTTAATCTCCACAAAATCGGTTAAATATTTTATATAATTAGGACCAGAGAGAGTAACAAAGTTTATTAATTAATAATGGTAAATAATATTGATAAAAATAAAATATGTAGGAAAAATATCTTCATAAAATAATCTAATCTATATCTAAATAAAAAGAAAGAGATAAGAGCGAAAGAATAAATAAATATTATTTTTTAAAAAAATATAATAATATTTTATAAAAAGGTCAATCCCTAATTCTTTTCCTTAGAAATATTTTATGATTTCAAGCTTCGCATCACTAAGCTCTCAACTTTTATCTTGTATTCGCTTTTCTCCGCTCTCAGTCGTCCCGCACACGCAATCTCACAAGTATCTTTCTTTCTTTTTTTTTTTTTCTCATTCCTCCCTCCTGTTCGTTGTGCTCTTCTGTGTCTTTTTTTTTTTTTTTTTTTTTTTTTTTTTTGACAAAGTGCTCTTCTGCTCAGTCTTATTACAAAAAAGGTTCATCTTCCTTCCATGACTTCTCATTTTGTCTTTTTGCAAGTCTTGTCATTACTACTTCTCTCCATCAAATTGTCATACCCATATTTAATTCTTCACACCACCTCCACTTATCTCTTTTTGGGAGAGTAAGTAGATATTTTTAAAGGAAAATATCAGTGAGGTCTTTAAAAAAAAAGTCTTAATCTCAAATCTCTTATTAAAAAAGTCATGTTGTCGAAATGATTTTCATGTTGTTAAAATGATTTTTTGTTGTTAAAATTTCCCTATGAAAATATTATTGTCAAAATGGTTTTTCATGTAGTCAAAATGCCCTTTCCTATTGTCAAAAATTTTCTCGAGTTTTTCCTCCGGCATATACAATTTTAGAAATCTAGAAATTTTTTGGCAACAAGAAAAGCCATTTTGAAAACATGAAAAACTATTTTGACAATAATATTTTTATAGAAAAATTTTAACAACATAAAAAGTCATTTTGACAATGAGACTTTTTATATATTTGAATTATGTAATTAATATCAAAAAAGTCTCTAAGACTTTTTTTTTTTTTTTAATAGAGGATTTGGAGTTGAGACTTTTTTGATATTTTTTTCTCTTCTTTGGGACCTCGCTGATATTTTCCCTATTTTTAATTTACTTCCGCCATGACATTCATTACTTGTCTAAACTAAATCATCATCCCTCACCAACGTCTTGTCACAATACATGTTAGTTATATTGATACCACACTGGAGGATGGATGTATCAGGATTCAAATGACTGTGTTGTGTCAACAAACAGAGATCTAGAAGATCACAAATACAGACACCAACAAAGTCATGGGATCTTGATCTATCCTATCTGACAATTAGAAAACCCAGAAAGTCTAATAAACTAAAAATTATCATACTGGAACTATGCCTGTAGAGGAGATCTTAAGATGAGGATCGGATCCAGTGGACAGTCCGAGCTCCTTTGGTCTTATCTCTTGCCCATATGCTCCAGGACACTTTAGCATCAAGACCTCATTCAAAGGCATACAATACAGGCACATTCAGTATACTAATTTTTAGTACTCTCTCATACTGGATCATGATCTTGATTATGTTCTGATGCACAAGTTCCTCTTGAAGAGGCAAGTGCAGAGCATACTTAGAATCTAAGAAGCAGATAATACTAACATACTAGAACTTTAGCTTTCAGAAGCAAGAAGGAGAGCTTAGAATGAAGTCATATGGAAACACACTGGGATTTATTGATAAACTTCGACCTGATTACAACTGAAGGTAGAGCTGATTTTATAGAGAAGCAGAGTTACAAACAGACAAACTAAAGGATAACACGCACTCACAAAAGGAGTGAACCAAAATAAAAGGCATCAAAAAATAATACACAATAGTACAGACATCACTAAGGTAAAATTAGAAAAGCACACCACCCTCATAAAAGGAGTGGACATGTATTATACTCATAAAATACGTGAAAAACAGAATATAGGCAGAATTTATGGGGACCATCTTTGTAAATTGGTTTGTGATTGGGTGAGAGATTGCTGTAGTAACTGTCACTGTCATAATTTTGGAGAAAGCTAAGAGGGTCAAAATTACCATGAGATGGGTCTAGGCCTGGAAGTTCAGCATTTGGGCTTTTGTCTTGGGCTTGTGGCTGAGTATAGTAAGAGGGATACTGAGGTGAGCCAGGAAGTGATAAGGACAACTGAGTAAATTCATCTCCATAGTCATCTTCATAAGGATCTTGGGAATCTTGGAGAATGTTGCCTTGAGAGTTTGTGGGAGGTCCAACTGTGTTTGAGAAAGTGGCATAGTAGGATGACACATCATGAGATTCAAGTTGGTACAGCTGGTCATATGCATAAGCATTATCTTCACTGGGTACAGGGCCAAAACTGTTGCATTCCTTCAAAGCGCATTTATTGAAATTAGCAAGGATGAGACCAAGTTCTCTAAACTATACTGGGTTTGCTTGAAGCCAATCAAGTGACCAGGGCCAAGGTTGTGCATTGGTTTCCAAATGAACACCATCGGGCTTCTAGGCATGGTATTTCCTGCTAAGAAAAAACACACGAGAAACTCTTTTTTGTTTTCTTTTTGGTAAATCCCAAAGATTATTACTAGTTAGTATGTTATATAGGGAACCTCTCCAAAAATGAAGAGGAGAAAAGAGAATAAGGAGCTTGACAAGTGAAGAGTCCTCATTATGGCTATTACAAGTGTAGTGGTAAATAGGAAGTGGAGCGAGAGCAATGGCGCTGGTGTGGAGAATGGTCAATGACCATACATACCAAAGGAGTTCATTAGGTATAGGACCTTGAATGAATGGGATAGTTGTGTATGGACATATGGAACTCAAATGTTGAGCTTTTGGAATAAGATCAGTTTTGTTAAAAAGAAGATGGAGCCAAGAGTAAAGGTGCTCATTGGCATATCTTTGAAAGTCAGTGAAGGAGTGAAGGTCTGCATTGGGAGGAAGGCTTTTTTTCTTTTCTGTAATAAGTCATGGTGGTGAGAGGATGGCTTTCTGAGAGTGAGGATATACAAGGGCCTGGAAGAAAGGATTTGAGGATAAGGAGGAGGAGTTTTTTGTGGTCTGGAAAGGAAGTCTGCAAGTATGTTCTAAGGACCTTTGAGGTGTTTAACTGAAAATTTATAGCATGAGAACCAGTCTCTCCATCGGAGTAACTGGGCATCTGGTAGTAACTTCTTCTTTGCATCAAGCATCTTTGGAAAAGATGTATTGTCCATTTATACTGTAAAGTGATAGGGGCTTAGATGAAAGCTAAAATTTTCAATGCCTCGCTTGACAGCAAGGATCTCTTCATAAGTAGCATGATAATGCTTTTATGAGTATTTGAACTGTCCACTAGCATGCCCATAATAGTGTCGTACTCCATTAACTTCTTCAAGAAGTATTGCACCCCAATAATCATCACTAGCATCAGTTTGTAAGATCATTTGTCCTTGATCAGAGATCTTCAATAGTGGAGATTTTGAGCAATCGTTTTGAGCGTGATCACAACGTTTGTCTGTACTTAAGACCATGGTGGTGGATTCTTTTTTAACATCTTGTACAGATGGCTGGTATGATGGGACAACGAGGGATAAAGTCTCTCAAAAAATTAACAATCCTGAGGAATTGTTGAACTTGTTTGTAAGAATCTCATCAAGAAACTTGAGTAAATCCTGAGCAATGTGTGGACTTGGACTGTATTTTCCATATTTGAAATGCATTCCAAGAAAATCAACTTCTGTAATTCCAATGTCACACTTCTTGGAAGAAAGCATGATGCTATGTCAGGCTATAATCTAGTAGAATTGGGCCAAAAGTAACTAGTGTTCTGCTTTAGTTGCTGAGTACAGGAGAATATCATCAATATAAATTAGAGTATTATTGATGATAGGCTCAAATATTTTAATCATGGCTCTTTGGAACAATGAAGGGGCCCCTTTGAGTCCAAAGGGCATTATTGTCTATTGATATTGAGCATTAGGTATACAAAAGACTATTTTGGGCCTGTCTTGTGGATGAATTCCAAGTTGCCAAAAACCTGCTTTGAGATCAAACTTTGAGAAAACATGGGCCAAGCCTTTTAACTAGGCGAACAAGGCTGTAGGCTTAGGAAGAGGAAATTTGTCATCTTGGAGAAAATGGTTAAGAGGCTTATAATCAATGACAAGTCTCTTTTGTACTCTTTTGATTTCTGATCTTTTTACAACATAAAATGCTTGGCAAGCCCATTTAGACTTTGCTAGTTCTATGAGGCCTTGTTTCAGCAATGTAACACATTCTTCCCGAGCTAGCTTCAAATCATTTGGATTCATTCCTAGGTGTGAAGCTTTGGTTGGATTGATATCTTCATTTCTCTTGAAAGGAAGACTAATAAAGAAATCCTTATTTTGCAATAATGGAGAAGGATGTGGAAACTGGTCATGGCTGTCAGCACAGTATTGTAATAATTGGTCTTTGATATCTGAATACTGAGGAGGAGCATTGATGAGCACTAAATATGCCATAGTTTCCCTATATTTTATGACTGAATTGTATGATGAATATGAGCTTAACCGCAGTCAATCTAAGCAAAAAGGCATTAATTCATGATGTAGGGAACTGAAGGATAAAAACCACTTACATCCTAAACATATGCTAAGAAAGAATAAGTTTTGAGGTTTTATGAGAAAGTCGCATAACATAGCCGATGCCATGCTATTGCATCAGGATAGCTTTACCGAAGTGCAATACAATGCATCCCTAAAGCTATAGCAGAGTAAATGACGCAGTACTATATGGCATATGTCCTGATCTTTTGTCAAGGCTATTTCAGGAAATATACTTCAGGGTGAGAATAACGGTTAGATTGCTGACGTATTGAAATAGAAGATACGGAGGATCAAAACTAAAGATTTGAAGAATCCCGTAGTATCAGTAGAATCAATCTACCGAGATTGGAAAAGAAGATACGATTGGACCTCAACAGATTAGGAAAGGCCCAAATCATTGAACGTACACTGCAAGTAAGACTAGACTATTTAAGGGAACAACAGCCGAGTCCACATTCCCTGCTAATAATTAGCTGCTTCTTACCTGCTTAGACTCAAAACGCGTCGTTCCATGGAAAGAGGACCAAAAGCAGCAAAGCACCGAACCAAACCAAAGCACCGTTTTCCAGCCAAAAAAAACAAAAATGAATACCCACTGTTTGAACCAAAAGCACCGTTTCCCAGCAAAAAATAATAATAATAATAACACCTTTCCAGTTGCCTTCCTCGCTCTCTCCATCCTTATCTCTTTCGGTCTTTTTTTGAGCAAAAAAAAAAAAATCTCTTCAAGAGTCATGATGGCTTCTTCCTAAGTTTCTTACCACCACCTTGCAGCGCGTCCTCTCCGGCGAGTTTTGCTTTCGTCGTGCGGACTCTGGAGCATCATCGGGTCAAGTGAACGTTCGGGACTGTTCCTAGAATCGTTGAAGGTTCCGCAATAGCTCTTGAAGCGAATGGAAAGAAGTAAATCCAAAATTTCTGAATCTTCTCTAACGGTGAAACTTGACTTCCCTTATGTGGAAAGGACAAGTTCTGTTATTACCGTCTCAAACTTCAATCTCATTTAATTTGATGAAACCGTTCTTTACGGTGGTTTTATCTTTTCGAAATCAACCAACCATGGTGTTTTGGGTTTTTGGCTATGGTTCACAGGCGTGGAACCCAGGATTTGATTACGATGAGAAAATGGTTGGATTCATAAAGGACTATAGACGGGTTTTTGATTTGGGTAAGGTCATTCTTATGATGCGGTTATTTAATTTATGTGCCTATCATCTCTCGTTTTGCACCGAATTTATTCGATTGCCTTTTTTTCTGCGTTAAAGCATGTATTGATCACAGGGTACACCTGAAAACCCAGCAAGAACTTGCACAATGATTGAAACTTGTCAAATTGTGGACATTGTAAGAATGTATACACCGAAAGCTATCAAAATTCCTTGCCGAAAGCTTAACAAACAATGCTATCTCGTACTTGTATTGGACATTGTAAGAAGAGCAATTTCCATTCATCCTTCAAAAAAATTCTTCGTGCACTCCCAAGCGCCAAAAAAATTCTTAAGGATAGCATGCTACTACTCCAAATCAAAGGAGGGTTTTTTTTCCGGCATCCACCTCCTCTGTTATTCATGTTTGTCTAATTTCTTCCACTTTGTCACTGCTTTTCGCGGGAAATTTTCCAGCTAAAAAGATGCCCACGTGTAAACAGTAGGTGTTAATTTTTTTTTTTGGCTGGAAAACGGTGCTTTTGGTTTGGTTCGGTGCTTTACTGCTTTTGGTCCTCTTTCCATGGAACGACGCGTTTTGAGTCTAAGCAGGTAAGAAGCAACTAATTATTAGCAGGGAATGTGGACTCAACAACAGCCAACCCTAAAAAGGGCCGAGTCGTTGAGAGTCAAAGACCAATCCTTTATGGCCAGACTCGAAAGAAGAGTGAGAGAAGTTGCAAAGCACGAGGACTTCAAGAGAACCCAGCATCCTTCCTGGTAGTAAGACAGAGTGAAGAGGATGTGAAGTAGTGACGTGACAGGGCTTCTTCCACGCCGTCAGAACCTCCATCAAGATTTTTGTTTCTTTATTTTAATATTTTATCATGGGCTATTCTGTAGTACTCTGTTTTGTGATTCCCTCATTAGTCATGAACTAATTTCCTAAGGCTGAACGAGTATGATTTTCTAAGTATATAATGAACCCAGTTGCTAGTTCTTAATTTAATATACTCAGTTGCCTATCAATGATTTAATTTCTTGTCGATTAGCGAGAGATAAGGGCTAGATCAGTGGCCGCGGCTTACCGAGAGGGAGTTGGGGATAGACATCTGAGAAGCAGTGATTGCTAGGCAGGCTGGTGCAAGACTCGACCTATTATTGTAGACTTTAGGAATGGGTCTACCACTCATGACTATACACCTTGATTTGTATTGATAATCCAATTAGAAAAATCGCCATAGACATATGGGAGAAGTACATAATAGGATTGTATGTATCGGTTGCGAGAGCTTCCATAGATTAATGTGGTGTGGTTATCTGAATAACTTTGCTTAGGGTGTTCATGTTGTAGCAATTGCGAGAGCTGTACAGTATGAATGCTATAGCATTGCGTATAGACAGCTGGGGGAATGATATGCTTAGAAAGGATTCCAAGTTCAGTCTATCTTCTTACTGATATCTTCTTACGACTACGATCATTTAGTTATGTTCCTATTAATTAGTATAGCTATCAAAACTCTCAAACCAATCAAAGTTATTTTCTTTTTAACACAACTCATTCTGCAACTTGGTGTCATCATTTGGTATCCAATCTTTGTGGGACAATACTCTACTTACTCTTTATTACTTGTTCGACTGGTTCACTTGCCATCAAAGAAATCGACCAACAAGCATTTTGCAGTTCATAGAGAGAAGGAATCTCTGTCCAAGGACTAAAGTTGGATTTCCACCTGATTCCTTTGGGAAGTATTGTCAAGTTCTTGGTATGATAAAAAGCATCAAAACCAAGAAGAATATCTTTTCCTGGAAGTTCACTTCCTAGTAACTTTATTTTTAAGGTACATCCGGGGAAGAACTTAATGCTAATCTTTCTTTCTAGTGATCAAATCAATCTTGAATATTTTTCCATCGTAGTAAGAAAGTACCGATTGTGAGGTTTCATCACTATATCGAATGAACATGTATCAAAGAAGGCTATTGCAGTAATGGCCTTTGAATATTTCTTCTGGTAAGACCTGAACTTGAATGTTTGGCAATGAGGTCTTCATATTGACTTCAGGATTAGAGTTCATAGATCCAAGACATCCAATGGATGGAGTTTGGGGATAAACTTGTTGTACAAGGTTGATAATTCCTAGGGAGTAGTCTTCTTCTTCTGATTCATAATCATCTTCAGATTCAAAATAACATGAGTCTGTTAATTCTTCATAAGGAAGGATGACGTATTAAGTCTCATCATTTTGTTCATCTTGTTCTTCAAGATTCTGCTGTGTTATCTGAGATCATCATAATATTTTGGAGTCTTTACACCATCTTGATATCTCCCTTTATCTTTCTAGGACAATTTTTGGCAAAATGTCCTGTTTTTTCTACAAATGAAACGTCTGGAACCTTTGGAGAAAGGTTTTCTAGATTTAAAAAATCTAGGTTTCTTCCTGAGTCTTGATGGCCTTGATTTCCTGTAAGGTTTCTGGAAAGGTCTGGAATATTGGCGATAATGGGTCTTCTTCCTTGAAAGACAATAATAATCCTTGTGGTCTTTGCATTTAATCTTCAGATAAGGTTTCTTGCATGCAGGCTTGAATTTGGAAGCCTTCTTTTGCTTATCCTTGAAAAACTTATGTTGTCCACAGAGTTTATTAAGGGAGTTAAGAGCAAGTTGGTACAATTCACCTATTGAGATATCATCAATGTCCCTTTGAAGAGTATTAATGCTTCTGTTAAGTTCTACCTGAAGTTCATCAAGGAGTGAGGCAATGAACGTATGGCAAAGGTTCACATCATTACTACTATTCAACATGTGGTATTTTTTTTTAACCATTCTTTGATAATGAATTTGGAGATCTTTTTTGTTTAAGAAACAACACTTCATTTCAAAGAATTCTTGTTTTTCTCTTTTCCGGATGATGTTGAAATCACCAATAAATTCTTTATGAATAACACCAAGCAGTGTAACAGCATCTTCGACTTGGACTACTTGAAGTTTTTGCTATGGAGAGAGATTTTGGAACCATTCTATGAGAGTACCATTGAATCTAGAAACAAATTCTTATAATGCTTGTCTGAGAGGAATTCTTTGAGTTGTAATTTGTAAATCAATCCAGGCACTAAATTCTTGGAGACGGAATTGCCAATCTTCATAAGGGGTATGATCAAAAGTGAACCATTGACCACTAGTAGGCTTATAGTTATGATCTTGTCTTTGAGGCTGGTCATCAGGATGTTCAACAAATGATTCATCAAATTCTTCTTCTTCTCTTGGATGGACCATAGCAATTCTGGATATATCAGCTAGAGCCGGCAAAACGGGCTAGGCCCATTGGGCCGGCCTGTTTAAGCCCTGGCCTTTTAAGGGACGGGCTTGGAAATTGGAGGAGTGAGGTGATGTTTGGCCCTGGAGGGCCAAGGGCTTACACGGCCCAGCCTTGGAGGGCTACGGGTCAGCCCATCGGGCCCTTCAATTTTTTTATTCTTTATTTTTAAAAGTTGAACACTTGTTGAAGTTGGATCCTTCAATAATTTATATGTATTTTTTATTTGTTATAGAGTTATTTATTTATTTAAGTACAAATACATAATAACTATACTCTAATTTTATGATTTGATTTATTATTTGTTGTAGATAAAGATTATAGATGTGTTCATGAAGTTTTAGGAAAAGAAATTTATGATATTCCCACTCATGAATCAGAGCTTACTACTCAAAGTGAATAACAATCAAATGTCATTGAAATTAATGATAGTGACAAAGATGACGACAATAATAGTCATTGTACTAATGTTGCTTAGTAGTTAGTAGTATGCTTCTTATGTTTTATATGAGTTATTTGTGAACATAGTTTGCTTTTGATTATGAATTAGTGACTGTGTTTAGTTTGCTTTTGATTATGAATTAGTGACTGTGTTATTTGTTAGATGATTTATGTTGTAATTTACTAATTATATTTCTTTGAAAAAAACGGAGGAAAAATAATTAAAATTTGGAATAATAATTTTCGGGCCCTGCGGGCCGGCCCTGGCCTTGGTACTCTCAGGTCAGGTTTTGAAAAATATGTGTTTTTCTTACTCTGGGCCCTGAAGGGCCGGCCCTGGCTCTTCACGGGCCGGCCTTGATTGCCAGCTCTAATATCAGCATGTTCAACTTTAGCGCTAGTTTCAGAATAAGTTTCTGAGGAACTTTTTGACTTAGATTCTTCTGAACTAGATGAGTCCTATAAAGGGGTAAATGGATTTGGACTTTGGAGATTACCTATAGCAGGGGTATGAGGTGGTGGAGCAATTGGAGTGGTAGTCTGAGTAGAGAGTATTGTGGAGGTAACAGTGGAATATGATGGAGGTTGGGTAAACTGAGAATAGTTTATTGCTTGCTTGTTTTTTCCCTGAGATGGAGGTACAGGTGTAGAGGTATTAGAAGATGGTTCATTGATCTGAATACCTATAGAACCTGAATGAGATCCTAGGTCATAGGTTTCAAAAGGAGTGAAATAAGGAGGTCTCTGTCTAGGATAGGTAAATTGGGTCCTTGGTTGAGGCTTGATTTTTGGAGGCATTTTTGGAGGTGACAGTTGAGCAAACAATGGATAATTGAATTTAAACTAGTTGCTGTAATCCACCTCTTCTGGGTAAGCTGTAGGGGACAAAGGAAATAAAGGAGCTAGGGTGGTTGAGAATGAAGGATAGGGCTCATATATTGCTTGGGATTGTTTCTTAGTATATCTAGTTCAATTCTCTTCAAATCTTGCTGAATAGCTTGAAGTTCTTTTTCTTTTTGTTTGAATTGAAATCCCATGTATCATCTTTCGATAAAAGCTTTAAGTTCTGCATCCAGCTTTTGAGCTTGTTGTTTATGATAAAGATATAGATTTTTAACCTGTTCAAGTATTTGATCAGTCTGGTAGGCTAATCCATATGTCTTAGTAGTCAGAGAATCAAGCTTAGAATCAATTCTTCTTAAAGTGGTATTTTGACAAATGGCATTCTGAGTTTGCCAATTCAAAATTCTTCAGCTTGTGACGATTGATAATTTCCCTGAGCATCAACTGTATTAGGAAAAACATAGGGTTTGGAAGATACCATAGTGTTTTGATCAACTCTTATTTGAAGAGAAGGAAATTCTTGGTCATAAGGGTTGAGCATGGAAATACAGGGAATTGTTTGAGTAGCAGCTGGAATAGGGATATGGACAAATGGTTCTGACGAACTGCTAGGAACAACATCAAGAAAATACGTTTTTACAAAATCATAGTGACCTGTCTCTAACATCAACTCAACTAGAGATATATCCTTTGATGATCTTTCTGGTGAAGGAGGTGGTTGCCAACGACATATAGAATGCCATGAGGAGACAGGCTATGAAGAACCATAGTTATCATCATCATCATCATCATCAAATTTCTTTGATATGTGAGATCTACTAGGGCATCTAGGAGAGGACTTATTCTTCTATGCCTGCTTGAGAGCATATTTACAAGGATATAATCTTTGTTCATCATCAGAGTATTCCCACCATTATGGGGTATTACATTCACAATCTAGGTCACACATGCCTGAACCAGGGACATCCCACAGGAAATGTCCATTGACATAAGAGACATAACATGGCTTGGCATCTTGGTCTACCCAAGAAATTGGAAGGTCTTTTCTGGAAAGTACATATGTAGGTGTAAGTGCTAAGAGTCTTCCAGTAGGTTGTGGGTTTGAAGGACCAGAGACACTGGGTCTAGAAAAAATAGTTGTCATAACACCAGCTAAAACCCTTGTAATAGTTGGTGGAGTGGTGGTATGGACATTAGTTTGGGTTCCATGAAAAAGTTGTTCATAGTTGCTTATCCATTCCATGGGCATGATATGGGCAAGTTCCTCTTTCGGAACTTGACGAGGGATCTGGATGATAGAATATCATCTGCTTTATTTGAAATTGCAACAAGAGCATCTGTGGTGGAATTAGGGAAATGGAGATCAAGGGCATGATTTTGCAGTCAATATATGATCTGGTGATGAAAGGTAGCTATAATGGCTTGAGAATCTTGTTCAGCTCCTGCTATCAAGATCTGGAGTTTCAACCTTCAAGGTAGGGTTCTGTTAAATATACTGACATTGTAGTCTGGCTGGATAGTCAAGATGACATTATATATCGTTACTGAGAGTAGTAAGGAGTGCACCAATGAGGGCATCTGAGTAGTTCTTGTAAGTGGAGTCTAGAAGAGCCACTTTAGTTGTAGCAGTAAGTCCCTTTACGTTCATGAAGAGTAAGGACTAGTTGGATAGCACCAAAGTGAAGATGGGTATAAACATGAGATTTCTAAATATCAATGAGATCTGGAGAGATCTCAATAGTAGAATACTGTTCTTTGGAAGATGCAGGAAGAGTGCACTGTTTGAGTTTGGTAGACTGGACAACGTCTTTAGCATAAGGTCTTCTAGTTCTGATCAAAGTTCTGATAGAACTGGTAAAAGAGTTATTTCTGTGATAAACACTGTACGGACTGAGAAGAGGAAGATTAGTATTTCCGATGGGAGAATCAAGATGATGGATAACCTCTATGAGGTTTTCTATTTTCCTGGCTAAAGTTCTTTTCATGGAAGGAGAAAGAGTTCTAGGAACGAAAGGAGAAATTAGAGAAGTAGAAGGTTCAGATGTAGAGGATCTGGCTGCTTCACTCATGATTTAAGAGATGCTTCTTACTCACCTATGTCCTAAGGATTTTAGTACTATCTGTAAAAATCATCAGGCTTTAATACCACACTGGAGGGTGGATGTATCAGGATCCAAATAACTGTGTTGTGTCAACACAAAGAGACTAAAAGTAACAGGTAATTCTGAATATTCTTCCATATACTTGTGAATGACTATATTTTATTAAAAATTTATGGACTAAATTAGTTGTATATGTGTATGTATTTAGGGGCAGACCTAAGAGTTTTACTGACGGGGGGCGAAAATAAAAAATATTACATCATAAATAAAAGTACTTGAAATACGATAGAAACATAATATACAAAAAAAAACTGAAAGAAATCTATTACATAAATTAAGATTACTTCACTTGACTCTTATTCTATTTGTTTTTATATTATTAAACTCATCTATAATTGAATTTGTGCTAAAATTCAAAACAATTTCTTTTTAAATCTTGTAATCGAAGAATCATAAAGAAATTGGTCTTCCATTTTATTTCGAAGCTTGTTCTTGATTATCTTCATAGTTGGAAAGACCTTTCAGTAGTTGTTGTAGAAACTAGAAGAGTGAGTAAAAGTCTAATCTATTAAAATTAACTATTAATCATCATCTATATTCTCATAGCCATCTCTTAACAAAACTCAAAACTTGTCTAAAATCCTAACCCTAAAATATTCTCTAATCAGTATAAAAGTAGTATCAATAGAAAGATAAAATTATGTATACTAAATTTCATGAAGGAAATTTAATAAAAAGAAGTGATTTCAAATACCTTATTGATTCTCAAAATTTGTTGTAAGCTATTGGAAAAAAATCGGACCAGCCGCCAATAAGAGGAAGAAGACAAATGCATTTTCAAAATAGGGCAAAAGGGTTGGGTATTGTTTTGTTATAAGAACACAAGTGTCTAGCCCTATGTGGACTAGTAAATTGATATTGGATTGGATAGCTCTCTCCTAGGTATCCATGGATGAGATACTAAAGAGGATAAGAGATCACTGTGCACAACTATGAAGGCTTTCGCCCAATGGAATAGGGTGTGTGTACATTGTAGGCAGTATTGTAAATGAGGGAGAGTCTAGAATCTGCGTACCTTAGGGTTAGGGTTTGAACTGATGGGCCTCTTGTGCCTTCAAGCCCAAATGTCGTGCCATCACATCTATGCCATATTGGTTGCCTCTTGTTGGGTCACACCTTAGATGGGCCTCATATTTGAGTCCATAACAGTTGCCCCCAGCCCGGTAATTCAAGTCTCTGGGCTACCGGGGTGCATTGATTGCTTGATTGTGAAACACGGATTTGGCCGAGATATATCCAGCTTATCTGAGTTGTTTGGGAAGAAATAAGATCCCTTGCTTGCTTTCGTAGCAATTTTTCTTGGGATAATTACCCAGTCTATATTCCTGCATTTAATAATATGTGAGCAAATCACAATCAATAGAAAATACTTACTGTCTGCGCAAATCATTCAACTTGCGCATTTCGAATGCTTGCCCGAGTTTAATTTCCATTCTGGTTTGCATTAACCCCGGTTATTGATAACATGCTTTTCTACGAACAAGTCGTTGTCCACTCTGTTGCCCTTAGCCTGGTAGTTCAGATCCCTGGGTTGCTAGGATGCATTTATAGTTTAACTGGATTTCATAGAGCCCAAATTTTAACTAGATTCGATATAACCGGGGTCCGCCTTCAAAAATTTACACAGAGCCCAGATTTTAACCAGATTCAATTTAATCGGGTTCCGCCTTCATCCCTTTTGTAGGGACGGACTCCATACGGAACTTGAATTTTAACTGTAATCAGTTTAACCAGGTTCCGCCTTCATCCCTTTCGTAGGGATGGACTCCATACGGAACTCAGATTTTAACTGTAATCAGTTTAACTGGGTTCCATTTAAAATAGACTTGGCGGCATTGCCGTTGCAAAATGATTCCAATAAAGGAATTTAAAATAGACTTGACGGTATTACCGTCGCAATTAATTCCTTATAGGAATTTTAGATAGACTTGGTGGTATTGCCGTCGCAAAATGATTCCAATAAAAGAATTTAAAATAGATTTGGTGGCATTGCCGTCGCAATTAATTCCTTATAGGAATTTTAGGTAGACTTGGCGGCATTGCCGTCACAAAATGATTCCAATAAAGGAATTTAAAATAGACTTGGCGGCATTGCCGTCGCAAAATGATTCCAATAAAGGAATTTACAATAGACTTGGCGGCATTGCCTTCGCAAAATGATTCCAATAAAGGAATTTAAAATAGACTTGGCAACATTGCCGTCGCAAATTGATTCCAATAAAGGAATTTAAAATAGACTTGGCTGCATTGCCGTCGCAAAATGATTTATGAAAACAGGTTTTTTTTACCATGGATTCATACATGTAAATAGACTTGGCGGTGTTGCTGTCACAATTGATTTCTGAAAATGGGTTCCTTGACCCAAAATTCATTTATTCAAATAAGCTTGGCAGTATTGCCATCGCAAAAGATTCCCGTAGGAATTTGCATAAGCTCGCGACAGTGTCGCCTCAATAATCCCAATAAAGGAATTTTACATAATAGACTTGCGACAATGTCGCCTCTAGGTGGAACTCGGCTTCAACTATAGTAGGCTTTTAGCTTATTCGCATTCCAAGTTCTCTAGAACGACGAACACAACTGTCTAGCCCTAGGTGAACTAGTAAATTGATATTGGATCGGATAGCTCTCTCCTAGGTATCCATAGATGAGATACCAAGGAGGATAGGAGATCACTGTGCACAACTATGAAGGCTTTCGCCCAATGGAGTGGGGGTGTGCACAGTGTAGACAGTATTGTAAATGAGGAAGAGTCTAGAATCTGTGCACCGTAGGATTTACCCTCTATTTATAGAGTGTACCTTAGGGTTAGGGTTTGGACTGATGGGCCTCTTGTGCCTTCAACCCCAAATGTCGTGCCATCACATCTGTGCCATATTGGTTGCCTCTTGTTGGGCCACACCTTAGATGAGCCTCATATTTGAGTCCATAACAGATATATAATAAAGGTTGTGGGCCCCCACCCTTTATTATTATATTTTTTTTAATATATATAAAAGAAAATGAAAGGTGGGATGCAAAATGCGATATGGTGACAAATGGTATTCTCAGTTAATATATACATGAAACAAATGAATGGTTGGACGCCATGTGTTAGACTAATGCTTATATGTTTTATTTTATTATTTTTTTAAAAATAGGGGTGGGGGCCACCCCTCGCCCCCTGTGTCCACCCTTGTATGTATTGTATATTTATATTTTATATGAATGGAAGCATGATTTATTGTACCTTGTCTTTTAATTATATTATTGGTGATTGAATATATCTATCATGGCGGTTGCGTTTGTGATGGGTTAGAGTAAGGAAGAAATTTTATGTTGAGATCTTTTACCACGTGATATGTCATTACTCGGTGCATAGTGGATGACACTTGTCAGGGCCCCTTTCTCCATGTATTCCTTTGACCAGGATTGCATTCGAGCTATGAGATATGTGACACCTCCTTAGTTGTGTTCTGTTAAGGAGGGGGGCCATAGTCTAAACTTAAGATCTACACCTTTGACTGGGTGTATCTTAAGAATTGGTGAGCTTAAGACAATCTAGTTAAATGAGTGAGTTTTCTATTAGACTATGTGTTAGCCTATGACTCTCGTCAGCGGTATATGAATGAACGGTGATATAAGGGAGGTTGCATATTGCATTACTATATAGTATATGATGTGATAAAAATACAAATTGAATTAATGATGAATTAATTTGTAATTGTTTTGTATGAAGATTATGGTACATACAAATATGTAGACAATCAACTCCTTTTTATCATATGTGGTTTACTTGCTTTGGTAGAAACATTCAGTAGTTACTGAGACATAGAATTTCACTCTTTATATTAACAATTTTTTAAGTGATTGTTCTAGTAAAGAGCAAGGGAAGACACATATGGAGTAAGCATTGAAGGCTCATTTTTGCTCTAAGACTCATGTTATGTCTTTTTGTTTGTCATGACCTTAAGACTTCCACATTTCATTACATTTATTGAAAATTTTATGAATTTAATTTGACACTATGATGTGGGTTTTAGTTCAACTAATTTTTTATTTTGATGTTCTAGATCTTGAGCATCCTTATTGCAATATTTTAAAATACTTTGGTTGAGTTGTTGGTTGTTTGGTTTGGAGGTGTTACAGCTGCCATATGTGGCCTGGTGAGTAATTGCATAAATTGAGACAAGTTATGCATAGAAAAACATACATCAGTTCTCATCATTATTAAACATAGCAACTTTCCCACAAGCCTCATATATCTATCTGGGTTTTTAAGCAAGATATTAGGCTTGTCTTTCCCTTCTCAATAAGGCAACAACCTCAAATTCTATGCCATAGCACACTTGGTCTACACCCACTGAAACATGTTTCAGACAAGAGATCATGAGTATACTTCATTTAAGACAATATAATGCTTTTATTAGACCTTGCAACTTCTATGCCTAAGAAATACTTCATTATACCAAGATCTTTACTCTTAAAATGATTATCCAGAAGTTGCTTTGTTTCTGTAATGCCTTGCTATGAATTACCTACCACAAGCAAATCATCAACATATACTAGAATAATCACAATACATTTAGGCCTATTAAGAGTAAATAATGAATAATAATGTTTACTATGTTTAAAACCTAATCAGATATCTAATTCAAGAGTTATAGTAAAAATAGTGAAGCACTGTAAATCTGGAATTTTATCATTAAAATGAATTAAATCTAATAAAAAGCCCAAAGCCCAATTAAGCATAAAAGCCATTTATTTATGAACTAAACAATCCTAAATTTATTAGAGAAGAGATACAATTAAGTGTAATAGTATTCAATTATCAAGTGACAACGAGGCTTTGGGACGACGACCTAGAACACAATCAACCAAGCTGAAGAAGAGATAAAGCCAAGGTAGAGATCTAGGTCTATACTGAATACATTGTCGGAGCCAAAAGCATCAGAGTGGAAAGAGGTAGAGAGGCGACAAACGTGGCAAAATCGCACTTGATGTATGAGTAGAATCAGGAGTAACGGTTGTCGCTGACGGTGTCTTTGTGGAGGAGGCAATTGTGAGAGCAAGGCATTGCATGTGAAGAGTCTGTGCGCAGAGAAAGTAGGTGAGACGTGCCCATTCATTTTGTGGGGGTTTTTTTTTTTTTTTTTTTTTTTTTTTTTTAAAGTTATGGCTCGCAAATAGAACTTTAGTCTTTATAGGCGTCCCAACCACTTTGCGTCCCAATTATAAAAGGGACGCCAAACCTAGTGCTTCTGGTGTCCCTTTCCTAAAGCGGGACGCTGAAAGTATACTTTTGGCATCCCAATTTTAAAAGGGAAGCTAAAATCCTTCACAACATTATAAAACTGCCATTGTAACACCCCACTGTTCTGAGCCCAGAACAGAGTGACATCTTCACCTATCATACAAAGATGTAATATTTAACAAAAATTTAAATCACTGGGCTAGATTTGGTTCTTGCAAAGAAAGCCCATCTTTAAAAAAAAAATCAAAATAATAATAAATTCGGATGGGCTTTTCTCGAAACATTTGAAAACATTTAATCAGTGGTTCAAACTTATCATTAAAATTGCATCATACTTTAAACCTTATCAAGTTTTATTAGAGTATTTCCTTATTTCTCCAATTAATCTAGTGCTCTACTAAATCATTCACCACGATTTGGGCTTGTTATATACATGTCCATCCCTGCAACAATCGTTAGCAACATATATATATATATATATATATATTATGTACTTCTACGTAATCATATGTATCTAATTAAAATTATACATCCCAGTAGCCATACACGACTATCTCAAAATATTGACTAAGTCATGAGGAAATATAAATAACTATATACAAAAGGTGTATCACAAAAGATTCTTCTGCTCTATCAACACCACCACCTTCTTACGGTTAAGCGGTTACTACCCCTTGCTCCTGGAACCTTGTTTACTAGATTGTCCCCAACCTGGATGATTGGAAGGTTCTGAGATTCAAATGAATGAATCCCAGAGTAACAGGTTAATCTCAAATTCCAAATATATGCAATATATGTAAATCAACCAAACAGAGTAGTCCACACATCATATAAAGCATTCAACTTCAATTCAAATTCAAGTATTACATTTTATATGTAGCTTGTAATACAAGTATTCATTCAAAGATTTTCAAATACCTTAGCGCAAGAAAATTCATTTCAGGTAATTCAATACCAAAAATACTGAATGCACTAGGCCTTGCCTAGCCACCGAGATGCTAGCCCCATGGTCAGCCTTTCTGCTTAATCGAGCCACGAGTGGTGCTGGCCTCATAAGGTGGGACATACAAATTTGGCATACACAAACATATATAGCTATACAAAGAATGTGAGATTACAGTTACTACCTGTTGGTCTTACCGACACTGCACCTACCACGAGGTTCCTTTTGCTTAGTTTAGCCTTTACGCTTGAGCAAGTATCTTTTCCTATGATTATCATGGATATGGAGAATGGGTCATTAATCACTCTAATCTTAATAACATAATTACGATTTAGCTCCCTTAGAACCACCCCAAAATACTCTTCCTTTAGTATCCTTATGACTAGGGATGTATACTAATTACGACTTATTTAATTAGATACTATTCACTATAGGATAATTATCATCTCAGCCATTTAACCTTTCATTTTATCCAAAGAAACCTTTACTTTAAAGGTTAAGCACAATTAACAACTTGAGTGATTATTCTAAAACTTATCAAAAATTCAGCCTTTAACTTCGTTGAGAATTTGAGAAATTCATAATTTAACCGATACAACTCCAAATGGAGTGATTCCAATTCTTACTTAAACCTTGATAAGTCTATTTTTATAAATTAAAGCCACCAAGTTGATTTATGGCTGAGAAAAATTCCCAAATTTCAAAAACATAAACAATGTCTAGAAATTTTCAGATTTCCTAACCAATTTTTAAAAAGTCATAACTCCTTCAATACTTATCGGAATTCGACAAATTACCTATAAAATTAAACCTCTATGTGTCTACTATTTTTTAGGAAAATTTCACATTTTTATAATTTTTTTGACTTGGTCCAAAATGCCACGTCATTTTCTTGCTCCAGAATCATACCAAAAATTTCCAGATTTTTAGCTCAACTTCCGAAAATCATAACTGGAGTTATAGACCTCCGTTTTAGGTGATCCAAAGCTAATTTTAAACCTTAAGGATAGTAATATCTCCTGTAAAAATTTCAAAGAAAAAAATCAACCTTTAACCCCTACAATAGATGCAAAAAGCAACCCCTATTTTCGGATTAAAGCCAGTGGTAGGAAAAACAACTTGCATGCTCTTTTTGAGACTCATAGCTATATGAAATCAGTCCCTAAGTGCGTTTAACAAACATGGGCAGACCCATGTTGACAAATTTTTTTGGGGGGGGGGTTGCCCTCTTGAATTTGAGAAACAATTTTTTTTTTTGTGTGTGGAATAATTGCTCATCCTTAAATTAAGTGCCAACCATTAATATATCAAGGCTGCACTTCGTAATGAGATGGGGGATAAATGGTTGAATGATTGTTTAGTACCTTATATTTAAAAAAATATGTATTTGATAGCATTGATAATAGGGATAAGGGTCTTAAATACCATGGAAGTTTTCTCTCAGGAGCACTGGTAAGACGAAAGTTTTTTTTGGGACCAAAAATGCCACGGAAGTTCATAAGACATAGCAATTTTGCCCCAGAAGTATCATTTTTGCCACGGAAGTTTTCGCCGAGGAGCAATTTTGCCCCGGAAGTTTACACTAAGGAGCAATTTTGCATCAGAAGTTTACAAAATGTAGCAAATTTTCCCTTTTGTCCCCAAATATTAAATTTGACTATTAAATCAGTCAAAGACCACACATGTCATGCCTTGAAAAGGTCGAACTTGGAGTCAGAGAAGGAGATCCTTCGATGTTGAAATCAAGGCGCGGAATTTGTGAAGCTGAACCGGCAAAGAGATTGAAAGGTCTATCACAAAACGCAAATGAAATGCAAAAGAAGAAATGAATTGTTTCAAAAATTGGTTCAGTAAAACAAATCAATAGTGATAATATTTACGTTTGTATAGACTGATCACTTGCTTAGATCATAAGTGATGTTTCCTTTGGGTTTTGTGACAGTCGACCTTTTAGTCCCTTTGACCAATTCGGCTTCACAAATTCTGGCTGCCTTGAGCTCAACATCTCAAGGATCTCCTTCTCTGGTTCCAAGTTTGACATTTTCAAGGCATAACATGTGTAGTCTTTGACTGATTTAATAGTCAAATTTGATATTTGGGGACAGAAGGGCAAAATTGCTCCTTAGTGAAAACTTCCGGGGCAAAATTGCTCTTGAGTGAAAACTTCCGGGGAAAAATTGCTCCTCAGCGAAAACTTCCGTGGCATTTTTGGTCCAAAAAAAACTTCCGTCTTACCAGTGCTCCTGAGTGAAAACTTCCATGGCATTTAAGACCCTTAACCCTTGATAATAAGGTAATTATGATGGAATTCTAAAAAATAAGGCCTAGAAGGATGACATTATAATTATTTTTATTGTAATATACTTTTTTTATTAAAATATATGTACTTGAACTTATTGAGTTCCCACTCTTCATTGTAATTTATATAGCTGCATTTATTTCTAACAAGATTACTTAGCCTTACTTTTCTAAATGACAGTTTGGGAAATAATTGTCTCTCTTATTACATCATCGTATTCACTTGATTTCATAAATTTTTTGTTGATATATATTTTTTCTTATTTATATACTTTTATTTTTTAATGCATTTAAAACTTTCCTTTAAAAAAAAATCCGGGGCATTGGCCCCGAATCCCTCACCAATTGTGCCCCTTTTATAATTTTCTCGGGTCCACCCTTGTTACGAGACATGTAAGACTTTAAAGCTTGTTTACAGATCCAGAGATGATCAGAAACCTGATAAAAACCAACATGCATGGACTCAAAACGTTGCTATACTCTGTTTCACTTTTTAGACCATCATTTTCATCCATAAGCTCTCTAAACATTCAGCAACTTTCAAAAAAAAAAACATATGGAAATAAGTTAAAACTCACCTAGACTCAGAAATGTTCTTGCATGCATGTTTACTTTGCTTCTTCTTCCTTTTCCTAAGATATCCGACGGTCTCTCCCTCTCTCGGTGGTCTCAGACTAGAGAATAAATGGAGAAGGTTGGGTGTGTTGTAGGTGTGTGACAGAGGTTAATGGAGAGGAGGTGGGATCTGATGTAAGGATGAGAGAGTTTGGAGGTGTGTGCCGTGGAGGAAGGAGTCGGATGAGAGAAGGGTGAAGGAGGAGTGTTTGTGCATATGGTTTACGGATGAGAAGAAATACATATCTGATGTGGAAGTGGAGAATGAATATTAGAGAATTGAAGGGAGCTGATGTCGTGTCAAATGAGAGAGGAGAGAAAAACACGTGGCTGACTTGCTCAATGGAAGAGAGTAGAGAGTAAGCAATGGGTTCTGCATATGGTCCATCACACAACAAGCCCATTTGTTTGCATAGTCTTTGATCAATGAACAGATGAAACCTGATGCTCTCTTCGATACAAAACATAACATCTTAAGCTTCATTTCATTTTCTTTTTTTTTTCCTTGCTAAAATGTGTCCCAAATTTTATTTATGGGCTTGAGGTAATGAATTTACCATTTTACCCCTAACACTTGGTTATCAAATAAATTCTTAAAATATATCCTTAATTCCAAATAAAGATCTTTTTCAATTAATTTATTTAGGCCAGAAAATATTATCTCCTAAATATTTAGGCCAAAATTGTTCCCAACTATTTGTCCTTAATTTTTGAGACAGTATGCCCTTAATTCCAAATATTAATCCTTAAAATAGTTAAGGCCGATTTTCCATAATTAATCCATATCATATTTTTAATTCTTAATCCCAAAATTTGGGATGTCACAGCCACTGCCTTTGTTTTTCATTTATCTTTTGAAAAATGGACTTTTTCAGAGAAGTAAAATCCATTTTATGATGTAGTGTAACTAAAAACAATATTTACATAGGTACAAAATCTGATCATCACATGACCATATACTTATGGAATTGGATCCTCTCATCATCCTATATTCTCTTCATCTCTCCTCATCTCATCTCCACCTTTGATCTTTCTCCTCAACCAATCTAGACCGTTAATTTGAATTAATCTTGACTATCCCATCCTGGAGTACTTTTTAATATCAGTCAGTATTCTGAAATATTTTTTCAAGATCCTAAATTAGGATCTTAAAAAAATATTTCATTATACTGACTGGTACTAAAAAAATACTTCAAGATACTGACTGGTACTAAAAAATACTTCAATATATTGACTGGTACTAAAAAAATACTTCATTATCTTAAGAAATTATTTTAGGATCTTGAAAAAATATTTTAGGATACTGACTGGTCTTAAAAATATATTTTAGGATACTAACTAATACTAAAAAATGAGAGATAATGAGAGATGTGTAGAAACCGTGCCAAACAGAGGATCCGAACCCATATGCACTATAATGTCTGGTGTCATTTCCTGTTGGGTTAGTGTTTGAAAAGTCCAAGTCCTACACCACTAAGCAAGTCTTTCAAGTCCATCTCCTCCTCCACCTAATAAGAACCTAGCAAGTCAACAGTAGCCTTATGCTTATTAAAAGCGTCCAATTATAAATTGGGACGCCTAAAGTGAACGTCTTAACTTACAATTGGGACGTGTAAAGTAAAACTTTAGGCCACTTTTGACGTTCCAATTATAAAAAGAACACCACAAGTAGTGCTTTTAGTGTCCCTTTCCTGAATTGGGACTCTAAAAGTAGACTTTTGGCGTCCCAGTTTTAAAAGGAACGCTAACCACATAATTATAAAAATGACATCATCTTTATTTTTTCCTTCCTTTTTTTGAAAAAGATACTTTTTTTATAGAAGTAAAATCCATTTTTTATAATAGTGTAACTACAGAGAATATTTACATTGGTACAAAATCTGGTCATCAAAACACATGACCATATATTTATAGGTATATTCTAAATAGTTTTCCTCACCACAATACTCTCTCTGGCCCTTATTATAAGGTACGAACTAACTTTTCTCACAAACCAATAAAAATAGTTAAAGTCAATAATTTTTTTCTAAAATTTAAGTAATTTTCAATATTACCCCACTAATTACACTAAACTCTACTTTTATATTAATTATTATTCTCATCTACTACCCTTATTAATTGTGGCATACATGGAAACAAAAATTAATGCTTCTTGGGAACAAGCAAGTACCTTATAAAAAGAACCAAATAAACTTATTAGTTAGTACCTTATAATAAAGACCAGAGAAAGTATAAGTATGCGGATTTACCAAAATAACCACAACTCTAACAGTTGGCACCATAAATGCACTATAATGTCTGGTGTCATTTCCTGTTGGGTCAGTGTTTGAAAAGTCCAAGTCTTGCACCTATTAGCAAGTCTTCCAAGTCCCATCTCCTGCTCCACCCAATGACAAGAAGCCAGCAAGTCAACAGTAGCCTCCATGCTTCTTAAAAGCGTGTGCATGTCACAAAACTTTTCATAGATTTCACTCTCATCCCTCTTTAATTAACAAATTGCTGTTGTATCCCTCCGAGAATTTGAAAATAGAGAAAAAGCTCCATATATATATATGTGCCACTGATCTTAAGCACATGACCATCTTCAATTCCCTTATGTATAACACTTCCTTCTTCCATATATATATATATATATATATATTATATTATATTTTCTGATATAATATCACTCTCTTTCTTTGTTCATCCGTATTCCAAACAAAACATGCTTCAACCTAATAATATCCTTGCTTTCATCATCACTTTCACGTCCTGGTCATGGTGCTCACTTAACGGCGTCGTTTCAGATCCACAGACGAATCTTGTAAATAGAGGGTGCACGCCATCGTTGGGCATCTTGTCCAACTCCTCCATCTTCAATGATAATGTCAACAAAACGTTTCAAGACATCAGAGAGCAGATTCTTAGCATGAAAAAGCACTTCGTGACTGCACAGCAAGCCAATTCGGAAAACCCAGTTTTCACACTTTTTCAGTGCAGAAACTACCTGTCTTTTAATGAATGTGTTGCCTGCTTCAACTTTGCCGCCACGGAAATCATCGAATGCCCCGCCACAGCACAAGGTGGCCGTGCCGTTTACGACGGCTGCTTCCTCAGGTACAACTTGTCCACGGAGTTTGAGGGTGCATATGGCCTTCTTTTTTCTGTTATTTTGGTTTTGTTTGGATTAACGACAATTAACTCTTGTACATTGAAGTTGTCGTGAAAGTTAAGGATCTGGATCCTAGCTCTTCTTATGTTTCTTTCCCCTTTTCTTTTCCTCATCTCATTCCCATCATTGAATTAGAAAATTAGCGGTTGAGATGCATTATTTTGTTTTTGGAGATGAAGTATTTTATAAAACCATTATTTTTTCTATTTTAAGGTAATCTACGGTTGTTCATTGTTCAGATCAAATTTTAACATTTTTTTAAAATATAAAATATGATTTTATAAGATATTAAATTTCAACTATTCAACTTTTGATCCAAAAGTGGAGAGAGGATGAGAAGAAGGATGTGGCTTGGGTCCTTTGAGCCTTAACATCCACTGCTGTCCTTTGCGGTATGCGGAGCCGTTTTGAAGCAAATATACAAGATGGTGCTTTTTTTTTTTTTTTGAACAAATATTTCAGACTACTGATAGGTACTAAAATGATACTTCAAGATATTGAATGCTACTGAAAAAATATTTCATGATCTTGAAAGATTATTTTAAGATCTTGAAAAATTATTTCAGGATACTTAATAATACTAAAAAGATATTTTAGTATACTGACTGGTACTAAAAAATATCTCGTGATCTTGAAAAATTAATTTGAGGATCTTAAAAAAATATTTCAGGGTATTGACTGGTACTAAAAAGATTCCTTAGGATATTCACTGGTACTGGAAAAAATATTTCATGATCTTGAAAAAATATTTTAGTATCTTGATTGGTACTAAAAATATATTATAGGATATTTTTTTAAGATCTTAAAATAATCTTTCAAGATCATGAAATATTTTTTCAGTACCATTCAAGATCTTGAAGTATCATTTTAGTACCTATCAGTAGTCTAAAATATTTGTTCAAAAAAAAAAAAAAAAAAAAAAAAAGCACCAGCTTGTATATTTGCTTCAAAATGGCGCCGCATACCGCAAAGGACAGCGGCGGATGTTAAGGCGCAAAGGACCCAAGCCACATCCATGAGAAGAAGGAAAGGAGAGACGTGATGAGGAGAAGATCCAAATTCATAAGTCAATGAGTGACTAAAATGTGATTTATGCTTTTTTTTTTAAAAAAAAAAAAATGTGAGTTTGAATGCTCATTTAGCTTTTGAAATCCAAAGACTTAAAAATATGGCTTTAGGTTTAACTTGATTTTTTAGGGGAAAAAATCACGTGACTTAAATGTCAATCCAAACAGAATTAAAGCTCAAATTGACTTTTGGACTTTTAAACAATTCTCTCTGGTCCTAATTATAAAGCATAGTTGACCTTTTTGAAAAGACTAAGGAAAGCTAATTAAATTACTTTAGAGTATTTTTATTTTATTTTTTCTTTAAATTAATTAGTTTGACTAATAAACTAATATATAATCTAAGGATACAAAATATATGAAATGATTAAACAAATTATTTAGCTTCTTTAATTTCTCCAAGAAAAAGTCAACTATGTCTTATAATTAGGATAAGAGGTAATACTCTCATTGGTCCTTATTATAAAGCACCAAATAGTAAGTTTATTTGATCCTTTTTATAAGGCACTTGCTTATTCCCAATGAGCATTATTTTTTTTTTCATGTTTGCCCATAATTAATGAGAGTAGTGGGTGAAAGTAATAATTAATATGATAATAGAGTTTAGTGTAATTAGTATGAGTAATATTGAAAATTACTTAGATTTTAAGACAACTTTATTGACTTTAACTGTTTTTATTGGTTTGTGAGAAAAATTAGTTGGTTGCGTTATAATAAGAACTAGATGGAGTAGTTTTTAAGAAGCTTTTTAAGTAACAAAAGCCAATCCAAATCCGAAGATGACCTTTTCTTTCCTGAATAATATATCGTAGATAATGAAATTTATTGCTAGTATTTACATTAGTTAATTAAACTGAAGCAATGGAAACAAAAATAAAAAAACACCTAATCCCAGCTCAAGTTGGTAGGATTCGGTTGGGACAAGGAAAAAAACTAAAAGTAGATACAAATTAAAGAAGAAATAGACTTTGGTTAATTTTTATAGAATGTAAACTGTATGATGCCATTATTAATAGAGAACATTGGTTAAAAGTACCCATTAAAAATTGTATTGGTTATTAGGACCTGATATTTTTCAATAAAAAAAGTACTCCCTCCGGTTCTAATTATAAGACAATATTTAGGAGTTGATTTTGGTCTTAATTATAGGACAACATTCTAATTTTTGTCATTTTCTTCCTAAAATACCCCGATTTTGTTCTGTCAAGTGTATTTTGTTTTTGGTGATTATATATGTGTGTGTGTGTCTATATACATACATATATACACAAACACATATATACGCGCGCGCACACACACACACATATATCTGTGAGTGTTTGTGTCTGTGTCTGTGTATACATATATGTATATCTATGTCTGTATATGTGTGTGTGCCTGTCAATATATATGTGTGTGGATATATATGTGTGTGTGTACATATATAAACACAAATATATATAAGCATGTGTGTGTGTGTGTGTGTGTTTCTGTATGTATACATATATACACACATGTATATGTATATAGCAAAACCATTATTTCAATTAAAAAGCATGTGGAAAGGAAAATTATTAGTTGGAGAGGTATGTGGTAGGGGTTGTTAATTCACTTTTACTTATATCATTTTAAATTTATATAAGGGTATTTTAGGAAAATGAGTAAAATTAACTAATTTAACTTTTCTCCTTAATCTCCCCAAAATCGGTTAAATATGTCTTATAATTAGGACGAGAGAGAGTATCAATTACACAAAAAGCACCTGCTAGCATTCTAATTCGAATTCAAGTCCTTAATATGATGAATAAAATTTTCCAAAGGCTACTTTTTTACCAATCCTTATGTATGGCAACTTAGCTTCATAAACAATATATTTTGCACTAACAAATTAATAGGCACATACATAAATGAGACAACTATGTTTTGATCTGTGTACAGATGAGCAAAAAATCATATTAAACTTGAAAACATGATTTGATATATACTTCTGTGTATTTGTAAGGTACGAGACCAATGCTTTCTTTGACCAGACGCAAGACAATTTCAATGCCGTATTGTGTGGTAATCAAACTGTTAGAGAATCATCAACTACATCATTTACCTCAGTTGTGCAACAAGTGCTAGTGAATCTCCAAACAACAACACTCAAAACGCAAGGGTTTTTCATGGCCACAAAAGCACAATTGCCTGAGAATAACAATAATAATCGTACAATTATTTATGCATTTGCTCAATGTGTTGAAACTATAAGTCAGAGTGGGTGCGAAGATTGCTTGAAGACTGGTTATAGCAATTTGCAGACTTGTCTTCCCAATTCTAATGGTAAGACTGAAGCTAATGGATGCTTCATGAGATACTCCACCACTTCCTTCTTTCCTCATAACCAGACCTTTCATATCCTACAACCCTTGATCAAACAAGGTACTACTTCCTTCTACAAATGACAATAATTTGGTCTGCCTATATGTAATTCTGAATCTCTCTAGTTATATATTATATCTCTCAAGTAATAAATTAAATATAAAATCCAACACAGTCAACTTGTTCAAAACTCTTGACTAGATTGGTCAGGAGATTGGTTCATCAGTTTATTGGTTTAATTGGTCAATTCAGATTGGCTTTAAATAACATACTTATTTCAGTGCTGTATGTATGTATGTATGTATGTATGTATGTATGTATGTATGTATGTATGTATGTATGTATGTATGTATGTGTAGTGCCATACATAAAGATTATTGACTCATTTGAAAGTGAGTTCTCTGTTTTTGGTCTTGCAGTTGGTTCAAATAAGAAGGGAGCCACTGTAGGTGTAGTTGTTGGAGGTGTAGCTTTTGTTTTGATCCTCCTTATACTATTAGCTTGGATTAAACGACCAAAAAGGCCTAAGATATCAGTACCTAGAGGTAAAACACCCTGGAAAGTACAGTATTGTGTACTGTATCATTTTGTGAAGATTTGATAATGTGATACTTTGGTCACATTTTCCCTTTTAAGTAATCTTTTGATTCATTTCCATAAAGAAAAGGAATCCAAAGCGTCATGGACTTCAATTAATCTTTTGATTCATTTCCATTAAGAAAATGAATGCCTATAAAGAGACTTAATTTATGAAGAGACTCGATTTGACTAATTTATGTTGTCCTTGACAGGAGACATATCTGGAGTAAGTAAGTTGAAAGGCCCAATTATTTTTAGTTATAGGGAGTTGAAGTTTGCAACTAAAAGTTTCAGTAAAGAAAATAAACTCGGAGAAGGCGGATTTGGTGCTGTGTATAAGGTAAACTATATATATATACATATAAATTGATCTAAATCATTTTTCAGCTCAAAAATGTCGCAAGGGCATACTTTTATATAGTGTTGTAAATAAGCAAAACTTCTAGTAAGGCTTTCAGGAATGACAACTGTAATCTTTATAAATAGGGTACTTTGAAGAATGGAAAATTAGTTGCTGTGAAGAAATTAACTTTACGCCAGTCTAAGAAGGTGGATGAAGAATTTGAAAGTGAAGTGAAGCTTATAAGCAATGTTCATCATCGGAATCTCATTCGACTACTTGGATGTTGCAGTGATGGCAATGAGAGAATTCTTATCTATGAATACATGAAAAACACCAGTCTTGATAAATTTGTATTTGGTATGTTTTATCAGCCAACAAAGCTTATATATAGTTATTTAATCTTCAGCTATTGAGTTTCTTTATAAAATTATGACATGCGGCCATATTTTCAACTAACGAACATATCACTGACTCCTCCTCTTGCAACAATTCTTTCACATGTCATAATTTCACTCAAGAACTCAATAAACAAATGTATTTCTCTGGGAAAAAAATAACAAACATATGGAAATGCCTTATCGAAACTTCTTTTTAATAAATAATGTTGTTGATCTGTGAAATAGGTAAGAATAGAGGTTCTCTCAGTTGGAAGCAACGGTATGATATAATCTTAGGAACAGCAAGGGGTTTGGCTTATCTACATGAAGAATTTCATGTTCGTATCATACATAGAGATATAAAGACTAACAACATTCTCTTAGATGATGATCTTCAACCAAAAATTGCTGATTTTGGCTTAGCAAGGATTTTACCTGAAGAAAAATCTCACCTTAGCACAAAATTTGCTGGAACATTGTAAGTCAATATGATTGCAGTTTTGTGATATTATAAGGATTTATACCGATGACACACTCTATGCAACGCTCAGATTCAAAATATCTCCTGCAATTTGATGCCTCAACTATAACATAAGCATTATATATTTTGCAGAGGATACACAGCACCAGAATATGCAATTCACGGTCAATTATCAGAAAAAGCTGATATTTATAGCTATGGCGTTGTAGTCCTAGAAATTATCAGTGGTGAACGAAGCAATGAACTGAATATAAATAGTGATTGTGAAGGCGCATTCCTTCTTCAAACAGTAAGAAAATTTCTAATTAAAAATAACAAATCTCATTTGGTGAAAAAGTTTGAGTGCAGGACTGCTTTAACCACATAAAGTTTTGCTTTGTCTTGTTTGCCCTTCTTATTGTTCAATTTCCCTGTAATTCACTTGATAGGCTTGGAAGCTATATGAGAGAGGCTTACACATAGAGTTGGCGGACGATACCTTGGACCTTAATGAGCATGAAACAGAAGAAGTGAAGAAGATAATAGAGATTGGTCTGCTTTGCACCCAAGCATCTACTGAATTAAGGCCATCAATATCTGAAGTAATTGTTTTGCTCCAAGGCAATAGGAACTTATTAGAGAATGTGAAACCCACCATGCCTATCTTGATTGAAACTTAATTAATACTAGGAGTCCCTTTGAGACATCTTTACCTTTACTGCTTTTCTCAACATCAATCATCATGGCCTTCCAATTTTCATTTATTATTATTATTATTTTTTTTTTAAAAAAAACTATAGATCAGCAAATTAAGGGTTAACGTCAATTAATCGTATAGTTTGATCAAATTTTGGTTTTGTTTTATATAATTTCTAATTGTTGGTTTTGATCTCTATATATTGTTTCATAAAGATTTAGCCTGACTTTAATGATGGCTCCCTATATTTTTAATGAAATAATAAGTTTTGATTTTAGTTCTTATACTCAAATATTAACAAAGTTTTTATAAAATTATAGGATTCAACGATTTGAAACGACAGAGACCAAAATAAAAAGTCTGATCAAGCTATAAATACTAACAATAATATTAACTCATGAATCTATCTTTAAAGAACATGTCTGTGGTTAAGGGTGACTTAAAATTTTGAACCAAAAGGGTAGAAAATAAGATAGAATGCCTCAGGTTGCTTCTAGAACATAACCTTATTGTGTCTAGATCATAGAGACGTCCCCCATTACAAATGCAGCCCTTTGGTCACCTCATCACATTCGCATCCCATGGCTTTTTTTTTTCCAATTTGCCCCTTTTTAAATAACTATTTAACAAAATGCCTCTGTTTGGAAACTATTTAAGCATCTGCCCCTGTTTAGTCGCCTAATGCCCTCATTTAGTCGACTAAAACGCGGGGCTCAAATTTTTTTAAGATCCCCGCGATTTAGTTGACTAAACCTCAGTGTTTAGTCGACTAAAACGCGGGGGACCAATTTTTTTAAACATCCCCACGATTTAGTCGACTAAACCCTAAGGTTTAGTCGACTAAACCAGTCCAGAGGGTTTTTAAAAACCCCAACACGGCTCCACAAACCCTAATCGACTAAGGGAGCTGCATAAACCTCTCCTCCTCTCTTTTTTTCACTCAAACCTTGCTGAATCCATTGGTGGGTAGTGAAGGAAGCTTGATTCTAGTGTCATTTACGTCGATTTTGGTATGTTCTCATCTCCATTTCGAATCTCCACCGTTGTTCTTGCATTTATACGAACCCCATTTGCGTTTTTTCATTTTGTGCTTTCATTGGGTGATTTTCTTGTCTATGTTTGATTGATTTGTGTATGTTTGTTATGTTCTCATCTCCATTTCGAATTTCCGCTGTTGTTCTTGCATTTATGCGAACCCCCATTTTTGCGTTTTGTGGTTTGATTGGGTGATTTTGTTGTGTATGTTTGATTGATTTGAGTATTTACTTAGGATTTATGGATGAAAATGAGAAATGTACATGTGAAAGTGGAAATATTTACATGGGTTGATAATTTTTTTAATTTTGGACGAATTTCACTTCGTTTTTCATCAATTTATTTCTTGTTGATTGTGTTTATTTGTTAAAATGATGAATGTTTGTTGTTTATAATGATTAATGTTTGTTTATGTTGCTTATATGTTAAGTTTTTCGAATAACTTATCTCCTTGAATGTTTGTTGTTTATGTTGATTGTGTTTGTTTGTGAAAATGATAAATGTATATGGGGAAATTAAAAATGATGAATGTTTCTTGTTTGTTGATGGTCTATAATGTCCATTTGTAGGTTGTTGTTCCCATCATGTGTCGTAGACAAGCTACTTCTAACACCGACAATGAGCGTGGGAGGTGGATTAAGCAACGAGCGAACCGCGGGGCATCTTCCTCTAGGGCACAGCAGGCAGAGCCTGAGCCCGTTGTGAATCTTCCTTTCGGTTATCTATTCGATAATAATGTACAAGAGCATGATCGATTCATGGAGAAATTTTCCACCAGACTCATCTGCAAGCCAAAATCATTAGATATCGCATTCTTTGCGAATGAGGGATTTGACATAGTGCCTATGTTGGATAATTCCCATCTGAGACGCTTGGCCGAGAAGACTTGTCTATGTAAGTGGAGCTATATACTCAAGAGGGGGGGTGAATTGGGTATTTTAAAACTTTTCAGAAATTGCTCTGTTTTGAAGCTATGAAAGCGAGAGATAGCGAGGGAAGAAGAAGGTGGACAATTTCATTAAGTTAAGTGCAGAAAGTTCAATACTGAAGTTACAAACATAAACACTTAAACATTGTCAGCAACATAGCTAAACATCAAGAGACACTAATCATTGTCAGTTTTTCAAAAAAAAATCTCAATACTCAAATTCTGCTTTAGCTCTGATCTTCTCCCCCTTTGTCATCTTCAAAAGGAGGATCAACAAGAGGGAGTAGCCGGAAGGGATTGAGGATTAAATGGCATAGTGGCTGGAGTATCTGGAGAAGAGGATGTATGATGGAGAATCTCAGTTCCTGGAGTAGTTGGGGAAGGAGTGGATAAAATTTCAGTGGAAGGAGTAGACTGAGGTATGGGAGATGTGAAAATAGGAGTGGCTGGATGCGGTGAAGGTGCCGGAATCGGTGGACTTGCGAAGGTGAAGGAAGGAGATGAAGATCCTGATACAGGATCAGATGTACTTGGGCCAGCAGAGGTTCCAAAAGCTGAAGAAGACCCAATGTTGAAATGCTTCAACAACTGATCCATTTTGTCGTGCATGCTTGAATTGGATACACTCAGAGATGCTAGTTTGATATCATGATCCTCTACTAGCTCGCAATCGACCGGTGATTCCAACAAGATCCTCCTTCATAACATCCCTGGACCTCTACAAGATGGTTGTTCCCCCTAGTACGATCAGCTCTTAATTTTCCCACTTCAAACTCAATTCTCATGGTCATGGGTGCAAGGGCAGAATCCACAATTTCCTTCACACGAATGACAAAATCTGATGGGAATGGGGAAGGAGGAGGTGGAGCGGATTGGGCTTCCTGATTCTGAGATTGAGCACGAGCCTGAGGAGCTCTTGATTGAGATCTGCTAGGAGCTCGTGATTGTCCTGAACCTTCTCCCTCAAAGGTTATATTCATCAAATTCAGTTGTGATTTGCCAAAGAAAGGAGGGGATTTCAAAGTTTCAGCAGAACCAACATACCAAATCTTGAAATAAAAGAGGATGACTGAACTCAGTGAAGGAAATGGCATGTGGGAGAGTTTCCTGGTGGGAAATTTGAATCTGATCATCTCATGGAAAATGTGATGACCAAGATCAAAAGGAACTTTATTGACAAAGGCAGTGAATATTGGATAATCCCTTAAAGCAAAATGGGTGAAGTTCCCACCCTTTTGAATGAAGTTCTTGGAAAAGATATACCAAAGAATTCTGTACTTAGAAGACATTGAACTTGGACTGAAAGACAGCAAATGAGATTGACTTTCAGGAAAGGTTTCATCTGGTCTAAGTATAGGCCAAACCATTTCATTGCTGTAATTGAAATTTGGAACAGGAAATGTATCTAATTTCAGAATTGTATTGATAATTGAAGGAGATAAGGTGAACCTAGTTCCCCTAACAAAAGTAGTGACGCTTTCTTCAACTAGATCACCATTTTCATTCAGAACATTATCTGTTTCCATATTGAAATAAAATAGACGAACAAGATTAGGAGAATATGGAGCAGATATGGACAGGAAATTTTCATAAAATTTCAGCCAAGGAGACAAGTCTAAGTTGAATTCCTCTAGATTTGTTCTAAGTCTACGGCAACAAAGCCATTTAATTGCCTTTTGGCATATGATTCTTTGAATTTGGCATTTAAATCAAGACAGAGACCAAGTAGTTACAACATCAAAATCTTCAGGAGGAGAGGAAATTCGGTATATATCGACTATGGCATTGGTCATAACAGTAGATGTTTGTTCTGGTTCATTGGAAGCATCAGGTCTTGATGATGAAGGTTCGGGTTTAGAGGCTTTCTTCTTCCTAGTAGACTTAGAAACCTTTTCTCGGTTCAAAATTCAAGCCCTCTTTGTTCTTGGTTTCTTCCTTCCGTGATTTCTAGTTCGTTCTGTTTCCGCTTCGTTTCCTTTCGTTTCTTTGAAGGAGTGACAACTGGTTCTTAGAAGGACACTCCCTTGGACTTAGATGGGGTTGCTGAGGTTGCCTTCGAAGTTGAATCAGGAATTTCGCTTCTTACACCTCGAAATGAATGGTCGATTCCATCACGCAACTTACTAGGAATCATTTTTGTTCTGGTGGACGCCGAGGAGGCCGAGGAGGAGGAGACGATTGAGAATGAGACCTTTCCGTCGTGGATTAGTGTCGATTGTGTGGGAGGAGTTGATTTTGCAGACATTTTCGAGTTTCTATCGTGGGTTTTGGTCGGAGATTGAGAGAATCAGAGAGGGAAGACCGAGCGTTTAGGGCAAAACCGGCAGTTATGAGAATGATTTTGAAGAACACAAGAAAACATATATATATAGACACTTCAAAACTCGAGTTTTCACCCCAACACTCGAGTTTTGATGACTCTTTGGTTACTAACCTGGACGTCAATGGTGTACCGAGAACCTTTGACCTTCCGAGTGAAAAACTTTGTGCGAATTTCGACGTTGGAACTCCAAAACTTGAGTTTTTGCTTCAAAACTCGAGTTTTCATCCGTTCGAAATCTCGCTTGTTTTCGACCGATCTTCGACCCCGATGCAAGCACAACCAAAACTCGAGTTTTGTCTCAAAACTCGAGTTTTGTCTCAAAACTCGAGTTTTGTCTCAAAACTCGAGTTTTTTCGCTTCGACGACAAAAACTCAGAATGTTAAATATCGGGCTTGAGTTCTCTTCTCGATGCAGATTTCGTAGATTAATCCGATAAACATCCCGCATAGAACCACATCTAGATTCTCCAATGCTTAAGTTAGTGATTAGTTAGTCATCAAAACACATAACTAACATTAAGTGGAGGCAATTCACAATCCATTGGGATGGGCCATTCCCAAATTTTCTTCTTACAAAATTGAATTGCTTCTAGATAAGTATGTTACATCCAAGCATGGAGTGTATCACAAATAAACTTATCCAATTAATTCATATTGAACTTATGGATGAGCAAATAAGTGATACCTAGAAAATCATTTTTCAATGACAATTTGTAAAAACATTCATGTAGGAAATTATGTCATTGATATAAGATTTTCATAAACTATGCAAACATTTTTTTAATATCTCAAATATTCTTTTAAATCATGATAATGCTTTTATAAAATTGAGATGTTGATGATATGAAAAACTCATCTTTGAAGTTATGTTTAGAAAATTAATGCATCCACTGAATATGGTGGAAATTAAATTCCAATTTGAAATATCATTTGAGTGCAATCAAATCATGCATATTTTCAAAACATTGGAATGTATTTTCCAAACACATAATGAATTGTGATTCAAAACAAGTTTTTGAATTGTGCATTTCAGAAATCTTAAACTTAGAAAATTATGCACAAATTCACTTGTGATCCATTAGCAATCTGAAAAACATTTTGAAAGTCATAAATGATTGATTGCTTAATGAAATGTATTATTGGACAAGTATTCAATACCCAAATATGAATTCTATATAAGCACAATATAGGGTAAAATTAGATATCACCATAATTCCTCTTGTCCTTGTTGAAGCTTGCTGGGGTGAATTGATGCAGATATCTTCTGCTTTGACATTCATCATGAAGCATTGCTTCTTCAGCTTCCTCTAGAGTCAAAATGCTCTTTTGGGAAGCTTTCCTTGATCCTACAAAGCTATATACAACCTTTTTCTCTTTTGGTATCCAATCTTGTTTGGATCCAATCATTGTTAGCTTATAGGAACAAAATTCATATGCTCCAAGAATATAATCAGATTATGATAATTAAGCATAATGAATTAACCATAGCTTTATGCATAAAAGATATAATTTTCTTTTCAAAAATGTCATGTATGCATAATGAATTAAACTTTTGAACAATGCAAAAAAATTTCAATGAGTTTTAAAGAAAAAATAATTTCAAAATGATTTGCAGTGTTCATTCCTAATATCCAATGTATAAAACCTCAATAAATATTCTAGATAATAGAGTAGGAGGTTTTACCAATATGTACCCTTGCCTTAGGTACTTGGAGTTCTTGAATTTTCGTACAAGCATAGAACACATTCAAAACAATACCAAACTTTCTATCATCTTTGATTTTATCTAAGCCCTTCTTGAATTTGAGCTTGCCTTCATTAGTGCCAAATATGTTGGATAATTCCCACTTTGGCTTCCCATTCTTTAGTAAGAATATTCAGGATTTTCCTTACTTGGCCGATCATAGAAGACAATAGATTTGTCTATGTAAGTATTGACCCGGAGAGCTATTGCATCCCACATATGTAAGTGGAGCTAATAGAGCACTTTACCTAAGAGGTGAATTGGGTATTTTAAAACTTTTCGTTGAAAACCGGGTGGTCGTTGATTGAAGCTCCAGTAAAATTGATCCTTCTCGAGATGTTAAGCTCTTTTGAAGCTATGAAAACCTAAGAGGGGGTGAATTGGGTATTTTAAAACTTTTCAGAAAGATAAACAAGAGTGAGGGAAGAAGAAGCTGGACACAAGGATTTATCGGTTCGGTCCAACTCTTTGACCTAAGTCCAGTCCCCAGAAACACTCTAGGATTTTCCACTATCACTCACTTACAATTACACACTCTGTACTCAGAATGATCCCCTCCCTAGGACTCACTCCCCCTTACAAGTTGTAATTGTAAACAATCAGATACACACTCTGAACTCAAGAGTTATCCTCTCCCTAGGACTAACTCCCCCTTACAAGTTGTACCCTGATAACAATCAGATACCCACTCTATAAACGAAGAATGCTCCTCAACCTAGGACACACTCCCCTTTACAAGTTGTACTCGATTTTCCCAATCTCCAAGTCACCCGACTTGAGATTGTTACAATGAATGATATACAAGGAAACAAACTCTCTCTAAGAGTAGATAATGATAAGCACTGAAGCTCAATGTATCACAAGATACTACACAGATAAAATTGAAGAAATAAATGTGAGACTTGAATGATTTTCGTCTTCAGCAGGTGTGTCTGTTGGAAAGGCTTGAATGTAACTCTATTTATACTCAGAGATCATTAAATGACCGTTGCTTTCCAAATAGAACCGTTGGAGAAGTTCTCCCAGTGTTAGGAGGTGGCTTAGGCACTTTCTCTCTCCAATATTCTCTTAAACCGGCTGGCCAAGTAATCGAGTTGACCTTCGCGAATTAATCCGTTGGAGATGCAGTTGCTTGTTGTAGAAAACATTCTTAAATGCTTTGCGAGACGTGTGCGGGTGGATTAGCCAAAGTTGTGCAACTTTCTGATCAGTGCATTTAATGTTCTCAACCACTTTTTGCTTTTTGCTTTATCACTTCAAAATCATTCTCTAAGCTATCTGAAATTCACTAATAAAGTCATTAAACATAGCTAAGAATAGTAGAGAATAATCCTGGAAAGTATTAAGATTAAACAAGAATGATTTGGAGAATCGTGTAAATCAAATTTCAAAATCAGCGACCGAAACTCGAGTTTTGTTCTTCAAAACTTGAGTTTTCAACTGTGCACAAGACCAAACTCGAGTTTCAAGATCCATACTCGTGTTTGCTTCTTCCAGAGAGCAACATCGCGATTTATGCTTCAAACCAGGTTTTCTGATGAAAAACCCAAAACTCGAGTTTTGCCAAAAACTCGAGTTTTGGACTATTGATATGAAAATGTAGTTTTAGTTCAAAACATCAAAACCGGAGGTTTTCATCCAAAACTGGAGGTTTTCAAATCAAGAGAATCTTGATGCTCTCGGGTTCGGAAACTCGAGTTTGCCTTCCCAAACTCGAGTTTTCACTTATATCATGAAAACTCTGAAAACCTGTGAACATATCAAAACTGGCGGTTTTGCATTTGTGAAAACTTGAGTGCTCTCTGCCAGACCAAAACTCGAGTTTTGCTCCCAAAACTCGAGTTTTCATATGTTCAATGAAAACTTAATGAAAACCGTGTAAAATGAAAACTCGGAGGTTTTGACCCAAAAATGGCGGTTTTCATATGTTGCAAATCAGGTGCACGAGTAACATATCAAAACTCGAGTTTTGACCCCAAAACTCAAGTTTTGAACTATTTCACAAAATATGAGAAATTCTTTGAATAGTTCAAAACTGGCGGTGTTCTTTGAAAACTGGAGGTTTTGAGACTTGGAAAATTCAGAAGCTTTCGGCCAAACCAAAACTCGAGTTTTGTCTCCAAAACTCGAGTTTTCATGTTTTTCATGAAAATCGAAAAGCGGCGGTTTTAACGAAAACCGGCGCTTTTGCTTTGTTCGAGGATTTTCTCGAGAAAACACAAAACTGGAGTTTTACTTCAAAAGCGGAGTTTTCCCTTGACAAACAAAGTTCTTGATTTGCAAGAGAAAACTTCTCATTTTGTTTACAATTGTTAAAACATCATCAAAACACATATAGAACTAACAGTCCGTATTCACGGCATGTTGCATTTTAGACTTAGAATGAAACTGATGATACAGATATAATGGATCACCTAAATGCCAACCACCTTGCCCCTCATCACCACCATACAACATGTCTATGTCATCATCACAGTTTGCCCAATTAATGGAGGAATAGTGCGGGCTTTCGTTCCAAAATGGCTCACTCTCAGGCCTACATCTGTCAAGATGTTGTCTTTGTCAAAACCACTAAATAAAAATTACAAATACAAATACAAATACAAGTTTACTAACTTACCACTTCTAACTGGGTCAACACGAAGCGGTGGCATTGTTGCGGTACTCGGGTTTACTGGGTTCATGCGAGCATCAAAATCACCCTCTACATCAATGTCTGAGTTGTCACCTAGTGGAATAAACCTCTCAAATTCATCCTCCTCATCGCTATGCATATTCTCATATTCCTCATCCTCCTCTTCCTCTTCATCCATCAATGTTACCTGACTTAAGACTTGTGAAGGAGCAGATACACCGACAAGTCTGTCTTCTTAACCAAAATACTGTGCAGATCTTGTATGCATGGGTATAGATGATGATTCACCAGATTCAAGCTCAACATATATTTCAATAAAATTTTGTGCTCTCCGATTAGCAAATGCATTTATGACACATTCTACATCTTCATCATCACATACATCGTTACTAATGTAGTATACACTATCCTTACCAACTATAGTCTCCACTTTGGCAATTAACTGATGAATGCATTGTCTTCCATGTAGCCCCAATTTTTGATAAATTCTTTCTTTGAGCTTGTTGTACGTAGTGCCCCATTTGATTTTCATCATTTTTGTTTTCCTTCAAATTGAACACCATCGGGACCTACAAAATGCCTCCCACTATAGTAGATCACAGTAACGTGTGTGTTTGAACTTGAACTCATCCTTCACACCAGAATTTGGGAGCTGAAAAATGAAGGGTTTCAGGTTACAAACAAAAACAAAAGCTTAACAAAGTGAAACTACAAAGATTACACAACAATCATACCTTCAACTAGGTGGAATCGTATTAAACCTTGATGGACCGCACTAAAATTGAGAAAAGAGAGAGTATTGGAAGGGGAAAGGGGTGTTTAGTCGATTAGGGTTTGTGAATGTGCGATTGGGGTTTTTAAAAAACGCTTCTAGACTGGTTTAATCGACTAAAGCTTAGGGTTTAGTCGACTAAATCGTGGGGATGTTTAAAAAAAATTGGTCCCCCGCGTTTTAGTCACCTAAACACTGAGGTTTAGTCGACTAAATCGCGGGGATCTTCAAAAAAAATTGAGCCCGCATTTTAGTCGACTAAATGAGGGCATTAGTTGACTAAACAGGGGCAGATGCTTAAATAGTTTCCAAACATGGGCATTTTGTTAAATAGTTATTTAATAAGGGGTAAATTGGAAAAAAAAAAAAAAAGCCCGCATCCCATACCCATATCAAAAACAGCCCACCATTATTTACTCAAATCTCCCTCCATCACATCCATAATCATGCCATCTATAGTCTTTACTTATATCGTTCCATATTACATATATATGATGGGTGTGAAATTTTTAAAATGAAGTTTTGACCTTTTGGTCAACTTTTTAATTGTGTCTCAAATTGTATATTTTTAAATTTATTTAAATTTATTTTATTATAGTATTATAAATCACTTGCCAAAAAAAAAAAAAAAAAAAAAAAAATTTAAAGACATCACTACGTATATACATGCATAATGTACAATATTTTAGAACAAAACTAAGGTCATGTTGTTTATATTCATTAGGTGAGGTTTTTCAATCACACTTGCTGTACTTGTTAAAATGCGTATATGATTGTAAATTTACCCATGAAAACTTATAAATTTTTGCATCAACTCTTAATTCTTATAATGCAAATTAGAATTTATAAAATTTAATATGAACAATTGTCATTTTATTATGATAGGTTATTAAAATTTGGATTTATAAATTTTCATATATAAACAATTGTTATTTTACTATTGTTTTTAAAATGATTTTAGTTTATAAGTATCATAAAATAATTGTTAAAATATACGGACATCATTCACACACACACACACACACATATATATAAAATAAATGTATAATATTTTAGAACAAGTCAAGTTTCTTGTGAAGTTTTTCCATTACATCGGTTACTGTTGTTAATTATTAGTTATTAGTTGTTAAAATGTTTATAAGCAGTTGTAATTTCACCTATGAACATTTATAAATTCTTGCATAAGCTCTTATAATGTAAAGTAGGATTTTTAACTTTTCATATGAATAATTGTTTGTTGTTGTTATTATTTATTAAAATTAGGTTTTGTAAATTTTCATATCAACACTTTTATTTTGCTATGGATAGTTATTAAAATTACATTTTACATATTTTATATCGACACTTATTTTTTTGCAATGTTTAATTATTAAAATTAGGTTTTGTAAATTTTAATATAGACACTTTTATTTTATTATTGTTAATAGTTGAAATGTGCATGTGTGCTTATAAATCCAATATTTTAATATGTAGCAAATGTTGTAACTACAATGCCTAAGAATGAAGGCTAACAAATGCTTATTAAAAAAAAAAAAAAAAAAAAAAAAAAAAAAAAAAGAGTTTAATAATTCATAGTCCCAGAAAGAATCAAATTTAGACCCTTACATTTGCAAATGATTCTAATTCCTTCGGCATTTTCATTCCACCATTGTTTAAAGAAAAAGATGCCGAACACGAACTCGAACTGGATGGGGGTGGAGCCAAGAATTTGAGGTAATAAAAAAGTAAAAAGAAAAATACACCATAAGCAAATGTTACTCAAACTAAGATTTTAGATGAGAATTGAATTCCCCCTCCTGCCCTAGCCGCGTGCTTCTTAACCTCGTACGACCGACATCCCCTAAACTAATCAAGTATCGAGCCGAAGAAATGCATAAAAGAGTATGGAAATTAAAATTTTATTTATTTAAATTGTCGACAAATACTTCCGACAATCCAAGAATTTAATATATTTTAAATACTTCTTTTAGTATTTTTCAAAAAATAATAAAATTAATTTTATGTTTAAGATTTCATAACTCCCATAAAATCATATATCTTGTCACATTCAGTTATATATATATTTATTAGGTTTTTCATTTTGAAATTTGAAAAATATAAGAGATGTTGTTAAGGTGGTAAGCGGTTAGGGATAAAATAGGCCAGACCCTTAAGGGCCTATGACTTAACCTACATAAAGCCTAGAATGGTCTATTTAGTAAAAAGGTTAACCTTATGTCAATTTAGAGAGGCCAATCATATTTTCATAAGGCTTAGTCTATAAGTCTACAGGTCTGGCATATTTAACTTATTTATTTATTTATACTATTATGTAAGTATATATAATATTATCTAAATAAGTTTATAAATTATTTATAAATTGACTAGCCTAATATTAACTCTAAGTTTCACATCCCATCATTATTACACTCAATCATTGCTTTCACATCAATCATTTACCTCTATCTCTCTTTTCTTTAATCGTTGGGGATGGTAACACTAACTCACTTCATCTCCCTTGAATTTCATCGACCACTAAAGCATAATAATTACTATGAGTTTTAGTATCACGTGAAAAATTATAATTTTAATATAATGAGTTTTTCCCAATTATATGGGAGAAGTTAAAGAAGTAAAATCTAATTTTACATGCTTTGTTTGTTATGTTTGGTTGATTTTCGAAAATATATCTTATTAGTCAACAAATGATTATTTTTTCTTATTCCTATTTGCTTGGACAATTGTTATCACTAGACACTCTTTTCTTTTCCCTACTAAGCCCTAATGTTACGAGGAGAATGGATTTTAAAATTTTAAGGCATAATGTTGGATTGTAAATAAGCATAAATGGTTATATATGAATTTGGAGGCATAGGCTTTAAAGATCATTTAAAGGTTTACATTTTAAATAGGCTTTTAAATAAACTTCAGATCTTTTGAAGGCCTAGGTTCAGGGCTAAAACAAGTCTACATATAGACTTTAGCCCTGGCCCAAGCTTTGAATCTCTATTGCAATTCTAGGCCTATTTATGTAAAGTGTAGCCTATTTCTACCTCTATAAGCGACCTCACCCTATAAGAAAAAGAATACAAGTTCAAACTCTGAGAAGCACACTTGTTCAAACATGTGAAAACTTGCTTTCGAAGTCTCAAAATGAATTATACCTTTGATCAGATAATATAAATGCTTAAATAATTAGAGGTTTATGTAACATACATTTTCATTTTAAGATAGGTTTATATATGTTTTCAAAATAGATGATAGATTCCTGTAATTTAGGTCAAACATATGAATAGTTAATGTATTGGGTTAATATAATCTTATTAGATCCCTCAAGTTTCATTTAATTTAAAACATTGGTCCATATAACTTAACAAAAACTAGACTATGTTGCCTCTATAGGGACCAAAATCAATGTTTTGAAATTTGAGGGACTAAAACTAAAATGAGAGCAAGCTTGAGTGACCAAAGATGATATAAACACTAATGAATTTTACTTTTATACCCCTCCATTCCTTAATATATATATATATATATATATAAAAGACATATTTGAGAAGTTGATCTTAGTCTTAAATATACCACATTTTTCGTATTTGTCAATATTTTTCTATTTTACTCCCATTGGTCCTCTCTCAACAATAATCAAGGAGATGAATGAGATGAATTAAAAAAGATAACTAGGGTGTTTAATTAAAAACACATGTCATATTAATTAACTTAACTAACAACATTAATCTAATAAAATTAAATAAATATGTCTTATATTAAGGATTAAATGGAGTATATTTTTACCCCTCCTTTCCAATTTTTCATTTTGGCTCGAGTCCGGCTACTCTCCCATACTTTCCCATCCCTTTCCTCTCCTTTACCCAAACTACATCTGTCTAGGTGTTTAAAAAAGGAGGTTGGGCCACTCTTTGTTTTCTTTTCCGAAATATCATTTAACACCTTGAAATATTTTTTCAATAGAACTATTCTCAAGCAAGTTGCACCATAAAGTATTTTTTTTTTTCAATAATACCCAATATCATAAATTAATTTTTAGCTCACCCGACGCCCTAAATAATTTTTTCAAAAACACCCAAGTATCCTAATATATATATATATATATATATTATTTTTTTGCATCTAATCCCCAAAAATATTTTTTTCATTAGCACTCTACATCTTAAGTTTAGACTACTCGTTGCAATTAGAAAAATACTTAAAGGTGTTGGATACACAAAAAATTATTTTAGAATACTAGGTCCATTCTTCCATGTTCACTGATTTCTTATTCTTTAAAATGATTTAAAGTCCTCCTTTCCATTGAAAACTAAACCCATCCGTCTTTTTACTTCTTTACTTACAGTATTCTAAATTAGAGTTTTTATTTTCCAAAGTGGTTGTGTGTTTCACAGTGAAGTCTTGTGCTAGGGAGAGTACGGCATAACTTACCATGTGTTTTGATTTTATTATTTTAATTATGTATGCAGTTTTGAGATTGCAATTAGCAGTCAGTTGTGGGGGAGTGTAGGCATGAAAGGGGGAATAGGTCTTAGTTGTTGCACTCTTTGTTGTTCTAGGATTTGAATTGTCTTCGATATTACTTGCAACCATACTAATGTCTATATAAAGTGTCTTATCCCTTAGTTCATCATCATTAATCAGAGTATTTATATGCAGTTCAGTTGGCAATACAGACATAGCATGATATATTGATATAATGATCTTGATTACATAATAGGAATACCAACAGGGTTAATACACTTATTGTTTGCAAATTCTAAAGTTACAATTATATGCAATTACAGATAACCCTCACCGACTTGTAAACCAAACTGGAACCTCTAGTTGCCGGTATCCACCACCTCATCCTAGCAGCAACGTCAGTACCTTATTCATTTCATAGGCAATAACAAGGGCTGGAATTCCAAAGAATCCCAAAGTTATAGTTAATGTCATATAAATGAAAAAATAGTACATGATAGACAACCACAAACATAATAGTGCACAATAGCATATTCAACATTCAGAGATCACATAACACATATTACATATCACATGATCAACTACCACAACGTTGGGCATTGAACTGGGCATGAACCCATATCATTTGAATGCACTAGGTTTGCCAACCAAGGACTACCGGTCCCATAGTCCCTACAACTAGCCACTGGGAAGGTATTCTATGGTCAGCTCTTCCGCTTAATTGAGTCACCAGTGGTGTTGGCCGCATATGGGACGGGACTTTCACATATATGGTTCAAACAAGCATATACAGTCATACAAAATATGTGAGAGTTAGAGTTACTACCTGAACGCTTTACCAATTCCAAAATTGGCTCCCAATTTTTTTGTCGTTCCTTGCAATTGTCAGGTCCTACAAATACAAATCTACGGACGGCAGGTTAATACAGAATTTTCTAGTTGTCATGACCAAACTTAGAAAATTCATAACTTAGGTTCTAGGTCTCCGATTAACACATCTAATACTCGTTTTAATGCTTATGAGGTCTACTATTTTCATAGCAAGTTTCATATAGAGACAAGGCATTTGCTTGGTTAAAACCACAATCAAAGTGGAAACTCAAATTCTGGAAAATAGGATTTCACAGTTTTCCTTGTCTATCTTTGAAAACTTATAATTAAATCTAGACAAACCCAATTGAGGTGGTTCTAGAGGCTAAACAACTCTTATTAAGTCTAGGTTCTGGGAAAAATAATTCCCCAATCCAATTGGGCACACAACATTCTAGAAATCTTCAAATAACCCTTAAGGCACATATTATATATCAAATTAAAGCTTAAGATGTCTATTTAATCCTTCAAAGTGTCAGGGACATCTGACATCATTTGGTTGGTCAAACACATGACACAAGCAAACTACCACGAAGAGATCAACATTGGTAGCAATTAGGGTTTTGACCCAATTCAATCCTAGTACTTCCAAAATCACTTTCTAACCATTACCCTACACAATTTTCCTTTTAAACACATTGGAAGCATCAAAATGACCAAAATCCATGACTCCCTTATTCTAGCCAAAATATAAGTTAGGGGGAAACAAAATTGGTACATGTTTCACTTCATAACATCATGTATTAGCCCCTAATCATCCTCTAGTTTATAATTTAGGCCTTAATCATGCTTTAACCCTTTTTAATAAACTTGGATAGAACCTCCCCTTAGCCTTTAAGGTTTCCAAAATCACAAGAACTCAAGAAAAAATCATTACAACCACCAACAACACCATAAACAACATCAACAAGGTCAAGAACGCCACTTACCTTAACCTTGTCTTGTGTTTCCTTGCAACTTCCTTCTTTAGCCTTCTAAGCTTTTAGTTTCTCTTGCTAAAAACCACCATACCAAGAGAGCTAATTAGGGGAGTGGCCACAAGAAGAGGATTGAAGATATGATGATCATAGCATCCATACTCACTCTTGTTCTTGGTCTTTTCCTCTTCCTTTTCCATCTTGTTTTCAGCTAGCTTCCCTTTGGCCTACTCTTTTGGGTTTTGACTGACTTTAGATGATTAAAAGGGAAGATTATTGTGAATTAGAATTACTTGGAGGTAGCCAAGCTCATGGGCCCCACAAGCTCTTTGACTGAATTGTCGTCCCATTTTTTTTTCCTTTCAACATGTGCTTCCTTGGGTTCAGCGGCCGGTCTTTCCTCACCATTTTTTCCGTTTTCGGGGAGGCATCCAGGGGTCTGTGTCTCCGGTATTAACTCCTTGGATTGTTGACCCCTTTCCTAAAATTTTAATATCAAAAAAAAAAAAAAAAAAAAACTCCTTTGATCATATGCTCCTTCTCTTTCTTGGCCACTTGGCCAAAATTGAGGATCATTTAGGAGGCTTATTGATCACACTTATTGACTTAAGGAGTGGCTTGGAGAGCAAGGTATGGGCCACACACTCCTTGACCAACTTCGACCATTTTTACCCCTACAAAACTCATTTTCGTACAAGAGTCATGCTATCATAATTTTTATCGAACTTTGAAAACTTATATCTCTATGTACAAATTAGAGTTAGGACATCGTCTATGGTATGGAAAGTATATTTGGTTAGTTCTTTGTAAAAATTAGAGTTAGGAAACAAACTTTTGCAGAATGCAGCAATGGTAGTATATGGGTTTCAGTTGGGTATAATGATTTTTTTCCTTGCTAAACTTACCAATATAGTCTCATAATGATTCTCTTTTCCCTTGGACAACTCAGTAAAGTTCATTAGGATGCTTTCAATCTTCCAGCTGCTAAAGAATTGCTGCACAAATAACTCATTCAGTTATGCGAACAATCCTATTAAATTGGTTGGTAGGTTGATAAACCATATCAACGCAGGTCCGACCAGGTTAGATTTGAAATCTTTACACATACAACTCTCCTGTGCTTCTTGAGGTATGATTGCGGTGTGCATCCTTTGTCTGTACTTTTCCATATGTTCGTTTGGATCTGTTGAACCATCATAGAGCTATACATTCAAGAATGTAAACTTCTTGGGCATTCGACCAACGCAATGTCAACTGTGAAATTTAAGTCAAAAAAGCTATAGGGTGCACTTTTTTCCATCAGGAATGGTACTCCTAGGAGACAAAGTATCATTGCTTCTAGCGCTTGGAATATTTTGTTTCACCTCTGACCATCTAACATTCCAGAGCTTAGTGGGTTGTTGGTTATAGGTTGGTTTGTTTGTCTTATTGTCTCACCAGCCAGAATGGTTGGTATAATCGGCACACCTGTGCCATTTGGTTTGCAGTATTATTTTCAGTTAAGGTTTCATTACCTACCACCCTATGCTGGTCCTTTGTAGGTGTTTCCAATAATGGCTTTGGAATCACCTCGAAGGAGGGGTGACTTGTATAAAGCGCGAAGCCAATTGCTCCCCCAAAGCATTATTATCACTATTCAGGTGCTAAAGTTGTTCTTGCTATTGTGCGACCAACGTGGCTTAAGCTGAAATCTTCTAAGTCTGTTCTCATATCAATGCAGCCATTTTGTCGAGATGGGCTTGAAAGTCAGTATGTTCGTCCTTTGTGGAAGGTACGTTAGTCATGATGAATGATCATAAGAGAACATAAGCGAGTTAATTCCTTCAAAATCTGTTGCTAGTCCCCATAATCGGTGCCAATTGTTTGTGCAATAATTTGCAGAAGGAATTTTCCATTGGGTACCAACAACATGACAAAAGGACAATAAAGAATTGCAACAAAGAATAGAGTGTATTCAATTAAATATCTCAGTTGAGTACAATGTGGAGAAATAAGTAAGAGTGGGAAGAATAGATTGTGTTGTTTGTTTTAGCCATAGGAGATTCCTATTTATAGCATGAGTCCAACTAGCTAGATGGGTTGGTTCCGTTTTTGTAGGGTCTCAGTAGATCATGGGGTTGCTTCTAGATTTAAGGATTAGGGCGTTAGCATGATAGTAAGTTTGACCAAGTGATTGGATGAGAAGGTGGATTCAGGCTTGGTATGTAAGAGAGAGGGCCTGCCTCGTTGGGCTTGTCTTGCACTTAGGTCTAAAGAGTTGGTTTTGGGGCCTATATTTGTTTGGAAAGAACTGTTATATATATTATCTAACAACTGTTATTTATGTCAACTATATATAACAATTGTTTGAAAAGAACCGTTATATATGTTATTAATATATAATGGTTGTTAAATCAGAACCTTTATGTATTATGCAAGTATTACTATATATTATGATTGTTTCTTATATGTGCCCGTTAATTATTATCACAACAATGAGTATATCATAGCTTCATCGAGCCTTAATACATAACGGGTGTTATACTATAACCACTACAATAGGTTTGGAACTGTAGTGTATATAGGTGTATTAGAGCACCCATATATATGACAGTTTGGAACCATGATATATGAAAGTTAATAATCATCCTATATCGTGATTTACGTAGTAATACTTATATTTTGGGTATTAGGAAGAGATTTCTCCCTTTTCTCCTTTGTTTTTTTCCTTTTTTTTTTTGTTCAAACATTTGTTCCTTTTTATTTTACTTTTAAAAATCAATATTTTTTTCTTAAATAAAATTAAAACTCAAACTCTATAAAAAAAATATTTTCAGTGAATTATCTTAATTTTCTAGCAAAAAAATAATTATAATTGAATTTAATAATACTGGAATCCAAGCCTACAAAATTAAATATTAAATAGTCATATGGGGGAAAATATTTTTTAAAATAAAAATTCTATTTTATAATAAGTTTTCAATATTTATTTTTAGTATAAAAATATGGAATTATTTTTTTCATTTGATTTGCTTTTGTCTATATCCATCGGTGCATATGATCAATGAAAGAGAATGCTATTTGTGAAAGAGATAAGGAGGGCAATTAAATGCTTATACAACCTCAAGCAAGATTTTATAAAAGTACTAAAGCAAGTCAAACTAGGAACTCTTATAAAAGGACGGAAGGTAGTAATATAATTTTCAATAAAACTTTTGATATAAAAATGATGACGGGTAAAGATTTAAATTAGGTATTTTCTAAAATATATGTTGTGAATTACTAATCAAATCACGTCATTACTTTATTAATTTTTTGTCATTTCCTCTAAAAGATATCTAGTTTTTATAGAAAATTAAAATATGATAATTTTAGAAAATAATATAAAAAAAATATCACTTGAATTTTAAAATTTTATATTACTTTTGTTACATATACACTCAAATAGCATTCTACAACTCACTTTAGTAGGATTAGAAAATCACTTATTTTAAGTTCAAGTGACATTTTTTTCCTAAATTTTATCCTCAAAGTTTATGAGTGTGTTTTTTTCAATGTTTTGAAACCCAGACCGGACCAATGGGTTTTGAAAAAAGCGAACCGGTCGGGAAATCGGTCCGAGTTAAGGGGTGACCCGGGTTTCAAGTTGCCCGGGTCAACTCGGCCAACTTGGCCTAAACCGCCGAGTTGACCGAGTCTCATTGATTTTTTTTTTTTTTTTAAAAATGTCGCCTGAGAAATAGAAGGAGAAGAAGAAGGGATCTGAAGACTGAAGAATCACTCCATCCGTGAAATCTTGTTTAACTCCACTGCCATCCAAGGTCGTCTCCATCGTCTAGATCCTGCCATCACCGGTCATCTACCTCAAAGATCGTCTCCATCGAGTCAATAAAAAAAAATAAAAAATGAGATAAAGTGCAAGCGGCGACAACAAAGACCAAGGGTAACCAAGGAGAGGTCGTTGGCGATGAACGTTGAGGGCGCGAGAGGTTATGGGCATGGGGGTTGCGCGGCGACAACAATCAGACCAAGGGTATGTTTTCCTTCTTCGCCGACCAAGGAGAGGTCGTTGGCGATGAACGTTGAGGGCGACAGAGGTTATGGGCATGGGGGTTGCGCCGGCATTGGAGGGAGTTTTTCTTTCATGAGTGAGAAAGATGAGAATGAGATCGTCGTCTGAGTGCTTGCTGAGTTAGGAGGGAGGAGGAAAGTGGGAATGGTTTAACGTATGACACTATGAATCCATTTCAAATTCAATATTAGATAATAAATATTCATCAATAAACTTGCCTCAGGAGATGAAGGGTAATTGAAAACCTTTCATAAAGCTTTTGTCATTTCCAACACCACCAGCCACCTAAACCTATTCTACCATTAGTCACATCAACCAAGGCGTAATTGATCTTTCTTTCTCTTTTTTTTTTTTTTTTTTAAGAAATATACCAATATAATATTATTTATTTTAATTCAATTATATTTTTTAATTAATACTGGTTTAACTCCGGTCTAACCGGTCTATTTGATCCACTGAGCCTTAACTCAGTACCTCCACCAGTTCACTGGTCCAGTTTTCAAAACCTTTGGTTTTTTTTTTTTTTTTTTTTTCATCTTCCCGTTATTATGGGCTTCTGGATCGAATATTCTTATTCTCCCAAACAACGTAGCGAGGAAGGAAGCAACGAAAACCTTTGCGCTTAGTCCACTGTCCTCCTCGCTTGCTTGCTTTCTCTTTCCCTCTCCTTTTCCAACAGTGAGAGTTATTTATTTCCGTTGCTTCTTTTGGCCATAAAAATTAAGAATCGAAGAGTTAGGAGATCTAGAGATCTGTTGTTGGTGACCAAATCTATAGAGAGGGGTAATGGGATTATTCTCGAACAAGATTGATCGGGAAGAACTGAAGCCCGGTGACCACATTTACTCGTGGAGGAAGGCATACATTTATGCGCATCATGGTCATCCCTTTTCTCCTCATCGTCCTCAATTACATTCTGTTTTCTGCTTTATTATGTGTCCTGGATGTGTGTGTAATTTTAATCGGATTACTTTCTTTGGATCTTTCCGAATTCCAGTTTTTCTTTTTGTCTTCTATATCACAGGTTAAGTGGATGGGAGGTTGTATTTTGTGGAAATGTCTTAAGCTTGTGATGTAAGAGCGCTGTTTTGATCACTTCCAAGTGATAATATTTGGTCCATCAACATTGTGTGGGATCCAACGTGAATTTTATTAAGATGCCAAGGGTTTGGAACAATGCTTCAGCATTTGAACCTGTAACCCTGGCTTTCAGGTGGTTACTGGTGTGACCTCTTGCTGCCATCTTGTAAATTGGTCCCAGCTTAAGTAGGAGAGCCAATATGAACTTTAGGCATTCTCAACCCTCAGTAAGGAATGAGTGAATATTTGACTGCAATATTTGAAGTATTAATACAGACCTTTTAAATTTAAGGAATGAGTGAATATTATCTCGAAGTCCCCCCTGGGAGTTTGAATGTGCAATGTAATTGAACGTTTTACAAAATGAAAATGGGAGGCTTGAAGGTGATATTTTGATGAAGAGTGTTGTGGCTGTGAGTTTCTGTTGCGTATTCTTCTTCCGAAAGTTAAAAGTTCTGAATCATCAGAAATACAATTCCTAAATGTGTTTGAGTGGATGAACCAACAAGGCGGCAGGGACGAATTAATTGTTATAAAATGTTATGAATACGTGTTCTAGTTTCTGGACTTCTGTCATCTGGTTTCTGATATGAATCTTGTTGCTATTTACTTATGGTTGAAGAATTGCTGAATTGGGCTATTGGGGTAGTAGAAGATTTTAAAAACTTCTAGTATATGAAAGGATATAAAGGGAAAAAAAATGCTGCCTAAGGAGAAAATGTATGTAATATACAGTTTATGTATATTTGATCCATTGAGTAGCAATTCAGAACCTTTAGGTTGAATTGTAGGGTATATTTACTAAAGAACAAATTAGCAGAGTGGCAAAGAAAGTGTCTGTAGAAAATAGCAATACGTCCTATAATTAATTGGCATCTTGTCCGTATTTATCCATACCAAGATTGAACAACCTTTGAACTTGTTTGCATGCTGTGATTGTTTTCCAAACCACATTTAAAATTCTGTACATCTTCTTTTGGAATGGCAAGAATCAATTGTTTTTTCTTTCTTAATAATAATGGATGTCCTACTGAAATGGCTTTTTTTTTTTTTTTTTTTTTTATTCCTTTTGTACACGACAACAGGCATATATGATGGCGACGGAATGGTGATCCACTTCACTAGAGGAGATCAAGAAATTGGCACAGGAACTGTCTTGGACCGTCTCCTTTCGAGTTCATCTCTCACTCGTCCTGCTAACAATCCATGTCCAACATGTGGAGACCAATCAAACCTTAATGGTGTCAATTATTCATGCTTGGATTGTTTTCTTTTTGGCGGTCATCTATATCGCTGTGAGTATGGTGTATCACGAACATTTTTTATTGCCAAAGTTCGAGGAGGCACCTGCACACTTGCCCCATCCGACCCACCTGAAGATGTCCTCCATCGTGCTAGATGTCTTCTTCAAAATGGATTTGGCGAATACGATGTCGTCAAAAACAACTGTGAAGACTTTGCAATCTACTGCAAAACAGGCCTTCTTGTGATCCCAAACATCAGTGTAGGCCGGAGTGGGCAGGCAGCATCGTATGAGGCAGCTTTTAGTGCTGTTGATTTTAGTGCTGTAGTTTCTTTACCACTCCGCTTCTTGCCCATCGGTTTGACTGGTCTAGCACTGGCTAGTTGTGGTAGGTACTGTATTAGTCGACTTGCTTCTGATATTGGAGTACGCCGTGATGTAGAGAAAGTTCCCGTGGAAAGGCTTATAATAAATCCGTCAGACTTGGATGAACCAGCCAACACAAATGAGGTGAACAGGCTTATAGAACCGCCTGTCTTAGATGAACAAGCCCAGGCAAATGAGGTGACCAAAGAAGAATAGATGCAGCTGCAGAAAACCTTAGTATTGGATAATGCTAAGATTTGAAAGTGTAGTGAAATGACTCCCGTCGGTAAGTATTTTATTTGAAATTGGAATGGTTTGTTAACGATGTTGTGGTTTTTATTTGTGAGTTTGAAACCAGCAAGATTGTTTATCCTCAGCGTTGTTATTGATGTTATGCTGTGTTGTATTTGTATGAAGCATTATGGGAGCAGTCATTCTTATTTTATGATCATTTTGATGTGGGTTATACTTTTCTCCGTGCTTAAATCAACGTATGAAAGTAAGGAGAATATGGTCAAGGGGCAGAGATGATTTAACTGTTTTGTTGAGTGAAGGGCAGACATTAATGTTTTGGGGTTTTAAGCAGGTATCAAATCCACGGCTTCCTACTTACCTGAGAGTTTTTTTTTTTTTTTTTTTTTTTAATGCCACTTGGTTTAAAAAGACCTGACTAGGTTAGGTTCATTTATCAGTGTTATACCACTACATGTAACGCAAAACTAACCATGCAAAGAGGTAAACGGAAGACAAATAGAATAGAGATGGGATTTAAAACGAAGAAGTGTTATGTTGCAATTCTAATCGGTTTTGCTATTCCTGTTGGGAGAACGGATCTGTATACAATTTTGAAGTTTCATCTGTTTCGCGAGCAAAATTTATGTACGACAATGAGTCTGCAGTCACAGGGTGGCATGCTAAACGTTACACCATTAATGCTAAACTAACATCCAACATAAACAAAAACTTTTCTTCTTCTAGTAAGGCCAAAGATCAACTCCGTCAGGCTTCTTTACAACTATTTGATTGTATTCAGGCCTTGATGTCTACAATGGAAATATCCAATTTGTAACATCCCCAATTTCATGTGACTTATTGTATTGAATGAATTAGTGGAATAGATGAATTTACATCAAGATCTTTGTCAATAATATTTATTTATTCTATTTTCCAACATGAATAATTTACTTGAAGAAAAATGATGTGGAATTGGTTATTTAAGAATTGGTTAATTAATTGGGCCATGATCAATTTGGGCTAGGAAGGGAAGCAATTTTTGGAGCCCAAACAAAGAGGCCATTTTGGACAAACAAAAGGAGAAGGGAGGGAAAAAGTTAGAAGCAATCTGAAGCCAAGATTTGAAATTCGAAGTTGAAGCTAAGGTTTGAAATTTAAAGTTGGAGCCAAAAGTAAATTTGAAATTGGAGCCATAGATTTAAATTTGAAAACATGTGAGGTAAGGCATGACATCATCAATCTCATCAATTTTATGAAGCATGAGAGAGCTTTAGGAAACATAATATTTTTCCAAAAATGCCCTTAAAATTTTGACCACATGGAAAAATAAGGGAAGAAGACAAAGTGATCATGAAATAACCTAAGTAAGGGCATATGAGTCATTTATCCAACCACAAAAGACGAGCAAGTTTAAAAGGCCATTCCCTCTCATTTTGGCCTTCAATTTTGGATAGAAGGGGAAGAGAAGAAAGAGTACAAGAGAGTTCACCTAAGAGAGCTCAAGAGGAAACACAAGAAATTCAAGAAGCAAGGGAGTTCAAGGAGTCAAGAGCCTAAGGTAAGATCATGGATTCCAATACTATTCTCTTCCACTTTCTTCTTCTTGATAAATATTGACAAACAAATTCCTCTTGGTGGTGAAAGTAAAGACCGAAGGAGGGAGGAAAGGAAACAAGAACCAAGAGCCTCAAGAGGTTGAAGATCTAAGTCAAATAAGCTATCTTTAACCTACCTTGTAAAATCTCTAAGTTGATTAATGTTGGTAATGGTGGTTCTCTTTAGTATTTGTACATGAGGAGGGTCTGTTTTTGGATGAGAAAGAGATTAAACATATGCTTGAAGCCTTAATCTATGATTAGGAAGAAGATTAAGCATGCTAAAGTATGTTGCTTGGATGAACATTTGGATTTTGAGTGTTTATGTAATTTTCGGTCAGCCCTATTTCCATGAAGATTTGAGTTGGTTTTGGATGTTTTGATGCTTCCAAAGTATTTAAAATAAGATTTTGTATAAGAATGAACTTGGATCATGTCTTTGGAATCAAGGATAGAAGTCTTAAAAACGTGGAGAATCTGTTTTTGGTAGAAACAGTGAAGTCAGTTTTCTTTCTTGTGATTTTTGATCTAGCAAATGAACTCTAAAAATTATGAAATTTTATATGCAGAAAGTAGACATCTCAAGGATTAATTCTATATATAATTTGTAATTTCTGAAGGTCTGGATTAGGAGAAATAAATCTTTGAAAATAGCCCAGAAAACTGGACTCTGTTTCTTACCAGAGGGTGGATTTTAAATACAGAAAAATCATACAAAATTTTATGGCTTCTGAAAATATTTTTATCCAAAACTAGATATGTTAAGGGTCAGTTGGGCTTTTCAACCGCCCCAAAAAGATATTTCTAGAATTAATTATGAATTTTTGAATTTCAGTCACTGGTTCTGGAATTTTCTGTGTAATATGAGATTTTTGCAAATAATGGATTTTCAATAGAGAGAAGGGATTTAGAGATTATAGAAGCTTGGAAAAGCCTTATATCAAGTCAAGAAGCCAAATATTTATTAAAGTGAATTTTCATTATTATTGGGAATTTATTTGCATTATTGTTTATCCTAGGGTTATTTTGCCAATTGTGCACCAGAAAAATTTATTGATACTTGTGAGCAACCCATGGGTAGTAATCTTAATCCTCATATGTCTTGTGTTATTTTGTATGTTTGATTTTCCATGATTGTGAATCCGTGTCTCGTGAGAGACATGCATTTGTTGTGCATTCAGTGTGTTCTAGGTTTGAGGCCCGACTACTGTCATTTTCCTAGCGCTGTGGATCCGGGCTTGCTATGTTGAGCAGTTCTGTGTTTATTAGGACTTAGTTCTTCCGTAGTAAATATTGCATATGTGTGGTATGTTTTTATTTTATTATGCATGATTATTGAATGCTGTATGATTTATTGTTTTCCTGATTGTGGTGACATACATGCATTGCATACAATTTTCATATGAGATTAATGGTTACACTGGGATTCAATTATGAATCCCAAGCTTTTGCAAGGGTTCATGTAGTTCTTCTGGGATGATGCTTGGAGATGAAGGTAAGCATGCGGAGTGAGACTGAAGTGTGCTGTGGGTGACTCCCTTTTTGGATGATTATTTTGATTTTATCTCGGATGACTGTATTTATTATTTTGGTCTGTTAGACGCTATGTTCGGGATAAGTGTATACTAATCCTTCTGGGGAAATATTTATCTTTCTGCATTTTTTTTTATCAGTATACTTTGTCCAAACTGATATGTGCTCTGCTGTTTACACTCTAATGCATGTCGTCATTAACCTGGGAATTTGAATTAAAAATTGAATTAAAATAAAGAACCACACGACCCGCCACCTGAGAAGGCGAGGCCGGTAGAATGTAACACAATTATTAGCATTCACTTGCAGAGGCAATTATAGGGTAACAGGGGATGTAGGGAATACAAGCTTAGTTGCCAAGCATCTCAACATATCAAGACCAAATACTACAACAACAACAACAAGCTTTATTTCACTAAATGGAGTCAATGGATTGCACGACATAATAATTATACCAGATGAATAACTGAGTCTTTGGAAAAATTATTTGTCAAAAGGTTCAATTCAATAACTTTCCAAGAGCAACTACGACAACAACGATGGCGATAAACCCCAAACTTGCCAAGACCAAATGTGAATTAACAATCCAGTTATTGAGTACTAATGAATAATTGAGCATCATCATCAAAACAAAAGTAATGCAGAGACAGTGCTAAACCTTGCTCGAGTCCATTGATCCGCTATGAAGAAGAAGACAGTGCTAAACCTGTTGCAGCTGTCTTACTGTCCTAGATAGGGATGATAATTTCCCTTTCAGCGAGATCTAAATTGGTATTGGCTCATATAGTGGTCATAGGAGAAATCTCCACATGTTTACAACAAATAAGTGAAACCTTAATACAACGCTTCGTTTCAAATTAATTCCGCCAAGACACGGGTCAATCTTTAACACAATTTGAATTTATTTATTCACAAGGAAGTTATGTTAATTACAAGGAGTGCAATTCTGTAAAAATGAGCAACACTGATAACAGCCCAGCGATACATCATTGAGATATTCACAGGGTAATGTCCAGGTCTATCCGAGTTATTCCTTATGACTAAACATTAAGAACCAAATTGATCCAGATAGTGGCGGAACTAGAAAAAAAAATTTCGCCCGGGCCAAAAAATAAACATATTGAACTATTTTCTTTAGTTCTTATTATAAGACACCAACTAATAAATATAGTTGGTCTTTTTTATAAAATACTTGCTTGTTTCTAAATAGCATTAAATATTTTTTTCCATGTATACCCATAACTAAAAAGATAGTGAGTGACAGTAATAATTAATAAAAATTAATTAGCACTTTTTTTTAGCAAAAAAAAGAGTAATATAATTAATATGATATTAGAGTTTAGTGTAGTTAAGAGGGATAATATTGAAAATTATTATTTAAATTTTAGGATAAATTTAATAACTTTAACAGTTTTTATTAACTTGTAAGAATTGTTAGTTGGTTCCTTAAATAAAGATCAGAGGGAGTATTTACTAAATAGTATCGAGATAACCTTAAAAATACAAATAAATAATAACCGATAATTATAAATCAAAACAATATATAAGATGATACCAACCTTTTTGGTATTTCAAACAAGAATTTTACTTGGTCAAAAAAAAAAAAAACAAGAATTTTACTTTTCCTCTCGGTCAATGAGTAATGAAACAAACATTATCTTTACGGAGAAGATTAAAAATTAGTTGGGGCCAAATTTGTGACAAAATAAAATATTATATAATAAATACATATATTTCTTAACAAATTTTATAAGATTAGTTGGGATCAATTTGGGACCAAGGCCCCAGCTGGCCATAACAAGCTTCCGCCAATGGATCCAGAACACGAAAAATATTCACATCCGTACACCATCGGAATTAAAGTTTGGATAAAATTACAATTGATATTTACAAATAAATCACAGAGAGAAAAGGGAAAGGAAGGAATAACTTACAAAGTCTTTGAAGATAACATAAGCAATGACAAAGAAAAGAACGAAGAGGATCTCAAACTTAGAGAATTTGACAAAGGCAAAGACGGATTCTACCGCCTGAGTCAAAGCCGATGGATTGCCGGTTCCGGTTCGCCTGCTCATAGCGGATCCAAGAATTTCTCATCGTTGATCCCTCGCCGGAAGAGGGGCGAAAGCTTTGAAGTTAGGTGACTCGTGAGAAAGCCATCAGGAAATATATATAAATCTGGGATAGGCCGGTCAAGAAATCCTTCTTTACTGTTGGATTAAATTTTTTATTTTTTATTGTTGGATTAAGTATTCAACAGTTTAAATTTAACATATTATAAAAATATTATTATATTAAATATAGGGGTTTAAACTTCTCCGTGTTGTATGAGAAGAAGATTCTTACACATATATGAAATAGTGGGACCCACATATATATAATTAACATTATATATACAAGTGGGTCCCACCATTTTATGTGTGTGTAACATGAAAAAACACTTGTCCTACAACATGAGAAGTATTTTTCCTTTAAATATAATATATTAAATCTAAACCTTTGAGTTTTTAATCCAATTTATAATAAAGAAAAAGTAAAAGAAAATGAGAGTAATGATAAAAATAAGGGAAGCCAACTCACAATCATTGTTATTCTTGGCGCTATGATTCTCTTTAGGTGCTTCTCTGCTGTGTGTCTCCAGGTCTGACAACATGAAGCGTCAGAATGATCCAAACGTAGGGAAAAACACCAAAATAAGAATTTTTTAAAAAAATTGTACCGGATTGAAGCACTTTTGAAAATAATTACTACACTAATGCGGTCAAATACATTGACTCACTGGACGTCACCAGTCACGTCAAAAAGTCTCACGCCACCAGTGGCGTGATAAATTATCACGCCACTCCTAGAGAGTGGCGTGAATACATTTAAAATTATAAATAATAATTCTAATTAATTATAAATAATAAAAAGAGTAAATAATAATTTTAATTAATAATTTAAGGAATCAAAATATTTAAAATTTATTATAAATCTTAGGAACAATACTAATTAGTAAATTAATTAAGTAGTGAATTTATTATAAATGTTAAGATAGATGACTAATTATTTAATATTTTGTACATTAACAATTTGATATATAAAGTATCATAAGATAGATAAGATAAGCTTAAATAAAGATAATTAGTCAAATAATTAATTAACTAATTAAAAATTAGTGAATTAAAAATTTACAATAACACAATGGATGATCCACGCCAAACAATTAATTGTACAATACATTTGACTAATAAAAATTTACAATAACACAATACATTATTAAGTCACTAATTAATTATTTTCTAACTAAGTAATTAGTGAATTAATTATTTAAATAATTATTAATCTCTATTTAAACTTATCTTATCTATCTTAGGGTACTTTATATATCAAATTGTTAATGTACAAAATATTAAATAATTAGTCATCTATCTTAACATTTATAATAAATTCACTACTTAATTTACTAATTAGTATTGTTCTTACTGTTGATAATAAATTTTAGATATTTTAATTCCCTTAATTATTAATTGAAATTATTATTTACTATTTTTATTATTTATTATTATTTATAATTTTAAATATAATTATAATTATAATTTTTTTTAATGTAAGAGTGGCAAGGAGTGGCATGAATGGCGTGATAGTTTATCACCCCATTGGTGGCGTGAGCGTGACAAAGTCTCACAACACTACCCAAAGTGTTGTGAGACTTTTCGACGTGATTGGTGGCTTTTTGTTAGTCAACGTATTTGACTGCATTAGTGTGGTAACTATTTCCAAAAGTGCTTGATCTGATACAACTTTTTAAAAAATTCTTATTTTGATGTTTTTCCCTCCAAACGTACATTGTAACATGAAGTCCCACTCATATTTATTTATAAGAGTTTAATAATCAAATTATGTGGTTTAAAAAAATGATTAAAATTAATAGAAAATAATAAGTATGTCTTAAATAAACATTTTTTCTAAGCATGTCTTTCTTTATGGGGGTAAGTAAGAGAGGAAAATAAAGTAAAAATAGGTAACACTAACCTTTTAATAAATGCAATATATATAATTAATCAAGGGCTAAAATGGAAAAGAACCAAGGTAATGCAAATTTTAGGTTTTTATAAAAAGGACCAGAGAGAGTATTTATTACACCCCCCCGGTCCTTGACATATGACATATTTAAGGACTTGATAATAAAATTTAAAAACCTGATCATTCACAACAGAAAAAACTATATTTACAACAGAAAGTGCTATATTTATAAAAAAATTTAAACACCTAGATTTTGTTTCAAACTCAAGTCCCTAAGCGTACGAAAACCATTCACAATAGAAAAAGCAAGATTCACAACAGAAAGTGCTATCTTCACAATAAAATTTAAAACCTGGTCATTCATAAGTTTGTGAAACTTCTTCTGACATGTGCCATCAATAAAACTGAGTTTATGCTTACCTCGAAGAGCAATATTCATAGCATGGCTCCACACCGTGTAGTCATCAACGATGATAAACACGTGATGAACAATGGTAGATCCCTACGCGTCTAAGGGATGCAAGAAGAGAGGATGAGTAAACGACGAAGACTCGGCTGTAAGCTTGTCGGGGGCCATGAGTTACCGGTGGCAAAATACATCAAGAACCAATGAAGGAAGCGTGACATAAATCATCATGAAGGACGAAAGAAGCGAAGATCATTTGAGTGCTATGAAAAAACAATGAAGTCACAAAGGAGGATAAGGTTCGGAAGCTAGACATTTCGAGAAGACTGTGGAAACTTGGAAAAACTGAGAGAAAAATCGAGATAAGAAAGAAACTTGGGTTGTGGACGGTGGAATCTTGGAATTTGGGTCATGGAATCTTGAAAAGTCCGATATGTAAAAGAAATGACTTATCTAAAGAAAAGACAAAGAATATGACAATACTATAGAAATCTTGAAATGTTAGACCCAGTCCACGCCTTTGATGCCATGTTAAAATGTGACACTCAAACCACACTGAAGTACTAGGAAGAAACTATGTAATCACATTAACACTACTACAAAAAAAAAAAAAAAAAAAAAAAAAAAAACCCTATAACATCCTCTTTTTTTTTTTTTTTTTTTTTTGCAATTTCTTTGTCCCTTTACAAAGGGATGCCTATTTGAGCGATGTAGTAGCAATGTAGTAGGTCAGACTTACGGCGTCCCAAGTAAACAGCGACACATAAGGTTTTTTTAAAACAAAAAATTAGGTCAAGAGTCGTGAATTTGACAGAACCAGCGAAGAAGATAAGAGCAGCGCCACGAGTTTTAGCTCTTCAGACCATCGATCATCACCCCCTTCAAACCAAATCAAGCAAATAAATAACTGGATATTAAAGGAGTTAGAAAATAAGACCCCAAAAAGAAAAAATATTGAACAAAATTAAAGGAAACGCAGATTGAAGAGCTATACTGTTGTAGAAATCGTAGATTAAAGAGTTAATCGTCACCATCGTGATCTTCGCATTTGCCAATCATTGACGCCTTCGCCTCCACTATCTATCGTCACCTTTGCCTTTGATGTTTGCCATCTCTGTGACAAAGACAACCGACAAAGCTGGGATGTTTAGTTGGTGACAACAAGCTGGGATGGCAAGCGAGCGATGATGAGAGTTGCCAAGCTCTCACAAAATAACCAAGTTCAATAAAGATTGTAGTATAGCGAACCTGGGTCATTTTTGTGAAGGAATTCACAGTGAGTCTAAACTTAACAGTAAACACAGTAACCAGAATGGGAGAGTTTTTCAATGCAACTTAAATGAAGCAAAGACTAAAACAAAATGTAACGAAATGAGATTAATCAGATTAAAAAGGATTAACCTAGAATTGGGATTCCATAACTATCAGACGAAAACAGAATAACCGAACTCGTGATTGATTCTGGTCAAACCGAAATCTTTGAGTTTGTCCAGAAACTCCCTCGACTAGACGATCATCACCTAGCATTTGATTGAACACATGGCGAGCTCATTGTGCGATCGCACAACTTTCTCTGTAACCTGGTCCGACCTATGTCCTTAGGATATCAATCTGGGTATTAAATCTAGTACCTAATCCGCATTTATAATCGGATCCGATTAAAATAAGCAGAAATGAGTTATGTTACTAATTGAAGTGTGGGTCCTTTAGAATGCTGGAATCCTCAATCCATGGGTCAATCACAGAAGCTTAGTGATCATGGTTATACAAAATGAAAATGAAGATGAACAGATGATGAAAGCGAAGAACAGTTCAGAGAAATTGTGAACTTTTGATTTTTAATCCAAAATAATTCAAAAACGTGAATGTGTTATTTGTTTTTCGACCAAGGGTGAAAACCTAATAGAAAATGGACTGGGCCTCCACAAGTTTGGCCTAAAACGGAAATAAAAACAAATGGTCCTTAATTACAAAATTCGGGCCCAATAAAAATCCAGAAAAACATGTCTGACTTTGGCTCCAATTTTTACCACCTTCTTGTCTGAATTTTCTTTTCAAGTCTCATATCAATTGTAGCTCTTTGATTCATTTAAAAAATGAGACAAGAATGAGGCTAATCGGACATTTGGTTCAAGAGTTATGGTAAAAATAGTGAAACACTGTAAATTTGGAATTTTATCATTAGAATGAGTTAAATCTAATAAAAAGCTCAAAGCCCAATTAAGCATAAAAACTATTTATTTATGAACTAAACAATCCTAAATTTGTTAGACAAGAGATGCAATGAAGTGTAATAATATTCAATTATCAAGCGACAACAAAGTTCTGGGATGGCGACTTGGAAGGAATGCAATCAACCAAGCCAGAGAAGAGAGAAAGCGAAGGTAGAGATCTAGCTAGGTCTATACCGAATACACTATCGGACCCAAAAGCATTAGAGTGGAAAGAGGGAGGGAGGAATGTGGCAGAATCACACTTGATGTATAAGTAGAATTAGGAGCAATGGTTGTGGGACTTGTCGGTGACGGTGTCTTTGTGGTGGAGGCTAAGCTTGAAGGAGGAGGTTGTGAGAGTGAGGCATTTAAGGTGAAGAGTCTGTGTGCAGAGAGAATAGGTGAGATGTGCCCATTCAGTTGGTGGGGTTTTGTTTAATTTATGGCTTGCAAATGGAACTTTAGTCTCTTTAGGTGCCCAATTATAAATTAGGATGCTTAAATTGAAACTTTAGGCCACTTTGGCGTCCCAAATATAAAAGGGATGCCAAAAGTAGTGCTTCTAACGTCCTTTTCCTAAATGGGGACGTTGAGAGTATACTTTTAGCGTCCCAATTTTAAAAGGGATGCCAAAATTTTTAATAAAATTATAAAGAGTAAATACCCTATTTGGTCCCTAAAAAAAACACGGACCCCAATGAAAACCCCTTTTTAGTCCTTGAAAAGGACGAATTTTCAAAAAACTGACCCCATTTTGGCCCCTCGAAAATTTCTAAAAACCCCTTTTTAGTCCATAAAAATATCCTATTTTAGTCCCTGGGGACGAAAAAGGGGGTCCGTGTTTTTTTGCAGGGACCAAATAGGGTATTTACTCAATTATAAAACTATTACCGCCTTTATTTTTCACTTCTCTTTTCGAAAAATAGATTTTTTCAGAGAACTAAAATTTATTTTTTGCTATAGTATAACTAAAAAGAATATTTACATAGGCACAAAATCTGGTCATTACAACACATGACCATATATTTATAGATATGTTCTAAACAATTTTCTTGACAACATATACAGATTTACCAAAATACCCCCTAACTATAACAGTTGGCACCATATATCCACCATATAATGTCTGTTGTCATTTCCTATTGGGTCAGTGTTTGAAAAGTCCAAGTCTTGCACCAATTAGCAAGTCTTCCAAGTGCCATCTCCTGCTCCACCCAATAAGAGGCCAGCAAGTCAACAGTAGCCTCCATGCTTCTTAAAAGCGTGTGCATGTCACAAAACTTTTCATAAATTTCACTCTCATCCCTCTTTAATTAACAAATTGCTGTTGTATACCTCCGAGAATTTGAAAAATAGAGAAACAGCTCCATATATATATGTGCCACTGATCTTAAGCACATGACCATCTTCAATTCCCTTGAGTAGAACACTTCCTTCATCCTTTTATATATATATATTTTTCTGATACAATATCACTCTCTTTCCTTCTTCATCCATATTCCAAACAAAACATGCTTCAACCTAATAATATCCTTGCTTTGATAATCACTTTCGCGTCCTCGTCATGGTGCTCACTTAACGGCGTCGTTTCAGATCTACAGACGAATCTTGTAAGTAAAGGGTGTTCGCCATCGTTGGGCGTCTTGTCCAACTCCTCTATCTTCAATGATAATGTCAACAAAACGTTTCGAGACATCAGAGAGCAGCTTCTTAACATGAAAAAGCACTTGGTGACCGCAAAACAAGGCAATCCAGAAAACGCAGTTTTCACACTTTTTCAGTGCAGAAACTACCTCTCTTTTAATGACTGTGTTGCTTGCTTCAACTTTGCCGCCGCGCAAATCCTCGAATGCCCCGCCACAGCACAAGGTGGCCATGCCGTTTACGACGGCTGCTTCCTAAGGTACAACTTGTCCACCAAGTTTGAGGGTGCATATGGCCTTCTTTTTTCAGTTCTTTTGGTTTTGTATTAACGACAATTAAGTCTTGTACATTGAAGTTGTAGTGAAAGTTAAGGATTTGGATTCTAGCTCTCCCTATCCTTCTTTCCCCTTTCATTTTCCTCATCTCATTCCCATCATCGAATTGGGAAATTAACGGTTGAGATGTATTATTTTGTTTTGTTTTTGTTTTTGTTTTTTGGAGATGAAGTATTTTATAAAACCATTATTTTTTCTATTTTCAGGTAATCTATGGTTGTTCATTGTTCAGATCAAATTTTAACATTTTTTATTATATAAAATATGATTATATAAGATATTAAATTTCAACTATTCAATTTTTGATCCATAAGTGGAGAGAGGATGGGAAGAAGGAAAAGAGAGACGTGATGAGGAGAATATCCAAATCCATAAGTCAATTAGTGATTGAAATGTGATTTATGTTTTTTTTTTTTTTTTTTTTAAATGTCAGTTTGAATGCTCATTTATCTTTTGAAATCGAAAAACTTAAAAATATTGGCTTTAGGTTTAACTTTATTTATTTTTAGGGGGAAAAATCATGTGACTAAAATGTCAATCCAAACAGAATTTGAACTCAAATTGACTTTTGGACTTTTAAACTAGTTTTTAAGAAGCTTTTTAAGTAACAAAAGCCAATCCAAATCCCAGGATGACATTTTATTTCCTGAATAATATGTCGTAGATAATGAAATTTATTGCTAGTATTCACATTGTTAGTTAATTAAACTGAAGCAATAGAGACCCAAAAAAAAAAAAAAAAAAAAAACCTAATCCCAGCTCAAGTTGGTAGGATTCGGTTGGGACAGGAAAAAAAAACTAAAAGTAGATGCAAATTAAAGGAGAAATAGACTTTGGTTAATTTTTTATCGAATGTAAACTGTACGATGCCATTATTAATAGAGAACATTGATTAAAAGTACCCATTAAAAATTAAATTGTTTGTAAGGACTTGATATTTTTCAATAAAAAAAGAATCAATTACACATAAAGCACCTGCCAGTATTCGAATTCAAGTTCTTAATATGGTGAATAAAATTTTCAAAAAGCTACTTTTTAACCAATCTTCCCTTATGTATCGCAACATAGCTTCATAAACAATATATTTTGCACTAACAAATTAATAGGCACATACATAAATGAGACAACTATGTTTTGATCTGTGTACAGATGAGCAAAAAAACATATAGAACTTGGAAAAATGATTTGATATATACTTTTGTGTATATGTAAGGTACGAGACCAATGCTTTCTTTGACCAGACACAAGACAATTTCAATGCCGTATTGTGTGGTAATCAAACTGTTAGAGAATCATCAACTACATTATTTACCTCAGTTGTGCAACAAGTGCTAGTGAATCTCCAAACAACAACACCCAAGACACAAGGGTTTTTCGTGTCCACAAAAGCACAATTGCCTGATAATAAGAACAATAATAATGGTACAATTATTTATGCATTTGCTCAATGTGTTGAAACTATAATTCAGAGTGGGTGCGAAGATTGCTTGAAGACTGGTTATAGCAAATTTGCAGACTTGTCTTCCCAATTCTAATGGTAAGACTGAAGCTAATGGATGCTTCATGAGATACTCCAGATACTCCACCACTTCCTTCTTTCCTCATAACCAGACCTTTCATATCCTACGACCCTTGACCAAACAAGGTACTACTTCCTTGTTCAAATGACAATAATTTGGTCTGCCTACATGTAATTCTGAATCTCTCTACTTATATATTACATCTCTCAAGTAATAAATTAAATATAAAATCTAACCCAGTCAACTGGTCCAAAACTCTTGACTAGATTGGTTAGGAGATTGATTCAATTGATTCATCTATTTATTGGTTTAACTGGTCGATTCAGGTTGGATTTAAATAACATACTTAATTCAGTGCTTGATATTTGTGTGTGTGTGTAGTGCCATACATAAAGATTATTGACTCATTTGAAAGAAAGTGAGTTCTCTGTTTTTGGTCTTGCAGTTGGTTCAAATAAGAGGGGGCCGGGCCATTGTAGGTGTAGTTGTTGGAGGTGTAGCTTTTGTTTTGATCCTCCTTATACTATTAGCTTGGATTAAACGACCAAAAAGGCTTAAGATATCAGTACCTAGAGGTAAAACACCTTGAAAGTACAGTATTAATGTTATCATTTTGTGAAGATTTGATAATGTGATACTTTGGTCACATTTTCCCTTTTAAGAAATCGTCATGAACTTTAATTAATCTTTTGATTCATTTCCATAAAGAAAAGGAATCCAAAGCGTCATGGACTTCAATTAATCTTTTGATTCATTTCCATAAAGAAAAGGAATCCCTATAAAGAGACTTAATTTATGAAGAGACTCAATTTGACTAATTTATGTTGTCCTTGACAGGAGACATATCTGGAGTAAGTAAAGTTGAAAGGCCCAATTATTTTTAGTTATAGGGAGTTGAAGTTTGCAACTAAAATTTTCAGTGCTGAAAATAAACTCGGAGAAGGCGGATTTGGTGCTGTGTATAAGGTAAATATATATAAATATATATATATATATATATTGATCTAAATCATTTTTCAGCTCAAAAATGTCGTAAGGGAATACTTTTATATAGTGTTGTAAAGAAGCAAAACTTCTAGTAATGCTTTCAGGAATGACAACTGTAATCTTTATAAATAGGGTACTTTGAAGAACGGAAAATTAGTTGCTGTGAAGAAATTAACTTTACGCCAGTCTAAGAAGGTGGATGGAGAATTTGAAAGTGAAGTGAAGCTTATAAGCAATGTTCATCATCGGAATCTAGCTCATTCGACTACTTGGATGTTGCAGTGAAGGCAATGAGAGAATTCTTATCTATGAATACATGAAAAACACCAGTCTTAATAAATTTTTATTTGGTATGTTTAGTGAGCCAACAAATCTTATATATAGTTATTTAATCTTCAGATATTGAGTTTCTTTATAAAATTATGACATGCGGCCATATTTTCAACTAACGAACATATCACTAACTCCTCCTCTTGCAACAATTCTTTCACATGTCATAATTTCACTCAAGAACTCAATAAACATATATATTTCTCTGGGAAAAAAATAACAAACATATGGAAATGCCTTATCGAAACTTCTTTTTAATAAATAATGTTATTGATCCTTTTCCTCAATCCTTTAAAGTGTGCAAATCTGTGAAATAGGTAAGAATAGGGGTTCTCTCAGTTGGAAGCAATGGTATGATATAATCTTAGGAACAGCAAGGGGTTTGGCTTATCTACATGAAGAATTTCATGTTCGTATCATACATAGAGATATAAAGACTAACAACATTCTCTTAGATGATGATATTCAACCAAAAATCTCTGATTTTGGCTTAGCAAGGGTTTTACCTGAAGAAAAATCTCACCTTAGCACGAAATTTGCTGGAACACTGTTAGTCAATATGATTGCAGTTTTGTGATATTATAAGGATTTATACCGATGACATACTCTATGCAACGCTCATATTCAAAATATCTCCTGCAATTTGATCCCTCAGCTATAACATAAGCATTATATATTTTGCAGAGGATACACAGTACCAGAATATGCAATTCATGGTCAATTATCAGAAAAGCTGATATTTATAGCTATGGCGTTGTAGTCCTAGAAATTATCAGTGGTGAACGGAGCAGTGAACTGAATATAAATAGTGATTGTGAAGGCGCATTCCTTCTTCAAACACTAAGAAAATTTCTAATTAAAAATAACAAATGTCATTTGGTGAAAAAGTTTGAGTGCAGGACTGCTTTAACCACATAAAGTTTTGCTTTGTCTTCTTTGCCCTTCTTATTGTTCAATTTCCCTGTAATTCACTTGATAGGCTTGGAAGCTATATGAGAGACGCTTACACATAGAGTTGGCGGACGATACCTTGGACCTTAATGAGTATGAAACAGAAGTGAAACCCACCATGCCTATCTTGATTGAAACTTAATTAATACTAGGAGTCCCTTTGAGACATCTTTACCTTTACTGCTTTTCTCAACATCAATCATTACGGCCTTCACCTTTTTTATTTATTTATTTATTTATTTATTTTTACTATAGATCAGCAAATTAAGGGTTAACGTCAGTTAATTCGTATAGTTTGATCAAATTTTGATTTTATTTTATATAATTTCTAATTGTTGGTTTTCATCTCTATATATTGTTTCATAAGGATTTAGCTTGACTTTAACGGTGGCTCCCTATATTTTAATTAAATAATAATTTTTGATTTTAGTTCTTATACTCAAATATTAATAAATTTTTATAAAATTATAGGGATTCAACTATTTGAAACAATAGAGACAAAAATAAAAAATCTGATCAAGCTATAAGTACTAACAATAATATTAACTCGCTAATGAATCTATCTTTCAAGAACATGTATGTGGTTAAGGGTGACTCAAAATTTTGAACCAAAAGGGTAGAAAATAAGATCGAATACCTCAGGTTGATTCTAGAACGTATCCTTTTTGTGTCTAGATCACAGAGACGTCCCCCACAACAAATGCAGCCCTTTGGTCACCTCATCACCTTCGCATCACATACCCATATCAAAAACAGCCTACCATTATTTACTCAAATCTCCCTCCATCACATCCATAATCATGCCACCTATAGTCTTCACTTATATCGTTCCATATTAGATATATACTACGGGTGTGAAATTTTTAAAATGAAGTTTTGACCTTTTGGTCAACTTTTTAATCGTGTCTCAAATTGTATGTTTTTAAAATTTATTCTAATTTATCTTATTATAGCATTATAAAACACTTGCAAAAAAAAAAAAAAAAAAAAAAAATGAAGGCATCACTACGTATATACATACATAATGTATAATATTTTAGAACAAAACTAATTAAGGTCATGTTGTTTATATTCATTAGGTGAGGTTTTTCAATCACACTTGCTGTACTTGTTAAAATGCGCATATGATTTTAAATTTACCCATGAGCACTTATAAATTTTTGCATCAACTGGTAATTCTTATAATGCAAATTTTGGATTTATAGATTTTCATATATAAACAATTGTTATTTTACTATTGTTTTTCAAAAATATTTAGTTTATATGTATCATAAAATAATTACCAAAAAAATTACAGAAATCATATACCCACGTATATAAAATAAAAGTATAATATTTTAGAGCAAGTCAAGTTTCTTGTGAAGTATTTCAATTACATCGGTTATTATTATTAGTTGTTAAAATGTGTATAAGTAGTTGTAAATTCACCGATGAAGAACAGTTATAAATCCTTACATAAGCTCTTATCTTATAAAGTAGGATTTGTAACTTTTCATGTAAATACTTGTTTTGTTATTATTACTTATTAAAATTAGGTTTCTTAAATTTTCATATCAACACTTGTTATTTTGCTATGGATAGTTATTTAAATTACGTTTTACATATTTTTATATCAACACTTAATTATTTTTCTATGTTTAATTATTAAAATTAGGTTTTGTAAATTTTAATATAGAAACTTGTTATTTTATTATTGTTAGTAGTTGAAATGTGCATGCACTGGCGGAGCCACGTTGGTGCATATGTTTGTAAGTGCAGACATAAAATGTTTAGAATAGATATATATTTTGAAGGAACCCTTCATATGAAAGCACCAATGGTTTAGTGGTAGCATAATAATCCGGCATGCTACAATCCCTACAGTCCCTGGTTCGATTCCCCAAAAGTGCATCATCCTTTTTATTTTTCCAATTCGCATGTCATGTTGAACTCTCCTCTTCATTTTTCCAATTCGCATGTTATGTTGAACTCACCGAATCAAACACAGTCATTTTCTTTTTTCCTTTTTCCTTTTTTTATAGGGAAAAAATTACAACTAAATACCCACTATTTTCATTTTTTTTTATATTCTTAAAAATTATAAATTAAATACATTTATCATATATAATTTTACTCTTAATTATAAATAAATCCTAAAAGTAAAAATTATGATATTATAAAAGTCGTTGAGCTTATAGGGGTATCAACTCTATTGCCTTGATCCATTTCATATTTTTTTAAGAAGCTCTCACTTTGGTATATAGTTTGGGAAATAAATATTTCATTCTTCTTTTGCTTGATTTGAAATCCTAAGAAGAAATTTAATCTCTTATCGTTGACATTTCAAACTCACCTTGCATGATCTTAGAGAACTTTTGACACACTTATATATTTGATAAAATTGATGATGAAGATATAATGTAATATTTTTAAGGAATGAAGAATCAATGAATGCTTTTATAATCTTTCTAATGTAAAGATTAATTGACTCTTGATTATTATTTTTCTATGTTAAGTTGAAGTTTTTTTTTTTTTTTAATTGTTTATATTCTTTTGTTTTTTTAATGCATTTAAAACTTTTTTTAAAAAAAAAAAATTTGGGGCGCTGCCCCGAACCCCCAAATCCTACAACTAATTATGCACCTATAAACAATAAATTTTGGCTCCGCCACTTTGTGTGCATGTGTGCATATAAATTCACTCATGAATTTTACTATATAGGCAACTTGATCTAAATTTTATCCTATATTTTAATATCTAGCAAATATAGTAACTACAATGCCTAAGAATGAAAGCTAACAAATGCTTATACAAACCCAAAAAAAAAAAAAAAAAAAAAAAAAAAACCCCAAAAATCTAAATGAGAGAAAAACTATAGAACCCCATTTTTTTTTTTTTAAAAAAAAGTTTAATAATTCATAATCCCAGATTCCCAGAAAGAATCAAATTTAGACCCTTACATCTATGAAGTATGACATTTGCAAATGATTCTAATTCCTCCCGCATTTTCAATCCACCATTGTTTATAGAAAAAGATGCCAAACACGAACACGAACTGAGGGTGGAGCCAAGAATTTGAGGTAATAAAAAGTAAAAAGAAAAAAATACACCATAAGCAAAGACTAGCCACGTACATCTTAACCCCGTACGACCGACATCCCCTAAACTAATCAAGTATCCAGCGGAAGAAAAGCATAAAAGAGTATGGAAATTAAAATTTTATTGATTTAAATTGTTGACAAAGACTCCGACACTATTTATGCATCTAAAAAGTCATATCTAAGAATTTAATATATGTAAAAATACTTTTTTAGGATTTTTCAAAAAATAATGAAATTAATTTTATGTTTAAGATTTCATAACTCCCATAAAATCATATATCTTGTCACATTCAGTTATATATATTTATTAGGTTTTCCATTTGACATTTGAAAAAATATAAGAGATATTGTTAAGTGGTAAGCAGCTAGGGATGAAATAGGTTAGGCCTTTGAAGGCCTATGACTTAACCTACCTAAAGTTTAGTTTGGTCTATTTAGTAAATAGGTTAAGCTCATGCCTATTTAGATAAACAAACAAGTCATATTTTTATAAGGCTTAACCTATAAGTCTACAGTGCGGCCTATTTAACATTTTTTTTTTTAATTTATACTATTATATAAGTATATATAATATCATCTAAATAAGTTTATAAATTATTGATAAACTTACCAACTTAACATTAACTTTAAGTTTCACATCTTATCATTATTACACTCAACCCTTACTTCCACATTAATCATTCACTCCTACCTCTCTCTTTTTTCAATTGCTAGGGATGGCACACTAATTTCACTCCATCTCATTTGAATTTCATCGACCACTAAAGCATAATAATTGCTATGAGTTTTAGTATCAAGTGAAAAATTATAATCTTAGAATGAGGAGTTTGTCTCAATTATATATGGGAGAAGTAAAAGAGGTAAAATCTATTTTACATGCTGCTTGTTATGCTTGGTTGATTTTAGAAAATATATCTCATTAGTCGAAAAACGATTATTTTTTTCTTATTCTTATTTGTTTGAACAATTGTTGTCACTAGAGATTCTTTTCTTTTCCTTATTAAGCCCTAATGTTACGATGAGAATGGATTTTAAAACATAATATTGGATTGTAAATAAGCATAAATGGTTATATATGAATTTGGAGACAAAGGCTTTAAAGGCCATTAAAAGGTTTACATTTTAAGTAGGCATTTAAATAATGGAGCTAAATACCCAAGAGAGGGGGTGAATTGGGTATTTTGAAAACTTTGATAAAAATTGTTCTGTTTTGTAACAGCGAAAACAGAGATGAACAGAGTGAAGAGAAGAAGAGCTAGACACAAAGATTTATACTGGTTCGGTCCAACCACTTGACCTACGTCCAGTCCCCAGACTCTCTGGGTTTTTCACTATCACAATTGATTACACACTCTACACTCACGAGTAGTTCTCTCACTAGAACTCACTCCCCCTTACAAGTTGTAATCAATTCACCCAAATCACCAAGTCCCCTTGACTTGTGATTCTTTACAATAAATGATTTACAGAAAGAAACTCTCTCTAAGAGTGGATAATGATAAACACTGAAGCTTATAATGTCAAAAGACACAATACAAGTGAAAACAGAAAGATAGATGAAGAACTTGAATGCTTTTTGTTTTCAGCAGATGTGTTGTTGAGAAGACTTGAATGCAACTCTATTTATATTAAGAGTGCATTCAATGACCATTGTGATGTTGATTATAACTGTTGCCTTCATTAGACAAGGTTCTGATTCAGCTTAGGTCTTCTTCTCTCTCTAAACAGCACTTAATCCAGCTGTGCTCGTGTCCAGAGGTGAGTCTCTACGAATTTGTCCATTGGAGTAGCAGCTGCTGGATGAGGAAATCATTCTTTAATGCTTTGTAAGCGTGTGCAGATGGATTACCCAAAAGTATGCAACTTTCTGGGTTTGCATTTAATGAGCTGACATCATTTTTGCTTTTGCTTTAAACCTTCAACGTACATTCTCTAATCTGTCTAAAACTCAACAATAAATTGGTTAAACATATCTAGAAATATTAGAGATTAATCATATGGAGTATTAAGATCAAACAAGAAGGTTTCAGGAAATCACAGAATTTGAAATCCTGAAGATGCTCAGAAACCTCGAGGTTTGTTTTCAAACCTGGAGGTTTTGGACTTCAGCAAGTGAAAGAACTTTAAGTCCAAAATGCCAAACCTGGAGGTTTCTCCAAAACCCGGAGGTTTTCAAAGTAGCAGAAAAGCGTTAATGTCTCTGAGTGTCAAAACCTCGAGGTTTCACTTTAAAAGTGAAACACTGCAAAATGGCATTTGCTCTCTGGATCAAGAAACCTGGAGGTTTTCTTCAATACTCGAGGTTTCTCTTGATTTTCAAAAATTCTCAGTTTTGCACCAAGAACAACCTGGAGGTTTTCAAAATCAATGAAAAGGTAGTTTGCTCTCGTATCCGAAACCTCGAGGTTTTCCCAAATACTCGAGGTTTCACTCAAATTTCAAAATTCTTAGTTTGGCGCCAATGCAGAAACCTGGAGGTTTGAGAGAAACCTGGAGGTTTTGAAAACTTGGAAAAAAATGCAGAATCTCTCTGCCAAGACAAACCTCGAGGTTTGTCTAGAAACCTCGAGGTTTGTCTAGAAACCTCGAGGTTTTCATATTTTTTAGAAACTTATAAAACACTTTGTTGGAGATCTAACTTGGAGGTTTTCCTCAAACCTGGAGGTTTTGAAAACTGGCAATAAACTGAGTTTTCTCTGAAATGTCAAAACCTCGAGGTTTCTTGCCAAACCTCGAGGTTTCACACAATTTTGTGAAACCCAGATTTTTCAAGTTTAAAAGACTTAACCTTGAGATTTTAGGCAAACCTTGAGTACTCCTCTGTAAGGCCAAACCTCGAGGTTTCTGTGCAAACCTCGAGGTTTGCTCTTATAGTGAGTTTTACACAAATTGAGAGCAAAACCTCATGCTTTGTTTACAATCATTGGAAATCATAATCAAAGCCCATAGAGAACTAACATTCAGATCTCTTGAAGGCCTAGGTTTAGGCCTAAAAAAAAGTCTACATATAGACTCTAGCCTTGGCCCTAGCTTTGAATCTCTATTGCAATTCCAGGCCTATTTACGTAGAGCCTAGCCTATTCCACCTCTATAAGCGCTTTCATCTCATAAGAAAAAGAATACAAGTTCAAATCTTGAGAAACACACTTGTTCAGAGATGTGAAAACTCGCTTTCTAAGTCTCAAAAGGAATTATACCTTTGATCAGATGATATAAATGTTTAAATAATTAGAGGTTTCTGTAACATACATTTTCATTTTAAGATAAGTTTATATATGCTTTCAAAATAGATGAGAGATATTCCTGTAATTTAGGTCTAACATATAAATAGTTAATGTATTTGGTTAATATAATCTTATTAGGTCCGTCAAGTTTCATTTAATTTAAAACATTGGTCCATATAGCTCAACAAAAACCTAGACTATTTTGCCCCTATAGGGACCAAAAGAGGGACTAAAACTAAAATGAAAGTGAACTTGAGGGACTAAAGTTGAAATAAACACTACTGCATTTTACTTTTATACCCCTCTGGTCCTTAATATAAGATATATTTGAGAAGTTGATCTTAGCCCTAAATATAACATATTTTTCATATTTGTCAATCTTTTCCTATTTTATCTCTATTGGTGCTCTCTCAACAATAATCAAGGAGGTGAGGAATGAGATGAATTAAAAAAGATGACTAAGATTTTTAAAAAATATATGTCATATTGATTAACTTAACTAACTACCTCGATCTAATAAAATTAAATAAATATGTCTTATATTAAGGACTGAATGAAGTATGTTTTTACCCCTCCTTTCCAATTTTTATTTTGGCCCGAGTCCGGCTTCTCCCATACTTTCCCATCCTTTCCTCTCCTTTACCCAAGCTACATTGTTTTGGATATTTAGAAAAAGGAGGTTGGACCCCCTTTTTCCTCCAAAAATAATATTAAGCACCTGAAATATTTTTTCAATAACAACTATTGTCCAGCAAGCTACACCATAAAGTATTTTTTCCAGTAATACCTAGTATCATAAATTAATTTTAAGCTCACCCAAAACCCTAAATAATTTTTTTCAAAAACACCCAGTATCTTTATATATATATATATATATTGCTTGTTATCCCCAAAAATATTTTTTCATCAAGATTCTGAATCTTAAATTTAGACTACTCATTGCAATTAGAAAAATACTTTAAGGTGGTGAATGCATAAAAAATTATTTTAAAATACTAGGTCCATTCAAAAAATTATTTGTTCTATTCTTCTATGCTGATTTCTTATTCTTTAAAATGATTTAAATGTCCTCCTTTCCTTCAAAAACTAAACCCCGTCTTTGTACTTTTTACTTACAGTATTCTAAATTAAAGTTTTTATTTTCCAAAGTGGTTGTACGTTTCACAGTGAAGTTTTGTGCTAGAAAGTAGGGTGTAACTTGCATTGTGTTTTGATTTTATTATTTTTATTGTGTATTCAGTTTTGATATTGCAATTACCAGTCAGTTGTGGGAGTTTAGGCATGAAAGGGGGAATAGATCTTAGTTGTTGCACTCTCTACTATTTTAGGATTTGAACTGTCTTGGATATTACTTGCAACCATCTAATGTCTATATAAAGTGTCATACCCCTTAGTATATCATCATTTAATAGAGTATTTATACGCAGTTCAGTTGGCAAGATAGAAATAGCATAATATATTGATACAATGATCTTGATTACATAATAGGAATACCTACAGGGTTAATACACTTATGGCTTACAAATTCTAAAGTTACAATTACATGCAACTACAAATAACCCTCACCAACTTGTAAACCAAATTGGAACCTCCAATTGCTAGTATCCGCCGCCTCGCCCTAGCAGCAGTGTCTAGTGTACTGTTCATTTCATAGGCAATAACAAGGGCTGGAATTCTGAAGAACCCTAAAGTAACAGTTAATCTCACATAAATGTAAAAAACTGTTAGCTCCTAATGTTTTGATGATAACAAGTTTCTTAAAGATTGTAAGATTTTGAATAAGAATTGAGGAATGTGCATTTTCATAAGACATTGATTCTCGAGTATATATCAATGATTCTCGAGAATGGATAGACAATTCTTGAGAACCAGTGTTAACTTTACTGTGATTGCTCTAAGTGTTCATATGGCAATTCTCGAGAATGGGTTCAGGATTCTCGAGAATTGGTGTGACAATTTCACCTTCGCAAGCTTATGATTCTCGAGAATACACAAGTAATTCTCGAGAACAATTCTCGAGAATAGGTGAAGAGTTCTCGAGAATTCCTAGTCAAAAACTCATAGCAGAAAACATCTCTGATTTGATTCTCGAGAATTGGAAATCAATTCTCAAGAATGGCTCTCGAGAATCAGAAAAGAGATTCTCGAGAATGGTCGAATGTCTCATCTGAATCTCACACTGAAGTAAACCTACCTTATGTAATTCTCGAGAATTGGAAACCAATTCTCGAGAATGGCTCTCGAGAATCAATTAGGAGATTCTCGAGAATGACAGTAAGTGTCTTGCAATACTACTTCGGCTTAAATCAAAACATGATTCTCGAGAATGAACACAAGAATTCTCGAGAATGCACAATCTTTCTTATTTGTGAAATACTATGATCGCTCAATTCTCGAGAACCTTAAATATAACTCTCGAGTATCTATGAGACACACTTTTAGGATTAAGCTTCTTCGTGATAACTCTCGAGAATGTGATGAACAATACTCGAGAATAAATTTTGGGATTTTAATTCTTTGACCTCGTAAACTGTAAATCATTGATTATGACTTGGGTGATTCATGTTATTGATTTATACTTCTTCTAACCAAGTTTAATCAGTTTGCTAGTGCTTTTCAGATATGATTAACATGTTTTAATCATCAAATTCCCATAAAGCAAAAATGTGTCAGACTCATTAAATGACGAAGCAGAGATGAAACACGAAAGTGGAAATTAAGCTTCTGAACAACCGTAAAGCATTCCGGCCATTTCCAATTAACATTCTACCTGAGTCTCAACGGACAAATCGAACAAAGAATGTCAACGGAGTATTTTGACCAACATCGGAAGACTACGAAGAAACAGAGCAATGGATATATTTATTACTCTCAACGGCTCATTCATTCTTCTTGAACGGTCATTAAATGCCATCGTCTATAAAAGCCAGAAGCATTTAATTCTTCACCTACCGAAACGCTGTGTATTCAATTCGAATATATTGCATCTTGCTGTTTCATTAACTTCAATTATTATCTTGGACATTTCTTGAACTTCAGTGCTTAACATTATCTACTAGTGAGGAGTTTCTAAACACTTATTTGTTTATTGTTTTTGGAAATCTTAAGGTTGTGGAACCTTAAGTGAGGGTGTTCAATTACAACTTGTAAGGGGGAGTGAGTCCGAGTGTGAAAGGATCATCCTGAGTTATAGAGTGTGTAATTGTAATTGTTTTTAAGAGTTAGTGGAAATCCTAAGGTGTGCTTGGGGACTAGACGTAGGTCAAAGCATTAGACCGAACCAGTATAAATCGCCCTGTGTCTACCTCTCTTTCTTTGACTCTGTTTTTACTTGTATTTGTGTTTAATCCACAAAAGATTTTTGAGATCACCTATTCACCCCCCTCTAGGTGATATTCCATCTTCATTTAGTATCAGAGCAAGATTTCTCAGGTGTGCTTAACATCTCAAGAAAGATCATGGAAGGAATATTGCCTGATGGTGCCTCAATCAATCGACCCCTAGGATTCAATGGCAAACACTACTCATTTTGGAAAGCAAAATTCGGAGTGTTCGTGATGGCTACCGAATATGGTCTCTGGCGAGTGATAGAAACTGGAGACTATATCCCTACAAAGATTGAAGGAGGAATTACTGTCCCAAAGACAGAAGTTGAATTCGATGAGAATGACAAGAAGAACATCACTCTCAACAGTAAAGCTATCTTAATGCTACAAAGTGACCTAAGTCAAAAGGAGTACTTTCAAATATGCAACCTGTCAACCACAAAGGAGATGTGGAAGGCTTTGGAGATAGCGTATGAAGGAACTTCTGGCATCAAGGAGAACCATATCAATACTCTGACCACCGAGTATGATTTACTTCGGATGAAGTCTGGAGAAATTATTGCTGAATTTCAACTTCGCTACACTCATCTGACAAATCAATTGGTAGCCTTAGGTAAGATCTATGATCAAGGTCCTCAGGTTAGAAAGATTCTCAATGTTCTGACAAAAGACTGAGAAGCCAAAGTCACAGCAATAGAAAAGACTCGCAGAGAATCAATGGCTTCAGTTGCCGCTCTATTCGGAAGCCTATTTGAGTATAAAAGCAAACTGAAATTCAAAAAGGACTTGGACGAGGTCAACACCAGTAGGAACAAAAGTATTGCTCTTAATGTTGTGAAGGAAAAAGAAGATAAAGACGAAGATGATGAGGATGATGATGAGATGGCTGTAACACCCCATTTTTGAAAGCGGAATAGAATATTTTCATTAGAGTAGAGCACCGGAGCAAGTGAGTAACTGATATAACATTAACTGTGGCGTATCCGGTCTATAATAGCAGTACATTTATTCAAGTATTCAAAATGATAACTACGTAGAAATATAAGTACATCTCCAAAATAAAACTCCAGCCGGTCCTCACACGTGCTGCTTACCCTTGTCATCGGCCCTCGGTCCTTTAGACCCTGAAGCTATGGTAAGAGCTGAGGTCCAATGCTCATCGGATCTTAGGTAACGATTAACCTCATACTTAAATATGACAATATATGTATGATAGATATTCATGACATTATAGCAATAATCAATACATAAGCACACAACAGATGTAAGATTAACATATCAGTAGTACATAGCATACAACACATGTAAAGTCATCCATGTTTGCACAAACCAGTGCCACGATAGCTTGTTATGTCCTCAACGCTAGGAAAACTTAGCGGTATTATCAAGACTATAACCCGTATAAAGCTGAATGTATAAACAGTATCAAGACTATAACCCGTATAAAGCTGAATGTATAAACAGGTGATCTAAGCCCTATAAACTTAGTCACAGTGCCTGGCCCAAGACCTAGTCTTCATGAATTATTCTATCACATACATGCATACAATAAGCATTAGAGTTAATGTTATAGTACGCGTCCGTACCTTAGTCCGTTCGGATATCGGTACGTCTGTCTGCCTAGTGCGTCCCCTGACTTTCTCGGATATCCTATAACTGTATTTTTGCATTATCACCTCGTAAATAATATCTTAAGAGATATTTTAGCCACTATTTACCTTTTTACCCCTAGTGGATTTGTTATTCCAACTATATCCCTTTATTTCAAGAAAAACGCTGGTTTCAGCATTTTGGCCAGATTTTACGCCAATTTTGAAAAATTATAATTAATTCTAAAAAAATCAAAACGAGGATCCGTAAAATTTCTTGGAATTCTTAGGATGTCTATTTTTGAGTAAAAATACTTTTTTTTACCCAGAATTTTTGAATCATTCCCAGTTTTCACGTTTCCAACCTCTGCCCAGAAAAATTCCAGAAAAAGTAGCCTTTATTCAAGAATTTTTATCTCCTTACAAAAAATTCAAAATGATATGTTCTAGGAATTTTTTGAAAGCCCCTAATGTCTATTTTAACCATGAAAATTTCAGAATTTTATAACCCCATCTTCTACATAAAATCATAGCCTTTTTCTGATTGACTCAAGAAAAACTTCTAACGGTAAATTCTAGTAGAATTTCACTACTTTGATCTTCAACTTTCAAAAACTTTGCTTCACCACATTTTCCAGTAAATTTTTGAAATAAAGCTATTTTCAATCATAAAAACAAGAAAACAAAATTGCTCTTGCATATTTAAGATCAAAGCATAAACTAACTATGAATTTAAGAACTAAAACGTCAAGAACTTACTTGAATCTTGCCTCTACTCCTTCAAATTTCTCCACACTCACTCTCTACTCACTATATTCAGATTTTGTTGCTTCCTTTGGTGTGAAGAATGATGAAGCACAAGGTCCCTATTTATAGGAAAATGCTATGGCAAAAATAGTAATTCTTTCAAACTCCCTCTTCTTGAATTTGAGCCATGGGATCTTGACTTAATTAAGAAGATTAAATCCTCACACTCCTTCCTCATGAATCCGTCCCCCCTCCCTCTAATATCTTATCCTCTTCCATTTTCACAAAAATCCTATCCTAAAGTACATTATCCTCTTCCATTCTTGACTTTTAATTCACCATGTGCTTTGCTTTAGAATAATATCTAGATATTAACTTAACCTTCCTCCTTCCTCAAGCCAAAATGCCGTGGCCTCTCCCCCTTCAGTCACTCTTGAATTGTGTTTTTCCTAGCCTAATAGATAGTTCTTTGAGCTCCCTTATTGGTTCATTTTAGTTCACATGGATTTAGACTTTAATTATGTAATTAATTAGAACCCTTGGATTTAGCTTTATGAGATTTAATCTTGGCCTTTTATTCTTAATCCTAATTAGCATCCCTAATGTAGTGTTTAACATGCTTATTAGGTATAATTGTCAAAGTGTGATTGGTTCATAGGTTAATAATGATCTTTAATAATTCACTTTATGCTAATATTGAACCCTTATTGGTTCTTAATCTTTAATTGCCACTAGATTAATTATGAAAATTTATCCAATTATTTTAATTAATGTAAACTTAATTTTCCACTAATTATTGTTAATTTCCTTTAATTGGTTTAAGTATTTTCATAACTTTTCTTGCCCTTTTTGATTATATAAGAACTAGATTTTAATATGATTATTTTATTGCATTTTATGATCTTTTATGATCCCTAAATGTAGCCTTAAAATTAGACTTTGATTGTTTTAATTCTAAGAGAAATTGCTTAAAATTATAATTAATAAATTACAAAATTTTGAGAGCACATATTCACCTATTTTTAATAGGTATTATTTATCAAAATATAGCATTTACTATAATTTAGGAATTTTTAGGGTTTTACAATGGCCATGTTTGTGCGAAGATTCAAGAAGTTCTACAAAAAAGACAATGAGGTATATGACTTGCAACCTACATACGATGAGTTATTTGATGAATATAATGAGATACAATTTGAATTTGAAAAAGTTGTTGAGGAATGTATAGCCTTGAAAAAGGAGAACATAACTCTTAAACAACAAGTTGAAAACCTTTTTTGCGAAAACCTTATCTGTGAAGAATGCTTGGATTTGGAGAAAAAGAATGAGTATCTCACGAAGACGCTTGAGAAATTCACTAAAGGTAGTGAAATGCTCTACGTAGTTTTGAAAGCTCAAAGGTTTAAAAATGATCAATCGGGCATAGGATATAATCCTATTTTTGACAAAAAGAAAGGAAAGAAGAAAACTGGTGGAAAATCCTATTTGAATTACTTTTAGAAAACCGGTCATTTTCAAACCCTTTTGCGCACTGCAACTACTGTAACCGAAAGGGACACGGTACCTCTTCTTGTTTTCATAAAAAGGATAGAAAAGATAAACCCGATGGCAACTATCAGTGGGTACCTAAAGGAACCTATGTTCCTAAGGCCCAAACTAACCCAAAAAGACCCAAGAAAAGATGGATACCTTAAGTTTGATCTCTTCTGATTTTGCAGGTGTGTTTTAGAGCATCAAGAACCAACAAGTGATATATTGACAGTGGATGCTCTAGACACATGACGAGAGATGCAGAGAAATTTGTAGCAAAATCACTGGTATTGGTGAGATTAGTGCAAAAGATGGACCTTCGATCAAAGATGTCTACCTTGTGGAAGGTCTATGCCGCAACCTCCTGAGCGTGAGCCAAAGTGTTGGCAAAAACAACTGGATTATTTTCGATTCAGAAAAATGTCTCATTGTCAATAAAGATGATCTCCCAATTGATAAAGGTAAACTTAAGGTATTATTCAAAGCTCCTCGTGAAGGAAATTGCTATACTTTAGATTTACCAAAAGTTGATTCAAAAAAAATGTTTTGTCAGCAACTTAGATGAGAGTTGGCTATGACATAAGCAACTCACTGATGTTAATATGCTCCAACTGGATAAGTTGGTGAGAAAAGACTTAGTTATTGCTTTACCCAAACTTCAATTTAAAAATGACATACTTTGTGATTCTTGTCAAAAGGGTAAATAAACTAAATCATCTTTTAAAAACAAGCCTGAAATCTCGACCAATCAACCTCTTCAACTATTTCACATGGATTTAGTTGGACTGGCGAGAGTTAAGAGTCTTGGTGGAAATTTGTATATTTTGGTCATTGTCGATGATTTCTCTCGTTTTACATGGACTATCTTTTTATCATCTAAGGATAAAACATTTGATCTGTTTGTTGTGTTTTCCAAGAAGGTGCAAAATGAGAAAGGTATTTGCATTTCAGCTATTCGAACCGATCATGGAGGTGAATTTGAAAATCAAGCCTTTGGAGAGTTATGTGTTGCACATGGCATTGATCACAATTTCTCAGTGCCAAGGACTCCCCAACAAAATGGGGTGGTTGAAAGGAAGAATCGTGTGCTCACAGAAATGGCTCGTGCAATGTTGAATGAAAATCAGACTTCACAAGTCTTCTGGGCAGATGCGATGAGCACGGCCAGCTATATATCAAATAGAGCCTATCTCGAAAGAAGCTCAACAAAACTCCATATGAGCTTTACAAGGGAAGAAAAACAAACTTGGCTCATCTTCATATATTTGGGTGCAAATGTTTCGTCCACAATAATGGTAAGGACAATTTGGGTAAGTTTGATCCCAAATCAGATGAAGGTATATTTCTTGGCTATTTTAGTAGAAGTAAAGCATATAAAATTTTCAATAAACATACTTGGTTAGTTGAAGAATCAATTCAAGTTGTGCTTTTTGAATCTAAAGTTAATAAACCTTTGGATGATGATGAGGATGATTCTTACAAAAATCAATTTTTTTAAAAAACTACCTCTGCCCTCTTGAAAACCCAGATGATGTTTTTGAAAGTGATTCAAAAAATTCTTTTGAAAATCCAGATTAATCTCAACCTAAAGCTTGGAAGTTCATTAGGATTCATCCTTTGGACCAAGTGATAGGAGATGTGAACCAAGGTGTAAGAACCAAAAAAAGTACCCTGAATAAGGTTACCTTTTCTGCCTTCATATCTGAGATTGAGCCCTCTAAGATTGACGAAGCCCTTTCAGACAATGATTGGGTGATACCAATGCAGGAAGAATTACATCAATTTGATAGAAATCAAGTTTGGGATTTGGTACCTAGGCCTAAAGACCATCCGGTTATTGGCACCAAATAGGTATTAAAAAAAAACGTGATGAATCCACAATCATAGTCTGTAACAAAGCTAGATTGGTTTCCAAAGGCTATAATCAGGAAAAAGGTATTGATTATGAGGAAACGTATGCTCCAGTGGCTAGATTGGAAGCCATACGAGTACTCTTAGCCTTTGCGTGTATCAAAGGATTTAAACTTTATCAAATGGATGATAAGAGTGCCTTTTTAAATGGTTTTATGCAGGAGGAAGTCTATGTTGAACAACCTCCCGGCTTTGAAAATGATCATCATCTAGATCATGTCTATCGTCTAAAGAAAGCATTATATGGTCTTAAGCAAGCTCCTAGAGCTTGGTATGAGGGCTAAGTAAATTTTTGTTAGACCAAGGCTTTATTACAGGAAAGGTAGATACGACATTGTTTATTAAAACCAACAAACTTAATAAAATTTTAATTGTGCAAATATATTTTGATGATATTATCTTTGGTGCATCTAACGAATCTATGTGAGAGGAATTCTCTAAGATAATGCAGAATGAATTCGAAATGTGAATGATGGGAAGCTTAACTACTTCCTCGAACTGCAAATCAAACAACGGAAGGATGGGATATTTATCTCACAAGTGAAATATCTCTGTGATTTGCTCAAGAAATTTGGAATGAAGCATTGCAATGGTGAAGACACCCCAATGAGTTCGATTGCCTCTCTGGATGCTGATGAAGAAAAATGAAAGGATTTCAACATAACCAAATATAGAGGGATGATCGGATGATTGCTCTACTTGACTGAAAGTAGACCGATATCCAGTTCAGTGTGAGAATGTGTGCTAGATTTCAATCCACTCCTAAAGAGTCACATGCAGAGCATGTTAAGAGAATCTTTGATACCTCTTGGATACAAAGGAATTGGGTCTTTGGTTTCCAAAAGGTCAACAAGAATTCTTGGTCGCATATTTAGACTCTGATCATGCTGGATACAAGACTGATAAAAAGAGCACGAGTGGACAATGTGAGTTTCTTAGAGGATCTCTTGTATCATGGTTCAGCAAGAAACATATGACTATAGTTGTATCCTCCACTGAAGCTGACTATGTTGCCGCTTCAAGATGTTATGCTCAAGTCTTATGGCTCAAACAGTAACTCCAAGACCTGGGGATTCATCTGAAGGAGATCCCAATTCTTTATGACAACACAAGCACAATAAGTTTGACGAAAAATCCAGTTCAACATACAAGGACCAAACATATTGATGTAAGACATCACTTTATCAGAGACCAAGTGCAAAAGAAAGATGTCAAAGTGATGTTCATTCCCACACACTTGCAACTTGCTGACATTTTCACGAAGCCCTTAGCCCTTAGCCAAAGAACAATTCAATTTCATCTAGAGAGAATTGGAAATGGTAAATCCCAATGAACTGTAAGTAATGTTGGGCTAAGTGTGATATTTATGTTTTGATGATTAATAGAAACTAACTTTAGCATCGGAGTTTCTAGATGATGTTCTGCAGGTTCCCTGTTCAGTGACTAGAAAACAGAGATTTACAGAGTATAATAATTCTCAAGAATGGCCATATCATTCTCGAGAACTGATGAATGGTATTCCTTCAATTCACTGCAATTTTCTAACCATTCTTAAGAATTGGGAATGAATTGTTGAGAACTATCGGCCTTTCATCAAGTTTCTTTAGTGTCTCAGGGGTTCACTATGCATAAATGAACTCATCATTCTCGAGAATCACAAGGGAACTCTTGAGAATTGTCAAGATAAAAACGTGGAGAAGCTATTTTATGTGAGGTCTCTCGAGAATCATCAAGGGATTCTCGAGAACTGACGAGACTAAGCACCTCGTTGTATTATCCCACTTTCGAGAATCACTTCAAGAATCTCAAGAATTGGTATAAGACTGAGTAATCCAAATATCACATTCTCGAGAATCATCGAGCCCATCCCATTATCTCTCGAGGGAATGAATCAATTCCCATTGCATTCTCGAGAATCATCAAGATGACTCCGAGAATTGACGTTATCTGACCCGAATAATGCTTCCATGTCACATTCTTGAGAATCACTCTGTCAATTCTTGAGAATTGTTGAATGTCCTCTAGAAAGGGTTACATCGTTTCATTAAAAAATACATCATTTCATCATTTTCTTTCTCTTTTCTTCTATCATCGTTCATTTTTTCTCCAAAGCCCGACTCCTCATTTTCTCATCTTCTTACTTCCTCTCGAGAACCTATTCCCCTCGGATTTCCTCTTCTCTCTCTTCATTTCCTCCGTTCTTGGTTTCGCTCTCGTCGATTAATCCTCTTCGGCAAAAGAAAACTCTCTTTCAAAGAATTTTCTTTCAGGATTATTGTATATCTCTGACACCCTACTCCTCGGATCTTTCTTTGTTCGATTGTTAGCAACTCACAATAGGTAAATCTTCGTCCGAATCGCTTGAAAGGCCTCTCACCAAGAAGCCTAGCACAAAGTTTCACCTAAAAGTAAAAGATTCCGAGAAGTTGGAGACACCAAAGACGAGACCAAAAGCCATGACCATCGTCGAATCTCTTAGGCCTACAACTCACCTCCAGACCCACTCGCTACCATTTGATAAAGGAAAGGACAAAGAGAATGTACAATCCAAGTAGTAGGGTCTCAAGCGACTCGCTTGTTGGTCGATTTCCTTGATGGCAAGTGAACCAGTCGAACAAGTAATAAAGTGTAAGTAGAGTATTGTCCCACAGAGACTGAGATACCAAAAAGTGACGCTCAAATGCTATAATAGTTGTGTGAAACAGAAAGTAAATCTGATTGGTTGAGAGGTTTTTATGGTATCGTAGTTGTAAGAAAATATCAGTGAGAAGTAAGCTGAACTCAAAATCATCTTTAAGCATATCAATCTCCCAGTTGCTCTACCCATTGCTATAGCATCTATACTGCACAGCTTCCGTAATGCTACAGCATAGCTACTAACTATAACGCTATTTGATTAACCCACCACTATAATCTACCGAAGCTTCCGCGTCCAATACATATGACACTAACTTTACTCCTTCCATATGCCTATGGCAATTTTCTAGTTAGATATGCGTTACAAAATAGGGTGTAATGGTTATGAGCGGTAGGCCCATTCCTGAAGCATACAATAATAAGTCAAGCCTTGCACCGGCCTGCCTAGCAATCACTGTTTCTCAGAGGTCTAACCTCGACTCCTTGCCAGTAAGCTGAGGCCACAAATCTAGCCCTTAGCTTCCACTAATCAACTAGCAACTAAATCACTGATAAGCAAATCGAATTTATTGAATTAAGAACTTGCAACTGGGTTCATTTAACACTTAAGAAATCATCCTCGTTCAGCCATATGAAAATCAGTTCATGACTGATGAAGGAAAGACAAAACAGATAGTAACAGAATGACCCATGACCAAAAGATTGTAAGAACTTTGAACCCAAGAGGGGGTGAATTGGGTGAAGTATAAAAATTTAGGAACTTTGAAAATCTTTTCGTAACTTATCGAAATCAGTTTATAAAGCAATAATCAGTCATTCAAATATATATGCACATTCAAATATATATCTTTGGAAATGTAAGAGATAAGGGAAGAGAATGTGCAACCGATTTATCCGGTTCGGCCCAATCCTTGACCTACATCCAGTCCCCAAGCTTCACTTGGGATTTTCAATCCACTATCTTCTTTCAACTCGATTACACGTTCTGTACAAGAGGTAATCCTCTTACTAGGATTCACTCCCCCTTACAAACTGTAATCAACACACCGCTTGATTACACACACTGTACTCGAAGTAATCCTCTCACTAGGATTCACTCCCCTTTACAAGTTGTAATCAACACAATGTGTTTCCCACTCAAGATCACCCAATCTTGAGTAACTCTCGAATAGATAGAATGATTACAATAAATCTTCTCTCTCAGAAGTGAATAAATGAACACTGAAGAATAATACAAATCATCTCACTCTCTAAGCTGTCTAGACATGAAAAAACAGAGTGTAAATGATGTAAAAATCAGAGCATGAGCATATTGAAGATGTAAGCTTGTGTCTCTACGTTTTTTGCTTGAATCTGTCTTCTATATATAGGTAGAGATCAATATATGACCGTTGAGAAGATTCTCATTTGTTGGATAAAGAAATATAGCCGTTAGAAACTAGCCGTTAGAACTTTTGCACTGACTTTCGATGTTACGAACCAAATATGATATTTTGAAGGTTTGCTTCTAATCCTTCATTTTAATCATCTGAAACTCACTAAAAAAGTGGTTAAACATGTCTAGGAACATTAGAGATTAATCATAGGAAGTATTAAGATCAAACAAGAAGGTATTGCAAATTTGTCGATTTGAAATTAAAGTCGCGAAGAAACCACGGAGGTTTTTTCGGAAACCTGGAGGTTTTCAAAACCGGAAGAAAAGTCATTTGCTCTCTGTTTGCCCAAACCTGGAGGTTTCTCTCAAAACCTGGAGGTTTCTGTCAAAAGTGGAAATTCTGAATTTTTGCGCTAAACAGAAACCTGGAGGTTTTTCTGGAAACCTGGAGGTTTTCAAAATCAGTGAAAAACTTTGCTCTCTGGATGCCAGAAACCTGGAGGTTTTTTCACAAACCTGGAGGTTTTGAAATCAGTGAAAAGGGGTTTGCTCTCTGGATCCAGAAACCTGGAGGTTTCTCCAAAACCTGGAGGTTTTCACTTAAATATGAAAATTCTCGAGTTTTGAGCCAAAACGAAACACGGAGGTTTTCACCAAAACCTGGAGGTTTTGAAAACTTGGAAAATTCTTGGTCAATCTTAAACTCAAGTTTATATGTCCAAGCTCGAGGTGAGAATCCATTGCAAGAAGAATCAGCTTCAAACTCGTTGTGTTGTGCCCGTTATGATCGATGAATAAAAGCTGTTCTTGACCAGCGTTTTTGCAACGTCCTGAGCTGACTGTCAACTTTCGAGGGACATATCTCCTTGGTATGAACTCCGTTTTGGTCCATTCAAGTCTTTATGGAAATCTCTGTGAGTCTACTTTCATATGCCACCGATTTTACCTCAATCGGATTTTTCGTTTGTGAGTTACACTCAAAATACCGAAGGTGGGTCTGGACTGTGACGTTGATTCTTGTGGCAACTTGTAAAAATCATATCTCCTTTATCTGAACTCCTTTGGGATTGAATTGTATATCAAAATGACGCATTGGGAGTCTAGTTTCATATGCCACTAGTTTCACCTCAATCCGATCTCTGGTTTGAGAGATATCACTAAATTACCAGACGTCGCCCGTGCTGAACGTGAAACAGTGAAGCTGAAAAGCTGATGTTGGCTGAAACCTCGAGGTTTTGGCTGAAACCTCGAGGTTTTGGCTGAAACCTTGAGGTTTTGACTGAAACCTCGAGGTTTGCTAGTCCAGAGACACAGAGAGACGCTGAAGACACTCAAACCTCGAGGTTTGTACTCAAACCTCGAGTTTTCTCATCCTAAACCTCATATTTGCTTGATTTAACTCGAATTGACTCATTCCAACTTCCATATGATCTTGGAGCCTCCTAGCATCAATATAAGAACTTGAATAATGATATCTTCATTCCATTCAGCAAGTTCTTCCTTCTTCCAACTCCCAACTTGATCATTCTTCATCATTTAACTTGAGCTTATCATTCTCTGCAGCTTCTTCCTTCTTCAATATCCACAAAGTGATGAAACTTCATTTCAACTTCTGCTTATCATATAGACTTCCAGTATCACAAGAACTTGAATGTTGATATTCCTATTATATTGTGCAAGTTCTTTTGATAACATCTTTCTCTAGTCTCTTCTCTTCTTCTTGGTTATCCTCCAAAATCCATTGATAGCATCTTGCTTTCTTGACAACCTCTGCGAGATACTTCTTTCTTTCATCTCTTATCTCCTTCTTGATCATTCTCCTTAATTTAACTTGGACTAATCTACATTAAACATAGTAGTTAGTCAATGTAGGAGATAACTATATTACTCAATATATTACTCAACCTTTTTGCTTTTAATAATTCCACTATATAAGACATCATCAAAACTAATCAAAACCAACATTCTCCCCCTTTTTGATGATGGCAAATACTATAAGAAAAATATGTATAAATGAGAAAATATATTAGACCCAACATATTTTTCTTGTCATTCTCTCCCCTTATTTGTCATTAGCAAAAAGTTGAAGTAAAGAAGAAATGCTTAGAGAGACAAATATGAAACCATATTAGAAAGAGTTAAAGAACTGATTTTCTCTCCCGATTGAAAGTGTTTTCATTCTAAATAAGATGCAATTTGGAATGTTTTTATGAAAACACATTTGAAAGAATTTGGAGAGGTTTTCAAGACAACTTTCACAATTAAAGCATATAGATACCAAACATGTGCAAAATTTCGTTGAATATAAAAAGTTAGAGATTAGAAATGCTCATGTAGGTTACGCAAATTGATGAATAATCGATGAGGTCCATCTGCTAGCCTTGAAATCTGTGAGGTGCTTTAAATAGCCTCTGAGATGTGAAATGAGACTAAAGTACTGGCTACTTGAGTTGTATCTCATCTGAATGAATATGATCAGTACTCGGCTTCTATCCTTTGCTTTTTCTTCATAGATCATCCATGTAAAACACATCTCAGCTTCAAAGATTGATCGCCAAGGATGTAACACAACCAATTCTCCTGTGATGAATTGAAAACTTTCTTTGCAAAAGAGATTTGTTAGTGCAACCAGATATCAAAGTATTCCTTTCCAAATGATATTTTCAAATAAAGATAATGAAAGGAAAATATGATATTAATTCATCATCAAAACTAATAAAACATGGTGAATGCGAGATGAGAATGCTTAAAAGGGGTTTTCTTCAAATGAATGTGATGAGCTTTTATAGTATAATACACATATGAATGTGAAACTCCCCCTTAATGAATGCATGACTAAAAAGTGAAGCTCCTTTTAATGATACCAAATAATAATATGACACCAAATGTTATGAGTGCGGAATTCCTTCAACTCCATGGACATAACATGGTATCTCGAGAATTAAGAACTTTCAAGTTCACATGGATGGACTTGAAATTGGTATGAAGAAATCACTTATGCCTTTTATGATGATAAAAGAGTTTTAAAGCATAAGGATCATTTTAAATAAATGATTATGCTCAGGCTAAGATTCATGAAATAAAATGAAATGAATACAACCAAGTTAGCCTAGCATGATTATGATATATGCATAATACAATACCTCAATCAAGTAATATTGTAATCACTTGAGTCATAAATCCTTTGCACATTGATATGATCAATATTGAGGATCTCTAGATGTGAATGAGCTTCAGGAGGATGATTCTCTATAACCATTTGCTCTTAATGCATCTTAGAAGCAGAAATCCCAATTGAGCTTTGAATAGGATTTCAAAATTAGTTTACGCTCATAGCTTCTCATCAAGCGAGTATGCTCCTTATCATCTTGGTTTAAGCTTCTTGCTAGTGATGGGATGTCACTCAAGTGATGCCACAGAATTTGCAGATATAGCCCCGAAATGGTCTATTCTATTGGCTTATGTTCTTTGTATTCAACAACAGAACATTTTGGTCAACTCTGCAAAAATAATGTTCTTTGGTACTCAATGATTCTTGAGTCCACACTAGATTAGACATAACAACTCTTATGCTCTTATAGAATTAAATCATATGATATTTGAAGCAAAGAGTATAACAATTAAGGATCGAAAATATAGTTTTACCCAATCAAATAAGTTCATGCCAATGAATCAAATAGGGTAACAACTAAATGACATCAAGAATAATATTTCTCAATGACGGTTTGTAAATACACTTTATGCAGAAAAGATGTCATTGATGAAATACATATAAGTTTGATCAAATAGCATTAAAAAAAAAATTATCCATAAAGATAAGCATTTATCAACTCATAGTTCATGAATCATATCAGATTTTTCAAGAACAATAATGAAATATGAACATAGTTTCAAATCTCAAATGTTCTTTTAGAAATTGATCATGATAAAAAAAATTTCATGAATGAAAGATTCATTTTTAAAATGTGCTTGAAAACAATGATCACTTAAAAAAAACATGGTGGAAGTCAACATGTTAAATAATAAATCAGAATGTATCTGAATGCTTCAGTTTTAGAAAATATGTTGAACATTGAAGTTAACATGTTGAAGAATTTTCTGAAAAGCCAAAGTCATGAAAGTAAAGCATCATCAAGACATGCTTAGCACAACATATATAAGCTTAATGACTTTGCTATGACCAAGAGATAATCTTGCCTTAGAGAGTAGAGTCTTGAAAATATAAGAACATTCAAGGCAAGAGTATGAATATGCGAGAGATAGTTACTCGAGAATATAGATGAACACAAATCTTGATGTATTTGAGTAACACAAGGAATACTAGGATTCATGGACGATGAAGTACAAACTCATTAATCCAAATGATTAGAGTTCCATAATATTATCCTAGTAAGTTATTCCATATAATGGTTAATGCACTAGCATTTAATGCATTAATGAACATTCATAATGCTTGGAGTAACTTGACCAATAAGAATTTAACCAATAAGCATGAGATTTTCACAAATTGAATTCTGTTATTGAGATAAACTTGAAACTCATATGTGATTAACTTGTTAGACATAAGGTCCAACTAGTTAGATAATGAAACTAAAGAGTTCAAGCAAAAACATTTAATTCCAAAATCAATGTGTGAATGATAGGGAAAACTCAATTGGACAAATTTGAAGCATATCCAACATTCAATATACAATATTAACTTCCAATTTGAAACATTATTTGAATGCAATCAAAGTATGGATATGTTTTCAAAGCATTTGTATGCATTTTCTCAAAAACAATGTGAGTTGAAATCCAAACAAATTTTACACTTGTGCATTTCAAAAACATGAACTTAGAAAGTTATGCACAAATTCATTTATGGTCCATTTAGCAATCTGAAAACATTTTGAAAAATATAAATGATTGATTGCTAAAGGAATGCAATGATGGACAAGTATTCATTACCCAAAAGTGAATTTCATATAATCAAAATATGGGGTAAGGATTAGATATCACCGTAATTCCTCTTGTCCTCATAGAAGCTTGCTTGGTTGAGATGGATTGGTGTAGATAACTCCCTTTTCGGTGTTCACCATCAACATTAAGCATAGCTTGTTTATCTTTCTCAAGACTAAGATTATTTCTCTATGTTAAATTCTTGAGAAGCTTCCTTTGATCCTACAAAACCGTATAAATTTGTCTTTCTTGGTATCCAACCTTGGATCCACTCATCATTAGCTTGTAGGAACCAAAATTCACATGCTCTTATACATATAATTAATTCAGAACAGCTGAGCAAAGTGAATTAAACATGAGTTTATGCATAAAAGAAATACTTTCTTTTCAAATCATCATGTATGCATAAAGAGTTAAACCTATGGAATATTGCAATCTCTTTCAAAAATAGATCGGGATGTGAGAACCTAGTTTTTAAAGAAAATAGTTGCAATGCTCATTCCTAAGGCTACAAGATATAAAACCTCAAAGAAAATTTCAGATGATAGCATAGGAGGTTTTACCATTGTATACCTTTGGGTTAGGTATTTGGAGGATTGACTTTGCTTACCCATTGCCTCTTCCTATCATATTGACTCTTCATATGTCTTTCAATGGATGTCTGCAAAGCTCTCTCAGAAGATATAGACTTCAAAGTCTTCTATTTGAAACTTGAGAGATTCTCCTCTTCTTGTTCTCCTCAAGATAGATGAATGGTACTCTATGGTAATTTGTTCTTGAGGTAGATGACACTCTTCTTGCTTGTATGCATTGCTTTTCATGATTTGACCTTCTAGTTCCAGCAATAGGTGCCCCAAGAATTCTCCCGTTTGATATGGATGCTATGATCTTCTTCATTGGAGCATGAGAAACTCTTGGCTTGTTTTTCATCTTCTCGTACCTTTATGTCCATTGATTTTCAAAACATCCTGTAAACATAAAGCACTATATGGACATTTTGGTACCCACTTATACTTGGGTCCTTGACTATTAGCATTGGACCTTGATTGTCCTTTAGGAACCCAAACAAATTCATTTCTCATATTAGAATTTCTCCTAATATAGCATGCATGAGAAATATGTCCAGATTTTCCACAATAATTGCAAATAATAGAACTATGCTTATTATGAACAACTTTGCAAGAATTGTGTGGGTCTAGTGGATGCAATGTCAAGTGACTCATATTTGTGTATTCTTTCTTCCCACATGATTTTCCAAAGCATCATTTTCGAAAATATGTTTATTTTTCAAAATAGAATCGGTAAAAGGTTGAAAAACACTTCTATGCAATTGTTTGAAAACATTTTTCTTTTCTACACAAGAAGAATTGGAATTGTTTACCTCATGTGTATCTTGAGCTCTAGCTAATGATTGATCACAATCTTCCATGAGCTCTTCTTGGGAATCTTCTTCCTCTTGTTCTTTTGTGTTGACGAGGATCATGGAAGTATTCAATGATTTCTCCTTCTTCATTCTCCACTTCCAATTGTTCATCGATTGTGGATATGCGAGCTTATAGTTTGGATGAACTGTCAACACTTTCAACTTCCACACACTTGTTAGAAGCATATATAGAATCAAGAGTATCCCATATTTCTTTAGCACTAGAGCAAAACTTGATTTTCTCTAAATCATTTTCGGTTAAAGCACGGTGAAGAATTTTCATTGCTCTAATATTCAATGAAAACATTTTCTTTTCTATTTTGTCCAATCCTTTCTTGGTTTGAAATCAAAAACGTTTGTAAAAACATTCCACATATGAAAATCAGTTGCTTTGATAAAACTAGTCATTCTAGCTTTCCAAAACCAAAAATCAATATCTTTGAAAGATGGTGGAATGGTATAATCAAAACCTTTGAAAATGAGGAACACCCAAAATCAGCCATTGAAACTCTTGAGACGGTCAAGTCCTTTATACAAGAGCCTAGCTCGATACCAAATGTAAGAACTCCCAAATTTGAACCCAAGAGGGGGTGAATTGGGTGAAGTATAAAAATTTAGGAACTTTGAAAATCTTTTCGTAACTTGCGAAATCAGTTTATAAAGCAATAATCGAGTCATTCAAATATATATGCACATTCAAATATATATCTTTGGAAATGTAAGAGATAAGGGAAGAGAATGTGCAAGCTGATTTATCTTGGTTCGGCCCAATCCTTGACCTACATCCGGTCCCAAGCTTCACTTGGGATTTTCAATCCACTATCTTCTTTCAACTCGATTACACGTTCGTACAAGAGGTAATCCTCTTACTAGGATTCACTCCCCCTTACAAATTGTAATCAACACACCGCTTGATTACACTCTACTTTCGAAGTAATCCTCTCACTAGGATTCACTCCCCTTTACAAGTTGTAATCAACACAATGTGTTTCCCACTCAAGATCACCCAATCTTGAGTAACTCTCGAATAGATAGAATGATTACAATAAATCTTCTCTCTCGAAGTGAATAAATGAACAACTGAAGAATAATACAAATCATCTCACTCTCTAATTTGTCTAGACATGAAAAAAGCGAGTGTAAATGATGTAAAAATCGAGCATGAGCATATTGAAGATGTAAGCTTGTGTCTCTACGTTTTTGCTTGAATCTGTCTTCTATATATAGGTAGAGATCAATATATGACCGTTGAGAAGATTCTCATTTGTTGGATAAAGAAATATAGCCGTTAGAAACTAGCGTTAGAACTTTTGCACTGACTTTCGATGTTACGAACCAAATATGATATTTTGAAGGTTTGCTTCTAATCCTTCATTTTAATCATCTGAAACTCACTAAAAAAGTGGTTAAACATGTCTAGGAACATTAGAGATTAATCATAGGAAGTATTAAGATCAAACAAGAAGGTATTGCAAATTTGTCGATTTGAAATTACGAAGTCGCGAAGAAACCTGGAGGTTTTTCCGGAAACACTGGAGGTTTTCAAAACCGGAAGAAAAGTCATTTGCTCTCTGTTTGCCCAAACCTGGAGGTTTCTCTCAAAACCTGGAGGTTTTGTCAAAAGTGGAAATTCTGAATTTTTGCGCTAAACGAAACGGAGGTTTTTCGGTGAAAAACTGGATGAAAACTGGAGGTTTTCAAAATCGTTTTGAAAAACTTTGCTCTCTGGATGCCGAAACCTGGAGGTTTTTTCACAAACCTGGAGGTTTTTTTGAAATCGGTGAAAAGGGGTTTGCTCTCTGGATCCGAAAAACGGATGCCGGACGGGTTTCTCCAAAACTGGAGGTTTTCACTTAAATATGAAAATTCTCGAGTTTTGAGCCAAAGCGAAACCACGGAGGTTTTCACCAAAACCTGGAGGTTTTGAAAACTTGGAAAATTCTTGGTCAATCTTAAACTCAAGTTTATATGTCCAAGCTCGAGGTGAGAATCCATTGCAAGAAGAATCAGCTTCAAACTCGTTGTGTTGTGCCCGTTATGATCGATGAATAAAAGCTGTTCTTGACCAGCGTTTTTGCAACGTCCTGAGCTGACTGTCAACTTTCGAGGGACATATCTCCTTGGTATGAACTCCGTTTTGGTCCATTCAAGTCTTTATGGAAATCTCTGTGAGTCTACTTTCATATGCCACCGATTTTACCTCAATCGGATTTTTCGTTTGTGAGTTACACTCAAAATACCGAAGGTGGGTCTGGACTGTGACGTTGATTCTTGTGGCAACTTGTAAAAATCATATCTCCTTTATCTGAACTCCTTTGGGATTGAATTGTATATCAAAATGACGCATTGGGAGTCTAGTTTCATATGCCACTAGTTTCACCTCAATCCGATCTCTGGTTTGAGAGATATCACCAAATTACCAGACGTCGCCCGTGCTGAACGTGAAACAGTGAAGCTGAAAAGCTGATGTTGGCTGAAACCTCGAGGTTTTGGCTGAAACCTCGAGGTTTTGGCTGAAACCTTGAGGTTTTGACTGAAACCTCGAGGTTTGCTAGTCCGAGAGACACGAGACGCTGAAGACACTCAAACCTCGAGGTTTGTACTCAAACCTCGAGTTTTCTCATCCTAAACCTCATATTTGCTTGATTTAACTCTGAATTGACTCATTCCAACTTCCATATGATCTTGGAGCCTCCTAGCATCAATATAAGAACTTGAATAATGATATCTTCATTCCATTCAGCAAGTTCTTCCTTCTTCCAACTCCCAACTTGATCATTCTTCATCATTTAACTTGAGCTTATCATTCTTTGTAGCTTCTTCCTTCTTCAATATCCACAAAGTGATGAAACTTCATTTCAACACGCTTATCATATAGACTTCGAGTATCACAAGAACTTGAATGTTGATATTCCTATTATATTGTGCAAGTTCTTTTGATAACATCTTTCTCTAGTCTCTTCTCTTCTTCTTGGTTATCCTCCAAAATCCATTGATAGCATCTTGCTTTCTTGACAACCTCTGTGAGATACTTCTTTCTTTCATCTCTTATCTCCTTCTTGATCATTCTCCTTAATTTAACTTGGACTAATCTACATTAAACATAGTAGTTAGTCAATGTAGGAGATAACTATATTACTCAATATATTACTCAACCTTTTTGCTTTTAATAATTCCACTATATAAGACATCATCAAAACTAATCAAAACCAACAAAGATTAAACAAAAAACAGAAAGCTTGATGAAGTTCTGAAGGCGTGGAAGAAGCCCTGTCATGTCACCACTCCATGTCTTCTTCTCTCCGTCTTACTGCAGGGAAAGATGTTGGGTTATCCTGGAATTCTCGTGCCTTGGGAATTCTCTCTCTCTTCTTTGGATTCTGGCCGAATGTGTATTTTGATTGGACTCTCTATGACTCGACCCCCTTTTAAGGTTGTCTTTTTGTTTCCTTTTATAATCAGACTTTCTTGTGGCGTAAGTTTCAGTGAGCCGGACCTTTCCTAATCTGTCGAGATCCATCATATATCTTTTTCCAATCTTGGTAAATTGATTCTGCTGATCCTGTGGGATTCTTCATATCTTTTAGTTTCGATCCTCCGCATCTTCTATTCCGTTACGTCAGTAATCTACATGTCATTCTCGACCTTTACTAGTTTCTGAAACAATCTTGAGAAAAAGATCAGAAAATATGCCGCATAGCATTGCGTCCTTTACTTTGCTATAGCTTTCGTGATGCCTTGTATTGCACTTCGATATGCTGTCCAGAATGCTATAGTATAGTATCAGCTTTGCTATACGTTCTTCCTTCAAAACCTTGTAACTTGCTCCTCTTTTAGCACATGTTTAGGATGTAAATGGTTTCTATCCTTCAGTTCCCTATATCATGATTTAATGCCTTTTTGCTTAGATTGATTGCAGTTAAGCTTATTTTTACCATACAATTCAGTCATAAAATATAGGGAAAATATGGCATAAATTGTGCTCATCATCACTCCTCGGACCTATATGTAGACTCTGCACTCGGTTTCAACGAGAGAAGGTCCAAGAGCATTGAGGATCGAGTTCAAAAATCTCCCCACAGACATTTTGGCCATCACACTTAACCTTCAATTAGTGGAACACTCCCTCCATTTGCCTCTAAGTTAATTGGACAAATTAGTGCACTACATTGTCCTCCAGGCTTCTGCCAAGACCCTCTGGTAATCCTATCTGACCCAAACTTCTCATTTAATTATGAGGATCATCCTTTCTGCCCTTCGGTGTGGTTGAACTTAGAAGATTTCAGAAGAGACTGTAACCTAGACTTGTCTCCCTAGTTGAAACTATATATGCCCTTGCTAGACATTCAGACTCCTTACTCTCCCCAAGTCATAAAAGTCTTCTATTACAACATAACTGAGGCAAAAGAAGAAGGAGAGATAGTACTAACTACTTTCATTAGAGGAAAGAGGGTTAAGATTCTCTGATGACATCAACACTTATCTTGGGATCATTGATGCACCTGAAGATCCACCCAAGTTATCTGAGCCCGAATGCTTTAGTATCCTCTTACCCACTGAGAAATATGATGGCAAGGTCCTAAAATTCAAGCCCTCCCAGATGTCAGATACATACAGAGTTCTTTGGTATCTCTACAGTCGCAATTTGGTAAACAAAGGGTAAAGCTTTACACATTTTGTAAGCAAAGACTACAATTGCTTGCATCTATTATCCTTAAAGAGCCTCGAAATTTGGGAAAGCTGGTTGTTTCTGAGATATCCACTTATCTCTCCAAGTCTCTCGAATTCTAGGTTTCAACAACATTTAGTACCTCTGGCCAATGACAAAGCCGTGTTCCCCAAGAAATTTGGCAAGACCCACCTATTGTATATGAAGATCTTATTTACAGATGCTACTGGGAAGAAGAAGGAAAAGAGACCACAAGATCCTAAGTCCTCATCTTCTAAACTTCCAAAAGAAGGTCAATCCTCTCAGGCTGGGACTGCCTTCGATCCATCCTTTGCCCAGGCTGCTCTTCAGACATAGATCCAATCCACTATTCAGAGTGCCATGAAACCTGTGTTACAGTCTTTGGAGGTTTATAGGAAGCTTACAACGGAGATGATCAAAGCTATGAATATGGAGATGATCAATCTCAAAGCTCATATTGACTTGAACATGGACACCGCATTGACTGACTTTAAGGCAAACTTGGACACTCGCTTTGCTGTGCTCTTTAATCATAAGAGGAGATCAAGAAGGACATTAAGGATTTGGAGCAACAACAACTCTATACTCAACAGATGGTACATGGATTTGATGCCACCTTAGATACTTTTGTGGCCATCTTTGCTACTTCTCAGACTGCCACTTCTCCTGCCATGCCTATTTCCACTCCTGCAGTGTCTCCACACTCTGATCATGAGCAGCCTCTTGATCCTTTGTCAGCCATTGTTCCTTTTCGGCCTTCAGAACCTTCTTCATCTGCTCCTCCTGCTATGCCCTTGATGAGGGCCTTTTTGTCTTTAGCCTTGGGGTCCACAATTAAAAATTAACCAAGGATTGCGTATAGACAATCCTAGGATCGTTCTCTCTCTCGAGGAGCCTTTTATTGAATCCTAAGTAATCTAAATGCCATGCAAATGCAATTAAACACAAGGGAAAAATAGGTTTTGGCTTTTTTTCAATTAACAAACTAAAATAAGAATGCAATTTAATTAAATACTAAACTATTATTTTTGGTATTTTCTTTATAAAATGGAAATGAGTATGAAATGTATAATGAATGAATGCTCTTGGAAATGGATTAGTGACTATCATAGTTCAATTAAATGTAGGAGTAAATTTTCACCAAGTCTAGATGAAAAATCCCAAGATACCACTTGAGTCCAATATTCCCAATTAATAGTAGCTCCTACTATCATAGCTAACTACTACCTCTTGAGATATCGTTTAAAACCACTTAGTGTGTAATTAGGATTAAATTAATGCAACTTGCTTCCTCTTGATATGAATGTGATACCACGCCACTCAATTTATCCAATTCAATTATACTATCTAACATTATCACGTAGAAAGCACAATATCATTGAATCAATAAAGAAATACAAATTTATAAATCCAACAAGCTACAAAAATTCAATCCAATCACTTGGTTCAATCCACAAAGTTATCCAACCGGGTAAACTAAGTCTCAAAGATACAAAACAATATTCCTAAAACTAGGAAATTAAAATGTAATTAGAGAAAATAAATTGAACAAATAAACTCCCCTATTTTGAAGCTTTAAAACTCCAGCCACTATCCACCCCCAAGAAGCAAAATGATTAGCCACACATTAAGCTCATTTTTATTACCAAGGAACATTAAAACACAGCTGCCATGAAAATCGAAGTTGGAGGTAGAACGAACAGGACTCTTGAAGAAGAAGAAGAGCTTGCAATGAATGACAGTGGTGATTAGCTCTCAACTCCAGCAGCTATGGATGATAGTGGTGAGTGATGGAGGTGGGTGATTATGGCAGAATGGAGAAATGGGAGGAGGTTGATGATTCTGGCCGAATGGAGAAATGGAAGGAGGTCCCTGTTTATTGCCCAAAATGGAGAATGATCCCTAGCCCTGTTCGCGGCGCTCTGTATTCTCTTGGGTCAGTGTTCTCTCCACTATTAGTTCTCTATGTGTTTTGATGATAACTGACAATTGTAAACACAAGTTGAAGTTTGTCTTTGGTAAGTTGAAAAACTTACAGTCAAAGGCAAACTCGATTTTTGGTTTTGATAGAGAGTAGCTCAATTTTTATAAACTAGAGAAAACTCCAGTTTGCGTAGCCAAAATCGAGTTTTAGTCATACATAAAGCACTCCAAGTTTTTCATCTTGAGACAAACTCGAGTTTAGACTGGAAACTCGAGTTTGCATCATATAGAGACTTTCCAATATTTTTTGATGAAGACAAAACTCCAGTTTTCATTTGGAAACTCGAGTTTTGGTCTTACAAAGAGTCTTCAACATTTTGAACTCATGCAAACTCTAGTTTTGATTTAAAACTCTAGTTTACACTTTGCCATGAGTTTTCTAAGTTTTTCCAAAGTTTTTAGAAAACTCGAGTTTTGATTTGGAAACTCGAGTTTACACTTGGCAGAGAGTTTTCAAGTTTTACTCAGTTTTTGAAAACTCCAGTTTTCATAGAAAACTCCAGTTTTGACTTGGCATAGATTTCTCAAAGTTTTCATACTTAAATGAAAACTCGAGTTTGGTTTTGGAAACTTGAGTTTTGGTCAAGCCGAGAGCTTTGTACTTTTTCAATGTTTGAAAACTCCAGTTTAGAGTGAAAACTTCAGTTTTGATGTTTTGGACTAAAATTCATACTTCATGTTAAAAGTCCAAAACTCGAGTTTTGAGTTCCATTCAAAAATGTGTTCCAAAGCTCAAATCGTGGCTTTCCTCTTTGGAAGGAGGAAACTCGAGTTTTGCTATTAGTGCACAGTGACAAACTCCAGTTTTGGTGAACAAACTCGAGTTTGTGTCGTAGAGTTTGAAATTTTGTGAAATCATCTTATTTGATCTTAATACTTCCTATCATCATTCATTAATATTCCTAGCTATGTTTAACCACTTTGTTAGTGAGTTTCAGATGATTTAGAGGATGTTAATTGAAGGTTAAAAGCAAAAGCAAAAAGTGACGTCAGCACATTAAATGCAAAGTCCAGAAAACTTGCATCCTTTTGGACAATCAGTCTACACACGTTGCAAAGGGATTAATGTTCCCTTTCCTCATCCAGTAGCTGCTCTTTCAACGGATTAATATTCAAGAAGTCAACCATAAACTTCTATGCAACTGGATTAAGCAAAAAGTAGAGAGAGAAGAAGACCAAAGTTTAACCTAATCCTTGTCTAATGAAGGCAACGGTTATATTGAAGATTACAACGATCATTTAATGCTCTCTTAGTATAAATAGAGCTGCATTCAATTCTTCTCAACAACTAATCTACTAAAAACGAATTGCATTCAAGTTTTCCAACTACTCTTTCAGTTTTCACATGTAAAGTATCTTTTGATACATTGAGCTTCAGTGTTTATCTTTATCCACTCTTAGAGAGTGTTCATTTATTGTAAATCATTCATTGTAAAATCTCAAGTCAGGGGACTTGGAGATTGGGTTATTGATTGCAACTTGTAAGAGGGGAGTAAGTTCTAGTGAGAGAATTACTCTTGAGTTACAGAGTGTGTAATCAATTGATATAGTAAAATCCCAGAGTGTTTAAGGACTGGACGTAGGTCAAGAGATTGGACCAAACCAGTATAAATTTCGTGTGTCTTGCTCTTCTTCCCTATACTCTGTTTAGCTCTATTTTTAGTGTTAAAAAATAGAGCATTTTGAAAAGTTTTTAAAATCCCCAATTCACCCCTTCTTAGTGATTTAGCTCCACTTTCATTTGGTATCATAGCAGGGTCTTCTCAAAAGAGCTTAACATCCCGAGAAGGATCATTATGGATGATATTCTACCTGATGGAGTTTCGATCAATCAACCATCGGGATTCAATGGAGAGCATTATTCTTTCTGGAAAGCCAAGTTCAAGGTCTTTGTGATGGCTACTGAATATGGTCTTTGGAGAGTGTTCGAGAGAGGAGACTACAGACCAACTGTTCTTACAAATGGCCTCAGAGAAGAAAAGCCTGAGGAAGACTATGATGATAATGACGGAAGGAATATCACACTCAACAATAAAACTGTTCTTTTGCTGTAAAGTGCTCTAAGTCAACAAGATTATTTTCGTGTCTGCACACTAACCTCTGCTAAAGCTATGTGGGATGTACTAAAATAGCTCATGAAGGAACCACTGGAGTCAAGAAAAATAGGGTCAATACCCTCATGATTGAATACGATCTCCTTCCTATGAAGCCTGGGGAATCCATCATCGAATTCTAGTTGAGATTCACTCATCTGATCAATCAGCTTGCTGCATTAAGCAAAGAGTATGAGCAACCTGTTTAAGTGAGGAAAATTCTCAATATCCTCAACAAGGAATGGGAAGCCAAGGTTACTGCCATTGAAGAAGCTCGTGGAGAATCAATGGCATCTGCAACAGCCCTCTTTGGCAGCCTTTCTGAATATGAGGCCAAGCTCAAGTTCAAAAAGGGACTTGATGAAGCAAATGGCAAGAGCAAAGGAATTGCTCTCAAAACTGTCAAAGAATCAGATGATGATAATGAAGACGAAGATGAGGAGATAGGCATGATGGTCCGGAGATTCAAGAAATTCTACAAGAAAGACCAAGGCTTCAAGAAATTTCACAAGGGTAGCTCTGCTATGAGGCAAAGATGCCAATTATCTGCTACAAGTGTGAAAAGCCTGGCCACATCAAGTCAGAATCCCCCAGCTGAAGAACAAGGACAAAGAAAAGAAGAAGTTCGATAAATACAAGAAGAAAGCCAATGTTTCAGCTATATGGGGAGATAACTCATCTGATGAAGATGAAGCTGATGAGGAAGAAAAAGCAAATATCTGTTTGGTTGCTGAAGAATAAGAGCAACGTGACAACAATGATGAGGTATACGATTCAAAACCATCTTATGATGAAGTGTTTGCTGAGTACATTGTTGTTCAAACTGAATTTGAAAAACTTGCTGAAAAATATGTATCTTTGAAAAAGAAGAATGTGACTCTTGAACTTCAAATTAAAAATCTTTCTTCTGAAAATGTTGCTTGTGAGGATTGTACTGATTTAGAGAAAAAGAATTTACACCTCACAAAGGCACTTGAGAAATTCACTAGAGGAAGTGAAATGCTCAATGTCATTTTGAAACAGCAAAGGTTTACAAATGACCGATCAGGAATTGGCTATAAACCTTATTTTGACAAAAAGAAAGGGAAAAAGAAATTTGGAGAAAAATCTTACATAAACTACTTTAGAAAATCTGTTCATTCTTCAAATCCTTTTGCACACTGTAATTATTGCAATCGTAAAGGTCATACTACTTCTTCCTATTTTCATAAAAGGGAAAGAAAGAGTAAACCTATAGGAAATTATCAATGGGTGCCAAAGGGATCTTACAAGGTTCCTAAGACACAAACTAACCCCAAAGTACCCAAGAAAAGATGGGTACCTAAGACTTGATTTGTTGTATCTTGCAAGTTTGTCTAAGAGCATCAAAATCCAACAAATGGTACATTGATAGTGGATGCTCTAGGAACATGATGGGAGACCAATCCAAATTTGCTTCAATCAAGCCCAAGGATGATGGCAAGGTGACATTTGGTGGAAACCAATCTAGAAAGATTGCTAGTATTGGTGAAATTGGCAATAATGAAGGACCACAAATCAAAGATGTCTACCTTGTAGAAGGACTTTGCCACAATCTCCTCGGTGTAAGCCAAAGCACTGATAAAGGTAACTTAGTTATCTTTGATTCGAGGAGTGCTTGATTGTAAGTAAGGATATTCTCCCTTTGGAAAACATTAAATCTAAAACTTTATTTAGGGCCCCTAGAGAAGGCAATTCTTATACACTTAATCTCTCTGGAAATGGGTTTGTTTCTGAAAAATGTTTTCTTAGTAATTTGGATGAGAGTTGGTTATGGCACAAGTGATTAGCTCATATCAATATGATTCAACTTGACATATTACTTAAAAAGGATTTGGTGATTGGTGTTCCTAAATTTCATTTTAAAATGACATGATTTGTGATGCTTGTCAAAAAGGAAAACAAACCAAATCATCTTTCAAATCTAAAAATGAAATTTCAACTAATAGACCTCTCCAACTACTTCATATGGATCTGGTTAGACCGGCTAGAGTAAAAAGCCTTGGTGGCAATCTTTATACTTTGGTCATAGTTGATGATTTTTCTAGACTTGCTTGGACTATGTTTCTGTCTTCTAAAGATGAAACATTTGATCAGTTTGTTGTTTTTTGCCAAGAAGGCCCAGAACGAGAAAGGTGTTTCTATTTCAGGAATTCGAACTAATCATGGAGGAGAATTTGAAAATCACGCATTTGCTGAATTATGTGACAACATGGGAATTGACCATAAGTTCTCAGCCCCGAGGACTCCTCAGCAAAATGGTGTTGTGGAGAGAAAGAATCGAGTCCTCATTGAGATGGCAAGAGCTATGCTGAATGAGAACAACACCTCCCAAGTGTTTTAGGGTGATGCAATGAGTACGGCTTGCTACATCTAAAATCGGGCATACCTCCGGAAGAAGTTGAACAAAACTCCCTATGAGCTGTATAAGGGAAGAAAGCCAAATTTGGCTCATCTGCATGTTTTCGGATGTAAGTGCTTCATCCACAACAATGGTAAGGATAACCTGGGAAAGTTTGATCCCAAGGCGGATGAAGGCATATTTTTGGGTTATTCAAATAGGAGAAAAGTTTTTAGAGTCTTTAATACTCGTACTTGTATTGTTGAAGAATCTATGCATGTTGTTTTCTGTGAATCTAAATCTGATAAACCCTTGGATGATAATGAAGAAAATGTTCACAAAAATCAATTCTTTTCGAAAACCACTTCTGCTTCTATTGAAAGTCCTGAAGATGTTTTTGAAACTAATCCTCAAGACAATTTAGAAAATCCTGATCAATCTCAGCCTAGAGCTTGGAAGTTCATTAGGAATCATCCTTTGGACCAAGTGATAGGTGATGTAAATCAAGGAGTGAGGACCAGAAATAGTACTTTAAATGAAGTAACCTTTTCTACTTTCATATCACATATTGAACCCTCTAAGATTGATGAAGCCCTTTCAGACAATGATTGGGTGATAGTAATGCAAGAGGAATTACAACAATTTGATAGAAATCAAGTTTGGGATTTGGTACCTAGGCCTAAGGACCATCTGGTCATTGGCACTAAATGGGTATTCAAGAACAAACGAGACGAATCAGCAATCATTGTCCGTAACAAGAAGAAGGAATTAATTATGTAGAAACTTATGCTCCAGTGGCAAGATTGGAAGCCATAAGAGTTCTTCTAGCCTTTGCTTGTGTCAAAGGATTCAAGCTCTATCAAATGGATGTGAAAAGTGATTTTCTAAATGGTTTTATTTAGGAGGAAATTTATGTTGAACAACCTCCAGGTTTTGAAAATGATCATCATCCAGGTCATGTCTATCATCTCAAGAAAGCCCTTTATGACCTTAAACAAGCTCCTAGAGCTTGGTATGAGCGATTAAGAAAATTCCTTCTAGATCAAGGATTTATTAGAGGAAAAGCAAATACAACTCTCTTCATAAATAGTAATAAGCTTAGTGAAATTTTAATTGTTCAAATACATGTTGATGACATTATATTTGGTGCTTCTAATGATGTTTTGTGTGAAGAGTTTGCTAAGAATATGCAGTGAGAATTTGAGATGTCCATGATGGGAGAACTCAACTATTTCCTTGGTTTGCAAATCAAACAAAAGAAGGATGAAATCTTCATATCTCAGACCAAGTATCTCAATGATCTGCTGAAGAAGTTTGGGATGGATCAATGCAATGGATCTGACACTCCAATGAGTTCAACCGCTTCATTGGATGCTGATGAAATGGGCAAGGACTTCAAAATTACAAGATATAAAGGAATGATTGGATCATTGCTCTATCTGACTGCAAGTCATCCTGACATCCAATTCAGTGTGTGGATGTGTGCAAGGTTCCAATTTGCTCCTAAGGAGTCCCATGTTGAGCATGTGAAGAGAATCTTCAAATACCTTGCTGACACAAAAACCCTTGGATTGTGGTTTCCCAAAGGTCAACCCGAACATTTGGTGGCATATTCAGATTCAGATCATGCTGGATATAAGACAGATAGAAAGAGCACAAGTGGCCAATGTCAATTCCTTGGTGGTTCACTTGTGTCCTGGTTTAGCAAGAAGTAAACCAGTGTGGCTGTGTCTTGTACTGAAGCTGAATATGTAGCTGCCTCAAGTTGTTGTGCTCAAGTCCTATGGCTCAAGCAACAACTATTTGACTTGGGAATCAACCTGAAGGAGATCCCAATATTGTGTGACAACACAAGCACAATAAGCTTGGCTAAGAATCCAGTGCAACACACTCGGACCAAGCATATTGATGTGAGGCATCACTTCATAAGGGATCATGTTTAGAAAAAGGATGTCAAAGTCATGTTCATCCCAACTCATCTTCAACTTGCTGACATATTCACCAAACCATTGGCTAAGGAGCAATTCAATTTCATAAGAGAATTGGGAATGGTAAATCCCAATGAGTTGTAAGTGCTTCTAACTCAATGTTAGTTATGATTTTGATGATACAACTTTCATACTATAGATCCAAGGCCTTCCTAATAGTGTGTTGCAAGCTGACGGATAATCTATCACCTGATATTTGAAAGGTCGGTTCAAACCTACAACATATGTCAGGTGTGTTATCTCTCCAACAGTCTTGTCTGGTGTGTCATTATCAAAGACAAGTACGGATGGTGCTCGAATGATCTAGCATTCCACCCCCATTTCTTTGATGACCTCCAGATATATTATATTAACTAAGTTACCTGGATCAATCAACACACATTTAATATCAAAATTCCTAGTGCATAGTTATAGGGCTAGTCTAACTCATCTATTTCACCATCAAAAAACGTGATTTGTGCCTCCCCTAGACTAGTTGGGACATCTTTTATCCACTTCTGATTGGGTTCCTTTGGTAAGACCTTGGTACGTTACTTTGTTGCAAAGTATGTGGTGCTACTTATCACTAAACCACTCATAATGCAATTGATGGTTTGAGGGTTTTTGGGTGCTTTTGCTAGCACTGGACTTGCAAGGTTAGTACCATTGTCAGATAGAGTAGACTTACCTTTCTTGGTTCGTAGATCTGTCAGGTGTCTGTGTATGAGGAGTTATGTCACTTCCAATCTTAGTGCAATGCAATATGTTGTTCCATGGTCGTGGTTGACATGGAACTCACACCATTGAGACATGTCTCATTGATCTGTTGGCTTTTTGGTCTTGGGAGGCCATTTCATCACATCTCCCAGCTTTTCAAGAGTTTAACGCAACTCACTGGAGTCTACAGAGAGGTTTTATTTTGTTATCCTTGGGGGCAATGCTTGAATGGGATAGGTTGATACACTATTAGACCGGCTTCCTACTTGGTGTGTTGCCTGGTATGGCTCTACTCTTCAACTACGATTGGTTCATCTTAGATTTCTACTCCTCCCATCAAATGGTTTGTGTTAGTTCTATATGTGTTTTGATGATGTTTTAACAATTGTAAACAAAGTGAGAAGTTTTCTCTTGCAAATTTGAAGAACTTTCTTTGTCAAGGGAAAACTCCGGTTTTGAAGTAAAACTCCGAGTTTTGAGTTTTATGAGAAAATCTGAACAAAGCAAACCGGTTTTCGTTAAAACCGCCGGTTTTCGGTTTTCATGAAAAACATGAAAACTCGAGTTTTGGAAGCAAAACTCGAGTTTAGGTTTGGCCGAGAGCCTTTGAAGTTTCCAAGTTTCAAAACCCCCGGTTTTCAAAAAGCACCGCGTTTTGAACTATTCAAAGAAATTCTCACATTTTGTGAAATAGTTCAAAACTCGAGTTTTGGGAGAAAAACTCGAGTTTTGATATGTTACTCAAAGAGATGATTTTTCAACATATGAACACCGCGAGTTTTGGTTTGAAAACCGCCGGTTTAATATCGACGAATTTTTTTCAAGAGTTTTCACAAATATATGAAAACTCGAGTTTTGGAAGAAAAACTCAAGTTTTGGTACGCGAGAGCACTCAAGTTTTCACAATTGCAAAACCGCGTTTTGATATGTTCACGAGTTTTCGAGTTTTTCATGTTATAAGTGAAAACTCGAGTTTTGGAAGCAAAACTCGAGTTTTGGGCAACCCGAGAGCATCGAGTATTCTCTTGATTTGAAAACCTCGAGTTTTGGATGAAAACCTCCAGTTTTGATGTTTTGGACTAAAACTACATTTTCAAATCAATAGTCCAAAACTCGAGTTTTGGTCAAAACTCGAGTTTTGAGTTTTTCATCGAAAAACCTAGTTTGAAGCATAAATCGCGATGTTGCTCTCGGAAGAAGCAAACTCGAGTTCGGATCTTGAAACTCGAGTTTGGTCTTGTGCACGATTGAAAACTCGAGTTTTGAGGAACAAAACTCGAGTTTAAATCATTGTCTTTGAAATTTGATTTACACGATTTTTCAAATCATTCTTGTTTAATCTTAATAATTTCCAAGATTATTCTCTACTATTCTTAGCTATGTTTAATGATTTTATTAGTGAGTTTCAGATGGTTTAGAGAATGATTTTAAAGTGATAAAGCAAAAAGCAAAAAGTGGTTGTGAACATTAAATGCAGTGATCAGAAAGTTGCACAACTTTGGCTAATCCACTGCACACGGTTGCAAAGCATTAAAGAATGTTTCCTACAACAAGCAACTGTATTTCCAAAGATTAATTCACGGAAGGTCAACACAGATTCTTGGCCAAATTTGGATTAAGCTAAGGACGAGAGAGAGAAGATGCCAAAACCACTTCCTAACCTTGGCACAACTTCTCCAACGGATCTATTTGGAAAGCAACGGTCATTTAATGATCTCTCGAGTATAAATAGAGTTGCATTCAAGTCTTTCCAATGAGACACCTCTTTGAAGACGAAAATCATTCAAGTCTCATATTTATTTCTTGAGTTTTATACGTGTAGTATCTTGTGATACATTGAGCTTCAATGCTTATCATATCTACTCTTAGAGAGAGTTTATTTACGTGTATATCATTCATTGTAATAATCTCAAGTCGGGTGACTTGGAGATTGGGAAAATCGAGTACAACTTGTAGGGGGAGTGTGTCCTAAGTTGAGGAGCATCCTTCGTTTACGAGTGGGTATCGATTGTAAACAGAATACTGACTTGTAAGGGGAGTGTGTCCTAGGTTGAGGAGCATCCTTCGTTTACGGGGTTTGTATACGTTTGTAAGCAATTACGACTTGTAAGGGGGAGTAAGTCCTAGGGAGAGGATAATCCTGAGTACAGAGTATGTAATTGCAATTGAGTGATAGTGGAAAATCCCAGAGTGTTTCTGGGATTTGGACGTAGGTCAAAGAGTTGGACCGAACCGGTATAAATCCTTGTGTCCAGCTTCTTCTTCCCTCACTCTGTTTACCTCTGTTTTTATAGCTTCAAAACAGAGCATTTACTGAAAAGTTTTAAAATACCCAATTCACCCCCTCTTGGGTATATAGCTCCACTTACAGTTCGTCCACATGATAGCAGGAATAACTAGCGTTCACCTCGTATCCCCACTTGATTTGGGCCCAGGCCCTAATTAAGACGTCATCTATGGTATGGCAAGTATATTTGGTTAGTTTTTTGTACAAATTAGAGTTAGGAAGCACACCTTTGCAAAATGCAGCAATGGCAGTTTACGGGTCGCAGTTAGGTATGTTGATTTTTTCCTTGCTGAACTTACCAACATAGTCTCATAATGATTCTCTTTTTCCTTAGACAACTTGGTAAAGGTCATTGGGATGCTTTTCAAGCTTCCAACTACTAGAGAATTGCTGAACAAATAACTCATTCAGGTATGCAAACAATCCTATTAAATTGGTTGGTAGGTTAGTAAACCATATCAAGGTAGGTATAACCAGGTTGGATCCGAAATCTTTACACATACAAGTTTCATGTGCTTCTCGAGGTATGATTGCGGTGTGCATCCTTTGTCAGTACTTTTCCATATGTTTGTTTGGATTTGTTGAACCATCATAGAGCTATACATTCGAGAACGTAAACTTTATGGGCATTTTGACCAACACAATGTCATCTATGAAATTTGTGTCAGTAAAGCTATTGGATGCACTTTTTTCATTAGGAATGGTACTCCTAGGAGACAGAGTATTATTACTTCTAATGCCTGGAATCTTTGGTTCTACCTCTTATCATTCGCCATTCCAGAGCTTAGTGGGTTTTTCATTGCAGGTTGGTCTGTTAGTCTTACTATCTTACCAGTAGAAAGGATCGGTATAATCGACATACCTATGCCATTGGGTTTGCAGTATTATTTTTAGTTGAGGTTTCATTATATGCCACCTTTTGCTTGTCCTTTATACGTGTTTCTAATAATGGCATGTTTGGAATGATAATGATTTGGAATCACCTTGGGGGAAGGGTAACTTGTATAGAGCATGAAGCCAATTGTTCTCACAAAGTATTATTCTCACTATTCAGGAGCTAAAATTGTTCCTGCTATTGTGTGACCAACCTAGCTTAAGCTGAAATCTACTAAGTCTGTTCTCATATGAGGGCAGCCATTTCGTTGAGATGGGCATGAAAGTCAGTATGTTTGTCCTCTGTGGTAAGTACGTTAATCATGATGAATCATCGTAAAAGAACATAAGCAAGCTAATCCCTTTGAAATCCGTTGTTGGTCCCCTATAGTTGGCGCCAAATTTTTGTGCAATAATTTGTTGAAGGAATTTTCTATTAGGAATCGAAAATGTGACAAAAGGACAATAAAAAAATTGTACCAAAGGATAGAGTATATTCAATTATATATCTCAGTTGAGTACAATGTGGAGAAATAAATAAGAATGGGAAGAATAGATTGTGTTGTCTGTTTTAGCCATACGAAGATTCCTATTAATAGCATGAGTTTGACTAGCCAGATGGGTTGGTTCTGTTTTTGTTGGATCTCAGTAGATCATGAGGTTGTTTCTAGATTTGAGGATTAGGGCATTGGCATGATAGCAAGTTTGACCAAGTGATTGGATGAGAAGGTAGATTTGGGCTTGGTGTAATACCCCTCATTAATAATAGAAATAATAATAATAATAATAGATTAAAATAATAATAATAATATAGTAAAATCTAGAAATTTATAATGTTTGTATTGTTAATTTATTAATTGGGAATAATTAAAGGGCCCTACCCATAGCTAAAACCCTAGATTTTAATTATAAACTTAGGTCTGGCAGCTTACACCTAGAAAACGCTCGATACTTTTCTTCGCCGCTATTTTTTTTCTCCGTTACTACATCCTCATTCCGTACTCTTGTCAATTATTCTTCTAGGAGGTTAGCAACATGGAGACCAGATAATCCTAATTCCCATGAGTCTTAGGCTAATTTTATATCTTTATAGGTAATCTTGATCCCTAGGTTATAGAAACCAATTGTTGTTTGATTTCCATACGTACAGATATAGATATATATATATATATAATGTATGTAATTGTTTTGCCTCGGCTTGCATGCTTGAACTATATACATATGCTTGTGCATTTCTTCTTTATGAATTAAAAACAATTGCTTTGCCTCGGCTGCGTGCTTCAATTACATACATATACCTGTGCGTTTTTTATGATTGAATAATATTGCCTCGCCTCGGCCTTCATGCTTAAATTGCACATGTACATGATTGAATCTCATTTTCCCTATGCGTCTTTTTTTTTTTTGGATTGAAAACCATTGCTTTGCCTCAGCCTTTGTGCATGAATTGTATACACATACATGATCCTTGTGCGTCACTTTTTGTGATTGCAATATATTATACTCGTGTGCAATAAATTGCAATATATTATACTCTTGTGCAATGCTATATTTAATATCTCCTGCACAATAAAATATAAAATAATATGATATGAACATATTTTATGTCAAAATATCCTTATATCCTATATTTAATTAAAATAATAGAAAATTATATAAAAGATAAGTAAATAATCGAAATAATTTAGGAGTTTATTATGTGTGTGTTTTAAATAACTTAACAATGGGAGGATAGTTTTGGGATGGTACCTCCCAAAGTGATGAACACAATTAGGCTTTATGCCTCTGATATATATTTTTTGATGTGAACCGATAGTATCCATTCTTCCTAAAGTGGTGTCTGGCAGGTTTTCGGGACACTAGTAGCAACTTTGGGAAGAGTTGTGCACACTAGGAAGAAAATGTTTTATGGCCAAATTTGATGATCTGTGACTAGCAGGTTTCTGGGTCACAAGGTAGACTGGCAGGATATCCGGGTCTACCATGGTTCTCTTCCCACTAATTATATTGAATAAAGAATAATAAAATTGTTTTCTTGGATGTATATATATTTATATATATATATGGAAGATATTTTTTTATTACATAAATATTTTGTTTCCTCTACATTGCTTTGTTTTATTAAGATTACCAGCGTTGCTGATGTTTGTGTTCATGGGATGCGATGATCCTTCGAGGGAGTAGAATTTCAGTGAAACAGGTGTCAAGAGTTGGGGCTAGCAGTGAGAAGTGAGGAAGATCATTCAGTATTCTAGCTAGTTTTTTTTTTTTATTTTCTTTGTTTTGAATAAAACATACCTATTTAAGTTCTGATTTATGATTAATGTAAATAGTGTAGCCTTGCACTTGTCCCAGTACAAGTGCGGGGTAACACTTCCCAAACTTAGTTATTTTGAATTACAATAATGTTCATAAGGATTATTACAATCTTATGTTATTAGATTTGTTAGAAATTTGGGGGTGTTACAAAATGGTATCAAAGCCTAAGGTTCTACTTAGTTCCGCTTTTCATACTAACTCGGGGATCAAAGATCCCAAAGTAAAATATAATAATAATAATAATAATCAATGAATAAATAAATTTTGAATGTGAGAGATGGGTAGTGAATGGTTATTCTCTTGTCTTTTAAATGATTTGTTTTCTTGAAATTTTGATAATTGTATGCTTGAAATTGCTTTGACTCATTATGTGATTTAGAATTTTATTGACTTGTAAAATTTATGTTATTTTACTTTATTTTATTTTAGCTTTTAGCAAATGGAGAATTTAAGAAGAAATGTTGGAGAGGTGATTAGAAGTAATCCATCAAAGTACAAATGGGATGAGAAAGTGTCAATAGAGATAAATGCCTTAAGATTGTGGATCATAATTCAAGCCTTCAATGGGGAATGCAGATCACGCACAATTACCCCTGATTTTAGGACTAAGTACTTAATTAGGGCCCTACCAAGGAATGGAAGTCTTGGAAGGGTGAGGAAAATGCTAGAAAAGAAAATCCCTCTTAGGGGTTGGTTTCCTTATGGTTATCAACAAGTGATAGGGTTCGTAAGTTTAAACCGAGGAGGAGGTTCAAGAAATCAAAGCTGTGATAAAAAGAACATAAAGAATTTTTGGACAACATAAACGTCCCCAACCACGAAGTAGTATGTTGAAAGATGCATTAAGAAGTTGTGAAGAAAAGCTTGAAAGGGTAGAAAAACCTCCACCACTAATCCCTAGAAGGCGTTGGGAATATGAGTAGATGGGTAGAATTTCCTATAGGTTAAAGGGTTCTTTCTAGATGTAATTTTATCTTATAATGAAGAATGATGTAATTCTTACTCTTTTAAATAAAAGATGTTGGTTTATCATTTGAATTTATATTGGTTATTGTTTGAATTTATATTGCATTATCTAATGGTTGATTTTTGATATATAATATAAATATGTGTAGTAAGTGATAGTTAGAGTTGGCTCAAATGCATAGGATTTTAAAAACATATACCCTATGATTAGGTACTATACCCATCGTAACCCTAGAATGGCAGCAAACAACGGTGCTGCTGAGGATATGGACCAACGTCTGAGGGCCATTGAAGATCTTGCTTTGGCTCTTGGACAACAAAATGCCCAACAAGCTAATGCTGAGAATACCATCTTTAAGAGAGTGGCATCTCACTATCCACCTGCTTACAAAGGGACTATTGACCCAATTGCTCTTGAAAATTGGATCCACGACATGGAAAAGTTGTATGAAGTGACAAATTGCCTTAAGAACATGAAGATTAGCATAGGTTCGTTTTATCTGAAGAAGGAGGCAGATAGTTGGTGGTCCAAAGTGAAGACGACCTACGTAGCTAAAGAAGGATTTGACTGGGAAACTTTCAAGGAACGGATTCGCAATAGATTCTACCCCAAAGCAATTAAGTGGTAGAAACAGGAGGAATTTGCAAGGTTCAAGATGATAGGGAAGATGACAGTGGAGGAGTACACTGACAAGTTCATTGAACTCTCGTGTTTTGCTTCGAATCTCATTCCTACAGAGAAGGATAAGGTGCGGAAGTATGAAAAAGGGCTGACATTCAAAATTCAGAAGTCCTTGGGAGGTATACCATCGAAGACCTTCCAGGAACTTACAAATGAGCTTTGAACGTTTTTGATATCCTACAAGCTGAAGAGGAAGTCATGGAGAGGAACAAGAGAAAGCAGTTTGGCAGTGGTCCTCAACAAGCTAGTGGTGACAAGAAGCCTTGTTATGATAACAAGGACAACAACTGGGGTGGCAAACAACCACAAGGATAAAAGTATGCTGACAGAGGTAATTATGGTGGGAATCAACTTAAGACCCAAGCTCAAGGAACAAGATCAAATCCTTATAGAGGATGCGGCAAGGAGCCACACCCTAGGAGGAAGTGCAATGGAGAACTTATAACTTGTTTCCAATGTGGTGGCAAGGGGCACAAGGCTAATCGGTGTACTGTCGGGGATTTAATCCGCAAACAGGCTCTCAAGGAGAATAACCAAAACTAGATGGAGGATGAAATAGAAACAATAACCAAGGGGGTAGGAACAATGACAATTAGCCGTGCTATCAAAAAAACTTTTAGAATGGAAGTGGAGGGAACCGACAATATGCCTCTACTGGAAACCTCAACAATGGAGCTGGAGCAAATCGAACAACTGTTAGACCTGGCTATCACCCAAGAGGGGGTGAATTGGGTGTCTGATAAAACTTTAGGAACTTTGAAAATCTTTTCGCAACTTTTAAATTGACAGTTAGATATTCAAATAAGCATATACTAAAAATGTAAAAGATAAGGAAAGAGAATATGCAAACTATGATTTATACTGGTTCAGCCCAATCCTTGACCTACGTCCAGTCCCCAAGTTCCACTTGAGATTTTCAATCCACTATCTGCTTTCAACTTGATTACATGTTCTGTACTCTAAGTAATCCTCTCACTAGGATTCACTCCTCCTTACAAACTGTAATCAATACACCCACTTGATCACACACTCTGTACTCGAAGTAATCATCTCACTAGGATTCACTCCCCTTACAAGCTGTAATCAACACAACGTGTATCCCACTCAAGATCACCCAATTTTGAGTAACTCTCAGATAGAATGTTTACAGATAAATCTTCTCTCTCAGAAGTGAATAAATAAACACTGAAGTACATTTCAAATCATTTCACTTTTTACGGTAAACTATATAAGCATTGAGAATAGAGAATAAGTGAATATCAGAGTATCGGCATTTTGAAGATGTAAGCTCGTGTCTATGTGTCGTCCGTCTATCTTTGAATGCTTCTCTATTTATAAACAATCGTCTCTCGACTATTGTGTAATATTACCAATATGAATAGTAACCATTTTGAATATCGGTCTGTTGGAGAGATAGCCATTGACAAATTTAAATACTTTGTCATTTTACTTGTTTCGTCAAGCTTCGCTTCAGTTTTTCTTCCTAGGCAGCTTCATTGAATCTTCATTTTGGCATTCGTATATATCCGTTGAGAAAGTTTAAATATCCGCGCCTTCCATTAATCATGATTGAGTGTTTGCTTAGTTGGGTCTCTTTACAGGTTGTCACTCACGTGGTCTCGGACAAAGAATATCTTAAAATATTGATTCGACACTTTTACTAATATGGGTCAGCCTTACCGTGTTGGCTCTGTTCCTTGTCAGTTTCCGTGCTTAACAGCTCATCAAAATTCAAACAACGATTAATCATCTAAAAATCACTCAAGAAGATAATTAGTAATATCATAGATAACATTGAGTGATGTAGAAGAAGAATTAATTGAATAATCAATCCAATCAAACAATGTTGCAGAGATGATTTTGGCAGCTGATATGTCATACTCGAGTATCTTGGAGAAGCACTTCACAGAAGCTCAATGCTCGACATTACTCGGGTAGCCCATTTCTCATACTCGAGTACCATACTCAAGTATCGATATCCAATACTCAAGTATCGTTGCAGCAAGATCATATCAGAGACTTCACACTGTCAATACTCGAGTATCATATTCTTCATACTCGAGTATACCTCAACCCGAGAGAAAATGACATTCAAAAATTAACATACTCGAATAGCTCCTTCCCAATACTCGAGTATCACCATTTTCCAGCAATTGATTCCCGATATTACTCGAGTATATAAGTGACATTCTCGAGTATTATTGATAGGTTGCTTCAATGATGGTTCTATGTTGACATTACTCAAGTATGTATTACCTTCTACTCGAGTATCATCTTCGAATGTCAAATTGCTAGCTTCCATATATCATGTTCTTGTGCAAATTTCAGACTTTCAAGAACGCATTAGTATTGGCAATACAACGGGCATTTTCTAGTAAACATGTCGTCTTCAAAATAACTCCAAAATTGGAAAATCACCCCATCTCAAAAATCTCTTTAAGTCTTCTTTCTAGTTCAATAAGAATCAGCTCCAAACTAGTTGTATTTTGTCCATTAACATCAGATGAATGGAGGTTGTCCTTATCCAGCATTTTTGCAGCATCCAGAACAGACTGTCAACTTCAAAAGATCATATCTCCTTGAATTGATCTTCGTTTTCTATTTTCTTGATGTTTTTGAAAAGGTATTTGAGTCTAGTTTCCAATGGCACTAGTTTCAACTCAATTGGATTTGTCATTTGTGAGATACACCCAAAATACCGAAGGTGGGTCTGGATTGTGATGTTGATTCTTATGGCAACTTACAAAAATCATAGCTCTCTCATATAGATTCCTTTGGACTTGAATTTTATATCAAAATGACGCATTATGAGTCTAGTTTCATATGCCACTAGTTTCATGTCAATCCAATTCCTAGTTTGGGAGATATCATCGAATTACCAAAGGTCGCCAGCTGAGACGTGAAACAGAGCTAAGCAAAGTAGCTGAAATCACGCTATTACTCGAGTAGTGAAGTTTCATACTCAAGTATTAGTCCCATACTCGAGTATTGATCAGAATTTTGCCTAAATAAGAGCTAATTAAGTACCATACTCGAGTATTACATTGTGGTACTCAAGTATTGCTTCAGGAATGCAACTGTGGCCTATTTGAACTCCGCCAATTCAACTTCCATTGATCATAGAGACTTTCATATTGATATTCTCCTTTCTTCAATCTCCTCTCTTGATCATTCTTCATTGTTTAAACTTCATATCTACATTTATATATAAGAATTAATCAGAGTAGAAGATAAATGTAGTATGCAAGCTTTTTGCTCTGGATAATGGCATCGATATAAGATATCATCAAAACTAATCATAACTAACAGCAAGTGGTCAGAATGCTGTTGTTAATCAAACCACAAGGAATCAAGGAAGGATCTTGTTAGTTCTCAATATGTTTTGATGATTAACAACAAATGTAAAACATGTTTTGAAGTTTGCAAAGTCAGTTAAAAACATTCTGATAGTTGCATACTCGAGTATAGGTTTGCTTACTCGAGTATAGGACTATTAAAAGATTGCTCAATTGCATTTTACAAGTGCATACTCGAGTAAAGGTATGTATACTCGAGTAAAGGCCATCCGAGAGCAACCAAGTTTTTCAAACTAAGTCAATATCACAAAGTATGGGTAGTCATACTCGAGTATTGGACTTCCATAGAGCAAAAGGATTTTTCAAACAAAGTTGCTTACTCGAGTAAAGGAGTGCATACTCGAGTATAGAGTGTTACGTAGAGCTCCAAACATTTTATAACTAATGCATACTCGAATAAGGGTTTGCATACTCGAGTATTGAGCTCTTAAATTGTTTTTCAACTTGGCACTTGTTCTTGTGTACTCAAGTATACCAATGGATACTCCAAGATAGAGGCATTTTGAAGTTAGAATTTTTCACACAAATAGTGCCATACTCGAGTAAGCCACTAACATACTCGAGTATAGGTTATGTCTTTCAAACACAAGACACGTTGGTTTGCCTCGAAAGGTGCATACTCAAGTATCCCATTGGATCTTGCAGTATGGACACTTGTATCTGTGCCATACTCGAGTAAGCATGAACATACTCAAGTATACAACGGTAAAAACTGATTTTTGAATTATACGAATTTGCAAATCATTGTTGTTTGATCTTATTGCTTCCATAATTCATTCAATCATATTCCTAGCTATGTTTAACAAGTTTGTTGAGTGAATTTCATTAAGATCAGATGAAGATTATTGAAGGTCAAAGCCATAAAGCAAAAAGTGTACAGTGCATTTAATGCACCTCGCAAATCAACCTACTTTCGCTAATTCATCCGAGCACGCCTTCGAACGTTAAAGAATGCTTACTACAACAAGCAAAGTAATCTCCAACGGGCAAATTCTCGAGAGAATCACACCAGATCAAATTAACACCTGGATTAGCGAAGTTTAGAGAGAGAAGATGACCGGACCTTAAGCTAATCACCTACAACGGTTGGATTCATCAAGCAACGGTCATTTAATGTTCTCTACCTATAAATAGAGTGCATTAACTTCTTCTCAAAGCTGATACACCTACTGAGAGCGAAAATTTATTAAGTACCATTTATTGTGTTCAGCTTCTTTCGTATTGTATCAATTTGATACTTGTACTTCGAGTGTTCATCTTATCTCGCTCGTAAGAGAGTTATTTCTGTAAATCATTCATTGATTGAGATAACCACAAGTCGGGGACTTGGTGGTTGGGTGTATTGATTGCAACTTGTAAGGGGAGTGAGTTCTAGTGAGAGAACTACTCGAGTACGAGTTTGTAATCAATTGTTGAGTTTTAGTGGATTGAAAATCCCAAGTGTGGCTTGGGATTTGGATGTAGGTCAAGGATAAGACCGAACCAGGATAATTTCTCTTGTGCAAGCTTTCCTTACTCTTCTCCTCGATATACTCTGTTTTTCACTTCTCCAAAACAGAGACCTAGTTCTTAAAATTTTAAGAATACCCAATTCACCCCCCCTCTTGGGTATTTAGGCTCCACTTTCAGATCTATGTCATGAACTACTCTAAAGCTGAAACAAACCCAGATGTTATTACAAGTACCTTCTTACTCCAGTTTGTACCTTCTTATATGTTGTTCAACACCGATGCATCGCTCTCAGTTATCTCATCTTCTTTTGTTGAGAAGACGAGAATGGTACCATCATCGACCTTTTTAACATACATTACCTTACCCTCTGAAGCTGTTGTCTCTTGCTCCAATGTTTATGAAAACATTCCGATTAGTATAGCTGGTTCTGACCTACCAGCTAACCTAGTCCAATTCGACTTGGCTGATTTCGACGTTATTTTGGAAATGGATTGGCTTAGAAAATATAGAGCTAGGCTAGCTTGTAGGGAGTAGAAGATATCATTTAAGACATCAAAAGGGAAATACCTTTTCTTATAAAGGTGTTGTGCCCAAACCTTCCATTCAGATAGTCTCTACTATGACTATTAAGAGTCTCCATATAAAGGGATACCCAGCTTATTTGTGCAATGTGCGTGACCTAACTCTCGAGGAGAAGATTGAGCATATACCTGTGGTCAAAGAATATCTTGATGTTTTCTCGAAGAGATTCTTGGTATGCCACCTATTAGAGAAGTTGAGTTTGCTGTCGATCTCATGCTTGGCACTGCTCCGATATCAAAAGTTCCATATAGGATGGCTACGACAGAACTGAAGGAGTTAAAAACCCAACTTGAAGAGCTATTGAACAAGGGCTACGTAAGACCAAGTGTTTCACCGTGGGGAACTCTAGTTTTGTTTGTGCGAAAGAAAGACGAGAGTATGAGGTTGTGTATTGACTACAGAAGATTGAACATGGTGACTATAAAGAACAAATACCCATTGACAAGGATCGAAGACTTGTTTGATCAATTGAAGCGGGCAGGTATGTTCTCAAAGATCGATTTGAGGACTGGATATCATCAAGTACGAATCAAGGAAGACGACATCCCAAAGACGGCCTTTCGTACCAGATATGGGCACTATGAGTTTACAGTTATGCCTTTTGGCTTAACGAATGTGCCAGCAGCTTTTATGGACCAGATGAATAGAACCTTCAAGCAGTACTTAGATCAATTCGTGGTGGTTTTCATAGACGATATCTTGGTGTATTCCACGACGAGGGAAGAGCATGAGCAACATTTGAGGATTGTGTTGGATATTCTAAGAGAGAAGAAATGGTATGCGAAACTCTCAAAATGTGAGTTCTGGATCGAGAGAGTTTCCTTTTTAGGTCATGTAATATCTCAAGAAGGAGTTTCTGTTGATCTAGCAAAGATTAAAGCTATCACTGAGTGGCCTTAGGCCTACAAATGTTGCGGAAGTCAGGAGTTTTCTCGGTTTGGCAAGTTATTATAGAAGGTTTGTGAAGGATTTCTTGAAGATAGCTCAGCCAATAACAAGGTTAATACGTAAAATGACGAAGTTTCACTGGGATGAATTTTGCGAGGTCTCTTTTCAAGAACTCAAGAAACGACTCACTATAGCTCCGATACTAACATTGCCATCGGGAATGAGCGGATTTAAGATCTACAACGATGCATCCAAAAATGGACTTGGTTGTGTTTTGATGCAACATGAGAAGGTGATATCGTATGCCTCAAGGCAATTGAAGCCGTATGAAGAAAATTTACCCACCCATGACTTGGAGTTGGCAGCTATGGTTTTTGCTCTAAAAATATGGAGACATTATTTATATGGTTCGGCTTGTAAGGTGTACACAGATCATAAGAGCTTGAAGTATATCTTCACCTAGAAGGAGCTTAACATGGGGCAAAGGAGGTGGCTAGAATTGATTAAGGATTATGATCTCGAAATCCAATACCATGAAGGAAAGGCCAATTTAGTGGCCAATGCACTTAGTAGGAAATCGAGACATACCCTCAATGCTTTTTTGATACCCAACGATTATGCGAAGAGTTTAGGAGGTTGGAGATTGAAGCACTTTTACCCATAGAGCTAAAAGGCATGCTTAATGCTCTCACCATTCAACCAACTATCTTTGATGAGATCCGCGAAACGCAAGTGTCTAATTCTAAGTTGCAATGAATTAAAGAGAAGAAAAGCCAAGGAGAAGCTATAGACTTTGAAGTTGATGAAGGTGGCACAATGAAGTTCAAGGGTAGATTATGCGTGCCCAACAATGAAAGCATAAAGAGAAAGATTTTAGAGGAAGCTCACAATACGCCCTACTCAATTCATCCAGGAGGAGTGAAAATGTACAAGGATTTGAAGAAGAGCTTTTGGTGACCTAGGATGAAGAGATAAATAGCGAAATTTGTGGCCAGATGTCTGACTTGTCAAAAGGTGAAGATCGAACACAAACGACCTGCAGGAGTGTTACAACCATTGAAAGTACCAAGAGAGAAATGGGAGTCAATTTCCATGGATTTTGTCATGGGTTTACCTCTAATTAGAGGGGATAAGAATGCTATCTGGGTCATAGTTGACAGGTTGACTAAGACTGCAAGATTTATTGCGATGAAAAACACATGGGGTTTGAACTAGTTGGCCGATGCCTATGTGAGAGAAATAGTGAGGTTGCACGAAGTCCCAAAAGACATAGTCTCTGATAGAAACACGAGGTTTTTATCAAACTTCTAGATCAAGGTTCAGCAAGCTTTTGGAACCCAACTCAAATATAGTACAGCCTTTCATCTTGCTACAAATGGACAGACGGAGAGGACGATTCAAACTCTTGAGGACATGTTAAGAGCCTGTGCGTTGGAATTCAATCACTCATGGGATAAGTGTTTACCTTTGGTCGAGTTCTCTTACAACAACAACTACCATGCGAGCATCGATATGGCACCTTATAAGGCATTGTATGGGAGGAAGTGTATGAGCCCATTATGTTGGAATGACTTTCGAGAAGCTAGCATTGTGGGTCCAGATATGATTCAAGAATCAATGGAACAAGTGAAGGTAATTCAAGGAAAGATGAAAATAGCTCAGGATCGACAAAAGTCTTATGCAGATCAACGACGACGGCCAATAGAATTCGAGACTGGAGAAAAAGTATTCTTAAGAGTATCACCAATGAAGAGGGTAATGAGATTTGGAAGAAAAGGAAAGCTGAGTCCAAAGTATATTGGCCCGTATGATATTGTTGAACGAATTAATGAAGTGTCATACAGACTAGCTCTTCCAATGGAATTGGAGAATATGCACGACGTTTTTCACATATCTCAGCTCCGAAAATATATACTAGACCCTTCACACAAGCTTCCGCCTGAGTCTATCAAGATAGATCAGAACCTCACCTATGAAGAACGTCCTGTAAAAATCCTTGATAGAAGTGAAAGAATGTTGAGAAACAAGTCAATCAAACTAGTTAAAGTTTTGTGGAGGAGTCAAAAGGTAGAAGAAGCAACATGGGAGAAAGAAGACGATATAAGCAATAAACATCCGTTTTTATTCGAAGAAGGTACACATTTAAGTTTCGAGGACAAAACTTATTTTTAGGAGGGTAGAATGTAATACACCCGATTAATAATAGAAATAATAATAATAATAATAATAATATAGTAAAATCTAGAAATTTATAATGTTTGTATTGTTAATTTATTAATTGGGAATAATTAAAGGGCCTGACCCATAGCTAAAACCCTAGATTTTAATTATAAACTTAGGTCTAGCCGCTTAAACCTAGAAAACGCTCGATACTTTTCTTCGTCGCTATTTTTTTTTCCTCTACTACATCCTCGTTCCATACTCTCATCAATTATTCTTCTAGGAGGTTAGCAACACGGAGACCAGGTAATCCTGATCCCCATGAGTCTTAGGTTAATTTTATATCTTGATAGGTAATCTTGATCCCTAGGTTATAGAAACCAATTGTTGTTTGATTTCCGTACGTATATATATATATATATATATATTTTTATATATATTTATATAATGTATGTAATTGCTTTGCCTCGGCTTGCATGCTTGAACTGTATACATATGCATGTGCGTTTCTTCTTTATGAATTGAAAACAATTGCTTTGTCTCGACCTGCGTGCTTCAATTACATACATATACCTGTGCGTTTTTTTTCATTGAATAATATTGCCTCGCCTCGGCCTTCGTGCTTGAATTGCACATGTACATGATTGAATCCAATTTTTCCCTGAATCTAATTTTTCCCTGTGTGTCTCTTGTGATTGAAAACCATTGCTTCGCCTCGACCTTCGTGTGTGAATTCTATACATATACATGATCCCTGTGCGTCACTTTTTGTGATTGCAATATATTATACTCATGTGCAATGCTATAATTAATATCTCATGCACAATAATTATGATATGAACATATTTTATGTCAAAATATCCTTATATCCTATATTTAATTAAAATAATAGAAAAATATATAAAAGATAAGTAAATAATAGAAATAATTTAGGAGTTTATTATGCGTGTGTTTTAAATAACTTAACAGTAAGAGAATAGCTTTGGGATGGTACCTCCCAAAGTGATGAACACAATTAGGCTTTATGCCTCCAATATGTATTTTTTGATGTGAACCGATAATATCCTTTCTTCCCAAAGTGGTGTACGTCGGGTTTTCGAGACACTAGTAGTAACTTTGGAAAGAGGTATGCACACTAGGAAGAAAATGTTTTATGGCCAAATTTGATGATCTGTGACTGGCAGGTTTCCGGGTCATAGGGTAGACTAGTAGAATATCCGGGTCTACCATGGTTATCTTCCCACTAATTAAATTGAATAAAGAATAATAAAATTGTTTTCTTGGATGTGTATATATATATATAGAAGATATTTTTTTATTACATAAATATTTTGTTTTCTCTACATTGCTTTGTTTTATTAGGATTACTAAGCTTCGATATTTGTGTTCATGGGTTGCGATGATCCTTCGGGGGAGCAGAATTTCAGTGAAATAGGTGTCAAGAGTTGGGGTAGCAGTGAGAAGTGAGGAAGATCATTCAATATTCTAGCTAGTTTTTTTTTTCTTTGTTTTGAATAAAACACACCTATTTAAGTTCTGATTTATGATTAATGTAAATAGTGTAGTCTTGTACTTGTCCCAGTACAAGTGCGACAGTAACACTTCCTAAACTTAGTTATTTTGAATTACAATAATGTTCATAAAGATTATTACAATTTTACGTTATTAGATTTGTTAGAAATCTGGAGGTGTTACTTTTTTTTTTTTTTTTGGTAAATGGGGGTGTTACACTTGGTATGTGAGCAAGTGGGCCTGCCCCATTGGGCTTGTCTTGCACATAGGTACAAAGAGATGGTTTTGGGGCCTATATTTGTTTGGAAAGAACCATTATATATGTTATCTCACAACCATTATTTATGTTAACTATATATAACAATTGTTTGAAAAGAACCGTTATATATGTTAGTAAATATATAAAGGTTGTTAAATCAGAACTATATTATGCAAGTATTACTATATATTATGATTGTTTCTTATGTGTGCCCATTAATTATTATCATAACAATGGGCATATCATAGGTCCATTGAGCCTTAATACATAACTTGTGTTATACTATAACTATTACAATAGGTTCGGAACCGTAATATATCTACGCTGAGCTATTACAACGCCCGTATATACGACGGTTTGGAACCATGATGTATGACAGATAATAATAATCATATATCGTGATTTCTGTAGTAGTACTTATATTTTGGGTATTAGGAAGAGATTTCCCCCTTTTTGTCATTTGTTTTTTTTTTTCCTTTTTTTTATTGTTCAAACAATTTTTCCTTTTTATTTTACTTTTAAAAATAATATTTTTCTTAAATAAAATTAAAACTCAAACTCTATAAAAAAATTTATTGTGGGTGAATTATCTTAATTTTCCAGCAGAAAAATAATTATCTTAATTGAATTCAATAATACTAGAATCCAAGCCTACAAAATTAAATATCAAATAAGCATATAGGAAAAAAAAAATATTAAGAAATAAAAAATTCTATTTTATAATTAGTTTTCAATATTTATGTTTAGTATAAAAATATGGATTATTTTTTTAATTTTATTTTCTTTTGTCTATATACATAGGTGCATATGATCAGTGAAAGAGGATGTTATTTGTGAAAGAGAAAAGGAGGGCTAGAAAAAATAAGGAAAGAGATGAAGAGGGAGAAAATAATTAATTAAAGAGTAAAATGGTAAAAAATACATTAAATGCTTATACGACCTCAAGTAAGAACTTATAAAAGTACCAAAGTAAGTCAAACTAGGAACTCTTATAAAAGGACAGAGGGGAGTAATATAATTTTCAATAGACCTTTTGATATAAAAATGACCGTGAAAATGGTAGAAAAATAACTTTGAAATTTTGAAGATTTAAATTAGGTATTCCCTAAAATATGAGTTATGAATTATTTATCAAATCTCATAATTACTTTATCAATTTTTAGTTACAAACCTGATTAGATTTTTTTTTTTTTTTTTTTTTTTGGGTCATTTCCTCTAAAAGATATATAGTTTTTATAGAAAATTAAAATATGGTAATTTATTTTTTTTTTTTTTTTGGGGGGGGGGGGATCCACTTGAACTATAAAATTCTAAATTCGTTTTGTTGTCTATGGGTATTAACTACACTGAAATAGCATTCTACAACTCATTTTAGTAGGATTAGAAAATCACTTGTTTCAAGTTCAAGTTCAAGTGACGTGTGTGTGTGTGTGCGTGTGTTTTTTTTTTTTTTTTTTTTAATCCTCAGTATCGTCTTCCCGTTATTATGGGCTTCTGGATTGCATATTCTTATTCTCCCAAACAACGTAGCGACGAAGGAATGAACGAAAACGTTTGCCTTTATTCCACTGTCCTCCTCGCTTGCTTGCTTTCTCTTTTCCCTCTCCTTTTCCAACAGTGAGAGTTCTTTATTTCCGTTGCTTCTTTTCAGAGTTAGGGGGAGAGAGAGAGAGAGATCTGTTGTTGGTGACCAAATCTAATGAGAGGGATAATGGGAGTTTTCTCGAACGGGATCGATCGGGAAGAACTGAAGCCCGGTGACCACATTTACTCGTGGAGGAAGGCATACATTTATGCGCATCATGGTCATCCCTTTTCTCCTCATCGTCCTCAATTAGCTTCTGTTTTCTGCTTTGTTATGTGTCCTTGATGTGTATGTAATTTTAATCGGATTACTCTCTCTGGATCTTTCCGAATTCCAGTTTTTCTTTTTGTGTCTTCTATATCACAGTTTAAGCGGATGGAAGGATGTATTTTGTCTTAAGCTTGTGATGTAAGAGCTCTGTTTTGATCATTTCCAAGTGATAATATTTGGTCCATCAACATCGTGTGGGATCCAACGTGAATTTTATTAAGATGCCAAGGGTTTGCCACAATGCTTGAGCATTTGAACCTTAACCCTGGCTTTCAGGTAGTTACTGGTGTGACCTCTTGCTGCCATCTCGTAAATTGATCCCAGCTTAAGTAGGAGAGCCCCAATAGGAACTTCTCTCAACCCTCAGTAATAAACCCCAGTGGCTTAGATTACTTTTGTCATAGTTGCAATATTTCTGAATCAGGTGAAGTTATTCGTATTATACACTATTGAGAGACATTTAGTGGTGCAATTATGCTTACGCATTATTAATACAGACCTTTTGGATTTAAGGAATGAGTGAATATTATCTCGAAGTTCCCCCTGTGGGTTTGAATGTGCAATGTAATTGAACGCTTTACAAAATGAAAATGGGAGGCTTGAAGGTGATATTTTGATGAAGAGTGTTCTGGCTGTGATTTTGTTGCGTATTCTTCTTCCGAAAGTTAAAAGTTCTGAATCATCAGAAATGCAGTTCCTAAATATGTTTGGGTGGATGAGCCAACAAGGCGACAGGGACGAATTAATTGTTATAAAATGTTATGAATACGTGTTCTAGTTTCTGGACTTCTGTCATCTGGTTTCTGATATGAATCTTGTTGCTATTGACTTATGATTGAAGAATTGCTGAACTGGGCTATTGGGGTAGTAGAAGATTTTAAAAACTACTAGTATATGAAAGGATATAAAGGGGAAAAAAAATGCTGCCTAAGGAGAAAATGTATGTAACATACAGTTTATATATATTTGATCCATTGAGTAGCAATTCAGAACCTTCTGGTTGAATTGTGCGGTATATTTACTCAAGAACATATTAGCAGAGTGGCAAAGAAAGTGTCTACAGAAAATAGCAATACGTCCTAGAATTAATTGGCATCTTGTCCGTATTTATCCATACCAAGATTGAACAACCTTTGAACTTTTTCGCATGCTGTGCTTGTTTTCCAAACCACATTTAAAATTCTGTACATCTTCTTTTGGAATGGCAAGAATCAATTTTTTTTTTCCTTTCTTAATAATAATGGATGTCTTCTGAAATGGCTATTTTTTTTGTACACGATAACAGGCATATATGTTGGCGAGGGAATGGTGATCCACTTCACTAGAGGAGATCAAGAAATTGGCACAGGAACTGTCTTGGACCGTCTCCTTTCGAGTTCAGCTCTCACTCGTCCTGCTAACAATCCATGTCCAATATGTGGAGACCAATCAAACCTTAATGGTGTCAATTATTCATGCTTGGATTGTTTTCTTTTTGGCGGTCATCTATATCGCTTTGAGTATGGTGTATCACCAACATTTTTTATTGCCAAAGTTCGAGGAGGCACCTGCACACTTGCCCCATCCGACCCACCTGAAGATGTCCTCCCTCGTGCTAGATATCTTCTTCAAAATGGATTTGGCGTCTACAATGTCTTCAAAAACAACTGTGAAGACTTTGCAATCTACTGCAAAACAAGCCTTCTTGTGATCCCAAACATCAGTGTAGGCCGGAGTGGGCAGGCAGCATCGTATGAGGCAGCTTTTAGTGCTATTGAGTCTTTACCACTCCGCTTCTTGCCCACCGGTTTTACTGGTCTAGCACTGGCTGGTTGTAGTAGGTACTGTATTAGTCGACTTGCTTCTGATATTGGAGTACGTCGTGATAAAGAGAAAGTTCCCGTGGAAAGGCTTATAATAAATCCGTCAGCCTTGGATGAACCAGCCAACACAAATGAGGTGAACAGGCTTATAGAACCACCTGGTTCAGCCAACACAAATGAGGTGAACAGGCTTATAGAACCGTCTGTCTTGGATGAATCAGCCAACACAAATGAGGTGAACAGGCTTATAGAACCGTCTGTCTTGGATGAATCAGCCAACACAAATGAGGTGAACAGGCTTATAGAACCGTCTGTCTTGGATGAACAAGCCTCGGCAAATGAGGTGACCAAAGAAGACTAGATGCAACTGCACAAAATCTTTGTATTGGATAATGCTAAGATTTAAAAGTGTAGTGACATGACTCCCGTCGGTAAGTATTTTATTTGAAATTGGAATGGTTTGTTAACGATGTTGTGTGGTTTTTATTTGTGAGTTTGAAACAAGCAAGATTGTTTATCCTCAGCGTTGTTATTGATGTTATGCTGTGTTGTATTTGTATGAAGCATTATGGGAGCAGTCATTCTTATTTTATGATCATTTTGATGTGGGTTATAATTTTCTCCGTGCTTAAATCAACGTATGAAAGTAAGGAGAATATGGTCAAGGGGCAGAGATGATTTAACTGTTTGTTGAGTGAAGGGCAGACATTAATGTTTTGGGGTTTTAAGCAGGTATCAAATCCACGGCTTCCTACTTACCTGAGAGTTTTTTTTTTTTTTTTTTTATGCCACTTGGTTTAAAAAGACCTGACTAGGTTAGGTTCATTTATCAGTGTTATACCACTACATGTAACGCAAAACTAACCATGCAAAGAGGTAAACGGAAGACAAATAGAATAGAGATGGGATTTAAAACGGAGAAGTGTTATGTTGCAATTCTAATCGGTTTTGCTATTCCTGTTGGGAGAACGGAACTGTATACAATTTTGAAGTTTCATCTGTTTCGCGAGCAAAATTTATGTACGACAATGAGTCTGCAGTCACAGGGTGGCATGCTAAACATTACACCATTAATGCTAAACTAACATCCAACATAAACAAAAACTTTTCTTCTTCTAGTAAGGCCAAAGATCAACTCCGCCAGGCTTCTTTACAAGTATTTGATTGTATTCAGGCCTTGATGTCTACAATGGAAATATCCAATTATTAGCATTCACTTGCAAAGGCAATTATAGGGTAACAGGCAGAGAACAGGGGAATATGAGGACTAGAGGTACAGAATACAAGCTTAGTTGCCAAGCATCTCAACATATCAATACCAAATTCCACAACAACAACAACAACAAGCTTTCTTCCACTAAATGGAGTCAATGGATTGCACGACATAATTATACCATCTGAATAACCGAGTCTTTGGAAAAATTATTTATGAAAAGGTCCTATTCAATAACTTTCCAAGACCAACTACAATGATAACGACGGCGGTAAACCCCAAACTTGCCAAGACCAAATGTGAATTAACAATCCAGTTATTGAGTACTAATGAATAATTGAGCATCATCATGAAAACAAAAGTAATGCAGAGACAGCGCTAAACCTTGCTCAAGTTCATTGATCCGCTATGAAGAAGAAGACAGTGGTAAACCTGTTGCAGCTGTCTTACTGTCCTAGATAGGGATGACAATTTCCCTTTCAGCGAGATCTACATTGGTATTGGCCCATATAGTGGTCATAGGAGAAATTTCCACCAAGACACAGGTGAATCTTTAACCCAGGAGATAATAAATTTGAATTTATTTACTCACAAAGAAGTTATGTTAATCAATGATAGCCCAGCCATACATCATTGAGATAATGAGATATACACAGGGTAATGTCCAGGTCTATCCGAATTATTCCTTATGACTAAACATTAAGAACTAAATTGATCCAGAACACGAAAAATATTCAAATCCGTACGCCATCGAAATTAAAGTTTAGATAAAATTATAATTGATATTTACATCTAAATCACAGAGAGAAAGGGAAAGGAAGGAATAACTTACAATCTCTTTGAAGATAACATAAGCGATGACAGAGAAAAGAACGAAGAGGGATCTCAAGCTCAGCGAATTTGACAAAGGCAAAGACGGATTCTACCGCCCGAGTCAAAGCCGATGAATTGCCGGTTCCGGTTCGCGTGCTCATAGCGGATCCAAGAATTTCTCGTCCTTGATCCCTAGGCGGAAGAGAGACGAAAGCTTTGAAGTAAGGTGACACGTGAGAAAGCCTCCGTCTTGAAAATATATATATAAATCAGGGATAAGCCGGTCAAGAAACTCATAATCATTGTTATTCTTGGCGCTCTGATTCTCTTCAGGTGCTTCTCTGCTGTGTGTCTTCAGATCTGACAATATGAAGCGTCAGAAAGATCTAACCATACAGTGTCACATGAACTCGCTCCCGTTTATTTGTAAGAGCATGATAACTGAATCATGCAGCTTAAAAACATGACTAAAATTATTTAAAAACAATAAACATGCTTGAAATATTTTTTTTTTTTTTTTCCTAAGCATGCATTTATTTAGGAGAGGCAAGTAAGAGAGGAAAATAAGGTAAATGGGTCTGTTTGAGTTTTTACGGGAAAGGTGACTTATTTTCTACCTACCTTTTACAAAAATTCGAAAGAAAAAAAAGAAAGTCAAATTGTAAATATGATTTGTGTTTGGATGGACAGTTGTAGAAGTGGCGGGGCCTACATCAATAAACTGAGAGAAAAAGTTACCTCATAGAGTTTTTTCCTAAATTGACTTTTATGAGCTTTTCTTAAAATAAAAAAAAAAACCCAGTAAACTTAAAACTCTACCCAAACACTACTTAAGGCCTTTTTTTTTTCCTACTGCAAGTTTTTTTTTGACTTAAAGCTACTTAACGCTCTCTCCAAACAAAGCCAATATAGGTAACACTAACATTGTAATTAATACAAGGATTAAGGTGCAAAAATACACATGTGCTTTGGTCAGAGGAGCGCCAAGTAGAAAGTGTTTTTTTAAGGTGCAAAAGTGACTATGTGGTTATAAATTAGGTGCGAAATACCATTTAACCGTTAAGTTTGACTTTTTTTTTGAACGATGATGACATGACATTTCAAAGGTGCAAAAATACACATGTGGTTTGTCAAAAAGAGCGCCTAACACCAAATTCGTTTTTTTTTTAATTTAATAATTTTATTTTAATTAAAAGAAAATTATTATTTTCCGGACACCAGAACAAGTTTGTTCTACAAACTTTTGTCGCTTCGGAATGTCATTAACAAATTGTCGTTTGCCACAGTTTGTGAACAAGTATTCAAAAGCTCAATTTCTCAGAACGATGCAACCATGGCTTTTTCTTCATCATTCCATAACACACCTCCTAAGCCCAACTCAAGCTTCATATCTATATATCTAGTCTCAGAAAATTTGATAAGGATTTTTCTTAAAAAAAAGAAAATAAATTTTTTACCATTTTTACCCATTGAATTAATCCCCCTTCCCAAAATGATAAATAAGAAGAAAAAATTTGGCCTGTAGGAAAAATACCTAGAGAAATAATAATTTTCCTTTAATTGAAGTAAAATTATTAAATTAAAAAAAAAAAGAATTTGATGTTGGGCGCTCTTTTTGACAAACCACATGTGTATTTTTGCACCTTTGAAATGCAACGTCATCGTCCGGTCAAAAAAAGTCAAATTTAACTGTCAAAGTCAAACTTAATGGACAAATGGTATTTTTGCACTTAATTTGTAATCGCGTGTGCACTTTTACACCTCAAAAAAGCACTTGTTATTGTGTGCTTTCGACCAAAGTACATGTGTATTTTTGCACCTTAACCCTTAATACAATATATATAATTAATTAATGGCAAAAATGGAAAAGAACTAAAGCAATTCAAATTTTGGACTTTTATTTTTAAAGAAAATAGAAGGAGTATTTATTACCCCTCCCGTCGACATATTTAGGAAGTTGAGTATCATAGTTTAAAATAAAAAATATAGTTTTCATATTCTCGAATATCTTCCTAACCTACCATTATTGATACTTCAATAATAATCAAGGAGAAAAGGAAACGAGTAATTAAGGAAGTTAATTAGAGTATTTAAAAAATACATGTCAAATTAGCTAACTGAATTAATTTTTCTTGATTATAATAAAATTAGGCAAATATGTCTTATATTAAGAATATGATAGAATACTACTTGTGGTCATTGATACAAGACTAAGTTGGCTAATTTAAGTAATTTAAGAAAATTAATAATGTTAGTTATTTATAATAAATATAAGTTGGCTTTCCTAAGTCGACTTGCTTCGATATTGAGTACGCTGTGATGTAGCCCCCCAAAGTTCCCATGGAAAGGCTTATAATAAATCCATCTGCCTTGGATGAACCAGCCAACACAAATGAGGTGAACAGGCTTTATAGAACCGCCTGACTTGGATGAACAAGCCCAGGCAAATAAGGTGACCAAAGAAGAATAGATGCAGCTGCACAAAATCTGTGTATTGGATAATGCTAAGATTTAAAAGTGTTGTGACATGACTCCCGTCGGTAAGTATTTTATTTGAAATTGTAATGGTTTGTTAACGATGTTGTGTGGTTTTTATTTAAAAAAGACCTGATTAGGTTAGGTTCATTTATCAGTATCATACCCCTACATGTAACGCAAAACTAATCATGGATAGAGGTAAATGGAAGACAAGTAGAATAGAGATGGGATTTAAAACGAAGTGTAATGTTGCAATTCTAACCGGTTTTGCTATATTCCTGTTGGGAGAACGGAACCGTATACAATTTTGAAGTTTCATCTGTTTCGCGTACAAAATTTATGTAACATATAAATACAACAATGACTCTGCAGTCACAGTCTGGCATGCTAAATGTTACACCATGAATGCTAGACTAACATCCAACATAAACAAAAACTTTTCTTCTAGTAAGGCCAAAGATCAACTCCGCCAGGCTTCTTTACAAGTATTTGATTGTATTCAGGCCTTGATGTCTGCAATGGAAATAATCAGTTATTAGCATTCACTTGCAAAGGCAATTATAGGATAACAGACAGAGAACAGGGGAATATGAGGACTGGAGATGGAGAATACAAGTTTAGTTACATATCAAGACCAAATACTTCAACAACAACAACAACAACAAGCCTTATTCCACTAAATGAAGTCAATAGATTGCATGACATAATTATACCATGTAAATAACTGAATCTTTGGAAAAATTATTTATCAAAAGGTCTTATTCACTAACTTACCAAGACCAAATACGACGATGACAATGGCGACAAACCTTAAACTTGCCAAGACCAAATGTGGATTAACAATCCAGTTATTGAGTACTAATGAATAATTGAGACAGTGGTAAACCTTGCTCAAGTTCATTAATCAACTATGAAGAAGAAGACAGTACTAAACCTGTTGCAGCTGTCTTACTGTTCTAGCTAGATAGGAATGACACTTTCCCTGTCAGTGACATCTCCATTGGTATTGGCTCATGTAGTGGTCATAGGAGAAATTTCTGCCTCTAAATACGCAAGCCGCGTAAGTTACTGCCTGTCTGAAAAAGATGGGAAAGAGGACTGGGTTTGGGGAAGTAAACTAGGAAAGCCTCTCTGCCCCTGGCCGGTTGCCATCCCTCCTAACCACCAACCTTATCGATCTTTGGAAATAATAAAAGTGGTCTCTATCCACAGCTTGAGAATCCTAATATGTACATTCCCGAACTTAAATTCTGATAATTGTTTTCCAAATTCTACAGCAGGGATTGTAAAAGTCAGCCAATAGCATTGGACTAAATTGTTCCTGTGTGTAGACCGTTGGATATGACATTTGAGAACCAGCAGGGATGCTTCAATTAATGAAAGAAACAAACAAATATTGATCACATTACTAGAGAAAAACAGATCTCACTGCTTACTACATCTAACTTGCATAGTTCCACAAAATTGTAAGTTTATAATGCAATAACTTTGACAACCCCAAGAGAGCATTGTTTTTTAACATTGATGTATCACATATTACAAGTACATCCTAGAAAAAGGACTCCCATTAAGGTTTTATCACATGTCTGGTATGAGAAGAAATAACGAAAGAATGAAAGAAAACGTTTGCGTTTATTCCACGAACGAATGAACGAAAACGTTTGCGTTTATTCCACATTCTACTGTCCTCCTCGCTTGATTCCTTTCTCTTTCGCTCTCCTTTTCCAACAGTGAGACTTATTTATTTCCGTTGCTTCTTGTGGCCATAAAAATTAACAAACCGAGAGTTAGGAGAGAGAGATCTGTTGTTGGTGACCAAATCTATAGAGACGGGTAATGGCATTTTTCTCGAACAAGATCGGTCGGAACGAACTGGAGCCCGGTGACCACATTTACACGTGGAGGATGTCATTCCTTTATGCGCATCATGGTCATCCCTTTTCTCCTCATCATCCTTAATTACCTTCTGTTTTCTGCTTTACTCTGTGTCCCTGATATGTGTGTGTAATTTTAATCGGATTACTCTCTCTGGCTCTTTCCGAATTCCAGTTTTGCTTTTTGTGTTTTCTATATCACAGGTTAAGTGGATGGGAGGTTGTATTTTGTGGAAATGTCTTAAGCTTGTGATGTAGGAGCTCTGTTTTGATCCATTGAGCAGCAATTCAGAACCTTCAGGTTGAATTGCGGGGTATATTTACTAAAGAACATATTAGCAGAGTGGCAAAGAAAGTGTCAGCAGAAAATAGCAATACGTCCTTGAACTAATTGGCATCTTGTCCTTATTTATCCATACCAAGATTGAACAACCTTCAAACTTTTTTGCATGCTGTGATTGTTTTCAAAACCACATTTAAAATTCTGTACATCTTCTTTTGGATTGGAAAGAATCATTTTTTCCCCTTTCTTAATAATAATAGATATCTTACTGAAATGGCTTTTTTTTTGTATTGCTTTTGTACACGACAACAGGCATATATGTTGGCGAGGGAATGGTGATCCACTTCACTACAAGAGATCAAGATGGCCCAGGAAATGTCTCGAGTTCAACTGTCAGTACTAGGTCTTCTAACTATCCATGTCCAACATGTGGCCACCGCGGAAACCCTGATGGTGTCATTCGTACATGCTTGGATTGTTTTCTTAAATGCGGTGGTCATCTATATCGCTTTGAGTATGGTGTCTCCCGATTCTATTTTTATACAATAGCTCGAGAAGACTGCTGCTCACCTGCCTCATCCGACCCACCTGAAGATGTCCTTCGTCGTGCTAGAGATCATCTTGAAAATGGATTTGGCGCCTACGATCTCGTGACAAACAATTGTATACACTTTGCAAAGTACTGCAAAACAGGCAGTCGCGCAATATATGTGTAGGCTGGAGTGGACAGGCAGCATCGTATGTGGCAGCCGTTACTCTGTTAGGGCTGTTGCTGATAGTTCTGTATAGTTTCTTTACCACTCGGCTTCTTGACCACAGGTTTTAGTGGTCTAGCACTGGTTGGTAGTGGTAGGTACTGTATTAGTCGACTTGTTTCTGATATTGGAGTACGCCGTGATGTAGCCAAAGAACCGCCTGGGTTGGATGAACAAGCCAAGGCAAATAAGGTGACCAAAAAAGAATAGATGCAGCTGCACAAAATCTGTGTATTGGATAATGCTAAGATTTAAAAGTGTAGTGACATGTCTCCCATCGGTAAGTATTTTATTTGAAATTGGAATGGTTTGTTAAGGATGTTGCGTGGTTTTTATTTGTGAGTTTGAAACAAGCGAGATTGTTTATCCTCAGCGTTGTTATATTGACGTACGTTATGCTGTGTTGTATGTATATGAAGCATTATGGGAGCAGTAGCAGTTATATTTATTTTATGATCATTTTGACGTGGACTCTAATTCTCTCCATATGCTTAAATGACATGTTAGGCCCTGTATCATATTTCTTTTTGTAAAATCAACATATGAAAGTAAGGAGAATATGGTCAAAAGACAGAGATGATTTAACTATTTTTTGGAAGGGGATGGAAATATTTTGACCATTATACCCTCATATTTTTAATTAAATTCCAACTTTACCCCTCTTATGTTAAAAAAACTCTAAATCGAATTCCAAGAATTACATAAAAAGTCTCCCCCTCTCTTGACACTATTTTAATGCGCATCTTTTGGCCACACAAACGTCATCGTCATCATCATTACAACACACCGGATTAGTTGTTCCCCCATGCTAATTAATTTAACTGCCATTTCTTTTTATGTATTTAATTTTCATTTATAAATTCCGATTTATTTTGATGAAGATACTCTCCAAATGATAAATCATCTAGCACTCTTTTCATCAAACGCTTACAATTTTTTTACTCCGATCCAGTTAGATATAAGACATATTTAATGAGTTGATCTTGCTCCTAAATATAAAATATAGTTTTTATATTTGTCATTTTTCCCCCCTAATTTACCTGATATTTATGCTCTCCCAACAATAATCAAAGAAAAGAAATAATTAGAAAAATGATAAGGGTGTTTTAAAAAATACATGTCAACTTAACCAACTCAATCAACTTTCTCAATATAATCAAACCAAAGTTATAATGATACACGGGACTGACTAAAAGACGTTAACCATTATCGACCGTAGTATATTAGCCAGCCTGTGATTACCCACTATGTCTCCAGCCACAACCGATGTGTACTGAAATAATATAGAGAAAGATAGAGAAAATATACTCTCAAATGAATGTGTTTATTCATATGCTCAATAGAGTATTTATACATCAAAGAGAAAACAAGAGAGTAATGACTCATTATGATGATTGATTCCCTAATCACTCATAATTCCTATAATCTCTTATTATAAGGGATACTAATTAATTATAATATATTTATACTGATTTATTTCCTAACACTCCCCCTCAAGTTGGAGTATAGATGTTGATCATGTCCAACTTATTAAAAAAACATAATATAAATAAATCCAAACAAAATAATCTTCTTCATGAGATCTTGAATCCCGACAAGTTCGGCCACATCCAAGAATAGTTCAACCAAATGTCACACCGAGGATATTCAAAAGAAACGATCCAAACACCTTCACCAATCGTTCAAATAACAAAGAGGACCAAACCAAAGTAGAGGTCCGCAGAAACGGTGTCACAAGCGACCAAACAATACTCCAAACATCTCAACGAGAGACAAACACCAAAGAAACACCTCACCAGAGGCAAAGAACAGATGGGTCACACAAGGACCACCAAACTCCTCACCAGAGGACGCGAAGCATAGCAGATGCCAACGAAATCACTCAACCACAAGCACGGCATTCAAGACAAAATAGCACTTCACGAATGTGAAGGAAAATGTAACAAACGAAGAACCCAGCCACTAGAGACAAGTGAATGTGCACGAAACAAAATGCTATCCGTGCTAAAACAACTGAACTAAGTCTAACAACGCAACCTTCGAAGCAAAGAACTGGCCTGCACACCCCGGGAATGAAGGATCAACATTGGAGAACACCAGAAAATGCAACAACCCAACAACAGAGGAATCGACAAACACTTAGTGACGAGTAACGTCACTGTTCACACACCAGCAATACGGATAGAACCAAATAACAACAAATCGACATAAAATGAGGAAGTGCAAAACACCGAAACCCAGCAAAACAACAAAAACCAATTGCCAAATTCAGTCTTCTAAACACGAAACCGGCCTAGTCTTACTGGAAAGAAGATCCGACACTGGCTAAGGAGCCAAACCAGAAACAGAGATGACACGAACACATACTGGAAATTCCTAAGTTCGCCGGAATCTGGAAACGTGCATCGGAAACTGAAAATCTTGTAGGAAGTGAAAAGCAACCCCACCGATACTCACCGACACAAACACTCTGTTTGGCCACTGTCATTGTTCACGTGACAATACGGTTCACGCTACAATGACAGCGGCCACCGGAAAACTCAAATTGGCCAAGAACTAGCCAAGCTTTGATACCTAACCTTGACTACGATACCATGTAGTGAAATAATATAAAGAAAGATAGAGAAAATATACTCTCAAATGAATGTGTTTATTCATATGCTCAATAGGGTATTTATACATCAGAGAGAAGACAAGAAAGTAATGACTCATTATGATGATTGATTCCCTAATCACTCATAATTCCTATAATCCCTTATTATAAGAGATACTAATTAATTATAATATATTTATACTGATTTATTTCCTAACACGATGTTAAAGTGTTTTCGATAAAATCAGCATCCTCGCTATTTATTTTAAAATAAGCTACCAGTCACACTTTTGCACTTTCGATCCTTTGAAACCGGTTTAGATAGGCCGATGTGAAAGAGGTGAATTCTTTGTTTGACTTTTAGCTTCAATAATATGTTCGGGTTGGGTTTCCATCCTTCATAATTTCTAAATCATATCCGTACTATCAATTTAAGAAGTTGCATTATTACTTTAACTTTTCTTTCATCTTCCCAATCAACGACCTAGACGAGGCTGATGAGGGATATAAAGAAAAACATGAGGAGATGATTCTCTTCCCGCTTTAAGTTACAACAATGGTAATTGATGATTTTTATTTTAATTGTATTTGCTTAGGTGAAGCGTGGGAAAGCCAAGGATTGAAATATATATACATATATGAACCTTCGTGAATGATCTAACCATATGGTGTAACATGAACTCCGCTCCTATTTCGTAATCGAATGATGTCGGGTAAGTAAGAGAGAAAAATAAAACAAATATAGATAACACTACAATTTTAATTAATGAAACATATAATAATTAATGAAATGCTAAAATGAAAAAGGAAAAAGGTAACTCAAATTGTAACGCCCCTAATTTCTACATTCATTATGATGTCCATTTATGTCCTAAATCTCTTATTAGACTAATTTGTATGTATTTATTATAGTGAAGGCGTTCCGAGATCGAGTGAGTCACAATGAGATAGCATGCATAACATTTGGATGAATGAGTGACTGATAACATATGCCCAGACATATGCTGGTTAATTTAAATTCCCGGAGGAATACAAACGTGATACAACTTAAAATTCAATAATAGTCAGGGTTAATCCCGTTGAAGGATTTTAGTAATACAATGATCTGAATTGTCGAGTCAAATAGTTAGCAAATATGTTCCAAAATATTAAAGTATTAAATTCAAACTTAATTAGATCCCCTCCTTCAGAGTCTTCCTCAGCTACTCCAGCTGTACAGCCTTGCTTCCTGATCCAGAGCGTCTTCCTAGATCTTTAGGTGTGACTGGGATTCATTGATAAGATGAATCCCAGGGTAACGGTTAATCTCACATTCAAAGTGTAAATCATATATGACAGATATTTCACATAGTGCAGAATAAAAGAAAACATTCACCAAACACACCACTACCAGACTACATAGTACCCGATACATGCATCGTTCATGGTGAAAGCACTCGCAAAGTGCTACGTGTCCTAGGCATAATTAATTCCTTTTTTGAATTATTCCTTTCCCAAAATCAATTAGGGAAAAATAAGCCTAAATTACAATAATCAACTTCATAATTATTTTAAAATTCCAAATCCCAAAATTTGGGATGTTACATAAATTGTGAGTTTTTATAAAAAGAATTAGAAGGAGTATTTATTACCCCCTCCTATCCTTGACATAGAATATATTTAAGGAGTTGATTATCATGGGTTTAAATATAAGATATAATTTCGTATTTTAAATTTTTTTTATTACTTACCCTTATTGATACTTTAACAATTATCAAGGAGGAGAGGAAATAAGGGAATTAATTAAGCTAATTAGGGTATTTTAGAAAATGCATGTTAAATTAACTAACTAAATTAATTTTCTTAATACAATAAATTAGATGAATATGTCTTATATTAATCATCAAAAAGAATACTACTTGTGGTCATTGATACAAGGGTCAGTTCGTTAATTTAAGTAAATTAAGAAAATTAATAATGTTAGTTAATTTTTAAAAGGTTGATTTTCTTAAAATATTATTTTTCGTCATAATCACCTTGAGATAGAGACATGGGAAAAATGAAATAAAAAGAACCTTAAAATTACAAATTCATAAATCATGTATGTTACCAAGAGTTGATAAAAGAATGACAAGATTTGTTGAGCAGTATTTCACAACTTATTTTTTAGGAAATATCTAATTTGAGATTTTACAATTTCTAATTTCTTTTTTAGTAATTTCCCTATAAACATTTAAATGTCTGTAATTAATACAAATGCTTTAAGAAAAAAATCATATGTTTGAAAGACAAATTATTTTAAGGTTTTATATTTTGTTCTAAATCCAAACTAAAAATAGCACTTATTATGAGGAATAGTATAGTAGAGGTAGCGTTGCTTATTACCTCAATTTAAACCGAGTTTACAATTATATCATAGGATTAACAAAGTTCTCTATAAGAATTGACTACAACTTACTAGACATTAACTAATGGTTGTTGCCTATAAAAAAAGATAGGTATTAACTACACTTTAAGAACACTCTACAACTCATTTTAGTTTGGATTATAAAATCACTTATTTAAAGTTTAAGAGATATTTTTTCCTAAATTTTATCCTCTTATATGGTTGTATGTGTGTGTGTGTCTCTCTATCTTCTCTGTCTATATATATGTATTTGTGTGTGTATTTTCAGTTTCATCTTCCCTATATTATGGACTTCTGGATCGTATGTTCTTATTCTCTCAAACACAGACGAAGCGACGAAGGAATGAACGAAAACATTTGTGTTTATTCCACGAAGGAATGAACGAAAACGTTTGCGTTTATTCCATATTCTCCACTGCCCTCCTCGCTTGATTCCTTTCTCTTTCCCTCTCCTTTTCCAACAGTGAGAGTTATTTATTTCCGTTGCTTCTTTTGGCCATAAAAATTAACAATCCGAGAGTTAGGAGAGAGAGATCTGTTGTTGGTGACAAATCTATATAGAGAGGGGTAATGGGATTTTTCTCGAACGAGATCAGTCGGAACGAACTGAAGCCTGGTGACCACATTTACTCGTGGAGGATGTCATTTGTTTATGCGCATCATGGTCATCCCTTTTCTTCTCATCGTCTTTAATTACCTTCTGTTTTTCGCTTTACTTTTTGTCCCGGATGTGTGTTTAATTTTAATCGGATTACTCTCTCCGGCTCTTTCCGAATTCTAGTTTTGCTTTCGTGTCTTCTATATCACAAAAAGGTTAAGTGGATGGGAGGTTGTATTTTGTGGCAATGTCTTAAGCTTGTGATGTAAGAGTGCTGTTTTGATCCATTGAGCAGCAATTCAGAACCTTCAGGTTAAGTGCTTGTGATTCTAAGCCCAAAAATGAAACCCTTCATCCATACACCATGTGAGGTAGCCTCAAAACATGACACGAACTCAGCTTCCATCGTAGAAGTAGCAATCAAAGACTGCTTCTTGCTACTCTGACATGACCCACTAGCATTAGCATAAAAATGTATCCGGAAGTGGATTTCCTTGAGTCAATCGAGCAAGATAGTCCGAGTCGGAATAACTAGTCACTTCTAGATTGTCGATCGTTTGTACTTAAGCACTAATCCTTAGTCCCTTGAAGGTATCTCAACACCTTCTTCACAGCTTTCCAGTGGTCCATACCTGGATTACTCTAATATCTCCCTAACATTCCAATAGCAAATGCAATATCAGGTCTGGTGTAGACCTGAGCATACATAAGGCTTCCTACAGCTGAAGCATAAGGGATGTTTTTCATTTGTTCCCTTTCAAAATCATTCTTTGGACAACGATTCAGATTGAACTGTCACCTTTCACAATGGGAGCTGCGCTTTGTGAACAATGCCTCATCCGAAATCTTTCTAAAACTTTGTTGATATAGGTCTCTTGAGACAAACCTAGAACACCTCTACGTCATCTCTTTGTATCTTAATGCCAATGACATAAGATGCATCTCCCATATCCTTCATATCAAAGCTTTTAGAGAGGAATTGTTTTACTTCATACAATAAGCCATTGTCATTGGTTGCAAGCAAAATATCATCCACATATAGAATTAGAAAACAAATCTTACTCCCATTGACCTTCGGTATATACATTCATCCATAACGTTCTCCACAAAACCAAAAAAAGAGATAACGTCATGAAATTTTAAATACCATTCTTTGGGAAGCTTGTTTCAATCCATATATAGATTTTTACGAGCTTGCATACCAAATGCTCACCATCACTAGAGGAAAATCCTTCAGATTGTTTCATGTAAACCTCTTCCTCTAGTTCTCCATTGAGAAAAGCTGTTTTCACATCCATTTGTTGCAACTCCAAATCAAAATGTGCAACTAATACTAGAATGATGCGAAGAGAATCTTTCTTAGATACGGAGAAAATGTCTCCTTGTAATCGATTCCTTCTCTCCGAGTGAATCCTTTGGCTACGAGTCTTGCTTTATGTCCGTCAAGGTTGCCTAATGAATCTCTCTTTGTTTTGAAGACCCATTTACATCCAATGGACTTCGCACCATCGGGCAACTCAACAAGATCCAGACTCTATTGGATGTCATAGAATTCATCTCATCCTTCATAGCATCATGCCATGATTTCGATTCTCTCTAGTTCATGGCTTGTGAAAACGTTCCAGGATCATTTTCAGCTCCTATATTATAGTCAGATTCTTGCAAATACACAATGTATTCACTAGGTATCGCTGATCTTCTTGGTCTAGTAGATCTCCTCAATGTTGTTTCATTCTCTTCTTGAGGAACTTGTTGTTCAACTAGTTGTTCAACAATTTCTTGTTGTTCCTCATGAACAACTTGATCTACTGGATCATTATCAGCCGATTGTGGATCTTGTATGATTGGTTGTACAACACTCGGTTGAGCTGAAGGAGTATTCTTAACAACCAATCTAAGACCTGAAGTAGAAGGTTGGCTATCTAAATGATCTTCTTCAGAAACTAGGTTTCTGAATCGATCGCTCCCACTAATCAAGTCATTCTCAAGAAATTTGGCATTCCTTGATTCCACAAACCTAGTGGTATGAGATGGACAAGTAAAAAACTGTACCCCCTTAGACCTTTCGACATATCCAACGAAATATCCGCTAATGGTCCTTGGGTCCAGCTTCTTTTCTTATGGGTTATAAATTCGACTTCGAGACGGGCATCCCCAAACGCGTACATGTCGCAAACTCGGTTTCCAACCCTTGAATAACTCAAATGGCGTCTTTGAGACAGCCTTGGTTAGAACCCAGGTTTAATATGTACACTTTGCCGTCTTAAGTGCATCAATCCACAAGGACTTAGGTAGCTTAGAGCTACTAAGCATACTTCTCACCATGTCCAATAATGTTCGGTTTCTTCTTTCGATACGCCATTCTGGTCCGAGAACCAGGCATGGTGTATTGGGCAACAATCCCATGTTCTTGAAGAAACTTCACAAATGGACCAGGTGCTTGTCCATCTTCGGTGTATCGACCATAATATTCACCACCTCTATCTGATCTCACGATCTTGATTTGTTTACCACATTGTTTCTCTACCTCATATTTGAATACCTTAAAGGCATCCAATGCTTCGTGCTTGTTATGAAGCATGTAGAGATACATGTATCGTGAGTAATCATCAATAAAGGAAATGAAGTATTTTCGACCATACGCGTCCATTTCGGGACTACAAATGTCGTATGTATGATTTCTAACAATTCAAGTACTCCTCTTAGCACCTTTCTTTGACTTGTTAGTCTGCTTTTTCCCTTTATGCGGTCTACACAAGTCTCAAAATCGATAAAGTCCAGTACTAAGTACCCCTTCTTTCACCAATCTTTCAATTCTCTGAATGGAGATATGTCTCAATCTCCGGTGCCACAACATAGAGGAATCCTCATTCATAACACTACGTTTCGAACCAACAGAAATAGTAGTATCATGTTGTAAGTAAATAAGAAAAAGACCGTTAGACAATATACCATTCCCAACTTTATTTGATTTATAAAACAGATCCAAAGATGTCTCATAAAACATAAAGGAATAATCCAAAAGTACAAGTCTTGAAACAAAAATTAAGTTCCTAGTGAAACTTGGAACATAAAATGTCTTTTCCAAATTTAAAACATAGCCACTACTTAGAACTAAAGCGCAAGTCCTACGGCCTCCACATGCGAACGAATCCTTCCACCGAGTAGATGAATTGTTCACTTCCCAATGGCTTCCTTAGGTTTTGCATACCCTGCAAGGTATTCGAAACATGGATTGTAGAACCAGAGTCAACCCACCAAGTGCCATTAATGTCATCAACCATATTATATTCATAACAGACAAGTGAGACTGACATACCTTTCTTCTCAAGCCATTCTTGGAATTTGAAGCAAAGTCCTTCTTCATGTATCCTTCTTTTTACGGAAGAAACACTTGGATTCCTTCTTAATTCCACCTTGGGGTGGTGTTTTTTCTTTCCCCTTCTTTTTGGCTTGAGTCTGACCCTTTTTCTCAGTTGTCATAAATGAACTCTCTCCCATTTCCATTTTCAATCTTCCCTCCTCCTGAACACACATGGTCAAAAGTTCATAAATTGACCATTTATCCTTATGTGTGTTATAGGATATCTAAAAGGGTCCATATGGCTGTGGAAGAGTGTTCAAAATGTAGTGCACAAGAAAAGAGTCAGACATGTCAACCTCAAGTTGCTTTAGTTGAGCTACAATGTCCCTCATTTGCATGATGTGCTCACGCACACCTTTCATTTGTAGTAAGTCTTAGGGATAAAAACTTCATAATTAGGGTGCTAGCTAGTGCCTTTCCTGAAGTCTGAAATTGATCATCGATCGCCTTCAGAAGTGGCCTAATTTTATCATGTTGTTCGACAGAACCACGAATACCAGCAGAGATATGAGTCTTTATGAACATTCGAAAGGCGATTAGATCGCTCCAATTTTTCATAAAGATCAACCTGATCTGGAGAGCTGGTTGCAGTAATGGAGGGTGGTTCGTCTTTCCTAATAGCATAATCAATATCCATCCACCCCAATTGAAAAAGAACTCTTTCTCACCATACCTTATATTTATCACCCCTCAATTCGGGAATATCATTTTTCATATCAGAGAAAATCACAGGTTGTTTTACTGCATAATAAAGAAATACATGCTTAAAAAATCAAGAATTGAGACTAATAAACTAAATCATGTTTTACCAATGTAAATCATGCTAAAATTTATAAATCTACCGACATACAACTTGCCTATGGGCTAAAGTTCTAATTCAATTAGATTTATACATAATTGTATGATAAAACTATCAAATTATTTCCTTATTCTTAATACTGTGGGTAAGTTAAGAATATAATTTGATATTTTATCCTAATTAATCATACAAAAACATATAATAAAAATTTCTGTGGGATAAAATTTTATTATATTTCATATGATCTATTACAACTAATGTTACTATGTGATCATGCAACTCTATTTACATTTTCAATTAATTAAAGATCTTTCGCTGGCTACTCTCTAATTAATTAAAATATAAGGATCACTTAACATTACTATATAATATTGCAAGAAACTATAAGCAATATTAAAATAAAATTGGATAATTCATGTTTTGCATGTTATTCATCACAACATTGCATGTATAATTAAATAAAAATTAACCATGCAAATAACAGAATATGTAATTTATAATCACATGAAATTCCAATTTTAAACAAAATCAGATTTATATTTAAATCCAAAAAGCTCATAATATTTAAATAAAAATCTTTTAAAATAACACAATGTCATCTTAGCTGGATGGTCCAGAAGGCCCAATTAAGTCTCTGGACCGAAAGAATGTGGGTTCGAATCCCATTTTCTGCACTTTAAAATATTTTTATTTTCACTGGAAAAAACATTCAAATAAATTAATGTTCAAAAAGAAAACACAAGGGGCGCATAGCACGGTGGTGAACGCCGGGTCCTTGGCGCCCACATGTCCAGCTAGTCTCAGGTTCAAATCCATTCAGGACCACTTTTTAAAAAAATTTGGTTTTCGCTGGAAAACAATTTAAATTAAATAAGCACTCATAATACATTGCATGGGAGCCCGTGGCTCGGTGGCAAAAGCGCTTGACCCCTTAAGGCTCCCGCGCCTTGGTCCAGGGGTTGAATCGCTTGAGACCATTTTAGAGTTTCTAAAAATTTTGCTTATCCAATAAAAGATTGTTGATATATACTAAATAATAAACATTGAACGCAAGGAGCACACGGCATTTGATCGGAAAAATCTTGGCATTCGGGATACTTCCCATGCTCATACAGTCTCGGGTTGAAACTCCATTTTAGCATTATGTAAAATTTTCCAAACTAAATAATTAAATCATGTATATTTATTAATAGCTCATACTTAATCACATATGAGCACATGGCCCATCAGCAAGAGCCGGCCTTTAAGGTGCTCAAGTGCTTCTGCGGTCCCCCGTCGAAACCTCCAGAGACCATTCTATGTTTTTTTTTTTTTAAAAGAAAATCCAGATTTCATGAAAACCGATGAAAATCAATTGCAAATTCGAAACCCAAATCTCCAGAAATCCAGAGAAAATTCATCAAACAAAATCAAAGCAGAGGCATATCAATAAGCTCTGATACCAAATGTTAGATATATAGGCGATCTTATCATACTGAACAACTAAATAGCATAAGATCAATGCGGAAAAATGAAATAGAGATCACAAATACCTCCGCCGTTGATTTGTCTCCGGAAGCAAAGCGGGACGAACTCCAAGTCTCCAAACAAAGAACGAATCCAAGCGGCCAGCGAGGAACGAACTCCGAGTCTTTGTCCTTGATCCTTCTCTCCGAATCTGCGAGATGGTGTGCTTTCCTCAAGGTCGAGCGAGGTTGGGGGACCAAACAAACACCGTGCGTCTCCCCTCTAGCCATCACGAGCTAAAAAAGGAAACGCATTCAATACGCACTTATTTGCGTATTAATTGGGCCGTTACGGTATTAATGGACGGTTACAAAACCGGCAATAATGTAGGCCATAAATAGAAATAACGGAATATTGATTACTAAATTAAATATTCCAACAGTCTCACGATTCTATTTTTATTTCATGGATCGAGAAGACACCTGCTCACCTGCCACATCCGACCCACCTGAAGTTGTCATCCGTCGTGCTAGATATCTTCTTCAAAATGGATTTGGCGCCTACGATGCCGTGACAAACAACTGTATACACTTTGCGAAATACTGCAAAACAGGCAATTCCCAAATATTCCTTGTGTAGGCCGGAGTGGGCAGGCAACATCGTATTTGGCAGCTGTTACTCTGTTAGGGCTGTTGCTTTATAGTTCTGTAGTTTCTTTACCACTCCGCTTCTTGACCACCGTTTTAGTGGTCTAGCACTGGTTGGTAGTGGTAGGTACTGTATTAGTCGACTTGTTTCTGACATTGGAGTACGTCGTGATGTAGCCAACGAACCATCTGGCTTGGATGAACAAGCCAAGGCAAATAAGGTGACAAAATAAGAACAGATGCAGCTGCACAAAATCTGTGTATTGGATAATGCTAAGATTTAAAAGTGTAGTGACATGTCTCCCGTCGGTAAGTATTTAATTTGAAATTGTAATGGTCTATTAACGTTGTTGTGTGGTTTTTATTTGTGAGTTTGAAACATGCAAAATTGTTTATCCTCAGCGTTGTTAGATTGACGTACGTTATGCTGTGTTGTGTGTATATGAAGCATTATGGGAGCAGTTATACTTATTTTATGGTCATTTTGACGTGGATTCTAATTTTCTCCCTGCTTAAATGACATGTTAGAGTTAAAAGGCTGACATTAAAGCTGTGTTTGATTTTAAGGAGGAAAGGGAGGGGAAGGAAGATTTTGGCCATTATACCCTCATATTTTTGTAAATTCCAACTTTACCCCTCTTATGTTAATAAAACTCCAAATCGAATTCCAAGAATTATGTAAAAAGTCTCCTCCTCTCTTGACACTATTTTATTGCACATCTTTTGGTAGCACAAACGTCATCGTCATCATCATTATAACACACCGGATTAGTTGTTCCTCCCATGCTAATTAATTTAACTGCCATTTCTTTTTATGTATTTAATTTTATAAATTCTGATTTATTTTGATGAAGATACTCTCCAAACGCTTTTCATCAAACGCTTACAATTTCTTCACTCCTCCGATCTAGTTCTAGATACAAGACATATTTAATGAGTTGATCTTGGTCCTAAATATAAGATATAGTTTTCATATTTGTCAATTTTTTTCCTAATTTACCCGATATTCACGCTCTCTCAATAATAATCAAGGAAAATAGATAATAAGAAAAATAAGAAAAATGACTAAGGTATTTTAAAAGGTATATGTCAACTTAACCAACTTAACTAACGTTCTCAATCTAATCGAACCAAAGTTATAATCATACACGGGACTGACTAAAAGACGTTAACTGTTATTGACCTTAGTACATCAGCTAGCTTGTGATTACCCACTAGGTCTCCACAACCGATGTTAAAGTTTTTTTTCAATAAAATCAGCGTCCACGTTGTTTATTTAAAAAATAGCTACCAGTCACACTTTTTGCACTTTCGATCCGCTGAAACCGGTTTAGATAGGCCGATGTGAAAGAGGTTAATTTTCTCCCCAAAAAGTGAATTTTTTGTTTGGCTTTTAACTTCAATAATATGTTCGGGTTAATTTCTTTCATCATCATTTTTTTTATCATCACTCATAATTTCTAAATCATATCCATACAATCAATCTAAAAAGTGACATTATTATTTTAATTTTTTTTATCTTCCTAATCAACGGTATAAATGAGGCTAATAAGGGATATAGGTAATTGATGATTTTTATTTTAATTGTATTTGTTTAGGTGATGAAGACATAGGAGGTGGCATGACCAAGGCAACAAACTTGGAGGACATACAAGGTCTTGGAGGCCCAATGACAAGAGCAAAAGCTAAAAAGGCTAAAGAGGCCCTAAATCTCTTGGTGACCACCTTACTTGAGACAAGCCCAAGTCTAAAGGAAGAAGAGACCGAAATGATACACTTAATTGATTGAAGATCTTGAAGAATAAGCCTCAATGGATATGCATGAAGGCTTCATTTTACTTGGCCCAATTCTATACTTAGTTTTATCTTTCTTACATTTAGTTAAACTTTTGTAATAAAGCCTATTGGGCTGGCTTATTGGGCTGTCTTATTTTCCTTTGTGTGTAAGAATATTTAGGTTAAACTTAATATGGATGTTGTCCACTATATAAGGGAACACCATAGCTTTTGGGATGGCAGATTTGAATTAAAAGTTAACCTTTTTGGTGAGAGACAAGTTTCTCTATGATTCTTTGAGAATCTCTAAACTTATCAAGGGCATCAATCCTTGTGATGTTCTTGGGCTTATCAATTCTTTGGAGTTGTGGCGCCTACCTATAATCCATAAACTTCAATTTTCATTCTAAATTTCTTGGTTTCGTATCTCCAGATTCCCTTATCCTTTTCGGTGATTCTTGAGCCAAAATCGTGTTTCGAAAGCCATCTTTCACCTCGTTTTGGAATCACTCAAATCCGAGGTCTACGGCGTGAGATACGTTCTATTCTTCTCAGGACATGTTGGAGGCTGAATTTGGTGCGAAATTCCATTCCTAGTTGATCCAATCATCGTTTTCTTTCGGGAATCATATCATTAGGTGACGCATGAGAAAGCCGTCAAGGATTGAAAATATATATATAAGCCGGTCAAGAAACTCACAATCATTGTTATCCTTGGCGCTCTGATTCTCTTCAGATGCTTCTCTACTGTGTGTCTCCAGGTCTGACAATATGAACCTTTAGAATGATCTAACTGTACGGTGTAACATGAACTCCTGCTCCTATTTATTTATCACATCCAGATAATCGAACTATGGGGTAAATAAGAGAGAAAAATAAAATAAATATAGGCACTACTAAAATTTTAATTAATGAAATGCTAGAATGAAAAAGAAACAAGGTAGCTCAAATTTTGAATTTTTATTTTTTTTTTTTTAGAAAAAAAACTAGAAGGAGTATTTATTATCCCCTCCCATACTTGACATAGGATATATTTAGGGAGTTAATTATCATAGTTTTAACTATAAGATATAATCTTCATATTTTTAAATTTTTTCTTAATTTACTCTTACTCATACTTAAACAATTATTAAGGAGAAGAGGAAATAAGGGAGTTAAGGAGGTTAATTAGGGTATTTTATAAAATACATGTTAAGTAAACTAACTTAATTAATTGTCTTAATATAACAAATTAGGCAAATATATCTTATATAAAAGACCGGATGGAATACTACTTGTAGTCATTGATACAAGAGTAGGTTGGTTAATTTAAGTAAACTAAGAAAATTAAGAAGGGAAAATTACATATAGGTCCCAAGGAAGAGAGATATTTACATTTAGGTCCCTTGAAATTATTCGAAGTCCCAAGGGACTTCGAGTAATTATTTGAGAATGTAAAATTACTTTCTTTGCCCATAGTGCATATTTCACACGAAGCGATTAACAACACAAAATGCATAAATTAACAACACAAAATGCATAAATTAACCACAACTTCACGAAAACCTTCAATTTGTCATGTCTCACTTCTAGAAATTGTGGTTAATTTATGCATTTTGTGTTGTTAATTTATGCATTTTGTGTTGTTAATTGTCTCTGGAAGTGAGACATAGCAGTTGAAGGTTTTCGGAAGTTGTGGTTAATTTATGCATTTTGTGTTGTTAATTTATGCATTTTGTGTTGTTAATCGCCTCCGGAAGTGAGACATGACAAATTGAATGTTTTCGAAGTTGTGGTTAGTTTATGCATTTTGTGTTGTTAACGCCTCTGAAAGTGAGACATGACAAATTGAAGGTTTTCAGAAGTTGTGGTTAATTTTTGCATTTTGTGTTGTTAATTTATGCATTTTGTGTTGTTAATCGCTTCTGTGTGAAATATGCACTATGGGCAGCAAAGTAATTTTACATTCTGAAATAAAGGACTTCTGAGTAATTTCGTAATTTCAAGGGACCTAAATGTAAATATCTCTCTTCCTTGGGACCTATATGTAATTTTCCCAATTAAGAATGTTAGTTATTTTTAACAAATATAGGTTGACTTTCCTAAAATATTATTTTTCGTCATAATTACCATGAGATAGAAACATGGTAAAATGAAATAAAAAAGAACTGTAAAATTGTAAAATCATAAATTACGTTTGTTACCAAGAGTTAATAAAAGAATAATAAGATTTGTTAAGCAGTATTTCACAACTCATTTTTTAGGAGATATCTAATTTAGGATTTTACAATTTCTAAGTTCTTTTTCAGTCATTTTCCCTATAAACATTTAAATATGTGTAATTAATACGGATGCTTAAGAAAAAAAATCACACATTTGAAAGACAAAGTATTTTAAGGTTTTATATTTAAGTCTAAATCCAAACTAAAAACAGCACTTATTATGAGGAATAGTGTAATAGAGGTAGCGTTGCTTATTACCTCCATTTTCTTCAAGGCTGCTTATTACCTCCATTTTAACCGAGTTTACAATTATATCATAGGATTAACAAAGTTGTCGAGGAGGATTGGCTACAACTTACTTACTGGACATTAACTAAATGGTTGGCTTTTTTTTTTTTGGGGGGGGGGGGGGGGGGGGGGGGTCAAAACTAAATGGTTGTTGCCTGTAATATATATATATATATATATAGGTATTAACTACGCTTTAATAACATTCTACAACTCATTTTAGTAGGATTAGAAAATCACTTATTTAAAGTTCAAGACATATTTTTTCCTAAATTTTATCCTTATATGGCTGTGTGTCTCTCTCTCTCTCTACATGTGCATATGTATATATATACACATACACATATATATGTGTGTGGGCGCGTGTACATATAATATATATATATATATATGTATGTATGTATGTATGTATTTATTTTCAGTTTCATCTTTCCGTTATTATGGGCTTCTGGATCATATATTCTTATTCTCCCAAACACTGACGTAGCGACGAAGGAATGAACGAAAACGTCTGCGTTTATTCCACGAAGGAATGAACGAAAACGTTTGCGTTTATTCCGTATTCCACTGTCCTCCTCGCTTGATTCCTTTCTCTTTCCCTCTCCTTTTCCAACAGTGAGAGTTATTTATTTCCGTTGCTTCTTTTGGCCATAAAAATTAACAATCCAAGAGTTAGGAGAGAGAGATCTGTTGTTGGTGACCAAATGAACGAGATACTTAGAGTAACCTTGAACAGGATCGATCGGGAAGATCTGAAGCCGGGTGATCACATTTACTCGTGGAGGAGGGCAGGCGTTTATGCGCATCATGGTCATCCCTTTTCTCCTCATCGTCCTCAATTACCTTCTGTTTTCTTCTTTACTATTTGTCCTTGACGTGTGTGTAATTTTTATCGGATTACTCTCTCTTGCTCTTTACGAATTCCAGTTTTGCTTTTTGTGTTTTCTATATCACAGGTCAAGTTGATGGGAGGTTGTATTTTGTGGAAATTTCTTAAGCTTGTGATGTAAGATTGCTGTTTTGATCATTTCCAAGTGATAGCATTTGGTCCATCAACATTGTGTGGGATCCAACGTGAATCTGTAACCCTGGCTTTCAGGTGGTTACTGGTGTGACCTCTTGCTGCCAACTTGTAAATTGATCCCAGCATAAGTAGGAGACCCAATATGAACTTTAGGCATTCTCAACCCTCAGTAATAAACCCCAGTGGCTTAAATTATGTATATAATTTCTTTTAGTTTTGCGTTACATGTAGAAAGGAAAAGGCTTATTTGAGCTTTTATTTTTGTTTTGATACTAGCTTATTTGAGCTTTTATTTTTTTTTTTTGATACTAGCTTATTTGAGCTCTGAATTGTCCTGTTGAATGATCAAGTAGAACTATTCAAACTTCAAAGTATCGCTATTCCCAGGTAAAATGACCAATGAAGCTTGTTAGTTGTAGAAAATACATTTGCTTTATTGCTTCTGATGATTAGTTGGACCGCTAATAATGGCATAAAAACTCTCAGGTGAGTAGGAAGCCGCGGGTTTGATACTACTTAATACCCCAATCCATTAATGTCCGCCTGTAACTCAAAAAATAGTTAAATCATCTCTGCCTCTTGACCATATTCTTCTTACTGTCATACGTTGATTTTACGAAAAGAAACTAGCTCCCAAGGTTTTGCGTCAGGCCATTGTAGTGTAATATAATGAAGCACGATTCTGTTTAACAAGAGTTTGAAGGATGCAATCCTCTTCTCTTCCATCAATGGGTATTTAATTGTAACAGCTTTTTAAAAGGCATCTAAAATAAAACAGTCATTACAAAAATGATACAAGACTTGGACAAATTAACAATTTAAATTCTTGTTAATCATAAGACCATCCAGCAACGTCTCCACGCACGGGACGTGAAAGGAGGAACTTATGAGATATGAATTTATTATTTGGATAGTATCTTCATCAAAATAAATCAGAATTTATAAATGAAAATTAAATACATAAAAAGAAATTGCAGTTAAATTAATTAGCATGAGGCGAACAACTAATCCGGTGTGTTATAATGATGACGACGACGACGACGTTTGTGCTACCACAAGTGAACAAAACACAGAAGTGGTTATTATTAGCAAGTGCAAGAGGATAAGATAATATTGATTAGTGGTAAGTAATCAGTACATTATGGATGCAGTAATCAAGCTTTTGCGTATCAAACCATTGAAGTAGAGGAATAGGATTTTTTTTTTGGGGGGAGAATATGAGAAAGGATGATGGTGGCCTGTGAGAAATGTTCACGAGCAGATCTTTAAGTGAAAGAAAAGCAAAGGAAACAAGGCACCTACCTACGAGAGTGGTTTGCATCGATTTGCAGAGAGCTCCATGGCGGGATGAGGGGAAGAGAGAGCATGGGATGAGGTTTGGGGAAGAGGAATGGGATGCCTCATATACATACAACACAGCATAACGGCAATAACAACGCTGAGGATAAACAATCTTGCTTGTTTCAAACTCACAAATAAAAACCACACAAGTAACATCCTTAACAAACCATTACAATTTCAAATTAAATTCTTACCGACGGGAGACATGTCACTACACTTTTAATGTTAGAAATCCAAACTTAATTTTATCTAGTTCCACCGCCAATACAGATTTTTGTAGAAGGATCATGTTGAAAGTAGAAGATTGTGGAGGCTGATGATGAGCTGTCATACGAGTAAAGAAGATGAAGACCTGTAGCTCCGTAAGGTGTAGAAGGAACAAGAATATAGTAGAAGTAGCAAGAAGAAGAAGTGTCCTGATGGTTTGAATTACAAAAGTCAAATTTGGTGGCTAGCTACATGTGTGAAAGAATGAAGCTGAAAGTAGAAGTTGTAAAATAAATGAATAAAAAATTGAGATGAATTACTTAGCTACGAAGGATATAATGGAGCCGTACAAAGTCAAAAAAGGTAGCTGAAAAGTGTGGAAGTAGAGCCGGGAAATCGGGCCAAGCCCGTCGGGCCGGCTCGTTTAGGCCCTGGCCCTGTAGGGCTCGGGCTTAAAAAATCAGCCAGAATTTTGAATTTGGCCCTGGGCCGGCCACCTGTAGGGCTTGAGCCGACCAAGTTAGGCCCGTTTCACTCGTAGCATTTTTTTTTTTTTTTTTTTTTACTTGGCCTTTATCTATGTATGTATAGTCAAAAGGAACTTGGAAGATATTTGTTAGAAACTACATAAAGCACACATGCTATACTTAAACTAAACAATATGACTTGGAATGATATGATAATAAATACTTGGATTCCATGGTTAATTTATTAATAAAAGCTATAGGGAAAGTAAAAATTCACAAAGATTAATTTGCAAGTCTCTACTTTGTGGACAATAGTTTGTTTTTTGTTACGAATTAATGAATGTATTTATTTGTTGGATAATTTGTATTGTTTAGATATTAATGTTGATAATATTTATTTGATAGATTAGAACTTTGATGGTTGCAATTTACTAATTATATTTCTCTGGAAAAAATCGGAAGAAAAATAGTTAAAATTTAGAATAGTAATTTCCAGGCCCTGTAGGGCCGGCCCTGGCCCTGATACTATCGGGCCGGGCTTTGAAAAACAGACGTTTTCCTTATCCCAAGCCCTGTAGGGCCGGCCCGACCCGTAGGGCTTGGGCTGTCGGCCGGCCGCCCCGATTCCCCCTCTATGTGGAAGGAATAGGAAAACTATAGAGACATCCCGAAGCTACAAGAGCAACGAAGTCTACAAGCCGGCATAAAAGGAAATAATAAAATAATAGATATAGGCGGTTTAGCAAGCCTATAAATATAGATGTTAGCTTTGTAATCCGAGTGTGTATCTGAGTGAAAGAAAATAGAATAGAGAAAAGAAAGAATAGTGTGCCGTAGCACTTTAAGAGAAAAAGAGAGTTTTTTGTGTGAAACAAAAAATAGTGTGTGAGAAATACGGTTGTGTATTTGTGTATTGAATTTTTCCTCTTAATAGAAATATTGTTCTTCATGTCTATACCTCCGAGTTGTCCGAGATAAGTGGGAACAAAGCGATCTTCCCAACAAGTGGTATCGAGCCAAGTCGATCAAAGATGGCGGAGATGGTGCAACCACAAATTCCAAAATTGTCAAAAGGCAATTATGGAAAGCGGAGCATTCAGATGAAGGCGTTACTAGGTTCTCAAGATATTTGGGAACTTGTGGAGGATGGATATACGAGCCGCTAATGCAGCAGCCGCTGAAGCAGCCTTATCAGATGCTCAAAGAAAGACACTCAAAGATTCGCGAAAGAAGGATAAGAAGGCTTTATTCTTTATTTTTCAAGGTGTTGATGAATCAACCTTTGAGAAAATATCAAATGCAAAATCTTCCAAGAGCGCATGGGAAATTTTACGAACAACTTGTGAAGGAGTAGACAAAGCTAAAAAGGTACGATTGCAATCACTTAGAGCAGAATTTGAAAATTTGAAAATGCAAAGTACGAGCCGATTCTGATTATGTTTCACGAGTGCAAAAGGTGGCCAAAGAGATGAAAAGAAATGGAGAATCCTTAGATGATGTCGAATAATAGAGAAGATTTTACGTTCGTTAACAAAAAAATTTGATTATATTGTCACTGCTATTGAAGAAGCGAAAGACTTGTCAGTTATGTCTATTGATGAGCTTGTGGGTTCTCTTCAAGCTCACGAGCAAAGAATGAATCTAAATGAAGGCTCTAGTAATTTGGAGCAAGCCTTGCAAAGTAAATTATCTCTAAACAAAAACCAAGCTAGCGGCAGCAGCTATGATCGTGGAAGAGGAAATCGAGGTGGATTTAACACCCGAGGCGGCTTTAATGTTCGAGGTGGTCATGGTAGACGTGGTGGACATGGCCGATCAAATGGAAGATTTGGAACTTATACAACAGAATATGAACGTGGCCAAGGATCATATAATCGAGGTCGTGGCCAAAGCCGAGGATTCTTATCCAGAGGAGGAAGCAGATATCAACAACGAAGTGATAAATCCCAATTGCAATGTTATAATTGCAATAGATTTGGTCATCTCAGTTATGAGTGCAGAGATGCTGCTAAAGTTGAGGGAAGAAGTCATTATACAGCAGATGAAGTAAAACTTGATGAGCCAACCGTCTTGTTCACTTCCAAAGGTGAAGAAGATACTGGAAAAAATGTATGGTACCTTGATACTGGAGCAAGTAACCATATGTGTGGCAAAAAGGAGTTATTCACAGAGTTGAATGAAGGAATCCAAGGAGAAGTCACATTCGATGATCACACAAAAACCGCAGTTAAAGGAAAAGGTAATATTATGATATTTACAAAGAATGGAGACAGAGGATACATTACATATGTCTATTATATACCAGCCTTGAAGAGCAATCTCCTCAGTATTGGTCAACTATCGAAGAAGGGATATGACATTCATATAAGAGATAGTTCTCTTACCATGAGAAATCAGAAAGGAGAATTGATAGCAAAAGTTGATATGACAAGTAATCGTCTATTCAAGCTGAATATACAGACAGATGGAATTAAATGCATGAAGTCTACCGTTGAAGATAGTTCATGGTTGTGGCATCTCAGATTTGGTCATCTCGGATTCACTGGCCTGAAGCTGTTATCGAAAGCAAAGATGGTGACCGGATTGCCAACAATAAATCATCCAGATCAACTATGTGAAGGATGCATGCGAGGAAAGCAACATAGACTAAGATTTGAAGTTGGCAAGTCATGGAGAGCAAAAAGGCCACTACAACTAGTTCATTCGAGATATAGTGGTCCACTTGACAACCCTTCAATTGGAGGAAACAGGTACTATATTACATTCATTGATGATTTTAGTAGAAAAGCTTGGGTGTATATTCTTAAAGAAAAGTCCGAAGCTCTTGACAAATTCAAGGAGTTTAAGTCAATGGCAGAAAAGCAAAGTGGTCAGTATTTAAAGGTGCTCAGAACAGATAGGGGAGGAGAATACACTTCCAAATTATTTGAAGCATTTTGCAGGGAACATGGAATAATTCATCAGCTAACAGCAGCCTACACACCACAACAAAATGGAATTGCAGAAAGAAAGAACCGTACAATTCTTGATATGGCAAGAAGCATGCTTAAAGGAAAACATATGCCGAGAACTTTTTGGGCCGAAGCTGTTCAATGTGATGCTTATCTATTAAATCATTGTCCGACAAAAAGTGTCAGATTCAAAACACCCAATGAAGCATGGAGTGGTAGAAAGCCAGAGGTGAGCCATCTAAGAATCTTTGGTTGCATAGCATACGCTCATGTTCCAGATCGAAGAGGAAAAAGTTAGATGATAAAGGAGAAAAATGTATTTTTATTGGCTACGAGCATCGAAGCAAAGCCTGCATTGTATAATCCCCTAACCAAAAAGATAATAATCTCAAGAGACGTAGAGTTTGACGAAGCAGACTACTGGAGATGGAGCGATAAAGAAAAAGGGGTGGAAGGTTTATTCTTTAAAGATGATGTTGATTCAAAAGATCAAACGGTCGAGCTAGACAATGATCAAACTCCTCCACCAAGTCCTAATCCAACAACTCCTGCATCTACATCATCAACATCAGGTAGAGGTAGCAGTAGCAATAGTAGCGATTCAGGGGGAGCAGGAACAAAAATGAGAAGCTTAAGTGATATATATGATGCTACAGATCCAATACAAACTACACTTGATTATTCATTATTTTGCTTGGTAGCTGAATGTGATCCAGTGACATATGAAGAAGCAGCAAATGATGAAACATGGAAGAAAGCTATGAATGATGAAATCTCAGCAATTAAAAAGAATGACACATGGGAACTCACAACAATGCCTAAGGAGCATAAGCCCATTGGCGTAAAATGGGTATACAAGACAAAGACCAACAAAGAAGGAAAGGTGGAGAAGCATAAGGCGAGATTAGTGGCTAAAGGCTACAAACAGAAATACGGAATTGATTATGAAGAGGTCTTTGCACCAGTTGCAAGGATTGACACTATCAGACTTCTTACAGCAATTTCAGCTCAAAACAAATGGAAAATATACCAGATGGATGTAAAATCAGCTTTCCTTAACGGCTACTTAGAAGAAGAAGTCTATATTGAACAGCCACCAGGATACGTAATCAAAGGAGAAGAGGACAAAGTTTATCGATGAAGAAGGCACTATATGGATTGAAGCAAGCTCAAGAGCATGGAACACGAGAATTGATGAATATTTTCGGAAGAATGAATTTGTGAAGAGTCCGTATGAGCATGCTTTATACATAAAAAGAAATGGAGATGGAGATATAATGATCGTATGTCTGTATGTGGATGATATAATTTTCACAGGAAATAATCCATGTATGTTTGCTGAGTTTAAGAAAGCTATGACTAGAGAATTTGAAATGACAGATATTGGAGAGATGTCTTATTTTCTTGGAATAGAAGTGAAACAAATGGAGGAAGGCACATTTATGTCACAAAAGAAATATGCACAAGAAATATTGAGCAGGTTTAGAATGAAGGATTGCAAGCCCGTTTCAACGCCGATAGCAGCAGGAATGAAGTTGACAGCTCATTCAGATAGAAAACCAATCAACCCAACACTATTCAAGAGCCTGGTCGGAAGTTTGAGGTACTTAACTTTCACTAGACCAGATATTATGTATGCAGTTGGCTTAATTAGCAGATATATGGAGCAGCCGAAGCAAGATCATTTTCGTGCAGCAAAGAGAATTTTGAGATATATCAAAGGAACAATCACTCATGGACTATTCTATACACATTCTCAAGATTCAAAGTTAATTGGCTATTCAGATAGTGATTATGGTAGAGATTTAGATGATCGAAAAAGCACATCGGGATATGCATTTCATATTGGCTCGGCAATATTTTCATGGTCGTCAAAGAAACAACAAACAGTTGCTCTTTCATCGTGTGAAGCTGAATACATAGCCGCTGCAGCGTGTACTTGTCAAGCAATATGGCTTAAGAATATTTTGAAGGAGTTACATCATGAGCAAGAAGGTTCAATTCCCATATATGTGGACAACAAGTCAGCAATATCACTAGCAAAGAATCCAGTATCTCACAACAGGAGCAAACACATTGACACCAGATATCATTTTATTCGGGAGCAAGTCAAGAATAAAGTTGTGGAGTTAATTTATTGCAGAGCCGAAGAACAACTAGCAGATATCTTCACGAAGCCATTGAAGCGAGACGTTCAACAAATTCAAATATATGATTGGTATGGAAAATCGAGTTTGAGGGGGAGTGTTAGAAATCCAAACTCAATTTTATCTAGTTCCACCGCCAATACAGATTTTTGTAGAAGGATCATGTTGAAAGTAGAAGATTGTGGAGGCTGATGATGAGCTGTCATACGAGTAAAGAAGATGAAGACTTGTAGCTCCGTAAGGTGTAGAAGGAACAAGAATATAGTAGAAGTAGCAAGAAGAAGAAGTGTCCTGATGGTTTGAATTACAAAAGTCAAATTTGGTGGCTAGCTACGTGTGTGAAAGAATGAAGCTGAAAGTAGAAGTTGTAAAATAAATGAATAAAAAAATGAGATAAATTACTTAGCTACGAAGGATATAATGGAGCCGTACAAAGTCAAAAAAGGTAGCTGAAAAGTGTGGAAGGAACAGGAAAATTATAGAGACATCCTGAAGCTACAAGAGCAACGAAGTCTACAAGCCGGCATAAAAGGAAATAATAAAATAATAGATATAGGCGGTTTAGCAAGCCTATAAATATAGATGTTAGCTTTGTAATCCGAGTGTGTATCTGAGTGAAAGAAAATAGAATAGAGAAAAGAAAGAATAGTGTGCTGTAGCACTTTGAGAGAAAAAGAGAGTTTTTTGTGTGAAACAAAAAATAGTGTGTGAGAAATACAGTTGTGTATTTGTGTATTGAATTTTTCCTCTTAATAGAAATATTGTTCTTCATCTGTCTATACCTCCAGTTGTCCAGATAAGTGGGAACAAAGCGATCTTCCCAACATTTAAATCTTAGCATTATCCAATACACAGATTTTTGCAGCTGCATCTATTCTTCTTTGGTCACCTTATTTGCCTTGGCTTGTTCATCCAAGCTAGGCGGTTCTTTGGCTACATCACGGCGCACTCCAATATCAGAAACAAGTCGACTAATACAGTACCTACCACAACCAACCAGTGCTAGACCACTAAAACCGGTGGTCAAGAAGCCGAGTGGTAAAGAAACTACAGAACTATCAGCAACAGCCCTAACAGAGTAACTGATGCCACATACGATGCTGCCTGCCCACTTCGGCCTACACAAAGAAGTGGCGATTGCCTGTTTTGCAGTGTTTTGCAAAGTGTATACAGTTGTTTAGCACGACATGGTAGACGCCAAATCCAATTTGAAGAAGATCTCTAGCACGACGGAGGACTTCTTCAGGTGGGTCGGATGTGGCACGTGTGCAGATGGGACGGAGGAGATCTTGAGCTACGGAATCAAAATATGATTGTGAGACACCATACTCAAAGCGATTTAGATGACCGCCAGAAAGAAAACAATCCAAGCATGTATGGATGACACCACCATCAAGGTTTGATTGGTAGCCACATTTGGGACATGGAATGTTAGGAAAACTAGTGAGAATTGAACTCGAGATATTCCCTGGGCCAGCTTGACCTCTGGAAGTGAAGTGGATCACCATTCCCTCGCCAACATATATGCCTGTTGTCGTATACAAAAGCAATAAATAAAAAATAGCCATTTCAGTAAGATTCCATTATTATTATTATGAAAGGAAAAAAACTTGATTCTTGCCAATCCAAAAAGAAGATGTAAAGAACTTTAAATGTGGTTTTGAAAACAACCACAGCATGCAAAAAAGTTCAAAGGTTGTTCAATCTTAGTATGGATAAATAAGGACAAGATGCCTATTAATTTTAGGGCGTATTGCTATTTTCTGCTGACACTTTCTTTGCCACTATGCTAATATGTTCTTTAGTAAATTTACCCCACTATTCAACTCGAAGCTTCTGAATTGCTGCTCAATGGATCAAATATATATAAACTGCATATTACACACATTTTCTCCTTAGGCAGTATTTTTTTCCCTTTATATCCTTTCATATAATTTTTAAAATCTCCTACTACCCCAATAGCCCAATTCATCAATCCTTCAATCATAAGTGAATAGCAACAAGATTCATATCAGAAACCAGATGACAGAAGTCCAGAAACCAGAACACCTATCCATAACATTTTACAACAATTAATTCGTCCCTGTCGCCTTGTTGGTTCATCCACCCAAACAGATTTAGGAACTACAATTCTGATGATTCAGAACTTTTAACTTTCGGAAGAAGAATAAGCAACAGAATCACAGCCACACCACTCTTCATCAAAATATCACCTTCAAGTCTCCCATTTTCATTTTGTAAAACGTTCAATTGCATTGTACATTCAAACTCGCAGGGGGAACTTCGAGATAATATTCACTCATTCCTTAAATCCACAAGGTCTGTATAAATACTTCAAATATTGCAGTCAAACAAGAAAAACTCTTCCATAAAAAAATTTGGGAACTTCCAGCTTCAAATTGGTAAGCATAATTACCCCACTAATGACTAAATGTCTCTCAATAGTGTAAAATACAAATAACGTAACCTGATTCAGAAATATTACAACTATGACAAAAGTAATCTAAGCCACTGGGGTTTAATTACTGAGGGTTGAGAATGCCTAGAGTTCATATTGGCTTTCCTACTTATGCTGGGATCAATTTACAAGATGGCAGCAAGAGGTCACACCAGTAACCACCTGAAAGCCAGGGTTACAGATTCAAATGCTCAAGCATTGTTGCTAACCCTTGGCATCTTAATAAAATTCACGTTGGATACCACACAATGTTGACGGAGCAAATGCTATCACTTGGAAATGATCAAAACAGCGTTCTTACATCACAAGTTTAAGAAATTTCCACAAAAAACAACCTCCCATCCACTTAACCTGTTATATAGAAAACACAAAAAGCAAAACTGGAATTCGTAAAGAGCAAGAGAGAGTAATCCGACTAAAATACACACACATCAAGGACACATAGAAAAGCAGAAAACAGAAGGTAATTGAGGTCGATGAGGAGAAAAGGGATGACCATGATGCGCATAAACGTTTGCCGTCCTCCACGAGTAAATGTGATCACCGGTCTGATCTTCCCGATCGATCCCGGCCTCTGCAAATGCCGCGGTCATCATTTGGTCACCGACAACAGATCTCTCTCTCCTAACTCTCGGATTGTTAATTTTTATGGCCAAAAGAAGCAACGGAAATAAATAACTCTCAGTCTCACTGTTGGAAAAGGAGAGGGAAAGAGAAAGGAATCAAGCGAGGAGGACAGTGGAATGTGGAATAAACGCGTTGTCGTTCATTCCCTCGTCGCTACGTTATTTGTATTTTACACTATTGAGAGACATTTAGTGGTGTAATTATGCTTACCAATTTGAAGCTGGAAGTTCCCAAATTTTTTATGGAAGAGTTTTTCTTGTTTGACTGCAATATTTGAAGTATTTATACAGACCTTGTGGATTTAAGGAATGAGTGAATATTATCTCGAAGTTCCCCCTGGGAGTTTGAATGTACAATGCAATTGAACGTTTTACAAAATGAAAATGGGAGGCTTGAAGGTGATATTTTGATGAAGAGTGTTGTGGCTGTGATTTGCATATTCTTCTTCCGAAAGTTAAAAGTAGAGGGAAAGAGAAAGGAATCACGCGAGGAGGACAGTGGAATGTGGAATAAACGCAAACGTTTTCGTTCATTCCTTCGTCGCTACGTCTGTGTTTGGGAGAATAAGAAGATACGATCCAGAAGCCCATAATAACCGGAAGATGAAACTGAAAATACACACACACATATGTGTGTGTATGTGTATATATATACAGACATGTATGTATATGTATAAAGAGAGAGACACACACACACAGCCATATTAGGATAAAATTTAGGAAAAAATATGTCTTGAACTTTAAATAAGTGATTTTCTAATCCTACTAAAATGAGTTGTAGAATGTTATTAAAGTGTAGTTAATACCTAAATTTTTTATAGGCAACAACCATTTAGTTAATGTTTAGTACCATTTCTGGTCCTATTTATAAGTCAATTTTGACTATATCTCACATACCAAGTAGAGGTAGTTAATTCAATGATTATAGGGGTAAATTTTCAACTTTGCCCTCACTTATGATTGAGTATTTGAAAACTGTTTCTTCTCTTTCTATCCTCATGGGTGCAATTAATATGGGTAAAATTATCACAATCTTATTTATTACATGAAACTGGACTTATAAATAGGACCAATTTTTTATGGTCAAAATGGACTTATAAATAGGATCAGAGTAGTAAGTTGTAGTCAATCCTTATAGAGAACTTTGTTAATCCTATGATATAATTGTAAACTCGGAGATAATAAGTAACACTACCTCTGTTATACTATTCTTCATAATAAGTGCTCTTCTTAGTTTGCATTTAGAACTAAATATAAAACCTTAAAATACTTTGTCTTTCAAATGTATGATTTTTTTTCTTAAAGCATTCGTATTAATTACACACATTTAAAATGTTTGTAGGGAAAATTACTGAATTAGAACTGAGAAATTTTAAAATCCCAAATTAGTTCTTTTCTAAAAAATGAGTTGTGAAATAGTGCTTAACAAATCTTGTTATTCTTTTATCAACTCTCGATAACAAAAATGATTTATGTTTTTGCAATTTTAAAGTTCTTTTTATTTCAATTTCTCATGTTTCTATCTCAAGGTAAGTATAACCAAGGTTCTTAAACCCGACCGGAAACCGCGAACCGGCGGAGAACCGGTCCGGTCGAGAGTAAAACCGGGTCATGAGTTGACCGGAGTCAACTCGGCCCGAACCGGCCGAGTTGACCGAATCGAGCTTTTTTTGTAAAAAAAAAAAAATCGGCGAACAAGAAGGAGAGGAGAGAGGGTCGACGGTGGCTGGCGGGAGTTTCATACCGTCTGACGGAGAGAAGAGAGCAAGTGAAGTAATGGGTGAAGGAGAAAGAAGAAGGTGAAGGAAGAGAAAAAAGAAAGAAGACGAAAAAGAAAGTAGAAGATGATGTCGTCTTTCGATTGTCCGCCGCCGATGAAACGATTTCCAAAGATAAGTGTAATGATAAAATATGATTTTTATGGAAGAAGAAGTGAAGGTGGCCATATAACTCCCATCTCCGGTGACTCGTGAATCCAAGAGCTTGAAATCGAAATGAAGAAGAAAACTTGAAATCTGAAACGAATAAGAAAAACGAGGCAATAGAGAGAAGAAAATGACGCCTCGGAAGATGAGAAGCGTGTTTGAGACGCTACAGCCATTTTTGAGAGATTTCAATATTTGATAATTCCTATTCCCACTCCCAATAAGGTTGCAGCATCAGGCCCATAAATTTAACTTGATAAAAATAAATTAGAAACAGTGAAAAAAACAATGTTAAAGTACAAATTATGTCAACATCTTTCACGAGTCACGTATCATATGGATAAATGATGATAAATGGAAGACATTTTTTTAACTTTTTTTACATGGAAAATGGATGGGAGGGAAAAAAAATCAATTTCACACCGGTTTACCCCAGTTTGACTCGGTCGACCCTCGACCTTTGACCCGCACTACAACCGGTCTAATGAACGGTCTGGGTTTAAGAACCTTGAGTATAACGAAAAATAATATTTTAGGAAAGTCAACCTATATTTGTTAAAAATAACTAACATTATTAATTTTCTTAATTTACTTAAATTAAACAACTTACTCTTGTATCAATGACCACAGTAGTATTCTATCCCGTTCTTAATATAAAATATATTTATCTAATTTATTATATTAAGAAAACGAATAATTAAGTTAGTTAATTTGACATGTACTTTATAAAATGCCTTGATTAGCTTCCTTAACTCCCTTATTTCCTCTCTTCCTTGATAATTGTTAAAGTATCAATAAGGATAAGTTCAGAAAAAAAAATGTAAAAATTATATCTTATATTTAAAAATGTGATAATCAACTCCCTAAATATATCCTATGTCAACAATGGGAGGGGGTAATAAATACTCCTTCTAGTTCTTTTTATAAAAACTCAAAATTTGAGTTACCTTGTTTCTTTTCCATTTTAACATTTCATTAATTATATATATTGCATTAATTAAAAGTTTAGTATTCCCTATATTTACTTTATTTTTCTCCATAATTTGATTATAAATTTGTGATAAATAAATAGGCGCGAGAGTTCATGTTACACCGTACGATTTGATCATTCTGAAGGTTCATATTGTCGACACGGAGACACACAACAGAGAAGCACCCGAAGAAAGCGAGAGGGCCAAGAATAACAATGACTGTGAGTTTCTTGACCGGCTTATTACACATACACACACACAAGTTCAAGTGGTATTTTTTTCTTCTAAAATTATCATATTTTAATTTTCTATAAAAGCTAGATATCTTTTAGAGGAAACGACCAAAAAATCTCTAATTAGGTTTGTAACCAAGAATTGATAAAGTAATCACGAGATTTGATAAGTAATTCACAACATATATTTTAGGAAATACCTTATAATTTAAAAATTTACAATTTCAAACTTATATTGTTAATGTAACTGTTAAAGTTGTTAATACAAATTTTATGTTGCGGATCGTAATTAAATATGGCTAGTACTTCGGGTGAGAATCTATTCTTTTTCTTTCATGTGGGGAGGGGGGGAACTTTGTACATGGTGGAGGAGAGAAAAGTGAGTATGTTGGTGGCACGCTAAGAACATACATAAAGGAAGGCACAATATATGAAAAGTTTCAAATAATCATATCATTTTTAAGTGGAAAAGAAAGTAATGAAATTTGCATGAAATTCAAAATTAGCATGGATATATCTACATTTGTTTCCAAGTTTCATTTATGACCAATAGTATTCTTTAGTAAATGATGTCGTCTATGTAATGACATGACGTTGTAAAAAAATGTAGTTGGAAAAACAAATATATAGAAATATTTATAGTGTTACAATTGTCCAGCCAGTCAGGTTATGGAGTTGTAAAAATTGACAATACTTGAGTTGTTAAAACCTTCTAATAGAGTTGTTAACACCCACTAAAATAGCCACTGATAGAGTTGTTACCACCCACTGATGGAGTTGTTAACATGACAATACTTGAGTTGTTAAAACCCTCTGATGGAGTATGTTAACACCAACTGATGAAGTACTGATGGCGTTGTCGGCACCCACTGATGGCGTTGTTAGCATTCATTGATGTAGTTGTTAAAAGTCAATGATTGCCTTGTTAACACCCACTGATGTTATTATTAACACCTACTAATGTACTTGTTACCACCCACTGATATAGTTGTCAAAAGTCATTACACTACGAAAAAAAGATTATTTATAGCAGTTAAAATGGCGTATTTTTAGAGGTTTTAATTTCTACAGATGACATACGTAGCGATTAACTAAATTGCTACAAAACACCCCATTGCAAGCCCTTTTGTAGCGATTATAATAACCCGTTACTACATATACCTTAATCGTTACTACAACTATAGTGATTTCATACTACCGCTACTATATGAGGCTGGGATGACGTTGTGTGTGAAGCATTTGAAGCGGTTAGTAAACCGCTACAATATGAAATTAACAAACATTGTAGCGGTTATGTAACCACTACTAAATATATCACCAAATTTTTGAAAAATGGCAGAACCAATTTGTAGCAGTTTTTTCTAACCGTTACAAAATTTGATGAAATTTCAAAAGAAGTGCCAAAGTTTCAAAATAACCGCTACAAAAATTCCGCCATTTTTTCAGAAAAAACAATTGTCATCTTTTTTAAAAAAATTTCCAGCTTTGTAGTGGTTTACAACCGCTACAAAATGATGGATAAATTTTTATGTTAGAATTTGTCGCAAATGAATAAAAAAAATGAGTTATAAAAAAGTTAGTTTAGATTATTTTACTAATAATAAATAGTTGTAATATAACTTATTTATATTTTTAGTAAAAATAATTAATATTAAAATATGATATTTGATTATATATGGTTATTATATAGGTGTAAAAAAATGAGACTGTGTAGGTATAATAACAACTAATTATGATTTCATTTAAATAATATTTAATTCTCAAAATAATGTATGTGAAAGTGGATGGAAAGTTGAAAAATCATCGTAAAACTGTGAATTAAAAAAAAATTAGTATCACAAAATTAGAAGAAAAAAGAAATATTCCGATGATCATCATATTTGATCTGTTTGAACAAGTACTTACCCTCTTTAAACACTTAACCTCTCGAGAAAATGTAGAAAGATGAGAGAAACTGAGAGAAAACGTGAGTAGAAAACGAAACTGAAGTATATAAAATGAAGTGTGGTGGGGGTATTTATATTGATATCTACATAACACTTATAGCGATTAAGATGACGTTTGTTGTAGCCGTTTCATTTAGTAGCAGTTAAGGAGACAGTCTTTGTAGCGGTTGTGTATTGCTAGCGGTTGGGTTTATTTTGTAGTGGTTGTAAAACCGCTACAAAGCCCATTCTGGTTTTTTTTTCCTTTTAAAAAAATAGAATATTACAAATTAAATCGTAAGCATAATTTTTTATCTCAATCTTCATCGCCATCCCTACAAAAAAAGTATGGAGAAATTGTTACTTGTGAGTTTAATATATTTGAACACAAATTAAACTTTAGTTAAATGTTATTATTTCATAAAGCGTATCTTAAAAAACGTACCGAACCATAGGTAAATTGTCATTGCCGTTTAGGAAGAAGTTTTCAATACTGGCGGGCTGGAACAGCTCACTCTCATAGGCAACGTTATCACCATCGCCCATGTCGTAAAGGTCCTGAGGCTTTAAGTGAACTACCATATTCCAATCCCTGTACCTCTCATCGGCGACATAATAAACCTAATGTGCCTCTGAGGCAAAAATATATGGCTCATCATCTTCAGACTAACTAGCATGAATAGGCTGGGAGAAATTCACTGATGTGATGCCTAAGTCATCAGTCGTGAGTCCCCAAGACATTGTCATATTTGCCCACAAACACTTGAACAGCGTTGCGGTAAAACAACCTTAGTCATTTATTTTGACCACATCAAGCAGCTTTCCATAATACGGGACATCATTGAACTGCATGTTCCCGTCACTGCTGCTCGCATAACTCCTCATCCCAAACATGCCATAAACACCCGAGTTTTAGGTTAGCAATCCCTGATCTCATGAAACGGTGTAAAACTTGAAACCATTGACATTGTATGCTGTAAATATTTGGGCATGGTCAAGAAGACCGAGTGCGAGATCTCTAAATTATGATGAGTCCGGGTGTTGGTCATTTAGTATTCTCCTCGTAAACCAACCTAGGAATTCTCTCCGGACCTTTCTATCAATTTAGGAGGATGTATGTGAACGGATCCTCAGTTCACCCTTCACATGACTCCTAAATTCCCTGCAATTAAACATGAGATGATGATCATGAAATGTAAGTATAAAATGTAATGAAATATATAGGATAACATATATCTGTGTGCAATCCCTACTGAAGGTACGGTTCAACTTTAGTGCAATTAATGAAGACATGTCTATGTGTTTGGAACTTCTCAACTGCCGTCAATTTGAAGCCCTCATTCCCACCAACTGGTTTACCAACACGAGAGATTAACAACTTTATTGATGATGGCTCTAGCTCTAGCTTAGGACAATCGTCTACATGGGGCGGTCGGTTGAAAGATGTCTCAATGTCATCAAAGTACCTTGAACAAAAATACAAGACCTCCTCCCCAATATAAAGTTCTGCTATTAAACCTTCAGGTCATGCCTTATTCCTCACGTAAGATTTCAGTTTCCCAAGAAACCTATAAAGTAAAGAAGAAAAAATGTCGATGTCAATGTTGAAATGTGCGACTAGGAAGTAATGCTGAAGTAATTAATTTTAAATGAGTACCTCTCAATAGGATAAATCCATCAGTAGTGAACTAGGCTAGCAAGCTTTGTTTCATGAACAAAGTGTACTGTTAGGTGAACCATCACCGTAAAAAATGACGGAGGAAAGATAATCTCCAAATGACACAATGTAAGAATGATTTTCTATTGCAGCTGGTCGAGCTCTTCCACAATCAAAACCTTGGAACACAACTTTCGGAAGAAAGAACACAGCTCAACCAAAACGATTGACACACGAGAGGTAGCATGTTTTTGATAGCCAGTGGAAGTAACTGTTGCATAAGCACATGTGAATCGTGACTCTTCAGCCCAACAACCTTTTGAGCCTGCACGTCAACACATCATGAAATGGTTCTTGAATACCCGTCAGGAACTTCTATTTTCTTCAACATCGCGAGGAAGATTTCCTTATTCGGTTTTGTCATGCTCATCCGGTCATGCGTCTCCATGAACTCCCATGTCTCATAAATCTTTCCTTGCTTGAAAATGATCTTTTGACTTGCTAGTTTGTTTAGAATCGTGTACAACACATTGTCGAACACATTTTTTTCAATGTGCATGACATCTAGACTGCGTCGAAGAAAATTATCTTTCCAACACGGATGAGGGAAGATGGCAGGAGCAACAAAGATAGGGTTTCAAGTTTCAGAGTCTCGAAGGTTCTCTTTTTCTCAACTTTCTGTCAAACAGGAGGGGAAAAAAGTAGAGGAATATCTGAAATTCTAATGGTTCCCTTTATCTATTTGGAATTATTATAATTTTAAAGGAGGACTTTATGGTAATTTCAGTGTCAAAAAAAATAACTCTTTATGAAAGAGAGAGGATTCAGATCTAAGACTTGAAGATGAGCGACAACACAAATTCTACTAGTCCACCATATACTTTTGAAACAATTTAAATAATACAAATACTGAAATATTGACTAAAAGTGAAATAATTATTTTTTTCCAGTTGCAAGTTGCAGGACCATCACAATTCCTTCTTCCTTCATGTTTTTTTTTTTTTTTTTTTATAATACATACTAGATTAATTAACTGTTAGTTAATTATTATAGATTTTAGGAAGTCTCAAATTTTTTGGTCATTACAATTGCTTATAAGCTTCACTTCACTTTCAAATTCTCCATCCCCCTTCTTAGACTGGCGTAAAGTTAATTTCTTCACAGCAACTAATTTTCCATTCTTCAAAGTACCCTATTTATAAAGATTACAAATGTCATTCCTGAAAGCATTACTAGAAGTTTTGCTTATTTACGACACTATATAAAAGTACGTATGATCCCTTGGAACATTCTTGAGCTGTAACACAATATATATATATAAATATATAGGGTTAAGGTGCATTTTTGCCACGGAAGTTTTGCTAATGGAGCGTCCAGCACCCGGAAATTTTTAGGGTACCAAATTTGCCCCGGAAGTATGAAAAAGGTAGCAAATTTGCCCATCTCGTTAATTTTGACCGTTAAGTTTAACGAGTGTACACATAGCATGCCACCTCATCAACCCAATAAGAGTTAAGTATCATTTTTGCCCCGGAAGTTTTCACTAAGCCACACAATTTTGCCCTTCATAAAATGTATCAATTTTTCCCTTCTTTCCCGCATATTAAATTTGACTATTAAATCAATCAAAAGCCACACATGTCATGCCTTGAAAAGGTCGAACTTGGAGTCAGAGAAGGAGATCCTTGAGATGTTGAGCTCAAGGCCGAGAATTTATGAAGCCGAACCGGTCACGGAAGCATCACTTATGATCTAAGCAAATGATCAATCTATACAAACCGCAAGGCCGGCTGATTAAGCCCGAGGCCTCTCCGGGGCCGGCCTTGCAAGGCCAATTTCAAATTTCGGCTTATTTTTCAAGCCCGAGCCCCGCAAGGCCGAGGTTTAAACGGGCCGACCCCAATTTCCAGCTCTAGTCCCCGTGACGGTTCGGCTTCACAAATTTTTGGCCGCCTTGAGCTCAACATGTCAAAGATTTCCTTCTCTGACTTCAAGTTCGACCTTTTTAAGGCATGACATGTGTGGTCTTTGACTAATCTAATAGTCAAATTTAATATTGGGAGAAAGAAGGGCAAAATTGCTACTTTTGTAAACTTCTGAGGCAAAATTGCTCCTCAATGAAAACTTCCGGGGCAAAATTGCTCCTCAATGAAAACTTTCATGGTAAAAATTATACTTTTGACTGATGAGGTGGCATGCCACGTGTGATGAGGTGGCACGTAACGGTCAAAATTAATGGAGGAGCAAATTTGCTACCTTTTTCATACTTCCAGGTGTTGAACGCTTCATTAGCAAAACTTTCATGGCAAATTTGATATTTAACCCTAAATATATATATAGTTTACCTTATACGCAGCACCAAATCCGCCTTCTCCAAGTTTATTTTCTGCACTGAAACTTTTAGTAGCAAGCTTCAACACCCTATAACTAAAAATAATTGGGCCTTTCAACCAACTTACTCCAGATACGTCACCTGTCAAGGAAAACATAAATTAGTCAAATTAAGTCTCTTCATAAATTAAGAAAAAGCAGTTATAGGGATTCCTTTTCTTTATGGAGATGAATCAAACGATTGATTAAAGTTCATGACGCTTTCTTTAAAGGGAAAATGTCACCGAAGTATCACATTATTAAATCATCACAAAATGATACACAATAATGTACTTTCCAAGGTGTTTTACCTCTAGGTACTGATATCTTAAGCCGTTTTGGTCGTTTAATCCAAGCTAATAGTATAAGGAGGATCAAAACAAAAGCTACACCTCCAACAACTACACCTATAATGGCCCCCTCTTATTTGAACCAGCGGCAAGACCAAAGATAGAGAACTCACTTTCAGATGAGTCAATAATCTTTTTGTATGGCACTACACACAGACACACAAGGCACTGAAAAGTATAGTATTTAAATCCAACTTGAATCAACTATTTAAACCAATAAACTGGTGAACCAATCTCCTGACCAGTCTGGTCAAGAGTTTTGGACAGGTTGATTGGGGTGGATTTTATATTTATTACTTGAGAAATGTAATGTATAACTAGAGAGATTCAGAATATTATACGACAACAGACCAAATTATTGTCATTTGAAGAAGGAAGTGGTACCTTGTTGGATCAAGGGTTGTAAGATATGAAAGGTCTGGTTATGAGGAAAGAAGGAAGTGATGGAATACCTCATGAAGCATCCATTAGCTTCAGTCTTACCATCAGAATTGGGAAAACAAGTCTGCAAATTGCTATAACTAGTCTTCAAGCAATCTTCACATCACTCACTCTGAGTTATAGTTTCAACACATGGAGCAAATGCATAAATAATTGTACTATTATTAATGTTATTATTATCAGGCAAATATGCCTTTGTCGCCATGAAAAACCCTTGTGTTTTGGGTGTTGTTGTTTGGAGATTCACTAGTATTTGTTGCACAACTGAGGTAAATAATGTAGTTGATGATTCTCTAACAGTTTGATTACCACACAATGTGGCATTGAAATTGTCTTGTGTCTGGTCAAAGAAAGCACTGGTCTCGTGCCTTATAAATACACAAAAGTATATATCATATCATTTTTCCAAGTTCAATATGAGTTTTTGCTGATCTGTACACAGATCAAAACAGAGCTGCCTCATTTATGTATGTTCCTATTAATTTGTTAGTGCAAAATATATTGTTTATGAAGTTATGTTGTCAAACATATATAAGGAAAAATTGGTTTAAAAGTAGCCGTTTGAAAATTTTATTCATCATAGTGAAGGACTTGAATTCGAGTACTAACAGGTGCTTTCTGTGTGTGAAGTTCTTCAGAATAAATGATACTTTTTTTAATGAAAAATATCAAGTCCTTATAACCAATACAACTTTTAAAGGGTACTTTTAACCAATTTTCTCTATTAATAATGGCATCATACATTTTACATTCTATAAAAATTAACCAAATTCTATTACTCATTTGTCTCTACTTTTAGGGTTTTTTTTTTTTTTTTTTTTTTGGTACCAACCGAGTCCTACCAACTTGAGCTGGGATTAGGTGTTTTTTTGGTCTATGTTGCTTCAGTTTAATTAACTAATGTAAACACTAGAGATAAATTTCATTATTTTATTCAGGAAAGAAAAGGCCATCCTCGGATTTGGATTGGCTTTTGTTACTTAAAAAGCTTCTTAAAAACTAGTTTAAAAGTCCAAAAGTCAATTTGAGCTAAAAAATTATGTTTGGATTGCCATTTGAGTCACATGATTTTCCCCCTCAAAAATCAAGTTAGACCTAAACCTAAATCCATATTTTTGAGTTTTTGGATTTACAAAAGCTAAATGAGCATTCAAATTGACATTTTAAAAAAGAAAAAAAAAACAAAACAAAACATAAATCACATTCCAGTCACTAATTGACTTATGGATCTGAATCTTCTCCTTATCATGTCTCTCCTTTCCTTCTTCTCATCCTCTCTCCACTTTTGGATAAAAATTGAATAGTTGAAACTTGAAATTTAATATCTTATATAATCATATTTTACATTAAAAAAAATAAAATGTTTAAAATTTGATCTGAACAGATTACCTGAAAATAGAAAAAATAATGGTCTTATAAAATATTGCATCTTAAAAAAAAAAAAAAAAAAAAAAAAAAATACTGCATCTCAACCGTTAACTTTCCAATTCAATGATGGGAATGAGACGAGGAAAAGAAAAGGCGAAAGAACGATAAGGAGAGCTAGGATCCAAATCCTTAACTTTTACTACAACTTCAACGTACAAGACTTAATTGTCGTTACTCCAAACAAACTTGGTAGCCAAGTTGTACCTGAGTTCAGCCATCGTAAACGGCACGGCCACCTTGTGCTGTAGCGGGGCATTCACGGATTTGAACGGCGGCAACGTCGAAGCAGGCAACACAGTCATTAGAAGAGAGGTAGTTTCTGCACTGAAAAAGTGTGAAAACTGGGTTTTCTGTATTGGCTAGTTGTGCAGTCACCAAGTGCTTTTTCATGTTAAGAAGCTGCTCTCTGATGTCTCAAAACGTTTTGTTCACATTATCATTGAAGATGGAGGAGTTGACCAAGACGCCCAACGATGGCGAGCACCCTTTACTTACAAGATTCGTCTGTGGATCCGAAACGACGCCGTTAAGTGTGAACCATGACCAGGACGAGAAAGTGATGATCATATCAAGGAGATTATGAGGTTTGAAGCATGTTTTGTTTGGAAAATGGATGAAGAAGTAAAGAGAGTGATATTATATCAGAAAATTATAAGGAAGAAGGAAGTGTTACACACAAGGGAATTGAAGATGGTCATGTGCTTAAGATCAGTGGTACATATGTGGACCTGTTTCTCTATTTTCAAATTCTCGGAGGGATACAACAGCAATCTGTCAATTAAAGAAGTATGAGAGTCAAATTTATGGAAAGTTTTGTGGCATACACACGCTTTAAAAAGCATGGAGGCTACTGTTGACTTGCTGGCTTCTTATTGGGTGGAGCAGGAGATGGACTTGGACTTTTCAAACACTGACCCAATAGGAAATGACATCAAACATTATAGTGCATTAGTGCATATATGGTGCCAACAACTAAGAGACAATTTCGATGAGGCATTATCTAGTCATAGCTTTCTAAATCTGCAAAGTTAATATTTGTTTAGGAAAAATCCCATTTAAAGCCACCTGAAATAGGAAAATCCTAAATTAGGTTAGCAAATTCAACAAATCTTTCATGGTCATAAACCCAATTTAGAATTTGTAAATGTGGGGTATTTGACCAACTTAGCCCATAATATTTAATGATGTCTTGTAAATCACGTGCTTGAAATTAATTTAAATTATAGAATACATTCAAACCTAACAGTGCAGTAGATCACTATCATTCACGGTATAAAAATCACCCTACAACATCAACGAGGCATCTCATCCTCGATATTACAAGCACATCAACGAGCCATCTCATCCTCAATATTACAAGCACGACAATTTTTAAGAATCAACATCTTCATTGCAACTAATGTTGCTTTAAATCGCAACAATTTATTTGAGTCTTGAAACATCAAATTTGGCAGCCAAAAGTCTCTCAAGTCTAAAGCATTATGGCAATATGGTCCAATCTGAAATCTTAAGCAGGAAAACAGAAAAAAAAAAAAAAAAAAAAAAAAAAAAAAAAAAATATGAAGATGTAACTAAGAAACCCGAGGAATCAAAGAATACATACGACCGCACCAAATATCATGAGGGAAGAAAAACAAAGAGGTATCAATAAAAATAGCGCCCAGAACTGGAGAAGCCGGTATGTATGGCCAGTAATTTACTGCTTATTACTCTCTCTTTGTAACCGAAACAAACTATGCGATTGCCAAATTAACCATGACATGAATATTCGTCATCTATCACTACTGCCCATCCACCAGGAGAAACAAAAATTCTTGAATTTATATTCACATAATGTGAACTCAGAAACCAACAACTCCAGTTTTAAAAATCATTATATCTAGAATTTACGTTCAGGAACAACAAATCCAAGAAAGAAAAATGTCCACTAAAACGGAGAGATAGAACGACACTAATCAGCGGTGAGCCACCAACAATGTAACAGAGAAGAGGAGTAGACGCTCACAGATTCGTGGAGATGAGGGCTGTGTGTGAGAGAATAATGCCAGTGGAGGGCGCTGTCAAACATGATTAGCCGAGGGAGAGAGCAGAAGGAGAGGGCGATAGAAAGGACGAGTAGCGAATATGGCTAGCGCAGAGGCGTAAGAAAGAGGAAGAGGGGGAGCGAGAAGTGATCGGCGAATAGGGGAGGAAACACTGGATCGGTGGGAGGTAGGGATCATACGATAGAATAAACGAGGGGCACTAAGGTAAAATTATTGAATTCTAAAACCCTATTTTAGGACTTTCCACCTGATTTAGAATTTGTTAAATTCAATGACAAAATTCAAAATTTGGATAATTCAATGGTCTTTTTAAGGGATTTTCCCATTGTTTATTGAACAAATACAATTAAAATAAAACTCATTACTAACTTAAGGAAGTGAGTTACCTACCGCATAAGGACGTCCTCATTATCAATATCCTCTTGTAAGGGAATAGATATTCAATGTTGAACATATTATTGAAGTTAAAAGTCAAACAAAGAATTCACTTTGGGGAGAAAACCTCTTTTACATCGGCCTACCTAAACCGGTTTCCGCTGATTGAAAGTGCAAAAAGTAAAATTATTAAATCTGGACCGACTATTAAATCGACCGAGTACCGGGTCAAAGGTTAATGGATTAGACTCGGAGTCAAACCGGAGCTAGATCAAGGCCAACACAGTGATAAATTGAAGATTTCAGAATTATTAATATAAAATTCTAAGGAAAATTAAAAAGAAAAAAATAGACTTCTTTTTATATATATAAAAAAAAAAAAGTAAACCGGGTTGATGTCTAGACCGGACAAGTTACCGACCAATTCACCGCTTTCCAAATCAAACTGGCTGGTCCCAAATTCAAAATCATTGTGCTCTTACTCTCTCGACTCTCGACACTATTTTCCTCCTAGCCGAAATGCGAAACCCTCAACCATGTTTGCAACGAACATTATAGCGATTAGATAAATAAAACCGTTACAAATTTGGCGTCGCCTTAGCGCAAAGGATGTGGCTGGGACTTCGTAACGATTATACAAAATAAACAGTTACAAAGTTGGTGCTAGCTTGGTGCTTATGGCATGAAGGTTGAGTCAATTAAGTGCGTAGTGGTTAACTAAAAATAACCACTACACAATGCAAAGCGGCAGAAGATTTGTCGCGATTAGGAAAAAAGGGAGGCTTTAAACCGCCACAAATATTCTTCATTTGTAGCTGTTATAAACAAAGCCATTACAATATTCACCTATATATATACCCCCAACCCTAAAATGCTTTCCACAAGATAGTACAACATGCAATGGAAGATTGGGTTGTAATATAGCTGTCTTTCTTTCATGAAAAGATCTTTGATCAAAATGAGTCAGTGAGTTTTTTATAGGAGATTGGCATCTATACTGGATATCCAATCTTCACGTGGCATGCTATACTATCTTCAGTAACTAAGAAAGTTTGTAGCGGTTTCTCCTTGAAACCACTACAAAATGCAACAGTTGTAGCGGTTTTGTCTTAATAACCGCTATAGAATGTCAAAGGTCAAGCATTTTGTAGCCATATCATGCTGAACAAGGTAGGGTTTTGCGTTTAGTAGCGGTTTTTAAAAAACTGCTACAAAATGTCAACTTTTGTAGCTGTTTTACAAACGGATGCCTTTTTAAATAGCCTCTGCTCATTTCAAACCACGCAAGGTTTGATATATATCCTTTTTTACTTTCATTCTCTTACGTTTAGCTGTGAAATTTAGTAGTTATGGTTTGTGGGGGAGATGTGGGGAAAGGAAAGATGTTATACGTAGTAGAGCACCTATAAGGGGCAGTAGTAGTAGAGCGAGTCGTACTACTGGCGTGGGAGTCGAAATATCCCTCTGCCACCTTAAGTAGGGATTGAGATAGATCAGCTCTTTGCCAATGAGTCAATCCTACCGCCAGAGACCATAGAGACAGTCAAGGGAGCACAGGGCATACATCTATTCGTTAGCGACCTTGATGATGAAGAAGATGCTGAGATACAGATATACTTTCCCATTGGCGAGGCGGAGCGGTTTATTGATCAAGAGGATGAGCAAGACCAAGGGAACCCCGACTGTCGTCCTCACGTTCCACCAAATTTAAGGTAGATGTCAAAGGTAAATGTAATTATTTTTTGTGATAAAATTTAAATTTAAATTCCTTACGGTAAATTAAATTATATTTAAATGTAATACAAACATGTTTTGATAATTGTGTAGATCCGCAGGGCAACATCAGCAAGAAGACGCTTGATGATCACGGGGTCAATCTCGTTGGAAGGGCCTCGGGTCGTACACGACGGTGACGGTAACGGTGGTCACCTCTTCAACCGATTCCGACGGCTAGGCGGGAATTGAGCGCGGTTCCCCTCCACTTCCAAAGTTGGAAGCATGTTCCGAAGGGGAACAAGGACAAGGTGTTTGAGGAAGTTGTGGTGTAAGTTATGTTGCTTAATCATATTTTGCATGTAAATAGTTATAATTTATGGTTTATTTATTTATTTATTTATTAAATAATTCATAATTAAAACAACATAAGTTTAAAATGAAAGGCAACACGAAGAGGTACACACTACTAGAGATAGAGGACGGCTGGAAGAACTAGAGCGTCGTCTCTACACCAAGAAGAATGGAGATGGGACAATTTCTCTACAAAAGTAGCTAATTGAGAGTGTCCCTGACAGCATCAACCCAAATGACTGGGGGGTTTTGTCTAGGCTAGGAGAAGTCCAACTAATGTATGTTTTTTTAATAATTATAGTTTAAATTTATTTTAAATTATAAATGTAGTTTAAATTAATTTTTTTAAATATAGTTTATATTTTGTTTGAATATAGTTTAAATTAATTTTTTTAAATATAGTTTGAATTAATTTAAAGAATATAATTTATAGTTTAAATATGGTTTAAAAGATATCAAATAACAATTAATTTCACTTAACATTTTGTTTGGTCCTCTTTGCGGGTTTTGTCCCGAGAGGAACACCGGCCGGCAACGACAGAGGATCCATCACACGGCCAGATCCCAAACGTTTGCTTTGACGTATGGTGAGAGTGGTGTGTTCAAAGTTAAATTAATTTTAGGTTTATTGATTGTTATATTTTTGAAATAACAAAGTTTATAATATTTTAATTCTTTCAAAGCAAACAAAAGCTCGGTAGGAGAACCGTCGACGAACTATGGGCGGCTATTCACATACACCCATGGACACTGATGGGACGCGACCTCTCGGGCGGTAGAGTAGATGATAGTAAGTTACAAACAAATTATTTATATAGTTAATTTAATATATTTAAATTAAATTAAATTGTTTGATTAATGTTTTATGAAATGTGTGCGCGAGGCGGATTGAGCAGACTCAAGTAGAACTACGACCGTCGCTAACCCCGCAGTCACAATGGTCTATGGATCCTACAGCCCTATTGAAAGCTGTCGTGGGCCCAATCGAGCAGCCTGACCACGTTAGAGGTATGGGGCTAGGCGCTAGGCCTAACATGGTCTACAGGAAGACCACCACCTATGAGGACGGAACCTCCGGCTCGAGAAGGCTGACAGCGGCGGAGGTTTCGGGATATGATTGCCGAGCAGGTTGCCGCGTAGGTTGACACCAAGACTCAAGAGATTGCAAGGCGGATGCAGGACTAGGCCGACAGTTGGTACACTCATCGAGGGAGATCTAGGATGTTGTTGCCGGTACCTTCACAGATATGTTTCCGATAGGCGGTTTCCACCTCCCCTGCCTTCTCCTACGTTCAGCGGTCGATCCTCCCCCTCCGCCTCCTACTGCTGCTACTGATCATAAGGGAGTTATTACCTCTGATCCTACGCACGCTGGTCCTTACCCCCACAAGACAAGCCCCTCCTAAGATAGAACCTGATCATCAGGCTCCTAATAGTTAGATTTTATTTATATTTGTATAAATACATTTTCTCACTAATAAAAAAATGCTTCTCTATTTTAACACCCAAACATTTTTATTTATTTAAAAGTGATTTTTAAATGGTGTATCTAAACATAAAATAGCTTAACTTCTAATTAAAGCAGCTTTTTTTAAAAAGCAATGGAAAAACAGCCCTTTTTTAAAGCCTATCCAAATGGGCTCAAAAACTCAACTGAATTTAGATCATCCTCTTTTTGATAGTTCGCATGAGCAATGGTTCCAGAATTATCAATTCCTTGAATTGAGATATTTGTAGAAAGGTTTGGTGTTGGTGGTACTTTTGGTGGTGGTGGCAAGTAAATTACCAAAGGAAGGGTTGGTTCAGAAGCCTTGATAATTCACAAGTTTGTAGATCTAAACTCCTCATATCTTGAAGATAGAGATCTTGTAGTGTAAGAAGAATTTCTGAGTCTGTCAAAGTTTAACTTAACAGTCCCTCTTTGGATTTGTGAAATTCTACTTATCTAAGGCATGGGTCTTGGTATGGCTTGGACCACCTTTTCCATTACCCAATCTTGTGGTAGGACTATGTCTTTCCATATGATAGTAGTTTGAGGAATGGTGATGTTTGTATTGTTTATATATATATAGGAAAAGTATTTCTCCAGTCATAAGAGATAAGTTATCTCCAGTGACCCCTAAAACTACGTCGTTTTGAATTAATGAATTCCTGATAAACACATATACATAAGTACGTGTGTGTGTGTCAGCGAAATAGCAATTCCTGATACACACATATACATAAGAGCGTGTGTGCGTGTGTCAGCAAAATAGCAATTCCTGATACACACATATACATAAGAGTGTGTGTGTGTCAGCAAAATAGCAATTCCTAATACACACATATACATAACATTAAGGCTTTGGGTTCATGTCATATATATATTTATATGTAGAAACAGCAAGGTTTTCTTTTAGTTTCATGATATATATATGAGTTTATCGTTTGTCATGTCACTTGACATAAGGTTATGTCAAGTCACCCCACTATATGCGTTTTGAAAATTCATTAATTTCCTAACTTTAAAACGACGTCGTTTTTGGGTTAAGGGAATTAATGAATGGTGTTTTGATAAAATTCATATAATAAATACGAAAATAAAAATAGCAAAACAACCTTGATTAATTCCCTTACTTTCAAAACGACCGTTTTGGAGTTAGGAGATTTAATGAATTTTCAAAACGACGTTTTGGTGTGACTTGACATAACCTTATGTCAAGTGACATGACATAACCTTATGTCAAGTTATGACAAACGATAAACCATATATATATATATATATATATATATAGATATCCCTATAAAAACAGCTAGCCTTCTTTTGTTTCCTAATGGGCAGCAATATATGTATATATATACAAGACAGTCGGGCTTCCTATTATTTCCAAACCAACAAAGCTACGTGACCAATGCATATATACACTGTGTGCAGCGATATATATCACTTATGCAAGACAGCAAAACTTTGGTTTTAAAAAGAAACAGCAGGTTTGGGTTTTATAAATATCATTCACCATGTGACTATGCCTTGTTTATAGAAAAACACACACACAATTTGGGATTTTTCCTTAAAATAAATCCTTAATTTCCCATAAGAATTTTTCCTTCTTGATTAATTTTCCCTAAGCCATAAAAATATAATTTCTATAATTTTTTCAGTCAAAAATATCCTTTACGAATATTTCTTATTTTTTTTCCTAAAATATCCTTTATGAATATTAATTTCCATTTAATATTCCAATTTTCAAATCCCATAATTTAGGATGTTACATATATTGTTTCATAAGGATTTAGCCTGATTTTAACAATTACTCCCTATATTTTTAATGAGTTTTTGATTTTAGTTCTGATACTTAAATATTGACCAAGCTCTTATAAAACCATAGGGATCTAGTGATTTGAAATTATAAAGATCAAAATAAAAAATCTCATCAAACTATTAGGACTAACATAACATTAACCCGTAAATGGATCTATCTTTCAAGAACATGTATGTGGTTAAGGGTGACTTAAAATTTGAACCAAAACGTAGAAAATAAGATAAAAGACCTCAGGTTGCTTCTAGAACATAACCTAAACTGTGCCTAGATCACAGAAACGTCCCACACTACAAAAGTAGCCCTTTGGTCATCTCATCACATTCGCATCATATACCCATATCAGAAACAGCCCACCATTATTTTCTCAAATCTCCTTCCATCACATCCATAATCATGCCAGCCACCTATAGTCTTTACCTATATCGTTCCATATTACAAATATATTACGGATGTGAAATTTTTAAAATGAAGTTTTGACCTTTTGGCCAACTTTTTAATCGTGTTTCAAATTGTATGTTTTTAATTTTTTTTATTATAGTATTATAAAACACTTGCAAGAAAATTTAAAGACGTCACCACTTACATATATGCACAATGATAATATCTTATAACAAAACTTAGGTCGTGTTGTTTATATTCATTAGGTGACATTTTTTAATGACACTTGTTGTACTTGTTAAAATGCATATATGATTGTAAATTCACCAATAAATACCTATAGATTTTTGCATCAGCTCTTAATTCTTATAATGTAAATTATAATTTATAAATTTTCATATATAAACACTTGTTATTTTGCTATTGTTTTTAAAATTATTTTAGTTTATTTTATTATAGTATCATAAAATAATTGCCAAAAAATTTACATACATGATTACACATATACATACACACATATATAAAATAAATTTATAATATTTTAGAACAAGTTAAGTTTTTTGTGAAGTTTTTCAATCACACCGGTTATTATTATTGTTAGTTGTTAAAATGTGTATAAGTAGTTGTAAATTCACTTATGAACATTTATAAATTTTTGCATAAGCTCTTAAAATGTAAAGTAGGATTTGTAACTTTTCATATGAACATTTGTTTTATTATTATTATATATTAAAATTAGGTTTTGTAAATTTTTGTATCAGCACTTGTTATTTTGTTATTATTAGTTATTAAAATTAGGTTTTACATATTTTTATATAGACACTTGTTATTTTGCTATGGTTAGTGGTTGAAATGTGCATGTGTGCTTATAAATTCACTTATGAATTTTACTATAAGCAACTTGATCTAAATTTTATCCAATATTTTAATATCTAGCAAATGTAGTAACTACCATGCCTAAGAATGAAAGCTGACAAAAGTTTATGCCAAAAAAATATACCTAAAATCTAAATGAAAGAAAAAACTCTAGAAATCCATGAAAAAAAAAAAGTGTGATAATCCATAATCCCAAAAAGAATCAAATTTAGACCCTTACATCTATGAAGTGTGACATTTGTAAATGATTCTAATTCCTCCCGCATTTTCAATCCACCATTGTTTGTAGAAAAAGATGGCGAACACGAACTGAGGGTGGAGCCAAGAATTTAATGTAATAAAAAGTAAAAAGAAAAATATACCTAAATGTAAATAAGAGAAAAAAAAAACTATAGAAATCCATGAAAAAAAATAAAGTGTAATAATTCATAATCCCAAAAAGAATCAAATTTAGACCCTTACATCTATGAAGTGTGACATTTGTAAATGACACATTTTCAATCCACCATTCTTTGTAGAAAAAGATGTCAAAGACGAATTGAAGGTGGAGCCAAGAATATGATGTAATAACAAGTAAAAAGAAAAATATACCTAAAATATAAATGAGAGAAAAAACTAAAGAAATGCATGAAAAACTAAATAAAATGTAATAATTCATAATCCCAAAAAGAATCAAATTTAGACCCTTACATCTATAAAGTGTGACATTTGCACATGATTCTAATTCCTCCTGCATTTTCAATCCACCATTGTTTGTAGAAAAAGTTGCCGAACACGAACTGAGGGTGAATTCAGGATAATTTGATGTGATAAAAAGTAAAAAGAAAAATATACCATAAGAAAATGTTACCCAAGCAAAGATTTTAGATGAGAATTGAATTCCCCTACTACTCTAGCCAAATATTCTATCATAAGCGGCGGGCATCTCATGCGACCGACATCCCATAAACTAATCAAGTACATCGAATGGAGGAAATGCTCAAAAGAGTATGGAAATTAAAATTTTGTTGATTTAAATTGTCGACAAAGACTCTGACAACTATTTATGCATCTAAAAAGGTCATGTCTACAAATGTAATATCTGCAAAATATTTGTTTTAGTATTTTTTTTAAAAAAAAACATAATTAATTGTATGTTTAAGATTTCATAACTCCCATAAAATCATATATCTTGTCACATTCAGTTATATATATTTTTTAGGTTTCTTATTTGAAATTCGAAAAATATAAGAAATGTTGTTAAGGTGGAAAGTGGATAGGGATAAAGCATACCCTAGTTTATTTAGTAAATAGGTCGGCCTCGTGTTCTCGCCCATTTAGATAAACAAGTCGACATATTTTTATAAGGTCTTGCCTATATAACTATAACTTTTTGAAATTTATAATATTATATAAGTATATATAATATCTTCCAAATAATTTTATAAATTATCTATAAATTTACCAATTTAACTTTAATTCTAAGTTTCACATCACATCATTGTTACACTCAACCCCTCTTTTCACATCAATCATTCTCCTTTACCTCAGTTTCCTTCAATATCTCAAGATAGCAACGCTAATTCGCCCTCTTTTCCTTGATTTGTGTCGTTCACTAAAGCATAATAACTCACCCCAAAAGTTTTTTTTATCTCATTTTTGCCCCGAAAGTTTAAAAACATAGCAATCTTATCCATCTGTTGATCTTAATTGTTGAATTGTTGCTCTTCTTTGTAAACTTTCAAGGGCACAATTGCTTCTAAGCAAGACTTTTGGGGTAAATTTGCTCCTAAAAAAAAAAAACTTTTGGGGTTTGTAGGTTTTTTGGTATTCCGAATCATTAATTTGTTTTGGCACTAATTTATTATTTTCCATTTCAAGAATTAAATCCTAAGGAATGTGAATTCATCTAGGTACAGTTATAGGACGAATTTAAAGCATATTTGCTTCGTATTGTTAATGTTCGGAGCAAAAATAAGACCAAAAAAACTTTCGAGTGACCAATGCTCCTTAGGCTACACTTCCATGACAAAAATGGTATTTAACCCAATGAGTTTGTCCCAATTATGTAGTCAGAGTAAAAAAAGTAAAATCTAGTTTTACATATGGCTTGTTACGCTTGGTCAATTTTAAAAAAATATATCCCATTAATTAACAAATGATTAGTTTTTCTTATTCCTTTTTGCTCGACAATTGTTGTCACTAGACATTTTTTTCATTTTCTTGACTAAGCCTTAATGTTACAACAAGAATGAAAATATGTTAAGATTTTAAGACATAATGTTGGATTGTAATGAGCGTAAATGGTTAAATGGTTATATATGAATTTGGAGATATAGGCTTTAAAGGTCATTTAAAGGTTGATATTCTAAGTATACCTTTAAATAGACTTCAAGCCTTTTAAAGACCTAGGCTCAGCTTAAAAAAAATGTCTACATATAGACTCTAGCTGAAGCCCAGGCTTTGAATCTCCCCATTATGCCCAAGCCTATTTATGTAAAGTCTAACCTATTTTCAACCCTATAGCGGCCTCACCCCATTAGGAGAAGAATACAAATTCGAATATTGAGAAACATACTTGTTGAGAAATGTGAAAACTACTTTATAAGGACCAGTTTGGATTAGCAATAGCAGAAGTGACTTTTTTCTATCATGACTTTTGTAAACTTAAGATATGATAAAAGTTATATTGTAAATGTAATTTATGTTAGATTTGCGGTGGTAGAAGCCCATTTGCACTATGAAAAGTAGGTCTTAATGGCTTCTTCTTAAAAGTAGCTAGCTTTGGGTCTAAAAGTCCATTTGAAAAAATGTCAACCCAAACATCTAATTTTACTCCCACCATGCTTTTTCCCTTCCCACTGTGCATTTGTAGGCCCCCATCACCTTCCCAAATAGACCCTTAAGTCTCAAAAGGAATTATACATTTGATCAAATAATTTAAATGTTTAAATAATGGGAGGTTTATGTAACATACATTTTAATTTTAAGATAGGTTTATATATGTTTTCAAAATAAATGAGAGATTTATGTAATTTAGATAAAACATAGGAATAGTTAATGTATTGGGATAATATAATCTTATTAGGTTCCTCAAGTTTCATTTAATTTAAAATATTGGTCCATATAACTAAACAAAAACTAAACTATTTTGCCCTTAGGGGGACAAAAACCAATGTTTTGAAATTTGAGGGACCAAAGTTAAAAGGAGAGAGCGAACTTAAGAAACCAAAAATGATATCAACACTAATGTATTTTACTCTTATGCTCTTCCAGTCTTTAATATAAGACATATTTGAAAAGTTGATATTGGTTCTAAATATAAGACATTTTTTTCATATTTGTCAATCTTTTCCTATTTTACCTCTTATTGATGCTTATTCAACAATAATTAAGGAAGAGAGGAATGGGAAGAATTAAAAAAGATTACTAGAGTGTTTTAAAAAATACATGTCATATTAACAAAGTTAACTAACTACCTTAATATAATAAAATTGTATAAACATGTCTTATATTAGGATGAAGATAATACTTTTCCAACTTTTCATTTTGGCCCAAGTTCTGCTCCTCTCCCATACTTTCCCATCCCTTTGCTCTTTTTTACGCAAAACTATGCAGTTTTTGGTGTTAGAAAAGGGAGGTTGGGCCTCCTTTTTCCCCAAAAATAACATTTAGCACTTTGAAGTATATTTTTTAGAGGCACCCAGGATCCTAAAATAAATTTTCTATAACAACTAGTGTCTAGCAAGCTGCGCACACTAAAGTATATTTTTCAAGAATACCCAAGTATCATAAATTAATTTTTAGCTCACCCAAGACCCTAAATTCTTTTTTCAATAACACCATGAAATATTTTTTTTAGTGGCACTCAATATTCTAAAATCATTTTTCAATAGCAACTATTATCAAGCAAGCTGCACACTACACCCTAAAATATTTTTTTCAATATAATAAATTACCCAAGTACCCTAAATACTTTTTCAATAACACCCCGTAGTATTTTTTTAATGGCACCCAATATCTTAAAATAATTTTTTAGTAGTAACTATTATCTAGCAAGTGCACCCTAAAATATTTTTTTTCAAAGAATACCCAATATCATAAATTAATTTTTAGCTCACCTAGCTCCTTAAATAATTTTTTCATTAACACCCTATATCATAAAATAATTTTTGTTTTTGCATCTAATCCCCGAAATATTTTTTTATCAACACTATGCATCTTAAGTTTAGACTGCTTGTTGTAATTAGAAAAATATTTTGAGGCGCTAAATGCACAAAATTTTATTTTAAGATTTTATGTGCCACTGAAAAAATACTTTATAGTGTTGAATGCAATTTTGGGGGGCAAAAATCCCAACCTCTACTTTGTACTCTTAATAAAGTGTAGTTTTTTTTTTTTTTTTTGTCCATTTATTGAGAGTTTCGCCCGACTAATCCGATCCAAGCCATGTCATGCACTGTCTATGGTGGGAGAGTCTTCCAACAAAGCTTTCGCATTCACAAGGCTTAAACTTGTGACCTTACTTAAACGACACAAACCGTTTATCACTTGTACCAATCCCCGTTAGTTAATACAGTGTAGTTTTGAGTAAAAGAGAGGAAAATGATGGAAAAGTACGGGAGAGAAGCCGGACTCTTTTGGCCCTCCCTTTTGTACTTGGTGATCCGAATTCCGAATCAACTGGCTTTGGTTACTTCAATTGCAGACCACTTACCATCGCCATGTATGAAACGACAGCGTTTACTTATAAAAAACAATTGACAGTTCTTTTAATTTTAGATTAAGGTGCAGATTGATCAACGAAGTATTACGCTAAAAACATTTGACACAAAAATGTATTTAAAGTATTAAAAGTATCAATGAACAATTGAAAATGTGCCAATATACTAATTAAAAAACTAATTCTATTGAAAATAGCACAATCCTCATTTTGATCTATTCGATGAAATTTTAAACCTTTTATTGATATTTTAAACATTTTCAATTGTTCATTGGTAGTTTTGATACCCTCGATATATTTTTGTGACAATGCTCCTGACATTAATACATGCTTGATTAATCTGTTCCTTAACCCTTTATTATTTTTATTTTTTTTTCATCAGTCGCGGTTATCTCTGTTGCTCCATTGCTGTTCCTCCTCATCCTTGCCGGCGTGGTGACGACCGTTCTCTTCCTTCACGCATCTCGCCGCCCTCGCACCTCTGGTGATTATTCGTTATAGAGTGGCCTCTTCATTTATCCCTCGCCCACCGTGGGCCTCTTCACCCATCGTGCTCTTCGAAGTCTTCATCACCGTCGCCCAGAACTGCATCTTCATCTGAAGTAGAGAGGTAAAGTTCCATTCTTCCATGCCCACTGATTTCTTATTCTTTAAAATGATTTAAATGTCCTCCTTTCCTTCACACACTAAACCCCTCTGTCTTTGTACTTCTTTACTTACAGTATTCTAAATCAGAGTTTTTATTTTTCGAAGTGGTCGTGTGTTTCACAGTGAAGTCTTGTGCTAGAGAGTAGGGCGTAAATTATATTGTGTTTTGATTTTATTATTTTAATTGTGTATGCAGTTTTGAGATTGCAATTACTAGTTAGTTTTGGGAGTGTAGGCATGAAAGGGGGAATAGGTCTTAGTTGTTGCACTCTCTGCTGTTTTAGGATTTGAACTCTCTTGGATATTACTTGCAACCATACTAATATCTGTATAATGACCATTAGTTGGTAATGAAAGAGGGAATACCTTATAGCCACATGAGGTTTGTGCATCCTTATGCTAATGTACAATTCATGTTCTTGACAGTCAAGTAGATATGCACCATGTTCAATATGTCACTTTGAATAGCTTATAGTGATATTGCTCATTCCTAATTTCCTACGGTGATGCTAATTGTTAATGGAGGATAAGAGGAGGAAATGCTAGAATATTTTCTAAGTTCGTACTAAGTTTGGATAGTAAGATAGTGGATAGGTAACAATGCTTAAGATTTTTAATGCGCTCACTTTGTGGAAAAAACACGTGCATTTTTCTTTAAGGGAAGGAAAGGGTTTGTGAACCATTTTGATTTTTTAAAACACTGTTTTCTCTTTATAATTCCAGTGGATGATGATGTTAGTTTGGTCTCAGAGTCATCGGTCAAACTCATTACTGCCACAAAATTGAAGTTATCCTTCTCTTTTTGACCGTGATAGTTCTTTGATGGCCATGTCAGTATTTCTAAGAACAGAAATAAAGTATGGCAAACTTGAAGATGTCAAACCATGATAGTTGGTAAGTATCAACTGAGATGAAAATATTCATGGGTTTCATTTAACAAATTGACATCTTGAGTCAGAATAGTTATTGACAGGGTATTAGAAACTTTCTGACTAACTGTATCTACATACGGTGTTCGTATGTTTATCGGATTTATTTTTTTCTTCATTCTTCTGATTTTGGTTGCTCAGGTTATTGAGAGATGGGCATTCTCTTTGTCCAATTGGGTACCTCTTGCTCTAGCTGTGTGGCTAACTATTTAGGTGCAGACTCTATTCTTTCTCTCTTATTGACTCTTTTGGAGTTCTACTTGCATCTAATAGATTATACAAGAAACTTTTTTTTTTTTTTTTTTTTTTTTTTTTTTGTGCGCACGCTTGTAATTAGGTCTGTTTACATCTATTTCTGATCAGGTGCAACCACTAATCAGTAATTTTAACCCAGGATTTTCATTTGGGAGGAGAGGTGAGGCAGAAGATTTTTAAGCTTTGACTTCCCTAATTTTTCAGTCCAGTCATGATCATTGGTTTTAGAATCTTTGGTAAACTGATTTGTCTCTTCCTTGCTTTCCTGTTCTTCTCTACAAACAAGTTGACTTTCAACCGTATCCTTCTATCATGAATTTATTTTTACAATAGGTGAAGTGGTGAACGATTTTTTCTTAATTCCTTTATTGAGTACAAAGATGTTAGATATGTTATTGGAGCCCTAAAAGCAGGGAGCAATGCTTGAGTGGGTGTTTACTGAGTCAACAAGATTCTAAAGTTATCAAGAAGTGAACAAAAACTTAGCAGCTGTGGAGATTATGGTGATGTAAAAAGTTGGGCTTTGTAGATGAGCAATGGAAGCATTATTCCTAAGTCTGTAATTATCTGGAGAAGGAGCATTTCTTGATAACATAAGCAAGGATGACACAGGCGAACATAAATCTTTAGTACCTGATCTCATGTCAGTTTTAAATATTTATTTTTTTATTTATGAATAAAATTATATTTCAATATTTTTAATAAAATATGACTGTCTAATAAAAATCATATGAAAGCCATCGATGTCTCTATAAGATAAAATGAAGTTTTTCTTTGAAGGCATTCCAGCGAACATCTTCAGGACTTGAAATCTAAGCTTCATACATTACATATGCTGGCTTTCAAGTTTGAAGATTAAAGTTTAAATGAATGGATTGATCCTCCTTCCACAGCTTCTTCTCCTGCTTTATGTGTAGAGAGAGCTATGGACAAAGTAATATACCTAGGAACCTAATCTTTTCCTCTTTGAATCTTTTTGCCATCGTTTTCTTGTCGCACCATAAGGTCATTTACACAAGGCAACCAAACTTTTTTCCCTATACATGTGAAACCATGTATGTGAAGCCAAATTGCAAACTCTCTAGCTTGCTCCGTGTTGTATTTGTTCATCTTGCTTTTTGCATGCACTTCTTGCTCTTTGTCCTATGAAGTAGAAATCCATTGACTATGGTCAGTTTTATTTTTTCTCCTACTGAACAATCAGAAAATGAACCCTTATCTGGACGCTCTTACCTGTGCGATTTACTCCGGCGACACTCATTACTCAATTTCTCAAGTGAAGCAACTCCACTTGGCTTTTCTTAAAAGGGGTATTCTGAATTCTGCACTTACAATTGGGAACCGCCTTCTTCAGTTGTACTCCAGGTGTGGTAGCATGGTAGATACTCAGCAGTTGTTTGATGAGATGCCTAAGAGAAATTGTTTCTCCTGGAGCACAATGGTTGAAGGTTATATGAAGCTAGGTCACAAACACAAGTCCCTGGAGTTATTTGATATCATGCCCCAGAAGAATGATTACTCCTGGAATGTGGTCGTTTCAGGATTTGCGAAGGCTGGTGAACTTGAAATAGCCCATCCATTGTTCAATGCTATGCCCAGGAAAAATGAGCTAGTGTGGAATTCGATGATTCATGGTTATATCCGAAATGGGCAACCTGGAAAAGCTTTAATGCTCTTCAAGAATTTGAATTCAGACCCATTAAATGCAAGGCATCGGGATACATTCGTTTTGGCGACTGTAATTAGGGCTTGCACAGATTTATTGGCCTTAAACTGTGGCAAACAAATTCATGGTCGCATTTTCATTGATAATGTGGAACTTGACTCAGTCTTGTGTAGTTCATTGATTAATTTATATGGGAAATGTGGTGAATTTGTTACTGCAGATCATATTATGGATACTGTGGGGGAACCTGATGACTTCTCTCTATCAGCTCTGATATCAGGGTATGCACAGTCAGGAAGAATGAGCGATGCTAGAAGAATTTTTGAAAGAAAAATTAATCCATGTCATGTCTTGTGGAATTCAATTATTTCAGGATATATATCCAATGGTGAGGAATTGGAAGCATTGGCTCTCTTCAACAGAATGCATCGAAATGGGGTTGAGGAAGACCCCTCTACTATTGCAAATATTTTGAGTGCTTGCAGTAACTTGCTCGCTATTGAGCTTGTCATACAGATGCATGCCCATGCTACTAAAGCTGGGGTATCCGAGGACATTATTGTTGCTAGTGCTTTGCTTGATGCATATGCAAAATGTCAAAGTCTTCATGAAGCATGCAAATTGTTCAGTGAGCTCAAAGCTTATGATACAGTTTTACTTAATACTATGATCACTGTATATTCCACTTGTGGAAGAATTGATGATGCTAAATCGATTTTCAAGACAATGCAGAATAAAACAATGATAACATGGAACTCAATGGTAGTGGGCCTCTCTCAGAATGCATGTCCGCGCGAAGCACTAGATATCTTCTATCAAATGGTTAAGCTGGATTTAAAATTGGACAAGTTTAGCATTGCCAGTGTGATCAGTTCTTGTGCAAGTACTTCATCACTTGAACTTGGTGAGCAAGTATTTGGTAAAGCTATTTCTATTGGGCTTGAATCTGACCGGATCATTTCTACTTCCCTTGTTGATTTTTACTGTAAATGTGGGTTTGCTGAGATAGGCCGTAAAATTTTTGATGGAATGATTAAAACTGACGAAGTCTCTTGGAATACAATTTTGATGGGATATGCCACAAATGGATATGGATTGGAAGCACTTGCCCTCTTTAGTGAAATGAGGCTTGCTGGTGTTAGACCTTCTGGTATCACTTTCATTGCTGTTCTCTCGGCCTGTGATCAAAGTGGTCTAGTTGAAGAAGGAAGAAATTGGTTCAGTAGCATGAAATGTGACTATAATATAGATCCAAGGATTGAGCATTACTCTTGCATGATGGATATTTTAGCCCGTGCTGGTTGCTTTGGGGAAGCAATGGATCTTATGGAAGATATGCCTTTTGAGGCTGATGTAAGCATGTGGTCATCAATATTGAGAGGCTGCGTAGCCCATGGAAACAAGACTCTTGGCAAGAAGGCTGCTGAGCAAATTATTGAGCTTGATCCTGGAAATTCTGGCGCTTTCATACAATTATCTAATATACTTGCTACTTCTGAGGATTGGGAAGGATCAGCAGAAGTAAGAAAATTGATGCGAGATAAGCAAGTTCAAAAGAATCCAGGTTACAGCTGGGCAGATTGTTGAATAAAAATTCTGCTGAGGTCCCCTGTTTTCACCTTTCAGATGTAAAGGATCGAATTCAAGGAGAATAAGCCCTGCACTGATTACATGATCTGAAGACAATGAATGGCGCAACTGTATTCTGATGGATTTTCTTTCAAATACATGCCATGCCTCCTGAGTCAAAATATGGACCTGACAAATTTGAAGAAAGAGGCACTGATGCGTCGGGGATGCATATCTGAAGCCAACAAATACAAGGATGTTACACTTACCAACTCCTTTGGCTTGACACATGTACAGACTACGGAGCTCAAATCTGAAGCATATTTGAAGTAATAGAGAAGTATACAGTCATTTCGAGTTCTTGTGAATTCACTTGTTTTGATTTAATCAGCTCCTGGCTCTTTGAAATGAAGCCTTGATTATGTTAAAAAAATTGACAATGTAGAAGACCAAAACAATAATATTTTGCCTGCATATTCCTCTTTCTAGAAAGCGAGGCATGGGCATATTTTTTCTTATGGACAATGCAAGGATTGGCATTAAGGAATGGGTTCCATTTTTGGGGGAAAATTAGGGCTGATGTTATGTCATCATTGCATGTGATGTCACCAAAGTTCACATTGAGAATGACGTCAAGCTCATAGCTGCTAAAGTTTGAAGTCCTAATTGTGGCATTTTCAGTGCAGGTGAGAAATTTCTTGTGCTTGCTTGTGTTAAGGCTCCTCAAGGTAGTAGCCAGTAGGTATTAGATTTTATGTATGTGTGCCTACAACACCCCCCCCTGGAGACCAGGCACAACACACACACGCACACACTTTTTAGAAGTTCTTCTATGACTGATCGTAACATATGAATCTGGCCATTACATCATATTTGTGAATTGTGATTGCATGTTTGGGTGAAAGTTCCATTCCTTCTTGTTAATCACATTGCGTAAGTTACAACTAGATTTGCCACTTTCTGAACTGAATATTTCGGTAGAACAGCTGCCAATACATTAAAAATTTGAGTCATATATATTGAATGAATCTGGGAAAGCTATTACTCCCTCCGGTTCTTAATATAAGACATATTTAGGGAGTTAATCTTGGTTCTAAATATAAGACATAATTTTCATATATGTTAGTCTTTTCTTAATTTACTCCTATTGATACTTCTTCAACAATAATCAAAGAGAATATGGAATAAGGAAAGTAAAGAAGATGGATAGGGTGTTTTGAGAAAAATGCATATCATATTAACTAACTTACTTCCTTAATTTAATCATGTTAAGTAAATATATGTTATATTAAAGATCAGAGGAGTATCATTAATCCCCCACCCAAAACCCAAAAGAGAAAAAACAAAAACAAAAACAAAACAAAATAAAAGGTGTGTGGTCCACAAACATTTCTCTTCTGTTCTTCTGTTTTTTTTTTTTTCTATATTGAAAATATTTAGGTGAGTTGGGTCACGAGGGGCTCACTAGGGTTAGAAGCATGCCTCCAAGCTAAAAGAACGCTTATAGAGGTATTTACGCATCGCTACGAATAAGGTCCTCACATCAGCGGGATTTGAACCCACAACGTTATGTTTATGAGCCAACCCCTTTAGTAACTAAATCAACCTTTGTTGGTTCTCTTCAGTTCTTTCAGAATTACGGTGGGCCACCAGACCACTAGCATGCTCTAAGTCTTTTACTAGCACAGACTTTTGTGCAGTTAAATTAGTGGGAAAGTGGATGCATAGGCAGGCATGCTTTAATGTAAACCATGGGTTCTTTGCTTCATGTGTTGGGTTGATAAGCAACACTTTTTGATTGACTTGATGGAAGCAAGCATCCGAGTTGTTTTTCTTGGTTCATCATGCCAAACTGAAATTCATGCTCACGTTAGCATCAAAGAAAATTCATGGCAGGTTTTTCGGTCAGACAGTTTAATTGACAAGATCTCATGCTATAATTCAGCCAGGATAATATTTGATATGTATTACCTTACTAGTTTCTAACAGGCGGTGAAAATTTCTTCTTATCAATAAGTTTTATCATAATCAGTTCTATAAAAAGAACAATTGAACATATCCATCAGTTCTCTTCATTCTTCTCCCTGTGGTTTCATTTTTTAACTGGCAAATTTGAACTAGCATCTTTGATCCAAAATCTGAGATATCGTTTGAACGAGAGATCATATGTGCTTGTATTGATTTCTCTGTTGACACCTGGAAATCTCAATCATTCATATGGCAGATGTCATAGAACTATAGTCAGTTTGTTGTTTGCCCAAACATTGTTTTACTATCAGATTGTTATGGTGTTCAAGACACTTGAGCATTCTATCATCTCTATTCTATGATATCTCGCAGAAGATATCCCTTTGATTTAGTCTCTTTTTAATGCTCATGTTGTTTGCAATAAATTCGCATGTACTCTCTTTATAAATAAGGATATAATATTGAAAAGAAAAATTTATGACTTTTAACTAATATTTTAATTAGTATGATTTTAGTATTTGTTCCTTGTAAAAAGAACTGAATGATGCATTTACCAATTTTATCATCGTAATTAATGTTTAAATGTTGCTATTTCATAAGAATAAAGCAAGAAAATTTTACCATTTAAAACATAATAAGTTAACGGTCATTTATTAATTGTGTGAATTAGTTAAAATTCCTTCTAGTCCAAAATATAAGGTTAACAAAGTAATTAATGATTGTTTTTTACTTTTAACTCTTGCAAAATAGACAGAGATATGCGACTAATATTAAATCCATATATATATTTAAGAAATCGTATTCTTTAATAAAGGTAAAATAGGTAAACTTTATTGATTTAAAACACATTAAATAACTTAACTAATATTTCTTGATTCGTATAAATTAGTTAACAAAATTTTATATTTTGACCTGAGCAAGTAGCGACAAAAGGAGTGTCGAACCATCGATATATATTTTCCTTTTTGACAACCCGATATCCAGCACCTTTTTTTTTTTTTTTTTTTTATCTAACTACATTTTCTATAACCCATTGGGCCACCCAGGGTTTAGCGCTTTTTTATTTGGATCCTATTATTAAGTACATGAATAATGCCATAAGAGTTGCAAGATAGATGGTAGGGGTCGGGATTAGGCCCTTAGGTCCCCTGCCGTCCCAGGACTCTTTGATAAAGCGATCTCGTAAGTCCAAGAGCACTCATAGAGCCGGGCCGACTCGACCTGATGGGGACCACGATGCCAAACCCTCCAAAACTTTTTAATATCAAAAAAAAAAAAAAAGTACATGAATAATCTGACTAATCTAGATCGAAGCTTTTCGATGAAGATGCCTCTCCTCAAGAATCATTTTGAACAAGATAGTATTCAAACTCAATTTGTTCACTGTATAGTTTAGTTGATTCATTACTAGACCAAGTATCCTTAGAATAATGTAGATATTGACCTGTAGCGTAGAAAAAATTCTGAGTGTTCCATGCATGATTATGGGTGCCACCAAACATCGTTTTGTCTGGACTAAGCATATGTCAATTTACAAGAAGAAAATAAGCAGTACTTTACTTTAACTACCCTGCACTGGGATCTTTAGCCAAACACTCTTGATTAAGATGCCACCAAACTTCGTTTTGTTTGGACTAGGCGAATGTGGGCCCATTGCATGAAGTATTAATCACCTCATTGTGCTTTTTAATTCTTTGATAAAAAAAAATCTGCTTATTATGTGTTTTAAAAGAAGAGAATAAGGAGTACCTAACTATAACAAGCCTGCACTGGAACCTTTAGCCAAACCCTCTTTTCTAATATACTCTTTAGGAGGTACAAACTATAATTGCCCTACTTATAATTTTTAGCTTAACTTGATGTCTGTATTTTAATTTAGGGTTAAGGTGTAAAAATACATAAAATTTTCATGAAAGTATGCCCAATACTAAATATCTTTTTAAAGGGCAAAAATAATTATGAACTTTCAAAATAGATATAAAAATACATATTGTCCGTTAGTTGACCATTTTTTTAAAGAAAATTTAAAACTTAATGTGCAAAAATACACATGAAATTTTCTTAAAAGTAAGCCCAACACAAATGTTTTTTTAGGGATAAAAGAAAATATGAACTTCCAAAATAGGTATAGAAATACACATTGGCTATTAGTTGACTATTTGTTTGAATTTTTTGACTGAAAATTGTGACATTGAGGATGACGTGGATGATTAAAAAAGAAATATTTACATACTTCAGAAGCGCCACCTCATATATACTCGACTAATTCAAATACAATTCCTCATCATATTTTAATCCTACATGGTAGATGAGTAAGTCATCTAGAGAAATCAAATTTTATGATCTTAAAAAACATAAACTTCATAATTTAGAAAATAAAAGAAAAATGCAATTCCCTTTAGAAAAAAAAAATGCAATTCCCTCCCATGTATTTTTGTTTTTTAAAAACCATAAAATTTGAATCTCTAGATGACTCATCTGTCATGACTCATGTAGGACTAAAATAAGATTTATTATATTTTAATTAGTTAGAGTACAGATAAGGTGATGCTCCTACACTATGTAAGTATTTCTTTGATTAAAAAACAATTTAGAGAGAAATACTTACATATTGTAGAAGTACCACGTCATTTGAACTGTCAATGAAAATATAACAACTCAAACCATTTTAATTCTAATTTTTGATAACTCATCTATAAAAATTTAATTTATATCTTGTTTTTAAGAAAAATATTGGTTGATCATTTTGTTTTAGTTTTTTAAGTAACATATTTTTCTTTAAAACAAGATAAAATTGAATTTTTTTTCAAATGAGTCACCAACCAAATAGGATTAAAATGATATGAGTTATGTTTTCATTAACAAAGTTTCAGATGACATGATATTCTTGGAGTATATTAATATTTATCCATTTTGAAATAATAATTTGTTGACTAAGTAAAGGAAATAAATTTCCTCCTAACCATTTATCTCGACCTCACCACTTCTTTCAGAAGAGAGAAAAAGAGAGGAGTAGTGAGGTGGAGATAAAAGGCTTAGGTAAAAATTAATTTTCATTGCTTAATCAGCAAATTATTATTTTAAGTTATTTTTTATTCATCCACGTAATCCTCCACTGTGACTATTTTGAATCAAAAAAATTCAATCACTATAAGTTTAATTAATCATTTAAAAACTTTAGTTCTTAATGTTATATTTAGATGAAGAGAAAATAAAAGAGGTAGGAAAAGTGGGGAAGAAAATGGGGTGAGACGGAGACCCATGCCCCTTTTTCTCTCCAAATTTTCTCTCCACAAGCGGAGATTTTGGGAGGACCTGTGATTTCCATTGCTGCCCCTCGCAATCCCGATGGTGTCCTCTCCTCAGCCTAGTTCAATGTTTTTTTTTTTTTTTTTGCTCAGAAGCCTAGTTCAATGTTCGCTCGCCCAGTTGTCACCATCGCCGTCTTCAAGTTTCATCATTGTCGCTATTGAGCCCTAACTTCTCCGTTTGATTTTTCAAAAAAAAAAAAAAAAAAATCTGTTTTATTGTGGCAATATTGCAATAATTGAGAAGATGAAGGACCGTTTATCGTTTTGGGGTATCTGGCTGTTGTCGGCAATCTCTATTAGTTGCTGGGTCTAAATAGTGAAAATGAGATCTTGTTGAAGGTGTTGATTCGGCCATCATGGAGAAGTAGCAGCAAGTTATGGTTTTATCTTTCATTTCTTTAACAAAAATGCTAAATTCTATGTAAGAATTATGAAATATATAGATTAGAGTGATTGATTGATTCTAGGCACAACCTGAAAAATCTGGATTCGTTCCGAATTACATGGTTAAAATATTACTTTATTAGATAGAGTAGAGAGCAAGTAGTTCAGAAACTCAATCTAAGACTGATAATAATATTGAATTTTAGAGCTTTTAACTTGGTGCGACCTGCTCAATGGAAGAACAACAGATGAACCTTTAATTAGAGTAATAATGGGATTTTCAATAAAACATAATTTCACAAAAACAATTTAATATGTCACGTGGAATGCTTTATGGCGTTGTGATTTCACAAATGCTGCAGGTATTCACTTGTTCATATATGACTCTCGGTACAACTGAATTAGTTTATTCATCATATCCTTATTAATCTTTTTGAAGTAACTTCTAGAGATATAAATACTTCTAAAAAATGAGGTAATTTGCTTAAGGCTCCATATCTCTTGAAGTCACTTCAAAAAAGATCAACAGAGTAGGAACCTTCGGTTAAAGCAAAGGGTTGACAACTTCTTATGACGAGAGAGGAACCTTCAGTTAGAGTAACAATGGGTTTTCCAAAAAAGCATAACTTCATAAATGCAATTTAATGTCATTTTGGATGCTTTATCACATCTTGGTACAATTGAATTAAGGGCTTATTTGGATTAGAAAGTGATAGAAGTGATTTTTTCAACTGACTTTTGCAAACTTAAGATAGGATAAAAGTCGGATTGTGAATGTGATTTATACTGGGTTCACGGTGGTAGAAGTGACTTTTAAAAAAAACTGTAACTTGTTTGGATGATTATCTGAAGAGCAAGTTTAGATTAAAAATTACTGATAAAGATGTAAATCTTATTAAATAATACATATATATTATATGTATGTGATAATTTTTTAAAAAAATTATAATTATAATTAAAAAAAAATAAAAATAGTTAATTGTTATTGGGAAAAACTTGAAATTACTACTAAAATTTCTCTATCATCTTTTGCTTAATGTGATGCAATCACATTTTCTTTTGTTTTTATACCGTCTCTCTCCTCTTTTGCTTATCGTGATGTAATCATATAGTGAAAGCCACTAAAAGTGGCTTCCATCACCAAGTAGTTTATGGGATGGTGGGCTTCAATTTTAAAGCCATCTTAAACATGTCAAAATCATCCCATCTTGCTTTTATGTGTTTACCGTACGTTTGGGCTCTCAAACTGCTAACCTAAACAGGCTATAATTTATTCATCACATCTATATTGATTTCATAGAAGTAACTTTTGCAGATATATATGGATACTTCCAAAAAGAAAGGAGAGATTTTCGCCTGGGGATCCATATCTTCAAGAGTTACTTTCAAGAGAACAATGGGTAGGAACCGTGAATAAAAGTAATGGTTTGACATCTTCTTGTAAAAAAAAAAAAAACAAAGAATCTTCAATCGAATAATACTAGGTTTTCTAAAAAGCATAAATTCACTAAAGCAATTTAATGTCACGTTGGATACTTTATAGCATCTTGACTTCACAAGGTAACCCAATTGGTCGGATTGAACACTGCAAGAGTCAAGTGCATACCTAGCTATTGCTCATGAACAAAAATGCGAGTTAGAGCAAGCGAAAACAACTCGCTCGACAGTCGCTGAGATAAGAGTCAAGTGTATTCACTAATGTGGTTGTCACTGAGAAGTCGGATGAAGGTTTTTTATGGTGTTGTTAGACTAAAAATGACTCTTGAAGGCCAAAAAAGATATTAGGAGTCATAGGGTTACAATGTTGGTGGGTTTTGTCATTCAAATAAATCAAGTGTCAAGTGTATTTTTTTTTTTCAAATGTTTAAATAGAAGAGAAATGATAGGGATTTTTGGGTTATAGTGCCTAAGACTTTACATCACAGTTCGTAAGAACTGTTATTTATTGATTTATATTTATGACGGTTCTTTGTTAATAACTAAGAGTAGAGGAGAAAACAGGTCAGACCAGGCCAGGCTAGGCTTCACCCTTAACAGGTCAGGCCTGTTTGGCAATAAAATGGCCTGTGACCTGTTACAGGCTTTTTTTTCAGCCTAAGTCTAGCTTGGTCTCGTGGCCTATTTTTCTAAAAAAAAAATTAAGTAGGCTAAGCGGCCACAGCCTAACCACAAAACAGTGAAAATAAGTCTACTTCAAACAGTCGAATTACGTAAATTAATACAAATTCTCTAGATCAAATTAGTGATCTCAATTAGGAAATTTAATATTTAATAATCACAAATTCATAATAAACGAAGGAAAGCCGGATGAGTTCAAGCTATAGATCAAAGTTGAAACGCATTATCGCTAAAGGAGAGAAATCATACGAGATATGAAGGAAGCAAAGACACTTTGTTTTGTAGAAAATATCTTTCTTCGGAGCAAAAGAAATCGAGCATAAAAGCATGAAAGATTCAGAAAAATATGTCGAAATTTCCTAAAAAATGAAAAAAGACAGTGAGAATTCCAGTTTGATAGCACTCAAACACAAGGAGCATAAATATCAGGTAAAAAAACACATCAGACAATCAACACAAATACAACAAGCTCCAACCAATTCATTATACAAACCGCACATTAACAGCCTGAAATCAGGAAGAAACGGAGAAAAACCCCAAAAAGGAAGATTCATCCTAACAAATAAAGGAAGATAAAGGATAATAGATAGACCTAGGAGAGCTCATCCACATTACCAACTTCTCATATTCATCAGCACAGGCATACAGCTCCATCTTTACAGTAACTTCAAGAGAATTTGCCTCCAATCTTGATGATCACAGGACTGAGGATAGGAGTGTCGGCTGTCGAGCTTCGAGAGTAAGCGGTCAAAAGATTAAACTGATGTTAGGGTTTTTAAAAACCATACGTGTCACACATCCAATGGAGGATAGAGTGAGTAATTACAATTTTAGCCTTATAACAGGCCGATCTGACAAGCCTAAAAGGCCTCTTATAAGGCCTAGGCCGGCTTGTTAAGCAAAAGAGACCTTAGCCCGGCCTTTTAACCTAACAAAGCCAGCTTGAAATAGGCTAGGCCATAGGCCCTTGGCCTGTTCCCACCCCTAATTGTGAGGTTTTTTTTTTTTTTTGGCTTACGGGGCCTAGATAATTATATTTTCATATTTTATAAATTGTGATTGTTTGTTTTTAATAAACGTTAGGAACTTAAAATGGTATTCTAATAAGTGCGGGTTTTTCTTAATAACTATAAAACAATAAATAGAAAGGGAATTGTGAATATAAATTCCTTGAAAAATAATGTACAAGTGTATGCCTATTTATATACATGAGATCGTATCTTCTCTAATAAATACTAGGATTTGTTTCCTTATTTACACGGATACAATCCCTGATTATACGGGATATGATTCTAACACTCCCCCTCAAGTTAGAGCACATTATTGATCATGCCCAACTTATTATAAAAATACTCAACATGTGTCTCATTTAAAGCTTTTGTCAAAAGATATACCAGCTGCTCATTCGATCGCACATGCCCTATAGATACAACATTATGTTTGATCTTGTCACAAATAAAGTGACAGTCAATTTCAATATGCTTCGTACACTCATGGAACACAGAATTCGATGCTATATGAAGTATTGTTTTATTATTACACCATAGTTTCGCAGGCAATGTCGTAGCGATGACAATTTCCTTCATGAGTTGAAATACCCATACAATCTCTTGTACTTGTGTAACATCCCAAATTTTGGGATTTGAAAATTGGAATATATGGAAATTAATTATGAAATTTTGGCTTAAAATAATTATGAAAATAATTATTGGAAATTTAGACTTATTTTTCCTTAATTTATTTTAGGAAAAAAATAATAATAATTCAAATAAGGGATAATTTAGGCTTAAAAGTTATAGAATTGATATTATATGGCCTAGAAGAATTAATTGGAAGAGAACAATCCTTATATGGAATTAAGAATTAATTTATCTTCCAATAATTGTAATTATTTAAGTAATGGGCCTAATTGCAAATAAGAGCCTTGTGGAGGATCAAGTGGGATTTTTTAGTATTCCCACAATAAACACACCTCTCTCATTGTATATATATATATATATATATATATATATATATATATATATATATATATATATATATATACATATCAAATCATTTTGGATCTTCTCTTATTCTCACCGTGACATAGCCCATGAATAAGACAAACCCCAAACCCATTATCTTCATTTCTTCCTTTTCTCAATGTAGCCCACCACGTGAATAATAGGAGAGCAATATATATTTTTGTATACTCCCTTCTTGAAACCAAATGGACCATTAATTCATACTTGCAACCCATTAGAACTTACGGCCAGAACACGTTGGGAAGAGAAAGGTCAAGGAGCATATGATTAACTCATCTTCGGCCCAACATAGAAACTCAGAGGAGTTGTTGACAAGTAAAGGATCGCGGCTAAAAATTGACACACGAAACACAAGTAACAGCGTTGTTTACGGGAAGAAGAAGCAGCAGCTCAACTCCATGCTTCTTACGTCACAGTAGCTCAACCCCCTTGCTTCTTGAGCCCAGTGCACTGCCCCATTTCCTTGTTATAAGCAATAGCACCCCCATAGGACAGAGAAAGAAAATAGAAAAAAAAAATGTAGAGAGGGAGAGACGATAGTTGAAGGAAGAGCAAGGCGGAGAAAATGAAGGAACTCATTGTGCAAGCTTGATGAATCAACAAAGGTGAGTTTCTTAAGCCTTTTCCTTTTTGTTCTCAGGGTTTTAGTCAGCTGGGTATCTGTATGGTTAGAAGGAAAGCAAAGGAAAACAAAACGTGCTCTGTTATTTGGCTGAAAAATAGAGTGTCTTTCGCTGGTCGGTTTCATAGGCAAATGTCTGAGTCTCTCCTTGAAATTTTGGCAGAAAATAGTAGACATCCTAATGTTTAAAACGAGCCAAATAACACGCAAAACGGACGTGTAGAATGAAAGATATGATTTTCCAAAGTTTTGCTAAAATCTGGAACGTTTTCTGCACATCCGGTGAACAGTGATTTTCGGGCTTGATTTTGGAATGTCAAACATTTGAGTTTTTCTTTGAAATTTTTACATTAAATAGTATACATCTCAATCTTTCCAACGAGCCAAAGAACGCCTTAAGCGGAGGTCTATAACTCCAGTTATGATTTTTGGAAGTTGAGCTAAGAATCTGGAGATTTCTGGTATGCCTCTGGAGCATGAAAATGACGTGGCAATTAGGACCAAGTAAGCCTTTGAGTTTTTCCTTGAAATTTTTACAGTAAATAATAGACTCAGCAAAACCCCAGCCAAAACGGATTTGTATATTGAGAGTTATGATTTTTCAAAGTTAGACACTAAAAACTGGAAAATGTCAGCTTCAGACGTGAACAGTAAATTTCAGGCTCATTTTTGAGATGGAAAACATTTGATTTTTTCCTTGATATTTTTACAGTAAATATTAGACATCTATACCTTTCTAAAAAGCCAAAGAACATCTAAATCGGACGTGTAGAAAGGGAGATATGATTTTCCGAAGTCTGACCGAAAATCTAGACGAATTTTATGTTCCAGGAATAGTGATCATTTTCTGGCATGGTTCTGGAATATGAAAGCTTTGATTTATTTCATGAAATGTTTTGTGTTGATAGTACACATGTTAATCTTTAAAAAGAGCTTTGGATCACCTTGAACGGAGGTTTGTAACTCGAGATATGATTTTTGGAAGTTGAGTCACAATTTTAGAAAGTTTTCTGAACAATGTTTGCATTTTTAAAAATCTGTGAATAATATAATATTTTATGGCTATTGGTATTATTTTTATGTGAAAGTAGACATGCTAAGGAGCACGTAGCTTTTGGAAACACCTCATTTAGATTTTTGTAGAATTAATTACGAATTTTCAAAGTTTAATCAGAAAAATTCTGGAAAAAGTCCTATGTAAAGAGTCAAGTTACAAATATACATTTTTGGAATTTTTAGAAACATTATATGTAATGCAATAAAGCATAATTTGCAGGATAATTGGTATTTATTAAACTTCTAACTTAAAGTATTGATGACGTCTTAGAATAGCCTCACGGGTTAATAAAGATATTATTGAAATTTTTATCATTTTAGTTTTGAAATTTGAAGGATTGTTATTTTCAGTTTTTATTTTAATAATATTCATTATTAAATTCTGTACATTTTTATGAAATTATAAATTTCAATTTTAATTATGTGGAGTTTGAAAAAGTTATTAATGGTTAGTAAATTGGGTATGGTAGATTGATTTTTAGCACGTGTATGAGCTCTTGGATTAGGAGCGGTGTAATAATAGTTAGCTTCGGCGAGAGGTAACCACTTTCCACTTATTATGTGTATTGACATGTTGTTTGTGAGTATTTTTGTGAATTCTTTATGAATATTTTTAATATAATTTGTCTTGCAGAACCTTATGATTTAAATTATGAATTTATACATATTTATTTATTTATGCATGAGAATTGAGAGTTTTGATATTATGATATTTATTATGATAATTATGGGAATGGTTGAATTGGGAGGAAATGAAGTAATATATTCCACCACATGGTGAGGCCTCCATTAATGCATGATGGTTGGCTTTATATTGTCCCATCGTTCAACGAGGGACCGGCCCACTAGTTCAATGAGGGCGTACGACACCCCGCTAGTTCAATGAGGGGGAAAGACCCATGGTGCGGGACATGTGCTCCGAGGATTTTGGTCGGTCCTCCTCACATGACCAGTGAGCTTTTGAGTAACCGGTAAAATGGATGTAACTTAGCCCATGGGTCTAGTTGGAGGAAATAAGGCGGTTCGGTTGGATTGGTGGGAGGTATCTTGGGAAATGTGTTAATGAAAAGCTGTGATACATAATTTTTTATATGGAATTTTAATCATGTAGATATTGGCAAATTTTAAATTATATATATATTATTATTTTTTAAAAAAATATATATATACTATGTTATATAAATTGTTCCACATGGCACCTCACTAGCACATATTAGTATTCGTAATGAGTTGGATTGATGGTTACCACATTTTTCCAGGTGATAATTCTCGTCCGGGTCCATCAGGGAAAACTTTGGAAGCTTAGGCTACTCCTCCTGGAAGTAGTGCTTCCATCTTCTGGTATGCGATGGATGATTGCATATTGCCACATTAGGGCTCATTCTGCATACTCTGATTTATATTATATAATTTGGCAAGCAATGAAATATTACTCAGTGGTTGATAAACCCTTAATTAGTCATTATGTTAAGTAAATTTTGAGGACGTTTCATACTGATTGTGACAAGTCTCTGTATACTTCTTCTGAACTTGATTTTGACACAACACCTTGCTTCTTACTTCTCCAAGATATTAAGTTTCCAACAACAAATACTCAATAACCTATAGTGGACCGTCTTTTAGCCTTAGATCCTACATGATCCGCATCACAGAACCACTCGACTTTAGTGTGCCCATAATCTGTATAGAGAATGCAACGACCTAGGGAACCTTTCAAATAGTGCAAGATATGCTCTAAGGCTTCCCAATGTTGGTTTGTTGGAGATGCCATGAATTGGCTAAGTACACTAACTGAGAATGTTATATCAGGACAAGGTACTGTTAGATAATTCAACTTCCTAATGAGTCTTCTATATCTCTCAAGAGATGCAAACCGCTTCAGCTTCTCTTGATCAATCTTCTTCAAGTCATCGGAAGTTCATCAAACATGCTATCATTAAGATCCAGGAACGGATTCGAAATCATGGGAATGCTGCTTGGTTCACCTTCAAGCTTTTCAGTCTCCTTTAAGTGATCGAGAACATACTTCCTTTAAGTCAAAAGGATGCCCTTCTTACTTCTCAATACCAAGAAAGTACTTTAATAGTCCTAAGTATTTTATTTGAAAGTGGGAGTTAAGGAAGACTTTAAGTTCTAAGATTCTAAATATGTTACCTCCAATAATCACAATATCATCAATATACACTACTAGAAGAGTCATGCCTACATCGAACTACTGGTAGAAAACAGAGTGATCACACTTGCTTTGGCGTAACCCAAACTTCTTGACCATACCACAAAATCTATCGAACCAGGCATATGGACTTTGCTTCAAACCATACAATGAATTTCAGAGGTAGCACACTTTCTGATGCTCCCCCTGAGCAACAAATCCAGGTGGTTGTTCCATATAAACTTCCTTAAGGACGTCCCAATTCAAAAAACCATTCTGGACATCCAACTTATGTAAATCCTAGTAATATGTGGCATCTAGATCAACAAGAAGATTAACTGTGAGCTTAGCCATAGGGGAGAAAAGTCTTAGAATAATCAATCCCATAAGTTTGAGCATACCCTTTGGCAACAAGCTGATCTTTCAATTGTTCCAAGGAATCATCATCCTTAGTATTAACAACAAACACTCATCTACATTCAATAGCCTTTTTCCCAGAAGGTAGATCAACAAGCTTCCAGGTATCAGGCTTTTTAAGGGTCATCATTTCTTCTTCCATTGGTGCATGCTAACCAAGGTGAGTCAAGGCTTGGCGAAGTATAGTAAAGGTAGAAATAAACTCGAAGGTAGCCACAAGGGAAGAAGAAACATGGGACAAACCCTGGCAGGACACAAAGGAGGAGATAAGATAGGTCAGTCGTCATATCATTTGAGAGGACAAGTACCTTTTCGGAGGGCAATAAGCAGGTCATCAGATGGGCCAACAGCAGAATCAAGTACAATTAAGACAGGGACAAGAATGGCAGGATCTGGGAAATCAAGATTAGGAGCCAAGGAGTTATGAACGGAATCCATCGCGAAGCGATTCGGCGAAGGCAAAGCATTGGCAACTTCAGCATCAATGATAATATCAAGTTCCGGAATAGCAGCCTATTCTGGTGAGATAGGGACACGGTAAACTAGGATATCGTCAAGCTCATCAACGACAAAGGAAGACTCAAATAATACCGAAGACTTGAAAAAAGAAGAAGACTCGTGAAAGGTCACATCAATGGACACAAGATAACAACAGAGATTCAGAGAGTAACACCAATAACCTTTATGAACTTGAGAGACACACTTCAAGGACTTGGGATTGAGTTTACTAATACTTGGATAGACATCCTAAACAAAGCAGACACAGCTAAAAAAATTTAGATCAACAAGAAACAATTCAGTAGTGGGAAATAGAACGGAATATGGAACATCACCACTAAGGATAGCCGAAGGCATGCGATTGATGAGGAAACAGGCAGTAGACACGGCATCAGCCTAAAAGGATTTAGGGACACATGAGTAAAACATGAGAGCTTCGATAGTTTCTAAGAGACGGCGGTTCTTTCTTTCAACAACATTATTTTGAGCAGGTGTATTGACACAGGAAAAGGATTGGTGAAGAATATCATGACTATACATATAATCGGTGAATGGAGCGGAAAAATATTCTTTCGCATTATCACTTCAAAGGATTTTCATAGGAGTATTAAACTAGGTTTGAATTTTACCATAGAAATTATAAAAATGAGTAAACGTTCATAATGTTGTTTCATTCTGTAAAGCCAAGTGGTTCAAGAAAAGTCATCAACAAATGCCGATGAACAGTACCACAGAATAGTCCTTGAACAGTGATGAGGAACAGTACCACGAACAATGCCATTGAAAAGTACGTGAACAATAGAGAACTGAACAAAAAAAACCCTAAAATTCCCAGGGCTCTAATACCATGTAAAGCAATAAACAGAGTAGGAATTGTGAATCTGAATTCCTTGAAAAATAATGTACAAGTAATAAGTGTATGCCTATTTATATACATGAGATCGTATTTTCTCTAATAAATACTAAGATCCATTTCCTTATTTACATGGATGCAATCCCTGATTATACGGGATATGATTCGATAATAACCATTTTAATTTTTTTAATTTTTTTAATTTTAATGTGTGCATGTTGCATATATTAGTCACTTTATTATTTAAAAAAAGAATTATGCCCATGCTTCTTCTTTTTTAATGAAAAATGGGGCACTGGCCATGCTTGTTTTTAATATTCCCAAATTACCATTTATCACCTTCAACTCGCACAATCCGGCCTTGTCTCTCCTCCGTCCTACATTATAACTCTATCGTTGCTTCTCCATTTCAGTGAGTGGGAGCTCTCCTCCTTCGTTTGCATCTTCTCTTTCTCCTTCTCCATCTCTGTCCGTCGATACTCCTACTCAAATCTATGTGCCTCCATCTTGCCGCCATCTTCATCTCCACTGTTTCCCCTTCTTCTCCAACCAAGGGCGGACACAAAGGGGCCGGGGGTGGCCCCCGCCCCCATAATTTTTTTTTATATAATATATATATATATATATATATAAGCATCAACAAGCAAATAAAGCAGAATTAGTGATGAATCCATTGATGTTCTTCCTTTCCTTTTATATATATTAAAAAGCATAATGAATTAATGATAAATAGATGGGGTCCACAACCATTATATATCTAGAACCCTTTATTTTGCTCTTTTTTAGAAAAGCATTGGTCTCTTCTTCCTCTCACTGGTGGCTAGGCCAATTTTTTTCAACAACTCACGACAAACTTTGAGAATCAATAAGGTACTTAAAATCATTTTTTTCATTAAATTTCCTTCATAAAATTTATTATATATAATTTTATCTTTCTAATGATACTACTTTTATACCGATTAGAGAACATTTTAAGATTAGGATTTTGAATAAGTTTTGAGTTTTGTTAAAAAAATAGTTATAAGAATATAAATAATAACTAATAGTTATTTTTAATCGGTTTACATTTATTATTAATCATATTTTTAATAGGTTTACTTTTATTATTTTCACCCCCTCAATAAAATTCCTGGGTCCGCCCCTATCTCCAACCTGTGTTCATCTTCTACTTTACAGCACCGGCCATCCTTTAGTGGCACGACACCACCATCTTGAAGGCATCAATTTCCGGTTCCTACCCATAGTGATGCTATTGCTGATTGTTTCTCTAGTTCCTTCGTTGCATTTTTTTTCTCTGGTTCCTTTTTTGTATATGTTTTTTTTTTTTTAAATGAAATTTATGCTCCTGTCCTTTGTCCGTTGAATCTTGGATATTTTTTTTTTAAAAAAAAAAATGCTGGATTGTTTCTCTAGTTCCTTCGTTGCATAAATTTTTTTTTTGGTTCCTTGGTGTGTGTATATGTATGTACGTATTCAATTCTAATAATAATATAATTATAAATTATAAACTAAATATCATTTATAGTTTTATTTTACCAAGTACAAATTTGAACAAAAAAGGTTAAATAAAATAAGGACAAAATTATTCATATAGAAATATTTTCCCTTCTCTCTCCCTCTAAACCAAACAAAATAACATTAAAAAATTTTCCCTCCTGCTCTCATCTAATTAACTCAAATAAGGTAATATTAAATTTCCTCCCCTCCTCTTCCCTTCCCTCCATTAAAATCTCTTATCTCTGTTGAACCAAACATACCCTAGAGAGATTGAAAAGAACATCTAAAATCCCGATTTCCTTGCACTACATGTTTGTTCTATGGCCTAGCATGTGGCTGCTAGGCTAGTGGTATGAATGTTGTTCCCCTATAGGTAGAAAATCATAAGTTCCATTTGTAACTCAGACTACTAATGTCTGCAATTGTATGGTAATTCAAAAAAAGGTGGCAAGCCAATTAAAATGCAACATCTTTATAAATTTATGGATTAATACTACTTTTAATTTTTGAAGTTTCACCTAATTTTAGTTTTAATTCCTCAAGTTTGAAATTAGTGGTTTTAGTCCCTCAAATTTACTCTATTTATAAATATTAGCCCCTAAAGTGTACAAATGACTTAAAACTATATTTAACGGTGTTAATTTTGTGACACAAAGCTAACTCCATTTAATTGCTTATATGGCATTTTAACGTTGATTATGAGCTGGACATTTAATTAAAAATTAAAAGTTAAAGTATACTTTTAATTATTTTATTTTATAAAATGTATACTTTTAGTTCCTTTTCCTTAACTATATAAAATATACTTTTAGTCCTATAATTCTAACACCGTTAATGTTGCTAACAAAAAACGCTGACGTGGCAATCTCATGTGTAACTAAATATTATCAATCTTAAATTTAAAATATGTGTAAATTAAAAATATATAAAACCCTAATGTAGTAGTCAATATCAAAACCTTGATTTGATTAAAAAAAATATTTTAATAATCTAAATTTCAAAACCTTGATTTCGTTGTAACAATATGTCGATTTATTTTAGTTTAATAATCTAAATATATTATATTAAAAAATTGAAGTTTAAGTATGTTTTATCAGCTATACAGTCATCACTCATTTTTCATTAACAACATTAACTACAGTGTTAGAAATATATGACCAAAAATATGCTTTATAAAGTTAAAGGGCCAAAAATATACCTTAAAACTGTTTTGAAGGATTAAAAGTATAATTAGGCCAGGAAAAAAAAAAAAAAAGTTTCAACGTAAAAGATAAAACGTACGCTAAGCAAACTTGGGAAACAAATTCAGAGAACCAAAACGCACAAAGACGGAAGAAATCAACACAGAAAGACGAAAAGGGTTAGGCCAAAGCTGCCAACGGAGTGTGACGCGGCCACCGCAGGAGCAGTCATCCTTGCCGGCGATTGTTGACTGAAGATCACAGTCGCATTGTGGTCGGCGTTCTCTGCGTTCTTCATTACTCTGTTTTTCTTCCTGCAATTTTAAACGTGCATTTGCCCTGGTTTATTGGTGACAATGTATCATCAAAAAGCTCACAGACACCTAATAACAATTTCAATTTGCATCTGCTTTGGTTTAAGAATCTGATTTAAACTTGCGTATGCTATGTTTAAGAACCTGATTTAAACTTGCATCTACTCTGGTTTCAATTCTGGTTTTATTAGCTTCTATTTGGCAAAGTATGATCGCTGCCTGTATTGGATTCTAAAAGCTCTTGGACTCCCTAGAGTTTGTTGCCTATATGTGCATCTCGAGAGCTTTTTACAATGTGGGTCTATGTGAATTACCAAGAACTTCAACAAGATTTTATTTACAGTCTCATTTTGTTTCAAACGTTCAATTCAAAATGAATGTTCTGTATTGTGCTGTCATTGTGCTTCCTCTCCTTTTAATACTGGGAGGTTCTTGTGTGTGCTCTGCTTCTTTTACGGCATTGTTTTGTGTTGTAAAGTAGACTCTACAGCATTCTCTCTTTAAGCTTTTTAGAATTTATTAGATGGGTTAGACTGGAGGCGTTTGATGGTCGGAAACAGAGCAACGAACTTGTTTGGTGTGAGTTGAATTTTTTTTTTTCCTGTTTTATTTTTCTTGTTTCAGACCGCTGAGGTAAGACGATGAAGTGGAATGGCTTTTATTATTATTATTATTATATAACCTTTTTAAAAAAAATTAATTTTTTTCACTTCAATTTGTGGGGAAAATCCTTCTAAGTGACCTTTTTGGTAAAAAAAAAACCCAAAAAGGGACCTAAGGATCGACAATCCCGAGAAAGGCCCTTGGTCCTTTTCGGGATAAATTCATTAAAAATTTACAACTAAATCGAGTCTCATTTACAACAATTTTTTTACAACTAAATCGGTCTCATTTACAACAATATCACCTGTTAACAACTATATCGGTTTCATTTACAACTCACCAAAATTCGACAAACCCAAAAAGGACCAGAGACCTTCTCGGGATGGTTAGATTCTTAGATCCTTTTTTGGGTTTTTTTTGCCAAAAAAATCCCTTAAAAGGATTTTCCCCAATTTGTGCCGTCAACATCACCATAAGCATATTTAACAGTGTTAATGTTACATAAGCTTCATTAACAGTGTTAGTGTTAGTTTTAAGTCATTTTGAAACTTTAGGGACTAATTGTTTGAAGCATAGTAAAATTAAGGGTATAAGACTACCTATTTAAAACTTCATGGACCAAAACCAAAATGACAAGTAAATTACAATAACAAAAAATTATGTGAATCCTAAATTTATTCTAACCAACATTAGTCAAAACCATATTTTGACATTCATAAACAAAACTTAATCACGACCATAGATCATTGTGTTATTATTGATTGTATCTAACAACTATTGTATTGTCGTTTAGGGGTTAGGAGTGGCCCCATCTTATAAAATTGCATAATAGAACCTAGATACTCATGAAATTATATTTCTACCTTATAAAATTTTAATATTTTTACTTTAATCCCAACGAAATAAAAATATTGAAATGTTTATAGTGCTGAAATATAATTTCATAAATATCTAAATCCTATTTTATAATCTTTTGCCCCTAATTACAATCCTCGACTTCGCTAGTCTTCTTCTATTGTCCTACAATGAACCTAATCAATTTTTTTATTTTTATTATCAATGAAGAAATGTTAAATAAATTGAGTTTTAAGAATTTATCGTATTATAATATATTTCATGTTTCACCAATTATACCTCTAGCTTGAGAATTGTATGTGAAAATAAGTGAGGCAATGGAGTTTAGTGTCATCACGAATTTACTCTATTGATACTCCCTTAACAATAATTAAGAAGGAAAGAGAATAGGGAAATTAATGAAATTGACTATAATATTTTAGAAAATATATATCTTATTAATTAATTTTTTTAATCTAATCAAATAAAATAAATATATCTTATATTAAAAATTTAAAGAATGAAGTAATATATAATTGGTATTTTTATTTTTATTCTTTTCTTCAAACTAATTTTTTAATAATCTAGTATATAAGGGAGGAAATAATTAAATGAATTTTTAGATGACCTATAAATAAAGCAATTATCAATGCTTTTTAAAAAGGCCGAGGGAGGTGAATTTGGTAGTTGACTAGCTTATCAATGTCTTTAAAAAGGCCATGCCTGTTGGCCTGTTACCACTGTTGAATCTTTTTGAGAAAGATGAATATAATAATTGATGTTTTCTTTAGTTTTTCAGACATCTATTGCACGATGTTTTGGTTTTTTTAGTAATGAAGTTCTTTTTTTTTTCTTAAAAAAAATTAATGGTAGAAAAAGAAAAACGCACACTGAAATAAGTTATTAAAAGTTTAACAGAAAATAAAATTTTATTTAAAAATATTACTTTTGTGACTCAGGACTTACTGGTTCAGGGTAGCGCTGAGGAAGCTTCAGAAGTCAAGTTAGAATAAAAAGAATTAATTGAATGAGAAAAAAAGAAGGATGGTTGATACTTTAGAAAAACTTTTTTTTTTTCCCTTCCAAAAACCTTTTTAGAGTTGAAGGTTTTTTTTTTTTTTTTTTAAAAACCTTTTTCTTCTTAACATTTTTCTCCTTATTTGAACAAACTAACCTTTCAATATGTCACCCGAACAAACAAAGTATTGTCAAACCTATGATCTTATAAAAGTTTATTTAAACATAGACATAAATCACATTATTCACTTTTCTTTTAAACATATAAACTAATTCACTTTTACCCTAATTTAGTTTGCAAAAAATAAATTATGATAAAAGCTACTTTCCACATATACCTATTAATGTGAAGCTATCGCGTCCTTAATATATCAGTTGACTCTTTTTTTTTTTTTTTTGAGATTAATGAAATTAAATAAGTAATTGATTAAGGGAATGAGGTAGTATATAGGGGCGGACCCAGGAATTTACGAAGGGGGCACAATTGCTAGGGATATTCGGGGGCGCTAATTTTTTTTTTAAAAGAAAAGTTTTAAATGCATTAAAAAACAAAATACTTTAACAAGGAAAAAAATATTTATGAAAGCAAATGAATACTGATGATGTAATAAGAGAGGCAATTATTTTACAAACCTGTCATTTAGAAAAGCAAGGCTAAAAACGGTTAGAAATAAATACAGCTACATAAATTACAATGAAGGGTAGGTACTCAATAAGTTCAAGTATATATAATTTAATAGCAAAAGTAGATTACAATAAAAATAATTACAATGTCATTCTTCTAGGCCTTATTTTTGGAATTCCATCATAATAGCCTTATTATTAATGCTATCGATACATCTTTTTTAATATAAAGCAATAAACAATCATTCATCCCCATCCGATTACAAAGTGTAGTCTTGATGTATTACGGATGGACACTTAATTTAAGGGTGGATGATTATTTAAATATGTATTAATTATTTTTTTATCAAAATTTAAATTTATAAAAAAAATTATCTATAAATATTTATTAAAAAAAGTCTCAAATTTAAGGGGGGCACAATCCAATACCTAGGTCCGCGAATGGTAGTACAATAAATTACGGGTATTTCTTATCCTATCCATTGTTTGGTTTCGGTTTTACGGTTTTACCACATCTGGTGTCATTCACTATGCAGCTTGCATATGGCGAGGGTTAAATAGCAAATTCGCTTTAAAAGTATAGTCCCAAGAGCACCATTGCCTTTTTTTTTTTTTTTTTTTTTTTGTCTCAATGTTACCCCAGAAATTTCAAAACATAGTAATGTTGCCCTATTTTATTAGAAAACTAATGTTAATTGTTAACTTTTTAATGGATATAGACAACATTCTTTACGTTTTAAAACTTTCGGGACAATATTGATACAAAAAAAACTTTCAGAACAACATTATTTCTCAGTAAAAACTTACGGAAAGAATTTGCGAGTTAACCCCACGTGGCAATCCAATCCAAATCAATTCCATATGACAAGTCAAGTTCTGATGCATTTATGCAACCAAACAATTCGGCCTGACCAATAATGGTGTTGCCTAACAAAATACGGAGCTCTATATGAAAGCGATAATGAACTAATATTTAGACTTTTCTATTCAGCTATCCATACAGAAATAAAAGCCAAATAAAATGCATATTTAAATTTTAGGTTATAAATTTTTCTTTCTAGAAATTTTTTAGGTTATAAAAAAATATTTACCAACTAATAACAAGAATTTTATCTATGCAATTTTGAAAATTAAAAAATATTTTTAAAATATAAAATTTATAAATGATCCAAATTAAACCAATCATCAATATTTTAAATATAAATAAAAAATATCAAAAACTTATACATAATATAACTTATATTTCAAATTTAACTTGGTTATGCAAAAGATAATCAATCCTTTCATCATATGATATACTCTTTTTAGTTTAAAATGTTAGAATTAAATATATAATTTAAAATTTAAAATATTAAATAAATTTTTAAATAAATTATTTATTAAAAAAGTATGTTGATTTTCTAAAATTAACAATGTAATTAATAATTAGCGTACCCACCTACCAACTTGATAAATGATAAGTTCCAATGTCAATTCATTATATCTCTAATTAGAGGTATAAGCATATTTTTTTAAATTTTTTTAAATTTGTGATGATTTGATGACAAGGACATTCTATTTTGACTGATAAATTAATTTCTATAATTGGTGTTCCCATAAATCTTTCCGAAAATTAATTAATTTGAGATAATCGGCAAAAAATATATCAAAAAATAGCATATAATTTAAATCTAAATAAATGCAATATATAAAAAAAAAAAAAAAATAAAAAAAATGCTTATACCTCTAATTAGAGGTATAAGCACCTAATGCATATAAAAAGCATATAATTTGAACTCCCTACCAACTTGATAAATGATAAGTTCCAATGACAATTCATTATTTCTCTCCCTTTTTTTTTTTTTTTTATGACTGATGACAAGGACATTCTATTTTGACTGATGCCAAGGACATGGGTATTAAATATTCTCACGAATAAAAGAATCCCCTCCTTTCTAGTTTCTTCCGTGCTTTCCTATCCCTCTTCCACCCTTTCTTGTCAACAATATCCTCAGTCTTCATTATTATTTTATTATCATTATTCAATTAATAATGTGACGGCTTCAATAAGGTTAGTTATTATTTATTACTCAGAAAAATACTTTCAAATTTTCAAAATCCAAATCAATGATTCTCCAATCAAATGAACTGAACTGTAAATTACTCCCTCATGACCATATTTATATAACAGTTTGATGTTTGAATTATGCCATTTAAAAAATAATTAAAAATATTAGGTATGTATAAAATAAATTTATTTTTTAAAATATGTCATTATTTGTAGTGTGAAGTGAAAGAAAATAAGAAATAGAGTAAATATAGATATCAGAAACATTTTATTTAATATAATACATATAATTAATAAGAAGCAAAAATTAAAAAAAACTCATTAAATATTCAAAAAAATTTATTTGACTCTTATAAGCTTTATAAAAAAAAAATGATTTAAAATTTTAAGATTTTATAAAAAAAAATTATGTGATTTTATAATTTATAGTATAAATATTATCCTCACTCATCAACCACCTCCTCCTCGTCAAACACAACATTATACTGCCAGTGCTCAGTCTCCTTCGGAGTCGGAGCAAAAGTCCTTCTTCTTCGTTTTCGTCATGGAAGATCTCAAGCCAAGCACTGCAAATTCTTCTCCTCTCACTCCTTTAGGATTTCTTGATAGAGCCGCCACCGTCTACGGTGACTGCACTTCTATCATTTATAACAACACAACTTTTGCTTGGTCTCAAACCAACCGTCGCTGTCTCCAACTAGCTTCCTCTCTCTCCTCCATCGGAATCCGTCGCGGCCATGTCATCTCCGTCGTGGCACCCAATATCCCTGCCATGTATGAGCTCCACTTCGCAGTTCCCTTCACCGGCGCCGTCCTCAACAACATCAACATCCGCCTGGACGCTCGCACCATCTCCGTCATCCTCCGCCATGCTGAATCCAAACTCGTCTTCGTCGATTGTCTCTCACGCGCTCTGGTCCTTGAGGCCATCTCCTTGCTGCCTCCGGAGATTCAGCGACCTACTCTTATCCTCATCACGGATTATTCAGTGGAACCCACGTCATCATCTGATGGATTCTTGGACACGTACGAGGGGTTAGTGGCGAAGGGTGATCCGAATTTCCAGTGGATCCGACCCGAAACTGAGTGGGATCCGATGATCTTGAATTACACGTCCGGCACGACGTCGGCTCCCAAGGGGGTGGTTCATAGCCACCGAGGGACATTCACCATGACGGTAGATTCTCTTATCGACTGGGCCGTTCCAAAACAACCGGTCTACCTATGGACGCTGAATATGTTCCACGCTAATGGGTGGAGCTACCCGTGGGGGATGGCAGCCGTGGGAGGAACCAATATCTGCGTCCGAAAATTCGACGCCGCCACCGTGTTTAATCTAATCGAACGCCACGGTGTCACCCACATGTGCGGCGCTCCGGTGGTGCTCAACATGCTAACAAACTCCCCAACAAACAAACCTCTAAGAACCCCCGTTCAAGTCCTCACGGCGGGAGCGCCGCCACCAGCAGCGGTGCTGCTCCGAACGGAAGCGTTAGGATTTGTGGTGAGTCACGGGTATGGGTTGACAGAAACCGGTGGGTTGATGGTTTCGTGTGCGTGGAAGCCTGGGTGGAACTCGGTGCCGGCGACGGAGAGGGCAAGACTAAAAGCTAGGCAAGGTGTGAGAACAATCGGGCTGGAGGAGATGGACGTGGTGGACCCGGATTCGGGTAAACCCGTGAAACATGACGGGTCAACCCTCGGGGAAGTGGTAATTCGGGGTGCGTGCGTCATGTTGGGCTACTTGAAAGACCCGGAAGCGAACTCCAAGTGCTTCAAGAATGGGTGGTTCTACACCGGAGATGTGGGAGTGATGCACCCAGATGGGTACCTCGAGATAAAAGACCGATCCAAGGACATAATCATCAGTGGGGGTGAGAATCTGAGCAGTGTGGAGGTTGAATCGGTGTTGTACAGCAACCCGGCGGTGAACGAGGCGGCGGTGGTGGCGAGGCCGGACGAGTTCTGGGGAGAGACACCGTGTGCGTTCTTGAGCCTGAGGCAGGGGTTGGAGAAGAAGCCGACGGAGAAGGAGATAATGGAGTATTGCAGAGCAAAGTTGCCGCACTTCATGGCGCCGAAGACGGTGGTGTTCAAGGGTGACCTTCCAAAGACTTCGACGGGTAAGATTCAGAAATATGTGCTGAGAAAAGAAGCAAAAGATATGGGACCTTTGAAACATAGCAGATTGTGAGTTTGTAACGGACGAGGATGATCTCATTAGACTAAAGAGGAAGTTACGGATTACGGGATCATCTGATTACAATCCAATATTGGATTGACTTGAATTAGATAAGATTGATATAATCACCTGCTGCTACTCTTTATCATTGCTCATTTCTGAATTTATGAGATGGAATGTCGTTGTTTGAGGTTTTTTATTGAAAACAGTAGCTCAGTAGCAGTGAGACCTCCTAATTTAATTGATAGATTTGGTTTAAGAATATCCCAGAACGAGATCAGTCATTCTTTTAATTATCATTCATTATCCTACAAATCGTTTGTCGTTGTTTGAGGTTGAGGATTGAAAACAGTAGCTCAGTAGCCAGGACTTTCTTCAAGCATGCATACACTCACTGACAAACACTTGTTGGCACTGAAATCTGCTTCACAAGATAAAACCCCAATAAAAAGATTTTCTGAGAAGATCCTCTCCCACCGGGACTTTATTCACACACTGACAAACACTTGTTGGCACTGAAGTCTGCTTCACAACATAAAACCCCAACACTTTCTCTCAAAATCATAGGTTTTGTTTTTTTGTTTTTATCATAACAGTTTTATAAAATGGTTTCTGCAAATAAGTTTTAAAAATAAAATAAAAAATTTATTTGAATAGTTGTTCTGAACAATTATATTTGAAAACAAAAAACAAAATTTGTTTTTGAAACCAATGTTCTCATTACATCAATTTAGAAAATAAAAAAATTAAAAGAATTATTTGATTCAGTTACTTTATAAAATTTGTTTGGCCATAGTGGTCGACAAAACATGGCGGTGGTTGACACCAATGATTGGGGTTGAGGGTGGACAGATAGGGCTCAAACTGTTTCACCATAAATAAAGAGGGGAAAATCCTTCTATGTGACCTTTTTGGTAAAAAAAAAAATCAAAAAAGGACCTAAGAATCTGTTTCCTAATTTTCATGAATTTTGGTGAGTTGTAAAAAAAATAGTTAAATAAAAAAATTGTTGTAAATTAGGCGTTGATTTAGTTGTAAATTTTTAATGAAAAAAAAAAACATATACCAGTTTCCTAATTTCCCAAAAAATAAAAGTAAATAGAGGAAAAAATGAAAAAAAAAAAGTTTTTGGTTTTTCAAAATATTATAATTTTGTTTTTGTTTTTAATTGCACCTTGTTAAAAATAAATTGGCAAACGTATTTTTTTCTTTTTCAATTTTTTTAAACAAAAAAAAAAACTGTTTTTAAAATGATAAACAAATAGGCTCATACTTTTTTCTTAAATATCTCTATTGAGTGGACATAAGGACATTTACATTAGAAACTAAATCATATTTGTTACAAATTAGTTAACTAAATTAATTAATTTTTTATATCTACCACTTAATTATCTGGCCCAGTAAAAAAACGATATTAAATTTTTTGTAACATTCATAACAAATTATAACTAATTGTCAAAAAACCTTGAATGTATTTTTGTAAACTTATAACTCTTGTTTATAAATAAATGGAAAAATTCCTTTTAAGTCCCAATGAACTAAGAAAATATCAAAAAAATCTCAAAAAAATTCAGATATCAAAAAGTCTCATTATTTAATAACTTATTACGTGAGATTAATAACTCTTTGGAATTTTTCTGATATTTAAATTTTTTTAGGTTTTTTAAGATTTTCTTAGTTCTTGGGATCAAAAAGAATTTTCCCTAAATAAATTTCTTATTTGGCACATATAATTATATAATTTTGGCTGGGAGAAGAGCATCCAAGATATATAAAAAAGGGACCATACCTTCAAGAAGAGCAGCAGACAAAAATGGGTATAGCGCACCAATCCCCTCTGTCTCATCAGTCGGTATGACACTCCTCCGGTACGTGATCCCCATTATTTAATTAGTTACCTTTTTGGAACAAAAAAAAGTTTTACTTGGTTGTCAGTGCTGTGTTTGTTATTGATTTGATTTCAGGAAAAGGATGGAAGGTGAACAGACCTTAAGCACCCGTTTGGTAGATTAAGTACCTTTTTGGAACAAAAAAAAGAAGTTGAATTGATCCTCGTGTTTGTTATTGATTTCCTTTCATTTTTTCTACCCATCTCTCACATGATCGGATCTATTTGGGCCGTCAAATCTTATCCAACGGTCCGCATTTTAAAAAAATGAAATTTTTATTTTTTGTCTTTTTCGAAAAAAGACAAAAACAACAAAATTTTTTTAATCCGAACCGTTGGATCAGGGTTTTAACGGCCCAGATGCGCCTGGGAGGGATGGAGAGGGGGCTGCATGTGAGAGAAACCGGACCCGATTAGAGAAGGAAAAGGAAGATCCCAATCTTTTTATAGGTTTTTAGTGTTTGGTAGACAGAAAGTCCATCAGCATCTTCCGGTGAGTACTCATTTTTCCTTATTTGATGGAAGATGCTTTCCATCCGAAAATGGAGGGAAAGCTGCAATCTTCCTAGGAAAATGTTTTTTAAACAGATTTACCCCTGAAATCCAAACTTGGCGGGAAGTTTGAACTTTGCGGGAAAGTTTAAACTTGGCGAGAAAGTTCGAATTTGGCGTATTTTTTTTCACAAGTTCGAACTTAACAAGAATATATATTTTTGCAAAAAAAATATTTTCTTTTTTATTTTGAATTAATTTCTTTTGAGAGTAAAGTAAATATTTCCTAATTCTTTACCAACTACCACCTCTTCATTTTCTTCCTACCAAACAACTCAAGCCATCTTTCTCATCTTTCAAATCTTCTTTTCCCTCCTCTAAGTTCCTTTCCCTCCCTCCCCACCAATTCTTTATACCAAACGGGTCTTAAGGGCTATTTGATTTGAATGAGAGGGAAGGGAGGGAGAAATTTTTTTTTCTCTTTCATATTAAATAGCTTATAGAAACTTTTCAATATTTTAAAAATATACTCTTAATAAAAAAATATTTTTCTTATTAATAACAATTTGGTAAATATCCTTCTTTTCATTCCCTTCCCTCCCACTCCCTCCCCTCAAACCAAATGGGCCTTAAGGAGACTATTACCAAATTATTATTAATGAGAAGAATACTATTTTTTGTTGGGAGTGTATTTTTAAAATATTAAAAAAAATCGAGCTACTTAATAAAGATGAGAGAAAAAAAAATTTATCCCCTACCTCATCCCCTCAAACCAAACGTATATTCCACTTTCAAAGGGTATGTTAAAGTTAACCTGTTCTTGTTAAAAACAAGTTGCTCTTTAGTATGTAATCGAACCAGATTACTTGCTCGTCCTTTAAATGAGGAGATGGAGCTCATCTGTACGGATGAGCTCCCAACTGTCAAATCTAAGATCTAACGGCTCAGATCTTTTTTATTTATTTATTATTTTCTACAAGAAAAATTCTCTTTTTGAAAATAATGTCAATTCAGAGATTAATTTTATTTGAAGTTTTCTACTCATTAAAATTATTTGTTATTAAAAATAAAAAAAAAATAAGATCTGAGCCGTCAGATCTAAGGAACTCGTTCATACTTAAAGACAAACAGGTAAACCACATGACTTGTTTATGTGAGAACGTTATCATTTGAGTCAGTCTTCCATAACTGGGTTTCCTATAATGTATATTTTTATCATTTTTATTATAAAAAATAACCCGGTCTTTCACTTTGAATTAATTTATTTGGTTCTACTACAATTATAAGGGGCACACCCTAGAATATTTTCTTAAATACATCCAACATCTTAAAATATTTTATAGTGCATTTAACTTTCTAAATTATTTTTTTAAGTGTGTTCAATACTTTAAAATATTTTTTGCTATATTTTTTTTTTGGTGGGGTTGAACCAAGTGGCCCAGTGGTTGGGCCACTTGGACTCTATGAAGATGTGGTGAGTTTAAATTCTACCTTCTCACTTTCATTAAGAAACGATTCAACCCCACCCAAAAATAAAAAAGAAAACCTTATTGAATCTCAGGACAACTGACGGTTCTTTGGCCGTCCGGAAAGTGGCAAAGTGGTCCTCCAAAGAAAGGTCATTTTTCTTTTTATAAAATTTTTTTTTAAGGAAAACTAAAGACAAAAGAGTAAATTTACTTGGATTTAAAAATCTCAATTTGATCTATAATACATTTAAATCTTTTAAGAAATTTAACAGATATTTAAAGGTGTTATAATTTCATTTAGTATTCAAATAAATTTTTCCCATAAAACAAGGGAGCGTCCAATCAAGAAGACCACCCGACAGAAAATGGGTATACCATATCGTGGGCCCAGGGGGCCGCGCACCCATCGCCTCTTTCAGCATGATACTCCTCCGGTACTCCACTACTCCCCATTACTTAAATAATTGGGAAAATTTCATTTAAATACCAAATAAATTTGTGAAACCCCTAGAAGTCCGTCGAATTTGCAAAAAGATTTAGAGGTGACAAGGACTTTTAAGGGTTTTGTAAATTCGCGTCAAATGACCATTTTGCCCTTAGTTCTAAATAATTAAAAAGAAAAAGAAAATACCCACGGTGGGCCCCACCGCCGGGCCGCACGGCCGGCCACCTATGTGGGAGGTTTTTTTTTTTTTTTTTTTTCTTGACGGGTGGGATGTTTTGTCAAAAATCAAAAATGTGCTTTGGAAATGTAGGGGGTGCAGTTCGAACCCCCCACCCCCCACACAAAACCAAGTAGCCCAACCAGTTGGACTACTTGGTTCTCTTATTATATATATACATTAACAAATATATATATTTTTCTTAACATTTTTTCAACGATAATTACCATTCCACAAGTGAAAATTACTATTCGTGAAGTGAGAATTACCATTTCGAAGTGAGAATTACCATTTTTTTCTCGAGGGTTCACTTTGTTTACTTGAAGCATGTTTTGTAAAAACCCAAAAAAAAATCAACTTTTACAAAACTTGAAGTGAGAATTACCATTTCAGAAGTGAGAATTACCATTTTTTCTCCAGGGTTCACTTTGTTTACTTGAAGCATGTTTTGTAAAAACCCCAAAAAAATGAACTTTTACAAAACCTGAAGTGAGAATTACCATTCGTGAAGTGAGAATTACCATTTCAGAAGTGAGAATTACCATTTTTTCTCCAGGGTTCACTTTGTTTACTTGAAGCATGTTTTGTAATAATATTTTCGCTAACAATTGTAATAATATTCCGAAAAATTATCCATAATCATACCGTTTTGATAGGGATATTTTTCGCTGTATATTACTCCTATTATTATGCACACACATACCTTCTAAAGTCCCATGGCAAGAGCAATGACCGGTCCCAAATTAAAGGAGTGAACATGACAACGTATACGAGTCCCTTCTTTCCACATGCCCATATATGCGTTATTTTTCTCAATATCAGCCCAATAATGCAATATATATGTATATTAAATGATTAATTAGTCAGTATTATAATATAATATGGGATACTGCAATATTAATTGTACCCAAAAAAAAAATCAGATGAGATTTTAGAAGTTGAAGTGTGTAGGTGACATCTGAAAAATATGTTTGCAGTATATATGCTCACAGAATATAAGACAACCAAAATTAATTACAATTTTTTTTCGGGGAAAAAAACAAGACAAAAATCATAATGGGCTAGATCTACTTGTAAAAGTTCTTTTTTTTTTTTTTTTTTTACAAAACATGCTTCAAGTAAATAAAGTGAACCCTGGAGAAAAAATGGTAATTCTCACTTCGAAATGGTAATTCTCACTTCACGAATGGTAATTTTCACTTCGGGTTTTGTAAAAATTCATTTTTTTGGGTTTTTACAAAACATGCTTCAAGTAAACAAAGTGATCCCTGGAGAAAAATGGTAATTCTCACTTCGAAATGGTAATTCTCACTTCACGAATGGTAATTTTCACTTCAGGTTTTGTAAAAGTTCATTTTTTTTTTTACAAAACATGCTTCAAGTAAACAAAGTGAACCTTGGAGAAAAATGGTAATTCTCACTTAAAAAATGGTAATTCTCACTTCACGTTTTGTAAAAGTTCATTTTTTTTTTGGTTTTTACAAAACATGCTTAAAGTAAACAAAGTGAAATTTGGAGAAAAAATGGTAATTCTCACTTCTGAAATGGTAATTCTCACTTCACGAATAGTAATTTCCACTTGTGGAATGGTAATTATCGTTGAAAAAATGTTAAGAAGAATATATATATTTGTTAATGTATATATATAATAAGAGAACACTTGGTTTTGTGTGGGGGGTGGGGGTTCGAACCCCACCCTCTACATTTCCAAAGACATTTTTGATTTTTGACAAAACACCCTACCCGCCAAAAAAAAAAAAACCCTCCCACCGGGGTGATTCTTGTCGCCGCCACGGTGGTGGCCGCCGCGGTGGGGCCCACCATGGGTATTTTTTTTTTTCTTTTTAATTATTTAGAACTAAGGGCAAAATGGTCATTTGGCTTGAATTTACAAAACCCTTTAAAGTCCTTGTCACCTCTAAGTCTTTTTGCAAATTCGACGGACTTCCGGGGTTTCACAAATTCATTTGGTATTTAAATGGAATTTTCCCTAAATAATTACTCCCTTCAATTTTAATTATAAGATCATTTCTTTTAATACAAATTATACTATAAAAATAGTCTTATAATTAAGACCGGAGATAATACCTTTTTTGGAAAAATGAAATTGTACTTGGTTGTTAGAGCCTTAAATTATAGTACTCTATTTTTTATTATAAAATATCAATTAATAAGTATATTAGGTCCTTTTAATAAGGAACTTGTTTGTTTTTCAAAGCGCATTAATTATTATTTTTTTTATGTATGCCCATAATTAATAAGGTAATGGATGAAAGTAATAATTAATATAATATCGAGTATCGTGTAAATAGTAGGGGTAATATTAGAAATTACTTAAACTGTAAAATAATTTTATTGACTTTAACTGTTTTTATTAATTTGTAAAAATTATTAGTTAATATCTTATAATAAAAACCCGAAAAAATAAGAGATCGCACTTTCAGGTAAACTTGTTCTTGATAAGAACGAGTTGCTCTTAATGTGAGAAAGTTATCACTTGAATCAGTCTTTAACTTTGACTAATGGGTTTACTGTAATGTATATTTCTATCATTTTTATTTTTATTATTAAAATAAGCCAGTCTTTCACTTTGTATTAATTTACTTAGTTCTACTACAATTATAAGGTGCACACCTGAATATTTTTTTAAAAAAAATACATCCAACACCCTTAAATATTTTACTGTTTTGAAGGGATCTGGATTCTCTTAGTATCTCTTTTTCAAGTATCCCTCAAGTATCTTTGCATCTGAGCTGTCCAAAAGTTGATCTAAGGATCCAGAATCATTCATGTCAAAAAACCGCATACAGTAAATACTACTGCATGCCCGTAAATATAAAAATTTTAGAAGTCTCTTTTTGGACGTTAGATCAACTTTTGGACGGCCAGATCAAAAGATATTGAGGAATGAGGAGGAGGATCTTGAGATAATGCTTCGTTTTGAAGCATTTTTAGGAGCATCCATATCTATAAAATATTTTTCGGTTATCTAGCATTAACGCATCAAAGATACTTTAAGCAGCTTAATGCATGAAAGAATTTTTTTATGTTACATGATAGATACACCAGAATATATTTCAAGGTGTTTGATGCACCTTATAAAATAATTTCCAATGTTCACATTGCATAAGGGAGTGAAAATAAAATAACATTAACACTAATTAATTAAGAAATAAAAATAAATTTTGATTAAATATCTATTAAAGTAAAAATTATTAAAAATAACATTAAATCTACACCATCCAATTTTAAATTGAATGGTTTAGGTCTCTTTTATGGTTGGATTGAAACTCATTCCATCGCCAAACAGCTATTTCATTTTTATTAGGTGGTTATGAATAAAATATTACAACTCTTTAATTTCATTGAAATAACGATTTGGTCCCAAAAAAAAAAAAAATTATTGAAATAAAGCTCCTCTCTTTATGTTGTCCTTGGGAACCTCCGATCTTTTTTTTTTTTTTAAAAAAAAAAAAATCCCATCACACCCTTTTTGTTTGATTATAGAGCACTCTAATTTTAAATTTTGAATAAGAAAACTAATTAAAAGGGAGAATTAGGAAGAAGAACCAAGGAAATGAAGTATTCATTCACAATGATATTAAAAATTGTAACTGAGAAGGTTGAAGCCGAAGAACGAATGGATCTCGCCAAGCCTCCTCACTCAATTTATTGTTCCACAATATCTACTTTGTACACAACGCAAATTCTACTTATTTATAATAAACACGTACTAAATCACATCTACGAACAACAAAATGGTTTATATCAATCTTCAATCTATTACTCCCAAAAACTCTAAATTGTACCCTTCTCAAAGACCTAGCTATTACCTGTAAGGTCATCCACAAGTTACAACGATGTTTGCCCAAGAAACTTACGAGAAAAAAAGGGAAACTTCATGAAATCAGATTAGACTTCTTTGAGATTTGTTTTATCCAAGATTCAGATACATAAACTTGATTAAAATAAATTCATAGATGCTAAACAACAATATCCTATATTTCCAGAAATACCAACGGCGAGAAAAGAAACAAAACAGAGGCGAAAAAGGTATTAAGAGGTAAAAGAAATTAATTAAGAAAAAATAAACTAAACACACAAACAAGGTTCCACAACAAGTTCTTCAATCACCAATATTATCATCAGAAAAAGGAATTCATACGCAATAACATGAAATTTTATTAATATGTAACATATAATACAAATAATTCTTCAATTCACACATAGATTCGCCAACTCACGGTTTATTTCGTAATCAAGACTTGGAAACCAAAATTTAAAAATTCTTCCATGAATGCAAAAGAAACCCTAACTCATGATTTTAGATGTTCACGATGCCAACCCGTGTCAATCTAAATCACAATGCATGAATACAAACGAGAACCCTAATAGCATATTAGTGTAAGTAAAAAAATTTGAACCCAAGAGGGGGGTGAATTGGGTGAAGTATAAAAATTTAGGAATTTTGAAAATCTTTTTGCAATTCAAGTAAAATGAGTTTGTATGACAGAAAAGAGTTATAAAACAATAGATAGTCATCCAAACATATATGCTGGAAATATAAGAGATAAGGGAAGAGAATATGCAACCGAGATTTATCCTGGTTCGGTCCAATCCTTGGCCTACGTCCGGTCCTCAAGCTCCACTTGAGATTTTCAATCCACTATTCTCTTGTTTAATCCGGGCACAAGAGAAGCCTTTACAAACCACAAGTTCACCCAGGCACTTGTGAAGCCAAATATCTCACCGAGATACTCCCCTTACACAATGTAAGGTTACAATGTGTTTCTCTCTCAAGATCACCCAATCTTGAGTAACTCTCGAGAAGAATAAAATGATTACAATAAATCTTTCTCTCTTAGAAGTGAATAGATAACACCGAGGATCAAATACAAATCACTTCACTCTCTAAGTTATCTAAACATGAAAAAAGAGTGCAAATGATATGAGAGCAGAGTATCAACATGTTGGAAGTGTAAGCTTGTTTCTACCCGTTTTTCTGCTTGAATATGTCCTCTTTTATAGGTAGGGAACTTCATATGACCGTTTATAGCCGTTGCCTATCTCAGACAAGGTTTGGGTTGAGCTTTGGTCTTATTCTCTCTCTAGTTTTTGCTTATTCCCGGTGATTAATTGATCTCGAGGTGGCTCTCTCGGAAATTTGCCCGTTGGAGAAGAGTTTGCTTGTTGTAGTAAGCATTCTTTAACGTTCGAAGACGTGCTCGATGAATTAGCTGAAAGTAGGTAGATTTGCGAGGTGCATTAAATGCACCGAGCACCTTTTTGCTTTTGCCTTGATCTTCATTAATCTTCATCTCGATCTTATCGAAATTCACTCAATAAACTTGTTAAACATATCTGGGAATATAAGTGAATGATTCATGAAAGCAATAGGATCAAACAAGAGTGATTTGCAAATTCGTGTAATTCAAAAATCAGTTTTTTTACCGTTGTAAACTGCAGTATGTTCATGCTTACTGCAGTATAGCATACTTTCACTTACATACTCCAGTAAAGGTGGAAGTATTGACTTAGCTTGAAAATCTTGGTTGCTTTCTGGAAGTCCAATACTTGAGTATGGATCTTGCTTACTGGAGTATAGCATACTTTCACTTACATACTCCGAAGTAAAGGTGGAAGTATTGACTTAGCTTGAAAATCTTGGTTGCCGGAAGTCCAATACTGCGGTATGCAAACCTATACTGCAGTATTGACTTAGCTTGAAAGATTTGGTTGCTCTCGAAAGTCCAATACTGCGGTATGCAAACCTATACTTGGTTGCAGTATTGACTTAACTTGAAAGACTTGGTTGCTCTCTGGAAGTCCAATACTTGAGTAAGCAAACCTATACTGCAGTTTGCACTTAAGTTGAAATTATCTGTCAACTTTCAAGGGCCATATCTCCCTGGTTTGAACTCCATTATGGTCCATTCAACTCTTGATGGAAATCTATTTGAGTCTATTTTCATATGCCACTGATTTTAGCTCAATCGGATTTGTAGTTTGTGAGTTACACTCAAAATACCAAAGGTGGGTCTGGACTGTGACGTTGATTCTTGTGGCAACTTGTAAAAATCATAGCTCCTTGATCTTGACACCTTTGGACTTGATTTATATATCAAAATGACGCTTTGGATGTCTAGTTTCAAATGCCACTAGTTTCACGTCAATCCGATTCCTGGTTTGAGAGATATCATCGAATCACCAGAGGTCGCCCGTGCTGAACATGAGACAGTGTGGAGCTGAAGTGCGATAATAGTTGCATACTCGAGTTTTCACTTGCATACTCGAGTTTTGAGTCCCAAACTCAAGTTTTGTGTTCCAAACTCGAGTTTTCACTTGTCGAGACGCGGCAGGTGCTGAAGACACTACAAACTCGAGTTTTGAGTCCCAAACTCGAGTTTTGTGTTCCAAACTCGAGTTTTCACTTGTCCAAAGACGCCGAGGAGGTGCTGAAGACACTACAAACTCGAGTTTTGAGTTGTATACTCGAAGTTTTGAGTCTCAAACTCGAGTTTTGTGTTCCAAACTCGAGTTTTCTCATCATGAAGTTGATTTTTGCTGACTTTAACTTCAAATTGACCCATTCCAACTTCCATATGACCTTGGAGACTTCTAGCATCAATCTTAGAACTTGAATAACGATATCTTCACTTCATTCAACAAGTTCTTCTTTCTTTCTTCTTCTCTTGATCATTCTCCATAACTCTAACTCTTTCTTTCTTCTCTTCTCTTGATCAATCTCTATAATTCATCTTGGATTATTCTACATTAAATACAGTAGTTAGTCAATGTAGGAGATAACTATATTACTCAATCTTTTTGCTTTCAATAATGACATCCATATAAGACATCATCAAAACTAATCATAACTAACATTCTCCCCCTTTTTGATGATGGCAAATACTATAAGAAAAATATGTAAGAGCATGAAAATATGTTAGAAGTGCAGCATATTTTTCTTGCCATTTCTCTCCCCCTTATTTGTCATTAGCAAAAAGTTGAAGTAAGGAAGAAATATTTAGAGAGACAAGTATGAAATCAGATTAGAAAGAGTCAAACAACTGATTTTCTCTCCTTGATTTGAAATTGTTTTCATTCTAAATATAAAGCAATTTGGAATGTTTTTATGAAAACAAATTTGTAAGAATTTGAAGAGGTTTTCAAGACATCTTTCAAAATTAAAGCATATAGATACCAAACATGTGCAAACTTTCTACCGAATATAAAAGGATAGAGATTAGAAATGCTCATGTTGGTTTTGCAAATTGATGAATGATCGATGAAGTCCATTTGCTAGCTTTGTTGTTGAAGGAGATTCTATGAAGTGTGCTCAATAAAAGGATCAAGAATATCTGATGTGAATAGAACGAGAGTACTGGCTCCTTGAATGCTATCTCATTTGAATATAGACAGTACCCAGCTTCAATCCTTTGACTTTTATTTATTGAACTCTTCTATAAAGCATATCTCCACTGGATTCAAGAGATTTTCCTCTTCCTTAGCTTCATCGGGACTGAACATCAAAACATCTTTCCTCAATGTAATAGTTTCTCCTTGTAGTGCATTAAGGGAGACTTTTGCCTGAGACTTAATTCTCCTACCACAATTGTAAAACTTTCTTGCAAGAGAGAATTATTAGTGCAATCAACATATTCCTTTTTATATAATCTTTTCAAATTAAGATAGTGAAAGGGAAATGTGATATTAACTCATCATCAAAACTAATGAAACATAGTAAATGCAGATGAGTATGCTTAAAATGGTTTTCTTCAAATAAAGGAGGTGAGCTATTAAGATACAAAACACATGTGAATGTGAAGCTCCCCCTTAATGAATGTATGATTAAAAAATATGAAGTTACATTTGATGATACTAAATAATAATGAGACACCTAATGTTATGAGGTTTGGAAATATCTTTGCTCACAACATAGTACCTCGAATTGAAAACTTTCAAGTTCATTTGGGTGGATTTGAAATTGGTATAAAGAAATCACTTATGCTTTTATGATGATAAAAATGTTTAAAGCATAAGAATCATTTTGAAAATGAATGTGCTCAGGCTAAATTTCATGAGATAGGATCGAATGAATAAAATCAAATTAGTCTAGCATGATTATGATATACAATATGCATATTGTTTCATAATACAATACCTCACTTGAGTAATATCGTAATTACTCAAGTTATAATCCTTTGTAGTCCATAGATGCATTCTTTGGATAGCTACTATCAATTGTTCGAATGCATCTTAGAAGGTGATATCCCAAATGAGCTTTGTATAGGATTTCAAATTAGTTTTCGCTCATAGCTTCTCATCAAGCTAGCATGCTCCTTATCATCTTGGTTTAAGCCTCTTGCTAGTGATGAAATGTCACTCAAGTGATGCCACAGAATTTGCAGACATAGCCACCGAGATGATCTAATCTATTTGCCTATGTTCTTTGTATTCAACAACAGAGCATTTTGGTCAACTCCTGCAAAACAAACATATATTCTTTGGTACCCGATGTTTCTTGGGTCCACACAAGATTAGACATATGAACTCTTATGCTCTTATATAATTTAACCATATCTTATTGAAGCAAAGAGTATAATAAATCAATCAAGGATTAAGAACATAATTTTGCCCAATCGAATAAGTTCATGTCAATGAATCATAAAGGGTAACAAATAAATGATACCAAATATGTTATTTCTCAATGACACTATGTAAATATACTTTATGCAGAAAAGATGTCATTGATAAAATACATATAAGTTTGAACATATAAAATCTTATCCATAAAGATAAGCATTTATCAACTAATAGTTTATGAATGAGATTAGATTTTCTAAAAATGAAATATGCGTAATGTTTCAAATTTCAAATGTTCTTTCAAACTGTGATAATTCATTATGAAATCAAAATTTTGATGGGATGAAAGATTCATTTTTGAAACATGTTTGAAAGCAATGTTCATTTTAAAACATGGTGGAAGTCAACATGTTAAAAGTAAATCAATAGTGCTTCAAGATTAAGAGAACATGTTGAACATTGAAGCTAACTTGTTGAAGAATTTTCTGAAGAGCCAAAGTCATGAAAGTAAAGCATTATCAAGACATGCTTAGCACAATATAGCTTAATGACTTTGCTATTGACCAAGAAATAATCTTGCCCTTTTAGGATAGAATCTTGAAATATAAGAATATTTAAGGCAAGAATATGAGTATACAGAAATAGTTACTCAAAGTATGGATGTAGATAAATTTGATGTATTTGAGTAAAGGGAGTACTAGGATTCATGAATGTTGAAGCACAAACTCTTTAGTCCAAATGACTAAAGTTCCAAAATACTATCCTAGTAAGTTATTCCATATAATGGTTAATGCACTAACATTTAATGCATTCATAGTACTTGGAATAGCTTGATCAATAAGGCTTTATGCAATAACCACAAGTTTTCACAAATTGAATTCTTTTCAGGAGATAAGCTTGAAGCTCATATATGATTAACTTGTTAGACATGAGGTCCAACTAGTTAGAAAATGAAACTAAAGAGCTCAAGCGAAACATTGAACTCCAAAGATCAATATGTGAAAGATAAGGAAAACTCAATTAGAGAAATTTGAAGCATATGCAATATTTAGTAACAATATTAACTTCCAATTTGAAACATCATTTGAATGCAATCAAAGTATGAATATTTTCAAAAACATGTGAATGCATTGTCATATGATAGAGTGAATTGGAATCCAAACAAATTTTAGACTTGTGCATTCCAAAGAATATAAACTCAAAAAGTTATACACAAATTCATTTATGGTCCATTTAGCAATCTGAAAACATTTTGAAAAATAAAAATGATTGATTGCTAAAGGAATGCAATGATGGACAAATATTCATTACCCACAAATGAATTTCATATAATCACCATATGGGGGTAAGGATTAGATATCACCGTAATTCCTCTTGTCCTCATAGAAGCTTGCTTGGTTGAGATGGATTGGTGTAGATAACTTTTTTCGGTGTTCACCATCAACATTACGCATAGCTTGTTTATCTTTCTCAAGATTAGGATTATTTCTCTATGTTAAATTCTTGAGAAGCTTCCTTTGATCCTACAAAACCGTATAAATTTGTCTTTCTTGGTATCCAACCTTGGATCCACTCATCATTAGCTTGTAGGAACCAAAATTCACATGCTCTTATACATATAATTAATTGATAACGACTGAGCAAAGTGAATTAAACATGAGTTTATGCATAAAAGAAATACTTTCTTTTCAAATCATCATGTATGCATAAAGAGTTAAACCTATTGAACATTGCAATCTCTTTCAAAAATAGATCGGGATGTGAGAACCTAGTTTTTAAAGAAAATAGTTGCAATGCTCATTCCTAAGGCTACAAGATATAAAACCTCAAAGAAAATTTCAGATGATAGCATAGGAGGTTTTACCATTGTATACCTTTGGGTTAGGTATTTGGAGGATTGACTTTGCTTACCCATTGCCTCTTCCTATCATATTGACTCTTCATATGTCTTTCAATGGATGTCTACGCAAAGCTCTCTCAAAGATATAGACTTCCAAAGTCTTCTATTTGAAACTTGAGAGATTCTCCTCTTCTTGTTCTCCTCAAGATAGATGAATGGTACTCTATGGTAATTTGTTCTTGAGGTAGATGACACTCTTCTTGCTTGTATGCATTGCTTTTCATGATTTGACCTTCTAGTTCAAGCAATTGGTGCCCCAAGAGTTCTCCCGTTTGATATGGATGCTATGATCTTCTTCATTGGAGCATGAGAAACTCTTGGCTTCTTTTTCATCTTTCTGTACCTTTATGTCCATTGATTTTCAAATCATCCCGTAAACATAAAGCACTATATGGACATTTTGGTACCCACTTATATTTGGATCCTTGATTGTTAGCATTGGACCTTGATTGTCCTTTAGGAACCCAAACAAATTTATTTCTCACATTAGAATTTCTCCTAATATAGCATGAGTGAGAAATATGTCCAGATTTTCCACAATAATTGCAAATAATAGAATGATGCTTACTATGAACATTTTTGCAAGTATTGTGCTGGTCATTAGAGTAAAACCTTCAAATAATCTTCATTTGAATATTCATTCTTCCCAATAGATTTTCCAAAGCATTTTGTTTCAAAACATTCTTGCTTTTCAAATCGAATCGGTAAATGGTTGAAAAACAATTCTATGTGATTGTTTGAAAGCATTTTTCTTATTTACACAAGAAGAATTGGAATTGTTTACCTCATGTGTATCTTGAGCTCTAGCTAATGAATGATCATGATCGTCCAGGAGCTCATCTTGGGAATCCTCTTCCTCTTGTTCTTTTGTGTTGACTAAACCATGGAAGAATTCAATGATTTCTCCTTCTTCATTCTCCACTTCCAATTGTTCATCAATTGTGGATATGACTTATGGTTTCGATGAATTGTCAACACTTTCAATTTCAACACAATTGTTAGAAGCATATATAGAATCAAGAGTATCCCAAATTTCTTTAGCACTAGAGCAAAACTTGATTTTCTGAAAATCATTTTCAGTTAAAGCACAATGAAGGATTTTCATTGCTCTAATGTTCAAAGAAAACATCTTCATTTCTTTTTCTCGTCCAATCCTTTCTTGGTTTGAAATCAAAAGCAATTGTAAAAACATTCCACATATAAGAATCAGTTGCTTTGATAAAACTAGTCATTCTAGCTTTCCAAAATCAAAAATCAATATCTTTAAAAAGTGGTGGAATGGTAAAATCAAAACCTTCGAAAACGAAGAACACCGAAATCAGCCATTGAAACTCTTGAGACGGTTAAGTCTTTTAAACAAGAGCCTAGCTTTGATAACAAATGTAAGTTCGGCTGAACCCAAGAGGGGGTGAATTGGGTGAAGTATAAAACTTTAGGAATTTTGAAAATCTTTTTGCAATTCAAGTAAAATGAGTTTGTATGACAAGAAAAGAGTTATAAAACAATAGATAGTCATCCAAACATATATCTTTGGAAATATAAGAGATAAGGGAAGAGAATATGCAAACCGAGATTTATCCTGGTTCGGTCCAATCCTTGGCCTACGTCCAAGTCCTCAAGCTCCACTTGAGATTTTCAATCCACTATCCTCTTGTTTAATCCGGGCACAAGAGAAGCCTTTACAAACCACAAGTTCACCCAGGCACTTGTGAAGCCAAATATCTCACCGAGATACTCCCCCTTACACAATGTAAGGTTACAATGTGTTTCTCTCTCAAGATCACCCAATCTTGAGTAACTCTCAGAAGAATAGAATGATTACAATAAATCTTCTCTCTTAGAAGTGAATAGATAAGCACTGAGGATCAAATACAAATCACTTCACTCTCTAAGTTATCTAAACATGAAAAACAGAGTGCAAATGATATGAGAGCGAGTATCAACATGTTGGAAGTGTAAGCTTGTTTCTCCCGTTTTTCTCGCTTGAATATGTCCTCTTTTATAGGTAGGGAACTTCATATGACCGTTTATAGCCGTTGCCTATCTCGACAAGGTTTGGGTTGAGCTTTGGTCTTATTCTCTCTCTAGTTTTTGCTTATTCCACTGATTAATTGATCCGAGGTGGCTCTCGGAAATTTGCCCGTTGGAGAAGAGTTTGCTTGTTGTAGTAAGCATTCTTTAACGTTCGTAAGACGTGCTCGGATGAATTAGCTGAAAGTAGGTAGATTTGCGAGAGGTGCATTAAATGCACCGAGCACCTTTTTGCTTTTTGCCTTGATCTTCATTAATCTTCATCTCGATCTTATCGAAATTCACTCAATAAACTTGTTAAACATATCGGGAATATAAGTGAATGATTCATGAAAGCAATAGGATCAAACAAGAGTGATTTGCAAATTCGTGTAATTCAAAAATCAGTTTTTTACCGTTGTAAACTTGCAGTATGTTCATGCTTATGTAAAGTATAGCATACTTTCACTTACATACTCCAAAGTAAAGGTGGAAGTATTGACTTAGCTTGAAAATCTTGGTTGCTTTCTGGAAGTCCAATACTTGAGTATGGATCTTGAAATCGGAGTATAGCATACTTTCACTTACATACTCCAAGTAAAGGTGGAAGTATTGACTTAGCTTGAAAATCTTGGTTGCTTTTCGGAAGTCCAATACCTGCGGTATGCAAACCTATACTGCAGTATTGACTTAGCTTGAAAGATTTGGTTGCTCTCGAAAGTCCAATACTGCGGTATGCAAACCTATACTGCAGTATTGACTTAACTTGAAAGACTTGGTTGCTCTCTGGAAGTCCAATACTTGAGTAAGCAAACCTATACTGCAGTTTGCACTTAAGTTGAAATTATCTGTCAGCTTTTGAGGGCCATATCTCCCTGGTCTGAACTCCATTGTGGTCCATTCAACTCTTGATGGAAATCTATTTGAGTCTATTTTCATATGCCACTAATTTTAGCTCAATCGGATTTGTAGTTTGTGAGTTACACTCAAAATACCAAAGGTGGGTCTGGACTGTGACGTTGATTCTTGTGGCAACTTGTAAAAATCATAGCTCCTTGATCTTGACACCTTTGGACTTGATTTATATATCAAAATGACGCTTTGGATGTCTAGTTTCAAATGCCACTGGTTTCACGTCAATCCGATTCCTGGTTTGAGAGATATCATCGAATCACCAGAGGTCGCCCGTGCTGAACGTGAGACAGTGTGGAGCTGAAGTGCTGATAATAGTTGCATACTCGAGTTTTCACTTGCATACTCGAGTTTTGAGTCCCAAACTCGAGTTTTGTGTTCCAAACTTGAGTTTTCACTTGTCCAGAGACGCCAGAGGTGCTGAAGACACTACAAACTCGAGTTTTGAGTTATATACTCGAGTTTTGAGTCCCAAACTCGAGTTTTGTGTTCCAAACTCGAGTTTTCACTTGTCCGAGACGCCGAGGTGAAGACACTACAAACTCGAGTTTTGAGTTGTATACTCGAGTTTTGAGTCTCAAACTCGAGTTTTGTGTTCCAAACTCGAGTTTTCTCATCCCGAAGTTGATTTTTGCTGACTTTAACTTCAAATTGACCCATTCCAACTTCCATATGACCTTGGAGACTTCTAGCATCAATCTTAGAACTTGAATAACGATATCTTCACTTCATTCAACAAGTTCTTCTTTCTTTCTTCTTCTCTTGATCATTCTCCATAACTCTAACTCTTTCTTTCTTCTCTTCTCTTGATCAATCTCTATAATTCATCTTGGATTATTCTACATTAAATACGTAGTTAGTCAATGTAGGAGATAACTATATTACTCAATCTTTTTGCTTTCAATAATGACATCCATATAAGACATCATCAAAACTAATCATAACTAACAATTAGAAAGCAAAAAATACCCCCAAAAATAAAAACAAACAAACCTGTTTAAGTTGGTTCTGGATGATCGGAGAAATATTATGGAAGTTCTTGGGCGTATTATAGTTCCGATGAGACGGAGGCGCGGAGGCGCGGCTCGACGGAGACAGAGGAGCAGAGGCGCGGCTCGGCGAAGACGGAGGAATAGGAGGCTCGGCAAGGCGGAGACGTACAGAAGCGTGACAGAGAGGGAGAGGATTTCTATCGGGTGAGAGGGTGAGAGAAGTGAACGAGCTTTCTATTGGGAGGATTTCTATCGGGTGAGAGGAGAAGTGAACGAGCTTTCTATTGGGACTATTAGGAGTGCGGTGAGGAATATTAGCGACCTGATTTCTATTCAGGTCGCCAATATTCTAATTTGGGCGACGTGAAAGTTATTCAGGTCGCTTAAAATGCAAAAGTGGCGACCTGATTTTTATTCGGGTCGCTAATATTTTAATTTGGGCGACCTGAAAGCTATTCGGAGTCGCTTAAAATGTAAAAGTGGCGATTTGAATGTTCTAAAACATAACTATACGGCGCCAAAGAAATAAGTTTTAGACAAAAAAGATCCCATAGCGCCAAAATTTATTCTAATTTGGGCGACTGAATTAAATTCGGGTCGCTTAAATTCAAAAATAGCGACCGCATTTCTTTCGGTCGCCAATATTTAAAAAAATTAAAAAAAAAAAACACACAGCGCCAAAGAAATAAATTTTAGACAAAAAAAAATCCAATTTGGGTGACCTAAATTAAATTTAGGTCGCCTAAATTCAAAAATAGGCGACCTTAATTGAATTCAGGTCGCCTATCCCATGGCGCCAAACAAAAAAAATCTCATGGCGCCAAACAAAAAATTCTCATATGGCTATTAGGCGCCCTGAAACAAATTTAGGACGGCAAAAACTAATTTTTAAGTCCTAAACTATAATTCGGGACGTTGAAAGCTCATTTTCCTTCGATATATTTACAAGATTGCCACTACCTTCATTTTTTATTTCCTATTTTTAAATAAGAACGTTTTTTAGGGTAGTAATAACCAATATTTGTAGTAGTGAGTGGAGAATGAATATTAGAGAATTGAAGGGAGCTGATGTCGTGTCAAATGAGAGATGAGAGAAAAACACGTGGCTGACTTGCTTAATGGAAGAGAGTAGAAAATAATTAAGCAATGGGTTCTACATATGGTCTATCACACAACAAGCCCATTTGTTTGCATAGTCTTTGATCAATGAACAGATGAAACCTAATGCTCTCTTCAACACAAAACATAACATCTTAAGCTTCATTTCATTTTAAATTTTTTATTATACTAAAATGTGTCCCAAATTTTATTTATGGGCTTGAGGTAATGAATTTACCATCTTAAGACTAACAACATTCTCTTAGATGATGATCTTCAACCAAAAATCGCTGATTTTGGCTTAGCAAGGATTTTACCTGAAGAAAAATCTCGCCTTAGCACAAAATTTGCTGGAACGTTGTAAGTCAATATGATTGCAGTTTTGTGATATTATAAGGATTTATACCGATGACACACTCTATGCAACACTCATATTCAAAATATCTCCTGCAATTTGATCCCTCAACTATAACATAAGCATTATATATTTTGCAGAGGATACACAGCACCAGAATATGCAATTCACGGTCAATTATCAGAAAAAGCTGATATTTATAGCTATGGTGTTGTAGTCCTAGAAATTATCAGTGGTGAACGGAGAAATGAACTGAATATAAATAGTGATTGTGAAGGCGCATTCCTTCTTCAAACAGTAAGAAAATTTCTAATTAAAAATAACAAATCTCATTTGGTGAAAAAGTTTGAGTGCAGGACTGCTTTAACCACATAAAGTTGTGCTTGTCTTGTTTGCCCTTCTTATTGTTCAATTTCCCTGTAATTCACTTGATAGGCTTGGAAGCTATATGAGAGAGGCTTACACATAGAGTTGGCGGACGATACCTTGGACCTTAATGAGTATGAAACAGAAGAAGTGAAGAAGATAATAGAGATTGGTCTGCTTTGCACCCAAGCATCTACTGAATTAAGGCCATCAATGTCTGAAGTAATTGTTTTGCTCCAAGGCAATAGGAACTTATTAGAGAATATGAAACCCACCATGCCTATCTTGATTGAAACTTAATTAATACTAGGAGTCCCTTTGAGACATCTTTACCTTTACTGCTTTTCTCAACATCAATCATCATGGCCTTCACTTCTTCTTCTTTTTTTCTTTAACTATAGACACTACTATAAAAAATAGATACTACTTCCCCAAAGGACGTCCTTATTTTAATTTGGGAAGTAAAAAGTGTAGGCAGTAGCATTCTCATAATAATTTACCTGAACTTTGAGACTTAGGTATCCTAAAAATAATTTTTGGACGCCTTAAATATCATTTTTGGCGTCCTAATATTTTGGACAATTTTTTGGCTTTAGGAAAATTTTTTGGCATCCCAAAATATATTTGGAATGCCTTAAATATCATTTTTGGTGTCCTAAAAAAATTTTGGAACGCCAAAAATCATGATTTGATTTTTTGGCATATTTTGGACAATTTGTTGGCGCTAGGAGAAATGTTTGGGACTTTTTGACATCCTAAAATGCCTAAACTAAATTATTTCACGCATTTTAAGAATTTTTTTAGCTCTAGGTGAAATTTTAGGACTTTTTGACATCCCCTGATCGACATTCTAAAAAAAAGGGACGTATAATGTATAAAAAAGGGACGTTGAAGGCTGTTTTTGTAGTAGTGTAGATTAGCAAATTAATGGTTAATGTCAATTAATCCGTATAGTTTGTTCAAATCTTGGTTTTATTTTATTTAGTTTCTAATTGTTGGTTTTGATCTCTATTAATTGTTTCATAAGGATTTAGCCTGACTTTAATGATGGCTCCCTATATTTTTAATGAAATAATAAATTTTGATTTTAGTTCTTATACTCAAATATTAACGAAGTTTTTATAAAATTATAGGGATTCAACGATTTGAAACGATAGAGACCAAAATAAAAAATCTGATCAAGCTATAAGTACTAACAATAATATTAACTCGTGAATCTATCTTTGAAGAACATGTATATGGTTAAGGGTGACTTAAAATTTTGAACCAAAAGGGTAGAAAATAAGATAGAATGCCTCGGCCAGTAAATGCCTTAGTAAGCCAGATGGACATGAAAGCATTGACTCCTTCCCCCATATCCGTGGATTCGAATCCCGCCCCTACCCTTATTATGTGTATCAAAAAAAAGATAGAATGCCTCAGGTTGCTTCTAGAACATAACCTTATTGTGTCTAGATCATAGAGACGTCCCCCATTACAAATGCAGCCCTTTGGTCACCTCATCACATTCGCATACCATACCCATATCAAAAACAGCCTACAATTAGTTACTCAAATCTCCCTCCATCACATCCATAATCATGCCGCCTATGTTTTTACTTATATCGTTCCATCTTACATATATATTATGGGTGTGAAATTTTTAAAATGAAGTTTTGACCTTTTGGTCAACTTTTTAATCGTGTTTCAAATTGTATGTTTTTAAATTTATTTTATTATAGTATTATATATAAAACACTTGCAAAATAATAATAATAATAATAATAATAATAATAATAAAAGACATCACTACGTATATACATGGATAATGTATAATATTTTAGAACAAAACTAAGGTCATGTTGTTTATATTCATTAGGTGAGGTTTTTTAATCGCACTTGCTGTACTTGTTAAAGTGCGTCTATGATTGTAAATTTACCCATGAACACTTATAAATTTTTGCATCAACTCTTAATTCTTATAATGCAAATTAGAATTTATAAAATTTCATATGAACAATTGTCATTTTATTATGATAGGTTATTAAAATTTGGATTTATAAATTTTCATATATAAACAATTGTTATTTTACTATTGTTTTTAAAATAATTTTAGTTTATAAGTATCATAAAATAATTGTCAAAAAATACAGACATCATTCACACACACATATATATAAAATAAATGTATAATATTTTAGAACAAGTCAAGTTTCTTGTGAAGTTTTTCCATTTCATCGGTTACTATTGTTAACTATTAGTTATTAGTTGTTAAAATGTGTATAAGCAGTTGTAAATTCACCTATGAACATTTATAAATTCTTGCATAAGCTCTTATAATATAAAGTAGGATTTTTAACTTTTCGTATGAATACTTGTTTTGTTATTATTATTTATTAAAATAAGGTTTTATAAATTTTCATATCAACACTTTTATTTTGCTATGGATAGTTATTAAAATTACATTTTACATATTTTATATCGACACTTTTTTTTTTGCTATGTTTAATTATTAAAATTAGGTTTTGTAAATTTTAATATAGACAATTTTATTTTATTATTGTTAATAGTTGAAATGTGCATGTGTGCTTATAAATCCAATATTTTAATATGTAGCAAATGTTGTAACTACAATGCCTAAGAATGAAGGCTAACAAATGCTTATGCAAAAAAAGAAAAACCATACCTAAAATCTGAATGAGAGAAAAACTCTAGAACTCCAAAAAAAAAAATTTAAGAATTCATAATCCCAGAAAGAATCAAATTTAGACCCTTACATTTGCAAATGATTCTAATTCCTCCGGCATTTTCATTCCACCATTGTTTATAGAAAAAGATGCCGAACACGAACACGAACACGAACACGAACTGGGGGTCGAGCCAAGAATTTGAGGTAATAAAAAAGTAAAAAGAAAAATACACCATAAGCAAATGTTACTCAAACTAAGATTTTAGATTAGAATTGAATTCCCCTTCCTGGCCTGGCCGCGTGCTTCTTAACCTCGTACGACCGACATCCCCTAAACTAATCAAGTATCGAGCCGAAGAAATGCATAAAAGAGTATGGAAATTAAAATTTTATTTATTTAAATTGTCGACAAATACTTCCGACAATCCAAGAATTTAATATGTTTTAAATACTTCTTTTAGTATTTTTCAAAAATAAAATAAAAATTAATTTGATGTTAAGATTTCATAACTCCCATAAAATCGTATATCTTGTCACATTCAGTTATATATATTTATTAGGTTTTTCATTTGAAATTTGAAAAATATAAGAGGTGTTAAGGTGGTAAGCAATTAGGGATGAAATAGGCCAGACCCTTGAGAGCCTATGACTTAACCCACATAAAGCCTAGCATGCAGTACTACAATACAAAAAAAAAAAAAAAAAAAAACGGGGGGCTTTAGCACCCCTCATTTAGACCATCATAGAGGATCAGGTCTAAAAAAATACGATGTGATTTAGTAAATATAAAGAACTTTTAGGCCAAGATTATAAAGGATCCAGTCAAAAAGTATGAATAGGTGATAGTTTAGTAAATATAAAGAATACTTTCTAGACTTCGTTATAAGGATTCGGTCTTAAAAATACGATCGGTGGCAATTTCATAAATAAATAAAAAACATTTTTTAGACCGTATTATAAAGGATCCAGTCTTAAAAGTATGACCAGTGGCAATTTCGTAAATATAAAGAATATTTTTTAGACCGGATTATAAAGTATTCAGTCTAAAAAATATGACCGGTGACATTTTCGTGAATATAAAGAACACTTTTAAAATAGGATTATAAAAAAGTCCAATCTTAAAAGTAAGAAAAAACATTTTTAAGACCGGATTACAAAAGAATCCGGTCTTAAAAAGTATGCCCAGTTAATAACATCTGCTTCATCTCTCCCATACCGGTTAGCAACCTAGAAAAAAGTTCAACTAATGCGGGAAGGAGAAAAATGGAATCCCCCTTCCAATGCCAAGTCTTGTTCATCTGCATTATTCATTTCAAAAATTGAAGACTTTGTGTGTGGTGACCTGATTGTACTTGTGCTCCCATTTGCAGAACCCACGCTTCTTCAAGCTGATTTGTAAGTGTGGAGTCTTCACAACCACACACCACATCGCCGACTAGGGACTCTGGATCTCGTGCTCCCATTTCCAGAACCCACACTTCTTCAAGCTGGTAAAATTGGAGATGATGAGGACTGAGGAAGGTTGTGCAGCAAATCATGCTTCTTCCGCCTCTTCACTTGCAGATTTGAGAATTAAAAGCGCAGATCTGGAATTAAAAGTGTAGATCTGGAATTAAAAGCAAAGCAGCAGATCTTAAGGTAAGAGATTATCTTTGATTTCAATTATTGTGCCTGTTTCAACTATTTTTCTTCGATATTGGTTCCTGATTGTTCATGGTTGGATTATTTTGTTTCGATTTTGGTTCAAGCGCTACCAGGGGAGGTGGTACGCCATCATTGACGGAGGAGGAGGTCTATAATGATGGGGCGACTTGCTCCGATTTTGGTTGTGGATTTGCCCAAGGGAGAGATTTTTTTTTTTTTTTTTGACAACTTATTTATTTTTAAGACTGGATGTTTAAAAGTCTTACCTTTGGGTGTTTAAAAAAGAGGTTGGGCCTCTCCTTTTTTCTTCTTTTTTTCTTTTCGAAATATCATTTAAGACTGAAATATTTTTTCAAGAAGAACTATTGTCTAGCAAGCTGCACCATAAAATATTTTTTTAGTAATACCTAGTATCATAAATTAATTTTTAGCTCACCCGACACCTTGAATAATTTTTTCAAAAACACTCCAATATCCTAAAATAATTTTTTTTTCATCTAATCCCTAAAAATATTTTTTTCATCAGCACTCTACATCTTAAGTTTAGACAACTAATTGCAATTAGAAAAATACTTTAAGGTGTTGGATGCTCAAAAAATTATTTTAGAATACTAGGTCCATTCTTCCATGCTCACTGATTTCTTATTCGTTAAAATGATTTAAATGTCCTCCTTTCCTTCAAAAACTAAACCCCTCTGTCTTTGTACTTCTTTACTTACAGTATTCTAAATTAGAGTTTTTATTTTCCAAAGTGGTTGTGTGTTTCACAGTGAAGTCTTGTGCTAAAGAGTAGGGCGTAACTTACATTGTATTTTGATTTTATTATTTTAATTGTGGATGCAATTTTGAGATTGCAATTACCAATCAGTTGTTGGGGAGTGTAGGCATGAAAGGGGGAATAGGTCTTAGTTGTTGCACTCTCTGCTGTTTTAGGATTTGAAATGTCTTGGATATTACTTGCAACCATACTAATGTCTATCTAAAGTGTCATACCCCTCAGTACATCATCGCTCATCGAAGTATTTATATGCAGTTCAGTTAGCAAGACAGAAATAGCACAATATACTAATACAATGATCTTGATTACATAACAGGAATACCCATAGGGTTAATACACTTACTGTTTGCAAATTCTAAAGTGACAATTATATGCAATTATAGATAACCCTCATCGACTCATAAACCAAACTGGAACCTCTAGTTGCCAGTATCCACGCCTCGCCCTGGCAACAACGTCCAATACACTATTCATTTCACAGGCAATAATAAGGGCTGGAATTCCAAAGAATCCCAAAGTAATAGTTAATGTCACATAAATGTAAAAATAGTACATGATAGACAACCACAAACATAACAGTCCACAATAGCATATTCAGCATTCAGGGATCACATAACACATATTACATATCACATGATCAACAACCACAATGTTGGACATTGAACTGGGCATCAACCCATATCATCTTAATGCACTAGGTTTGCCGACCAAGGACTACCGGTCCCATAGTCCCTACAACTAGCCATCAAGAAGGTACTCTATGGTCAGCCCTTTCGCTTAATTGAGTCACGGTGGTGCTGGGCCCACACGGGATGGGACTTACATATACATGGTTCAAACAAGCATATACAGTCATACAAAATATATGAGAGTTAGGGTTACTACCTGAACGGTTTACCAATTCCAAAATTGGCTCCTAATCCTTTTGTTGTTCCTAGCAATTGTCAAGTCCTACAAATACAAATTTACGGACAGCAAGTTAATACAGAATTTTTTAGTTTTCATGACTAAACTTAGAAAATTCATAACTTAGGTTCTAGGCCTCTGATTAACACATTCTAATACTCGTTTTAACGGTTATGAGGTCTACTATTTTCTGAGCAAGTTTCACATAGAGTCAAGGCCATTTGCTTGGTCAAAACCACACACAAAATGGAAACTCAAATTCTGGTAAATAGGTTTCACAGTTTTCCTTGTTTATCTTTGAAAACTCATAATTAAATCTAGACAGACCCAATTGAGGTGGTTCTAGAGGCTAAACAACTCTTATTAAGTCTAAGTTCTGGGAAAAATAATTCCCCAATCCAATTGGGCACACAACATTCTAGAAATCCTTAAACAACCTCTAAGGCACATATTCTATATCAAATTAAAGCTTAGGATGTCTACTTAATCCTTCAAAGTATCAGGGACATTTGACATCATTTGGTTGGTCAAACACATGACACAAGCAAGCGCCACGAAGGTAGCAATTAGGGTTTTGACCCAATTCAATCCTAGTACTTCCAAAATCACTTTCTAACCGTTACCCTATACAATTTTCCTTTTAAAAACATTGGAAGCATCAAAATGACCAAAATCACATTCCTCATGCCTCCCTTATTCTAGCCGAAATATGCGTTAGAGGAAAACAAAATTGGTTTTACAAGTTTCACTTCATAACATCATGTATTAGCCCCTAATCATTGTCTAATTTATAATTTAGGCCTTAATCATACTTTAACCCCTTTTTAATAAAATTGGATAGAACCTCCCCTTAGCCTTTAAGTTTTCCAAAATCACAAGAACTCAAGAAAAAAACATTACAACCACCAACAACACCATAAACAACATCAACAAGGTCAAGAACACCACTTACCTTAACCTTGTCTTGTGTTTCCTTGCAACTTCCTTCTTTGGCTTTCTAGGGTTTCTGTTTCTCTTACTAAAAACCACCATACCAAGAGAGCTAATTAGGGCTAGGAGTGGCCATAAGAAGAGGATTGAAGATATGATGATCATAGCATGCATACTCACTTCTTATTCTTGGTCTTTTCCTCTTCCTCTTCCTTCTTATTTTCAGCTAGCTTCCCTTTGGCCTTCTCTTTTGGGTTTTGGCTAACTTTGGATGCTTAAAAGGGAAGATTATTTTGAATTAGAATTACTTGGAGGCCAAGCTCACGGGCCCCACAACCATGTGCATATGCTCCTTCTCTCTCGACCTTGGCCACTTGGCCAAAATTGAGGATCATTTAGGTGGCTTATTGATCACACTTATTAACTTAAGGAGTGGCTTAGAGAGCAAGGCATGGGCCACACACTCCTTGACCAATTTTGACCATTTTACCCCTACAAAACTCATTTTCGTACAAGAGTCATGTTAGCATAATTTTTATCCAACTTTGAAAACTCATATCTTTATGTACAAATTTCCAATTGCAGTGATTCTAAAAGCTATGTGACCATTATTAAGTCTAATTTTAGGGAAAAATACCTCCCATGGTCAAACACACGTGATCGGTCCCAGAGTCATCAATCATTACACACTAGTCCAGAAAATGTTCTAGATTCAAGGACTAACTTCAAAAATTCATAATTCATAGTATACAGATCCAATCGACTTATATGACCCATCACATTGAAACTTATCATGTCTACTTTGACTATGGAACGTTTCATAGCCATTGGATATCATTTGCTCAGTCAAAGGCATGTCACAATTTGACGGCTCCTATAAATCCAAATTTGCCAGCATCGAGGGAAATTCCCTTTATAATATTTGTCACACTTCCCGAATTGGACTTAGTCATCTTCCTAAAATAGGCTTATCCTCAAGTCTCTGGGCCCAAAATTCAGGATATTACATAAAGACCATTAGTTGGTAATGAAAGAGGGAATATCTTATAGCCACATGAGGTTTTTGCATCCATATTCTAACATACAATTCATGTTCTAAACAGTCAAGTAGTTGTACACCATGTTCAATATGTCTCTTAGCTTTGAATAGCTTATAGTGATATTGCTCATTCCTAATTTCCTACGATTATTCTAATTATTAATGTAGGATAAGAGGAGGAAATGCTAGAATATTTTCTAAGTTCATAGTAAGTTTTGGTAGTTAGATAGTTAGTGGATATTTAACAATGCTGAAGATTTTTAATGCACTCACTTTGTGGAAAAAAAAATCGTGCATTTTTCTTTAAGGGAAGGAAAGTTGTGAACCACTTTGAGTTTTAAAAAAACTGTTTTCTCTTTATAATTCAAGTGGATGATGGTGTTAGTTTGGTTTTAGAGTCATTGGTCAAACTGATTACCGCCACAAAATTGAATGTTAGAGTCCTTCTGTTTTTGACCATGATAGTTCTTTGATTGCCATGTCAGTATTCCTAAGAATAGAAATAAAGTATGCCAAACTTGAAGATGTCAAACCATGATAGTTGGTAAGTATGAATTGAGATGAAAATATTCATGGGTTCCATTTAACATATTGACATCTTGAGTTAGAATAGTTATTGACAAGGTATTAGAAACTTTCTGACTAACTCTGTATCTACATACGGTGATCTTCCTGTTTATTAGATTTATTTTTTTCTTCATTCCTCTAATTTTGGTTGCTCAGGTTATTGAGAGATAGGCATTCGCTTTGTCCAATTAGGTGCCTCTTGCTCTAGCTGTGTGGCTAACTATTCAGGTGTAGACTCTATTCTCTCTCTTACTGACTCTTATGGAGTTCTACTTGCGTCTAAGCTTCATACATTACATATGCTGGCTTTCAAGTCTGAACATTAAAGTTTGATCCTCCTTCCAAGGCTTATTATCCTGCTTTATGTGTAGAGAAAGCTATATGAAAGCGGAGCTTAATCACCAAGAGGGGGTGAATTGGAGATTTTAAAACTTTATTGAAATGCTCTGTTTTGAACAATAAAAACAGAGGTGAACAGACACTAGAGAAGAAGAGCAAGACACAAAGATTTATAATAGTTCGGTCCAACCACTTGACCTATATCCAATCCCCAGACTCTTTGGGTTTTTCACTATCACAATTGATTACACACTCTGTACTCAAGAGTAATTCTCTCACTAGAACTTACTCCCCCTTACAAGTTGCAATCAATAACCCAATCTTCAAGTCCCCTGACTTGAGATTCTTACAATGAATGATTTACAATAAATGAACTCTCTCTAAGAGTGAATAAATATGAACACTGAAGTACAAGATGTATCAACAAATACTTTGCTCAAGAAAACTTAAAGAGTAGTTGATAGCTTTGATGATTTTCGTTTTCTAGCAGATTGGTTGTTGAGAAGAATTGAATGCAGCTCTATTTATACAAAGAGAGCATTAAATGACCGTTGTAATCTTCAATATAACCATTGCCTTCATTAGACAAGGATTAGCCTAAGCTTTGGTCTTCTTCTCTCTCTAATCTTCACTTAATCCAGTTGTGCAGAAGTTCAGAGGTGACTTCTGAAAAATTAATCTGTTGGAGTAACAGCTACTGGATGTGGAAAGCAGACATTAATCCTTTGCAAGCGTGTGCAGAAAGATTACCCAAAAGTATGTAACTTTCTGGGTTTTGTATTTAATATGCTGACATCACTTTTTGCTTTAGTTCAAATCTTCAATTAATATCCTTTAAAAACATTTGAAACTCACTAACAAAGTGGTTAAACATAGTTAGGAATATTAATGAATGATAATGAGAAGTATTAAGATCAAACAAGAAAGTTTCACAAATTCGTCAGATTCGAATTTCAAACTTTGCATCGAAAACTCGAGTTTTGTTTATCAAAACTCGAGTTTTGGACTATTGAGACGTTCAATCGATTTTAGTCCAAAACATCAAAACTTGAGTTTTTATCCAAAGCGCGGTTTTCAAAACGTTAAAAAGCTAAAGGTTTCTCGGGTTGGCCAAAACTCGAGTTTCCAAAACCAAAACTTTATGAAAACCGAGAATTTTATGTCAAGTCAAAATTGGAGTTTCCAAACAAAGCGGCAGTTTTCAAAATATCGAAAAACTACAATGCTCTCGGGTTGGCCAAAACTCGAGTTTTCATTTAAGTATGAAAACTTAGAGAAAATGCCAAGCTAAGCCAAAACTGGAGGTTTTTATGAAAAAGCGGCGGTTTTAAATCTCGGTAAAACATGAATGTTCTCACAGGACAAAACTCAAGTTTTCATTTAATCATGAAAACTTTGAGAAAAACTACACTAACTCTTGAAGGCTCTCGGCCAAGTCAAAACTCGAGTTTTGAACCAAAACTCGAGTTTTCACAAATCTTAGTAAAACTTAGAAAACTCATGGCAAACGAAAACTAGCGGTTTTGTACCAAAAACCGGAGTTTTCACAATCTTAAAATTTTGGAGACTCTCGTATGATCAAAACTCGAGTTTCCATTGAAAACTAGAGTTTTGTCTTTTCAGAAAAATATTGAGAAGTCTCGTATGGTGAAAATTGGCGGTTTTGCTTAGTTCGGGATTTTCTCATTAAGATCAAAACTCGAGTTTTGAACCAAAACTCGAGTTTTCTTTTGACGATAAGTTTTTCAACTTACCAAAAGAAAACTTCCCATTTTGTTTACAATTGTCGATTATCATCAAAACATATAGAGAACTAACACTATAGACTAAGTAATATACATGGGAACCTAAATTTTTTCCTCCTTGAATCTTTTTTCCGTTGCACTACTAGAAAAAAAAAGCTTTATAAAGTCTTTTTTTAAGCCTCTCTACATCCTTTGCCGAGGATGCCTATGTAGGGTGTGTAGAAAGTGAAGACTTACAACATCCTAAAAAATTTAGGACACCAAGGTTAAGCATTACATTATCCTAAAAAATTTAAATCGAAATATAGCTGCTACACCAAAACTAGACGCAAAGAACCAACCAGGCCGACCCAGTGGATAAATCGAGAAATTCAAAAACAAAAACAAAGCAATTGGACCGAGAAAAGGCGATTGCATTATAAGGACGCAATTGAACGGATCGAGCAAGTTCAAATTGATGTAACATGAAACCTATTAGTCCGAAAGCACCGTGCAGAGCAACAAAAGTCCACGAGACCACCTAATTGACACCAACAGGTAAAATCTCCTTGTGCTTCAGGACCCCATAGTAACAACAAAGAGTGTGCTCCAAGCACGAATACCTTCGTTTAAGAGAATATTTTTTGTGTAGAAAGTCTCAAATTCAGGACCTTCCGCTGCGCGGATTTCTTGAGAAACGAAGTCATAGGCACGTTTTTTTTCATGCTTTTCCCGGGGGTCTGGAGAAAATTGCAATCAATAGGATTTTCCTAATCCTCCCTTCCCGAAAGGAAGAACGTGAAATTCTTTTCGATTTCTTTGATTTGATTAGTATTAGTTTTGATTTTTTTGATTTGATTAGTATTAGTTTCGATTTCTTTGATTTGATTAGTTTAGATTTATTTTATTTTATTGGAGAGCTTCTTTTTTTTTTTAAAAAAAAAAAACCCTTAAACCTTAAATATGTACGAATACGAGCAAATGAAAAAATAATATAGATCCAAAAATGCAAGGATGCACATGAAAAATATGAGTAGATCCAAAAATGTAGAGGATGCACATGAAAAATGCGAGCAATACGAGCAAATGTAGATAATCACAAATCCAAAAATTAATATGGGATTAGCAGATGCAGATAATACAGATCCATAACAATCAAACTAACAGATCTAAAATTATAGATCTAACAATCAAAAGAAAAGGAAAAACAAAATCTAGATTACAAGTACAAATTGACGGTGAGGGATCCATTTTCAGATCAAGAAACGAGAATAGCATATCTGTTTTTAGATCGAAGAAGGGGATCCGACGATGCTCGATCCGGCGAGACAATGTTCAAACGTTAGGGTATGGTCCGACAGAGAAAACTGGAGCCGCGAGTGGTGGCAATGAGAATCGAGGATTGGCGGCAAGCTATGGCAGTGAGAATCCAATAGCGGCGAGCTACGACAGTGAATAACTAGAGTTCACCTCGGGGGCAATGCTTGAACGGGAGGGGTTGATACGCTATTATACCGGCTCCCTCCTTGGTGTGTTGCTTGGTATGGCTCTACTCTCCAGTTACGGTTGGTTTGTCTTAGATTCCTACTCCTCCTATCAAATGGTTCGTCCCCATGACAGCGAGAATAACTAGTGTTCACCTCATATTCCCACTTGATTTGAGCCCAGGCCTTAATTAGGATGTCGTCTATGGTATGGCAAGTATATTTGGTTAGTTCTTTGTACAAATTAGAGTTAAGAAGCAAACCTTTGCAAAATGCAGCAGTTTATGGGTTGTAGTTGGGTATGCTGATTTTTTCCTTGCTGAACTTACCAACATGTCTCATAATGATTCTTTTTTCCCTTGCACAACTCGGTAAAGTTCATTAGGATGCTTTTCAACTTCTAGCTGCTAGAGAATTGCTGCACAAATAACTCATTCAGTTATGTGAACAATCCTATTAAATTGGTTGGCAGGTTGGTGAACCATATCAACGCAGGTCCGACAAAGCTGGAGCCGAAATCTTTACACATACAAGTCTCCTGTGCTTCTTGAGGTATGATTGCGGTGTGCATCCTTTGTCAGTACTTTTCCATATGTCTGTTTAGATTTGTTGACCATCATAGAGTTGTACATTCGAGAATGTAAACTTCATAGGCATTTCACCAACACAATGTCATCTATGAAATTTAAGTCAGCAAAGCTATTGGGTGCACTTTTTTCATCATGAATGGCACTCCTAAGATACAGAGTATCATTACTTCTAGCGCCTGGAATCTTTTACTCCACCTCCCATCATCCGACATTCTAGAGCTTAGTGGATTGTTTGTTACAAGTTGGTTTGTTTGTCTTATTGTCTCACTAGCCAGAATGGTTGGTATAGTTGGCATACCTATGCCATTTGGTTTGCAGTATTATTTTCAGTTGAGGTTTCATTACCTCCCACCCTATGTTGTTCCTTTGTAGGTGTTTCCAATAATGGCATGTGTGGAATGACAGGATTTGGAATCACCTTGGAGGAGGGCTGACTTGTATAGAGCATGAAGCTAATTGGTTCCCCAAAGCATTATTATCACTATTCAGGTGCTAGAGTTGTTCCTGCTATTGTGCGACCAACTTGGCTTAAGCTGAAATCTGATAAGTCTATTCTCATATCAAGGCAGCCATTTCATCGAGATGGGCTTGAAAGTCAGTATGTTCGTCCTTCGTGGAAAGTACGTTAGTCATGATGAATGATCATAAAAGAACATAAGCGAGTTAATCCCTTCAAAATTCATTGCTAGTCCCCATAGTCGGAGCCAAATTGTTTGTGCAATAATTTGCAGAAGGAATTTTCCATTAGGTATCGACAACATGACAAAAGGACAATAAAAAATCGCAACAAAGAATAGAGTGTATTCAATTAAATATCTCAGTTGAGTACAATGTGGAGAAATAAGTAAGAGTGGGAAGAATAGATTGTGTTGTTTGTTTTAGCCATAAGAGATTCTTATTTATAGCATAAGTCTGACTAGCCAAATGGGTTAGTTTCGTTTTTGTAGGATCTCAGTAGATCATGGGGTTGCTTCTAGATTTAAGGATTAGGGTGTTGGCATGATAGTAAGTTTGACCAGGTGATTGGATGAGAAGGTGGATTCACGCTTGGTATGTGAGCGAGTGGGCTTGCTCGTTGGGCTTGTCTTGTACTTAGGTCCAAAGAGCTAGTTTTAGGGCCTATATTTGTTTGGAAAGAACGGTTATATATGTTATCTAACAACCGTTATTTATGTCAACTATATATAAAAATTGTTTGAAAAGAACCGTTATATATGTTAGTAGATATATAATGGTTGTTAAATCATAACCTTTATGTGTTATGCAAGTATTACTATGTATTATGATTGTTTCTTTTGTGTGCCCGTTAATTATTATCACAACAATGGGCATATCATAGCTTCATCGAGCCTTAATACATAATGGGTGTTATACTATAACTATTACAGTAGGTTTGGAACCGTAATGTATCTAGCCCAAACTATTAGAGCGCCCGCATATATGACAGTTTGGAACCATGATGTATGAAAGTTAATAATCATCCTATATCGTGATTTCGTAGTAGGACTTCTCTCCCTTTTCTCCTTTGTTTTTTTCCTTTTCTTTTTTTGTTTGTTCAAACATTTTGTCCTTTTTATTTCACTTTTAAAAAATAATATTTTTTGCTTAAATACAATTAAAACTCAAACTCTATAAAAAATATATTATTTTGAGTGAACTATCTTAATTTTCTTGCAAAAAAATAATTATAATTGAATTTAATAATAATGGAATCCAAGCCTACAAAATTAAATATTAAATAGTCATATGGGGGAAAATATTTTTAAAAAATAAAAATTATTTTTTATAATTAGTTTTCAATATTTATTTTTAGTATAAAAATATGGATTTTTTTTTTTTTTTTTTTTTTTTTTATGTGATTTCCTTTTGTCTCTATCCATAAGTGCACATGATCAATGAAAGAGAATGTTACTTGTGAAAGAGATAAGGAGGGCTAGATGAGGAGGGAGAAAATAATTAATTGGGAGTAAAGTGGTGTTTAAAAAAAAAAAAAAGCACATTTAATGCTTATACGACCACAAGCAAGATCTTATAAAAGTACCAAACCAAGTCAAATTAGGGGCTCTTATAAAAGGACGGAAGGGAGTAATATAATTTTCAATAAACCTTTGGATATAAAAATGATGGCAAGAATAGTAGAAAAATATCTTTGAAATTGTAAAGATTTAAATTAGGTATTTTCTAAAATATATGTTGTAAATTATTTATCAAATCTCGTCATTATTTTATTAATTTTTAGATTTGCAAATCTGATTAGAGATTATTTATTTTTTTTGGGTCATTTCCTCTGAAAGATATCTGGTTTTTATAGAAAACTAAAATATGATAATTTTAAGAAACAATATTTAAAAAAAATATTAAAAACAATATATTACTTAAATTTTAAAATTCTAAATTAGTTTTGTTGGGTATACACTCAAATAGCATTCTACAACTCATTTCAGTAGGATTAGAAAATCACTTATTTAAAGTTTAACATTTTTTCCTGAATTTTATCCTCACGTGTGTGTCTATGGGTGTGTGTATGTTTTTTTTAAGTTCCATCTTCCCGTTATTATGGGCTTCTGGATCGAATATTTTTATTCTCCCAAACAACGTAGCGACGAAGGAAGGAACGAAAACCTTTGCGCTTATTCCACTGTCCTCCTCGCTTGCTTGCTTTCTCTTTCCCTCTCCTTTTCCAACAGTGAGAGTTATTTATTTCCGTTGCTTCTTTTGGCCATAAAAATTAACAATCCAAGAGTTAGGAGAGAGATCTGTTTTTGGTGAGCAAATCTATAGAGAGGGGTAATGGGATTACTCTCGAACAGGATTGATCGGGAAGAACTGAAGCCCGGTGACCACATTTACTCGTGGAGGAAGGCATACATTTATGCGCATCATGGTCATCCCTTTTCTCCTCATCGTCCTCAATTACCTTCTGTTTTCTGCTTTACTGTGTGTCCCTGATGTGTGTGTAATTTTAATCGGATTACTCTCTGGCTCTTTCCGAATTCCAGTTTTGCTTTTTGTGTTTTCTATATCACAGGTTAAGTGGATGGGAGGATGTATTTTGTGGAAATGTCTTAAGCTTGTGATGTAAGACAGTAAGAGCGATGTTTTGATCATTTCCAAGTGATAATATTTGGTCCATCAACATTGTGTGGGATCCAACGTGAATTTTGTTAAGATGCCAAGGGTTTGCAACAATGCTTGAGCATTTGAACCTGTAACCCTGGCGTTCAGGTGGTTACTGGTGTGACCTCTTGCTGCCATCTTGTAAATTGATCCCAGCATAAGTAGGAGAGCCAATATGAACTTTAGGCATTCTCAACCCTCAGTAATAAACCCCAGTGGCTTAGATTACTTTTGTCATAGTTGCAATATTTTGAATCAGTTGACGTTATTCGTATTATACACTATTGAGAGACATTTAGTGGTGCAATTATGCTTACGCATTTGAAGCTGGAAGTTCCCAAATTTTTTATGGAAAATTTTTCTTGTTTGACTGCAATATTTGAAGTATTAATACAGACCTTTTGGATTTAAGGATGAGTGAATATTATCTCGAAGTCCCCCCTGGGAGTTTGAATGTGCAATGTAACTGAACGTTTTACAAAATGAAAATGGGAGGCTTGAAGGTGATATTTTGATGAAGAGTGTTGTGGCTGTGATTCTGTTGCTTATTCTTCTTCCGAAAGTTAAAAGTTCTGAATCATCAGAAATACAGTTCCTAAATGTGTTTGGGTGGATGAACCAACAAGGCGGCAGGGACGAATTAATTGTTATAAAATGTTATGAATACGTGTTCTAGTTTCTGAACTTCTGTCATCTGATTTTCGATATGAATCTTGTTGCTATTCACTTATGGTTGAAGAATTGCTGAATTGGGCTATTGGGGTAGTAGAAGATTTTAAAAACTTCTAGTATATGAAAGGATATAAAGGAAAAAAAAATGCTGCCTAAGGAGAAAATGTATGTAATATACAGTTTATATATATTTGATCCATTGAGTAGCAATTCAGAACCTTTAGGTTGAATTGTAGGGTATATTTACTAAAGAACATATTAGCAGAGTGGCAAAGAAATTGTCTGCAGAAAATAGCAATACGTCCTATAATTAATTGGCGTCTTGTCCGTATTTATCCATACCAAGATTGAACAACCTTTGAACTTTTTTGCATGCTATGATTGTTTTCCAAACCACATTTAAAATTCTGTACATCTTCTTTTGGAATGGCAAGAATCAATTTTTTTCTTTCTTAATAATAATGGATGTCTTACTGAAATGGCTATTTTCTTTTTTTATTGCTTTTGTACACGACAACAGGCATATATGATGGCGAGGGAATGGTGATCCACTTCACTAGAGGAGGTCAAGAAATTGGCACAGGAACTGTCTTGGACCGTCTCTTTTCGAGTTCATCTCTCACTCGTCCTGCTAACAATCCATGTCCAATATGTGGAGACCAATCAAACCTTAATGGTGTCAATTATTCATGCTTGGATTGTTTTCTTTTTGCCGGTTATCTATATCGCTTTGAGTATGGTGTATCACCAACATTTTTTATTGCCAAAGTTCGAGGAGGCGCCTGCACACTTGCCCCATCCGACCCACCTGAAGATGTCCTCCATCGTGCTAGATATCTTCTTGAAAATGGATTTGGCGTCTACGATGTCTCCAAAAACAACTGTGAAGACTTTGCAATCTACTGCAAAACATGCCTTCTTGTGATCCCAAACACCAGTGTAGGCCGGAGTAGTGGGCAGGCAGCATCGTATGAGGCACCTTTAGGGCTGTTGCTGATAGTCCTGTAGTTTCTTTATCACTCCGCTTCTTGCCCACCGGTTTTACTGGTCTAGCACTGGTTGGTTGTGGTAGGTACTGTATTAATCGACTTGCTTCTGATATTGGAGTACGCCGTGATGTAGCCAAAGTTCCCGTAGAAATGCTTATAATAAATCCGTCAGTCTTGGATGAACCAGCCAACACAAATGAGGTGAACAGGCTTACAGAATCGCCTGGCTCAGCCAACACAAATGAGGTGAATGGGCTTATAGAACCGCCGGGCTCAGCCAACACAAATGAGGTGAACGGGCTTATAGAACCGCCGGGCTCAGCCAACACAAATGAGGTGAACAGGCTTATAGAACCGCCTGGCTCAACCAACACAAATGAGGTGAACAGGCTTATAGAGCCGCCTGGCTTGGATGAACAAGCCCAGGCAAATAAGGTGACCAAAGAAGAATAAATGCAGCTGCACAAAATCTTTGCATTGGATAATGCCAAGATTTAAAAGTGTAGTGACATGACTCCCGTCGGTAAGTATTTTATTTGAAACTGGAATGTTTTGTTAACGATGTTGTGTGTTTTTTATTTGTGAGTTTGAAACAAGCAAGATTTTTTATCCTCAGCGTTGTTATTGATGTTATGATGTGTTGTATTTGTATGAAGCATTATGGGAGCAGTCATTCTTATTTTATGATCATTTTGATGTGGGTTCTAATTTTTTCCGTGCTTAAATGACAAGTCAGGCCCCGTAACATATTTCTTTTCGTAAAATTAACGTATGAAAGTAAGGAGAATATGGTCAAGAGGCAGAGATGATTTGAATATTTTTTGACATAAAGGCAGACATTAATGGATTGGGGTTTTAAGCTGGTAACAAATCCACGGCTTCCTACTTACCTGAGAGGGGTTTTTTATGCCACTTAGTTATATAGTTATTGGTGGTCCAACTATTCATCAGAAGCAATGAAGCAAATGTATTTATTTACAACTAACTAGCCTCTTAGGTCATTTTACCCGGGATTTAATCATTCAGCAGGGCATGCTAAATGGGAGACAGGTAGAATAGAGATGGGATTTAAAACGAAGAAGTGTTATGTTGCAATTCTATTCGGTTTTGCTATTCCTGTTGGGAGAACGGAACTGTATACAATTTTGAAGTTTCATCTGTTTCGCGAGCAAAATTTATGTACGACAATGAGTCTGCAGTCACAGGGTGGCATGCTAAACATTACACCATTAATGCTAAACTAACATCCAACATAAACAAAAACTTTTCTTCTTCTAGTAAGGCCAAAGATCAACTCCGCCAGGCTTCTTTACAAGTATTTGATTGTATTCAGGCCTTGATGTCTGCAATGGAAATATCCAATTATTAGCATTCACTTGCAAAGGCAATTATAGGGTAACAGGCAGAGAACAGGGGAATATGAGGACTAGAGGTACAGAATACAAGCTTAGTTGCCAAGCATCTCAACATATTAATACCAAATTCCACAACAACAACAACAACAAGCTTTCTTCCACTAGATGGAGTCAATGGATTGCACGACATAATTATACCATCTGAATAACCGAGTCTTTGGAAAAATTATTTATGAAAAGGTCCTATTCAATAACTTTCCAAGACCAACTACAATGATAACGACGGCGGTAAACCCCAAACTTGCCAAGACCAAATGTGAATTAACAATCCAGTTATTGAGTACTAATGAATAATTGAGCATCATCATGAAAACAAAAGTAATGCAGAGACAGCGCTAAACCTTGCTCAAGTTCATTGATCCGCTATGAAGAAGAAGACAGTGGTAAACCTGTTGCAGCTGTCTTACTGTCCTAGATAGGGATGACAATTTCCCTTTCAGCGAGATCTACATTGGTATTGGCCCATATAGTGGTCATAGGAGAAATTTCCACCAAGACACAGGTGACTCTTTAACCCAGGAGATAATAAATTTGAATTTATTTACTCACAAAGAAGTTATGTTAATCAATGATAGCCCAGCCATACATCATTGAGATAATGAGATATACACAGGGTAATGTCCAGGTCTATCCGAATTATTCCTTATGACTAAACATTAAGAACTAAATTGATCCAGAACACGAAAAATATTCAAATCCGTACGCCATCGAAATTAAAGTTTAGATAAAATTATAATTGATATTTACATCTAAATCACAGAGAGAAAGGGAAAGGAAGGAATAACTTACAATGTCTTTGAAGATAACATAAGCGATGACAGAGAAAAGAACGAAGAGGGATCTCAAACTCAGCGAATTTGACAAAGGCAAAGACGGATTCTAAAGCCCGAGTCAAAGCCGATGAATTGCCGGTTCCGGTTCGCGTGCTCATAGCGGATCCAAGAATTTCTCGTCCTTGATCCCTAGGCGGAAGAGAGACGAAAGCTTTGAAGTAAGGTGACACGTGAGAAAGCCTCCGTCTTGAAAATATATATATAAATCAGGGATAAGCCGGTCAAGAAACTCATAATCATTGTTATTCTTGGCGCTCTGATTCTCTTCAGGTGCTTCTCTGCTGTGTGTCTTCAGATCTGACAATATGAAGCGTCAGAAAGATCTAACCATACAGTGTCACATGAACTCGCTCCCGTTTATTTGTAAGAGCATGATAACTGAATCATGCAGCTTAAAAACATGATTAAAATTATTTAAAAACAATAAACATGCTTGAAATATATATATATATTTTTTTTTCCTAAGCATGCATTTATTTAGGAGAGGCAAGTAAGAGAGGAGAATAAGGTAAATGGGTCTGTTTGAGTTTGCTACGGGAAAGATCACTTATTTTCTACCTACCTTTTACAAAAGTTTGAAAGAAAAAAAAAAGTCAAATTGTAAATATGATTTGTATTTGGATGACGAGTTGTAGAAGTGGTGGGCCTACATCAATAAACCGAGAGAAAAAGTTACCCCATGGAGCTTTTTCCTAAATTGACTTTTATGAGCTTTTCTTAATTTTTTTTTAAAAAAAAAACCAATAAATTTAAAACTCTACCCAAACACTACTTAAGGCTTTTTTTTTTCTATTGCAAGTTTTTTTTGACTTAAAGCTACTTAACGCTCTCTCCAAACAAAGCCAATATAGGTAAAACTAACATTGTAATTAATACAAGAGTTAAGGTGCAAAAATACACATGTGCTTTGGTCAGAGGAGCGCCAAGTAGAAAGTGCTTTTTTAAGGTGCAAAAGTGACTATGTGGTTACAAATTAGGTGCAGAAATACCATTTGACCATTAAGTTTGACTTTTTTCACTGACTGAACGATGACATGACATTTCAAATGTGCAAAAATACACATGTGGTTTGTCAAAAAGAGCGTCTAACACCAAATTCGTTTTTTTTTTTTTTTAATTTAATAATTTTATTTTAATTAAAAGAAAATTATTATTTTCCTGGACACCGAACAAGTTTGTTCTACAAACTTTCATCGCTTCCGAATGTCATTAACAAATTGTCGTTTGCCACAGTCTGTGAGCAAGTATTCAAAAGCTCAATTTCTCAGAACCGATGCAACCATGGCTTTTTCTTCATCATTCCACAACACACCTCCTAAGCCCAACTCAAGCTTCATATCTATATATCTAGTCTCAGAAAATTTGATAAGGATTTTTCTTAAAAAAAAGAAAATAAATTTTTTACCATTTTTACCCATTGAATTAATCCCCCTTCCCAAAATGATAAATAAGAATAAAAAAATTTAAATTAGAAGGAAAAATACCTAGAGAAATAATAATTTTCCTTTAATTGAAGTAAAATTATTAAATTAAAAAAAAAAGAATTTGATGTTGGGCGCTTTTTTGACAAACCACATGTGTATTTTTGCACCTTTGAAATGCAACGTCATCGATCGTCGGCAAAAAAAGTCAAATTTAACTGTCAAAGTCAAACTTAACGGACAAATGGTATTTTTGCACTTAATTTGTAATCAAATGTGCACTTTTACACCTCAAAAAAGCACTTGTTATTGTGTGCTTCTCTGACCAAAGTACATGTGTATTTTTGCACCTTAACCCTTAATACAATATATATAATTAATTAATGGCAAAAATGGAAAAGAACTAAAGCAATTCAAATTTTGGACTTTTTATTTTTTTAAAAAAAATAGAAGGAGTATTTATTACCCCCTCCTGTCGACATATTTAGGAAGTTGAGTATCATAGTTTAAAATGAAAAATATAGTTTTCATATTCTCGAATATCTTCCTAACCTACCATTATTGATACTTCAATAATAATCAAGGAGAAAAGGAAACAGAGTAATTAAGGAAGTTAATTAGAGTATTTAAAAAAATACATGTCAAATTAGCTAACTGAATTAATTTTTCTTGATTATAATAAAATTAGGCAAATATGTCTTATATTAAGAATATGATAGAATACTACTTGTGGTCATTGATACAAGACTAAGTTGGCTAATTTAAGTAATTTAAGAAAATTAATAATGTTAGTTATTTATAATAAATATAAGTTGGCTTTCCTAAGTCGACTTGCTTCTGATATTGGAGTACGCTGTGATGTAGCCCCCCAAAGTTCCCATGGAAAGGCTTATAATAAATCCATCTGCCTTGGATGAACCAGCCAACACAAATGAGGTGAACAGGCTTTATAGAACCGCCTGGCTTGGATGAACAAGCCCAGGCAAATAAGGTGACCAAAGAAGAATAGATGCAGCTGCACAAAATCTGTGTATTGGATAATGCTAAGATTTAAAAGTGTTGTGACATGACTCCGTCGGTAAGTATTTTATTTGAAATTGTAATGGTTTGTTAACGATGTTGTGTGGTTTTTATTTAAAAAAGACCTGATTAGGTTAGGTTCATTTATCAGTATCATACCCCTACATGTAACGCAAAACTAATCATGCATAGAGGTAAATGGAAGACAAGTAGAATAGAGATGGGATTTAAAACGAAGTGTAATGTTGCAATTCTAACCGGTTTTGCTATATTCCTGTTGGGAGAACGGAACCGTATACAATTTTGAAGTTTCATCTGTTTCGCGTACAAAATTTATGTAACATATAAATACAACAATGACTCTGCAGTCACAGTGTGGCATGCTAAATGTTACACCATGAATGCTAGACTAACATCCAACATAAACAAAAACTTTTCTTCTAGTAAGGCCAAAGATCAATTCCGCTAGGCTTCTTTACAAGTATTTGATTGTATTCAGGCCTTGATGTCTGCAATGGAAAGAATCAATTAGTAGCATTCACTTGCAAAGGCAAATATACGATAACAGGCAGAGAACAGGGGAATATGAGGACTGGAGATGGAGAATACAAGCTTTGTTACATACCAAGACCAAATACTTCAACAACAACAATAACAACAAGCCTTATTCCACTAAATAAAGTCAATAGATTCCACGACATAATTATACCATGTAAATAACTGAGTCATTGGAAAAATTATTTATCAAAAGGTCTTATTCACTAACTTACCAAGACCAAATACGACGATGACGATGGCGACAAACCTTAAACTTGCCAAGACCAAATGTGAATTAACAATCCAGTTATTGAGTACTAATGAATAACTGAGACAGTGGTAAACCTTGCTCAAGTTCATTAATCAACTATGAAGAAGAAGACAGTACTAAACCTGTTGCAGCTGTATTACTGTTCTAGCTAGATAGGAATGACACTTTCCCTGTCAGTGACATCTCCATTGGTATTGGCTCATGTAGTGGTCATAGGAGAAGTTTCTGCCTCTAAATACGCAAGCCGCGTAAGTTACTGCCTGTCTGAAAAAGATGGGAAAGAGGACTGGGTTTGGGAAAGTAAACTAGAAAAGCCTCTCTGCCCCTGCCCGGTTGCCATCCCTCCTAACCACCAACCTTATCGATCTTTGGAAATAATAAAAGTGGTCTCTATCCACAGCTGGAGAATCCTAATATGTACATTCCCGAACTTAAATTCTGATAATTGTTTTCCAAATTCTACAGCAGGGATCGTAAAAGTCAGCCAATAGCATTGGACTAAATTGTTCCTGTGTGTAGACCGTTGGATATGACATTTGAGAACCAGCAGGGATGCTTCAATTAATGAAAGAAACAAACAAATATTGATCACATTACTAGAGAAAAACAGATCTCACTCCTTACTACATCTAACTTGCATAGTTCCACAAAATTGTAACTTTATAATGCAATAACTTTGACAACCCCAAGAGAGCATTGTTTTTTAACATTGATGTATCACATATTACATGTACATCCTTGAAAAAGGACTCCCATTAAGGTTTTATCACATGTCTGGTATAAGGAGGGAAATGGAATCCCTCTCTATTGAGAAGAAATGAACGAAAACGTTTGCGTTTATTCCACATTCCACTGTCCTCCTCGCTTGATTCCTTTCTCTTTCCCTCTCCTTTTCCAACAGTGAGACTTATTTATTTCCGTTGCTTCTTTTGGCCATAAAAATTAATTATCCGAGAGCTAAGAGAGAGACAGATCTGTTGTTGGTGACCAAATCTATAGAGAGGGGTAATGGGATTTTTCTCGAACAAGATCGATCGGGAAGAACTGAAGCCCGGTGACCACATTTACTCGTGGCGGTGGATTTTTTTCGTTTATGCGCATCATGGTCATCCCTTTTCTCCTCATCGTCCTTAATTACCTTCTGTTTTCTGCTTTACTATGTGTCCCTGATGTGTGTGTAATTTTAATCTGATGATTACTCTCTCTGGCTCTTTCCGAATTCCAGTTTTGCTTTTTGTGTTTTCTATATCACAGGTTAAGTGGATGGGAGGTTGTATTTTGTGGAAATGTCTTAAGCTTGTGATGTAAGAGCGCTGTTTTGATCCATTGAGCAGCAAATCAGAACCTTCAATTTGAATTGTGTGGTATATTTACTAAAGAACATATTAGCAGAGTGACAAAGAAAGTGTCCGCAGAAAATAGCAATACGTCCTAGAATTAATTGGCATCTTGTTCTTATTCATCCATACCAAGATTGAACAACCTTTGAACTTTTTTGCATGCTGTGGTTGTTTTCAAAACCACATTTAAAATTATGTACATCTTCTTTTGGACTCGCAAGAATAAAAAAAAAAAAATTTCTTTCTTAATAATAATGGATATCTTACTGAAATGGCTATTTTTTTTTTTTTTATTGCTTTTGTACACGACAACAGGCATATATGTTGGCGAGGGAATGGTGATCCACTTCACTTCAGCAAGTAGCCCAGGAAGTATCTCGAGTTCAACTTCCTATCGTTCTGCTGACAATCCATGTCCAAAATGTGGCTGCCACTCAAACCTTGAGGGTGTCATTTGTTCATGCTTGGATTGTTTTCTTGATGGCGGTGGTCTATATCGCTTTGAGTATGGTGTCTCACGATTCTATTTTTATTTCATAGATCGAGAAGACAACTGCTCACCTGCCATATCCGGCCCACCTGAAGATGTCCTCCGTCGTGCTAGATATCTTCTTCAAAATGGATTTGGCGACTACTATTTGCCGACAAAAAACTGTATAAACTTTGCAAAATACTGCAAAACAGGCAATTCCCAAATATTCTTTGTGTAGGCCGGAGTGGGCTGGCAGCATCGTATGTGGCAGCTATTACTCTGTTGGGGCTGTTGCTGATTGTTCTGTAGTTTCTTTACCACTCGGCTTCTTGACCACCGGTTTTAGTGGTCTACCACTGGCTGGTTGTGGTAGGTGCTGTATTAGTCGACTTGTTTCTGACATTGGAGTACGCCGTGATGTAGCCAAAGAACCGCCTGGCTTGGATAAACAAGCCAAGGCAAATAAGGTGACCAAAGGAGAATAGATGCAGCTGCACAAAATCTGCATTGGCTAATGCTAAGATTTGGATAATGCTAAAAACGGAAGGAGAATGAAAAATCTCCTAAAACGGTTAGTATTTATGTATATATAAAAAATTTGAAAGTGTAATGGTCTGCCATCATATACACATATATTGAAAGTGTAATGGTTTGTTAACGTTGTTGTGTGGTTTTTATTTGTGAGTTTGAAACAAGCAAAGATTGTTTATCCTCAGCAGTGTTATGTTGACGTACGTTATGCTGTGTTGTATGTATATGAAGCATTATGGGAGCAGTTATACTTATTTTATGGTCATTTTGACGTGGATTCCAATTTTCTCCGTGCTTAAATGACATGTTAGGGCCCTATATCATATTTCTTTTTGTAAAATCAACGTATGAAAGTAAAGAGAATATGGTCAAAAGGCAGAAATGATATAACTATTTTTTGAGTTAAAAGGCTGACATTAAAGCTGCGTTTGATTTTAAGGAGGAAAGGGAGGGGATGGAATATTTTGACCATTATACCCTCATATTTTTATTAAATTCCAACTTTACCCCCGTATGTTTAAAAAAAAACTCTAAATCGAATTCCAAGAATTATGTAAAAAGTCTCCCCCTCTCTTGACACTATTTTAATGCACATCTTTTGGCAGCACAAACGACATCGTCATCATCCTTATAACACACCGGATTAGTTGTTCCCCACCATGCTAATTGATTTAACTGCCATTTCTTTTTTATGTATTTAATTTTCATTTATAAATTCTGATTTATTTTGATGAAGATACTCTCCAAATAATAAATCAGCTGCCACTCTTTTCATCAAACGCTTACAATTTTTTTCACTCCTCCAGTCCAGTTCTACATATTTAATTATTTGATCTTAGTCTTAAATATAAGATATAGTGTTTATATTTATCAATTTTTTTTCCTAATTTACCCGATATTCATGCTCTCTTAATAATAATCATGGAGAAGAGATAATAAGAGAAATAAGGAAATAAATAGGATATTTTAAAAAATATATATCAACTTAACCAACTTAATCAACTTTCTCAATCTAATCGAACCAAAGTTATAATGATACACGGGACTGACTAAAAGACGTTAACCATTATCGACCTTAGCATGTCAGCTAGCTTGCGTTATTTATTTGATTACCCACTAGGTCTCCACAACCGATGTTAATCTTTTTTTTTTTCCCCATAAAATCAGCGTCCACGTGCGTTATTTATTTAAAAAATAGCTACCAGTCACACTTTTTCTCCCCAAAAAGTGAATTCTTTGTTTGGCTTTTAACTTCAATAATATTTTTGGGTTGAGTTTCTTTTATCATCCTTTTTTTATCATCCCTTATCATTTTTAAATCATATTCATACAACCAATTTAAGAAGTGGCATTATTACTTCAGCTTTTCTTTTATCTTCCCAATCAATAGCCTAAATAAGATTGATGAGAGATATGGAGACAGTGGTAGATCTTGGAATAAATGTTTGGGGGTTTCTTTTAGGATGTATACTCATTAACTAATTAAGGGGAAAAAATATTTGGGGAGGCCAAATCTATAAGTTTTTGGTATAAATGTATAAATTTTTGGGTTAAATGTATAAATTTTGTATTAAAAAAAATCCTTTTATATTAAATATTTATGACAATTTTTTTTTTTTTTTTGGCCATGGCCCCTCTGACTCTTGAGAAACTCCACCACTATATGAAGAAAAAAGATAAAAGAAGATCCTCAACCATTCCTTAAGTTTCAACAATGGTAATTGATTATTTTTATTTTAATTCTATTTGTTTAGGGGACGCGTGAGAAAGCCGTCATTATATATATATATATATATATATAAAAGCCGGTCAAGATCGAAACTCACAATCATTGTTATCCTTGGAGCTCTGATTGTCTTCAGATGCTTCTCTACTGGGTGTTTCCAGGTCTGACAATATGAACATTCAGAATGATCTAACTGTACGGTGTAACATGAACTCCCCTCCTATTTATTTATCACAGCCCGATAATTGAATTATGTAATGAAATATATAATAATTAATGAAATGCTAAAATGAAAAAGATACAAGGTAAATTAAATTTTGAGTTTTTATAAAAAGAACTGGAAGGAGTATTTATTACCCCTTCCGTCTTTGACGTAGAATATATTTAGGAGTTGATTATCACAGTTTTAAATATAAGATATAATTTTTACATTTTTAAATTTTTTTCTTAACTTACCCTTATTGATACTTCAACAATTATTAAAGAGGAGAGGAAATAAGGGAGTTAAGGAAGCTAATTAGAGTATTTTAGAAAATGCATATTAAATTAACTAACTTAATTAATTTTCTTAATATGATAAATTAGACAAATATGTCTTATATTAAGAACCGAATAGAATACTACATGTGGTTATTGATACACGAGTAAGTTGGTTAATTTAAGAAAATTAATAATGTTAGTTATTTTTAACAAATCTAGGTTGACTTTCTTAAAATATTATTTTCCGTAGTCATGATCACCTTGAGATAGAAACATGGGAAAATGAAATAAAAAGAACTTTAAAATTGCCAAAATCATAAATCATGTTTCTTACTAAGAGTTGATGTGACATCTTAAAAATTTAGAAATTGAGAATTAAATAGGATTTGGGATTAATTATGGGAAAATTTAGCCTTAATGAAGTTTAGAATTTATTTTAGGAATTAAAGGCATAATTTTTGTGAATTAAGAACAATATGTTAGGGCCTGAAGAAATTATTAGAGAAAAAGACAAATCCAAGGATTTATTACAAACGATTGATTATGGCCTAATATTTGTTAGAAAAGGAGAATGTGGGAATTAGTAGCATTTTTGTGTTAGATCATACAAGCAAAATCACCAACGCATTTAACTCTCCATTCACTAATTTACTTGGCCCAGTATACATAACACACTCATTCATTGGTCATCAGCCCAAAAGCTAATCAACATCATTTTCCATTTCTATTCTTCCTCCAGTACATACACGTGCACACACCTCTCCTATTTAGTTAACTCAAGTCCATTATCTCATCAGCCCACACACACAAGCCAACACCTTTCGCTGAACCTCACCGTAAGTTAACACCTAAGCCTCTTTCAAATTGCTTGTTCTCCACGTGTTCATCTCCTCAGCTGACCCCATTACATAGAGACACGACAGCGATCCTTTGTATCAGATACATACACACCCACGGTCCGGTTTCTCTCACATGCAGGCCCCTCCCCATCAGATACATACACACCCACTGTGAGAGATGGGCAGAAAAATTGCATGTGAGAGAATCCGGTTCCCTTATCTCTCATACTTCATTTCTTCGGCATGCTCATTCTCTCCAACTCGTAAACTCCCTCTCTCCATTTCACCTTCCTCAACTGCATTTTCTCTCAACCAGACACGACACCACACACCCTCCTATTTCTCAATATTCATTCCAGCAATTCACCTCTCCACCCCATACCATCCTTGCTGTCAATTCAGAGGGAAACCGTGAGAAAATCTGAGACCAAGGATCACATGCAAAAACGTTTGGGATTAAGGTGAGTTTCCTAAAACGTTTCCTATCTGGTTTTCTGAGATTATTGAAGATGAGAGAGTATGGTGGTTAAAATTCATGGGTTAGTGAAAGAAAGAGTTCATGATAGCATTATTCTGATTGCATGCTGGTTCTAAACTGATTTTCGGTCTTCTTTGGGTTTTGGAAACAAGAATTCTAACCGTGCATGTTTGGTCTAAGAGCTTGGTATCTGATTTCTGAAAGATAAGGACCATAAAAAGAAGTTGCATGTTTTGTTTTCGCCTCTGCACAGTAGTCTGGAAACAGAGTCTCTTATGCCTGGTGTTTTTGAAAGTTATAGGTTGATTTTTTTTCTCTGAAATTTTTACAGGAGAAATTAAACTTCTTGAGGTTTAAAATAAGCTTTGGTTCATCTAAAACGGAGGTCTACAACTCCGGTTATGATTTTTCGAAGTTGAGCTAAAAAAACTGGAAATTTCTGGTATGCTTCAGGAACAGCAAAATGGCGTTGGATTTCGGGATGACTAAATGAAATGATTAAAATGTGAAATTTTCCAGTTAAATAATAGACTCATAGAGGTTTAATTTGATAGGTAATTCGTCGAAATCCGATAAGTATTGAAGGAGTTATGGTTTCTCAAAGATTGTTCAGAAAATCTGAGAATTTCTGGACATTGTTTATGTTTTTGAATTTTGGGAATTTTTCTCAGCCATAAATCAACTTGGTGACTTTAATTTATGAAAATAGACTTATCAAGGTTTAAATAGAAATTGGAATCACTCCATCCGGAGTTATATTGGTCGAGTTATGAATTTTCCAAATTCTCGAAAAGAAGTTCTGAATTTTTGATAAGTCTTTAAAAAGTCACATAAGTTGTTAATTGTGTTGAACCTTTAAAGTAAAGGTTTCTTTGGATAAAATGCAAGGTGAAATGGCTGAGATAATAATTACCCATAGTGAATAGTATCTAATTAAAATAGGTCTCAATTAGTATACATCCCTAGTCATAAGGATATTAAAAAAAAAAACAAGTATTTTTGGGATGGGTCTAGAGGAGTTGACTTTATAATTGTGTTTGGATTGGTTAATGACCCATCACTATATAAATGTTAATTATAGGACGAGAATCGCCCGTGCCGAAGGACAAGCGTAGTGATAAGAATCTGGTGGAAGGGGTTTTGTCGGTAAGCACAAACGGTAGTAACTATAATCTCACATTCTTTGCATAGTTATATATGTTTTTGTAAACCATATTGTATGTCCCGCCTGTATGGGACCAAGACCACTCGTGGCTCGATTGAGCGGAAGGGCCGTGACCATGGGGCCAACTTCCTAGTGGCTAGGCGAGCCTAGTGCATTCATTATTTTTGGTTTTTGAATTACCAAAAAGAATTTCCTAGCGCTAAGGTATTTGAAATCATTTATGATTTGCTTGTATTACAAGCATTGCATTTGGTATGTAATACTTGTTGTTGAATTTGAATTTGAGATGAATTTGAATGCTTTATATCTTTGTGTGGACTACTCGCTTGGTTGATTTACATATAGTGCATATGCTTTAGAATTTGAGATTAACTCATTGTTACTCCGGGATTCATTCACTTGAATCCGAGCCTTCCTTAAATCCGGGATGGGCGGGCTAGTAAGCAAGGAGGAAGAGGCAAGGGCAAAGTAATTGCCCGATTTTGAGAAGAAGGTGGTGAAGAATTGTAGATGAAACATTAGTTTCACTTTTGTCTATGAACATACTTCCTTATGACTTAGATATTATTTTGGGATAGTCATATGTGGCTATTTGGGATGTATATATTTAATTAGATACTTATAATCACGTAGAAGTAGATAAAGTATTTATATATCCGCTAACGTTCTTTTGTGTGCGGGCATGTATGTAACAAGCCCAAGTTATGGTGAACGAATAGTAGAGCATTAGACTAATTGGAGAAATAAGGAAAAACTCGATGAATTTTGACAAGGTTCTAAGTATGATGCAATTTTAATGACAAGTTTGAACCATTTGATAGAATGTTTTCAAAAGTTTTAAATGGTTGAGAAAAGCCCAACCGAATTTATTTATTATTTTGAAATTTTTTTTTTAAAGAAGGGCTTTCATTACAAGAACCAAAACTAGCCAGGTGGTTTCAATTTTCATTAAATATTACATCTTTACATAATAGGTGAAGATGCCACTCTGTTCTGGGCTCAGAACAGTGGGGTGTTACAGTTGATAAAAGAATGACAAATTTCTTAAGCAATATTTCACAACTTATTTTTTAAGAAATATCTAATTTGGGATTTTACAATTTCTAAGTTCTTTTTCAGTAATTTTCCCTATAAACATTTAAATGTGTGTAATTAATACGAATGCTTTAAGAAAAAAAATCATACATTTGAAAGACAAAGTATTTTAAGGTTTTATATTTAGGTCTAAATCCAAACTAAAAATAGCACTTATTATGAGGAATAGTATAATAGAGGTAGTGTTACTTATTACCTCCATTTTAACCGAGTTTACAATTATATCATAGGATTAACAAAGTTCTCTAGAAGGATTGACTACACCTTACTAGACATTAACTAAATGGTTGTTGCCTCTAAAAAATATAGGTATTAACTACACTTTAATAACATTCTACAACTCATTTTAGTAGGATTAGAAAATCACTTATTTAAAGCTTAAGAGATATTTTTTCCTAAATTTTATCCATATATGGTTGTGTGTGTGTCTCTCTCTCTATATATATATATGTATATGTGTGTGTATTTTCAGTTTCATCTTCCCTTTATTATGGGCTTCTGGATCGTATGTTCTTATTCTCCCAAACACAGACGTAGCGAAGAAGAAATGAACGAAAAAGTATGCGTTTATTCCACGAAGGAATGAACGAAAACGTTTGCGTTTATCCCACATTCCACTGCCCTCCTCGCTTGATTCCTTTGTCTTTCCCTCTACTTTTCCAACAGTGAGACTTATTTATTTCCGTTGCTTCTTTTGGCCTTAAAAATTAATTATCCGAGAGTTAGGAGAGAGAGATCTGTTGTTGGTGACCAAATCTATATAGAGAGGGGTAATGGGATTTTTCTCGAACCAGATCCATCGTAACAAACTGAAGCCCGGTGACCACATTTACTCGTGGACGATGTCATTCGTTTATGCGCATCATGGTCATCCCTTTTCTCCTCATCGTCTTTAATTACCTTCTGTTTTCTTATTTACTATGTGTCCCTGATGTGTGTGTAATTTTAATCGGATTACTCTCTCTGGCTCTTTCCGAATTCCAGTTTTGCTTTTTGTGTTTTCTATATCAAAGATTAAGTGGATGGAGGTTGGATTTTGTGGAAATGTCTTAAGCTTGTGATGTAAGAGCGCTGTTTTGATCCATTGAGCAGCAATTCAAAACCTTCAGGTTGAATTGTGGGGTATATTTACTAAAGAACATATTAGCAGAGTGGCAAAGAAAGTGTCAGCAGAAAATAGCAATACGTCCTAGAATTAATTGTCATATTGTCCTTATTTATCCATACCAAGATTGAACAAACTTTGAACTTTTTTGCATGATGTGGTTGTTTTCAAAACCACATTTAAAATTCCGTACATCTTCTTTTGGATTGGCAAGAATCAAATTCTTTTTTTTTTTTCTTTCTTAATAATAATAGATGTCTTACTAAAATGGCTATTTTTTTTTTATTGCTTTTGCATACGACAACAGGCATATATGTTGGCGAGGGAATGGTGATCCACTTCACTACAAGAGGACAAGATGGCCCAGGAAATATCTTGGGTCCAAATGTCAACGCCTTTAGCTCTGCTAACAATCCATGTCCAATATGTGGCCACCGCGCAAACCGTGATGGTGTCATTTGTACATGCTTGGATTGTTTTCTTAAAGGCGGTGATCTATATCGCTTTGAGTATGGTGTCTCACCATTGTGTTTACTTTTCTTTGATCGAACAGACAACTGCTCAACTGCCACACCCCAGCCACCTGAATTTGTCATCCGCATTGCTAGATATCTTCTTCAAAATGGATTATTTGGCGCCTACGATCTTGTGGAAAACAATTGTATACACTTTGCAAAATACTGCAAAACAGGCAATCGCTACGCATAGGAGTAGGCCGGAGTGGGCAGGCAGCATCGTATGTAGCAGCTGTTACTCAGTTAGGGCTGTTGCTGATAGTTCTGTAGTTTCTTTACCACTCAGCTTCTTGACCACCGTTTTAGTGGTCTAGCACTGCTTGGTTGTGGTAGGTACTGTATTAGTCGACTTGTTTCTGATAATGGAGTACGCCGTGATGTAGCCAAAGAACCGCCTGGCTTGGATGAACAAGCCAAGGCAAATAAGGTGACCAAAGAAGAATAGATGCAGCTGCACAAAATCAGTGTATTGGATAATGCTAAGATTTAAAAGTGTAGTGACATGTCTCCCATCGGTAAGTATTTTATTCGAAATTGGAATGGTTTGTTAACGATGTTGTGTGGTTTTTATTTGTGAGTTTGAAACAAGCGAGATTGTTTATCCTCAGCGTTGTTATATTGACGTACGTTATGCTGTGTTGTATGTATATGAAGCATTATGGGAACAGTTATACTTATTTTATGATGATTTTGACGTGGATTCTAATTTTCTCCATACTTAAATGACATGATAGGGCCCTGTATCATATTTCTTTTTGTAAAATCAACGTATAAAAGTAAGGAGAATTTGGTCAAAAGGCAGAGATGATTTAACTATTTTTTGAGTTAAAAGGCTGACATTAAAGCTGTGTTTGATTTTAAGGAGGAAAGGGAGGGGAAGGAAAATTTTGACCATTATACCCTCATATTTTTATTAAATTCTAACTTTACCCCTCTAATGTTCAGAAAAACTCTAAATCGAATTCGAAGAATTATGTAAAAACTCTAAATCTTTTGGTAACACAAACGTCATCGTCATCATCATTATAACACACCGGATTAGTTGTTCCCCCCATGCTAATAAATTTAACTGCCATTTCTTTTTATGTATTTAATTTTCATTTATAAATTCTGATTTATTTTGATGAAGATACTCTCCAAATAATAAATCAGCTAACACTCTTTTCATCAAACGCTTACAATTTTCTTACTCCTCCGATCCAGTTCTAAATATAAGACATATTTAATGAGTTAATCTTGATCCTAAATATAAGATATAGTTTTCATATTTGTCAATTGTTTTTCCTAATTTACCCGATATTCACGCTCTCTCAATAATAATGAAAGAGAAGAGATAGTAAGAGAAATAAAGAAAATAATTAAGGTATTTTAAAAAATATATGTCAACTTAACCAACTTAATCAACTTTCTCAATCTAATCGAACCAAAGTTATAATCATACACGGGACTGACTAAAAGACGTTAACCATTATCGACCTTAGTATATCAGTGATAAATATATATTTTATAATTAAATAGGTGGATATTTTACGATATAATAAGGTTGATTTATTAATATTTTATACCTATTTAATTATCTTTTATATATTTATCTATCTTTTAATTAAATATAGGATAAAAGAATATTATAACAAAAAATCTATTGATATCCTATTTTGTTGCTCAGGAGATATTATGTGATCTAAGAGAGGCAACAAATTAAATTGAAAAAGATATAATATATTATTATATTATGTTAGATTCACCAAGACGTGGGGTCCACAACTAACATTGAAGCAAAGCACGTACAGGAAGCTAAAATCATGAAAGGATATGATATATCCTTTAGAAAATGGAAAAAGCAGACGTGGGCCCATGAAGAATGGAAATAAATGAATCAAATATATATTCCCATGGTTAAGTAATATATAATCAGTAAAAAGGAGAATCAGATTTTGGATGGCATAAATTGGATAGAGATGCGTGGGGCCCAACAAGCAAAACCAAAAAGTCATATATATTATTAAAGACCATCAGGAGGCGCACGGGAACGACAATTCAAGAAATAGAGAGTGGACGCACATCTGAGGCAGGAATGCATACTGGGACGCACAAGGAGCCGCGATAGAAGCAAAGAGAGATTTTTTGAGTCTTGATTTCTCTTATCTTTTTTTTTTTTCCTGTCTTACTTGAATCTGGATTTTATTTATTTTATGGATTTTAGTATAGCCATGCGTAGTTAGTTTTCTTTTCAATCTAGAGAACCTATGAACTTGTTTGGGTTCTAGGTATTATTTCCCACTATTAGTTTTGATTAATTTCAATCAGTTTATTTATTCTTACTTTTCTTGCTATTGCTTATTAATTGGCCACTAGTAAGCATATTTTAGGGGTTGAGGGTTGAACTTGGAAGATGGAATCCTAAATTGACCTTGAGATTAAATAATGTGGAATTAGGTTTAAATTTAATAAGGAATTAGGTTTAATCTAATTTGCGTCTAGGATAGGAATATACCTAGAAGCTCCGCATAATCAAATTAGGGTGAGTTCGATCTAAAACGCATTTTAGTTAGTTGTGTAAGGTATTACATAATTAATTAAGATAGGTTTATAAATGGACCTAGGAAGGCATTTATAAACATTAATACTCTAGGTTAATGAGTAAATTAATTCAAAATTAATTTAGTGGGGATTAATTCTAAGAAACCAACAAGAGATTAGCGACTCTAGGTTGTATTTCTCGAATTGGAATTCGCCTTTTGTTACTATTAGTTTTCTTATTAATTTTCTTTATCATTGAAAATAATTATGTCTCGCTCAACTTAAACAAGGAAATTTAATATCTAATCATTAGTTTGATTGAGTCCTCGTGGGAACGATATTTTTCCTACTTATCACTTTATTACTTGATACGGCCCGTATACTTGTGGAGTCTATAGGCTTTAAATTTTGCCCTATCAATCAGCTAGCTTGTGACTACTATGTCTCCACAACCAATGTTAAAGTTCACCCCCACACCACCACCACCAGCCCCCCCCCCAAAAAAAGCATCCACGTTATTTATTTAAAAAATATCTACCAGCCACACTTTTTTGTACTTTGGTCTCATTGAAACCGGTTTAGATAGGCCGATGTTAAGAGTTTTTCTCCCCAAAAAGTGAATTTTTTGTTTGGTGTTAACTTCAATAATATATCCGGTTTGAGTTTTTCTCATCATCATTTTTTCATCATCACTCATGTTACATGAGAAGAATAAATTTCCTACATACATTGAAATGGTGGGACCCACATATATATATAATGCTAATTGAAATGTGTGTGTTACATGATAATACACTTCTCATACAATATGAAAAGTGTTTTTCCCTAAAATGGTGGGACCCACATATATATATAATGCTAATTGTATATATATGTGGGTCCCACCATTTCATGTGTGTGTTACATGATAATACACTTCTCATACAATATGAAAAGTGTTTTTCCCTAAAAAAATATGGGTATTAACTAAACTTTAATAACATTCTACAACTCATTTTAGTAGGATTAGAAAATCACTTATTTAAAGTTCAAGAGATATTTTTTTCTAAATTTTATCCTTATATGGCTGTGTGTGTCTCTCTCTCTCTCTCTTTATACATATACATACATGTGTATATATATATATATACACATTTATAAACACACACACATATGTGTGTGTGTGCATGCATGTGTACACACACACACATATGTGTGTATGTATGTATGTATGTATTTTCAGTTTCATCTTCCCGTTATTATGGGCTTCTAGATCATATATTCTTATTCTCCCAAACACAGATGTAGCAACGAAGGAATGAATGAAAACGTCTGCGTTTATTCCACATTCCACTGTCCTCCTCGCTTGATTCCTTTCTCTTTCCCTCTCCTTTTCCAACAGTGAGAGTTATTTATTTCCGTTGCTTCTTTTGGCCATAAAATTAACAATTCGAGAGTTAGGAGAGAGAGATTTGTTGTTGGTGACCAAATGAACAAGATACTTAGGCCTCGTTTGTTATGAGAAAGATTTAAGAAAGAAAAGAAATGGAAAGGAAGATTGTTACACACCTATTGGCCTCGCCCTTTTGGGTAGTGGCTAATGTGGTCCTTTACTTTTCTGTGAAGAACTACCGCGAGTAGATTCACTGTGGTTCATAGTATTTCTAGAAGCACACAATTCATTAAGATTTCTTTCAACAATACGACATTCATCAACAGCTTGATTACGCTCACGGAATTGCCGAGCAACTAGTTTTTCTCTGATTTCAAATTTAGATCCACGAATCAATATGTCAGCCAGGCTACCCTCAGCATTTGGATTCTTGTGATAAGCAGAATATCGAGATAAACGAGTAAATCTCGCATAATAATCCTCAAAAGATTCATCAGTTCTCTGCTGAATAGTTAAGAATTCAGATTATTTTGCAAGTTGAATTGAGCGAGGGAAATATTGTTCATTGAATTTTTCTTTAAAAACCTCCCAAGTAATAGGGATATTACGAGTACGAAGAGTTGTTTCAGTGTTTCTCCACCATCTATCTGCATCACCCTCTAATTTATAAATAGCCAATAAAGGCCTTCTATCTTCAGGGAATTCTAGAACCCGAAAAATTTTATCAAGATGCAGTAGCCAATCCTCTGTACTATCAAATCTGCCTCTAAATACCAGAGGTTGATGCTTACAGAATTGCTTGACCCAGTACTGAGGAGTCTCAAGCTCTCTATTGTTTAATGGTTGTTGTTGTTGTTCACCACTATTGTTGTTGTTGTTGTTATTATTTGTGCCATGAACAATTTCTTCTTCTTCAGTAAGATTTTGATACTGTCAGGCTCTCATCTCATTCATTTCATCATGCATTTCAAAGATCATATTTCTTTGTTCATGAAGCATATTTAATATTTGTTGTGTCGGATTAGGACCTGGAGGATTAGGTATTTCTGGCTCACGTTCTGGCCTAACTTCCCTTGCTTGTCCTCTACCTTTTCCTCTTGCCACTTTAAAAATTTAGCTTAACACAAGCAAAAGAAAATGTCATTTTCACATAATAATATTAAATTATAATCCATAAAATGATAAGCAACCATGCTGATAACTTACATAATACGTCATTTCCCAACATATCGTTGATTCAAAATATCAAAACATTAGCAATTCATAAACTATTCTACATAATCGTACAATCAAGCTACTTCTTACAAGGCTATCATAATATACTACCATACACCAATAATCAGATTAGGATACCAAAATAAGTCTGCAGAGACTGATACATATCATTTTAAAAGACTTGAAACTCCAAATTAGACCCTTGGTTCATAACATCATTCATTTTCTAGGCCCAGATATTGAACCCTAAAAAAATTTCTTCGTTCCTACCTTGATTTTCTATTTCCAATGCTATCAGTTCCTAAGTCTGCTCGCTAACCCAATATTCATTCTTCCTCCTAGCTGCGCTCCTTCTACTATAGTACTTCTCGAATCTTACATTCATCTTCTGTCTATTACACTTAACCACAAGTATGTCAATTTCAATTGTATTTATCAATATCGTCCAAACCATGCTCTGATACCACAACTATTACACACTCCCGGCCTCACCCTTTTGGGTGGCGGATAATGTGGTCCTTTACTTTTATTTAATTTTAGCTTATATTTCCCTGGTTAGTTTACAACACACATCAAAGTAAAAGCAACAGAGCACACACTAGTATGGACAAAAATATACTGATAAAAACATGGAAGGATAAATTTTTTTCCCAGAGGGATCAAAATATACAATCATCCGGATAATGGTGCCTGACCGGCCAAAATAACATAATACAGTCATCCGGTAATCAAAATAAATACCCAAAAATAACAGTGACCAACGTCCACCTCCACACTACTCCGGAGCCTTACCTCTATCTCCCTGCTCCAGTCTCAGTAAACTGCCAGAGGGCTTAAAAGGGGCTGGGATTCAAAATTGAATCCCAGAGTACCGTTAATTTCATATAAAATGTATAACAAAGCATGTAAGCAAACCACGAATAAAAATAATTCAAACCACATCTCATTCAGTATCATGCACATAGCAAGGAACACAACCAATCCAGAACTAGCAGTCCTAATAGTACACAACACAGACTGCCGGGCACGACACACAGCAAGGCCCATTTATGCACACAGCATGTTCCGTTTCATAGCGCTTGAAAAATGAATGATAACCGAATGTATGCAATATACATGGAAAAACATACATACACAAGTCACACAAAGTATATGAAGATTAAGGTTACTACCTGGCAGTCGACTACAGATAAAAATAACCTTCCCAGTGCAAAATATCACAATAACCCTAAAATAATTAAAATGTAAATATAATTAAATTCCTTTCAATAAATATTCCTTTGATAATTTAAAATAAGTCCAATTAATATTCCCATATTCACTAAATCCCTTTTCTTATTAAAGAATTTAATATGAGATTATGTTCCCTTAATTTTCGTCATTTTCCAGGAATTTCTAGCAAACAGTGACTAATCTTCAAAAATTCATAATTAAATCTAGAAAACTCCTTTTGGGTTGAATCCAAAGCCAAATGACCCTTAATATGTATATTTTCAACCAAAAATATTCATTTAGGCCAGACAAGTCGAAAATTCATCCATAGCCCAAAATACCCCTGCTGTCCGAAATAATTCTCAGTTTTCAAGGGCTATTTTGAAACATTTATTTATTTTAGCAAAAACTTCAGAAAAATATGAATTATATATCAAATTAATCCTTGAGATGTCTACTTTCTCCCTGTAAAATTTCATAATTTTTAAAATCCATTTACTAGGTCAAATATCATGAAGAAGGTGATTGACTCCACAGGAAATTTCCAGAAACAGCACCCTAATGATTTTCAAACTTCCATTCTAACACCGTAATCTTGTCTATAATCATTTCTAATTTGTTGTTTGAACCCTTAATCATACTCTAACCCCATTTAAGAATTTGGCAGCAACTCCCCATAAATTTAGGGTTTTCAAAATTTCAAGAATGCAAGAGAATACCACCACAAATCAATTCACCAACTCAAATCCACTATAAGGAGGTTCAAGAATCACTAACCTTAGCTTGACCTTTGATGTTCTTGTAATTTCTTCTTCCTTATTTACCAAAATTTTCAGCCCCCCTTCATGAAAACCATAAGAAGACAAATTTTTAGGTCAAGAAGAATTGTAAAAGGAAGCTTAGAAGAGATGGAAGAGATTACTTAAGGTTTACCTATTGATTTCTTGAATTCTTCCTTCTCCTTTTTCCTAGAAATTTTCCACTCTTCCTCTCCTCCTTGTCTCTCCGTGATGGCTGACTCAAAAGTGGGAAAAAGAAGTGATTTAATGTCAATAAAAGGGGCCAATTCGGATGGATAAATGAAGGGGGAAAAAAGACCTCCAACTAGCCCATTATTTACTACTTTGCCACTATGTAAAAATCCAACCATTTAGTTGGAATGTATTTGGCCTTTTCCTTCTTCTTTTCCCTCAATTTCGGCCAAAATTTTAAGCCTATCTTAGGATGATTTAGCCCACTTTGTTAACTTATAACCTATGCTTATGTGCCCATAAATTCTAAATAATTATAAGACATATGGCACAATTTCATGGAAATTGTAATTTTAACCTTGCTTCAAATTTTTTTTCTTATTTCCTAAAAATAGTCATGCAACTTCTTCTCATTCCCTTTCGGCCAAATTTATTACAGATAAACAAGTAATTCCCGACCACATCTTATTCTAATTATTTCACACAATGACCTATATTCATCAACCCATAACTTCATAAAAATTCATATGTGCAAATAAATTCACATTAATGCACATGAAAAATGAGGATGTTACAAAGATTGAGAGGGAACTTAAAAGGGGTGTTCTGTTTGGTAGACTGGAAATTGAGATGGAAGATGGTAATTTTAAAAATATTACAATTAAAATTAAGCTTTGAAATGTCCAAAATATCCCTTACCCTAAAAACAAATTTTTTTTTTTTCAGATCTTCTTCATCCCTGCCCGACAACAGCACACACAATTTTCAGATCTTCTTCTCTTCATCCCTACAACACCCGAACAGCACACATACACACAAAATTTGCAGATCTTCATCTCTTCATCCCCGGAACACACACACACACACACACACACACACACACACACAAATTTCAGATCTTCTTCATCGTTGCAACCCACAACGGTGACAAGCAGAAGAAGAAGGGACAGAGGGATTTGCAGAAGAAGGAGGAAGCGGCGGCAGTGGCAGTGGTAGTAGCAGTAGCAGTGGCAAGGATTATAGATGGATTGAAGAAGAAGATGAGGGTTATTTGGGAATCTTCCCAAGGGAAGATCACTTTCCATCCGAAAATGGAGGGAAACCATCTTCCCTCAAATATGGGAACATGAGTACTCACTGGAAGTTGCTTACTGGATCTTCCGTCTACCAAACACCCACAAACCATGGGAACTTTAAGATCTTCCCTTTCCTTCTCCAATCTTTTATGTAACAAACGGGTCCTTAGAGTGACCTTGAACAAGATCGATTGGAAGATCTGAAGCCCGGTGATCACATTTACTCATGGAGGAGGGCATACGTTTATGCGCATCATGGTCATCCCTTTTCTCCTCATCGTCCTCAATTACCTTCTGTTTTCTGCTTTACTATTTGTCCTTGATGTGTGTGTAATTTTTATCGGATTACTCTCTCTTGCTCTTTACGAATTCCAGTTTTGCTTTTTGTGTTTTCTATATCGCAGGTTAAGTGGATGGGAGGTTGTATTTTGTGGAACTGTCTTAAGCTTGTGATGTAAGAGCGCTGTTTTGATCATTTCCAAGTGATAGCATTTGGTCCATCAACATTGTGTGGGATCCAACGTGAATTTTATTAAGATGCCAAGGGTTAGCAACAATGCTTGAGCATTTGAACCTGTAACCCTTGCTTTCAGGTGGTTACTGGTGCGACCTCTTGCTGCCATCTTGTAAATTGATCCCAGCTTAAGTAGGAGAGCCAATATGACCTTTAGGCATTCTCAACCCTCAGTAATAAACCCCAGTGGCATAAATTGTGTATATAATTTTTTTTTAGTTTTGCGTTACATGTAGAAAGAAAAAGGCTTATTTGAGCTTTTTCTTGTTTTTGTTTTGATACTAGCTTATTTGAGCATTGAATTGTCCTGTTGAATGATCAAGTAAAACTATTCAAACTTCAAAGTATCGCTATTCCCAGGTAAAATGACCTATGAAGCTTGTTAGTTGTAGAAAATACATTTGCTTTATTGCTTCTGATGATTAGTTGGACCGCTAATAATGGCATAAAAACTCTCAGGTGAGTAGGAAGCCGCGGGTTTGATACTACTTAAAACCCCAATCCATTAATGTCTGCCTTTAACTTAAAAAATAGTTAAATCATCTCTGCCTCTTGACCATATTCTCCTTACCGTCATACGTTGATTTTATAAAAAGAAATATGTTCTGGGGGCCTGACTTGTCATTTAAGCACGGAGAAAATAGAATTCACATCAAAATGATCATAAAATAAGAATGACTGCTCCCATAATATAATGCTTCATATACATACAACACACATAACGTCAATAACAACGCTGAGGATAAACAATCTTGCTTGTTTCAAACTCAAATAAAAACCACACAACATCGTTAACAAACCATTCCAATTTCAAATAAAATACTTGCCGTTGGGAGACATGTCACTACACTTTAATTATTATCAAGCTATAGTTATTAGGTGCTCGGGCAAACTGAGTTGCCTTAGTTATAAACAAATTTAATAATAATGAAGCTTCATTTATTAAGTCAATAATTATAATTATATGTGTTGAGTTTATGATGCATGCATACTGCTGCGAATTTTGATACTAACGTGAGGGTTTTCTGGTGCAAGAAAAGATTACATGCAATTTTTATTATGACAAGTTGTCTCTACTCATTATTCCATTATATATTCAATTCAAATAATTAAAAATAGAGATGCATCTCTTCGTGAATATTAAATGGCACGCTTAGTTGTTGTTGAAATTTGATTGAAGATATTAATAACGAAATATAAATATAATAAAATATCGTAATTCAATGATTATTATGTTTATCAGAAACTAGCTCCCAAGGTTTAGCGTCAGGCCATTGTAGTGTAATATAATGAAGCACGATCCTGTTTAACAAGAGTTTGAAGGATGCAATCCTCTTCTCTTCGATCAATGGGTATTTAATTATAACAGCTTTTTTAAAAGGCATCTAAAATAAAACAGTCGTTACAAAAATGATACAAGACTTGGACAAATTAACAATTTAAATTCTTGTTAATCATAAGACCATCCAGTCTCCATGCAATGTACGTGAAAGCAGGGATGGAGCCAGGTTTTTAGGTTTGTGGGTGCACTTTAAAGAAAGTTTTAAATGTATTAAAAGACAAAAGAATATAAACAATAAAAGAAAAGAAAACTTCAACTTAACAAAGAAAAATAATAATCAAGAGTCAACTAACCTTTACAGAACGATTACAAAGATATGTTTCTATTTTCCAATAAATGAAGAAAGAAATGGACATATAAAATATTTAAATCTATAAAATAACAACTAACATAAATTTATGGCTGAACTCTATAAGAAAAACATATCAGTTGAAGAAAAGCAGGATAGAGGATCTTAACTTTGGAGATGGGTCCATAGCAAGTAACTAAGTAGGGAAACCGCCTAAATCCCATTCTGAATTAAATCAATAATCAAATCAGATCTCTATGAAATCTTGCCAATTCTTCCATGAAATCTATTTTATTTTGTTTCTTTTACATTAAACAATTTGGCTTACATCAGATTCATGCATCTGTGTGGTAAAAATATAATGAGTGACATAAGAAAGTATGATTGTTTTATGAGGTCCACATCTAATCATTACGATTACCAACTACTTTCTATGTTTCTCTCCAAATATTTCATATTCAATTCAAACAAAAATTCGATTGCTTGTTCGATTACCAATTTGAAATTTCAAAGGTCGCAAAGCTACTTTCTCTGTTTCTCTCCAAATATTTCATATTCATTTTCCCATTTTCCAACAATCACATCAGTAGCAATTTCATTTCGTACTTTCCCTCTACCCAGAAACTAAATTTCAGAAATACTGCAGATCAAGGCTTGCTTAAAGTGGAACAGACCTGGAAAACAAAAAGAGTGATGAAGCCTTCGAGCACCTGAGTCTGGTACAGATCTGTGACACCGACGGAGTGAAAGTTTGGGAGCCGCGGATCGATTTGGAGTGGGTGAGAGATTTGGAGATTGAAAAAAGAAAAAGAAAAACAGGGATTAGGATCGACGTTTTGAACCCGGAACCTTGTAGAGAATTGTGGAAAGTTATAACTGTCCCTCCCAATCAGATTTGTTGTCTTAAAAGTCCTTCACAACATATATATTTTTTGAATTTTTTATGTTTGCACTTGGCCCCATAGACACTAGTGTGCCTCCGTCTCTGAGTGAAAGGGGGCACTTATGAGATATGAATTTATTATTTGGATAGTATCTTCATCAAAATAAATCAGAATTTATAAATGAAAATTAAATACATAAAAAGAAATGGCAGTTAAATTAATTAGCATGGGGAGAACAATTAATCCGGTGTGTTATAATGAAGATGACGACGACGTTTGTGCTACCACAAGTGAACAAAACACAGAAGTGGTTGTTATTAGCAAGTGCAAGAGGATAAGATAATATTGATTAGTGGTAATTAATCAGTACATTATGGATGCAGTAATCAAGCTTTTGCGTATCAACCCATTGAAGTCGAGGAAGAGGATTTTTTTTTTTTTTTTTTTTTTTTGGAGAATATGTGAAAGGAAAATGGTGGCCTGTGAGAAATGTTCACGAGCAGATCTTTAAGTGAAAGAAAAGCAAAGGAAACAAGGCACCTACCTACGAGAGTGGTTTGCGTCGATTTGCAGAGAGCTCCATGGCCGGATGAGGGGAAGAGAGAGAATGGGGTGAGGTTTGGGGAAGAGAAATGGGATGGGAGGGAGGAGTGTTGCGGGAACCGAGGAGAGGGGGAGACTTTTTACATAATTCTTGGAATTCGATTTAGAGTTTTTTTTTGAAAATTAGAGGGGTAAAGTTGGAATTTAATAAAAATAGGAGGCTATAATGATCAAAATTTTCCCTCCCCTAAAACCAAACACAGTGTCTGCCTTTTAACTCATAAAATAGTTAAATCATCTTTGCCTCTGGACCATATTCTCTTTACTTTCATACATAGATTTTACGAAAAGAAATATGTTACCGGACCTGACTTGTCATTTAACCACAGAGAAAATTAGAACCCACGTCAAAATGATCCTAAAATAAAAATGACTGCTCCGATAATGATAATGCCTCGTATACATACAACACAACATAACATCAATAACAACGATCAGGATAAACAATCTTGCTTGTTTCAAACACACAAATAAAAACCACACAATTAACATCGTTAACAAACCATTACAATTTCAAATTAAATACTTACCGACGGGAGACATGTCACTACACTTTTAAATCTTAGCATTATCCAATACACAGATTTTGGACAGCTGCTTCTATTCTTCTTTGGTCACATTATTTGCCTTGATTTTGTTCAGAAATATCTTGAGCAATAATGCCGAATGGTAAAGAAAATACAGAGCTATCACCAAGAGCCCTATTGCCTAGTTTGCAGTATTTTGCAAAGTGTATACAGTTGTTATGCACGGCATGGTAGGGGCCAAATCCTTTTTGAAGAAGATATCTAGCACGACGGAGGACATCTTCAGGTGGGTCGGATGTGGCAGATGTGCAGATGGGACCGATGAGATCTAATTGGTTTCGGACTAAGGATTCAAATCGTGATTGTGAGACACCATACTCAAAGCGATATAGGTCGCCAGTAGAAAGAAAACAATCCAAGCATGTATGAATGACACCACCATCACGGTTTGAGTTGTAGCCACATATTGGACATGGATTGTTAGCAGACCTACTGACAGCTGAACTCGAGATATTTCCTGGGCCATGTTGATCTCCTGTAGTGAAGTGGATCACCATTCCCTCGCCAACATATATGCCTGTTGTCCGGTACAAAAGCAATAAAAAAAATAGTCATTTCAGTAGGATATCTATTATTATTGATAAAGAAAGAAAAATTGATTCTTGCCGATCCAAAAGACGATGTACAGAATTTTAAATGTGGTTTTGAAAACAACCACAGCATGCAAAAAAGTTCAAAGGTTGTTCAATCTTGGTGTGGATAAATAAGGACAAGATGCCAATTAATTCTAGGACGTATTGCTATTTTCTGCTGACACTTTCTTTGCCACCCTGCTAATATTTTCTTTAGTAAATATACCCCACAATTCAACTCGAAGGTTCTGAACTGCTGCTCAATGGATCAAATATATATAAACTGCATATTACATACATTTTCTCCTTTGGCAGCATTTTTTTTTCTTTATATCCTTTCATATAATTTTTAAAGTCTCCTACTACCCCAATAGCCCAATTCAGCAATCTTTCAATTATAAGTGAATAGCAACAAGACTTATATCAGAAACCATATGACAGAAGTCCAGAAACCAGAACACCTATCCATAACATTTTATAACAATTAATTCGTCCTTGTCGCCTTGTTGGTTCATCCACCCAAACACATGTAGAAACTCTAATTCAGATGATTCAGAACTTTTAACCTTCGGAAGAACCATTTAGTTAATGTCTAGTAAGTTGTAGTCAATCCTTCTAGAGAACTATGTTAATCCTATAATATAATTGTAAACTCGGTTAAAATGGAGATAATAAGTAACACTACCTCTATTATACTATTCCTCATAATGAGTGCTATTTTTAGTTTGGATTTAGACCTAAATATAAAACCTTAAAATACTTTGTCTTTCAAATGTATGATTTTTTTCTTAAAGCATTCGTATTAATTACACACATTTAAATGTTTACAGGGAAAATTACTGAAAAAGAACTTAGAAATTGTAAAATTCCAAATTAGATATTTTCTAAAAAAATGAGTTGTGAAATATTGCTTAACAAATCTTGTCATTCAATTCTTTTATCAACTCTTCGTATTAATTGATTTCTTTTTTCTTTATATCCTTTCATATAAGTTTTAAGATCTTCTGCTGCCCCAATAGTCCAATTTAGCAATTCTTCAATCATAAGTGAATAGCAACAAGATTCATATCAGAAACTTGATGACAGAAGTATGACAGAGGTCCAGAAACTAGAACACGTATCCATAACATTTTATAACAATTAATTGGTCCCTATCTCCTTGTTGGTTCATCCCCCCAAACACATTTATGAACTGTATTTCTGATGATTCAGAACTTCTAACTTTCGGAAGAAGAATACGCAACAGATTCACAGCCACAACACTCATCATCAAAATATCACCTTCAAGCTTCCCATTTTCATTTTGTAAAACGTTCAATTACATTGCACATTCAAACTCTCAGGGGGAACTTGGAGATAATATTCACTCATTCCTTAAATCCACAAGGTCTGTATTAATACTTCAAATATTGCAGTCAAACAAGAAAAACTTTTCCATAAAAAATTTGGGAACTTCCAGCTTCAAATGCGTACGCATAATTGCACCACTAAATGTATCTCAATAACGTCACCTTATTCAGAAATAATGCAACTATGACAAAAGTAATCTAAGCCACTGGGGTTTATTACTGAGGGTTGAGAATGCCTAAAGTTCATATTGGCTCTCCTACTTAAGCTGGGATCAATTTACAAGATGGCAGCGAGGTCACACCAGTAACCACCTGAAAGCCAGTTACAGGTTCAAATGCGCATTGTTGCTAACCCTTGGCATCTTAATAAAATTCACGTTGGATCCCACACATAATGTTGATGGACCAAATGCTATCACTTGGAAATGATCAAAACAGCGCTCTTACATCACAAGCTTAAGACATTTCCACAAAATACGTCATCCCATCCACTTAACCTGTGATATAGAAAACAAAAAAAGCAAAACTGGAATTCGGCAAGAGCCAGAGAGAGTAATCCGATTAAAATTACACACAGATCAGGGACACATAGTAAAGCAGAAAATTAAAAAAGAAGGTAATTGAGGATGATGAGGAGAAAAGGGATGACCATGATGCGCATAAACGAATGACTTCCTCCACGAGAAAATGTGGTCACCGGGCTCCAGATCTTCCCGATTGATCCTGTTCAAGGTCATGCTAGCTAACGCGTTTATGGCCGCTCTTCCTATCAAGGCCGCACCGGCCACTGCGGCCACTTCCATTTGGTCACCAACAATAGATCTCTCTCTCCTAACTCTCGGATTGTTAATTTATATGGCCAAAAGAAGCAACGGAAATAAATAACTCTCAGTCTCACTGTTGGAAAAGGAGAGGGAAAGAGAAAGGAATCAAGCGAGGAGGACAGAGGAATGTGGAATAAACGCAAACGTTTTCGTTCATTCCTTCGTCGCTACGTCTGTGTTTGGGAGAATAAGAAGATACGATCGAGAAGCCCATAATAACGGGAAGATGAAACTGAAAATACACACACACATATATATCTATGTATGGATACACATATATGTATATATATACAGTGGCAGACCCAAGATTTTAAAGAAAGCTTTAAACGCATTTAAAAACAAAAGGAAAGCTTTAAACGCATTTATATACAGTGGTAGATATACACATATGTATATCTATGTATATACAGTGGCAGAAAAAAAAATTAAGGAAAGCTTTAAATGCATTTAAAAACAAAAGAATATAAACAATAAAAAGAAAAAGAAAACTTGAACTTAACATAGAAAAATAATAATCAAGAGTCAACTAACATTTATATCAGAACGATTATAAAAGCATTCTTCGATTCTTCATTCCTTTTATTGCTGATGAAAACAACAAAATCAAGCAAACAATTAAGAGAGGTCATATTTCATATGAATAAAATTATATAAACTTAAACCAGTCATGCAATTCTAGAGGATGAAAAGTTATTATCTTGCTGATGGACTCATTAGGTGTGAGGACAAATGTTTCATGAGCATTAGTTTAAGTATGACACATAGCAACCACAAACAACTAAAACGGAAATTTGTCACAAGTTTCAAGTCAAAGTTACAAATTAAATGATGCCACATTAAAAGTTAGGGTGATGTCATCTTAAAACATGAAAAAGTCTATTGGTATTATATTTTAGAAGGTTGTCATATTCAAATAATGACCATGAAATGTGAAATGAAAATCAAATGCTTTTCCACCAATCCAAACCAAGCAAGAGGACAAGCTCCAACAAGACCCGGTGGCAAGACAAAATATTAATTTAACAAGAAGAAGGAGATAAAAGATAGCAAGTATCATAAGTTCCTCATTTCTTTATCCTTGTCACATCTTCATACAAAGTGATTTTCATTCGTTTATAAGCAACCTTTTACTTGTCTACTATCAATTTCTTCCCCTTTACGGGATCCTTCGACATAGCTTCATTATTAATTTATTATTATGAAGGACATAATGTTTTAATAGTTCTGTATTCAATATGCTCCCTAAAAGATTTTTCCTCATACTTGGATAAGAAGTAGTAAGAAAAGAGAATGAACCAGATAGAAATTTATCTGGATACACAAGAATAATTTGGAAAATGAATTAAAGGCAAGTAGAGTAATAATTTCAGTTCCACACAATATGTCCAACAAAGATTTATGTTTTCTCCTTTCTCTGTTGGTTTAGGCAAGTCCTAACTTCATGGGATAAAAAGCCTTTTATTGCTCACTAGAGCAAATAGTGATGCAAGAGAAGAATAAATAACAACAAGATGATAATAGAGATGAAGGCCTAAATTAACAACAGATGACTTAATGACCCAATATCTCTTATGGACATCATGACATCATAACTTTAAGCTCCAACCACAAACAGAGATCAATATTTTATCTACAAAAATAATAGTTCACAATTGAAACCTCACTTTTGGAGCCAAGTAAAATCCAAAGGCCTTTAATATGAATCAATAACCAATCAGGAGTTCCTAGCTGGAGCATAACAAAATACAATAGAAGTAAAAGAGTAACCCTTGAATCAAATTAATGAGGCATTTTAGCCTCAAAAACATAAATGCAGAACCAAAAAAAAAAAAAAAAAAAAGCAAATAAGCATCAATGACTTGAGAAAAATTTTGAAAATCAATTCAGTATAAGTAGCTAAATTGGGGGTCTTCATAGCCAGACGGAAGCAAGAAACGATCTCCAATTTAATAGCAATAAACCACCTAATTAAATCGTTAAATTTACAAAACCTGAAAGCAAGTATGCAAACGAGCATTAAAAAAATGAACAAGAAAAGAGCATACCGCAAAGTGTTCGAGATTGACGATGGTCCAAGGCTTGGCCAAAAAGATTTGAGAGAAAACAAAGCCCTAGGGTTCGAAGTTCGAACCTTCTTCAATACCTGCCACCTGTCGGAGAACAACCACTCAAAGCTGATAACGAAGGAAGGCGTCCAACGGCGAGCTCGATCAAGTGTGGAGACGGAACGATTTGGGGTCTCGGCTGCTCGATTTGGACAACGGATGCCGGATGTAAGGAGTGAAGAGTGAGAAGTGAGAATATGAAATTGGGGAAAAAAACAGAGAGGTGAGGATATTCAGTTCGAACCCTCGACGTGTGGATAGGTGGGGAAAGTAATTACCAACTACTCCAACCAACCAAATTATAATAGAAGTCCTTTACTATATATATTTTTTTAAAATTTTTTATGTCTGCACTTGGCCCCATAGGCACTAGTGTGGGTCCGCGCCTGTGTATATGTACACACACATATATATATGTACACACATGTATGTATATGTATAAAGAGAGAGACACACACACAGCCATATAAGGGTAAAATTTAGGGGAAAATATCTCTTGAACTTTAAATAAGTGATTTTCTAATCCTACTAAAATGAGTTGTAGAATGTTATTAAAGTGTAGTTAATACCTAAATTTTTTATAGGCAACAACCATTTAGTTAATGTTTAGTAAGTTGTAGTCAATCCTTATAGAGAACTTTGTTAATCCTATGATATAATTGTAAACTCGGTTAAAATGAAGATAATAAGTAACACTACCTCTATTATACTATTCTTCATAATAAGTGCTATTTTTAGTTTGGATTTGGACCTAAATATAAAACCTTAAAAAAACTTTGTCTTTCAAATGTATGATTTTTTTTTTTCTGAAAGCATTCGTATTAATTACACACATTTAAATGTTTGTAGGGAAAGTTACTGAATTAGAACTGAGAAATTTTAAAATCCCAAATTAGTTTTTTTCTTATAAATGAGTTGTGAAATACTGCTTAACAAATCTTGTCATTCTTTTATCAACTCTTGGTAACAATTTGCAATTTTAAAGTTCTTTTTATTTCAATTTCCCATGTTTCTATCTCAAGGTAAGTATAACGTAACAAAAATAATATTTTAGGAAAGTCAACCTATATTTGTTAAAAATAACTAACATTATTAATTTTCTTAATTTACTTAAATTAACCAACTTACTCTTGTATCAATGACGACAGGTAGTATTCTATCCCTTCTTAATAAAAGATATATTTGCCTAATTGATTATATTAAAAAAAAAAACTAATTAAGTTAGTTAATTTGACATGTACTTTCTAAAATACCTTGATTAGCTTCCTTAACTCCCTTATTTCCTCTCTTCCTTGATAATTGTTAAAGTATCAATAAGGATAAGTTAAGAAAAAAATTAAAAATGTGAAAATTTTATCTTATATTTAAAACTATGATAATCAACTCCCTAAATATATCATATGTCAAGGACGGGAGGGGAGGGGGTAATAAATACTCCTTCTAGTTCTTTTTATAAAAACTCAAAATTTGAGTTACCTTATTTCTTTTCTATTTTAGCATTTCATTAATTATATATATTGCATTAATTAAAACTTTAGTATTTCCTATATTTACTTTATCTTTCTCTCACATAATTTGATTATCTAGCAGTGATAAATAAATAGGCGCGAGAGTTCATGTTACATTGTACGATTAGATCATTCTGAATAGAAAGATTGCTTTCGCCAAAAGGAACAACATTGGAGAAGGTCCCAGGAGCTAAAAACACCAAATTGGAGGCAAAATCGGCCCTTTTTCTTCTCCCTCTCTCTCCATTTCGTTTTTCCCTATCTCTCCCCTCTCTTTTCCATGTTTTGGCCAAGAATGGCCTAAAGCCAAATGAAGGGGAAGAGGTATATATTGAACACGGGTGCGGTCTAGAACACGCCACGTGCCTGCTCCATAATGCGCGGTGTGTATAGTCTAGAATGTGCCACGTGTCTGTTGGTCGATTTCCTTGATGGCAAGTGAACCAGTCGAACAAGTAATAAAGTGTAAGTAGAGTATCGTCCCACAGAGACTGAGATACCGAGGAATGACGCACCAATGCTATGACAGTTGTGAAAGCAAAAGTCATTGTAATCGGGTTGAGAGGTTTTGCAACTATGCTATAGCAAACGTAAACAAAATAATCGATAAACGAGAGAAGATATCAGTAAGAAGTTAGGCTGGACTCAGAATCCTCCTTAAGTGTTTCAATCCCCCAGTTGCTCTACCCAATTTTATAGCATCTATACTGTACAACTTCCGCAATTGCTACAGCATAGCTACTACTCACAAAGCTATTTGGTTAACCCACCACTATAATCTACTGAAGCTTCCGCGTCCGATACATTTGACTCTAACTATACTCCTTCCATATTCCTATGGCAACTTTCTAGTCAGGCCTGCGTTACACTCAGAGTGTTATGGTTATGAGAGGTAGACACATTCCTAAAGCCTACAATAATAGGTCAAACCGAGCATGGGCTGCCTAGCAAACACTGTTTCTCAGAGGTCTAACCCCAACTCCTTGCCAGTAAGCTGAGGCCACAGATCTAGCCCTTAACTTCTGTTAACCGACTAGTAATAAGAACACCGATACGCAAACCAAATTTATTGAATTAAGAAACTGCAACTGGGTTCATTCAACACTTAAAGACTCATCCTCGTCCAGCCATATAAAGTTTAGTTCATGACCGACGAGGACACACGAAGCACGTACACTAATGAGAATGACCCATGATCAATAAAACAAAGATAAAAAGAACTGAAAACAGAAAGCTTGATGAAATTTCCGACGGCGTGGTTGAGGTCCTGTCACGTCACCACTCCACGTCTTCTTCGTTCCGTCGCACTGCAGGGAAGGATACTGGGTTGTCCTGGGAGTGTCGTGCTCTTGTGAAATCTCTCACTCTTTTCTTGAGTCTGCCGAAAGTTAGAATCTTGCTCTAGGGCTCTCCGACTCTCCTAGGGTTGGCTCTGCTGTTTCCTTTTATAATCAGTCTTTTTCTTGCGGCGTAAGTTACAACGCTTTGGGCCTTTCCTAATTTTTCAGAATCTATCATATCTCTTGATCCGAGTAGATTGCTTCTGTTGATTCTGTGGGATTCTTCAAATCTTTCAGTTTTGATCCTCCGCATCTTCTATTCTGTTATGTCAGCAACTTATCTGTCAATATCGCCCTTTATTTTATTCCTGAAATCATCTGGGTAAAAAGGTTAGAAAACAAGTCGCATAGCATTGCATCCTCTACTTTGCTATAGCATTCAGGATGCCTTGTATTGCACTTCAAACTGCTGTCAGGATGCTATAGCATCGTATCTGCTATGCTATACGATTTTCCTTACAAACAAAGTGATTTGTTCCATTCTCAGCACATGCAAATGATTTCTACTCTTTAGTCCCTATGTCATGAATGTATGCCTTTTTGCTTAGATTATCTGCAGTTAAGCTCTGATTTATCATTCAACTCAGCCAATTAGTATAGGGAAAACATGGTATTATTTGTGCTCATCAGTGTCCCGCATGTATTATCTTTCCATTGGACCACATAAAAGTAGCTTTATGCCTTGTCATGATTACGGGACACGTGTCATGCTGACTCAAAGGCTGTGTCATGATTACGAGACACGTGTCATGCTGACTCAAAAGCTGTGTCATAATGAGGGGACACGTGTCACATTTCCATTTGACCAACAAAAGTAACTTTTGACTTGTCATGATGGAGAGTGTGTGTCACGTTTCTATCGTGCCAACATAAAAGTAGCTTTTTCACTTGTCAAGTTATGATGACATCATCCATGACATAAGTATGACATCACCCATGACATAAGCATGACATCACCCATGACATAAGCATGACATCATGGGCCATCTTGACTTACTTTATTAAAGTTACTTTATCAATGTTTGCTCGGGATCCTACTCAAGTTTTACTAAAAAACGCAGGGCATACTTGACTGCCTTGAAAATGTCGTATTCTTACTTATACTGGCATATTTTTGCTTCACTAATTATCCTATACCTCAGGAAATAGTTGGGTGGCATCTTTTCCAAGTGGATTTACACCGTATGGGTCTTCTGTGCCCCTTTTTCACTGGCACTTTAATTCACCGGCTTATACATACTAAGTCCACTAACCTGTATAGCTGAGTTACTCAGTCCCCCGAGAGACTTCCTATCCCTCAATATTCTTGGGACTATGCTCGAACTGAGCTTAGTCACTTGTCTTTTATAGGATTATTCCCAAGTCTCTAGGCCCAAAATTCAGGATATTACAATGTGAGGGGGGAACTTTGTACATGGTGGAGGATAGAAAAGTGAGTATGTTGGTGGTATGGTAAGAACATACATAAAGGAAGGCACAACATACAAAGAGTTTCAAACAATCATATCATTTTTAAGTGGAAAAGACAGTAATAAAATTTGTGTGAAATTCAAAATTAGCATGGATATATCTACATTTGTTTCCAAGTTTCATTTATGACCATTAGTATTCTTTAGTAAATGATGTCGTCTATGTAATGACATGACAATGTAAAAAAATGTAGTGAGAAAAACAAATATATAGAAATATTTATAGTGTTACAATTGTCTAGTCAGGTTATGGAGTTGTAAAAATTGATAGTAGTTGAGTTGTTAAAACCTTCTATAGAGTTGTTAACACCTACTGATGGAGTTATTAAAACCCACCGATAGAGTTGTTACCACCCACTGATGGAGTTGTTAACATGACAATACTTGAGTTGTAAAACTGACAATAGTTAAGTTGTTAAAACCCTTTGATGGTGTATGTTAACACCAACTGAAGAAGTTGTTACCACCCACTGATGGCATTGTTGGCACCCACTGATGTTGTTAATACCTACTGATGGACTTGTTACCACCTACTGATATAGTTGTCAAAAGTAATTACATTACCAAAAAAAAGATCATTTGTAGCGGTTAAAATGGCGTATTTTTAGAGGTTTTAATTGCTATAGGTGATCTTTTGACTTGCTTGGTTTGTTTAGAATCGTGTATAACACATTATCGCACATATTTTTTCCAATGTGCATGACACCTAGACTGTGTCGAAGGAAATTATATTTCCAATATGGAAGAGTGAAGAAGATGCTTATCTTTTGCCATTGTTGAGGCACAGAACCAGAAGCTGTGGCAGTCTTTGTCCCAGGCTTTGCTGGATCGTTTTTTTTCCATGCTCAAATTCAATATCCTAAAGCTGCTCTATGATTTTTGCACCGAATGAATTCTGAGGAAGTCCTATTTTTCCTGTTGCCTATTAAAACGATTATGTTACAACCAAACTTGTGCGTACCATTGAGAAACCTTGGATGACTCATAAAGCACCACTGACGACTGTGGGGAAGCTGTATTGAGTCAGAGTCAAAATTGCAAGCTGGACACGCAAGACCAATATTCACATTCCACCCAGATAATGTTCGTAGGCCAAAAAAGTCACTTATCATCACATCAATGTCGCATGTAAGTTGAATAGGGTCTTCTCGTCTACGTCATACGTATCGATGCCTACATTCCACAACTCCACCAACTCCGCAATAAGTGGTTGGAGGTACACATCAATGTCATTTCCCAGTGCCTTTTTTGCCTAGAATGATCATAGGCATAATGAAGGAGATTTGTTTCATACACATCCAGGGGGCAAGTTGTAGGATATTAAGACAACTGGCCATATACTATAGCTTGTGCTAAGATTCCCAAACGGATTAAAACCGTCAATCGCCAAAGAAAGATGAACATTTCTAGGGTCTACCATGAAATCTGGAAAGTTTGAGTTGAACGCTTTCCACGCTTCAGCATTCCGTGGATGTCTCTTAATTTACCATCTTCATTGTTGTTAGCTTTATGCCACCTCATATGCTCTGCTGTCTTAGACAACATAAATAATTTTTGTAAGCGAGGTTTTAAATGAAAGTACTAGAGAATCTTTGATGGTTTCTTCTTCTACTTTTTCCCCTTCCGAACTGTCCTGAACCTCAAAGTGTGACACATCTTACAAGTCTCCCTACGAGTATCCTCTCCCCAATAAAGCATACAGTTGTTGGGGCATGCATCAATTTTTTCATAGTTTAAGCCTAATATGTTAATTATCTTCTTTGCCTCATAGAAGGTTGTGAGAAGTTTGTGTCAGGGAAAGCATCTCGTAGTAATTCCACCAACATCGACATTGTCTTATCAGTTATCCCGCACAAGCACTTGATATGGTATAATTTGATCAAGAAAGATAATTTGGAGTATTTCCGAATACCTTGATACAAAGGACAATCATTCTCATTCATGAGGCTAAAAAATTCTCGATTTGCATCATTCCTGAAGAAAACAAGTTATGCACCCTATACTTCTGCCATGAAGTTATCTTCTTGCAAACCAAAAGCATCACAAACAACTTCATTAATCAGATCATTTTAATCTAATTGATTTTCTACTTGTGAGCTTCAAGGAAGATGATCCCCATATCTTATACCATGTTACGTCTGCTCCAACACACGCTAATCTTTCCCCCCACGAGATAGCCCCCGAGACAAGACCCGATCATCGGGCTCCTAATAGTTAGATTTTTTTATATTTGTATAGACACATTTTTTTACTAATAAAAAAATGCTTCTCTATTTTAACGTCCAAACAAATTTTTTTTTTAAAAGTGTTTTTTAAATGGTGTATCAAAACATAAAATAGCTTAACTTTTAATTAAAACACTTTTTTAAAAAGAAATGGAAGTAAATTCCTTTTTTTCAAAGCCTATCCAAATGGGCTCAAAGACTCAACTGAATTTAGATCATCCTCTTTTTTATAGTTCACATAAGGAATGGTTCCAAAATTATCAATTCCTTGAATTGAGATGTGTGTAGAAAGGTTTGGTGTTGGTGGTACTTCTAGTGGTGGTGGCAAGTGAATTACCAAAGGAAGGGTTGGTTCAGAAGAACAAGAATGCCTTGGTAATTCAAAGTTTGTAGATTTAAAATCCTCATATCTTGAACATAAAGATCTTGTAGTGTAAGAATATTTTTTGGGTCTGTCAAAGGTTAACTTAATAATCCATCTTTGGGTCTGTAAAATTCTATCTGAGACATAGGTCTTGGCATGGCTTGGACAACCTTTTCCATTACCCAACCTTGTGGTAGGACTCACTGTGTGCAGGGATATATATCACATATGCAAGACAGCAAAACTTTGGTTTTAAAAAGAAATAGTAGGGTTTGGGTTTTATAAATATCATTCACCATAAGGATGTCCAAAAAACACGAGGTCTAGTCTGTTTAACATCCCAAATTTTGGGATTTGGAATTTGAATATTTTATGGGAAATTAAATTGTGAAATTTTCCCTAAAATAATTATGTAATTAATTATTGGAATTTAAGGCATATTTTCCCAAAAATCAAGGACAAATAATTAGGGAATAATTTTTGGCATAAATATTTTAGAGATAATATTTTAAGGCCAATATTAAATTAAGGATTTATTTTCCATGATTACCCAATAATTGCAATTATATAAGTAAAGGACTTAATTACAATAAGAGTCTTGAAGAGAATCAAGTGGGTTAATTCTAGTGGTCCTACAATACAAATACTCCCTTAACTCATTATTCAATATCCATTGCATTAAAACACTATCAGCCCATTACTTATAATAATGCCCAACCTTTTATTTAATTGGCCCACATGCTCAACACCCCCAATTCATTATTCTTCTCAACCTACATGCTCAGATATATTTATGCAGAACCATCTATTACTCATCTATCTCATTTCTTCATTTTTCCATTGGCCCAACACATGAGAGCATTCCAGCCCATATATTTCCCTTAAATTCATTAATCCATTATCCCTTTTATTCATATTCTAATACCCCATATCCCTACTCGTTGTTCTTGGGCTCAACTGGCGAAGGGGTCAGACTTTCTCACCTTAAGGGAGGGGCTTCAATCTGGGAGTTGATCAAGGCGCTGGGGGAGGCATCCTAGGGGTCTACGAAGCAATGGTAATGCTAGGTAGAGGTGGAGGCATGTGTACTCTCTAGCCCAATATTCTCTGTGGACTAGGCTCCAAGCGCCCTACTCTTAGATTGTGGGTGAGCCTAACCCCTTTCCTAAAATTTTGATATAAAAAAAATAATAATAATACCCCATATCCCTGTAACAAGTAAAAGCCGCTGAGAAACAATCGGCCAATCAGATTTTTGTTGTTATCCATACTTCCATATCTCACTTTCGAGTCCATTGTACACGTAAACTCAGACGCACCATGTGGAGCAAAATCACCAAGGGGAGTGAATTGGGGATTTTTAAAACTCTTTAAAACTTCCTCTGTTTTTGAATAATAAAACAGAGTTAAACGGAGAGGAGAGTAGAAGAACAAGACACAAGGATTTATACTAGTTCAATCCAACCACTTGACCTACGTCCAGTCCCCAGACTCTCTGGGATTTCCACTATCTCAAATGATTACACACTTTGTACTCAAGAGTAATTCTCTCACTAGAACTTACTTCCCCTTACAAGTTGTAATCAATGAACCCAATCACCAAGTCCCCTGACTTGTGATTCTTTACAATATATGATTTACAGATAAAAACTCTCTCTAAGAGTGGATAATGATAAACACTGAAGCTTGTGTATCAAAATATACTTTTACAAGTGAAAACTGAAAGTAGGTGAAAAACTTTGAATGCAATTCGTTTTGAGCAGGTATGTTAGTTGCGAAGACTTGAATGCAGCTCTATTTATACCAAGAGACATTAAATGACCATTGTAATCTTCATTATAACCGTTGCCTTCATTAGACGAGGTTTTGGTTAAGCTTTGGTCTTCTTCTCTATCTAATCTTCACTTAATCCAGTTGTACAGAGTTCAGAGTTGACTTCTTGAAAATTAATCCATTGGAGTAGCAGCTCTTTGGATGTGGAAATCATTCTTTAATTCTTTGTTAAACGTGTGCAGAAGGATTACCCAAAAGAATGCAACTTTCTGGGTTTTGCATTTAATGTGCTGACGTCACTTTTTGCTTTTGCTTTAAACCTTCAATAAACATTCTCTAAATCATCTAAAACTCACTAACAAAGTGGTTAAACATAGCTAGGAATATTAGAGAATGATAATAGAAAGTATTAAGATCAAACAAGAAGGTTTTACAAATTCGTCAAATTCGAATTTCAAACTCGGGCGATGAAAACTCGAGTTTTGTTTTTCAAAACTCGAGTTTTGGACTTTAGCATGTAAAATCGATTTAAGTCCAAAACATCAAAACTGGAGGTTTTTAATCAAAACTAGCAGTTTTCAACATATTGAAAAGCATCAAACTCTCGGCTTGGCCAAAACTCGAGTTTCTATATCAAAACTCGAGTTTTCATTTAAATGTGAAAACTTGAAGATTTTGCGCCAAGTCAAAGTGGAGGTTTTGGGGAAAACTGCGTTTTCAAAAATTGAGAAAATCATGTAAGCTCTCTGCCAGGACAAAACTCGAGTCTTGCAATCAAAACTCGAGTTTTCACTTAACCGTGAAAACTTTGAGGAAACCGTGCAAAACCAAAACCGTAGGTTTTGCCTAAAATCTGGCGTTTGCAAATCGGCTAAAACATCAATGTTCTCGCAATTCAAAACTCGAGTTTTCAACCAAAACTCGAGTTTTCACAAATCTTATGAAAACTTGGAAAATTCATGTTCAACTGAAAACTGGAGGTTTTGAACAAAACTGGAGGTTTTCAAAAGTTCAAAACTTAAGAGACTCTCTGTATGGCCAAACCTAGAGTTTTCAACTGAAACCTCAAGTTTTGCATTTTTCAGAAAACGTTGAGAAGTCTCTGTGTGATGAAAACTTGAGTTTTCTCTAAAAACTGGCGGTTTTGCTTAGTTCGAAATCTTGAGCTCTTCTCGTAAAGGCAAAACTCGATTTTTGAAACCAAAACTCGAATTTTCCTTTGTGAGTAAGTTTTTCAACTTACCAAAGAAAAACTTTACATTTTATTTACAATTGTTAGTAATCATCAAAACCCATAGAGAACTAACACACCATACTTCTTGAGCCCAACACCGCTCTCCTTCCCATTATAACCATCGGGTTCTGCCTACAAACCGAGAGCAAAGAGCAACGGGGAGAGAGAGAGAGAGAGAGAGAGAGAGTCGAAAGCAAAGTATGAATCCGAGAGAGAAGAGTGTGAGATCCATTTGTGAACCTCCTCACCGTGCATGCTCTGTAAATAGGCCAGAAAACACAATGGAACCAAGGAAGGAAAGAAAAGAGCTTGAGCCGTTATCGATCATACTCCCCTGTGTTTAGTTTTGAAAACAGAGGTGAGCCTTCAAACCTTTTTCCTCTTAGCTCCATGAGTCTCCTAAGTAGAACACTACACACTTAAGGAAAGAAAAAAAAAACAAAGAGAAACATAAACTTGCCGTCAAGTGGATACGTGTGTGTTGTTGTATATATTTCTGCATAAGGAAGAAAACAACCTAAGATATGTATATTGTAAGGCAAGTGTGACTATCATATATATGTATATAAGACAAAACCTTGCTGATGCATAAAGGGAGCTTTTGCAAATCATATAAATATATGTATATATATTAAACCCAATGTCTTGTTGTGCATATGTATATATATCTACATAAGGAAGTTTTTGCTATATATATATATATATATATATATATATATATATATCATTGCATTAGGAGAGAAAGAAATGAAAACTTTGTTGTTCTAAATATGTGTGTGTGTGTGTGTGTGTGTGTGTGTGTGGAGATATGCTAAAGAAAGGCCTAACGTATGTTTTGCTTGCTATGTGGTAAGTATATATATATATGGCTGCATGGTGAGGAGAAAACATAAGTCATATGCTAAATTGTAATACCTATATATATATATATATATATATATATATATATATATATATATCGGACTATTGCATATAGTGAACCAAAACCACTGCATGTAATTTTGTTATGGGGAAAATTATAATAAATGACCTAAGAAAAAAATATTTATTAAGAAGGACCATAAAAATGGTAATTATTTTGAAGGACCATAAATTAAAACATTAAAATAGAAAGACTTAATTGCCCTTAGTCGATTTTCTATATCCTCTCTAACTAAATCAAAATTTAATCTGGAGTGATTGATGGATAATGATAATAGAGACGCAACCAATCCCTTCATCCTTCGAGTCTCTTCAAAACATCACCACCAAATTCACTTCCAAAGGCCTCATCCTCTCCAATGGCCACACTATCCGATTCACCTAGTGTTTCACTTATTTCTCTCTCAGTACTGTTGATTATAGCCACAAGTTTTTTCCCCAAATAAATCTGAGAGCGACAAAACAATTGTGCCTCGTTCAGGCTAGCGCCCACACTTTCTACTGCTGCTGCTAGTACAATTGCTATTACTTTTTTTTTTTTTGTCTCTCTTACTGGCAAGATAAACATTGTAGACCAGAGTTGCCTCTTTTAATTTCTCTTGTTTTCATCCTCATAATGAGAATAAACCTACAAACAGATCGCCTTTGATGCAATAGGTTACTATATATATGATTAGATATGGGTTTTGTGGGCAAGCCCGATGGTGTAGCCGTTGGAGTCTTGGAGAAGACGATGACGTCTCTGAGGTGGAGGCCTTTGGAAGTGAACTTGGCTGTGATGTTTTGAAGAAGCTCGAAAGGTGAAGGGATCTGTTGATTGACTGCATCTCTATTTGTCTTTATCTATCAATCACTCAAGATTAGATTCTGATTTAGTTAGAGAGGATATAAAAAATCTGGGTAAGGGCAATTGAGTCTTTCTATTTTAATGTTTTAATTTCTGGTCCTTCAAAATAATTACCATTTTTATGGTCCTTCTTAATAAATATTATTTGTCTTAGGTCCTTTATTATAATTTTCCGTTTGTTATGTGTGTGTTGAGTGTATTAACGCTATACACACATATAAAGGAAAGAGAAGGAAATTGTGTTTTTATATATATATATATATATATATATATCATTTGCATTTGGAAAATAATATGATACTTGAGGATTTGTATTTATTAAACTCCTAATTTAAAGTGTTTGGGTAGCCCCTAAGAGTTTAAAATAATTGTAGAGAAATAATAAATAAATAGTAAAATAATAATAATAATAATAATAGTAATAGTAATAAGATAAAATAATAAATATTATTATTATTAAAAAGGGGAATAAATAATAAAGGAAATTATTAATTAATAATAAATAGAAAAAAGGGGTATTATTAATTAGAAATAAATAGAAAGAGACTTATTAGTTACAATAGTTTCACCGACTTTTCAATCCCATCATAATGTGCCCACTTCAAGCATTCCAAACTTATTATTACTAAAATTTATATATTATAAGTTATAATTTTGATTATGCAGAATTTTAGAAGACTTATTAATGGTTAGTAATTGGTTGTGGTAGATTGATTTTTAGCGTGTGTTTGAGCTCTTAGATTAGGAGCAGTGTAATAATAGTTAGCTTTGACGAGAGGTAACCACTTTCCACTTGTTATATATATTAGTATGTTTTTTGTGAGTATTTTGTGAAATGATTATGAATATCTTAATAGAAATTGCCTTGCAGAACCTTATGATTTGAATTGCGAATATATCCATACATACATACATACATACATATATTTATTTATATATGTATAAGAATTGATAATTGAGATATTATGACGTATATGAGAATGATTTTAATTACATGATATGAACGGGAAAATCTTGGAAAATCCCTGTTGAGCTATTTATTTATTGTGATAATTATGATAAGGGTTGAATTGGGAAGAAATTGAGTAGTTGATTTCACCACGTTGTGTAGCCTCCATTGGTGCATGATGGTTAGCTTTCTAGTGTCCCACTTGTTCAATGAGGGACTCGCCCACTAGTTCAATGAGGGGAAAAGACCCATGGTTTGGAACATGTGCTTTGAGGATTTTGGCCGGTCCTCATCACATAACTAGTGAGCTTTTGAGTAGCCAGTAACATGGTCGGTAACTTAGCCCATGGGTCTAGTCGGCGAAAATAAGGTGGTTCGGTTAGATTGATAGGAGGTATCTTAGGAATTGTGTTAATGAAAACGATGATACATAATACAGAGTAAATGAAATGAAATTTATGACATGTATAATAGTGAACTATATTTTTAATACCATTGTTATATATATTGTTCCACTTGGCACCTCACGAGCATATATTAGTATGTGTAACGAGTCGGATTGATGGTTACCAACATTTTTCAGGTGATAGCGCCCGTGCGGGTACATCAGGGAAGACCTCTGAAGTTTAGGCTACTTCTGCCAAAAGTAGCGCTTCCGCCTTTTTGGGTATAGATGAAGCATTATTAAGTTATTGATCAAACTAATATCTAGTTATTAAGTTAATTAAATGGGGGACGTTATGGTCTGACCCGTCTTGACCTGGTCTGACCCGATCTGGCCTAGTGGGAGAAAAAAATGGTCTAAGACACTTTGAGCAGACTAAACCAAACTAATCTGCTCAAGCCGGACTGGAAATCGGGCCAAGGGCTCAGATCCCTTGGTCTGGTCCAATCTGGCCCGATAATGTTTTTTTAATTTTAATATACCCTGTATAGTGCTAGACTCAGCAAGCACTGCTCCTCCTCTCCATCGTCTTTGACTCTTCCAGGAGTCTCGAGTCCTCTACGACCTCAGTCAACTGTCTCAAGTTCTCCATCGACCTCAATCAGCTGTTTTGAATCCTCCGTTAGCCACTGCTCCTTAAGACTCTTGACACTCGACCTCAGTTCTGGATCTAAAAATTAGGAGAAGTGCAAAGCGGAGAAGTCGAAGACAAAGAAGAATCAAAGATCTGGATTCAAAAGTAGTTATAGATCCGTCAATCTTACCACCGATGATGGTAATGGAGTTGTGGAATTCGAAGACTAAGTAGAGAAAATGGAGATGAGCTTCAATTATAATGCCTCGAAACCTACAGTAAAGATCTTTGAAGAAGCCATACCCATCCCTCTCTCGCTATTGGTCAAATAGATCTAGCTTCATATTAGCAAAATCTACCCTCCTTTAGTTTTGGGCGACAACAGTAATGGTGAGACATTAATACATCTAGGTGCCGTCAAAGATAGATGAAGGTGACGATGACATTTACTTTTGGAGGCTGGGTAGTTTGGGTCGAGAGTGAGGTTAGCCCCAAGAAGGCAAAAAAAAAAAAGTTCAAATAGGTCCTAGACTGCTTGGACTGGTCCAGACAGTCCACTGGACTAGTCTAGTCCAACCCGAGCTTGGGCTGGTGCTGGACCAGACCAGACCTTGGGCTGACTTATCCAGCCCAAGGTCCTATTAAGACCAAAACTTGGGTTAAGGCTAAACCTAGTCCAGTCTAATCTATGGACAACCCTAATTCACCACGTGACTATGCCTTGTTTATAAACACACACACACAATTTGGGATTTTTCCTTAAAATAAATCCTTAATTTCCCATAAGAATTTTTCCTTCTTGATTAAGCCATAAAAATATAATTTCTATAATTTTTTCAGCCTAAAATATCCTTTACGAATATTACTTTCCATTTAATATTCCAATTTTCAAATCCCGCAATTTGAGATGTTACATATATTGTTTCATAAGGATTTAGCCTAATTTTAACAATTTCTCCTTATATTTTTAATGAGTTATTTATTTTAGTTCTGATAGTAAAATATTGACCAAGCTCTTACAAAACCATAGCAATCCAATGATTTGAAATTATAAAGATCAAAATAAAAAATCTGATCAAACTATAAGGACTAATATAATAAGCCTATAAGGACCAAGCTCTTATAAAACCATAGTGATCTAGTGGTTTGAAATTATAAAGATCAAAATAAATAAATAAATAAATCTGATCAAATTATAAGGACTAACATAATAAGCCTATAAGCCCCTCCTAAAAGCTCTTCCAAACAAGCCCAATATTAACCCATAAATAAATCTATCTTTCAAGAACATCTATGTGGTTAAGGGTGACCTAAAATTTGAACCAAGACGTAGAAAACAAGATAAAACACCCAAGGTTGCTTCTAGAACATAACCTTACTATGTCTAGATCACTGAAACGTCCCACACTACAAAAGCAGCCTTTTGTGAAGATGGAATATCACCTAGAGGGGGTGAATAGGTGATCTCAAAAAAAAATTCATGAGTTACACATGACCGCAAGTAAAGCAAAGATAGAGAAGGGAAATAGACACAGTAATTTATATTGATTCGGTCTAACACTTTGACCTACATCCAGTCCCCAAGCACACCTTGGAATTTCCACAACCTTAAGATTTAACAAATAATCCAATAGTGTTTAAGCTCCTCACAAGTAGATAAATGATAAACACTGAAGTATAAGATATCCGAAGATATTAATGAAGCAAATGAAACAGCAGATTGTAATAAGTTCGAATTGAATGCACAGCATTTCGGTAGTTGGTGAATTCAATGTTTTGGGTATTTATAGATGTTGTTATTAATGACCGTTGGTGAAGCTTGAAGATTAACCGTTGAGACTCTTGAATATATTCGTTAGAATGATAAAGCTCGGTTAGTACTTTCGTTGTTTAACAATCCAGGTGGATTTGCCGTCACAACATTCTCTTCATTCCTTCTGTTTTGCTCGTTGTGAAATAGCATTTAATGCGAGATTGGAATAACAGGAATATCTTTCGAATGTTTAGAGGTATGGTTGTTGTGATTGTCTCAAAAAGGCAAGTGCATTTAATGCGCTCTGACACACAAATTGCTTTACAACAAATTTGTTGTTAATCCGTGATAGAGTTATCTGAAACTCATTAGCAAACTAATTAAAAGCAATTAGCAATAGTAATGAGTAATGATATAAAGAAATGAAATCACACACGATGATTTAGGATTTACGAGGACAGAGATTTTGAAAAAAAACAGAGATGATCATGCTCGAGCATGACTGTAGGTATGCTCGAGCAACAGTGAAAAAAATACATTGAAAGAATAAGAAATCACCCTATGCTCGAACAACATCGAGCTACTGCTCGAGCACTATGCTCGAGCATTCAATCATGCTTGCTCGAGCATGCTTCTAATGGTGTACTTAAAAAACATCTTTTATCGCTGATGCTCGAGCAAGTAAGACTCCATGCTCGGGCATCATTGATGCCAATGCTCAAGCATCCCTGAGGCAATGCTTGGGCATAGAGTATACAAAGTTGATGACATCGTGCTTTAACGATACTACTCGAGCATGGTGCTCGAGCATGTCATAATTATGATCAGGCACAACTCTTTCAGAGACTTGGAGTGAGGAGTATGTTAACACTGCTCGAGCATGCCTTACACTCTACTCGGGCAAGGCTTCTAACTTTGCAAATTTTGTTATTACCCTGATGATGCTCAGGCACATCACTTAGTCTACTCAAGCATGGTTTGATCAATTGTGAAATTATTCTTGGCATCATGTGCTTTGCTCGAGAAGTCTTTCTAAAACACTTAAACAATTCATTAAATTGAGTATTCTCAGGCATGAACTAACTCTTGCTCGAGCAACCCACAACTTAGACACAAATTACTTAATTCAATAACTCAGACTTTGTGATCATCAAAATATCAAAAACTAACACTTTGGTCATCTCATCACATTCGCATCACATACCCATGTCAAAAACAGCCCACCATTATTTACTCAAATCTCCCTCCATCACATCCATAATCATGCCACCTATAGTGTTTACTTATATAGTTCCATATTACAAATATATTATGGGTGTGAAATTTTTAAAATAAAGTTTTGACCTTTTGGTCAACTTTTTAATCGTGTCTCAAATTGTATGTTTTTAAATTTATTTTACTATAGTATTATAAAACACTTGGAAAAAAATGTAAAGACATCACCACATATATACATGCACAATGATAATATTTTAGAACAAAACTTAGGTCGTGTTGTTTATATTCATTAGGTGACATTTTTTAATAACACTTGTTGTACTTGTTAAAATGCATATATGCTTGTAAATTCACCAATAAATACTTATAAATTTTTGCATCAGCTCTTAATTCTTATAAGAATAAATTCCCTTTCTGGTCCCCGACAAAAAACACAGACCCCATTTTGATCCCTAACTAAAAATAACTCGTCTCGTCATCTGTGGGAAATCAAAAAAAAATCCCACGTTATTCCTTCCGTCAGTTAGCTCCTAACGGCATCACTAACGTTGTTGATGTGTAATGTGAGTTGTTCCAGTCACATGCCACAGAGGAAGGCCAAAACGACGTCGTCCCACTTGTCACCATCTTCACTCCTCAGCAACCCACTGTTTTCATTTCACCACACAAGCAACCCACTCTCTCAACGCTCGCGTCTCATAGGCTTCAGACTCTTCACTCTCAGTTGGACCCATTGTCGCCAGTGGCCGTCTTGTGGTTGCCGGTTATCATCTTCATCTCCCTAGAAATCATCGGAACTGTATCTTTGTTGGTATTGAGAAATTATATATGCAGCACTCATTTGGATTTGCCGTTGTTGTTGCATCTTTCCGTTTACTTCATTTGCTTGAAATTGGATTGAAATAGCCTCTAACAATTTTCGTTAGAGAAAGTTTTTGTTTTTGTTCTTTTATGTGATTGATTTCTCCATAAAGATAAAGCTAATCAAACCATGAAGGTTTCTAATGAGACAAAAGAGCAGCTTGTCTGATATAATTAAGAATAGAAACCTCTCTCTGCTTTAAATCCAGCAACCAATCTGCCTTCGCTCCGTCAAGCAGTCGTCTCTTCTCTTCATAAATTGAAATTCCCTTCAACTGTGAAACAGTACAGAGAAAAGATGAAAAATTAACAGAAATTCATGTACTTAAAAACCCTAGCTGAGGATCTACCCCCCAAAAGAATTAAAATTGTTCCATATTTGAGAAAATACCTCAGAAATCTGATCCATATCAAGAAGTTTGCGCTCGTCGGAGAGGGACAGGAGCTGTTGTTGCTGGGAGCGTAACATGTGAACCATTCCATTAAAAAATTTTCCCCCAATTTTGCCGCTCAACGGTGACGTTGGAAGCTTTTGCCTTGCGCATGGTAACAAGTTGTAGATAAAGGGGAAGAAAGACAAAGAGCAGAGTTTCAGTGTTTCAGAGCATAAGCAAAATAAGACCGTTGGAGCAAGATTTGAAATGAAGGCAAAAAGGAACAATGAAAGATGAGTAAATACACTTTCTAGTCCCTGACAAAATACCCTTTCCCGCAACAGTACCTATACCTATACTCTCCTCCTCCCAAACCAGATCAGTACACCCACTTCTTCAGTGACAAGAACACCTCAAGCTGCAGCGTCATGCACTACTAGAAAATACAATATTTGCGACGGAATTTACGAGGAAACTAAATTCCGTTGCAAATTTTAGAAAATTTGCGAGGGAACAAAGTTTCCCTCACAAATAGGTGAATTTTGCAAGTTATTTGCAAGGGAAACTTGGTTTCCCTCTCAAAATGGGGGTTTGCCGCCAATTTCCCCCATTTTGCGTGGGAAGTAATTTTCCCTCACAAAAATTAACTTTTTGCGAGGGAAGATATAGTTCCCTCGCAAAAAATGACCATTTTGCGAGGGAAAATATAGTTCCCTCTTAAAAAATCACCATTTTGTGAGGGAAGGATACTTCCCTCACAAAATGGGGGAAAATTAGCGGCCAATTGCCCCCATTTTGCGAGGGGGAAAATGAGTTTCCCTCTCAAAGTTTCTTAGGGCCCATTTGGTTCGAAGAAAATCGGAGGAGGGAAAAGGAAAATTGGCATTTTCCAATGGCGACGGCCGTTTGGTTCGCATTTTCCCCGGAAAATATTTTCCGCCGCCACACCATTCTCCTGCGTTTAAGGGAAAATGGGTTCCCACAAAAAATGGTGGGAACCCATTTTCCAGCGGCTATGAAAATGGGCTAAAGTCGATTTTGCCCTGATCACATGGCAGAGAAGTCTTTTAGTTGTGTATTTCTGGTTGAATTCGTCATGCTACGCTTTCTTTCTTTTTTTTTGCCCTTCCTTCGGTCAATGAATTCATCATGCTACTCAAGGCTGTAAATTGAAAAATGCTGATGGCATTAGCACCGATTTTTTCCTAATGCGAGTAATATAATTTAGAGAAAAGCACTTTGATTCATGTAGTCAAACATTTATGATCCTATTTGTACTTGTACATGCTTTTTCCTGATTGGGAAGCACTCATCTATGTTATACAATCAACCACCAAATATTGCTGATAGTGCTTATTCCTGCCATTTTTTAGGATGCATGTGTAGATCCTCCTCTCTACTTGGGGGAAAAACTAGAGACTGCTGTGGCAAAGTTTATTTTTCAGACTTTAACTTTGTCAAAGTCTTGTTGATACTTTACATCAATAACACTTCAGTTATGCAATATGTAGGCAACCAGCCATGAGACGAGCCTCATAGCTCGATGTCGTAGAGTATATGCCCATGCTCATGATTATCATATCAACCCTATATCAAGTAACAGGTGATTATAGCTTTTTATTTTTCAGTACATTGTATGGTTGGCTATCTAAGTTGGGTGGGGTTGGTAAATCCCTTATGTTTATGTTTTGTTTATAAGTTGCTCTGTGTCAAATCTTGATTTCATTTTTTTCTCATGGTTTCTTTCTGAAACAGTTATTAGTTTTGGCCCTAAAATGTGGCTTCTAATTATTTTTTTTTACTTCAAAATACATGGTTGTTGATATTTCTCATGCAGTATTTAGAATTCATTTTTCATTGTTCTTTCGTGTCTTGTATGGTTTTCTCAAAATTAAATGAATATAATCAACATGGCCATGATGTGTTGCCCATTTTGTAGTGATGGCGAAACTTTCATATCTGCTGATGATTTGCGGATAAATCTGTGGAACCTAGAAATTAGCAATCAAAGTTTTAATATTGTAGATGTAAAGCCTGCAAACATGGAGGATCTGACTGGTAAGGTTCCACCACTATATATGTACTAAACTTATTTCATAGTTGGTAGCTGTGTAAAATATCTAGTGAAAGTGTTTATCTCTTGTAGTTGATCTTGAAAGTGTAAATCTTCTTGAATGTGCAATTTAGTTATTTTTTTTATTTTTCAAAATCATGGTCTATCAGTTGACGGAGCTTAATTATTGTGGCCTGTTATATGGAAACTTGTTTGCGGTCATTGACTGTTGACTGTAGTTGTAAATTTTATCGTCTCTTTATTTGAGGTCACTTTCTTAAAGTATCAGTCTTGTGAATAGAAATTGCAGATATGCAGAATGGTCATTTTCTGAATCAAAATTTTAAATTGTTAATTGTAATTCTGGACAAAACTTTTTGTGGATTTTCTAGTTACTAGCATTTTACTTTTATTTCTACTAATTTCAATGGGTTTTAGGTATCATGATTTAGAAGGTAAATGTAAAATATTGAAAGTTGGCTGATTCACTATCGATTGAAGGATACAAATTAATGGATGAAACTAAGAAGAGCCCAGAATTCACCCCATGGCCTCAAATTCATGGTTTCAATAATTGTTGCCTTGTTGGTACCCATGCTTGTCATTTTCAGTAAATTTTGGGATTAAAATATGTAGACATTTCTGAGAGAGAACAAGAAGATGGAAACATTTTTGTAGCCTAACAAAGTAAATACGGTCTTTTTCCCTGTAATGGTGCATCTCCTCTCTTAAATAGTGGTTTCCTGCTTTGAAATCATGTGCCGTTGAAGAACTGTTTAGGGGGGGCTAAATTATTATCAGAGCTTTTTATGGCTTTGCAATGCATTTGACCTAGCTTATTGCAGGGCAAAGATGCCCTTGTGGAGGGTAATTCTCCAACATTCAACGCAAAAATGCATAACTGTGACTTTTACTTGCTCTGTTGTTAGTTCCTTGTGGGGTTAAAAAATGCTTATTTGTTCTTCCCTCATGTTTTTTATAGTATGTTCATGATAGGGCTTGATAACCAGGTTTTTCCTGGTTCTCTTTGTTTTGGTTGGATGATTAGACTTGTGTCAACTTCTCCTTTTGTATGCACTCCATAGTTTTAAATTTCCTTCACTTTTATGTCAGTTTGGTTTCAACTTGATGTGTTTGGTCGGTGAATCTTGACCTTGGATGTTTGATTACACAGAGGTTATAACATCTGCCGAGTTTCACGCTACCCAGTGTAATATGTTGGCCTATAGCAGTTCAAAGGGTTCAATTCGTCTTGTTGATCTGCGCCGATCAGCATTGTGTGATACTCATGCCAAATTGTAAGCTCATCTTCTTTTGTTTTCTCAGTTGTTCCTAACAAGTAAGTCTCGCCTTCCTCCCTACCAGACTTACACTCTCTTATCAAGCACCTACCCGATAGACTAGTTTCAGGAATGATTATTTGTTCCCCTATCTTGGGACTTGTTGAGGAAAGCATTTTTTAAACCTATTGCACCATAAATTTACATTAGTTTCTTGTGTGTTTGAGGCTCTAACAAACAAATATCCTCTGGTTAGGTTTGAGGAACAGGAGGCCCCAGGGTCCAGGTCATTTTTCACGGAGATTATTACTTCAATTTCAGATATAAAATTCGGGAAGGATGGAAGATAGGTTTTTTGACCAAAATAAGAATTATTTAAAAAAAAGTATAAGATTAAAGCAGTTTAGAAAATAATTCTCAGAATAATGCAATTATGGAAAATAATTCCCAGAGTAGTGCAGTCAAAGGGGGAGAGATGACTGACGCCACTTGTTGCGTCAGCAGTCCTCACGTGACACGTAGCTGTCACGTCAGCAGGACTGACGCCAGACGCCACTAAGGCGGCAGGGCCCACACCCCCACAAAAATTGTTGCACCCGTGAAACCCCACCCCAAGCACCCGTGAACACCCCCCTTCCAAATGCTCCCTCTATATATAATTCACTTCATTCGTCCTCCATCCCTCACCTGTGGCTCTTTCCCTCTCCCTCTCACCATTCACTCATCTGCAAACTCCATCAATCCTCCATCACCATTTGCTCTTGGAAACTCCCACCATCCTCTATCTTCTTCATTTTGTTCCTTCATTTCTTTTTTTTAATTCCATATAAACATTGTGTTTCTTCTTCTCTCGTTGCAATTTTGTTGTTATTATTTGTTTTATCTATATTTTGTTCTTCTTTTTCAGAAAATAAGCAAAAAATGAATCAAATTCGTTCATTTGTATATTATAATGGTTCTAAAAATATAGGTGTACACAGATTAAGCTTTGAAGGTGAAAGCAAAGGAATGATTATTGTTCGAGGCACGACCGCTGAAGATTTATATGAAAAGATCCGTCGAAAGTTGAAGCTGCAACAAAATCAAGTAATATCTTCAATGACGGGTAGAGTTCCTTATGGAAACCAATATGTGGGTTTAGACATATCCGATGATGAGGATGTGGACGTGGATGTTTTTCTTCAATCATTCGACGGAAACCAATTTGCTGAGTTATATGTTGATATTGAGACGTTAGAGGAGGGTGTACCGATATCGACTCATGGACTCCATCAGTCACATTATATGGCTCATGCTGGTACACTTCAACCAACACAAGCAAGCATTGCGTATGAAGAAGAAAACGACTATATGGGAGATGAATCTGACAATGAGGAGGAGCAAGAAGAAGAAGATGAAGACACGTTATTGTCTAATGACCATGATCAGACTGATAGTGATGCAGATGACGAATATCATCGTAATGTCATGCCACAGCAGACTGGTATGTTACAATCATCAAGTTGGTTATGGAGTTGTTATTAGTTACCATGTTCTCGCATAAATTGTATTATGTGCGAATATGCAGATATTACACCGTTTTGGAATGACATTCCGCATTATGAGGCTGTTGATAAAGATTACCCATATGAGGATATACTAGATGTGGAAGGCTTGGGCCGGGGTCCGTGGGCAAGAGGAGAGCAATTAAACCGAAGAATAGCAACACTTGGGTAGTAACTAAATGGGTTGGAAATCATAGTTGTGTGAGCCAAATTCTCTCTCAAGATCACAAACAACTTGATTCTGAAATTATTTCTAAGGCCATAAAAGGTATGATGCACAATACCATTTGATAATTAGTTAATTTATTTGTGTTTATCAGTGAACATAAATAACATTCCCCGTGTAAACTTTTTTGTAATTGGTTTTGTAGACATGGTGAAGGAAACACCTTCGGTACCCGTGCCGCGGTCATCGTTGCCCGAGTCCCCGTCCCTCCCTCGCACAGGGCGGGACCTCTAAAGCGGGATCTGGTACACCGACTAACAATCCACTTGGTGCGCTAGGACCAGCTCCGCAACTCGGCCAAACTCTCTAAGTGCTCCCGAATGGCGGTCACAAACCTCCTGAACCTCTATCTGGCTGTATTGGGCACTAAATTGTGGAGAATTCATCCACCAAATCCACTCTACCCCATCTATCTGCATTTATCCAGTAAAATAAATAACAACACAAAAATTAAGTTATGGATAATAAGATTAAAGATACAGGATAAACAATGGAAGCATGATGCACAATACGTACCACATGCCCTATCCTGGCGACCTGCCTCGTCATGTACCGTCTAGTGTCTGTGAAAAACCAATTCATGTACTCAGAGTTTGGGGAAATTGGCGCCTCCGATGGATCTGTAGTCTCGATGAAGCTATGTCGCGTGTTCCATAACTGAATATATGGATCCATCTTGACCTCCTAATCTTCAGTCATCTTACCACGTAAGGTAAGATCATGTGCACCCTGAAGTTGTCCCGCAGGGCCAGGGATGTGTTGCTGCATGCCAAATTGCCGCATGCAACGATCGGGCTGGTGCATCTCGATTATGTGGAAAGCAAGTAAGGGTGTCACCGCCCTCCACATGTCCTGCATGTGAACATTTGCACCCATAAACTCATATCTGGCGTCCCTATATGGCTCCCACTTCACCTGTACATGTAAACAAATGCGAATTAGTTTACTCTTTTTGTTTCGTCTTGTCAAATGTATTATACATACATCGTCCCGACCCATCTGGTCAAGCTCTATCCGAAATGTCTTTAGCTCACGTCGCCATGCCCGCACTTTGACATTATTGAACCTACGATATGTAACTCACAAAACATTAGTGACATGACCTACAAATAAGAACATAATCGCTCAATCTACTCCAACCAGTTCAAAATATTCATTATATCGTACTGCTTGAATACCATACCTGCGTTCGTAATGATCACCTGCATCACCTGGCGGCAGAATTTGAGGTGATATGGCAGGAAATCTAGACCATGCCCAAATTTGCAATAACAACAAACAACCCCCCAATGTCTTTAGCTGAGGCCGACGTGGCCTGACATGGCTCGTGAAACAGTGTAGCGAGTACAGCAGACCCCCAACTGTATGTAGCAGACTCCTCAAGGTCACCGCCCAGTAATTTTATATATCGGTAAGGGACCTCTGAGCTTGACTTGTCACACAACAAAAAGCCACCGAATAGGCGCATGAGGTAAGCACGTGTGTACTCAAGCTGTCCCTGAACAGTAGCTGAGTGCTCCTCCCAATGACCCCAAAAACGGTCAAACCAGCTCAACTTGATGTTTCCGCCAATCATTTTAGATGGGAGTGGAGTCCGACCCATGTAGTGCTGCATAACTGCTAGCCAGTTGGCATGCGTCCGACCAGTAACTACTCGTCCATAAGTGGACAAACCTAAAATGGCCTCTACATCCTGTAGAGTAATAGTCATCTCACCAACCGGCAAGTGGAAGGTGTGAGTCTCTGGCCTCCACCTCTCAACAAAAGCATAAATAAGGTTTCTGTCAATATGCACCAACATAAAAGTACAGAACAAATATGTAAGGGTTCTATATTATCTTGATCATGTACAAACAACTAAATGCATATAATTAGTTACATAAAGAATTTTAAAACATACCGAGAGTCTCTTCATACGAGCTACGTGCCAGAAACTTGCACGCATAAGGTGCTGCTGCAAATCTAGTGGGACAAGATCTGGGTCCTGGACATCTCCTAAAGACCCCTGTGAGGCTCGCCTCACCCTCAAAGAATTGCATTCTCCTGTGTTCCACACAACTTGTGATCGGTGTGATTTTTGCACCTCCTCATTAAGAACTCCCCACTCTTTGGGTAGGGCTCAATATTGCGGCGTGTAGGTCATCCATTTGACTACTAAAAATTTACAATAACACAACATATTTAGGTCACTAATTATTATTCTTTAAATAATTAATTACTGAATTAATTATTTGACTAATTTTTATTATCTATTTAAAATTATCTTATCTATCTTATGGTACTATAAATAATAATATACAACATATTTCACAATATCTTTTTATTATTGACTAATTATTATTCTCACAAATTTCTTAAATCAAATTTAGCAAAGCATAATATTTTACATTTTATATATGAAATTATTGTGTTACAAAATATTAAATAATTAGTCATCTATCTTAAGGTTTATAATTAACATACAAAATAAATAATTAATTCACTAATTAATTAATTTACTATTTGGTCTTGTACTAAGGTTAATATTAAATTTTAAATATTTTAATTGCCAAAATCATTAATTATAATATTTATTTACTCTTTCTATTATTTATAAATATTAGTAATTTGTAAGTAATTAAGCATCTATCCTACCGTTATACATTTATTAAGCAACTATAATAAATAAATGTATATAATTAAAATTTAAATCAAATTATTAAATAATAAAAATAACAAAAAAATTAAATGTTACCTATGCAAGCTTGAAGTCGAGAGAGATGATTTGAGCCTCCTTCTTCTTCTTCCTTCAAGTGATTCTCTCTTTTTTATATCTCAAAGTTTCTCAACCTCTCTCAACTTCAGGAAATGAGGAAACAATGAAGAAAGTGAAAAACAATTAAGAAAGTGGAGGACAGGGGGAGTTTTAAGAATGGAGTGAATTGGACGAGGGAGAGGGAAGTAAAATGATGAGTGGAGGATTAAGAAAATGTGAAGGAAAGGAGGAAAATGATGAGTGGAGGAAGTGAAAATTAGGATGAAGAAAATGTGAGAGAGGGAAGGAATCAGACGAAGGAGACAATGGAAGAGGGAAGGGGAATGTGTGTGTGTTGTGGGGGCGGGGACAATGGAAGTGTTGGGAGTGTTGGGGGGGGGGGGACGTGTGTGTTGGGGTGGGGTGGGGTGGGAGTGTTGGGGAGGGGGACGTGTGGGGTGGGGTGGGGTGGGGGGGGCCGATATAATGGAAAAGGGAAGGGAAATATGTGTGTGTTGGGTGGGGAGAGAGAGGGGGCGTGTGTGTGTGTTGGGTGGGGGTGGGGGCCGTCGCATTGGAAAAGGGAAGGGGGACCGAGCAAAAAAAGAAAAGGGAAGAGGGGTGGGGGTCGGCTCCAATGGAAAAGGGAAGGGGGTGGCGTGGCGTGGGGTAGGGGGCCTGACGCACGTCGGGTGCGTCGAGAATCCCGACGCGCGTCGGCCGGCCAGTGTCCCGACTTGCGTCGGGACACTGACGCTAGCAAAGTGTGGTGACGCCACATCACGCTCGCATCACTTCTTCTAACGCAACTTATTGCGTCAGTCAACCCTCCCCCTTTGACTGCATTACTCTAGTCATTTGTTTCTAATCTAAATTAATTCGGTATTTTTAAAAAAAAAAGTTCTTATTTTGGTCAAAAACCCATGGAAGATATGTTCTTAGTCATGATTACATGACTCTAAGGGTGTGCATGGTAACACTCCTGAATGAGTTGTTTCTTAATTTTTGTGCCCGGAACAAAAATGGATGGAAAATATGTTTTGTAAATTCGGTTTTTTATTTTACTCCCGGGATGAACCGGTTTATTTTTTTGTCTTTGGGGAATAAAAAAAAAGAAGCTAAAAATTTCGCTTTCTCGTTAGGGGCACAAAATGAGAATCATTTTTCTCAAAAAAAAAAAAAAAAAAAAAAAAAAAAAGACACCTTCCTTTTCGAAGTAGAAATTTACCCTCGTTCACCACCACCCCACCGCTACCACCACCGCCGCCACCGCCCCCACCACCGCCGTTGCCGCCCCCACCACCACTACCGCCGCCGCCACATAAATAATTTTTTGAATATAAAAATTACATAAATAATTTTTTTAGGAAATTTTTTTTATGAAAAAAAAATATGTTACCAAACGTAATTCGATTCTCGAGTAAAAATAAAATGGGTTAACAAATGTAATTATGATTCTCGAACTCTTCCAAAGCACGAGAATCGGGAAAAAAAAATTTGTTTCATCTCGGAAGCTTGATCTTTGGGCAATGAGAATGGTTGCCATGCACACTCTAAAGGTTTGAAATATCAGAATCCACTCTTCTCTAAAACTTTTGATAAATTTACTGGAATACTGTCTGATAAAGTGAGATATGCTGGTTTTATAAAGTTTTGCCCCTTGCATCTACATTTGTTAGTTTGGCAGAACGTGCCCATATATTAGTTTTGTGACTTTATTTCTCTACATTATGCTATTCTGTTTTAATATATATTTTTTGTAACTCTTTTATTTTTTTTTTTTCCTGATTTTTTTATATATTTTTTAAATAAATTGGAATTTGCAATAACTTCTCTAGCAAAATCAAGAAATTTGCGAGGGAAAAGTTTTTCCCTCGCAAATCCCAGAATTTGCGAGGGAAAATATTCCCTCGCAAAATTAAGAAATTTGCAAGGGAAACATTTTCCCTCACAAATTTCATTATTTTGCGAGGAAAAAATTCCTTCACAAATTATGGGATTTGTGAGGGAACAACATTTCCCTCGCAAAATTCACGATTTGCAAGAGAAAAATATTTCCCTCACAAATTCTCAAATTTGCGAGGGAAAATGTCATTTTTCCGTCGTAAAAATGGTTTGCGAGGGCGATTTTTGCGACGGAAAATAGTTTTTTTCGAGGGGATTTTTCCGCCGCAAAAAAACAGTTTTTTTTGTAGTGATGTGAGAAGGTGAAGTAAAAATCCGGTAGCTACCCGATTGTCGGTGACGTCGTTGCTTGTGTGGTGAAATGAAAACAAGTGGGTTCCGAGGAGTGAAGATGGTGACAAGGTGGGGACGACGTCATTTTGGCCTTCCTCCGTGACATGTGACTCGGAACAACTCACGTTACACATTAGCAACGTTAGTGATGTCGTTGAGCTAATCGACGAAAGGACTAACGTGAGATGTTTTTAATTTCCCAGGGATGACGGGACGAGTTATTTTTAGTTAGGGATCAAAATGGGGTCGTGTTTTTTGTCGGGACCGAGAAAAGGTATCTACTCTTCTTATAATGTAAATTATAATTTATAAAATTTCATATGAACACTTGTCATTTTACTATGATTGGTTAATAAAATTAGGATTTACAAATTTTCATATATAAACACTTTTTATTTTGCTATTGTTTTTAAAATTACTTTAGTTTATTTTATTATAGTATCATAAAATGATTGACAAAAAAATTACAAACATCATTACACACATACATACACACATATATAAAATAAATGTATAATAATTTAGAACAAGTCAAGTTTTTTCTGAAGTTTTTCAATCACACCGGTTATTATTATGGTTAGTTGTTAAAATGTGTATAAGTAGTTGTAAATTCACTTATGAACACTTATAAATTCTTGCATAAGCTCTTAAAATGTAAAGTAGGATTTGTAATTTTTCATATGAACACATGTTTTATCATTATTACTTATTAAAAATAGGTTTTGTAAATTTTTGTATCAGCACTTGTTATTTTGTTATTGTTAGTTATTAAAATTAGGTTTTACATATATTTATATAGACACTTGTTATTCTGTTACGGTTAGTGGTTGAAATGTGCATGTGTGCTTACAAATTCAATTATAAATTTTACTATATAAGCAACTTGATCTAAATTTTATCCAATATTTTAATATCTAGCAAATGTAGTAACTACCATGCCTCAGAATGAAAGCTAACAAATGCTTATGCCAAAAAAAATATACCTAAAATCTAAATGAGAGAAGAAAAAAAAAAAACTATAGAAATCTATGGAAAAAAAAATGAAGTGTAATAATTCATAATCCCAAAAAGAATCAAATTTAGACCCTTACATCTATGAAGAGTGACATTTACAAATGATTCTAATTCCTCCCACATTTTCAATCCACCATTGTTTGTAGAAAAAGATGCCGAAGACAAACTGAAAGTGGAGCCAAGAATTTGATGTAATAAAAAGTAAAAAGAAAAATATACCTAAAATCTAAATGAGAGAAAAAAAAAAACTATAGAAATCCATGGGAAAAAAATAAAGCGTAATAATTCATAATCCCAAAAAGAATCAAATTTAGACCCTTACATCTATGAAGTGTGACATTTGCAAATGATTCTAACTCCTCCCACATTTTCAATCCACCATTGTTTGTAGAAAAAGATGCCGAAGACAAACTGAAAGTGGAGCCAAGAATTTGATGTAATAAAAAGTAAAAAGAAAAATATACCTAAAATCTAAATGAGAGAAAAAAAAAACTATAGAAATCCATGGAAAAAAAATAAAGTGTAATAATTCATAATCCCAAAAAGAATCAAATTTAGACCCTTACATCTATGAAGTGTGACATTTTCAAATGATTCTAATTCCTCTGGCATTTTCTGAGCAAAAAAAAATCCACCATTGTTTGTAGGAAAAGAAGCCGAAGACCTACTGAGGGTGGAGGCGTGGAGCCAAGAATTTGAAAAAAAAAAAAAAAAAAAAAAAAAAAAAAAGAAAGAGTATTTCTCCAGTCATTGGAGATAAAGTTATCTTCGTTCATGACCCCAAAACTATGTCGTTTTGGATTAATGAAAGGAGTTTCTATAATTTTAGATGAATTAATGAAGGATATTTCAGTAAAATTCATATGATAAAAAAAAAATAAATAAAATTACGAAAACACCCTACATTAATCCAAAACGACGTAGTTTTGGGGTCACTAGAGATAACTTTATCTCCAATGACTGGAAAAATCCTTTACTTAAAGAAAAATATACCATAAGCAAATGTTACCCAAGCAAAGATTTTAGATGAGAATTGGATTCCCCTTCTAGTCTAACCACATATTCTATCATAAGCGGCGGACATCTTAACCTCCTGCGACTGACATCCCTTAAACTAATCAAGTATCGAATGGAGGAAATGCTTAAGAGTATGGAAATTAAAATTTTATTGATTTAAATTGTCGACAAAGACTCTGACAACTATTTATGCATCTAAAAAGTCATGTCTAAAAATGTAATATATGTAAAATATTTTTTTTAGTATTTTTCAAAAAAAAAATAATTTTATGTTTAAGATTTCATAACTCCCATAAAATCATATATCTTGTCACATTCAGTTATATATATTTTTTAGGTTTTTTATTTGAAATTCGAAAAATATAAGAAATGTTGTTAAGGTGGAAAGTGGAGAGGGACAAAATAGGTCAAGCCCAGCTTAACCTATATAAAGCACATCCTAGTTTTTTAGTAAATAGGTTAGTCTCGTGTTCAGCTCATTTAGATGAACAAAGTCGATATATTTTCATAAGGCCTAGCCTACGGGGCTTGCCTATATAACTTTTTTAAATTTATACTATTATATAAGTATATATAATATCTTCCAAATAATTTTATAAATTTACCAACTTAACTTTAGTTCCAAGTTTCACATCACATCATCGTTACACTCAACCCCTGTTTTCGCATCAATCATTCACCTCGACCTCTTTTTTCTTCAATAGCTCAAGATAGCGACGCTAACTCACTCCCCCCCCCTTTTTTATTTGTGTCATCCACTAAAGCATATTAACTAACCCCGGAAGTTTTTTTGATTTCATTTTTGCCTCGGAAGTTTAAAAATATAGCAATCTTGCCCATCCGTTGATCTTAATCATTGAATTGTGGCTCTTCTTTGTTAACTTTCAAGGGCAAATTGCTTCTAAACAAAACTTCTAGGGTAAATTTGCACACACACAAAAAAAACTTCCGGGGTATATTTGCTCAATATTGTTAATGTCCGGGGCAAAAATAAGACCAACAAAACTTTCGGGTGACCAATGCTCCTTAGGCTAAACTTCCATGACAAAAATAATATTTAACCCGATGAGTTTGTCCCAATTATGTAGTAAGAGTACAAAAAGTAAAATTTAGTTTTATATTCGGCTTGTTATGCGTGGTCAACTTTAGATTATATATCTCATTAGTCAACAAATGATTAGTTTTTCTTATTCCTATTTGTTCAGACAATTGTTGTCACCAGACATTCTTTTATTTTCCTGACCAAGCCTTATTGTTATGACAAGAATGAATATATGTTAAGATTTTAAGACATAATGTTGGATTGTAATGAGCATAAATGGTTATATATGAATTTGCAAATATAGGCTCTAAAGGTCATTTAAAGGTTGACATTTTAAGTAGGTTTTTGAATAGATTTCAAGCCTTTTGAAGGCCTAGGCTCAGGGTTTAAAAAAATGTCTACATATAGACTCTAGCCTAGGCCTAAGCTTTGAATCTCTGTTGTAAGTCCAAGCCTATTTAAGTAGTCTAGCCTATTTTTAACCCTATAAGCGGCCTCACCCCATAAGGAGAAGAATACAAATTCGAATATTGAGAAACATACTTGTTGAGAAATGTGAAAACTACTTTATAAGGACCCATTTGGATTAGCAATGGCAGCAGTGACTTTTTTCTAACATGACTTTTGCAAACTTAAGCTATGATAAATGTCATATTGTAAATGTGATTTATGTTTGGATTTGCGGTGTAGAAGCCCATTTGCACTGTGAAAAGCAGGTCTTAATGGTTTCTTCTTAAAATTAGCTAGCTTTGGGTCTAAAAGTCCATTTGAAAAAATTAAATGTCAATCCAAACATCTAATTTTACTCCCATCATGCTTTTTCCCTTCCCATTGTACATTTTTAGGCCCCCATCACCTTCCCAAATAGGCCCTTTAGTCTTAAAAGGAACTATACATTTGATCAAATAATTTAAATGTTTAAATAATTGGAGGTTTATGTAACATACATTTTAATTTTAATATAGGTTTATATATGTTTTCAAAATAAATGAGAGATTCATGTAATTTAGGTAAAACATAGGAATAGTTAATGTATTGGGATAATATAATCTTATTAGGTCCCCCAAGTTTCATTTAATTTAAAATATTGGTTCATATAACTAAACAAAAACTAGATTATTTTGCCCTTACAGACACCAAAACCAATGTTTTGAAATTTGAGGGACCAAAATTAAAATGAGAGCGAACTTAAGAGACCAAAGTGATATTAACACTAATGTATTTTACTCTTATACTCCTCCAGTCTTTAATATAAGACATATTTAAGAAATTGATCTTGGTCCTAAGTATAATGTAACACCCCATTTTTCAAAAGCGGAATAAATTTTTTTTTTTCAATCAGAGTAGAGCATCGGAGCAAGTAAAAGAGTGAGTAACTAATATATCATTAATTGTGGCGTATCTGTTTGTTCATAAAGAACAGTACATTTACTAGGTCATATGACAGTACATGTACTAAAAATCTTCGATCGGGTCTTCACGCGTGCTGTTTACTCTGCTTACTCTTGTCTTCGGTCCTTGGTTCTCTGGACCCTGAAGCTATAGTAAGAGCTGAGGTCCAATGCCCATCGGACCTCAGGTGACGGTTAACCTCATACTCATGTATAACAATGTATGTAGGATAGATATTCATGACATTACAGCAATAATCAACACATAAGCACACAACAGATGTAAGATTAATATATTAACAGTACATATCACATGTAAAGTTATCTATACAATTCACATGTATAGTCGTTTGCACCTCACCGTGCCACGATGGCCTATTGTGTCCTCAGCGCTAGGAAAACTCCAACGGTATTATCAAAATCATAACCCGTGTATAAAGCTGAATGTATATGTAGTGATCTACGCCCCATAAACTTAGCCACGGTACATGGCCCAAGACCAAGTCTTGTCCATGACTTTATGAAATCATCCATCACATATATGCATACAATAAGCATCAGAGTTAATGTTACAGTACGCGTCCGTACCTTAGTCCGTTAGGATGGCGGTACGCTTGCCTGGTCAGTACGTCTCCCGATTTTTTCCAGATATCCTATAATAGTATTATCGCATTACTACTTCGTAAATAATATCTTAGGAGATATTTTAGCCACTACCGACCTTTTTACCCCTAGTGGATTTATTATTCCAATTATATACCTTAATTTTCATAAAAAACGCTGTTCCAGCATTTCTGGGCAGATTTTTCGATAACTTTAAAACTTCATAATTAAATCCACAAAAATCGAAACAAGGTTCCGTAAAATTTCATGGAAACCTTAGCATGTCTAGTTTTTAGGAAAAATAATGATTTCCACCCAGAATTTGTGATTCATTCCCAGTTTAATGATCTTCAACCTCTGCCCAGAATTTTTCCAGAAAACGTAGCCTTATTTCCAGAATTTTTATCTCTCTCTACAGACCTCTATTCGATACATTTTTTATATCAATGGAAAAATATACATGTCTACTATGACAATGAATTATTTCAGAATTTTTGAATATAAATTTATTCACAAAATAATTCCCTCTAACTGACTGACTCCCGTATCCCAGCAAAACCCCACAATTCCTATCTTACTCTAACTTGTTTTATTAATCCTAAAAGTTACTTCCCAACATGTTTCCACCTTGTCAGGCATCTTTCGATGTAATAAGGCTTGAAAAAAATTATGGGAAATTACTTTACCTATTTCCTAGACTAAACTAACATTTATACTAAGAACTATAGAACTAAAAACTAGAAACTAAAAACTAAAGACAAGCTTACCTCTTGAAGACTTTTACTTCACCTTCTTGCTTCTTAGAAATCACCACTTGGTGGTCGATTTGGTGTGAAAAATTGTGAAGGGCAAGGCCCCTATTTATAGTAAAAGTCCAAGAATTACATCCCTTGGATCATCTTTTCTTATCAATGGCTCATGATAATTTGTGCTTCCATGAAGGCACAAAATGTGAGCAAAGGATTCTCATTGGTCCATACTAATTACATAGGATTTAGCTAATTATTCTAATTTCCTATTTTTAATTCAACATGTGCTCTTGAAAAAATTATATTTTAATCTCTCTCTCTCCCCCTCTTTCTCTCTCACATATGCAATCTAACACTTCTTTCCTCTCCCATTGGTCTATTTTCTTTTTCACAAGGATTAAGCTTATTTCTTTGATTTTCCATTGGCTAATTCAATTTGACAAGGATTAAGGTTAATTATAGAATTAATTAGGACCATTGGATTCCATTTGTGTTTGTTTTAAATTAAATCTTGGCCCTTCACTATAAAGCATGAGCTCTTGTGATGTCACTTTGATGACATAATCAAAGCTTAAGTGTCATTAGCAAAGTTTAATTAACTCTTAATTTCATTTGCTAGCTAACCATAGAAACTAGTGCTTAATTAAATCAAGCTTTATGCACCTTAATCTTTACTTATTTCTATTTGTCTTTTAATTGATCCTTGATTTTTAATTAAGACATTCCCTAATTGTTGCTTCTTAATTTGCCCCTTGATTAATTATGAAGATTTACACAATCATTTAATTAGTAAAACTTAATTGTTCATTTATCTTTATTAATTTCCCTTAATTTGTTTAAGTATTTTTATAACATTATCTTGCTTCTTTTAAGAACCATGGTTTAATATGATGATTATTTTGTATTTTATAATCTTTAAATGTGGTTTTAAATTTAATCTTTGGTTTATTAAATTCTAAGGAAAAATTGTCTAAAATCTAATTAATAACTTACAAAATTTGGAGATCTTTATCTTATATCACATGTGCTTCTATCTTATATTATTGTCTAATCTTTTGTTCCTTTATTATTGTGAATTTCGCCGCCTATTAATTAACCTTAGGGAATGATAATTTAATCCAAGTTATTATCCCTAATGTAGTGTTTGAGATGTTATTATGCCTAATTGTAAAAGTAAGATGGGTTCCTAGATTAATTATGACCTTCACTAATTCATTTTATACTAATATTAAACCCTTATTGGCCTTTAATATCTAATTAAGCCAAAATATTCCAAATTGTTGATTAATACTTGCCACTAGATTAATTATGAATATTTATGCAATTAACTTAATTGATATAAATTTAATTGCCTCTTAGTCCATCTTAATCCTTTTCATACCCTTTTATGACTTTATTCATGATTACATATAAGATCTAGAGGTTAAAATACTAATTATAGGGTATACTATGATCCCTATTTGAAGATTAGAAAAATTGGGTCTTTTTGGTTTATTTAATTCTAGGAGAAAATTCCCAAATTAAATTAGATAAGCTATAATATTTTTGAGACCACATATTTACCTATTTTAATAGGTATCATTTATTAAAATATAGTGGTTATACTAAACATGATTTCTAGGGTATTACATATAAGATGATTTTTCATATTTGTCAATCTTTTCCTATTTTACTCCTATTGATGCTCTCTCAACAATAATCAAGGAGGGAGAGGAATGAGAAGAATTAAAAAAGATGACTAGGGTGTTTTAAAAAATACATGTCATATTAACTAACTTAACTAACTATCTTAATATAATAAAATAGTATAAACATGTCTTATATTATGGGCTAAAGAGAATACTTTTCCAATTTTTCGTTTGGGCCCGAGTTCATCCTCTCCCATACTTTCCCATCCCTTTCCTCTTTTTTACGCCAAACTACGCAATTTTTGGTGTTAAAAAATGGAGGTTGGGCCTTCTTTTTTCCCAAAAATAACATTCAGCACTCTGAAGTATTTTTTTTTAAAGGCACCTAGGATCCTAAAATAAATCTTTGGTAGCAACTAGTGTATAGCAAGCTACGCATGCTAAAGTATTTTTTTCAGGAATACCCAGTATCATAAATTAATTTTTAACTCACCAAGCACCTTAAATATTTTTTTCAATAACACCATGAAGTATTTTTTTTAGTGGCACTCAGTATTCTAAAATCATTTTTCAGTAGCAACTATTATCTAGCAAGCTGCACGCTGCACCCTAAAGTATTTTTTTTCCAATATAATAAATTACCTAGTACCCTAAATAAATTTTTCAATAACACCCTATAGTATTTTTTTTTATCGGCATCCAATATCTTAAAATAATTTTTCAAGTAGTAACTATTGTCTAGCAAGTTGCACTCGAAAGTATTTTTTTTCAGTAATACCCAGTATCATAAATTAATTTTTAGATTAGGAGCAAATTTACCAATAAACTATTGGCTCAGGAGCACCCAACACAATAAACTCTTATCTGGACCTTAAATACCAATCAACTTTTAAAAATATTAATTGAGCACAATAAAACTAACGCGGTCATCTCTGTCCCCCTCTCATTCATTCACTTTCATCTTCTTCATCCATCTTCTTTTGTCATCACCGGATCCTCCTTCCCCTTCAAACATACCCCGCGTCAGAAATAAAGTGGTAAAATATTTATACAAAGGAATGGAAAACCCGAGGTCCATAGTGTATGATCTTTTGCAGTTATGCAAAGGAATGCTTGAGAGTGTACGTGAGTATTAGAAAATCTATCATCAGTGAAGGCGATTATCGTCTCAACGTCGACAAACTGAGCTCGTCCAAGATTCATAAGATGGATTGGGAAGCTCTTGAGCTAAAAATCAAGAGTTGGTTAGAGGCGGTGAGTATTTCCGTGAGGACACCCTTCAACGGAGAGCGAATCTTAAGCGACCACGTCTTCGGCGCTTCGCAACCCATTAGAGAATCTTGCTTCGCCGAAATTTCCTGTGATGGCGCCACTTGTCTGTTTCGATTACCCGAACTCGTAGCCAAAACAAAGAAACCGCCGCCGTTGAAGATATTTCAGATGCTGGATATGTACTCTGCTTTATCTACCTTGGGGCTGGAGATTGAATCGATCTTCTCATTCGATTCAACCTCTGCTATTCGATCTCAAGTCCTCAAATCACTGGTTCGACTCAGCGAGTCTGTACGGACTATGTTTTTAGAATTCGAGTCTACGATCAAAAAGCACTCTTCTAGGTCTTTGGTAAGCGACGGGGGCGTCCATCCACTGACAACATAGGCAATGAGCTTTGCAGATTACGACAACACGCTCACTGACATGTTCGCAGACTGGCCTTTGCCGCCAAATTCGCCGTCGCCATCGCTACCGGAGACTTCCCGAGACAGTTCGGAGTCTGACAACTCGTCGTCGGCGCCTCTGTTGTTTTCCATGCGGATAGCTTGGCTGATTCTCGTTCTCCTTTGTAAACTCGACGGCAAAGCAGCGCATTACCAAGATGCTTCTTGAAGAGTTTTTTACCACTTTTATTTCTGACGCGGGGAATGTTCGAAGGGGAAGGAGGATCCGGTGAAGACAAAAGAAAATGGATGAAGAAGATGAAAGTGAATGAATGAGAGAGGGAGAGAGATGATGGCGTTAGTTTCATTGTGCTCAATTAATATTTTAAAAAGTTAGTTGGTATTTAAGATCCAGAAAAGAGTTTATTGTGTTGGGTGCTCCTGGACTAATAGTTTATTGGTAAATTTGCTCCTTAACCCTTAATTTTTAGCTCACCTAACACCTTAAATAATTTTTTCAATAACAACCTGTATCATAAAATAATTTTTGTTGTTGCATCTAATCCCTGAAATATTTTTTTATCAACACTATGCATCTTAAGTTTAGACTTCTCGTTGCAATTAGAAAAATATTTTAAGGTGCTGAATGCACAAAATTTTATTTGAAGATTTTATGTGCCACTGAAAAAATACTTCAGTGTTGAATGTTAATTTTTTGGGGAAAAAAAATCCCAACCTCTATTTTTTTACCCTTATTAATTAATATAGTGTAGTTTTGAGTAAAAGAGAGGAAAATGATGGAAAAGTATGGGAGAGCACCCGGACTCTTTTGGCCCTCCCTTTCGTAACCGAATTCCGAATCAACTGGCTTGGTTACTTCAATTTCAGACCACTTACCATCGCCATGTATGAAACGACAGCGTTTACTTATAAAAAAAATTGGCAGTTCTTTTATTATTTTTATATCAGTCGCCGTTATCTCCGTTGCTCCATCTCTGTTCCTCCTCATCCTTGCCGGCGTGGTGACGACCGTTCTCTTCCTTCACGCAGCTCGCCGCCCTCGCACCTCTGGTGATTATTCGTTATAGAGTGGCCTTTTCAGTTACCCCTCGCCCACCGTGGGCCTCTTCACCCATCGTGCTCTTCGAAGTCTTCTTCACCGTCGCCCAGAACTGCATCTTCATTTGGAGAAGAGAGGTAAAGTTCCATTCTTCCATGCCCACTGATTTCTTATTTTTTAAAATGCTTTAAATGTCCTCCTTTCCTTCACAAACTAAACCCCTCTGTCTTTGTACTTCTTTACTTACAGTATTCTAAGTTAGAGTTTTTATTTTTCAAAGTGGTTGTGTGTTTCACAGTGAAGTTTTGTGCTAGAGAGTAGGGCGTAAATTACATTTTATTTTGATGTTATTATTTTAATTGTTTATGCAGTTTTGAGATTGTAATTACCAGTCAGTTGTGGGAGTGTAGGCATGAAAGGGTGAATAGGTCTTAGTTGTTGCACTCTCTGCTGTTTTAGGATTTGAACTGTCTTGGATATTACTTGCAACCGTACTAATATCTGAATAATGACCATTAGTTGGTAATGAAAGAGGGAATACCTTATAGCCACATGAGGTTTGTGCATCCATATGCTAATGTATAATTCATGTTCTTGACAGTCAAGTAGCTATGCACCATGTTCAATATGTCACTTTGAATAGCATATAGTGATATTGCTCATTCCTAATTTCCTACGGTGATGCTAATTGTTAATGGAGGATAAGAGGAAGAAATGCTAGAATATTTTCTAAGTTCGTACTAAGTTTGGGTAGTTAGATAGTGGATAGGTAACAATGCTTAAGATTTTTAATGCGCTCACTTTGTGGAAAAAACATGTGCATTTTTATTTAAGGGAAAGAAAGGGTTTGTGAACCATTTTGATTTTTTTAAACACTGTTTTCTCTTTATAATTCCAGTGGATGATGATGTTAGTTTGGTCTCAGAGTCATCGGTCGAACTCATTACAGCCACAAAATTGAAGTTATCCTTCTCTTTTTGACCATGATAGTTCTTTGATGGCCATGTCAGTATTTCTAAGAACAGAAATAAAGTGTGGCAAACTTGAAGATGTCAAACCATGATAGTTGGTAAGTATCAACTGAGATGAAAATATTCATGGGTTTCATTTAACAAATTGACATCTTGAGTCAGAATAGTTATTGACAGGGTATTAGAAACTTTCTGACTAACTGTATCTACATACGGTGTTCTGTATGTCTATCGGATTTATTTTTTTCTTCATTCTTCTGATTTTGGTTGCTCAGGTTATTGAGAGATGGGCATTCTCTTTGTCCAATTGGGTACCTCTTGCTCTAGTTGTGTGGCTAACTATTCAGGTGCAGACTCTATTCTTTCTCTCTTAGTGACTCTTTTGGAGTTCTACTTGCGTCTAATAGATTATACTACAAGAAATTTTTTTTTTTTTTTTTTTTTTTTTTTTTTTTTTTTTTTTTTTTTTTTTGTGTGTGCGCTTTTAATTGGGTCTGTTTACATCTATTTCTGATCGGGTGCCACCACTAATCAGTAATTTTAACCCAGGATTTTCATTTGGGAGGAGAGGTGAGGCAGAAGATTTTTCAGCTTTGACTTCCCTAATTTTTCAGTCCAGTCATGATCATTGGTTTTAGAATCTTTGGTAAACTGATTTGTCTCTTCCTTGCTTTCCTGTTCTTCTCTACAAACAAGTTGACTTTCAACCGTATCATTGTATCATGAATTTATTTTTACAATAGGTGAAGTGGTGAACGATTTTTTGTTAATTCCTTTATTGAGTAAAAAGATGTTAGATAAGTTATTGGAGCCCTAAAAGCAGGGAGCAATGCTTGAGTGGGTGTTTACTGAGTCAACAAGATTCTAAAGTTATCAAGAAGTGAACAAAAACTTAGCAGCTGTGGAGATTATGGTGATGTAAAAAGTTGGGCTTTGTAGATGAGTAATGGAAGCATTATTCCTAAGTCTGTAATTATCTGGAGAAGGAGCATTTCTTGATAACATAAGCAAGGATGACACAGGCGAACATAATCTTTAGTACCTGATCGTATGTCAGTTTTAAATATTTATTTATTTATGAATAAAATTATATTTCAATATTTTTAATAAAATATGACTGTCTAATAAAAATCATATGAAAGCCATAGATGATAGATGTCTCTATAAGATAAAATGAAGTTTTTCTATGAAGGCATTCCAGCGAACATCTTCAGGACTTGAAATCTAAGCTTCATACATTACATATGCTGGCTTTCAAGTTTGAACATTAAAGTTTAAATGAACAGATTGATCCTCCTTCCACGGCTTCTTCTCCTGCTTTATGTGTAGAGAGAGCTATGGACAAAGTAATATACCTAGGAACCTCAATCTTTTCCTCTTTGAATCTTTTTGCCATCGTTTTCTTATCGCACCATAAGGTCATTTACACAAGGCAACCAAACTTTTTTCCCTATACATGTGAAACCATGTATGTGAAGCCAAATTGCAAACTCTCTAGCTTGCTCCGTGTTGTATTTGTTCATCTTGCTTTTTGCATGCACTTCTTGCTCTTTGTACTATGAAGTAGAAATCCATTGACTATGGTCAGTTTTTTTTTTCTCCTACTGGACAATCAGAAAATGAACCCTTATCTGGACGCTCTTACCTGTGCGATTTACTCCGGCGACACTCATTACTCAATTTCTCAAGTGAAGCAACTCCACTTGGCTTTTCTTAAAAGGGGTATTCTGAATTCTGCACTTACAATTGGAAACCGCCTTCTTCAGTTGTACTCCAGGTGTGGTAGCATGGTAGATACTCGGCAGTTGTTTGATGAGATGCCTAAGAGAAATTGTTTCTCCTGGAGCACAATGGTTGAAGGTTATATGAAGCTAGGTCACAAACACAAGTCCCTGGAGTTATTTGATATCATGCCCCAGAAGAATGATTACTCCTGGAATGTGGTCGTTTCAGGATTTGCGAAGGCTGGTGAACTTGAAATAGCCCATCCATTGTTCAATGCTATGCCCAGGAAAAATGAGCTAGTGTGGAATTCGATGATTCATGGTTATATCCAAAATGGGCAACCTGGAAAAGCTTTAATGCTCTTCAAGAATTTGAATTCAGACCCATTAAATGCAAGGCATCGGGATACATTCATTTTGGCGACTGTAATTAGGGCTTGCACACATTTATTGGCCTTAAACTGTGGCAAACAAATTCATGGTCGCATTTTCATTGATAATGTGGAATTTGACTCAGTCTTGTGTAGTTCATTGATTAATTTATATGGGAAATGTGGTGAATTTGTTACTGCAGATCATATTATGGATACTGTGGGGGAACCTGATGACTTCTCTCTATCAGCTCTGATATCAGGGTATGCACAGTCAGGAAGAATGAGTGATGCTAGAAGAATTTTTGAAAGAAAAATCAATCCATGCCATGTCTTGTGGAATTCAATTATTTCAGGATATATATCCAATGGTGAGGAATTGGAAGCATTGGTTCTCTTCAACAGAATGCGTAGAAATGGGGTTGAGGAAGACCCCTCTACTATTGCAAATATTTTGAGTGCTTGCAGTAACTTGCTCGCTATTGAGCTTGTCATACAGATGCATGCCCATGCTACTAAAGCTGGGGTATCTGAGGACATTATTGTTGCTAGTGCTTTGCTTGATGCATATGCAAAATGTCAAAGTCTTCATGAAGCATGCAAATTGTTCAGTGAGCTCAAAGCTTATGATACAGTTTTACTTAATACTATGATCACTGTATATTCCACTTGTGGAAGAATTGATGATGCTAAATCAATTTTCAAGACAATGCTGAATAAAACAATGATAACATGGAACTCAATGGTAGTGGGCCTCTCTCAGAATGCATGTCCGCGCGAAGCACTAGATATCTTCTATCAAATGGTTAAGCTGGATTTAAAATTGGACAAGTTTAGCATTGCCAGTGTGATCAGTTCTTGTGCAAGTACTTCATCACTTGAACTTGGTGAGCAAGTATTTGGTAAAGCTATTTCTATTGGGCTTGAATCTGACCGGATCATTTCTACTTCCCTTGTTGATTTTTACTGTAAATGTGGGTTTGCTGAGATAGGCCGTAAAATTTTTGATGGAATGATTAAAACTGACGAAGTCTCTTGGAATACAATTTTGATGGGATATGCCACAAATGGATATGGATTGGAAGCACTTGCTCTCTTTAGTGAAATGAGGCTTGCTGGTGTTAGACCTTCTGGTATCACTTTCATTGCTGTTCTCTCAGCCTGTGATCAAAGTGGTCTAGTTGAAGAAGGAAGAAATTGGTTCAGTAGCATGAAATGTGACTATAATATAGATCCAGGGGTTGAGCATTACTCTTGCATGATGGATCTTTTAGCCCGTGCTGGTTGCTTTGGGGAAGCAATGGATCTTATGGAAGATATGCCTTTTGAGGCTGATGTAAGCATGTGGTCATCAATATTGAGAGGCTGCGTAGCCCATGGAAACAAGACTCTTGGCAAGAAGGCTGCTGAGCAAATTATTGAGCTTGATCCTGGAAATTCTGGCGCTTTCATACAATTATCTAATATACTTGCTACTTCTGAGGATTGGGAAGAATCAGCAGAAGTAAGAAAATTGATGCGAGATAAGCAAGTTCAAAAGAATCCAGGTTACAGCTGGGCAGATTGTTGAATAAAAAATTCTGCTGAGGTCCCCTGTTTTCACCTTTCAGATGTAAAGGATCGAATTCAAGGAGAATAAGCCCTGCACTGATTACATGATCTGAAGACAATGAATGGCGCAACTTTATTCTGATGGATTTTCTTTCAAATACATGTCATGCCTCCTGAGTCAAAATATGGACCTGACAAATTTGAAGAAAGAGGCACTGATGCGTTGGGGATGCATATCTGAAGCCAACAAATAAAAGGATGCTACAAGTACCAACTCCTTTGGCTTGACACATGTACAGACTACGGAGCTCAAATCTGAAGCATATTTGAAGTAATAGAGAAGTATACAGTCATTTCGCAGTTCTTGTGAATTCACTTGTTTTGATTTAATCAGCTCCTGGCTCTTTGAAATGAAGCCTTGATTATGTTAAAAAAATTGACAATGTAGAAGACCAAAACAATAATATTTTGCCTGCGTATTCCTCTTTCTAGAAAGCGAGGCATGGGCATATTTTTTCTTGTGGACAATACAAGGATTGGCATTAAGGAATGGGTTCCATTTTTGGGGAAAAAACAGGGCTGATGTTATGTCATCATTGCATGTGATGTCACCAAAGTTCACATTGAGAATGACGTCAAGCTCATAGCTGCTAAAGTTTGAAGTCCTAATTGTGGCATTTTCAGTTCAGGTGAGAAATTTCTTGTGCTTGCTTGTGTTAAGGCTCCTCAAGGCAGTAGCCAGTAGGTATTAGATTTTATGTATGTGTGCCTACAACACCCCCTGGAGACCAGGCACAACACACACACACACACACTTTTTAGAAGTTCTTATATGACTGATCGTAATATATGAATCTGGCCATTACATCATATTTGTGAATTTTGATTGCATGTTTGGGTGAAAGTTCTATTCCTTCTTGTTAATCACATTGCGTAAGTTACAACTAGATTTGCCACTTTCTGAACTGAATATTTCGGTAGAACAGCTGCCAATGCATTGAAAATTTGAGTCATATATATTGAATGAATCTGGGAAAGTTATTACTCCCTCCGGATCTTAATATAAGACATATTTAAGGAATTAATCTTGGTTCTAAATATAAGACATAGTTTTCATATATGTCAATCTTTTCCTAATTTACTCCTATTGATGCTTCTTCAACAATAATATATGGAATGAGGAAAGTAAAGAAGATGGATAGGGTGTTTCAGAAAAATGCATATCATATTAACTTACTTCTTTAATTTAATCATGTTAGGTAAATATGTGTTATATTAAAGATCAGAAGGAGTATCGTTAATCCCCATACCCAAAACCCAAAAGAGGAAAAACAAAACAAAACAAAACAAAAGGTGTGGGGTCCACAAACATTTCTCTTTTTTCTTTTTTTATATTGAAAATATTTAGGTGACTTGGGTTCTGGGGGTTCACCAGGGCTAGGGCATGCCTCCAGGCTAAAATAGCTTTTATAGAGGTACTTACAGATCACTACAAATAAGGTCCTCACATCAGCTGGATTTAAACCCACAACGTTATGTTTATGAGCCAACCCCTTCAGTAACTAAATCAACCTTCGTTGGTTCTCTTCTGTTCTTTCAGAATTACGGTGGGGCACCAGACCACTAGCATGCTCTAAGTCTTTCACCAGCAGAGACTTTTGTGCAGTTAAATTAGTGGGAAAGTGGATGCATAGGCAGGCATGCTTTAATGTAAAACCATGTGGTTCTTTGCTTCATGTGTTGGGGTGATAAGCAACACTTTTTGATTGACTTTTTTTTTTTTTTTTAATACTAAAGATAAGCTTATATTAACTTAAAGCATAATTACAAGGGGACTGAAATCCCAGGATGTCATTAAGATACAAGGACCGTAAATTGGCCGGACAAGCATTAAAGAAGCAAGAAGAAACCAAACCCTGTTTAGCAAGCATCCGAGTTGATGGAAGCAAGCATCCGAGTTGTTTTTCTTGGTTCATCATGCCAAACTGAAATTCATGCTCACGTTAGCATCAAAGAAAATTCATGGCAGGTTTTTCGGTCAGACAGTTTAATTGACAAGATCTGATGCTATAATTCAGCCAGGATAATATTTGGTAATACTAGTTTCTAACAGTCGGTGAAAATTTCCTTTTATCAATAAGTTTTATCATAATCAGTTCTCTAATAAGAACAATTGAACATATCCGTCAGTTCTTTTCATTCTTCTCCCTGTGGTTTCATTTTTTAACTGGCAAATTTGAACTAGCATCTTTGATCCAAAATCTGAGATATCGTTTGAACGAGAGATCATATGTGCTTGTATTGATTTCTCTGTTGACACCTGGAAATCTCAATCATTCATATGGCAGATGTCATAGAACTATAGTCAGTTTGTTGTTTGTCCAAACATTGTTTTACTATCAGATTGTTATGGTGTTGAAGACACTTGAGCATTCTATCATCTCTATTCTATAATATCTCGCAGAAGATATCCCTTTGATTTAGTCTCTTTTTAATACTCATGTTGTTTGCAATAAATTCCATGTACTCTCTTTATAAATAAGGATATAATATTGAAAAGAAAAATTTATGACTTTTAACTAATATTTTGGAGTATGATTTTAGTATTTGTTCCTTAAAAATTAAAAATAAATAATAAAAATAACCTCCGAAGGATGCATTTACCAATTTTATCATCGTAATTAATGTTTAAATGTTGCTATTTCATAAGAATAAAGCAAGAAAATTTTACCATTTAAAACATAATAAGTTAATGGTCATTTATTAATTTTTGTGAATTAGTTAAAATTCCCTCTAGTCCAAAATATAAGAGGTTAACAAAGTAATTAATGATTGTTTTTTACTTTTAACTCTTGTGAAATAGACAAAGATATGCGACTGATATTAAATCCATATATATTTAAGAAATTGCATTCTTTAATAAATTTAAAATAGGTAAACTTTATCGATTTAAAACACATTAAATGACTTAACTAATATTTCTTGATTCGTATAAATTAGTTAACAAAATTTTATATTTTGACCTAAGCAAGTAGCGACAAAAGGAGTGTCGAACCATGGATATATATTTTTCTTTGTGACAACCCTTTGGACAACCCGATATCCAGCACCTTTTCTTTTTTATCTAATTACATTTTCTATTTGGGCCACCCAGAGTCTACGCTTTTTTATTTGGATCCTATTATCAAATATATGAACAATCTGACTAATCCAAATCGATGCTTTTCGATCAAGATGCCTCTCCTCAAGAATCATTTTAAACAAGGTAGTATTCAAACTCAATTTGTTCACTGTATAGTCTAGTTGATTCATTACTAGACCAAGTATCCTTGGAATAATATAGATATTGACCTCTAGCGTAGAAAAAATTCTGAGTGTTCCATGCATGATTATGGGTGACACCAAACATCGTTTTGTCTGGACTAAGCATATGTCAATTTAAAAGAAGAAAATAGGCAGTACTTTACTTTAACTACCCTGAGCTGGGATCTTTAGCCAAACACTCGAGTCTTGACTAAGATGCCACCAAACATCGTTTTGTTTGACTAGGCGAATGTGGGCCCATTGCATGAAGTATTAATCACCTCATTGTGCTTTTTAATTCTTTGATAAAAAATCTGCTTATTATGTGTTTTAAAAGAAGAGAATAAGGAGTACCTAACTATAACTAGCCTGCACTGGAACCTTTAGCCAAACCCTCTTTTCTAATATACTCTTTAGGAGGTACAAACTATAATTGCCCTACTTATAATTTTGAGCATAACTCGATGTCTGTATTTTAATTAGGGTTAAGGTTTAAAAATACATAAAATTTTTATGAAAGTATATCCAATACTAAATATCTTTTTAAAGGGTAAAAATAATTAGGAACTTTCAAAATAGATACAAAAATATATATTGTCGGTTAGTTGACCATTTTTTTGAAGAAAATTTAAAACTTAATGTGCAAAAATACACATGAATTTTTTTTTTAAAAGTAAGCCCAACACAAATGTTTTTTTAAGGATAAAAGAAACTATGAACTTCCAAAATAGGTATAAAAATACACATTGACTATTAGTTGACTATTTGTTTGAATTTTTTGACTGAAAGTTGTGACATTGAGGATGACGTGGATGATTAAGAGAGAAATATTTACATACTTCAGAAGCGCCACCTCATATGTACTCTGACTAATTCAAATACAATTGCTCATCATATTTTAATCCTACATGGTAGATGAGTAAGTCATCTAGAGAAATCAAATTTTATTATCTTAAAAAACATAAACTTCATAATTTAGAAAAGCAAAAAAAAAAAAAAAAAAAAAAAATGCAATTCCCTCCCATGTGTTGTTGTTTTTTTAAAAACCATAAAATTTGAATCTCTAGATGACTCATCTGTCATGTAGGACTAAAATAAGATTTGTTGTATTTTAATTAGTTAGAGTACATATAAGATGATGCTCCTACAATATGTAAGTATTTCTTTGATTAAGGAATAATTTAGAGAGAAATACTTACATATTGTAGAAGTACCACGTCATTTGAACTCATGTCCAATGAAAACATAACAACTCAAATCATTTTAATTCTAATTTTTTGATAACTCATCTATAAAAATTTAAATTATATCTTTTTTTTAAGAAAAATATTAGTTGATCATTTTGTTTTAGTTTTTTAAGTAACATATTTTTCTTTAAAACAAGATAAAAATTGAATTTTTTTTCAAATGAGTCACCAACCAAATAAGATTAAAATAATATGAGTTATGTTTTCATTAACAGAGTTCAGATGATATGATATTCTTGGAGTATATCAGTATTTATCCATTTTGAAATAATAATATGCTGACAAGTAAAGGAAATGAATTTCCTCCTAACCATTTATCTCCACCTCTTTCAGAAGAGAGAGGGAGAAGAGAGAAGTGGTGACGTGGAGATAAAAAGGTTAGGTAAAAATTAATTTTTATTGCTTAATCAGTAAATTATTATTTTAAGTTATTTCTTATTCATCCACGTAATCCTCCATGTCATTATTTTCAATCAAAAAATTCAAACAAAGTCAACTAATGGTTAAGATGTACTTTTGCACCTATTTTAGAAGTTCATAGTTACTTTATCCATTTTTTTAAAAAAAAAAAAAAAAAATTTGTGTCCGGCACACTTTTGGAAACATGTTATGTGTATTTTTACACCTTAACCCTTAAAAAATTCAAACTAACGGTCAATGTATATTTTTACATCTATTTTAAAAGTTTATAATTATTTTTGCTTCTCAAAAAAAACATTTGGTGTTGAACACACTTTTTAAAAAATCTTGTATGTATTTTTATATCTTAATCCTTTAATCCATTGTAACTCAATCACTTAATCATTTAAAAACTTTAGTTCTTAATGTTATATTTAGATGAAGAGAAAATAAAAGAGGTAGGAAAAGTGGGGAAGAAAATGGGGTGAGACGGAGACCCATGCCCCTTTTTCTCTCCAAATTTTCTCTCCGCAAGCGGAGATTTTGGGAGGACCTGTGATTTCCGTTGCTGCCCCTCGCAATCCCGATGGTCTCCTCAGCCTAGTTCAATGTTCGCTGGCCCAGTTGTCCCATCGCCGTCTTCAAGTTTCATCGTCGTCGCTATTGAGCCCTAACCTCTCTGTTTGATTTTTTTTTTTTTTTTTTTTAAAAAAAATGTTTTTATTGTGGCAATAATTGAGAGGATGAAGGACCGTTTATCGTTTTGGGGTATCTGGCTGTTGTCGGCAATCTCTATTAGTTGCTGGGTCTAAATAGTGAAAAGGAGATCTTGTTGAAGGTGTTGATTCGGCCATCATGGAGAACTAAGGGCGGATCTAGAAATTTATGAAGGAGGCACTATTAGTGGGAGGGGTGTGGGGGTTCGGGGGCAGCGCCCGAAATTTTTTTTCCACTTGTCATTAAAAGCACAAAAAATAATATAGGATTCAAAAGGTTTTCACTTGTAAATGGTTGCAAATTTGATCATCATCAATAAGAAAAAGAACAAGTGTTAGCCATAAAATGCCCATGGCGGAAAATTAGCAGCTTACATGCTCCAAGCAATTTTTTGTGCTGCGAATATCCACATAAAATACAAAAAAAAAGGCAACAAAATGTTAGAAAAGTATCTCAAAAAAGGAAGAAGATCTTTCCCAGTTGAGTTGAGGTCACAATACCAAAATATGTCCACAAGGTGAACTGATTGAATAAAATATGTCTACAAGGTGAGCCGTACCCCTTTTTTTTGAATAAAATATATAAAATATGTCCCGATCATCTTTGAATAAAAGCTTTGATTTTTTTATTTTTTTTTTTAGAAAAATCAAAAATCAAGGGGGGCACGTGCCCCCCTTGTCACATAGGTGCATCCGCCTATGTGGAGAACTAGCAGCAAGTTATGGTTTTATCTTTCATTTCTTTAACAAAAATGCTAAATTCTATATAAGTGAATACTTACATTACATTATGAAAGATATAGATTAGAGTGATTAATTGATTCTAGCCACAACCTGGAAAATCTAGATTCATTCCGAATTACATGGTTAAACTACTACTTTATTAGATAAAGTCGAGACCAAGTAGTTCAGAAACTCTCATATTGAAAAATCTAAGACTGATAATAATGTTGAATTTCAAAGCTTTTAATTTAGTGCGACCTACTCAATGCAAGAATAAGAGATGAACCTTTAATTAGAGTAATAATGGGATTTTCAATGAAACATAATTTCACAAAAACAATTTAATATGTCACATGGAATGCTTTATGTCATTGTAACTTCACAAATGCTGCAGGTATTCACTTGTTCATGTATGATTCTCGGGACAACTGAACTAGTTTATTCATCACATCCTTATTTATCTTTTTGAAATAACTTCTAGAAATATAAATACTTCTAAAAAATGAGGTATATGCTTAAGGCTCCATATCTCTTGAAGTCACTTCAAAAAAGATCAATAGAGTAGGAACCTTCGGTTAAAGCAAAGGGTTGACAACTTCTTATAACGAGAGAGGAACCTTCAGTTAGAGCAATAATGGGTTGTCCAAAAAAGCATAACTTCATAAATGCAATTTAATGTCATTTTGGATGCTTTATCACATCTTGGTACAATTGAATTAAGGGCCTGTTTGGATTAGCAGTGATAGAAGTGACTTTTTTCAATCTGACTTTTGCAAACTTAAGATAGGATAAAAATCAGATTATGAATGTGATTTATATTTGGGTTCACGGTAGTAGAAGTGGCTTTTTAAAAAAAACTATAACTTGTTTGGATGATTATCTGAAGAGCAAGTTTAGATTAAAAATTACTGATAAGGATGTAAATCTTGTTAAATAATACATATATATTATATGTATATATTGTGATAATTTTAAGGAAAAAAATTATAATTATAATTAAAAATAAAAATAGTTAATTGTTATTGGGAAAAGGCTGAAATTACTACTAAAATTTCTCTATCATCTTTTGCTTACAGTGATGCAATCACATTTTCTTTTATTTTTATACCGTCTCTCTCCTCTTTTGCTTATCATGATGTAATCATATAAGCTGAAAGCCACTAAAAGTGGCTTCCACTCTACCGTAGTTTATGGGATGGCGGGGCTTCAATTTTAAAGCCATCTTAAACATGTCAAAATCATCCCATCTTGCTTTTATGTGTTTACCGTACGTTTGGGCTCTCAAAGTGCTAACCTAAAGAGGCTATAATTTATTCATCACATCTATATTGATTTCATAGAAGTAACTTTTCCAGATATATATATATATGGATACTTCCAAAAAGAAAGGAGAGATTTTCGCCTAGGGATCCATATCTTCAAGAGTTACTTTTAAGAGAACAATGGGTAGGAACCATGAATAAAAGTAATGGTTTGACATCTTCTTGTAAAGAAAAAAGAATCTTTGATCGGAATAATACTAGGTTTTCTAAAAAATATAAATTCACTAAAGCAATTTAATGTCACGTTAGATACTTTATAGCGTCTTGACTTCACAAGGCAACCCAATTGGTCGGGTTGAACACTACAAGAGTCAAGCGCATACCTAGCTATTGCTCATGAACAAAAATGCGAGTTAGAGCAAGCGAAAGCAACTCGCTCGACAGTCCTTGAGATAAGAGTCAAGTGTATTCACTAATGTGGTTGTCACTGAGAAGTCGGATGAAGGCTTTTTATGGTGTTGTTCGACTAAAAATGACTCTTGAAGGCCGAAAAAGATATTAGGAGCCATAGGGTTACAATGTTGGTGGGTTTTGTCATTCAAATAAATTAAGTGTCAAGTGTATTTTTTTTCAAATGTTTAAATAGAAGAGAAATGGTAGGGATTTTTAGGTTATAGTGCCTAAGACTTTACATCACAGTTCATTCGTAAGAGCTGTTATTTATTGATTTATATTTATGACGGTTCTTTGTTAATAACTAAGAGTAAAGGAGAAAACAGGTTAGGCCAGGCTAGGCTTCACCCTTAACATGCCAGGCCTGTTTGGCACCATTTTTTCAGCCTAAGCCTAGCTTTGGCCTGTGGCCTGTTTTTCTAAAAAAAATTTAAGTAGGCTAACAGGCCACAGGCCTAACCACAAAACAGGCTGAAAATAAGCCTACTTCAAACAGGCCGAATTACGCAAATTAATACAAATTTGCTAGATCAAATTAGTGATTTCAATTAGGAAATTTAATATTTAATAATCACAAATTCATAATAAACGAAGGAAAGCAGGATGAGTTCAAGCTATAGATCAAAGCTGAAACGCATTATCGCTAAAGGAGGGAAATCATACGAGATATGAAGCAAAGCAAAGGCACTTTCTGTTTTGTAGAAAATATCTTTCTTTGGAGCAAAAGAAATCAGAGCATAAAAGCATGAAAGATTCAGAAAAATATGTCGAAATTTCCTTAAAAAAATGAAAAAAGACAGTGAGAATTCCAGTTTGATAGGACTCAAACACAAGGAGCATAAATATCAGGTAAAAAAATACATCAGACAATCAACACAAATACAACAAGCTCCAGCCAATTCATTATACAAACCGCACATTAACAGCCTAAAATTAGGAAGAAACGGAGAAAAACCCCAAAAAGCAGGATTTATCCTAACAAATAAAGGAAGAGAAAGGATAATAGACAGACCTAGGAGAGCTCATCCATATTACCAACTTCTCATATTCAGCAGCACGGCATACAGCTCCATCTTTGCAACAACTTCAAGAGAATTTGCCTCCAATCTTGATGATCACAGGACTGAGGAAAGGAGTGTCGATTATCGAGCTTCGAGAGTGAGCGGTCGAAAGATTGAAATGATGTTAGGGTTTTTAAAAACCATACGTGTCACACATCCAATGGAGGATAGAGGGAGTAATTACAATTTTAGCCTTATAACAGGCTGGTCTGACAAGCCTAAAAGGCCTCTTATAAGGCCTAGGCCTGGCTTGTTAAGCAAAAGAGACCTTAGCCTGGCCTTTTAGCCTAATAGGCCAGGCCTGACCAGGCTTAAAATAGGCTAGGCCATAAGCCCCTGGCCTGTTCCCACCCCTAATTGTGAGGTTTTTTTTTTTTTTTTTTTTTTGGTCTTACAGTGCTTAGATAATTATATTTTCATATTTTATAAAAATAAAACCAAAAAATGTCACCCTTTGCTAGATGATATGAGGTCTGTTGTGAATTTTAAAACTTTTGTTTCCTTCAATTTGAATGAATAAAAAGTTCTATAAATTCGCATCATACATCATATCATCATGTTGTTCATTACTAAAGAAGTGCCCTAAATCATCTGGGAGTATGTCAGGATTGTAGTAGCCAATCTCATACTCATCAAGAATGAGATTAGCCTTTATGTTCATACTCGACAAATATCCGGCCAGTTTCCTCACAGCATGGTCAACGCGTTTTGCATGAAGCATCATTGCCTCTACTTGAGGGAGCAGAGGATGTGGAGGCGGAGAAGGTGGTAGAGTTTGTAAAGGAGGAGGATGACACCAGGGATTTTCTAGCAAGTCTACAGCTTGGCATTTCATCTTGAGAGAACAAAGAAGGACGATGAAGAAATAGTAAGAAAATATAAGGAAATAGGGAGTTTAAATAGTTTGGAAGTGACAAGTTTGAACCATCATTGCACACGTTGAAAGTTGAAGAGGAGCAGTCGCGGGCGGTGGTGTGTAATGAATGGGTACTTAGTTCTCATGCCTAATCATCAGAGAACAAAGAAGAATGTACAGATTATTATCTTCAGCGTGGGAAGGGAAAATGTTTTGAACCATCATGACATTTTTTGTGTAACAACCGTCATTCTTTGAGACAAAATATAATAGTTATTAATAACAACCGTTATTTATTTGCATGGTTTCTAATAAGTGATAGTTTTTACTTAATAGCTATTATGTATTTTACTTTTTTATTTTAAAAAAAAATTGGTGGTTTACAACAACAAAAAGACAAAGTATGTAAAAAAACTAAAAATCCAAGTTATGGAGATATTTTAAGAATCTGATGCATCGTCAGATTATTCCTTCTCTAGTAACTTGTCCACGTTCTCATTCAAAAACCGAGCGAGAGTGGTAAATTTCTTCAAGCACTATGTCCTTGCTCTCACAGGTAAACCTAGACCATATGATGAAGCTTATAGGTCACGTGGACAAGCCCTTTATGGCTTGTTGGTATAGGAGTTTATCTTTCAGTTTGTCTTGAGATCATGAAGCAAAAGTTCTCTTGCGTTTATCCATAAGTTTTGTGAAGAAGACCAAAATCTTGCAGTTGGCTATGGCAAGTTGAAATGGAAGTAGATAAGTGAAGTTTAGTTTTCATATGTTTATATATAGAGGACTTCATGGATTGTTGAGCCATCACATCCTTTAGATTTAGATATCATTATATTTTATAAATTGTGATTGTTTGTTTTTAATAAACATTAGGAACTTAAAATGGTATTCTAATAAGTGACGGGTTTTTCTTAATAACTGTAAAACAATAAACAGAGAGGGAATTGTGAATATAAATTCCTTGAAAAATAATGTACAAGTGTATGCCTATTTATATACATGAGATCGTATCTTCTCTAATAAATACTAGGATTTGTTTCCTTATTTACACGGATACAATCCCTGATTATACGGGATATGATTCTAATACTCCCCTTCAAGTTAGAGCACATGTATTGATCATGCCCAACTTATTATAAAAATACTCAACATGTGTCTCATTTAAAGCTTTTGTCAAAAGATTTACCAACTACTCGTTCGATCGCACATGCCCTATAGATACAACATTCTGTTTGATCTTGTCACAAATAAAGTGACAGTCAATTTCAATATGCTTCGTACACTCATGGAACACAGAATTCGATGCTATAGAAAGTATTGTTTTATTATTACACCATAGTTTCGCAAGCAATGTCGTAGCGATGCCAATTTCCTTCATGAGTTGAAATACCCATACAATCTCTTTATTGATTGTGACAAGTCTCTGTATACTTCTTCTGAACTTGATTTTGACACAACACCTTGCTTCTTACTTCTCCAAGATATCAAGTTTCCAACAACAAATACACAATAACCTATAGTGGACCGTCTTTTAGCCTTAGATCCTACATGATCTGCATCACAGAACCACTCAAATTTAGTGTGCCCATAATCTATATAGAGAATGCAACGACCTAGGGAACCTTTCAAATAGTGCAAGTATGCTCTAAGGCTTCCCAATGTTGGTCTGTTGGAGATGCCATGAATTGGCTAAGTACACTAACTAAGAATGTTATATCAGGACGAATTACTATCAGATAATTCAACTTCCTAATGAGTCTTCTGTATCTCTCAAGAGATGCAAACCGCTTCATCTTCTCTTGATCAATCTTCTTCTTCAAGTCATCAGGAAGTTCATCAAACATGTTATCATTAAGATCCAGGAACGGATTCGAAATCATGGGAATGCTGCTTGGTTCACCTTCAAGCTTTTCAGTCTCCTTTAAGTGATCGAGAACATACTTCCTCTGAGTCAAAAGGATGCCCTTCTTACTTCTCAACACCAAGAAAGTACTTTAATAGTCCTAAGTATTTTATCTGAAAGTGGGAGTTAAGGAAGACTTTAAGTTCTAAGATTCTAAATATGTTACGCCCAATAATCACAATATCATCAATATACACTACCAGAAGAATCATGCCTACATCGGACTATTGGTAGAAAACAGAGTGATCACACTTGCTTTGGCGTAACCCAAACTTCTTGACCATGCCACAAAATCTATCGAACCAGGCATATGGACTTTGCTTCAAACCATACAACGAATTTCAGAGGTAGCACACTTTCTAATGCTCCCCCTGAGCAACAAACCCAGGTGGTTGCTCCATATAAACTTCCTCATAATTTCTTCTTCCATTGGTGCATGCTAACCAGGGTGAGTCAAGGCTTGGCGAAGTGTAGTAAAGGTAGAAATGAACTCAAAGGTAGCCACAAGGGAAGAATAAACATGGGACAAACCCTGGCAGGACACAAAGGAGGAGATAAGATAGGTCAGTCATCATATCATTCAAGAGGACAAAGAGGACGAGTACCTTTTCGGAGGGCAATAAGCAGGTCATCAGATGGGTCAACGGCAGAATCAGGTACAATTAAGACAGGGACAAGAGTGGCAGGATCTGGGAAATCAAGATCAGGAACCAAGGAGTCATGAACGGAATCCATCGGCGAAGAAGTTACTGGTGAAGGCAAAGCATTGGCAACTTCAGCATCAATGATAATATCAAGTTCCGGAACAGCAGCCTATTCTGGTGAGATCGGGACACGATAAACTAGGATATCATAAAGCTCATCAACGACAAAGGAAGACTCAAATAATACCGAAGACTTGAAAAAAGAAGAAGACTCATGAAAGGTCACATCAATGGACACAAGATAACAACAGAGATTCTGAGAGTAACACCGATAACCTTTATGAACTTGAGAGACACACTTCAAGGACTTGGGATTGAGTTTACTAATACTTGGACAGACATCCTAAACAAAGCATACACAGCTAAAAAAATTTGGATCAACAGGAAACAATTCAGTAGTTGGAAATAGAACGGAATATGGAACATCACCACTAAGGATAGCCAAAGGCATGCGATTGATGAGGAAACAGGCAGTAGACACGGCATCAACCTAAAAGGATTTAGGGACACATGAGATCTTCGATAGTTTCTAAGAGATGGCGGTTCTTTCTTTCAGCTACATCATTTTGAGCAGGTGTATCGACACAGGAAGAGGATTGGTGAAGAATATCATGACTATGCATATAATTGGTGAATGGAGCGGAAAAATATTCTTTCGCATTATCACTTCAAAGGATTTTCATAGGAGTATTAAACTGGGTTTGAATTTTACCATAGAAATTATAAAAATGAGTAAACGTGCATAATGTTGTTTCATTATGTAAAGCCAAGTGGTTCAGGAAAAGTCACCAACAAATGCCGATGAACAGTACCACAGAATAGTCCTTGAACAGTGATGAGGAACAGTATCACGAACAATGCCATTGAAAAGTACGCAAACAATAGAGAACTGGAAAAAAAAAACCCCCCTAAAATTCCCAAGGCTCTGATACCATGTAAAGCAATAAACAGAGTAGGAATTGTGAATCTGAATTCCTTGAAAAATAATGTATAAGTTTTTATGCCTATTTATATACATGAGATCGTATTTTCTCTAATAAATACTAAGATCCATTTCCTTATTTACATGGATGCAATCCCTGATTATACGGGATATGATTCTAATAATAACCATTTTATTTTATTTTTTAATTTTAATGTGTGCATGTTGCATATATTAGTCACTTTATTATTTTAAAAAAGAATTATGCCCATGCTTTTAAAAAAAAAATTGAAAAATAGGTCACTGCCCATGCTTGTTTTTAATATTCCCAAATTACCATTTATCACCTTCAACTCTACACATTCCAGCGTTGTCTTTCCTCCGTCCTACATTGTAACTCTGTCGTTGCTTCTCCATTTCAGGTGAGTGGGAGCTCTCCTCCTTCGTTTGCATCTTCTCTTTCTCCTTCTCCATCTCTCGTCCGTCGATACTCCTACTCAGATCTATGTGCCTCCATCTTGCCTCCATCTTCATCTCCACTGTTTCCCCTTCTTCTCCAACCAAGGGCGGACACGGGGGGCCAGGTGGCCCCCGCCCCTATAATTTTTTTAAAATATATATATATAAGCATCAGCAAGCGAAGAAAGCAGAATTAGTGATGAATCTACTGATTTTCTTCTTTCCTTTTATATATATTAAAAAGCATAATGAATTAATGATAAATAGATGGGGCCCACAACCATTATGTATCTAGAACCCTTTATTTTACTCTTTTTCGGAAAAGCATTGGTCTCTTCTTCCTCTCACTTTGGTGGCTAGGCCAATTTTTTTCAATGACTCACGACAAATTTTGAGAATCAATAAGATACTTAAAATCATTTTTGTCATTAAATTTTCTTCATAAAATTTATTATATATAATTTTATCTTTCTAATGATACTACTTTATATCGATTAAAGAACATTTTAAGATTAGGATTTTGAATAAGGTTTGAGTTTTGTTAAAAAATGGCTATGAGAATATAGATAATAACTAATAGTTATTTTTAATCGGTTTACTTTTATTATTAATCATATTTTTAATCGGTTTATTTTTATTATTTTCGCCCCCTCAATAAAATTCCTGGGTCCGCCCCTATCTCCAACCTGTGTTCATCTTCTACTTTACAGCACCGTGTCACGCCCAGAAAGGAACGCTGGATAATTCACGTGCACGGACACTCTGCATTGAACTAGGAGGTTTAGACTCCAAATATGGACAAGTCTAGAAGCTCCTAGAATGTGGTAGATATGTGTAGATATTGGTAGAGTTTTGTAGAGAATTCTAGAGACTTGTGGAATTGTGTAAATATCTTGATATTTGTAGGGAAGGTCTCGGAGAACCGATTGTAGCCGTAGGATGTTTTCGATCTAGGCCGTTCATTGAGGAGGTGGTAGGCTATATATAGGGAGCCCTCCTCACTTGTAAACCATCTTCGGGAATTCAAGCATTTGTTATATTCAAGAGCTTCTCTCTCTAAGTTCTCTTTCTCTCTAGAGTTCTTGTGTTCTTTGCCTTTCCTTGCCTACGTGAGGGATTCGGGTGACTTAGCAAGATCCGAGCGGGGTGATCAAGCTAAGGCCGGCACGGAGCTTGGTGTTTTGGGTGATCAACTCCACGGCCGTGACAACGTGGTATCAGAGCTTCGGTTCGAAGCTTTGAGTGTGGTTCGTGGGAGCCATTGTGTAGGCAAGTATGTCGGGCACTACTGAGGACATTGTGGTTGGAGAAGAGAGGGGTAGGGAGACTCAACCTCCTCATCAACCCAAGAAGGTTCGGGGCACAAACAAGTCTCGCCAAGCCACGGATGTTGCCACCTTGACGGTAAAGGTGGAGGCTTTGGAGGAGGCCTTGCAAGAAGTGGTTGCTAGGGTGGATAAAGTGGAAGGAGACTTTGTGACTCTCGAGTCTCACACCCTAGAACAGTTAGACAACCTGAGATCGGATCTTGATTCGCACCTCAATGTCGAGGAGGAACGGGCTGAGTCCATGAGGAAACTCGAGGTAAAGGTAATGGATGCCATTACCGCGATGCAGGAACAGCTCAACTCTCTCAAGACCTCTTTGGAGAGGCAATCTAGTACTCCGCTGGTTGGTGGTACCAGTGGAGCAAGGGAGGTGAGGTTGGATCTCCCTAAACCGAGGGAATTTCAAGGCGTTCGTGATGCCAAGGAGGTTGAGAACTTCTTGTGGCAGATGGAGCGATACTCTGAGAGCCTGAATTTGGTTGATGAGGCAACCAAGGTACGCACTGCTTCCTTGTTCCTTACCGATAATGCTATGTTGTGGTGGCGTAGGAAGCATGCAGACATGGAGAGGGGCCTTTGCACGATCGAAACATGGGATGACTTTAAGAGGGAACTGAAGAAACAGTTCTATCCCGAGAACGTGGTCTACGTAGCTCGAAAGAGGTTGAGGGAACTCAAGCACAAGACTACGATTCAGGACTATGTAAGGGACTTCACGACCCTCACGTTGCAAATTCCTAATCTCAGTAGCGAGGAGACATTGTTCTACTTCGTGGATGGTCTCCAGAATTGGGCCAAGCATGAACTCCAACGGCGTGGTGTGTCAAGTGTGGACGAAGCCATTGCCATTGCAGAAAGCCTCATTGATTATCAAAGGGGTGAGAAAGGTGAGACTTCTGGACCCAAGTCTTCTGAACCCAATCATGGGAACGGTGGGGGAGACAAGGGAAAGGAGTTCATCAAGGGAGGAACGGGCAAGCCTTCCCAGAAGGACCAACCTGAGGACAACAAGAAGAGGACAATCAGTTGCTACGTGTGTAAAGGGCCACATCGCATGGATAAGTGTCCCAAGTTGGGCAGTTTGTCAGCCCTTGTTCGGGAGAACGAGGGATCCGATGAGTAGGAACCCAACATGCGGATGGGATCTCTCAGAGTCCTGAATGCCTTGAAGGCCAAACATGAGGAACCTATTCAGAGGAGTAAAGGTCTCATGTTTGTTGATGTGGTGCTGAATGGGAAGCCAGTGAAGGTGATGGTGGACACCGAGGCTACCCATAATTTCATTACTCCCGAAGAGGCCAAGCGGGTAGGTCTCTCAGTTACTCAGGCACGAAGAGGATGGTGGAAGTCTGTTAACACTCCTGCCAAGCCTCTCACTGGCATAGCTCGTGGGGTAGAGCTATGCATCGGGACGTGGAAGGGGACCGTGGATTTGTCGGTGACCCCTATGGATGACTTCAATATGGTACTGGGTCTAGACTTTTTGCGCAAGGCAAAAGTTGTTCTCATGCCGGGAGAGGATTCGTTGTGCTTCCTAGAAAAGGGGATTGGATGCACAGTGCCTACGACAAGCAACGAGCGGGATGTTGGCTTGTCAGTCATCCACCTTACGGCTTTGAGGTGGTGGATCCTGGTGTGGAGGATCATGGCAATCTTCCCCCTGTCATGAAGAGGAGTGGAGACCCAATGCCACCAAGGCTCCGAGAGAAGTTGCCACCTGGACGAGAGGTGGAACGCGGAATGGAGCATGGAGTTGGTACGGCCAATGTAATGGGTGATACATTGGGCCGGACGGCTCGGTGTGACGAGATCCTTCCAAGGCAAGAAGACCAAGCGGAGGAAGGAGATTGCACAAGGGAAGAAGCGAGTCACTGAATACCAAGTGAGGGACAAGGTGATGGTGAAGCTTCCTCCCCATCAAACCAACGGGTTCCGGGGCCTTGTTCGAGGGCCATTCAAGATCGTGGGAAGGGTAGGAAAGAGTTCCTACAAGTTGGATCTTTCCCCGAACTTGAAGAGTCATCCTGTCTTTCATGTGAGAATGTTCCGGCCATTTCATGAAGACGAGGGTGATCGTGGACCAGCACAGTGACGAGGACGTCACTGGATTAGGTAGGGGAGAGTGTCACGCCAGGAAAGGAATTTGGATAATTCACGTGCACGGACACTCGCATTGAACTAGGAGGTTTAGACTCCAAGTATGGACAAGTCTAGAAGCTCCTAGAATGTGGTAGATATGTGTAGATATTGGTAGAGTTTTGTAGAGAATTCTAGAGACTTGTGGAATTGTGTAAATATCTTGATATTTGTAGGGAAGGTTCTGGAGAACCGATTGTAGCCGTAGGATGTTTTCGATCTAGGCCGTTCATTGAGGAGGTGGTAGGCTATATATAGGGGAGCCCTCCTCACTTGTAAACCATCTTCGGGAATTCAAGCATTTGTTATATTCAAGAGCTTCTCTCTCTAAGTTCTCTTTCTCTCTCTAGAGTTCTTGTGTTCTTTGCCTTTCCTTGCCTACGTGAGGGATTCTACGACTTAGCAAGATCCGAGCGGGGTGATCAAGCTAAGGCCGGCACGGAGCTTGGTGTTTTGGGTGATCAACTCCAAGGCCGTGACAACCGGCTATCCTTTAGTGGCACGACGGCAGCACCATCTTGAAGGCATCAATTTCGGTTCCTACCATTGATGCTATTGCTGATTTTTTTTTTTTAAAATGAAATTTATGCTCCTGTCCTTTGTCCGTTGAATCTTGGATATTTAAAAAAAAAAAATGCTGGATTGTTTCTCTAGTTCCTTCGTTGCATTTTTTTTCTCTGGTTCCTTGGTGTGTGTATATGTATGTATGTATTCAATTCTAATAATAATATAATTATAAATTATAAACTAAATACTCCTTCCGGTCCTAATTATAGGAGCAAATTACCAAAATTTGAAGGAATTAAGGAAGGAAGTTAAATTAGTTAATTATGTATATTTTCCTAAAATACCCTTACCCAACTCCAAAAAAATATGAATTGTAAATCATATCCGTACCGTATCCTATCCCAACTCATATATCGCTTGAATAAATCAAGTGTCTAAAAATGACAATAAAATTAAAACTCGTAAGAATCGAATTTGGAAGGCATGTCCTCTAAATATGCACTGCACACTCAAATTTAGATAAATTAAATAATACAAATCAACAATAAATATCTTTTTGTACAAAATCTCTATATATACAGAGAGAATGTAAAAACTCTAATGAAGTTGCGTTATTAATGTGCTTACAATTAATATTTTTTTATAAATAGGGGTATTATAGGAAAAAAATTGACAAAAGTTAAAACTTGCTCTTATAATTAGGACCAAAACCAACTCCAAAATTTGCTCCTATAATTAGGACCGGAGGGAGTATCATTTATACTTTTATTTTACCAAGTACAAATTTGAACAAAAAAGGTTAAATAAAATAAGGACAAAATTATTCATATAAAAATATTTTCCCTTCCCTCCCCTTCTAAACCAAACAAAATAACATTAAAAAATTTTCCCTCCCCTCCCTCTAATTAACTCAAATAAGGTAATATTAAATTTCCTCCCCTCCTCTTCCCTTCCCTCCATTAAAATCCCTCATCTCCGTTAAACCAAACATACCCTTAAGAGATTGAAAAAGAACATCTAAAATCCCGATTTCCTTGCACTACATGTTTGTTCTACGGCCTAGCATGTGGCTGCTACGCTAGTGGTATGAATGTTGTTCCCCTATAGGTAGAAAATCATAAGTTCCATTTGTAACTCAGACTACTAATATCTGCAATTGTATAGTAATTCAAAAAAGGTGGCAAGCCAATTAAAATGCAACGTCTTTATAAATTTATGGATTAATACTACTTTTAATTTTTGAAGTTTCACCTAATTTTAGTTATAATTCCTCAAGTTTGAAATTAGTGGTTTTAGTCCCTCAAATTTACTCTGTTTATAAATATTAGCCCCTAAAGTGTACAAAGGACTTAAAACTATATTTAACGGTGTTAATTTTGTGACACAAAGCTAACTCCGTTTAATTGCTTATATGGCATTTTAACGTTGATTATGAGCTGGCCATTTAATTAAAATTTAAAATTTAAAGTATACTTTTAATTATTTTATTTTATAAAATGTATACTTTTAGTTCCTTAACTATATAAAATATACTTTTAGTCCTATAATTCTAACACCGTTAATGTTGCTAACAAAAAACGCTGACGTGGCAATCTCATGTGTAACTAAATATTATCAATCTTAAATTTAAAATATGTGTAAATTAAAAATATATAAAACCCTAATGTAGCAAGTCAATATCAAAGCCTTGATTTGATTAAAAAAAATATTTTAATAATCTAAATTTCAAAACCTTGATTTCGTTGTAACAATATGTCGATTTATTTTAGTTTAATAATCTAAATATATTATATTAAAAAATTGAAGTTTAAGTATGTTTTATCAATTATATAGTCATCACTCATTTTTCATTAACAACATTAACTACAGTGTTAGAAATATAGGACCAAAAATATGCTTTATAAAGTTAAGGGGCCAAAAATATACCTTAAAACTGTTTTGAAGGATTAAAAGTATAATTAGGCCAGGAAAAAAAAAAAAAAGTTTCAACGTAAAAGATAAAACGTACGCTAAGCAAACTTGGGAAACAAATTCAGAGAGCCAAAACGCACAAAGACGGAAGAAATCAACACAGAAAGACGAAAAGGGTTAGGCCAAAGCTGCCAACGGAGTGTGACGCGGCCACCGCAGGAGCAGTCATCCTTGCCGGCGATTGTTGACTGAAGATCACAGTCGCATTGTGGTCGGCGTTCTCTGCGTTCTTCATTACTCTGTTTTTCTTCCTGCAATTTTAAACGTGCATTTGCCCTGGTTTATTGGTGAGAATGTATCATCAAAAAGCTCACAGACACCTAATAACAATTTCAATTTGCATCTGCTTTGGTTTAAGAATCTGATTTAAACTTGCGTATGCTATGTTTAAGAACCTGATTTAAACTTGCATCTACTCTGGTTTCAATTCTGGTTTTATTAGCTTCTATTTGGCAAAGTATGATCGCTGCCTGTATTGGATTCTAAAAGCTCTTGGACTCCCTAGAGTTTGTTGCCTATATGTGCATCTCGAAAGCTTTTTACAATGTGGGTCTATGTGAATTACCAAGAACTTCAACAAGATTTTATTTACAGTCTCATTTTGTTTCAAACGTTCAATTCAAAATGAATGTTCTGTATTGTGCTGTCATTGTGCTTCCTCTCCTTTTAATACTGGGAGGTTCTTGTGTGTGCTATGCTTCTTTTACGGCATTGTTTTGTGTTGTAAAGTAGACTCTACAGCATTCTCTCTTTAAGCTTTTTAGAATTTATTAGATGGGTTAGACTGGAGGCGTTTGATGGTCGGAAACAGAGCAACGAACTTGTTTGGTGTGAGTTGAATTTTTTTTTTTTTTTTCCTGTTTTATTTTTCTTGTTTCAGACCGCTGAGGTAAGATGATGAAGTGGAATGGCTTTTATTATTATATAACCTTTTAAAAAAAAAATTAATTTTTTCACTTCAATTTGTGGGGAAAATCCTTCTAAGTGACCTTTTTGGCAAAAAAAAACCCAAAAAGGACCTAAGAATCTGACAATCGAGAAAGGCCTCTTGGTCCTTTTCTCGGGATAAATTCATTAAAAATTTACAACTAAATCAGCCTCATTTACAACAATTTTTTTACTCGTTTACAACTAAATCGGGTCTCATTTACAACAATTTTTTTACAACTAAATCGGTCTCATTCACAACAATATCGGTCGCGGTTAACAACTATATCGGTTTCATTTACAACTCACCAAAATTCGACAAATCCAAAAAAGACCAAGGGACCTTTCTGGGATGGTTAGATTCTTAGGTCCTTTTTTGGGTTTTTTTGCCAAAAAGGTCCCTTAGAAGGATTTTCCCCAATTTGTGCCGTCAACATCACCATAAGCATATTTAACAGTGTTAATGTTACATAAGCTTAATTAACAGTGTTAGTGTTAGTTTTAAGTCATTTTGAAACTTCAAGGGACTAATTGTTTGAAACATAGTAAAATTAAGGGTATAAGACTACCTATTTAAAACTTCATGGACCAAAACCAAAATAACAGTAAATTACAATAACAAAAAATTATGTGAATCCTAAATTTATTCTAACCAACATTAGTCAAAACCATATTTTGACATTCATAAACAAAACTTAATCACGACCATAGATCATTGTGTTATTATTGATTGTATCTAACAACTATTGTATTGTCGTTTAGGGGTTAGGAGTGGCCCCACCTTATAAAATTACATAATAGAATCTAGATACTCATGAAATTATATTTCTACCTTATAAAATTTCAATATTTTCACTTTAGTCCCAACGAAATAAAAATATTGAAATGTTTATAGTGCTGAAATATAATTTCATAAATATCTAAATCCTATTTTATAATCTTTTGCCCCTAATTACAATCCTCGACTTCGCTAGTCTTCTTCTATTGTCCTACAATGAACCTAATCAATTTTTTTATTTTTATTATCAATGAAGAAATGTTAAATAAATTGAGTTTTAAGAATTTATCGTATTATAATAGATTTCATGTTTCACCAATTATACCTCTAGCTTGAGAATTGTATGTGAAAATAAGTGAGGCAATGGAGTTTAGTGTCATCACGAATTTACTCTATTGATACCCCTTAACAATAATTAAGAAGGAAAGAGAATAGGGAAATTAATGAAATTGACTATAATATTTTAGAAAATATATATCCTATTAATTAATTTTTTTAATCTAATCAAATAAAATAAATATATCTTATATTAAAAATTTAAGGAAGGAAGTACTCCCTCCGGTCTTAATTATAAGACATAGTTGACTTTGTTTGGAGAGATTAAGGAAGCTAATTAAATTACTTTAAAGTATTTTTATTTTCATTCTTTTCTTCAAACTAATTAGTTTGAATAATAAACTAATATATAATCTAAAAATACACAATAAATGAAATGATTAAGTAACTTATTTAGCTTCTTTAATCTCACTAAATAAAATTAATTATGTCTTATAGGTAGGACCGTTGTAATATATAATTGGTTTTCTTCTCGAGGGAGGTGAATTTGGTAGTTGACTAGCTTATCAATGCTTCTTTAAAAAGGCCATGCCCTGTTGGCCTGTTACCACTGTTGAATCTTTTTGAGAAAGATGAATGTAATGATTAATGTTTGCCCTTTAGTTTCTGTTTTTCAGACTTCTATTGCACGATGTTTTGGTTTTTTTAGTAATGAAGTTCTTTTTTTCTTAAAAAAAAAATAATGGTAGAAAAAGAAAAACGCACACTGAAATAAGTTATTAAAAGTTTAACAGAAAATAAACTTTTTATTTAAAAATATTACTTTTGTGACTCAGGACTTGCTGGTTCAGGATAGCGCTGAGGAAGCTTCAGAAGTCAAGTTAGAATAAAAAGAATTAATTGAATGAGAAAAAAAGAAGGATGGTTGATACTTTAGAAAAACTTTTTTTTTCCCCTTCCAAAAACCTTTTTAGAGTTGAATGTTTTTTTTTTAAACCTTTTTCTTCTTAACATTTTTCTCCTTATTTGAACAAACTAACCTTTCAATATGTCACCCAAACAAACAAAGTATTGTCAAACCTATGATCTTATAAAAGTTTATTTAAACATAGACATGAATCACATTATTCACTTTTCTTTTAAACATATAAACTAATTCACTTTTACCCTAATTTAGTTTGCAAAAAATAAATTATGATAAAAGCTACTTTCCACATATACCTATTAATGTGATGCTACCTCGGGTCCTTAATATATCAGTTGATTTTTTTTTTTTTTTTTTGAGATAAATGAAATTAAATAAGTAATTGATTAAGGAAATGAGGTAGTACAATAAATTACAGGTATTTTTATCCTATCCATTGTTTGGTTTCGGTTTTACCACATCTGATGTCATTCACTACCCAGCTTGCATATGGCGAGGATTAAGTAGCAAATTCACCTTAAAAGTATAGTCCCAAGGCATAGTAGTCAAAATCGCACTTAAAGCGCAAAAAAACGCCGTTTTTACGTTTTTTTCGGGCAAAACGTGTTACATGATGGAAAAAACGCACCAGAGGTAAAAGCGCCGCTTTAAAGCGTAAAAACGCAACGTTTTTGCAAAAAGCGAGTTTACTAAGGAACTTAAGTGAAATTTTTAAAAGTTTTGGAGAGGGACTAAAGTGAGAATTTTCAAACTATTTTGGGGAAGAACTGAAATTTCAAAAATATCTGGGTCCTTTTCTGTAATTAATAAATAAAGATCATTTTACCCCTAATTACATTTAATTCAATACAAATGTTCCTAACTCAACTTAGTACTTAATCATACAATAATGTCCAGAAAATGCATTAAAAATCTCAATTTAATCATGTAAAATCATATAAAAAATATGATTTGATCAATGACAATGTTAGACATTTTGATTGATATTGCATTGATCAGATATGTGTGTATGAAGGTAAGCGTACCTATATATATATATGCAGGTAAAAACTCCGTTTTATTTTACGATTTTACGATTTTTCATTCTCCTTCCGTTTTTACGTAAAAACTACGCTTTCACTACCATGGTCCCAGGCCTTTTTTTTTTTTTTTTTTTGTCTCAATGTTGCCCCAAAAGTTTCAAAACATAGTAATGTTGCCCTATTTCATTAGAAAACTAATGTTAATCGTTAACTTTTTAATGGATATAGATAACATTGCTACGTTTTAAAACTTTCTAACAATATTGAGACAAAAAAAAAAAAAAAACTTTCAAAGCAACATCATTCCTCAGTAACAACTTCCGGAACCAATTTGCGAGTTAACCCCACATGGCAATCCAATCCAAATCAGTTCCATATGACAGGTCAGGTTCTGATGCATTTATACAACCAAACAATTCTGCCTGACCAATAATGGTGTTGCCTAACAATATACGGAGCTCTATATGAAGGCGATAATGAACTAATATTTAGACTTTTCTATTCAGCTATCCATACAGAAATAAAAGTCAAATAAAATGCATATTTAAATTTTCGGTTATAACTTTTTTTCTAGAAAATTTTTTATGTTATAAAATTATTTTATAATTTTAATAAAATATTTACCAACTAATAACAAGAATTTTATCTATGCAATTTTGAAAATTAAAAAATATTTTTAAAATATAAAATTTATAAAATATCCAAATTGAACCCACTCATCAATATTTTAAATATAAATAAAAAATATCAAAAACTTATACATAATATAACTTATATTTTAAATTTAACTTGGTTATGCAAAAGATAGTCAATCCTTTCATCACATGATATACTCTTTTTAGTTTAAAATGTTAGAATTAAATATATAATTTAAAATTTTCTAAAATTAACAATGTAATTAATAATTAGCTTACCTACCAACCCACTTGATAAATGATAAGTTCCAATGACAATTCATTATTTCTCTCTTTTTTTTTTCTTTTTTTTTTTTTTTTTTGTGTGATGACTGATGATAAGGACATTTTATTATGACCGATGACAAGGACAACAACCTTGGATAAGTACATTGTATTAAATATTCTCACGAATAAAAGAAAAGAATCCCCTCCTTTCTAGTTTCTTCCGTGCTTTCCTATCCCTCTTCCACGGTTCCACCCTTTCTTGTCAACAATATCCTCAGTCTTCATTATTATTTTATTATCATTATTCAATTAATAATGTGACGGCTTCAATAAGGTTAGTTATTATTTATTACAAACAATTTCAGAAAAATACTTTCAAATTTTAAAAATCCAAATCAATGATTCTCCAATCAAATGAACTCAACTGTAAAATTACTCCCTCATGACCATATTTATATAACAGTTTGATGTTTGAATTATGCCATTTAAAAAATAATTAAAAATATTAGGTATGTATAAAATAAATTTATTTTTTAAAATATGTCATTATTTGTAGTATGAAGTGAAAGAAAATAAGAAATAGAGTAAATATAGATATCACAAACATTTTAATTAATATAATACATATAATTAATAAGAAGCAAAAATTTAAAAACTCATTAAATATTCAAAAAAATTTATTTGACTCTTATTAAAAAAAAAATTTAAGCTTTATAAAAAAGATAGTAATGATGAGGTGTAACCAATATCTAAATTACTGATATTGTTGATTTGAAATTTTGAAAATTAAAAAAAAAAAAAAATTCTCCAGTTATTATGTGATTTTATAATTTATAATTTGTAAGGATAAATATTATACTCGGTACTCACTCATCAACCACCTCCCCGCCGCTCCTCGTCAAACTCAACATTATACTGCCAGTGCTCAGTCTCCTTCGGAGTCGGAGCAAAAGTCCTTCTTCTTCGTTTTCGTCATGGAAGATCTCAAGCCAAGCACTGCAAATTCTTCTCCTCTCACTCCTTTAGGATTTCTTGATAGAGCCGCCACCGTCTACGGTGACTGCACTTCTATCATTTATAACAACACAACTTTTGCTTGGTCTCAAACCAACCGTCGCTGTCTCCAACTAGCTTCCTCTCTCTCCTCCATCGGAATCCGTCGCGGCCATGTCATCTCCGTCGTGGCACCCAATGTCCCTGCCATGTATGAGCTCCACTTCGCAGTTCCCTTCACCGGCGCCGTCCTCAACAACATCAACATCCGCCTGGACGCTCGCACCATCTCCGTCATCCTCCGCCATGCTGAATCCAAACTCGTCTTCGTCGATTGTCTCTCACGCGCTCTGGTCCTTGAGGCCATCTCCTTGCTGCCTCGGGAGATTCAGCGACCTACTCTTATCCTCATCACTGACGATTCAGTGGAACCCACGTCATCATCAGATGGGTTCTTGGACACGTACGAGGGGTTAGTGGCGAAGGGTGATCCGAATTTCCAGTGGATCCGACCCGCAACTGAGTGGGATCCGATTATCTTGAATTACACGTCAGGGACGACGTCGTCTCCCAAGGGTGTGGTTCATTGCCACCGAGGGGCATTCACCATGACGGTAGATTCTCTTATCGACTGGGCCGTTCCAAAACAACCGGTCTACCTATGGACGCTGAATATGTTCCACGCTAATGGGTGGAGCTACCCGTGGGGGATGGCAGCCGTGGGAGGAACCAATATCTGCGTCCGAAAATTCGACACCGCCACCGTGTTTGATCTAATCGAACGCCACGGTGTCACCCACATGTGCGGCGCTCCGGTGGTGCTCAACATGCTAACAAACTCCCCAACAAACAAACCTCTAAGAACCCCCGTTCAAGTCCTCACGGCGGGAGCGCCGCCACCAGCAGCGGTGCTGCTCCGAACGGAAGCGTTAGGATTTGTGGTGAGTCACGGGTATGGGTTGACAGAAACCGGTGGGTTGATGGTTTCGTGTGCGTGGAAGCCTGGGTGGAACTCGGTGCCGGCGACGGAGAGGGCAAGACTAAAAGCTAGGCAAGGTGTGAGAACAATCGGGCTGGCGGAGATGGACGTGGTGGACCCGGATACGGGTAAACCCGTGGAACATGACGGGTCAACCCTTGGGGAAGTGGTTATTCGGGGCGCGTGCGTCATGTTGGGCTACTTGAAAGACCCGGAAGCGAACTCCAAGTGCTTCAAGAATGGGTGGTTCTACACCGGAGATGTGGGAGTGATGCATCCAGATGGGTACCTAGAGATAAAAGACCGATCCAAGGACATAATCATCAGTGGGGGTGAGAATCTGAGCAGTGTGGAGGTTGAATCGGTGTTGTACAGCAACCCGGCGGTGAACGAGGCGGCGGTGGTGGCGAGGCCGGACGAGTTCTGGGGAGAGACGCCGTGTGCGTTCTTGAGCCTTAGGCAGGGGTTGGAGAAGAAGCCGACGGAGAAGGAGATAATGGAGTATTGCAGAGCAAAGTTGCCGCACTTCATGGCGCCGAAGACGGTGGTGTTCAAGGATGATCTTCCAAAGACTTCGACGGGTAAGATTCAGAAATATGTGCTGAGAAAAGAAGCAAAAGATATGGGACCTTTGAAACATAGCAGATTGTGAGTTTGTAACGGACGAGGATGATCTCATTAGACTAAAGAGGAAGTTACGGATTACGGGATCATCTGATTACAATCCAGTATTGGATTGACTTGAATTAGATAAGATTGATATAGTCACCTGCTGCTACTCTTTATCATTGCTCGTTTCTGAATTTATGAGATGGAATGTGTTTTTTTTTTTTCCCCCCTTTTTTTATTGGTCTCTTAGTCTCATCCATATAAGGCAGTGAGACCTCTTAATTTAATTGATAGATTTGCGTTTAAGAATATCCAGAAAGAGAGGTCAGTCATTCTGATTTCTGATATGCATGAACACGACAGTACAAACGTTTGCCGTTGTTTGAGGTTGAGGATTGAAAACAGTAGCTCAGTAGCCAGGACTTTCTTCAAGCATGCATACACACACTGACAAACACTTGTTGGCACTGAAATCTGCTTCACAACATAAAACCCCAATACTTTCTCTCAAAATCATAGGTTTCTGTTTTTTTGTTTTTATCATAACAGTTTTATAAAATTGTTTCTACAAATAAGTTTTAAAAATAAAATAAAAAATTTATTTGAATAGTTGTTCTAAACAATTATATTTGAAAACAAAAAACATAATTTATTTTTTGAAACCAATGTTCTCATTACATCAATTTAGAAAATAAAAAAAAATAAAAGAATTGTTTGATTCAGTTACTTTATAAAATTTGTTTGGCCACAGTCGTCGACAAAACATAGTGGTGGTTGGCACCAATGATTGGTGTTGACTGTTGAGGGTGGATAGATAGGGCTCAAACCGTTTCACCATAAATAAAGAGTTTCCTAATTTTCCAAAAAAATAGTAAATAGAGGAAAAAATGAAAAAAAAAACATATACCAGTATTTTTTGGTTTTTTAAAATATTATAATTTTGTTTTTGTTTTTAATTACACCTTGTTAAAAATAAATTGGCAAACGTATTTTTTTCTTTTTCAATTTTTTTTTTTAAAAAAAACTGTTTTTAAAATGAGAAACAAATAGGCTCATACTCTTTTCTTAAATATCTCTATTGAGTGGACATAAGGACATTTACATTAGAAACTAAATCATATTTGTTACAAGTTAGTTAACTAAATTAATTAATTTTTTAATATCTACCACTTGATTATCTGGCCCCGTAAAAAAACTATATTAAATTTTTTGTAACATTCATAGCAAATCATAACTAATTGTCAAAAAACCTTGAATGTATTTTTGTAAACTTATAACTCTTGTTTATAAATAAATGGAAAAATTCCTTTTAAGTCCCAATGAACTAAGAAAATATCAAAAAAAATCTCAAGAAAAATTCAGATATCATAAAAGTCTCATTATTAATAACTCATTCGGGCAGATTAGCAACTCTCATCTGTGAGATTAACAACTCTTTGGAATTTTTCTGACATTTAAATTTTTTTAGGGTTTTTTAAGATTTTCTTAGTTCTGGGGATCAAAAAAGAATTTTCCCTAAATAAATTCCTTATTTGGCACATATAATTATATAATTTTGGCTGGGAGAAGAGCATCCAAGATATATAAAAAAGGGACCATACCTTCAAGAAGAGCAGCAGACAAAAATGGGTATAGAGCACCAATCCCCTCTGTCTCATCAGTCGGTATGACACTCCTCCGGTACTCCCCATTATTTAATTAGTTACCTTTTTGGAACAAAAAAAAAGTTGTACTTGGTTGTCAGTGCTGTGTTTGTTATTGATTTCAGGAAAAGGATGGAAGGTGAACAGACCTTAAGCACCCGTTTGGTAGAAAGTAGATTAGAGAAGGAACCGGATCCTCTCCCTTTCATTTTTTATGCCCATCTCTCACAAGTCGAAAAGATCTGGCCGTTCAAATCTTGATCCAACGGTCCAAATTAAAAAAAAAACGAAATTTTTATTTTTTGTCTTTTTCGAAAAAAGACAAAAACAACAAATTTTTTTTTTTTAATCAACCGTTGGATCGGGGTTTTAACGGCCCGGATGCGGCGGGAGGGATGGAGAGGGGCTGCATGTGAGAGAAACCGGACCGATTAGAGAAGGAAAATGAAGATCCCAATCTTTTTATAGGTTTTTGGTGTTTGGTAGGCGGAAAGTCCATCAAGATCTTTAGGTGAGTACTCATTTTCCTTATTTGATGGAAGATGCTTTCCATCCGAAAATGGAGGGAAAGCTGCAATCTTCCTAGGAAAATGTTTTTAAGCATTTACCTCGAAATCCAAACTTGGCGGGAAGTTTGAACTTTGCGGGAAAGTTTGAACTTGGCGAGAAAGTTCGAATTTGGCGAATTTTTTTTCACAAGTTCGAACTTAACAAAAATATATTTTTGCAAAAAAAGTATTTTCTTTTTTATTTTGAATTACTTTCTTTTGAGAGTAAAGTAAATATTTCCTAATTCTTTACCAACTACCACCTCTTCATTTTCTTCCTACCAAACAACTCAAGCCATCTTCTCTCATCTTTCAAATCTTCTTTTCCCTCCTCTAAGTTCTTTTCCCTCCCTCCCCACCAATTCTTTGTACCAAACGGGTCCTAAGGGCTATTTGATTTGAATGAGAGGGAAGGGAGGGAGAATTTTTTTTTTTCTCTTTCATATTAAATAGCTTATAGAAACTTTTCAATATTTTAAAAATATACTCTTAATAAAAAAATATTTTTCTTATTAATGACAATTTGGTGAATATCCTTCTTTTCATTCCCTTCCCTCCCACTCCCTCCCCTCAAACTAAATGGGCCTTAAGGAGACTATTACCAAATTATTATTAATGAGAAGAATACTATTTTTTGTTGAGAGTGTATTTTTAAAATATTAAAAAAAAATCGAGCTACTTAATAAAGATGAGAGGAAAAAAATTTATCCCCTACCTCATCCCCTCAAACCAAACGTATATTCCACTTTCAAAGGGTATGTTAAAGTTAACCTGTTCTTGTTAAAAACAAGTTGCTCTTTAGTATGTAACCGAACAGATTACTTGCTCGTCCTTTAAACGAGGAGATGGAGCTCATCATGCACGGATGAGCTCCCATTGTCAAATCTAAGATCTAACGGCTTAGATCTTTTTTATTTATTTATTATTTTCTACAAGAAAAATTCACTTTTTGAAAATAATGTCAATTCGAGAGATCAATTTTATTTTAAGTTTTCTACTCATTAAAATTATTTTTTATTAAAAATAAAAAAAATAAGATCGAGCCGTCAGATCTAAGGAGCTTGTTCATACTTAAAGACAAACAGGTAAACCACATGACTTGTTTATGTGAGAACGTTATCATTTGAGTCAGTCTTTCATAACTGGGTTTCCTATAATGTATATTTTTATCATTTTTATTATTAAAAATAACCCGGTCTTTCACTTTGAATTAATTTATTTGGTTCTACTACAATTATAAGGGGCACACCCTAGAATATTTTCTTAAATACATCCAACATCTTAAAATATTTTATAGTGCATTTAACTTTCTAAATTATTTTTTTAGGTGTGCTCAATACTTTAAAATATTTTTTGCTATATTCCTTTTTTTGGGTGGGGTTGAACCAAGTGGCCCAGTGGTTGGGCCACTTGGACTCTATGAAGGTGTGGTGAGTTTAAATTCTACCTTCTCACTTTCATTAAGAAACGATTCAATCCACCCAAAAATAAAAAAGAAAACCTTGTTGAATCTCAGGACACTGACGGTTCTTTGGCCGTCCGGCGGTGGCCAAAGTGGTCCTCCAAAGCAAATGTCATTTTTCTTTTTTTTTTTTTAAATTTTTTTTAAGGAAAACTAAAGACAAAAGAGTAAATTTACTTGGATTTAAAAATCTCAATTTGATCTATAGTACATTTAAACCTTTTAAGAAATTTAACAGATATTTAAAGGTGTTATAATTTCATTTAGTATTCAAATAAATTTTTTCCCATAAAACAAGGGAGCGTCCAATCAAGAAGACCACCCGACAGAAAATGGGTATACCATATCGTGGGCCCAGGGGACCGCGCACCCATCGCCTCTTTCAGTATGATACTCCTCCGGTACTCCACTACTCCCCATTACTTAAATAACTGGGAAAATTTCATTTAAATACTAAATGAATTTGTGAAACCCCCAGAAGTCCGTCGAATTTACAAAAAGATTTAGAGGTGACAAGGACTTTTAAGGGTTTTGCAAATTCGCGCCAAATGACCATTTTGCCCTTAGTTCTAAATAATTAAAAAGAAAAAAGAAAATACCCACGGTGGGCCCCCCACCGGCGGCCACCACCCCACGGCTGCCACGGGCGGCGCCACCCCGTGGCCGGCCACCAACCGTGGGAGGTTTTTTTTTTTTTTTTTTTTTTGTGTGGGTGGGATGTTTTGTCAAAAATCAAAAATATGCTTTGGAAATGTAGGGGTCAGTTCGAACCCCCCAACCCCCCACACAAAACCAAGTAGCCCAACCAGTTAGGCTACTTGGTTCTCTTATTATATATATACATTAACAAATATATATATTTTTCTTAACATTTTTTTCAACGATAATTACCATTCTACAAGTGAAAATTACTATTCGTGAAGTGAGAATTACCATTTCGAAGTGAGAATTACCATTTTTTTCTCAGGGTTCACTTTGTTTACTTGAAGTATGTTTTGTAAAAACCCAAAAAAAAAATCAACTTTTACAAAACTTGAAGTGAGAATTACCATTCGTGAAGTGAGAATTACCATTTCGAGGAAGTGAGAATTACCATTTTTTCTCCAGGGTTCACTTTGTTTACTTGAAGCATGTTTTGTAAAAACAAAAAAAAATGAACTTTTACAAAAACCGAAGTGAAAATTACCATTCGTGAAGTGAGAATTACCATTTCGAAGTGAGAATTACCATTTTTTCTCGGGGTTCACTTTGTTTACTTGAAGCATGTTTTGTAATAATATTTTCGCTAACAATTGTAATAATATTCAGAAAAATTATCCATAATCGTACCGTTTTGATAGGGATATTTTCGCTGTATATTACTCCTATTATTATGCACACACATACCTTCTAAAGTCCCATGGCAAGAGCAATGACCAGTCCCAAATTAAAGGAGTGAACATGACAACGTACACAGGTCCCTTCTTTCCACATGCCCATATATGCGTTATTTTTCTCAATATCAGCCCAATAATGCAATATATATGTATATTAAATGATTAATTAGTCGTATTATAATATAATATGGGATACGCAATATTAATTGTACAAAAAAAAAAAAATTAGATGAGATTTTAGAAGTTGAAGTGTGTAGGTGACATCGAAAAATATGTTTGCGTATATATGCTCACAGAATATAAGACAACCAAAATTAATTACAATTTTTTTTCAGGAAAAAAAAAAAGACAAAAATCATAATGGGCTAGATCTACTTGTAAAAGTTCATTTTTTTTGGTTTTTTACAAAACATGTTTCAAGTAAATAAAGTGAACCCGGAGAAAAAATGGTAATTCTCACTTCTGAAATGGTAATTCTCACTTCACGAATGGTAATTTTCACTTCAGGTTTTGTAAAAGTTCATTTTTTTTTTTTGGTTTTTACAAAACATGCTTCAAGTAAACAAAGTGAACCCTGGAGAAAAAATGGTAATTCTCACTTCTGAAATGGTAATTCTCACTTCACGAATGGTAATTTTCACTTTAGGTTTTGTAAAAGTTCTTTTTTTTTTTTTACAAAACATGCTTCAAGTAAACAAAGTGAACCCGGAGGAAAAATGGTAATTCTCATTTTCTCGAATTGGTAATTCTCACTTCGAATGGTAATTTTTGATTTTGTAAAAGTTCATTTTTTTTTTGGGTTTTTACAAAACATGCTTCAAGTAAACAAAGTGAACCCTGGAGAAAAAATGGTAATTCTCACTTCGAAATGGTAATTCTCACTTCACGAATGGTAATTCTCACTTCACGTTTTGTAAAAGTTCATTTTTTTTGGTTTTTACAAAACATGCTTCAAGTAAACAAAGTGAATCCTGGAGAAAAAATGGTAATTCTCACTTCACGAATAGTAATTTTCACTTGTGGAATGGTAATTATCGTTGAAAAAATGTTAAGAAGAATATATATATTTGTTAATGTATATATATAATAAGAGAACACTTGGTTTTGTGTCCCCCACCCTCTACATTTCCAAAGCACATTTTTTATTTTTGACAAAACACCCCACCCGCCAAAAAAAAAAAAAAAAAAAAAAACCCTCCGGTGGCCGGTTGTCGGACACCGGCCCGGGGTGGTGGCGGCGCGCGTGTGGGGCCCACCGTGGGTATTTTCTTTTTTCTTTTTAATTATTTAGAACTAAGGACAAAATGGTCATTTGGCGCGAATTTGCAAAACCCTTAAAAGTCCTTGTTATCTCTAAGTCTTTTTGCAAATTCGACGGACTTCTGAGGGTTTCACAAATTCATTTGGTATTTAAATGGAATTTTCCCTAAATAATTACTCCCTTCAATTTTAATTATAAGATCATTTCTTTTAATACAAATTATACTATAAAAATAGTCTTATAATCAAGAGGAGATAATACCTTTTTTGGAAAAATGAAATTGTACTTGGTTGTTAGAGCCTTAAATTATAGTACTCCATTTTTTATTATAAAATATCAATTAATAAGTATATTAGGTCCTTTTAATAAGGAGCTTGTTTGTTTTCAAAGCGCATTAATTATTATTTTTTTATGTATGCCCATAATTAATAAGGTAATGGGTGAAAGTAATAATTAATATAATATCGAGTATCGTGAAAATAGTAGGGGTAATATTGGAAATTACTTAAACTGTAAAATAACTTTATTGACTCTAACTGTTTTTATTAATTTGTGAAAATTATTAATTAATATCTTATAATAAAAACCCAAGATTGCACTTTCAGGTAAACTTGTTCTTGATAAGAACGAGTTGCTCTTAATGTGAGAAAGTTATCACTTGAATCAGTCTTTAACTTTGACTAATGGGTTTACTGTAATGTATATTTCTATCATTTTTATTTTTATTATTAAAATAAGCCAGTCTTTCACTTTGTATTAATTTACTTAGTTCTACTACAATTATAAGGTGCACACCTGAATATTTTTTTTTTATAAAAAATACATCCAACACCCTTAAATATTTTACTGTTTTGAAGGAATCTGGATTCTCTCGTTATCTCTTTTCTCGGGATCCCTCGCATCTTTGCATCCGAAATTTTGTCCAAAAGTTGATCTAAGGATCGAGAATCATTCATGTCAAAAAACCGCATAAATACTACTACCGCATGCCCGTAAATATAAAAATTTTAAAAGTCTCTTTTTGGATGTTAGATCAACTTTTGGACGGCCCAGATCAAAAGATATTGAGGAATGAGGAGGGGAGGATACTGAGATAATCTACTTCCGTTTTGAAGCATTTTTAGGAGCATCCATATCTATAAAATATTTTTTGGTTATCTAGCATTAACGCATCAAAGATACTTTAAGCAGCTTAATGCATGAAAGAATTTTTTTTATGTTACATGATAGATACACCAGAATATATTTCAAGGTGTTAGATGCACCTTATAAAGTAATTTCCAATGTTCACATTGCATAAGGGAGTGAAAATAAAATAACATTAACAATAATTAATTAAGAAATAAAAATAAATTTTGATTAAATATCTATCAAAGTAATGATTATTAAAAATAACATTAAATCTACACCATCCAATTTTAAATTGAATGGTTTAGGTCTCTTTTATGGTTGGATTGAAACTCAATCCATCACCAAACAGCTATTTCATTTTTATTAGGTGGTTGTGAATAAAATATTACAACTCTTTAATTCATTGAAATAACGATTTGGCCAAAAAAAAAAAATTTATTGAAATAAAGTTCCTCTCTTTATGTTGTTCTTGGGAACTTCTGATATTTTTTATGAAAAAATCCCATCACACCCTTTTTGTTTGATTATAGAGCACTCTAATTTTAAATTTTGAATAAGAAAACTAATGAAAAGGGAGAATTAGGAAGAAGAACAAGGAAATGAAGTATTCATTTACAATGATCTTAAAATTGTAATTATTTTTAAGGACCAAAAAATAAAATATACATTTTCAATTATAAAATTAACCATCACCTAACTTCCTAAATTTTCTTTATCTCATTGCAACTATTTGACAGTTATTTATATGATAAAAAAACATGTATATGCAACTCAATATTTTTTTTAACATTCTCTGTGATGCAGATTGAAATATCTTTAAAATTTTTATGATAAAAAAATAAAAATATTACCCAAATTAAAATAGCCTCTAAAATCTATAAAAAAAAATAATAACAATCTACCTCTTTCTAGGTTTTGATTATCTTAAAAAATCACCCCAAAAAAATCTTATAATATACTTCATTTAAAAAGATGTGAAGCTTAAACGAATGGATAATGGATGCAACCTAAGAAATGTTAAATGAAAAATATTAAAATCTTAATGGATGCAACCTAAGAAATGTTAAATGAAAAATATTAAAATCTAAAAATTCTTAAACAATAAATTCCAAAATAAACCGCCAATATCAAATTAACTAAGATATATACCTATTATCTTCAAAGGATTTGTAAACCCTGCACGATTATGCCCAAATTGGTGATAATATTGCACCTTATCTTGGAATTGTAATTCATGTTTTCTATTATTGCTTAACCACATTTTTTATCATAAATTTCAAATACAACGATATTGAATGAGTTCTGAAAACATGAGTAGCAAATGATATAAAATTATAAAGAGAGAGAGACAAGAGAACATCAATCACCAGGTAACTATAAAATAGTTGGGATGGGGTTAGAAAAAAGTATGGAGTTTGGTTAGGGTTAGTTTTGTAATTAAAATTTTAATATTTGGTCCTTGAAAATAATTATAATTTTTAAGATCCTTATTTGTAAATATCTGTCGTCACTTTCTTGATCATCCTCCCTAATTTTCACTAATTAAAAATCATAGACAAGTGATCCAACAAATTTTGTCTGAGATTATTCATTTTTTTTTTCAAAAGCTATTCTAATTAGAAAGAATTAGAGAACCCTACGATTAAAGGTGTTTGAATATGCCCAGTCTATACTTAGTGTAAATGGGGTTATTGTGAAAATATAAAGAGATATGAGTTTAAATGAGGAATTTCATCTTTATGACTTGGAATTCAAATTATGATAACTTGTGTACGTAATACCCCCTCCGATCCTAATTATAGGAACACTTTTGTAGTGTAATTTGTAATATAAAAGTCTTTCCTATAATTAAGACGGAGGTAGTATATGAGATCATTATCAGTTTGTGGGGTGTTAGTTCATAGAAAATTTTGAACAAATTACCTATAAAAATTAGGAGTTGGCTTACCTCCTTTGCTCCCTCTTGTCTGCTGTGGTCCTTTGCTCTAAACTGTGTCGTTTTTGACACAAAAAACACACACCTAGTCCTTTTTTTTTTTTTTTTTCTCTAAAAATATTTCAGGCACTGCCAGATAGTAAATGATAATTTAGGATATTGAATAGTACTAAAAAAATTCTTCATGATCTTAAAAATTATTTTAGAATGTTGAAAAAATATTTCATGGTATTAACGGTGTGTCTTGAAAAAAAATCATAATCTTAAAAAAATTATTTTAGGATCTTCAAAAAATATTCTAAACTATATTTTTAGTAGCAGTAAGTATCTAAAATATTTTTTCAAGATCCCAAAATATTTTTTTAAGATAATGAATTATTTTTCAGTAGTAGTCAGTATCTTTTTAGTACCGGTCAGTACCTTGAAATATTTTTTCAAAATCCTGAAATAATTTTTTAAGATCATGAAGAATTTTTTTAGTACCATTCAGTATCCTAAATTATCATTTTACTACCTAATAATACCTATAATATTTTTAGGGAAAAAGAAAAAGAAAAAAAAAGACAGGTGTTTGTATTTTGTATCAAATACAAACACCCTTGACTAAATTGTTATAAAGAAATGAGTAATGACAAATCTAATCACCGTATGAACGTCCGGCGGCGGCGCCATCGCATCAGACAACTGAGGTGGGGCCCCCCATCCGATGAGCCCATTTCGTTGCAATTTCGTGTACCAGCGGACTCCTGCGGTTGCACTTCAGCCACTTCTATCAACCCAATAAAATGAATATTTGTAATAAATGTTGATGCATGAATGATTTTTATTTGGCTCATGGGTTGATAAGAATTGCTTGCATCTGACGAAAAAGTCATATTGGCAGTTAATGTAAGATTGTTAGGGATTGAAATAAATATGTACCTGGGCCCCCATATTCATATATTAGACATATTCATATATCAGGTAACAATTTTACTCTTTGTCAAAAGGAAAAATTCCAAATAAATACTATTTGAATTTATAAAACCTCCAGAAATCTGTTGAATTTATAAAAAGGAGAGAGGTACAAAAGGACCTATGAGGATATATAAATTGGGTCAAATTACCTTTTTACCCTTAGTGTTAAATAAATAAAAAAAATAAACTAAAATACTCCCGCCGGGCCGCCACCACCACTGGGCGGCGGCGGTGGCGGTGGCGGCGGCGGTGGTGGCCAGAGGCCGGCGGTGGTGGTGACCGGGCGGGGGGGAGGGGTGGGGGTATTTTGGTTTATTTTTTTATTTATTTAACACTAAGGGTAAAAAGGTAATTTGACCCGAATTTGTATATCCCTCATAGGTCCTTTGTACCTCTCTGTCTTTTTATAAATTCAACAGATTTCTGGAGGTTTTATAAAATTCAAATAGTATTTATTTGGAATTTTTCCTTTTGACAAAGAGTAAAATTGTTACCTGATATATGAATATGTCTAATATATGAATATGGGGGCCCAGGTACATATTTATTTCAATCCCTAACAATCTTCTCACCCTTCGTCTATTTCTCTCTTTTTGAACACTTTAGTGTTTCTTCTATGTTAGGTGATTGTCTATCTAGTTTATGGACTGTGTTTGCACATGAGTGTTTGGGACTTGATCCTCTTACTTCTTTTTCTAATATATAAAGGCTGAATGATTAAAAAAAAAACACTTTCGTTTTCTTCCGTATACATTTAAATAAATAAATAAAATAAAGAAGTGGGACCCACAAATTTAATATATCCCCACCCTAAGCGTTTACATTTTATCTGAAGCCATCCCACATTTTTTTTTTCAAGACGTTGTGGCAAATTTTGAGAATTAAAAAAAAAAACTCAAAATCACTTCTTTTTATTAAATTTTCTATATAAAAGTTATTCTATGTGAATTTATCTTTCTAATAATACTACTTTTATAATAATTAGAAAATATTTTAGATTTAGGATTTTGGGCAAGTTTTGAGTTTTGCTAAAATATGGCTATGAGAATGGAAATGATGATTAATAGTTATTTTAATCAGTTTATTTTTATTATTAATAATATTTTTTAAAATCAAATATTTTTATTTATGATAGAATAATTTTTATTTTTATCCTCCTTATTAAAGTTCTTGGGTCCGTCTCCTTGTTAACGTGAGAAAGTTATCATTCGAGCCAGCCTTTCAAAATGGGTTTACTAGCTATAATGCATCTTTTTATCATTTTTATTTTTGTATTGATGGTTATTAAAATCAGTCAGTCTTTCACTTTGAATTCATTTTTTTTTTATTACTACTACAATTATGAGATGTACATCCTCAAATATTTTCTCAAATGCATCTAGCATCTTAAAATATTTTACGGTATATTTAGTGTTAACATAGGTAGTTAGAGAAGTAATTAGAGAAACACAATAAAGAAGATGAACAATCTTATATTAATAACATATAAAAACATGTTTATACAATCTATAACCAAGGGCGGAGCCAGGAATGAAAATCAAGGGGCGAAAATTACAGATTGAAATCCAATGGAGTCAGCATTTAAAAATGGAGGGCGAAAATTACAAAATTGGACCCAAAATTTGCAGAAATTATGCTTTAGCCTCATAAAATTTTCAATGTTTTCAGTTTAGTCCCTTCACGAGACTTTTTAATAGGGACTAAAGTGAAAAAATTAAAATTTTTATGAGGCTAAAGCATAATTTCTAAAAATTTTGGGTCTGATTGTATAATTTTAGGGGTCGAGGCCCACCCCTAGCCCCCTGGTTCCGCCCCTGTCTATAACCCACTTGGGTTGTTATCTCTAATCTTTCTTTACTTGAGGGAGATAATCAAAGATCTAAACCTATTATATCTTAGAGGGAGACCAAATTAACTCTCTTTCTTTAGTGAGGACTCCAAATCCTATCCCTTAAACCATATTCACTCCTTCTGCTTGCGTTCGCAATTCCTATCTGGTAGTATTAAATTGTTAATTATTGTAGTCCTTGTCATATTTTTAGTTTTTCATTGGCTCCTATGTTTTTATAAGACTTCATTATGGGGAAAATCTACCTCACGGACCAAATAAGAAAAAAAATGTCAAAAAAGGCTGTAGGGTTTTTTTGGTATTATTTCATAAAATGTTAATTGTTAACATGTACTAATATAGTTATTAATGGGTACTAATTTTATTGTTAATATGGACCGATTCAGGTTGTTAATGGCCTATTGATATTGTTGTTAACGATTATGAAATAATACCAAAAAAGGGCTGAAGCCTGTTTTGACATGTAACATTTCTGTGGGCTTTTTTTTTTAACATTTTGTTCCAAATTTGCTGTCTAATAGTTTGTGTACGGTTTTAATTAGTTTTTAATAAATGAAAAAAAGAAATTAATGTCAATTTGTTGGAAAGAAAAAAGCATGAAAATGTGAGGATGAGGAAGGGGTCACCACTCTAGAACGTGGTGGGTGACATGACTTAATAAGAGCATGTCATATTATGAAGGCTCCACGAAACTTCCAAATCTTTTTTTATGGACACAGGACACATTTTGTTTCAGGAGCGTTCAAAACTCTAAAATATTTGTTGGTGTATCTAGCGTAAAGGCATAAAAAATATCTTAGGGAGTTGAACACAATTGAAATTTTTTTAGGGTGCCTGCTAGATACACCAAAAAATATTTCACATTGTTAGATGCTAAAATAGTAGAGTAAATACCCTTTCTAATCCCTAACAAAAAATACGATTCCCATTTTGGTCCCTTACAAAACAAAAAAATCTTTTTTAGTCCATAAAAAAAGAAGAATAAGAGTCGATTGATTGACATTTTGATCCCTCACAAATTTCCAAAAAGCCCTTTTTAGTCCGTAAAAAGGACGAATAGAGGTTGATTTTTTTGTAAGGGACTAAAAGGGGGTCCGTGTTTTTGTCAGGGACCAGAAAGGGTATTTACTCAAAATAGTATTACTTTCCAATGTTCTCATTGTATAAAGGAGTGAAAATAAACCTAAAAAATAAAATTAAAAATAATTAATTAAGAAATAAAAATAAATTTAGATTAAATATCTATTAAAGTAAAAATTATTAAAAATAAAAATAAAATAACATCAAATCTACACCATCCAACTTTTTTTTTATAAACTACACCATCCAACTTTAAATTGAATGGTTTAGATATATCTTTTATGATTGGATTGAAACTCAATCCATCACCAAACAACTATTTTTTTTTTTTGATACACATAGTAAGGGAGGGGTGTAGGGTTCGAACCATGGATATGGGGGAGGGAAGTAGCTCCTATGCCATCCGCTTACTAAGGCGGCACAACTATTTTATTTTTATTAGGGTGGTGCGTGTGAATAAAATATTACAACTCTTTAATTAATTGAAATAACGATTTGGCAAAAAAAAAAAAAATTATTGAAATAAAGCTTCTCTCTTTATATTGTTGTCGTGAACTTCTGATCTTTTTTATTAAAAAAAAAAATAAAATCCCATCATACCTTTTGGTTTGATTATAGCACTCTCTCATTAAATTTCGAATACAAAACTAGGTAAAATCACGGACAAGTGATCCAAAAAAATTTGTCGGAGATAATTCGTCTTTTAAAATTACAGAGTATTAAAAAAAAAAGATTAAAACGCAAAAGAAAACAAAAAAAGTGAAAAACAAACAAGCAGGAGGCATACGCAACTGTCGTTGAATTTCCCATTGAATTGACATAAATAATTAAATTAAAAGACTCATACTCGGTCCTGCCGACAAATATAAGCTACTTTAATGTCAAAAAAGGCCTGAAAAAGTTACATGTAAAAAAAAGCCAAATGGGCTTTTCTAGTACTATTTTATAAACATTAATAAATATATTAGTAGAACATTAACAATAAACAATAATATCCTAACAACTAAATCGATGGGTTAACAATTATATCAAGACTGGCGTTAACAACTAACGTTTTATGAAATAATATCAGAAAAGGTATTTGAACTTTTTTTGACATGTGACTTTTTTTTTTAGACTTTTTAAACAACTTTTTAGTTATTTGGGCCCTGAGCTTGAAGTGGATTTTTTCAAGATTTTTCATAGACACTTTCTTGGATTAGTAACATAGGAACTAACTGTGGGGCTATATTGGTTCTCAATGTAATACTACCTTCCTTTGTAAATTGCCAGCAGCCACCACCCTATTGGCTAGAGCTCTGATTATATGCATATTAACTACTCTCTGTAGTTCCTACTATAAGACATAAACTAATAAGTGTATTTGATCTTTTTTTTATAAGATACTTGCTTATTTCTGAAGAGAATTAAATATATATATTTTTTTCATGTATGCCCATAATTAATAAGGATAGTGGGTGAGAGTAATAAACTAATAATTAATAGAATATTAGAGTTTAGTATAATTAGTAGGGGTAATATTGATAATTACTTAATTTTAGGACAAATTTAATAACTTTAACTATTTTTATTGGTTTGTGGGAATTGATAGTTGGTGTCTTATAATAAAGACTAAAGGGAGTACCACTTTGATATTATTTATAAGTTCAAATTAACTAACTTTCATATAGTAAAGAGAGTTAGTTAACAATTAGTTATAGGTTAAAATTTCAATTTTACCCTTAACTATGATTGGCTCTAAAAATCAACATGAATGAACTCTTATTGTTTATTGCAATGAGTTTAGAAACGTGCACATTGTGCAACAATAGATATGTGATATTTTAAAAGATTGAATCGAAAATAAATACTCAGTTAACCCAAAAATTTAATTTAATTATTAAATAATACAATATTATAATCAATAATTACATAAGATAATTGAAAATAATTAATATAAGATAAATATAAGATCCAAATACTGGTATCTCAACCAACACGTCTAGCTGTGGCAAGTATGTGAATTATATTTAGGGCCGATTTGGATGGGTTTTTTTGAGAAAAAAACTTTTTTAATGCAAAAAAAAAAAACTTTTTTAATTAATTTATGTGTTTAGATGATATTTTTTTAAAAAAGTAAAAGTCACAAAAAAAAGCCAAAGTGCTCATTTTTTTAAAAGTTCCAATTTGGAGCTTAAAAAATAAGCACTTAAAAAAAAACACTTGTTTTAAAAGCCCATCCAAACGAACCCTTACCTGAAAGTTTATTAAGTTATCATGTGTCCAAGAAGATTTAGTATTTAATTTTTATAATAGATTTAACATTTCAATTTATGATGTTCAGAATTTTAGTTTTAGATTTTAAAGATGAAGAAGGAAGTTATGATATCATAATCGCGAGCGTGATCGCATATCTCGAGAAGTTATCATGTCCGTAGAAGGTATAATAATAATAATATGGCCACATAGCCCCTACATTTAGGAGGATTGTTTCCATTAAAGCAACATTATGAGCAACCTCATGTCCAAGCATCCTTAAAAAATGGACAACTTGAATGCGAATGCGCCAACGCAACTTAACAGGGTTGACAGCATGCACAACATCAAACATAGCATAAGCCATAGTAAGAGAGAGATTTGTAAATACATGGTTAAGGTAACAGAATGAATGCAACAAAAGCAAAGAGGAGCAGTAAACACATGCTCAAGAGGGGATTGGCTCTTTATGAAGCATGTTATCCTCTGAACGATTGAACATATGGCCTATTGCAACTGTATGGTGTTCAGGACTGTCAAATAAAACGTTCAACATCCACCAAACCCTCGAAAGATCATTGGGGGGGGGGGGGGGGGAATGTGCAACTGCCTCTAGTACTTGAGATGACATTCTCTTGATGCTTCGTAGCACACTTCTTCATCAACTCTTTGTGAGAAATTGTACTTGTTCATGAATTTTGTTACAGTATTTTTGGAGCTTTTCATACTTTTCATCATGGTTATTTCTTCAAGGTTGCTAATGATTATAATATTTTGTCTTGGTCAATTCAAAGTTAGCACCCCTAAGAAGATAGGGATGGTCAGGCCTTAATGTTTTTGCCAATACGTCCTCATCCGTAGAAAGATAGCCCCTTGGGTTGTAACTTCCTGGGATATGACTTGCTGTGAATTTAACAATAATTTTAATATTGATAGTTAATTGAAGACGTTACTTCTATGAAATGGGGATTAATATTAATACTTATTATTTAATCGACCACCTCTTTCACCTGAGGATCGTCATAATTGCCATCTTTATTTTGCCTTACCACTGATTAAAGTTCATAATAGGGAGGTCTACTACCGTCCCTATTCTCAGCAGTCAACTTTTCAGCAACCGAGCATATTCGTTCACCTTCCTTATAGGGGATACTTATCGTTCTTCATCCTCTCTCTATTGAAGAGGCTTAATTCCTAAGAAACACACAACATTCAAGTTAATATATATATATATATATATATATATATATATATATATATATAACTTTAAAATTTAAAATAATAAAATATAGCAAGAGTAAGTGGACTAGATTAAAGGGTTAAGGTCACCACAAAATGTATTTTTGGAGGTATATTTAACACCCCCATATATTTTTGGGTGTAATTTTGCTCCTAATATATTAAAATTGGAGCAATATACCCCTAAGCTAACGGAACCGGAATGTCCATCCATTTTTTTTTTTCGCATGATCTTCCCAATGCTTAATATCGCCAATATTCAGTCAGTCGTCACCCATGAAATTTCTTCAAAAAAGCAGACAATTGGAGTATCCAAAGCTGCTATCTCTTCATCGAATGCCAAATCATCATTACCCTGTGTGATTTCTCTACCTGCCTGTTTGGATTAGCGATAATAGTTGCTTTTCAAATGTTATTTACGGTGTATGAGTTAAATATGTAAGAAGAGTTTTATCACGTATTTATATAACGCTAACTCAAACAGCCATATCCACAATATCAGCTTGGAGGGAACGAGATTACGTTTTGCTTCAAACCAGAGGGACTTGTTCTTGTTTGGATTCGATATATGTGGTTGCTGCTGGGGGATTTTTTGAAGTACAGAATGGGTGTTCGTCAAAAAACGAGACGAAGTCTGATTGTGTCGGAGAGATATAATGGTAACATCATGGTGAAGGCGAAGATTGGAGGAGAAATGAAATGAGAGATTAATGGGGATGTGGTGAGAATAGAGTTTGTGTTGACAGGATGCTTCTTCCCATGAGTGGGATGAGGCGCTAGAATTTTAGCTTGTCTCTTCACTGTTATTTTGTTATTCCAGTACTTTCTTTCTCTAGTTTTGATTCTGAATTTTGTATTTCATCTGGCAATTTTAATAGAAGCATCTTTCAATAGAAATCATCTTAATTATTTACTGCTGGTTTGGGTTAACAGAAGCTATTTTTTCAACGTTATGAGGTAAATATAGGAGAAGAGTTTTATTTCAATTTAAGTAAACATACTTTTTTGACGCTAACTCAAACAGACGAGTGATTTTTTTTAGTTGCCCATCCGACATTCAGAGTTTCGCCCTGACTAATTCAGATCCGACCCGGACTGCACACCTGGCTATGGTGGGTGAGTCTCCCAAAGGAGTTTTTTTGTATTCACAAGATTTGAACTCGAGACCTTACTTAAACGATACAAGCTGTTTATCACTTGTGCCAACCCCGAGATATTTGGACCTTTTTTTTTTTTTTTTTTTTTTTTTTTTTTTTTGGTAAGAGATATTTGGACCTAAATATGTTGCAAAACCAATAATACTAGTCTGGACTCTGGCTCCGCGAAGCCCAGCCCGTTAAACTTTAAGGGCCGAATTGACAAATAAGACTCCATTAGGGTTTCTTATAGCTTTCCGCTAGCGAAGCCTCTTTCTTCTTCCCATTTCGCTGGTTGAGCTTTTGTCATCTGTGTTCCTCCTCCCCATGGCCGAAGTCATTCCTCAGCCGCCAATTCAAGATCTCTCCGAGGCAGTCATTGACGTCAAACTCTTCAACCGATGGACCTTTGACGATGTTCAGGTTTCGATTTTGTGCATTGTGGATTTCTGCTCTCCATATTTTAAATCTTAAATCGTAGCCAGTTTTTAATGTTTGTGCTTATTCTTGGATGGCTTGGAAGGAACTGCGCTTTTCCTTCATTCCTTGATGGATAATGTCATGAAAGACTTCAGATTTAGCGAGAGACTATATCTCACTGTTGTCTGAATATTTATTTACGGAGGATTTTACTGAACCTATAGCTTTTTCGAAGTTGCTGATGCCTTCTGCGCAGGTTTCCAACTTTAGATGCCCTAACTGTCACTTGCACATCTTTTGCTCTTCAGGCAACTGTATTTATTAAGCTTATATAAAGCTAAATCTGGAGCCACCAGGGCAGATTGAATTAGTAGGTATAAGTATTAGATAATTATAACTGAATTTGGAATTCTTTAGGGAAGCTGCTATGGCCAACTTGGTCAATTCCACCCTTTTTGGGTGGAACTTGTAAGGGATGTATTGGTAATTACTAGCATCCACTGCCTGGAAATTTTATGCATGCGATCCTATTGTTGGTTGCCATTCTTGTTATAAAGAGCCATCATTCTGTGCACTTTCTGTATCTCTGTTTTGGAACTGAGCGTTTAAATGAAACCTTCATTCTGTTAATGCAGTGAAGGACTGATTAATCTTTTGAAATAAAAATTTTGATTATGTGTTGTGATTTTAGGTAAACGACATATCCTTGGCTGATTACATTGGTGTGGCTCCTGCCAAGCATGCAACCTATGTGCCTCACACTGCTGGGAGGTATTCAGTCAAGCGTTTCAGGAAGGCACAGTGTCCAATTGTTGAGAGGCTTACCAACTCTCTGATGATGCATGGAAGAAACAATGGGAAAAAGCTAATGGCAGTGAGGATTATTAAGCACGCAATGGATATTATCCACTTGCTCACTGATCAAAATCCCGTTCAAGTTATTGTTGATGCTGTGATCAACAGGTATGCGATTGAAAAAAAAAAAATCTCGTTTTTTTTAAAAAAAAACTATGCGACCATATATGAATTCTTCCTACTTTATGTTATTGTTTGTAATACATAATAATCCTCTCAAATACATTTTTGTTTATTACTCCAGTGGACCAAGAGAAGATGCTACACGTATTGGATCTGCTGGTGTTGTCAGACGTCAAGCCGTGGATATTTCTCCTTTGCGACGTGTGAATCAGGCAATTTACCTCCTCACTACAGGAGCCCGTGAGTCTGCATTCAGGAACATTAAGACAATTGCAGAATGCTTGGCTGATGAACTTATCAATGCTGCTAAGGGATCTTCAAACAGGTACTCTTGACATCAAATTTTAACTTGTGTGGAAATAGAAATTCTTTACGTTTGTATCTGTTCCATGAAAATATCATGCTTGTGTAGGCCCTCACCCTTTTCTTTTTGCTAATTGTTTTATTCAGTTATCATCGTTCTTTCTGTATGTTATGATTGTCTTTATGGTTTGCTGACTATGACATGAAATTGTTCAGCTATGCCATCAAGAAGAAGGATGAGATCGAGAGAGTTGCCAAGGCCAACCGTTAAGGGATGGAAAGTGGCATGGTTTTTAGATTTTTGGTTGAGTGGCTTTTTTCCCTTGCCTGTTGCCCATGAGTCTTCTGTTACCATTGAACCTAAAGTGAAGATATGGTTTCTTACTGTTGAAGATGTAGTTTATCATTAGATATTAGATTTTTATTGTCGGAAAGCATAATTTTCAATTTTGAAGTTATGATATCATATGACCGACTCCTTCATAAGTTTGGTTTCATTTACATGATCGAAATTGAGTTTCACTAGTGTTGAAGATTTAATTTTTGAACGTATAGTGCTAAAATAATTAGTTAGAAAGAGTGAATGCTTGTTTGAAGGATTTAACGGCATATTGAATAAGCTCGAAAAGTAAAATGAATACTGTTTATGATGCCCAAAAAAAGAAAGAATGCTGTTTATATTATCTTTCCTTGTATGGTATTTCCTGGTGGCGGCCAAACAAAAATCGCATTGCCATGGATAATATAGTATTTTCATTTTTTTTATATCTAAAAAGGCATATTTTGAGTCTAGGATGGATTTTCCTTGATGTCTAACATAATGAAAGTGTCCTCGGAGAACCATAGGTTGGGTGGAAAATCCTTATCAAAGGCTTTTACATAATGTTCTATTTTTGCATAGCAAGTATTCCAGATGATCTTAATTGTAAATAAGATTTGTTAAAAAAGATGAATCAGTCATATTCATAATGACTAGATCCTACTTTATTTGTTCTTAAAAAAGATGAATATCTAATTAAATAACAATAGAACAAAATTTACTTTGAATCATATTTAAGGGATTCTTTGGTTCCGTTGAAGAGGCAATATCACTTAATTATTATCGAACTTCCTGCAATGATGCATATCTTTTTCAATATGCAAATCAGCAAATGTATTACTAGTGGTTCTACCATGTAATTCTTCATTGCTAACGGGAATTCAACAAATATCAGTTACAACTTAATGCTGCTGCTGTTGGATTAGTTTTTGGAAAATAACTATTGAAAAAGGGTACTCAGTGATTTTAAAGAATAGATTTTAGAGAATAGTTTTTAAAAAGTCAGAAAAGTTGACACATGGAATACCATGTTTTTCCTTCCAAAATCATGGTTTTCTATTCCATGGGAAAAAATGGATTGCGGGGAAAAGAGTGTGTGGCTTATACCAAAACTATGGTTTTGGTGAAAAAATTGATCGAGAAAAATCCTCAAAACGCACACATCTGTTTGAGAATATTGACCTGATTGAAACGTGCCAATAGCAACCCAGCAACTTGGAATCCAATAATTTCGCTAGATTTTAATTTGACACAATCAGTTACATGCTCAGAAAAATTTCCTGTAGTTGTTAATCGATTAAAGTTGATCACGTTTATAAACTTTCGGAGCATTTAGTGTTTGTTTTGCAATGTAAACTCTTGATCTTCAAATTATGGAGCATTCAGTGTTTGTTCTCCAGTAATAAACAGAAAAGGAAGTGCACTCAGGTAGTCAAGTTTCTAACTACAATTTTTGGTCAAGCTGTAAAAGCCTAACTCACGTATTGGTGTCCATCTCTAAGGATTATGCAACGACAAAATACGTCCAAGCATTTTTTAAAAAAATACATTGATATTTAATACGTTTAATTCCATCCGACATATTGGCCACCCTGAACGATACCATTTTTAGACGTCTTTGGAAGATCTTAGTCTTCAGGAACTAACTTTGTTAAAAACATTAACGGCAAACTCATAGTGTTCATATCAACTTCCAATTTTCATTCTAAACAAGAGACACTTAGATGCCTAACAATGAAACCTTCCTCTCAAAGTCTACCTCATCTGTTACCTATAAACCTCTTCTGCTCTCTGACCTAAGCTGAAATGATAGATTTGATAAAAGTGATTCATGATCAATGAATGATACATTATTATAAAAAGTGAATAGTCAATGAAAATCAAGCATTATGAATGGAGGGAGATAGATTCACCAGAAGTCCTTACAAGAACAAGAACCATTTACAAAATGGTGGAACCTATTGGTATCTCTCAATACAATCATCCTCCTTGTAACTCTTGAAACAGCCTTCATCCAGGAGTGACAATCTCCACAAACCCGAAGATTATTCGTAATCCTGATTGGCATTCCATCGGCAGTATGTATCAGCGAGAAGATGGCTGCAATGCGTTCGCTGTGCCCACAAACCCATGTCACCTTCATCTCTTCATTCACATCATGAAGAACAACACCAGTGTCAGGGATATACCCGGCTCCTTTGATAGCATCAGACAACTCATTCAAGGTTTTCAAATACTCAGCCGAAGAACGAAATTCTGAGCTCCCTCCAGCAATGAAGGTATGGATTCTATGCTTTATTTGTGTCCAGCTACATCCAGTCTCTTTCTTTATTCCTCTCATTGCCATCATATCTCTGACTCTCTTCACACCATGCCACATTTCTGCCTTTGCATAGATGTTTGAGAGCATCACATAGTTGCCAGGATTGTGAGGTTCAATCTCGAACAATCTCTCAGCAAAAAACTCCGCGAGAGGAACATTTCTGTGAAGGCAGCATGAGTTAAGCAAGGATCCCCATATGCTGCCACTCGGATTCATCGGCATGTTTCGCACCAAATCTAACGCTTCGTCGATTCTTCCTGCCCTGCCTAATATGTCCACTAAACAAGCATAGTGCTCTACAGATGGTTTCATATCATAATCCTTCATCATATTGAACAACTCTTGCCCTTTATCAGCAAGACCTGAATAGCTACAACCTGAAAGCAAGGCAATGAAGGTAATACTATCTGGCTTCATGCCATAACTTATCATTTCATCAAATAAGGCCATGGCTTCTTCAATATAACCGTTTATTGCATAACCCGTAAGCATCGTATTCCATGAAGTCAAATCCCTATTCTGCATGCTGTAAAATACCTTCTTACAGTAAGCAAGGGCTCCACATTTGGCATACATGTCCATCAGGGAATTGAGTAATGGCAGATCACCTTTCTTCCTAGACTTCACAATCTGTCCATGTATCTCTTTGCCGCTATGAAGTGCAGTAACCCGAGCACACATCGACAGGATAGTCGTAAGGCTAACCCAACTGAACTTGATATTCTCTCGTTGCATAACTCTAAACACATCAAATGCCTCGGACACTTTGCCTTGAGCTGCAACACCAGACATTAAAGTGTTCCAAGAAACCACATTTCGTTGAGGCATTTCCTCAAACGCCTTTAGGGCCTCGCCCAAGCACCCACACTCAATATAGAACCTCAAAAGTGCATTATTCACCACTTGATCTGCTTCCTCATCACTCTTAATGATTTGAGCATGAACTGCTCTACCCACCAACGAATCAGACATATCAACACAGGCCTTCAGAGCCATGGAAAAGGCGAAATTGTTAGGTCGGACATGCCCGGTTGATAACATTTCACAGTATAACTTCAAAGCTTCTTTAGAAAACCCATTTCTGGAATACCCAATTGCCATAGCCACCCACACTGACTCTGACATCTTTTCATCTTCGGGACCGAAATTGAAAATCCGGCAAGCCTCTTTGATCCGACCACAAACAGAGAAAAGCGTGATGAGCTTGCTCTTCAAGATGGGATTGCGCAGTAGGTCTTGCTTGAATCTGTCCGGTGATCGCAGGAAGTGCAAGTAGAGCTTTTGGCCATGCGAGATGGACTTTCTGGAGATGCAGGCATGAAGGAGGAAGGAGAGTGCCTCGATATCGTCGGGTTTGTAGGCGGAGGACTTCGACGGCTACGACTCGATTAGGCGAAGCGCCTCATCTAAATGGCCAGACTTGGAGAGAAATCTCAGAGTGGAATTGAAATTGAGTGTGCGAGAATGGGGGTTTGAGGTTACCAATATGTTAGTTTTGACGGTTACCGTCGTTGAGAGAGAAATGGCGGGTAGCATCTTCTACCTCAATTCTCAAGTTTCAGTTTCCATCACACTCCTTGGCTTGAAGTTGGGTGCTTCAAATTAAGTCCTTTGGTTATAGAAACAGGAAGATTTATTTTTATTTTCAAAAGGTATCATTTTTTTTTTCTATTTCATAATTAATAGTACTACCTCTTATTCTTAATATAAAAACCTAATTAAGTTTTTAAGAAATTAAGAAAGGTAAATAAATTCATTTAAAGCATTTATATTTATCATTTTTTTTAAAACTAGTTTATCGATTTATAAATTAATATATAATTTAATGACATATGTCATATGTTACGATTAAGTAGTAATAAACTTCCTCAATCATCTGAAAAAAGTCATCAAAATGACAGAGGTAATACTAAGGTTTGAATTTAATTTTAGTTAAGAGAAGTATCCTCATTTAAAGTGAGACAATATCTTGAGCATAATTAAAAGGAGATATAATTAGGTTTGCCTAAGACCAGTGGGATGAATGGATAGCCCCATTGTTAGTTACATAGCCTGCTTGTTTCTTTCTTAATGTGCATGAGCTAATGCCCGTTATAGTTCATGCCAAATGGACTGGGCTTAAACTCGTGTGGGTTTGAATAGGCATAGATAACCGAATAATATATATATATATATATATATATATTTCAAAATGGAAAACTTAATATGCAACTAAACTTCAACTACATTGTTGTCAATGATTTCTTAATATAAATTAAAAAAAACACTAATAATAAAGAACTATATATAATCATTATTATTCCTCATTGAAACCACACATGAAATGACATGCACAAAAGTATCAACATCACTATCATTCAATTTGGGAGGACTTGTGCATACCCAATTTTGAGCACATATGAGTGAGTTGGGCTTGGCTTTGGTCCGCTGCATACAGTGTCCACTGCCATTCTTTTCATTGAAACTGTGCCGTTTTGGTGCCAAAAACAGTGACCTGATGCCTTTTTTGTTTGTTTAATATTTCAAAGTACTGACTGGTACTAAAAAGATACTTGAGCATACTGAAAAAATATTTTTTGATCTTGAAAACTTATTTTAGGATCTTGATTTTTTTTTTCAGGGTACTGAGTGGTACTAAAAGGATACTCCAGGATATTAACTGGTACTAAAAAAATACTTTATGATCTTGAAAAAATATTTCAATGTACTAACTAGCATAAAAGATATACTTTAGGATATTTTTTCAAGATCCTAAAATAATTTTTTAAGATCATGGAGTATTTTTTCTGTATCGGTTAGTATCTTGAAGTATTGTTTTAATACCAGTTAATACCCTTAAATATTTTTTAAAAAGGCACCAGGTTACTATTTTTACACCAAAATGGTGCAGTTTCAGTGAAACGGATGGCAGCAGACCAAAGCCAAGTCCGAGTAACTTAGCCATCTTTGAAGATAAAGAACTTATAAAAGTATCTAGTACTCGACTCTTAGTACTAAAGGGGGATTTTGAAGACACTGTGGAGATTAATACAACCAACAAATTATGTGCAATTAAATTTAGATATTTATACTAAGAAGCATGCACTTTCCAACATCCCAAGAGGTCAAATTTTGGTTCACAATATTAAATTAAATTGGGTTGGAGATACTCATCCACCTCTGAAAGTTGCTATACTATTTTAGCCACAGTATTTGCACTAGCTAAAAGCTTATTATCCAATTGCTCTAGAAGACTAGAACTAAAATATTTTCAGCATAAACATTATTATCCAGTTGCTCTAATGTTGACTTAGACTAAGACACAGATGTTTCATATATTATATAAACGATGTAAGATATCTATAATATGCTTCAACTTGACTTCATGTTGTATTGCATCATGAACAATAGCTTTCAAATAAACTTTGACTTCATCTTATAGAATATATAATATATTAATATATTTTATCTCAAATATGTGAGATATAATTAAATGGGAAAAAGACAGAAAAAGAACTTTGAAATTACAAAATTTCAAATAAGGGATTTTCCAAAATATGAATTGTGAATTGCTTATCAAATTTTGTCATTCCCTTATGTAAACTCTTGATAATAAACCTAATTTTGACTTTTGCAATTTCAAAGTTCTTTTTCTGTTTTTATACATAATTAAATTAATATGGGTTCATTTGCCTAACTTATATATATATCACACCCACACATACATATATAAGGTTAACTAGAAAATCTGTCCGGAATATATAAACTATGGGTTCCTTTTTTCAATATTTGAATTATTTTCCCCAAGTTAATTTTCGTCACACATCAGAGTATAAGTAAGTTGCAGAGCATGCATCGGTTTAGACAATAATATACTGATAAAAATACGGTAAGGTAAATGTTTCCCCGGACGGATCAAAATATATAGTCATCCGGATAATGGTGGTTGACAGGCCAAAATAAAATACTACAATCATCCAGAAATCAAAATAAATGTCCAAAACAAAATCATCATCATTTGCCATCACCCTAGCCCTGCTTTGGAGCCTTACCTTTGTCTCTCTGCTTCGCTCTAGATGAACTGTCAGATGACTTAAAAGGGGTTGGGATTCAGAAATTGAATCTCACAGTAACTATTAATCTCATATAAAATGTATAAATAATGCACGTAAGAAAAACTATAAATAGGTAGCGCCTTAGTAGCTCAATGGCATGGAAGCTTGACTCCCTTCGAACCCTTCCCCCTCCCCTACTATGTGTATAAAAAAAAAGAAAAACTATAAATAAACAAATACCATATAACATTCAGTATCAAGACACACAGCCAAATCCGGAACTAGCGATCCTAATAGTATATAGCACAGATGTCAGTGGTCCTAATAGCACATAGCACACAGACCAGACCACAACACACAACAACACGAACAAGACATAGTAAAGCCCTTTATGCACACATCATGTTCCGGTTCCATAGCACTTGGAAATGAATGATAACTAAATGTATGCAATTTTAAGGTAAGACATACATACACAAGTCATACAAAGTATATGAGGATTAATGGTACTACCTGGCAGTCGACTATAGTTAAAAATAACCTTCCGGTGCAAAATATCACAATTGTCCCTAAAATAATTAAATGGAAATATAATTAAATTCCTTTCAATAAATATTCCTTTGATAATTAAAAAAAACCAATTAATGTGTTCATATTCACTAAATCCCTTTTCTTATTAAGGAATTTAATATGAGCTTATATTCCCTTAATTTTGCCTAAACTCTGAAATTTCCAGTAAATAGTGACTGATCTTTAAAAATTCATAATTAAATCTAGAAAAATAATTTTGGGTTGATTCCAAATCCCAAATGACCCTTAATATGTCTATTTTTAAATAAAAATACTTTTCATGACCACACACGTAGGTTTTTCCCAGATTCCAAAAATACCCTCGCTGGTCCAGATAAAATCTAAATTCAGGGGTCAACTTCAAATATTCATAATTATTTGTACATAATTCATAAAATTACGAGTTACCTATCAAATTAAATCTTATTATGTCTAATTTAATATTGTAAAATTTCATGGAATTTGAATATCATTTACTATCCCAAAAATGCATCATTACCTCTCTTCCTGCACAAGGTTTTCCGGACAGATTTCAAGGTTTTGGTCTAATTCAAACCGGTGCTTCCAAAATTCCTACCGAACTTCTATCCCACACAATTTTCCATTTTGAAAACCATGGAAACATCAAATTGAGAAAAATCATATTCCTCCTAGGTCCCCTATTTCTTACCAAAATTAGCATGAAAGAACAAAAAATTTGATTTCTAGTTCTAACTTAGTAATCTAGTCTATAATCATTTCTAATTTATTGTTCGAACCCTTAATCATACTCTAACCCCATTTAAGAATTTGGGTAGCAATTCCCCATAAATTTAGGGTTTCCAACATTTCAAGAATACAAGAGAGGACCACCACAAATCAATTCACCAACTCAAATCCACTATATATAAGGAGGTTCAAGAATCACTAACCTTAGCTTGACATTTGATGTTCTTGTAATTTTCTTCTTCCTTGTTTACCAAAATTTTTGGCCCCCTTCATGAACACCATAAGAAGATTGGGTCAAGAAAACTTGCAAAAGGAAGCTTAGAAGAGATGGAAGAGATTACTTAAGGTTTACCTATTGGATTCTTGAGTTTTTCCTTCTCATTTTCTCCTAGAAATATTCAACTCTTCCTCTTTTCCCTTTTCCTGCGTGCTAGCCAACTCTAATGTGGGAAGGTGAATTGATTTAATGTCAATTAAAGGGTCCAGTTCGGCTGAATTAATGAAAGGAAAAATTGACCTCCAACTAGCCCAATATTTACCAATTTGCCGTGTTAAGATCCAACCATTTAGTTAAAATGTATTTGGCCATTTTCCTTCTTCTTTCCCCTAGTTTGGGCCAAGAATTTAAGCCTCTCTTAGGATGATTTTAGCCCACTTTGTCAACTTATAACCCATGCTCATGTGCCCATAAAATTCTAAATAATTATGAGACATAAGGCACAATTTCGTGGAAATTGAAATTTTAACCTTGCTTCAATTTTTCTCTTAATTCCTAATAATACTTATGCAACTTCTTTTCATTCCTTTTGATCAAATTTATTACACATAAACAAGTAATTTCACGACCACATCTTATTCTAATTATTTCACACAATAACCTACATTCACTAACACATAACATCATAAAAAATTTATATATGCAAATAAATTCACATTGAGGCACATGAAAAATAGGATGTTACATCATACCATTTAAATATAAATGGAAAGGTCTCGTCTTTAAGACAAAAAACATAGCTAGGCATGATATTACTATATTATAGAAACAAGATTTTATTTTTGAACAAATATTTCTAAAATAATATATCGATATTAATGATGAATAATTAAAAGCTTTTTTTTTTTTTGAAATCTTATAGATATTTTCAAACATATGTATGAAAAATAATAATACAAATTTACCTTTTTAAAATATCGATCCTTTATCAAATCAATTAAATTGAGAAGATGAAATTTTGAAAAGTTATATATTCATGTTTATACATAGAAAAGATAATTAAGAAACCATAAAATTTAAATATAAGTTAATTTGATATTTACATAAATTTTGAGAAATACTTATTCCAAAATGTAAAGGTGGAACAGAAATTTTTTTTTAGCCCGGCTAACAAAATAAATATATTGAACTATTTACTAAAGGGAAAGAAGATAAAGGAGATTTTGACTTGACGAGCCACACCAACCCTATTCTTCCCGAGAGAATTTCAATCGAAGAAGGCAACTCATCCCTTGTTAAGCCGGGTTCTTTCACTCACGAGAAGACCAAGCCTTGCTACTTGAATAACAGTAATTAGACTTTGCCTTTCGTCGGTTCTAGTAATGGGAGGAGGAGAACAGGAAAGAGAGAATGACTAGTCGAACTACTTATTCTTATGTTGAGTCAACCCTAAAAGTGGATCTGGCATAACATTGAAATATAAATAAATAATAACGACAATTCTAAATTATAATGAGATATAAGATGATATTAACATTTTCAGTAGGCATCTCAAATAAGAATTTTACTTTCCAAACCTATTAAAATCATAACGTCGTGGAGGAAGATGGCCACGGGAGAGGGAGAGGGCCGACGCATCAAATGACGACGCCTTAAGGACAGATCTGGACTGATAGATGAGATCGAGTCACAGCTCATTGCCGGGAACTTGCCGCCCAAGCGATTCACTCGCGGCCAAATGTCGCAAGGTTCGGCCACGATCCTTCAGGGGTAACTTGGTACTTCGGAGGACGATATAAAGACAAGAACTCCGAGGCAGAAAAAGCTGGCAAGCGGGAGGGACCGTATCGTGTCAGAAAAGCAGCAAGTTTAAGGGCATAATATGTTCTGAAACTTTGGCAAAGCCGGTTAAAAGGACATGGAACGCCGATAAGTTGAAAATGGTATTGAGCCCGGCGGCTCGAGTCATTTCTTACTTTCTTTATTGTTTTTGCAATTAATTTCCAACTTTCCCTTGCTTTGCATTTGAATAATTTATGACCATTTTACGCTCTTTAGAGCTGCTTTATTTAATGAAGGAATACCTCAAAGAAGGCGCCAACGTGCCGATTTTTCGCTTAAGCAATGCGAAGGCCCTGGCGTGAAAGCGAGGCTTTCGACTCCGGTACTTATACTGGTCAGAAACATCTTATCTAGATGTATGACAGGCCGTTGTACTCCGACGCGCATTACAGTAGAGCTTTGGCAAGCCATACGTATTCCCGAGAGTAATGACGTCAGCACGCCCGACTTAAATGAGACTCCATCGACCCTGATCGGAGTCAAAATGTCGGATCGAAGGTATCGGACACCTCGGTCGGCATGTGGAAGCCCTCGCGCTTAAAGTCGGTTCCTATCATCTTTCCGGCCATTTAAGCCGGGATGAGGCAATGCGGTTAAGTCAACACCCCCCGGAGGTAAGACATACAACCTGTCCCGATCTCCCACACCGGTGTTGGTCAGTACACGACTTGTACTTAATGCGGTCAACAAATTTCAAACAATGGAATTTAAGAAATTGGTGGAAGAGCGAATAAATAAATTCCTCTACAAGTCATACAAAGTTACGGCACAAAAGCCGGGAATCAACAAAATACAAAAGCCTGAAACGCCACCAACAACAAAAAGTAAACTCAAGCTAGAAGGAGTAGGCCTCGGGAGCATCCTTCGTTGCCTCGCTCCGCTAAATCCGACTTCTCCCTCCCCCAGTCCGGACGCATGGGCGGAAAAGGAGTAAACGTCTGAGCAACATCCATCTTCCCGAAGGCACGAAAGTGCCAGCCCTCCAGTTAAGCTCCGTCTTGAGTTCAAAGTCGCGGATCTCCCGGTACATTCCTCATGATCGGCGTGCATTTTAACGGCTCGTCGGACTCTGCAAGCGCTCATTGCCCGGTACGGCGAAACTTTTCCTCGACGGCTTTAACCTTATCAAACAACGTATCCGCGGATTTGTTTGTGAAGGGCCTTCACCGCGTCCGTACTCTCGCTCGGCGCTTTTTGGGCCGGACACATTCGGGGAGAGTGACTTCTCTCGCTTCCCACGCAGCACATTGCATATCTGACTCCACCTTAACAAATGCCTGGCGGCATCCCGTTCAGTAGGGCGGCATCCCGGCTCCTCCTCAATCGACGCGGCTTGGCCTCGGCCGGCTAAAGCCTTTTACGGATGCCGCCTCGGCGGTGCCTTCACAGTTGGCCTCGGCCTCGGCCCTCAGCCGGCTTTGATCTCGTACGTTCTCGCATTATCGGCCCGGAATGTACTTTTCCCTTACAATCATATGGGCTGCGGGGAAACCTATGGATTTACACAAGTACCGTTCTGCGGCTTCCTCGGCTAGGAGGACGGGGCTCGGTTATCCATGAATTCGGGGGGAGGAGCAGCCCACATCCCGACTCCTTGGTCACCGCTTTTCAAATCTGAAAACTCAGGAAGCATGGAAGAAGGACGTAAGGAGGCAGTTGAAGGAGGAGGAAGGCGGAAAGCGGTCGAAAGCATTTGGAAGAACAGCGAAGGACGGTCGCGGCCGTGGCTGCAGCTTCGCCTCCAGGCCCAGAGCAACTGCTTCCCGCCAGAAGTGCTTGGAACCCTTGCACGAGGGGATGCGGAGCGCCGAGATGGAAGTCGATTCTCGGCCCGGAGACCACGGCCTTCTTAGCCACAATAGGGGCATCGGCCTCGGCGCGGAAGTCTTGGCGAGTTAATCGGCCAGTGACTCAGAAGATGCGGCGGCCCGGATTTACTTTTTCAAATAACCGGAAGGGCATCATATCTTAATTTGAAAAAAGAGCGGGTAAAGGGGAAATCAGCAATGAGCACAAAAATGCACCCAATATACGAACATAAAAACATGTCAAAAAAGGACTCCTACAAGTCAGGGAATTGGCCAGATCCTCCCCAGGATATGAAAAGGCGGCGCTCCGGAATGCCATAATGCTCCATGAAAGCATCCAACAGGGGCGTGAGGGGCCATCTGGAGTAGGAGGTCATCTTGCGGAATCTGGGCAGGACGGCGGCCTTATGATGATTCTCCACCCAATATAAAGGGAAGACGCCATACTACGTCGCGGCCTCGGCCCTTTAAAAACCAAGTAAGCACCGAGCGCGGCGACAACAGCAAGCGCACTCTTAAACCGGCAAAGACTCGAGAAGGGCTTCATAAAGCCGGTCGGGATTAACGCGGAGAGACACTGACCCCGCACAGCATCGCCTTCCTTGGGAAAGCGGGGTAAAAGGGCCAAAATAATAAAAAGAAAAGGTTGGTCGGCCGGGGATTGGAGCCGGGTAGGGAGCGGCACGGTGCTCGAACGCTACAAGGTAAGCCCACCGTTCGGATGAAGTTGAGGCAGAGGACGAGTCTCGGGTGCGTCCCGAGCATTTGAAAATGGGTAAAAGGAAAGCGGACGCCAACCCGCGTAAGATAATCCGGTAAAAATAAAAGAAATTGGAATTTGCCCTCTTCCACACTCCTTTCAAAGCAGACTCATCGGCCTCGGACTCCAGGGCGCGAACCCTTCCCGTCGGGTAGGTCCATGCGGGCAATATCCTCGTCAGGACATGGGCCAGGGTCTTCAAGACCTCGTGGGACACCCGGGGATACCTACGACCACCCGGGGCCTCGGGTGGACTAGAAGAATCCAGATGTCTCGGCCTCGGCCTTTTTTCTTTGAAGAGCCACGGTTGAATTAACCATATACAACATAAAAAAATCGCGAGTTGGAAATACTGGGAAAAAACGGGTTAGAAGGCAAAGCAGAGACGGACTCGGACGAAAGGCACAGCCGAGGGGACCCAAGGACGCCGTGATGCGACCAAGATCGATAATCGAGGTAGGCTCGGAAAAGTCTTCACCACGCGATGTGAAATGAACTCTCGACCAAGCGGTCCCCAGTAGGTCGTAATCAGCAGGATAAAAGGTCCCACTTGCGGGGATGGACCCTCACATGGCCCGATTGGTTGGGCCATCAAAGCGGGAACCACTAGAGCCGATAAAAGAACCTACAGACCCGGAAAGGTGAAAAGGTAGGAACGGTGTTTGCCGAGATTCGAACCATGAAATAATAAATCTAAACTGATTAAAATTAGTCATTAATCTCTCTCTCTTTATATATATATATATATATAGTTATCAATTCAAGATTCTCCCAAAATCATAACCCCAAAAATTTCACTAATCAGCACAATATTACCCTCATTAAAAAGAGGAAAATACGTAGAATAATTTTCATAAAAGGAGTGAGGTGAAAAGAAGTGATTTTGAGAACCTATTTAGTTCTTAAAATGAAGATGCTTAGCGCCGGAGCTCGAAAATGGAAGAAGTTTGACGCCTCTAGACCGTCTCATGCCACAAAGAAAATGACAAAGAAAGGTGGGGTACGTGCAAGTTAAAGGGCCATGGACCCTTTTAATTATTATTATCATTCATTTTTTTAATAGGCTACGATTTCTTGTTTTTTAAATCAAAACAAGATATAAGATGATACTAACCTTTTCAGTAGGAAACTCAAACAAGAATTTTACTTTTCTCTCATAGCCCAATAAATACTTAACCAAACATTATCCTAATGAAAAAAAAAGTACATAGAGAAAATAAGAGATTACTTGTGGCTAAATTATTGACTAAAATAAAATAATATAAAATACATATATGTAAATAAATAAGATACGGCTCCAGCTGGCTACAAAGTTGTTCCGCCATTGTGAAAAAGATTATGAATATATAGCTCCCTAGCTCCTTGTATCTCTACACGAGTTTCTTTTTGGGCAGGAATCCACATGAGTTTTTTTTTTTTGTTTTTTGTTTTTATATTTACCACATCTAATTATATAAGAGCCCATTAATTAATTAATTTTTGGAGATTAAAAAGACTAAATAAATTACTTAATTATATTACAAGTTACATGATCTCTTTAATAAACTTATTTGTATCATTAGAAGCAAATCAGTTTGGAAAAATATGATAAATATAAATTTTTTAAAGTAATTTTTTTGACTTCTTTAATCTCTCCAAATTCATCAATTAGCTTTTATACGAAGGACCAAAGGTAATATATACTCCCTACGGTCCTTAATATGGAGCCAATTGACTTTTTTTTGGAAAGATTAAAAAAACTAAATAAAATATTTAATTATAGTATATATTGTATATTATTATATTATATTCCAGTTTATCAGTCACGTAAATTGGTTTGAAGGATAACAATAAATATGAATACTTTAATGTAACATAATTAATTTTATCTCTTAAAAAAAGTCAAAGCCCTTATATTAAGCATACTTTATTAATTTAATAATTTGATAATAAATAATTTCATGCGCTCACAATTGCACCCAAGCTAAAAATGATTACAAGATCTATAAATTATAAAAGAATATAAATCAAATTTACTTTCGTCAATAACACATTTCTGCATGCAATGCATGGTGCCATATACAAGTTAGGGTCAACCACTTTACGTTCCTTCTTTCCCCGCTTTCAGGGTTCCCATATCTTTTGCTTCCTTTCTCAAAACGTACTTTTGGATCTTCCCCGTCGAAGTCTTTGGAAGATCTTCCTTGAACACCACCGTCTTCGGCGCCATGAAATGTGGCAACCTTCCTCTGCAATACTCTATTATGTCCTTCTCCGTCGGCCTCTTCTCCAACTGGGCCTCCCTCAGGCTCACGAACGCACACGGCGTCTCTCCCCAGAATTCGTCCGGCCTCGCCACCACAGCCGCCTCGTTCACCGCCGGGTTGCTGTACAGCACCGATTCGACCTCTATGCTGCTCAGATTTTCACCACCAGTAATGATCACGTCCTTGGATCGATCTTTTAACTCTATGTATCCATCTGGATGCATCACTCCAACATCTCCGGTATAGAACCAGCCATTCTTGAAGCACTTGGAGTTCCCTTCTGGGTCTTTCAAGTAGCCCAACATGACGCATCCGCCCCGAATAACCACTTCCCCAAGGGTTGACCCGTCATGCTTCACGGGTTTACCCGAATCCGGATCCACCACATCCATCTCCGCCAACCCGACTGTTCTCACACCTTGCCTTGCCTTTAATCGTGCCATCTCTGTTGCGGGCAGCAAGTTCCATCCAGGCTTCCACGCACACGAAACCGGCAACCCACCGGTTTCAGTTAACCCATACCCGTGACTCACTACAAATCCTAACGCTTCCGTTCGTAGCAGCACCGCGGCTGGGGGCGGCGATCCCGCAGTGAGGACTTGTACGGGGCTTGTTAGAGGTTTTTCCCTTGGGAAGTTTGTTAACATGTTGAGCACCACTGGTGCAGCGCACATGTGGGTGACACCGTGGCGTTCGATCAGATTAAACACGGTGGCGGCACTGAATATTCGAACGCAGATATTGGTTCCTCCCACGGCAGCCATCCCCCACGGGTAGCTCCATCCGTTAGCGTGGAACATATTCAGCGTCCAGAGGTAGACCGGTTGTTTTGGAACGGCCCAGTCGATAAGAGAATCTACCGTCATGATGAATGCCCCTCGGTGGCAATGAACCACACCCTTGGGAGACGACGTCGTTCCTGACGTGTAATTCAAGATCATTGGATCCCACTCACTTTCGGGTCGGATCCACTGGAAACTCGGATCACCCTTCGCAACCAACCCTTCGTACGTATCATAGAAGCCCTCTGATGATGTGATGAGCTCCACTGAGTCGTCAGCTATGAGGATAAGTATAGGCCTTTGAGTCTCCGGAAGTAGCAATGAGATGGCATCGAGGACTAGAGAACGTGAGACACAATCGACGAAGACGAGCTTGGATTCACCATGGCTGAGGATGACGGAGATGGTGCGAGCGTCGAGGCGGGTGTTGATGTTGTTGAGGATGGCGCCAGCGAAGGGAACTGCGAATTGGAGCTCGTACATAGCAGGGACGTTAGGGGCGACCACGGAAACAATATCACCGCGACTGATTCCGATGGAGGAGAGAGAGGAAGCTAGTTGAAGACAGCGACGGTGGGTTTGGGACCAAGTGAAAGTGATGTTGTTATAAATGATAGAAGTGCAGTCACCGTAGACGGTGGCGGCTCTATCAAGAAACCCTAACGTAGTTAGTGGAGGAGTATTTGCAGGGCCTCGCTTCAGATCCTCCATGTCGACAAAGAAGGTGATCGCAGACTTGCTTCAACTACAGATACAAAGGCAAGAATTATATAAGGTAGAGAAAAGACGAAGCAGAAAAATTATTAATTCTTCTAAATATTTTATATAAATGGATTACTGGGGATCATGCATGCAAGTGGATTGTCATTATCATAAAAAAAAAAAAACCTGCAATCTTTTGTAGCAAGAAACGCGGAAAAATTAATGGTTAAAATATTTTTTTTTCCTAAGTTAAAATATAGGTTTAGAAAAATTAATATTTGATTTCTGTTCTACACCATATGTAAACACCCAAGATGCATGAGGGATTAGATGTATATATTGAGGAATGTCTTGAATAGTTTCATTTGATTTTTGCAGTATATATATATATATATATATATAAAATAATGTGAGATTCGCAATGTGACAAATAAACTATTAGATTGTGTGTCTTATTAGTCTCAAAAAGGTCAATTGCATGACTCACATGGGTTGTTTATATAATCAACCTTCATAAATACGAGTCTCCCACTCCAAGTTAATAATACATCTATACATAAATATAAATATATAAATACACACACACACACATACTTATACATATATGTATATGTATAAACATATACAAATGCATACACATATGAATATGTATATGCCTATACATATACCTATGCATACACATCCATACATATTTGACAGATAAACTATTAGATTGTGCGTCTTATTTGTCTCAAAAAAGTCAATTGCATGACTCACATGGGTTGTTTATATAATCAACCTTCATGTATATGAGTCTCCCACTCCAAGTTAATAATACATCTATACATAAATATAAATATATAAATACACACACACATACTTATACATATATGTATATGTATATACATATACAAATGCATACACATATGGATAAGTATATGTTTATACATATACCTATGCATACACATCCATACATATATACACACACACACAAATATGTGTGTGTGTGTGTGTATATATATATGTATGCATATGTATATGGATACACACATATATATAGGTATATTTATATGTATATACATATATGTATGTATATGTATGTATATGTATATATGTGTGTGTGTGTGGGGGAGCGCGCACATAATATGTATATGTATATGTATACACACACATATACATATGCATACTATGTGCACATATATATATGTATACATATATCTATATACATATACTTATATGTATAAGTATATTATAATATTAATAAAATTGTACACATATAAGTATATGTATATGAGTATATGTATATATGTACACACACACACATATATATATATATGTATGTATGCATGTATGTATGTACATATACATACATACATATTATATGTGTGTGTATATATATAGTACAGAAAATTAAAAGGGTAAAACTTTAATCTCTATATTCATTTACCCCTAACTTAATTACAGGAGATGAGATAGTAGTATACAGTAGTTTAAACATACATAAGATTTACTAATATGTCCTAGCATGTCAAACATCAAGGAAGTCAATTAAATAAGCAGAAGAAGATACATTATCAACAATTTAAATGACACTCAAAATAAACAATTACTTATTACAATAGCCATTCCCAATAATCATATTTGTAATATCTCGATTTTTGGGCCTAGAGACTTGTGGATAAGCTTGTATCTAGTAGACGACTAAGCCCAGTTTGAGAAGAGTCCCAAGAATGTCGAGAGATAGAAAGCTGGCCTCTTAGAAACTATGTGGTACGACCATACTAGGTAGAGGACCTAGATTGTGTAGGTTGTAGGAATAAATTGTCGGTGTAGAAGGCATAGAATGCTTAGACGGTGTCATTGGGTTGGTAGGAAAAGGCCACCCAACTATATCCTGAGGTATAGGACGGTTAATTGAGCAAAAATATGCCGATATAAGTAAGTATACATCATTTTCAAGGTAGTCGGGTATGCCCTGCGTTTTTGAAGAAAACATTAGTATGTGACATCGTTTGCTGGGTCTTGGTATGCGTGTCGCAATCCTGAGTAGGCACCAATAAAGTGACTTTAATAAGTTAGGTCATAATAACTCATGATAACATAGCTTTTGAGTCGTTACCACAAGGTTATGACACATGTCTCTTATCATGGCAAAACATAAAGTTGCTTTTATGTTGGTCTCATAAGAGCAAGAAATGTCTCCCTTCATCAGAACAATGTACAAGATTACTTTTATGTTGACTCAGTAGAAAGATGATACGTGTCCGTCATGATTACAAAGAAAAAATTACTTTTGTGTTGGCGCAATGAGAATGTGATATTTGTTGACTTATCATGACAAGTGAAAAAGCTACTTTTGTGTTGGCGCAATAGAAACATGACATGTTTCATCTCATTATGACACACTTTTATGTTGGTCCAATAGAAACATGACACGTGTCCACCATCATGACAAGTAAAAAACTACTTTTGTTGGTCAAATGGAAATGTGACACGTGTCCCCTAATTATGACATAGCTTTTAAGTCATTGCCATAAGAGCATGACACATGTCTTGTTAGTATGACAAGGCATAAAACTACTTTTATGTTGGTCCAATGGAAAGAGGACACGTGGCGTAACAAGTGGCGTGTTCTGGACTAGACACTTAGCATATTTTGGACTAGATACGTGGCGCGTTTTGGGTCACATCCGTGTTCTATATATACCCCTTTTCTCCTCATTTGCCTTTTGGTCATTCTTGGCCAAAGCATGGAAAAGAGAAGAGAAAGAGAGAGAAAACGAAATGGAGAGAGAGGGAAAAGAGGAAGGAGCTAGAGGAGAGAGAAAGCGTTCGAGGCCGATTTCACCTTCGATTTAGTATTTCTAGCTCCTGAGGACTTCTCTAAAGTTTTTCTTCTCAATAAGAGCAACATCTGTACAGTTTTGGAATCTTGATCTGAGCCGTTTAGATTCGTCTACATGATGGAGGTGCTGCAGATTTCCAAATCAATCGCTTAATTAAGGTAAGTATGACTTGGATTCTTGCTCTACTTCCTTCAATCTTCGTAGACATTTCTAAGATCTTGATGAATGATTCTTTCATGGTGTTATCAAGTATTGACTGAAAATACAAGGGAGTTCAAGGAGGAAAAATTTCAAAGAAAATCTAAGATCAAGGATAAGGAGTATCGTTGTCGAAGTCTTATGGAATTTTGGGGGTTGATTGATAGTTTAAGTTTGCGAGGTAGTAACGCTAATCTTATATGCTTTGTATGTCTTTGTATGTATGTTTTACCATGAATATGTATGCATTCGGTTGTTATTATCCAAGGGCTTTAATTTGGAACTGGAACCCGCGTGTTTGACTAGGGCCTTGCTGTGTGCCGTGCTCTACAGTCTATGCTATGTGCTATAGAGACTGCTTGTCCCGGATTAGGTTTTGTGTCTCGTTGTGTGCGATTTATGAATGCTCTATGGTTTGTGCTTATGGTTTTCTTACATGCTTTGAATATACTTTATGTATGAGATTAACGGTTACTCTAGGATCCTTCGAGATTCTAGCTTTTGTTGCTACCTATATATTGTATAGTTTATTGGATATAGCTCCCAGGCGGATGTTAGCAGATGGAGGTGTTGGACCGGTTACAAATTATTTGGAGATTTTATGTAATTATATTTTATAACCAAGGTTTGTACTACGCCCAAGACCGTCTTGCCACTGCGCTACGCTATAGTACTCTGATGTATGATGGTGTTAAGTAATATTTTTAAGAAATAAAGAAGTATCATACTACTTGCCACCCGAAAAGGCGAGACCGGTGTGGGTGTAACAATATTATTCTTTGTCATGACAATCCTCTCAGACTCAAATGACACTCTAATAATTTCCATTCAGTGACAAGCCTAAAAAGGAAAAGTAATATTTGAGCTTACCAATACTGGCGAAATGATAAAGGTACGAGGAGATGAATTGTTGAACTGCTAAACTTCAGTCACATGTACAGTAGCAGAACAAAGAGACAAAATGGGTTTGACGCTGAAGAATTAAGAATGAAGCACATACACAGAACGGCCAGCTTCAATCTCACTACCAAACGTGGCAAATGGAAGGAGGAAGTAATAAACATATAGCTCAATCAATTTCTGAAACAATGGTGACAGGGCAATGAACGGCAGAAAACTCAAGCTCGCACTCAGCTCACAGAGACGACAACAAAGGAACTAGAGGACGATAGAGAGGAAGAATGGCAATGGGTCTTCCTTTTTTTTTTTTTTTTTGGAACTTGTTGTATGTTCTTCTCCCTTTTCATTTTGCTGAAACCGACATTAATAACAAAGAGGGGAAAAAAATGATATTTTGTGTGTGTCTGTTTTTTCCCTTCCATAAAGGGCGTAAAGGTAATTAAAGGATGCTTAAAAGAATTAAATTTTTCTCCTTTTAGCAAAGAGGATTTTCGAACTAAGCACCCAACAAATGTATAATCATCTCCAATGCCACCCACCTACCAACTTAATCTACGACATTATTCTACTGTCACAAATTTTTAGGAAGGGTTTCCTTTTAAAAACCACTATAAATATAGATATTTGTAGTTTTTTTTAACCGTTACGAAATAACAATTTGTTTTTAGTGATGCCACCAATCTAAGGGGAAATTAAGGAGAAGGATTTATTCAGAAGTTTAATTTGAAAATAGACCTAAATTATTCCAACAAAAAACATGGAGAGAAAATGTAGAATATAATACAGAAGCTAAAATGTAATACATGAAAGATAAATGGGTAAATTTTTTATGTGGTCAAAATATGACCTCATAAAAAATCTACACTTTATATTTCATGCTAGCCATCATAGTTGTTGACTTTTCGTATTCTCCCTTTTCTTTCCTCCCTGTTTTTGCCTGAAGAAACATAGGTCTTTTTTAAGGTGGCAAAACATTTTTTTTTTTCAACTCCTCCTTCCCAATAATTTTCTCCTAATTCAGACTCTGGGCCGTCCGGTTTGATCGAACGGTCCAGATTTTATTTTTTGTACTTTCTATTTTTTTCAAAAAAAATTATTTTAATGGTATTTAATTTAAAATAAAGATAATCTCTCAACTAACATTTTTTTTAAAAATGATTTTTTTATTCAAAAAGTAGCAATTAAAAAAAATAAAATCTGGACCGTCCAGATCGCATCTGGACGGTCCAGATGCTCCAAGCTCTTGAGGATAGGCACTAAATCCGGGTCCCACATGCAGGGGATTGAGATGAGACTATTCACTAGAATTTAAGACACGTGGCTTGGGTGGAGCAAGTTTAAGGAATGTTTTAATATTCATATATGATCTTCTCTGCATCATCATTCCATGCATATCCGTACGTATCTTCAGGCGAAACATGTTCCTTCTTTCCGGCTTTAATATCATCATCATCATCATCATCATCATCTTCGCCTTTGCTTTATTAGGACCGTACTGTTTCTTCTTCAATGAAGGCATATCTCTGGCTTGTTTCTTCAGCACCAACTTGTCAATCTTATCGATCGATGTCTTGGGAAGATTCTCCTCGAACACCACCGTCTTTGGCAGCTTGAAGTCCGGCAACTTCTCTCTGCAATACTCCATTATTTCCTTCTTCGTCGTCTTCTCTGATCCCTCCGTCTTCAACACCACGAATGCCCAGAACACCACGAAACACCACATTTCCATTTCGTACATACCTCTGGCTTTGGCGATGATCCTCCTGTGAGGACATGAACCGGGTTTCTCAGAGTCAGTGGTTCCTCTTTTGGTCGGGGTTCTGTTAGCATGTTGATCACCGCTGGTGGCCAGCACATGTGTGTGACATCGTGGTCGTTGATCTGACCAAACACGGCCTTGGAATTGAAATCACGGATACAAATATTGGTTCCTCCGACTGCTGCCATTCTAGTCGGAGATAGTGACGGTGGGTTTCAGACTAAGTGCACTACTAGAAAAGACCTAAATGACGAGGAATTAGTGACAGAAAAAATCCTTCACCATTTATAACGGAATTTGCGACGGCCGCAATTTGCATAAGTGGTTGAAGAAAGTTAGCCAGTTGGTTTTAGTTCCAACTCATGAAATTCGTGCAGTAATTGAAAACCAGTAGTTGATTTAGTTCTAACTCTGTAAATGTAAATGGATCTTTATCTCATCAATCAAACCAAATGTATAGACCTAGCCTTATATAGGCCCAGACCACGCACACACTCATGGACACTTCCTGTATGGGCCCAACATACACATATACAATACTACTCCTAATTACACAACTAACTATCAACTCACACTAATACTCCCCATCAAGTTAGGGTAATAGATATCAATGACACCTAACTTGCTCAGCAAATATTTATGAGCCTCTATTCCCAAGCTCTTTGTCAATATCTCAGCTAATTGTTCTTCTGACTTGACATGCTTTAGATCTATCAAACCTTCCTGCAACTTTTCCCTAACAAAGTGACAATCTATCTCAATATGTTTCGTTCTTTCATGAAATACAGGATTGCTAGTAATATGTATTGCCGCACTACTATCACAAAAAACATTTGCAAGCTCTACATTATTACATGTAAATCTTTTAATAAACCAAAAATCCAGACTATTTCTGAAGTCACATGCCCAACTGCTCGGTATTCAGCTTCTGTCGAGGACTTGGACACTGTGTTCTGTTTCTTTGGCTTCCACGATATCAAGGATCCTCCCAGCTTTACCGCATATCCGGTCACTGATCGTCTACTATCTTTACATGCAGCCCAATCCGAATCGCAATAACATTCCAGCTGCATTTGACTGTTTGAAGACAAGAGGATACCCAGCCCCGGTGTTCCTTTCAAATAGTGCAGCACCCTCATTGCTCCATTCATATGCGACTCCCTTGGTTCCACAAGAAATTGTCTAAATACCCGCACAGGCACTACTACAAAAAACGGTTTTCGCGTCCTAAAAAGACGTCCTTTAAAAAAAAAAAAAGGTAGTAAAAATAAAGGCGGTGGCATTCTTGTAATTAAAAGTTCACTTTTGGAGTCTAAGTTTAAAACTTAGACTCCAAAAGTCTCGAGAGAGACACCTTTGGAGTCTAAGTTTAAAACTTAGACTCCAAAAATGGGGGTTATGTGTGGGGCCCGCGAGAGACACCTTTGGAGTCTAAGTTTAAAACTTAGACTCCAAAAGTCATGCTTTTGGAGTCTAACTATTAAACTTAGACTCCTAAAAGACACTCTTGGAGTCTAAGTTTTAAACTTAGACTCCAAAAATCATGCTTTTGGAGTCTAAGTTTTAAACTTAGACTTCAAAAGTCTCCAGACAAACAACACGACTTTTTCTTCTTCTTCCCCACTTCATTTCATTTCATTTTGTCTTCCTTCTCTACTCTGCACCTTCATTTCGGATGCAGACTCGAGACCTTCATCGTCGGCCCTCCTCCGTCATCGCCGCTCCTTCGCAGTCCTCCCTTCACGTGGTTCGTGCTCGTCTTCCTCCTCGTCTTTTTCCGTCAACCATCGTGCGTCTTCCTCGTCATCTTTTTCCAGCAACGCAAGCCTCTCTGTCTTCTTTTACTGAAATCAAACTCAGATCTGAGCTAATGAAGGAGGACGATGGCGAAGGTGAGCCAAAACACGGATCTATAGATTTTTTTTTTTAAAATTTTGAGTTGCTCTTGTTATTTTTCAAAAACACGAACTCAGATCTGTGTTCCTAAAGCTTTCAATGTGCTATAGATGATAGGTCCGGTGATGTTTTATTTATTGCGTTCTGGATTTTTTCCAGATCGAAATTTCTTAGATTTGTTTATTGTGTTGTGGATTTTTTTGAGATGCGAAATTTCTCGGATCTCGTTTATTGCATTCTGAATTTTTTTTCAGATCTTAAACTTTCTAGATATGTTTATTGCGTTCTGGATTTTTTTCGTTCTGGATGTGTTTTCAGATCTCAAACCTCTCGATTTGTGTTTAACGCCGTCACCGTCCCCATCTATTTTGTTTTTTGTTTTTTTTAAAAAAAATACTTATGGAGTCTAAGAAATATTTAGACTCTGTAAGTCTTCACTTTTGGAGTCTAAGAAATATTTAGACTCCGTAAGTCTCCACGTTTTGCGCCTCCCAGATAGACGTCCCCACGTTTTTAGACGTTAAAAGGCGAAATAAATGGACGTTATAGACCTTTTTTGTAGTAGTGAGGATAACAGATATCAGGACGGGTGACAGTCAAATACGATAACCTACCAATTAAATTTCGATATATCTTAGGTTGCTGTAATTTCTTATCAATCTTCTTCGGCTTCTTCGCTGTTTTCTTTGGATTCTGATCTATTTCTATCACATCTGCTCGTGGGTGCTCCACGAGTTTTGCATTTTGCTCCATTGGTGTTGGTGCTGGAATGGAAGCACTCAACCCCACATCACTAATCAAATCAAGGGTGTACTTTCTCTAATTTAAAACTATTCCAGCTTTTGACCGTGCTATTTCTAACCCCAAGAAATATTTGGCAGTACCTAAATCCTTGATTATGAATTGAGTGTGTAAATAGGTATTTGTCTCTTGAATAGGTTCTCTATTACTTCCTGTAATGAGTAAATCATCCACATAAACCAACACGACAATCATCTCACCCTTCTTCCACTTTATAAACAAAGAGTAATCATGCAAACTCTGCTTGAAACCTCCTTTCACGAATGCAAGTGTGAGCTTGGCATTCCATTGCCTTGAAGCTTGCTTCAATCCATACAAAGACTTGGTTAACTTGCATACTTTTCCGTTTCCAACATCTTTCAAACCTTTAGGAATCACCATATACACTTCCTCATGAAGATTTCCTTGTAAGAAAGCATTATGCACGTCCATTTGGAAGATATCCCAATTATGTACAGCTGCAAGTGTAAGAACTACCCTCACCGTTACCATCTTTACCACCAGCGAGAATGTCTCATAGTAATATACACCTTCTATTTGAGTATACACCTTTGCCACCAAACGGGCCTTATACTTTTCTACATTACCATTCGAGTCATACTTAATTTTATAGACCGACTTACATCCAATTGGATGCTTTCCTTCTGGGAGTTCAACAATGTCCCAAGTGTGATTTAATTCTAAGGATTTAATCTCATCCTTCATTGCCGTTTTCCAATTTTGGTCTTTCACGGCTTCCTCAAACGTCCTAGGTTCAACAAAAGTATCAGCACAACATACAAACTTCTTGTATGAGGAAGATAAATTGGAACTAGTATAGTAATTTTGTATAGGATAAGGAACAACTCCCTATTTAACAATCCCAGCTTCATGCTGATTGGACCCATTATCCGCCTCCAATTGTTGAGATGGAAGATTAGAAGTTTCATAATCATTCAGCCATCTAGGTGGCCTCCTATCTCTTGCAGAGCGCCTATGCGAAGGAGGCGGAGATGTGTGTAGATTATTTGGTTCAGTCATGCCTTCTAGATTTTCAAATGTTCCCTGTGGCAAAACCTCATTTTCATATACAAAAGGGTTAGGTAGTGAAGGAGAGACTCCCCCTGGATTGTAACCATCCCTTTCCTTGAAAGGAAACCTCTCTTCCACAAAGCTTACATGTCGGCTAACCATCATCATTTTTGTATTCAAATTATATAAAAGATAACCCTTTTGAGTTGTAGGGTAACCCATGAAAACACATGCATCTGCCCTACAAGACAATTTATCAATATCATGCAATTTAGTAGCATAGGCTAAGCAACCAAACACTCTCAAAAATCCCAGAGAAGGCACATTACCATGAATCAACTCATATGGAGTCCTATAGTGCAGTACCTTACTAGGTGTTCTATTAATCAAGTAAGATGCAGCCCTAATACTCTCCCCCCAAAACTTAGTAGGCATACCTGCATGCAACATCAAGCATCTAGCAACTTCTAACAAATGTCTATGTTTCCTCTCCACAACCCCATTTTGTTGGGGAGTATAGGGACAAGAAGTTTGATGTAAAATACCTTTGTCATGAAAGAAAGAATTGACAGTGGAGTTCACAAATTGCAACCCATTGTCACTCCTTACTCTTTTGACATTTGCTTTATATTGAGTAGAAATATAGGTAATAAATGTCTTGATATGTGGAACAGATTCATATTTATGTGACATAAGAAATATCCAAACCCCACGTGAAAAATCATCCACTATTGTTAAGAAATAATGAAAACCTTGATGTGTGGGTTCCTTATAGGGTCCCCAAACATCCATATGTAACATTTCAAAACAGCAGGTAGTCTTAATTGTACTAACAGGGAAGGGGAGTCGAGTCTGTTTTGATTGGACACAAATGTCACAATGGACATTATCAGAGAGTGTAACATGCTTCTTTATTTCAACCATATGTTTGAGAACATGTAAAGGTGCATGGCCAAGTCTGTGATGCCATATATCATATTTTACATCTTTCAAAGTACATACAGATTGCAAAGAAGAAAGAAAAGCATTTTGGAAATCAGATAGGTAGTCTAATTGAACGTTTTCTTGCAGCATATAAAGACCATGAGTGAGTTTACCAATCCCCTTGATCGTCCCACTCAAGTTGTCCTACATAACACACACATCAGGAAAAAACAAAACTATACAATGTGCATGGGATGTGAGTTGAGAAATAGATATTAAGTTGAATTTCAGGCCAGGGGCATATAAAACACCTTCTAAGGGAATATTGTTACCAACTTTCACATTTACTATGTGTGTGACGGTTAATCTCTCACCATTAGGTACCCTAATTCTCTTAATTGGGCCATGATAAGTGTTGTAAGTATGCAAATGATTCAGATTACTAACAACATGTATATTTGCTCCTGAGTCTAACATCCATACAGGAGAAGAGGAAACAACATTAATCAAACCTGTAGATGAAGTTCCAACAGCACCCACAGTAGATCCACGAGATCCTAGGGGGGTCTTTCTTCTTATCATGAGAGTCCTTCTCAAGTAAACGTAGCAGCTGCTCATATTGTTGAGCGGTAAGGTTCCCTGCAACTCCAATAGATTCAGAAGCTCCAAGTGCAAAAGTAGTATGCGTGGAAGACTCTTGTATAGGTCTCAGCCTCCAATTAGCTGGGAAACCAATAATGTGGAAACATTGCTCCTTCTTCTGTCCCTTTCTGTGGCAATGTGAACACTCATCTAGTTGATTATTTCCTCTTCCTTGATAGGAGGTCCGGCCTCTGCCACATCCCCCTCTTCCATTTGATGCAAACATCACAGTATTCTCAGGAGAAGGTTCAATGTGACTAGTGCCAAGAGATCGATGGGTCTCGTGTTGCGAAATCATAGAGAATGCTTGATTGATTGCAGGTAGAGGGCTTAACATCAGAACATGATTTCGAGCTTGGGAGTAGCTCTCATTAAGACCCATTAAGAATTGAAACAGCCGTTGTTCTTGAACAATTTTAGTATACTGTTGAGAAGTATGACACTCACATGAAGGCAGTAGGACAAGACTATCAAACTCTTCCCAATGATCTTTCAATTTAGAGTAATAGGCAGCCACAGAAAGGTTACCTTGGGTCAGTGTATTGATCGCATGATGAAGGCTAAACGTTTTGGAACCATCAGACTTATCAAAACGTTCCTTCAAGTCATCCCATACAAATTTGGCATTCTCAGAAAAGGAAATACCTCCACAGAGCGATTTGTTTACAGAATTTATCAGCCATGACAGAACCACAACATTGCACCTGTCCCACGTGCTCTTGAAATTATTGGTCTGATCTGCACGAGTACAGCTTCCATCAACAAATCCGTATTTATTCCTCCCCAACAAAGCTATACGCATTGAACGACTCCAGATGGGATAATTTTCTGAGCCAGTGAGGACAGCAGATACCAGCAGGGTGGCTTGCGTGTCAGAAGGATGAAGAAACAAGGGGTGATTAAAACCAAGGTGCCTTGGGTTAGCAGCACGAGCTGAAGTTTGACCATTCCCAGCCATGTTCTTCGAAAGAGATGAAAACCAGTATTACTAAAAGCAAAATTCTGAGAATGAAATGCCTAGAACAGGGAGCGAAAACCGCTCAATCTAAGGATGAATTACTAAGAATGGCACCACAAGCTAATCTCTGAATTACTAGGAACGAAGAACAAGGACTGAACCAAAAAATCATACCAGGGCAGAATGATTACTCAGATCCCACCGATGCACATGGTTCAAAATCCAACAGAAATCAAAACACTAGGAACCAACGGGGAAGAGTGAAACTAGTAATGTGCAAAGCCAGAGAGTTCGACCTAAGTTCTTGAACCAGAGAGTTCGTACCAGGAACCGACGGGGAAGAGCAAAACCGAGAGAGTTTGACCTAAGTACCACAGTCATTGATTGCAAACCAGGAAAGAGGAACCATCGAGCAACCGTGAATCACCATGAATTTCAACCAAGAAACCAACCATGAACCATCGCGAACTCACCTTCGAGTTCTGGATCCACCACAAACCACCGGCGAAGAACAGAACTGCAAACCACCGGCGAGACTCTTGATCCACCGAAAACCATCGGGAAAGACCCAGTGAAGAGTCGCTAACCACCGGCGAAGGTCAGGGGAGGAGATACGAGAGAGAGGCGACCCACCATCGATGCGTGAACCACCGGGAAACTCGCGAACCACAGTGGATCTAGACCAAGAAACCAGAGGAATATCGTGCGAGGTAAAGCCAGAACCTGGCGTATTGTGCGTGGTCTTTGCCAACCCCTAATCGGGGATTCAAGAAGCAACCAGGTCGGAATACTTGACCTGAATTCGTGTACCCAAAAGGATATTTGGCTCTGGTACCATGTAAATTTAAATGGATTTTTATCTCATCAATCAAACCAAATGTACAGACCCAGCCTTATATAGGCCCAGACCACACACACTCATGGACACTTCCTGTATGGGCCCAACATACACAGATATAATACTACTCCTAATTACACAACTAAGTATCAACTAACACCAGCACTCCTTGTAGTGCAATGGTATTGGGATGTGTATCCCCCCTTAGGTCCTTAGTTCGATTCCCCCCTCCCCTCACCTTGTATATAAAAAAAAAAACTATCAACTAACACTAATAAACTCATAGATGGTCTACTGAATTTTGGTTCTTATCCAGCTTCTATCCATTAGAAACTTCTATATTGATATTGTGTTGTTGATTATAAATCTTCTGAATTTTGCAGCAGTTTGAGTGCTTATGGTATGTAATTTTAATTTATATAATTGTTCTCAACGCTACTTCTATTCTATGACTAGTTTGAGTGCTTATATTATATATGCACTTTTTTCTTTATTTGAGTGGTTCTGTGGAAGAATCCTAATAATTATTATTTTTTTCTAATTCCATCTTAATTTATGATGGATTTTTTTATTCATTTATATTACTTCGTAATTTATGATGGATTTTTTTTTTCTTTGTCACATTACCATGGATTTTGTCCGAGGCTAACCATTTTTTTTTTTGGTAATGGTGAAAGTGGTGTTGTTATAGATAATAGAAGTGCAGTCACCATATAGACGGTGGCGGCTCTTTCAATAAGGAAGCCTAAAGGAGCGAGAAGAGAAGAATTTGTAGAGACTCGCCTGCCCTGAGATCTTCTATGTGTGACAATGGGAATGGAGATAACCAGAAAGGACTTGGTGCAACTACATATATAAGGCTGCACTAGTACGGTGCCACAGGAAGTGTTTATATATTTTTATTAAATTTTTGTTTTATGTGGCAATTTTCTAAGGAAGAGCCATAGGAATTTTTTTTTTTTTTTTTCAAAATATTTTTCCTATTTTCCTTTAGAACCCTATAATTACAGTCAACAAAAAACTTTAAACACAAATTTTTATATCCACAGCAAAATGGAGAAAAACAAACTACAAATAAAAGAACCTCAAAATGATACAAACAAATAACTAATTAACAAAATCACTACTAAATATATTTACGAATTTTTTTTTAATGAAATACAACTAATTCTAGTTAACTAAACAACACAACTATAGGCAAGAAACAACCTAGCTACTTAAACAGTAGCTATCTAGAGCATTGTTTGAGTAAATATTCACATCATTCCTCAATGACTTCATTCACTTGATGGTTAGTCACACTGTCACAATATTGATCTTCATAAAACTATATATATAAAATGATGCACACAAAAAATTAAAATCACTAAAAATTAATTATAAGACACTACTCAATTAAATTTAAAACACAATATGAATTGTAACTAAAATGACTTACTTTTTGAAGAACAACAAGATGGTAATGAGTAATTACATCCTTCATGAATTTCATGATGTAATACTCGCAATCATTGTTATTCGGTTGGAAATGGCATTGCAACAATATAATGAAATAATTAACTCAATTTTTGAATAAAAATTGTTTAATAACAAAATTTGAGTATATTCATACATAAGTACCCGTATTTTCTTTCCCATATAGCTATGGACATGGTCAGTAGCTTTAGAAGGCTCGATAGGTAGTCAATGCACTAACAAATTAAATAGAAACCGATTACTTTTAGTTATTCAATCACACGCAAATATTTACACATACATGCGTACACCTACCTATTGAACAACTGCAACATATCGGGATTGTTTTCTGGAGGACCTCCAATTAGAGGATCCACATAGTAAATGTGAGGGCCTAAAGGTTCTGTTGGATTGATAACAATCAATATCCAATGTGCCCTAAAATATTTAGAAAAATTTTCTTTAACAATCATGTTATAGTAAACGTGAAGCAATAAAAAAAAAAATATATATATATATATATTAAAATACTACCACTAATAACTTACCTCGCATTGTATGGCACTAGAAATAGGATATTAAAAATCAATCAATTAATCATGCAACATCATAATAATTTTTCACAGCTCATAATAAAAGAAATCAAATTTCCCAACATATATCATAGGTAAATTAGAAATGATTACAAGCCGAAAATAAAATATAAGTGTTAAAAATAAATAATTATTTTACTTATGCGACTCATAGATAACAATTACTACAACAGCTAAAAATTATAACTACTACATATCTTCAAATACAATTAAATCTGTAAGCTCAAAAATATAAAAAAATTACAATGTATAGTAAGCTTAACTAGAGTTAGTAGAAACTTCAAGCATAACACCTGAAAAAAAGGTAATAAGGGAAAAATAGAAAGACAAGGTTGCATGCAGCTTTAAAAAGAAAAGAAAAGAGAGTGTGTACTTATGAGATCTTTGGGATAGGGATAGGTGGAGGAAATGGGACCAAAGGAAATAGAAGTGGCCGGGGACCAAATGAAAGTAGTTGTGTGCATGTGTATTTATAGAAGGAGAGGGGAGGGGGACCAAGGATAAGGAAAGGAAGAGGCCAATGCGAATGGGGACCAAGGATAAGAAAAGGAAGAGGCCAATGAGAGTGGAGACAAGAGGATAAGGAAAAGGAGGAGGAAACCAACGAGAGAGCTGCTAGAAAATGGGGAACACGCTACTGCTAAAGTGGGAGTTGATGAAGAAGGGCTTGAGAAAAAGTGTTAAAAAGTACTTTGTGTAGCGCTTGTGTTAGCAAGCACCATGCAAGGTCAATAGCAGCTGCTAGTATATTTTATTTAAAAAAAAAACCTTATGTGGCACTTGGTCAAGCAAGTGCCACATAATAAGGCCCATAAGCATCTATGGCGCTTGTTGAGAAAGTGATACAACATCACAATAATTTTCCAAACCATATTTTAGGCTTAATTGAGGTATAATTGAGAAAATTACCTCAAAAAAGAATTTTAAAGAATTGGTAGAACTTTGGTTAATTAAAGGGTAATTAGCCAAATTTAATTATGAAAAATTCCATAAAGCCTCAAATAATTGAGGAAAATAGGGGACATTTATTTTAAGGTTAATGCCTAGAAATGGAAATTTTACCTTTTAAAAAATATTTCATGGGAATTTTATCTAAGAATAAGGCAATTTCTTAAAAATTATGGAAAAAAGTTGGGTGCAGCTCAAGAAGTGTAGAAGTTGGAGGAATCAAGAGAAAGTTGTAGCAAAGGAAAGAGGTAAGCATAAGCTTTGATTTGAACTTTGTATATTGGAATTCAATTAAGTTGTCAGGATGATGAATTTTTGCCCTGTTTCGTGAAGAGGTAACCTTGGGGTTTTAATGACATTGAGAACATGAAAATGATGCTAAAAGATGTTTAAGTATGGTAGAATGAAAGTTTAGCAGGTTTTGTGAAAGAATTAGTAGTCAATGGAATGAAAGTTGCAAAATCACTTTGTTTTCCCCAGTGATATATTTCGGTCTATAGGGCAAGGGGAAAGAATGGGATTTTGCTATTTTTAAGGTCTCCAATGGATTTCTTGGGAAAAATTGTGTAGGAATAAATTGTTGGAATAATTTTAGAAGGAATGGATTTGAAATTCAGAAGTTAGTATAATGCTGCCAACTAGGGTTCCTGCGCGACGGTTTGGTTGTCTTGTGTTTTTGGGTAAATGAGTAATGGCCATGATATTTTCTAGAATACAGTTATACTTGTCAAGCTTTAATTGGACATGTTTACCAAGAGTTATGAATTTTTGCAGTTAGGTACTAAATCTGGAACATTTTCTGGACTAGTGAGGAATGAATCATAATTCTTGAACAATATGTGTATTTGACGGTTGGATACATTTCCCTCTAAAACTAGACTTAACAAAGGTCACATAGCCTTTGAAATCACTACAATTGGACATGCTTACATAAAATATGTGAATTTTCAAAGTTGATTGAAAATTTTGCCAGTTTTAACTTTTGGTGCGAAAATGAGAAAGTAAGGGCATTTGGTAGCAAAGTTAACTTCCAAAGTTAAGATGGGCACTTGGAGTTAATGTAGGCCCTTTAGCTACATGTTGGGCATAATGCAATAACATTAAAGATAACCAAACCTAGTATTTTGACATTATGAAGAGTTTGGATAAGTAATAACCTACCGTACGTGAATATGTAATTATAAGATTCGACAATTTTATGGGACAACCAAAGGACTGGGAACCAATTCGAGAACTGGAAAGGTGTTTAGGTAGTAACTCTTCTCTCACATACTATATATGACTTTATATGCTTATGTGAACCTTCATGTGATATGTGTTGTGAACACGAGATAGATAGTGGGGCCTAGTGAACCAATGGTCCTTAAGCATTCAGATGAGATGGGTCGGTGCCTAGTTGAATACCCAGGGCAGTTGTTAATGGACCAATTGGGTCCTATGTTTGCATTCAATTCTGCATGTCATGTGTGATCTCTGAATGTTGAATGTGTTGATTGTTGGTTGACTACCATATATTGTATATGCATTTTATATGAGATTAACTGTTACTCTAGGATTTGTTCGAATCTTAGCCCTTTTCATTATTCTTTTGAAGTGGTCAACACAGTGGACGTGGTTACCAATGCAAGGCAGGAGATTTCGGCAACTAAAGATTTTGGACCTATATCAGTCTTGGCGTTGGTTATCTGTAGATGTATAATAGAATTTTTGATATTTGTCAATATTATGTACGAACCCTGTGAGGTTTTTTGTTATGTAATCAATTACTTTATATATATCAGTATATTATGTTATTTTTGTTTTGCTCGTTGAGCTGTGCATTATTACTCTGATAAATGTTGAAATATTAAGGGGTTTGACACTTTACTCTTCCCAAATTAAATAAATAATTTTTATATTACAATCTAATGTTATACACAAGGTTATTAAACTTAGAACATCCATTGAATCGCCGTGGTACTGGGTCAAATGTTAGTGGGTTAGATCGGAGTCAAATCGAACTAATCCAAAGTGTCAAACGGTGAGAAAGTGAAGATTTCAAGTTATTAATATGAAATCTAAAGGAAAAAAAACGATTTAGGAAAAAAGTGAACCAGGTTGATGCACGGATTAGACCGGTTTATCGATCGGTTCATCAGTTTCCGAACTGAATCGGCCATTGGATTGGGGTTTAATTACTTGGGTTATACATACTTAAGAACGATGTTTTAGGTACCTCATGTTGTATATTTTTTTTTTTCAAATTAACTAATTTATTTTTTCTCAATCTATATAAATAATTAAGTAGCTATTATATTATGGAATTAAGAGGCATATAGCATTAAGTTCCAAAGGATTGTATTAATGACAATTAGACAAAAAATTTCCGAAAGTTTAGTTACAAAATATCTATTCAAACAATTGCAACTTCCAAGCAATAATCGATCTCAATAATTGAGAGATTTAAAATCTAATGCCCTATTTGTAATTAAGACTCTAGAATTTTCAGTTTTAAAGCAATTCAATCTTTAGAAATTAGAACATTTGTCGGATACCTAAACAATAATGAATTCGCTTTTTTAAGATCTAACTATCATTTTATATATAGAAAAAAAAATCATCTTACTTGTTCCATAGCAATAATTAATATGACAAGGAGGTGGATGATGATGAGGGCCAAAGAGTGTGTATATAAAAGGAAGCTTTAGTTCAAGGGCAAGAAAAGAGAGAGGGAGGAAAAGGAAAGAATGTTGAGGAATTATTAATTATTAATATTTAATAAAAATCAAGGCATGCACTTGCATTGTCTTTGCCATTGAAAAAAATAAAATAAATTGCGATGTCCTTGAGCACCCAAAAAAACGGGGGTTTAAAATATAGGTTTTGTTTTGTCCCACCAGGTTAAGGTAATAATTTTATATCCATCCTACAGTTATAATTAAACACCCGATTGATGAGGGATTGGATGCTTGATCAGGTAACAACTTGAGTAATTTATTAATTTTTTTTGACCGAAACGACTTGAGTAATTTATTAATTAGGTTATGTTTAATTTTACTGAACCAATATTAATATTAAAAGTTTTCACGTGGATAGTCCCCTCGTTGTAAAACCTTTTGATAGGTCTTTTTATATCAGTTTTGTCTAAAAGTATTAAAAAAATAGAAAATTCACCTTCATGTTAATAAACTAACGTTGAAATACTAATATTAACCATTAATATTTTTAGCGGCTAAGGGCAATATTTCTATTTTTTAATGTTTTTGGGACGATATTGGTAAAAAAAAAAGTTCAGGTTGTTGGGGGTGGGGGTGAGGTTGTATTTAGACTAAAATATAATACATATTTGGTCCTTAATGTTAAAGCTATTTATCTATTTTTAGAAGATTAAGGAAGCTAAATTAATAACTTAATTATAATATATATGACATGATATTTCTAAAATATCTTTTTGTATCATAAGATTATATATTAGTTTAAAATTTAGACACATTAGTTTAAGAAAATATGATAAATATGTGAAATAAAATGGAAAATGGCCTTACATTGAAGACTAAAATCTACCTCAAAGTAGGTCTTACATTTAGGATTTTAAAAGTATTTCAATTTATTTTATCTTTTATATTTATCATTTTTAGCAAATGTATCTAACTTAATTATATACTTATTTTCAATCTAATGTTACATACACAAGGATATTTTTAGGCACATTATGTTATATTTCCAAAAAAAAAAAAAAAAAAAAAAAAATCATCTAACTTATTCAATTATGGCAAATGGTGATTGATGAGGATGTGGATGACCACGGAAAAGGAGTATATAAGTAAGATTTATAGTTCAAGGGCAAGACAAGGCAGAGGGAGCGAAAGGAAAGAATGTTGAGAAATTATTAATATTTTATAAAAATAGATGCATCCAAGTGCATTGTCCATTACAAAAACACTATTATTTTCCTAAAGGATGTCCTTATTTAAAAAAAAAAAATTAAAGTGAATGCGGGTTCATTCTCATAATTATATGCTTGAGTTTTGACCCTAATATGATTTAGGATGCCTAAAATTAATTTAGGCGTCCCAAAATATATCATTTGACGCATTTTTAAAATTGATTTTTAGCGCATTTTTAAAAAGCAAATTTTAGTGACATCAATTAAAATATTTTGGTGTCCTAAAATATGATAGGGACAAATTGGCGTCCTAAAATTTGCTTTAGGACGCCAAAGTTTTGATTATTATTTTTTTGGTTTGGGTGTCAAATGAAAGCAGCCCTGAGATCTGATGGCAAAAAACTTTTTGGCGTCCTAAAGAAAATTTTAGGATGCCAAAATATTTCAATTGGCGTCCTAAAATTTAATTTAGGACGCCAAAGTGCTGTCATTATTTTTTTTTTTTTTGTTATGTTGTTGTGGGTGTCAGCCTCGATTTCATTCTCATTTCACCATTTGCTCAACGTCTTCATAGCAACCTCATCTTCATCATTCTCATTTCACCATCTGCTCAATGTCTTCATATCGTCCCTCTCTCAACTTCGGTACCGTCGTCATCATCCCTCTTTCTCGATGTCATCCCATCTCGGATCAAGTGTGAAATGAACCTCGCCGTCCTAGCTCGGATCACCCTTTCCTTCCTTTCCATCGCTCTTTGTGATGCCATCGATCTTCAGGTTTGTCGATTTGTACAGTGACACCGTCGATCTGTACTGGGATCTAGATTTTGTTGTTTTTCTTCTATTGTTAGTCTGAAATTTTGGATCTATTAGTCTAATTGTTAGATTTGTTAGTCTAGTGTTAGATATGTTTTTTGGTTCCAGATTATTGTCGATCTGTACTGTGATCTGTATTATCGAGTTTTTCATGTACATCTCTGATTGTTATTATCGCATTTTTGGTTCTAGATTGATATCGATATGTACTACGATCTGTCTAGGGTTTATTTATTTTTAAATAAAAAAAAGCATATGGCGTTTGTTTTAGGACGCCTAAAGTGTCATATGGCGTCCTAAACATTTGGGATAGTGTTTTCATCGTCCCTTCTCTCAACTTTTTTTGTAGTAGTGGTCTTTGCCATTTTTGCAATGATCAAAATAAGGGGTTAAAACTAGTTTCTGTTTTGGGTAAAGTAGTTTAGATCCATATATCCATACCATTATTATAATTAAAAACCCAATTGACGAGGGATTGGATGTTTGATCAAGTAACGACTTGAGTAATTTATTAATCGCATTTAGATTGAAGTTTTCATGAAATATAAATATTTGGTACTTCTTTTTATATTAATAATGAACTATTTGGGTGCATTTGGTGGGAAGGAAGTTTAAATTATATAGGTTTTTACATAACTTTTTGCATCGTTTTCCGCATAAATATTTTACATTATAATCATATTTGACTTTTCATACTAAGAAGGGAAAGAAACTCCCTCCCTTCCTTTTAGACCAAACATTAGTATTTGAAAAAAAAAAAAAATTAAAGTCCCCATAACATCTAACATTAAGAAATTAATGTTGACTATTGAAAAACTAATTTTAATCATTACCAATTGCTCATTTTTTAACACTTTCGGACAATATTAATTCAGAAAAAGCTTTAGAATATCCAAAGCGCCTAAGAAAAAAAACTGGACATTAACCCTTATTAGTTTGACTCTTGTGGATATATAAAATAATGTTGACCATGAGATGTATCTGTTGACAGCCTTGTACCTTAAATCTCACCCTGATTGACTTTGAATTAATCAATATAACTGTGTATATCTCAGATAAGGTTTTTATTCTAAAATGTTTTGAATATTTAATAGTACAATGTTGGTATTATAATAGTAAAGAAAAACTCTGACAAAAAAAAAAAAAAGTAAAGAAAAATTATTTTACAAGTATGTTATACTCCTATTTCCTTCAATTTTAATTTTGCACTTACGAATTTCTCTTTCAACTAAAGTCTTTAATTGTGCAGGTGCTGTTAGGATAAAGTTACGAAGGTTAATGATACCGATAGATCAATATTAAAGGATTTATTTAGCATAATTTCGCTATGTCATTTTCTTCATCAATTTGTTGAGTTAATTAAAAACACAATCAGTATACGACTTAACAAAAAAATTAATATACGCTCACATGATTTGTGGTGATGAAATAGATTTATATATACTATTATTAGTTGAGTTTAGATATACCACCTTATGATATTTTAATATGGATTAGGTTTTGTCAACTTTGTTCCGTTCTTCCTTTATTTCTAATTTTTTTTCCCATGATAGAAATAGAAGTATATTGAAGGACTTCAATTTGTTTTTTTTTTTTTTCAAATAGTACATTTAAGGACCTACTTCTATTCTTTGTTAAAAAAGTCAACTTCATTAAAACAATTACAAGTGTAAAACGTAATTGTTACACCATATATTAAAACAATTCAGAACTTCTTTGCTATGTACATCTCTTATTCTTGGTTCTTCTTGTATATGATGTATTGGTTTTGCCATATATTTGGAGTTTAGAACAGATAATTTGCGGGAATGAACTTCTCCACTTTTCTCATCTTCTCTATTCTTACCGTTAGATCAAATATGAAAGGGTGAAATTTAATATTCTATAAAAATATTATTTTAATATCAAATAAGAAAATTTTATATAAATAAATTTATATCATTAAAATTTGATTTAACCAGTTGATATCTTTATAGTTTTATTAAAATCTACATATATTTACTTTTTATAGGACATAAAATTTTATTTAACTAGTTGATATCTTTATAGTTTTATTAAAGTAATCTACATATATTTACTTTTTATAAGACATTAAATGTCAACCGTTTAGAGTTTATCTAACAATGAGAATAAATAAGTAGAGGGAAGTTGATGGTAAGTAGGGGTGTTCAATATTTTTCCGCCCTGACCGCCGGAATCCTAGGCAAATTGGGACAGGAAAAATTATATTTAGGATCGGGAATGAGACTTCCTAATCCCTTGTCCCGAACACACACACACACACATATATATTTTAAAATTCCCTAATATCTAAAACTATCCCATATATATTGATGAATTTGAAATTTTAATTGCTTTAAGTATTTGTATTGGACTAATCAGTACAATATAATATTTATATCTTAGCTATTTTAATTGAAGTCAAAATTAGGCCAAATTCATTAGAAGAAAAAAATCTAAAATTTTCGGAAAATCCAGATAGTGATCAGGAACGGGTTTCTGATCTCATCCTATCCTGAGAACACCTCTAACAATAAGGGAAGTGAAGATGCTCCTTTCCCACACAATTTGGAAACCTATTTATCTATTTCCTTCTATATGTCAGAATATATTGCTGGCTGAATTTTGAAATTTTGGGGAAAGTCTCCCGATCATATCAATTACTGTTTAATTTTGCATAAAGTTATTGTGTAGCAGTTGTGGCTTGCACATATTTAAAAAACATCGTTCTAGAAGTGTTATAAAGATGGAAATATTGCTCTTAAATATTAAAAATATTAATGTCAATGTTAGTTTTTTAACGGTTAATGTTAGGGTGATTTACCAACTTAACAGTTTGGGTGATTTACCAACTTCTATCATCCATACGCTCTGCAGTCAATGTTATTTTGCTTGTTGCTCCTTTTCTTTAAGGGCGACATTAATATTTGCCTTCTTCTTCCATCATCCCTATACTGCCTTGTTCTTAAAAATATTAATGTCAAAGTTGTTTTGGCCTGCGACTCTATATCTTTCAAGGCAAGCTTAAACTTAACCCAAATTTTTCGGTCAAAATATAGATCAAATTAAAGTATCTGTACCTCTGCATATAAAATTTGTAGAATACTGTATTTAGAGTGTATAAAATTTATGAAGTTATTAATAATAAAATTTCTAATGGAGAGTTTTCTCCAATTTTTTTCTTGAATTATATAAACTTAACCCAAATTTGATTGGATGAATGAAACTAATTAAATATAAATAGACTTAAATTTGTCCCTTTGTAGAGGGATGTTGCCGCCGGTGTCGCTTTAATTTCCATCGACGGGCGGATCGGAGTATTAGACTCTCTTTTGCGTGTGTTGGTGATGTTGTGGTGTGGAGGGTTCAAATGGACGATCTCAAAGGTAGAAAGGGATGAGTTGGGTGACAGTCGGATCTAGAAGGAATCGCCGGTAGAGAGTGAGATTTTGCTTAAAAAGGTTCGATAGGCGTTGATTGCAAGGTCGGGGTGGATCTCCGATGGGTTCCTCCGGGAGGCTTGGATTTGAGATATGCAATCGACTTCAAGGAAGAGAATGTCAAAGTGCTTAGAACGACGATGCTTTGAATATATACTTTATTAATTCAATACTTTGATGATAAATAATTTCATCCACTGTGTTAAAAAATGACTACAAAATCTATAAAGCATAAAAAAAATTATACAAATCAAATTTATACAAGTCGGTCTTTAAAACATATAAATCTTACTTTATTCAAGTCAATCCAAGGTTGGATTGTGTTCACATTGTTCCATACCCACGCGTCGTAAAGTCAACTCAATCTTATCATCTTCGTTTTCTCACAATCTGCTGTGTTTCAATGATCCCATATCTTTGGCTTCCTTTCTCAGAAAATGCTTCTGAATCTTACCAGTCGAAGTTTTTGGAAGATCTTCCTTGAACACCACCGTCTTTGGCACCATAAAGTGCGGCAACCTTGCTCTGCAATACTCTATCATCTCCTTCTCAGTCGGCTTCTTCTCCAATCCCTCCCTCAGGCTCACAAATGCACACGGCGTCTCTCCCCACATATCGTCCGGTCTAGCCACCACCGCCGCCTCATTCACCGCCGGGTTGCTATACAGCACGGATTCGACCTCCACGCTGCTCAGATTCTCACCACCACTAATGATCACGTCCTTGGATCGATCCTTTAATTCTAAGTACCCATCTGGATGCATCACTCCAACGTCTCCGGTGTAGAACCACCCATTCTTGAAGCACTTGGAGTTCCCTTCCGGGTCTTTTAAGTAGCCCAACATGACGCATCCTCCCCGAATAACCACTTCGCCACGGGTTGACCCGTCATGCTTCACGGGTTGACCCGAATCCGGATCCACCACGTCCATCTCCGCCAGCCCAGCCGTTCTCACCCCTTGCCTAGCCTTTAGTCTTGCCCTCTCTGTCGCCGGAAGCAAGTTCCACCCTGGCTTCCACGCACATGAAATAACCACACCGATTACTTCTGTCAATCCGTACCCGTGAGAAACCACAAATCCTAACGCCTCCGTTCGTTGCAGCACTGCTGCAGGCGGCGGTGCTCCTGCGGTGAGGACTCGTACGGGGCTTCTTAGAGGTTTTTCCCTTGGGGAGTTTGTTAACATGTTGAGCACCACCGGCGCAGCGCACATGTGTGTGACACCGTGGCGTTCGATCAGACTAAACACGGTGGCAGCATTGAATTTTCGTACGCAGATATTGATTCCTCCAACGGCAGCCATCCCCCACGGGTAGCTCCACCCACTAGAGTGGAACATATTCAGCGTCCACAGGTAGACCGGTTGTTTGGGAACGGCCCAGTCAATTAGAGAATCTACCGTCGTGATGAATGCCCCTCGGTGGCAATGAACCACACCCTTGGGAGACGACGTCGTTCCTGACGTGTAATTCAAGATCATTGGATCCCACTCGCTTTTGGGTTGGATCCACTGGAAATTCGGATCCCCCTTCGCTACCAAGCCCTCGTATGTGTCCAAGAATTCCTCTGATGATGTGGGTCCTACTGAGTCGTCAGTTATGAGGACAAGGATAGGTCGTTGAGTCTCAGGAGGCAGCAAGGAGATGGCATCTAGGACCAGAGAACGTGAGACGCAATCGACAAACACGAGCTTGGATTCGCCATGGCGGAGGATGACGGAGATGGTGGCAGCGTTGAGACGGGTGTTGATGCTGTTGAGGATGGCGCCGGCGAAAGGAACTGCGAAGTGAAGCTCGTACATGGCAGGGATGTTGGGTGCCACGACGGAGACGACATGGCCACGGTGGATTCCGATGGAGGAAAGAGAGGAAGCTAGTTGGAGAGAGCGACGGTGGGTTTGGGACCAAGTGAAAGTGGTGTTGTTATAGACGATAGAAGTGCAGTCACCGTAGACGGTGGCGGCTCTATCAAGAAATCCTATCGGAGTCTGTGGAGGAGTGTTTGCAGGGCCTGGCTTCAGATAGTCCATGACGACCATGAAAGCAAAGACTTGAGGAGACTGGCTTCGACTACCGTTACATTGCGAAGAGTATTTGAGGACAAAACCGAGCATAAATGATTGTTTCTTCTAAATATTTTATATAATTGGATTATAGATGTATGCACCATAATGAGGTATCATCTCTCAGTTTTAACGGTTCAGGTTTGAAAATTGTGAATGATAATTTTCTAAGTAAAAAAATAATTTTTGAAATACTAACCGTAAAAAAATTGTCTTTATTTTAGGTCAAGTACTCATTAGAATGCTTTTTTAAAAGAAGAAAATTTATAAAATAAACTAAATCATGACAGTCCAAATTTGATACAGATAATTTAAATTAGAGTAATGCGCATGTAAGTGGATTGTCTTTGTCATTGAAAAAGTAAATCCAAAATAAAACACCCAAGATGAAGGATTAATTATATATATGTGGGTATCGGTTTATATGTGTGTTATATATGTATATATATGCGTATATATCTGTGTGTAAATGTGTGTCTGTGTGTGTATCTATGTGTGTGCATGCACGCTATATAATTGTGTATCTGTCAAATTGTTAACCTCACGTTATAATTGTGTATCTGTCAAATTGTTAACCTCACGTTATAATTGTGTATCTGTCAAATTGCTAACCTCACGTTGTGTTATTGTATCCCGCAAGAATCAAAATAAACTATTCATGACCTTCCTCACTATATATATAGCGTGCCTTAGTGATAAATATTCCCTCCTCTATCTGACCTAATACATTTAATCTTTTTGTTCAATTGATTTTCTACTTCTACCTTATCCTTTCTTTCTTTTTTTCTTTTTTTTCCCCCTCCCAAAAAGCTTATCTTTATTACTCATTAGATATAATTTTGAAGATATTGAAAAATCATCCATAAAGGTGATATATTTTTTTTTTCACTTCCTCTAGTCTCTGTTTATTCTAAATCAGTGTGGACTAAGGACAACAGTTCAGATTCCCTTTGAATAGAAAAAATGTGACTTTTTAGTCAATTTAGCTTCTGCACAAATTTCACATTTATTAAAGTCATTATTTTTTATTTTGGAAATAAGCCCTAGGTATTGCAATTCAATTATATATAAGATTTACTAATATGTCCTAGCATGTCACATATGAAGGGAGTCTATTAAATAAGCAGAAGAAGATGTATTATCAATATATAATTTAAGCAACACTCAAAATGAACAAGTCCTTATTACCACAGTCCTTCCCAATAATCGTATTATTCTTTGTCATGACAATCCTTTCAGACTCAAATGACACTCTAATAATTTCCAATCAGTGACAAGCCTAAAAAGGAAAAGTAATATTTGAGCTTACCAATCCTGGAGAAATGATAAAGGTACGAGGAGATGAATTGTATTGTTGAACTGCTAAACTTCAGTCACAGCGGCAGATCAAAGAGACAAAATGGGTTTGACACTGAAGAATTAAGAATGAAGCACATACACAGCTAAACGTGGCAAATGGAAGGAGGAAGTAATAAACAAATAGCTCAATCAATTTCTCAGACAACAGCTTCGCAAAAGAGTAGGAAGAATACTGGAAGAACGAGAGAAGGAGGCAATGGTGAGGAGGCAATGAACGGCAGAAAACACGAGCTCGCACTCACAGAGACAACAGCAAAGGAACTAAAGGACGATGGAGAGGGAGAATTGCAACGAGTCAACGCGTTTGTTTGTTTGTTTTTTTTTTTTCTCTGAAAAAACTTCTTGAAGCTTCTTCTCCCTTTTCATTTTGCTGAAACCGACATTAATAAGAAAGAAGGACAAAAAAATATATGATATTTTGGGTGTCTCTGTTTTTTTATGCTTAAAAGAATTAAAATTTTATCCTTTAACAAACGCATAATCATCTCCAATGCCACCCACCTACCAACTTAATCTACGACATTATTCTACCGTCATAAATTTGTAGGGTTTCTTTAAAAACCACTATAGATATAGATATTTGTGGCGGTTTATTTCAACTGCTATGAAATGACAATTTGTTTTTTAGTGATGCCACAAATCCAATTTCAAGGGGAAATTAGGGAGAACAAATAATAAATAACAACATACTACTTAACTTCCTCACTTCTACTACTAATTTCTTTTTGGGCCATTACAAGTGGAAAAAATTTTTGTTTATACAAGTGAGTTCTAGAAGTTTGTTTGGTATGTCAATGGAAGTAGGGAATAATTTTGTATTAAAATATTTATTTATAATGTAAAATGACCAATTTATCCTTCACCCAAAATGCCTAGTCAACAACCAATACAGGCACAACCACACCAGGAGCAACCCCGGCCACCATAGGACACAGTAGCCATCCCACAAACAATCATAAACCTCTATTTTTGCACAAAATATCAGCCATCAACATTGCAACTCGAAAAAGCCAAAAAATAAAAAATCGACAAGCAAAAATCACAACCCATAGGGTTGAGGGGACATCACACACACGCACGGGCACATTATTTAAAATATATTCTATATCATTTCGATAACTGAGTGTGTCCATGCAGTGAAGTTGATGGATAGAGTGGTAAAGAAATAGTTTATTTTTCAATTTTGAAAAAGAAGGGAATGAGAAAATTTGGGAACAAGGACCAATCCAGAGATTTAATTAATTAAAGAAAAAGTGTCTAGACTTCTTCAGCTAAACACAAAGGGAAAAAATTTCATAATACTTCCGTATTCTACACTTTTTTCCATCTTTTTTTTTGGCTGAAGAAATTTAAGTGATCTTTTCCTCCAATAAATCTTTGAATAATTCTTATTCTCAAATTCTTCAAATTTAAATTCTTGAGAAGATCTAGAAATGGCTTGATAACATGATGACCTAAAGTAAGATTATGCACTACAACAAATTCGCTTGTTTGTAGCGGTTAATATGGCATATTTGTAGCGATTTTAATATAAATGGATTAATGGGGATCATGCATGCAAGTGGATTGTCATTATCGTTAAAAAAACCCTGCAATCTTTTGGAGCAAGAAACGCGGAAAAATTAATGGTTAAAATAACTTAAAATATAGGTTTAGAAAAAATATTATTTGATTTCTATTCTATACCATAAGTAAACAACCAAGATGCATGAGGAATTACATATGTATATATATCATTTGTTTTTTGCGGATACATTTATATAAACTATTAGATAATGTGGCTTATTTGTCTCAAAAAGTCAATTACATGACTCACATGGGTTGCTAATATATTCAACCTTTATGTCTACGAGTCTCCAACTCCAAGTTATACACCCACACACATATGTGTTTGTTTGTGTTTATATATAGATAAGGATTGTTGTTGTAGTCGACCCAAATAATCTCTTGTAATTTGGGGGAAAAAACGCAAAGCCTGATCTCAACACTAAAAACGCGTCGTCTTAATACATGTGCTGGCAAGTGCATGCTTGATTTAATTGTGATTATATATGGTTGCTGGACCTTCTTCAACTCTTGTATTTAATGGTTTCTCTATTCTTGCCTACCCCTTCTTAATTTGTCTATCAATACTTCAGGTTAGTTCCTTAGGATGACATAGTGCCTTAATTCTCTCCTTGATTCCCTCTCGTTGATCCCCTCCCTAATTTCCTCAATTTCCTTAATGCTTATCTTTATATGTCTTGACAATATATCTGAGTATGAGAAATGATTCAGAATAGTAGAACCAATCTATTGATAATGAAGTGATAGTCTGCATTATATAGCAGATCAGAAAAGCGTATTACACGTATAATAGACTAGAAGGATTCTAACAGATCACGTGGATCACATATCAACTTGTGTGCCACGTCATACTAATGCTAACTAACTGTAAACACATGAGCTATGCACATCCGCTAACTATTAAGTCTGTTAACATTCTTCCTGCTGAAGACCAGCTTCATCTTCTTCTGATCTTGAGTTTATTGCGACTGACCATTGTGCACCTCATCTTGAGAGACTATGTTTAATTTGTCACGACAATAAGCAAACGTGCCAAACACTTGCGGTTTCGTGAAAATATCTGCAACCTGATAAGAAGATAGAACATACCCAACAGTGACAATCCCAGCTGCCACTTTTTCTCGAATGAAGTGAACATCTAACTCCATATGTTTAGTTTTTGAGTGGAGTACAGGATTAGATGCAAGAGCAACTGTACCTGTATTGTCGCACCAGATGCATGGAGTTTTAACTACATCGATGTGCATTTCTTTTAAGAGGGATAAGATCCACATCAGCTCAGTGATTGTGTCAGCTACACTATGGTATTCTGCCTCAGTTGCTGATCGAGACACCACTTGCTGTTTCCGAGACACCTAGAGTATTGGATTTGCACCAAGATAAATGCTGTAAGCACTTGTTGACCTTTTGTTCTCTGGTAGCACAGGAACATAACCATCTCCTTTGTTTTTCTTTGAAGAGATTCCAGCCCAATTAGAATCAGCATAAGCCTGAACACAGAATTGCTGAGCTGGTTTAATCAGTAGACCATGAGTACTCGTGCCATTCAAGTACCGAAGGAGTCTTTTAACACAATTCCACTGTTTGATAGTTGGTTCCTGTAGGAATTGACTCAATTTATTAATAGTGAACATAATATCAGCCCATGTATAGCACAGATACTGAAGCGAGCCCATGATACTTCTATATAACTGAGGATCAGGGAATAGCAGACTATCATTAGCAAATAACTTCTCATATTCCATCATGTGATCCTGAAAGCTATGGTTACTGGCCTTCTCAATACAATGAAGTTCTAGTGCCTACAGCTCATCCTGTAGCTCCTAGCTATCACACTTCAGCTTATCAGTCCACTGTTCATCCAGCTACTCATGTTCATCCGAATGCTACACAAGTTCCTACTGTTTCTGCTGAGTCAGCTGATAAACCTTCATCGGTTGGTAAGTCAATTGTTGCATCTGATTCTGCTGCTATACCTCATGCTTTTGTAGCCTCCCCTGACATAATTGCTGATAAGGCCTGGTATCTTGACTCTGGAGCCACTCACCATATCACCAATTCCATCACTTCGCTCAAGTCTGCAACACCACCGACAGGTATAAGTAAGGTCATAGTTGGTGGAGGTACTAGCTTACCTGTCTCACACATTGGTCACACTTATTTAACAAGTTCTCTTCCAACATCTAAGTTGCATTTACATAAAGTTCTTTGCGTACCAACAATGCAAAAGAACCTAGTCTCTATTGCTCAGGTAACTAAAGAAAATGGTATGTTAATTGAGTTTTTTCCTCACACATGTGTCATTAAGGACTTGCAGACAAGGACACCTCTCTTGACTGGGACTGAATCAGGCGGCATGTACTGCATAAATGGCACCATTGCGCCATCCTTGCTGAGAAACCGAGAACCAGACTATCAACATCCACATGAGGCTCATTGCTGTGTTTACACTACTGCAGTTGACAACTTTGAATTGTGGCATAGAAGACTTGAACATCCACATGAAGTCACTGTTAAACATGTACTCAAGACCCTCAATCTTGCTGTAACTAGATCCACCATAGATTTTTGTTGCACTGCTTGTAAAATGGGGAAGAGTCATAAACTTCCTTTTTTACCTTCTTCTACTATATACAATAAGCCACTTCAATTAGTGTCCATGGATTCATGGGGTCCTGCTCCATTTGCCTCAAATGGTTTTGCCTATTATATTGCATTTGTGGATGTATATAGCCGGTTTTCATGGATTTATCTCTTAACAAAAAAATTAGATGCTCTTACTAAGTTCAAAGAGTTCAAGGTCTTAGTTGAAAATCGATTTTCAACTCACATACAGCAAGTGCAGAGTGACAATGGGGGAGAATTTTTGACTTTCACCCCTTTCCTTGCTCAATGTGGTATTCAACATCGATTCACATGTCCCTATACTTCTGAGCAAAATGGAATAGTTGAGAGAAAACATAGGTCTGTCGTTGAGATTGGGTTGACTTTGCTTGCCACTTCTTCTCTTCCATTGTATTATTGGGGTGACGCTTTTATGTCTGCAGTTTTTCTCCTGAATAGATTACCCACAACTGCATTACAAGGCCTCACACCTTATGAGAAACTATTTCAGACTCCACCAGATTATTCATTGATGAGGGTGTTTGGATGTGAATGCTTTCCTCTCCTACGTCCTTACAACAAACATAAGATTGAGTTCAGGTCTGCATCTTGCTTGTTTCTAGGCTATAGCTCTTCTCATAAAGGGTACAAGTGTCTTCATAGAGCAACTGGTCGGGTATATATCACAAGACATGTCCAATTCCATGAGTCTATCTTCCCTGCTAGTGCTCAATTTAATATCAGACATTCTCTAAATCAGACCTCATCCACCCCTAGCTTTAAGCCACCTATTCCTACTTCACTCTCAAATAACCGTGACCCTACTGCTGGTGTATCAGAACCAACACCATCAATCACATCTTCCATTTTATCTTCTTCACCTACACAACCCTCTTTGTCACCTGCTCATCTATCACCTTCCCCAGAGTCTGATTCTACCTCACTCAGACCTTGTCCTGCTTCTACTAATACTCATCGCATGACTACTCGGAGCAAGGCTTGAATTTTTAAACCAAAAATCTTCACGGTTTTTGAAGATGCTGTTGTTCCTAAGACAATTGCAGAGGCTCTAGCTGATCCTAACTGGCGTCAGGTAGTTCAAGAAGAGTTTGATGCTCTGGAATCATTTCACACTTGGGATCTTGTGTCTTATCCTTCTGACAGGAAGGTTATTGGCTGCAGGTGGTTATGCAAATTGAAAACTCACGCTGATGGCTCAATTGCACGCTATAGAGGCAGGTTGGTGGCTAAAGGATATTCTCAGGAAGCAAGGGCTGATTATCGAGACACCTTCAGTCCTGTTGTCAAAGCACCTACAATTCGTAGCTAGGCTATTTGACATGTGAGATATTCGAGTTGCATCTGGTACTGGTTCTCCTAATTGTTAGTTCTCAATATGTTTTGATGATTAACAACAAATGTAAAACATGTTTTGAAGTTTGCAAAGTTGTTTTAGAAACATTTCGATAGTTGTAAACCGCGCTTGCATTTGCAAACTCGAGTATTGGATGCCAATACCTAGTTTGCTTGGCAAACTCGAGTATTGACTTCCGAGTAAGCAAAACAAGTTTTTCAAACGAAGTCAATATCGCGGTTTCCAAAATCAAACTCGAGTATTGGACTTCCAAGCAAAACAAGTTTTTCAAACGAAGTCAAAACTGCAGCTTCCAAAACCAAACTCGAGTATTGACCTTCCGGAAGAGCAAAGGATTTTTCAAGATTAATCAATCTTAGTTTGCATTGGCAAACTCGAGTATTGAATAGTCAATACCGCAGCGGTTGCGTTGCCAAACTCGAGTATTGGACTTCCAGAAAGCAAATGGATTTTTCAAGATAAACCAATACCGCAGCTTTGCATAGGCAAACTCGAGTATAGGTCTTGTCTTTCAAATACAAGACACGATGGCTTGCCTCGAAAAATGGAAACTCGAGTATCCAATTGATATCGCAGTTTGGTCACTTGTGAACAAGTGCCATACTCGAGTTTACATGAACAAACCGCAAGATGCAACGTAAAAACTAAGTTTTGAATTATACGAATTCGTGAATCACTCCGTTTGTTCCAATTGCTTTCATGAATCATTCACTTATGATCCCGATATGTTTAACAAGTTTATTTAGTGGATTTCGATTAGTACGTATAAAAATTAATGAAGATCAAGGGAAAAAGCAAAAAGTGGTCGAGCATTTATTGCACTTCGCAAATCAACATCCTTTTGGTTAATCCATCTCGAGCACGAATTCTCAACGTTCAAAAACACTTTCTTCATCAAGCAAACTCTTCTCCAACGGGAAAATCCTCGAGTTCCACATCGACCATATCAAGCATCCGGATTAGTTGGAGCTTAGAGAGAAGATGACCAGACTTAATGCTAATCACCTACAACGGTTGGATTCATCATTCAACGGTCATTTAATGTTCTCTACCTATAAATAGAGTTCATTAACTTCTTCTCAAGCCGATACACCTGCGAGAGCGAAAATTTACTAAGTGTCATTTATTGTGTTCAAGCTTTCACTTGTATTGTATCAATCTGATACTTGTACTTCAGTGTTCATTTTATCTACTCTGTGAGAGAGTTCTATTTGTAAATCATTCATTGATTAAGATAACCACAAGTCAGGGGACTTGGTGGTTGGGTGTATTGATTACAACTTGTAAGGGGGAGTGAGTTCTAGAGAGAGAACTACTCTTGAGTACAGAGTTTGTAATCAGTTTGTGAGTATAGTGGATTGAAAATCCCAAGTGTGGCTTGGGGACTGGATGTAGGTCAAAGATAAGACCGAACCAGGATAATTTCTCTTGTGCAAGCTTTCCTTCCCTTCCTCCTTTGTTTATCTCTGGTTTCATTACTTCAAAACAGAGCATATTCTAAAAAGTTTTTAAAATACCCAATTCACCCCCCCTCTTGGGTATATAGCTCCATTTACACTAATAATGCAAGATGATCACAGATAAACATCTAACTCCACATGTTTAGTTTTTGAGTGGAGTACAGGATTAGATGCAAGAGCAACTGTACCTGTATTATCGCACCAGATGCATGGAGTTTTAACTACATCGATGTGCATTTCTTTTAAGAGGGATAAGAACCACATCAGCTCAGTGATTGTGTCAGCTACACTACAGTATTCTGCCTCAGTTGTTGATCGAGACACCACTTGCTGTTTCTCCGAGACACCCAGAGTATTGGATTTGCACCAAGATAAATGCTGTAACCACTTGTTGACCTTTTGTTTAGTGAACTTGAGCTGGAGGTTTATTAGGCGTAGTGGACTCATTCCTGAAGTAACACACGTCAGCTAAATGGCCTAGCTTGTGACAGATCTGACATGAAGGCCTATTCTGAGGTGTGAAACCACGGCCTCTACCTCTTCCTCTGAAGTTGAAATACTGAGGACGATAGTTTTGACCATGAAAACCTCCTCTTCCCATTGATCCAGACATTGGAGGATTATTATAACCTTGAGCAGTGTATGCTAAGTGATCATCTGGCGTATACTCTGGATACTGAGACTGTGTGTTTGTGTAATGAGCTAGAGCCAAGGAATTTGCAAGAAAAGATTTCCGACGTGCTTCTGAATCTAGTAGCATAGTAGTAACAATGTCTAAATCAAATTTCTGCTTAGTAGCATTAATAATAGCTATCACCGATTCATACTCCATAGTGAGGCCATTTAACATGTGAGATATTCGAGTTGCATCTGGTACTGGTTCTCCTAATAATGCAAGATGATCACAGATAGACTTCAAATTAGCAAGGTAATCACGCATACTCAATTCACCCTTTCGCTGATTAGTTAAGAGATTCTTATAGTGAAGAATCTTTGAGTCAGATTTATCAAAATATAAACGATTCAGTTTTTGCCAAATCTGAGACGACGTTTCTAATCCAACTAGATCAGGAAGTACAGAAGGCGTGACTGACGCAAGAAGCCACGATGCAAGAGCTGAATCGAGTTGCTCATACACATCAAAGTCTAGATTATCAATTTCGAGCCCTGACTCACCACTTCGAACTCTTCGAGCAGGAACACGAACTGATCCATCAAGGTAAGAAAACAGCCGGTGTTGTTTCGCCATAAAATACACCTGCTGCTTCCAGATGAGATAATTTGAGTCGTCAAGTTTCACCGTAATTTTCTTATTAGTGAAACTGCGACTGGACAGGTTTGAATCGTCGGACACTAGAGAAACGGTTGTAGACATTGTTTCTGGTGATCTGTCAATCCGTAAGAGAGGAGACTGATCACCGCCAATACCTTGAGCTTAAGTCTTCTGGTTTTACACCTAAAGACAGAGCTTCACTGGTGTATCTATGGCTTTGATACCATGACAATATATCTGAGTATGAGAAATGATTAGAATAGTAGAACCAATCTATTGATAATGAAGTGATAGTCTACATTATATAGCAGATCAGAAAAGCGTATTACACGTATAATAGACTAGAAGGATTCTAACAGATCACGTGGATCACATATCAACTTGTGTGCCACGTCATACTAATGCTAACTAACTGTAAACACGTGAGCTATGCACATCCGCTAACTATTAAGTCTGTTAACATGTCCCCTCTCCTTTCTATATAAATAGGCAATAAGTAATCCTTCCTAGACACACTTGTACACGCTTATGTGAATAGATCTATTTCTTTCTCTTTAGTTTACATGGTATCAAAGCATTACATTTGTTCTTGGCCATATGATTTTTCCGGTGGCCACTAGTACTATAGCGTGAACATCACTGTTTTGTGATAAGTGACGGGTTTGGTACTGTTATGTGAATAGTGACGGTGGCTAAGTAGGGGGAGTGTTTCAGTGAGGCCTTCTTCCTTCTTGATCGTGAGCAAGCGGCGGCAGTGAAGAAGAAAGAAGGGTCTTCGTTGGGATTCTTTGATTTTTGGTGAGGTTCTCACTTTCCGGCAAGATTTCCAGATTCTGGTGAAAATTCCAGATCCCAGCAAGCTGTTTGGTGCATGTATTGAAGGTTCAACTTCAAGTTTCTAGAAAATGATTGCAGCTCCTTCTTTGTCTCTCTTTGTGGAGTTTGTGCAGTCAAAGGAAGAAGCAGCAAAGAAGAAGCAACTCTGAGTTTTCTTCATTCCACCGGCGTGCAACGAAGATGAGAGTAGAGGAAGGAGAATGGTGGTGTCTGATGCTTCTCGCGCCATTCTCCAAGGTCCTCCTGTGTCACAGTCTCTTATCGTTCTTCGGGTTTGAACTCTCTCTTAGCTCACGTTGCTTTGTCTCATGGGTCATGGAAGAACAGAGGTTGTGGTGTGGTGGCGAGGTGTGACGGTGATGAAGGAGTGAGGTGGTGGTGCCGGATCAATGTGGTCCAACTCTCTCCTTTTGGTCTACCTCTCTCTATCTCTCCCGATGTGACTCGCGGTAGTGTGAGATCTGTACTTGTGTCTAAAAAGGACGTCGACTCTAATGGAAGAGATAAAGGTCATTGGCGATGGAGATGCACAGGGGGTGATAGAGAGTTCAGATCGAGGTTCCAAGCAATGGACTCAACCTCGGCAACAATGAGCAACTGTGTATCTCGGTCAAAAAGCTTGTCAAGACATGCGAAAACCCGTTGTTTTAGGTCCAGGGATGGGTTTGACGATGGAGACAAAATGATTCAGGAAATGCGGGCGAGAGATCAAATTTGGGAGAATGAGGATTCAGGAAACAAGTGGGGAAGCAACTAGAATTTTCGGCGACATCGTCGGAGTGTCAGTGATCGAAATTTATTGTTCAGTGAAATGTTGTTGTGGTAGTGAAAATTGATGGTGCTCAAGGTTCTTCTTTGTTCGCGATGCTTCTCTTGAAACTAAAGGTTGTGTGCCAGTTTGAATTAGGTCCTAATGACCTAATTGTTTGGTCAAAAATATTGTAGTTTCAACAGGTTTATTCTGTCATTTTACAAATTTGTAGGGCCAAATTTTCATTTGCCAAATTCGAAGACCAAATTGTCATTTGTCATATTGAAAGACCAGATTGTTTTGCTGTGTTTAAAGAGCTTATGGATGCCTTGTATGCTTGCTTTAACCATTTTCTTTGGGCAACTCTATTGGTTATTTAGGCTCCATTTGGACATTCGTGCTTCGGCTTTGCGGTCTCCGACTGGTTTCTCTTTGTGGTTAGTGATCTTGCTTAGAGAGTCTGTGGTTGCACTCTTGATCATTTATTGTTTGTTGCTCTTGCTACAGATACATTTTAATGCTTTCATATTCCTTCCTTGACTCGTGGTTGTTGTTCGCCCCCAGTGAGAGTTTGATTTGGTGTTTTTCACTTTTAGCAGCAGGGGTCATGATTTCAAATTTGGGTTTAGAAGTGATTTGACAAAGTTTACTTTTTGGTTTGAGATCTTTGGTACGTTTTGTTTGTTGTCACATGCCTTGTGCATTTGGTTTGGCTATTGGGATTGCGTTTTATCACCTAGGTGTTGTTTGGTTGCTACTCTTATTTTTTTGGTCATGCTTCGTTCTACGACGTTAAGCCTTCATTCTCGGTGTGTGTAGGCTGGTTCTTTGATTCAAAGGTTGTGTTGTGAGACTAAGTTCAGCTGTTTCTACTATTTTAGCACAGTCGGCGTTTCGTTCGTGCACGTTCACTTCTTTCTAGTTTCTAGTGGCTAGGTTCTTCGTTAGTTATGTTTTCTAGCACATTCATGAAGTGCTCTTTAGGTGTCGTACTTGTGTTTGGCTTTATGGTTCTGCTTGGTTTAGTTTAGATTTCAGGGTCTGGGTTCATCACTCCAGATTGTGAGTTTGGCTCTTCTTGATTCAGGTTAGCATCTACCCGTCTTTGCGTCTTTCGTTAGTTGGCTATTTTGGGCAATTATTTGATGTTTGGTGGTCCTTGTGTGTCCTATTTATTCTTTACCTCTGGTGAGGTGTTTCATTTGGTGTTTGTCCCTAGTGAGACCATTTGGTGTTTGTCCTTGGTAAGACGTTTCGAGGATTGTTTGGTCTCTGGTGGGACGTTTGGTGGATTATTCAATCCCTTGTGAGATCATTTGCTTTTTGTTGTTTAAGCTCTTGATGAAGCTGTTGGATTGTTATTTTTTGAATGTCGAACTATTCTTGGAGGTGTCTGAACTTGCTGCTTCTGTACATAGCTCCCAATTTTGTCTCATTAGAACGCATGAAACATATTGAGATCAACTGTTACTTTTTGCGTTTTAAAATCACAGGAGAACTTCATTTCTATAGGACATGTGAGGTCTAGCAACCAATTGGGTGATTTGTTACCTAAAGTTTTTTGTTTGGGACTCGTGTTGATTATCTTTGTAACAAGTTGGGCATGATTAACATCTATGCTCTAACTTGAGGGGGAGTGTTAGTGCCTTAAGATAACATATTGTCTTAATTCTCTCCTTGATTCGCTCTCCTTGATCCCCTCCCTAATTGCCTCCTTAATTTCCTTAATACTTATCTTTATGTTCCCTCTCCTTTCTATATAAATAGACAATAGGTAATCCTTCCTAGATTGTACACACTTATGTGAATATATCTATTTCTTTCTCTTTAGTTTACAATAGTTATATAGGGAACCATTAAATATAGAGGCAGAGATAGGGTAAAGCAACACTTCACAGCTTTTAAGATCAACCTTGAAGTATATTCGCAAATTATATTTTATCGTTGTATACAACAACCGTGAAATAAAAGTTTCTTTTTTTTAGTTTTTAAATATTATCATTAACTTCAGTTGTATGTAAAAAAGCGTAAAAAAAAAATATTGGAAATATTTCATGGTCTGTTTGAAAAAACTGTGAAAACTTAAATACTCCATGGTTCTTAAATTGTAATCGTGAAGTATTGTCTTTTAAAAACCCTTTTTGACCCATTTTCCTTCTCGATTTCAAACTATCCTCCGATTGCTCCATTCCGGCATCCCCACCACCATTTGGCTCTCTATCATTGCTGGGTTCGTCGTTTTCCTCCATTCCACGTCCGTCGCTCTTCATAATGGCGTTCGACGTTGGTTGAGGATTCTGAGTTCGTGGCTAACACATTGCCTAGTGAGGTTGATCGTGGGTCTTAGTTCCTGGCTTCTGAGTTTGTTAAGCTCATCTCTTCCTGAAAGCAACTTCAGATTCCTCCTTTTGTGACCTGAGTTGCTTCTTGCATTTTGTGGCTTTTATTGTGATTGAATTTGCTGGAGTTCTTTGGTATTGAGTGATTTTGTGCGTGTGTAGGGTTTTACCACTGATTTGGAAAGATTGCTTATTGCAACATTGATCCTACTTGCCTATATTGAAAGCTTTTGATATAATGCTATTATCTTCAGGTGTAACTAAATGTGGCTTGCTGCAATGTGCATAATTTTTGTGTTGTAATATAGATCATATGTAAGCATGGAAAACACTCATTTGTAAGTCGTCATGCTGCTAATTCTTTTGTTTAACTCTATGTCACAATACCTTTGAGTTGCTTATCACATTTCCTTCTACATGATTTGCTTTTAATGAAAAGTGAAAATAAAGAACGGACGTCTTCCAATTGTCTATCCAAGAAATACAGGGATGGTGTGACATATTTATTTAGGTTTGCGGTTGATAAGAATGCTTACAACTATAGTAGGATCATTTGCCCTTGCGTACAGGTGTGGGCTTGTGAAGCATGATACTCCAAACAACTGAGTCGCAATTAGTAATGTATAGAATATGTAACAACCCCATTTTCATGTAAATTATTATGTAAATTGAACTAATATCATATTATTGGAATATTTAGAAATTTTCACTAAACCTATGGCAAATGATATTTGTTCTAATCTAATTGGCTAACAAAGGATTATTACTATACCTAAAAAGAAGAGGCATATAAGAGGATAATGGAGGACTCATGAACATATACACATGGCAAAAATAGGAAGATGACATATGCACATGAATTCAAAAGAAAATGCAAGAAGCACACATATGGCAAGATTAAGAGGAGTATTAGCAAAATATCTTTGACTTTGGAAAATAAAGGCTTAATTGATGATGTCATCACAAATTGACACATGAGCATGAGTCCAAAATGAATAAAAGAGCATCAAATACTCCTGTAGCTTGGTTCTTGAAAGTGGCGCATGGATAGGAAGGAGAGAAGAAAGCAAAGCCATTTACACAAAGTTGGAGACAAGAATCATGTAGAAAACCCTAGGAAGACAAGTGTCCTAATATGAGGTTATTTAGCTTAATGGAGAAAGACACTTATTTATCTATAAATAATATAAGTTGGAAAACATAATTATTTCCCAAGAAGGCCTATAATTTCGAACCAATAAGGCAAGAGGGGAAAAAAATAAATTATCACATGATTTGTAAGAAGGTATCTACAACATGGCCACATGTTCTCTTATAAATTGAAGATTTGCTAGAATGGGACATTTGTGCACCTTCATCAACCAAAGAATTTAAGAGATGGACACATGGAAAGGTGAGTAATTATGGAAGGGACACCTAAGTATCCAGGGGCGGAGCCAGGAATTTTAGTGACGGGAGGCGAAAATAAAAGTACTTGAAATACAATATAGACCTAAAAAAAAAAAATTGAAGGAAATATATTACATAAATTAAAGTTTGTGACATTCACCTCACATATAGCTAAATATTAAAGCTTATTTTCATATAGTTAAACCTGTCTATAATTGAATCCGTGCTAAAATTAAGGCCTGTGACATTCACCTCGCATATTGCTAGCGCAAATTAAAGCCTACAATTCATTTCATTCACCTCGCTTGTTAGCTCCATCATAGCCTTGTCCTCAAATATTTTGAAAGTCAAAATTATGGTGACGAAAAATGTTGAATATTTCTTGTTTTAAAGTCTTAACACTTGTATTTTCCATATGTACAAGACCGAAAAATCTTTCCCTTATAAAACCAGCTTTATCGATGTATCTCAAAACAATAGCCAATGCTCTTTTGAGAGAAAATATGAAGAATTTTCTTTTGAATTCGATAGGAACTATATGATACATTTTGAGGAGTTTTTTCTAAAACAACATAAAGAATTTCTTTTGACAAGTAAATTTTTTGTTTAAAAAAAATGAAGTAAGAGGGGTGAAGTGTTGTTAAAAATGGAAGCCCAGGTTTGTGAACAATAAGGTCCAAAAGTATAAAGACCCACGCAGATCCAAAAGTATTAACATCCAAAGGGCCCAAAATTGAAAAATAGAGTAAGACATACATAATTTCTCAATGTATTTTTTTTTTTTTTAAAAAAAAAAAAAATTAGGGGGGCGTGGGCTCACCCTAGCCCCCTAATTCCGCCTATGTAAGTATCTATGTGTCAATATAATATTTAAAGAAAATTTGTTGGAGACACTTGTACACACTTAGATGACCATAGGTGCCGACTAATCATCTTCCTTATTAAGGTATATTTCAACCACAAAATAGGCATGTGATTAGAAGATATTTTGGGCCAAAAAAGGGACAAGTGGTGAGGTCACAAGAGGAGGGGAAGAAAATCATATTTTTCTCTAGAAAATGGAGAAGGACCTAGAGATTTCAAGAGGCAATTGAAAGGGAAAATTAGTAAAATCACAAGGAGGTATTCTTGGTACCCATACCTCTATAAATAGGACTTTATTCTCCCTCATTTTGGCAAGCAAGAGGCACCCCATATACTCAAGAAAGGAGAGATAGAAGAGTGTTGGGAGAATCACAAGTAAGGAGAATTTCAAAAGAAGAAGAGGTAAGGAAGTTATAAGATTTATCTTCCTTCAAATTCATATAAATATACTTTAGTTTTCAATTAGTGATCTTGTATAATATTATTGAAGTTCTAGCTACAATCACAAAGGAGATCAAGGAGAAGTGGCAAAAGAAGTTAGAACTTTGAGCAAGTAAGTTCTCTTCTCTAACTTCTTGTAAGTTTGCAAAATTTTTTAGGAAATTGGTTAATAGCTAGAACTTGGTGATATGATTTTATTTTGGTGATTTTGATATTTTGAAAGTGTTTAAAATGGAATTTTGTATAAGAAAGAGTTTGGGGTATAATTTTGAAAGTGTAAAGTTATGAACATATGCAATTGAGAAGCTGAAAAACCAACAGGGGAACTGGGAATGATCTACGTGTTTCTGGACTTGGGAAGTATTTTTAGTCAAAAATAGACATGTCAAGGGTCACGTAGATTTTTGGAACACCCCAATTGAATTTTTCCACAATTAGTAATGAATTTTTGAAGTTGGGTCAAAATTCCTGGAATTTTCAGGGCTTTATGCATTTTAGGGCTTTATGCGAAATTAAAGGAAAAGTTACTAATGAAGGGATACTCGTTAACAAAGAAAATTAATGAGCTTCAGATAATGAAAGGACCCTTCATACAAGTGTATTGTTGCATATTTTAAAGGACTAGATTATACTGTCAATGACACCGTTATATTATATTATTTTAGGTCTATCATTCTTATTTAGTAGCTGGGTGTTTGTTCTCCTACTAACAGCTACTTTGTAAGTAACCTTAATTTCATGTGCTTTGTATGTATGTTTTACCATGATTGATTATACATTCGATGTTATGTGTTCCAAGCGCTTGGATATCGGAACCCACCGTGTGCAACCCGGCCTGGCATGGTTATGTGCCTTATTGAGTAGTATATGTTATGTATGATTGCTTGTTTTGGTTTAGGCTTTATGCCTCGCTGTGTGCGACCTTTTGGATGCTCTATGATTTATGATTATGGTTTTCTTGCATACTTTGTACATACACTGGATATGAAATTAATGGTTACTTTGGGATTCATCTATGAATCTTAGGCTATCATAAGTGCATCTAGGACGAAGCAGGAGAGTGGAGGTAAGACTGGAGAGCATGACTGAGGATTTTGTGGAGAATGAAGACAACTTTTGTTATTACATCTTTATCTTGGATGACTGTATATTATTAGTTATTTTGGAAATTTATTTGGGATGATTGTATATTAACCCTTTGGGGGGACTTGTTCTTTTGAATACTTATTTACTTTACCATAATTATATTGTCCAAATTATTCTCATGCTTTGCTGTGTGGATACTTTGATACATATGTTATTTTCTAAAAAGGTTAAGGTCACTCTACCCACCACCTGAAAAGACGAGGCCGGTAGAGTGTAACAGAATAGATCTATCAAAGTTATAAGTGTAGGGCAAAACATGGGAGATGGATGTGAGCAATACCAACCAGCCGCATATCGAAAGATATAAATTACCTAATTTTGTCACAAGTACATTTGGCGTGTCCATCAGTGAGTTGAGTAATGACATATCACCTTTCTTCCTAGACTTCACAATCTGCACATGAATCTCCTTGCCGCTATGAAGTGCAGTAACCCGAGGACACGTCAACAAGGTAGTAGGAGAGTAACCCAAGTGAGCCGGAAGAGGAGAGAAATCTTAGAGTGGAATAGAAGTTGGGTTTGCGAGAATGGGGTTTTAAGGTTACAGTTATGTTAGTTTTATCGGTCGTCGAGAGAGAAATGGCAGGTAGCATCTTCTACCTCAATTCTCAGGTGTCAGTTTCCATCACAATCCGGAGTTCGAAGGCTTGAAGTTGAGTGCTTCAATTCAAGCCCTTTGTTTATAAAAACAGAAGATTTATTTTTATATTCATGAGAAGTAATATTCATTTCCTATTTTATAATTAATACTCCCTCCGTTATTTTTTTTATAAGATACTATTCTTGAGTATATCATATTCGTTTTTATAAGATACTGTTAGGAGATATTTGAAAAGTTTCTTACAAACCCCTCATTTTACCCTCACTAATTACAAAAATTACTCATGTTACTATTGTATTTAATTTCTATGTTTGACTGAAGAACTCAGTATAACATATTCTCTTTTCCACATAAATGAAGGCTATTTTGGAAAACAAATTTCATTTTTTACATATTTATTTTACCTAACTATTAAATAGAGTATTATTTACTTGTTATGTTATCTTTTAAGTAAGGAAAGAATATGATTTTTAATTCTCAAGTTCGAGTTTTTTCATCACATGTCTTTCAAATAAAATGTATTTAAATATTTCTTTTTAATTTTATACACCTTCACGTTTTTTTTTAAGTAACAATTATCCAAATAACATAAAACAAACTGTTGGTTAAATACATGTGTAAGAAATGTATTTTTTTCCTTCTAAATATAAACTTACGCTAGCTATTACATAATCCGTACATATATAATGATTAACAATTAACTATTATTACAGCGAGTAAGCATTATGTATGTTGAGGCGGAGTTAGTCCAAGAATATAAAACATTAATATTTAATTGTTAAATATACGTATCATCATATATTAAGATGTAGAGTCACGAAAATAAAAATATAATGGTTGTAGTTATTAACCATCATATATTAATAATAAACATGACAGTTCTCACAAAACCGCCGTCATGTAATATTTTCAAACAATTTAATAAAAACATAATTGTTATAACAATTAATTAACTTTAAAGTATGAATGATAAAATTAACCCTGAAGCATATTTACGGGGTGCCCATCACCTAAAGTATATTTTTTGTGCAACGTTTTTACTTCTACCTAGAAAGCCGGAGTGAGAGCTGATAGAAGAGTTCACAGTGACTCGCTATGAAGGCGAATATACATATACTTGCTTGCTTCAACCACACAAGACACAGCACTTATAGTTACAGTACGTAAACGATGATTTTTATTAAAAAAAATAAAAATAAAACTGCAATGTGCTTGAGTACGAGATACGGGAAAAATGGTTAAAATATTGGTTTTGTTTTAATTTTGCTTCCATCCTATCAAGATGAAGGATTTGATTCCACATTAAGTAAGGTCTTGAATATATTAACACTTAGAGTTGTCTCAAAAAGTCAAGGGAAAATCCCATTAAGGTTCCAATGGATCAAGAAAATGTCAAAAAAGTCTTATAAATGAAATCTAAAAAAGGTCCAAAAGAGTTATTAAAACACACACATGAAGTTGTTAATCTCCTCCTAAAGAAATTATCAATGAAACTTTTTGATATCAGAATTTTCTGTATAACTTTTTTTTACATTTTCTTATCCTTGGGACATTAAAGGGATTTTCCCAAAAGTCAATCACAGGACTCATATGGGATAGATGTTGATTGTTAATCAACTTTACTCTATACGAGTCTCTAAATTAATCTCGTGTGTGTATAATATCTTCTCTCCATAATATAAAATTGAATTTGTAATATAAATTGCAAAATAAACTAGATCATATATTAATGATCAGATGTAGTACTAGATAAAAAAGGTTGGAACTTTAATCTTATCATCATACATTTTACACCTACCTTAATTACCCGAGCCAGGATTAGGTAATTTAAACATAAGTAATTACATAATTGTGAAATTCGAACTATATAATAAATACCATGGAAGTAAAATAAGTTTAACTTATTGAACGATATACATTAACCTTGGACAGACAAATATTTATAAATTTTGAATATTTTATGTGCTCTTACAATATGGGTGTTGATGGCTGTTGAAGATGGCGCCAGGGAAGGGTAGGGGTGAGCATTCGGTCTTCAGTTCGGTTTTTCGGTAAAAACCAAACAACTGAAATTGGAGGCATTTTGATGACCGAACTGAAACCGAACAACCGACTAATTTCAGTTCGGTTTTTGGTGTAGTTCGGTTATTTAGCTTTTTCCTGCTACAAGCCTGTCCAATGCAAAAAAAAACTACACCCAAGTAAAAATTCTAACAGCAAAAAAAAAATTAAATTAAGCTCAAAGGCAGCATCCTCTGAATTTCAGAAAATACTGAGGATTATTGCAGAGTCTGAAAGCAAGAGCAGGAGTAAGAAACACTGAGGATTATTGCAAAAAATAGCAAGAAAATCTGCGGGCAGTTGCACTTGATTTGACAAATAAAATAAAACAAAACTTGGAAGCTAGACTTGTAAAATGAAATATTACAACGTTTTACTTGTACAATTAGCAGATCAGAAAGATGAAGAAGAAGAGGTACAATTAGAATATCAGTAAGATGAAGAAGAAGAAGAGGAAGGAGAGAAGAGCGATTGAGTGAGCACACACAGAGACTAGCTGAGAGAGAGAGAGAGAGAGAGAGAGAGAAGACAGAGCTAAGGACCTTCCATTTGTCACAAAGTAACAAAAGCTTGCTGTCTAATGAATCTCTGCTACCTCTAATGGTGACGTTGCCGAGAGGAGTCTGAGGAGAGGAATAGCCAACTTTGAGGACTAGAGGAAGGATGGAGGAATTAGGTTAAAGATTTGGAAGTAAGAAGTGGACTTGGGCTGAATGAATCATGAAATGGGCCTGTAGTCTTTAATTTTTGTGTGAAAACAATGAAACAAGGCTTCATATCAACAAAAAAGAAAAAAAATGAAATAAGGCTAATACTTTTTTATTTAAGAGAACAAAATACAAAATATTGATAATTTTGGTTGTTCGGTTTTAACCGATTTTGTTTTAGAAAAACCGCATCGAAACCGAACAACCGAAATAAGAAAAATAAAAAACTGAAAAAATCGAATTAGGTTCGGTTCGGTCTTCGTTTCGGTTTGATTTTGCTCACCCCTAGGGAAGGGGACTGCAAAGTTGAACTTATACGTGGTAGGGATGTTTCGCGCCACGACGGAGATGACATGTGGCCATGGTAGATTCCATTGGAGGAAAGAAAGGCAGGTAGTTGCGGACAACAACGGTGGGTTTGGGACCAATTAAGTGAAAGTGGTCTTGTTTTTAGTAATTGGACATGTTAAACCTAATTTTAATCACTACATAATCGTAAATATACAACATTAAATAAATAATTGTTATAATGACTAATCACTATATAAGTCGAGGTGGAGTTTGCGTAAGAATATATAACACTAATAATTAATGGGTAAATATGTTCATTGAGAAGCAGAATTCACGAAAATAAAAATATAACGATTGTAATTATTAACCGTCATGTATTAATTGACAAAAATGACGGTTCTTATTAAACAATTGTCATGTAACACTTTCAGACAAGTTGTCTTCCAACTTTATATCAGCAAGGTCGGGGCTACAATTGTGATGGTTGAGATATGCAACCAATTTCAAGGAAGAGAATGTCAAAGTGCTCATAAATACTTGGAGTTGATTCATTAATTGTTTCGATGAAGCATGTGGATGAGCAGGGGAGGTTGAGCCTATGGATTGGTATAGTTGGGATAAGGCAGCGAGGATTTGGTGAATAATCTTGTTTTCAGTTCTCTGATGATAGGGTTGTTTTTACTTGCTTGTGGCCTTGGTTGTGCCACGATGGTGAATATTTGAATATATTTGAAAGTGGAAAAATTAAGGATAATTTGAGATGGGTTCCTCGGCTTTTTTCCCCAAAATGCCCATAATTAAATAACTATTTACCAAAATGCCCCTGTTTCCAAACTATTTCCCACTTTGCCCCTATGGTTTAGTCGACTAAAATGCGGGGTTCCCTTTTTTTTTTTTACCTCCCCGAGATTTAGTTGACTAAGACTAAGGGCATTTTTAACTTAAACCCGAGATTTAGTCGACTAAGCTACATGACTTAGTCGACTAAATCTCAGACAGATGGCATTTTTAACTTAAACCCGAGATTTAGTCGACTAAGCTACATGGCTTAGTCGACTAAATCTCAGACAGAGGCTTTTATAAAAGCCCCATTTGCGCATAATGGAACCCTAATAGTCGGTTGGCCCACACCAACTATAGGTTTATGACCTCCTGGCCTCATACACAGCCTCATCTCAATTAAATCCCATGATGGATACATTGCTATCCCCATCATACAGGTATCTATCCTCTGCATCAAAATCAAATCCCAGTAGATCCTTCCAGATGGGAGTCATCATCACTATGTCAACCCCGCAGACACGTGACATTAGATCGCCATTTATGTAGCTCAGGTTATGGTAGATAGCTCTCACCATAACCTCTGAATAGGGACAAGTAATCTCCACCAGCCCTGTCAAATGGGAAGTCCCCAACATCGCCACTATCTCAAATCCCTCATTTGCAAAGAATGCCATGTCTAATGACTTCGGCTTGATAATGGGTCTTCTAGTAAGATTTGCCATGAATTGTGCATGCTCTGCTTCATTATTGCAAAACAAATAACCAAACGGGAGATCAACAATGGGCTCAGGATCCGGTTGCTGCTGTGACCTAGAGGAGGATGCCCTAAGGGTTGCCCGGTGCTTAATCTCTCTCTCTCTCTCTCTCATTGTCGATGCCAGAAGGAGCTTCCCTACGACGCATAATTGCAACACAGACCTACAAATGGACATTACAAACCATCAACAAATAAGAAACATTCATAATTTTCAATTTCTCATATACATTCATCAATTTCACAAACAATCATCATTGCCACTGAAAAACACAATCAACATCAACAAAATTCATGAAAACCAAAGTGAAATTCGTCCAAAAATAAAACAAAATTCACAACCGATGTAAATCTTTTCACTTTCACATGTACATTCATCATTTTCATCCATAAAAACGAATGAAATACTCAAATCAATCAAAGAAACACAACAAAACAACCCAATCAAAGGGCAAAACACAAAAACGCAAATGGGGGTTCGCATAAATGCAAAAATGACATCAGAACTTCAAAATGGAGATAAAAACATATCTAAATCGACACAAATGGCACTAAATCGACGCAAAAACAACCCAATCCAAGCGCCAAACGTAAAAACCCAAATGGGGGTTCGCATAAACGCAAAAACTACGTCGGAACTTCGAAATGGAGATGGGGAACATACCTAAATCGACGTAAATGGCACTAGATTGAAGATCCCTTCACAACCCACCAAGGAATTGAGCAACGTTTGGGCGAAAAAAACAGAGGAAGAGAGCTTTGGGGAGCTTTAGTCGACTATTAGGGTTCCATTATGCGCGAATGGGGCTTTTAAAAAAACCTCTGTCCGAGATTTAGTCGACTAAGCAATGTAGCTTAGTCGACTAAATCTCGGGTTTAAGTTAAAAAAGCCTTCTGTCTGAGATTTAGTCGACTAAGCTACAGTACTTAGTCGACTAAATCTTGGCTTAGTCGACTAAATCTTGGGGAGGTCAAAAAAAAGGGAACCCTGCGTTTTAGTCGACTAAACAGGGGCAGAGTGGGAAATAGTTTGGAAACAGGGGCATTTTAGTAAATAGTTATTTAATTAGGGGCATTTTGGGAAAAAAGCCTGGGTTCCTCCTTGGTGTGAGCAGTTTGGTGCTACTCTGTGAAAGTAATTGGGAGTGTTCAGGGTAAGTTTGATGAATTTACATTGGTGAATATTTGAATATATACTTTATTAATTCAATAGTTTGATAATAGATAATTTCATCCACTTTGTAATTTCCCCCAAGCTAAAAATGATTTCAAAATCTATAAATCACACACACATATATATATATATATATAATTTATTTCATAACACATCAAATTTATACAAGTTTAAAACATCAATCTTATTGTATTCAAGTCAATCCAAGGTTGGATTGTAATGTAATCACATGATTCCATAACTACGTGTCATGAAGACCACCAAGTCAATCTCATCGTCTTCGTCTTCTCACAATCTGCTGTGTTTCAATGATCCTATATATTTGGCTTCCTTTCCTAGAACATGCTTCTGAATCTTATCAGTTGAAGTTTTTGGAAGATCTTCCTTGAACACCACCGTCTTCGGCACCATGAAGTGCGGCAACCTTGCTCTGCAATACTCTATAATCTCTTTCTCGGTTGGCTTCTTCTCCAATCCCTCCCTCAGGCTCACAAATGCACACGGTGTCTCTCCCTAGATATCCTCCGGTCTCGCCACCACCGCCGCCTCGTTAACCGCCGGGTTGCTATACAGAACGGATTCGACCTCCACGCTGCTCAGGTTCTCACCACCACTAATGATCACATCCTTGGATCGATCTTTTATCTCTAAGTACCTGATGACTTCCTATTTTTAATTGATTTGAGATATATTTTGATATATTTAGGAAGTCATCAATGCTAAATTAAAGAGATTTGATTGGGATTTTAAGAGATATCAATTTGGATGCATTAGTTAGGGGATTTCAATAAAAGTTTTTGAGTTTAGGAAATAAATAAGATAATAGGAAGTTTTCTAAAAAAAATAAAAATAAAAATAAGAATTCAATTCTTTTTATATAGTTTCCTTTTCTTGTGCACAATCAGGGCAACACAAGGAGTAATTATTTAATTTGTTTCCATTTCATTGTTTTGGAAACATTGGAGGATTGATGAAGTGGGGACCACACAAAAGAAAAAAGGAAAGATGAAGCAGATCACGTGGAAAGAAGCATGAGGGAGCATTATTTCCAATTGAATCAATTTGGTTTAATTGGAGATTGAAGACAAAGGGGCCTTACCAATTGAAGAGACTTGAAGACCTAACGTGAGGAGAAAGACTCACGGGACAAGAATTCAAGAGGCAAAAAGACGCATAAATAAAAAGAAGGAGCAAAGACGCATGGACGGGGAGAAAAAATTGGAGCTTGAGATTTTCTTTGGAGACGAAAAGAAGCAGAGCGTGATATCAATTCAAGAAGCAGAGTTATTCTGAGATATCTTCTTCTTCTTCTTCTTCTCTTCATGCTTGAATCTTAATTTCTTAAGTTTGTTATGGATTTTCTTATAGCTATGTGTGGCTAATTTTCTTTTCAACCTAGAGTACTATGAACTTGTTTGAGACTTAGAAATTGTTCCCACTCATTAGTTTTGCTTAATTTTAATCAGTTTATTTGATCTTGTTTTTATTATTTATTGCTTAGTGATTGGCCACCGTTAAGCATGTTTTGGGGATTTAGGATTGAACTTGACGAAGGGAATCTTAAATTGACCTTAAATTAAATAATGTGGAATTAGGTTTTAATCTAATTTGCGTCTAGGATAGACATATATCTAGAAGCTTAATTTGCGTCTAGGATAGACATATACCTAGAAGCTCCGCATAGTCAAATTAGAGTGAGCCCGATTTGAATTGCACCTTAATTAATTGTATGAGACATTGCATAATTATTTGAGATAGGTGTATAAGTGGACCGACAGGCACTTATAAACATTAATACTCTAGATTAACTGATGAAGTTAAGTTAGAATTAATTTAGTGGGAATTAAATCTAAGAAACAAACAAGGGATTAGTATCTCTAGGTTGTCCTCCTTGATATTAGAATTCTCTCTAAAAGTGCTTGTTTTTATTAGATTCTTTCGTTTTTCTGTTATTGAAAACAATTCTTATTTCCTAAACTTAAATGAAAAAAGGAAATTTGATACCTAATCATTAGTTTGATTGAGTCTCTGTGGGATGACCTTGATTTGCCACTTACTATTTTCATGACCCGTACACTTGCGGTGCTTAGTTAAATTTTGGTAGCATCAAGTTTTTGCGCCGTTCTTTCGGGGACTCAAGGCAATTGGTGATTAGTATTAGAAATCCTTTAGTAGTTTTAGTTTGAGTATTTTTTTTAAAAAAAAAAATCATTTTTTTAATTTTTATTTTATTTATTTATTTATTTTTTTTTTTTAGCTTTTGGTGTTAGTGTGATACTTTGTGATTTATTTTGTTTTGCAGATACTTTGGTACATGATTGGTAGACCCAAAGCTCCTAAAACACCACAGAAAACAAGGAATATCCAAGAGCTTCTGGCAGCTACAACACCTCAAAACCAAGAGGAGGCAACAGTACAGCCTGACACTGAAGAAATGGCTAAGGATGAAAATGATCGTTTGTGTATCAACGATTTTCTGGGAAGACAATCTCAAGGGTATCAATCAGGAATCAGAGTGCCTGAATTTCAAGCCCACAATTTCGAAATCAAGCAGACTATGCTTAAGATGCTTGAACTCCAGGGTCAGTATGCAGGAAACAATTCAGAAGATCCTAATCGACATCTGCTACAATTTCTTGATGTTTGCAACTCATTCAAGCAAAATGGAGTACCTAATGATGTGATTTGCCTTAGGCTTTTTCCTTACTCTCTATAAGGGAAAGCTAAAGAATGGCTCAACAACTTGGCGAGGGCAAAGATAACCTCGTGGGAGACATTGGAAGAAAAGTTCGAGATCAAGATTTTTTCCTCATAACAAGATTGTAGATGCGCGAGCCGCTCTTACTAATTTCTGTCAACAATTTGGTGAACATCTGTATGAGGCTTGGGAGAGGTTCAAGTTACTTATCAGGCAGAGCCCTGGTCACAATCTAGAGAGATGGGTCTTGCTTCAAATATTTAGTACCTGGTTGACTCCCGAATCTAAATCAGAATTAAATGCTGTCACTAATGGGGAATTACAAAGCAACCGGTAAATCATGTCTGGAAATGCCTAGATGACTTATCCACGGACTTTCTACAGAACAACAATGACAGAAGGTTGGTGCAGTTGATAAAGTTAGTGAAGACCCTTCTTCACCACTGATAGCAATGTTACATACAATCAACAAGAAGGTTGATCACTTAGAAGCTCAAGCCAACCGATCTAATGGTAGACATGTGGGGGTAAATGCTGTTCATGCCCCTTGTGATTACTATGGAGATGGCCATGATAATGGACAATGCCTCATATCTCAACAAATCAAACCAGTGAACTATGCAGGTAACTACCGTGGCAACAACCAGAACAATCCCTACTCAAACACCTACAATTCTGGGTGGCGAAAAAATCCCAACCTCTCTTGGAAATATGGGGCGACTCTTAATGAAGCATCAAGTTCTGATATGAAACAAGTGTCACCTCCTGGTTTTCATCAATTGGAAAGGGAAGCCGTTCCTACCCAAGAACCTAAATCTGATCTACAAGCAATGATGTCTCAGCTCGTAAGTTGTCAACTAAAGAGCGCTCAGGATCAAGCTGATACTAACGCCACTGTTGTAGGGATGGCCTCATCTATCAAGGATCTTCAGATACACATGGGACAACTTGCAAATGCTGTGAATGTTTTACAACAGAGAGAATTGCCAAGTAATACTATGCTTAATCCTCGCAGAGATGGGAGAGAGGAATGCAAAGCCCTCACATTGAGAAGCGGAAAGGAATTACCTGAGATTCCACAACCAATGAAGAAACCTCCAGCTTCTAATGATCAAACGAATCCTACAGTCACTATAGAGGATAATGAAGAGGTCGCACAGACGGTGAATGAAAAAGTCAATGAAGAGAAAGTTGAGATTGAGTCTAAACAGGGTGAAGTGAAAAAGAAGGCGAACCAGGATAATCTTAAATGGGTACCACCTTTACCATTCCCTCAAAGGTTGCAGAAGAAAGCTTTAGATGAGCAATATAAGAAGTTTTTGGGGATTTTCAAGCAACTACACATCAACATCCCTATCCTTGAGGCGTTAGAGTAGATGCCTCAATATGTGAAGTTTCTAAAGGAGATGTTGAGTAAGAAGAGGAGGTTTGGTGACTATGAAACCGTAGCCTTAACTGAAGAGTGTAGTGCTATTCTTCTCAACAAGCTACCCCTTAAACAAAAAGATCCAGGCAGTTTTTCTATACCTTGCATAATTGGAGAAAAGTTTCAAGGAAGAGCATTATGTGATCTAGGATCAAGTGTTAACTTGATGCCACTATTTGTGTTCAGAAAATTGCAACTGGGTGAAGCTCAACCAACTTCTGTGCACTTCAGCTAGCTGATCGAAGTTTATCTTTTCCAAAGGGTATCATTGAAGATGTTTTGGTTAAAGTTGACAAGTTTATCTTCCCTGCTGACTTTATTGTCTTGGACTGTGATGAAGACAGAGATCTACCACTCATTGTGGGAAGACCTTTCTTTGCTATAGCTCGAACACTGATTGATGTTGAAAAGGGAGAGATCAAGTTGAGGGTAAATGATGAAGAAGTTGAATTCAACATGAACAAGGCATTGAAGTATCCTAGGGATGTTACAGATTGCTTCAGGGTTGACATGTTTGATGAGGTTATTCAAAAGAGACTTTAGAGTCCTTTTCTATAAAAGAACCGTTAGTTCTTGTTTTACTTGGGGAGATGAGATTGAAGAAGGGAATATAGTTGAATGTAAGAAGTTACTTGAAGCCTTTCCTTGTTACAGTAAACCATTACAGCAGTTTGAGTTGTTAGAGATTGAATCAAGGCAAACTACTTCGTTGAAGCCCTCTATTGAACATGCACCAATCTTAGAGCTTAAACCCCTACCACCACATCTTCAATATGCATATTTGGGTGAATCTGAAACACTACCTATTATCATTTCTTCTTCCTTATCTGCACCAAGAATTCCTCTGATGATGTGGGTCCACTGAGTCGTCAGTGATGAGGACAAGGATAGGCCGTTGACTCTTCGGAGGCAGCAAGGAGATGGCATCTAGGACCAGAGAACGTGAGACGCAATCGACGAACACGAGCTTCGATTCGCAATGGCGGAGGATAACAGAGATGGTGGCAGCGTTGAGACGGGTGTTGATGCTGTTGAGGATGGCGCCGGCAAAAGGAACTGTGAAGTGGAGCTCGTACATGGCAGGGATGTTAGGTGCCACGATGGAGACGACATGGCCACGGTGGATTCCGATGGAGGAAAGAGAGGAAGCTAGTTGGAGACAGCGACGGTGGGTTTGGGACCAAGTGAAAGCGGTGTTGTTATAGACGATAGAAGTGCAGTCACCGTAGACGGTGGCGGCTCTATCAAGAAACCCTAACGGAGTCTGTGGAGGTGTGTTTGTAGGGCCTGGCTTCAGATCCTCCATGATGACCATGAAAGCAAAGACTTGAGAACACTGGCTTCAGTTACTGGTACATAGCGAAGAATATTTATGTATAAGGCAGAGAGGGACAAAAGCGAGCAAAATTATTCGTCCTTTTAAATATTTTATATAATTGGATTTATAGATGCATGCACCTTGATGAGGCATCATCTCATTATAGTTTTAACGGTTCAGATTTTAAATTTGTGATTGATAATTTTCCATGTAATTTTTTTTTTTAAAAAAAAACTAACCATCAAAACATTGTCTTTATTTTAGGTCAAGTACTGATTAGAATGCCTCTTTAAAAGAATAAAATTTATAAAATAAACTAAATCTTAACCGTACAAAATTTGATATCGATAGTTTAAATTCGACTAATGGTGCATGTAAGTGGATTGTCTTTGTCATTGAAAAAATAAGTCCACAATAATGCAGGTGGTTAGAAATTTATAATTTTGTTTCTGTTGTAAACAAATTAAACACCCAAGATGAAGGCTTAATTATTTCTATTTGTGTATATGTGTGGGTACATACCGTAACATCCTAATTTTTAATTTTAGGATTTAATTATAAATATATATGATAAATGTGTTTATTATGTAATTGTTGGGATTTTTTTTTTTTTTTTTTTTACAAAAGATAAACTGATGAGGGAGTATACAAATAGCAGCATATATATATACACATATATTCATGGAGCAGCCCAAATGTACAACAACAAAATATGCCCATACTCTTTCATCAATTCATCCAGCCTTTTATATATATATATATATATATATATATAATCATCTAGCCTTTATTAATGCAATACATCCATTATTCTTTTATCCCATTTACTCATGCCATTTTGTTAAACACGTTGAGCCCATATCCCTCCAATATACATTAATATATTGGCCCATATGAGTATAACCTATTCAACCCACTCCTTCAACCCATTTCTCCATGCAGCTGTGCATTTTATTTCTTAAATACTTAATCTTCAATGGACCCAATCCTAGCGGGCTGTGGGGTGTTAGTAGTTCATTTTATACTTATAATATTAATGGATAATAATATCTGTTATTGGAATGTCAAAGGGGCATGTGGCCCAAAACTTTTTCAGAATATGCGCCTAGCGTTTTCCAGAACTCGCCCCTGCCTTCTGTTTCTATCAGAAACCAAGTGTGAGACTGATAAAAAGCTAAAGTGTGTCTCTAAGTCGGCTTCGACCGTTTCACCTGTATACCAAGCATCGGTAGGTCTAGGGGCCTTTTTGCGGCATGGAGGTCTGATAAAATTAGTGTGGATATTATCATTCAGAGTCGCCAACTCTTCCACTGTAGATGTAGGTTTCCTCGTGGTGATGTCTTCTTCATAATGGCGATATATGCGGTGCCCGACTATCGACTTAAGCAGGTTCTGTGGGCGGAGCTGTGAAATTTTGCCTCCTCTATGGTCAACCCATGGGCGGTTATGGGCGATTTTAATGATATAGCATGTGCGTCGGAGAGGTCGGGAGGACTGGGGTCACAAGTGGCTCGATGCACTATGTTTACAGATAGGGTCCGTGAATGTAACCTGGTGGATCTTGGAGCTGGGGGGTGGACGAAGGCTCTTTGAAAGACTGGATCGGGTGATAGCCAACACGGATTTCATCTCGGCCTTCTCGGATTCAACTGTGCAGGTATTACCTCGTTCTTCTTTGTCTGATCACAACCCCTTGTGTTTGAGGTGTACGGTTGGTTCTGGTTCTGGAACATTAAATCGGCCATTCATATTTGAAAGCATGTGGCTATGGCATGATGATTTTTCAGAATTTCTGCATAATTCTTGGGTTGCTACTGGTAATTTAGATCAATCGTTGGACTCTCTCTAGCCACTTCTTGATTCTTGGAATAAGGAAGTGTTTGGGATGGTGGAGCAAAAAAAGCAACGTCTTCTGAATAGGCTCAATGGCATTCAGTGTGCGTATGGGTATCCGAATTCTGAGTTTTTTGTGCAATTTGGAAATTGAGTTGCAAAAGGACTTGGAGAGGATTATGCAGTTAGAGGAGATAAAATGGTTTCAGAAATCTAAGAGTGACTAGATCTCGGGAGGTGACAGAAATACCAAGTTCTATCACCTTAAAGCGAAGATACGTGGTAGACGGAATAGAATATCGATGCTAAAAGATGACAGGGGTTCTTGGGTGGATAACGAGGATAATCTGAAGTGTTTAGTTCTTACTCATTTCAAGAATATCTATTGTTCCAGTTCCTCGGTTGGTTAAATGGTGGTTACTCGTGCTCTTTTCCCGAGTTTTGGAGCAGCAGGAGGTTGTTAGCATAGCGGCTGTTCCATCTGATGAGGAGATAAAGGCTGCTTTGTTTTCCATGGGCAGCTACAAGGCTCCTGGCATAGATGGGTTTTCCCCCTTATTTTACAAAGCTAATTGGGACACAGTGGGGCTTGCTCTCTGTAATTTTGTCAAGAGTGCATTTAGAAGGGAAGTTTCTCTTATGGAAGCAAATCGCACCCTAATTGCCTTGATTCCCAAGAGAGATAACATTGAGTTAGTGACTCATTTCAGACCGATTTCCCTATGTACCGTTCAGTTTAAGTTCATAACCAGGATCCTAGCTATAAGGCTAAGAGGTTACATGAACGATCTGACTTCTCCGTTCCAATCTAGCTTCGTTAAGGGGCGGTGCATTCAGGATAATATTATTATGGGACAGGAGATTCTTCACATTATGGGGAGAAATAGGAGCAAGAAGGGGCTTATGGCTATTAAAATCGATATGGAGAAGGCATACGATAGGATCAGTTGGGATTTTTTGAGGAAGGTCCTTAATGATACCGGACTTGGTGAGGATTTTGTAAACCTTGTTATGGATTGTGTTACATCGGTTTCCTTTAATGTTTTGTGGAATGGGTCTAAAACCGAAAACTTTACCCCTTTGAGGGGGATTAGGCAAGGCGACCCGCTTTCACCTATTTTGTTTGTGTTGTATATGGACAGGTTATCCCATTTAATATGCGATGCGGTGGGGGATGTAGGTGGCAACCTATCCATGTGAAGAGAGGAGGTCCTAGTATGTCTCATCTCATGTTTGCGGATGATCTGCTATTGTTTGGAGTTGCTTCGGAGAGGCAAGCCAGGTGTATGATGGATTGTGTACAGGAGTTCATGGCAGCCTCTGGGGGAAAGGTTAATGTTAATAAATCATCTATTTTCTTTTCTCCTAGGGTGCCACTTCACACTAAGATGAACATTAAGGGGATCACTCAAATGAATATCTCCAGTGAGATTGGTAGGTATTTGGGATTTCCCTTATCCTGAAACAGGAGGCCAATTGAGAAGTTCCAATTTGTCGTTGATAGGGTCAAGGCGAAATTGAGTGTCTGGAAAGCTAGTAGTCTCTCTATGGCCGGTTGTATAACCCTTGCGAAGTCTGTTATTAGTGCAGTTCCTATGTATACGATACTGGTTGCTCAACTTCCGGTGACCGTTTGCAAGGAAATTGAGCGACTACAAAGGAATTTTATATGGGGGCATGATGGTGGAGAGAGACGCTTCCATTCAATCGGTTGGGAACAAATTACTCAACCCAAGGATTGTGGTGGGCTGGGCATTAGAATACTATGTTCTGTTAATCAGGCTTGTGGTGCTAAGTTGGCATGTAAGCTAGTTAGTGGAGCAAAGGGGCTATGGGCTAAAATTCTCTGTCATCGATACATGTTGAGGGACACAGAGTCACTCTTATCTTACCGGATTAGGGATTCCAAGATATGGAAATTTATTTGTGAGCAACATGAGGTTGTGGACCAAGGCTCTAAATGGGTGGTTCGTAATGGTTTGGTGACTAATTTTTTACATGATTGCTAGGTGGGGGATGGCGTAAAGCTTGCTGATTTTACCATTCGACCTTTATATGTGGAAGAGGAATAATCTGTGGTGGCGGATGGGGTGGAAGCAGGAGTATGGGATATCTCTAAGATTGCATCCATCATTAATCCAGTAGGTTTGGGAAGAGTGCTAGATGTACTTCCTCCTAGAGTTGAAGCAAGCCCTGATAGCTTGATTTGGGGCGCAACGGTGGATGGGCAATTCTCAATTAGGAGTGCGTACTCCCTTATTGTGGCTAATCCCTTACATCTTAGGGATAAAGTCTTCAAACATATTTGGAGATGGAATGGCGTTGAACGTATCAGAGTGTTCATGTGGAAGGTGGCTCTCAACAAACTGGCCACTAACTTATGGCGTAGTTCTTGGTCGGATAGTTATGCAGTGTGTGGTATGTGTAATGTAGGTGTGGAGGATATTCTACATATCTTGCGTGATTGTATTTATGCTAAGCAAATGTGGCTGGATTTGATTAAACCCCAGTACGTTTCCTCTTTCTTCTCGCTGGTTTGCGTGATTGGCTGATGCTTAATTTTAGTAATCAGGTAGGGGGCTGTTGGGAGGGGTGTTGGAGTATGTTCTTTGGTGTTGCTATTTGGAGGTTGTGGGAGTGGAGAAATCAGCATATTTTTTATAGTAATTATGTCAAACCTAGTAACGCAGGGCTGATTATATCTTTACTATGGCCTAAATATGTCACTGTTGCTGCTGTATTGCTTCATGTAAATCTGAACTGTGAGGATCATGTGCTTAAATGGGAGAGACCGCCTAGTGGTTGGCTGAAAGTTAATGTTGATGGAGCCTCTACACTTCATTCGAGGAATGCAGGATGTGGGGGGCTGATTAGGGACTCTTGCGGTAATTGGATTGTTGGCTTTTGCAGATCCATTGGTATTTGTAGCTCGTCATGTTCGATAATTGTGCCCAGAGTTATGAATTCCTATAGTGGGTTTGTGGGCAAAAATTTGTGCCCTGGACTCCGAGTTCATGGGCGGAATTTTGTGCCCTGGACTCTTGGTTTGTGGGCGAGCGTTGTGCCCTGAACCCAATATGTCTATTATAAGTAGAAAAAGTTTTCTCTATTGTCACTTGTTAAAAAGGTTTTTGTAAAACAATCATGATTAATTATTTTGTCAGAAAAGGGGTCTTTTCACACACACATTTGTGCGTATGTGTGTACATATATACATATACATATATATATATATATGGGTACAATAGTAGATGTAGATGTGGGGGGGGGGTAAGATTTTTAAAGAACTTCGTTAATACACATAATTTCTTTCATAAGGTGTAATATGATGATAAAATCAAAAAATGTTAATCATAGGTATACATTTTATCAAGCTTGGTCAACAACGTCACAATTGCCACATATATATGGCACTGCGCCACTGCCTTAAATTGAATCTGTTCATGTATTTCCTTAGGACCAGGTTACTTAAAATGAATCAAATCCTTAATCCTAATATGGGCTGAGGATTAATACTTAGTAGTGTTTTTGTTTATAAGCACACAAGAAAACTAGTCCTTGATGGAAATTAAAGACGCAATATATATTCTGACAAAAAAAAAAAAAAAAAAAAAGACGCAATATAAAAAGTTAAATACTGACCCGTCATGCAAATGCAGGAAGCCTCTTAAGTTATGGGCACAAACACTATCGTCGGTGGGCTTCAGAAACGGCGAGTTGTGGTGGTCCAGCTGGAACTCCACCCCAACATGTGAATAGCTCCATGGCAAAAGCGTCGGCCAACTTCATTAACGTCGACGGTACCTGCTCGTTGAACAGAAACTCAGGTAACCTGGGCACATCATCGTGCGCATTATACACCCTCAGAACCTTCACTCCCAGCCACTCCAACCTCTCCCTGCACCTCACGTTCCCCACTCTTGGACCCGAAAATGAGAGCAGCGTCTCCGGCGCTGCTCTACTATCCTTCTCCACGTTCAGCCCCGTTTCCACTATGTCGTACGCGCTCAATATAGCCAACGCGTTCCCCAGGCTGTGCCCCGTGATTGTTATGCTCAGTTCCACGTCTATGTACATTTCCCGTAACCGCTTTACCTCCGTCAAGATCTGCTCTCTCGCCGAGTATTTGCAGAACCATCGTGCACCATTTCTGATTTTGTTTTTCTTTAAATTTTAGGGGTGGCGGGGGCCCACCCTAGCCCCTCTGGTTCCGCCGTTGTATGTACACACACAGAGGTAGATATATGTATATGTGTGTGTGTTGATTGATGAAGGTCTTGAATAGTTTAATTTGATTCTTGCAGATGTGTGCGCGCGTGCACACATGTGTACGTTCTGCATCTGTGAAATTGCAAATCTCACGTTGTCTTAATATATCCGCAAGAATCAAATTAAACTATTCAAGACCTTCTTCAATAGTTTGATTCTTGCGGATACATTAAGACAACTTGAGATTAGCAATTTCACAGATGCACAATTATATAGTGTGACTTAGTGATAAATATTCCCCTCCTCCGTCCGACTTGTTCAATTGATTTTCTACTTCTATCTTGTACAATTTTTTTTTTTTTTCAAAAAAGCTTCATCTTTATTTCTCAACAAATATATTTTTGTATATCTTGAAAAATCATCAATAAAAGTGAAATGATATCTTTTACCTCCTCTGGTCTCAGTTTATTTTAAATCACCTAAATCAGTGTGGATTAAGGACAACAATTCAGCTTCTCTTTGAGTAGAAAAATGTGATTTTTAGTACGTCAACTTACCTTCTGCATAAATTTCACATTTATTAAAATCATTATTTTTTATTTTGGAAATAAGCCCAAGGTGTTGTAGTTCGATTATATAAAATTTACTAATATGTCCTAATCTAACATGTCACACATCAAGAGAATCAATTAAACAAGCAAAAGAAGATGTATTATCCATAATTTCAGCAACACTCAGAATAAAAAATTCCTTATTACAGTAGCCCTTTCCAATAATCAGTTTATTCTGTCATGACAATCCTGTCACACTCAAATAACACTTTAACCCCAGCTTCCACAAGTCATGCCGCAGACACAACGTTTGCTTTGACTTCAGACGCATACAGCACATCTTTCAGTGCAATAAGGTCTTTTCGAATGTGATTTTTAATACCACCTTTCCTTTTCCCTAGCAAGATAAATGTGGTCGTTCCCTTTTTCAAAGAACGTAAACATTTCCTTATTAGCACATATGTGCCTGGTAGCTCGTGGGTCTACAACCCATTTCTTCACATTGGAGACAAAGAGGGCATGAGAAAACACTACTGCAATGACCGCATCATTACTGCTATCAACTCCTTTAACCGAATTTACACTCGGTTCAGGGGAATTTTCATTTGCCCTCTTGAGGTTAGTTTCATTGGTCTTGTGACGAAATTTTTTTAGTTTTCATCTTTTTAATCTTAAAATTGAAGTCATACCTGATCTCACTGCATGACTTAGCTTCCACTAGCACTACTATAAAAAAGGCTTTTTACACTAGATAAAAACACTTCTTAGACCAGATTTGGAACCGGTTTTGATACAGGCGATGTAAAAAGTCTATTACTTTTAAGAAAGGTTGAGTGACCGATCTTGAAGGTAGATTTTTTAGACTGGACTTTTTAAACATATGGTCTTAAAAGTGAAAATTTTAGAGACCTGACTTTCTAAACATCCGGTCTTAAAAGTAAGTTTGCCACACAAAAAAAAAAAAAAAAAAAAAAAAAAAAAAAAAAAAAAAAAAAAAAAAACTACGCCTTCTCACAATCACCATCGGACCAGATTTGGAGCGTTTGCAAAAACAAAAACGCTCAAGTTCGTCAGCTCATGATTCAGAGGCCGTGCTAGTCAACAGTGGATTTACCTCTTTGGAAACATGCTCTCAGCTGGCGCTGCGTGCAGTAGTAGTGTTGGTGAAGTTTCGATATGGATCATTGGGGCTGCAAAACAAGAACATAATGTTGTTATCTTCTTTTTCAACTCCCTCTCTGAATCAGCTTGGACAATTCGATCATGTTGATTTAAAGGAAAATAGGAGGAATGCTCCCATTGGATGACGATGCGAAGGGTCGCAGTGGTAAAGTCCCTCTAGCATCTTCAACCACACCGGCCACCAGTGGAGAGGTGGATGAAATTTTCGAGAATACCTCAGAAGGCAACAATAGGGATCCATCCTCTTACCAAATGTATGATATTCGGCAGGCTGCCAAGTGGATTGAGAATATCCTTCCTTTCTCACTGTTGCCATTGGTTGTTTTCATTCATCAAAAACTAAATAGCATCAAAATGTGAACACAAATCCTACTCTACAACCTAATCAAATAGAGAAACAGTTCATATATATACATACTATGCATTTGTCTTTCTTGGACAAGATATAGATATGGAACCGAATCACTCGTGAGAAGAAAAACAACACTTAAAATCAAATTTCTTCTAACCCAGTATGAGCTTTTCTCGGTCAAATACAACTCGATAGCCTATCATGAACTTGTTTACAATAAACATCTAAATAAGTTAGGGCTAAAATTATAGAGAAAGACTACGGAGAATCATCATCATATATTTTACTTCGTAATAAATTAGTATTGGTTTATTGGTATACAGGGCAAAAGGACCAGACCTCAAATCTTCACAAGAATGGATCCAATCTGATTGTAGAGGTGAGAGGATTTTTTATTGTAGATCTGGAATCTTGCATCGATGAATGAGAGGTGAGATAGAGAGACAGAGATTGTGGTGGTGGGCAAGACGTCGATTAGAAGAGAGTTAAGCTGCGAAATGAAAGTTATCACTACGGGAAGAGAGGTTGACAGGGCAAAATTCAATTTCCAATGCTCGAAAAGAGAAGATTCATCTTTTAGACCAAATTTTTAAAATATGAGGCCTTAAAAGTTTACTTTTTAGACGAGACTTTTTAAACATCCGAAACTCGAACATTACTCAAACTCTTCGGATTCTCTAGATGTTAGTTGTCATTCTTTGTTTGACATTCCTTATTCCATTTATCCGTTGAGACTCAACGCTAAATGTGGAATGGGAATGGCCGCAAGGCTTTATGTTTGCTCAGTGAGTTATTTGCCTATTTGGTGCTTCGTTTCTGCTTTACATTAAATGCTCTGACACAGATTGCTTTATTGCAAGTTGGTGTTAATCCATATCAAAATTATTTGGAACTCATTAACAAAATGATTAAACATAGTTAGGAATAATAATGAGTGATGATATGAGTAGATAAATCATACTTAGAGATTTAAGAAGTTCGGAGACAATGATTTACAAATAGAGACATATGAACTCGAGTTAGACGCTACTAGCTTGAGTCAAGAATAAATTTGTAAAAGATAAATGGTTAAGTAGCAATTTTTCTCGGAAGTACACGCTCAGGAGCAATGTTGCCCTGAAAGTTTTTTTGATCTCAATGTTGCCCCGAAAGTTCTTAAATGTAGCAATGTTGCCCTTAGCTAACGGCAAGACTAACAGACGTCTGCCACGTAGGATAACTTGACACGTCAACGCCATGCAGGAGAGCAGAGTTCACATGTGGACCCGCACACCACCACCTCGTCATCTTCTTCCTTCCTCGTCGTTAGACCCCACACCACCACCACTGCCGGCACACCTTTGCAAGGGCTGAGAATGACACGACGAGTTGAAAGCGCTAATGCGAAAGGCTAGCTCAAAAAACTAAGATTATCATGATATACAGATGGGTTTAAAAACAAATGGAAACATCAAACGCAAATCGCAACCTCAGATTTTCAAATGAACATTCAAATCCGAACCTTAGATTTTCAAATGAACATTCAAATCCCCACCTCAGATTTTCAAATGAACATTAAAAAATCTATGACAAGTCTAGAAAGATTATGTAAGACAAATCAACTTCACCTCAAAAGTAAAATGAGGAAGAAGAAAATTCATGGTAGTACATAATAGTGGTAAGAGAAGTAGGCATCAGTTCTCCAAGGTGATAAAGCATCAATGAGAATTTCAAACGCAAACTACCCATTTAAAGCACGGGATTCATCACACGCCCATACGGTAGTGCCAAACAATGGAGATGTAGGTGGTTAACAAAGTTCAGTGGAGGTTGATGAAAGCCAAATCTGTCAGAAACAACCTCAATGTAATGTTTAGTCTGAGTACTGCAATAAATATAGGTCCAATCAACCTATTAGTTCAGACCAGTGTTGTGATGTGCTGCAAATTCTTGTTGAAGTGCCTTCAGTGTGTTCATTGTAAGTATTACCGGGTTTTCCTTTTCTTTAACAACAGATTACCAGGTTTCAATGGCACAGAAGAAGCACATCTCTGGTAAAAACCTTAAAAAGACATGCAGCAAGATCGGTTCATGAAGGCTATTCAAATTATGAACAGGATGACTGACTTAATTGAATTATGATTATTGACTTAAGCATCGAAGCTTCTAGATTTATTGTTTGCAGATGCTCTGTTCACTTGATTAAAAATAGAGGTTAACAGAGGAAAGAGTTACTCTAGTAATGTCAAGTATGACCCAAGTAAAAATCGTAAAAGATGTTGTGGCTCTCAGTTACTTGAGTAATATAATATTTTACCCAAGTAATATGATTTTTTTAATTTTGCCGCCAAGTGTTTCAGGAACACATTAATCGCGAGTAATATCAAAACGGAGCTTTAACTATAGAGAATATTTCAAGTTTACTTGAGTAAAATAGATATTACCCGAGTAATATCGTGAGCAAAACGCCTTCTCAGAGTTTCATTGCAAATTACTCGAGTAACTATCAGAGTTACCCGGGTAACTCCTAAACTGGGAAAGATGTTAATTTTGGATTCTTGAATTAATGCTCAACGATCAATCTTAAATTCAAAAGGTACTCAAGTGTTTACTCAACACACTTGAATTGAGGTATTTATGGTAATTTATTCACATAAATTTTTCAAACTAAAATGCTTTGTATTATCAACTTCATGTGGAATTTCATTTATTTTTACTATTACCCAAGTAACGATATGTCTACTCGAGTAATATCAGTATTGGGCGTTTTAGTATAAGTATGGTTTTTGAAATTACCCAAGTAATACTACTATGATTACTCGAGTAATATCGACTTCTAGCGCATTTTAAAATCAATGTTTGCTGAAATTACCCGAGTAGAACATTATTACCTGAGTATTGACAGACTTAATCAAGTGTGTTGTTTTTGAAAATTCTTAAATTACCCGAGTAAAATTGTTTTTACTTGAGAAATATCACGTTCTTTAAATGGACCAGGTGCTTTGTGCTCTCATGGCTTTAGTCTAAAGATTAAAAAGCAAAAGCACTTTCGATGTACTCTTACTCCAATCTGATCTTAGTGCATGACGCATCTTCATCTCTCTCTTTTTAATTAATGACTCTTCCTTTATTGCTTTAGTTATTTTAAAAAATAAAAAATAAAGGCAATTACTCGGGTAACAAATTCGTTACCCGAGTAATTCATATCTGCTTCTTTTTATATAGTGTGTCTTCTAACTTGTTTAGTAAACAAGTAGTAGAATATTGTTTGCCCTTTGGTGTTACGAAGCTTATTGGTATCTGCATTTAAATGTCATAGAGGAGTGTGAAAGTCAGCTAGAATATTAATGCAACTCATTGTCATTCTCATCCTTAATAGTTTAAACGTGATGTTGAATTTCATGTTTACATTGATTTATCCCTTTAGTTCAGGTTTTCAAGAAATCATTTGTTAAAATTCGATCTCACTCTATCACCGACATAATCAGGGTCATTCCCTCAATACTTATGCCAAATCTCAACAATGTCTACCAATGGCTACACTCCATACAGATAATCATGGACAGTCTCACAGAACTGATCTGAATTTGCAAAGAAACTGCTAAGACTCAGAATTCAGCATCTTCATTTAAAAAGAAGCACAATGAAAATGACGCACACAGTAAATAGGCTCACTTTTAATGCTTTTAAAATAGAAACACAGTGAAAAGCATTTTAAAAATGAAGCAGACCCGTCATTACTCGAGTAAATAATTGTTTACTCAAGTAATTGTCCAAAAGCAATACAGCACCGGATGCAAAAATTACTCGGGTAGCCCAGGACCACTCGGGTAATTTCAATTTTTTTTTTTTTAATTTAAAATAAACAACTCAAACATGGAATAGGCAATTCAATGTAACTGATCCGACATTGCTTAGGTAGACTATATGTCTACTCGGGTAACTTTAAAGATTTTTTTTTTTTTTTTTTTTTTTTTTTTTTTTTTTTTTTGTTAATAAACAATTTGAGCATGACGCAAGCGTACAGGCCCATTTAAAAGCAAAAACGCAATATTACTCGAGTAAAAGCAATTTTACTCAGGTAATAATAATAAATGTTTTTTTTTAAATTAAATCTGACACTCTGATCTGATAATGGACCTAAGTTACTCGAGTAGATAATTTCTTACTCAAGTAATCCATATTACTTGGGTAGAAAATTCTCAACAGGTTACAAAATATTTTTAATTTAATTTTAATAAAATTGTACAAAGCCAAAATCAGAAATTATTCAAGTAGCCACAAGTCTACTCATCGAAAATCAGAATTTTACAAGAATGCCCATTTTAATTTGAAAGAATTATATAATTGTAAATTACCATGAATACCTTGTTCAAGTGAGTTAAGTAAACACTTGAGATCCTCTGTTTCGAGTATGTATGATTTCACTCAAGTGTCACACATATGAAGGTACCCTCTGTTTAGCTCTGTTTGAAGTGCATTGAACAGGGGATGGGGAGGAACAAAAAATTATGTACAGTCAAAATATAAATATAGAACTTGCTAGTGCTAGGGTGCGTACTTGGCATTTAAATGACAAACGAGTCAAAATTGAGATGAGATGGTTTCAACGATTTTGAATTGGAATGGTGAAGTAAAATTCTGGCCAAGTTCAAATTAGGATCCAAAACAAGAGTGAGAGAGTCGTCCCCCAACCAAGCCAAGAGCCAGTTAGGAGTATAATTTTGTTGGAATTATTTTGATTTGATAGGAGGAATGGGCAAGGCCAGATAAAGGAGGTTGTCGCTACATTGAAGGAGGGCATCGTCATAGTCATCGGGAGGATCAAAGATTAAAGCCTCCACTTTCGAGTTAGCTTTCACATTAGCGCCTTCAACTCGTTGGCGTTGTTCTTAGCCCTTGCAGAGGTGTGCCGATGGTGGTAGTGCGGGGTCCAATGACGAGGAAGGAGGAAGAAGGGAAGGGAAGGAAGAAGATGACGAGATGCTAGTACGAGGTCCACAGGTGAACTCCAACGTGGCTCTCCTACATGGCGTTTGACGTGTCAACTTATCCTATGTGGTAGACGTCTGTTAGTCTTCCCGTTAGCCGAGGGCAACATTGCTACGTTTAAGAACTTCCAGGGCAACATTGAGGTGAAAAAACTTCCAGGGCAACATTGCTCCTGAGCGTGTACTTTCGGGGTAAAATTGCTACTTAACCCAAAGATAAATGAAGTCTCTGAAAGACATCAACTCGAGTCATTGAAGCTTAGCTCGAGTTCAGAGTTACAATTGAGTCAAATATTCCAAACTCAAGTTCTTCTTCTTGAAAAATTAGCTTTGAAGAATATAGAAGAAGTCTCAGTGAAACTCCCGGGTCACAGAGGCTTAGCTTGAGTTCAAATAGAAACTCAAGTCACATACTTCTAGCTCGAGCCTCAGATCATTTTCACAAAATGTTATCGGGAGGCTTTTCAAAAATGGTCTGAAAACTTCTCCTAACTCGAGTCATTAAGTGATGGCTCGAGTTACAAAATTTATTTGAATATAACATTCAAATCCAGGGTTCGCTAACTCGAGTCATTTAACTTTGAATTTTGAAAAGAACTTTAATTTTGCAAAGCTTGACTAAAGTCACCAGGCATTGGCTCGAGTGCACATCATAACCTGAGTCACTAAGGTGTGACTCGAGTCAAGAAACCATTTTGACTCAAATCACACAAGGAGTGGCTCAAGTTTGACAACTCAAACTCGAGTCAATTTGACAATAGATGTGACAATATGTTTTGATTCAATTTTAATCAAGTTAAAAACATTTTAACTTAAGTCATAAACCATACTATGTTTACAATTGTCAATTATCATCAAAACACATAGAGAACTAACATCTTATTCCATCTTATAGTAAGTTTCCTCCTCTCTCTTTGATTTCTGGACCTCTTTCATCATAACAAGCTCTTCTTTAGTGCTCTTTCCTCATTCCGTGCATTAGAGGGGTTAGAACCATTAGTATTTGAGCCACTACTGGATGCTAACATATTAACCTATAACAAATCTTGACAACTTAAGTGATTTTGATTATTTAAAAAAAAAAAAAATCAACAATAGTATCTAGCCAGCAGGAACGAGTCTTAAGAGAACAACATCACCCCTATACACAGTATTTTTCTCAACAATCAATCAGCTACCAAGTAATATCAAAATAGCAACCATAGTTAAAAGGCATGCTAAATGAACCAGATTACAAGCAAAATGCAAGAAAAGTGCAAGATTAGTGCAAAAGCAAAGTCAAGTCAAGTAATGTTCCAAAAGTTCAAATCCCTAAGCCACGTTTTTTATAACAGAGGAGCCATCCTTTTGAATTGAAGCAACATATCATATGATGTTAAGAACATTAGGAGTTCACTTAATAGCAAACATCCCAATTCCTGTTGATGAATCACATTCCCCCTCCATGTCATTCCTTATTTTAATAACCTCCCATAGATATTTCTCCATATGCGTGTCTCTCCTAGCTACTTTTCCATTCTCCCTCTGAAAAAAAAAAAAAAAAAAAAAAAAAAAAAACCGACTCAATAGTGCACATCCCTATCTAACCTCCTACCCTCATAATTAGCAATTGCTAATTAATTAAAGGGTAAAGATACAAAAATGCACATGGACTTTTACTCAACGGGTACCTAACACTAAATGCTTTTCGGAGGTGCAAAAATACCATCACTGTTAGATTCTCTTAACTAATGTTACTTTTTGATGGGCGGCCCACACTATTAAGAAAATGAAAATGTCTAAGTTTTCTAATTTCCTTTAATGCCCTTATCTACTTCGATTTGTCGATCCCTCTCTATCTCTCATTTTCATCTCAAATTCAGGTGGCAACGGCAACGACAACTCAAATAAAAGCTTCATCCTCTCTCGTCGGTTGTGTCATAGACCACCAAGAGGTAAGGGACCTAAAGGACAGATCTGCAAATAAAATTCGAATTATTGCTTACATTTTCCGTAAGGCCAAGAAGAAAAAGTGGGGGTGAAGGACCCTGGATTACGAGAACAAAAATATCAAGCAAGATGAAAGCAAAACGAAAGAGTCCACGAACTCAAAACAATGGCACCAAGAGTGATGAGTCACAGAATTATCAATTGAGACCTTGAGAAGTAGGCACTACATGAAAGGAGCATCACTCAGGAAAGTACAAACAGTACATGCAACCCTCAGGCTTTCCCAAATTGCAAACAGGAATCGACAATATCCTCCAAAAATTGTGGCAACCAAGGGATTATAAAGCAAAGATGGATACTCATCAATCGTACTTTTCCAGGAGCCAGAATAATATAAAAGCGAAAAAGAAATAGAAATAAGGAAAAATTACATTTAAATACCATTTGAATTTACAAAACCCACTACTAGAAAATACTCATATTGCGACGGATTTTGTGATGTATATAAATCCATTGCACAAAAAACAAAAATCTGTGACGGATATTTTTATCCATCGCAAAAACAATTATTTGCAACGGATTACAAAAATTCGTCGCAAAATAAATTAAAAAATGCAACGGGGACATCACCCCGTCACAAAACGGCAAATGCTGTCGCAAAACGATGCCCAAAAGGGAGCCTGTTGCGACGGGTGGCTCACGTCATCACAAAACGGTGTGAGTTTTCATGCCGTTTTACGATGGCTTCAAATGCCAACGCATTTTGGGCGCCGTTTTGCGACCGGTGGTTCACGCCGTCGCAAAACGGCGTGAGTTTTCACGCCATTTTGCGACGACTCCATCACGCTGTCGCAAAACGGCGTGACTCTGACGCCGTTTTATGACGGATAACGGGATCCGTCGCAAAACAACTCTGTTTTGCAACGGATTCCATTATCCGTCGCAAAACTCGACTTATCCCCCTCCCTATTTTCTGCATTTTTTTATGAATCTTTCTCCTCTCCACCTCTCTGCGGTCGACTCTGTGCCGTCCACCTCTCCGTTGTCCACCTCTCCGCCGTCCACCTCTCCTCTGTCCGGCTTGCGTCGCTCCTCCGGCAGTCCCCTCATCTTCGTCCTCTCATCTTCGGAGCTCCGGCACTCGCCTCCTCCTCTTCAATTTCTAGTAAGCTCCCTTTCTTTAATTTGTGATGTATTCATAATGCTAGTTGGTGCTGTGATTGTGTGAATGAAATCCCAAGCTCTTTTTCCCTTTGTCCTATTATTTAGATTTTGGGATATATATCTCTCACACATCTAGAAATTAAAAGGTGTGGCTAGCTTATATTATGCGACATATAGGAATTAGGAAGTGCTTCACTACGAGTTTTTTAGTTTTTCTTCATTGAAGAAGATTTTCCTCCCTTCCCCACATGTATTATTCTATTCAAATTACTCTTAAGCACGCACCGTCAATTATGAATACTTACGTATATATCCCGAACGATTATGATTCACATTGTAAAAACATATATATAATATAATTCAGAATCTTTAATTATAAAAACATGCATTTATCAAATAGTAATAAATGGGTGGGACAATAAAATCTTAAAGCACTTGGAGGTAGAAAGAAACATATATATGTTAGTGTTTGGATCTAGTACATTGTATTTATTCCAAATATTAGTTATCTGGAAACACATATATTTAAATTGTGTATTTTAGGAAAACCAGCACATATATTTTACATTATTATGTAATCTTTGCCAAATAGTAATCTGGCTTCTATACCATAAGAAAATAAATTATTGATTTTCAATGATTGACAATTAAAGCAATAAAGGTTTGTGAGTTCTTTTTTTTTTTTTTTTTTTTTTTTTTTTTTTGACAAGGTATATAAGTTATAAACTTTTTTATTTTTAACTAACATTTTAAATGTGATTTCAGTAATTACTCCTTCTAAAAATGATTAGAGTGAGCATCAAATTGTAGTACGTGATAATGGTGAAATGCCCCTCATTCCCTAATTAATATGTAGTTTCCTATTCTTTGTTTGCCCCTTCCACATGCATGTCCCCATTTTCTCGTGTACTATCCCTATTCTCTGGTTACTTGCTGAGATCTGTCCTTAGTTCAATGCATGTGTTTTTTCTCACTTTCTTGAATAAGTGGCAATTGGTTGACATAAGTGAAGTGTTGAAAAGTGATACTTAGGGATAAGACAATTAATTAATTGATGTAAAGTAGGAGGAAGAAGGTGTGACATTAAAGAATAATCAAATTTGTATGTATTATAAAAATTAGTGAAATTAACTAGTTGATTTAAGCTCTTATAAAAATAACTATTAAATTTTTTTTTTTTTTAAAAAAAATATCTCATTTAAATGTTTGATTTAAAACTATCCTTAACAAGTTATATATACAATAAATATGGATAATTTGGAAAAACAAATTATAAAAACTGTTTAGTTTAAAAGATAATTATAAAAATTAGTGAAATTAGCTAGTTGATTTAGGCTCTTATAAAAATGAATGTTAAATTTTTTAACAAAATTATTTCATTTAAAAATTTGATTTAAAAGTATCCTTAACAAGTTATACATACAATAAGCATAGATAATTTTAAAAAACAAATTATAAATACAGTTTAGATTTAAAGATAATTATAAATAAAAATTAAAGGATATTAGATAAACCCGATTAAGTCTTTTATAATATTGTCTTAAATAATTGCTGATATATGTAGTTAGTTCAATGCATGTATTTGTTTCTCACTTTCTTGATTAAGTGGCAATTGATTAGCATAAGTGGTTAGTTGTATTGGCCATTTGTGACATGTCGTTTTGTGGACTGGGGTATATCTCCAGTGTATAAATTTGTGTAGGGTTGGGTTGGGTTGGGTTGGGGAAGTATAGAAGGCGATTGTGATAGGAGTTGGATGTACAATCGTCTAATTGAGAAAAGAGAACTAACTCAAGCATTCTTAGCGGGTTTGGAAGAGTTCATCCAATTTACTTTAGCGCATTCAACTAATTCAAGTACCTGGATCAGTTGTCCGTGTGTCAAATGTAGGTGTTTGAAATTTAAAGATCAGAACACAGTCAAAATCTATTTGTGTAAAAAGGGATTCATGAAGGATTATGAATGTTGGGAATGTCATGGAAAAGTCCGACAAACACCAAGTGGTTATTACGGGGACACTAGTCATCGAGACAACCTTAATCAATATGAGCAGTTGGTTATGGATGCTGTAGGACCATCGATCAGCCAATATTTTGATCCCGTTACTCATGTTGAACCGTCATACATGGGAGAGGAAACCGGTACACATACTCAACCATCATACATGGGAGAGGATCCTAATCCGGAAGCCGATAGGTTCTATAAAATGCTTCAAGATGCACAATGTCCGTTATGGGATGGTTGCGAACACTTTGAAAATAGTGAATATTCATCGCTATCGGCTACCCTAGCAACACTAAGCTTGAAGACTGATCACCACATGAGTGAGAGGAATTACAACAAAATGATGTAGATCATGAGTAAGGTTGTTCCCAAAGACAATAATTTGCCGAAGGATTTTTACCAAGCAAAAAAAAAAAAGGTGAAAGAGCTTGGGCTTAGATGTGAAAAAATCCATTGCCCTAGAGGATGTATGTTGTATTACAAAGATGATGCTGAGTTGACCAATTGTAAATTCTGTGCACATGACAGATACAAAGTTGTGAGGAATGGAAGGAAACTAACTCGTCAAGCATTAAGCAAGATGTAGTACTTTCCTCTTGTGCCCAGACTTTAGAGATTGTATTCATCAAAACAAACAGTTGCTCACATGAGATGGCACCGGGAGCATCACAGGGATGAAAAATTTGTGATGCATCCATCCGATGCCGAAGCTTGGCGTAAATTTGACAAGGCGAATCCTTTGTTTGCTATGGATCCCCATAATGTCTATCTCGGTCTATGTTCGGATAGGTTCGCTCCTTTCAACAATACGGGCAGGAATTATTCCTGTTGGCTTGTCATCTTGACTCCATACAACCTCCCACCTTCTATGTGCATGAGAAGAGAGTTTTTGTTCCTGAACGCGTTAATCCTTGGGCCATCCAACACAAAAAGAAAGATAGATGTGTACCTCAGGCCTTTGATAGACGAGTTGAAGATGTTGTGGAGTGAAGGGGTTCTTACGTATGATGTATCCTTGAGCCAGAATTATACCATGTGGGCTGCCTTAATATGGACAATAAATGATTTCCCTACATATGGGATGTTGAGTGGCTGGCAAACGTCGGGGAAGCTTGCATGCCCGGTATGTCTTAAACAGAACACAGGTTTTAGCTTGGATTACAGTCGCAAGGTCTGTTGGTTTGACAATCACCGGTGATTCTTTCTTGCCCCCTGAGCATCCGTTTAGGAAAAATAAAAAAGACTTCATGCATAATGTGGTCGAATGAGCAGATCAACCTCATCGTTTAAGTGGCCAAGAAATATGTGACAAGGTCAAGTACATTCAAAGTGTCGAAGAAGGGGTTGCTTCCAGTGAACCTGAGGGATACGGCATTGATCATCATTGGAACAAACACAGCATCTCCGGGGAACTACCATATTGGAAAGATCAATTGTTAAGACAAAACCTCGATGTCATGCATATTGAGAGGAATGTGTTTTGCAATATTCTGTACACCGTGATGGACACCAAGGGCAAGACGAAGGACATAGTCAACGCAAGACAGGACATAGAAGTGATTTGCATTTGATGGAGAATGCCACGGGACGGACTTCCAAACCTAGAGCACCATACACATTCAACAAACAGCAGAATTTAGAATTGTTACAATGGGTTAAAGATCTAAAACTGTTAGACAGTTATGCATCAAACTTGGCAAGATGTGTCGACATGCACAAGGCGAAGTTATTTAGGATGAAGAGTCATGATTGTCATGTTTTTTTCCAGAGATTGTTGCCGTGGGCCTTCAAAACACTTCTGAAGCATATATGGTCTATTTTGACGAAATTTTCCATGTTCTTTAGAGAAATTTGTGCTTCTGAGCTTAATGTTGAAAAGTTACGGCACCTAGAGGCGAGCATCCCAATAACGCTATGCAAGTTAGAGATGGTGTTTCCTCCTAGCTGGTTGACTCAAAGAAACATTTGCCTATTCACTTGGCCTACAAAGCAAAGGTAGGAGGTCCTCAAAAATATAGGTGGATGTATCCGTTTGAGAGGTAATATATATATTTCTTTCACGCAGTTATCAGTTGACCGACATGGTACTTTATTTTATAAAGACCCTCTAATTGTTCATTGTAGGTTTTTACACACACTTAAGTACAAGATCAAAAATCTACATTGAAGGATCTATTGCTAAAGCGTATCTAGTCGAAGAGACCACAAAATTTGCGTCATACTATTATCCCCCTGAAATGATATCAAGATGGAGAGGGGTACCTCGCAATGATGATGGTGGTGATACAAGCGATCAAAAATCAATATTTAATTTTTCAGGCCAAGTTGTGGAAAAACATTGGAACTCAACTTTGGATGGAAGAGATAAGCGGGTAGCGGAGTGGTACATTCTAAATAACTGTGAAGAGACCGCCCAGTACTTAAAGTAAGATTTCTTTTCTTTTTACTATTACGGTGTGTATTAAAGTATTAACTTCATTCTTTTTGTTACAGTTACTTCTCTAATTGGGTCCGATCGATAAATCCTTCGATATCGGATTCTGAAGTTGATCAATTCACGAACTCTAACTTTCCTCAATGGTTTCGATCCTACTTTGTGCAAAATCCATCAGATCCCAATGAAGTTGCGTGCACTACAAAAAAAGGGCCATTAGTAGCGGTCAAAATCAGACATTTGTAGCGGTTTTTGACGTGACAAACGACCTTTGTCGCGGTTAGGAAAACCGCTACTAAAATAACTGAAACAAACCAATTCGTAGCGGTAAAAAAAAAACCGCTCATCAGAATCGTAGCGTGTTCGGGTTGATCGCGACTATATAAGGTTACGCTTACACAATACTCGCGGTAAATAAATCGCTACAAAATAAATCAATTTTGTGGCAGTTATAAAATCGTAACTAATATGTCAAAATTCCAGCGGTAAAATAGAATATTTGTAGCGGTGAATAACCGCTACAAATAATTCCCGCCATTATTTTTAAAAAGTTTTACCGCAGAATATTTGTAGCGGTGAATAACCGCGACAACAAATCCAGCCATTATTTTTTAGTTTTGCCGCCATTTTTCAATTTTATAGTTGTAGCAGTTTGTAAACCGCTACAAATATTGACGTCGTTAGTTTCAAAAGTAGTTTTGGCGTGTTCGTTGGTATTTTGGTATTTGTAGCGGTTTCGTAACCGCTACAAATGGATTAAAATGAAAAAATATATTTCTTTTAAAAATTCTTATTTAATTAAAAATCATTTATATTTAAACTAAAAATAAATGATATTAAAATATGATATTCGATTGTATAACATTACTATATATGTGAATAAAAATGAAAATATGTAAGTATAATAACAACAATTTATGAGTTAGTCAAAATAAAATGAATTATAAAACAAAAGTGTTGGAAAGTGGATCGAAGAATAAGTATGTGAAAGTAGAAATAAAGTTGAAAATTGAAAAAAATCCACCCGTAAAAAAACAAAAGTTAATATCAACGGGGTAGAAGAAAAAACAAATATTTCGATAATTCTTGATTTGATCCGGTTGAGTTACACTTGTCTCATTCAAACACTTTACTTGGTTGAGGAAACGTAAAAACATGAAAGAAGACGGAGAGGAAACATGTGCAGAAAACAAAGTTGAAGCATATTAAATGTGGTTTGGTGGGGGTATTTATTTTGATCTTAGCGCATCACTTTGTAACGGTTACGGTGTCTGTTTTTGTAGCGGTTTACTTTATTTTTGTAGCGGTTTGAATTCTGTAGCGGTTTTATTGTTTTTAGTCGCGGTTTTGAACCGCGACAAATATATTTTTGGGTTTTTTTAAAAAAATGGTAAAATGAAGAGTAGGGATAATTTTCCCTCTCAATCTTCGTCAACATCCCTACAAAGAAAGTTTGTAAAAAACGTTATGTGTGAGTTGAATATGTAATAACACATATATAAAACTTTTGTTAAATTCTATTTTCATTTTTCATATTGCGTATATTAAAAAACATACCGAACTATAGGTAAGGTGTCATCGCCGCACGGGAAGAAGTTTTCAAACCGGGCCGGGCCGGAGCGGCTCACAATCGTAGGCGACATTCTCACCATCGCCCATGTCGTAAAGGTCCCGAGGCTTTAAGTAAACCACCATATTCCAATCCATGTGCCTCTCATCGACGACATAATAAACCTGATGGGCCTCTGAGGCAAGAATATACGGCTCGTCATCTTCAGACTGACCAGTGTGAATAGGCCAGGAGAAATTCGATGATGTGATGCCTAAGTCATCAGTCGTGAGTCCCCGGGACGTTGTCGTATTCGCCCACAAACAGTTGAATAGTGTCACAGAGAAAAGGCCTTGGTAAGTTATCCTGACCACATCAAGCAACTTTTCATAATACGGAACGTCACCGAACTGCATGTTCCCGTCATTGCTGCTCGTATAACTCCTCGTCCCAAGCGTGCCATATATACCCGAGTTTTTGGTCAGCAATCCCTGATCTCGTGAAACTGTGCAAAACTTGAAGCCATTGACATTGTATGCCGTAAATCTTTAGGCGTGGTCAAGCGGTCCGAGTGCGAGAGCTCTGAATTTTGCTGAGTGGGGGTTGTGGTCATTCATTATTCTCCTCCTAAACCAACCCTGGAATTCTCTGTGGACCTTTCTATCAATTTCGGAGGATGTCTGTGTATGGATTCTCAGCTGACGCTTCACATGACTCCTGAATTCCCTGCAATTAAACATGTGATGATGAGCAATAAATGTGCCTATAAAATGTAAGGAAACATATAGGATAACATATATATGTGTGCAATCCATCGAAGGTACGGTTCAACTTTAGTGCAATTGATCAAGACATGTCTATGTGCTTGAAACTTCTCAAGTGCCGTGAGTTTGAAGTTCTCACATCCGCCAACCGGTTCACCAACACGAGGGAATAACAACTCAAGCCGATGACTCGCTCGCTCAAGGACAATCGTCCACACGAGGCGGTCGGTTGAATGACGTCTCAATGTCATCAAAGTACCGGAACAAAAATACAAGACCTCATCCCCAAGATAACCTTCGCTATTGAACCTTCGTGCCACGCCTTATTCCTCACGTAAGATTTTAGTTCCCAAGAAACCTATAAAGTAATGAGGAAAGATGTCGATACATCAATGGTTAAACATGCGACTAGCAACCGCGACAATGTTTAATTACTTTCATCCCATAACTTGAGATCTTTAAATGCAACGGGGGAACATTTGTAGCGGTTAACAATCGCGAAAGAACCACGACAATTTTTCAGCTCAAATTTGTCGCGTTAATGAACCGCTACAAATTTGAATTGAAAAATCGTGCCATAAACTAGTCGCGGTTACAAACCGCTACATCAACCGCTACAAAATGATGACCGTTTGAAAGTTTAGGCGCTTATTTTTTAATTTAAAGTTCAAATTTGTAGGAGTTAACTAGATGAACCGCGACAAATATATTTTGTAGCGGTTTGAGGGTTTAACCGCTACAAAATTTATTAACATTTGTTTTTTTTTTTTTTGGTGTAATATTAACATATCTTTTTTATTACAAATTATAAACTCCGTTTATTCTTTAATAAAATTTAAATTTAAAAAACCTTTTGACTTAAAAAAAAAAAAAAGATAACAAATATTTAAATTTAAATAAATTGTCAACAAACATCCGACAAGTACAAACCGAATTACCGAACAAAAAAACTAATAACTATCGGGAGCCCGATGATCGGGTCCTATCTCGGTGGGGTCTCTCTCTCGGGCGGTGTGGGCTCAACCGGAGGTAACAACCCCCTCATCTTGATCGAGCAACATCGGATGGGGAGGGGGGAGGCGGTGGAGGCGGGGGAATCCTCGAAGATGAACGGAGGGGAGGCTCGGGAGATGGAAACGTGATCTATTCGGTAGCAACTCGACAAGGCCCCGGCAAGTGACTTCCGGCTAGCCCTCGATTAGCGAACCAACCTGTTGAGACCCTCCCGCATGCGCCTAGTCCTAGCCTCATTTTCGGCCCTCTCGCAAAGAACATGCTCGGCAACCTTCCCCGTCAAGTTGCTCGGCAACCCGCGCAAAGACAACCCTGCTCGGCAATCATCGCATCAACCGCCTCGGTGGTGGCTCTTCGAGCCGGCGCTCCCGGCGCGGCGAGGAGGAGTCCTTGCGGTACACCATGCTAGGCCGGCGCCTAGCCCAAAGCCCCTATCACGGCCGGGATGCTCGGCGGGCCCCAACGGCTTTCAATGTAGCCGTAGGATCAACGAGATCCCGTGACTCCGGGTTCTGCGACCGACGTATCTCTTCGCTCTCGCTCAATCCGGATCTCGACGCATATATTTCATAAAACATTAATCAATCAATTTAATTAAATTTTAATGTACAACATTAACTATTTAATTAGTTTTTGTAACTTACTATTATCTCCTCTCTTCGCGCCTCGAGATCGGCGTTCCATCACGGTGTCTATGTGTGCGTTTCCACAACCGCCCATAGTCCATCGACCACCCTCCGTCGAGCCTTCTCTTCTTGAAAGAGTTAAAAGAGTATAAACTTTGTTATTTCCAAAACAAAACAATAATCAATTAAACATAAAATTAATTTAACTTTTAACATACCATCTCACCGTAGGTCACAAAGACAAACATCTTGGATCCACCCGTGTGATTGATCCTTTGAGCTGCCCTGGATCTGGTGTTCCTCTAGGATAGAGCCTGCAAAATAAATGAGTAATTATACAATACCCTCATAGAAAAAAAAACAGAACTATGATTAATTAAAAAACGTACCTGTGCCTCTGCACTCCTCCTATATTGGACAAAAGCGCCCTTGATGATTTGGGTCCACGCCGTCTGGGACGTTCTCCATCAGTTGTTGCAGAGGCATAGTCGAATCTCCATTCTACTGGGTGTAGAGACGACCCCTCCGACTCTTCCACGCTTCTCCCATTTTCAACTTTACATACCTCTTTGCGTTGGCTCGCAGTTTAAACTTATTCTATATCATAAAATAATTAGTAATTAAGTAATAATTAATTAAGAAACAGATAACTAAATTAACCACAATTTACCGCACTAGCGTCCTCAAACGCCGTGTCCGTAGTCTCCTTCAGGATCTTTTTCCAATCCTGGAAAAAGATCGGGAACCATACCCAATTCCCGCCAAATTGTGACAGGTATCGGTTCAACAGGTGACCACCACTGCTGATCGGCTGGTCCGTGTCCGTGTTCCAGGGGACTATCACGCGGTAGCCATTCTCCTGACTGAAGGTGTGAACATCCAGCGTCCTCCTACTGATGTTCCCATATTCATCTGCACAATTATAAAAAAAATTGTTGTATTGTACTTACATAAATTTTCACACGTCAGGAATTTAAATTTTAGTTTTTGCCAATAAACTACTTATACTTACCTTCGATATCCACCGTAAATCCGGTGGAACGAGAAGACGACGGTCGGGGGTACCATTGTTCCCGCTCGTTGTCCTCGTCGAGAAACCATTCCGCCTCCGCTATGGGAATCTCAATCTCGATCTCATCATCATCACCATTGAGGATGTCCTCAAGCGGCGGACTTGCGCCTCGTTGTCCACCTACGGTCTCTTGTAGGGTCTCGGGTTTGGGATTGGGTCATTTTCAAAGAGCCCATCAAACTCATTCCCAACCCGAGGGGGTCGTGGGGGGACATTTATCCGAGGGGGTTGAAGGGGGACATTTTAGGGCTGAAGGGGGACATTTATCTGAAGGGGCTGAACGGAGACATTTAAAGGCCCATGCCCTCTCCTACGGCCTCCTCTACTACTACCCCTAATAGGCCTTTTCGGGGGTTCAACTACTTTCTCTTTTCCCTTGTCCCGAGAAATCATGATGTGAAAAGTAAAAGTACAAAGGTGAAAAGGTGAACGTAGCGCGTGAATTTCAAAAGTGAATATAAAAACACTTTGTGCATTTCGTAGTGGTTAAACCAAGTAACCGTTACAAAATTAATCATTTTGTAGCGGTTCAATATAGACCGCCACCCCAACCGCGACAATTCTTCACATTTGTCGCGCTACATAACCGCTACAAAATGAACGACCATTCAAATTACGTAGCGGTTCTTGAGGTAGACCGCTACAAAATAATTAATCGTAGCGGTGATTTGTGTAACCGCTACTAATTTAATAATTTTTTAAAAAAATCCAAACTAATTAGTTTAGCGATAAACTAATTAGATTGGAATTTTTCCTTATTCCAAAAAATATATTCTCAATTATTTTCTTTAAATCAGGAATAACGGGTTTATTGAAATTTCCCTAAAAGAGTCGATCTTAATAAATTTAGGAATAATAAATTTACTGAAGATTCGGATTCATTATAGCCACCGATCTTTCAAGAAAAACTCAGCGACTCATTTTGATCGAGATATTTTAACGAAACAATGGTGGCTATAATGGATCCAATCTCCAGTGGCATGTTAGACATATTTAGAGGAGTAGAAGTCTTCGAGGTCAATAGAATATCTCGAATCGGATTGTCCTTTGAAGGAACCTTCTCGGCTTGAAGATGAGAAGACAGACAAATATCGCAGACTCATCTCCCGAGATCGGTCTGCAGAGATATATATGCCTGTCTTTCGTTTTTGAGAACAAAACCAAGAATGCTCTTTCGGCAACAAAGCCGATTTAGAATATTTTTGAACATTATAATTGTTGTAAGGATGGAATTGGCTATTTATAGAATAAAGTTTGTAGCGGTTATTGTGAGAACCGCTACCAATTTTGCGTTTTGACGCGGTCAACGTGTCGCTTTCTTTAACCGTGACAAAGGTGTGTCGTTTCGTGATTTGGTAGCGGTTATTTTGACATAACCGCTATGAAAAAACCTTCTTGACGGACTTCGCGCCATAATGCGCCAAGGTGGCGCCATATTTGTAGCGGTTGGGTTTTGTGATCCGTGACAAAAAGCGAAGCAAAATGGTCAGCATTTTGGCGGCAATGCTTCCGTCACTAATTTGTGGCGGTTTGGGTTTAAACCGCTACTAATTTGTTAATTTATAGCGGTTTTTCTTGACCGCTACAAGTACATCGTGACAAACGTTACGTTTTTTTGGAGTGCCATACCCGTGACTCACCAAAATCCTAATGCTTCCGCCCCCAGCAGCACGGCCGCTGGGGGCGACGCTCCCGCCGTGAGGACTTGAACGGGGTTTCTCAGAGGTTTGTTTGTTGAGGAGCGTATTGTTAGCATGTTGAGCACCACTAGTGTGCAACACATGTATGTTACACCGTGGCATTCGATTAGATCAAACACGGTGCCGGCATCGAATTTTCGGACACAGATATTGGTTCCTCTAATGGCTGCCATGCCCCACACGTAGCTCCACCCATTAGCGTGGAACATATTCAGCGTCCACAGGTAGACCGGTTGTTTGGGAACGGCCCAGTCAATCAGAGAATCTATGATAATCACGTATGTCCCTCAGTGGCTATGAACCACCCCCTTGGGGAGCCGACGTCGTGCGGACGTGTAATTCAAGATCATGATCTCCTCGGGTCGAATGGAAATCGGATCACCCTTGGCCACCCCCTACGTGTCCAAGGAGAACGTGTCGTCGGTGATGAGGACAAGAGTAGGCGGTTGAATCTCCGGAGGCAGCAAGACTATGGCCTCAAGGACCAGAGCGCGGGAGACACAATCGACGAAGACGAGCTTTGGTTCACCATGGCGGAGGATGACGGAGATGGTGCGAGCGTCCAGGCGGGTGTTGATGTTGTTGAGGACGGCGCCAGAGAAGGGAACTGCGAATTGTAGCTCATACATAGCGGGGACGTTGGGGGCGACGACCGAAACGACATCGCCACGACGGATTCGAGAGAGAGAGAGAGAGGAAGCTAGTTGGAGACAGCGACGGTAGGTTTGGGACCAAGTGAAAGCAAGGAACCAGTTTTGGTGCCTATCCAAAGGATAGGCACCATTTGCCCATCTGATTTGGACTGTCAAGATCAGATCTGGACGGTCCAGCATTTTATATTTTTTTAACTACTACTTTTTGAATAAAAAAATCATTTTTTGAAAAATTGTTAGTTGAAAAATTATCTTTATTTTAGATTCTCGTATCCATTAAAATAATTTTTTTTGAAAAAATAAAAAGTAAAAAAAAAAAAATAAGATCCAGTTCGGACCGTCAGATTAGGAAATGAGCTCTCCCTACCTATCCAAAGGATAGGCAGGGAAACTCATTCCGTGAAAACAGTGTTGTTATAAATGATAGAAGTGCAATCACCATAGACGGTGCAGCTCTATCGAGGAACCCTAAAGGAGTGAGAGGAGAAAGTTAGCAGAGCATGGCTTGAGGTCTTCCATGTTAATGATGAAGATGCAGAGAAGGACTTGCAGTATTAATACAAGATCAGAGGGAAGAGCCGACAGGTATAGGTGGTTGGGATGTCTTTATGGGGTGATGTACTCTCTTCATTCGGTGTTAATTATAGAATTGCTTTTTGAGCGTAATTTACAATAGACTGGAGGTAGTAATACTTATAATTATAAAATATAAGCATCATAATACTAAAAGTTAGGGGAATTAAGTTTAAGTTTCAAAACATTAATTGCATTGTCAATTCAAAATATTGCAAACAAGCATATAATATCAATTGTAAATTGAGAGTGATATATAATATAATTTAAATTCTTATTTACAAGTGAGACTACTGAATTTTTATTTGTTTTGAATTAATTTTTACGACTTATTTTTAGAAACTTTGTTTTAGGACCTAAATTTTATTAACTCCCTCTTTTTCAACCTGATATTAATTCACTCTTTTAAAACCTAGTAACTTTTATTTATTCTCCCTTAATTAAATAGGGGGAATTACATTTAAGTTCCAAAACTTTGCATTCATCGTACAGCTACATCCGAAAATATTTTTAAAAAAAAAAACTGAAAATATCAATTCAAAATATTGCAAACAAGAATCTCAATTACAAATTCAGGGTTATATATAAAAATTTAAATTCCTTATTTATAATTGAGACTTTTGAACTTCGTTGGCGAAAAAAGAGACTGTTGATGATACGACCACAATAAACCGAGAACATGGGGCCACTTCCACCTATTTTGCAGCAGCTGTTAATTATTCAAATCGTGGCAAACCGAGAACGTGGGGCAACCTCTCCACCCATTTTGCAACAGTTGCTATTTATCCGCCCATTTTGCATTATTTGTTATTTGTTTGTTGTTTGTTTATTTTGCAGATTTATTTAGCATTTGTTATTTGTTATTTGTTTATCTTGCAAATTTATTAATTCTGCAGATCGTTGGTTCCAGTCATGAGTTGCTACGTGGCTTTAGTGGTCTTAGTGGAATCCTAAGTTAGTGTTAGTGATGTTAGTGGTGTGTTAGTCGCTTTTGTCAATTGCTACTCCTATTTAAGGAGAATGATTTGTTTAATGAAGGCAGTGAAAGATTTTTTTTTTTATTCAGTTTAAATTCAGTTAATTTCCAAGCTTTGGCCCTTTTTGCGTAATAGGTCCTATCAGTTGAATTTGTATTTGTTTTGAAACAGATATTTACAACTTATTGTTTAGAAAAAAAAAATTACGGATCTAACTTTAATTAATTTTTTTTAACAGATTAAGTTCTATATATTATTTTCTCTTTTATAACGTAACTTTTATGCATGTTCTCCTTAAGATTAAATACATATGTTCAAGGAACCAGTTTCCCTAGGCAAGCTGCTCTTATTTAGATGGTTCAAATTTCAAATTTTAGTTTTTTTTTTTTTTTTTTTTTTTTTTTTTTTTTTTAGAAAAAATCATTTTAATGGGTAAAAAATCTAAATGTGTATATAAAAATGTGTGTGTGTATATATATATGAGTGTGTGGCGCGCGCACGCTATATAATTGTGTATATGTCAAATTGCTAATCTCACGTTGTTGTAATGTATCCCGCAAGAATCAGATTAAACTATTCATGACCTTCCTCACTGTATATGTCTGTGTGTGTGTATCACACGCTATATAATTGTGTATCGGTCAAATTGCTAATCTCACGTTATGATTGTGTATCTGTCAAATTGCTAATCTCACGTTGTGTTATTGTATCCCGCAAGAATCAAAATAAACTATTCATGACCTTCCTCACTACACACACACACACAGCAATTTGGCAGATACACTGATTCACAATTATATAGCGTGCCTTTTTTACAATATAATGGTGGTAAGTGTGCAACCACTTCGGGTTCTGCAATGGCAAGGACAACCCTCCCAACAGTGGTAGCTCCATATAAGGTGGATTACGAGTGGTTTTACCACAGCTCAAACCCTAGACCTCTTAAGGAAATACAGCGCCACATTCCGCTAGACCAACCACATGTTGGTTATATATATTGTGCCTTGGTGATAAATATCCCCCCCCCGGTGGCGCCCCCAATCTGACCTAATACATTCAATCTTTTTGTTCAATTGATTTTCTACTTCTACCTTATCCTTTTTTTTTTTCAAAAGCTTTATCTTTATTTCTCAACAAATATATTTTTGTATATATTGAAAAATCATCAATAAAGGTGATATAATATCTTTTACCTCCTTCAGTCTCAGTTTGTTTTAAATCACCTAAATCATTGTGTTATTAAGAACAACAATTCAGCTTCTCTTTAAGTAGAAAATTGTGACTTTTTAGTCAATTTAGCTTCTGCACAAATTTCACATTTATTAAAATCATTATTTTTTATTTTGGAAATAATTAAGCCCAAGGTATTGCAGTTCAATTATATATAAGATTTACTAATATGTCCTAGCATGTCACATATGAAGGGAGTCAATTAAATAAGCAGAAGAAGATGTATTATCAATAATTTAAGCAACACTCAAAATAAACAATTCCTTATTACAACAGCCCTTCCCAATAATCATATCATTCTCTGTACCATGACAATCCAATCAATGACAAGCCTAAAACGGAAAAGTAATATTTGAGCTTACGAATCCTAGAGAAATGATAAAGGTATGAGGAGATGGATTGTTGAACTGCTAAACTTCAGTCACAGCAGCAGAACAAAGAGACAAAATGGGTTTGACGCGGAAGAATTAAGAATGAAGCACATACACAGCTTCGTAATAAACAAATAGCTCAATCAATTTCTAAAATAACAGCTTCGTAAACAGAGTAGGAAGAATATAATACTGGAAGAACGAGAAAGGAGGCAATGGTGATAGGGCAATGAACGGCAGAAAACTCGAGCTCGCACTCACAGAGACAACAGCAAAGGAACTAAAGGACGATGGAGAGGGAGAATTGCAACGGCTCATCGCGTTTTTTTTTTAAAAAAAAAAAAAAAAAAAAAACTTATTGAAGCTTCTTCTCCTTCTTCATTTTGCTGAAACCGACATTAATAAGAAAGAGGGACAGAAAACATGATGTTTCGTGTGTGTCTGTTTTTTCCCCTCCACAAAGGGCGTAAAGGTAACTCAGGGATGCTTAAAAGAATTAGAATTTTCTCCTTTTAGCAAAGAGGAGGTTCGAACTAAGTAAACAAAAGTTTTTTTATTGTCTCATTTGGTATCATGGAAGAGTTTTTGATTGAAGTGGAAATAGAAGTGGAAGCGAGTTCTAGAAGTTCGTTTGGTATGTCAATTGAAGTAGGGAAAATTTTTGTATTAAAATATTTATTTATAATGTAAAATGACCAATTTTCCTACACCTAAAATGCCTAGCCAACAACCAATACAGGAACAACCACCACAGAAGCAACCCGTGTGATTCATGCAATTGACTTTTTGAGACAAATAAGCCACATTATCCAATAGTTTATCTGTCACATTGCGAATCTCAAAAAGTCAATTACATGAATCACACGGGTGACGGGTTGCTAATATAATCAACCTTTATGTATACGAGTCTCCAACTTTAAGTCATATATATATAAAAATATGAAAGCTAAAGCTAAAGTATATATATATTTAGTCCTTAACTGTTAAATTTAAAGGATAAAACATATTTTATTCATCTGTGAATAAAAGATAGTATATATGAGCCTTTATACAGGTAAATCTAGAGCTAAATCTAGAATCTAATTTAATCTAATTAATTAAAATAAATCAAATAAAATAATTAAGATATAATATATTCTTATCTAAATCTAAGATAATCACTACCACAAAAGGGGGTTATTATTTCCCTAAAGGACGTCTTTATTAAAAAAAAAAAAAAAAGAGAGAGAGAAGTAAAAAGTGAATGCAGTGATATTGTTGTAATAATATGCTTGAATTTTGAGCCTTAAGCATCCCAAAATATGATTTAGGACGCCTAAAATTAATTTAGACGTCCCAAAATATATTTAGGACGCCTAAAATTAGTTATTTGGTGCATTTTGGGAAATTTTTTGGTGCCAGGGAATTTTTTGGGTCCCAAAATATATTTAACACGCCTTCAATATTTCAATTAGTGTCCTAAAATTTGCTTTAGGATGCCAAAGTCCTGATTTTTTTTTTTTTTGGGTGTCAAATGATAGCAGTGTCGATATCTGATGGCAAAAAAATTTTGTTTCCGTGCTCCGTCTGCCGTCCCTTGTCCCTCTCATCTCCATGCTGATAATCTCACGACCGTGCTCCGCCTGTCTACGTCCACTGTTCGTGCTCCGTTCGTCGTCCCCTGTCCATGCGCCCTCATCCTCGTCTTCCGATTCTCGCATCTATGCTCCGTCCGTCTTCCAATTCATGTAAACTAAGTCTCACGGCTCCAACCACACCAGCCTTTCTAGATTGATAGATTTGTGGATCTGTAAGTCTGATTATTAGATCTTGAATTTTTGAATCTGTAAGTTTGATTGGAATTTTTGGATCTGTTAGGCTGATTATTAGATGTGAATTTTTTTGAATCTGTTAGTCTATTTGTTACATTTTTATTATCTTGACTACTAATCGAGTTTTGTCTGCAAAATAATTTTTGGATCTGTTTCTTCCTTCCTCAAATTGTGGCTTCTTGAGTTGTCTTCAATCGCTCCGCTCAGTAGCTCCTCAACCCTGAGGTTTGGGGGTTTTTATTTTATTTTTTTAAAAAAAAGTAATATGGTGTCCAAATAAATTTTGGGACACCATACCTCTAGAATTTCAGCGTCCCCTACTTAGACGTCCTCTGAAAAAGGGACGTAAAAAGGATAAAAATAAGGATGTTATTAAGCTTTTTTGTAGTAGTGAATCCATAATATTCTAACACTCTCCCTCAAATTGGAGAGTACATGTCTGGTACAGATGGTTCCTAGCATCCTTAAGAAAAACCCAAATTTCACTCCATTACCACCCTCAAAATCCTTCAAACTTCAGAGCGGTAGCTATAAAATCTTGAAGAAACCTGTTTCCAAGCTCAAAATCTTGCAACGTTCAGATTTCACAATATCACAAGCAATAAATGGCATTAACGCAATTTGGCAATTCGGTTTATATGGGTATATGACACTAAAAAGCTGCATATTATTTAATGTACATATTTCACAAATAACACTAGTGAAAAAATGAAAAAAAAAAAAAAAAATACCACTTGAGCTTCAAAATTATGTTGACAATTCGTTTTATTGAGAAATTACATATTTAACATTTTAAAATTTAAGTGGTATTTTATTGAGATTTTCCCTAAAAAAAAATTCAGGAAACCATTTAATTTTAAAAATAAATCTGAATTTTTTAAGAGGTCTCTCATAAAAAACACTCAGTCCTCTTTTAGCACACAAATAGGGCAAATTGCTGAATTTTCATGTGGCCCGTTATTGTGAGAGTTCACTTCTCCTCTTGGCCCCCACAATCCCAATTGGAACTTGTATCTTATAATAACACACCATTCATTCGGGAGCACTTAAGGGCTTCTCCTTTGTGTGCTCCTTATGTGATCATCCCTCTAATTTTAGGGTGGGTATATTTTTTTAATTTTTTTATTTAGATTAAATTATATGCAGCATCATGAAATATTTTGTGTCACCCGAGTATCTTAAATTAATTAATTTCTAAGATCTTGGTGTTCCAAAACAAAATATTTACGAATGCGAAAAAAATTAATTAATTTGAGATCTTGTATATAAAAAATATTTCAGGATGCAAAATATAATTTAATCTGAATATAAATATAAAAATAATAAAAATAATGTGCTCACCCCCAAAATTAGAAGAATGAACACATAAAAAACACATAAAAATAAGCACCTAATGTGAACCCTATTCGTCATCTCTAAAAATGGCCAGGATGGGTTCCGTTGGAAGAAAGAGAGGAAGCTAGTTGCACTCATCAACTCTGGGTTTGAGACCAAGTTTGCTTTTAGTGATTGAATGGGTTAAACATAATTTTAATCCTTATACAATTTAACTATTTTTTATTTTGATCTATATATTATTTTGTTTTTGTTATTTTTCCAACATAAAGTCCAAAATGTTTGTCATTATAATTTTACAGGGACGTTATTACCTAAAATTTATAAATAAATAAATAAAATAGTAATTCAAGTATACTGGGTTAAGTTGATCCGTGTATATATATTATTCACTCGTGGATACGCAGCAACACGACTTTGTACGCCTAATATTGGGAGGAAGGTCCCTGTATCTTTTGGACAAATACATTTCCCTAGAAAATGCCACTTATGAACACTATCTAGATCAACTTATATACACACACACACACAATATTTTATATTGTACTGCTAACACAAAATTCATTCCTACCATATCTCCATATAAAAATTTTCAGCCCCGAGGAAAAATTTATCTGCCGTTTCTTTTGAATTTTTTAATTGATATTTAATAGTAAATGAAATATGATGAACTTTTACCTAGCCTCTTTTATGAGAAACTTTGATAACACATGTCCTCAAATTTCAGAATCTGGGCTAAAATACTCCTAGAAAATCAAGCTTATATTAATTACAAGTCATTATCTGCATTTTGACCTTCCCAAATATACATTCTTCTTTTTTTACCTTCCGAAATATACAGTTTAAAAGTTTTGATTGATCCCTCAGAGAAGATGTCGATTATCAACCTAGCCCAGCATATATGTTGCTGTTTATTATTTTTTTTTTATTGATAATTTTTGGTCCGAATTAAACACACACAAAAGACAATGCGTTGTGTCTATTATAGATGAGCTTTAGCACGTAGTAATTCACAAAATTCTATATCACATTTCTCATAATAATTATCTACAAATATGCAATTTTGAGTTTTAATAAGGATTCAATTATAGATGAGTTTAACAATATAAAAACACCTAGAGTAAGAACCAAGTGAAGTAATCTTAATTTCTATAATAGATTATATTTTTAATTTTTAGTATATTAAGTCTGTATTGTATTTCAAATATTTTTATTTATGATATAATATTTTTTTTATTTTCACCTGTATTTAAAATTTATGGGTCCACCATTGTAGAAGAGTTCATATTGATTGACTTTATTGTCATAAATTATTTGTCTAAGAATTACACGTCTCCATAAAATTTTTCTTCAACTCCTATACACTTTGCTTTATAATCTTGCCCCCTCGTCTACAAATCATATAATCCACCCCTGGTTAAAATTATAATTCCTTTTTTAACCATCCAACCAAGATTATCATGATTTAATATAAAGTACTTCTCTCATTGTAACTATAAGATTTAGTTTAACTATAAGATTTAATTTATAGTACAATTTGTCTCACATTTAATTACAACTAGAGGTAGTAAGGACTTTTTATTATTATCATGAATAGTTTAACTCTTGTGGTACCTCTCAATAGTGTTCAGAACTATCTCCTATCTCAAATCTCACATTAATCAACCCTAATTAACGCGCATGATTCTCCAAACTAATCATATAGTACTAATGTGTGTGTGTAATGTAATAAGCTAATTTTTTTGTCATATGTTATGAATATATCTCTAATGTGAATGTCCATTACATAATAACCTTTGAAGGTCTATAAATAGAGGTATTGTGTAAACATTTTGGATACACTTGAAATAAGAATCCCTTCATCTCTCTAGAATTTCTCTCTGACTTCTCTCTACTTTTCTTTACATTTTCTTCACTTTTATAACACGTTATCAGCACGAGGTTCTAATCAACTGAGCCTCTTCCTCCTTCCGGTGATGGATTCTCCAGTTTCCGGTGAAACTTTGTAGTTTCCGGCGATATTTTCCAGTTTCCGGTGAAACTTTGCATTTTCCGATGATATTCTCCGGTTTAGTGGATCTTTGCATTTTTCGGCCATATTTTCCAGATTCCGACGAATGTTTTGAAGAAGCTATAATAAAAGGAGTTTTCCAAATCGCTCCAAAGGAGGTATTTTTAGTTGAAAGATTGATTTTGGATCGGTGAAAATGATTTCTTTTCACCCAGGTATGTTTTCTATTAATTGTTGATTTAAGAAATATTTTGTATTCGATTCCTACTTGGGGTTTTACCTCCTAACCTGGAAGTCTAGATTTAATTTTATTATTATTTTACTAACATAACATTTAAATTATGCATTTACTTTTATGTTACTAACATAACATTTAAATTATGCATTTATTTTTATGTTACTAACATAACATTTAAATTATGCATTTATTTTTATGTTACTAACATAACATTTAAATTATGCTTTTATTTTTATGTTACTAACATAACATTTAAATTATGCTTTTATTTTTATGTTACTAACATAACATTTAAATTATGCTTTTATTTTTATGTTACTAACATAACATTTAAATTATGCTTTTATTTTTACTTTTAATTATAACATAACATTTAAATTAACATTTAAATTATGCATTTACTTTTATGTTACTAACATAAATTTAATTATGCATTTACTTTTATGTTACTAACATAACATTTATGTTATTGTTCCTAACATAACATTTATTGTTTATGTTTTATTTATTATTTGTCATTTTATTATTGTTATTATTATTATTAATATTAATATCTTTCTCATTATATGATCAGACATCATATATATAATGGCCAAAAACCTTTGTTTATCCTGAAGATAAATAGTTGGAAGCCATCTTGATTTAATTTCTCTTGAAGAGAAAAATGGCATGAAAATATATGACAAAAGTTGGTCAGAAAGCCAAGAGAAGGCATAAATTGCCCACATGCCAAGAGAGAGCATAAAGTTGGCCAGAAGCCAAAAGAAGGCACAATTTGGTCTGGAGCCAAATAATAATTTGGCCTGATGCTAAAAGACAACTTTGCCTGAAGTTATGAGACAAGGCCTGATTCATGAATTTTGTATACCATCAGTTGTATAAATGTCTCAAAATTGAATACTTGGCATTAAAAGATTCTTTTGTTCTTTAGAACAAATTAGTGGGATTGTATAACCACCAGAAGATGGTTGTTCTTCTAAAAGTTTATTATAAATGGGAATATTCAATTTACTCCTACAGTAGCAATATTGTGAAGGAATCAAGAAATATTTTGAATTAATTTCTTGTCTTTATATGATAAAACATAACAGTGAGTTTTCGTCTTTATATAATAAACATGATAAAAATTCATGTTATTGTTATGGTAGCAAGGGTCATTGGTTTTGTACCTATCGTATGCCATGCTATATTTTTTAAAGCTCAAATATTGATATAAACTATCGATAAGATAAATATTATTTGTAGATCAGCCTCAAAATCAATTTCAATAGTTGGAGGCGGTGATTTTTGGAAAATGGGACCAATTTGGATTTTTCACATTTCGGGGTATTATTCGTAATTTTACGTGGTACTAAAATGTTATTTATTTTGGGGTCAAGTTATGTAATTTTCCCCAAACAAATTTTTCAAACCTTCCACATGAAGGTAGAAGAGAAGAAAAATTTGGACGCTTTTTGTTTCGGATCTACCCATGGGTAGTGATGAGTACGCACGTGTCGAATCAAACTTGGTTTAATATTACTATTTGCATGGTACTTACTATTCACAAAAAAAAAAAAAATTGTTGATATTTAAATTCTATTGAATGGCTAGTAGACATAATATTACGATTTTATGGCAAGAAATTTTATCATTTTTATTATTGCCATAAATTTATTATTTGATATTAAGAAGTTTATCAATTTTATAATTGTTCTTTTGTAAAAGAACGATATTGATTTAAAGAAATGACATAACAAGGAAATTTTATAAATTATTAAGACCCGAAGGCATATGTATCAAATATTGTATGATACAATCATTTTAGTAGCCTTGGAAAAGTATTGTCCCGAAGACAATAACTTGCAAAGATTTATGTCATAATAAGTCAAAAAGCTAATAGTCTTGGGGACTAAATAACATATTTTTCCCCTTTATAAGAGAGGCTAATTAATATATATGATAGTATAAATTTGCTTGAAGACTCCGAAAAAGCTAATATTGTTACCCGAAGTAACAAATATTTTATAAAAGAAACTTATTGAGTTTTAAAGATATCATATAGAAATGGATATCATATTAGCAAATTAAATGTTTGCTAATGTAGCTATTGAGATATTAAAAAGGAAATAAGCTGCAGAGAATTATTTATTTTGAAGCCAAGGCTCAAAAGAAAGAATAAGCCCAGAAGGTAATACGACGTTTAATTTGTTATTTTGTTATCATATTCCATAAATTTATTGATTTGAGATTTTTCTGCTAGAATTACCATATGTGTGGTTTTAAGTTATTTTGATTATGAATATTGGTGGACTATATATTTTGCATATATAAACAAATTGAAGTATATTATAAGATTATCTAGTGATGCAATATTATATGCTTATTCCTAAAGAATCAACATAATTTTTCCTTTCAAGGTTTAAAGGATTTGAAAGTAATTTTGAAATACATAACTCACACTTGAGGGGAGATTGTTAGAAAACAAGTGTGAGTTATATAATACAATACAAGTATGAACTAATTTTTGAAAAGTTAAATACTTCTCACACAAAGTCTAATAGATTGAAAAGTTTATGATTGATTGAAATATGTTACAGTAAACCAGAAGTTTCCTGATTTAAATAAATTTATTGTTGGCATGACTCGTTTGATCATCGAGTCATATATATATAATGCAAATAAGATTATGTATTAACATCCATTGAAGAACCAGAAGATTCTTCATGAATAACCAACATATTGTTTATGTATTATGTACTTGTTTGTTCTCAAATAGATTTGACTATGAGAATATCATTGGTCATGATTGGTAATGGATCTCGGAAATATATCAAACATTATTATATGGGCCCATTGAAATGACATGTAAACCATACAAATTTGAAAGATGCATCTATAAGATGGTTACATGTGAGATTATTAGCTTACAACCAGAAGTTTGTAAAAATGCAACTTGAAGTTTGCAGTAATGTTTGAATAAATTAAGCGCGCTATTTCCAGATTATACGATCAGAAATCATGTATTCAATGCTTATGAGAACAAAGATTTCTATGTTGGTATATTTGATTATTGCAGCATTTATATAAGCCAACAAAATTCTCCCGTAAAGTTGTTTTTGGTCGAAACTAGACAATTCCATTTGAAAAGTTTTTGAATGTGCAATGCTTATAAATCCACCACAATGCACATAGATGGATATAGAAAGAAAGTTGGGATAAATCTTTGTGTAAGGACCTCCTCCTTCTTGTTTGTCTCTAAATGAAACGAATGATGTTTCTAATGGTAACAAATGGATTTAGGAGACTTATACCGCATGATTAGTCAATTGTGATTTGACATTGTTTTCCCAACATGAGGGGAGAAAATAAGCATTTGCGTAAAGAGATTTATTTGGAATGAATTATCATTGGCTTATTTCGATCCTCGTACAAAATAATGTGAACCGGAAGTTCAAAAGATAATTCATTTGTAGAATTTAGCTAATCGAATGCCGAAGCATTTCTCGACTCAAAAGAAAGTGACAATGTCACATGTCCCAGCTGCTAATGCTCCTATCAGAATTGATGTCCCTGAAGGACAACGTATTATAAATGAATTGAAAGCATGCCTGAAGCGTGGTAGGTTCATCGGTTCCAAAGAAAAATCCTCAAAAGAGAAAAGGAGCTAAAAATATAGATGATCAAGTTGAGAATAATTAACTAATTAGTTGCTCCAGAAGAGCCATCTCCTGAAGAGATATTATCTCCGGTAGAGATATCTCTAGAAGAGAATGTTGTAGTCCCAGAAGAGACCCAGGTACCTAAAATATATGAAAAGTATGAGATCTCAATAAATTATGATATGAAAAGGATCCGATGGGACCGAAATGAAGTCAACGTTGATGACATCTTTGCTTATAATATAGCATATGATGTAATGAATGATATGAGGATCACGAGCCAAAATCCATTAGCGAATGCCAATAGTGAAAGAATTGGCCCCTATGGAAAAATGCTATTAATGTTGAAGTCAAATTAATGGCAAAAACGAAAAATATTTGGACGTTGTCCATACTTTGAAGATGTAAAGCCGAGTTGGATACAAATGGGCTTTTGTATGAAAGAGAAATGAAAAGGGTGAAATTATAAGATATAAGGCAAGCCTTGTAGCCCAAAAAGTTTTTACACAAAGACTGTTATTGATTTTGAAGAAACATATTCACCAAGTAGTGGATGCAACTATTTTCTCATTATTTGATTAATCTAGCAAGTTTCGCATTTGTTCAATATTATTATATATAGCCTATGGTGACGAAATTATGAAGATTTAAGAATCTTCAAAGGATCTACAAGGGTTAAAAACATAAGTCCCGAGAAGGACTTAAAGTGCCGACAACACATGTTCCTTTGAAGGACTCGAAGTGCCATAAGCATAAGTCCCCGAAGGCCTTAACGTGCCAGAAGCACAAATCCCTGAAGGACTCAAGATGTTAGAAGCATCTAATTCAAATTCTCGAGAACACTACTTGATTAAGTTAAATAAGTCCCTGTATGGCTTGAAGCAATCAGGGCACATGTGGTATAATTATCTCAAGGAATATTTGTTGAAAGAAGGGTACAAAAATGACCCAATATGCCCATGCATTATTATGAAAAGATTTAGAAATGAATTTGTTATAATTGTGGTCTATGTTGATGATATCAATATCATTGGAACTCGAAGAGCTCCAAAAGGCAATTAATTGTTTAAAGAAACAATTTGATATGAAAGACTTAGGCGGGGGAATGAAATTGCATCTCGGACTACGATTTAGTACATAAAGAATGAGATCTTTTGTTTATACAAAGAAGGTCTTAGATTGATTTTATATGGATAAATCATATCCATTATGTACTAAAATTATTATAAAGTATTTGCGGGTGGATAAAGAACAATTTCGACCTCAAGCAAAAAGTTGAAGAAGAAGCTGGTTGGTCCGAGATGTACCATATTTTAGTGCTATTGGAGCGCTAATGTATTATATTTATTAGCAAGAGATATAGTTCTTCACCAACACAAAGATATTGGAAGTAATGTAGTCATCAGGGGGAGTAAATCTGATGTATTTTAGAAGGGCAAGTTGATATATGTTGTACTCTTTTTCCCTTATCTAGGTTTTGTCCTACTAGGTTTTCCTAGAAAGGTTTTTAATGAGGCAAAGCATTAGAAAATATGATGTAATTAAGAGGGGGAGTCGATACATGTTGTACTCTTTTTCCTTATCTAGGTTTTTGTCCCACAGGGTTTTCCTAGAAAGGTTTTTAATGAGGCAACATTAGCAAGTGTATCGATGGATGATGTACTCTTTTCTTTATCTAGGTTTTATCCCATTTGGGTTTTCCTAGTTAAAGTTTTTAATGAGGCACATTCATAATGGACATCCAAGGGGAGTGTTATGAATATATCTCTAATGTGAATGTCCATTACATAATAACCTTTGAAGGTCTATAAATAGAGGTATTGTGTAAACATTTTGGATACACTTGAAAATAAGAATCCCTTCATCTCTCTAGAATTTCTCTCTGACTTCTCTCTACTTTTCTTTACATTTTCTTCACTTTTATAACAGTTTGAGTATTTATTGACTTTTTTCTATTTCTACCCATCATTAATTATATGTATTGCATTAATTAAAAGGTTTGGTAATATTTATATTTATTTTGTTTTTCTCTTTTACTTGCCCCTCATAGATAAGGGCATACTTAAAAAACAAAGTTTCTTTCATACATTTTTATTATTTTTAACTAATATATATATATATATATGTGTGTGTGTGTATTGGTTAATCGTTTGTCATGTGACTTAACATAAGGTTTTGTCAAGTCACTCCAAAACTACGTCATTTTAGGAGTTAGGAGAATTAATGAATGGTCTTTTAATAAAATTTGTATAATAAATACAAAAACAAAAATACCAAAACACCCTTCATTAATTTTCTGAACTCTCAAAACAACGTAATTTTGGGGATAGGGGAATTAATGAACTCCCAAAATAACGTAATTTTGAGGTGACTTGACAATACCTTATTTCAAGTCACATGATAAACATTAAACCCTATATATATATATGTATAGATATATATACACACACAAGAAGAGGCGGATCCACATAGATTATTGGGGGGCACGTGCCCACCCTTAAATTTCTATTTTTGTTTGTTTGTTTGTTTGTTGGGTGAACCTCTCTATTTCCCCACTCATCTCTTACTCCCTCAAAGCCTTAAAGGGAGATTTCTGGTGACTCTATGAGACTCCTTCTTCCTCTAATGAATAGTTGAATGATTGTTTAGTGTCTTATATTGAAAAAAAAAATGTATTTAATAACATTGATAATGAGACAATTATGATGGAATCCCAAAAAATAAGGCTTAGAAAGATGACATTGTAATTATTTTTATTGTAATATACTTTTGTTATTAAAATATATAGTGTCCGACCTTACTATTTTTAACAATACTTAATCTTATTTTTCCCTTTATATTCTTTGGGTGGGCTTTTTGTATTAAAAAAAAAAATCATTTTTTCAAAAATAAAGTTTTTTTCTTAATAAATGTGTTTTGATGAGAGCTTTAAAAAAAGTAAAAGTAACAACAACAAAAAAGCAAAAATTCTGCTTTTTTTTTTTAAGCTTCAATTTATAGCTTTAAAAAAAAAAAAAGAAAAAAAAAAAAAACAAGTGCGAAAGACGAAGGAGAATGGGGAAAAAAATGACTGACTTTTCTTTAGTGATTTGTTTTGACACCAATTACCCTTAATTTTCAATAAAATGACAACCATATCCTCATTTCAATAATTTTACTAACAAAAAGGTTCTTCTCTATTTTAACATTCAAATAACTTTTTTAATTTAAAAGTGTTTTTTAAATGGTGTATCCAAACGTAAAATAGCTTTAACTTCTAATTAAAGTACTTTTTTAAAAAAATAATGTTAAAAATAAAAAATAAAAAAATCTTTTTTAAAAAAACCCCTCCAAACGCCTCTCAGCGAACTATTTTACTGCAATCCTTTTGTCTTCATAGGTTTTGAACTTCAACACAGATGATACAAGGAGGGGTAAGGCTCTGCAAGATTTGAAGGAATCAAGTACGCTCAACAATGGAGTGAGTAAAAAAAAAAAATGAACTTGAAGCCTCAACCACATATTCGTCTGATTTTGACCTGGGTTGGCTCCATTGGCTGGAGAGATTTGGGGACGTGGAAACCTGATATGGTCATTGGTCAGTTAGCATTAAATAGAGAGCATTAAAGAAATTAGAAAACTTAGGTACTTTTATTTTATTAATTGTATGGGCCCTGCATTAAAAAATAACTTCAGTTAAGAAAATCTAATGGTGATAGTATTTTTATACCCATTTTAAAAGTTCAAGGATATTTTTACATTTCTGAAAAACATTTGGTAATAGGTGCCTATTAAATAACCGTGTACATTTTTACACCTTCATTTTAATTAGAGAGTACTAGAGGGTTGGGCGAGGGCTGTTGCCGAGCCAATCGAACGAAAAAATTAGGGATAAGAATCTGCTCAAAAATGTAATTTGAAAATGGACCCAGACTTTTCCAACAAAAGAAAAACTTGGAGAAAAATGTAGAATACAGAAGCAAAAATGTGAAACATGAAAGATAAATTGTAAATTTTTGTATGAGGTCAAAAAATCACCTCATCAAAACTATACACTTTATTTTTCATGTTCTGCATTATTATAGCTTATATGCTCTGCGTTTTCTTCCTTCCATCCTAAACATTTTTGCCATAAACTCCTAAATCCCAATACTTTCCGGAATTTCCCCCCAATTATTCAAAGCCACATGCAGGCGAGGATAGATCTGCCACTGTTCACACACTGAACAGTTGAATGTGCGGCACTTGGCTTGGCCATACCAAAGTTCTGGAATATTTTTACATTCATATTTGATCTTCTCTGCATAATTCCACGCATGTCACTACGTATCTTCAGCCCAAACACGTTCTTTCGTTCCCATTCCACTCTGATCACCATCTTCAGTGATCCCATATCTTTTGCTTCCTTTTTCAGAATGTACTTTTGAATCTTACCAGTCGAAGTCTTTGGAAGATCTTCCCTGAACAGAACCGTCTTCGGCGCCATGAAGTGCGGCAACCTTGCTCTGCAATACTCCATTATCTCCTTCTCCGTTGGCTTCTTCACCAATCCCTCCCTCAGGCTCACGAACGCACACGGCGTCTCTCCCCAGAAATCGTCCGGCCTCGCCACCACCGCAGCTTCATTCACGGCCGGGTTGCTGTACAGCACCGATTCCACCTCCACACTGCTCACATTCTCACCCCCACTTATGATCACGTCCTTAGATCGGTCTTTTATCTCTAAGTACCCATCTGGATGCATCACTCCCACATCTCCGGTGTAGAACCACCCATTCTTGAAGCACTTGGAGTTCGCTTCCGGGTCTTTCAAGTAGCCCACCATGACGCATCCGCCCCGAATAACCACTTCCCCGAGCGTTGACCCGTTTCGTTTTACTGGTTTACCCGAATCCGGATCCACGACGTCCATTTCCGCCAGCCCGATCCTTCTCACACCTTGCCTTGCCTTTAATCTTACCCTCTCCGTTGCCGGCAGCAAGTTCCATCCAGGCTTCCACGCACACGAAACCGGCAAACCGCCGGTTTCTGTCAACCCATACCCGTGACTCACCACAAATCCTAATGCTTCCGCCCCCAGCAACACGGCCGCTGGAGGCGACGCTCCCGCCGTGAGGACTTGAACAGGGTTTCTCAGAGGTTGCTTTGTTGAGGAGCTTATTGTTAGCATGTTGAGCACCACTGGTGCGCAACACATGTGTGTGACACCGTGGCATTCGATCAGATCAAACACGGTGGCGGCATCGAGTTTTCGGACACAGATATTAGTTCCTCCAACCGCTGCCATGCCCCACACGTAGCTCCACCCATTAGCGTGGAACATATTCAGCGTCCACAAGTAGACCGGCTGTTTGGGAACGGCCCAGTCAATCAGAGAATCTACGATAATCACGTATGTCCCTCGGTGGCTATGAACCACCCCCTTGGGAGCCGACGTCGTGCCGGACGTGTAATTCAAGATCATCGGATCCCACTCACTTTCGGGTCGAATCCACTGGAAAGTCGGATCACCCTTGGCCACCAAGCCCTCATACGTGTCCAAGAATCCCTGAGATGATGTGGCTTCCATTGTGTCGTCAGTGATGAGGACAAGAGTAGGCTGTTGAATCTCCGGAGGCAGTAAGACTATGGCCTCAAGGAACAGAGCGCGTGAGACACAATCGACGAAGACGAGCTTTGGTTCACCATGGCGGAGGATGGCGGAGATTGTGCGAGCGTCCAGGCGGGTGTTGATGTTGTTGAGGACGGCGCCGGAGAAGGGAACTGCGAATTGGAGCTCATACATAGCAGGGATGTTGGGGGCGACGACCGAAACGACATCGCCACGACGGATTCCGAGAGAGGAGAGAGAGGAAGCTAGTTGGAGACAGCGACGGTAGGTTTGGGACCAAGTGAAAGCGGTGTTGTTATAGATGATAGAAGTGCAGTCACCGTAGACGGTGGCGGCTCTATCGAGGAACCCCAGAGGAGTGAGAGGAGGAGAGTTAGCAGAGCATGGCTTGAGATCTTCCATGTTAGTGATGAAGATGCAGAGAAGGACTAGCAGTATTAATACAAGATCAGAACGAAGAGCCGACAGGCAGTTGGGATGCCTTTATTGAGTGATATAATATTTATAATTATAAAATATAAACATAAGTTAGGGGAATTAAGTTTGAGTTCCAAAACATTAATTGCATTAATGGTCAATTCAAAATATTGCAATTTTGCAAACAAGAATATAATCTAAATTGTAAATATTGCAATTTTGCAAACAAGAATATAATCTAAATTGTAAATTGAGAGTGATATATAATATAATTTAAATTCTTATTTACAAGTGAGACTACTGAATTTTTATTTGTTTTGAATTAATTTTTACAACTTACTATCTCCGGTCCTAATTATAGGAACATTTTTATAATGCAATCCAATCCTAATTATAAGAACATTTTTATAGTGCAAATTAGGACTGGAATGAGTATTTTTAGAAACTTTGTTTTAGGACCTAAATTTTATTAACTCACTCTTTTTTTAACTTGATATTAATTCACTCTTTTAAAACCTAGTAAATTTTATTTATTCTCCCTAAATTAAATAAGAGGAATTACATTTAAGTTCCAAAACATTGCATTCATCGTACAGCTACATCCGAAAAGATTTTTTTTTAAAAAAAATAAACTGAAAATATCAATTCAAAATATTGCAAACAAGAATCTCATTTGCAATGTAATAGTGTATGTATGTAATTATAATTAGGAAAAATACTAAATAATAGCATTCAGTAACAAATGCGCAGTAACACAAGTGCAACATATCATGTGTACGGTGTTAATTAACTGTGGAAGGACTACATCTCCTAGAAACAAACGTAAGACTACTCAACAAAGCAAGTCTCGGATCCACAACGCTAAAAAAGACAAGAGTCGGGCTCGGAATCGAGACCACACTGAATACATACAAACATATGTCTCTTTTCAGGAGACACGGTCCACAATCATGGAATAACAAACAAACAAAGCAACACAAGACACATGAAGATTAAGATTACTACCTAATAGTTGACCAAAATTATCAGTATAATTTTCCCTGACGTACACGAAATTAAAGTGTCCCTAAAATAATCAAAATATAAATATAAATAAATCCTCTTTAAAAATATTTATTTGATGACTTAAAAATAGACCTTCTTCTACCTTAAAAGAAACCTCTCAGATAAACTTTGTAATTGACCAAACTTGCTAATTTTCTTAGAATTTAAATAATTTTTAATATTACTTCTACTAATTACACTAAATTCTAATATTATATTAATTATTACTCTCACCCACTACCCTTCTTAATTATGGGCATACATGAAAAATAATAATTAATGTTTCTCTTAAACGAGTAAGTACCTTATAAATATGATTAAATAATCTTATTAATTGATACTTTATAATTTAGCATGAATATATTATTTATTTATTTTTTCATTTGCTTTGCCCTCTCTTAAACATTTGGGCGTTGGGAATTATATATATAGTTAATATATATATTTTTCATTTGCTTTGCCCTTATTTGAGGAAGATCTTTCTTAAACATCTGGGCGTTGGGAATTATCAGAGAAGGATTGGCGGGAAAGTTTGAATTTGTTCATGAGTTCGAATTTAAGAATATTTTTAAAAAAATATATTTTAGCAAAAAAAATATTTTTCTTTTTTATTTTGAATTAATTTCTTTTGAGGGTAAAATGTGATTCTTTCCTTGTTCGTACAACGTGCACCACTACTTCCTTACTTAATAAATGGGCCTAAATGAATTGTTGTTTGTTTTTCTTCCTCCATCACATCCCTTTTCTCTTTGGTCAGACTGTTAAGAAGCATTAGAGAAAGATTTAATTATTAATAAATTTTTTTTTAAAAAAAATTTCCTTTGATTTCTTCCATACGTGATACTCGCTCTTCCCTATACATCCTTCACATCCTACCTCTAGCTCATAATTTCTACCTTCTCCTTTAATTAATATTGAATTATCCTTTTTATCATATCCCACTTTCTCACGGATCCCGCGGTTTTAACTTTTAAGTGGAGTGGAAAATAAGATTATTTTTTTTTTTTTTTCTTCATTTGATCTCCCATTCTCATCGGATGCCTAAGGAATTATTGGAGAAAAGAAGAAAAAAAATATATATATATATATATATAATTCTCCTTGTCTCACCTACGTCTGCCACTTCTTCATTAATTTATTTAATCCCATCCATCATCTCTTTGGGCTGCAGATGTGCTCAAACTAGTCTAAGCCTTAGGTCATCATTCACTTCTCTCTTCCTCCCAACCCACGTGATACACGCCCCTTCATTTATATTGATTCGTCCAATCAATCTCATAGCTCTTCTGCCTCATATTTATTATATACAACGCTTCATTTTTTTTTTTTTTTGGTTTTAAGAAACTTGTATTCTTTCAGGAAAAGAGTACTTTTGTGTTATATAGGTCATATCCAAACTTTTTTTGAAGTAAATTAGACTTATATTTAAATTCTACTAATTTTTTATCAAAATTTTCTCCATCTTTTTATTGGATGAAAATTATACGAATAATGAGAGAAGAATATTTTTTTTTCCTTCTTTGACATTACCTATCTCAAATTATTTATAATCAAATTTATTAACCACCTTTTGAAATATTTCATATTATTTTCCAATAATTAATTTATCTTGTCAGAGAAACAATTTACCATGGACTATTACTACTTGATGAAAAATTCATATATTCCACTAATTAATTTTTTGGGGGTGTTACACATTTAAAAATCACTAATGTAAAAAGGAAAATTAAATTTGAACCGCCGTCCAGATGAGGAGGAGCTCTTTCTACTAGGAAACAGGTTCCACATGTTCAATAGATCTCATAGTCCGTACTTGGTGTCTTGGTATGGTAAGATCATATATAGACCACAAAGAGGACGAATAAAGTTCAAATCCCAGCTTATTTTAAAAACTTTGTTGGGAATTAAAGACATCCTAATCTCAAAGCCTCAATCCATATAAGTTGATTGCTCAAATACTCGATAATAGAATCTAAAAGAACGTCAAGTAACTGGTGGCCTAAAGGGTTGTAAATATATATATATATATATACGAGGCGAATCCAAAAATTTATGGAGGGGGGGCACTGTTGGTTGGGCAAGTGCGGGGTTCGGGGCAGCGCCCCCGAAAATTTTTTTTCACTTGTCATCAAAAGCACAAAAAATAATACAAGATTCAGAAGGTTTTCACTTATCATCAATTGCAAGTTTGATCATCATCAATAAGAAAAAGAGCAAGTGTTAGCCATAAATTGCCCATGGTAGAAAATTAGGAACCTACATGCTCCAAGCAATTTTTTGTCTTTGGGAATATCCACCTAAAATACGAGAGAAAAAACAACAAAATGTTAGGAAAGTATCTTAAAAAAGGAAGCAGTTCTTTCCTAGTTGAGGTCACAATGCTAAAATATGTTTACAAGTATTTTTACAGGGGAAAGAAGAGTAAGAAGCAGAGTGAGCTAGGCGTGTTGAGGAAGACATAAGAGAAGGGAAAAACAATAAATTAATTAAAGATTTAAAGATTTTTTTAAAAATTAAAAAAAAAAAAAAAAAAAAAAAAAAAATCAAGGGGGGGCACGTGCCCCTTGTCTAATAGGTGGAGCCACCCTTGTATATATATATATGTTCAATAGTATTGGACTTTGTTTCAGTGCTAGGTATAATATCCTGAATTTTAGATTTACAAACTTGAGGATATAAGTCTACGTCGGACAGATGACTAAGCTAAATTTAAAAAGTGTGACATCTCAAATTTTGGAGATTTGAATATCATAAATATTATATAGGATTTTATTATAAAGAATTAGGCCTAAATAGTTTTAAAACTGTTATTTGGAATTTAGAGCCTAATTTCCCGGATGTTCAGAGGGAACTAATTAAAGAATAAATATTGGCCTATAATTTTGGAATTAATATTTTATGAAATATAGAAGCTAAAAAAAATGGGGCCAAATCCAAAATTCCTATGGATTGCAAGTGTAATCAAGTATAGGAAAATTGTCAAAGTGTCATCATCCATTTTCCTTGCTTCCTTCCTTGCCGCCATATGCTCCTTAGCCAACAAGTTGACAATTTTAAAATGGTTATATTCATTGGTCAAACATTGACACCTCACCTCATTCTTTCCTTCATTGACGCCATACGCCTATTAATCATTAAGTTGGAGTGCAAAAGTGGTCACTCCATTCGGTCAACATACACACACACATGCTATAAAATTACGCCACCTTAATGACCCTCTCTTCTTTGAAAATTTCAGTTATTTTATGGACAACTCATCTCATTCATTATTTCCTCTTGTCTTTTGCGGCACTCCACTCTCTTAATATTTATTATTCCTTATCTCCAACTCATTCAAGCTGGCAAAACACCTTCAGGAGCCGAAAAGAGAGAGTGAGAGTGTGAGAGAACGAAGAAGGAAGAGAGGAAGAAGAGTTTGAAGGAAACAAGGTGAGTGTGGTGCCTATGCTTTCCATTCTTCTCCTTTACTTGTGCAAGCCTCTCCTCTACTCCTAATTAGTCTTTCTTGCATGGTAATTTTTGGACCAAGGCCAAAACCCTAAGGACTAAAGGAGGAAGAGAAAAGGAAAGAAACTCAAAGAACAATCAAGTAATAAGTAGAGAATCTAGCTTCCTAGTGCTTGTTCTTGATGTTGTTGGTCATGGAATCCATTTTCTCTTGATTTCTTGGAATTTTAGAAAGATGAATACCTAAGGGGAAGTGCTGTTCGTATGGTTAAAAATGAGTTACAATATGTTTATGGCTTAAGTAATGAGTTAGAAGGTGGTTCAAGACTAATTTAAGGTGCTTGTGAAATAAAACTTGGAAAAACGTAACTCATTTTATTTCCTCTATGTCTTATTTTCAGCTAGAAAAGGGCATAGGGAAACAACGAGATTTTGTCTATTTTGATGTTTCCAATGTGTTTAGAATGAAAATTTGTATGAAATAAAGGTTTGGTAGTGATTTTAGAAGCTTAGGGATTAAATGATACAAAACCCCAAAACTGTCAATGACAAGTTCTTGCGAGGCAGTGAACTTGTAATTTGTTTTTGTATAAGTAAATAGTATCCAATGGTTATAAAAGTTTCCAGAATTAAATTATACATAACAAGCTTTAATCTGGTAGGTCATTTGTCTATTTTTGGATCTGTGTACTTGGAGTTATGAATTTTTGAAAATGACATATGATTCTGGAACATAAATTTGGACAGTGGTACTGTTTAATAAATATTATAACAGTATGCATATGTATGACCTCAAATAGTATTTTTCCTTGAAACTAAACTTAACAAGGGTCACATAGCCTTTGGAATCACCCTAATTGCATACTTGTGCAATGAGTTATAAATTTTCAAAGTTGATTAAACATTCTGGCCACTTTTAGCTATCATGCGAATTTAAGAGCCAAAAATGATAAGTGTGAACCCCAAGAGTGAGAGTAAGCCTATGAGGCTAAGGCAGCTCCATTAGGCATTCATTTTCCGTGGCTCTAATACTATGACTCTATGTTCAGGGCCATGAGAAGTCAAGAAAGAAAGAAGAAGAATGGAAGATATTGCAAGCAATTTCTGTGGTTGGAAGAAGAGAAAACTGAGGAGGGACATTAGTCCACCAGGTAGTGAACTTACTTAACTTACATGTATTTGATGTGTATGTTGTGTATTGATGTGTGGTATTGATATGCTGGATTATGTGAAGCATGTATGAAAGAATGAAGCTATGATATTGTTTGTACTATGGCCATATGTATGTTCACAAAAACATTGAGCATGAAAAAATGGCATCATGTGAACATGAGCCTATGTAAGCCCAGTATATCTTACATTAGCATTTATCTTACATGTATTATTAGTATTGTTTGCTATTGAGATTCCCCAGAATCTCACCCTCTTCCAACCAACCACACAAGAATGTGAGTGCTCAGAAAAGAAGTGTATGTAGTCGCACAAGACAGAATGAACAAAAACTTGAGTGAAGTATTGCTCTTATAGAAAGGAGGACGACCCTTAATGACACTAGGGCATGACAGAGTATACTTGGATAATTCTGAGTGATGATAGGACTAAGAGACAGGAGTAATAGACTAATATTTGGAGATTTGTAAATATTTGTATGAACCCTATGGGAATTTAAGTTATGTAACCATATCTTAATATCAATATACTATGCTAGAACTGTTTTGCCCATTGATTTGTGTATTGATACTCTGATGAATATCGTAATATCAATATTACACTAAACATTGTGTTTAACTCTCTCAACTCATCAAATCTAGACCGTTAGATCTGATTTCAACAATCCATATTTGAGTTTTTAAAAGTCAATACTTTTTAATAAAACTTATTTAAATGGGTATAAAATCTAAAATAAAGATAATCTAATAACTACTATTCTTTCAAAAAAATTGATTTTTTTATTTCAAAAATCAACATTTTAAAAACTCAAATCAGGACTGTCAAAATCATATCTAGATGGTCCAAATCGATGAGTTTGGACAGCTAAGCACAATGCTTAGCACTGAAACCAAGTCCAATAGATATTAAAGTTGATAATGAGGATGATGATAATGATGATGGGAACCAATTTCTTTGTTAAGCACTTTGCTTATCGAGAGAGCTAATTAATCAGATCTGGATCATTCAACTTTCATTAGGACAGTCTAGATCTTTCTTTTTTAAAAAAAGTATTTTTTTTATAAAAATATTTTTTTATTTAAGTTTTTCCCTTAAAGGCCCAAGTCCAATAGATATTAAAGTTGATAATGAGGATGATGATAATGATGATGGGAACCAATTTCTTTGTTAAGCACTTTGCTTATCTAAGAGAGCTAATTAGATCTAGATCATTCAACTTTCATTAGGACAGTCTAAATCTTTTTTTTTTTATAAAAAGTATACTTTTTATAAAAATATTTTTTTTTTATTTAAGTGTTTCCCTTAAAGGCTAGAAGGTAAAGGATTCTCGCCTCTCCCAACAAGTGCGCTTACACTAATTCAAACTTGTATTCTCCTCGTTACAAGAGTAATGCCTCTTACCACCTCAACCAACAATTTGTTAGTTAAAAAAAAAAATCAAATATGAACTATACAATTTATATTAGCTCTTCTTGCTAAATAAAGTTCTTAGTAGATGAACTGGTTCCGATGATGATGAATGATGAAGGCCGATAAGTATATATAAGGAAGATGCACGCAGTTTAAGGGCAAGATAAGATAGAGGGATAAAAATTAATTAAAGAGTGCAGAGAAATTATTAATTAATAATATTTATATAAAATAATTTTTAAATTTAAATTAGTTAATATCACAAAGTATATTATTTTATTTTATTTTTACTCTTAAAGGTGGTTTTGAATGTTTAACACTAAAAATGTTAGTATTTGGGTTAAGGTGCAGATTGTGACAAACTATTACGCTAAGAGCATCTAGCATAAAAATGTTTTGAAGGTATAAAAAATACCAATGAACAATTGAAAGGGAGCAAAAATACAAATGAAGAATTTAAAACTTCAACATATAGACCAAAACGGGGAATGTGCTACTTTCATCAAAATTTATTTCTTTATTGGTTTTTTTCCCTTTCAATTGTTCATCGGTATTTTTGATACCTTCAAAAAAAATTTGTGCCAGATGTTTTTGATGTAACACTTCGTTGGCCAATCTGCACCTTAACCCTTAGTATTTTGTAATAAATAAAATCTCTTCTTCCTGCACTTAGTCGTTTGTTGTTGATCCAAAAAAAAAAAAACTTACACATTTGTTTAGTGCAACTAGAATGTGACCCGTGTGATAAATCCCAATATTTTCTATATATTTCTATTTCTAACCTTAGGTTAGCACTTTTAAGTGAGGTACAATTGATAAAGATTTGTCAGGCTCTCTCAAAATAACCAGGATTTAAATATTTGTAGTATAAGAAACCTGGATCATTTCTCTCAAGGAATTCACAGCGAGTCTAAAATCAACAGTAGGAGCAATAAAATAGTAAAATGGAGGAGTTTTCAATTTAATTAAAATGAAGCCAAACTAGAACCGAATATAAGAAAATGAGATTAATCAGATTAACCCAGAATTGGGATCTCATAACATTCATCGGACTAAAACATAATAACCTAACTCATGATTGATTTTGGACAAACCGAAAATCTCTGCGTTGGTCCAGAAACTCCCTCGACTAGACGATTGCCTAGCATCTAATCGAACACGTGGCGAGCTCATTATGTGATCGCACAACGCTCTCTGTAACCCGATCCGACCTATGTCCTTAGGATATTATCTGGGTATTAAATCTAATACCGAATCTGTAATTATAATCGAATCCGATTAAAATAAACAGAAACGAATTACGTTACTAATTGAAGTGTGGGTCTTCTGCATTCGTGGAATCCTCAATCCATAGGTCAACCATAGAAGCTTAGCCAAGCATGGCTAGGCAAAAGGTAGAAGAAAAGATGAAGAAGTGAAAGTGAAGGTATATACCCAAGAGGGGGTGAATTGGGTATTTTAAGAACTTTTGTAATCTGCTATGTTTTTAGACAGAAAAAATAGAGATGAATAGAGTAAAGGGAAGAGCAGCTGGACATAGAGATTTATACTTGGTTTGGTCCTAACAACTTGACCTACATCCGGTCCCGGACTCTGCGGGATTTTCCACTATCACAAAGATTACACACTTTGTACTCAAAGAGTAGTTCTCTCTCTAGAACTCACTCCCCTTACAAGTTGTAATCAATGAACTCCCAAATCACCAAGTCCCCTGACTTGTGATTCTTTACAATAAATGTTTTCCAAGTAGAAACTCTCTCTAAGAGTAGATAAGAATAATCATGAAGTACAAGGTATCAAAAGATACAATACGGTTGAAAAGCGAAAGAATAAATGCTAGACTTGAATGTATTTTGTTTTCGGTTGTTGTAGTTGTTGAGAAGACTTGAATGCATCTATATTTATACTAAGAGAGCATTAATTGACTATTGTAATCTTCATTATTACCGTTGCCTTGATTAACCAAAGTTCTAGGCAAGGTAAGGTCTTCTTCTCTCTCTAATATGCACTTAATCCAGCTGGGTAGAATATCAGAGTTGACTCTCTGCAAATTAGTCCGTTGGAATAGCAGCTACTAGATGTAGAAATCATTCTTTAATCCTTTGCAACCGTGTGCGGAAGGATTACCCAAAAGTATGCAAGTTTATGGGTTTGCATTTAATGTTCTGACAACACTTTTGCTTTTGCTTTAAACCTTCAATGTACATTCTCTAATCTGTCTGAAACTCACCAATAAAGTGGTTAAACATATCTAGAAACATTAGAGATTAATCATAGGAAGTATTAAGATCAAACAAGAAGGTTTCACAAATTCGTCGATTTGATTTTCAAACTTAGCATTCAATACTCGAGTATGTGTATCAATACTCGAGTTTGTCACTGTCCACTTAAGTCAATACTTGAGTATTCATTTTGATACTTGAGTATTCTTCTTCCAGAGAGGAATCATCAAGATTTGACTTTGGACTTTAACATTGAAATAAGGTCAATACTCGAGTATCCAGATCCATGCTCGAGTTTTGAACTTTTGATATGAAAATAACTTTAAGTTCAAGAACCTCAATACTTGAGTATTGTTTTCAATACTTGAGTGTTCAAGTCATTGACAAAGAGCAAAGCTCTCTGTATCCCCAATACTCGAGTTTCCAACTCAATACTTGAGTATGCATTCATTTTGAAAAACTTTGTGAAGTCTTTCCCAAGTCAATACTTGAGTATTGAAATGAATACTTGAGTATTCAATGTATGCATAAAACTTGTAGTCTTTCTGTCAGTCCAATACTCGAGTGTGCAAACCAATACTCAAGTATTCAAGGAGTTTGAAAACTTTGATAAATTGATGTCAAGTCAATACTTGAGTTTTCAAATGGATACTTGAGTTTTCAAAAGCAAGTGTTAAGTATGAAAGCTTTGTGAAAATCCAATACTCGAGTATGCAGAATCAATACTCGAGTTACCATAAGATGGGAAAACTTGATGACTCTCTGTATGACCAATACTCGGGTATTCAACTGAGTACTCGAGTATTGAGATCTTAAGTCAATATTCAAATTGTCTCTGTGTATTCCATACTTGAGTATTCATATCAATACTCGAGTTTGGCTCTGGGTGAAAAACTTGGAATGCTCTCTGTAAGTCCACTACTCGAGTATTGTGTCCAATACTTGAGTATTGCTTTGTATAATTGATTTGAGCAACTCTTTGTCAAGTCAATATTCGAGTATTGAGACCAATACTCAAGTTTTGTCTTGATAGTAAGTTTTTCAACTTACCAAAGACAAAACCATATCTTGTGTTTACAAATGGCAGTTATCATCAAAACCTATAGAGAACTAACAAGAAGAACATAAACATGATGAACAATTCAGAGAAAATAATAAGCTTATAATTTTTAATCCCAAAATCTCATAAAGCGTAATGTCTCTATGTTTTTAGCAGCTATCTAATTTAACATAAAAATAGGAAACGCTAGGGCTAGAAGATTGGCCCAAAAATAGGAAACCTCTAAAAAATAGGATAACCTCTAAAAAAAGTAAACCTCTAATAAATAGGAGACCTCTAATAATTGGAAACTTCTAATAAATAGGTAACCTCTAATTATAGGAAACCTCTAATAATTGGTCTTTTATTACAAAATTCGGGCAAAATAAAAATCCAAAAAAAATGTGTCTGCCTTTAGCTCCAATTTCGTCCATCGTCTTGTCTGAATCAGCCTTCCAAGTCTTCATAACAATTGTAGCTCTCTGAATCATCTAAAAAAATGAAAGAAGAATGAGGCTAATCCAATATCTAGATCAAAATTTACGGCGAAAATAGTGAAGCACTGTAAATCTGAAATTTTATTACAAAAATGAATTAAATCTAATTCAAAGCTCAAAGCCCAATTAAGTAATAAAATGTTAGTTCTTGTGTTTTGATGATTACAATTTCTAAGCCATTGGATTAAAATAATCAAAGTTCATCTGATCTGATAAAAGCGTTTTTACAGAAGGTTACTCGAGCATAGTTGTTGTATGCTCAAGCAGAATCGAATGCAAGGCAAATCACATGCTTCAGGGATGCCTTGCTCGAGAAGACTATATGGTCTTGGTCGAGCAACAACGGGCTCATGGGAAAAGGGCACCTTGCTTGAGCACACTACAAGAGTCTACCCGAGCATCGTTATATCCATGCAGAAAGAGAAACAACAAACCTTGCTCGAGCAAGACAAATCCTTGCTCGAGCATCATCGAGTTTGTCGGGATAAAAGCAAGTCTAACATCTCTTGCTCGAGCAGTGAAACAAGGCATGCCCGAGCATCGTGCTCAAGCAGAAGACCAGAGATGCTCGAGCACCATCGAGTCTAGTGAGAAAATGCAAGTCTGGAGTCTTGCTTGAGCAAAGCAAAGAGCTTGCTCGAGCATCTTGCCCGAGCAACAGAGTTTGGTTGCTCGAGCAATATCATTTTCTCCCTGCACTCATAGGTTCTGAAAAAGGCTGCCCGAGCATGAAAAAATTCATGCTGAGCACCATGCTCGAGCATCAGCGACTCTGATATGCTTTCTACCTGTTTCAAGTAAAGCTTGCCCGAGCATGATAAAATCATGCTCAAGCACCATGCTCGAGCAAAGACATATGCCTACTCGAGCATCAGCGTCAGAGAGTATTATTTCCATCTATCTAAAGGAGCTTGCTCGAGCAACCCTGGAATGTTGCTCAAGCAATGTTATCCCTGTTCTTCAAATCTCCGCCTCCGAGAATCATGAATCATCAAATGAAATTTCATTCCTTCTTATCCTTACTTATTGCGATTATCAAATGCTTTTAACCAATTTGCTCATGAGTTTCAGATTGTTTAGACATGAATTACCAATAGATTTGAATAAAGCAAAATCATCTGTCAGAAGCATTAAATGCGGCTACCTAAACCAGTGACAAACACGGAAACCAACTCTGATCGAAGTAAAGCCATCTCTGATATTCCGACTACGCATTAAATGTCATTTCACAACGGGCATAACAAAAGGAATGAAATAGAATGTCACCTTTGCAAATTCCATATACAATATTCAAACGTTGAAACTCTTGACGAAGTCTCATCTATCTAACGGACACATTCAAGAGACTTAACGGCTATTTCACAAGCTTTACCAATGGTCATTAATTACAACATCTATAAATAGCCAGAGCACTGAATTCGCCAACTACCGAAACGCTGTGCAATTAATTCGAGTTAATATTATTCGTTGTTTCAACTATTTCATTGATTTGTACTTCAATGTTTGATACTTTATCTACTCGTGAGGAGTTCTTAAACATTTACTTCATTATCAGTTGAATCTTAAGGTTGAGGAACCTTAAGAGAGGGTGTATCAATTACAACTTGTAAGCGGGAGTGGAGTCTGAGAGTGAGAGGTCCATCCTTCGTTTACAGAGTGTGTAATTGTTCTTGAAAGATAGTGGAATCCCAGGTGTTCTAGGGACTGGACGTAGGTCAGCGATTTTGGACCGAACCAATATAAATTGCCCTATATATATTTCTCTATCTTATCTCTCTTGTTCGAGTTTTATTTGTCTTCGTGTGAGTATCGCGAAAGAATTTTTAGATCACCTATTCACCCCCTCTAGGTGATATTCCATCTTCATAAAACTCATTATTTATCAATTAAAAATTCCTAAATTATTAACCAGGAGATACAAATAAGTGAAATAATATTCAATTATCAACAATCAATGTCAAATCCCAAAGATCATAAAAAATACCAAAAAGTCCCATACTGAATTCCTCTATTACAAAAGCCCCTAGGACTTTTGTATGATTACTTCTCGATATGAATGACTAAGGCCTTGTTTGTTATGTGAACTGAGGCTAGCAAAGGAAACTTGACAGGGTTCCTTCCAATTTAACACGTTTGTCACACATCTCTCCCAAGAAGATGAGTTCCGCCTTGACCAAAGTTCCCTTAAACGTGGGAATCTTCATTCCATCCGAAAGTGTGTGTGAGCTGAAATGTTCCTGGGAGAGTGAAATATTGGGACAGAAATTACCCTTTAAAAATCAAATCTATTTAAAACACGAGCTATCGAGGAGCTTGACAAAGGACAAATTGAAGAAGCTTGGAACGACAGTCAACGTTAGAGGCGAACGAGAAGTTAAACCCAAGTGAAACTGAAGCTGAACTTGAGGTATGTGGCAATGGGTATACATTTATGTCTGATTTATTAGCGTTTTTTGTATAAAAATTATCGATGCTCTGTTGCTTCCATTTGGGTACAAATAGGCAGAAACTGCGTTGGGAAGCAAGAAGGGTGGCCTTTTTTAAGGGGTGTTTATGAATGGGAATTTTTGTGGGTTCTGTCATGGTAAGTTTGGAGATGTAGTGATGCAAGTAGCAGGAATAGGAGATGAAAAATGTTGTTTGTCACTGTACATTGTGCTATGTTTTGTATTTAAAATGTTGTTTGTTGCTTTACAGTAAGCTTTGGTCTTATAAATGATAAATGTGGCCATAATGTGAACTATGTAAGATATGAAATTAAATGTGTACATACTGCAAGTTGAGGAAAATTTAATGTTGGATATGTAATGATTTATATGGAATGAAAATGACAATGGGGTTTTAAATATGTAATTGTGAACTGAAAATGAGAAAAGTACAACCCTTGAAATACAAAGTTAACACACTTGAACTGTAAAATAAGTGGGATGTTATTTCATTGAAGTGTGATGTGTCGTGTTGGGTCAAAAGTGGTGATGTAAATTTGATAGGTTGGGATGAAATGTGGAAATGTTTGAAAGTTAAATAGCGGTACTTTGTAAAAAGGAGTAGTTGATTATGATGAAAAGGAAATCGATGTGAAAAAAATTGTGTAGGTATGGAGTCAAGGTCAAAGGAAATAAATGCAATGTTGGCTGGGTGTTTAGCTTTGCTTATAGCAGTGAGGAGCTTGCTTGTGACAATAATAGTAGTAGTTGCAGTAGTTAGACAAAGGCACTTACTGGATAGGTCATTTAGATTAGATTTTCATGCCAAGAGAGATAATTTGAGGGCTATGATATATATAGTAATGACACCACTTGCTTCAACCAAATTAGGATGTACCAGGCAACATTTGTTAAATTGTGCAACATGTTAGATTTGGCGGATTGAGAGAAACTAAACATATGCTGGTTGATGAGCAAGTGGCAATATTCCTTCACTTATTGGTGCATCATGTGAAGAACATAGTCATTTAGTTTGAATTAGACTTCAATCATTGCTTCTAAAGAAACCTTAGCCAATTCCAAAGGACTCAAATGATAATCGATGGAAGTGGTTCAAGGTACGTACATTATGTTATTGTGTGACTAATTTAATTTACTATACAAAGTGTGGTTTGACCTGAAGCGGTTTAATGCTATTTTGTTTTGAGGGTGCCTTGGTGCATTTGATGGTACACATATACGTGTGAAAGTCCTTGCAGAACATAAAGGGAGGTACCAAAATAGAAAAGGAGAGGTAACAACTAATGTCCTTGGTGTATACTCACCATATGGGCAATTCATATTTGTTTTGCCAAGGTGGGAAGGTTCAACTGCTGATAGGAGAGTGTTGAGAAATGCTATGAGGAAACCACATGGACTAAGAGTACCGCAAGGTAATGATGTGCTACTTGGTTACAATTATGTAATATTTGTGTTCCTTAAATTCTTGGACAATACTAAAAATGCATATGCTTCGTTTGCGCAGGGAAGTACTATTTGGTGGATGCAGGGTACAGTAATTGCCAAGGTTTTTTGGCTCTTTATAGAGGTTAAAGGTACCACCTTAATGAGTAGAGACGAGGATACCACCCCAAACCACTCATGAGTGCTTCAATATGCGACATTCAACTGCCCAGAATGTGATAGAAAGGTGTTTTGGCATACTGAAGTTGTTGGAAATTATGCCCTAGGGGCAAGTCATTGTTCTCCATTAAGTTATCACTTCATACTCATGTTTATGGTGATAACTATATCCCTGGATATATCTTATAGATTATCCTAAATGTCCCGGGTCGGCCATCTACTCGGGAGCGAAGATGAGTTAAGACCCGTATGACTTTGATAAGGTATGGAGATACGAATCAAAGTCATGGGCACTTGTAAGAGTACAAGGTCTTGGACCGACCCACTATGAGAAAGCCGCATGGATTAAGTCATAAGCTTATATCATGTATAACCGTCTGGCAACATGACTGAGATCATCATGGATTCCTACATGATGAATCATCGGTCTTTGACCTAGTCAAAAGTCACCTTTGACCGGGTGATGATAAAGGCTTTGGGATCGGGATCGGTGGTTTTCATGCGAGGGACGTGAATGGTCAAGATGGAATTTGTCCCTCACATTCGTAGAGAGAATATCTTTGGGCCCTCGATGAGTGAGTCTAAGAAATGTATGGCCATACTTGTGATGGAAAGGAGTTTCCATTTCACTTATTAGACTACTCGAGAATCGAGAAAGTAATGGTCAAGAAAAGGAAGTTGACGTTATCCATGCCTCATCCTTGACCAAATTATCGCGTGACAAAAGGGACGTGACATGGTTGTACGATAGGTGTATCGTGTCATCGATCCCCATGTAAGTTGGGTAGTCGCAATGTCTTGCTAGAGGCCGCTTGCGATTTGTGGGTGACACGGTGTTGGCCCACCGCCAATCTCATGGGCCTGCGGTCGCACACAAGAAGAATCCAACACGGGTAAAAGTGTCGGGTTCATTGAATCTCAGATTAATATGAGATTAATGAATACGAGTTTAATCTGGGGTAAATATATATATATATATATATATTTAAATTCAAAAATAATATAATGATATTATTTAATTGAGATTAAAATATTATTATTATATTATTTGTTTTATGTTTAATTTATTTGATAAATTAAATATCTAAAACAAAAATAGAGATATTGTATCTCATTTAATTTTTGAATAAAGATATTATTGTCTATTTAATTTAAATTGAGATATTGGTATCTTAGATTTAAATAAATAGATAGATATCATTTCTCCGATTTAATTTATTGAGATAAATTAAATCGAGAAGGCTTTTTAAATTTGGATTAAATAAATAGGTTGGATTAAATCTATCAGATAGATTTAATTAATTATTTTTTTAATCTAGATTGAATCGAAATTTCGAGATCTGGCTTTTAATTCGATTAAATAAATATTATTATATTAGATCTATCGGATAGATTTAATTAATATATATTTAATCCAGATCTAAAGTTTGAATTGAAAAATTAATACGATTAATTTTGCATTAAATATTTGAACAGGTTTTAGAAAACCTACTGAGGACTTTGATCGAGCGTATTCTAAAAGGCCGCGAGAAACCCTAGAGTGAAAAAAAGAGAGACGCAAAAGAGGCGTTAGCACGTGCTGCCGTAGCCGTGTACGAGGATTGTTCGTGTGGATACCAGTAGAGGAAGAGGATTCTAAGAGTCGTCTTCTGCTGATCGAGGAGGTAGCCCACCTGTTCAAGGAAGAACGAGACGCGGACGAATTCTTAAAAGGTAATATCCGGATTCACTAGCCTTGATTTAAACGCACCTGAGTGATCCTCAGGACGGATTCGTAGAAATTTTTAATCCGCTGCGTTGTACGGATCCCAACAGAAGTTATGTAGGGCAATACTAAGGAGCCAATCGTTTTACCCAGTGAAGATTCAAAACAGATACATCGTTGCATGCTATTTGCTACATAATCTGATTCGTCGAGAAAGTGTTCAAGATCCCCTTGATGAGTAGCTTGAGTCATTTTAGACGAGACATACAACGATTGAGAAACTCCCTTAGTCCCTATAGAAACTAGTCATGTGTGGAATAATTTTAGGGAAAATGTTTGCAAATAACATGCTCGCTGTCTTAGTGGCACATAATAAAAACTGATTATGTTGTAAACATTTATTGCATGTGTATGCATAATGTGATGTTCATGTTTATGTTATGAGGACAAGGCTATTATGTGAAATTGAATGAAATGAAGTGAGACTTTGTGCTATGTGTGCTTCTTAGTTAGTTTCCTGTTATGTTAAAATTTTGGATAACTTCACAAATTTTGTGCATTTGAGTTATGTTTTAGATGGACTCGTCAGATCAGAAAAGCAAGGGGAAGATCAAAATGTGGTCAGCAAAGGAGGACAGAGTTCTGGTTGACTGCCTAGTCACTTTGAGATAGGAGCAAAAGTTCATGACTGATAGTGGCTTCAAATCTGGATTTGCCAATACGTTGCAATTAATTATAGAAGATAAACTACCTGGTTTTGGGATCAAAGCAAGTCCGCACATAACCTCAAGAATCAAGACATTGAAACGATTGTGGCAAGCGACATATGACATGGTTTATGGGACCAACACTTCTGGATTTGGTTGGGATCCAGGGAGAAAACTTGTAACTGCAGATAACCAGGTGTGGTATGACTATCTCAAGGTATGTGCAACCATCAATGTGTTCAATGTAATTGACTATTTAATCGTGACATGACTTGTGTTTTCAGCACTCGCATTATTGTGCCTATTGTAGGTTCATCCAAAGGCTAAGGAATTTAGGACAAAGTGCTTACCCAACTTTGACTCTCTATGCATGGTGTGGAGAAAGGACAGGGCTATTGGTGACCAAGGACTTTCCCCTGGTGGAATGGAGGAGGAAGTTAACCTTGAAGATGATGACTTTCTAGAAACACCCCTGAATCATGGTGGGGAAAATGATTTACCAGAGACAATCTAGGACACTGCACCCATGCCAATCAATCCAAGTGATGCCTCATTCTGTCCAAGGAAGAGGCGACGCCTTAACAACTTTGAAGTAATGGATGATGCTCTAAGAGACATAGTGGCCCCGTTGGACAAGACCATCATTAGTGTGTTTGACAAACAAGTGAATCAGATGTCAACTCAAGAAAGACATCTAAACTGGATGCAAAGGATCTGACCTATTCATGGAGCTACTACAAGTTGAGGACTTAACATGGAATGAGAGAAATAGTGCTCACATCAAGATCATTGGTTGTGACAGGCTGCTTTCCAAGATTCCTCCGCAGTTCAAGCCTTCATGGATCCGTAGCCTTCTTCAACAATATAAACTTATGGTTGGCCATATAGTATTTTTGTTGTTGGCTTGGGATAACTCAGATTTGTCAATTAATTTTTGGAAACAGATATTACTTTTGTATATGCATATGAATGCAAACTTTGTACCATGTTCGTATAAGGGCAATTCAAAACTAGAGATGGGATAAAGTTTATGTCTTTCAACTTGTAATGTATCATTTGGAACCTTTTGTAGTTCAGGGCCATATGTATATAGGCTGATGCAAGGGTTCAACTATGTCATTGTTATTTTTGAGGAAGTTAATATAAAATAACATTTTGTTATACTGTTTATCCCAAATTTTTGTTTCCAGTTACTGTCATGCATTTATAGTAGTATTGGTTATGTCGTACAAATTTATATGCCTTTCTGTCTGATTGTTGTTCCTGGAAAGTGCAGATATAAACTGATGCAAAAGTTTTGTTACTGTCAATTTTTTGTTCGAACGCGTTATAAAGTGAGCACCTAACGTTTGAACGTAACGGAATAGTTTGAACTTATATCCTTCAAAATTGTATCTGGTTCACACACATAGTATCTATCAATGTTTGATCGTGGGAGGTCAATGCGAACGTCCACTGGGTGAGCTCACACACTTGTCAGAGTATCTTTTAATGATAGTGTAATTAACCTCTGTGTGCTTTGTTTTTTCTTTATTTTAATCACTTAATTTTTTTCGTGTGAAGATAAAACGGTTTGTTGTGTTTTTTAAACTTTTAAAAATTCATTGAAGGTAGTAAATATAATTGGAAAAGTCAAATAACTTCCAAATTGAAATGATTAGTTTGACATAATTTATGTACAGGTCGAACTGCAGCCAATTGGTAACTGTCACCGCACCTACTCTGTTCTTGGAAATGAAAACTAACCCTTTCAGATTGTCTTCTCCAACTTGAAAAGTGACCTTTGGCATTTCTGATCTTCAAACAGACCCAACACTTTGGACATTGTCTTACTTGTTTTGCAATCAATCCCCTTTCCTTGTCATCTATTATTCCCATTCAATCAAAACCACTCCATACATTCCTTCCCTGCCACATTTTGATTTCCCCACCATTACCCCCATTGTTCATCTGTTCGTCTAACCTACGTGGAGACATAAAACCCTAAAGATAGCTCCCGACAACTTTCTGTGTACTGAAAGGAAAAGAGTGATTTTTTAATGGCGAGGACCAAAATAACTGATGACGGCTTGCAAAAATTGGGGATAACAAATGGAAAACATTGAGAAGTTTAGAAAACACTGCTCAATACTACAACAGTGTGGAAGAGATGGTCGGTCAAAGTACACAAGTAAAGATAAAAATATGTGTGATGAGTACGCAGCAGTAGCACGTTGGAAGCAAGAAATGAGGCAACGAAAGCTAAGAAACAACAACGGGTGCTAAGAGGAAGGAAAAGACTACGGTGTCTGAGAAGAGGAAGGCACCTGATGACAATGACACTCAGTCAGCGTTAGATTCATCACTTGTACAAAACAATGAAAGGTAAAGGAGGTCAAACAGAGGAAGGGAAAAAAGGTTGTCAGTGAGAGTTCAAGTGGGGATGACGAACAATGGAAAGAGACCAATGCAGAAGAAGGGTTCGCCTCCAACGACGACCAGGATGAAGAAAATGAGGCTGTCGATGAGGTGAGGTCAAGGTTGTATAAGAAACTAAAACTGCAATAGAGGGCAAATGTCATCCCTGAATTGAAGGCGAACTTCAACAAATCCAAACTTGAAGACCATGACATGAGGTTAGTAAGCTGTAGTCTTTACAAAATGAGTAGGATTAAGATGGACTCATTTGAAAGTGATTTTCCATTTATGGGTTTGCTTGAGTTGGTTTGCCTTACTATGAGCCAGTTATGAAGGTGTTTTACTAAAACCTAAAGTTGTCTAGAACTAGCGTAGTTTCCACTTGTGTTAGGGGCAACAATTGAGCTTAATGAGAACAAGATGCTTAGTTGGTTAGAGGTTAAGACTGCACAGTCGAAGGATACAACCTTTAGTGGAGACGAAATGGACAAAATTTTGCTGGAGGGAGGGACAACTAACAATGACTCTCCTCTGTATAGAACTAAGCAATTGCCTCATAAGTATAGGGTCCTCCACTATTTGTACAACAAGAACTTTGTTAACAAGCGAAGCACTTTACAACCATGAGCATTGATGACAAATAAATCCTCAGCTATTTGATCAAAAGGAAGCCATTTAATTTGGCGAAGAGGATCATTGACACAATGCTCAAGGCTGCAACACTTGGAAAGAAAAATTTGCAACGGTCATACCCTTCCATTGTGTCTCTCATTTTACAAAAGCACAAGATTTGGTATCTTCATGAAAGTGAAGAGGCATTGCACCGAATGCAATATTGCGTACAAAAAGGAATCAAATAGATCATCCAATGAGGGAGAACATGTTAGGAAGGTGAGGCGTAAGCAAGATGCAACTCCAATTACACCAAGTACAACAGTGCCATCATTTGAAGAAGGAGTAGAAGAGGTGGCCGCCATGTTTGCCAAAATTGTGGATGAAAAACTAGGAATGTGTAAAGTTGAACTATAGTCTGCTCTTAATGACATGGAGTCACACATAGGTGAAAGTGGAGCTAAAACACCAAGAGGGGGTGAATTGGGGATTTCAAAAACTTTTCCAGATGGCTCTGATTTTTATAGCAAAACAGAGGTGAACAAAGAGTGAAGAGAAGAGGAGAAAGACATAGCAATTTATACTGGTTCGATCCAACTCCTTGACCTACGTCCAGTCCCCAGACTCTCTGGGATTTCCACTATCTCAATTGATTACACACTATGTACTCAAAAGTAATTCTCTCACTAGAACTTACTCCCCCTTACAAGTTGTAATCAGTGAACCCAATCACCAAGTCCCCTGACTTGTGATTCTTTACAATAAATGATTTACAATAAAAGACTCTCTCTAAGAGTGGATAATGATAAACACCGAAGCTTAATGTATCAGAAGATACTTTACAAGTGAAAACTGAAAGTAGTTGAAGAACTTTGAATGCAATTCGTTTTTAGCAGATGTGTTAGTTGAGAAGACTTGAATGCTGCTCTATTTATACTAAGAGAGCATTAAATGACCATTTTAATCTTCAATATAACTGTTGTCTTCATTAGACAAAGTTCTGGTTAAGTTTTGGTCTTCTTCTCTCTCTAATCTTTACTTAATCCAGCTATGCAGAAGTTCAGAGTTGACTCTCTGCAAATAAATCCGTTGGAGTAGCAGCTGCTAGATGTGGAAATCATTCTTTAATTCTTTGTAAGCATGTGCAGACGGATTACCCAAAAGTGTGCAACTTTCAGGGTTTTGCATTTAATGTGCTGACATCACTTTTTGCTTTTGTTTTAAACCTTCAATAACCATTCTCTAACTTATCTAAAACTCACTAACAAAGTGGTTAAACATGTCTAGGAACATTAGAGAATAAAGATAGGAAGTATTGAGATCTAACAAGAAGGTTTTACAAATTTGCAGAATTTGAAATTCAGAATCAGCAATGTAACTCGAGTTTGGTTTACCTAAACTCGAGTTTAAGACTTTGGCATGTAAAAATGATTTAAGTCCAAAACATCTAAACTTGAGGTTTTCTTTCAAAACCAGAGGTTTTCAACTCATTAAAAACTACAATGCTCTCGGATTGGGCCAAACTCGAGTTTCCAAATCGGGAACTCGAGTTTCCTCCATCCGAGAGGAAAGTCACGATTCGAGTTTTGGAATACATTTTGAGTGAAATGTAAACTCGAGTCTATTAGTGAGTAGCCTCGAGTTTGTCACTGTTTATGTCAAAAATTTGTTTTAATTCTCAAAGTGTAAACCGGAGGTTTCTAGAGCAAACTCTAGAGTATTCTTAAGCTAAAATCAATTTGCTCTCTGTAAGACCCAAACTCAAGTTCATAACCTTAACCTCGAGTTTGCCTAGTTAAGAAAAACATTTGGATATCTTTTGGTGAGACACAAACTAGAGCCTATGTGTATAGTCTCAAGTTTGCTTAAGTTAAAAATATTGAAAGCTCTCGGCCATGCACAAACTCGAGTTTACAAGTTGTGTAAACTCTTGTGGTTTTTCAAAACGATGGAAACCTCTACAAAATGAGGTAGTCTTTAATTTATAAAATTTCTTATTTTAAAAAAAAAAATCCTCTCGCCAGAGGCAAACTCGAGTGTGTGTTACAAGCTCGAGTTTACATGTTTTATAAACTCTTGAAGTTTTTCTCCGAAGGTTGCAAACTTGAGGTTTAAAGAGATAGTCTCGAGTTTAAAATGCAAACCGGCGAGTTTCGCACCTCTCTAATCGAGTTGGCAAACTCAAGTTTGTCAAGTCTAGGCTCGAGTTTGACTGGCAAGTTTTGATGGAATGTTTTTGGGTTGAAATCAACAAATTTCAAAATCCATTTTGCTTATTCATAAAACATCCATACATGTTTACAAATGTTAGTTATCATCAAAACACATAGAGAACTAACATTCTCCCCCTTTTTGATGATGACAACACTTGCAAACATTCATTTGCTTTTAAAAATTCGTTTTGGTCATTTATGCATACAGAAAACAAACTGTCATTTTGAAAAAAAAAATTCTGAAAAGCATCAGTTGAATAACTTAGGAATCCCTAACTTGAATATTGCAGAAAAAAATATTTTTGAGATTGAAACCATAAGCTGCAGAAACTTCAGGCATTATTCACAGGCTTTTAAATGAAAATCAGAGAATAGCAGCAGAAATCCAAAATGCAAGAAACCTCATAGCTTAAGCATTCATCAGATAATTTACTGAATAGAAATCAGACAGAATGTTAAGTGGATTGTAAAGTGCAGAATAGCAATTATAAAGTTTCAAAAGCAAATATACAAATGAACAAAACAAAGTTGAAAATAAAATTTCCCTCCTTCACTTTTCTCCCCCTTTGTCATCAGCAAACAAAGGTGGATCCTTTGAGGGCGAGGTAGGTGCAGGGTGAGTGGCAGAGGGCTGAGTGTCAGGTTCAATGGAGATGGTGGCAGGTTTAGAGACTATGTTAGGCATGGTAGAGCTAGGAATAGCTGAAGTAGATGCATCCAAACTAGAACCAGAGGCAGCCATCGATTGATTCTTGAGGAGCTGATCCATCTTGTCATTGAGGCTCATCATGGTTACTAGAAGAGTGGACATGGTAGCTGTGTGATCTCCAATTTGACCACATACATCTTTAACCTTCTCCTTCAGCTCTTTCTGACCTTCCTTCAGTTCTTCCTGTGCTATATTGAACCATTCCTGAGTCTCCACCAAATTATTGTGTCCTTGAGTCACCTCAGACACCAACTTCCAACTTCTGCCTCTACCTTATCAGTTAGATCATAGACTGCTTTATCAATGATTTCTTTGATCTTTGCATCAAAATCTGAAGGCATAGTAGGCTGAGGTAGAGGAGCACTCTGAGCTTCCTCGACTCTGGAGTGAGTTGCTCTTGAGCGTGCTGGCCTTGACTGAGGTGGTGCTCGTGATTGATCGACCTTTCGAGGCGGTGGATACCATATTTTATCATGGAACAAAATTATCGATATCGTGATTGAGGTCGACATTTCTTCAAGGATTTATTCCCATTAAGTTCGGTATAGGATATCGCTCAAACTGAGGCGGGTGTAAATGGAGCTATATACCCGTAGGTTTTTTCCCAAGCCACACTTGGGATTTTCAATCCACTAAACTCAAAAGCGATTACAAACTACGGTTGTTCCTTGGCGATTGATACAATACAAGTGAAATTTGAACACAATAAATGGCACTTAGTAAATTTTCGCTCTCCGTAGGTGTATCGGCTTGAGAAGAAGTTAATGCACTCTATTTATAGGTAGAGAACATTAAATGACCGTTGAAAGATGATACCATATTTTATCATGGAACAAAATTATCGATATGAGGCTTGGAAAGGAATTTGGGAGGTTTTCCTTGAGGTGAAAGCAAATTTGGACATTTCTTGGAAAATCCAGTTTGTCGGAAGGCAAACCATCGTGTCTTGTATTTGAAAGACCCACATTGTGTGATTTTTGATCAAGGATTGAGGCAAAGATAGGAAAATCCTTCTTTGCAAAATGGGTGAAATTTTCACCTTTATGACTAATCAATACTCAAGTTTGGCTAGAAGATTTTAACTTGGTATAGATATACCAAATCGCTCTATTCCTTGAAGGCATTGAGGCAGGGTTGAAGTTCAAGATTTCTAATCCTTCAGGAATAGGTTCATTTGGTCTTAGCAGGGCATAAATCTCCCGGTTTTTGGTATAATTCAAACCATGTTTTACGTTTGTTGTTAATCATCAAAACATATTGAGAACTAACGGCGGGGTTGAAGTTCAAGTGGAGATGGCGGATTGGATATTTGCTTTGGTGGAGATGGAGGATTGGATATTTGCAGAAGAGAATTCAAATAGGAAGGGGATATTGTGATTTTCTGACCCCTAACAGTTGTTGTAATCCTTTCCTCAACTAAGTTCCCATCTTTATCTAATAGATTATCCCATTGCATGTAGTGGTAAAACACTTTAACTAGGATAGGACTATAGGCAGCTCTAATGGAAATAAGTGGTTCAAACTGTTTCAGCCAGGGTGAAAGATCCAAGTCACATTCCTCTTTCAATTTAACCAAATCAACAGAAACAATTGGGCAGAATATTTTGGAACCAAAACGTTCTTTAAATCTAGCTGTTTCATCTTCTGTCATTCTAACTGGTTCCTCTAAGAATCCTCTAGGTCTTGTAGTATGATTGTAAATTTCAAATAAGGATGGATTCTCTATAGATACCTAAGGAGCATATTGCTCTTGTTCCTGAGAATGCTGAGAGCTGGCTTCCCCAGGCGTAGGAACGGAACGCTGTGTGGATTTGTTCTTTTTCAGCTGCAGTTTTGCCCTGGAAGACTCAGTAGCCTCTATAACTTTCCTTTTTCCTTTCCCAGAAGCTCGTTCTTGATCGACTGTCTTCTTGGAACCTTCAGTTTTTGTTTCACGCACAATTCCTTTCGGTCTAGGCGGAATTGAGGTTTGAGTGGCAGCAACTCCTCGGATTGATTTATCTACCCCATGTCTGAAGCGATTTGAGAAAGATTCACCCTCACAAGTCGTTCTGATTGAGGCTAAGGAGTGGATTGTGTCTTTGCTCGGTCGGATTCTTGAGAGATAGTTCATTTTGAGGTCATTTTTACAAAGTTTTGTCGAGGAAGATGAAAGAATTTTGGGGGTTTAGGGTTAAGCTCGAAGGAACAGTGAAGTGAAGAGGAACAGACAAGTTTTTAACTCAAATAAAGACCGCGACAAACTCGAGGTTACAAGAGTAGGCTCGGGTTTGTGTAAACTTGTACTAACCTGGACTTCAAGAGTGTATGGGTGAACTCTTGAAGTTCTCTTCCAAACTCGAGGTTAATAATTACAGGCTCGAGTTCATGAAAACCTCTGAACTTGGTTGCTCTCTGTATCCCGTAAACTCGAGAGTATAAGTTTTAGGCTCAAGTTTCTTCATGTCCTTGAGTTCAAGGTTCCTCTCTGTCTGAGCTAAACTCAAGGTTGCTTACTTATAGGCTCGAGTTTGGCTTTAACCAGACTCTCATTTCCTCTCTGGCTCTCTCGAGCTCGAGTTCATCATTGATAGGCTCGAGTTTGCTCCTCTTAACATCAAACTTCAGTAGAATGTCAATGATTTTAAAACTTGATAAACAACCTGCATAAAACATATCTAGATACTCCAATGCTTAAGTTAGTTAACTTTAAATCATCAAAACCATAACTAACATTGAGTGAGAGATACTTACAACTCATTGAGATTTACCATTCCCAATTCTCTTCTTATGAAATTGAATTGCTCCTTGGCCAATGGTTTGGTGAAGATATCAGCAAGTTGAAGATGAGTTGGGATGAACACGACTTTGACATCTTTCTTCCGAATGTGATCCCTTATGAAATGATGCCTCACATCAATATGCTTGGTCCGAGTATGTTGAACTGGATTCTTTGCCAAGCTTATTGTGCTTGTGTTGTTACACAATATTGGGATCTCCTTTAAATTGATTCCTAAGTCTGATAGTTGTTGCTTGAGCCATAAAACTTGAGCACAACTTGAGGCAGCTATATATTCAGCTTCAGTTGATGACACAACTACATTGGTTTGCTTCTTCCTGAACCACGACACAAGTGAACCACCAAGAAATTCACATTGGCCACTTGTGCTCTTTCGATTAGTCTTGTACCCAGCACAATCTGAATCTGAATATGCCACTAAATGTTCAGGTTGACCTTTGGGAAACCAAAATCCTAGTGTCTTTGTATCAGCTAGGTATCTGAAGATTCTCTTCACATGTTCAGCATAAGACTCCTTGGGAGCAGACTGGAACCTTGCACACATCCCTATACTGAATTGGATGTCAGGATGACTTGCAGTAAGATAGAGCAATGATCCAATCATTCCTTGACATCTTGTAATGTTGAAGTCCTTGCCCTCTTCATCAGCATCCAATGAAGCAGTGAAACTCATTAGAGTGTCAGCTTCATTGCATTGATCCATCCCAAACTTCTTCAGCAAATCATTAAGATACTTGGTCTGAGATATGAGGATCCCATTCTTCTTTTGCTTGATTTGCAGACCAAGGAAATAGTTGAGTTCTCCCATCATGGACATCTCAAACTCTCCCTGCATATTCTTAGCAAATTCTTCACACAAAGCATCATTAGAAGCACCAAATATAATATCATCAATATATAGTTGTACAATTAGAATTTCATTAAGCTTATTACTCTTTATGAAAAGAGTTGTATCTGGTTTTCCTCTAATAAAACTTGATCAAGAAGGAATTTGTTTAATCGCTCATACCAAGCTCTAGGAGCTTGCTTAAGTCCATAAAGGGCTTTCTTAAGACAATAAACATGATCTGGATGATGTTCACTTTGAAAACCAGGAGGTTGTTCAACATAAACTTCCTCTTGAATAAAACCATTTAGAAAAGCACTTTTTACATCCATTTGATAAAGCTTGAATTGCTTAACACAAGCAAAGGCAAGAAGAACTCTTATAGTTTCCAATCTTGCCACTGGAGCATAAGTTTCTTCGTAATTAATTCCTTCTTCTTGATTATAGCCCTTAGCAACCAATCTTATCTTATTCCGGACAATGATTGCTGATTCATCTCGTTTGTTCTTGAATACCCATTTAGTACCAATGACCGAATGGTCCTTAGGCCTAGGTACCAAATCTCAAACTTGATTTCTATCAAATTGATGTAACTCCTCTTGCATTGCTATCATCCAATCATTGTGCGAAAGGGCTTCATCAATCTTAAAGGGTTCAATATGAGAAATAAAAGCGAGAAAAGGTTACTTCATTCAAAGTGCTATTTCGGTTCTTACTTCTTGATTTACATCACCTATTACTTGGTCCAAAGGATGATTCTTAATGAACTTCCAAGCTCTAGGCCGCTCGATTAGGATTTTCAAGATTATTTTGAGGATCAGCCTCAAAAACATTTTCAGGATTTTCAATAGATGCAGGAGTAGTTTTGGAAAAGAATTGATTTTTGAAAACATTTCCTTCATCATCATCCAAAGGTTTATCAGATTTGGATTCACAGAATACAACATGCATAGATTCTTCAACAATACGAGTACGAGTATTAAATACTCTATAAGCTTTACTCCTATTTGACTAACCCAAAAATATACCTTCATCTGCCTTGGGATCGAACTTTCCTAAGTTATCCTTACCATTGTTGTGGATGAAACACTTACATCCAAACACATCCAGATGAGCAAGATTTGGCTTTCTCCTTTGTATGACTCATAAGGAGTTTTGTCCAACTTCTTCCGAAGGTAAGCCCGATTAGAGATGTAGCAAGCGGTGCTCATTGCATCAGCTCAAAACACTTGAGAAGTGTTGTTCTCATTCAGCATAGCTCTTGCCATCTCGGTGAGGACTCGATTCTTTCTTTCCACGACACCGTTTTGTTGGGGAGTTCTTGAAATTTGAGAAGTTGTGGTCAATTCCCATGCTATCACAGAATTCAGCAAATGCATAGTTCTCGAATTCTCCTCCATGATCAATCCGAATTCCTGAAATAAAGAAACCTTTCTCGTTTTGGACCTTCTTGGCAAAAACAACAAACTGATCAAATGTTTCATCTTTAGAGGATAAAAATATTGTCCATGCAAATCTTGAAAAATCATCAACTATGCAAGTAAGTGAAGGGGCAACACATGAAGAAGGAGTGTATCCTGAGGATACTGATGGGGATTTGGATCCAATCACCCCACTATCGATTGTGCCTCTCCCTGAACCTGTGAACCCTCCTCCTGTGCCTTCGAGGACAATATCAGAAGTTATGCCTTTAAGATTCATTTCCCAAAGCATATTCAAGTCTGTGCTTGCAGCTAAGAATTTGCAACATATCTTCTCAGTTAACACACCTTTGCCTGATCCACCTATGAGGTGTAGTTCTGCTTTGTTCATCCCAATGAACTCTCTAGTTCAACAACATCATCACCTAGGCACTTTGCTCGTAAGAGGTCCCCAGCCAAAAGGTCCCCAGCTAAGAGGAAGAAGAAGAATTAGGGACACTTTACTAATTTTTTTTTTCTGCTTTTTGGTTTTTATAAATCATTGAGGGCAGTTTTTGTATTTTCCATTGTTGTTTTCAGACCTAGTTAACTCTTGTTGTATTGGTTTACCTTCTATCACATGTTTGAACTGGGCTGCATGGTTTGAAGGTAGACTTCAGTGGTTTTTTGCAGTTTGACTATTTAACTTTGGTGAACTTATTAAACTGATGTTGTCATTATTGATGTATGTTTTAGTTCATATTGACTTGAGATTTAGGCAATTTATGCTATAATGTGTTCATTGATTTGTCTCCTGAAAGTTTGTTTGTCTACATTGTTTTAATGTCTTCAATGGTAATGTTCTTACTGATTTTGTGTTTCCCTATAACTATAGCTGCTAAAAAGTTACATTAACATTTTTTACTTGTATTGTTGTCTGATTGATGCTCTTCGTTGTGTGTATAAGGCATTAATGCCCAGTTACAGTTTTTAAAGTGAAATAGTTGTTAATGTCCTAACTTGTTCATGAGGAGGACATTTTGAATTCATGCCCCATAAAGATCATTCTAATGGTCCTCTTATGTTTAAGTTTGTGTTCTTTTTTATGGAGCATTTAAGAAAGCCAAATGCCTTCCTTTTATTACTTTTCACCCTACAGTGAACATGCTATAATTTGGGTTACTTTATGTCTGTTGCCTTATGATGTTCTCATGTCCAATTTTCTGTACCTTTTTTCACCATTTGAGAATGCCAATTTCCTTCATTTTATTTCTTTTTACCCTACAGTGCACATGGTATCATTTATGTTCATTTATGTGACTGTGCCTTATGGTGCTGTCATGTTGAACCTTGTGTTTATTTTCATGTAGCATTAGAGCCACCCAATTTGCTTCATTCTTTTTCCTTTCACCTACAGTTCACATCGTATCATTTATGTGCCTATGCATTCTACTGCTCTCATGTCCAAGTTTATGTTCATTGTTATGTAGCATTTGAGAAAGCCAATAAGCATTTTTGTTATGCTTTCCTTCTTATGCAACATTTGAGAAGGCCAAATTGCATTATTTTTTTTATTTATGTGCATCATATTGGTTCAATTGTACTGCCTTTTTGTCAAACAAAGATATTGATATGCATATTGTAAACCTATGAATGTGTTCTTCTTCATCCTCACAATTGAAATTATTTTTAGTTTCTATGCCCATTTTAACTGATGTAACTTTCATTATTCTAATGTGGCGGCTTCATTGTTCTGATTAATTTATTACATCAAGCAATGACTTATTTTCCTCATTATGAGTAGTCAACTCTGTTTTACCTTAGCAACAAACTCCTTTTAATTCATCGACTTCACACTTTTCAAGGGTATACTGATGAGCACAAATAATACCATGTTTTCCCTATACTAATTGGCTGAATTGAATGTTAAATCCAAGCTCAACTATAGATAATCTAAGCAAAAAGGCATATATTCATGATATAAGGACTAAAGAGTAGAAATCATTTGCATGTGCTGGGAATGGAACAAATTGCTTTGTTTTTAAGAGAAATCGAATAGCAGAGCCGATATGATGCTATAGCATTCTGACAATGATTCGAAGTGCAATACAAGGCATCCTGAATGCTATAGCAAAGTAGAGGAAGCAATGCTATGCGATATGTTTTCTGACCTTTTTACCCAGATGATTTCAGGAATAAAATAAAGGGTGATATTTATAGATAGGTTCGACATAACGAGAAGAAAAGATACGAGAGGATCGAAAGCGAAAGATTTGAAGAATCCGTAGAATCAATAGCAAAGCAATCTACTCGGATCCAAAGATATGATAGATTCCAACAGATTAGGAAAGGCCCAACTCACTGGAACTTGCGCTACAAGAAAGGACTGATTATAAAAGGAAACGACGAGCCAACCCTAACGAGTGGAGAGTCCTAGAACGAGATTCGACTTTCGGCAAACTCAAGAGAAGAGTGAGAGATTTCACAAGAGCACGAAGACTTCCAAGACCGCCCAAAGCATTCCTTCTGCGGTGAGACGGAATGAAAAGACGTGGAGTGGTGACGTGATAGGACCTCAACCACGCCGTCGAAAATTCCATCAAGCTTTCGTTTTCTATTTTTCATCTTTGTTTTATTGATTATGGGTCATTCTGTTAGGCCCCGTTTGTTTCAAAGAAGATTTAAGGAGGGAAAGGAACTTAGAGGAGGGAAAGGAATGGAATGGAAGATTAAGAGGGAACTTTAAAAAGTTGAACTGTTTGGTAGATATAAAAAGTGGAATGGAAGATGATAATTTTAAAAGATTAAAATTAAAATATAAAACTTTAAATTCCCAAAATACCCTTTACATCAGGAAAAAAATCCATCCTTCTTCATCCCAAGTCCCCACGACCGCCGGGGAAAAAAAAAAGTCGATCCAAAGGCGAGTTCGACGGTGGTGGTCGTCGTCCGGCGACGAAGAGAGCCGAAGGTGAGAGGAAGAAGGTGAAGTCGGAGACGGTGAGAAAAGAGGAAGAAGAAAGGTACCTAATGGGAATTTGCTCACAATCTTCTTAGGGAAGATTTCATCTTCCATCCAATATGTGAGGGAAGATTAAGGAAGGAATCTTCCCATGGATGAAGGAAGATGGTGCCTCACTGGAAGATGAATTCCGTGTAACAAACACCCAAAACCGAGGGAAGATTGGAATCTTCCTTTCCCTTCTCCAATCTTCTTCCTAACAAACATGGCCTTAGTGTACGTCTGTGTGTCCCTTGTCAGTCATGAACTAAACGCTAGATGGCTGGACGAGGATGATTCTTTAAGTGTTGAATGAACCCAGTTGCAGTTCTTAATTAAATAAATTTGGTTTGCGTATCGGTGTGCTTATTACTAGTTGGTTAACGGAAGTTAAGGGCTAGATCTGTGGCCTCAGCTTACTGGCAAGGAGTTGAGGTTAGACCTCTGAGAAACAGTGTTTGCTAGGCCGCTCGTGCACGGCGAGACCTATTATTGTAGGCTTCAGGAATGGGTCTACCTCTCATAACTATGACACCCTAAGTGTAACGCAGGTCTGACTAGAAAGTTACCATAGGAATATGGAAGGAGTATAGTTAGTATCAAATGTATCGGATGTGGAAGCTTCGGTAGATTATATTGGTGGGTTAACCAAATAGCTTTGCGATCGGTGTCTATCTTTGTAGCAATTGCGGAAGCTATACGGTGTAGATGCTATAGCATCGGGGTAGAAAGCGGGGAGTGAAGCACTTAAGGACGATTCGAGTCCGACCTAACTTCTCACCGATATCTTCTCTCATTTATAGATCTTTGTTTACATTTGCTAGTAGCATAGTAACAAAACCTCTCAACCCAATTATATTTACTTTTTGCTTTCACAACTGTCATAGCATTGGTGCGTCATTCCTCGGTATCTCAGTCTCTGTGGGACGATACTCTACTTTCACTTTATTACTTGTTCGACTGGTTCACTTGCCATCAAGGAAATCGACCAACATATACTAGTCATTACCTTCAATTTTTCTTGCCTTTGCTATCAAAGCATCACCTGGGTTCAATATTCAGTGATCATCTTCCATGTTCCTTGTCATATTTATTTCTGCAGCTGGTTTCATACTTTCCTATTGTCCCCTTCTGAATTCCTTCCATGTTCGTCATCCTTGTCACCTCTAGAATCCATTCCTCGTTGCAATTTCATATCCCATCGACATCTACTTCAATTTTGTATCTTAACCATCACGTGATTTTGTTTAGGGTTCGTTTATGTTCGACTACTCTAACGAAATAAATCACTAATCATATTTTTTTCCTTTTTTTTATTTAGGGGCATTGTGGGAATTTCACCTAACCTTCTCACTTAACCAACACCCAATTCTTCATATCAAACATTTCATTTTCCTTCAACTTAAGTTTCTTTCCCTATGATGCCAAACAACTCACATTTTTAAGTTCCCTTCTAATCTTTCCTTCCTTTCTTTCACTTCCACTCCTTTCCTTCCCTTCCTCAAATTTTCCCTATAACAAACAGGGGCGGAGCCAGGATTTGAAATTGGGGGGGCAAAAATTACAGAACAGGACACAGTAAAGTCAGCATTTAAAATTAGGGAGTAAAAATTATAAAATTGGACCCAAAATTTTAGGAAATTTAACCTATAAATATTTCACTATTTTCATTTTAGTCCTTCTAAAAAATTGTTAATAAGGACTAAAGTGAAAATATTGAAACTTTTACAAGACTAAAATATAATTTCCTATATTTTTGGGTAAGTTTTGTAATTTTAGGGGGGCGGGGGCCACTCCTAGCCCCCCTAATTCCGCCTCTGGTACCAAACAAGGCCAAAGAGTGAGAGCTGAGACCATGAGCATGAGGAGTTAATAAAACATTTTAAATGTATATTTCACATTTACGACGAATATATTATTCCATCGCAAAGTACCACTTGCAAATGATCCGTTTTTACTATGGATTTTTTTTCATCGATTTTTGTTTCCATCGCAAAAATTTGTAACGAAATTTGCTTTTTTGTCACAATTTACGACAATTTTTTTCTTTCACAAATTTTGTTGCAAATGGCAATGATTTTTTCCCTTGCAAATTCCATCACCCTTCCTATATTTTCTAGTAGTGGTTATTGTTGTGATGGTTATAATGTTTATTATAAAATGTTGTCTATGGAATAATAATTTTATGAGATTTTTTTCAAAATTATAGTGACATACTTTTTTTTTCTGTTATGGGATATGTTGGGTTATGTGGAAGAAATTAAGGGTAAAATTGTGCCCATCGGCTCTCTATTCCTGGCCTGAATTTTGAGTTAAGTGTTTTGAATGGACACCATCCTCTTACAGTATATCAGTGGTGGCATGGAAGAAAACAATATTATTGAAGTGACTAGCTAACCTTGGTCAGGTATACTAGCACTGGTATGTTGTACCACATCCAGATGATATAAGGAAGAGCAAGATGGATGAGTTGGGATGATTCTAATTGTTGTCATCATTATGTATTACTTGTTCTAATCGTTATTTATTATTATATATTATTTTAGGATTGAAAATATTATTATTATGTTAGCAAACATGCTTCTCTGACTTGCTGTCTTTTCCTACATACTTTGTAAATCGATTTTGGTTACTAGAACTTTACGTCTCATCTCGTCATTATTAATATTTTTCAAGCAAAGCCTTTATTTTTGCTAGAGGCCAAGGGAAGCAGCCAAATGCATAGGAGTTCTGAGCCTTGTAGGCCTCTTTTGGTATTGGTGTATTGATTTTTTATATTATCATTCTAAGACCCTCATGTTTTTGGAAATACCATATTTATTGTTTGGATAAGTGTTTTGGAATGACTATTTATACACTCTAATACTTTGGTGGATCCACAATCATAACTTGTGTGGGAATTATTTTGTGTAGACCATTTGTTGTAGGGTTTAGTGTTGTAAAACTTATGGGTTATGTTTTCTGCTATTTATTAATTGTGCCCAGAGTGGTGGATTCTTTGTAAAGGGTTTGTGGGCGGAATTTGTGCCATGGACTCCAATGTGTGTAGTTTTGGAAAGAAAAAGGTTTTTCCATTATCACTTATTAATTAGGTTTTGTAAAATCATCATTATTAATTGTTGTTTGTGAGTAAGGGTCTTTTCAACTAGCATTCCTAAAGCCTGAAACCCTTTATAAACAAATAGCTCACCTAATAATTACAATAACATCGAATATGAATACATTAGGTCTAGATAATTATATTTCTTACAATCAAAATATTAAGTAATTTGTAGAGATTTCAATAGTCTCTTTGGACTTTCCGAAATTTATATCATAGCATAAAAGTTTAGTATAGGATATGGAGCTCCGCTCCACAACAGTACATACATATACATACAACTTAGACAAACAAAGAGGCGAGGATCCTGCCTATAAACAACGTGGAGCATCTAACAAAATTTACCAACATATATACAAACGAGTTTAAGGTTTTACATTGAATCAACAATCATTTAGATGACACTCTAGCTTCAATCTAGCTAGCCATATATACCTTCAGTGATTAGTAAGAAGGACATGATCGCTACACTATATAAGACCAAAAATATTTTCCAGTGCATAACATCTCATTAATGAAAATAAATAAAATATTGAAAGACATAAATTGAGTGGATGAAAGTCTATAATAAAGAGAAAACAATTAATTTCAACATCCATGTAAGAAATCATAACCATAAATCAATTTATATAAAAAATTAATAATAAGTATAATTGAAGTTGTATAGAAGATCATTAAACGAATAATACCAAGTACGTAATAAAACAATTTGTTTTAAAAGAATCAGTTTAAAAACAATACATCTCAAATTTATCTTCTTGTAAGACTTCAATAGAACGAATAACAAGTGTAGACACATAGTTCACAAGGGTAAATAATCAATCGCAACTTAAGGCCATGAAAACAAGTGTGGACACACAGTCCACTAGGATAAGTAACAAAGCGTAGCTCAACGCCATGAAAACAAGGGCATGTACAGGACCCATGAATAACAAGCGTGAGAACTAATCCCACGAATAACAAGCATGAGAACTGTGCCCATGAAAGTCAAGGGAGCTCGAGATAACCATCGTGCGCCACTGACTAACATATTGCAGTTAGTAACCAGTGTTCTGTATCTAGTCTTTTCAAAAACGTTTTCATGCATGTTTGGGCCAATTTATCAAAGCAAGAAAAATCTCTTCTTTCAATACCATAATAGCTCGTATCAAATATGACATAATGGAATGCCCTAACATGAAAGTTCGCAAACAACATTTCAAACTTTCCTTCAAATTCAATGTTCCGACAAAAACCTTCCCAAATAATAAACCTTGAGTGCAAACATTCTACATTACAACATTATCTTAATGGTGAGAAAATCGAAAGTTTCCTTATCATTTTCGTACATAATCATGAATTATAATATGAAGTAATAGGAGAAGAATAAATAACAATAAATAAAATCACCAATCTATGCTCATTTCAATATCAATAAGAGCAAGGAACAAATTTGATAAACTTCCATCGGCAAAATTATACTTATAAAAATGGTAAGTAACATAAAAGTGTGGTAAGTAGTAAAAACATCATTTATCAAAAAATTACTATAATGGGACGCTATAACGGGGTTTCCCGATCTCATCCTATCCCGAAAACACCCCTAACGGTAAGGGAAATGAAGAGGCTTCTTTCTCAAATAATTTAGAAACCTTCCTAAGTGGAAGCGTATTTATCTATTTCCTTCTATATGTATGTATATATTGCTGGCTGAATTTTGGAAAATTTGGAGAAAAGTCTCCCGACCATATCAAGTACTGTTTAATTTTGCATAAAGTTATTGTGTAGGAGTTATGGCTTGCACATATTCAAAAAATATCATTCTAGAAGTGTTAAAAAGATAGCAATGTTGCCCTTGAATATTAAAAATATTAATGTAAATGTTAGTTTTTTAATGGTTAATATTAGATATTATTTAACGGTTAGGGTGATTTACCTTCTTAATCATCCTTACGCTCTGCAGTGAATGTTATTTTGCGACATTAATATTTGCCTTCTTCTTCAATCATCCCTATACTGCCATGTTCTTAAAAATATAATGTCAATGTTGTTTTTGCCTGCAGCTCCATATCTTTCAATGAAAACTTAAACTTAACCCAAATTTTTTCGTTCAAAATAACATAGATCAAATTAAAGTATCTGTACCTCTGTATATAAAATTTGTAGAATACTGTATCTTCTGTTATAAAATTTATGAAGTTATTCTTAATTATAAAAAATTTTCTAGAGAGTTCTCTCCAATTTTTTCTTGAATTACATAACCTTAACCCAAATTTGATTGGATGAATGAAACTAATTAAATATAAATGGACTTAAATTTGTCCCTTCGGAGACATATGATAAATAGACTTAAATTTTATCCTATTATACAAAGTATATTAATTTATTCATCATCATTTCCCCCATAATTTTAATATGGTTCGATCCGCCTAGCAAGGGTATAATTCGAATCTATGGTTTGATCTTGATCTTTTCGATCCAATTCACATATAAGAGTGTTATGAATGAAAAACCGCTCTGGTTTATGATAAGCCTTTGTGATCTTGACTGCAAGCCACCCTTTTTGCTTGGTTTTACTTCTCATCAAATGTATGACTTCCTGTATTGCAATAATGCTATTACTACTTTATCTTCCGAACAATAAAACTGCACTAATGGTTGCCAAGGACCTTTGGAAGACTATTTTTAAGCTTTCCACTGATAATTTGTTTTATATATATATAAAACTTAAGAAAGAGGTTGAGTTCACCCATAATCCAAGGACAGGGCAAAGTCCTCCCTTCCTCTTAAGTGATAACAACGTTGAGCAGAGCGAGCCGTCTATTACCCTCAAGTATTTACCTAAGCATATAGGAGCTAAGATGTTTCTCTCAATGCTTTAATCAACTCTAGGATCGAACCCCTCTCTTTTGTGAAGTGTCCACCCTTTTTTGACAAGAGGTTTTTTTTTTTTTTTTTTTTTTTGACAAGAGGTTTTATACTAATAAACTTGATAGCAATCTTATATAGCTCACATTGCAAATGAAAATTGGACCGAATTTTTTTATGGGGCTTGGCCCATCAACTCTAGGGATGAGTCCAAAATTGGTAATATTGATGGTTTCCACCTTTTGGGATCCTCAAAGATCTCTTAAACTAATATACAAACCAGTTCAGGCCAGATATTCACATCGTTGATATTGATATTTAGGCCACCAAAATGTGTTCGTTTATATTAGTTTAGATTAATTGTAGAAGCTACTTTTTCAATATAATTGAGGGTATACAAAGTAAGTTTGTAAGAAGAATTTCGTCTTGATTTATATGAACATGTATTTCTAAAGCCTACTCAAACAACTCCATTATACTTTGTGTTTTTAAGGGAGAGATTAACATGTTCAATTCCTGTAACAAATATATTCAATTAAGTCAATTAAGTTCTAAACAAAACAACCAATAAGGTTGTAAACAACACACACACAGACACAGATATATATGCATTGAAAAAAATATCATAAATCACTACTCAAAATTCAATGAACAATTTCATATTTAAAAGATATAAGTCATATAACTATATAAAATATAAGTTTAAAAATATCAAAAGAATAAAGTTTGAGGGTGATTTCTTCACATAGAATTATCAACTTTTTATGAATCATATTTGTTTTTCCCTCTATCTTTTATTTAACTTTATTCTTTAATTAACTTCTTAAATGGCATCAGAGATTCCCACTAAAAAAGAGATACAACGAAAAAGATAAATAAAAAAAAAAATTGTTAGAACATAAACTCTCTATCCTATCTGTTTTTTATCCTTCTTTCTTTTATTTAAATTTAACTTATCTCTGTACTTAATTTCTTAAAAGCCAGATGAGAACAGATCGTACTAAAAATGAGATAATAAACTCGATAAAAAAGCAAAGTAAGGAATAGCAAATTAATAGACTATTTTGGTTTAAATAGATTAAAGATTATATATATAGATTATTGTAAGAATTAAGCAAATAAAAAATATAAGAAAATTTCATAATATTTTTATTTATTATTTTTTGCCAAAAAGTGGAAATGGGTCTCTTTCCTATTCTAGATCATGTAAAAAAGAAAGGAATTGAAGTAGATCTTCAAAACGTGTTCATTAGTTTTATATTTTTTGGCCCAAAAAAAACTTGGAAAAATTTCATTTAAATACCATTTGAATTTGTAAAACCCCCAGAAGTCTCCTGAATTTGTAAAAAGACTGAGAGGTACCAAGGACGGGATATGCAAATTCGGGTGAAATTACATTTTTTTGTCCTTAATTTTAAATAAATAAAAAATAAAAATACCCTTACCGGGGCGCGCCGCCGGGCGGTCACCACGGTGAGGGGTGGAGGTTTTTTTTTGGGGGGGGGGGGGGTTTTTTTTTTAAAAAAAAAAAAAGTTATTCATTGAAAGTGTGAGGGGTGGGGTTCGAACCCCAACCCCCAACACATCCATGGGGCCAGGTTCCTTTAATATAGGCTAAAGTATACATTTGGTCTTTTATGTTTGCCTCTGATATCATTTTAGTCCCTTAAGTTTGTAAAGTGTACGTTTGGTCCCTTAATGTTAACACCGTTAGTCTAACTTAACGGAAAATACCGACTCAACAGTTTTAAGCGATGACTATGCAATTAAATGCTGACCAAGCATGCTTATATATTCGTATTTTAATAAATTAATATTTTAAATCCTATTAATTGGAAAAAAAAAAGGGGGTGAGGGGGTGGAGGTTTTTTTTTTTTTTTTAAAAAAAAAAAAAATGTTATTCATTGAAAGTGTTGGGGGTGGGGTTCGAATCCCAACCCCCCCCCCAACACATTCATGGGGCCGGGTTCCTTTAATATTATATATATATACATTAACAAATATATATATTCTTCTTAACATTTTTTTCAACGGTATTTATAAAACTTGCAACGGTATTTACAAATTCAATAACGCCATTTACAACTTTTTTCCAAGTTTAAATTTTTTTTTCCTCTTTAATGCCTCGAGTAAAAAAAAAAGGTTAAAGTGTGATTTGGCCAATAAACTATTGGCTCGGGGAGTATCCAACACAATTAACTATTAAGTGGACTAAAAATACCAACAAACTTTTAAAAATAAGCGCCCAGCACAATTCCGCTAGCAAAAAGTTAACATTTGTTATCTAAGATGCAGATTGGCTAATAAACTTTTACTCCATGAGCACCCAAAGATAAAATTTTAAATTTTACTAAATTAAATAATTTTTTTCTCAATTGTCATTATTCAAAACTACTTTTATAGATATCTATGGACAAAAATTACTCATTCTTTAAATTTGTTAAAATTATAATTTGCTAAAATAAAAAAAGTTTTAATTAAAAATATAATTATATGATTTAAATAAAACTCAAGGTGTTTTATAGTTTATTATATATGTTAAACAAAAAAATTATATGATATATTTTTATTTTAGAATAAATTTATGTGAGTTAAAAAATTCATTTAATGTTAATAAAATCTAAAAAATCTAATATATCCCTGAATGAAATGAAATAAGTTTATTTTTATTTTTATAAAAAAAAACTTAATGGATATCAACGTTGATACTTAATAATATAAATTCGAAAACTTAATGATATATTTGTTAACAACCAAAGGCTTTTACACAATATGCATATTCCATCTCTGTGAATCGATCCACCCTTTTTGCTTGTTTTTGCTTCTCATCAAATGTATGGCTTCCTGTATTGCAGTAATGCTATTACTACTTTATCTTCGACGAAAACCTTTGGACCAAATTTTTTGATGGAGCTTGGCTCGATAAACCATCAACTCTGATGGAGGGATGAATGAGTCCCAAATTGGTACTATTGATGGCTTCCACCTTTTGGCATCCTCAAAGATCTCTTCAACTAACTTATAAACTACATTTGAACTCTTGGCTTGATGGGGGAACATATTAGCTCCTCCACTCAAGTCACGAGTTCGAAACCGCGCATATGAATCAGAACTAATTTATAAACTGAATCACCAATTAAGGCCTCATATTCACAACATTGATATTGATATTTAGGATAGACATTGTGCTTTTTTGAATTAGTTGTACAAGTGTTTTTATATATACGATAAAAATTTGTAAGAAAAGTTTTGTTTAAGTTATATAAACATATTTTTCTAACATTAATTCAAACAGGTTATGTTTTGTGTTTTTTAAGAGAGAGAGAGAGTAACCTGCTTAATTCATATAACAGATGTACTCAATTCAGTTCTAAACAAAACAACCAATAATAAAATAGTAAACAACCTCATTGTTCAAAAAAAAAAAAAAAAAACAACCTCAACTTTGCGGGGAGGAATACATAAATTAAAATTTTGATAAGTATGAGCTTATTTAAGAAAGCATCGTAAGCCCAACAAAAGTGAAAATTTGCTTTTTGAGTGTTTTGGAAAGCTTCATCGTGTTATGGACTTATTGAAGCAGTTGACCCAAGCTTCAGATCTCATCACAGTAACTTAAGTCTTTTATTTTTTATCCCAAATAATCATATTATATATATACATACACACACATACTTTTTGTATTCATTTTCCATCTTAACTATATTTTTAAAATCTATACTAAACAGGTGTCTATTAAGAAAAAAGTCACTTCTATCATTATTATCCTAAATACAAATTATATCAAGAATAATCCAAAAGTAAAAAAAAGTTCATCAGAAAAAATATACTTAAAAAAAATTATTTCTACCACTACTATCTCCAATAAACATATATATCGGACCTCTGTCCTCGCAGACAAGAAAGGATTATACTCAATTTAATAAACATAAATTCTAAACAAAACAATTCAAATAAAAAAGAAAAGGAAAAACTATGTACTACAAAACATCCTCCCGTTGATCCTGGCTGACAGAGCACGCGGTCCAAGAGGAGTCCTACCACAGAAGAGAGAAGAAGGACACATTTCAGGTCTGGAAAGGGCCCCATTATATTAAATGCCTTGTCCTTTCGCCCTTTACATCATATCACCCATCAAAGTATCAAACCAAATCCACTAGCCCCATTAACACACAAAAACTGTAGCTTCATTAAGAATATCCTTTGAAAACCCCTAATCCAAGTCCGACACAACTTTCCTCCTCCCAAAAATGTCAACTTTTTTGTCCCCATTATTAAATAACCCTGTTTTTTTTTCCCTTCTTCTTCGTCTCCTTCTTCCGTCATCCCTATGCTCTGCAGTCACTGTCAGAGAGAAAAACGATGGAGCAGCAGGCAAAACAAGAGCTTGAAATGCTTGAATCCCTCTACCCTGATCGTTTCCAGTATTTGAAGCTCGATCTCAAGTCCTTCATTTCTCATGATCATCTCTCGGAACCTTGCTCCTTCCACTCTTCCATGGTTGATACCCAAGGTTTGCTCTGCTGCTCCTCTGTTCTACTTTCTTCCCCCACCCCCCTGTTTTCTTATGTCCTGTGTTGGTTATTTTCTGTGAAGCAGAATCGAGCAGCTTGAATCAGAGGAAGAGGAAGAAGAAGAGAACTGCTAATGAAGATTCTGAGCATAGTGATCGGCATGATGAGTGTTACTGGTCGGTGAAGAAGAAGAAGAAGAAAGATAGGGTAGATTTGGTGCTGGAGAGAGCAGAAGCTTGTCTCAGGAAAATACGACAGTTCAAGGCTTCCTTACTATGTTCTAACTCGTGAAATTTGAAAACAAGAGTGTTTTTTGTCGAGTATGTGTAAATGCATTCAGAAAGCTGCTAATCTGGTGATAGGTTAAGTGATTATTAGTTTAGTTGGGGTTGTTCATCTTCGTTTTGGGAAAGAACAAGGGTGATGCCAGTTCTGGTTTCTTCAGAGACACTGTTTGCCTCGAAAAGTTTATTGGAACGCAACGGTTGTTATATTTTAATCATGCTCAATTTGCCTCTTGAATCTGTTTGTCTCACTATCGAACCATTCTATTCCTCTTTGGCCTCTCGCTGTTGCCTTTTTGTAGAGGCCTCACAGTAACATTCATTTTTACTGGTGACAACGAAAGTTGCTCTGTTAAGTTATAATGTGTGTCAGGCTAGCTCAAGTGGGATAAAGACGTGTTTCAACAACGAGAATCTAATTGGTTTTCTACCAAAGTTACCAGGGTTTCCCCCTTTGAAAAACATCACAAGGTTACAATGATTTTGAGAATTTATGATAATTTCAATTCTTATGCCATATAACTTGAGGAAAAACGAATCATGATTTCAATTCATATAAAATGATTTTAAATTGCTCTGTTAATTTACTTTGCGGTGCTTCCCCCACTTTCTATTAGGCAATAGGAGAGCCTAAATTATGATATACATATGCAATAATCACTTCAATCAAGTAGTTGTAAAGGATCTTGGAAGAACTCACCTTAGTTTCTACTAACAGGTTACAAAAGATCCTCAGGTTCCTTGAGAAACCTTCTCTAGTGATGTATTTTCCGTCTTAAGAAGCATATGATGATATGCACAACTTCATGGTATGTTTTCAGCGTGCTAAAGGTTGAACCAAAACTATTTAAGTTACTTAAACCTTAAACAATGAACCCTCCATTTTAAATTCTAACTTATAGAAACCAAAATCATAAACCTTAAGGCCCTGTTTGGTTTGAAGGATCAGGGAAGGGGAGGGAATAAAAGGAAAGAGTAAGTGTGGGGTTTTAAATGATTCTTTCTTTGACTAGGGAAAGAAAGGAATTATATCAATTTGCCATCATTCCAGTATTCAAGAGACCACAAACACGGATGGCACAGATCAGAGAACGAGGACCTCCCAGTATGCAAGAGACGACACAGATCAAAAAATGAAGCTGTGGGATTTTTTTTTTCTGTGGATCGTTCTCGACACAGTATGCAGGAGACGACACCACCAACGCTTGTTATTTCAGCTAATGTGAAAAAAGAGTTTTTATAGGAGAAGTCCGGTGAGGGAGCTCAAGCTTGTTCAAACACCTCTCAACTAGGCTTTTTCCCTTCCCAAAGGCTACTTTTTGCTACCCAAACGTTTACTCAAACACTCAATAGTTTATTCTCGAGTGATTATGTTGACGCAGTCAATGATGCCACAGCTTGTTTTTGTTGACAAATGAGAATGAGCTTTGTGCTGGATTTCTAAGGCAACCAAGGTTTTGCGTAGATTTTCAAAATTTTGGAGCCTCTGCCTGGGCAAGAAGGATGCCTGTCTTTATAACAGCAGCATTTAGAAGTACATAAATTTAGTCAATAACCCACGATGATGAGATTTCTGTGGCAACAATACTTGTTTCGTTTGCCTCATTGTAATTCTTTAACCTTAACCACTCATTCATTCCGGTATTGGGTATCATTTCCTTCTCAAGTAGTCAAGGAACAGTGCTTTCTAAAGAAGAAACTTTTATACTTCATTTTCGTAGTTTTTTATTTGTTATTATGTACCCGTCTGAAGTTAAGTATCTAAGTTACTGGGCAAGATGGCAGTATAGCAGCTTATCTCAGAAGGAGTATCCATGATATGGGATAAGTGGGCTAAGCACAGAAGGATTATCAATGCTTTCAATGTAGAAAAATTGAAGGTTACTACTTCACTTTCCCTTTTAGTGGCTCAAGCTTTGGTTATATATCAACTTGGCAGTTTCCTATTCTCTCTATTCTTTATAGGCACACACCATTACTCTCTGCCGTACAAGTTCATGTTCTTTGTTCGAGGTTGAGAATTTAGTGTTGCCTTCCCATTACATTATTCTACCCAAGGTATAAAAAACCGGACCGGCATAGGAACTGGTTTAAGGGTTTGAAGTGTGCTTCCAAGAATTAAATTTTCTTTAATTTTCCTATTCTCAATTATAAATCTTATTTTTATGTATTTCTATCCTATTCAATTAGTCATTATAATGATAAATTATGATTAATTGAATTTATTTAGATTATATTTTATTTTCTTAGAATTTTATATTTTATGAAAATCAATTAGTTAAATCTTGAATGTTTATTATTAAAATTTTCTTTTATTGATTTTTGCAAATGTAGCTACTAAATATTATTTTATTTTTTGCACACTGTTAGAATTTAATTGACCACTAATGATGAAAACAAATAATCTTAAATAGATTAGTATTTAAACGAGCTTAACGCTGTAAATTCAAGAAAAAAAATATATATTAGAGAATTAAATGGAATTTTTATCATTTTCTTTTCTTTTTTAACATTAGGGTTACCAAAACTGATGAGTCTTAAGGCCTGTTTGGTACTGGGAAGATTTGAGAAGAGAAAGGGAGGAAAAAAAAAAATGGGGAAAGATTTTGAAGGATGAGAGAAGATGGTTTGAGGGAAGATGAATTATTTGGTAGGAAGAAAATGAAGGAGTAAAAGCTAGTAAAGAATCAATAAATACCTATTTTACCCTCAAAAGTAATTAATTCAAAATGAAAAAAAAATCTAAAATATAAATTTTAAAAATATCTTCTTATCAAGTTTGAATTTATCTAAAATATTCTCCAACCAAATTCAGTTTTTTCTAAGTTCGAACTTGCCATTATCTCATGCCTTCAAAAATTGGAAAAAAATAAACTTTTCTCTGAACTAACATATATGAGATGAGAGTGGATTTTAGTAAATTATGTAATTTAAATTAAGGTACTACCTCCAGTCCTAAGGGAGTATAACTTAATTGGTATAGCATAAAAATATTAAAGTTATGCACTAACATGTAAGGGACAAAATGATAAATTAGTTAATAACTCCCTTCTAAACCAAACAGAAGATCATGAAAAATTCATTCCCTTCCTCCCTCCTAACCAAACAACTCTTATTACAACCTCTCCTTCCCCTCTCCTCAAACCAAACAAGCCCTAAAACTTAAATCTCAAACCCTATAGTAAACAATGAATATTAAAAAAAAAAAAAAAAAAAAAAAAAAAAAAAAAAAAAAAAAAATTAAAATACTTTTTTTAATTTTGTTATGAAGATGAAAAATTTCAAGACAGCTCTTTTAGCGACTAGGTAAATATATAATTTTCAAAGCACGCTTTTGTCTTTCAAAATTATATCAGTGAATTTATCATCACAACTCATTTTTCTATAAATTTTATTGGCACAAAATCAGGGCAGACATAAATAAATCTTAACTATTGCCCCTTAGTGCACTAGTTAGCATTTGACTTGACATGGTCCAGGATCTAATGTAAAAAGTACAACTCTCAGGGGTGGAGTTGAAAAAATGATTTATATTGCTAATTTGATATACAATGCATACAGACAAGTGCAGATTTCAGTATCCTCTTAGTTTGGAGATTTCAGTCACGTTGTGAATGAATGAGTACCATGAGGTTTCACTAAGGTACAATAAATGTCATGTTCAAGTCCTCTTACTCTGAAGCAATTCTTGAACTAACGTGGTAGCTACCACTCCAAGAAAAGTCTTTCACTTTGATTGCCATGTACTCTTCGGATATGAACCATCTACAAGCTGCCACAATTTGAAAAACAGGACAAAAGGGAATCAGGAACCGTGTCATAGTATTTTGTCTCAGCAGCAAAAGTCCTAATGCTAAGTAGATGGCATACTGAATTTACGAATCCTTTTCATGACACAAACAAATAACTTAAATGACATGACAAGGATTATAGGTTCATATCAAGGAGTAACGCAACAAAAAAGTACTAAAACAACATATCAACCATTCACGCTGACCACCAATAGCATTGTAACCGAGTGGCAAAAAACTTCCCCTGTAAGTGGTAGGTTGCACGTTGGACTTTGCTTGTAACCTCATGACATTCATGTTGATCATCTACCATAGATAAGCCTCTCAATAAATAGGATATTATCCAGATACCCAGCATCTCCATAAGGTGCATTTGTTGATAACATGTCCATAAAATTTGAGATCAAAGTTTGTTGGTTAATGCCCCCCATCCCCAACACACCAAAGGAAAAAAAAAAAAATCTGCGTTTTAACTATATATTAAAACATAGAAGCATTCTGCATTTCATTAAAGTGATCCAGGCCCCCAAAGTCCCAAACATACCCTAATATGTTAATGGGTAATTCAAACTCTACTTGTTAACAGCTTGAGTTCTTTCAATACATTTTGAAAAGGATTTCTCATTCAACTTTCTTAATTACAATAGCGAGAGTCTCAGAACTCAACTAGTAGAAATATTCAACCTCTTAAAAGGCAGAGTTATTCATGGAATGAATTACCTTGTACTGGCACTGGCAGGAACATAAACATGAAAGAAAGTCAAGTCAAGTAGAACATTGTTCTTGCTGCAAATGTCACAAAGCTCCTGTCAAGGTGATTATGAGTCATGTCTTTGTTGGCTATCCTCTCGTTCATCCTCACTGCTACTACTTGGATCCTGGTACTTGGAATTAACAGCAGGTAGACCTCGACGCCCTAAAACAACTAGATCAAGAAGCCTTCTCCTGGCCTCATACACAGGATTTGGTTCAATTAAACACCCTCTTTCATAAGCTTCCCTCAGAAATACAGTGTGCCGTTTTCCCTTAGTTGACAAATAGAATATCCCTGGGTGATCCAAGAACAAATCCCTTATGTTCAAGTCAATCCCAAACCATTTTCTAAACTGGCTTATCTTTTCTACTTCAATCATCTTCTCCACTGTCAAACTAAGGAATTCATGAACAATTGACACAGCTCGTTTTTCTAAAGCCATCATTCCAGCTTTGGATTTCTTCTTCTCACCCATCATCTCATATGGCCCCAAATATGGCAAACTCTGCCATTTCTTCACCTTGGCCTTATAACTCTTGCTCAGCCTCATCCCAGGAGGATACGCGTGTTTGAAACTGAACTGCATTTCTGTCCGATTAAGTTTGCAATCTTCTTTACAGCATTCAACTACCCTCCAATTCTCAACAGCTGCTGTAAAATGATTGTTGGGAAGCACATCGACCAGTTTCAATAAATGAGTATTAGGTTCATGAGCATCGCACAGCTGAAAGAGACGAGGATTTTGATAAATTACCGAGTCCTCAAAATCATCAGGAAGCCCAAGTTCCCGCCAAACCTTGAAAATGGCACGAAGAGGTACCATTTTAGATGCAGACATGGACAGTATCCGGACCAGCCTATCAACAACAATAGGTAATGAAGCATTGATTGCTATTGCTTCCTGATGGGAAATATCAAGAGCAGCATCAGTTAATTTACAAAATGGCTGGGACTTACTTGGTTCATAGAAAATATGGAAAATATGAGGGCGCTTGCGTAGGAAAGCAGTGGCGCCACGGTTGAGATGGAGCTTCTGGGAGAGTCTGGAGAGAAATTCAACCGAGACTGATTGCTTCTTTGGGTTTGCAAGGATAAGATCCTGAATTGCAATGACTTTGAGAAGGTTTTTGTAATTTTTCATCAGCTTCTCAAATGTGGGATCTCTAGCCCTAGAAGCTACATACTGAGAAGATGTCACTTTCGATCGAACACATATAAAATGACTGACTGGATGTTTTCTTAGAAATTTCACCAGGTAGGTTGCCATTTCACTACACAATCAGATAACCCTTTCCTCTCTATCTCTCTCTCCTTGTCCAGCCTTCTATCTCAGTTCGGCATTTTTTCGAACACATTAAGCCCCATATCAGCGAAACACAAGTTTCAGAATCTATCCTAGAAATAAAGCGATTTCAGCTTATCTTCACCTGTCAATATATCATATCATATAAAAGTGATAGCAAGACGCGCTATTCATAAGTAATGCAACTCACCAAAGTATTCGTATGACGAAAAAAATGTCTAATTAACATAATGCTAGGTAGAAGACTTGGGCACAAACACAGAGCTATATTTTAATACGAAATAAATTGAACATGAATAAAACTCTATTTGAAATCAGACATTCAAATTACGAGACACAGGAAAGCAAAAGAGTAGGGATAAGGAAAGGGGAAAAAATCAGAGACACAAAGCTCAGAGTGTTCAATTACATGACGTTTGAAATCTTCTCTCAAGGGTTTGGTTTCCGTTTCCTCCAAACTCGTTTGGACAAAATCAAGACGAAAACTTTATCTTTTTTTTTTTTTTTCTTTTTTACCAATAAGATCAATTCCCAATTAGAGCTTGCAAAGATATAAAAGTTTGAAGCAACCGTGATTATCAGTAGCCATCCACCCACACCCAAAGTTTCAACAAGAAAATAGAAAAAGGAAAAGAAATGTACCTGAAAGAGGGTCGACGGGGAAGAGTCCCACACCATCCTTCTTCCAAGCTTTTTGGGAAAATCCTTTTCAAGGCTTTTATTACCAAAAAAAATTTAGAAAAGGCCCCAAAATTCTGAAAATTTCAGAAAAGGCCTCAAGATTCTGAAAATTTCAGAAAAGACCCTTCAAAATTTACGGAGTTGTTAATGGGGCTGATATAGTTGTTAGCGGGAGTCTTGATTTAGTTGTTAAATGGGTGATTTAGTTGTTAAATTTTTTTTTTAACAACTAAATCAAATCCCCATTAACAACTATATCGATCCACTAATAACTATATCAACCCCATTAACAACTTACGTTGGGCCTTTTTAGGAATTTTTAGAATCATGGGGCTTTTTTGGGAATTTTCAGAATCTTAGGGCCTTTTCTAGAATTTTCAAAATTTTGGAGCCTTTTTCTGGAATGTTTTTGGTAATATGGGCCTTGAAAAGGATTTTCCCAAGTTTTTTCCTCCGCAAATTCTTGAATAGTAGGCATTGGCTCCCGGCGAGACTCACTTTAGCTTTTCGGAAGAAGCGAGGAATAAAAGAGCATGTTTGGATCCTCTTATTTTTTTAACTTAAAAGCTATTTTTAAGCTAAAGTTTAAAAAAAAAAAATTGAAACAAAGCTAAAAACTGTTTAGTGATTATTTAAAATTTTTAGCTTAAAAATTACTTAAAATTTGAAATAAAAAATAATTTGTTTGACAAAATCAATTATGAAACCTCAACCATTTTTTTATAAGTAGCTCCGAACATGCTTCAAATTTATTTGGAGCGTTGGTTGGGTAAAATAGAGTTTATATAATTACTCCATTTAAGCATGCTTGTTGGCATACTGAATTCAATTAAAAAAAATGGTGTTTGAATAAATTCTTAAGAAAACTTAATTGAAAGAGGGTGTATCATAGCTCATAATGCTACTATATTTATAGTTTGGGATTCATAATTGATTTTTTTTTTCTTTTTCATGAATATAAGTGTTGGTAACATATGAAATAGGGAAAATCTCATATAAAGACGGTTGAATTATTTAAATTCTAATTTGAGTTACAAAATTTAATAAATTATTAATTAAGTTATGTGTCACAATTAAGAATTTAAACTTTGAGTTAAATTTGAAGCTATTGTTCGGAGCTATAACCAAACAATAATATAAAAATATATAAAATAGGGAAACTTAGGGAGAAGGATCAAGGGCAAGAAATAATTATTAATAGGACCTTAAGAATTATAATTATTTTGAAGGACAAAAAATTAAAACATAAATCTTCAATTACGAAATTAACCCTAACCAAACTCTATACATTTTCTCTAACTCCATCTCAACTATTTGATGGTTAATTATTAATTGATATTCCCTCTTTAAATATGTCCTTAAATTAATTTCCATTTTATTTATATATTGAGATTTCTATAAAAATTAACTGTTTATTTGGGAATCTATTGTTTAAGAATTTTAAATTTTAGTATTTTTCATTTTTATAACATTATTTTTAGGATAAATTACACAAAACCCTTTAAACTTTGGTTCAGTTGCATATAACCCAATGACATTTTAAAGCTTAAATTTAACCCCTACCCTTTTCTCTTTTTAATTATTAACCTTGGTCGTTAAGTGAGAGTTGTATTTATAACAGAAAATGACACGTTAGATTAAGGGATGACACATTGCATCCAATGTAAATTACTAATTTCACAAAACCCTCCTAAACTTTTACCACTTGCAAATAACCCCATGAACTTTGAATAATTACAAATTAAATAACCCCCTTAACATTTTAAAATTTAAATTTAACTCTATTATAATTTTTATTTATAATATGAAATCTCATGTTGTTACTTTTATCATTTTAATAAATTTATTAACTTTTTAAATATCATTTGTCAATTTTTAAAACTAGAAGAATAATATTTGAAAAAATATATAAATACAAATGTCGTCATTTGTATAACATTTACTTATTTTCTTAGGTTAATTGAGCATTGATAGTTTAAATATTACATTTGTGTCAAATGATATCTTTTGTCCTAATTATTTTTTATTAGTAATTCATATTTCTTTTTGAATCAGAGGTTCAACATTTATTTTTTATTTTTTTTAAATGTTATTCTTCTAATTCTTGTCATACAAAAGAACTATTTTAATTGACAAATGATAGTAAAAATTTTAATAAATTTATTAAAATGATAAAGATAATGGAAAGTGGTTTAATATTATAAATCAAAATTTTAAGGGAGTGAAATTCAAATTTTGAAATATCTAGGGGTTATTTTTAATTGATCAAAGTTCAAGGGAGTTTTTTACAACACTGTTTTAAAATTTAGGAGGTTTTATGAAATTAGTAATTTATATAGGATTCCACGTGTCATCTCATAATCTGACATAATATGTCCTATTAAAAAGATAACGATCACTTAACACATGAGGTTAATAGTTAAAAAATAAAAGGCAGGGCTTAAATTTAAATTTTTAAATGTTAAAGGATTATATACAACTGATCCAAAGTTTATGAGTTTTTGTATGATTTAGCCTTCCTTTTAGATGCATGCAGTTTGTTGAAAAATCACATATTCTTAAAAGAAATATATTATAAGATTTTTTGTGAATTTTTTAAAGTTCTTAAAAATAATCAAAATCAGAAAGAAGTAGATTTCTCATTATTTATAGATTTTAGAGGCTATAAATCTAATGTGTACGAGAGGTAATATCATAAAAATGTTGAGTTACGTATAGATTTTTTTTTTTCAAGTATATATGGAGATAATATATCATCAAATAGTAGCGAAGATTAATTTTTTAATAAAAAATTTATATTTTAGTGTTTGTTCCTTAAAAATAATTATAATTTTTTAGATCCTTATTAACAAATATTTAGTTTCCTTGGCCATGCTCTGTAACAAATATTTTGTTTCCTCGGTCATAGTACTACTATAACTATAGTTTTCTATTCATGATTTTTTTTTTTGCATGAATATGGGTATAACATATAAAATAACTATAATTTTGGTTTTATAATTGATTTGGGCATTTATAGTTGTGCAGATACTTTTCAAGAAAATCATAATTTTACCCAATTTTTCAAATCTTATAAATTCATTACAACTAGGCTCAATTTTTGAACTCCAATATAGTTATAATTTTGAGAATAGATTAGGCTGTAAGTAATTTATAACATTGATTTTGGGTATAATTAAAATGCTGAAGTCATGATTTTCTTTTAAAAAACAACATCTAAAAACCTTTATAACCTTGTTACATGAGAAGAGGAGCTATACCCCATTTTGTCGTTCCGACCTTTTACTCCATAAATCTTCTCAAATCATGATTTTAATTAGGGTTAAATAGTAAATTTGTCCCAAATTTTTTTACTGAGAAGCATATTACTGTGGAATTTTTTTTTTTTTTTTTTTTTTTTTTTATCTTAATGTTGCCTTAGAAGTTTCAAAACGTAGCAATATTACCTATTTCCTTTAAAAACTTAACAGTCAATGTCAATTTTTTTATGGACAACTTTAGTTTCTTAACTGAATATGGCAACATTGTTACGTTTTGAAACTTAAAGAACATTGAGACAAAAAAAACTTTTAAAGCAATATTGCTTCTAGGTCTATACTTAGGCGGATTTACTACTTAATCCTTTTAATTATATCCAAAATTATACATGCTAAAATCAATTATAAAACCAAAATTATATTTATTTTATATGTTATACCCATATTCATGCAAAAAAAAAAAAAAAAAAAAAAAAGTCATGAATACAAAACTATAGATATAGTAGTACTATGAATTATGATACTCCCTTTTCAATTACTTTTTCTTAGAAATTTATTTAAACACCATTTTTTTTTTATTGAATTCATTCTGTAAAAAAAAAAAAGGCTTATACATTGAATGAAATCAAATCACAGAATACCAAGTTCAAAGGAAGGACCTATTCAGGTTTTGGGGGAAAAAACAAGGACTATTAGTGATGAGTGACAAATACCCAAACCACCAGATTCCTAGAACTACTGGTAGCATGCTTATAAATTACTCCATTTCAGATGGAGTAATTTTATAAACTCTATTTTACCCAACCAATATTGATCCAAACAACATTTAAGCATGTTTGGAGCTACTTATAAAAAATATTGATTCAGTCAAAACATGTGTTCTGTTGTAAGAACACAAATGTCTAACCTCAATAGGTTAGTAGATGATTTATATAGGATCTATTATACTCTCTGATATTTATGTGTGCAGATACCGAAGAGGAGATGATTATTCTAGGATGTTTATGAGGAAGACACCGAAGAATATCAGATGATCACTGTGCAACACAATACGCAGGCTCTCACCAAAAGGGGAAGGGTGTGTGTACAGTGAGACTGAATAGTAAAAGATGAATAGAGGAATGTGCACCTATTGGATAATCTCATATTTATAGAGATTACCTAGGGTTTCGTTCTTTAGGTTGTGTGATTCCGTTCCTCAGGCAATATGCGCCTCCACGTTATGCAAATTCCTGCTCCACTACCCGTACTATCCAGGATTATTGGCATGGTTTTAGGGTAGAGCTAGCAATCAGGGCCGGCCCGTGAAGGGCCAAGGCCCAAGAGGGCCGACCCTCCAAGGCGCGGAGTAAGAGAAACACATGTTTTTTCAAAGCCGGTCGAGAGCACCGGGGCAGAAATTACTATTCCAAATTTTAATTATTTTCCTCTGTTTTTTTTCAAAGAAATATAATTAGTAAATTACAACATAAATCATCTTACAAATAAACACAGTCACTAATTCATAATCAAAAGCAAACTATCTTCACAAATAACTCATATAAAATATAAGAAGCATACTACTAACTACTAAGCGACATTAGTACAATGACTATTATTGTTGTCATCTTCGCCATTATCATCAATTTCAACGACATTTGATTGTTATTCACTTTGAGTAGTAAGCTCGATTCATGAGTAAGAATATCATGAATTTCTTCTCTAAGAACTTCATGAACACATCTATAATCTTATCTATAACAAATAATAAATCAAATCATAAAATTAGAGTATAGTTATTATGTATTTGTACTTAAATGGATAAATAACTCTATAACAAATAAAAAAATACATATAAATTATTGAAGGATACAACTTCAAGAAGTGTTTGACTTTAAAAAATAAATAATAAAAAAATTGAAGGGTCCGATGGGCCGGCCAGGTGTAAGCTCTTGGCCATCCGGGGCCAAACATCACCTCACTCCTCCAATTTCTAGGCCCTTAAAGGGCGGGGCTTATGGCCCGGCCCACCGTTTTGCCGACTCTATTATAGGGTGATTAGCATTTTGCCTGATTAAGGAGAGCTTCTGCCATAAAGTGTCCATACTGATGGGCCGCATTATATCTGGGCCCAATACACGAGTCCATAACAATATGATTGTTGGATTGAGAGTTTTATAATTAATTTAATAATAATATGATTACTTAGATAAATTTATTGGAAACAACCATTTTGACGTTTTCTAAAATTGAGTAATTGACCTTGAAGAGGGTCCAAACTAGGGGATCAGCTCTCATTCTCCTCTTCATCTTTGCCATTTGATTGAAATTTGAACTAGACAGATTTAATCTCTACGAGGTTAGTTTGGATTTGAGGGGAGGGAGAGGAGAGAAAAAATGCGGGGAGAAGAAAATTGTACCCAAATTTAGTCTAGTAGGGCCCACAAAATTTTCCTCTCCCTCATTTTTTCCCCTTCCCTCTCCTCCCCTTCCCTTCCCTCAATCCAAACTAACCCTTATAGAAAATATTATTTTTAAATTTTTTCATAATTTAATATTTCAGTAATATTTTTATAACATATTAAATCTAAACCATTAATATTTCAATCCAACAAATTTGAAATGAAGAAGAGGATGAGAGCCATGGCCAAAGAAGTATACTTGTTTTGTTTTTGGAATTCACTGTCGTTTGGGTGATTCTGTGATAGACAAACGGCATGTCGCTGCTCTAGAATCGTTGGGCTTCTATTCCTCGCATCTTCCAAAAAGGCAGTCTCGGCGGGAGCCAGTGCTAATTACTCAAGAACTCGCGAAGGAAAAACTGGGAAGAAAAATGGTGTGGGGTCTCTTCCCCGTCGACCCTCTTTCAGGTATATTTCTTGTCCTGTTTCTATTTCCTGTCGAAACGTTGGGTATGGTTGGATAGCTACAGTTAGTCACGGTTGCTTCGAACTTTTTATTTGCGAGCTCTGATTCAGAATTGATCTTATTGGTAAAAAATATGACCAAGTTTGCGTCTTGATAGTGTCCAAACAAGCTTGGAGGAAACGGAGACCGAACTCTTGAGAGAAGATTTCAAAAGTACTGTAATTAAACACACTTAGCTTTGTGTCTCGGATTTTAAATGTCTGATTTCAGTAAACAGATTTTATTCATTTTCAATTTATTTTTGTATTAAAATATAGCTCTGTGTTTGTGCACAAGTTTTCTACCTAGCATTATTTTAACTAGACAAGTTTTTTTCATTGTCCAGATACTTGGTGAGTTTCACTACTTATGAATAGTGCATCTTGCGATCACTTCTATATGATATGATAAATTGATATGATATGTTGACAGGTGAAGATAAATACTACATTTTTAGATGCGGAATCTACAAAGTTGGCCGAAAAGGTACTGTACTCCTAATTATGTTACATTCTTGCAGTGAAGGTCTACCTTACTGATGATGCATAATTGCTGGATACTGTGAATCATAGATACCACCCAAACAAAAATGAAAAGGGTTCCTAAACTTGAAGAGGAAAGACCAAACTAGAATCTCTGGGGTACAAACTGGACTAGTAGGATCCTATGTGTATTACCAAGCTGACCTAAAATGGTGTTTTCGTTATATTTATCTCAATGTTTTATGAAAGAGAATCGAGAACTGGGTTGTAACTTTTAGCAGTAGACCTGTTGTTGAAAATTATCAGCTTGATGAAACTGGATTCACCATATTATGCTTGATAACGTGGAATTTTAAGCTATTCAGATATCACATGATAAAATGACTGCTTCAAAGATGAGATTATAAAGCCAGGCAAAGATATAAATAGAAGTGAATCTAGTAGTAAGCACTGGGGTACAAATACCTTTGTGTAAGAATGAGAGAATCACTGTAGAGCAGTGCATAAAGGATATAGGAACAAAAATTTGACATGGATGGAAGTATTGCAAGGAGAAGGTTGTAAAACATTAGAGGAGAACATATCCCTGGCCCTTCGTGTAGCATTGAATAAAGTACAATTATATGGAATATGTCATACATCAAATCTCAAGCCCAAGAAAGGAGGAGGATTATCTTAGGCCCTTGACAACCAACATAAAACTCTGTCGAATCTCGCATGGATATGTCATACCTCAAATACTTTTGGAGGTGGATTCATGGAGTCAACCCTATATATTTTGGACTAAGGACTTTGGGTTTTTTTGGCAACCTGAAATGTTTATGTATTGTTGTATTTTTCTGAAGTTATTCGCAATGGGGAAAACTTTGGTAGGATTGTTAAGATTATTCTTTACAGTATTACATTCAGGTATTTCACTTAGTTGAACTTATATTTCATGCTCTACATCTGTGTCGTTCAGGTGACAGTGAGTCACAGAGGTCAATTAGTCATGCCTGCTTTCTGAATTTAGGGTCCCTTGTCGAGATCCTATCATGGTACTATGTAATAATATGGCTTCTGTGTGAGCATTGAAAAAACCTAATCCATATGTTAGAACAAAACATGTTGACATGTATTGTCGTTTTATGTATTAGAAGGGAGAGGCTGGAATTCTTGATCTTATGGTAAGTTGTCAACAAGCTTGAGGGGTAGTGATGAACATTTACATTCTGAGAAATACCAAAGGATTCCCAAGAATGTTTTCTCTTTTGTTTGTGCAGCCTTGAATTAGAATTCTCAGCCATGGCTAATGTTGTCTGGATTTATATTAGTTTATCAATCTAAGACCCATTCTGGGATAAAGGAACCTCCTATTCTGTTATTTTATTGAACCCCTTCCGAAACAAAATTGGCTTCAAAGTTGAAAGTGTTATGCTCTATGCAACTTTGATTGGTATAAGTATTCGATGTGCTCTTCTATAGTACTAGCAGCACCACATAGCATTGCAAAACTTTGATTGCATCTCTCCATGGAACAAATTCAAAATGTTGGTACTCTCTTTGGAATGTTTGGTTATAAAAATTTGCTGGTTTCTGTGTCCCTGTTTCTGAAAATTTTATTGGATAATCATAAACTCATTACCATTTGTCTGGACTTCATGGATCATATACTGACTACTGATAATGTGTTAGTTTCCACTTACAGATTGTGATGTCATCATCACTAGAGATAAAGGGGTTTCGCGGGTTCATGCAGAAATTGTCATTCAGGCAATGACTAATGAGCCCTCTTACTTATCATCCAGAGTACTAGTTAGAGATTGCTCTAAATATGGAACATTTATTAGCAAGAGTGTGGGGCCTGGGAGAAAAGTTCACGAGCTTCCAAATAAAGAAGCAACACTAGAGGATTGCGACGTTGTTTCTTTTGGAACTGGCAGTGCAACCTACAGGTATGTGAACAAACTCCCTACATTGGTTGTCTTTTGTTTCTTGTGCTCTTTCAAAGCTTTCTCCAGGATGTTATGATTCCTTTAGCTCATAAAATTCCCAGCTGAATTCTGCTCATCTGTTCTTTAACATAGTTTACATAACTCTTAACAGGTTTTCCCATGTCCCACTAGTTTTCTTCATCTGTTCATTGGATAAAGCAGATCAATCTCTAGAAGAGAGAGTTTCATCATTTGGTCAGTGAGGAAAACCTTTTAGAGGCTATTCAGTTCTTCATATTGTTCTGTTCGTAAGCTTGCTTTGTAAACTGATTTAGCACTTGAAGTTCTTAGTCTCTTGTAGACGGAAGATTGAAATAACTTGATCCAACTTGTTTGTCCTGCAAAAATTGATTAATGTTGATACTACCCATTACTTATTTTTTGTTGGTCTCTACAAATGCTAGTACTTACTAATCTTGGGAAGAAACTTATAACTGTGTTGTTTGCTGTAAAAGTTTTGCTATCACAATAGTCAATTGTGAAAAGCAGTTTATGAATCACTGCTATTTATTTGTATTTTTTGCTTTCTGTTTCCATTTTCTGTTGAAGCTCCTAGTAGCTGCCTCTCTTCCGCAAGATAAAAAGTAGATTCTAAATCCATGTATTTTGGTTGTTGGCAAAACACCATCAGAGTAAGCATGGAAGGTTTTTTTTCCCTAAAAAAAAAGAAGAACTATTTTGAATAGCACCACCAAATAGACACTGTTCCAGCAGAATGGTCTTTAAAGTTCTTAATTTTTTGGTCTTAAATTGTTAAATTTATTAAACAGATTTACTATGGGAGCATATATTTGATGCAGCATCAGCCTCTAGTCTTTAGAATATCACAAAAATACTTTGGTCTTTCATTTAAGTGAACACTGACCAACTTTTATGTTCATAAATCATAAAAGGTGGCCGAATTACAAATGCAATAGGACAAGAGTGCACTCATGTGCTGGTGGATCAGAACATGCCTTTGAAAAATGATCTTGTTGATGCTGTTGTGGCCAGGAAACCTTTGCTTCTTAAAAGTTGGGTTGAGGTATTGAAGCATTTAAACATCCTACATTATTTGATATTTTTCTAGGGTATTGTCCGTGCTACTCACTTTTTACTGTCAAATGATGTATTGTCTTTGTGCAGATACTTATTAAATTTATTAGGTTTAGGACATAACAGTCTGTGGCTTACCTGTTGGTATTGACAATTAGTGGTTGATGTAGATAGTCTGGATAAAAAATTGCGTGACCTTTGAAGAACTGGCAATTTTCTGCCTGGGACGGATTTATTAGGACTAAGAGAGTAAATGCATATAAATGAATAGTTGATAATGAAGGCTTACTACAGTGTCTTTCACTGCTTAGGCCTTGGGTATATGCCAAAAAGAGGGAAAATGATATTAATGCATATCTATTTTATCTTATATACAGTCTGCAACTGTGAGGTTTCATTCAATGATTTATGTCTAGAACAAATAGCAAATTCATAATTCATATGATGTTTCAAGTTGTGGCATGACTATCTGTTCCATGTGTAGTTAGTTGCAGAAAGGAAAATCAGCACGGAAATTCCTAGTTTTAATTCGTAAGAGTTACTTTTTCTGTGACCTTTGGCTAAATTAGCTATATATTTCATGACACTAGCATCAATAAAGCTTACAAATGATATTTTCATTTTTCTCCCTACTTTTTCTCTTTTCCCATTTCCTGTCCACTTCTTAAGCAGCTATATTCCAACACTGTCAGTGGAAGGAGCATCTGTCAGAGTTGTTGACCCTAAAGCTCGTGAACACTGCTTAAAGGGATATACATTTTTGTTGGATTCAGTTCACTTGGTATTACTTTGCTTTTAATCTTCTGTAATCTCTGAAATGTTGTACTGAATTTTAATCTGAAAAAACTTAGAAATGTTATACTGAATATGTTTTACCCTTTTCTCTCCTGCTTACAGTATAAATTTGGGGCCAAGTTAAAATCTTTATTGGAAGTGGCTGGTGCAAAAACTGCTTCTTTTGAAGAATTCTGTTCAGATAGCCAAGTAAGAATGTCATTGCGCTCCATTAATTAGTGAACTCTGTTTACATTAAGGTAAATATTTGACTTGGAAAAGTGGCACAAAATGGCTGAGTGGCTGACCGATGTTATTTGTTTTTTTTGGCAACACCATTTTATGTTGGTAAACTGAAGTTGTCTTTATTCATACTATTCTTTTTGGAGTGAGTTATGCCGTAGAAATAAAGTTTTCTGGAGATGCCTTTGTTCTTAACAATTAACATATTTAAGGGTCAACTTTTAAGCATCATTCAGGTGTTGTATGATCATCTGTGTGGTATGCACATATTAGACTCTCTCGCTGTGCCATCTAATTCCACATCTCCATGTGTCATTGTGATGTTCTATTTTTCATGCTAATTTCTTCTTTTTTTTTTAAAAAAAAAAAAAAAAAACTGGTGGAAATTGCCACTGTTTTCATTTCATTTTTACTCTTATGTATTCAAATTGTTACCCTGTGTTTGTAGATATTGGTCCTATATGTAAAATTTGTTTGTAGTTCATATGAAAGCAAACTCCTTAACGAATCACGTCTATGATTCCTTGTTATTAAGTTCTATTACTTTTACTTTCATATGTCTATGATAGTACCTAGGAGATTATTTTGATGGATAAACATGTTTTTTTAATATTTGGTTCTTTCTATTTTTTCATTTTTTTTCATACCTTCCCTATCCTTTATTACTCATCCTCATTTAATTTCTGAAGGGATTAGATTATGGGGAAGATAATCGCGTAGTTTGCATCATCCCAGGAGGACCAGCAAGCAAGTCCGACCGCTTCAATAAACAAAGTTCCTTATCTAGAGTGAAGGAAATGGACGTAATATGTGCTGCTTTAAGTGGACAGCTAGATCTGTCTATATTGATCTCACCCTGTGGTAAACATTGTGACTGTCTCTCAAGTAATATTTGTGCGTTGTTTAATTTTTTTTAAATTTTTTTTTTTTCCCTTCTTTCCTCTGTGATGAATGGCCTGAATCCTAGCTTATTTCTTGGTAATCCGGATGACTGCTTAGAATATTTGCTTGTAAATTACTACCTCTAATCCTTAATAGTTCTCGTTCTTAGTGTAAATCATACTACAAACAAGATCTTATAGTAAGGACATGAGGTAGTATCAATAAACCTCATCAACCTGAATTCTTGTGCTTATAATGCTTTCGTAATTAGGAATAAAACCTACCAACCTGATTATTTCTTTCTTCTCTTGCTAATTTTAGTAGGACTTTTTGGAATTTTTTAAAGAAAGAGGAGAGGGGAGAGAGAAGGGTCCCACTCCATTGTTTGGAAGTTACAGTTTCATTAATGGGAGGAGAATTAAATCATCATCATTCCAAGCCTGATTCTAATTGGTCCTAAGCCACCTATTTATAGTTCTTAGCTACTAAGTAATCTACCTGGCTACCCCCGACTTGCTCTTAACTAACTTCTCTTATTTATTATATTTACACATCACAGTTGGGTTCTGAGCATAGGGTTGAATAGAAAAGGTGTAATGCTTTTATAATATTTCCTCTTCTTATCAGTGAAGTTTTTCATGGAATGAAAAAAGTGTACTGAGTTACTGAAAAAGGTGTATCTGTATTGTGCAGTAATTGTTTCATCTTCATGCTCAACGGATGAGACAATAGTGGCAGATTCTGACACTGAAGCTGAAACTGCCACATCATCCCATACGAAGGAGACATTGTGTACAGGAGAAGATATAAAATGTGAAAAAGCTGAGATATCATTGGATATTGCTCCTTCAAGATTTAGTAATATGAAATTTGAGAGAAAGGAGACATCCTTGGATGGTGTTTCTACCAGATTGAAGGAAAAAGGTGACATGAAACATGAAAACAGAGAATCGGCTTTGTTGCATGACGCTTCTTCCAGATTGGATACACAGTCTGCAAGCTTCAGGGAAAGTGGTGATGGTATGAGAGTGACGAAGAAAGACGAGGTTGATGATTATGAAAGTGGAAATTCAGATATTATATACAGCCAAGATTTAATTGTCCGAGATATAGATTCATCTTCTGGCACTAATGCTGCATCAAACAGTAATCTTCCAAATTTTAAACGCTTTAGAAAGGTTTGGTTTTTGAAATCCTTATTATATGCTTATAAGGAGCGTTTCTAGTTTTTTCAATGCATAATCTAATATTCTTGGAAACAGCCTCACTTGTGTGGTTTTATTTGCCATGGAATTTCAGATTCATTCACAGTCGGGGAATAGTTTCAGCAATCTTATTCCGTTCGCAAAATATCCTCACAAGTAAGAACAAATATGAAATCTGCTGTGTGTGTATTATATTGTTGTAGTCCTATTTTTAAGGTATTTTGAACATGTTTTATCATAACTAAGAAAAACCTTAAATTTCATAAACTGTCTTAAAATGTTATAACTTTCCAATTTTACCCCATTTTATAAAGGAAAGATTGAAACTAAGAAGTCCTTGAACAATAAAATAGGAGTAAAATTGTACATTTATATACTGTCTCCGGTCCTTAATATAAGACATATTTGGGGAGTTGATCTTGGTGGTAAATATAAAACTAAGAAGTCCTTGAACAATAAAATAGGAGTAAAATTGTTTCATATTTATCACTCTTTTCCTAATTTACATATTTATCCCTATTAATGCTCCTTCAACAATAATTAAGGAGGAGATGAGATGAAGGAATTGAGGAAGATGACTAAGGTGTTTTGGAAAATACATGTCATATTAACTAATTTAACCATGACTAGGGTGTTTTTACATTAATCTAATCAAATTAAGTAAATATGTCTTATATTAAGAACTGGAGGGAATAGTAAATTTAATGAGGTGACGTGTGTTAATGGCAAAAAAGGAAGAATCACTATGAGGTTTCGAGGAAAGAATGTAATCACCAAAAAGTTACACAAGTGAGTTGTATGCAATGACAACTTTCGGTATAGGAAATGATAATAGGTTCATGCTGCTCACTTATTATTGAGACTTGTTTTGCGTTACAAAACTGGCAAAATAGAGCTTGAGGAAATTGGTAGGCCTAATCAAAGGCAAACTCCGTGGCCTGAGTGGTCCATTGATCGACCAGGAAATGATTTCTGCAGCACGACAAGAGTTGTTGAGACTTTTTAGTTATTACATTGCTTTTTTGAGACCTCACAATGATTCTCTAAAAATAAAAAAGAAAAAACATATTTAGGGTCAAAGGTGAGAGGAGTGTTAAGCATGATTTGATCTGGCCTTTACATTTCATTCTCTATTATATATATATGTTTGGTACTTTATTTTACCTTCAGGGACTCTGAGTGTGAAAATGAGGAGATTAGTAAGTGCATAAAGGAAGAGAAAAAGAGAAAGAAAATGGAGGCTATTGCAGAAGACTTGTTTATTAATGAGAAGGCGAGAAAGAAAGGCACAGCTGGTTCTCTTCGAAGCATCCTTATTTCATCAAGGCTGCCATAAACCACTCTTCATACCTCATCAGTGTGAGTCATGGTTTGCTTGTGTTAATCAAATAATGTATTGATCGGCAAGTTTATAGGTTAGTCTTTCTTCATTCTGTAGTAACAGATTCAAAAGTAATGTGTTATATATATTTGAGTAATTAATTAATTCAAAGAATTTTGAATTGTTTCTAACTGGAGCTTATTTGTCATGGGATATGATCATGCAGTTGAAATTGATTAACACAGACACCGTAAGGTTAAAGAGTCCGGATTTGATGGGTTTGTCATATACTTGTTCTCTTCTCATCCTCTTTTCCTCCACTATTCATCTCAATCTTTGGATTGAAAATGAGCGGTTCAGATTTAATATTTTATAAAAATATTAATTAAATTTCAGATTATTAAAAAATAATTTAATAACTTTAAAAACTGTTAAATTGTAGTTATGATATAATTTAAAATGTAGATGAACTAATTTTCAATCGGGTACCATAAATGGTTGCCATTATTAGTATAAAACCAATAGTGATTCATAAAGCTAAATCTTCTAACCAATAATTTGGCCAAAGAAATAACTTTAAATTAATTATTTTTTTTTTTTTAATCTCTATCAAGATCTTTACTTGTAACCGAAACTTAACAACAATTATTCACTAAAATATTTTTATAAAACATTAAATTTAAATGGTTCAAATTTCAATTCAAAGACTGAGATGAGTAGTGGAGGGGAAGAGAACGGTAAGAGTAGGGAACGGTAGCCAATTTTAAATTTGACAGCCTTTAACTTTCTCTGTTCCATATTTCTTTTCTGTTTTTTAGTTGTATTGTAAAAGAACAAAACCCTAGTGCTAAAAAGAATTGTTTCCTGTTCAAAATGTCTGAGTTAGTTGGAGAGTTTATTTTGATTTTAAATATAAGATCTCTAGGTTCACATTAGGTGCTTCTCCCTTATATGCTTCTTATATGTTTGTCCCTCTAATTAGAGGGACAATCAATTTTTTTATATATTCTATATATTTAGATTAAATTATATGTTGCTTTCTTGAAAAAACAATTTGCATCGATTATCTCAAATTAATTAATTTCGAATACCGGTATTGCAGGATATATTTTTCAATACGTAATTAGAAACTAATTAATTTGAGATATTTGGTATTTTTTTTTTCAGAAAGCATCATATAATTTAATCAAAATATATAGAATATAAAAAAATTAAAATAAAATTGCTTGTTCCTCTAATTAGAGGGACAAACATGTAAGAAGCACATAAGGGAGAAGCACCTTATGTGCTTCCAAGATCTCTATACATATTTTCTCCTAAATTTATATTTTCCCCTAAACTGTTGTCATTGATTGCACATATTTAAAAAGTTTATATCAAGGTGTAGTTTTAATTATTTTAAGAAACTAACATATTTTTAACAAGTAACTAACCTAATTAATTTTTGACCAAAAAAAAAAAAACCTAATTAATTTATTTAATCTTTGTAAAATGGTTATCTAAAAAGAATAAATGAAGATTAAAGAGAACATTGAATGAAATTATTGGATAAGATATTTTAATTAATAATTTATCTAAACATTTAATTGTTGATAAAGCATAAATGCGTCGTGAGATTTGTATAGCCTATATCATTTAATACGACAAGACTTTCTGTTGCCGCCGTTGTTTGTTTTGCAAATTTGTTATATAATTTCTACGTTGAAGACAACGTAAGAGTCTTATAATGAAGAGAGATTCATCATCTCTGATCGAGAAAAAAGGCCACGCAAACGCAAAAATTCAAAGGAAAATATTTGAAGTCTCCGTACAAGTTACAACTTTGGTTGGTTGATTTTAAAGTCAATATGTGATTATTGATGAGTAGACATTTGCGTTATGGAATAAATAAATTCTAAATAAACTAGAATCCCCGTTCCTATTATAATAATAAGTTTAACAATAATTCATAACGTCATATATTTGAATTCTGCTACCAATGAGAGAACATTATTGCTAGGTATGAATTTAGATGGATGCTCTCGTCATGTTGAGCTCTCAGGGCCCGTTTGGTTTAAAAAATTTGGGGGAGGGAAAGGAACTTTAAGAAGGGAAAGAAACTTAAAAGAATGGAAAGAAAGATGAAGGAAGATGATTTAAGTTGTTTGGTTGGAAGAAAATGAAGAGGTGGTAGTTGGTAAAGAATTAGGAAATGTCTATTTTACCCTTAAAAAAATTAATTCAAAATAAAAAAGAAAAATTTTTTTTTTTTTGCTAAAATATATTTTTTAAGAAAACGTTTTTGTTAAGTTGAACTCATGGAAAATTTTTTTCACCAAATTTGAACTTTCTGCCAAGCTTGAATTTCGGGGGTAAATGCTGTGCGAAAAGGTGAATAGTGACGTGAGAACTTGAAATCCCACCAATTTTGGTGGGATCTCAAGTTCCCATATATGAGGAAGAGTGGTGGACGCAGGAACTTGGGTTCCTTGGCACTTGACGTACCAAACACGTTTTTCGACAAGGAGCTCTATTAGGTTCTCATTCACTCTCCCAAATTTTGTGTACCAAACGGCCATCAGTTCAAACTTCAACTCTTTTTTGGCCAAGTGTACTTAAATTCTTTAAAAAATAAAATAAATAATAAAACAATTCAAAACAAATTAACTTGTGTACACCGTCTACATATGTTTTTACTTGTAGATTAACTATCACTATCTTGCCCATAGCATATTTTCAAAAGGGTTAACGTCTCATTTATTTTGCTCAGAAATTCTTTCCGTATAAGTTGTGAGTACCTGAAAATTTTTTGTTGATCAATTTTATTCCGAAAGTCTCAAAAAAAAAAAAAAAGTAACGTCAATCATAGGCATTAAAAAAGTTAACAGTCAAAAACAATTTTTTAATTGTTAACATTAGTTTTTCAACTGTCAAGGTGACTTTTCTATTTTTTAATTCCGAGGTAATATCACTCCTAAACAAGTTTCTAGATATTGATGGCAAGTAAGTGTTTATTATGATTTGTTGTGCTATAATAATCTTTAAGATATTTTTGTACTCAAGTCCCATTGCCGTTTGTTTTGAGTTACTTTCTTATGCAATGAATTGTTTTAAAAAAATGTTGGCTATATATATATATATATATATAGTGTAGTCTTGTAGAAAGCAACGTAAAACAACTTGAAGCTTTCGTCACATGCACAAGAAGCAGAGAAATAATACAAGAACCTTGCGTCGAAGGAAGAAACTTCAGCAATAATAAACTATTGCTATTATTACTTATTTAATTAATGTGTCACTTTAATCTTAACACTAATTCTTTTTCCTCACTCAACAAGCAGTGGAACCAGAAATTTTTTTAGTGGGTCAAAAAATAAATATATTAAACTATTTCCTTTAGTTCTTATTATAAAGATCAACTAACAAGTATATTTAGTTTTTTTTATAAGACACTTGCTTGTTTCCAAATAGCATTAAATATTTTTTCCCATGTATACCCATAATTAAAAAAGTAGTGAGTTAGAATAATAATTAATTATTATTCTTTTTTTTTAGCAAGAAAAAGAGTAATGATTAATATGATATTAGAGTTTAGTGTAATTAATAGGGATAATATTGAAAATTACTTAAATTTTAGGACAAATTTAATTACTTTAATTGTTTTTAGAGTAAAATACTCCGACCACCTTTCTATTTTGCCTTAATTACACATATATCCCCTCTATTTTGAAAACATACACTTAAGTCCAAACAATTAACTCCGTTAAGAATATTCTAAAAATATTCCAAAAATTTATTTTTTTAATTAAGTTTATATAAAAATAAAATTTATTTACTATTTTACCCTTAATACTAAATTTATTGGATGTTATATAGAAATTTACACATGGTTGGTGTATTTATTTTGTCTTGCACATTTTGACTAAAATTGTTTTAAGAAATTTAACAAATTAGAAATTTAAACAACCTATTAGAATAATTTTTTGGTTGTATAAATTTTTATTAGCCTATATATATGTTTAAATAATTTTAATACTCAAGAGAGATGTTTTGGTAAAAAAAAAAAAAAGGTTTAAAAAAGTCAAACTTAATAGTCAACTAACGGTTTGGGTGGATGAAAATAGAATATCAAAATATAAGGGAGGTTTGTGTAACATACATTTTAATTTTAAGGGAGGTTTATATAGGTTTTTAAAATAGAGGGGAGGTCTGTGTAATTAAGGTAAAACAAGAGGGTAGTCAGAGTATTTTACTCTTGTTTTTATTGACTCTTGAGAATTGTTAGTTGGTTCCTTAAATAAGGATCAGAGGGAGTATTTACTAAATAGTATCAAATAACCTTGAAAATATAAATAAATAATAACCGATAATTATAAATCAAAACAATATATAAGATGATACTAACATTTTTTGGTATCTCAAACAATAATTTTACTTTTCTCTCATAGCCCAATGAGTAATGAAACAAACATTATCCTTACAAAGAAGATAAAAAAATTAGTTGGGGCCAAATTTATGGCCAAATAAAATATTATATAATAAATATATATATACTCTAACAAATTTTATAAGATCTAATTAAAAAGGTTTAAATTTCGGCCATCAAAAAGTTCCGCCATTGTCAACAAGTACGCTCCCTTGAACTTAAGTTTATGTTTTTTCTATTTATCAAATGAGACAGCTTATCACCTTAACTAATAGATTGTTAGTTTATTACTAACACTAATACTATAGCTAAAATAAAGTAGGAAAATCAATGAAAAATCTATGTAAGAAAATTTTTATTAGTCAGAAAATAAAGACATGATCATATTCTTAAACAAAAGTATCAGTACTTTGAATAATTTTATACACATAAAATACTAGTACTCTGAATTTAAGTTTTTTAGCCAATAAAAGTAAATATGGGAGCTTGCTGCCTAAGGGCACAATTGATCATATTGAATTTATTGTACATTAATTGAGAAGTTTTCAGTATTAAACTTACCTCCTCATAATTACACTACAGGTACAAATCTTAATTTGCGGAAACACTATAGCCTATATTCGTATAGTGGGTGAGAGAGAGAGAGAGATAACTATATTAAAAAGGTTTATGCTGGATTTTTTTTTTCCATGAGTTAATATTATTGGACAACTAATTCAACCAACAAAAATGCGCTACTAATTTGTGCGTTTTTTTTTTATTAAAAAAATTACAAAATTACAAATCACATTATTGATTTATTTATATTGATATTGATAAGTATCTATATTGTGGCAATAAAACTAGAGTCGGAAAATTATTTTCATATTGATGGCCTGACATTTAATGAATGTGGTTCGTTTAAAACCTAACCTTCAAGGGCCGGGTTAATAAAATGAAACCTCTAAATGAAGTCGGGCCTAATAAAGTGGCCCTGTAGGGCCAATGGCGCTTAAAAAGTGCCGATCCATTTGTTGTTGTTGTTGTTGTTATTATTATCATTATCATTTTAATTTACTTAGTTAGCAGTTGCCCACTTGAATGTTTTGTAATGCTGCAAAATTATCAAGATATTTATTTGAGTATGGATCATTCTTCCCTGAACAAATCTGAATTGGAAACTTATTTGGAAGAATCAAATACTGAAACCTGATAATTGGAAAGAATTGTATGTCTTCAACTGGTGGAAGAACAATCAATAAAGATTTCTAATTCTTTCAAAGATGGCAACTGATATTGATGGACAATAATTTACTTTCGATTATGAATTAATGAATGTGTTTGTTTGTTGCATGATGGGTATTGTTTATACCTTAATGTTAACAATATTTATTTGATAAATTAGAATTAGAATTATTGTTTATTTATTTACTAATTATAGTTCTTTAAAAAAAAATCTAAAAAAATAGTTAAAATTTAGAGGAGGAAAAAAAGCTTCTGACCCGCTTGCTCTCAAGTCGAGTCTTGAAAAATATATATTTTTTATAAAAAATAGCTTGGCCGGCCCCTCATTCCCTCTAAATAAAGAAATAGTATGCATAAGAAAATCTAAAATTGTATTATTAAAGGATTAAATCACATGGGATTCATTAGTGCGTATTTCAGGCGCGTTCGTTTTTTTTTTTTTTTTTTTTTTTTCTGTAATAAATATAAATTCCTTGTCGAAGTCAACATAGGAAGCTTCATGATCATAATCATATATTGCAAAATTTCCACCCAATCTTACAAACGTAGCCACACAAAACTTGACCCGCTCAATGCATTCATACTTCAGACCATTCTTCTCAATAAACCCACCCACTCCATTTCTATATCCCTCTCATTACTACAAGTAAACATAATTAGTCACCAGAAAGACGAAGAGGAAGATCATAACTTCGTCTTTCACCTTCTCCATCTTGATTTCTTCAACCTTCAGCGATGGCTGATCATCACCACAACCAGGAAAATCGAATCCACCCACTCACCGATGTCGAGGCACCACGATCAGCCTCACCCAACCAACCTTTATTCCCCAGAAACTCCTCCAAGTCCGACCAACCCATAGACAACAACCACCACCGCTTTCCGCCGCCGATTCCCCAACGAACCTTTCCGGTGAGCCAATCAAAACCACCAAAGAGAAAGCGAAGTTGCCTCTGCAGGCTTTTATGTTGGACCCTTTCCCTCCTCTTAATCCTCATAATTGCCATCGGAATAACCGTCGGAATCCTCTACCTTGTCTTCAGACCAAAGCTGCCCAAATTCTCCATCGACCAGCTACAGGTCGTCCAGTTCAACCTCAACGGCAACAACAGCCTCTCCGCCTCATTCCAGTCCCGAATCACCGCCACGAACCCGAACAAGAGGATCGGAATCTACTACGAATCAGGCAGCAACATAGAGTCATGGTACGAGGAAACCAAGCTAGGCCGAGGATCGTTGCCAAAATTTTATCAGGGACACAGGAATACGACGTCGCTTAGCGTCGTTATGTCGGGGATGACGGAGGACGCTTCAGGGCTGTTCAACAGGTTGCAGCAGCAGCAACAGCAGACAGGGAATATTCCTCTGACGTTGAAGGTGAAGCAACCAGTGAAAGTGAAGCTTGGGAAGTTGAAGCTGTTTAAGGTTAAGTTCAGAATGAGGTGTGCGTTAGTTGTGGATAGTCTTACTGCTGCTCAAACTGGGATTACGATTCAGAGTAGTAGCTGCAAGTTTCGTGGGATTAGTTTGTGATTGAATCATTATTTTTGATTCATTCTCTTCATCACCATATATGTTTGTTATTGATACTTGATTATTGTAGTAGATTATATATATTTGATTTTTTTCTCTTTAAAATAAAAAATGGAGATATAGTTATATAGATGTGGTTGTTTAACTCCATTAATGACACATTTTAGGATTGTATTTTTCTGTTCTTTTTCTATATATATGGCATATCGGATTGAGTTTTGGTGAAATTTGTACAGTCTAGGTTTAAATTTAATCTGATGATCCAGATTTAATTTTTGTTTAATTTTAATTTTTTTTTTAAAAAAATCATAATCTCTTATGATTGTTGGTTTTCCATAAACTATTTTTTATTTAAAGATTATCAAGAAAAAGCCTTTAAATCTATAAAGTTGAAACTGTATTTCAATGATACAAGATTACAAATCTCACATCAGACCATCATCGTGATAATCATATCACTACAATAAGCTCCCAAAATATGGTTTCATGGCGCACTGCGAAGCTATATTAAGACCCAATTCCTTGACCATTATTTGGATAATCACTACAATAAGCTCCCAAAATATGGTTTCATGGTGATGGAGCTATTTTTTTTTTTATTTTTTTTTTTATAAAAGAAAATTTTAATAGGTAAAAGAATCTAAAATAAAGATAATCTTTAAACTAACATTTTTTTTTTTGAAAATTAGAGATCTGGTATTTGGATAGTCTATAATTAGAGATCTCATATGGATGAGCTTTTTAGACAAGCAGGGAAACCAAATCTAGCTATATCATAGTGATGTTAGCAAGAACTCTCTCTAACCCCAAATATAAGCAATAGCTAGTAGAGAGGTAAGTTTTGGTCATAAATATAAAATTTTAGTCCACTATCTCTGGCATTTATAATTTTGTTGCCAAACTATAATACTCATGTCACACACTAAATGATAGGTGCAATTAATAATAGGGATAGATTTAGAAAGAAGTATTTCTACTTACACCAAGTTTTTAATCATACATGACCATTTGTTCTTCTTCTTCTCTTTTTTTTTTTTTTTTTAATATGAGTTTATAATTAAACCATAATAATGCAAAAACATGGCACATAGTCAGATGTGATCGATAATTTGATGAAATGGATATAAGGAACTTAATTTAAATATTTAATTTTTTTTAAAGAAAGCGGCATATATATATTTTTACAAATAATGCGACTTAACTAATTTGTAAATGGGGTTTAAACTTCTCATGTTGCATGAAAAGAAGAAGATTCCTACATACACATGAAATAGTGGGACCCATATATATATATAATGCTAATTATATATATATGTAGGCCCCACCATTTTATGTGTGTGTAACATGAGAAAACACTTCTCCTACAACATGAGAAGTGTTTTTCCCTTTGTAAATTTATATAAACTTTGTCTACTTCCTACAATAATGTTATAAACATATATTATATTTGATAGGACAAGTTTTGTCCTATTTACACAAAATTTAGATTTTTATATATATATATATAATTATATATCATTAAATTCATTTCTCCAATCAAATTTTTTATTAGCACACGGAATTCTCTTAATAATAAAAATTCATATGGATAAAATTTTAAAATTCTATTAGATCATCATTAATAATAAAAATCCTATTTAACAAGATTAATTAGAGAATTAGACTCAATGAATACAAATATATCAACCTAAGTTCTGTCTTATTCGATGCATACACACAATTGCAACGATCAAACCCCAAAAAAGGGCCTCCTCATTTTGGAGTTGCTATGTCTTATGTAATGTTTTTTATAGGGGGAAAAAACTTTGCCAAAAAAAAAAATATACGAAAAAAAATATCGATTCCAGAAAAAAAAATAAATGCTATTATTGGTTTTCTTCTTGGAGCATATCTACCATTCATCCATGGAGAATTTATAACTTCAATAGAAATCTTATCCAACCCCAATATTTACTTTGTCGCTCCCTTCAACTATACAAGTCACTTTTGAAAAGATATTTTAGTATACAAGGAACACGTTTTCCAACCTATCCAAAGGATAGGTAGGAGTCGTTTTTTCTATCTCGACTATCTAGATTTAATATTTTTTAGTTGGTGATTTTTAAATAAAATTATTTTTTAAAAAAAAAATTATTTAAGAGATTATCTTTATTTTAGATTCTTTATCTAATATAATAATTTTTTTTTGAAAAACAAGTAATAAAAATAAAATCTAGACGGCCCAAATAAGAAGAATATAGACAAGAGAACACGTTCTTAAGATATAGTAAGTCATTTAGAGAGTAATTACTGCTTATTTGTGAATTGTACCCCTGTGATTAATCCCCAAGGTGCGTCTAGTACCATATATTTTTAGGAGATACAAAAATAGCCATAAGCTTTTAAAATGAAAGCAAATGACACTGATGTTAATAAGAGTAAACTTCCGTTAGTTTTTTGTCCCCTCATGCCCAGCCAGTTCCAAAGTCTGCCACGTAATACACCAAACCTTCACCTCATTGTCCGGACAACACGCACTGTTCATCTTCTTTCGTTGATGATTCATTGTGCTCCATCACCGCTGAGCACTTCACCAGCCCGTCATGCCTCATCGTCACCGACAAAAATTGAAAGCATCATAGTCAAAATATAAAGAAACCCAGAAATTGAAAGCAGCCATGAATTGAAGAAATCAAAATCAAAAAGCAAGGCACAAAGAAACCCATAACACAAACCTTCTCATCAAAAATCAATTATCAATTCCGTTTGAAATGCTAATTTATGTTCTGCAAAAGCATTTAGAGTGCTTCTTGTGAGCAACAACGGTTCTTCCTCTGAAAAGTGTTGAAAGGAACCCTTCCATAGATATAAGATCTCAGCATATATAAGAAGTAACTGATTACTGATATAGTTTTTCTTTGCTAAATTCACTTGTGCGTTGAAGTGTGCTTTTGTAATGCATCTGAACTGAGCTGTCGTATATTATTTGCAGCATGCGACTCTTGTTCTCAATGCTTCTCGGCGTTTTAGATATACTCTGGGCTTGAAAATGGGAGAACAGGAAGAGCAGAAGAAAGGGTTGATAAGATCCTACGCCCAAGTCGTACGAGTATGTTTCTGAATCTTGCAAACACATTTCCAAAGTTCAGCCAAAAAAAAAAAAAAAAAACACACATTTCCAATTCATAGCTGCTTTCAATTTCTGGGTTTCTTTGTATTTTGACTATGATGCTTTCAATTTTTGTCGGTGACGATGAGGCATGACGGGCTGGTGAAGTGCTCAACGGTGATGGAGCACAATGAATCATCAACGAAAGAAGATGAACAGTGCGTGTCCGGACAATGAGGTGAAGGTTTGGTATATTACGTGGCAGACTTTGGAACTAGCTGGGCATGAGGGGACAAAAAACTAGAGTCCGGACAATGAGGTGAAGGTTTGGTATATTACGTCGCGCAGTTTTTTCAAAAAACTGAGGATTGCTGGGCATGAGGGTATCTCCTTCCCAAAAAACTAACGGAAGTTTACTCTTATTAACACTAGTGTCATTTTTGCTCTCATTTTAAAAGCTTATGGCTATTTTTGCATATTCCAAAAGCATATGGGACTGAATGCACCTTGGGTAAAAGTTTAGAGGTATTTTTGCACTTTAACCCTTAATATTTCAATATGACTATATCTTCTCTTTCCTCCAAGATCTTATTTATTATAGGTAAAACTGAAAAAAATATTTCAATTTTAAGACAAATTTAATGGATTGACTATATTTTTTTCATTCCCATAAATTAGTTGAAATGATTAATATTATGGAAATGAGTATTAAATAAAGGGTAACTTAGTTTTATGTCCATTCCATTCCCATTTCCATTATATTTTAACAAATACAAATTCCATGGTGAGATATATTAAATTTATTAGTCTTTTGGTAAAATAGGGTTTAATTTATTTTATCAAAAAGAAATTTACTGAAACTACACGAATGGAAAACAAGTTGGATTCATTTGACTAGAGTATCCTAAGTTTTGTTTTTGGAAGCTTCATAGACATAAGAACAACTGTTGTTAATTTTTTTTTAAAAAAATTTTTTTTATCTAAGCTTTAAAATTGAAAAATGAACTAAAAATCAAATGGACCAGTTAAAAACTTATAAAGGTTATTAGAATTTAATTGAATTTGGCATCCGTAAAGGTGCACTTAATTTCTTTTTCATAAATCAAAATTTTAGTAGTATGCTGCAGAAATTTATGATTATTAATTCATTTATCCTTAAAATTTGTACGTTTAACCTATCATTAATATGTAAAAAATAAAAATAAAAACTTCAATTTAGAATTGAATTTTCAATTTTATAAGAATACAAGTGTAAGATTTTTTTTTTTTTATCACAAAAAAAAAAAAGAATAAGATTTTTCAATATGACTTATAACTCACATTATTTATATTTCTGTCAACAAAAAACCTCCCACTATTTATTGAAATTATATTGGGCCTGTTGGTGTGAAAGTTTGAGAAACATCTGGAGTGTCCAAGGCCAGTAGGAAGGGCCCAAAGTGATGTGTTTGGATGGCTTTAGGGTTAGGGTTAATGGGCTTTCCCAAAAACGCAGTTTAATGAAAAAGCTCAGATCCAGATCCGGAGCGTCTGTGATTGCTTCTTGTTCGCGTTTCCCACTCTCGTTCTCGTTGCGCAGAGCTCACTTATTATTACTTATTTAGTCCCGATGGCGATGAGATCACCTCGGTTGGACCCCACCGGATTTTTTGAATTCCCTAGTCGCCGGCAAAGGCTTGCCGAGTTATCATCCAATTCGAGTTGGGACAGAGCGCGAATTCGCTGTTGTGCCGTGTAATCAAATGGCGGGAAGGAGGAAAGCTCTGGTACTATCCTCCACCAAGATGCTCATCAATTCTGTGCTCAGCTCATCACAAGGTGGGGACGCAACCCCTGGAGCTGGAAACAAGCTCTTCGATGACGGCTCTCCCAGGAATCTGCAGTTACCTGTCGGCATTCTCCGACTTTCCGAGGATGCAAACGACGGACCAAAACCTCAATCGGCTGCTCTTGATGATTCTTCGTTGATCGGCCTATCAACATCACTGGTAATTCTCCTGTGTTACGTTCCAATAGTTCTTAATCTAATTCTTGAGTCCTTTTCAGTTTGTGCCTTTTGAAACTCTCATTATGTACAGTATAGAACCTCGAATTAAAGTTATTGTTATTGTTATTCTATGTTCAGCTTATTATTGTGCCCTTTTGACACTTACTGTTGTTATTTTATAAGACCGATGGGAATGAGTGGGAAGCGATAACTGTCATAACGGAATTTCTGTTGTCTGCATACTGCATTAGAATCCATTCATATTCAAAATCTTCAACACCCTTTCCGCTTTCCTTTCTCACCTTCCAGCAATGGCATCCACTTCTGGTAGTAAACTTCCCTCACGGCCAACGTTTCCACCTCCACCTGCTCCGGTTCGTCCCAAGCGTAAACGCGTCGTGAATGAATACCCAGATATTCCTCTCAAGAAGAGTCTAAAGGCCAAGGCAAGGCGCATCTCGGTCCAAGATTATCAACAACTCACTCCAGATGAGATCAATGAGCTACAATCGGCGGCCAAAAATCTTTTCCTTTCCGATGATTCGTCCCAACACCTATCTCTTGTCCGCGACTTCGCTAACTCCTCTGTTCCTCGTGAATCACAAGTTCAGTCCCTCTGGAATTTCTGTGCCCGTCGATTCCCAAATTCTTTCTCTCTCATGCTCGCTCACCTCCTCAACTCACCTAATCTTCCCTCTGTTACCAGAACCCACATCGTTGATCTGCTCCACCTCACTCTAACCCGGTTTCACGGCCAAGATGCGCCCAGATTTAATCAACGCGTTCTTTCTAGTCTCAAACCCCTGCTTCTTGACGTTATCCAGAACCTTGATGAAACAATACCTGATTTGTGTAATTTGTCTCAAGTGGCCGCCAAAATCTTTGTATTCGAGAGATGGGAAGAACTTCTTGACTATGTTTTTGACGCCCTTCATACGGAATTCGAATGGAAGCAAGAAATGGCCCTCAGGGTGTTATCGACATTGCCTGAGACGAGAAAAGAATGTCTGGGAGCTTACAAATTGTGGCGGCACAACTATGAGTCACTTATACCGAGATTCTTGGAGCTATTTGATTCCGCCAATACCAATATCCGGGCTCTCACATTTGATGCGTCTGTTAAATTGGTACGCTTGCTTCACCAGTGGAAGTTTGACGACGAATTTGACAAACTATTACAAACGATGAGTAGGTTCCTACGAGACTCTCACAGGGACGCTCAAACCCATATTGTGGAACAGAGAATGATGGACTTGGTGGAACTGGCTAAAGGCTGCACTAACCATTTTTTGAAAAGACTCAATGTTGTGCTCGGCTGCTTGTTCCAAATTGTAGAGACTGTAGATGACAACACTTCTATCAATTGTCAGGCGATTGAAATTATTAAGATACTCGATGATCGGGAATTTCGCAATGTTTCAAAGTATCTTGTGGATCTTTCTAATGAGTCTAAACGCAGGATGTTGGAGAATTGCGTGCGCTTGATATGTCGTATTGCAGATGTTCCAGCCTGCTATGATTTGGACGCGGAACATACGGGAATCTCGGGGGATCACAAACTAGGAATGTTCTTACTCCTTCGGCTCGTCTTCCATTCACAACAAGACATATTACTTCCCTTTGTAAGAGAGATGATACCACAGTATTTGAATTCAGAAGATTGGCAGACACGTCGTGCTGGAGTTATTGCCTTTTCTACAATAGGATCTATCCATGTAACTTGATCTTTCCCCTGTTTTCGTTTTAACTTTAGTTTAAGAAATTGTAATATTTTAACTATTTCCATCTCTCTTTACGTGGCTGCCACAGGAAACGATCATGATTGAGCAAGCGGAGACAGTGATCAATATCTCACTTGCTGATTCCCACCGGAGCGTGCTTTGTGCTGCCATTGACTTAATTTCATGTTTGGTTAAGGACTTTGGTAAAGACCAAGTCAAATATATAACTAAGTTCGTCCCTAGACTGTTGACCATAATTAGATCATCTTCAATATATCCAAGTATTCAGGTATGTATAAACCAAGTGCATTTTGCCACCTTGCCAACGCAAAGTGTTGCTTCAAATTTACTTGCGATTCATAAATACATATATTTGATGTGCAGTTGCGTGCTACTATGGCAATTCATCTCTTTATTGCCAATGGCGCCGATGAAGAAGCAGTGAAGTCATTCTTGAAAGATCTGATGCCTGTATTGCTAGATCTTCTTGAGGTATATATGACCCATTATATAAAATGTGCATATATTTTTTTCTCTGGCACGCACGCATTCACAGTTTTACGTAAATAAATAAACTCTTCCTGCAGAAGGAAGAAAGGCAGTTTTGGAAAGAAGCTATGGAAACTCTGAAATCACTGGCAAAATCATTTCCGGTATATCTTTTAATTAATGCCTCAGTGAAATTGTCAAAACCCTATATGATGGTAGATGTGGGTTTTATTTTTGCAGTAACACTTAATGCGTATTGAATTTATTGGGTGCAGGCCATTTTTCTTGGCTACTTTCAAAAATCAGTGGATTCTTTGAAAGCCTTCACGTCTCAGTCGTTGCTTGAGGACAAATTCATGGACGTTTTGAGTTTTATTTTCATGGGGCCTCTCATGCACAAGTATCTTTCTCTTTTAAAAGATATTCAACCAGAGGTAATTACTGATAATATACAACAGTAAAATATTCTAAACATTTTTCCCTTAATTACACATATCTCTTTCTTATTTTGAAAACATATATGCTTGAATTCAGACCATTAACTCCGTTAAATATATCCTAAAAACTTGTTTTTAATCACATTAAAATTTATATTGAAACACAATTCATTTACTAATTTATCCCTCATTTAAATGAAAATCAATAGCGTCCTTGAGCTAAATAATGACATGTTTGAAAAATCATAGATTTCTTTGGTGATCTATAAGACGCGAAAGTTAGATTTTTTTTTTTTTTTAGGGAAATATTCACGAAACTTGCATCAACTCCTTGTACATCAATATTGCTGTATTAAATTCTTCACTAAACAGTACTCGCATCAATACCATTTAACGTTTACTTAATACTATGTGCATGTGGATATCTACTAATACTAAAATAATCATTATAATTTATCACTCTTCCTAATGTTTTTCTGGTCCTAAATATAGGATCTTGTATAAATTTGACTCTAAATATATTGAATGTAGTGATTATTCTCTCGTGGAAAAAATAATACAGGCCAAGAAGAGCAAGGGCTCTTTGGAACAACAAACATCTCGTATTATTATTTAATTTTCATTATGCTTATGCCATAAATAGTTTAATGATTCCTACTTTTTCTCACATGAAGTTAGTTAACACTTTGCAGGCATTGTCTCAATTGTGCGAGCTACCGCAGCGAGTGGCTGGCCAATTCCTTAGCAAGATCATACCTGATTTGTTGCCGACTCTCGAATATGCCGAACCCTTCACCAAGTTTGACTTCAAATCTTCCCATCTCGTATCTGAATTCTTTTTTTTTTCTTTTTTTTTTTAAATTTTAAAACAGCTTTAAGGTATTTGTAACAATATATCAATGTTTTGTAGGGAGTTTAAGCTTAAAAAGATAGTTTCGGCTTGTGATTTACTAACAAAGTTTGCTGATCACTTCCCACAAAAATTTGAACCTTGGGCTTCCTCGGTAATCCGTGCCCATGTAACTTTGATTTTGAAGATATGCACACACATTGAGACTTGCTATTTCTAAAATTGATTACAACTTGCAATGATTAGGTCTGTCCTCTTTTGACCTCCCTGTTCGCCTGCACTCACCCTGAAGCTAAAATCGCATCCTTTAGGGGTATTTCTCATTCCGTTATAATAATACTCCCTCATGTCTTGAGACTTTTTTAAAAAAAGTTAAGAAAGCTAAACAAGTTACTTAATCATATTATATATTATATATTCTTAAAGATAAGAGGAAGTATTATTCAGAAAAATGTTGGTTTGCATATTAATTTATAGGTATAAGCTTCCCTTAATTTTTGTTTTTAGCGCTTCCAAGCTTATTGCGCTCGTGCAAACACAGAAAAAAGGCTCATAAAGTTTTCTTGTATGCCGCCGTACGAGATCTGTTCAGTCAATTAGAAAAGGTATTTATTTGGTCGTGATTTCCTTTAATTTAAAATTATTACATATATCATTCATTGGTCTCCGATTTCAACCCACACTGTTTAAGGTTCAAATCACTGTACCGTCGGGAATTTTGCTCAAATCGATTGGTATAGAAATGTTAAAAAGCCTCGATGCATGCGTACAGGTACGTACATTATATTGAAATCTCACACACTTGGCTTACATTCTTCTATTACGAATATAACAAATGTGCTTGTGCAGATCTGTGGAACACAAGTTTTGCGTTCAGAACTAGTCAAACAGATTGCAGATCACATAAAACAAATACTCTTTCTGTCGTCAGCATTTGCCAATAAGGAAAAAGAAACGCGAGAAGAAGCATCATCATCGTCGTCTCGTCCTGTTGTGGAGAAACATAAGCAAGAACTAGAGGAGCAAATAATTCAAGTCTTTGCCTAAAATCCTTCTTCTTCTTTTTTTTTTTTTTTAATATTTGGGGGGGGGGGGGACCTTTTAATCTTTCCTTTTTGTGCGTTGCTCAAGTTTTTGTTTTCGCTTTGAAGGCTGCAAGCTTCTTAGTGACAATGATAACTACATTGAAGTCTGAATTCTTACCTCATGTTTCCTATCTTCTTCCAGATATTGAAGCGCTATGGGTTAGTCCCGCTCATGTTGCTATTCTTCTTTGTATGATCATATATATATTATATGATCATATATATATGAGTATAATTTTTTTCATGAGGCTCTTTTTTTTTTTTTTTCTTTTTTTCTTTAATGCAACTTTCTTATATATGTTAATTATTTTCAACATAAACATAAGAAGCATGCATGATTATGTTTTTATCATTTGATTCAACTCTTCCACAGGGTAGTCACTGCCCAGATGAAGTGAAAGCAGTGGCAATCTCCATTTTAAATTTGCTTTTGAGTGACCACCCACAAAAATGGGAAAGGTATACATACGGTTTAGCTTGTAATATATTTGAATTCAATCATGAGCATTCACGACTCATTTAATCTTCTTTGTCATTCAACCAGGTATTGTGATACATATCCTATTATAGTCATGGACCTTTGTTACTCACAAAGCCCGCAGCTTCAACGGGTATTTAATTATTTCTGCAAAATGTGCGAGCTATATTCTGAGGTTTAATTTACTATACATTTATGTTGGGGTAATGTAACTTTTATAGGAAGCTGCACGTGGGATTGGATTACGCGCCACACACTCAGAACTTATGCCCAACTTTGATGCCTTTGGTATAGGCTCCTTAATTACAGTAATATTCATAAGTTTTTGTTGAACAGTAGAATGTATGAAGTGTGAAAGTCGTGAATTTTGTGCAGGGTGTATGGATGGCCTAAATTTTGTAATAGATAGTGGAAGGAATTCAGAAGAGAGGGCAATGTCGTATAATGCTGCTGTTTCAGCTTTTGGGAAAATTCTTGAGTTCCGACGTCATACTATTCATAACCCTCAGGTAACATTTTTCTTATCCTTTTTTTTTCCCCATTGGGCTTTTATTCCAATATTGTTATTATAACATACTATCCTATAATCACTCATAACTAGATCCTTCCACTCCAGCTAAAATCTTTGCCCTTAAGGGATGACTTTAAAGAAGCCAAATATGGAAACGTACGACTCAATCTACCGTTAGAAAGGTTTTACTTCTCTAGGTCTCTTCCCCAGTTTCGATTTTGAAACAAACTTGAGTCAAGTTTAACAATATTGGAAAACTATATCATTTTTCTGTTTTGTTTCGGGTATGATCGAGATCTTTTGAGGCATAGCGACAAGAATCTTAGGAAGGCTATTCAAATTTGTAAAAAGGTAAATGATGATCTTCGAGTTAAGTCTGTTATCTTTTTTGTGCCTTTGATTTTCTTACATCTTGATTTATTTGCCTAATTTTTTTTTTGGTTACTGATTTTATCCAAAAGAGACAATCTAGCAACGGATGCAACGATAGGCCTGATCAAGTCTTGGCTGAGCAAAGTTGAGGCAAAGTCATAATTATTTGTTCAAGAGCACACCAAAACAACTATTTTTTCCCCTTTTTTTGGAATCACAATTGTAAGACGGTCATTCACCTACTCTCCAAAAAGGCACACAAATCTAGCTACATTATAGTTGGTAAAAAATGCGAGAAGTTCTATTCATACTATGAGCAAGTTTAGCCGAAACACTATTTGTAAGCAAGGTAGTTTGAAGGCGATGTCAACGAGAAAAGAAGGAAAATTGTTTGTTTTTTTCCCCATCAATTAGATGACTTTTTAAGTTGGCATTTTAAAAATAGGTTCACGGAATTTAAAATAAAACTCCTCTCACAAAATCTACCTTATAAACTGTAAATCATGTTGAAAAAATAATTTCTACCACTAGCCCAAACGTAACTATATCAGTGTATATTGTGGCTGAATTTCTCTACCAATTTTAGATATATTTTCAACTAAGTTTTATTTGTTCGGGTTAACACTTCACAAGGTTCCATTAATCCCCCTCCCCCCCAATTTTTTTTTTTGATTTTTTATTTATTTAATGCAACCCCACATTAGGACCGAGATGGCAATTGATGATTATCTTAATTACTCAGATCAAGTTTATATATTTTTTTTAGAGTAAATACTCTTTTGGGTCCTTATGGGCCTGAAAAAAAAAAAAACCCCACGTAAGGACCAGATGGCAATTGATGATTATCCCATTTTGATTTTTTTTAGAGGGGACTAAAATGAGACAATTTTATGGATTAAAAAGGGGTTTTTGAAAATTTTTGAGGGATCAAAATATTCACCAATCAATCTTTATTCGTCCTTTTCAATGACTAAAAAAGGGTTTTCATTGTTTGAGGGATGAAAATGGAGTCCATGTTTTTTTTCCAGGGACCCAAAAGGGTATTTACTCTTTTTTTTATAGAGATTATGAAGCTAATTAAATTATTTGAGAGTATTTGTATTTGTATTTTTTTTGCTCAAACTAATTAGTTTGACTAATAAACTAATGTATAATTTAAAGATTCACAACATATGATATAATTAAGTGGCTTCCTTAGTCTCTGAAAAAAAAAAGTCAACCCGGTCTTATAAATAGGACCATAGAGTAATAAAGAAACAAGGGAGAAGGAGCAAAAATACACACCCTTTTCCCTAGGAGCGCTCAGCACCACGACCTTTCAACCGGAGCAAAGATACACATGACGTTACGTTTTGGGAGCGCCCGCACCACGGTAGTTAGTTGGACCGTCAACTTGGATGGAAATGGCGATGACGTGGCGATGACAAGATGATTTGGATCTTGACGTGGAATAAAAAGTTCAAAAAATTAGGAAAAAATAAAAAAATAGAAAAAATTAAAAATAATTAGGAAAAAAAAAATCAAAAAATTAAGAAAAAATTAAAATAACTATAAAAATAATTTGAAAATTTTAAAATAATTAGGAAAAAAATTCAAAAAATTAGGAAAATAATTAGAAAAAAATTCAGGAACCTACCATTCATTTCTTTAATAATTTAGACACCTTCCTGTAAATATTTATATTAACATGAATTATTATAAAATTTTCTATGTTTAGTAAATATATAATCTCTTTTTCTATAAAAACATTTCCTTATCTCCCTTCTAACATCAATCTAAATTTGTATTCTCTCTAGCATCAATCTAAAATTTTACTAAACATAGAAAATTCCTTATCTCCCTTCTAACATCAATCTAAATTTGTATTCTCTCTAGCATCAATCTAAAATTTTACTAAACATAGAAAAAGAGATTATATATTTACTAAACATAGAAAATTTTATAATAATTCATGTTAATATAAATATTTACAAGAATGTGTCTAAATTATTAAAGAAATGAATGGTAGGTTCCTAAATTTTTTTCTAATGATTTTGATTATTTTAAATTATTTTAATTATTTCTTAATTTTTTGAATTTTTTTCCTAATTATTTTAAAATTTTCTAATTATTTTTCTAATTATTTTAATTTTTTCCTAACTTTTTGAAATTTTTTCCTAATTTTTTGATTTTTTTTATTCCACGTCAGCGTCCAAATCATCTTGTCATCGCCATATCAGCGTTCCATCCAAGTTGACGATCAACTAACGGCCGTGGTGCTGGGCGCTCCCAAAACTGTTGGAAATTATGCCCTAAGGGCAATTCATTGTACTTTGGATATTTAAGTTATTTAAAGTATTCTCTTTTGTTATCATTTTCGTTTGCATGTTCGTATTGATAACTGCATCCCTGGATACATCTTATAGATTATCCTAAATGTCCCTGGTCGGTCATCTACGCGGGAGCGAAGATGAATTAAGACCAGTATGACTTTGATGAGGTATGGAGATACGAATCAAAGTCATGGGCACTTGTAAGAGTACAAGGAGTCTTTGAAGCCGAGGCCACTATGAGAAAGTTTGTATGGATCTAGTCATAAGCTTATCTCATGTATAACCGCGTCATGACGCCTACATGACTGAGATCATCATGGATTCCTACATGATGAGTCACTGGTCTTTGACCTAGTCAAAAGTTACCTTTGACCGGGTGATGATAAAGAAATTTGGGATCGGGATCGGTGGTTTTCATGCGGAGGAATGTGAATGGTCGAGATGGAATTTGTCCTCACATTTGTAGAGAGATAATACTGAGCCCCTCGATGAGTGAGTCTAAGAAATGTATGGCCATATTATGATGGAAAGGGGTTTCCATTTCACTTATTAGACTACTCGAGAATCGAGAAAGTAATGGTTAAGAAAAAGAAGTTGACATTATCCATGCCTCATCCTTGACCAAATTATCGCGTGACAAAAGGGACGTGACATGGTTGTATGATAGGTTGTATCGTGTCATCGATCCCCATGTGAATTGGGTAGTCGCAATGTCTTGCTAGAGGCGCTTGCGACTTGTGGGTGACACGGTGTTGGCCCACTACCAATCTCATATGGGCTGCTTGGTCGCACGTAAGAATAACCCAACACGAGCAAAGTGTCCGGGTTCATTGAATCTTAGATTAATGCGAAATTTAATGAATGCTTAATTTAATCAGGGTGAATATATATATAAAAATTTGAAATTGATATATATAGTAATATTATAAATAGAGATTATAATATTATTATATATATTATTTGTTTTATATTTAATTTATTTGATAAATTAAATATCTAAAACAAATAGAGATATTGTATCTCATTTAATTTTCGAATAAATATATCATATATCTATTTAATTTAAATTGAGATATAGTATCTCGATTTAATTAAATAGATAGATATCATTTCTCGGATTTAATTTATATAGATAAATTAAATCGAAGGCTTTTGATTTGGATTAAATAAATATATCGATTAAATCTATTAGATAGATTTAATTAATATATTTTAATTCAGATTCAAATTTTGAATTTCGAATCGGCCTTTTAATGCGGATTAAATGCGTTACATTAGATCTAACAGATTGATTTAATTAATGTATTTTAATCCATATTTGAAATTCGAAATTTAAATTAATGCGGATTAATTTTATATAATATCTTAGGGTTTGAGAAAACTTACGGGAGTTTTATTCGAGCGTATTCGAAAGCCGTAAGAGTAAACCCTAGAGTGGAAAATTAAGAGAGACGCACAAGAGGCGCTAGCACGCCGCCGTAGCCGTGTTCGGGAGTTGTTCGTGTGGATACCAATGGAGGAAGATGATCCTACAAGTCGTCTTTTCGATCGAGGAGGTAGCCCACCTGTTCAAGGAAGAACAAGACGCGAACGAATTCTCCAAAGGTAATTTCGGATTCCCTAGCTTAGGTTTAAATGCACCTGAGTGATCCTCGGGACGGGATTTGTAAGTTTTTTTAATCCGCTGCGTTGTATGGATCCCAACAAAAACGTAACGTCGTGTGTATTTTTGCTCCGGTTGAAGGTCGTGGTACTGAGCGCTCATGAGGAAAAAGGTTGTGTATATTTTTACTCCTTCTCCCAGAAAACAAATTGTTGCTGGATGGACAAGATCCGATTGGGGGAACACATGGGAAACATCCGGAGAAATTCTTGTGTGCACTGAGTGCGCCACATAATCTGTGGACTCGCCAATGAAAAATCAACAAATCATATCCTTTCACTTTGATCTGCGCTTACATGTATCATGTCCTTTTTATCTTTTTTTTTTTAAAAAAAAAAATTAATTAGAATAATAATACCCTCCATATGCATTGTCTTGCGGAAATATAAATCGAGTAAGGAAGAAGAAGAACACGATGCATTTGATTAACGAGGAAAACCTTCCTCAAGGTGAAGAAGTAAAAACCCACGGGACACTAGTCCGTATCAAACTTCCACTATGAAAATAATGGGTACAATCAATCAATCTCTAGACTTCCTTTAGAAAACTCAAGCTTCACCAACAATCTTGGTACTCAAACTCTCGAGTTCTCGGACTCTTTTTTTTTTCCTTTTTCACTCTAGCTCTCTCTACTTTTTTCTCAAGAGTCACACACTATATATAGAGAAAAAGGAATTAAATCAAATCTAGAAATTAGGAAGAGTCATTCCCAAGTTCAATAAGGGAATTAAATCAAATTTAGAAATTAGGAAGAGTCATTCCCAAGTTCAATAAAGTCATCCTCGAGTCTTGAACCCACTTTCAAATAAGTCAAATAGTCAAACTTGGAACCCCACAATGCATTTACGGAGGAACAATTTCCAACAAATCTCCCCCTTCCGACTTCAATGCATTGGCATCTTCATCCGGCTCCGTTACATGTGCCAGTCTTCAAATTTCTTTGTTGTTACCGACTTAGTCATCATATCGGACCAATTCAAGTCGATGTGAACTTTGACGAGTTCAAGTTTTCCATTTTCTATCACATCCCGTATCCAGTGATACCTCACGTCAATATGTTTAGTGCGGGAGTGATAAGTTGAATTCTTCGCCAAATGAATAGCACTTTGATTGTCACATCTCAGCTTGTAACGATCTTGTTTATGACCGAGTTTCAATAGCAGATTCTTCATCCATAAGATTTCCTTACAAGCCTCAGTAGCAGCTATATACTCAGCCTCAGTTGTTGAGAGTGCCACACATTTCTGCAACTTAGATTGCCGGGAGGCGCACCTCCGCAAAGGTCATCAAGTAACCGGATGTTGACTTTCTTGAGTCAAAGTCTCCCCCTAAATCAGCATCCGTAAAGCCTAGCAGCTCGGCTTTACTTCCTCCAAATCGGAGACATAAATTCTTTGTCCCTCTGAGATACTTGAAGATCCACTTCACAGCTTCCCAATGATCTTTGCCTGGATTAGACAAATATCGGCTCACCATCCCGATTGTATGTGTTAGATGCGGTCTTGTCGACCATTGCGTACATCGAGACTTCCAACAAAGTGATGATATGAGACTTTTCTCATTTCGGCTTTGTCTTTCTTTGATCTCGGACATTGCTTCTTGCTAAGCTTAAAATGTCCGGCTAAGGGGTGCTCATTTGGATTAGCATTGTCCATGTTAAATCTCTTCAAGATTTTTTCAATATACTTCCTTGACTCGCCCACGAGAAGATTCCTTTTTCTATCTCGGATTATTTTGATTCCGAGGATCTGTTTTGCGGGACCAAGATCCTTCATTGCGAAGGACAAGCATAAAGCCTTCTTTACGGTGATTATCTTTGTCTTGTCTTGTCCTACAATAAGCATATCATTGACATATAGTATCAGAATCAGAAAATCTCTAGCTTCACACCTCTTAACAAATACGTAGTGGTCAGCATCTGTCTTCTCAAATTTATGATCAATCATAAATGATTCAAATTTCTTGTACCACTGCCGAGGTGCTTGCTTCAAGCCATATAGACTCTTCTTCAACCGACATACCAGATTTTCTTTTCCTGGAACTCGGAACCCTTCTGGTTGCTCCATATATATTTCTTCTTTCAAATCCCCATGAAGAAATGCCGTCTTCACATCCATTTGTTCAACTTCAAGATCCATTGATGCTGCCATAGCCAACACAGTTCGGATCGAAGTCATCTTTACGACAGGAGAGAAAATTTCTTCAAAATCAACTCCTTTCTTCTGATTGCAGCATTTTACCACAATCCTGGCCTTGTATCTTGGCTTCTGTCCATTTTCTTCATTTTTAATCTTGTATACCCACTTGTTTTTAAGAGCTCTTCTTCCTTGGGGTAACTCGGTCAACTCATAAGTCTGATTCTCATGCAAGGACGTCATCTCATCCTGCATTGCCTTTTCCCACTCAATCTTGTCAGGGCTTGCCACGGCCTCATCATAACTTTGAGGTTCACCTTCCTCTGCAAGTACAATATACTCATCTGGTGGATACCTCGTAGAAGGTCTTTTCTCACGTGCGACTTTCTAGTGTGTCCTTCAGGTTGAGAATCCGATTAAGCATTCTCATCTCGGATCTCGGCATCAACTTCTATAGTTGGCTCCTGTTGGTCATTTTCAGAACCATTCTCTCCCCCTGCTTCAATTCGACCCAGTCTTTGGGTTCTTCATCTCGGACAACAACCTGGACTTTGGGCTTTGAGATGTCATGAATGGTCTCATGCTCATGAAAGATCACATCTCGGCTTCTTACTATCTTCTTATTCACCGGATCCCAAAGTCGGAACCTGAACTCACATCTCGGCGATCCGAGATAAATACATTCCTTCGTCTTTGTGTCAAGCTTAGCTCTTTCATCTTTTGGAATGTGCACAAAAGCTCGGCATCCAAACACATTCAGATGATCATAGGCCGCTCTTCGCCCTATCCAAATTTCTTCAGGAATTTCTCCCTCTAGTGGCCGTGATGGTGATAAGTTGATTAAATCAACTGCGGTTCTTACTGCTTCACCCCAAAATGATTTCGGCAATCCAGCATTGGACAACATGTTTCGAACCTTTTCTTCAATAGTTCTATTCATCCTCTCGGCCAAACCATTTAGTTGAGGAGTTTTGGGGGGCGTCTTTTCAAGTCGTATCCCGGCCGCTCGACAATAAACATCAAATGGACCGCAATATTCACCACCATTGTCAGATCTAATCGCTTTCAGCTTCTTGCCGAGTCTCTCGTTCCACCATAGTATGAAATTCTTTGAATGCTTGGAGAACCACGGTCTTTAGTTTTCAACAAATGGACCCACACTTTGCGAGAGTGGTCATCAATGAAAGAAACAAAATACGAGCTCGCTTTAAAGACTTTTCGACATAGAGCAGACATCAGTATGAACTAGGTCAAGAATATTCTTCCGTCGTCTTGGTTGATCCGGTTTTGCAAAAGAAACCCGGTGCTGCTTTCCAGCTAGGCAGTGCATGCAACTTTCAAGCACTTGACCTTTCAACTCGGCCAATCGTTCTTTCTTTTTTAAAATCTGTAGCCCTTTTTCCGACATATGACCGAGACGCTTATGCCATATCTCTAGACTAGAATCATCTCGGACAGAATTGGCTTCACCGCCATTGATCTTCCCCTGCATCACGTACAAGGAACCTTCTTTCTTTCCTCGGGCCACAACTAAATTTCTTTTGGACAATTTCCATTGACTTTTTCCAAAGTAATTCATTAACCCGGCATCATCAAGCTTGCCTACCGAGATTAGATTCAACCGCATGTCAGGCACATGCCTTACATCCCTAAACACAAGTTGACAGCTGACATCTGTGGTCAAAGTTACATTTCCAACACCAACAATCTTGCTAGTTACCTGATTTCCCATCTTTACAACACCATATTCACCACCTCGGTAAGACGAGAAGAAACTTCTTTGAGGAGTGACATGGAAGGAGGCATCGGAGTCTACCACCCACGTATAGTCATCATAGATAACGTTCAAAAGATGATCTCCGAGTAAGAAGATCTCGGCCTCAGCATTAGAAATCACCGCGGAGGTGCTCTTATCTTCTCTCTTCTTAGGTACAATCTGATCCGGTTTCACCTCGCCATTTTTCTCATCTTTTAGCAGATTCCTGCAGTCTGCCTTCTTATGGCCAATCTTTCCACAATAGAAACATTTCAAATCGTATTTCTGTCTAGACCGGCCTCTGGACTTATCTCGGTTATCACGACCCCAGTTTTTGCTCACACCTCTTTCCCTTCTCCTGGATTCTTCATTTAGGAGACTGTCAGCCATAACATCCACAGTCAATTTTCCATCTAGTGCCGAGTTGCTCAAAGTCACTACCAGAGTATCCCAACTTTCTAGCAATGAGCTTAACAGCAGAAGAGCCTGCATCTCGTCATCCACCTTCAACTCGGCCTTCGATAGTTGATTCACAATACCTTTGTAGGTGTTGAGGTGTTCAATCATACTCATGCCGTCTTTGTACTCCAACTTCACAAGTCGGCGAACCAAGTGTGCTTTATTCCTGGGAGTCTTCTTCTGAATCATGGACTCCAACTTCGTCCACAACTCATACGCATTTGTGAATTCGGACACATTCTCGAAGAGGATTTTATCGATATACTTTCTGATCATGGCAACCGCCTTCCAATTCAGAAATTCCTAGTCCTTTTCTTCCTTACCTTCTGGTTTGTTCTGATTAAGGATGGGTTCATAGAGATATTTGTAGTACAGATGATCTTCCATCATCAGTCTCCAGTAAGTAAAGTTTTCTGTAGTCAGCTTGAACATATCAACACTGAATGCAGCGCTACTGGTCTCCATTTCGTTGAACCTGGCTCTGATACCACTGTTGCGGAAATATAAACCGAGTAGGGAAGAAGAAGAACACAGACAGATTTGATTAACGTGGGAAAACCTTCCTCAAGGTGAAGAAGTAAACACCCACGGGACACTAGTCCAGTATCAAACTTCCACTATGAAAATAATGGGTACAATCAATCAATCAATCAATCTCTAGACTTCCTCTAGAAAACTCAAGCTTCACCAACAATCTTGGTACTCAAACTCTTAGAGTTCTCAGACTCTCTTTTTTTCCTTTTTCACTCTAGCTCTCTCTACTTTTTTTTTTCTCAAGAGTCACACACTATATATAGAGAAAAAGGAATTAAATCAAATCTAGAAATTAGGAAGAGTCATTCCCAAGTTCAATAAAGTCATCCTCGAGTCTTGAACCCACTTTCAAATAAGTCAAATAGTCAAACTTGGAACCCCACAATGCATTTATGGAGGAACAATTTACAACACATTGTTCCTCTCCCGCTTATTTTGTCATTTTCTCGTTCAGGGCACTAATCAGAGGCTGACGAAATCCCCCATGGCTGTACCACATCTCTTTCACTCTTTTTTTTTTTAATTTTTTTTTTCACTTTTAAGGAGTTATTTGCCTCCAACACCAAAATCACAAATATATACTCCCTCCAGTCCTAATTATAGGACATATTTAACCGATTTTGGGGAGATTAAGGAGAGAAAATAAATTAGTTAATTTTTCTCATTTTCCTAAAATGCCTTTATATAATTTTAAAATGACATAAGTAAAAGTGAATTAACAACCTCTATCACATACTTCTCCGACTTAGAATTTTTTTTCCACACGCTTTTTAATTGAAATAATGTCCTTGCTATATGCACATATATGTGTGTATACATACACACACACACACACATAGTATATATGTATACATATAGACATAGATATAGATACACACATATACAAACATATATCTACACATATATATATGAACACACACACACAATATATATATATATATATATATAGACACACAAACATATATATGTATATATATGTGTGTGTGTTTATATATGTACATACATATATATTGATAGGCGTGCACAAACACATACACACACATAATATACATATATGTACACACACATATATACACAGATACACACACACTCACATATTTATATGTGTGTGTCTATATATATGTATATGTATTTGTATATAGACACATACACATATGTAATCACAAAAAACCAAACACACTTGAGTGACTAAAATAAGGGCATTTTAGGAAAAAGTTGACAAAAATTAGAATGTTGTTTTATAATTAGGACCAAAAACTAACTCTCAAATATTATCTTATAATTAGGACTGGAGGGAGTATTAATTATGATATTTAAAATCTGTTTTGATAAAAAAAATACAAATGACAAACTAATAGTAGTATAATTATAACGTTCGCTGATCTTTTTTTTTTTAAATATTATATTGTAAAGGAGCGTATAAGTTTCTTTGGCAACGGATATGTATAAAAAATTAGGAAAAATCCTTTTAAAAGACCACTGAATTACTCAAATTCTAAATTGGGTCATTAAATTCAGTAAATCCTCAATCAGGTCATATGTCCTGAAATAGGATTTTAGAATTTGTAATTTTACCTTATTACCCCTCATTTAATTATTTCTCCACACTGCCTCTCTCGTTTGATTCTTTATCTTGATGAGTATCTCTCTCCCCTCCCAGCTTAAAATTCCTTTAATTTCTATTATTCTTGCCCACATTTGTGAATCGAGATTTATGAAATATTCAAAACACGTCCCCATCAAATCAAAATCTTTTATCAATACACAACTATCCACAGTAAGAAAAGAAAAATTCCATCCTTGGAGACAAGCTTTCGAGGATGGCCAGCTTTCCCAGCTTTACGATGAATTGTTGATGAAACTCAGATTAATTGTTGCGATTTAAGCCATAGTAGTTGCAATGGAGATATTGGATTTAGGAACCATAAGTTTTGCCGTTGTAATGTCAATTGATTTTTTGATTTTGTAATATTGAGATGCAATGTTGATGTTGTAAGAAAAAAAATGATTTTTATACCATTAAATTTTAATGTTGATGTTAGTGATTTAATGCATTGTCAAAGGAGAAAGGTATGTAGTGTGAAGAAATAATCGAATGAGGGGTAATAAAGTAAAATTATCAAATTATAAAATCTTATTTTAGGACATGTGACCTTATTTAAGATTTGTTTAATTTAATAAACTTATTTAAAAGTTGGATAAATTCTACCATCTTTTAAAAATATTTTTCCAAAAAATTAAGAAATCGGTAGTATAGAAAATTATACTCTTCCGGTTCTAAATATAAGATATAGTTTGTAGTGTAAATTACATTACAAATTATGTCATATATTTAGGACTGAAGGTAGTAACAATGTGACACGTCTTAAGTTGAATGCAAATAAACAGAATTCACTTTAATTAAACTATAATATAAAACAGTCACCAACTATACGTGGACTTAATCATGATAGATCAAAATATAAAACATATATTTAGATTTAGATCTAAAATTAACATATCACCCTCTTTCTTATTTGTATATAGAGAAATGCATGATAAATTTACCGAGGATTTATTTTACTATCTTTAGAAAAATTAGTCAAAAGCAATACTCTAAAAACAGTCACACAAAGTTTACTTTTGAATCTCTTAAAAATTTGAAGTGTTTTGCACTTCATCAAATCACTTACATCAGAGATATTATTCTCTAATGCTATATAAGATTTAGTGATGCTAAAATCATCTGTTAACATTGATGTTAGTGATTTAATGCATTGTTAAAGGAGAAAGGTAGTACCGAGAACTAAGAATGAGGGTAAAAAAGTAAAATTATCAAATTCTAAAATCTTATTTCAAAACATGTGACCTAAGATTTGTTGAATTTAATAATCCAATTTAAAATTTAGATAATTTAACCATATTTTTAAAATGATTCTCTCAAAAAATTAAGGAATCAGTATGGAAAAATATAATATTGCAACACGTCTTAAGTTGGATGCAAAGACACATAACTCACTTCAATTAAACTACAGTACGTATAATACACTCACCAACTACGTGGACTTACTTAACATATCAATCATGGCAGATCAAAATATAAACCATATATTTAGGTTTAATTTAGATCTAAAACTAACATATCACCCTATTTCTTATTTGTATATGGAGATATGCATAATAAATTTACTGACGATTTATTTTACTACCTTTAAAAAAATTGGTCAAAAACAATACTCTTTAACTTAAACAGTCACACAAAGTTTACTATTGAATATATTAAAAATTTGAAGTGTTTTGCACTTTCTCAAAATCACGTACATCAAAGATATTATTCTACAGCTATATAAGATGTTAAATTTTCATGATATTTTTTCCTTGAAAATAAACCTAACCACTTAGATCCAATTACATGGTTTAAACATAGATGGTAGATTTCTCTATTGTTGGAACACATGTATGAAATGATAAAAATAAGAAAAATTGGTGAAGACTACTTTCACTGATTTTGTGATAGTAATATTACCCTTCCAATTTGCAGTCAAAAAATAAAGATGACTTTGTTAATGGGGCCAACACTAAGGGCATGTTTGGTCTAAGGGGAGAGGAGGAAAGTAAGTAGAGGAAAAAAATTTGAGTTAGATTTTAAAAAATAAAGAATTGGGGTTAAAATTTTTTAACTGAGTATTTGTAATCTTTGATCTTATAGCTTATCTTTGTTAAAAAAATATTAATCCCACTTTTTCAATTTTTTAAATCCTACCTACAAAATTTTTCCCTCCCCACCCTCCAAATCCCTCCCACCAAACACCCATTTTGTTGAGGGCTTAACTCATGGTTCCATGCAAAAAGCCCCGGTTTTGCGACGGAACCCCGGTTTCGTAGCAAATTGGCGACCAAATTGAGGGCCAAAAGGCCGCTAGTTTGCAATGGATGGATTTAGCGGTCACAAACCGGCATTCTTTACGACGGAATTTTAAATCCTTCGTAAATATCCCAAAATTTGCAACGGAAAAAATTCCATTGCAAATTCCGTCGCTATTTTGCTATTTTCTAGTAATGACTTGTGGAGGAGTGACTAGAGATCACCAGGGAAACTGGATATATGGGTTTCAACAGAAGTTAGGGCATACTATGTCAACTGCTATGGAAATTCATGCTATCTACAGGGGCCTTATACTATGCAAACAATTGGGTTTCAAGAAGATTATGTTTCATATTGATTCATTGGATGCTTTTCATTTGCTGGTACTTAGTTGTGGGCAAGATCATCCTATGAGAGATGAAACACAGGAGGTAAGATCCCTTATCCTTTCACACAAGGATCTACAAATTATTCATACTTATAGAAAAACATTAAGATATACTGATTATTCAGCTCGATTGACTCAAGAGATGAATTAGGATTTTGTAATTATTTATCACAACCTATTGAATATGTGGACTTAGTAAATCTTGAGTATGGTGGAATGTCATTGAGATCAGTGAATGTAGCCTAATCTAAGAGTTTTTGAAAACCTCAAGCTTTTGGCTTGAAAAAAAAAAAAAAAAACTACCTGTAATAAAGTACGGGATCCGCAATCCCTGCATAGACTTTCTCATCTTTTGCTCAAATTCTTGACTAGTCATAAGGCATAACTCCCAGTCACAACTAAACTGAGTTGAGGGTCTGTCTTCACCATCATGCACTAACAATAGCAGAGAAGCCGAATGGAACCTATGGGGAGGTAACTGGAGAAGACACTGGGGAGAAATCCAAAACAGGAGCTTCTGTGGGCCATGCCTGAGGCAGAAGGAAAGGGAGACCTTGTATGGGGTTCTCCACCATAAGTTTTTCCGTTATAATGTCAATTGCATTTTTTGATTTTGTAATATTGAGATGTAATGTTTATGTTGTTGGGAAAAAAAAAAAGATTTTTATACCATTACATTTTAACATTGAAATAGCGATTTAATGCATTGTCAAAGAGAGAGGTAGTCCGAGAGCTAACAAGGGGGTTAATAAAGTAAAATTATCAAATTCTAAAATCTTATTTCAATACATATGATCTAATTTAAGATTTGTTGAATTTAATAATCCAATTTAAAATTTAGATAATTCAACCATATTTTAAAATGATTCTCCCAAAAAATTAAGGAATCAGTATGGATAATTATAAGTTTATAACATTGCAACATGTTTTATGTTGGATGCAAAGACACATAACTCACTTCAATTAAACTACAGTTCGTATAATGTACTCACAAACTAGGTGGACATACTTAACATATCAATCATGGCAGATCAAAATATAAACCATATATTTAGGTTTAATTTATATCTAAACTTAACATATCACCCTCTTTCTTATTTGTATATAGAGATACGCATAATAAATTTACTGATGATTTATTTTACTGCCTCTAGAAGATTTGGTAAAAAACAATACTCTATAGACAGTCAGACAAAGTTTACTTTTGAATATATTAAAAATTTGAAGTGTTTTGCACTTTGTCAAAATCACTTACATCACAGATATTATACTACAGCTATATAAGATTTTAAATTTTCATGATATTTTTTCCTTGAAATTAAACCTATCCACTTAGATCCAATTACATAGTTAAGCATGGTAGATTTCTCTTTTGTTAGAACATGTATGAAATGATAAAAATAAGAAAAATTGGTGAAGACCACTTTTCACTGATTTTGTGATAGAAATATTGCCATTCTGATTTGTAGTCAAAACATAAAGATGACTTTCTTATTGTGCCAACATTAGGACCCGTTTGATATAAGGAGAGAGGAGGGAAAGCAAGTGGAGGAAAAAAATTGAGTTAGATTTAAAAAATAAAGGATTGGGGTTAAAAGTTTTTATTGAGTATTTGTAATCTTTGATCTTATATCTTATCTTTGTTAAAAAATATTAACCCCACTTTTTCAATTTTTTAAATTCGACTACAAAAATTTCCCCTCCCCCTCCAAATCCCTCCCACCAAACAAATCTGAGGGTTTAATACACTTCCCACCAAACACCCAGTTGGCTGAGGGTTTAATACACGATAAGACTCTTTGCTTTGATGCTTTTAGTCAAATTTGTAAAGAAATAAAAGGGCTAGACCGCTAGACCCGGTTGGGGCGTACTATCAAATATATACTTTTTTTGTATTTATAAGTACATTTTGACCAAACATTTTGGTATTTATTAGAACCTCGGTTTCTAAGTAATAAATGCATTTGTTATATTTTTACCCAATATTAATTGAAATATATATATAAAGAATTTATTCATGTTGATTTTTGGAACCATTTATGAATAAGAGTAAAATTGAAAATCTAGCAAAAAAATTAATGAGTTACTTAAGTCTCCTTACTAGTTAATTTGGAACCATGTTGATAGTTAATTTGCATATATAAATAGCCGAGTTTAATCATTCAGAGCCACCTTCAAGACCGAATGCGAATGAGTGAAGCTATAACTGTCATAAGAACAACTGTTGTTATTTTTTTTTTTTTAAATATAAATTTTTATCTAAGCTTTAAAATTGAAAAATGAACTAAAAATCAAATGGACCAGTTAAAAACTTATAAAGGTTATTAGAATTTAATTGAATTTAGCATCCGTAAAGGTGCACTTAATTTCTTTTTCATAAATCAAAATTTTAGTAGTATGCTGCAGAAATTTATGATAATTAATTCATTTATCCTTAAAATTTGTACGTTTACCTATCATAAATATATAAAAAAATAAAAAATCAAAAAACTTCAATTTAGAACTGAATTTTCCCTTTTATAAGAATACAAGTGTTTTATCACAAAAAAAAAAAGAAAAAAAAAAAAAGAGTTTTCAATATGACTTATAACCAAGGTTCTCAAACCCGGACCGGTGACTAAACCGTCGGGATCTTGGGTTAAGAGTTAGTGGGTCGATTCGACTTAAGTCGGAGCTCAAGGCTAGACCGTGAGGTATAAAAAATTGGAAAATAATTAATTTCTCATCACATCAACATAAATTTCACATACTATATATCATTTCAATACTTTAGATCAAGTAGCAAAATAACCATATACTTCAATACTTGTGACATATTAAGATATTCTTAACAATTTTCTTTACAACCTACATTTGAGACAAAATATTCAGATTAGACTAGAGGCATCGAGTAGTGTAAGACAGTTGAGTTTGCAGTCGAAATCTTGCATATATCGTTTCAAATGATCAAATCAAATTGCCTTTAAAAAAAAAAAAAAAAAAACCCTTGGAACCCGGGTTGCCCTTGTAACGTCCGGTTACACGGGTCGATCGGTTTCACAAACCATGCTTATAACTCACATTATTTATCTTTCTGTCAACAAAAAAACTCCAGTTATTGGGTTCGATGGTTGGATCCGACTGAAATTTTGGGTTTGTCATTTGGGACTCCTTTGGTAGCGATCCGGTCCCCCAGTTTCACAACCCATGCTTATAACTCATATTATTTATATTTATATCAATAAAAAAACTCCCACTAGTTATTGAAATTATAATGGGCCTGTTTGGTGTGAAATGTCTGGAGCGTCCAAAGCCTATTGGAAGGACTATAGAGAAAAAGCCCAACATGATGTGTTTGGATTGGCCTTAGGGTTAGGAATAATGGGCTTTTCCCAAAAACACAGTTTAATCAAAAAGCTCACATCCGGATTTTTTGAACTCCTTAGGCCCCGTTTGGTTCAAAGAATTTAGGGGGAGGGAAAGGAACTTTGAGGAGGGAAGGGAACTTTGAGGGAGGGAAAGGAAGATTTAAAAGATGAGGAAGATGGCTTGAGTTGTTTGGTTGGAAGAAAATGAATGGGTGGTAGTTGGTAAAGAATTAAGAAACGTCTATTTTACCCTCAAAATAAATTAATTCAAAATAAAAAAAAAAATATTTTTTTGCCAAAATATATTTTTTAAAAAAATGTCCCCGTTAAGTTCGAACTTCTAACCCAAAATTTTTTTTCGCAAAGTTCGAACTTTCCCGCTAAGTTCGAACTTCCCGCCAAATTTGAATTTCGGGTAAATGTCCAAAAATGTGAATAGTAACTGGGAACTTGAAAACCCACCAATTTTGGTGGGATCTCAAGTTCCCACATATGAGGGAAGAGTGGTGGGCCCGAAGTCAGGTTCCGGGAACTTGCGAACCAAACGGTCATTTCGCATTTTAACTTAATTAAGTTCCCTTCCCTCCTCCAAGTTCTTTAAACCAAACGGGGCCTTAGTCGCCGGCAAAGGCTTGCCGAGTTATCATCCAATTCGAGATGGGACAGAGCGCGAATTCGCTGTTGTGTCGTGTAATCAAATGGCGGGAAGGAGGAAACCTCTGGTACTCTCCTCCACCAAGATGCTCATCAATTCTGTGCTCAGCTCATCACAAGGTGGGGAAGCAGCCCCTGGAGCTGGAAACAAGCTCTTCGATGACGGCTCTCCCAGGAATCTGCAGTTACCTGTCGGCATTCTCCGACTTTCCGAGGATGCAAACGACGGACCAAAACCTCAATCGGCTGCTCTTGATGATTCTTCGTTGATCCGCCTATCAACTTCCCTTTTGAGAAGGCTTTCTATAACTTTGGGTTCACTGGTAATTCTCCTGTATTACGTACCAATAGTTCTTTCTCTCATTCTTGAGTCCTTTTCAGTTTGTGCCCTTTTGAAACTCTCATTATGTGTAGTATAGAACCTCGAATTGAAGTTATTATTATTGTTATTCCATGTTCAGCTTATTATTGTGCCCTGTTGACAATTATTATTGTTATTTTACAAGACCGATGGGAATGAGTGAAGCTATAACTGTCATAACGGAATTTCTGTTGTCTGCATTAGAATCCATTCCCTATATTCAAAATCTTCAACACCCTTTCCGCTTTCCTTTCTCACCCTCCAGCAATGGCATCCACTTCTGGTAGTAAAAGTCCCTCACGGCCAACGTTTCCACCTCCACCTGCTCCGGTTCGTCCCAAGCGTAAACGCGTCGTGAGTACATACCCAGATATTCCTCTCAAGCCGAGTCTAAAGGCCAAGGCAAGGCGCATCTCGGTCCAAGATTATCAACAACTCACTCCAGATGAGATCAATGAGCTCCAATCGGCGGCCAAAAATCTTTTCCTTTCCGATGATTCGTCCCAACACCTATCATTCATAGCAACTTCGCTAACTCCTTTGTTCCTCGTGAATCACAAGTTAAGTCCCTCTGGAATTTCTGTGCCCGTCGATTCCCAAATTCTTTCTCTCTCATGCTCGCTCACCTCCTCAACTCGCCTAATCTTCCCTCTGCTACCAGAACCCACATAGTTGATCTGCTCCACCTCACTCTAACCCGGTTTCACGGCCAAGATGGGCCCAGATTTACTCAACGCGTTCTTGATCGTCTCAAACCCCCGCTTCTTAACGTTATCCAGAACCTTGATGAATCCATACCTGATTTGCCTAATTTGTCTCAAGTAGCCGCCAAAATCTTTGTAATCGAGAGATGGGAAGAACTTCTTGACTATGTTTTTGAGGCCCTTCATACGGAATTCGAATCGAAGCAAGAAATGGCCCTCAGGGTGTTATTGAGATTGCCTGAGACGAGAGAAGAATGTCTGGGAGTTTACACATTTTGGTGGCACAACTATGACTCACTTATACCAAAATTCTTGGAGCTATTTGATTCCGCCAATCTCAATATCCGGGCTCTCACATTTGATGCGTCTGTTAAATTGGTACGCTTGCTTCACCAGTGGAAGTGTGAGGACGAATTTGACGAACTATTACAAACAATGATTAGGTTCCTACGAGACTCTCACAGGGACGCTCAAACCCATATTGTGGAACAGAGAATGATGGACTTGGTGGAGCTGGCTAAAGGCTTCACTGACCATTTTTTGAAGAGACTCAATGTTGTGCTCGGCTGCTTGTTCCAAATTGTAGAGAATGTAGATCACAACACTTTTATCAAGTGTCAGGCGATTGAAATTATTAAGATACTCGATGATCGGGATATTGCCAATGTTTCAAAGTGTCTTGTGGATCTTTCTAATGAGTCTAAACGCAGGATGTTGGAGAATTGCGTGCGCTTGTTATGTCGTATTGAAGATGTTCCAGCCTGCTGTGATTCGGGGGATTACAAACTAGGAATGTCCTTACTCCCTCGGCTCATCTCCCATTTACCAGAATACATATTACGCCTCTTTGTAGAAGACATGATACCACAGTATTTGACTTCAGTAGATTGGCAGAAACGTCATGCAGGAGTTATTGCCTTTACTGCAATAGGATCTATCCATGTAATTTGATCTTTCCCTTGTTTTCGTTTTAACTTTAGTTTAAGAAATTGTAATATTTTGACTATTTCCATCTCTCTCTACGTGGCTGCCACAGGAAACGATTATGATTGAGGAAGCGGAGGGAGTGATCGATATCTCACTTGCTGATCCCCACCGGCGCGTGCTTTGTGCTGCCATTTTCTTAATTGAGTCTTTGGTTGAGGACTTTGGTAAAGACCAACTCAAACATCTAACTAAGTTCGTCCCTAGACTGGTGGCAATGATTAGATCATCTTCAATATATCCAAGTATTCAGGTATATATAAACCAAGGGCATTTTGCCTCCTTGTCAACGCAAAGTCTTGCTTCAAATTTCCTTGCGATTCATAAATACATATGTACGATGTGCAGTTGCGTGCTACTACGGCAATTCGTCTCTTGATTGCCAATGGCGCCGATGAAGAAGCAGTGAACTCATTCGTGAAAGATCTGATGCCTGTATTGCTAAATCTTCTTGTGGTATATATGACCCATTATATATATATATAATGTGTGCATATATTTTTTTCTCTGGCACGCACGTATTCACAGTTTTACGTAAATAAATACGTACTCTTCCTGCAGAATGAAGACGGGGAGGAGTTTTTGAAAGAAGCTATGAAAATTCTGGAATCACTGGCAGTATCATTTCCGGTATATCTTTTAATTAATACCTCAGTCAAATTGTCAAAACCATATAGATGGTAGATGTGGATTTTATTTCTGCAGTAACACTTAAATAATGCGTATTGATCTTTTTTTTTTGGGTGCAGGACATTTTTCGTGGTTACTTTCAGAAATCAGTGAATTCTCTGAAAGATTTCACGTCTCAATGGTTGCTTGAGGATAAATTCATAGACGATTTGAAATTTATTTTCTTGGGGCCTCTCATACACAAATCTCTTTTTCTTTTAAAAGAAATTCAACGAGAGGTAACTACTGATAATATATAATAGTAAAATATTCTAAACATTTTTGCTTAATTACACATATTTCTTCCTTATTTTAAAAACATATATGCTTGGTTAAATATATCTAAAAACTTGTTTTTAATCACATTAAAATTTATATTGAAACACAATTCATTTACTAATTTATCCCTCATTTAAATGAAAATCAATAGCGTCCTTGAGCTAAATAATGACATGTTTGAAAAATCAAGATTTCTTTGGTGAATCTATAAGACGCGGAAGTTAGATTTTTATTTTTTGGGGGAAATATTCACGATACTTGCATCAACTCCTTGTAGATCAATATTGCTCTATTAAATTCTTCACTAAACAATACTGGCATCAATACCATTTACTTAACGTTTACTTAATACTATGTGCGTGTGGATATTTACTAATACTAAAATAATCATTATAAATTTATCACTCTTCCTAATATTTTTCTGGTCCCAAATATAGGATCTTGTATAAATTTGACTCTATATATATTGAATGTAGTGATTATTCTCTCATGGAAAAAATAATACAGGCCAAGAAGAGCAAGGGCTCTTTGGAACAACAAACATCTCGTATTATTATTTAATTTTCATTATGCTTATGCCATAAATAGTTTAATGATTCCTACTTTTTCTCACATGAAGTTAGTTAAAACTTTGCAGGCATTGTCTCAATTGTGCAAGCTACCGCAGCAAAGTGGCTGGCCAATTCCTTAGCAAGACCATGCCTGATTTGTTGTCGACTCTAAAAAATGCCGAACCCTTCACCAAGTTTGGCTTCAAATCTTCCCTTCTGTTCTACCTGAATTCTTTTTTTCCTTTTCTTTTTAAACAGCTTTAAGGTATTTGTAACAATATATCTATGTTTTGTAGGGAGTTTAAACTTCAAAATACAGTTTTGGCTTGTGATTTACTGACAAAGTTTTCTAATTGCTTCCCAAAAGAATTTGAACCTTGGGCTTCCTTGGTAATCCGTGTCCTATAGTAACTTTGATTTTGAAGATATGCACACACGTTGAGACTTGCTATTTCTGAAATTAATTACGACTTGCAATGATTAGGTTTATCCTCTTTTGACCTCCCTGTTCGCCAGCACTTACTCTGAAGCTAAAATCGCATCCTTTAGGGGTATTTCTCATTCCTTTATAATAATACTCCCTCATGTCTTAAGATTTTTTTAAAAATAAATGTATTCTTAAACAAGTTTATTTCAAACTTAAAAATATCATATATTTAATTATATCTTTTAAAGATAAGAGGAAGTATTATTCAGAAAAATGTTGGCTTTGCATATTAATTTATAGGTATAAACTTCCTTGGGGAATTGAAGAAGATAACAATGACATTTTAGAAAATACATTTTTAGCACTTCCAATTTTCTTAATTATTAAATTAAGTAAATATATCTTATATTAAAGACAAGAGAAAGTATTAGAAAAATGAGGGTTGCATATTAAAACTTTTCTTGCTTACACTAGAAAAGAGGCTCATAAATTTCTCTTGAACACCGCTATAGATATGGTCAATGAATTAGAAAAGGTATTTATTCGGTTGTGATTTCCTTTAATTTAAAATTATTACATATATCATTCATTGGTCTCCGATTTCAACCCACACTGTTTAAGGTTCAAATCACCTGCAAGGAATTTTGCACAAATCGATTGGTATAGAAATGTTAAAAAGCCTCAATGCATGTGTCCAGGTACGTGGAAACATACATTATATTGAAATCTCACACACTTGGCTTACATTCTTCTATTATGAATATAACAAATGTGCTTGTGCAGATCTGTGGAACACAAGTTTTGCGTGTAGAACTAGTCAAACAGATAGCAGATCACATAAAACAAATACTCTTTGAGTCGTCAACATTTGCCAATATGAAAAAAAAATGCGAGAAGAAGCATCGTCGTCGTCGTCTCGTCCTGTTACGGAAAGACATAAGCAAGAACTAGAGGAGCAAATAATTCAAGTCTCTGCTTAAAATCCTTTTTTTTTTGGAGGAGCAAATAATTCAAGGCGCTTAAAATCCTTTTTTTTTTTTTTTTGGGGGGGGGGCCTTTTAATATTTCCATTTTGTGCGTTGCTCAAGTCCGTGTTTTCGCTTTGAAGGCTGCAAGCTGCTTAGTGATAATGATAACTACATTGAAGTCTAAATTCTTACCTCATGTTTGCTATCTTCTTCCAGCTATTGAAGCGCTGTGGGTTAGTCCCCGCTCATGTTGCTATTCTTTTTTGTATGATCATATATATGAAGCATGCATGATTATATATGTTAATTATTTTCAACTTAAACATAAGAAGCATGCATGATTATGTCTTTATCATTTGGTTCAACTCTTCCACAGGGTAGTCACTGCCCAGATAAGGTGAAAGCAGTGGCAATCTCCATTTTAAATTTGCTTTTGAGTGACTACCCACAAGAATGGGAAAGGTATACATACGGTTTAGCTTGTAATATATATGAATTCAATTATGAGCATTCATGACTCATTTCATCTTCATTGTCATTCAACCAGGTATTGTAATACATATCCTATGATAGTCATTGACCTTTGTTACTCACAAAGCCCCCAGCTTCAACGGGTATTTAATTATTTCTGCAAAATGTGGTAGCTATATTTTGAGCTTTAATTTACTATACATTTATGTTGGGGTAATGTAACTTGTATAGGAAGCTGCACGTGGGATTGGATTACGCGCCACACACTCAAAACTTATGCCCAACTTTGATGCCCCTGGTATAGGCTCCTTAATTACAGTAATATTCATAAGTTTTTGTTGAACAATAGAATGTATAAAATGTGAAAGTGGTGAATTTTGTGTAGGGTCTATGGATGGCCTAAATTTTGTAATAGATAGTGGAAGGCATTCACAAGAGAGGGCAATGGCGTATGATACTGCTGTTTTCAGCTTTTGGGAAAATTCTTGAGTTTCGACGTCATACTATTCACAACCCTCAGGTAACATTTTTCTTATCTTTTTTTATTTTTTTTTTTCCATTGGGCTTTTATTCCTATATTGTTATTATAACATACTATCCTATAATCACTCATAACCAGATCCTTCCACTCCGGCTAAAATCTTTGCCCTTAAAGAATGACTTTAAAGAAGCCGAGTATGGAAATGTACAACTCAATTTACCATTAGAAAGGTTTTACTTCTCTAGCTCTCTTCCCTAGTTTCGATTTTGAAACAAACTTGAGTCAAGTTTAACAATATTGGAAAACTATATCATTTTTCTTTTTTGTTTCAGGTATGATCATGATCTTTTGGGGCATAACGACGATAATCTTAGTAAGGCTATTCAAATTTGTAAAAAGGTAAATGATGATCTTCAAGTTAGAGTTTGTTACGTTTTTTTGTGCCTTTGATTTCCTTACATCTTGATTTATTTGCCTAAATTTTTGTTCATTACAGATTTTATCCAAAAGAGACAATCTAGCAACAAGCGCAACGATAGGCCTGATCAAGTCTTGGCTGAGTAAAGTTGAGGCAAAGCCATAATTGTTTGTTCGAGAGCACATCAAAACACTTTTTCTTTTTTTTTTTTTTTCCTTTTTTGAATCACAACTGTAAGACAATCATTCACCTATAGCTCTCCAAAAAGGCACACAAATCTAGCTACGTTACTGTTGGTCAAAAATGTGAAAAGTACTATTCATACTATGAGCAAGTTTAGCCGAAACACTATTTTTAAGCAAGGCAGTCTGAAGGTTAGTGTCAACGAGAAAAGAAGGAAAATTGTTTGATATTCTTTTCATCAATTATATTACTTTTTAAGTTGGGGTTTGAAAAACAGGTTCAAGCAATTTAAGATAAAACTCCTCTCACAAAACCTACCTCATATACCATAAACTGTAAATCATATTGGAAAAGCATTTTCTACCATTAACCCAAACGAAACCATGTCAGTGTATATTGTGGCTGAATTTCTTTGCCAATTTTAGATATATTTTCAACTAAATTTTATTTGTTTGGGTTGACACTTAACACGGTTCCATTAATCCCCCCAAAAAAAAAAAAAAATAAATAAATAAATTTTATTATTTTTATTATTTAATGTAACCCACATCAAGATCATATGGCAATTGATGATATTTTAATTACTCCCTCTTGGTCTAATTATAAGATCAAGTTATTTTTTAGAGATTATGAAGTTAATTAAATTATTTTAAAGTATTTATATTTGTATTTTTTTTTGTTCAAACTAATTATTTTGACTAATAAACTAATGTATAATCTAAGGATACAAAACATATGATATAATTAAGTAATTTATTTACCTTTCTTAGTCTCTTTAAAAAAAAAGTCAACATAGTCTTATAATTAGGACGAGAGAGTAATAAAGAACAAATTGTGACTGGATGGACAAGATCCGATTGGGGGAACAAATGGGAAAATCCGGAGAAATTCTTGTGTGCACTGAGTGCGCCACATAATCTGTGGACTCGCCAATCAAAAATCAACAAATCATGTCCTTTCACTTTGATCTACACTTACATGTATCATGTCCTTTTTATTTTTTGTGGTATATAATAATTCTTACAAATAAAAAAAAAAGTAATTAGAATAATAATACCCTCCATATGCATTGTTCCTCTCCCGCTTATTTTGTCATTTTCTCGTTCAGGGCGCTAATCAGAGCTTGACGAAATCCCCCATGCTGTACCACATCTCTTTCACTCATTTTTTTATTTTCACTTTTAAGGAGTTATTTCACATACCGGGGAGCAGGATTTCTGGCATGAGTAAAGAAGGAAATCGGGGGCTCTGCCGCCATGATGAAGCAGAACAATCTCGAAGATGAAACGACGATTGCAGAAGCGGAAGACTAAGGTTCGCCGTTACCAGAAGAGTAGAATCAGATGGAAGGCGATTTGAATCCCCGCCATTATTACCGGCGAGCGAAGATGACTAGGTCGTGTGTGTAGGTTACATGGCAGATATACCAAAAATCAACGAAACAGGTGACCAAGAACAGATCCGTCAAAAACGAATCGGAGAAAGGAACAAACAAAGGGAAATGTTCGGTTGAAATGAGAAAAACTCTCGAAGAAACAGGAAGAAGGTGATCCGATCGGAAAAGACGGAAGAACCAGGTGAAGCACGGCTAGGGCTCGACTGAGAGAAAAAATTGGAGGGCTCGCGAATGGAAGAAACACGGAAGCGTGAAAAAAATGTGTATAAAGAAAGGAAAGGGTATAAACAATTGAAGGTATGAGGCTCGAACTGGCGACCTAAGGTAAGGAAAGGGTATAAAGAATTAACCAACTGCACTAGGTGGACATATTGTTATTAAATTCTCTCAAATTTTATATATTTTGTGTCTGCACTTGCCCACATTGACACCAATGTAGGTCCGCCACTGACACAACTATCCACAGTAAGAAAAGAAAAATCCCATCCTTGGAGACAAGCTTTCAAGGATGGGCAGATTCCCCAGCTTTAATTTGCGTCAACGCCTTGACATCAGGATGAATTGTTGATGAAACTCAGATAAATTATTGCGATTTAAACCATAGTAGTTGCAATGAAGATATTTGATTTAGGAATAGTCATACTTGCGCCCATAAGTTTTTCTGCTGTAATGTCAATTGATTTTTTTGATTTTGTAATATTGAGATGCAATGTTGATGTTGTAGGAAAAAAAAATGAATTTTATACCATTAAATTTTAATGTTGATGTTAGTGATTTAATGCATTGTCAAAGGAGAGAGGTAGTGTGGAGAAATAATCGATTTTTTTTTTTTTTTTTTTTTTTTTTTTTTTTTTTTTTGTGGGGGGGGGGGGGGTAATAAAGTAAAATTATCATATTATAAAATCTTATTTTCGGACATGTGACCTTATTTAAGATTTTTTTTTTTAATTTAATAAACTTATTTAAAAGTTGGATAAATTCTACCATCTTTTAAAAAAGATTTTTCCAAAAAATTCAGAAAGTGGTAGTATAAGAAATTATATTCTTGGTTCTAAATATAAGACATAATTTATAGTGTAAATTGCACTATAAATTATGTCATATATTTAAGACCGGAGGTAGTAACAATGTGACACATCTTAAGTTGAATGCAAATAAACAGAATTCACTTTAATTAAACTACTGAATAATACACTCATCAACTATATGTGGACTTAATCATGACAGATCAAAATATAAACCATATATTTAGATTTAGATCTAAAATTAACATATCACCCTCTTTCTTATTTGTATATAGAGAAATGCATAATAAATTTACTGACGATTTATTTTACTATTATCTTTAGAAAAATTAATTCAAAGCAATACTCTAAAAACAGTTGCACAAAGTTTACTTTTGAATCTATTAAAAATTTGAAGTGTTTTGCACTTCATCAAAATTAGGGGTGAGCAACGGGCGGCGGGCTGCCCCGGGGTCAACCCGTGTCCCGCCTGTTTTTCTGTCACGGGTATGGGGCAGCCCCGTACCCGTGACCAACCCCGTTTAACCCGTGCAAAACGGTGTGCGGGTTAAGCGGTATTACTTAAACAGTCTAGAAAACCCGTTTAAGTAATCCTGGGCTTTTTCTATAAAAAAAACAGTTTTTTGTCCTAGAATAGTTTTTGGGCCTAGAACAGATTTTTTTCTTGCGTTTTTTGGGCCCAGAGCAGGTTTTTTTTTTTTTGACTTTTTTTTTGGGGTTTAGTTGTTGCATTTTTCACCTATTGCCCAGAACCCCCAAAAAAAAAAATAAAAAAAAATGAAAGAGATTACCAAGGGTAGATGTATTTCGCCTATTTATTTGTTGTTTTCCACATAAAGTCTGATTAAGTCAGTCAGATTTCCCAATTCTTTTGGTATTTCACCAGTGATGCCATTCCCTGGCAATGAACTGCAATATAAATGGATAACACATATATCATGATTACCGTTTTGATTTCCCAGATTGGGCTTAATCTGTGGTTGTGGGCGACTGGCGTGGCTCTCTGATTCTCTATGTCAAGCACTCAAGCTGAGGGGAAAGTACCCCCAAAAAAAAAAATAATAACACATATACGGGTACGGGTGGCACGGGTGCCCCGTGCCTCAACCCGTGCCCCGCTCGTATAATGAAAACGGGTACGGGGCAGCCCTGTACCCATGATGGGCCCAATCTGGACAGGCTTAATTTGAAGAAAATGTTAAATGAGAGAGGTAGTACCAAGAACTAAGAATGAGGGTTGTAAAGTAAAATTATCAAATTCTAAAATCTTATTTCAAAACATGTGACCTTGATTTGTTGAATTTAATAATCCAATATAAAATTTAGATAATTCAATCATATTTTAAAATGATTCTCTCAAAAAATTAAGAAATCAGTATGGAAAATTATAACATTGCAACACGTCTTAAGTTGGATGCAAAGACACATAACTCACTTCAATTAAACTACAATACGTATAATACACTCACCAACTACGTGGACTTACTTAACATATCAATCATGGGAGATCAAAATATAAACCATATATTTAGGTTTAATTTAGAACTAAAACTAACATATCACCCTCTTTCTTATTTGTATATGGAGATATGCCTAATAAATTTACTGACGATTTATTTTACTACCTTTAGAAAAATTTGTCAAAAACAATACTCTATAACTTAAACAATCACACAAAGTTACTTTTGAATATATTAAAAATTTGAAGTGTTTTGCACTTTCTCAAAATCACTTACATCAGAGATATTATTCTACAGCTATATAAGATTTTAAATTTTCATGATATTTTTTCCTTGAAAATAAACCTAACCACTTAGATCCAATTACGTGGTTTAAACATAGATGGTAGATTTCTCTATTGTTGGAACATGTATGAAATGATAAAAATAAGAAAAATTGGTGAAAACTACTTTTCACTGATTTTGTGATAGAAATATTACCCTTCCAATTTGCAGTCAAAAAATAAAGATGACTTTGTTATTGGGGCTAACATTAAGGGCATGTTTGGTGGAGAGAGAGGAGGAGGAAAGTAAGTTGAGGGAAAAAAATTGAGTTAGATTTTTAAAAATAAATAATTGGGGTTAAAAGTTTTTAATTGAGTATTTATAATCTTTGATCTTATATCTTATCTTTGTTAAAAAATATTAATCCCACTTTTTCAATTTTTAAATCCTACCTACAAAAATTTTCCCTCCCCTCCCTCCATATCCCTCCCACCAAACGCCCATTTTGTTGAGGGCTTAACTCACGGTTGAGTCGCAAAAAGTGGGAACCTGCGCAAACCTGCGAGCAAAGTGAGGGCCAAAAGGCCGCTGGTTTGCAACGGATGGATTTGACCGGCTGCAAACCCATGCGTTCTTTGCGAGGATAAAATTTCTAATTTGTGACGGAATATTAAATCCTTCACAAATATCCCAAAATTTGCAACGGAAAAAATTCCATTGCAAATGCACGCCCGCTATTTTGCTATTTTCTAGTAATGACTTGTGGAGGAGTGGCTAGAGATCACCGAGGAAACTAGATATATGGGTTTCAACAGAAGTTAGGGCATACTATATCAACTGCTATGGAAATTTATGCAAACAATTGGTTTCAAGAAAAGACTGATTATAAAAGGAAACAGCGGAGCCAACCCTAAGAGAGTCGGAGAGCCCTAGAACGAGATTCTACTTTTGGCAGACTCAAGAGAAGAGTGAGGGATTTTCATAAGAGCACGAGACTTCCAAGACAACCCAGCATCCTTCCCTGTAGTACGACAGAACGAAGAAGACGTGGAATGGTGACGTGACAGGGCCGCATCCACGCCGTTGGAACTCCGTCAAAGCTTTATGTTTTCCCTTTTTGTTTTCATCTTTTGATCATGGGTCATTACGGTAGTGTACATTACGTGTGTCCCTCGTCAGTCATGAACTGATTTTCATATGGATGGACGAGGATGATTCCTTAAGTTGTTGAATAAACCCAGTTGCAAGTTCTTAATTTAATAAATTGGTTTGCTTATCAGTGCTTTAATTACTAGTCGATTAACGGAAGTTAAGGGCTAGATTTGTGGCCTCGGCTTACTAGCAAGGAGTTGAGGTTAGACCTCTGAGAAACAGTGTTTGCTAGGCAGCTCATGCACGGCTTGACCTATTATTGTAGGCTTTAGGAATGGGTCTACCTCTCATAACCATAACACTCTGAGCGTAAAGCAGATCTATCTAGAAAGTTGCCATAGGAATATGGAAGGAGTATAGTTAGCATCATATGTATCGAACGCGGAAGTTTCGATAGACTATAGAGGTGGGTCAACCAAATAACTTTATAATTAGTAGCTATGCTGTAGCAATTGCGGAAGCTGTGCAGTATAGATGCTATAGCATTGGGTAGAGCAGCTGGGGGATTGATGCACTTAAGGGTGATTCTGAGTCCAGCCTAACTTCTCACGTTTAAAGTCATTCTGTTTGCTTTTGCTAGTAGCATAATCACAATAACATCTCAACCCAATATATTTACTTTCTTCTTGCATGACTATCATAGCAAGCGCTCGTCACTCTTTGGTATCTCAGTCTCTGTGGGACGATACTCTACTTACACTTTATTACTTGTTCGACTGGTTCACTTGCCATCAAGGAAATCAAACAACACCATTCAAGATGGTTCTTGGGAGCCAATTTGCCTTACTAAGGCTGGACCACCCTTATCTCACCTCTTCTTCGCAGACGACATCATCTTGTTTGCAGAAGCATCAATTGATCAAGTGCACATGATTAATAATTGCATTAAGAACTTCTGTGCTAGTTCTGGTTTGAAGGTTAATAATCAGAAAACAAGAGTCTTCTTCTCCAACAATGTCAATCACATTCGAAGGAGTGAGTTGTGTGCGACTTTAGGCTTCTCCCTCACGAGTGATTTGGGTAAGTACCTTGGTGTTCCTCTCCATCATAAAAGGGTGACCAAGGAATCGTATCAGTATGTGGTGGACAAGGTGAGAACGAGGTTGTCAACATGGAAAGCAAATTCCCTTTCTTTAGTTGGCCGCGCCACCCTTGTATCTTCGGTAACATCGTCGATTCCAGGTTATGTCATGCAAACTTCCCTCCTCCCACTGAGCACCTGTGATACGTTGGATCAATGCAACCGAAAATTTTTTATGGGGAAGTATTGAAGACCAATAAAAAATACCTCTTGTTTCCTGGGATGCTGTTTGCAGACCTAGGTTGAAGGGTGGCTTGGGACCTCGACATGCTCATCTACAAAATCATGCTTATCTAATGAAGCTTGGATGGAGGCTATCAACTAGATGTAATGACTTGTGGGTAAAAGTTATCCGGAGCAAATACAATTGTGGAACGATAAACTTCCACGGATTAGTATGAACAAACAGGGATCAAACTTGTGGAGTGGAATTAAAAGAACGTGGGAGAAAGTGAAAGATGGCATAGATGTCTTGGCATCTGGGCAAGTTCGCTGGAAGTGGACCAAGCATGGTGACTTCACGGTTAAGTCAGCTTATGACGCATTGACTAGGGAGGTGGTTCATCCTGATCCTTTGTGGGGGAAAATCTGGAAGTTGAATGTACCAGAACGGTGTAAATTATTTACTTGGCTTGTTTTACATAAAAGGTTGCTCACGAATGCATCAAGGTATAAAAGAGGATTGAGTAGTGATGCCCAGTGTCCTGTATGTGGGGCTGATATTGAGACGCTCATACACTTACTTCGAGACTGTCCAGAAACTTTCAACCTTTGGCAGTTCACTGTGCCCCAGCGGAGCTGGCAGAAGTTTACAACACTGACATTTGAGAATTGGATCCGTTGGAACATACAGTGCAAAAGCCGGAACGCACACGCAGAGGAATGGAGCCAGTCTTTCATTATCACGTGTTGGTGGCTATGGAGGAGGCGTAACTCATTTGTCTTTGAAGGGAAACCAATTTCGAATAACATGTTGTAGGCCAACGTGAACGCCACCAAAAATAGTCTTCAGGATGCACACTCTCGTTTTAGTAAGGCTAACGAAGGGGAGCGTGTCACAGGGGATCCTGAGGTAAAGTGGAAGCCACCGCCAGCTGACTGGATAAAGGTTAATACATATGGGGCGCACTCACAGTATGCGGCTGATGTGGTGGCTCTGTTAAAGCAAGATGTTAATGAGCTCCATGCCGATTGTGCAATCATTAAGGAAATACATCGGCTGCTTGAAAGGGATTGGTCGGTTGAGATATCTCACATACGCCGTTGGAACAATAATGTACCAGACCACCTGACAAAATCTAGTTTATCAGTAATGCCGGGTTTGCATATTCTTCGCTCTGCTGATACGAGCCTGGAACGTCTGCTTCTTTTGGATAAAATGTAGTGATGTTTTATGGTTACCAATTTTATCAAAAAAAAAAAAAAAAAAGAAATATTGCCATTCTAAGTTGCAGTCAAAACATAAAGATGACTTTCTTATTGTGCCAACATTAGGACCCGTTTGGTATAAGGGGAGAGGAGGGAAAGCAAGTGGAGGGAAAAAAATTTGAGTTAGATTTTAAAAAATAAAGGATTGGGGTTAAAAGTTTTTATTGAGTATTTGTAATCTTTGATCTTATATCTTATCTTTGTTAAAAAATATTAACCCCACTTTTTCAATTTTTTCAATTTTATCTTCAAAATTTTTCCCTCCCTCCAAATCCCTCCCACCAAACACCCTATTTGGCTGAGGGTTTAATACACGATAAGACTCTTTGCTTTCATGCTTTTAGTCGAATTTGTACAGAAATAAAAGGGCTAGACCCCTAGAGCCGGTTGGGGCGTACTATCAAATATATACTTTGTTTGTATTTATAAGTACATTTTGACCAAACATTTTGTATTTATTAGTAATAAATGCATTTGTTATATTTTTACCAATATATTAATTATATAAAAAAAAAGAATTCATTCATGTTGATTTTTTGGAACCATTTATAAATAAAGGTAAAATTAAAAATCTAGCAAAAAAATTAATGAGTTACTTAAGTCTCCTTACTAGTTAATTTGGAACCATGTTGATAGTTTATTTGTATATATAAATAGCAGAGTTTAATCATTCAGAGCCATGTTCAAGACCGAATGGGAATGAGTGAAGCTATAACTGTCATAAGAACAACTGTTGTTAATTTTTTTTTTTAAATATAAATTTTTATCTAAGCTTTAAAATTGAAAAATGAACTAAAAATCAAATGGACCAGTTAAAAACTTATAAAGGTTATTAGAATTTAATTGAATTTAGCATCCGTAAAGGTGCACTTAATTTCTTTTTCATAAATCAAAATTTTAGTAGTATGCAGCAGAAATTTATGATCATTAATTCATTTATCCTTAAAATTTGTACGTTTAACCTATCATTAATATATAAAAAATAAAAACAAAAAACTTCAATTTTGAACTGAATTTTCCCTTCTATAAGAGTACAAGTGTTTTATCACAAAAAAGAAAAAGAAAAAAAGAAAAAGAGGTTTCAATATGACTTCTAACTCACATTTTTTTTTTGTTTTTTTTGGGGTAAAATAACTCACATTATTTATATTTCTGTCAACATAAAAAAAATTTCTCCCACTATTTATTGAAATTATATTGGGCCTGTTTGGTGTAAAACGTCTGGAGCGTCCAAAGCCTATAGGAAGGCCTATAGAAAAAAAGCCCAACGTGATGTGTTTGGATTGACCTTGGGGTTGGGAATAACGGGCTTTTCCCAAAAACACAGTTTAATCAAAAAGCTCAGATCCGGAGCGTCTGCCATTGCGTCTTGTTCTAGTTATTGCGTTTCCCACGGTCGTTCTCGGGAAAAAGCCCAACATGATGTGTTTGAATTATTTAGGGTCCCGAATAAGATCAAAACCTCAGTTTAATCCTCACATCCGGATTTTTTGAACTCCTTAGTCGCCGGCAAAGGCTTGCCGAGTTATCATCCAATTCGAGATGGGACAAAGCGGAGAGCGCGAATTCGCTGTTGTGTCGTGTAATCAAATGGCGGGAAGAAGGAAACCTCTGGTACTCTCCTCCACCAAGATGCTCATCAATTCTGTGCTCAGCTCATCACAAGGTGGGGAAGCAGCCCCTGGAGCTGGAAACAAGCTCTTCGATGATGGCTCTCCCAGGAATCTGCAGTTACCTGTCGGCATTCTCCGACTTTCCGAGGATGCAAACGACGGACCAAAACGTCAATCGGCTGCTCTTGATGATTCTTCGTTGATCTGCCTATCAACTTCCCTTTTGAGAGAAGGCTTTCTATAACTTTGGGTTCACTGGTAATTCTCCTGTATTACGTACCAATAGTTCTTTCTCTAATTCTTGAGTCCTTTTCAGTTTGTGCCCTTTTGAAACTCTCATTATGTGCAGTATAGAACCTCGAATTGAAGTTATTATTATTGTTATTCCATGTTCAGCTTATTATTGTGCCCTGTTGACAATTATTGTTGTTATTTTACAAGACCGATGGGAATGAGTGGGAAGCTATAACTGTCATAACTGAATTTCTGTTGTCTGCATTAGAATCCATTCCCCATATTCAAAATCTTCAACACCCTTTCCGCTTTCCTTTCTCACCTTCCAGCAATGGCATCCACTTCTGGTAGTAAAAGTCCCTCGCGGCCAACGTTTCCACCTCCACCTGCTCCGGTTCGTCCCAAGCGTAAACGCGTCGTGAATACATACCCAGATATTCCTCTCAAGCCGAGTCTAAAAGCCAAGGCAAGGCGCATCTCGGTCCAAGATTATCAACAACTCACTCCAGATGAGATCAATGACCTCCAATCGGCGGCCAAAAATCTTTTCCTTTCCGATGATTCGTCCCAACACCTATCTCTTGTCCGCGACTTCGCTAACTCCTCTGTTCCTCGTGAATCACAAGTCAAGTCCCTCTGGAATTTCTGTGCCCGTCGATTCCCAAATTCTTTCTCTCTCATGCTCGCTCACCTCCTCCACTCGCCTTATCTTCCCTCTGCTACCAGAACCCACATAGTTGATCTGCTCCACCTAACTCTAACCCGGTTTCACGGCCAAGATGCGCCCAGATTTAATCAACGCGTTCTTGCTAGTCTCAAACCCCTGCTTCTTGACGTTATCCAGAACCTTGATGAATCAATACCTGATTTGCGTGATTTGTCTCAGGTAGCCGCCAAAATCTTTGTATTCGAGAGATGGGAAGAACTTCTTGACTATGTTTTTGACGCCCTTCATACGGAATTCGAATGGAAGCAAGAAATGGCCCTCAGGGTGTTATCGACATTGCCTGAGACGAGAAAAGAATGTCTGGGAGCTTACAAATTTTGGTGGCACAACTATGAGTCACTTATACCGAGATTCTTGGAGCTATTTGATTCCGCCAATACCAATATCCGGGCTCTCACATTTGATGCGTCTGTTAAATTGGTACGCTTGCTTCACCAGTGGAAGTTTGACGACGAATTTGACAAACTATTACAAATAATGATTAGGTTCCTACGAGACTTTCACAGGGACGCTCAAACCCATATTGTGGAACAGAGAATGATGGACTTGGTGGAACTGGCTAAAGGGTGCACTGACCATTTTTTGAAGAGACTCAATGTTGTGCTCGGCTGCTTGTTCCAAATTGTAGAGACCGTAGATGACAACCCTTCAATCAAGTGTCAGGCGATTGAAATTATTAAGATACTCGGTGATCGGGAATTTTGCGATGTTTCAATGTGTCTTGTGGATCTTTCTAATGAGTCTAAACGCAGGATGTTGGAGAATTGCGTGCGCTTGATGTGTCGTATTGCAGATGTTCCAGCCTGCTATGATTTGGACGCCGAACATACGGGAATCTCGGGGGATCACGAACTAGGAATGTTCTTATTCCTTCGGCTCGTCTTCCATTCACAACAAGACATATTACTTCCCTTTGTAAGAGAGATGATACCACAGTATTTGAATTCAGAAGATTGGCAGACACGTCATGCAGGAGTTTCTGCCTTTTCTACAATAGGAGCTATCAATGTAATTTGATATTTCCCCTGTTTTCGTTTTAACTATAGTTCAAGAAATTCGTAATATTTTGACTATTTGCATGTCTCTCTACGTGGCTGCCGCAGGAAACGATAATGATTGAGCAAGCGGAGACAGTGATCAATATCTCACTTGCTGATTCCCACCGGCGCGTGCTTTGTGCTGCCATTGACTTAATTTCATGTTTGGTTAAGGACTTTGGTAAAGACAAAGTCAAATATATAACTAAGTTCGTCCCTAGACTGTTGACCATAATTAGATCATCTTCAATATATCCAAGAATTCAGGTATGTATAAACCAAGTGCATTTTGCCACCTTGTCAACGCAAAGTCTTGCTTCAAATTTACTTGCGATTCATAAATACATATATATGATGTGCAGTTGCGTGCTACTATGGCAATTCATCTCTTGGTTGCCAATTGCGCCGATGAAGAAGCAGTGAAGTCATTCTTGAAAGATCTGATGCCTGTATTGCTAGATCTTCTTGAGGTATATATGACCCATTATATATATAAAATGTGCATATATTTTTTACTCTGGCACGCACGCATTCAGAGTTTTACTTAAATAAATAAACTCTTACTGCAGAAGGAAGAAATAGAGTTTTGGAAAGAAGCTAGGGAAACTCTGAAATCACTGGCAAAATCATTTCCGGTATATCTTTTAATTAATACCTCAGTGAAATTGTCAAAACCCTATATGATGGTAGATGTGGGTTTTATTTTTGCAGTAACACTTAAATAATGCGTATTGAATTTATTGGGTGCAGGCCATTTTTCTTGGCTACTTTCAAAAATCAGTGGATTCTTTGAAAGCCTTCACGTCTCAGTCGTTGCTTGAGGAGAAATTCATGGACGATTTGAATTTTATTTTCGCGGGGCCTCTCATGCACAAGTATCTTTCTCTTTTAAAAGATATTCAATCAGAGGTAATTACTGATAATATATAACAGTAAAATATTCTAAACATTTTTGCCTTAATTACATATATCTCTTCCTTATTTTGAAAACATATACGCTCAGTGGCGGAAGGTCTTTATGGCCAGCTGGTGTCTTGGCCCCAGCTGGCCCCGGCTGATCTTATAAAATTTGTTAAAATATATACGTATTTATTATATGATATTTTATTTGGCCAACTAATTTTTTATCTTCTTTATAAGGATAATGTTTGTTTCATTACTCATTAAGCTGTGAGAGGAAAATAAAATTCTTGTTTGAGATATCAAAAAGATCAGTATCATCTTATATATTGTTTTAATTTATAATTATCTGTTATTATTTGTTTGCATTTTCCAGATTATTTAATACTATTTAGTAAATACTTCTCTGGTCCTTATTTAAGGAACCAAAAACAGTTAAATTAATTAAATTTATCCTAAAATTTAAGTAATTTTCAATATTATCCTTATTAATTACACTAAACTCTAATATCATATTAATTATTAATATTTTTTTCTCAAAAAAAGAGTAAAAAAATTTTTATTAATTATTAGTCTCACTCACTACCTTTTTAATTATAGGTATACATAGAAAATAATATTTAATGTTATTTGGAAATAAGCAAGTGTTTTATAAAAAGAACCAAATATACTTGTTAGTTGGTATCTTATAATAAGAATTAAAGAGAGTAGTTCAATATGTTTATTTTTTGACCCGGGCTAAAAAAATTTCCTGGTTCCGCCACTGTATACGCTTGAGTTCAAACCATCCCAAAAAATTGTTTGTTTTTAATCACATTAAAATTTATATTGAAACACAATTCATTTACTAATTTATCCCTCATTTAAATGAAAATCAATGGCGTCCTCGAGCTAAATAATGACATGTTTGAAAAATCATAGATTTCTTTGGTGAATCAATAAGCCGCGGAAGGTAGATTTTTTTTTTTTTTTTTGGAGGGAAATATTCACGATACTTCCATCAACTCCTTGTACATCAATATTGCTGTATTAAATTCTTCACTAAACAATACTCACATCAATACCATTTACTTAACGTTTACTTAATACTATGTGCGTGTGGATATTTACTAATACTGAAATAATCATTATAAAATTTTCACTCTTCCTAATATTTTTCTGGTCCTAAATATAGGATCTTGTATAAGTTTGACTCTATATATATTGAATGTAGTGATTATTCTCTCATGGAAAAAATAATACAGGCCAAGAAGAGCAAGGGCTCTTTTGAACAACAAACATCTCGTATTATTATTTGATTTTCATTATGCTTATGCCATAAATAGTTTAATGATGCCTACTTTTTCGCACATGAAGTTTGTTAACACTTTGCAGGCATTGTCTCAATTGTGCAAACTACCGCAGCGAGTGGCTAGCCAATTCCTTAGCAAGATCATACCTGATTTGTTGCCGACTCTCAAATATGTCGAACCCTTCACCAAGTTTGGCTTCAAATCTTCCCTTCTGTTCTACCTGAATTCTTTTTTCCCCTTTTTTAAACAGCTTTAAGGTATTTGTAACAATATATCTATGTTTTGTAGAAAGTCTAAGCTTAAAAAGACAGTTTTGGCTTGTGATTTACTAACAAAGTTTGCTGATCACTTCCCATCAAAATTTGAACCTTGGGCTTCCTCGGTAATCTGTGCCCATGCAACTTTGATTTTGAAGATATGCACCACATTGAGACTTGCTATTTCTGAAATTGATTACGACTTGCAATGATTAGGTCTGTCCTCTTTTGACCTCCCTGTTCGCCTGTAGTCACCCTGAAGCTAAAATCGCATCCTTTAGGGGTATTTCTCATTCCGTTATAATAATACTCCCTCACGTGTTAAGACTTTTTTAAAAAAGTTAAGGAAGTTAAACAAGTTACTTAATTATATCATATATTATATATCCTTAAAGATAAGAGGAAGTATTATTCAGAAAAATGTTGGTTTGCATATTAATTTATAGGTATAAGCTTCCCTTAAATTTTTTTTTTAGCGCTTCCAAGCTTATTGCGCTCGTGCGAACACAGAAAAGAGGCTCATAAATGTTTCTTGTATGACGCCGTACGAGATCTGTCCAGTCAATTAGAAAAGGTATTTATTCGGTTGTGATTTCCTTTAATTTAAAATTATTAGATATATCATTCATTGGTCTCCGATTTCAACCCACATTGTTTAAGGTTCAAATCATTGTATTACAGGGAATTTTGCACAAATTGATTGGTATAGAAATGTTAAAAAGCCTCAATGCATGCGTCCAGGTATGTGGAAACGTACATTATATTGAAATCTCACACACTTGGCTTACATTCTTCTATTATGAATATAACAAATGTGCTTGTGCAGATCTGTGGAACACAAGTTTTGCGTTCAGAACTAGTCAAACAAATCGCAGATCACATAAAACAAATACTCTTTCTATCTTCAGCATTTGACAATAAGGAGAAAAAAACGCAAGAAGAAGCATCATCATCATCGTCTCATCCTGTTGCAGAGGGACATAGCGGGAACTACGGGAGCAAATAATTCAAGTATTTGCTTAAAATCCTTTTTTTTTTTTTTTTGGGGGGGGCTTTTAATCTTTCCTTTTTTGCGTTGCTCATGTCTGTGTTTTCGCTTTAAAGGCTACAAGCTGCTTAGTGACAATGATAACTACATTGAAGTCTGAATTCTTACCTCATGTTGGCTATCTTCTTCCAGCTGTTGAAACGCTCTGGGTTAGTCCCTCTCATGTTGCTATTCTTCTTTGTATGATCATATATATATGAGTATAATTTTTTTAATGAGGCTCTTTTTTTTCTCTTTTTTTTTTTCTTAATGCAACTTTCTTATATATGTTAATTATTTTCAACTTAAACATAAGAAGCATGCATGATTATGTTTTTATCATTTGATTCAACTCTTCCACAGGGTAGTCACTGCCCAGATGAGGTGAAAGCAGTGGCAATCTCCATTTTAAATTTGCTTTTGAGTGACCACCCAAAAAAATGGGGAAGGTATACATACGGTTTAGCTTGTAATATATTTGAATTCAATCATGAACATTCACGATCATTTAATCTTCGTTGTCATTCAACCAGGTGTGATACATATCCTACTATAGTCATGAGCCTTTGTTACTCACAAAGCCCACAACTTCAACGGGTATTTAATTATTTATGCAAAAATGTGCTAGCTATATTCTGAGCTTTAATTTACTATACATTTATGTTGGGGTAATGTAACTTGTATAGGAAGCTACACGTGGGATTGGATTATGCGCCACACACTCAGAACTTATGCCCAACTTTGATGCCTTTGGTATAGGCTCCTTAATTACAGTAATATTCATAAGTTTTTGTTGAACAGTAGAATGTATAAAATGTGAAAGTGGTGAATTTTGTGCAGGGTGTATGGACGGCCTAAATTTTGTAATTGATAGTGGAAGGAATTCAGAAGAGAGGGCAATGGCGTATGATGCTGCTGTTTCAGCTTTTGGGAAAGTTCTTGAGTTCCGACGTCATACTATTCACAACCCTCAGGTAACATTTTTCTTATCTTTTTTTCCCACTGGGCTTTTATTCCTATATTGTTATTATAACATACTATCCTATAATGACTCATAACTAGATCCTTCCACTCCGGCTAAAATCTTTGCCCTTAAGGAATGACTTTAAAGAAGTTGAATATGGAAATGTACAACTCAATCTACCATTAGAAAGGTTTTACTTCCAAATTTGAAACAAAAATCAAGTTTAACAATATTGGAAAACTATATCATTTTTCTGTTTTGTTTCAGGTATGATCGTGATCTTTTGGGGCATAACGACAATAATCTTAGTAAGGCTATTCAAATTTGTAAAAAGGTAAATGATGATCTTCAAGTTAGAGTCTGTTATCTTTTTTTGTGCCTTTGATTTCCTTAAGTTTTGATTTACTTGCCTAAATTTTTGTTCGTTGTAGATTTTATCCAAAAGAGACAATCTAGCAACAGATGCAACGATAGGCCTGATCAAGTCTTGGCTGAGCAAAGTTGAGGCAAAGTCATAATTGTTTGTTCGAGAGCACACCAAAACACTATTTTCCCCCTTTTTTGAATCACAACTGTAAGACGGTCATTCACCTATAGCTCTCCAAAAAGGCACACAAATCTAGCTACGTTACAGTTGGTAAAATATGTGAAAAGTACTATTCATACTATGAGCAAGTTTAGCCGAAGCACTATTTTTAAGCGAGGCAGTTTGAAGGCGAATGTCAACGAGAGAAGAAGGAAAATTGTTTGACATTTTTTTCATCAATTATATGACTTTCTAAGTTGGCGTTTGAAAAACAGTTCATGCAATTTAAGATAAAACTCCTCTCACAAAACATATCTCATAAACCGTAAATCACATTGAAAAAATAATTTTTAGCACTAACACAAATGAAATCATGTCAATGCATATTGTGGCTGAATTTCTCTACCAATTTTAGATATATTTTCAACTAAGTTTTATTTGTTCGGGTTAACACTTTATACGGTTGCATTATACCCAACCCCCCTCCCCCCTTTTTTTTTTTTTTTTAATTTAACCCCACATCGGGATTAGATGGCAACAAGACCTTCGACCTGTGCGTTGCACGGAATAGATTTAACTAATATTTTTTCAATCTATGGAACCACTATGCTAATGTAAGAAATATTTAACATGAATTCATTAAACGACGTATACAAACAATGTGAACTAATGAATTCATACAATCTGGTTGATTACATTTGTGGATGTGGCATAAGGTTTTGGAAAACTTCCCTATACACAACATTAACTGTAGTGTCGGTGCACTTCTTAAACTCATCCAATATAAATATCTTCAGACCGTTGAAACTTTTGACCCTAGATGGAGCAACATAAAGTTGTCCATGTGAAAACACAGGACTTGGTAGGTAAAGACCTACGTTTGTCATCGATTGTCCTTGGCTCTTGTTAATCGTCATTGCAAATGAAATGATTATTGGAAATTGCCTTCTAGTCATCTTGGAAGGTAGTTTAAACTCTGATGGGTTCATATCCATTCTATGAATCAAAATATCTTCACCAACACTTGTGCCATTCAAAGCCTTTGCCTTAATGACGTTTTTGCCAAGTTGTATTACTTGGAGCCTAGTACCATTGCACAACCCAGATGCTTGGTCAATGTTCCTGATTAACATGACTGGTACTCCAACCTTTAGTACCAATTTATGATGAGGCATCCCTGAACATTTTATTGAATTTAAATACTCAGTGTCATACAGATCATCAAAACTCTCATTTGCATTATCAATACGATTTATAGAATTAGCACTGAAGTATTCCACACCATCTCCTGGCAACAAAGAACAAATGTAGTCATTTAAACAATCGACATTTTCTGTTGTTGGTGTTAGAATAGACCTGTTATTCAGGTAATCTTTTTCAAATAGACGCTCCACTAAATTAGGGTACGTAGGGTCAACGATGCACCTCATTGGATGAACATCATCATAGAGTAACAGGTCTGCTGGTAATGTCACGTTCGCAGTTCCGTCATGTGGTAATCCAATGATGCCATCTCCTACAAGTAGAAGCCATTCAGAAAATGCTTTCAACTTTTCCTCCTCAGATCGATTGTCGGAAGACTTCAGCCTCATATTTTTTGTCAGTTGCATTATAGTGCATTCCTTCCAAAGTGGAGAAGCATTGATAGCTGCATATACAATTTCAGCTCGCCCACTTTTAAGAATGACCGGAAGTATTTGTCTAAAATCACCTCCCGTAACAACACATTTTCCTCCAAAAATGGAATTCTTCTTCATTAAGTCCCTCAATGTTCGATCAAAAGCCTCAACACAATGTCTTTTGATCATTGGAGCTTCATCCCAAATAATTAGATTTGCAGCCTTGATCAAGTTTGCAGTTGGGGATGTATGAGTAATTGAACACATAGAATCTTCATTGATGTCAATAGGTATTGAAAACCTTGAATGTGCAGTTCTACCATTTGGTAATAAAGTTGCTGCAATTCCACTTGATGCTACATTTAAAATAATCCCCCCTTTAGACCTAATGGAAGCTGTCAAGGCATTCCATATGAAAGTTTTGCCAGTCCCACCATAACCATGTAAGAAGAAGAAGCCACCTTTTTCTGGAAAAACAGAGCTAAGGATTTGGTTGAATACCTTTTTCTGCTCATCAGTCATTAATTGTTGCAATCTTTTGGATTCATTGCTCTCTCTTTGTTTGTTGAAGTTTAACTCTTGCAATATAAGCTGATTTGACATGTCAATAATGTTTTCTTCAACTGGTCTAGGCATAGATGGATAGTCATCGAGGCTTTTCCCATTGCGCAACAATAATTTCTGAATTTCAAACAGGCCTACAGCTTCTTTATTGGTAGATGAAAACTGCAAATCTTTGAATAATTTTTTTTTAAAAAATGAGTACAATGTTGTTACTAGGTAAAACATATGGTAAAGATGCATAAACTTACATGATTGGAAATAAGCACTCATTTTACTGGTTAACTAACTCAATTACTATTAACATCATAGTACATTTTCTATGTTATACATGTAAAATACTTAAAAAAAAATTTAATCCCAAATTCTAATGTTATTGATTAATTATTATACATTTTAAATTTTAAAAACTACTTACATAAAGGTAAAAATTGAATAAATAAACATACCTTGTAAATCTTGATTGTCATGTGGAATATATAACAAATATTCACAAATCATTTCTTTGGTGTGTTCCCAAACAACAGCCGGTTGTGTCAATGAATGGCTTAATAACATACTTGTGAAAAAAAGGCGAAGGTAAGTTTCGATGCCCACAAAGATGCTTCTTTAATTGCATCAATGTACTCATTGTCATCATCTAATAAACCGAGTGCATAACATGCTTCCCTAAATGTTGGATAGACAACATTGTTGACGGTCCGGATATCTTCATAATTCTTTGGGCCTCGAACCTTTGTCAATAGCAACCGAAGGTAGTAAAGCTCTCCTTGAACAGGTGTACAATGACCCAACCTTCCAACGGAGAAACCACGTTCACGAAGCTTCCACATTCTTTTTTCTCTAACAAATGTGAAGTAGTTAGGGAATTGAGAATAAGTTAATGTCCTTGCGAATGGATCATTTGTATTCTTCTGTAACCAAGCAAGGAACATTGATTCTTTAACTCTGGGATTGTTGACAAGCGATGTCATACTTTGTGTTTGAGAGTAATAGATAGATTGTTGATGAGGAAGATGAAAACTTAATCTCTCAACAGGTGGATATCTGTGGTGTATATCAAACCCAAAAATCCTCCACGATCCCTCACATGAAGATACATACCTACAATTGAGGTAGTGTGAAATTTCATCAAATGATTGTTGGGAGCCTGGACTATCATTGGTGTTATATATATCCGCAATTACACGGTCATTCCCCTTACTGATGTATTTGAATATGTACTTCACAGCCCGAGATTGATTTGTTTTCTCAATGTTCAAATGAGCAGAAAATAATTTTAACAACCTAGGATTGTAAGGCACAACAAATCTGTTATCAAGATGAACACCCTTCCTAGACACCACACGACCATCAGCCCTCCTTCTATATGTTGGATAACCATTTTCATCCAACATGGTACATGCATTATACTTTTTTGGAAAGTACTTTGAACATTTCCCTTCTTTCATGCAAGGTGCACTCCTTGCCAACCTTCCACAAGGACCATGAATCATGAAACTTCCAACTAAGTCGTACAGCTCAGGGTCAATATCTCGATCTGGAATCTCCGCGGATATCAATTTGTCAACATCAAATGGTGTTGTTATTTTGTCATTATCCGCCAACCAAAGTATAATATGAGCATGCGGAAGGCCTCTTTTTTGAAACTCAATAGTATATACTTCTGCAATTTAAATTTAATTAATAACATCAAATTATCAAATTATATGTACTAAATGTATGTTATGATGGTGTTTAAAATGTTGAAAATTGTAGATGCATTGAAAAAATAAAATAATATATTGTTGACACATATAAAGTGAACAAATGACTATTAAATTTGGTAAAATATAAGATGTAAATTATAAAAACCATGGATCATGTATTTACCTGCTTTGATAGAACCAAATATCTTATCATCCTTCAAAGTCCGCATCAACTTGCGCAGCTTAATGTGAAATACTCTACTCAACACTTCTGGTTTGTCACATGGTTTCAATCCATCTTTGTCACAATAAAGAGTAATCTCAGGCCACATAGGGTTGCAGGTAAATGTTATAAAAATGTCCGGATAACCAGCCCAAGCACAAATTGCCATAGCATCTTGATAATTTTGAATCATGTATCGTGCACCTTGTGAACGAAGAAGGTAGAATGACTCGTCGTCGAGTTGATGAAGGGTCCGTCTCTCCTCGTGTAACCGCGTCAGAAAGTCCACTGTAAAGATCAATCCTCAATTCCTTTTGATGTTTCCTTATGTAGTCAAGCCTATCACTTTCAACATTGAATACCCATCCACAATAAACTGTTGCAGCAATTTTTTCCCATGTAAAATTACCGATCGTTCTGAATTTCTCCTCATTAGCCGAAAGGCCAAGTACTCTCTAGGTGTCAGTTTTTTCTTCTTCTTCATTGTTGACAATGAGTCATGTGAATGGTCATTTGTTGAGTCATATCCATTGTCTCCAAATGGAAAAAACAAAGGATACTGCAATGGTAGATATGCCATGTGTAGTTCATCTATCCTCTGCAAATTGCCACTCTGTCGTTTCACGATGATGTCTCGCTTAGTGTATGAGTTGTCAAAATCACCAACTATCAGTGCAGCAAGTTCAGATGTTGTTGGCATGTTATATTGTCTACAATCCACATTTGAATTGCTATTTCTTAACAACCTGATGCCAACGTTTGGTATAACATTTTCCTTGATTACGTCCGCAGCTTTTCTATAATGTCTTACTACACAGTTGTGCTTGTCAAGACACTCTTTCAGCATTTCAACAATCCTTGGATCCAAATGTTCGTTACTACCATGACGGCTGAAAAATAAAGGAAATCATGTCAAACATTTATTTGATATTATTTTGTACTGTGTAAATCACTTTCAAGCAAACAAATGAAAATTGTACAAAGACTTACATAACAGACGAAATTCGGTTTGAGACTTCATTGTCTGTGTCATAAATATACAGTTGAGCGTATACCAGAGGGTTACCTGGAGTGGGAAGTAAGCTCCCAATCAAATGATGGTTCTGGCCAGAAAGGACAAATGTATAAGGTCCTCCACCATTTGCATTTATTGAATGGTTAATTTTCCCACCCATTGAGGTAAAACAAAACATATTGTTGTATGAACGAATATTTTTCAAAAAATTTTTTGAATCAGAGGATTGTTTGTTGAAATATAACTTGTCAAGTTCTTCTGGAGCGTTCTTTAAAAGAGGCACAACAACTTTCCCATTAGAGCAACACATTCCAAACTGTGGATTGGAATTTTTTTAACACTTTTCAAACTTTCTGCAAACCACATTTGAGCACCACAGAAACAACACTCGTGACAAGCATCACCATCATCTAAGTAGCTTGTTGTGTAGGATTGATTAATTCCTGTACCTCTCCAAGAACCGTTGCATTATCACTTTCTTGCTGACTGAAGTCCGAGTTATCTGAAACAAAGAAGCCCATTTATGTGTGTTTAGAATGCATATGATGTCTATTGTATTACAAAAAACAAAACATACTTACTTGTCTCGTACTGTTGATCAAGCCTGATAGTTAAATTACTTGCAACTTGAGAGATTGAAGAACTCAACAACCTATTCTGCACCTTCTTTTGATTAACTGATATTGACAATCGGTTAACACTAGGAATATTACTTTTTCTGTTGACAGACGTTAAGCCATTGCAACTATTCTCGATAGTAGGCGACTCCCTTGTTCTGTTAGTAATATCACAGAGAACAGAAGCTCTGGTGTTGTGTGATAATGGACACGTTATTGTAGATTGAGGAGATTGCATCTCATTTTGTATGAAAGAGGAACCAAAATTCATGGTAACCGGATTGACTGAGTTGGAAGTAATAGAAGAGAGACTACGTGCGACATTTTCATCTGAACTTCTTCCACGCGGTCGTTTGCCTACATTATTAGTTAACACATGATATGCGTAAGTAAACTTCTTGATAACAAATCTGTTTGATAGAAAGAAGAACATAGTAGAATGAATAGAAAAGAAACCATACCTCTTCCTTCATCTTGATTCTTACTGGAAGAGTCAGAACGTTTTTTCCTCATCTTTGAGTTCCTCTTGTAATCAAAGCCTGAGGACTTTGTTCACCATTATAAGAGTTATGACAATTATGTCCGTTACAAGTGGTATCTCATCGTACTTCAACATTTGTTGACTAATGGATCAGAATACGTGCGCCCTGACAGCTTTGCGATAAAACTGATGCCAACATTCCGACGGTTAGATTTGCTGATGCATTTGAACATATGCCAAGGATCGCCAGACCAAACTCATTTAAAAGCAGAAAAAATAGCATTATCACATCGACATATGTTGACCGAGACACATTTGTTCTTGGAAGTTGAATAACGAAAAAACTGTCATTAATGTTATTGGTTGATTGTATGGCAATTCCATGTGGAGACCTTTGTATTTCAAGTCTAACATGCCTACTTCAGATACATAGAAAACCTCATATAGACAGAATTCTTTTGGCATTAAATGCGTATGACCACAACAGGAATTAAAAAGTCATTAAGCGTCTGTACTTGACCGATTCTCTTATGCGTGACGTGCGGCGTAGTAACCCAATTAGAAGAAGAGATGGGTGCAAAAAAACTTTTTTACACAGATATCTGTTGGCATAAATAAACAGCTGACGTGAATTAAACAATGTGAACAATTAAATGTCAACGTAAAGAAATCAATGTGAACAATTAAATGTGGAGGTCAATGAAACAATTCGAACAATTAAATGTGGCCGCTTAAATGCACCAATGGTTGAATAGAGGGTATTAAACGAAGAAGAGAGAATCCAATGCAATTGCATGGGGAAAAAACATATAAGTTTACGAAGAATGGAGTTATAACTGGTACAGTTGGGGCGATAGCAGATAACTATGAAATGGAATGAGGCAGTTAAGTATGGCCAATAAAATATTAAAGAAAGTCAACTATTTAAGTGAATAAAGTGGAATAGTCATCTCAAATGGCAAATGGTTTGCGTTGTATGTTTAGAACAGTGTACAACCTAAGTAAGGGAATCTGTGGTCCAAGTCAGAACCTGCGTATGACTACAACCAGAAGTATAAAGTCAGAATGTTCACACTTCTCATATGGGCTTGCGGCAACTTGCATGTTGGGAACATGCGCAATAATACCTTCACGCCTATTACCCCAATAATAACCAACTAAAGACAGCTTCTTAATGACGACAAGCAGGACCTTCTATACGACCACTAATACTGACTCATCAATTTAAGCATCAATTGTTATACGTCAGCATTGGTTTTTGATGAAATGTATTTCCCTGTAGTATTAATTTGTTAAACAATTATTTAGTATCAATTAATAAATAATTTTTAATTGTATTAACATGTCGTACTCATGTTAATTTTTAATAAATCAAAATCGTTCCAACTTTATATAATTTTTCATATTTATTTTTACATTACAACTCTTATATATAGTTCTAACTGGAAGACATTATTTGTACTTAAAAAATTAAATCCAACCACCAACTATGAATATAGAACAAACGCATGTGGTTTTAAATGTAAAATCTCATTATTATTACGACAATACAATATTAACTATCATACAATGGAAATTATTAGTACAAACGCATAACTGATACAAACACCTTTGCTCTACATTTAATGTCTTGCTATCAGTTATGTGCATAGCTGACACTTATTAGTGCCGATTAGTCTTATTATGTCCATGACATGAGTACGACATGTTCTGCTTAATGAAATTGGATTCATCATGGAAACAAATAACATTTATCGTATATAATATTAAAATTAAACTGACTTTTCCCAAAAAGTTGAAACTCAGATAAGTGCAGAACTCCTTCTTTGACATATGATTCATTACGTGAAGCATTATAAAATAGGATGACGTCTAGCAGAAGTAAAACAACGTTCACAACAAAATAACAATGCGGAATACAAAAATATGATCCAGAAAGCAAAATAATATGACACTGCAATGCTTAAATTTCAAACATCATTTCTCCTTCTTTATGTTCTTCAGTGGTTTGGTAGAGCTTAATTTTGGTGTGCACATCTCAGCAATGCCAAGGTCTTCACACACAATTGGAAGTTCATCTCCAAGAGTCTTCCTTTTTGTAATTGCATCAGTTAGTGTTGTAAGTTGTGAAGATGTGTTGACATCATCAATGGTATCATTCACTTGTGAAGACATGATGCCAGTATCCCTTGAAGCAATGGATTCCTACATTAACATAAAAAAAATTAAGAATGCAAACACAAGGTATAATTTGGAAAATATGATAGACAAAAAATGTACCTTTATCATGTTTTGTGGTGGTTCCTACAAGTAAGACATGTTTAAAAGCTGTGTAAGTCAAATAGGTAAATCAACGTTTTAATAATGATTTTATTATAAAGGTTTTTAGAATCAACCTCAACATTTGTATACTGAAACTGTTGTACCAAATGGGTATCAACACACAACTGACTAACGCCAATGCTGTTTGAACGATGCTTGATGTTGTGGCTCTTAATCCTTAACTTGACAATTACAACTTTCCCTGCAATTGCGTCCAGCTCACTAGGAATAGTAGAATTCTTACCCTCCTATATGTTAACCAAAGATAAAAGCACAAGTTGAAACGATGGTCAATTTAAAAAATTATATTTCAATTAATAAGTCCAATAGCTTTAGCACCTTACGCATGTCCTGTCTCATCTTTGATGCAGATTTACCCAACAACTCAGATGCATGACGATCGAAAAATATGAGTGAACATTTTCCAGTATTGTCATAAACTTTGTAGTGAACTTTAAACCTACCAAAATGCATGAATGTAAAACGATTGAGAAGAATAATTGCAATGATTGATATATACAACATGGTGAAACACAAAAAACGTACTTTGGAAACAGTCATAAGTACTTCCTTATCACACTTGGTGCATCTAAGAGTGCCATTGTCCATGTACTCGGGCTTCTTGTCACATGGACATGCATCATAAGCCCATCCATACAGAGTTTCACACTTTTGAATAGTTACCTTTGTGACAACATCACACTCCTAAACATCGAACAACATAAAATAAAACATATATCTCCATGATCATTGATTGGATAAGGTTAATATATAGAAATTTAGGGTTAAGATGATTTTTTTTTAAAAAAAACAAAGATATATTAAATTTTGAAAAAGTATTATTACTTGATCTAACTTGGAAATATCAGACAACGTTAGTCGTGTTTGAAAACTTAGCAGAGACTCTGGTGAGTATGTGGGATAATCTGCATTTGATATTTGACTGAACAATTGGCTGGACGCAGAATCTTGACTTAGTCTGTAAAATAAATATCCGCATAAATATGCGCGTCCAATACACAAACTATTTAAAGTAGTAAACAAACTGTTTAAAAAAATCAAGGACAACAACCTTTCTTTTAGTAAAGATGCCTCTGGTATATTTGGGTTTAGAGTGACAACAGTTGCATTGAATGCATTACTCAAATGACCATAATCTGTAAACATATTTTAAATAATACAGGAATACTGTAAGTTATGATAATGTTGATAACAATAATAATGAAAAGGTTATAAGAAACACCTGTATTCCTATTTAGTCTAGCAAAACGCAGAAGCACTACAATTGGAGGTTCCATGTCCTCTGTCTTTTTTGCATAAGTCTCCTCAGCACAATCACCTCAAAGAGTGACATTTACTACGTTCTCACTTTGATCAGATAAAATATCAAAACAGATATTAGTATTTATAATACTTTTACCAATATATGTATTAAAATTCCTTCCAATAATGCAGATATTACTTTTCATCAGCTATGCTTAAATTTAGTTTCTTGACAATGTCAGACTCCCGTCTTTGATCTTGTAAACGTCCAAAGGTATGCAAAAATCCAAGTACATCTGCGATTGTTTGCATGACATGTCATAAAACAATATCATTTAAATGTAGACTTAAACATTTCAAATAAAAATATACAGCATTTAAAAATAAAGTAATGTCAACAAATTTCCAAACCTATTAACCCTGAGTCATTGATGTTTCCCTGTTGAATGTTTACAATGGATTTGAAGTTATATGCCGTAATACCCGGATAATTATCTATCGGAATACTATATTTTAGTAAAAAGTACCTATTTGGAAATAGGTGAATATGTGGTTTTAAAAAACCTGGTAGGATACTTATTCTATTGTCTAGGGAAATTTCTAATGAAATTAGAGGGATTAAAGTGTCAAAATCCCTAAATGCAATTATGGGCCATGAAATGCCCTGAAAATATTATGGTAAATCTCAAGAGGCAATAAAATATTTATTGAAAATTAGAAAGTATGTTGTCTCTAATTTTAGGAATTTTTGGGATTATTTCCTTGAAAAAATAATGAGGCAAAATTAAATATAATTTTGGGAGCATAAGTTGCCCCATGATTTTTAATATGATATGTGGGACAAAAAATACCAATGTCAATGAAATAGTTGTGAGAAAATGATTAATCCTAATTAAGAAAATTATCAACAATTAAGAAGTGATTAGTTAAGTAATTAATGGCTAATTGTTTAAGCTCGAACAAGAGAATATTTAAGGTAGATTATGGAAAATCCTTTAATTAAGTGTTTATGGCTAATATTAGCATAAAGTGTGCTTGCTAATCAATTAGAAAAGATTAAGAAAAATTGGTGAGATTAAGAACATGAAAACCCTAGATCCTAAAAGATTGCTAATCATGGAATTAAGGCTCTAATTAAGCTTCTAGCTAATTTAGATAAATAAAAAAATAACAATAATAATAAAGGGAAGAGAAAACCAAAATTTGAGTGTGAAAAGGGTTGTGAGTTTTTCAAAAATAATATCATGATATTTTGTTAATTAAATAATAATATAATTAAGATATTTGTGGAAGAACCAGGTTGGATAAATGAGAACCGATAGAAATTAAATCCTATCTAGAAAACCATGAACTAAGTTTCTTAGGTCGGACATATCACAAACAAGTGAATTTTTGTCAGAAGTCGGTGTTAGCGGAAGTCATTTCCAGAATCAGGTGGGGGCGAATAAGGGATCGATGAAAAGATATTTTGTAAACAAAGGCAGATAAGAAAAGTGAGAACCAATGGAAAATAAATCATAACTTGAAATCCTTGAACTAAGTAGAAAACAACTGGACATATTATGAATCGGTGGATTTTTGTCCCGAAATTAGCATTACCCGAAGTAATTTTCACGTAGCGTCATTCTGTCGAAAATGTTCAATGCATTAACGGAATACCCTTAATAGGATCAAAAATTTAGTTAAGTCAGATATTTCCAAAGAGGAAGAATAGAACTTCAAGGCTGTGTTCCGGATTTTTGAGATTTTCTAAGATTACGCGATTAGAACACCGATCGGGGATTTTATCGGGTAAATGCATAAAGTAAGGGAGTGACATCATCAAGATGACATCACAAGGATGACATCACAAGAGCACATGTTTTATAGTGAAGGGTTAAGATTAAAACTTCTTGATTAAGTTTAGATCTAATGGTTGAAAGTAAGCAAGAGGCAAATGGTGGGGCCCACATTGGGCTTGAGATTACCATTTTAACCTTGAGATTTTTGCTATAAATAGAGGCCTTGCCTCTCCTCATTCTTCACACCAAATCAACCACCAAGTGGTGATTTCTAAGAAGGAGGAAGGAGTTCAAGAAGCTTCAAGAGGTAAGCTTGTATTTAGTTTTTAGTTTCTAGTTTTTAGTTTTTAGTTTCTAGTCTTTAGCTTTTAAATTCTTAGATAAAAGTAGTGTAGATCTTAAATATTCTAGAAAAATTCTATTTACATGTTTTTATGGGGAAAATTGGCTTTATTTCGAAAAAAGGATGAGGGAGGTTATATAGCAAAATTTCTGGAAGAAGAACATCAAGGTAACGAAGTTAAACGGCGAAATTTCATCGGTTTCGGAATTTCTGGAATCAGCCATGAAAACGTCAGAATTTCATATTGAAAATATAGTAACCAAATTCTGGGAAAATTCATGGTTAAAATAGACATATAGCGCTTTTTAAATATGTCAAGAACATGTTAAAATGAGTTTTTTACAGGGAGATAAAAATTCTCAAAGTTGGGCTACGAATTTCTGGAAAAATTCTGGGCAGAGGCTCAAAACTTAAGAACTGGGAATGATTCGTGTAATCTGGGCAAGATTGAGTATTTTTACCTGAAACTAGACCTCCTAAGGATTTCAAATAATTTTACGGATCCTCGTTTCGATTTTTCTAGAATTAATTATGATTTTTCGAAGTTAGACGAAAAATCTGCCCAGAAACTGTGCCAGCGTTTTTTTGAAAAATAAGGGAAATAAGCTGAAAAATAATTCCACCATGAGTAAAATGGTCATTAGTGACTAAGATATCTACTAAGATATTAGTTGTGAATTAATAAATGCGATATTACCATTATAGGATAAGCGTGACCACAGTCCGATCAACGAACGTACCAAAATCGTCAACGAAGGTACGGACGCGTACTGTAACACTAACTCTGATGTTTACTGTATACCTATATGTGATAGATATGTTCATAGACTATGACTCTGTTTTTAAAAGAATTGTTCATACACATACAGCTTTTATACGGGTTATAGTCATGATAACGCCGTTGAGTTTTCCTAGCGCTGAGGACACGATAGGCCATCATGGCACTGGTGAATAGTGCAGACTAGAGATAACGGACATATGCGGTGGCTATGTACCGTTATCGGAAAAATCTGTTATGAGTTTTTATGTTGATTATTGCTGTAATGTCATGAATATCTGTCATACATAACTCGTTACATAAGCATGAGGTTAACCGTTACCCGAGGTTCAATGGTAATTGAACCTCAACCCTCACTATAGCTTCGTGGTTCGGAGGAACCGGGACCGAGGACAAGGGTAAAAAAGACGCGTGAGGGCACGAGCGGAGAAGACTGTAATGAAATATTGTATCACCGTATTATTAAATATTCGGATAATTGTACCACTGTAATAACAACCAGACACACCAGCAATGAAGGTTTATCAGATGCTCGCTCTTTTAAATTATTCCGATGCTCTACTCTGCTCAAACTATTTTGAAAACACTTTAGAAAATTGGGATGTTACAATGCCTCTTTGGTAATGACATCATCACATTCTTCAATGTATGTGTGTTGATGAAAGTTGAATTTCCAGGGGTGTGAAGTAACTCTGTACTTATCATCATTTTCAACAACCTCGAAGTTTTGAAAATTGTATACCATCCCTTCTTTAGGGCTCTCAATCAATTGCTTAATAAGATCTTTGTGAGTATCCGAAACCTCAATCTTTGTTTCCTAATAATACAGTGAATTTAAAATGCACAACTATATCAGTCAAATTCCATCAGTATATAGAATATTTGCATGTTGTTAGTGATATACCATATACATAAGTATGGCACAACAACTAACCATTTCGTCAGCCAATATCATACCTATTTTCCAAATGGGGTTCGGCGTAGCCTTTTTCCTCACGACCCACTTTCTGATAACCTTTGCAATAACAGACCACGTATCCTTGCTATCATTGACGTTAGACAAAGATGTTTTGGTCATTTTCTGAAAGGGAAATGGAACAAATGGTTTCAACACATTATAAAAAAACACGAACATGGAGGATAACATTAAAATGTAGAGTCTTACGAAAGGTTTTAAAACAACCAAGATGTGAGAGAGAGAAGTAGTCGGACGAGCTTTTTTTTTTTTTTTTTTTTTTTTGACCAAAGCCACTAATACTAATTAATAGACATGAATTTGGCGGAAAAATATAGAAGTGTGATGACCAAAGCCACTAATACTAATTTAATAGACATGAATTTGGTTACCGGGAAAAATATAGAAGTGTGATATGTATTGGCAATTTTGGCGCCATACTTTGAGAATACTGATGATCTTGAAAAATTATTTTTGAATCTTAAAAAATATGATAAAGTATATTTTTATGTCGAAATATTTTTTCATGATCTTTATATAATAATTTTTCAACGATCAGTATGTCAATAGCGTGAAATATTTTTTCAAGAATATTTTTTATTTATTTTACCTTTCAACAAGATCCTAAAAAATATTAGCAAAAGTAAAGTTTGTTTTTCGAAATATTTTTCAAAACTATTTATTGTAAATGAAGATTGATAAGTTTTATTTGACCGTTACAATTAACTAAAAGTTACAACTTATATTTGACCGATAAAATATTTGTTAAAGTTACAACTTATATTTGGCCGATAAAATATTTGTTAAAGTTACATTAAATGAGTTTTTAGTTAATAGTAATCTTTACATATAAAGGTTGGAACGAAATGAGTCTCCATCATTTAATACGTTAGTCTTTTATATTGGTGAATTTTTGTTTATTTATAATAATATATAACAAACAGATTCAGACGAAGAACCACAATAGTATGAACACGTTGATTAAATTGCTGGTTTTTAAAATGCTTTTGGTACATGCATTTAAAAAGCTTGACTTCTTTGTCTTGTTCCAAAAAAGCATGTTGATGCTCCAAAGTCTTTCAGAATAAATAGGTAGTTGGCAAAGCATTAAAGTAATAATAATAAGAACTATTCAACATTCTAATGCATAACAACTGTCTGATAAATAATGGTTGAAAACGATAATTAAGTATGGAGGAAGTTTAAAAACGCTTCAATATCAGTTATTGTATGGCATTGAATACTAAACTCACGTTAAATATGATTCGTGCAGTATGTGGCTGATTCAAAACTCATTGATGAAACTTCTAATGTTGGAATCAGATACCATTTCTTTGAAACAACCGCTATTAAAGACTCATATTAATCTCTAAAGACAACCCATTTACAAAAATGGGTAAGCACGTCGGCTGATAAATTAAATTGAACATCTACCCAAAGATGTAATATTATTAAAACATAATTAATTGTACTTTTAACATAATCCCGAAAAAGTCTTAATCATAGACAGAATGCTGGAAGATTAAATAAATAGAAACACAACATCAGCAAACTATTACATGTGTCTTCGCCAAATCGAGTTCTGGGAAATCCGGATCAACAAAAACACGAGTTGCACCAAGTACGGAGGATATCTCAACACCTACATTCATGATAAAACGATAACCTGACAGTTAGACATAAAAATAATATACTCAGGTTGAAAAAGGATACAATGAAACAAACCTTTCTGTACTTGCCGCACGATCTTAGCATACTGGACAACAACAAACACTCCTGAGCGTCCATGCAAATTTTCTAGAACATGAAACATACTTTCGAGGGCTTCTCCTTGCAATATACACCTGACAATGGACCTTTTCCTGCGACAGAGTTGTAACAGAAAGCATAAGTGACTTGGATTAAAATGCATTAGTTTTTTTTTTCCGAAAGCATTTTTTCTTTTACAGTAACCATACAGTTTATCCTCAAGGTCGACAATCAGTGTCATTGCATATATCCCTCTGCTCTTATAATTTGCACATCGATTGTATGATTTTAGAATGCCGCAAACATCTGATTAGTAACCAACAGAAATAACGGATAAAAAAGTGAACCACAGATGAAAAACATACATTTAGTAGGGGAACCTCTTATATCACATTGGAATGGATTTGCACTACAAAAAAAAGGTATAAAATGAATATTGACTTTTATAAATTTGAAGAACAAACAAAATAGAAGACATCATCTAACCATTCATCCATAATTTCAAACTTTAACTGGTAATTGCATTCTCCAACCTCCATTATTTCTGAAAGAGCATCAACACGAGTGACAAGTCCTCTGGTAGAAAACAGACATATAAAGAATGAGCTGAATATTGATAAAGGAATTTGTCAAAGATTTGTATATATATAAAAGCAACAGTAATAAGTAGAGAAAGTATTGATACTTATGAGACTGATCTCGACAACTGGTGTAGTAGCTAGCAAAGCAAGAGGGGTTGGAATATCGTATCTGGAGTTTTTATTACTTCACTCAGAAATTTAACCTCAGTACAATTTTCTAACACGGTTTTCAAAATTCGGTCCGAATTCTACGCTAAAATGCTTAGTAAAAAAACAGCACCCTGGAATATGCACACCAGACAGTCTACGTATAACCTCCCGACGTCGCAAGGCAGCCAAGCAATGGTACCCCTACAATAAGAATGGAGCATAAAAAACCAATGATCAGCAGAATGATTACCCAAAAAATAAACCATCAAATGAGCAGCTGAATGATTAACAAAAATATGAGAGAAAATTAAACCTTCGAGTCCGCGAGAACAACATTAAACGTAATGGGATGACGCATCTTCTTGTATGGAACATCCCAAAAGCGAAAGAAAAGATAATACATTACAAGTGCCCATTCTATTGTCGAACCACTGCTGAAAAGGTTGGATCAATACAACAATGGGATATGAGTTTTTCAACTGAAGCTGAAATGGTTAACCTATCTGATTTAAATAGACAAACCAGGAACCGACGTGCAAACCCATTGAGAAGATGTAAACATTAATGAGCCGCTTAATTCGCCCAGTCGTTAATCTTACCTGATAACAAAGCATTTTATTACATTGGAAAAGATATCAGACGGTTGAAAAGAAAAGGAGTATAAATGAGTTCCCACTTTAAATAGCATCTGATGAGTGTGGACGTGGTTTTTTGGGGATGATTTCCACGTCATGACCAATCAATTTGATGGAAATGTACCGATCGGATTGACAGATGGACCAATGAATGATGGGCTAGGAGATTTAGTAGTATATATTTGATTGATGATTATATGAATTACTCCCTGTAGTTCTAATAAGTAATAATGCGATCAAGTTGACTTTTTATAGAGATTATAAAACTAATTACATTATTTTAGAGTATTTGTATTTGTAGTTTTTTTATCCAAACTAATTAGTTTAACTAATAAACTAATATATAATCTAAGACTACGCAACATATGATATAACTAAGTAATTTATTTAACTTCCTTAGTCGCTAAAAAAGAAGTCAACATAGTCTTATAATTAAGATCAGAAAGTAATAAACAACAAATTGTGACTGGATGGACTGAGTGCGCCACATAATCTGTGGACTCGCCAATCAAAAATCAACAAATCATGTCCTTTCACTCGGATCTACGCTTACACGTATCATGTCCTTTTTATCTTTTTGTCAAAAAAAATAATAATTAGAATAATAATCCCCTCCATATTAATTATGATATTTAAAATCTGTTTTGATAAAAATGCAAATGACAAACTAATTGTATAATCATAAGTTATAACGTTCGCTGATCCTTTTTTTGTATATAATAATTCTTACAAATATAACAACCCTGTTAATATTATATTGTAAAGGGGCATATAAGTTTCTTTGGCAACAGATATGTACAAAAAATTAGAAAAAAAAAAATCCTTTTAAAAGATCACTGAATTAGGAAAATTCTAAATTGGGTCATTAAATTCAGTATATCCTGAATCAGGTCATATGTCCTGAAATAGGATTTTGGAATTTGATAATTTTACCTTATTACCCCTCATTTAATTATTTCTCCACATTGCCTCTCCTTTGATTCTTTATCTTGATGAGTACGTACCTCTCTCCCCTCCCAGCTTAAAATTCCTTTAATTTCTATTATTTTTGCCCACATTTGTGAATTGAGATTTATGAAATATTCAAAACACGTCCCCATCAAATCAAAGTCTTTTATCAATACACAACTATCCACAGTAAGAAAAGAAAAATACCATCTTTGGAGACAAGCTTTCGAGGATGGGCAACTTACCCAGCTTTAATTTGCATCAAAACCTTGGCACCAGGATGAATTGTTGATAAAACTCAGATAAATTATTGCGATTTAAACCATAGTAGTTGCAATGAAGATATTGGATTTAGGAATAGTCATACGCCCATAAGTTTTTCCGCTGTAATGTCAATTGATTTTTTGATTTTGTAATATTGAGATGCAATGTTGATGTTGTAGGAAAAAAAAATGATTTTTATACCATTAAATTTTAATGTTGATGTTAGTGATTTAATGCATTGTCAAAGGAGAGGGGTAGTTGGAGAAATAATCGAATGAGGGGTAATAAAGTAAAATTATCAAATTATAAAATCTTATTTTAGGACATGTGACCTTATTTAAGATTTGTTTAATTTAATAAACTTATTTAAAAGTTGGATAAATTCTACCCTTTTAAAAAAAAAAAAAATCCAAAAAATTAAGAAATTGGTAGTATAGAAAATTATACTCTTCCGGTTCTAAATATAATACTTAGTTTGTAGTGTAAATTGCACTATAAATTATGTCATATATTTAAGACCGGAGGTAGTAACAATGTGACACGCCTTAAGTTGGATACAAATAAACAGAATTCACTTTAATTAAACTACAGGATAATACACTCACCAACTATACGTGGACTTAATCATGACATATCAAAATATAAACCATATATTTAGATTTAGATCTAAAATTAACATATCACCCTCTTTCTTATTTGTATATAGAGAAATGCATAATAAATTTACTGACGATTTATTTTACTATCTTTAGAAAAATTAGTTCAAAGCAATACTCTAAAAACAGTTGCTCAAAGTTTACTTTTGAATCTGTTAAAAATTTGAAGTGTTTTGCACTTCATCAAAATCACTTACATCAGAGATATTATTCTCTAAAGCTATAGAAGATTTAGTGATGTTAAAATCATCTGTTAACATTGATGTTAGTGATTTAATGCATTGTTAAAGGAGAGAGGTAGTACCAAGAACTAAGAATGAGGGTTATAAAGTAAGATTATCAAATTCTAAAATCTTACTTCAAAACATGTGACCTTAGATTTGTTGAATTTAATAATCCAATTTTAAATTTAGATAATTCAACCATATTTTAAAATGATTCTTCAAAAAATTAAGAAATCAATATAGAAAATTATAACATTGCAACACGTCTTAAGTTGGATGCAAAGACACATAACTCACTTCAATTAAACTACAGTATGTATAGTACACTCACCAACTACGTGGCCTTACTTAACATATCAATCATGGCAGATCAAAATATAAACCATAATTTAGATCTAAAACTAACATATCACCCTCTTTCTTATTTGTATATGGGGATATGCATAATAAATTTACTGACGATTTATTTTACTACCTTTAGAAAAATTGGTCAAAAACAATACTCTATAACTTAAACAGTCACACAAAGTTTACTTTTGAATATATTAAAAATTTGAAGTGTTTTGCACTTTCTCAAAATCACTTACATTAGAGATATTATCAGTGGCGGAACCAGAAAATTATTTTAGCCCGGGCCAAAAAATAAACATATTGAACTATTTACTAAATAATATCACATAACATTAAAAATACAAATAAATAATAACCAACGATTATAAATCAAAAGATAACATAGTAAACAAAAATTCTATGACGTTTAGAATGAGACTCATTATGAGGTGCATTACTTTCAGAAATTATTTTCTTAGAAATATCACATTCCGAAGTTATTTTCTTCTTAAAAAACACATCTATACTTTTATGTTTATCTTTACTCATCTTTTTCAACCTACAACAAATTTGGTGACCTAGAATATATATTGATATTAGTATTAATTAGTATCTTGTGTCACTAAACATATATATAGTCATCTAATCATCAAAACTCAAGCCTCTCCGAAATCATAACCCCAAAATTTTCACTAATCAAGTATAATATTACTCTTATTAGAAATATAAAAATACGTAGAATAACCTTCATAAAATGAATAAGGTGAAAAGAAGTGATTTTGAGTACCTATTTAATCCTTAAAATAAAGATGAACAACACCGGATATAAGATTATTCTAACATTTTCAATAAGTATCTCAAACAAAAATTTTACTTTCCTCTCACATCTCAATAAGTAATAAACCAAATATTGTCCTAATAAAAAAAAGAGTATAATTATAGAAAAGATATAAGATTAGTAGGGCCAAATTAGTGGCTAAAATAAAATACCATATAATACATACATATAAATACATAAGATAAGAGAAGGGGCCCAGTGCCATAAGGTGGCTCGCCACTGGATATTATTCTATAGCTATATAAGATTTTAAATTTTCATGATATTTTTTCCTTGAAAATAAACCTAACCACTTAGATCCAATTACATGGTTTAAATATAGCTGGTAGATTTCTCTATTGTTGGAACATGTATGAAATGATAAAAATAAGAAAAATTGGTGAAGACTACTTTTCACTGATTTTGTGATAGAAATATTACCCTTCCAATTTTTAGTATGAAAATAAAGATGACTTTGTTATTGGGGCCAACATTAAGGGCATGTTTGATCTGAGGGGAGATGAGGGAAAGTAAGTAGAGGAAAAACAATTGAGTTAGATTTTAAAAAATAAAGAATTGAGGTAAAAAGTTTTTAATTAAGTATTTGTAATCTTTGATCTTATATCTTATCTTTGTTAGAAAAATATTAATCCCACTCTTTCAATTTTTTAAATCCTACCTACAAAAATTTTCCCTCCCCTCCCTCCAAATCCCTCCCACCAAACACCCATTTTGTTGAGGGCTTAACTCACGGTTCCATCGCAAAAAGCCCGGTTTTGCGACGGAACCCTGATTTCGTCGCAAACCGGCGGCCAAACCGAGGGCCAAAAGGCCGTCGGTTTGCAACGGATGGATTTGGCATGCATGCCGCAAACCGGCTTTCTTTGCAATGAATAAAATTTATAATTTGGGACGGAATTTTAAATCCTTCACAAATATACCAAAAGTTGCAACGGAAAAAATTCCATTGTAAATTCCGTTGCTATTTTGCTATTTTCTAGTAATGACTTGTGGAGAAGTGACTAGAGATCACCGGTTAGGGCATACTACGTCAATTCTTTGTGAAAATTCATGCTATCTATAGGGGCCTTATACTATGCAAACAATTGGGTTTCAAGAAGATTATGCTTATGCTGATTCATTGGATGCTTTTCATTTGCTGTTACTTAGTTGTGGGCAAGATCATCCTATGAGAGATGAAACACAGGAGGTAAGATTCCTTATCCTTTCACACGAGGATCTACAGATTATTCATACTTATAGAAAAGCATTAAGATGTGCCGATTATTCAGCCTCAAAAGATTAATTAGCTAGATTTTGTAATTATTTCATCACAACCTATTGAATGTGTGGACTTAGTAACTCTTGAGTATGGTGAAATGTCACTGAGATCAGTGTATATAGCCTAATCTAAGAGTTTTTGAAAACCTCAAGCTTTTGGCTTGAAAAAAAACTACCTGTGATAAAGTACAGGACCCGCAATCCCTGCATAGACTTTCTCATCTTTTGCTCGAATTCCTGACTAGTCATAAGGCATAACTCCCAGTCACAACTAAACTGAGCTGCGGTTCTGTCTTCACCATCACACACTAACAATAGCGAAGAAGTCGGATGGAACCTATGGGGAGGTAACAGGAGAAGACACTGAGGAGAAATCCAAAAGAGGAGCTTCGGAGGGCCACGCCTGAGGTAGAAGGAAAGGGAGTTTTTCCGTTAATATCTCAATTGAATTTTTTGATTTTGTAATATTGAGATGTAATGTTTATGTTGTTGGAAACAAAAAAGATTTTTATACCATTACATGTTAACATTGAAGATAGTGATTTAATGCATTGTCAAAGGAGAGAGGTAGTGCCTAGAGCTAACAATGGGGTTAATAAAGTAAAATTATCAAATTATAAAATCTTATTTCAATACATATGATCTAATTTAAGATTTGTTTAATTTAATAATTCAATTTAAAATTTAGATAATTCAACCATATTTTAAAATGATTCTCCCAAAAAAATTAAGGAATGGTAGTATAGATAATTATAAGTTTATAACATTGCAATACGTTTTATGTTGGATCCAAAGACACATAACTCAGTTCAATTAAACTACAGTTCGTATAATGCACTCACAAACTATGTTGGACATACTTAACATATCAATCATGGTAATTAAAATATAAACCATATATTGTTGGGATCATGACATATCAAAATTTCATATATTTAGAAATCTAAAATTAACATATGAGGATTTTCTTATTTGTATTTAAAATGGATTCATTAGGAACCGATTTATTTCAAGCTCGTGAGCGTCTCATTCAATTTGAAGTCGTGTACGTCCTACTCAATTGACAGGAGCCGACTCTATGAATCCACTTCCTCTACCGGTATTCACACCGAACAGCACTCCAACACAGACGGCAGCGTGCTAGCGCCTTCAAGCTTTGCATCTCACGTCTCTCCTCTAGGGTTTCTCTTTCGCGGCTTTTCTAATACATCTTGCAAATTGTCTCGCAGGTTTTTTAAAACCCTATATATTCAAAATTAATCATTATTAATCTTGAAATTCGAATTTGGATTAAAATAATATTTTAATTAAATCTATCCAATATATCTAATCTAATCTATTTATTTAATCCGAATTAAAAGCCTCGATTTGATGTATCTCTATAAATTAAATCTTGAGATATGATATCTATCTATTTAATTAAATCGAGATACTATATCTCAATTCTAATTAAATCGGATATATGATATCTCTATTCGAAAATTAAATTTGAGATACAATATCTTTATTTGTTTTGGATATTTAATTTATCAAATAAATTAAATACAAAACAAATAATATATAATAATATAATAATCTATATTAATAATATCATTATTATTTAATTTTGAATTTATATTATATAATAATATAAATATATATATTTATATATATTTATATTTATATATATCCATCATAGATTAAAATTTTGTATTCATTAAATTTTAAACATAGTTAAGATTCAATGAATCTGGACATTATTGCTTGTGTTGGGCTATTCTTGTGTGCAACCCTGCAGGCCCATATGAGATTGGTAGCGGGCCAATATTGTACCAGCCCACAAGTCGCAAGCGGCCCCTAGTAAGACATTGTGACTACCCAATTCATATGGAGATCGATGATACGATACAACCTATCATACAACCATGTCACGTCCCTTTTATCACGCGATAATTTGGTCAAGGATGAGGTATGGATAATGTGAACCTCCTGTTCTTGACCATTACTTTCTCGATTATTGAGTAGTCTAATCAATTGAAATGGAAACTCCTTCCCTCGTAGCATGACCCATACATTTCTCAGATTCACCCATCGAGGGGCCCAGTATTATCTCTCTACAAATGTGAGGGACAAATTTCAACTTGACAATTCACATTCCTCTACATGAAAACCACTAATGCAAATTAAAGCCTTTATCATCATTCGGTCAAAGATGACTTTTGACTAGATCAAAGATCAGCGACTCTCATGTAGGAATCCATGATGATCTCAGGTCAAAAGGCATTGTGATGCGGTTATACATGAGATAAGCTTATGACTAAATCTATGTAGCTTTCTCATAGTGGGTCGGTCCAGCACCTTGTACTCTTACAAGTGCCTAGACTTTGATTCGTATCTCCATACCTCATCAAAGTCATGCGGTCTTATTTCATCTTCGCTCCGCGTAGATGGTGACCGGGGACATTTAGGATAATCTATAAGATATATCCAAGGATACGATTATAACTATAAACATATAAATGAAATGGTAACTAAATGGAGAATACTTTAAATGACATTAACGTTTAAAGTACAATGGCTTGCCCCTAGGACATAATTTCCAACATATATTTAGGTTTAATTTAGATCTAAAATTAGCATATCACCCACTTTCTTATTTGTATATAGAGATATGCATAATAAATTTACTAATGATTTATTTTACTACATCTAGAAAATTTGGTAAAAAACAATACTCTATAAACAGTCACACAAAGTTTACTTTTGAATATATTAAAAATTTGAAGTGTTTTGCACTTTCTCAAAATCACTTACATCACAGATATTATACTATACCTATATAAGATTTTAAATTTTCATGATATTTTTTCCTTGAAATTAAACTTAAACACTTAGATCCAATTACATAGTTAAACATGGTAGATTTCTCTTTCGTTGGAACATGTATGAAATGATAAAAATAAGAAAAATTGGTGAAGACCACTCTTCACTGATTTTGTGATAGAAATATTGCCATTCTGATTTGCAGTCAAAACATAAAGATGACTTTCTTATTGTGCCAAAATTAGGACCTGTTTGGTGTAAGGGGAGAGGAGGGAAAGCAAGCGGAGGAAAGAAAATTGAGTTAGATTTTTTTTTTTTTAAAGGATTGGGGTTAAAAGTTTTTATTGAGTATTTGTAATATTTGATCTTATATCTTATCTTTGTTAAAAAATATTAACCCCAATTTTTCAATTTTTTAAATTCTATCTACAAAAATTTTCCCTCCCCTCTAAATCCCTTCCACCAAACACCCATTTGGCTGAGGGTTTAATACAAGATAAGACTCTTTGCTTTGATGCTTTTAGTCGAATTTGTAAAGAAATAAAAGGGCTAGACCCCTAGACCCGGTTGGGGCGTACTATCAAATATATACTTTGTTTCTATTTATATGTACATTTTGACCAAACATTTTGGTATTTATTATAACCTCAGTTTCTAAGTAATAAATGCATTTGTTATATTTTTGTCCATATTAATTGAAATAAAAAAAAGAATTTATTCATGTTGATTTTTGGAACCATTTATAAATAAGGGTAAAATTGAAAATCTAGCAAAAAATTAATGAGTTAATTAAGTCTCCTTAGTATATGTGAGTTAGTTAATTTGTATATATAAATAGCAGAGTTTAATCATTCAGAGCCATGTTCAAGACCGAATGGGAATGAGTGAAGCCATAACTGTCATAAGAACAACTGTTGTTATTTTTTTTAAAAAAATATAATTTTTATCTAAGCTTTAAAATTGAAAAATGAACTAAAAATCAAATGGACCAGTTAAAAACTTATAAAGGTTATTAGAATTTAATTGAATTTAGCATCCGTAAAGGTGCACTTAATTTCTTTTTCATAAATCAAAATTCTAGTAGTATGCTGCAGAAATTTATGATAATTAATTCATTTATCCTTAAAATTTGTATGTTTAACCTATCATTAATATATATAAAAGAAAAAAATTCAATTTAGAACTGAATTTTCCCTTTTATAAGAATACAAGTGTTTTATCACCAAAAAAAAAAAGAAAAAAAGAAAAAGAGTTTTCAATACGACTTATAACTCACATTATTTATATTTCTGTCAACAAAAAATCTCCCACTATTTACTGAAAATACATTGGGCCTGTTTGGTGTGAAACGTCTGGAGCGTCCAAGGCCAGAAGGAAGAAGAAAGGGCTGTGGAGAAAAAGCCCATGTGTTTAGATTGGCTTTTCCCAAAAACGCAGTTGAAAAAGCTCTCGGAGCGTCTGCGATTGCGTCTTGTTCGCGTTTCCCACTCTCGTTCTCGTTGCGCAGAGCTCACTTATTATTACTTATTTAGTCCCGATCAGATCACCTAGGTTGGACCCCACCGGATTTTTTGAACTCCCTAGTCGCCGGCAAAGGCTTGCCGAGTTATCATCCAATTCGATTTGGGACAGAGCGCGAATTCGCTGTTGTGCCGTGTAATCAAATGGCGGGAAGGAGTAAAGCTCTGCTACTATCCTCCACCAAGATGCTCATCAATTCTGTGCTCAGTTCATCACAAGGTGGGGAAGCAACCCCTGGAGCTGGACACAAGCTCTTCGATGACGGCTCTCCCAGGAATCTGCAGTTACCTGTCGGCATTCTCCGACTTTCCGAGGATGCAAACGACGGACCGAAACCTCAATCGGTACCTATCAACTTCGCTTTTGAGAAGGCTTTCTAACTTTGGGTTGACTGGTAATTCTCCTGTATTAGGTACCAATAGTTCTTTATCTAATTCTTGAGTCCTTTTCAGTTTGTGCCCTTTTGAAACTCTCATTATGTACAGTATGGAACCTCGAATTGAAGTTATTATTATTGTGCCCTTTTGACACTTATTATTGTTATTTTAGAAGACCGATGGGAATGAGTGGGAAGCCATAACTGTCATAACGGAATTTCTGTTGTCTGCATTAGAATCCATTCCCTATATTCAAAATCTTCAATACCCTTCCCGCTTTCCTTTCTCACTCTCCAGCAATGGTATCCAGTTCTGGTGGTAAACATCCCTCACGGCCAACGTTTCCACCTCCACCTGCTCTGGTTCGTCCCAAGCGTAAACGCGTCGTGAATACATACCCAGATATTCCTCTCAAGCCGAGTCTAAAGGCCAAGGCAAGGCGCATCTCGGTCCAAGATTATCAACAACTCACTCCAGATGAGATCAATGACCTCCAATCGGCGGCCAAAAATCTTTTCCTTTCCGATGATTCGTCCCAACACCTATCTCTTGTCCGCGACTTCGCTAACTCCTCTGTTCCTCGTGAATCACAAGTTGAGTCCCTCTGGAATTTCTGTGCCCGTCGATTCCCAAATTCTTTCTCTCTCATGCTCGCTCACCTCCTCCACTCGCCTTATCTTCCCTCTGCTACCAGAACCCACATAGTTGATCTGCTCTACCTCACTCTAACCCGGTTTCACGGCCAAGATGCGCCCAGATTTAATCAACGCGTTCTTGCTAGTCTCAAACCCCTGCTTCTTGACGTTATCGAGAACCTTGATCAATTAATACCTGAATTGCCTAATTTGTCTCAAGTAGCCGCCACAATCTTTGTAATCGAGAGATGGGAAGAACTTCTTGACTATGTTTTTGACGCCCTTCATACGGAATTCGAATCGAAGCAAGAAAGGGCCCTCAGGGTGTTATCGACATTGCCTGAGACGAGAAAAGAATGTCTGGGAGCTTACAAATTTTGGTGGCACAACTATGAGTCACTTATACCGAGATTCTTGGAGCTATTTGATTCCGCCAATCTCAATATCCGGGCTCTCACATTTGATGCGTCTGTTAAATTGGTACGCTTGCTTCACCAGTGGAAGTTTGTCGACGAATTTGACAAACTATTACAAATAATGATTAGGTTCCTACGAGACTTTCACAGGGACGCTCAAACCCATATTGTGGAACAGAGAATGATGGACTTGGTGGAACTGGCTAAAGGCTGCACTGACCTTTTTTTGAAGAGACACAATGTTGTGCTCGGCTGCTTGTTCCAAATTGTAGAGACTGTAGATGACAACACTTTTATCAAGTGTCAGGCGATTGAAATTATTAGGATACTCGATGAACGGGATTTGTCAAATTTTTCAAAGTATCATCTGGATCTTTCTAATGAGTCTAAACGCAGCATATTGGAGAATTGCGTGCGCTTGATGTGTCGTATTGCAGATGTTCCAGCCTGCTATGATTTGGACGCCGAACATACGGGAATCTCGGGGGATCACCAACTAGGATTGTTCTTACTCCTTCGGTTTGTCTTCCATTCACAACAAGACATATTACTTCCCTTTGTAAGAGAGATGATACCACAGTATTTGAATTCAGAAGATTGGCAGACACGTCATGCAGGAGTTACTGCCTTCATTGCAATAGGATGTGTCCACGTAATTTGATCTTTCCCTTGTTTTCGTTTTAACTATAGTTTAAGAAATTCGTAATATTTTGACTATTTCCATCTCTGTCTACGTGGCTGCCGCAGGAAACGATCATGATTGAGCAAGCGGAGACAGTGATCAATATCTCACTTGCTGATCCCCACCGGCACGTGCTTTTTGCTGCCATTGACTTAATTATATGTTTGGTTAAGGAATTTGGTAAAGACCAAGTCAAAGATCTAACTAAGTTCGTCCCTAGACTGTTGACCATAATTAGATCATCTTCAATATATCCAAGTATTCAGGTATGTATAAACCAAGTGCATTTTGCCACCTTGTCAACGCAAAGTCTTGCTTCAAATTCTTAATTGCGGATTCATAAATACATATATATGATGTGTAGTTGCGTGCTACTATGGCAATTCATCTCTTGATTGCCAATGGTGCCGATGAAGAAGCAGTGAAGTCATTCTTGAAAGATCTAATGCCTGTATTGCTAGATCTTCTTGAGGTATATATGACCCATTATCTATATAAAATGTGCATATATTTTTTTTCTCTGGCATGCGTCCTCAGTTTTATGTAAATAAATAACCTCTTCCTGCAGAAGGAAGACAGAGAGTTTTGTAAAATAGCTATGGAAACTCTGAAATCACTGGCAGCATCATTTCTGGTATATCTTTTAATTAATACCCCAGTCAAATTGTCAAAACCATATATGATGGTGGATGTGGGTTTTATTTGTGCCGTCAGACTTAAATAATGCTTGTTGAATTTGTTGGGTGCAGGCCATTTTTTGTGGGTACTATCAGAAAGCAGTGGCTTCTTTGAAAGTCTTCACTTCTCAGTCGTTGCTTGAGGAGAAATTCATGGACGATTTGAGTTTTATTTTTTTGGGGCCTCTCCTGCACCAGTCTCTTTCTCTTTTAAAAGATATTCAACCAGAGGTAATTACTGATAATATATAAGAGTAAAATATTCTAAATATTTTTGCTTTAATTACATGTATCTCTCATCTATTTTAAAAACATATATGCTTGAGTTCAAATCATTAACTCCGTTAAATATGTTCTAAAAGTTTGTTTTTAATCACATTAAAACTTCTATTGAAACACAATTAATTTACTAATTTATCCATCATTTAAATGAAAATCAATATCGTTCTAGAGCTAAATAATTACAGTTTTGAATAATCCTTGATTTCTATGGTGAATCTATAAGACGCGGAAATTAGATTTTTTTTTTTTTTTTTTTTTTTTTTTTTTGGGGGGGGGGAATATTCACGAAACTTGCATCAACTCCTTGTAGATCAATATTGCTCTATTAAATTCTTTACTAAATATTTACTTAATACTATTTGCGTGGATATTTACTCATACTAAAATAATCACTCTTTCTTATATTTTTCTGGTCCTTAATATAGGATTTTATATAAATTTGGCCTTATATTTAGAAGCGGAGCTAATAATATATTGAATGTAGTGATTATTCTCTCATCGAAAAAATAATACAGGCCAAGAAGAGCAAGGGCTCTTTGGAACAACAAATAGCTCGTATTATTCTTTAATTTTCATTTACTTGTGCCATAAATAGTTTAATGAATCGTACTTTTTCTCACATGAAGTTAGTTAACACTTTGTAAGTTTGTAGCATTGTCGCAATTGTGCAAGCTGACCAATTCCTTAGCAAGACCATGCCAAATTTGGTGCAGACTCTCGAAAATGCCGAACCCTTCACCAAGTTTGGCTTCAAGTTTCCCTTCTGTTGTACCTGAATTCTTTTTTTCTTTTTTTCCCCCCTTAAACATTGTTGCTGTCAGCTTTAAGGTATTTGTAACAATATATCTATGTTTTGTAGGGAGTTTTTGCTTAAAAAGTCAGTTTTGGCTTGTGATTTACTGACAAAGTTTGCTGATCGGTTCCCAAAAAAATTTGAACCTTGGGCTTCCTCGGTAATCCATGTCCATGTAACTTTGATTTTGGAGATACACACACATTGAGACTTGCTATTTCTGAAACTGATCAGACTTGTGATGATTAGGTCTGTCCTCTTTTGACCTCCCTAATCGCCTGCACTCACCCTGAAGCTAAAATAGCAGCTGTTAGAGGTATTTCTCATGCCGTTGTAATACTGATACTATAACACATATTTGGGAAGTTGACCATCATTCTAAATATAAGATAAATTTTTTTTTATATTTATTAACATTTTTCTAATTTATCTCTATTACTGCTCTCTCAACAATAATCAAGGAGGAGAAGGAAGGGGAATTGAGGAAGATGATTAAGACATTTTAAAAATGTATGTTATGTTAACTAACTCAACCAACTTCCGCAATCTAATCAAATTAAACGAATATATCTGAGTGTTATTCAGAAAAATGTTGGGTTGCATATTAATTTATAAGTATAAGCTTCCCTTAATTTCTGTTTCTAGCACTTCCAAGCCTATTGCGCTCCTGCGAACACATAAAAGAGTCTCGTGAGTTTTTCTTGTACGCCGCTGTACAAGATTTGGTTAATGAATTACAAAAGGTATTTATTCGGTTGTGATTTCCTTTAAGTTAAAATTATTACATATATCATTCATTGGTCTCCATTTTCAGCCCACACTGTTTAAGGTTCAAATCACTGTACTGCAGGGAATTTTGCACAAATCAATTGGTATAGAAATGTTAAAAAGCCTCAATGCATGCATCAAGGTACGTGGAAACGTACACTATATTGAAATCTCACACACTTGGCTTACATTCTTCTTTACGAATATAACGAATGTGCTTGTGCAGATCTGTGGAACAAAAGTTTTGCGTGTAGAACTAGTCAAACAGATTGCAGATCACATAAAACAAATACTCTTTCAGTCGTCGGTATTTGCCAATATGAACAAAAAAACGCGAGAAGAAGCATCATCGTCGTGGTTTCGTCCTGAGAGTTATAAACAGGAGCTAGAGGAGCAAATAATTCAAGTCTCGCCTAATTAAAATCCTTTTTTTTTTTTTTTTTTTTTTTTTGGGGGGGGGGGGGGGGGTTAATCTTTCCTTTTATGCATTGCTCAAGTTTGTGTTTTCGCTTTGAAGGCTGCAAGCTGCTTAGCGACAATGATAACTACATTGAAGTCTGAATTCTTACCTCATGTTTATGAGCTTCTTCCAACTATTGAAGCGCTATGGGTTAGTCTGGCGCGCTCATGTTGCTATTCTTCTTTGTATGATCATATATATATATATATATATATATATGTTTTTTAATGCAACTTTCCTATGTTAATTATTTTCAACTTAAACATAAGAAGCATGATTATGTCTTTATCATTTGATTCAACTCTTCCTCAGGGTTGTGAGTGCCCAGATAATGTGAAAGCAGTGGCAATCTCCATTTTTAATTTGCTTTTGAGTGACTACCCACAAAAATGGGAAAGGTATATATACGGTTTAGCTTGTAATATATCTGAATTCAATTATGAGCATTCACGACTCATTTCATCTTTTGTTGTTATTCAACCAGGTATTGTGATACATATCCTATGATAGTCATGGACCTTTGTTACTCACAAAGCCCCCAGCTTCAACGGGTATTTATTATTTCTACAAAATGTGCCAGTTATATTTTGAGCTTTAATTTACTATACTTTTATGTTTGGGTAATGTAACTTGTATAGGAAGCTGCACGTGGGATTGGATTACGCGCCACACACATAAACCTCATGCCCATCTTCGATGCCCCAGGTATAGGCTTCTTGATTACAGTAATATTCAAAGTTTTTTATTGAACAATAGAATGTATAAAATGTACGTGATAGTAGTGAATTTTGTGCAGGGTCTATGGATAGCCTAAATTTTGTAATAGATAGTGGAAGGCAATCAGAAGAGAGGGCAATGGCGTATGTTGCTGCTGTTTCAGCTTTTGGGAAAATTCTTGAGTTCCGGCATCATATTATTCACACCCCTCAGGTAACATTTTTCTTATCCTTTTTTTTTTTCCCACTGGGTTTTTATTCCTATATTGTTATTATAACATGCTATACTATAATCACTCATAACTAGATCCTTCCACTCCGGCTACAATCTTTGCCCTTAAGAAATGACTTTAAAGAAGCCGAATCTGCAAATGCACAACTCAGTCTACCGGTTGAAAGGTTTTACTTCTCTAGCTCTCTTCCCCAGTTTCGATTTTGAAACAAACTTGAGTCAAGTTTAACAATATTGGAAAACTATATCATTTTTCTGTTTTGTTTTAGGTATGATCGGGATCTTTTGAGGCATAGCCACAAGAATCTTAGGAAGGCTATTCAAATTTGTAAAAAGGTAAATGATGATCTTCGAGTTAAGGTCTGTTATCTTCTTTTTGTGCCTTTGATTTTCTTACATCTTGCTTTATTTGCCTTTTTTTTTTTTTTGGTTACAGATTTTATCCAAAAGAGACAATCTAGCAACAGATGCAACGATAGGCTTGATCAAGTCTTGGTTGATCAAAGTTGAGGCCAAGCCATAATTGTTTGTTCGAGAGCACACCAAAACACTAATTTTTTTTTTCCTTTTCTTGAATCACAACTGTAAGACGGTCATTCACCTATAGCTCTCCAAAAATGCCAACAAAAATCTAGCTACATTGTAGTTGGTCAAAAATGCAAAAAGTACTATCCATGCTATGAGCAAGTTTAGCCGAAACACTATTTTTAAGCAAGGTTACTGAAGGCGAATATGTCAACGAGAAAAGAAGGAAAATTTTTTGATATTCTTTTCATCAGTTATATCATTGTATATCATGGCCAAATTTCTCTACCAGTTTTAGACATATTTTCAACTGAGTTTAATATATATTTTTTCCACCCGCCCCCAATTTTATTTTTTATTTTATTTTATTTTTAAATGTAACCTTGTATCAGGATCAGATGACAATTGATAAAGAATAAATTGTGACTGTGGATGGACAAGATCCAATTGCGGGAACACATCGGAAACATTCAGAGAAATTCTTGTGTGCATTGAATGTGCAAGTTAGAAATCAACAAGTCACGTCTTTTCACTCTGATCTGGCACTTATATTTGTCATGTCATTTTTCTCTTTTTGTGATTATGAATTTTGTCAACCTCATTTTTTCGTAATGGTTTTCACGAGAGCATTTTTCTAATTAGAAAATTGTTAGACATGATTCGCTAACATTTGAGGGCTTTGACAAAATTCATAATGAGATTCATAAGAGCATTAATAAGTTTGGCAAGATTCGTAATGGTTTTCACAAGAACGTTTACTGATGGAAAAGATGTTAGATAGGATTCACCAACATTTGTAAGTTTTGACAAAATTCCTAATGAGATTCACAAGAACAATAATAAATTTGACATGATTCTTAGTAGTTTTCACAAGAGTGTTTCTTGATACAAAAGATTCACCAACATTTTGTGCCCTTTGAGAAAATTCATAAGGGATTTACAAGAGCAATAGTGAATGTGACAAGATTCGTAATGGTTTTTACAAAAGCGTTTCCTGATGGAAAAAACGTTAACAATATATATATATATATATATATATATATAGGTTTATAGGTTTATCGTTTGCTACGTCACTTGACATAATATTATGTCAAATTACCCCAAAATTATGTCGTTTTGGAAATTAATAAGGGGTGTTTTTGTATTTGTATTTTTGTATTTATTATATGAATTTTACCAAAAGATTCTTCATTAATTCCCCTAACCTCAAAACTACGTCATTTTGAGAGTTTATTAATTCATTTAACTCCAAAACGACACAGTTTTGGAGTAACTTAACATAACCTTATGTCAAGTGACATAACAAACGATAACCCACACACACATATATATATATTGATTGCCACTTAACACCTTTACTATCATGGTGGGATGGGTTCGAATCCTACGCCTTACACCTTGGTGCAAATTTTTTTTTTGTTTTAAAAAAAACTGAGGGCATAATGGTAAATTTATCAACATTTAAAAATCTCAATTTGACCCATATCACCTTTATTACATTTTTAAATGTTAACATACTTTTTGAGGTTTTGAAGTTTTATATGGTATTTAAATAATATTTTTCTGAAAATGTAATTAGAATAATAATAAAGGGTGAAGGACCAATTTTGCCAATCAACTATTAAGCCAGGAGCGGTTTTGCCAAATAACTTTTAATGAGACCAAAAAGGCCAAAAAACAATTGAATTTCTAAAAAAAATACAACATCGTCAGATCCCACTAACTTCCGTCTGCCACGTGGGATTATGAAATGGGTGAAGGACCAATTTTGCCAACTAACTATTAAGCCAGGAGCGGTTTTGCCAAATAACTTTTAATGAGACCAAAAAGGCCAAAAAACAATTGAATTTCTAAAAAAAAATACAACACCGTCAGATCCCACTAACTTCCATCCCGCCACGTGGGATTATGAAATCCATTTGGTCCCTTATGTTTTTTGGTCAATGCCTAGGTGGCTTTTTTGCAATTTTTTTTAATGAATCCCAATTTTTTATCAGGCATGGACAAAACCAACTTATGACCTTCAGCTGGGGGCGCCGCGAGAAAAATGTGCAGACCTTCACGCCTTCATCGCTGGGACCTTCTCACCGAGACCTTCGACCCTTGAAAGCGAGACCTTCTTCTTCTTCCTCCACGGTCGGAATAGCCCAGAATACAAACAGGAAATTCATGAATATTGGGGTTAAAAGGAAAATCAAAAGATCTCATGGGATGAATCTATGGATCAGAACAGATTAAGAATGAAAATACCTCTGAATGAAGGGCTTTGCAACCACCACAACCAGGAGAGAAGAAATCAATAGATTTTCCTTTTAACCCCAATATTCATGAATTTCTGTTTGTATTCGGGCTATTCCGACCGTGGAGGAAGAAGAAGAAGGTCTCGTTCTCAAGGGTCGAAGGTCTGGTGAAAGGTCCCAGCGATGACGGCGTGAAGGTTTGCACATTTTTCTCGCGACGCCCCCAGCTGAAGGTCATAAGCTGGTTTTGTCCATGCCTGATAAAAAAATTGGGATTCATTAAAAAAAAAAAAGCAAAAAACCACCTGGGCGTTGACCAAAAAACATAAGGGACCAGCTGGATTTTATAATCCCACGTGGTAGACGGAAGTTAGTAGGATATGACGGTGTTGTATTTTTTTTAGAAATTCAATTGTTTTTTGGCCTTTTTGGTCTCATTAAAAGTTATTTGGCAAAACCGCTCCGACTTAATAGTTGGTTGGCAAAATTGGTCCTTCACCCAATAATAAATAACCCTCCATATGAATTGTTCCTCTCCCGCTCTTTTTATCATTTTCTCATTCAGCGCACTAATCTGAGCTTGACGAACGCCCCCATGGCTCGGTACCACATATCTTTCACTCTTATTTTTATTTTAAATTTTCACTTTTAAGGTGTTATTTCACTCCACTACCAAAAACACAATTGACAAAATATAGTTAATGCTTCATATACTTTCTCATGCGAATTTAAGTTTTCACATATATTTCATAATTTATTTTTATATATGCTTCGCTTATCCTCAAACATTAACTAGAACTACACATGCATGTGATGATTTGCACCCGTCTAACGATACACATTTTTTTTTATATATATATATATATATATATAATGATATTTGGAAACTGTATACACCCTCCACTCCATAATATAAAACACTTTAAGTAATTCATATTAAACAGATAGTTAACTCATCAAATATGCTTTAAATTGATTTTTTTAATTTTTTTTGCCCATATTAAATTAGGTTTCAAATAAAAAAGACTGTATAGAAAGTCACATTTAAACAGTAACTACATGAGCATAAATTATAAATAAAAACATATACTTGATCACAGGTAGGAAAAAAAAAACATACATCAAAGAGAGTTGGAAATTGAAAACATTCAGTTTCCAAATGTTGAAAGGGTATATTTCACATTTTTTTGGAATTTCTAGTATATAAGATAAAAAATAATGAGAGTAAAAAGGTTTACTTGCATTTGCCTAACTTTAACCTTATGTTTGGATCGAGAGAAAATTAGAGAGAAGAGAAAACTCTAAAAAGTACTCCCTCCGGTCCTAATTATAAGACCTAGTTGACTTTTTTGGAGAGATTAAAGAAGCTAATTAAACTACTTTAGAGTATTTTTTTTTCCTCAAAACTAATTAGTTTGACTAATAAACTAATATATAATCTAAAGATACACAACATATGAAATGATTAAGTAACTTATTTAGTTTCCTTAATCTCTCCAAAAAAAGTCAACTATGTTTTATAATTAGGACTGAAGGTAGTAATAATTTTTTTAAAACCATTTTATAAGGTTTTAATTTCTAGTATTCTCTCCCCCTATCTTCCCCTCACTTTTCTCTTCATCCAAACATAGGATAAAGGCTTGAAGGCAATCATTGATCCTAAACAATGCATTAATATAAATTAGATTCAATATAATCAATTGGCATATCTTCTATCAACATAATATAACTAGTCAATTGTATACGTGATTTAAATTGTTGCTCATGTCATTCATGTGAAATGGGCTTCTAATGTTCCAAGTGCCATTGAAAACATGTGGGGTCATAGAAAGGCTACTAGGAACCAATTGAGTAGAAGTTGTTGGTGAAAATACTTTCAAGATAGAAATCTTACTAAGATAAGAATCTGTGTAATTAATATGCATAATCTGTAAACATACGATAGTACTGTACTAAGAAGAAAACCAAGTAAAAACTCACAAGGCCGAATATGGTAATAAACTATGAAGAAATCCGGGCCCAACTTTCGTTGTGTCCTTAAGACAATTTTGCTCCCTCTATATGGATGCCCAAGGATGATGAGCAATTGTCTCCCAGGATAGAGCGGATTATTCGTCTTCAGAAAGATGACTCTTTCAATCTGAAGCCCAAGCGAATCCAACGAGTCTGCTTTCAAAATCGCATAGGCTATGTCTACAGAATGTAATATGCAGAGAGGAATGTTTGAGATTAATTTTTAGATCTAGTTTTTCTATATATATCCTCTAGGATTTTATGTCACTAGTACATCCTATTTATAGATGACAAAATTGATCAGATGGACACCCGTTGGTGAACCGACGCAAATGTGGCGAACTAACGCGATCGGCGGTGGTGGACCAGTGGGACTTCTTATTCATAACCTATGGGATTTAGATCCTAAAATCCAACAATCCCCCACATGGATAAGAAGTTAGTCCATCATGACCAAATGCAAATGATCATGTATGCAAAGTGCGATTCCTCTACGAGCAGCAACTGCATCGAGAAAGGTAGGGGTTACTTTTGAACCTTCTCTAGTAAAAACCTATCGGATATACTAGTCAATCAGTGGATGCGTTGTCTTGAACCGTCGACCTTTTAATGTATACCAAGACAATAGGAGTCACACAGTTGCCCCTCTAGCATCGTTGGTTCTTATGCTGTGTCCATTTTGGCCCTGGACATCGCCTGGTTCTGTGAGTGTTCTAGAGAATCGGCCGTTTTAAATTCTCATAGAAGCGGCCCACACTTCATACTCACATAGGTGATTCCTTGTGATGTAAGTCAACATACATCATATGAACACATCAGATTAAGAAACCATTAAAAGCTTAAAAACTTACCCTTATTTATATGCACTGTCTTGTCTAGGAATGAGTGAGTTTAAAACTCCACAGTGTTAACAGTCGATCATCACTTAGTTGTCTCTTTGAACCTAGTTCGTGGGATCTCCACTCTTTTAGGTAGAGTTACCGCGATAATCAACAATGGATTGGCCTTAAACCCATTCCTTTGGACAAATTTCTAACTAACTCTCTAGGAATCCCTTTAGTCAATGGATCCACTATATTCTCTTTTGATTTTATATAATCAATTGAGATGATTCCATTCGAGAGTAGTTGTCTAACGGTATCATGTCTATGACTTATATGTCTAGACTTGCCGTTGTACATGACATTCTTGGCCCTACCAATAGCTTCTTGACTATTAGTATCACAGTGTATACATACTGCTGGTACTGGTTTTGGCCAATTAGGAATGTCTTCAAGAAATTTATGAAGCCACCCGGCTTCCTCACCAGCTTTATCTAAAGCAATGAATTTTGCTTCTATAGTTGATCTTGCAATGCAAGTTTGCTTGGATGACTTCCAAGACACAGCACCCCCACCAAGGGTGAATACATATCCACTTGTGGATCTTATGTCATTGAGCTGGTGATCCAATTTGCATCACAATACCCTTCTAAAACTACAGGGTACTTTTCATAATGCAAGGTAAAGTTTTGAGTTTGCTTTAAGTAACCTAAAACTCTTATAATAGCTTTCCAATGAAGCTCGTTTGGATTACTTGTAAAGCAACTCAACATGCTTACTGCGTAGGCAATATCAGGTCTAGTGCAGTTCATAACATACATAAGACTGCCTAACACTCGAGCATACTTGTTTTGTTTTTTAGTTTCACCAGTATTTCTCGACAGACAAAGACTAGAGTATATAGGTTTCGTCACAAGAGCTATGTTTAAACTCTTAAATTTCTCAAGAATTTTAGCAATATAGATGTTCTTGTGATAAAGCCAACCCAAAAGATGTTCTATGGATTTTAATTCCCAAATTAACATATGCTAGACCATATCTTTCATGTCGAACTTATTGGTAAGAAACCGCTTAGTAGCTTTAATCATTTGATTATTACTACCTGTTATCAATCTGTCATCCATATAAAGATAGACTATGGCAAAACCATTTTCAATATTCCTAATATAGACACACTTGTCACATTCATTAATACTAAAGTCATTTGATAACATAACTTCATCAAATTTCGCATGGCATTGTTTCGGGGCTTGTTTAAGTCCATAAAGGGACTTTATCATACAACAAACTTTCCATTCTTGTCCTAAGACAACAAACCCCTTAGATTGTTCTAGATAAATCTCTTCATCTAATTCACTATCCAAGAAGGCTGTCTTTACATCCATTTTATGTAATTCCAACCTATTTAATGTTGTTAACGCGATTAACCTTCGAATGGATGTAATTCTTGTAATAAGTGAATAGGTATCAAAGTAATTTAGGCCTTCATGTTTTCTGTAACCTTTTACTACTAGCCTAGCTTTGTACTTATCAATAGTGCCATTTGCTTTTATCTTCTTTTTAAAGACCCACTTAGTTCCTAAAGGCTTATTGCCAGAATGAAGGTAAACCAATTCACAGGTGTGGTTTGACAGAATGGATTTAACTTCACTATTGATATCCTTTTTGCAGAATAGTGCTTCAGGAGAGCCCATAGCCTCTCCATGTGTTCGAGGCTCCTTTTCCAACAAAAAGTCAGAAAATCAGGCCCAAAGGATGTTGAAGTCCTTTGCCTAGTATTACGTCTAGGTTCCTTCTCTACAGGATCATCATTGCTCATAGTGTCCCATGGTATCACAGTATTCTCATCATTACTACCACTCGCTTTACTTCCCTTATTATACGGAAATACACTCTCAAAGAACTTAGTGTCCCTTAACTCAATAACCGTATTCACATGGATATCTGATACATCGGACACACAATCCACTATCTTAGGTTCAATTCTCAACCTTTTGGGTTTAGGAATTGCGACCTAAGCCAAACACCCCCCCAATTTCAAATATTTCAAGAAATGTTTCTTTCTTTTCCATATTTTGTATGGTATGTTTTGTATCCTTTTGTAGGGCACTCTATTAATTGTAAAGTTAGCCATTTAAATGGATTCCCCCCACAACATCTGTGATAAACTAGACGTAATCAACATTTCATACAATATACAACATTCAACCATAATGATGCTATAAAAATTTCACATAATTTGGTAGTGATGCATACCCCAACTAGAAATATTAAAACTACCAACATTTATGTTCAATAATTAGAAAGGCAAATAATCAACCTATGTGTTGATCCATAAACACCTTATTATAACAAACTTTAATAACATCATAGCATCAAGATAATCGATGATCAAACATCATCATAATAGTTGTAATTAAAATAATTCATAAAGATATGGCTACTTTGGTGACTAACAAATCAACCATACTCTTAACACATAGTATTTGGAATTAAAATAATTAACAAAGGATTGACCATTTTGGTGATTAATAAATCCACCACACTTAATTCCAAAATTTAAATATTTAGCATTTATATAATTGCTATTCACAATATTTAAAAAACACAAAATCATAGCCACAAAATCATTCATGATTATAAAATTAAGGCTATAATTGCATTTCTACACATACATGAAGCCATGCATGCTTATACCACGATCATATACTTGTCACGCAAAATATTTAATAATTTATAAAATTTGCTTTCAATAGCAAATAACAAATACTCAAATTATGTTAAGCCCAAACACATTTATTATTATAATTTTAATTTGGCCCAATTATAATTTATATTTGGCCCGAGAATTAAAAACAAAACAGCATTGACAAAAGAAATGCCCAAAAAACATAAGGACAAAAAACTATCTAATCTAATGGTCCACAAAAAATTAGAGCCCAATGTTGGTCATTATTTTAATAATAATAATAAACATGCAGCCCAATAGAAACCAATCGGGCCCAACGTATGAGCCCCAACGCCAAATATACTTTAAATATATATTGGCCTATATCTATCAAAGAGGTGCCAACAGCTCAACTGGTAAGGCAGCTCTCACCCAAGCAACACGTCGCTGGTTCGATCCCTGCCTGGCGCGTCCCTTCGCAAATTAATTTTTAAAAAGAATGCATTGCATAAAATTAGTCCCTGGTTCGAATTGACGACGCATAAATGCTATGCACCTTAGGGACCCGTTTGTTATGCTGAAAGAGGGCGGTGGAAAGGGAAGATAAGAGACTTCCTATGAAAAAAACATGTTTGGTTGTCCCATCTTCCATTAAGTACCATTCCTTCCAGTTTGAATTTTCCTTCATCCGCTGGAATGTGCTTTCCCTCAAAAAGAGGCGGGAATGTTAAAATGCTGCCGGGAGAGTGAAAATGTCGGATAAAAAGGCCCCTAAAACACTATACCTATTAATCAAAAAGCATTTAAGGCCCGAGCTGGAGGTGGATGAAGCTGTCGGTGAAAAAGCTTGGAGCTGGACAAAGCTGTCGGTGAAGAAGGTTGGAAAACAGTGGGCGTTTTTGGGCAAAGGAGAAGTTTAACCCTGGAAACAGAGCTACATTTGAGGTCAGTATACATTCGAAAGGAATTAATGTGTGATTTACCGGGAGTTTTAGGAGATTTGGGAAGGGCTGCTCATTCGAGCTGGGGGGACACACACGCACATGAATGCAAGCAATTTTACACAGACACGGTTATATGCTTGCATGTTGGGGACAGAGACAAAGACGAGTGCAAATGGTCTTTATATTCTTGTATATTAATGAGATGCAGACACTGTTTTAAACGATTTACACAGTCTGGAATGAAATTGCAATGAATTAAAATATGTTGTTTGTGTGTGTACAATGTGCTGTTGTTCTGTGAATGATGAAATGTGGGGAAAAAAGCAAATGAACATTACGTTCGAACCAGACTTCCCAGTTTGAACGTTTGATGTGGGTTGTTTCTAATTTAGTGAGTGCCATGTTGGGTCATAAGTAGTCGTTTAAATTGAGGCGATGGGATGAAAGATACCAATATATGAATGTTAAACAGTGGTAGTTTGCAAACAGGGGTAGTGGATTACTAGTGTGGTTGAAAATTGTGTAGGTATGGAGCCACGTAGACGGTAAATGGTTGGATTGTTGGCCGGGTGCTTAGCTTTGCTACTAGCAGTGAGGACCATGATTGTGGCGATGATAGTAGCTGTGGGAGTAGGTAGACCGAGGCACTTACCAGATAGGACGTTTAGACTAGATTTCTATGCCAAGAGAGCGAATTTGAGGGTGATGATATATAGTAGTGACACCACTTGCTTCAACCAAATTAGGATGTACCAGGCAACGTTTGATAAATTGTGTCACATGTTAGACACAATTGGCGGATTGAGAGCAACCAGACATATGCTAGTTGATGAGCAAGTGGCTATGTTCCTTCACATATTGGCCCATCATGTGAAGAATAGAGTAATTCAGTTTGAGTTTGGAAGGTCAGGAGAAACCATAAGTAGATACTTCAAACTAGTGCTCAATGCAACCATTAGACTTCAATCATTGCTTTTGAAGAAACCAGAGGCAATTCCGGAGGACTCAAATGATCATCGTTGGAAGTGGTTTAAGGTATGTACATGATGTTCATGTGTGAGTAGTTTAACTGAGTATTAAAAGTATGGTTTGACCTTAAGGGCGAAACCCTTTTTTTCCCATTTTAGGGGTGCCTCGGTGCATTGGATGGTACACACATACGTGTTGAAGTCCCTGCAGCACACAAGGGGAGATACCGAAATAGAAAAGGAGAGGTAACAACCAATGTTCTTGGGGTATGCTCACCGGATGGGCAATTCATATTTGTTTTCCCAGGGTGGGAAGGCTCAGCTGCGGATGTGAGGGTTCTGAGAGATGCTACAAGGAGACCACATGGGCTAAGAGTACCGCTAGGTAACGATGTAAGGGTGCGTTAGTTGGTTGAAATTAATTTACACTACTATTCGTTAACTTTTTTTGTTTGCGCAGGGAACTACTACTTGGTGGATGTAGGGTACAGTAATTGCCAAGGTTGTATATATTGATTTCTATGGGCACATCCATACTGAAACGTCGACACATTAAAAGCTATACCAGCATTATTTTAAATTTTTAATACCGTTTCATTTAAACAGCCACGCATCCTACCAGACACATTTTTTAAAAAAAATAATAATAATATAGGCTCAAAACTTGAAAGAAGGCGTCCCTTTTTTATTATTATTTGTTTAAACAAAATAAAAAATCAAAACAATGTGTTTCCATAAAACACATTAGGCGCTTTCGGATGAAACGACTTATCCGTTTTTGAAACAAAAAGGCAAGTCGGTTTTGTTCATCTTCAACCTCCAACCAGGTCACACAAACCCGTGTGGATCTGTCTCAAAAGACGACTTTCTTGATAGAAAAACAAATTTCCATCCAATGTTTCTATATTATAGTAATTTCTTGGCCTAAAACATATATACACTTATATATATTTTATTGCAGAAATAAATATTCATATAACATATGTTAGTTATGAATATTTTTGATGATGTCTTATATTGATGTCATTATCTAGAGCAAAAAGTTTATATCATATACATTGACTAACTACTTTGTTTATTATAGGTTAGTCCAAATTAAATTATGGAGAATGATCAAGAATGGAGTTTGAAGAAAGTAGAACTTGTTAAATATCATGGAAATATCAATATTCAAGGTTCTGTGATCAAATAGAAGTTGGAACGGCTCAATTCGGAGTTAAAACAAGCAAGTTCAAGCTTCCGAATAAATACTGGTTTGTTGGAGGGCATTTATGTAATTTTAGAGCTCTGAGTTTGAAGAAAGAATAACTTGTTGAATATTATGGGAATATCAATATTCAAGTTCCTATGATCAAATAGAAGGTGGAATGGATCAATTCGGAGTTAAAATAAGTAAGTTCAAGCTTTTTGAAGAATATTAGTTTGTTTTGGGGCCATAATGCAATTTCAGCATTTTTCTCACCTAAACGATTTGCCTTGCTCGAGCATAAATATTTCCATGCTCGAGCAACATGTTTCCAGCCCATTTTTCACCCAAACAGTACCTTGCTCGAGCAACAAGAGGAGCCATGTTTGAGCAAACTCATTTTTTAGCCAAAATCCGCTCTTGCTCGAGCAAGAAAATCACCCTTGCTTGAGCAAGGTTGTCCTTCAGCACACTCTGTTCAGCTCTGTTTCTGGTGACCTCCGGTAAATCAATGATATCTCCCAAACCAAGAATTTGATTGACGCAAAACCAATGGCATATGAAACTAGACATCCAATGCGTCATTTTGATATAAAATTCACGTCCAAAGGAGTCCATATGAGGGAGATATGAGTTTTTCAAGTTGGCACAAAAATCACCGTCACAGTCCAGACCAAGCTTCGGTATTTTGAGGATATCTCACAAACCAAAAATCCGATTGAGCTGAAATTGGTGGCATTGGAAACTAGAATCAAATACCTTTTCAAAAACATCAAGAAAACAGAAAAATAAGATAAATGAAAGGAGTTATGATGTTTTGAAGTTGACAGTATGTTCAAGACGTTGCAATCAGCGTTGATTAAGAACAGCCTACATTCATTCTACGATAACCGATGAAATACAAGGAGTTTGGGACTGATTCTTATTGATATAAAAATAATACTTGAAGTGGTTTGCCAAAATTGAAGCTTTACCGAAGACGTTATGCTCGCTAGAAATTGCTGTCAACGTAATTGTTTCTTGAAAATCTGATTTTTGCACAAGAACATAATATATGGCAACCAAGAGTTTGACATTCGAAGGCAGTCTACTTGAACAAAGAACAATTCATGTTGAACTAAATTATTGCCTTGAGCCAAGAAGAAGCAGAGAGCAAATTAGGAAGTTTGCTTGAGCAAAGAATGTGGCCTGCCCGAGCATCTGTGTAACAAGCAAGAAAATGGCAAATTGGAAGAGACATGCTCGAGTAGAGAAAATGGCTTGCTCGAGCAGAAGAAAAATCTTACTCGAGCATCAGAGTGTTCCAAGCATTTTCAACTGAATCAAAGAAGCTTGCTCGAGCAAGCTTTGGGAGCATGCTCGAGCAACAGCGATGCTGATGCACTTCCACCAGTTTCAGAAGGAGCTTGCCCGAGCATGATATAGATCATGCTCGAGCAACGTGCTCGAGCAAGCAGGAAAGCATGCTCGAGCAACAGCAGTCCTGAAGTGATTTAAACTGATTCTCAAGGGCTTGCCCGAGAATGATATATTCATGCTCGAGCAACATGCTCGAGCAAAGGTTTTTTCCTGCTCGAGCATCAGCGGCCAAAGTGCATTTGCCTTACTTTTCAAAGGAGCTTGCTCGAGCAAGCATGGATCATTGCTCGAGCAATATCACCCTGTTTTTGAAATCATCGTCAACGAGATTCATAAATCACGAATGGATTATTAGTTCTTCGATCATTACTTATCATGTTTACCAAATGCTTTTAACCGATTTATTTATGAGTTTCAGATGATTTAGACATAGATTACTTGTGATTTGAATTAAACAATCTCATTTGTCGAGTCATTAAATGCTGCTACCTAAATCGTGATATTCTTGGAGACCGATATTCTAAACCAATAAAGCCTACTCTGATATTCTTCCACTTTGCATTTAATGCCATCTCACAACGGATACAACAGAAAGAATGAAAGAGAATGTCAACTCTGTGCCTTCCACCTAAGTACTCAAATGGAGAAATCCTCAACGAATGCATCATCTATCTCACGGATATATTCAAGACTCTCAACGGTCATATTCAAACATTAAAATAGACAGAATCAAATCCTTCAACGGTCCTCAAGCTTCAACTAGTATAAAAGCCCGAAGGTTTGAATTCACCAGGTGGTGAACCGACGCATACACAGACAAAGCAATCAAAGCGTTCAATTTATATTCTGTATATATCTATGGATATTATTGAGCTTCGAGTGTTTATCATTCATCTACTCGTGAGAGAGTTTTATCATTTGTTTTACAATTCGTTCAAATCTCAAGATAGAGGTATCTTGAGTGTGGGTGTATCAATTACAACTTGTAAGGGGGAGTGAGTCCGAGAGTGAAAGGATCATCCTTTGTTTACAGAGTGTGTAATTGTGTCCACGGTCATTTGGTTACAACTTGTAAAGAGGAGTAAGTCCTAGTGAGAGGATTACTTGAGAGTTCTGAGTACGTAATCAAGTTTGGAGATAGTGAAATCCCAGTGTTTCGGGGATGGACGTAGGTCAAGAGTTGGACCGAACTAGGATAACCTCTTGTGTTCATTGCTCTTCTCTCTGCCTCTCTCTTAAGTGTTCTTGAGCAATTAGCGAAATAATTTCATAATCACCTATTCACCCCCCTCTAGGTGATATTCCACCTTCATTTGGTATCAGACCACAGGTTTCTCAGTTGGGCTTAACATCCCGAGATAGATCATGGAAGGAATATTACTTGAGGGTGCATCAATCAACCTACCACCTGGCTTCAACGGCGAACACTATTCATTCTGGAAAGCAAAGTTCAAAGTGTTCGTGTTAGCCACAGAGTATGGTCTCTGGCAAGTAATAGAGAATGGGGATTATGTTCCCACAAGAGTAGAAGGCAGAATTCATGATCCGAAGGCTGAAGATGAGTTTAACGAGGATGACAGACGGAAAATAACTCTTAACATCAAAGCCATTCTGATGCTCCAAAGTGCTCTTAGTCGAAGGAGTATTTCCGCATCTGCAATCTATCTACTGCCAAGGAGATGTGGAAAGGTTTGGAAATGACATACGTGTCTGCTACATGTGGAGATAACTCCTCAGACAAAAAATGTGAGGAAGAAGAAGTTGCAAACATATGCTTAATTGCTGAAGAAGAAGAGCAATGTGAAAACGTTGATGAGGTATATGATTTTGAACCTATCTATGATGAATTATTGTCACGAATACAATGAACTACATTCTGAATTTGAAAAACTTGAAAAAGAATTTATTGCCTACAAGAGGAAAATTAAATTGCTTGATAAAACCAAAGATTTACCTCCAGTTTCAGTTTATGAAAACTCTGCTTGCGGAAAATGTCCTGATCTTATAAAGAAAAACGCTTATCTTACGAAAACACTTGAAAAATTCACCAAGGGAAGTGAAATGCTCAATGTGATTCGAAAGCTCAAAGATTTACAAATGATCGATCGGGCATAGGATATAATCCTATTTTTGACAAAAGGAAAGGCGAAAGAAAAGCGGTGAAAAATCTTATTTGAACTATTTTCGAAATCGGTTCATACTTCAAATCCCTTTGCTCATTATAACTATTGTAACCGTAAAGGCCACAATACTTCATCATGTTTTCATAGGAAAGATAGAAGAGATAAACCTGTTGGTAATTATCAATGGGTACCAAAGGGAACTTATGTTTTCCCTAAGGCTCGAACTAACCCGGAAGGACCCAAGTATAAATGGGTACCAAGATGTCCATCTAGTGCTTTATGTGTGCAGACTGAATCTGAAAAGAAAGGACCTCGACGTATAGAGAAGAATAAGAGTCGAAGAGTTTCTCATAAACCGAAAATGAGATTTACATCAGTTAGGAGAACACGTGCGAAGCCATTGCTACAACCTTATCTTCAAATCAAAAGAAGCAATGGACACAAGCAAGAGGAGTATGTTTCACCTCAAGAACAAATTACCACGAATACCATTCAACTATCTCGAGAAAAACAAGAAAAGGAGATTCTCTCAAGTATCAAACAGAAGACACTTGAAGTCTATATCCTTTGAGAGAAACTTGCAGACACCCATGGAAAGACACATGAAGAATCAATGTGATGGGAAGAGACTAAGTGAATGTTCCCTGTATGCTCTATTTAATAAATACAGATTCCTGTTTTGATATTCTGTGTACTTTATATTCAATTTCTACCTATTCAATATGAAAAGAAACAACAATCTTAAGACAATTTTCGTTTATTGAAATCAGTTTATGTTAATTTACTTGATTGCGATTTCATACGTCGGTAGTAGTATTGAATTGAATATGTGATTAGTTTTTGTTAATATTATTATTATCTTGTTAGTGAATTAATCTGTGTGATTAATCGAGTTTGTTTTAAACGAAATGGCAAGTACAAGTACCAATCTGATTAACCCAAGTGGTCTGTTCCAATGCATGGTGAAAAACCGAAAAGTTCAATGGCAATGATTTTAAAAGATGGCAACGAGAAAATGTTTTTCTATTTAACCACATTGAACTTGGCACGGTTTTCTCGAGGATGCTCCAAAATTGGAAGAATGACAACAGCCGACAAGGAAAAGGTTTTGCGATAGATGCTTGGAAGCATTTCGATTTCCTTTGTAGAAACTACATTCTCAATGGTCTGGACAACACACCGTATCGTATATAGTGCTTTGGATACAACTAAAGCATTATGGGAGAGTCTGGACAAGAAGTACAAAACTGAAGATTTTGGTTTGAAGAAATTCATTGTTGGCAGATTTTTGGACTTCAAGATGCTTGATTCTAAATCTGTGGTGAGTCAAGTTGAAGAACTTCAATTGGTTGTGCATGAGATTCATCTTTGAAGGGATGTCTCTTAGCGAGTCTTTCCAAGTCGTTGCATTTATTGAAAAATTGCCACCGTCTTGGAAAGACTTCAAGAATTACCTCAAGCACAAGCGTAAGGAGATGTCACTTGAAGATTTGATCGTAAGATCGAGAATAGAAGAAGACAACAAGGTTTCGAAAAGAAACTTGGCAAAGAACCCTATAGTTTCGAAGGCTAACATTGTGGAAGATGGTCCGAAGCCCAAGAAACGCAAACGCTCTAATGAGGGATCATTTAAACAAGGCCATAACAAAGGCCCTAGGAAAGGCCGAGAAATTCAAAGGCAAGTGTTATAATTGCGGGAAGGCGGTCACCGTGCTAAGGAGTGCAAGAAGCCAAAGAATTTCAAGAAGAAGAACATTGAAGCCAATATGGTTGACAATACCACTGATATGATGGATAGTATGAGTCTTTCAGCAGTTGTAATGCAATGTGACTTGGTTGGAAATACCAAGGAGTGGTGGGTGGACACTGGTGCCACTAGGCATGTATGTGCAAACAAATGGATGTTTTCTTCTTACACTCTGCGAAGCAAGATGAACAACTTTATATGGGAAATTCTTACGCTTCAAAGGTTGAAGGTTCCGGGAAAGTCGTCTTGAAGATGACTCGGAAAAGTCGTGACACTTAAGGATGTGCTTCATGTGCCCGATATTCGCAAGAATCGATATCTGGATCCCTCTTAAGCAAGAATGGTTTTAAGCTTGTTTTTGTTTCGATAAGTTTATACTCTCTAGGAATGATATGTATGTTGGAAAAGGTTACCTTAGTGAGGGTCTTTTCAAAGTTAATGTAATGATTTGTCACCAATAACGGTGCTATTAATAATAATATTGCTTCTATCTATATGCTTGAGTCCTCTAATTTATGGCATCAAAGATTAGGACATGTTAATTATAAATCAATTAAAAATTTAATTCATTTAGAATTATTGCCTAAAGTTGATTGTTCAAATAAAGATAAATGTCAAGTATGCATTGAATCAAAATTTTCTAAGTTACCTTTTCCTTCGTTGAAAGATCAACCGAGTTGTTAGATTTAATACATACCGATATATGTGATATGAAATCTGTACCGTCTAGGGGTAATAAGAAATATTTTATTACATTTATTGATGATTGCAGTAGATATTGTTATGTATATTTGCTTAATAGTAAAGATGAGGCTATTATAGCTTTTAAACAATATAAAATTGAAGTTGAAAATCAACTTAACAAGAAAATTAAAATAGTAAGGAGTGATCGTGGGGGAGAATATGATGGCCCCTTCGAAGAATTCTGTATAGAATCTGGTATTATACACCAGACTACAGCTCCTTATGCTCCTCAATCAAACGAGATTGCAAAGAGGAAAAATCGGACATTAAAAGAAATGATGAATGCATTATTAATTGAGTCCGGTTTACCACAAAATATGTGGGGAGAAGCCATTCGACGGCTAACTTTCTAATCAACGAGTGCCTCATAAAACGATAAAAAACATACCATACAAAATGTGGAAAGGAAAGAAACCTTCCTTGAATTATTTGAAAGTGTGGGGGTGTTTGGTTAAGAATCGGACCTAAGACAGTAGATTGTGTGTTTATTGGCTATGCTCATAATAGTAGTGCATATCGCTTCCTAGTTTATAAGTCCGATGTATCAGATATCCATATGAACACGGTTATTGAGTCAAGGAATGCAAGGTTCTTTGAAAACGTATTTTCGTACAATAAAAATAATGATAATAACAACACTGTGATATCTCCGGATACAATAACTAATGATAACCTTGAACAAGAGGAACCTAGACATAGCACTAGGCAAAGGACTTCAACATCCTTTGGTCCTGATTTTATGACTTATCTACTAGAAAATGAGCCTCGAACATTTGGAGAGGCTATGGGTTCCCGAAGCGCCATTTTGGGAAGAGGCTATCAATAGTGAAGTAGAATCCATTATGTCAAACCACACTTGGGAGTTGGTTGACCTTCCTCCCGGCAATAAGCCTCTAGAACGAAATGGATCTTCAAAAAGAAGATGAAAGCAGATGGCATTATTGATAAATACAAAGCTAGGCTAGTAGTAAAAGGCTATAGACAACGTGAAGGCCTAGACTACTTTGATACCTATTCACCTGTTACAAGAATTACATCCATTCGGATGTTAATCGCATTAGCAGGACCGAATGGGCGGAGTTACATCAAATGGATGTAAAGACAGCCTTCTTGAATGGTGAATTAGAGGAAGAAATTTATCTAGAACAACCTGAGGGATTTGTTGTCTCAGGACAAGAACGGAAAGTTTGTCGCTTAATAAAGTCCCTTTATGGACTTAAACAAGCCCCAAAACAATGGCATGCGAAATTTGATGAAGTTATGTTATCGAATGGCTTTAGTATTAATGAATGTGACAAGTGTGTATACATTCGAAATACAGAAAACGGGTTTGCCATAGTTTGTCTTTATGTAGATGACATGTTGATAACGGGTAGTAATAATCAAATGATTAAAGCTACTAAGCGATTGCTTACCAGTAAGTTCGACATGAAAGATATGGGTCTAGCGAGATGTTATTTTAGGAATTAAAATCCATAGAACATCTGGAGGGTTAGCTTTATCCCAAACACACTATGTTTCTAAAATTCTTGAGAAATTCAAGAGTTTAAACATAGCTCCTATGTCGACTCCTATAGAAACTAGTATTCGAGTATTAAAAAATACTGGTGAAGCTATTAAACAAAAAGAGTATGCTCAAGTGCTAGGCGAGTCTTATGTATGTTATGAATCGCACTAGACACGATATTGCTTATGCGTAAGCATGTTGAGTCGCTTTACAAGTAATCCAAATGAGCTTCATTGGAGAGCTATGATAAGAGTTTTGGGTTACTTAAAGCAAACTAAAAACTTTGCTTTGCATTATGAAAAGTACCCGGTATTAGAAGGGTATTGTGATGCGAATTGGATAACCGACTCTAATGACACAAGATCCACAAGTGGATATGTGTTCACCCTTGGTGGGGTGTCTTTGTGTCTTGGAAGTCATCTAAGCGAGACTTGCATTGCAAGATCAACTATGGAAGCAGAATTCATTGTATTAGATAAAGGCTGGTGAGGAAGCCGAGTGGCTTCGTAACTTTCTTGAAGACATTCCTAATTGGCCGAAACCAAGCATTACCGGCGGTGTGTATACATTGTGATAGTCAAGCAGCTATTGGTAGAGCCAAGAATGTCATGTACAACGGCAAGTCTAGACATATACGTCGTAGACATGATCTGGATTAGACAACTACTTTCTAATGGAATCATCTCAATTGATTATGTGAAATAAAAAGAGAATATAGCGGATCCGTTAACTAAAGGGATTCCTAGAAAGTTAGTTAGAAAATTGTCCAGAGGAATGGGTTTAAAGGCTGATACATTGTTGATTATCGCGGTAACTCTACCTAGTAGAGTTGAGATCCCACGAACTAGGTTCAAAGAGACAACTAAGTCTTAATCGACCGTTAACACTTTGTGGAGTTTTAAACTCATACTCATTCCTAGACAAACGGTGCATATATATAAAGGGTAAGCTTCTAAGCTTTTAATGGTTTCTTAGTCGATGTGTTCGGATGATGTATGATGACATACATCACAAGGAATCACCTATGTGAGTGTGAAGTGCGGGCCGCTTCTATGAGAATTTAAACGGCCGATTCTCTAGAACACTCACGGGAACCGGGCGGTGTCCGGGGCCAAAATGGACACAAAGATGAGAACCAATGATGCTAGAGGAGCAACTGTGTAACTCCTATTGTCTTGGTATACACTAAAAGGTCAACGGTTCAAGGCAGTAGCGTCACCGGATTGACCAGTATATCCGATAGGTTTTTACTAGAGAAGATTCAAAGGTAATCCCTACCTCTCCCGATGCAGTTGTTTCTCGTAGAGGAACCGCACTTTGCATACATGATCATTTGCATTTGGTCATGATGGACTAACTTCTTATCCATGTGGGGGATTGTTGGAATTTTTTGGATAAAATCACATGGGTTATGAATAAGAAGAAGGATGGAAAAGAGGAGGAGAAAGGAAGAAGGAATGTGTGTGAGAGAATAGTCGCATTCTTAGTTGGGAGAAGTTGGAGGGTATATAAGCCCCAACTTGGCTCCTACTAATTGGGCCCTTGGGCCAACCCACTTTGTGAAGGGGTGAGGACTTAGGTGACCCTTGGTCCACGACACGCTGTGCCGGGCCCGGCTGGCTTCGTCGTACACGCCCCGCCCGATCGCGCGTGTGAAATAAAATATTAATTTTTTATTAAATTATTTTTCGGATTAAAAAATAATTTTTTATTAAATAATTTTTTTGAATTTCCGAACGTTTAGATATTCCCGTTGTGCCTCTCCGACTTTTCCAACCGGTGGTCGCGTTTTTGCAATCCATTCGGATCATCCGTCGAGAACTTGTTTTTTTTAATCAGAAAACGCTTTTTGAGTGCTTTTATCATATCCATAACCAAACTATGAGTTTGTCACCCAAAACCTCTCACTCAAACACCCATTAAATGTGTGTGTGTGTGTGAGAGAGAGAGAGAGAGAGAGAGAGAGAGAGAGAGAGAGAGAGAGAGAGAGAGAGAGAGAGAGAGAGAGAGAGAGAGAGAGAGAGAGAGAGTAAATTCATTAACATTTTAAAATCCCTATTTGATCCATGTCACTTTTATTTCTTTTACAAATTTTAACAGACATTTAGGTGTTTTGGAATTTCATTTGGTATTTATTTGCGAATTCTCCCTAATAAATTTAGCAATTGGGATTTTTCATCAATTTTCACATTTATAAATTCTTTAGTTGTCTTTCTTTTGATTTAGAGCTAAGTTTTTCTTGTATTCAAATTTTTACTTGTATTTTTTTTTCCCAAAAAAAAAAAAAAAAGACACTAGGTTCCCAATTAAGAGAAATAATATTAGAAAAGTCATATAGCTTATTAATGATAAACAAAAGAGCAATACCCTTGACAATTTTTGGAACTTTTTTGATATATATATATATATATATATTTTTGGATCAAGTAGCAAATTTACTACGAAAGTCTATTTTTAGAAAGCAATTTTTTCGTGGAAGTTTTTTTAGGCTCTATGTTGTCCCAGAAATTTAAAAAATGTAGCAATCTTACTCTTTTCTATTAAAAAGTTAATGGTTAATGATAATTTTTTTAACGAGCAATGTTAGTTTTTTAACGAAGAAGGGTAAGATTGCTATATTTTTAAACTTTTGAGGTGACATTAAGTGAAAAAAAAAAAAATTCCATGGCAAAATTGCTTTTGAGTGTATACTTTCAAGGGTCCTCATTCCATGCTTAGAGTTATATACTTGTTATGTGCTTATACCTCTAATTAGAGGTATAAGCATATTTTTTTTAAGTTTTTTATATATTGTATTTATTTAGATTTAAATTATATGCTACTTTTTGAGATGTTTTTTTTGCTTGAAGATCTTAGATTAATTAATTTTCAGTTTTGCATTTATGCGTAATACCGGTATTATGAAAATTAATTAATTTGAGATCTTGGGTGTAAAAAAACATCTCGTGAAAGTTAAAGATATAATTTAAATCTAAATAAATGCAATATATAAAAAAATTAAAAAAATATATGCTTATATCTCTAATTAGAGATATAAACACATAACAAAGATATAACTCTAAGCATGAAATATGAACTCATACTTTCAGAACAAATTTGTTACTTCACCCTATTTTTTTTTAATAGGGACCTTAATGTCATTTTCTTTTCCTTTTTTTCATCTCGATCTAATTTTACTTGCATTTAAGATTTCTAGTATTTCTCAAGTGGGGGGAAAAAAAGAAATTCTAGCGAACAAAAACTCACTGTCAATCATACCAGATATTTTTCAGAAAGAATCTGTTATCCAAATTAAAGAAAACTTAAGCTAATTACGAGTTATTTATCAACCACCACCTGCTTCGGCCGGTATCATATAATCATACATGTATTTGTATTCAAATGAGCTTTGTTTTCGAAGACGACGAACGTATTGGTTGAGCTTCAGATTCGCTTGCTGAGCTTTGTAATTTGCAGTTTTTCGGCTTATCATAATCTCAGAACAGTACAAGAAGTCACTCTGGGCCACTCCTTCCTCTCTCTTCCTGTACAAAAATATCACCGCATCGAGTTAACCATGGCTTCGTCGTGGTGCTCGTCGTCTTCTTCAGCCACTTCCATCAGCTGCCGCTACTCTGTCCCCTGTCCCTCTTTCCAATGGCATAATCGTCCTTTGCTTCATATGAATGCCTTCCCACCTTCTTCGTCTTCTCGATTTGCCCCAATTGCAGCCTCGATTAAAATTAAGCTTCTATCTCACAGAAACAACTCGTTTAAGCACAGGAATTCAAATCGGTGTGGAAGAGTAATTGTTTGTTGCACGACCCGTGGTACAGAAATGGACTTGGAGGAGTCACTTCGTTCGCCATCGGACATCGATTGTGTGGGAACAGGGCAAGACGTTGAGTGCCTCATTGAGTCGGAAGAAGAAAAAGAGAAATCGGTGGAAGTGGAATCGTTGGGGATTTCTATAGAGGGATTGTTGGAATGGGCGGTGTTGGTGTCGCCTTTCTTCTTTTGGGGAACGGCTATGGTGGCCATGAAGGAGGTGATTCCCAAATCTGGACCCTTCTTTGTTTCTGCGTTTCGTCTAATTCCCGCTGGCTTTCTCCTTGTTGCTTTCGCTGCTTCCCGAGGTCGACCTTTCCCTTCTGGTTTTAAAGCTTGGCTGTCCATCTCTCTCTTTGCTATCGTCGATGCTGCTTGTTTTCAGGTGTGTGCCGTCTTGTGTATCCCTTCGTATTTTTAGTGATGTTATATCACTTGCTGTTTGCTTTTCAAATTTCAATGAACTTATAATGGGTATTAAAGGCAGTAATGGTTTGTTGCAGGGCTTTCTTGCTGAAGGATTACAAAGGACATCAGCTGGTTTGGGCAGTGTAAGTTGGTGGTTTGCGTATTTCATAATCAAATTAACTGTATATATGGTTTTATCATAACTTTGAGATATGTTTTTTATCTCAGTCGTGCATTCTGACATGTGATGCCTATTTTTAAGAATAGAATATTACTTGTGCGTTACATTAGCCATTATGAATGATTTTAATAATTGTTAGCGGTGAAGTTGCCACATGAATCAGTGCCTTGGTATTATAATGAAATGTTTGATAAGTAATAACAAAACTTTGTTTTCTATGATTTTTTTATTAATTCCAAGAGGGTTATTAAATTGACTCATAAGTACACCAGGGAGATGGGAGATCTGATGGTTGTTAAGTAAAGCCCATATCTGAATATGTCTTTGGGTCCATTTTTATTGGCTTGGTATTCTTAGGTTTGCTTTAAAATGTTGTTCATTCAAATTATCTTTACCTTCCAATTTTAACAATTGGCTTCGTTTCTGGCTTATGGTTACTTTTTGTTACAATGACTTACTAATTAAATATATTGCAGGTCATAATCGATTCACAACCATTGACTGTGGCCGTTCTTGCAGCCTGGTTATTTGGTGAGTCCATTGGACTTGTTGGAGGTGCAGGACTTCTTTTGGGCGTAATAGGACTTGTACTTCTTGAGGTAAATTTTTCTGTTTGTATTTCTAAAGCTGTATTTTACTTTTGATTCCTAAAATATTGGTGGACTTTCATTTTGTTCCTCCGTGGATCATTTTATTTTTTATTTTTCCAATTTAGTCTTTGAATCTTTAAAATGCTTTCAGTGTTGTCTTTTTATCTCATTTACTTTCAACTTTCAATCTTCAAGGCCAAACCTGACAGTATGAACATATGGATGTTATTGAGCGGCAAATAACATGCAAATCAATAGATTGTCCACTCTGGCATTAAACTTTTGGATGTATATATATATTAAATGTTAATGATAAGTTAGTTATTAAAATATGTTAGATGTGTTTACCCTCACCCTTAAATTCTTTTTTCTCCCTCAATTTCTCTCTATTCTCTCCTTCTGTTCTCTTTATATCTCCTACCATTCCCTTCTCTCTCTCCCCCTTCCCCAGTTCCCCTTCCCTGTTTCACATCAAAAAATGTTGTATAATTTAATAAGTACTAGGGTCAAACAGAAGGTGTACTTTTCTTTAACGTAATGAATAAAGACACTGTTAGAACCCCAATAATATAAAGACGTTTAAATGTACACTATTCTACATAACACAATTCTTTTTCCTGTTTGTTTGTGTAATATCTGGATAATTATCCTACTCATCACATTGGTGTCCACACTTGTTATCACTTTAAGGTTCAGTTTCTGCCTCCATTGAAACTTGGTCTATTTAAATTTCCTCAGCCTTTAAAAGAACAATGTTTGGGAAACTTGACACAGCTCCCCAACATTTTGACAAACTCAATGGAAACATTCCATCAGATATGAATAACCTTCAATCGCTTTGACCTGCACCTATCTAAGATGTTTAGCTGAGCTACTGCTGTGGCTCCTCTCCTTTCCATTTCCTAGTCTAGCCAGGAAAAAGAAAAGAGGCGTTATACTCATTATCTTACCACTCCAGCACAAAATCGAAATAACAGTCAAATTTTCATACATGAAGTAAAGGACATATGTTGCATCAGTTAATAATAAAGGTATTTTTGTAATATTTTTATTGAAGGATTAAGAATTTATTATTCCTTGAAGCTTGTTGAATTCCCTCCAGATGTTATTCAGTTTTTCTTTTTTGTTGGCAGTTGCCTGCTCTGTCATTAGATGAGAGCAATTTCTCCCTCTGGGGGAGTGGGGAGTGGTGGATGCTTCTTGCTGCTCAAAGCATGGCAGTTGGCACAGTCATGGTTCGCTGGGTTTCTAAGTACTCTGATCCTGTTATGGCAACTGGATGGGTAGGATTCAGAGTCTTTTTGCAGTGTTTGATAGTTTTGTTGATTATTTTTGTTAGTTACGAATGCAAGTTTGGTGGATAATTAGTTTTCCTTTCAACTAATCCTTTCAAATTTCAATCTATATCTCAGCCCTCTCATCCGTGTATTGTAAAGCATTTGTTTGTGTAGCCTCTATATTCATTACCAGAAAATAAGGACAGAATGGCAATTTTAAAAACTGTACAGATTAATATGCTGGACTCCTTTCACTCAAGTTACTGGAGTTCATGAGTATTGCTTTAAATACTATGAAAGAGGGCTATGTAACAGGAGGATCAGAATCCTCCTAACGTAGATAAAAGAATTTATCATGGTTTTGCAATGATGTGTGGAAGCCAAGTTAATGCACATTTTATTGTGGTTGCAGCACATGGTAATTGGTGGTCTCCCTCTTGTGGCAATCTCCATTCTTAACAATGATCCTGCCATTAGTGGGGGTCTTAAGGAGTTCAGTTCTACTGATATATTGGCACTCCTCTACACTTCCATTTTCGGAAGTGCTGTCAGCTATGGAGTATTCTTCTATAGTGCAACTAAGGGTCTGTCTATTTCTCTTCTACTATGTTATATCTTTAAATTTTATCAAACAACTCCAGCTTTCTCTTGAAGTTCAGAGTTGGAGCGTTTCTTTTCTTATTCCACTTGGTATTTGGTATTTGGTTTTGTTATTGTTACATCTTTAGTAACATGTACATGATTTAAATTGAGGTTACAAGTGAATATTAAAACTCCATATTAATAATGCTTTTGCGATGTTTTGCAGGTAGCCTGACCAAGCTCAGCTCCCTCACGTTTTTGACTCCAATGTTTGCTTCAATTTTTGGGTAACTGGTTCTTTTCCTTGTCTAACTTTAAACCATTTTCACTTTTATGGTTGTACAAAATGCCTACTGGCTCATGCCATACGGAGCAAGAAACTTAATATATAGAGGGATAGAAGATATACGAAGTTAAATTGTAAAAACAACCAATGTTAAATAGTAAACAATCTTATTAATATGCTTTCGCACTAAATAAGGGAAAATGACATCTAAGGACTCAACTTGTAAAGCCCACTAAAGAAATGAAAAATAGACCAAAGACCACAGACTACTACTTATGTTTCCTTGAGTTACAACATTATTTACTGATGGTATAATGGTGTTTTGTTTTGTTATTGTTATTGAGTGAAAATACCTTCTAAAACATGGAAGATCAAGTTTTCACTTTATAGAGCATTAGTGATAACTGAAGACACCGATGTTAACTAATGGTTTTTCAGGGAGGTTTGATTTTTAAGATCCTTGGCTGTCAATTTTATACAGCTTTGGGCCCGTAGGTTTTATTTTCCCAAAACTTAAGTTGAAATGAAGACCAATAAAAGGGGCAAAAGGCTGAAATTGTGAGTCTTTCTTGTTGCGAGGGGGAAAACTATTTTCAAAAGATAACCAAATTTTCAAGTGGCGATAATGGTTTGCTAGCTTCATTCATAAATCATTAGTTCTTTCTTTGGTCTTTCAACCTCCTATATGTCATAATTTCTTTATTATCTAATGTTCATTGTTATTTATTTATTTTTAAATTGCAGGTTTCTGTATCTGGGTGAGACCTTCTCACCTTTACAACTAGGTGGGGCTGTTGTTACTTTGGCTGCAATATACATGGTTAACTATAGAAATACTTTAAAATGAACTGGATGAGCAATCTGGCTGCAATATACATGGTTAACTTTGGCTGCACCTATAATTGCTTGGTGAACTGGGTTTTTATATCAAGACATCAATCTGAAGATATGCCATCAGCAAGGTTGGTTTTGGAAACTGGACCGGAGAAATTTGAAACATCGTCATTATAGTTTCTGAGCTTATCCTTAATCTCTGTAAATGTGTTTCAATTGTTGCTGAACCTCAGAGTCATAAGTTAAGCCGTTGAAGCCTGTTTAGGCATTATATAGCTTGAAATTTACTATCAGGTTGGATTCCAAGCCTTATATAGGAATTAGTAGTTTTTGTAAAATTTTCATTGTCGTCTAGGGGCGTTTAATGCTTCAATTTGACAGAAGCAATAAGAGTGTATAGATTGTTTATATATTATCAAGAACATTATTTATAGAATCCCAACTTACCATATCATTGCACATGTTCTCCCATGTTTCTACAGTAGTAGTACTACTATCACTGTTTAATTCTAAAACCTTTTAGCTTTAACTTCTTTTACGTTGTGGATAAAAGATAGAATCCTTGGCCTGTGAACCAATAATAATAATAATAATAATTATTATTTTATTTATTTTTAATTAGAGGGGCATGTACAAACAACTTGATAATTAATTAGTTACAAAATTGTAATTGTGACCTTCCACTCATAAACTACTATTTAAAGAGTTGATTTTGGTTTTAAATATAAAACATATTTTTCATATTTATCAGTCTTTTCCTAATTTACCACAATTAATACTCTATCAACCATAATCAAAGAGGAGAAGGAGAGAGGGAATAAAGGAATATGGGTAGAATGTTTTAGAAAATATATATCATATTAATTAACTTTTTAATCTAATTAAATTAAGTAAATATGTCTTATATTAGCTACATATAGCTTTTAACTTTTTATATCACTAAGTTACTACACTGTTGATCACGTTACCCAATCATAAGATGGGGGCCTTTTTCTCAAGTACCACTCTAGTTCATTTGCAAGTCCTTTTAAACCAAAAAATTTGCAAGTCCTTTTAAACCAAAAAATTTGGTCCTAATGAATGAGATTGTGATAATTTTGCCTATGTTAATTATACCAATGCAAATAGAGAGAGAAGAAAGAGTTAAAAGATATTCATTCATAATTGAATCCAAAGTTGAAAATTTACTCCATAATCATTGATTAGTTAATTACTTCTTCTTAGTATATATGATTTAGTTAAAAATGACTTATAAATAGGATCAAAGTGGTATTTTACTTTTCTTTTGTACCTGGTTTCTTAAGTACTTCCTTTAGTCTTTAATATAAGACTTCTACAGAAATGTTGCTAGGCACTTAATATAAAACACTTTATAAAATTTAGTGAAGCCTTTCTGAATCACTTCTACAGTGAACTTGTCAATTATGTAAAAAGGAAATAGTTGTAAATTTATTATAATGACATTAATTTTGTTTTTGTTAATTGAACGACTCTAGACTTATTCTTCTTCTTGTCCCTAGCAAATTTCAAAAGGATAATTGTGAATTTGATATAAACTTATCAATTTAAAAAGGGTAGTTTTGAAAATAGTTATGAACATCTTGTAATAAACTTATCAAATGGTTGTTAATTTAGAATAATGAAGTTGATTTTGTTTTCACTAACTCAATAACTCCATTAATTATTACTCTTTCAGAATTGTGTTAGCTTAATCATACCATATCAATTTTCTTGTGCCCATCATAGCATATCAAATTGAGAACGTCTACAACGATCCTTTAAAAATTGATAACTTTGATGTGATAAACTCCTACCAAATTTACAACTTTTTTGAGATGATCTGAATATTATAGAACATATTTATGTGAGTGTACACATGGCGTATAGATAATGGTCATCTAGAGGTGATGAGTTCATATTTAAGGACTTGTGACAGGGACTTAAACTCAAATTTTGAATTTGTGAGAGTTTATCAATATCAATAAATAGCTATTAAAAGTATATAATTAAATAATTAAAATATATAGAATGAAGCAATTTTATTTATATATATTTTAAATTTAAATAATTGAAATTAAATTCATCAATATCCATATATATTTTATCGTATTCACTACTGTTACAGACCGGTCCAAAAGCCCCAAGTCCATAGCACGGTCCAAACGAAGCCAGGAGGTGTGATCCGCTAATCATAGGGGGAGATCCGGAAATCTCGGCTAGGCAGGATCCACCCATATCGTAACGGCCTACCGAGATACTCGCCCCATTAATAGCGTGCCCCATTAATGGCGTACCCCGGATATTCGCCCCATTAATGGCATGCCCCATTAATGGCATGCCCCGGATATTGCACCAAACACCTCTATAAATACAGAGGACAGGTAACAAGGTGCACACATTCTAACCTAGACTATTTACATACGGTCTCCTTTGTGCACACACACCACCCCCTTGTCGTGTACGGTGATCCCAAGCTCTCCGATTATCTCCTCCATAGATACTCGAGGCGGGGCCTAACCATCCAAGATCAATATACCGCCACGGGTGGACATCTGTGTTCTATACCAGAACATTGGCGTCGACCGTGGGGAACCTTAAATTTCTATCCCCGTGACCACTAATGGCAAATACTAGAAGCCACAGACAAAGCCAGCAGTTAGATCGGCCGCACAATGAAAGCAATTTACCACTAAATCAACCTCAGGCCGAACCGAGTCAACCGCAAACTCATGATCAACCTCCACGAGATAAGACTCCGGAGGGTCACATAACGGACACGGTGAGCACATCTCCTTCGACCGACGAACCTTCGTAAGAGGAGCCGCGAAGGGTCCAAGCCCCGAAAGCCCCGGCTCCAGACGCTTAGGTATTAGACACCGACGTCCACATTTTAAAGAGAACCCAAGAGTCGATGCTTCAGAGGTTCGAAAACAAAGAAAAACGAGATCATCTCCAACGGCAAGAGGATTTTCATGCTCTGGAGTTAATGATCAAGGAAAAGCTCGAAAACATGTTTCAACGAGGAACTCAGAGAAGCTCTCGGAAGGGAAAGGAAGTTGTACGCCTGGACAGCAGTAGTCCACGTAGCAGCCCAGAGTCAAATCGACGGGCCCGCGAAGGGAAAACGAGGGAAGTGAGAAAGGAGCGAGAACGCCAGCCGACCCCCACACGGAGGAAGGAGAGGCAATTGCAGATACGGGATGTGGAAGACCGAGGCCGAGAAGACCGCCAAGATGGTCGTAAAGACCGAACCCGTGACAGTTATGAAGACCGAGACCATGACGTGGATCAGGACTCGGATAACCTTCGTGAGGCAATCACGGCGCCTCGGACACGAGGGTCACCACGGCAATACAAGATGAAGTACTTGGCTGGCTCTGGTGGGACCCCATTCTCCTGTGCAACGGCCACGGCCCCCTACCCGAAGAATTTTGACCTAGCCGATCTCCCCAAGTACGATGGGACACAGGATCCACGTCACCACCTGGAGATATTCGAAAAGCTGATGTGGGTTAGGTCAATAGAGGGTCTGGTCATCTTACGGCTCTTCTCGGCCATGTTAACCGGACCGGCCCAAAATGGTTGAGCTCATTACCCAATAATTCCATTCAGAACTTTGAAGACCTCGGGCGCAAATTTGAATTGCACTTTGCCACCAGCAAGAAACAACCAAAATCTCAGTTCACTTTGAGTAAGGTAAAACAAAAGAAAGGTGAGACACTGCAGAAGTACCTGGATCGGTTCGGGGAGACACGACAATGCAGTACGGTCATTATCCGAAGAGGTCCACGTACATTGCCTCGTCAACGGTCCGGACCCCCGACACGCGCGGCCGGACATCGTGCAAGAATCGGGTCTATTCACTGACTGAATTCTACACCGAAGCAAATAAGTACCTAGATGTCAAACAGATGGAAATTGCCAATGCAGACGAACCTGAGAAGGCCAAGAATTCATCACCTGAAAGAAGGGATCCGACGGACAAGCAGAAGCCGGAACTCCGTAGACGCGGTAGAGAGAGCCGACCCCGACAAGAGAGGACGGATAATAAGGCGAAGTACGGCAACTACACCCCCTAAATGTTCCGCGTTCACAGTTATGGAAGGAGGTAGCTCAGACCGAGATGAAACGGGTTGCCAAGTCGAGGCCCATTAGAAATCGATCCACTACTGATCGCGGAAAATTTTGCACTTTCCACGACTGCTCCGGCCATACAACCGACGAATGTTATGAACTCAGGGATGCTATTGAAAAGTTTGTAAGAGAAGGGAAGCTACGCTAATACGTCATCAAAACTCAAGGGAAAACAAGCAGGAGGAATAGTGGCCGCCGAAGCAGGAGTCCGGCTACGGACAGTCGAGAACCAAAGAAGAAACGGAAAACCGCCCCTGTCGACGGTTTCCCGGAGACTGATCTCTAATGCAATGGCATCAGCGGCGGTTTCAGAGGAGGCGGAGATACGGTGAGCCAGCGCAAGAAATATCTGCGGGAGGTGCTGACAATAAAAGATATGCCAACGTTTAAAGGCGGCTCATCGAAACCGAAACCACCCCCTTTAGTCTTCACAGACGAGGAGCTCAAAGATGTTATTCCCGGCCACCAGGACGGACTGGTTATCACCGGAATCATCGTTAATTGCCGAGTCAAATGGATCTTTGTGGATGCAGGGAGTTCGGCCGACATCATAAGCTGGGACGCATACCGGAGGATGCACCTCGATGTTGAAGACCTAAAGCCGTGCAAATCCACCCTAATCGGGTTCAATGGAGAACATTCCTTCCCAAAAGGATATATTGACCTCAGATTGACGTTAGGAACCAAGGAAGCTTTCAAGTCAGAACGTGTAAGGTTCGTAGTGGCCGACTTCCGGTCTCCCTACAATATTATATTGGGCCGACCCACTATACACAATTGGGACATGCTAGCGTCCACTAAGCACCAGAAACTCAAAATGATCAACGATAAGAATCAGGTGGTTGAAGTGTCCGGGGACCAGAAGGTGTCACGGCAATGTTACTTCGAAACCCTCCGAGTCGAGGAGGAAGGACCGTCATCCCCGCCGCGGCTCCGAACCAACGAAGTTATGACCGAAGTTTGAAATGAGGGGCGGCCCCGGCAGTCGGTTAATATGGTAGAGCTGGATCTCCGTAAACCAGAAAATCCACGCCCAGAGCCGGAAGGGGAGCTGGAGGAATTAACCCTCGGGACGGATCCCTCGAAGACAACTAAAGTCGGCAGAGACTTGAGCGCAGACTTGAAAGCGCGACTGATCAAGTTTTTAAGACAAAATCAGGACGTCTTCGCCTGGACGTCAGCTGAAATACCCGGGATCGACCCACACTTTTGCTGCCACAAACTCGCCATATGGCCGGGGTCGAAGCCAGTGGCCCAGAAGAAGAGGAATATCTCAGATGACAGGCAAAAAGCCCTTGAAAGTCACATTGAAGAACTCCTTGCCGCTGGATTCATTAGAGAAGTACAATATACAACTTGGCTCTTGAATGTGGTCATGGTGTTAAAACCAACCGGCAAATGGAGGGTGTGCACTGACTACACCAATTTGAATAAAGCGTGTCCAAAGGACTCCTACCCTATGCCTAACATTGATCAACTCGTTGATAACTCGGCTAGGTACCAGTTGCTTTCCTTTATGGACGCTTACTCCGGTTACAATCAGATTACCATGCACCCAGAGGACCAAGAGAAGACCGCCTTCATGACCGACAAGGCTAACTATTGCTACAACGTCATGCCATTTGGATTGAAGAATGCCGGAGCTACATACCAGCGAATGATGAACCGCATCTTTGAGGACCAAATCGGGCGAAATGTGGAGGTCTATATAGACGACATGATCGTGAACTCAAAACTTCCAGAACAGCATATCCGGGACCTAGAACAGACGTTTGAAAAATTAAGACGACATTGAATCAGGTTGAACCCAGCCAAATGTGCTTTCGGAGTCCCCGCCGGGAAGTTCCTAGGTTTTATGTTGACCAATCGAGGCATTGAGGCTAACCCGGACAAATGCAAGGCCGTGCTAGACACGCAAGTCCCAAACTCTAAGAAGGAAGTTCAGCAATTAACAGGTCGCTTGGCCGCCCTGACAAGATTCTTACCCAGATCGGCCGAGAAGGCGTACCTTTCTTTAAATTATTAAAGAAAGAAACTCATGGAGGATGAAATTCAGATTATGAAGCAGCCTTTGAAGAAATTAAGCGATGTTTGGCAACCCCTCCAGTACTAACGAAGCCGGAGCAAGGAGAGACCTTGTTCTTATACTTGTCTGTGGGAGACGAGGTGGTAAGTGCCGCCTTAGTAAGAGCGAGGCCGGACAGACACCCATCTACTTTGTGAGCAAAGCGTTACAAAACGCCGAGCTCGGATATCGAAGCTAGAAAAGATGGCGTTCGCATTACTGACGACTGCGAGACGGCTTCTGCCATACTTTCAAGGACACCTGATAGTAGTCCGGACCAGCCAGCCGATCCGGCAGATTTTGCACAAACCCGACCTGGCAGGGCGAATGACAAGCTGGGCAATTGAACTATCCAAGTTTGACATCACTTTTGAAGCCCGGCATGCGATCAAATACAAGCATTGGCCGATTTCATCAGAGAATTGACTCCAATTATGGCCAACAAGGAATTCTGGAAGGTATTCGTAGACGGATCTTCCAATCCAAAAGGCAGTGGAGCAGGAGTCATCGTGGAGAGCCCCGAGGGCGTTGCTACTGAGCATTCGCTCCAGTTGGAATTCCCGACCTCCAACAACCAGGCCGAGTACGAGGCCCTCCTAGCCGGGTTGTTTCAAGCAAAAGAGAATAGAGTGCGACGAGTTAAGGTGTTCACCAACTCACAACTTGTCGCCGCACAGATTGATAGCAGCTATCAAGCAAAAGGCCCCCTATTGGCTAAGTACTTGAACAGAGGGAAAGAAGTAATGACGGAGTTTGAAGAAGTGATTGTTGCTCATATCCCAAGAGAGGAGAATACCAGGGCCGATATTTTCTCCAAACTAGCAAGTACCAAAGGTTCGGGGAGTCATAGAACTGTGATCCAACGGAATCTGGCCGAGCCCACGTGCGTCATGACTATCTCGTCCGCCACGGACTGGAGAAAGCCACTCGAAGATTACCTAGAAAGGGGGATCATCCCAACAGATTCCACTGCCGCAAAGAAGCTGACCAGAGAAGCTGCCATCTACGCCATGGTAGATGATCAGCTATACAGAAAAGGAGTGCACTGCCCGATGACGCGATGCCTGGGTGAGGCCGAAGCAAGGTACGTATTGACCGAGATACACGAGGGATGCAACGGCCAAGACATGGGGGGAAAGGCTTTGGCAAGGAAGGCATTACACGCCGGCTATTACTGGCCCACCATGAAGCACGACGCAATGGAAGCCGCCAAGCGGTGCGACAACCCCGTAAACACACCGGATCCTATGGCCACCACCGACGGAGTTAAAGGGATGCGGCCCCCCGGACCTTTTATAAATGGGGAATGGACATCCTCGGACCATTCAAACCGGCACCTGGACAGCTCAAATGGCTCATCGTCGCCGTAGACTATTTCACCAAATGGATAGAAGCCGAGGCATTGACTACGATCACCTCGTCTCGAATTATGAGATTCGTTCGCCATAACATCTTTGCTCGATTTGGAATACCTGCTGAAGTCGTCACCGATAATGGGACCCAATTCAGGGACCATAGATTCCAGGCCTTAATGTCCAACTTGGACATCCAGCAACACTTCTCCTCCGTCGAACACCCGCAATCTAACGCCCAGGCCGATTTAGCTAATAAGATCATTCTGGACGGATTAAAGAAACGCATGTTAAAAACCGACTCCAGCTGGACCGAACAGCTCCACAGCGTTCTATGGGGCTACAAGACGAGTGTGCAGTCCTCGACCTAGGAAACCCCATTCCGGCTGACCTACGGATGTGAAGCAATGATCCCGGTTGAAATCGGGCAGCTATCATGGAGAAAGATCAGAGCCGGACAGGAAGGACCGGCGTCAAACGACGACGCCCTAAAGACAGACCTGGAAATAATTGATGAGATCCGAATCACGGCGCATTGCCGAGAAATTGCCGCCAAACAGCTACTCGCGGCAAAGTATAATCGCAAGGTTCGACCACGATCCTTTAACCGAGGTAACCTGGTACTTCGGCGGGCCGACATTGGAAACAAGAATTCCCGAGACGGAAAACTGGCGGCAAATTGGGAAGGCCCCTATCGGGTTAAAGAAAAACTCGATGCTGGGGCGTATGTTCTCGAAACCCGGCAAGGAAGCCGGTTAAGAGGACATGGAACGCCGACAAGCTAAAGATCTATTACAGCCTAGGTCAAGGCTCGGCCCCGTAGACACAAAGGCTACCGTTCGTTATTTCTTACTCGTTGCTTATGTTTCTCCAATTGTTTTTTATTTTGCATCCGAATAATTCATGACCATTTGTACGCTCTTTAGAGCTATTTTATTTAATGAAGGAACCCATCAAGGAAATTCATCAATGTGCACAATTACTTGCTTAAGCGTGAAACCGAGGCCATTCAGCCCGGTCCAAAACCTGACACCGAGGTACTTACACCCGATCATTAACATAAAAACATCTAGATGTATGACACCAGCCGTTGTACTCCGACGTGCATTGGTAAGAGCTCGGCGAAAATGCCATACGTGGCCTTCACAAAATTGACGCGTCAACGCTCGCCTGATTTAAGAAAGCAGGCTGTCATTCCGACCCTGATCAAGTCAAAATGTCAGATTTGAGGTAATAGACACCTCGGTTGACATGTGACGGCCTCGCCCTTAACTCGGTTTCTATTAACTTTTCCGACTAAGTCAAGTTGGAATGAGGTAGTGCGGTTAAGTTAACACCCCCAGATGTTAAAACATACAACCCTGCCCCATCCTCCCACACCTTAGTGTTGGTCGAGTAAACGACTCGTATCTACTACGATCAATAAATTTCAATTATGGAATTTACAAAATGGCGAAGGGTGAATAAATAATTCATCCATAGTCATAAAAATATGTACAGAATGGCACAAAGGCCGAAAATGTTCAAAATAAAGGGGCACAGACGCCCACTGAAGAATGAAGTAAAAACTAACTAGACGGGCCGGCCTCATGAGAGCCCTTGGTCGCCTCGCTCTCTGTGTCCGACTCTCCTCCCTCTTCTTTGGATCGAGACGCATTGTCAGAAGGAGATTGATACGGAACTAAGACTCCGTCCTCAATAAAAGCACGAAAATCATAGCCGTCCAGGTTAAGCTTAGTCGTCGGATTTAAGAACTGGATCTGCTCCAGAGCATTGTCAAAGCAATCTTTGGCAGTCTGCTTTAAGAGCTCATCGGACTCCAAGCGCGCCTGCTGCGCTACGACGAGGGCCTCCTCGGCTGTTGTAAGCTTAGAGGATAGCATATCACGTTGCTTCTGAAGGGCTTTCACCGCCTCAAGACTCTCGCCCAGCGCTTTCTGGGCCCGGGCATACTCGGAGCCTGACTTCTCCGCCGCTTCCCGCACTTGTAGAAGTTCTTTATCCATCTTCATGATCGCGGCCTTAGAAGCATCCCGCTCGGTTCGGGTGGCATCCCGCTCCTATTCCAAAATGTGCAGCCGGCCTCGAGACTCGGCCAAGGCCCTTTTCGTCGACACGGCCTCCTCCAGAGCCTTTTGCTTGGCCGCCACTTCTTCCTGAGACACTCTCAGGCGTTTATTCTCTGCATCCACCAAAGAATACTTCTCCATACACCTCTTCAACGCTAGGCGGGGACAGGGGCCGGCTCTCCATAAATTCCCGGGGGGGGAAGGAACGCGACGTCCAGTTCATTGGTCACCCCCTTGTCCCATATGAAGCTGCGGGGAAGCACGAAAGAAGGACGCAATGACCCGGTAGAAGGAGGTGGAGGAGGCGGAGTTGGCAAAGGTGTCGGGAGAACCGATGCCGAAGGAGTAGTCACAATAACCGTAGACATAGTTTCGCCCACAGAGACAACGACCTGTTTCCCCTTCGGAGTTTCGGAAATAACTTCCTGAGATGGCCCGGAGGGGATGGATGGAGCCGACCCATCGCCGCCTGAGACCTTAGTCTTCTTTGTCACAACAGAGGCAGTAGCCTCGGGCGCAGCATTTTTGACGGGGACGGCCCGTTTCTGAGCCCGACGATTCGGTGATGCCATGGCCGGATTCACTTTCGTCAAGTAACCTAGAAGAGCCCTCATATCTTGAGCTGAAAAGGACAAGTAAAAGGAAGTCAGGAATAAACACAAATTACTCTAACAACATACAAAATTTTACCAAAAGACAAATAACATGACAAAGGAGGGACTCCTACAAGTAGAGGGGATTGGCCTAGATCCCTCCCCGGAAATGAAAAAGGCGGCACTCTGGACGCCATACTTCTCCACGTAGGCGTCCAACCTAGGCACATCAGGGGCCGTCTCGGGCAAGAGCTCATCTTTCAAAATTTGGAAGGATGAGGGAGGATCTTTATGATGACTTTCCATCCAATATAGAGGGAAACGCCACTCTACGTCGGCGGCCTCAACCCCCTTCAAAAACCAGGTTTGCTTACCAGGAACGGCGACAACCTTGAAGAACGCATTCTTGAACCGCTTAAACGAATAGGAGAAGGGCTTCATGAGCTTCCGATCAGGATTAACGCGGAGAGATACCAACCCTTTTAGCTTGTCGCTTTCTTTTGGAGAGCTGGGGGTAAAGGGGCCGAAGTAATAGAAGAAGAGATTGGTTGAGCAGGGAATCGGAATCGGGAAGGAGCGACACAGTTGCTCGAACACAACAAGATAAGCCCACCCATTCGGATGAAGTTGAGACGGGGCAAGTCTCGGGTGCAAAGCAGGCCGATATCTGGAAATGGGTGAAAGGGAAGCAAACACCGACCCGAGTAAGGTAATCCTGGTAAAAGAAAAAGAAATTGGGACTGCCTACTTCCCGTTTCGCACAAATAGGCTCGTCGGCCTCCGGGTGGCGTATGACGCACCCCTCCATGGCGGGTAGATCCAAACGGGAAATATCGGTATCCGACATCAAGGACTGGGTCTTCAAGACCTCATGGGACACCCAGGGAAACCTATGACACAAAGCCTCAGGAGGACTAGAAGAGTCCGATTCCTCAGCCTCGGTCCTTTGCTTGGAGGGCAGAGATTTCGGAGCCATTAACCTATATGTAACATAAAATGAAATTAGCAGAGTAGGAAATACCTGGTAAAAGAATGTTAGAAGGCAAAACAGATGGCGGACTTAGACGAAAGGGTACGCTAGAAGAGGGGCCCGAAGGTTGCTGATGCCGGCAAGAACCAAGAATTGAGGAGGCTCTGGAGTCTCTGCCGTGCGCAATGTGGAATGCACCCTCGGCCAAGCAGTCCCAGCAGGGGCCGAGATAATCATCGGGATAAGGATCCGAGCTCGCAGAGGGTGGACCTTCACAGAAGTTGAGTGGTTGGGCTAATAAGGCCGGAGACATGGAGCCGGCAAAGGAACCAACCCCGGCCTGTTCAGGCGATAAGATAGGAACGTTGTGTGCAGAAGCTCGGACAGGAGAAGGAGACAGAACTCTAGCAGGTACGGGTTGGGGCCCGATTCGTCCTGAGTAACCGAACCCGCCTCGGAGTAAAGGGGCTGACATCTCCACTTCCGGAAGCTCGGTTTCGAGAACCCAATAAGAAGCTCGCGGGTAGCGAGTGCGAAGAAACTCCTCTTCCTCAGGGGTTAGCATTGATCTGGGTTTAGGAAAATGCTTATTTCTATCCATCAGGAAGGAATAGAACCTAAGAACTAAAGGTCTTATGTCCAAGGAGAGGAAAGCACTAACGCAGATGTGTCAAAAGCAGGCAAAACCCAGAAAATGGTCTCAAACGGATACTCAGGAAACCAGAAAGAAAAAGGAGTAGGAAACGTAGATAAGAGACCAAAGGATATATAATCGGTAAGAAGTACGCCATAAAAAAGTAAAGAAGAATAAGGAAAATACCTGTATGAGTAAGAAGAGGGAAACTCGAACGGTGGAAATGGAGAACAGTGGAGTTTTGGCAGGGGAGATAATCCTATAAACCCAGAGCAAGTTCACAGAGAACTTGTAGCGGGAAAAAGTGAAGGGACAAACGCGAAATGAATACTTCATATAAGTGACAAGGAAAGGGAACGCCGGGGGCAATTCGGTCTTTGAACCCAGACACGATGGGAAACGCACAGAATGACGCAGGAGCATTAAATGTGCACGCAAATCGGCACTCAGAGGGGCGCGACGGCTGCAGACTCTTTCCAATCAGGGCAAGCCAGGTGTAAAGCAACAATGATGACGCCTACGCAAAGAAGGCCAAACGGCTTACCCACGAACAAGGGGCTAATTATGTAAGACCGAGGCCGATCGAGACACCCCGGTCAGGCATAACCCAGGGCACCACCCAGATTGTCATAATAGGGATAGGCCACGGTGTTAGAAGCCGGTCCGGATGAAGCATAGGTCCCGGACCTAAACCGGGACCGGGGGCATTACACACCTCGGCCGCCGAAGCCCGAAATGCCAAGGCGGGGGCAATCGTACGGACCGGCCCAAAAGCCCCAAGTCCATAGCACGGCCCAAACGGAGCCAGGAGGCGTGATCAGCTAATCATAGGGGCAGATCCGGAAATCTCGGCTAGGCAGGATCCACCCATATCGTAACGGCCTACCGAGATACTCGCCCCATTAATAGCGTGCCCCATTAATGGCGTACCCCGGATATTCGCTCCATTAATGGCGCCCCATTAATGGCGTGCCCCATTAATGGCGTGCCCCGGATATCGCACCAGACACCTCTATAAATACAAAGGACAGGTAACAAGGTGCACACATTCTAACCTAGACTATTTACATACAGTCTCACTGTGCACACACACCACCCCCTTGTCATGTACGGTGATCCCAAGCTCTCCTGATTATCTCCTCCATAGATACTCAGGCAGGGCCTAACCATCCAAGATCAATATACCAGCCCTGGGCTGGACATCTGTGTTTTATACCAGAACAACTACTATCAAAATTTTTATGAAGTTCATATAACTTTCTTAAACATATTAATTATAAATTCAACAAAGATAATTAAATGTTGGATTCTCTCACCCTATATCATTATCATAACAATCAACAAGGTGTTGGTTGACATAGTAAAACTTTTGTAAAATTTACTATCAGGTTGGATGCCAAGCCTTATTTAGGAATTAATAATTTTTGTAATATTTTCATTGTCGTCTAGAGGCGTTAAATGCTTCAATTTGACAGAAGCACTAGAGTTTATAGATTGTTTATGTATTATCAAGAACATTATTAATATAATCCCAATTTACCATATCAATGCACCTGTTCTCCCATGTTTATGTAATAGTAGTAATACTATCACTCTGTTTAATTCAAAAACCTTTTAGCTTTAACCTTTTACGTTGTGGATAAAATTTGGAATCCTAGGCCTGGGAGTCAATTTTTTGTTTATTTTTTAATTATAGGAGCATGCACAAACAACTTGATAATTAATTAGTTACAAAATTGTAATTGTGATCTTTCACTTATAAACTATTTTGGTCCTTAATATAAGACATGTTTGAATAGTTGATCTCAGTTTTAAAAATAAGACAATTTTTATATTTGTCAATTTTTTTCCCCTAATTTATCTCTATGGTGCTCCATCAACCATAATTAAAGAGGAGAGGGAGTGAGGGAATAAAGGAATATGGTTAGTATATTTTAGAAAATACATGTCATATTAACTAATTCAACTAAGTTCCTTAATCTCATTAAATTAGATAAATATATATTATATTAACCAATATATAGTTTTTAACTTTTTACATTACTAAGTTACAACGCTATTGATCCTTTTACCTAATCATAAGATAGGCGGTCTCCTTCTCAAGTATTCTCCTTTTCTTGTCTACTAGGTTTCTTAAGTACCTCCTCTAAGGTGTGTTTGGTTTGAGGAGATAGGAGAGAAAATTTTAACCAAAATTTAATGCGGTGGGGCCCACGATTCTTTTCCTCTTCATTAAACTTTTCCCTTCCCCTCTCCCCTCAAACCAAACAAAGTCTTAGGCCCATTTGTTATGCTGAACTTGCGCTAAGGAAAGGGAACTTCAGTGGGTTCTCTCCAATTTAACACGTTTGGCGTGCTGCTCTCCTAGGAAGATGAGTTCCCACCTTGGCCAATGTTCCCTTAAATGTGGGAATTTATTCCATCCAAAAGTGGCAAGATAATTGAAATCTTCCTAGGAGACTGAAACACTGTGATGAAACTGCCCTTGAAAAATTTTGGATCTCTTTTAAGCAACGAGCGAGCTACGAGCTTTGTCAGCGAACGAGGAGCTTGACGCAGCTGTGAAGAAGGTTAGAGGAGAAGATGAACTTTAACGTGTAGTTGAAGTTGGAGGGGAAATTGAAAGTTGAAAGCTGCAGTAGAGGTAAGTAGGAATGGGTTTCAATTTTTGACTAATTTAAATCAATTTTGTATAAAGCTTGCGGACTGCCTGTTTGTCGACTTGGGTACACAGTGACGGATAATCCGCTGGGAAGCAACAAGGGTGTCATATTTTAATGCATGTCTGGAATGGGTATTTTTGTGTGTTCATCGCTGATGGGTCTGTTCTGTGGTTTTCTATTCAATTTCTTCCACCTAGGGACACAGGCACAGATAACTTAAGGCATTGTTAGTTTTTGCGTTTGAATGCAAGCTCTTAATAGCATGTTACGTTCGGACTTACATTTTTCATTCGAACCAAGCAAGGGAATTGTGGGAATTTTACCTCACCTTCCCATTTAACCAACACCCAATTCTTCTTACCAAACATTTTATTTTCCTTCAACTTATGTTTCATTCCTATGTATATCAAACAGCTTAACTTTTTAAGTTCCCTCTCAATCTTCCCTTCCATTCCTCTCCCTCCTCTAAAGCCATGTTTGTTAGGAAGAAGATTGGAGAAGGGAAAGGAAGATTCCAATCTTCCTTCGGTTTTGGGTGTTTGTTACACAGAATTTATCTTCTAGTGAGACACCATCTTCCTTCATCCATGGGAAGATTCCTTCCTTAATCTTCCCTCACATATTGGATGGAAGATGAAATCTTCCCGGAAGATTGTGAGCAAATTCCCATTAGGTCCCTTTCTTCTTCCTCTTTTCTCACCGTCACTGACTTCACCTTCTTCCTCTCACCTTTGGCTCTCTTCGTCGCCGGCGGACGACCAGCACCGATCGGAAACTTGCTTGGATCTCGACTTTTTTTTTTTTGGCGGTTGTGGGGACATGGGATGAAGAAGGAGGGATTTTTTTTTTTTTTTAATGATGTAAAGGGTATTTTGGGAATTTCAAGTTTTATATTTTAATTTTAATTTTTTAAAATTATCATCTTCCATCCCACTTTCAATATCTACCAAACAATTCAACTTTTTTAAGTTCCCTCTTAATTTTCCTTTTCATCCATTTCCCTCCTTTAAATTCCTTTCCTCCTTAAATCTTTTCTATAACAAACGGGGCCTAAGTTCCTTTCACTCCTTAAATCTTACCGGCCTTTGTCTTTAACATAAGAGAAGATATCTTCTACTGAAGTTTGCTTGGCCCTTAATATAAAACACTTTATAAAATTTAGTGAAGCCTTTCTGAATCACTTCTATAGTAAACTTATCAATTCTGTGAAAAAAGAAATAGTTGTCAATTTATTATAATGACATTAATTTTGTTTTTGTTAATTGAACGACTCTAGATTTATTCTTCTTGTCCCTAGCAAATTTGAAAAGGATAATTGTGAATTTGATATAAAGTTATCAATTTAAAAAGGGTAGTTGGGAAAATAGTTATGAACGTCTTGTAATAAACTTATCAAATGGTTGTTAATTTAGAATATAATGAAGTTGATTTTGTTTTCACTAACTCAATAACTCCATTAATTATTATTCTTTCAGAATTGTGTCAGCTTAGTCATACCATATCGATTTTTTTTGCCCATCATAGCGTATCAAATTGAGAACGTCTACAACTATTCTTTAAAAATTAATGACTTTGTTGTGATAAACTCCTACCAAATTTACAACTTTTTTGAGATGATCTGAATACTAGGTTTATTATAGAACATATTTATGTGAGTGTACACATGGCGTATCGATAATGGTCATTAATATTTTTTATCAACTAGAGTTGCTGAGTTCACATTCAAGGACTTGTGACAGGGACTTAAACTCAAATTTTTAACTTGTAAGAATATCAATAAATAACTATTACAAGTATATGATTAAATAATTAAAATATATAGAATGACAACAATTTTATTTAAATATATTTTAAATTCAAATCATTAAAATTAAATTCTTCAATATTCATATTTTATCGTATTCACTATCAAAATTTTGATGAAGTTCATATAACTTGCTTAATAAACATAAACATAATCAAATCAAAACATAATAATTATAAATTCAACAAAGATAATTAAATGTTGCATTCTCTCATCGTATATCATTATCACAACAATCAACAAGCTGTTGGTTGACATAGTAAGTGCCTTACCCTCGCAATGAGGAAAACATAAGTTTAAATCCTGGAAAATTTACTTACTAGTAGAGGCAAAAATCCTTGCGCTATAAGCCTCAAAAGGAGATACTCTTAATCAAATCAAAGAATATATCATTGCCATTACAATTTTCCCTGCTGTCATCAACATTTAAATTAATGTTTATCAAATATTGTATTAAGAATGCTCTCATTAAGAGAGTGTATTAGGAATGCTCTCATTAAGAGAGCGTTTACACAATTTTGTAAGCTAGACGAGGTTGACAAGATTTTATAAGTTACAAATGCAAAAACAGTAAATTCGACAAGTCTAATTCACAAGTTCAACTGAATTTACAAATAGCACGAGTTTAAGAACAAGTTAACCTAATTTTATAAGCTAGAAACACAAACAATAAATACAACAAGAAAACTTATGAGTTTAACAACAATGTTTAAATGCCCTTTTATGCCGGTTTGGTACGAGGGATTTGGCGGGTAGGGAAGGGGCTAGGAGAGAAAATTTTATGAGTTGAATTTAAAAAATTATAGAAGTGGGGCTACCCCTTTTCAAAAAGTTCATTGGCATTTTTACACCAAAATAAAGTTTATGGTATTTAACGCTCTTTAGGAAAAGTTTATAGACATTTTTGCATCTAACCCTTAAATAAAATATTCTAAGATATTTTAAAACTATTGAGGATAAGATAGTATCTTTAAAAAATTAAATAAAGGATAATATAATAATAAGATACTAAATAATAATTTTGAGATCCCTATTTGACAATTTATATACCTAGAAAAATATCCTAAAAAAAAAAAAAATACTAACAAATTTAATTTTTTTTAAAGATAATTCAAAATATCTAAAAGATGTATCAAATCTTTCTACTACTCTACTAAATACAAAATAACTTTTTTTTTTAAATAATAAAATTAGATATAAAATAAACATTGAAAGCCGTCTTAAATAATATTTTTTTAATTTTATTCTTCTTCCTCCATATGTCCCCTCTTGAAAGTTGAATGCCAACCAAAATGCCTGAGAATTGTCCTCTGGATATTCCTATCATTAGCTTAATCATAGTATATAAAATTGAAAACGTACAACTATCCTTTAAAAATTGATAACTTGGTTGCAGTAAACTCTTACCAAATTTATACTACATCTTTTTAAAATGTTTTGAATACTAAGTTTATTAGAGAATATATATATATATATATATATATATATATAATCTAAACAGATTGACAATTGCTATTAATATTTTTGATGGATTAGGATCAACGAAAACTTAGATTAGAACTTATAAAAGTTTGCCGATATCAATAAATACTTATTAAAAATAGATTATTACATAATCAAAATAAAAATAATAAAAATAGTTTTGTTCAATTTATGTCAAATCAAAATCATTCAAATTAAATCCATCAACATTTATATTTTATGATAGATTATAAAAATTTCAAAGAAGTTTTTATATATATAAAGTTTCTAAATACATTTAAACAAAAAATAATAATTATAAATTCTACAAAGATTATTAAATGTTAAATTATCATCATCTCCATCATTTTTAGATTCTTCACCTTCACTATTATAATCTCCACTTGTCTCAACACATCATCATTATCATTACAATTTTTCCTAATGTATCATCAACATTCAAATTAGCAATTAGGTCAACATCAAGTATAGGATTAACAATGTTCTCATTAATAGAGAGTTGCAATAGTTTTGTAAATTAACACGAGTTTAGAAGCATGTTGATATAATTTTATAAGTCACAAACACCCTAATGACTTGACAGTTTAGTTGGTTATAAAATCAAACTTGCGATTTCCCACTTATAGACGAGTTTTTATGTTACTAGACTACAAGGTTACTGACCTCAATGGCTGACCAATCATAAGATGGTGTGCCTCTTTCCTAAGTTTCCCCCCCTCTTGTATTGACTTTTTAAAGTACTTTCTTTGATCTTTGATATAAGACATCTTCTAAAACTTTTGTTTAATATAAAACACCTTTTAAATTTAGTGAAGCATTTTTGAATAATTTCTACAATAAACTTGTCAATTATGTAAAAAAAAAAGTTGTTAAGCTTTTTAATTGAACAATTCAAGACTTATTCTTCTTATTGTGACTAGCAAATTTCAAATGGATAATTGTGAATTTGATATAAAGTTATCAATTTAAAAGGGGTAGTTGTTAAAATATATACAGTTACGAATTTGTTGTAATAAACTTATCAAATGGTTGTTGATTTAGATAATGAAGTTGAATTTTTTCGTCAACAAAATAACTTCATTAACTCTATTATAATTGTTAGCTTAATAATAACATATCAAATTCTCAATGGCTACAATTATCCTTCAAAAATTGATAGCTTTGTTGGGTACTCTTACAAAATTTACAACTTTTTAAAATGAATTTGTTGTAATAAACTTATCAAATGGTAGTTATTTGTTCATTTAGAATAATGAAAGTCTGTAGTCTTATATTCTTTTTTCCCATTATTTATATTAAAAAAAAGGATAATGAAAGTTGATTTCGTTTTCATTATAACTAAATAACTGCATTAATTATCACTTTATTAGAATTGTTAGCTTAATCATAGCATATCAAATAGACAACGCGTACAACTATCCTTTAAAAATTGATGACTTTGTTGTGGTGAACTCTTACCAACTTTACAACTTGTTTTATTTTATTATATATATATATATATTTTATGTACATGTCCTTACAACTTTTTATTTTTACTTGAATACTAAGTTCATTATAGAACACATAAAGGCATATAGTATAAATAATCTAAGTAGATTGGTGATCGAATGGTTATTGATCATGAGTTCAAGTACAAAGTTGTCCATGCGTTTAAACACACTTGCGATAGGGATATAAACTTGGATCATGAACTCATAAGAGTTTATCAATATCATTAGATAGTTATTAAAAGGATATGACTACCAATTAATTAAAATACAAAGAATGGCAATAACTTTGTTTACATATATTTTAAATCTAAATCATTGAAATTAAATCTATCAACTTTCATACTTTATCATACTCATAAACATAAAAATTTCTATAAAGTTTATATATAAAGTCATTAAATATAATCAAATCAAAAAATAATGATAATAAATTCAACAAAGATAATTTAACGTTGAATTACCATCATCTCCACTGACTTCAAATTCTTCACCTTAATAATCTCCACTTGTCTCACCCCATCATCATCATCATTAAAATTGTCATCCCTAAATTTCGTCAACATCAAACATTGGATTAATAATGTTCTTACTAAGAGAGAGTTGACATAATTTTATAAGTTATCATGAGTCTAAGAATGAGTTGACATGATTTTGGCTTTGTTTGAAATAATGATTAAAGCGTTTAAAAGTAATTTTTCATTCTTGATTTACCTTGTATGAGATAAATATGGGAGAGAAATTTTGTGTCAACTTGCCTAAACGTATTTATAAGAAGCTCCAAACAAGCATATAATAAGTTATAGATGCAAAAAAAGGTAAATTTGACAAGATAGTTTGTAAGTTCAACTGAGTTCTTAGTTAACTCAATCTTAGGAGTAAGTTGACAAAAATTTTTAAGTTAAAAAACACAAAAATAGTATTTTAATAAGTTAACTAACAAGTTTAACAACAATACTTAAATCCTCTTTATCCATCTTTGGAGCATTTCTAAGTACTTTCCTTTTGTACTGCCTTTATATAAAACAAAAACATAATTAATATAGAATCTGTATTTAAATTTCAGGTAATTGATAAGGAAATTAACCTAATTCAAAAGTCAGCACTCTTATAATTCGAATGGCATCAAACGCCTCCCTATAACTGCACGAGCCATGGCAGGGGTGGGGTTAAAAAACTCCCTCAGATCCACCATATAAGATTTCTAGAAGAATGACTTATCTATAATTATAAGGAATTCCTAAAGTAATTAATTTCGTATTTGTCAATTTTACTCAAACAACTAGTGCTTAGATGTGACTTATATTTTTCTCTCTCCTTCAAAACCATATTTAATAGGACTAAAGTTGGAAAAAAATCGATTTAAAGAAAATTTAATGATTTAACTATCATTTCTTAGTTTTGACAAATTAATTAAAGTGACTTATATTGTAGATCGGATGAAGTATCTAATTTAAGAGAAAGAGACAAAAAGTTTAAGATTGAACAAGTCTTCAGTGAAGTTAGTCTTTTTTTAAATTTTTTTTTTTTTCAAAAAATATTATTTTTATAGGTACAGAATCTAAAATAAAATAATCTAACCAATTTTTTTTTTCCAAAAAATGTTTTTTTTTTTATATTTAAAAATCACCTGTTAAAAACAAAAATTTAAGTTCTGGATGGTTCAGATGGGATAAACTCTCCCCACCATCTGATTCCATGTCTCCAATGGGTGTGGGTTTTTAAAACATGAGAGAACGTATGAGGTTAAGGGCGATATGATGAGTGTATATAATTAATTAACTCTATGACAAGATTCATTAAGATAACCACGACATGTCAGTGCAACAGCTGTAGGCCCCACAATGCATCATTCTCAAGCCTCCTCCATCCTTTGATGACTTCGGGCCCGTTTGAGTACGGGGGAAAATTTAAGGAGAGAAAAGAAGATAGAGGAAGGAAAGGAAGGGAAGGGAAGGGAAGATTTTGAAAAATGAGGGAAAATGGTTTGAGGGAAGATGAGTTGTTTGGTAAGAAGAAAATGAAGAGGTGGTAGTTGGTAAAGAATCAAGAAATGTCTATTTTACCCTCAAAAGTAATTAATTCAAAATTAAAAAGAAAAATAATTTTTTTTTGACAAAATATATTTTTAATAAATATATTAATTCAAAATTAAAAAGAAAAATAATTTTTTTTGCTAAAATATATTTTTAATAAATATCTTAATTCAAAATAAAAAATAAAAATAATTTTTTTGCTAAAATATATTTTTAATAAATATATTAATTCAAAATAAAAAAGAAAAATAATGTTTTTTTGCTAAAATATATTTTTAATAAATATATATCAAAGTTTGAACTTCGTAAAAAAAGTTCCCGCCAAGTTCGAACGTTCCGCCATGTTCGAACGTCCCGCCATATTTGAATTTGAGGGGTAAATCGCCAAAAGTGTGAACAAAGTGACGTGGGAAAGGTGAAATCCCTCCAAATTTGGAGGGATTTGATCTTCCCACACATGAGGGAAGATTGGTGGGCCCGGGGTGGGCCCGAGAAGATAGGTTTCTGGAAGATTGGTCCAAAAATGCGTACCAAACGAGGAAATTCTCTAATTTTTCTTTCCTTTCCCACGGATTCTGTTTACCAAACAGGCCCTTATATTGTAGAGCGAAGGTACTATCTAAATTAAGAGAAATAGACAATAAGTCTAAGATTGAAAAAGTCTTTGGTGGAGCCACTTTTAATTTTTTACTTTATATTTTTTTTAAAAAAATATTTTAACATGTAGATAATCTAAAATAAAGATAATGTTTTAACTAACATTTTTCTAAAAAATATTTTTTAAAAAAAATCACTCGTTAAAACAAATTAAGATCTGAATGGTTTAGATAGGATGAGCTCTCCCTACCTATCTAGTTCCATGGCTCCGATGGGTGTGAGTTTTTAAAACAGGAGAGAAGGTACAAGGTTAAGGATGACATTATGTACAAGGTTAAGGGCCACATTATGAGTGTATATAATATAATTAATTAGCTCCATGACAACATTCATTAAGATAACCAGGACACGTCAGCGCAACGGCCGTAGGCCCCACAATGCATCATCCTCAAGCCTTCCTTCCTCCTCTGATCAAACATCAACTTTCTATAAAAAGCAGTATCATGTCTCCATTCTCCACATCAAATCCAAGAAATGGAAAACATTAACAAGATGTTAACCGCCTTGTGTGTTCTGATCATGTGCTTCATGGTGGGAGGCTTAGCCGAGCAATGCAGCAGCTTCAGCGACGGCGGTGTAAGTGCCCCAGCCCCTCCCTCCGGTGGCCTCGGCGGCATCATCTCCAAGGACACCTTCAATAAGATGCTCAAGCACCGTAACGACAATATCTGCCCGGCCAAAGGCTTCTACACCTATGAAGCTTTCATTCAGGCCGCCAAGTCTTTCCCGGCCTTCGGCAACACCGGCAATGTCACCATGCGCAAGAGGGAGGTCGCTGCTTTCCTCGGCCAAACTTCCCACGAGACCTCCGGCGGTTCGCCCACCGCTCCGGACGGTCCTTATACTTGGGGTTACTGCTTCATCAGGGAAATAGAACGGAGCACTTACTGTCAACCCAGCCGCCAATATCCATGTGCTCCGGGCAAGCAATACTACGGCCGTGGACCAATCCAACTCACCTGGTGTGCGTGTATTGTTATCAGTGTCGCAGTGTCTAATATGTCTTCCTCTAATACTCTAGTATCCTTTAAATGTCCATGATTTCTCAAATGTTTTTTTTATTTGTTTTAATTGTGAGACCTACCTTACCTGAGATGATAACGATAAAATAGTGCAATTTTGAATTTTTCATAATTTTTCCATAACAACCAAAACTGCATAATTTGAAAGAATTCTTTTAAAAATCACTAAAAATTTCAAAATCCTAAGATGTCAAAAAGTCACTCGTGTGTCTGCATAATAACTTTAATTTATTTGAGTGAATGATACAGGAACTACAACTACGGGCAGTGCGGAAATGCCATAGGAGCGGACTTGCTCAAGAACCCCGACCTGGTGGCGACTAATCCAGTGACATCCTTTAAGACGGCACTGTGGTTCTGGATGACGACGCAGAGGCCGAAGTCGTCATGCCACGACGTCATCACGGGCAAATGGACGCCCTCCGCTGCTGACAAGGCGGCCCACCGGCTTCCGGGGTACGGAACCATCACCAACATTATCAATGGAGGGGAGTGTGGGAGAGGTCCGGACAAAAGCGTTGCAGATCGCATTGGCTTTTACAAGAAGTACTGCGACATGTTGGGTGTAAGCTATGGCTCCAACATCGACTGTTATTCCCAGAAGCCGTTCGGCTCTTCCTCTCTCATTGACCTCGTCTCATCTATATGATCATATCATATCTCACTTCTCTCGCGTGTGTTGTGTATGTATGTATATGTATTTGTATATGTATGTGTTGCAGTGTCCTTATTCAATAATAAAGTCATCTCAATCCACGTGGTTAGTGGGTGTTTGTATTAGCTTATATATATTTCAAATCATTTTTTACTGCACAGACACAGAGGATGACAAAAAGAAATAAATACGTACTTCTTTTCCTGCACTTTCCATTCTTAATATTTTCCTTTTTCTTCTTCCATAATTCTGGTGGTAAAACAATATTTTTGCTACAGTTAGATTTACTTCTATATCTACGAGTGCATGATATTTTCTAGATCTATATTTTTGATAATTGAATTTGACTAGTTTGCAGTATAAGGGTCTCATTTAATTTTTGGGTTACAGTTGTTCGATCATTTATGTTGAATATTATTCTGTCTTCTCGCATTTTGTAAGGTTTTACTTTTTGCAGAAAATATTTTGCTAATATTATCTTGTATATATTTTCATTATTTTCTTCTACCCATAGTTTAATATCTATTACATATCTTTTTTCTTTTGTTTTTTCTAAATCATTTTCAGTATAATTTATTTCAATAGAACTTTTCTCTTTCTCTTCATCTATTAATGCTATTATTTCTTCCCATATTGCTTCTTTCTTAACTTCTATTTTTATATAATTATTAGGTTGAGTTAAATCTATTTGTTGAGTTATTGGCCTTATTTGTGTTAAATTTGAATTTATCAGTATTTCTGCTAATAAATTTCTTTGATAGTTGTCATCTATATAACTCCTTAAACTTAAGGTTATAGTTAATCCTCTTCTTGTTAATGGGCTGGGATAATCTAAAATTTGTGTAGATTTATATTTATATTTGATGTTGAAGTAGATGGTGTATTTATTCTTGGGATAAGGAGCAATTTTACACATGTAATTTACTTAGTGTACTCGAATATACTTAAACTCTGCTTGAGTAACCTTCTAAGTCTTACATATCATATTCTTGCAGCACTCGAGTGCACCTGGAACTATACTCGAGTCTCTGTTCTTCTACATTAAACCTTCATCTTTGAGAATTCAAATTTATTGTTTATCATCTCGATTACTTTTGATTAATACTCATACTACTTCTCCATGCTACTAAACATATTTGGTTATGAGTTTCAAATGATTTGAATCATGGAGTAAGTCCAAAAATACAAAAGCAAATCTCTATGTCAGAATATTAAATGTGATGACAGAAACAGAGCAGACGCAAGTGAACTCAAAGCAAGTCAATGAATATCGTTTGAAGCGTGAATTGTGGCGAAGCGAAAGCGACCCAACCTAAAGCAATCTCGGAAGCGAGACCAAAGGGATGTCGTGTGAAAATCTGTTGTAGTTGTAACATCCTCCATTTTAAAGGACAATTTATTAATTATTAATTTAACTAGCCTATCCATTAAGATATTTTATATAAACATTAAAGCTTTGGATTTTATTAGGCCCATATTTTAAAACTAAATATTTATTTAGAATTTTCCAGAATATCCAAAATATACTAGGGTATGCCAAGTTAGCCCTAGTGACATGGCAATATACAATAATTCAACATGTACCAAAAGGGTGGATGGAAGTTTTTTTTGAAGCAAAATTGCCATGGAAGTTAACAAAATGTAGCAATTTTGTCCCTCCGTTAATTTTGACCATTAAGTTTAACTGTTGTGACATGTGGCATGCCACCTCATCAATCAAATAAAGTTAAGTATCATTTTTGTCTCGGAAGTTTTCATTGAGGAGTAATTTTTCGCTGGAAGTGTACAAAACGTAGCAATTTTTCCCTTCTGTCTCCCAATATGAAATCTGACTATTAAATCAGTCAAAGAACACACGTTATGCCTTAAAAAGGATGAACTTAGAGTTAGATAGGAAGATCCTTGAGACATTGAGCTCAAGGCAACTGAAATTTGCGAAGCCGAACTGGTTAAAGGCATTAAAAGGTTTATGGCAAAACCCAGAGGAAGCATGTACTTATGATCTAAGCAAATGAAACGCAAAACGAGAAATAAACTGTCCCAAAAATTGGTTCAGTAAGACAAATTAATAGTGATAGTATTTACCTTTGTATCGATTGATCTAGGCCACCCACCTGCCCTACAAGGTAAATCTATATTGCTTTTATACTGCTCCTAAAAATTCTAGTGATGTTGAGTGATGCTTCTATACTCTATTTTAAGTGTCCCAAAAATTGGTTTGATCTAGACAAATCAATAATGAATTAACTCAAAAATTGGGTCAGTAAGCATAACTTAAAATCGTTGAAATTTTTAGGAGTAGTATAGAAGTAGTATAGATTTATCTTGTGGGATAGGGTAGGTGGCCTAGATCAATCTATACAAAGGTAAATACTATTACTATGGATTTGTCTTACTGAACCAATTTTTGGGACAATCCATTTCTTGTTTTGCGTTTCATTCGCTTAGATCATAAGTATATGCTTCCTCTGGGTTTTGCAACACACCTTTCAGTCCCTTTGACCAGTTCAGCTTCACAAATTCAGGCCGCCTTGAGCTCAACGTATCAAGGATCTCCTTATCTGACTCCAAGTTTGACCATTTCAAGACATGATGTGTGTTCTTTGACTGATTTAATAGTCAAAACTAATATTCAGGGGACAGAAAAGCAAAATTGCTACGTTTTGTAAACTTCCGTGGCAAAATTGCCCCTCAGCGAAAACTTCTGAGGTAAAAATGATACTTAACTCTATTTGATTGATGAGGTGGCATTCCAAGTGTGATGAGGTGCCATGCCACGTGTCACATTAGTTAAACTTAACGGTTAAAATTAACGGAGGGGCAAAATTGCTACGTTTTGTTAACTTCTTGGCAATTTTGCTCCAAAATAACTTCTGTCCACCTAGTGCTCCTCAGACAAAACAGAATTTCAAAATCACCTATTCACCCCCTCTAGGTGATATTCCATCTTCATTTGATATCAGAGCTAGGTTTCTCAGTTGGGCTTAACATTCCGAGATAGATCATGGAAGGAATATTACCTGACGGTGCCTCAATCAATCGACCACTTGGCTTTGATGGTGAATACTATTCATTTTGGAAAGCAAAGTTCAGAGTATTTTTGTTAGCCACGGAGTATGGTCTCTGGCAAGTAGGGGTGGAAACAGGCCAGGCCTCACCCTTAACAAACCAGGCCTGTTATACAAGGAAGTGACCTGAGCCTGGCCTGTGGCATGTTACAGGCTAAGGTTAAAGGCCTGGGCTTGGCCTGTTAAGAGGCCTGTATTTTTTACAAGCCGAAAACAGGCCGGATGTAAACAGGCCGACAACAGGCCTAACATAAAAAGGCCGGAAACAAGCCTACAATATACAGGCCGACAACAGGCTGAAAACAGGCCTAACTAAACAGGCCAAAAACAGGCTTGAGTGAGGGAAATTGATTTAGGGACTTAGGGTTCTTAGTTTGAAAGGGCAAATAGGAGGCTTTGAGTGAGGAAGGGTGGGGGGATATTAATTAATATTTTTTTTAAAAAAAAACTAATTATTCTTAACAGGCCGGCCTATCAGGCCTAACAGGCCTATTTGGAGGCCTAGGCCTAGCCTTTTAAGGCAAACAGGCCTTTAAACAGGCCTTGGCCTGGCCTTTTAGGCTGACAGGCCAGGCCTGATCAGGCTTTTAACAGGCCAGGTCACAGGCCCCTGGCCTATTTCCACCCCTACTGGCAAGTAATAGAGAATGGGGATTATGTTCCCACAAGAGTAGAAGGTGGAATTAATGTTCCGAAGGCTGAAGATGAGTTCAACGAGGATGACAGATGGAAAATAACTCTTAACAGTAGAGCCATCCGATGCTTCAGAGAGTGCTCTCGGTCAAAAGGAGTATTTCGCATCGCAATCTATCTTCTGCCAAGGAGATGTGGAAAGCTTTGGAAATAGCATACGAAGGAACCTTCAACATAAAGGAGAATCGCATCAACATGTTAACAACCGAGTATGATCTTCTTCGAATGAAGACCGGAGAGTCCATTGCTGAATTTCAACTTCGTTATACCCATCTTATCAACCAATTATCAGCTTTGGGTAAAACATATGATCAAGGTCCTCAAGTTAGAAAAATTCTCAATGTCTTAACGAAAGACTGGGAAGCCAAAGTCAAAACGATTGAAGAAGCCCGTGGAGAATCAATGCAATCAGTTGCTGCTCTATTCGGAAGTCTATCTGAATATGAAAGCAAACTGAAATTCAAGAATGGCTTGGAAGAAATCAATAGTAATAGAGGCAAAGGAATTGCTCTAAATGCTGTGAAAGAGAAGGCGCCCAAGGAAGAAGAAGAAGATGATGAAGATGAAAAGCTGAGTATGTCCGTGCGAAGATTCAAGAAGTTCTACAAGAAAGCATACATGTCTGCTATATAGGGAGATAACTCCTCAGATGAAGAAAGTAAGGAAGAAGAAGTTGCGAACATGTGCTTAATTGCTGAAGAAGAAGAGCAACGTGAAAACAACGATGAGGTATATGATTCTGAACCTACCTATAATGAGCTACTTTCTGAATATAATGAACTGCATTTTGAGTTTAGAAAAATTGCAGAAGAGCTTATTACTTCAAGAAAGAAAATCAAACTGCTTGAGCAACAAGCTAAAGATATTCCTCTGGTTTGCAAAAATATTTCTTGTGAAAAATGTCCTGATCTTGAAAAGAAAAACATCAAACTTACACAAACTCTTGAGAAGTTCACTAAAGACAGTAAAAAGCTCAAAGTTATTTTGAAAGCTCAAAGATTTACAAATGACCGATCAGGCATAGGAGATAATCCAATTTTTGACAAAAAGAAAGGGAAAAGAAAAAGTGGTGGAAAATCTTACTTAAATTATTTTCAGAAGTCGGTTCATTTTTCAAACCCCTTTGCTCATTGTAACTACTGTAATCGTAAGAGTCATAACACTTCATCTTGTTTTCATAAGAAAGATAAAAGAGATAAACCTATTGGTAATTATCAATGGGTACCAAAGGGAACCTATATATTCCCTGAAGCTCAAACTAACCGGAAAGGACCCAAGAAAAAATGGGTACCTAAGGCTTGATCTTATGTGAATCACAGGTATGTCTGAGAGCATTAAAGACCAATAAGTGGTATATTGATAGCGTGTGCTCCAGACACATGACGGGAGATCAATCCAAGTTCACAACGATGAATGCAAAGGATGGTGGCAAAGTGACGTTTGGGAGTAATCAATCCGGAAAGATTGCTAGAATCGGAGAAATTGGTGAAAAAGGAAAACCCCTGATCAAGGATGATCTTCCAATTGACAAAGTATTTGCCAAGAAAATACATAATGAGAAAGGATGAGAAAAAAGCTTGTCAAGAATGCAATGTAGAGAAATGATTCAAGTCTTGAGAAAGCTAAACAAGTCGCTTATTGTTGATGGTGAACGTCGGAAAAGAAATAATCTAGATCAATCCATTTTAATCAAGCTTCTACAAGGACAAGAGGAATTACGGTGATATTCAACCCTACCCTATACTGAGTTTATATGAAATTCATATATGGGTAATGAATACTTGTCCATTATTACATTCCATTAGCAATCAATCAGTTATGTCTTTCAAAAAGTTGTTGAGATTGCTAAATGGACCGTAAATGAATTTGTGCATAACTTTTCGAGTTTATGTTTTTGAAATGCATAGTTCTAAACTTTGTTTGGATTTCAACTCACTCGGTTTTGTAAAAAAAAAAAAAAAGAGTATACAAATGCTTTTGGAAAGTATTCATGATTTGATTGCATTCAAATGGAATTTCAAAATTGGAAGTCAACTTTTTGAATGTTGAATGTCAAATATGCTTCAAATTTGTCCAGTTGAGTTTTCCCCGTCATTCACATATTGATCTTTGGTATTTAATACGATACTTGAACTCCTCATTCTCTATTCTCGACTAGTTAGACCTCATGTTTAACAAGTTGATCATATATGAGTTTCAAGTCTATCTTCAAGAAAAGAATTCAATTTGTGAATATGTTATGCTTTAAGCATAATTTCTTAGTTGGCTGAGTTATTCCAAGATTTATAAATGTTCATTAATGCATTGAATATTAATGCATTAACCATTATATAGAATAACTTACTAGGATAAAATTATGGAACTATAGTCATTTGGACTAATGAGTTTGTGATTCATCATCCATGAATCCTAGTATCCACTTTGTTACTTAAATACATCAACATTTGTCTTCATCTAATTCTGAGTAACTATAATCATATATTCAAATTCTTGCCTTGACCATTCATATATTTCTAGATACAATTCTAAGAGGCAAGATTATCTCTTGGTCATAGCAAAGTCATTATGCCCTGTGTATCGCTATTGTGCTAAACATGCCTTGCTGATGTTGTTTCCTTATGACTTTTGCATTTGAGAAAAATTCTTCAACATGTTAACTTAAATGTTTGACATGTTCTCCAAATCGAAAGCATTATGATACATTCTAATATATTCTTTAAACTATTGACTCTAACCATGTTTAGAGTGAGCATCGAATTTAAACATATTTCAAAAATCAATCTTTCATACAATTTCTTAATACGTCTTCAATGTTTGAAAGAACATTTGAAATTTGAAACTATTTGCATATTTCATTGTCGTTCTTGAAAAATCTGATCTCATTCATGAACTGTGAGTTGATAAATGCTTATCTTTTCGGATAAGATTTTCTATACTCTTTGATCAAACTTACATGCATTTTATCAGTGACGTATTTTCTACTTAAAGTGTATTTCCAAATTGTCATTGAGAAATAACTTTCTTGACATCATTTAATTGTTACCCTCTGTGATTCATTGGCTTGAAGTTAATTGATTGGGTAAAATTATGCTTTTGATCTTTGATTGTTCTACTATTTGCTCAAATATCATATGGATTAAATGTACAAGAGCATAGAGCTATTCTTATCTAATCTTGTGTGGACCCAAAAAGATCGGGTACCAAAGAGCATATCTTTGTTTTGCAGGATGCTTTGTTAATTTGTTTCAAAACAAAGTATACAGAGGTCAGTGGTGCTCAAGTATACCATTTCTATACTCGAGCAATGATATGATAATTCTCTCGGTGAACTGCAACTTTTGGTAATGTACTCGAGCACATGATGTATTGTACTCGAGTAACGACGGAGGAACACACTGCAATGAGGCAAAGTTGTAATTCTACTCGAGTATAACATAATATATTACTCGAGTAACATGGCAGGAGTCACTGACGATGAGAAAATTGACGCACTGTACTTGAGTACACTCTCATTCTACTCAAGTAATGTTTAATGAGAGGCCAAAGGAGAATAATTCAACACAGTCATACTCGAGTATATCAAGAATTTTACTCGAGTAACCACAACTGACAGAAGGAAGATTTTGGACTCTCAAAGCCTACCAACTGAGTAGAACAGGAAATCCTCAGTATAGATCACAGCTAGCAATGCATCAATGGACAGCAGAGGATTATGACTCAAGTAATTACGATATTACTTGAGTGAGGTATTGTAATATACATATATCATAATCATGCATTCATTAAGCGGAGCTTCACATTCATATGTGTTTTATACTTTAAAAGCCTATCTCCTTTATTTGAAGAAAACACTTTTAAGCATACTCATCTCGTATTCACTATCTTTTATTAGTTTTGATGATGAGTTAATTTTATAATTATATCTTATATTTTCCTTTCATTATCTTTATTTGAAAATATCATTTAGAAATGAATACTTTGATATCTTGTTGCACTAACAAATCTCCTTTGCAAAGAAAGTTTTCAATTTGTAGCAGGAGTTATGTGTTACAAATTTCCTTAACGCAATACAAGGAGGATATATTAATTTAAGGAAAGATGCTTTGACAATCATTCGAGATTTGCTTTAGAAAGAATGAGGAACATCTCTTGGAACAAGCTGAGATGTGTTCTACAGAAGAGTTCTATGAAGAAAAGGCAAAGGATTGAATCTGAGTAATGACATTATTCATTCATACGAGATACAACTCAAGAAGTCAATACTTTAGTCTCATTCCACATCTCAAAGGCTGTTCAGAGCACATCATAGATCTCAAAGCTAGTAAATGGACTTCACAGATAGTTCATCAATTTGTAAAACCAACGTGAGCATTTCTAATCTCTATCTTTTTATATTCGGTAGAAATTTTGCACATATTTGCTATCTATATATTTTAAGTGTGAAAGATTTCTGAAAACATCTCAAAATTCTCTCAATTTTTTTTTTTCATGAAAACATTCCAAATTGCATCATATTTAGAATGAAGACAATTTCAAATCGGGAGAGAAAATCAGTTTCTTGATTCTTTATAATCGGTTTCATATTTACCTCTCTCCAACTATCTCTTCTTTACTTCAACTTTTTGCTAATGACAAATAAGGGGGAGAGAATGGCAAGAAAAATATGTTGCATTTAACATATCTTCATATTCATACATATTTTTCTTAAAGTATTTGACATCATCAAAAAAGGGGAGAATGTTGGTTATGATTAGTTTTGATGATGTCTTATATAGATGTCATTATCCAGAGGAAAAATCTTGCATACTACATTTATCTTCTACTTTGCCTAATTCTTATATTTAATGTAGATGTGAAGTTTAATATAATGAAGAATGATCAAGAATGGAGTTTGAAGAAAGAAGAAATTGTTAAATATTATGAGAATATCAATATTTAAGTTTCTGTGATCAAATAAAAGTTGGAGCGGCTCAATTCGAGTTAAAATAAGCAAGTTCAAGCTTAGGATGAATACTAGTTTGTTAGAGGGCATTAATGTAATTTCAGCTCTTTTTCTCACATGAACAGTGCCTTGCTCTCAAGCATGAAAAAGTCCTTGCTCGAGCATGGAAAAATGCCTTGCTCGAGCAGAAGCAAATGACATGCTCGAGCAACAACAATTTTCAGCATACTCTGTTCAGCTCTATTTCAGGCGACCTCTGGTAATTCGACGATATCTCCCAAACCAGGAATCGGATTGATGTGAAACTAGTGGCATATGAAACTAGACTCCCAATGCGTCATTTTGATATAAAATTCAAGTAAAAAGGAGTTCAGACCAAGGATCTATGATTTTTTCAAGTTGCCACAAAAATCACCATCACAATCAAGACCAACCTTCAGTGTTTTGAGTATATATGAAGATGGAATATCACCTAGAGGGGGGTGAATAGGTGATTTTGAAATTATTTCGCTAATTGCTCAAGAACACTTAAAACAGAGACAGAGAGAAGAGTAATGAACACAAGAGATTATACTGGTTCGGTCAAACTCTTGACCTACGTCCGATCCCGAAACACTGCGGGATTTCACTATCTCCAAACTTGATTACACACTCTGTAACTCTTGAGTAATCCTCTCACCAAGACTTACTCCTCTTTACAAGTTGTAACCAAATAACCGTAGACACAATTACACTCTATGTAAACAAAGGATGGTCCTCTCACTCTCGGACTCAACTCCCCCTTACAAGTTGTAATTGATACACCCTCACTTAAGGTTCCTTAAACTTAAGATTTAATAACTAAATGAAATGAGTAAGTGTTTAATAACTCTTCACGAGTAGATATAAATGAACACTGAAGTACAAGAGAATATCCGAAGATATTAATGAAACAGTTGAAACAGCGATTTGCAATAAGATCAAATTGAATGCTCAGTGTTTCGGTAGTTGGCGAGTTCAATGCTTCGACTATTTATAGATGTTGTAATTAATGACCGTTGATGAAGCTCGTGGAATAGCCGTTGAGAGATTTAAATGTGTCTGTTAGATAGATGGAATTTCTGTCAAGGCTTTCGTTGTTTGAATAATCTCAGTGGTGGTATGGCAGTGACGACATTCTCTTCGTTCCTTTTGTTTCGCCCGTTATGAAATAGCATTGAATGCGTAGTTGGAATAGCAGTGGTAGCCTTACTTCGTTCAGAGTATTGGTTTCCGAGATTATCATCGGTTTAGGTAGTTGCATTTAATGCTTCTGACACACAAGTTGCATTATTCAAATCTGATGTTAATCCATGTTTAAATAATTTGAAACTCACAAGAAAACATGTCAATAGCATTTGGTAATTTTAATGAATAATAATTCGAAGTAATAAAGTGATGTAGCAAGATTTATGATTTCTGGAGTCGGAGATTTGAAGAACAAAGATGACTTTGCTCGAGCAACAATCCAGGCTTGCTCAAGTAAGCTTCTTTTGATTATTTAGAACAGTGCTCTCTGTCGCTGATGCTCGAGCATGGAAATGCTTTTGCTCGAGCATGGTGCTCAAGCATGATTGTATCATGCTCGGGCAAGGCTTCTCTTGAATCAGATAAAAGCATATCAGTATCGCTGAGGCTCGAGCAAGGATCTTTGTCGCTCGAGCATGAATAAAATCATGCTCGGGCAAGCTTTATTAAAACAATTCGATTCATTTGTTGCTCGAGCATGCCATCATGCTTGCTCGAGCAAAGCATAGACAGAGGCGAGAATTTGACACTTCAGTGATGCTGCTCGAGTAGTCTTTTTCCTTTGCTCGGGTATGCTTCAAACCAAGGTTTAAACAAACTTCAACCATAGCTGATGCTCGAGCATGCCAGATATCGTGCTCGGGCAACGCTGAGACAGAGAGCAAAATGGGTTCAGACACATGCTTGCTCGGGCAACCTTTTTCTTATGCTCGAGCATGGTGCTCGAGCAAGACTTTTCGCTGCTCGGGCAAGACTCTTCAAACTTCACAATTTTCCTAGATTGTTTGATGATGCTCAGGCATGGCCAATTGTTTGCTCAAGCAAGCTTTCTGCCTTCGTCTGACTCGAGGCACAACGCATATGAACTTGAGGCAGAAGCTCTTCTTAATTTGCTCTCTGCTTCTTCTTGACTCGAGGCAATAAATCAATTCAACATGAATTGTTCTCTGCTTTTCAGAATGCAAGCATATCATCAACACAAGGGTCAACTTCCAGTGAATGTAGCGTCCTTGATATAACTCCAAATTTGGAAAACCACTTATCCCCATATAGCTCTTTGAGTCTTCTTTCCAATGCAAGAAGAATCAGCTCCAAAAAAGAATATCCAAAGCAGATAAAAGACAGACCGTGAATTCAATAGGCACGCGAGTATCAACACGATGCTGGTTATAGAGATCAATGCAATCGACCTCCAGTCTGTTCAAGCTCGTGTCACACGCCGCTCTCACATACGCAGGATCGCCACGTATATCAACCTTGCCGTCGCCAAAGCTGATTCTGAATTTGGAGGCCAATTCAACCTTATCCCTCACCCCTCCCTTCAAAGCCTGGCCAAAGAAATTCACCCCCAATTCGATAAAAACCCACACAGAGAGTGAATAAACGCGGAAAAAGAAACAAAATCAAACGGACTTGGAAATTGAAATCAAGCATACCTTTCCGAGAAGAATTTCATTAGTGTGTGGGCCGTAGTATTGGAGGTGTCGAGAAAAGTGACACCGCCGTGGATGGCATAGTGGATAAGAGCGATATTGTCGGGTTCAGGTTTGGGACTGCCATAGCCACCAGACATGTTATAGCAACCAAGTCCTTGGGCAGATACCTCTAAGCCCTGTGAACCTAGCTTGATCCTACCCACCTTCGACACCATAAGCACGCAGTCGCCCGGACTCGCGGCGGCCTGAGGGAGAAGAAGCGCATGATCGACGGTGGATTAGAGGAGCACCAAGGGAGGGAAAGAGGCGAACGGATATGGCGGACCGAGGGAGAGAGTGGCGGACTTGAAGCGGATCCGACGCGTGAACTAGGGTTAAGAAATGATGACTTTTGGGCGGAACAAAATTTCCCCGCCAAATGACTTGATTTTGCGAGGGAAAATAGGTTTCCCTCGCAAAACCAAGTCATTTTGCGAGGGAAAATGGTTTCCCTCGCAAAATTACTTGGTTTTGTGAGGGAAAATAGCTTTCCCTCGCAAAATTAAGTCATTTTGCGAGGAACCTATTTTCCTCGCAAAATTCTTTGGATTTGTGAGGGAAAAATTTTCCTTCGCAACTTTTGCATTTTCTAGTAGTGCACCTTGAGATTTCCACTAACTCTTTCAAACAATTACAATTACACACTCTGTAACTTACAGTAATCTTTTCACACTCGTACCTACTCTCCCTTACAGGTTGTAATCGTACACCTATTCTTAAGGTTCCACAACCTTAAGGTTTAACCGAAAATGGAATAGATGTTTTATGACTCCTCACGAGTAGATGAAATATGAACACTGAAGAACATGTAATATCCGAAGATATTAAATGAAATTAATGAAACAATTGATTGTAATAACACAGAATTGAATGCGTAGAGTTTCGGTAGGTGGCAGAATTGAATATAGTGAGCTTTTATAGCGTTTGCCATTAAAGTCGTTGAGAAGCTTTGCAAACTAGCCGTTGAGACTCTTCGTATTTTCCGTTAGGCACAGGTGCACTATGTTTGTAAATAATCGACTGTTGATTCATTAAATGCATCTGTCGTCGATGTACTTGTGCAGAGAGTGATTCAGAGTGTTAGCTGAAATAGGTATGTCTCGAAGGAATGTCTTCGTCTGCGATGAAAATCTTATTCCGATCGTAGCTCTGCTTTTCTAAACGAGCATTTAATGCGTCTGCCATGTTGGATTGCCTTCCGTTCAAAAACTCAGATTAACTCGATTAATCAATTGAAACTTATACAAAGGCATGATTAAATATGATATAAACAAAACTCAAATATGATTAAGATTAACTAGTAGCCCGTGAATTTATCGGATCGATCGAGTTTGGAATAGATGTTTAATGACTCCTCACGAGTAGATGAAATATGAACATTGAAGAACAGGTAATATCCGAAGATATTAAATGAAATTAATGAAACAATTGATTGTAATAACACAGAATTGAATGCACAGAGTTTCGGTAGGTGGCGGAATTGAATGTGGTGAGCTTTTATAGCGTTTGCCATTAATGTCGTTGAGAAGCTTTGCAAGCTAGCCGTTGAGACTCTTCGTATTTTCCGTTAGGCAAGGTGCACTATGTTTGTAAATAATCGATTGTTGATTCATTAAATGCATCGTCGTCGATGTACTTGTCGAAGAGTGATTGAGTGTTATTTGAAATAGGTATGTCTCGAAGGAATGTCTTCGTCTGCGATGAAAATCTTATTCCGATCGTAGCTCGCTTTTACGAACGAGCATTTAATGCGTCTCGCCATGTTGGATTGCCTTCCGTTCAAAAACTCGATTAACTCGATTAATCAACTGAAACTTATACAAAGGCATGATTAAATATGATATAAACAAAACTCAAATATGATTAAGATTAACTAGTAGCCTAGTGAATTTATCATATCGATCAGCGAGTTTGGAATAGATGTTTAATGACTCCTCACGAGTAGATGAAATATGAACATTGAAGAACAGGTAATATCCGAAGATATTAAATGAAATTAATGAAACAATTGATTGTAATAACACAGAATTGAATGCACAGAGTTTGGTAGGTGGCGGAATTGAATGTATAGCGTTTGCCATTAATGTCGTTGAGAAGCTTTGCAAGCTAGCCGTTGAGACTCTTCGTATTTTCCGTTAGGCACAGTGCACTATGTTTGTAAATAATCGTTTGTTGATTCATTAAATGCATTTGTCGTCGATGTACTTGTGCGAGAGTGATTGAGTGTTATTGAAATAGGTATGTCTCGAAGGAATGTCTTCGTCTGCGATGAAAATCTTATTCCGATCGTAGCTCGCTTTTTCGAACGAGCATTTAATGCGTCACGCCATGTTGGATTGCCTTCCGTTCAAAAACTCAGATTAACTCGATTAATCAACTGAAACTTATACAAAGGCATGATTAAATATGATATAAACAAAACTCAAATATGATTAAGTAAGATTAACTAGTAGCCCAGTGAATTTATCAGATCGATCAGCGAGTTTGGAGAAATATCAGAAATCATAACCAACATTCTCGAGGATGATAAATCATTCCCAAGAATTCCTTAACAGGAATTCACAGTTAAATCTAGCTTTGATAATACTAGAGAACAATACATATATTCTCGAGAATGTTATGTTCAGAAAAAGAAAAATACTCAAATGAATTGATATGGCCATTCTCAAGAATTATGTTTCCATTCTCGAGAATCAGCAAGTGTGTAGCCATTTGAAGTTGATAGAGCCGAGTGAACGGGTAATTGGTGAGCATTCTCGAGAATTGTCTTGGCATTCTCGAGAATCATGCGTGGTAGGATGAATAGATAATTGTATAATTATGTGACTTATTCTCGAGAACCATGTTTCAATTCTCGGGAATTGACTAAGCATACTAGTTAGATACACACACACATTCTGGAGAATTAGAATTTGGTTCTCGGGAATCATAGTCATGTGAGAGTCTTTGCAAGTTGATTTTCATTCTCAAGAACCATTCTTTCCTTCTCGAGAATTCCGGCGATGTGAGGATTTCTTTTTCATATGATAAGCCATTCTCGAGAATCGTAGTTATAAGAAAAGACATTCTCGGGAGCTATTTCATAATGCTCAAGTATTAATTCAAAACCTTAAAACTTTTAAATTAATGTTATCATCAAAACACACTTGGGAGCTAACAATTTTGTGCTTTTTTAGAATAATGGTTAAAGTCTTTAAAAGCATCTTTTCGATTGTGATTTATGTTGTAAAAAGTAAATATATGAAAGAAGTTTTGTGTCAACTTGCCTAACCATATTTATAATAAGAAGCTCCAAACAAGCACGTAATAAGTTATAGATGCAAAAAATGTATATTTGAAAAATTAAGGATAAGATGGTATCCTTAAAAAGTTAAATCAAGGATAAGATGCTATCTTTAAACGAGCACGTAATAACTAAAATATTCTAAGATATTGCAAAAACATTGAGGAAAAGTTAAGTAACAAGTTTAACAACAATACTTAAATCCCATGTATCCATCTTTTTAGCATTTCTAACTACTTTCCTTTTGTACTACCTTTGTATAAAACAAAAACATAATTAATATAGAATCCATAATTAAATTTCACGTAATTGACGAGGAAAGTAACTTAATTCAAAAGTCAAAAGTCAAAAGTCAGCTATCTTATAGTTCCAAATTGGAACTATAAGATAGTTGACTTTTGACTTTTCCAATGGCATCAAACGCCTCTATATAACTGCACGAGCCATGGCTGGGGATACTCCCTCTAATCCACAATATGAGATTTCTAGAATAACTTAAACCACTCGTAGAGTAATTAATGTTTATTTGTTAATTTTGCCTATACAATTAACACTTAAATGTGGCTTCTTATATTTTTTTTTCTCTCATTCAAAATTATATTTAATATGGATAAAGTTGGACAAAGATAATTTAAGATCTGAATAATCCAGATGAGATGAATTCTCCCTACCAAGCTATCTGTTCCATGTCTCCTCTGGTGGGTGTGGGTTTTTAAAACGGGAGAGAAGGTACAAGGTTAAAGGCAATATGACAAGTGTATATAATTAATTAACTCTATGACAACATTCATTAAGCTAACCACGACATCTTAGCGCAACAGCCATAGGGCCCACAATGCATCATCAGTTTAGGAGAAAGAGACAAAAAGTCTAAGATGGAACAAGTCTAGAGTGGAGCCGGTTTTATAATTTTCTTTTACTTTTTATTTTTTAAAAATAATATTTTAACATGTAGATAATGGGCTGTTTGAATCTAACGGTAGACAAGTGGTGGGGAGTGGTGGAAAAGCTTGGCAGCCTCAATAACGCGGTGGCAGTGCTATTTGGCCGCATTTCGGTGTGGAAAAGCTCAGTACTGCAGAAGCTCCCCGTGGAGCTTTGGTAGTGTCACGTTGAGGAGAGAGACACGATGAGGAGAGAGACAAGCCATACTGTGAAAGAAAGAAGAAGAACTGTTGGAATAAAGAAGATGAACTGTTGGCCCTCGAAAATGAAGTGCAAGACGTGACTGACTGCTTCAATTAGTTCACAACAAGGGGGAAAAAGTCCCTTTCATCTAATTGCTCCACAAAAATGTCTTGGAGAGAGAGAAAAAAAGGGAAAATGTGGCAAAATAAAAACATAAATAATAATAATAATTTAATTAGTCAAACTAATTCTTTGGGGGAAAAATAAAAATACTCTAATAATTTGAATTAGCTTTCTTAATCTTTTTAAAAAATTAAATTTGTTTTATATTTAGGACTAGAATGAGTAATAATTTAACCTTTTTATCAAATTTAAATTTGTATCTTCAATTATTACAATATATATAATTAATATATATATATATATATATGTAGTATTCAACAAGATTCATGCCTCTTTTCAATCATTTTCCATCTTAACTCACTTTTCAAATAATAATCTAAACATTCTTCAATTTGAAAAAAAAAAAGTCACTTCGTAAAAAGTCAAATGAAGAATCCAAACACAAATCACATTTACAACCCGACTTTTTTCTTACGGAGCTTTTGCAAAAATTAAATAATTTTTAAGCCACCGCTCTCATTCTGCTAACCCAAATAGGTCCAATATAAAATTAAAATAATCTCTTAACTAACATTTTTTTTAAAACAAATAAGTTTTTTAATTTAAAAATCACCTGTTAAAAAAATTAAGATCTGGATGATCGCGATGAGGTGAGCTTTACCTACTAGCTATCTGGTACCATGTCTCCTCCTGTGGGTGTGGGTTTTTCAAACAGAGGAGAAGGTATGAGGTTATGGGCGATATGATGGTGTATATAATTAATTAAGCCTATGACAACATTCATTAAGATAACAACGACACGTCAACGGAACAGCCGTAGGCCCCACATTGCATCATCCTCAAGCCTTCCTCCTCTGAGGCTCTGATCAAACATCGACGACTTATTCTTCTTATTGTGATTACGCGCAAATTTCAAATGGATAATTGTGAATTTGATTATAAAGTTATCAATTTAAAAGGGGTAGTTGTAAGAATATATAGTTTTGAATTTGTTGTAATAAACTTATCAAATGGTTGTTAATTTAGAATAATGAAGTTGATTCTTTTCATCAACTGCATCACTCCATTAATTATTACTCTATTAGAATTGTTAGCTTAATAATAACATATCAAATTCACAATGGCTACAATTAATCCTTCAAAAATTGATAGCTTTGTTGTGGTACTCTTACAAAATTTACAAATATTTAAAATGAATTTGTTGTAATAAACTTATCAAATGGTAAATAATAATTATATGAAATAACTTTGTTTACATATAATGGCAATAACTTTGTTTACATATATTTTAAATCTAAATAATTGAAATTAAATCCATCAACATTCATACTTTATAATAGTCATTAACATTATATTTAAATTTATATAAAGCTCATATACAAAGTCATTAAACATAATCATATCAAATAAAAAATAATAATTATAAATTCAACAAAGATAATTTAATGTTGTATTATCATCATCTCCATTGACTTCAAATTCTTCACCATAATAATCTCCACCTATCTCATCCAATCGTCAGAATCATTACAATTTTCATCCTTAAATGTCATCAACATTCCAAATAACAGCATTCCAACTAACATTTGAGTCAACATCAAACGTTGGATTAATAATGTTCTTACTAAGAGGAAGTTGACATAATTTTGTTAGTTATTATGAGTTTAGGAGTAAGTTGACATAATTTTGGGCTTATTTGGAATAACGATTAAAATATTTAAAAGTATATTTTCAATTATGATTTACGTTGTATAAAATAAATATGTGAGATGCGTTTTGTGTTAACTTGCCTAAACATATTTATAATAAGTAGTTCCAAACAAGCACGTAATAAGTTATGGACACACAAAACGGTAAATTTGATGAGATAGCTTGTAAGTTCAATGGAGTTTGTAGTTAACTCAAATTTAAGAGTAAGTTGACAAGATTTTTTAAGTTAAAAACACAAAAATAGTATTTTAATAACTTAACTAACAAGTTTAACAACAATACTTAAATCCCCTATATCCATCTTTGGAGCATTTCTAAATACTTTCCTTCTGTACTACCTTTATATAAAACAAAAACATAATTAATACAGAATCTTTATTTAAATTTCTGGTAATTGATGAGGAAATTAATTAAACTAATTCAAAAGTCAGCTATCTTATAGTTCCAATGGCATCAAACGACCTCCTATAAGTGCACGAGCCATGGCGGGGTCGCAAAAGAGTCTCTCTAATCTACAATATAAGATTTCTAGAAGAATGACTTATCATATTATAAGTTACTTATAGAGTAATTAATGTTTATTTGTCAATTTAGCATATGCAATTAATATATGTGACTCTTATATTTTTATCGTTCCATCAAAACCATATTTAATATGGGTAAAGTTGAAAAATAAATTCTATTTAAGAAAAAATTAATAAGTTAACTATCATTTTTTGATTTTGATGAATTCATTAAAGTGACTTATATAATAAACTAAAGGACGTATTGTATCTAGTTTAAGAGAAAGAGACAAAAAAATCTAAGACTGAACAAGTCTTGGTGCCTGGTGGAACTAGTTTAAATTGTTTTTACTCTAAAATAAATATTATATTTTAATTAATATTTTTTTTTTTTAAAAATATGATCTTAAAGTATTCAGATCTAGATGTTTGAAATGGGATTAGCTCTCCGTACGGACCGTACTATCTGATTCCATGTCTCCGGCAGGCGTGGGCTTTTAAAACAGGAGAGAAGGTACGAGATTAAGGACGTATGATGAGGGTATATAATTAATTAACTAGATGACAGCATTCATTAAGATAAACACGACACGCCAGCGCAACCGCTGTAGGCCCCACACTGCGTCATCCTCATGCCTTTCTCCTCTGATCAAACATCAAAGTTCTATATAAACCAGTTATCATGTCGCCATTCTCCACATCAAATCCAAGACATGGATAACATTAACAAGATGTTGACCGTCTTGTGTGTTCTGATCATGTGCTTCATGGTGGGAGGCTTAGCCGAGCAATGCGGCGGCTTTAGCGACGGCGGTGTAAGTGCCCCAGCCCCTCCCTCCGGTGGCCTCAGCAGGATCATTTCCAAGGCCACCTTCAATAAGATGCTCAAGCACCGTAACGACAATATCTGCCCGGCCAAAGGCTTCTACACCTATAAAGCTTTCATTCAGGCCGCCAAGTCTTTCCCGGCCTTCGGCAACACCGGCAACGTCACCATCCGCAAGAGGGAGGTCGCAGCTTTCCTCGGTCAAACTTCCCACGAGACCTCCGGTGGTTCGCCCACCGCTCCCGACGGTCCTTACGCTTGGGGTTACTGCTTCAACAGGGAAATAAAACGGGGCACTTACTGTCAACGCAGCCGCCAATATCCATGTGCTCCGGGCAAGAAGTACTATGGCCGTGGACCAATCCAACTCACCTGGTATGTATGTATGCGTCACTCTCGCGCTGTCTAATATCTTCCTCTAATACTCTCTAATATCCTTTAAATTGTCCATAATTTCTAAAATATTTCTTTATTTCTTTTAATTATTAGATTCTACCTTACCTGAGATGATAACCATAAAACAGTGCAGTTTATAATTTTTTCATAAAAACCAAAACTGAGTGATTTTAAAGGATTCTTTTGAAAGTCACTAAAAAAATTCAAAATCCTAAGATGTCAAAAAGTCACCGGTGGGTCTGCATAGTAATTTTAATTCATTTGAGTGAATAATACAGGAACTACAACTACGGGCGGTGCGGAAAAGCCTTAAAAGCGGACTTGCTCAAGAACCCTGACCTGGTGGCGACTAATCGACTGATATCCTTCAAGACGGCACTGTGGTTCTGGATGACGACGCAGAAGACGAAGCCGTCGTGCCACAACGTCATCACGGGGAAATGGAAGCCCTCCGCTGCTGACAAGGCGGCCCGCCGGCTTCCCGGGTACGGAACCATCACCAACATTATCAATGGAGGGGAGTGTGGGAGAGGTCCGGACAAAAGGGTTGCAGATCGAATAGGATTTTATAAGAGGTACTGCCGCATGTTGGGTGTAAGCTATGGCTCCAACATCGACTGTTATTCCCAGAAGCCATTCGGCTCTTCCTCTTTCATTGACCTCGGCTCATCTATATGATCATATCATATCCCATTTCTATCGTGTGTGTCTGAATCTATGTATTACAGTGCCCGTCTCTTAATAATAAAATCATGTAAGTCCACGTGATTAGGTGTGCGTTTGTGTGTGTATGAAAGTATGCATTACAGTGCCCTTCTCTTAATAATAAAATAATCTCAATCCACGTGATTTGTGGGTGTTTGTGTTAGCTTATATGTATTTCAAATCATTTTACACTGCACGGAGGATGACAAAGGGAAATGATCACCGGGAACATGATGTTGTTGCCAGAGGGATGAGTTTGGGTGCTCATTGCTCATAGACGGAGCTTTTTTTTAAAAAAAAAAAAAAATTAATTTAATTGGTATAAAATCTAAGTACTCATGCAAAGCAGTGCTCCTTTTTTAAGTACATTTCTTGTAAGTCGAGAGAAACTCCTTTTTTTTTTTTTAAATTAAAAAAAAAAAGCCGACACTAAAATAAAGATAATCTCTTAATTACCATTTTTTTTAAAAAAAAATTGATTTTGATTTGAAAATCATCTGTTGAAAATTTAAATATAAATCGTTTAAATTAAATATGGACAATCTAAGATCTGATGAATTTATGAGCTCATCACTCTTAATGGGAACCCAACCTAGGTCCATTGTAGCAATTTCATCTTGACTGTTATTTATTTAGGTTAAGTTTTAATTGACCAAATATATTTATTTAGAAAGTTTATGTGTCATCCATTTCATTTTTTTTTTTAAAAAGTAGATTTAAAAATAAGTAATTTTTTTTTTTTAAAAAAAATTGTGTCGACGTCCTATCTAAAGGATTAGAGATAATCAAAGAGGTAAAAACATTTTGTGAGGTAAAGAGAAAATCAAAGAGGCACTTGCTTGTCTCGGCATCGTTGGGGTACAGTGGTAGAGAGTTTTCAATATACTTGTTCTCTGCAATCTTCCTTAATATGTTGGGCATCTAATGATAGAATACTTTTCTTCATTATTGTCTAGCAAATGTGAGTTCCTCTACTATATGTAACTTCTTCAATGTGTTTCACCCTACTAGCTCAACATATTTGGTCAACTAACAATCAAACTGAATCTAAATAACTATCAAGGCAACATTGCTACAATTTTAAAACTTTCAGGGTACCATTGCTCTTAGGTGAATGCTTCCAGAACAAATTTGCACTTTAACAAAAATGACGTGGTTGACAGATGGGCCGTTTGTTCAGCATATTTAGTCAACTAACGGTCAAACTTAACTAGGATAATAGCCAGGGCAAAATTGCTCCAGATTTGATACTTTTGGGGCAAAACTTAAAGGTTGGTGGGATTATTATCTTTCTTCAGATGATAAAATCATCATTTTCACCTTTGTCAAAATTGAATCTGATAGAACACCATTACCCATGATGGCCAACCTATGTAGATTCCAGTAAACACTCTTAGCTTTACAATTGTTAAACATTTTGTTAGAGATTCTTCCTCATGGAAACATCGCTTAGCAGAATTCCTTTCAAACCTTAGATGCAGCACTTTATTTGATTTCAAATGGTATAGACATACGTTCATGTCTAAAGTACTCACAAGAGATGATGCTCATCAATCGTTTTGAAAAGAAAAGTTCCTAGCTGGATTATCAAAATCTTTTGGTGATAAAGTAAGAAAAACTTAGAAACCAAAATGATGGCGATATCCCTTATGAGCACTTAATCTGTGGACAATTAATCTCTTACGTCCAAAAAAACTGCTCTCAAAATATGTCAAGATGATAGAGTCCATAATCAACTAGCCAAAGAAAAGGTCATAAATAGGAAATAATTAGGTTCTTTCTACGAGCAATTTTGCCTTCCTGCTTGTAAACAATCCAAACCAAAATCTTGTCAAAAACCTTATCACAAACATTCTAATAAGATATATAAACATCTATACCAAAAGTACAAACCTCAAACCTCAAGCTCCTCCGCAAAAACTCAAATAAATTCCGTTCCAAATCAAACATAGATTTTCCAAAACAAACCAAGGTAACCTATTTTAAATGTAGAAAAACAGGACATATTTCTAAATATTGTCATTTTTCCATAAATATCCAAATCGAGTAACCTCTCCTTGAAAAAATCAACAATCTCCGCATTGAAACTTCTGAATCGGATGAAGAACGAAGTTATTCTGAAGATCTTAATCAAATCCAAGATAATGAGTTTTTCAAAAAATTCATCTTCTATAATTAATGTCATCACTAGAGAACATGACTCTCTCCTTGATGTCATTAACAAACTGCTAGACTCTGACAAAGGTGAATATCTGCTTAAATTTGGAGACGTTCTTAATCGACTTTTGTCACCATCAATTTCCAAACTCTCTATTCCTTATAATAAATACAATTTGACGAAAACTCTTGATAAATTCAAACATTTTGTCAAACCAACCACCATTCAAGACCTTCAATTTGAGATTAATACTCTCAAAACTAAAGTTCAACTCCTCAAATTATGACAAGATAAACAAGAAACAGCCATAGCCCAAATTCAAGATTTTCAAACCCTCGGATATAATCTGCAAACTTCTTCAAAACAAAACTAAAATGATGGTCATATTTTAGGAGAAAATCAGGTAGACGAAGAACTTTCTAAACCCTTTTAAACTTAATTTCCAAAATCACAATTCAAATTTTTTTTATATTAAAGTCAAATAATCATTAACAATGATCTTGTTTTAGATCAAATTTCTTTATTTGACACAAGGACTGATGAATCCAACTATTTTTAGAAAGGAATCATTCCTACAAAATACTTTGAGAAAACAATTGAAAGATTTGATGCCGTTAATGGATCAAGATTACCCATTCGGCATAAAATTTCAAATGTTATCTCAAATGATAGTGTTACACCCCTACCGGCCTCGCCCTTTCGGGTAGCGGGTAGTGTGATACCTCTTAATCGTTATATTATATTACTTAACAACATGTATCAGAGTAAATTACGCAGCAGAGCATACATTCGGTTTGGGTGTAGCGTATTGGTAAGATAATACAAATCTTGGTTACAAATTTCAAACATAAATACATAAAATATCCACAAATCTTCCTCGAATGATTTGAAACCCATCCGGCACCTTCATGTGCTAGCATCCACCACTTTATCCTGGGAGCTACTTCCAACAGGCTGTAATACACAGGTAGTCATACAGACTGGAATCCCGAAGGATCCCAGAGTAACCATTAATCTCATACACAAAGTATATTCAAGGTATGTAAGAAAACCATAAAATACAAACCACAGCATTCAGTAAATTGCACACAGCGAGGCACAAAGCCTAATCCGTAACAAGCAGTCTCTATATCACATAGCATAAACTACAGGGCACAACAAGGCCCTAGTCGCACACAGCGATTCCGGTACCAAAGCGCTTGGCAAATAACAACACCGAATGCATACACAATCATGGTAAAGAATACATATAGAGACACACAAAGCATATGAGGATTAAGGTTACTACATGTAAATTCTTAGATTGATAATCAACTCCCAAGATTCCTTAAAACTTCGAATAACGATACTTCTTGTCTTTGATCTTAGCTTTTCCTTAAAATCTTTCCTCTTTGAACTCCCTTGTATTTTCAGTCAAGACTTTAAAACACCATGCAAGAATCATTTGTCAAGGTCTTAGGGATGTTTATGAAGATTGAAGGGAGTAGAGCAAGAATCCAAGTTCTACTTACCTCGATTCTGTGATTGGTTTGGAGATCTGACAACATCTCCACCATGTAAACGGCACCAAACACCTCATATCAAGAATCTAAAACCATAGAAAGATTGCTTTCGCCAAAAGGAACAAGATTGGAGAAGGCCTCGGGAGCTAAAAACACCAAATCGGAGATGAAATCAGACCCTTTCTTCTCCCTCTCTTTCTCTATTTCGTTTTCCCCTCTCCATCCCCTCTCTTTTCCATGTTTTGGCCAAGAATGGCCTAAAGACAAATGAAGGGGGAAGGGGTATATATAGAACACAGGTGTGGTCCAGAACGTGCCACGTGTTGCGTCACGTGTCTTCTTTCCATTGGACCACATAAAAAGTAGCTTTATGCCTTGTCATGATTACGGGACATGTGTCATGCTGACTCAAAAGCTATGTCATGCTTACGGGACACGTGTCACGCTGACTCAAAAGCTATGTCATAATGAGGAGACACGTGTCACATTTCCATTTGACCAACAAAAGTAACCTTTGACTTGTCAATTTATGATGACATCATCGATGACATAAGCGTGACATCATCTATGACATAAGCATGTTCAAGATGAAGAGATATTTGTTAATAATCCTCTTAATTTTGCCATGTGTGTTTCTTCTTGAGCTTTCTATTATCTTCTCATGCCACCTCTCAAAAACGTAGGGCATACTTGACTACCCTGAAAATGTCGTATACTTACTTATACCAGCATATTTTCACTCAACTAATTGTCTTATATCTTATGACATAGTTGGGTAGCATCTTTTCCAAGTGGATTGATACCGTATGGGTCTTTTGTGCCCCTTTTTCACTGGCACTTTAATTCTCCGGCTTGTACATACTAAGTCCACTAACTTGTATAGCCGAGTTACTCAGTCCCCCGAGAGACTTCCTATCCCTCAACATTCTTGGAATCCTACTCGAATTGGGCTTAGTCGCCTGCCTTTTATAGGCTTGTTCCCAAGTCTGTAGGTCCAAAATTCAGGATATTACATATAGTTTGCAAATCAAAACTCCATTTGTTCTGGTAAAAGATATGAAAATTCATAACATTCTTGGGGCACCTTTTGTAGAACTCTTGTTTCCTTACCAAACAGATTTTGATGGAATTTCTAAACACTATTTAGGAAAAACTATTTTGTTCCCTTTTTCCTAAAAGCTGCAAATAGAGGAGTTAAATTCCCTTTTTTCAAAGAAAAATCAAATTAACTTTCGATATGGATATGTGACAAAGAACTTTTAAGTCTATCAAAAGTTAATTTGACAATCCTAGCTTGGGTTTGTGAAATTTTACTGATTTAGGGCATGGGCCTTGTATAGCTTGCACAACACTTTCCATAACCCAACCATCTGGTAAGATGGCATCTTTCAATATAATGGTTTGATTAAAGAACATAGGTTCAATTTGAATAATCTTCCTTACTTGGTATATTTTGTGAAAGTAAGGAGAGTCAATATGACTAATAACTGGTGTAGTTACTAGTTGGCTTTGAGTTTGAGTTGGCCGAGTTTGAAGTTGTTGAAGGTTGATATGAGGTCAATAATCAAGTCATACTATTTTTTAGCAATTAGCTCAAGAGCAAGGGTTTTTTCATCCTTTTTTGCTAATACTTCTCCATGTTTGAGTTGGGAGTTTTTTAGCATAGGATGCCAAGGTCTTTTTGTCAGAAGTGAGTCTTTGGGTTGAAGACTCTATTTGGTGTTTTTGGATGGAAGATCTAGTAGTTTGATAACTTGATGATCCCTGGGTTTGGGATCTTGTTTGCTGCAAATCTTGTTTAAGAACTTCTTCGAGTTCTTCTTCTGAAATTGGACTTTGAGCATCTTGTAAAATGTGTAACCCCTCTAATTATGTACTACTTATTATGACCATTATCATGCAGTTATTTGGTTTTACAGTGCAGTAGAACATTTGCAATGGTTTGAGCATAAGAGTAACTGATAGTACATGATTATAATTGAAAACTAACTAGTTGAGGTTAATCCCTTTGTGGGATATTGGCGGTCCAGTCATCCAAATACTCAGTCAGTTAAATAGTCAACAATATTATACAAGCCAACAAAATAATTAATTCCTTCTGTGTCTCCTCACAGCTCTACCCATGCTACTTACCTTTTTCTCCAGGTCTAGATCTTGAAGCTTTAGACAAGTTTGAGATTGAACAAAATTGAACCTCAGAGTAACAGTTAACCTCATATGCAAGTATAAACAATATATGACAGATATTCACAATTTAGAAAATAATACAACATTCAAGAAATGCACCGCAACCAGATTATATAGCACAAAACACATGGAACGTTAACGACGAAAGCACATACAAGTGCTAGCTACCAATGTCCGTAGACATGAGCCATCAGCGCTAGGAAAACAAGCATGCAACATTATCATATAAAAAACAATAATCCACAGCCAGTTGAATGAAAAACGCATGACCTAAGACCTAGTCTTGGTCACGAGTCCACAATTGCAATATCCTGAAGTTTGGGCCTAGAGACATGAGGATAAGTTTGTATCGGGCAGACGACTAGACCCAGTTCAAGAAGTGTGACAATATTATGAAAGAAATTTTATTGATATTTTAGTGGAATGAAATAGTGGAATTTACCCAAACATTTAGTTTCTTCGAAGTTTTAAATTTCGGGATATAATGTACAAATATTTATCGTGGGATAAATATTCCAATGACCAATTGAGGTCATAATTTTGGACAAAAGAAGGTTATTTGAATTTTTCCTTAATAACTATACTTAAGGAAAATGAAATAGCAATTAAGGCTATTATTTGTGAATTTAGGAAATTATTTGTTGATTTTGGTTAACAAGTGAATTTTTAAGATTTTATGTCCACATTGGGATTATTTAAAGATGTGATATGGATATCCTATGATTTATATTATTTTTGAAATAAGATTTTATTAAATTGTGAGTTAATAAATAATTAAATTAATTTGATAAGAGAGCATGTGATTGGAGAAGATTAAAGACAATTTTGGACTCTCTTTCTTGTGGTTGATTTCATCTAGCAAGAGACAATGAGAGGAATGGAGAATCAATATTAAGTGTACATATGTAAGTTAGAGAATAAGAGATTAAGTCTTATGTATGGTTAGGGATATTCCAAGTAGATCAAGACATGTTGACACATGAAATGAAAGATTGTAAAGAGAACACATATGCATTATTTCTAATAGAAAATTGGAGATTTGAATTCTTGTTCAATGAGCCATTTTTGGCTCTACGTGGAAGCATGGAGAAGGAAGAAGATTCAATAAAAATATAGGATTAAAAGAGCAATTAAAGAACCATAGAATGCCACATCATGTGGTAGGTAAAATAAGTGATGTGGCAATGGCCAACAATGCAAGTAGAGAAGAGGTAAAAGAGAAACCAATGAATAATAAAAGGCCACATCACATGGTAGATAGAATATATGAATATAAAAGTGCCAACAAGGCAAGTTAAAGACAAAGAAAGAAGAGGTAAAAGAGATGACATGTTTTAGGTAAAAATTATGGAATTATAGGGGGCCAACAAGGCAAGGTAAAAGGGAGTAAAAGTGATGATTTCATCCTCCCTTTCAACACATAATTTTAGCACATATGAAGGAGACATGTGGAACAAGATTTTATCACATGTGAGGTAAATTTTGAACTTGTTTGTTCTCTATATATTTTGATGATAACTTACAATTGTAAACTTAAAATGAAGTTCGTCTTTGTTAAGTTGAAAAACTTATTGTCAAAGGCAAACTCGAGTTTAGAGTTGTCAAACTCGAGTTTGGACTTGACAGAGAATAGCTCAAGTTTTCTGGACTTAGACAAACTCGAGTTTATATTATTGGTAAACTCGAGTTTATGTCATACAGAGAGTACTCTAAGTTAAAGCAAACTCAAGTCAGTTATGAAAAACTCGAGTTTATGTTAGATAGAGAGCCTTCAATGATTCTTGAACTTAACTAAACTCGAGTTCATTTTGTCAAATTCGAGTTAGTGCTTGGCCGAGAGCTTTTAAAATTTTTAATCTTTTAAACAAACTTGAGTTTAGCATGGTAAACTCCAATTTGCGCTTGGCCGAGAGTTTTTAAAGTTTCTATTCTTTTAAGGAAACTCGAGTTTGTCTTATTAAACTCAAGTTTGTGACAAGCCGAGAGCTTCTCACTATTTCAAACTAAAGAAAATTCAAGTTTGCATTTGAAAACTCTAGTTTGAGCTTTGCGGACTTAAATTTATTTTCATTTCAAAAAGTCCCAAACTCGAGTTTGTCACTTAATTGACTCGAGTTTTCTCTTATTTCAAAATTGTTCTTTAAAGCTCAATCGCGATGTTTGCTTGTGAAAGAATAAAACTCGAGTTTGTATTTCTAAACTCGAGTTTGGCTTTTAAGAAAATATTGCAAACTCCAATTTGTTTGAACAAATTCCAGTTTAAAAATCAACTTTCACGAATTTGCAAAATCTTCATATATGATCTAGATACTTCTTATCATCACTTGTTACTATTCTTAACTATGTTTAATCAGTTTGTTAGTGAGTTTTAGATGATTAAAAGTGTATTAGAATGAGATTAAGCATAAAGCATAAGGTGACATCAGCACATTTATTGCTTATCCAGAAAACTTAGCATTCTTTTGGCAAATCATTCTCTGGACTTTGCTAAGGTTTAAATGTTTTCTTTCCCTCTATGGAAGCCACATCATCCAATGGGTTAATTTGAAGGAAAGTCAACATGAATTTCTGAGCACCTAGATTAACTTAAGACAAGAGAGAGAATGGACCAAGTTACAACCTAACAACAACATTAATGTATCCAACAGTTACATTAATGATTCCAACATCATTTAATACTTCCAACACATATAAGATGAAGCATTCAATTCTCTACAACAACCAAATTACGAGAAAATGAAAAGCTATCAAGTTTCAACTGCATTTAGTGTTTTCTACCTACTTGTAAAGTATCTTTTGATACATTGTACTTCAGATTATTATTTTATCTGCTCTTTTAAAGAGTTTATCATTGATTACGAATCATTGTAAGAAGTTTACAACTTGTAAGGGGGAGTGTCTTCTAGTGAGAGGATAACTTTTGAGTGCAGAGTGTGTAACTGATTTGAGAGTTAGTGAAAATCCTAGAGTTTCTAAGGATTGGACGTAGGTTAAGAGTTAAGGCTGAACCGGTCAAAATATTGTTGTGTCAAGATTTTCTTCTCTCCTCTGTTTTACCCCGTTTTCTTTGTCTGTGTTTGGGTGCCTACAAAAAGAATTTTTAAAATCCCCAATTCACCCCCTCTTAGTGATTTCCTCCATTTACAGAATTGTCAAGCAAGGCCATATCTCGTCCAAATATAAGGAAAGGATAAGAGAGATGTTAGACAAGTAAAATTAAGACCTAAGCAAGGCCAAGAATTTGGCCAACAACAAGAGAATGGAAAGTATTAGACAAGGCCAAAAGGGACCCTTAAGCAAGGGTAAAATAGACAATCAACAAGAGGGTTATTTGGGTCTTTTGTTATCAATTATAAAATACCATTTCACCCCTCTTATTATGTAAATTTCATCCAAGGGTCCCAAGAGGAAGAGAAGAGCATAAAAACTTAAGGAAAAGAAGGAAGAAGGAAGAGAAGTCCAAGGAAGGTAAGGTAAGATATAATGATTTGAGTTCCTAATTCTCTTCCTCAATGTATAACTTCAATGATTATGAGTATCATATGGGAAGAAAAACTAATAGTCATGTTTTTTTTCTTAAGGAAGTTGAAGGTTGAAAGGAGAAGAAGAGAAGCAAAGGTCTTCACAAGTGCAAGTAAGTGTCATAGATAATCTTGTGCACTTGTACATGTTATTATTTTGGAATTAATCTTCTCTTATTTTGTAGATTTGAAGATTATATCTTGAATAGGAGATTCCATATAAAGAGTTGATATGTATATTTAAGAATAAATTAGGCCTCAATATGGAGTAAAAAGGTCAAATCTCACATAAAATCATAAGGATTAGAAAGATAAAATAAGTTCTCAATGTAATGTTGATTTCGGTTGGACCCAAAGCACAATAGAATAATAGGATTTTGGTTATTTTGACCATCCCAAAGTGTTAAGAATGGAAAATGGTGTGAGATTAAGGTTGATTAATAATCTTGGAAGCCTAATGATTAAATTAAGAAAGTTACAAAAACTGTTCAGTGAAGATCTTGTTGAAATAGTAAGTTTGTGACATGTTTTTAAAGGAGCAAATAAGGTTAGATTAATTATGAAATTTTTCATAATTGAAGTAGACATCATAAGCTTTAATTTGATAGATAATTTTAATTTTTGGAGTTTTGTACAAAGAGTTATGAATTTTTGAAGTTGACCCTTAATTCTAGAATTGAAATATGGACAACAAAGGTATTTTAGTAAAATTGGAAAAGCGAGAAAATTTTGTGGTTGATGGAGATATGTTTATTTGAAAATAGACATATCAAGGGTCAATTAGAATTTGTAATCACTTGATTTAGACATGTGGATAATGAATTTTCCTAGATTGGTGACAAATTTTGGGAAAAATCCGAAAATCAAAGTGACAGGGCAAAAATGGAAATTTTGACATTTTTCGAAACTAATAAAGGACTTTAAATCAAAGGAGGGTTAAATAGTAATTAATTCAAGTATTCTTTGAACTTTGGAGATCGAGTTTATATAAGTAATGAATATTATTTAATATTTTAAGAAGTGACACCGCCAACGGATTCAAGGACACGGGAGTAAATTGTCGATTTAAAAATCAACCACATAGAAACTCTAATCTCACGTACTCTATATATCTATGTATACATATTTGTACCATGATTGTGGATCCGTGTTTGGGACACGTGTATATTTGCATTCGTTTTATGGTTGTTTTCCTAGCTCGTGGATTTGGGACTTGTAGGGTCCTGTGTTTCGCAGTCTACATAATTTGTGATGTTGTGTTGCATTATGTGACTGTATGTGACATATACTGAATGGCAATTTGTTATTTTCATTATTGTGATTGACTATCATACACTGTTTATATATTGTACTTGAGATTAACCATGTTACTTTGGGATCCTTCAGGATTTCAGTCCCTGTTGCTACCTGTGAGTGGTACAGTATATTGGACGTAGGTTTGAAGACAAATGTGGCGAATGTCAGCAGATGGAGATGCCGGACCGGTTCAAGATTATTTAAGGGACATTTGTAGAAAATTTATCTAATTATGTTTAAAATTTTATACCCAAGATTTATAATATATTATCAGTATACTACGCCGAAAACGTTTTACCCGCCATGCTATGCTATAATGCTCTGATGTGTGATGTATTGATGGAAGGGTGTGACAACAATCATGAATTAAATAAACATATATAGACACACAAGACATAGGAGATAAAAGTTACTGTACATTTTCGTACCTTCCTTCACGTACTTAGTAAAATGCATGTCCCTTGAAAAAAACCTCTAGACTACTCTTAAATCCTATAATATAATATCGCATTATTAATTTTTACCATATTTTATATGATATTGTAATAAATACCATATTACTTAGAATAATACTCAAATGGTTATTTTCACCACCTTTTACCTTTTTACCCTTAATGGACAAGTTATCCAACTTTTAACTTTATTTCCTTAATTTTCGGATCTCTCACTTTTCTGTCAGAATTTTTCAGTAACTTTGAAAAACCATAATTAAATACACATAAATCCAAATGATGTTCTTTAGAAACCTACTTGACCCTTGACAAGTCTATTTTCATGGAAAAATATTTCCAAAAGTTTGAAAAATTTGAGTCACTCCAATTTATTTATCTTTCACCCCTATTCAAATCAAACTTCCCGAAACATGGTCTAACTTCAAAAATCATTTTCTATTTGTACAGAGCTCCAAAAATTACATATTACCTTTCAAAATAAAGCTCTATATGTCTACGTTATTTTTGGAAAATATCATGATTTCTTAATATTATTTAATCGGTCAAAAACTATTTACAAGTCGATTGCCTCCAGAAAAACGTAAATCTAGCAGATTTCTCAACTTGTACAACCTTGATTTTTTGTTTCCGAAAATCATTTTCCACCATGTTTCCACACCATTTTTCGTTTTAAACTCTTTGGTACCTCAAAACCATGAAAATCATTTTGCTTTAAGCTTTTCTTGCTTAGGCCAAAACATTGGCTAAAAACAAGGAAAATCATTCCTTTGACCAACTTCACATAAAATCATGCTTTTGGCTATATGTTTGCTTTAAAACTTAGCCTTTTGGACTTTGATGATGTTGAATATTGTTTTTAGGATCTTCGTTAACATGTCTCCTTAGGGTCTCATGCCTCCATATTCCAAGACAACATGATCAAAACCACTTTAGGCTACCACATAAAAGATCACAAAGATAAGCTAGAACCTTGCCAACTTGCTAGCTTCTTGAGTTTTGTGGCAACTTTCCTCTCTTCTCCTTCCTCCAAACTTTTGGCTTCATTATTAAAATCACCATGAGAAAGTGCTTTTACTAAGGTTAGAGGTTCATGGAAGAGTATAAGCAAATGAACTATCAAATAACAAGAACCACTTACCTTGTGTCCTTGAAATTTTCCTCCTCCCTTTCTCTCCTATTGGTTTTGGCCCTACCACTATCACAAGACAAGATGAGTATTTAATTTTGGGTGACATGCAAGAAGAGAGTCCATGAGTTTTATAATGGAAAAAAAGCCACTTGAGGGCCCACATGTCAAAAGACCGAATTGCCCCCACAAAATATCTCTTTTTCCTTGCTTTGTCTCCAAGTTTTCTCATCTTTCTCTCCTCCCCTCATCTTGGCCAACTTCCATGACTCATTTGGGGCCCTTGAATTGCTTTGCCATGTATCATCTTCCATGACTCATTCTGCCTCTTAATATATGACAATGCATATATTTAACCGTTAATTATTAGTGTTATATATTCTTAAGCGAACTCCACATCAACATATATAGCCGTCATTCACTATAACAATTATATATTTAATGTTATATATATATATACACACTATTCTGTAGTGATTAAAATTAGGTTCAACTTGTCCAATTACTAAAACCAACACCACTTTAACTGAAATGTTCCCAAACCCATCGTTGTTGTCCGCAAGTACCTTCCTCTCTTTCCTCCAATGGAATCCACCATGGCCAGATGTCGTCTTCTTCGTGGCGCAAAACATCCCTACCACGTATAAGTTCAACTTGCAGTGCCCTTCGCCGGCGCCGTCTTCAACAGCCATGAACACTCATATCGTAAGAGCACATGTATTTATATTCAAAATTTATAGATATTTGTCTGTCCAAGGTTAAAGTATATTGTTCAATAAGGTAAACTTATTTTACTTCCATGGTATTTATTACTACCTCCAGTCCTAAATATAGAGCATAGTTTGTAGTGCAAATTACACTACAAACTATGTCCTAACTACACTACAAAACTAATTACACTACAAACTATGTCCTCTATAAAAGACCAGAAGAGTATATAGTTCAAACTGCACAATTATGTAATTACATATGTTTAAATTACCAAATCCTAGCTCGGGTCATTAAGGTAGGTGTAAAATGTATGATAATAATATTAAAGTTCCAACCCTTTTTATCTAGTACCACATCCGATCATTAATATAATATCTAGTTTGTTAAGCAATTTATATTAAGGACAGAAGATATTATACACACACGAGATTAACTTGGAGACTCGTATAGAGTAAAGTTGATCAACAATCAACATCTATCCCATATGAGTCCTGTGATTGACTTTTTGAGACACCTCCAAGTGCTAATACATTCAAGGCCTTACTTAATGTGGAATCAAATGCTTTCATCTTGGGTGGTCACACGATAGGATGGAAACAAAATTAAAACAAAACCGATATTTTAACTATTTTCCCCGTATATCGTATTCAAGCACATTGCCGTTTTATTTTAAATCATCGTTTACATAATGTGACTGTAAGTGCTGTGTCTTGTGTGGTTGAAGCAAGCAAGTATTCGCCTTCATAGCGAGTCACTGTAAACTCTTCTATCACCTCTCACTCCGGCTTTCTAGGTAGAAGTAAAAACATTGCACAAAAAAATACACTTTAGGTGATGGGCACCCTGTAAAAATACTTTAAGGTTAGTTTTATCATTCATACTTTGCGGTTAATTGTTATAACCATTATGTTTTTGTTTTCGCTGATATAAAGTTGGAAGATAAATTGCTTGAAAGTGTTATATGACGGTGGTCTTATGAGAACCATTATTTTTATCAATAATACATAATGGTTAATAACTACAATCGCTATATTTTTGTTTTCCCGAATTCCACATCTTAACCTATGATGATACATATATTTAACATTAGCATTTTATATTCTTGTTCGACCTTCACCTCAATATACATAACCCTTATTCACGATAACGGTTAATTTTTAAGCATTATATATGTACCATTATGTAATACTGTAAGTGTATATTTAGGGAAAACATTACATTTCTTACCCATGTACTTAACCAACAGTTCATTTGATTGTATTTGGATAATTGTTACTTTTAAAAAAATGTGAAGGAGTATAAAATTAAAACGAAAAGTATTTAAATAAATTTTATTTGAAAGATATGTGATGTAAAAACTCAATCTTAAGAATTAAAAATCATTTTTTACCTTACTTAATGTAACACCCCAATTTTCTAAAGCATTTTCAAAATAGATTGATCAGAGTAGAGCATCAGAATAATTTAAAAGAGTGAGTATCTGATAAACTTTCACTGTTAGTGTATCAGGTTGCTTTAAACAGCGGTACAATTATTCGAATATTTAAAAGTACGTTAATACATATCCAAAAAGAAATTCTCCGGCCGGGTGCTTACTGGGGCTGCTTACCCTTGTCCTCGGTCCTGATTTCTCCAGATCCTGAGGCTATAGTAAGAGCTGAGGTTCAATGCCCATTGAACCTTAGGTAACGGTTGACCTCATGATTATGTAATAGTTATGTATGACAGATATTCATGACATTATAGCAATAATTACATATGAAAGATAATAATAGAACACAGCCACTGCATATGTATGTTATTATGGTCTGCACAATTCACCAGTGCCACGATGTACATTTGTGTCCTCAGCGCTAGAAAAACTTAACGGTATTATCAAAACCATAACCAGTATATAGCTGAATGTATGAAAAAAGGTGATCTAAGCCCCATAAACTTAGTCACAGTGCCTGGCCCAAGATCTAGTCTTGTCCATCACTTGATGAAAACATCTATTACATACAGCATACAACAAGCATCAGAGTTAGTGTTACAGTACGCGTCCGTACCTTCGTTGGTGATATCGGTACGTTCGTTGGTCAGAATGCGATCACGTATATCCTATAATGGTAACATCTCATTTATTAATTCACAAATAATATCCTAGTAGATATCTTAGTCACTAATGACCTTTTTACCCATGGTGAATTTATTTTTCAACTTATTTCCAAAATTTCGTAGAAAAACGCTGATTCTGCATTCAGGGCAGCTTTTTCATCTATCTTTGAAAAATCATAATTAATTCTAGAAAAATCAAAACGAGGATCCGTAAAATTCCCTGGAATCCTTAGAATGTCTACTTTTGATAAAAAATAATGGTCTTCACCCAGAATTTTTGATCATTCCCAGTTTTTACGTTTTTATATTCTGCCCAGAAAACTTTCCAGAAAACGTAGCCTAACTTGCAGAATTTCTATCTCATTGTACAGAGCTCAAAATAATACATTCTAGTTATTTTTAAAAGCCCTATATGTCTACTTTAACCATGAATTTTCTCAGAATTTTAGAACCTCATCTTCAACATAAAATACTGGCGTTCTTACCCTTGACTTTAGGAATTGCTAACCAACAAAATTTTGCCAGAGCTTCGCTACTTTGATCCTAATCTTCCAATAATTTTGCTATATTACTTTCTCCATCCATTTTTTGAAATAAAACCATATTTAACCATAAAAACATGATAACAAAAATGTATTGGAAGATTAAAGATCAAAACAACATTTAAACTATGAACTTAAACTAGAACTTCAAGAACTATAAAAGCTAAAGACTAGAAACTAAAAGCTTGCTTACCTCTTGAAGAACTTCCTCCTCCTTCTTGCTTCCCACTATGATTTTCTCTCTACTCTTGCTTCTCTTAAACTCATCTACTTTGGTTGAGTTTGGTGTGAATTTTATGAAGACCCAAGGTGCCTATTTATAGTAAAAGGTCATGGCACTTTGGTAATTCTTTTAAACCTACCTCTTCTTCAATTGGAGCCATGGGATCTAAACTTAGTTAAGAAGTTTTAATCTTAACCATTGGATCCATACTTAATGAAGAAGTTTCAATTTAATTTAAAAAGCATTTCTCTTGATTTTTCCTATTGGTGGATTTCAAATTAAGATTGATTTAAACTTATTTATTTCTTTTAGTTTATTCAAGTTTTCCTCTTTAATACTCGATCTCAAAAATCATGACTTCATTAGAAGTCTTTACTAGCCCTTTAATTATTTTAAGATTAATCACAAAAGTTTGGGAAAGGATTTTGAAGACAATCTATCCCAAGCTTAAAATATGCTTATTCATAATAAATCCTTATATTTGATCTATGGTTAACGTATCTCAGGATACAATTTATTTTCTATAGATTCTCATTTACTTGTGTCTTAAATTAATCCCAATGATTTTTAACTCTCCAATCAAAGAAAGTACACATTTCTCTCTCTCCTGTACTAGACTCACATCGCTCACAACATTTGCACACACACACAACTCTTCCTCTCTCCTTCATCAATTTTCAATTAATGAACCCATGTGAACCCATGTGCATCCATTAATGCTTGAATTTGCATGTGTGCTAACAAATCATCATATTTCCCTACACACACACACATACACGTATACACACACACACATTCACCACCTCCCCTTCATCTTTTTGATGTTCAATTTGTGTTTTATTTGTCTCACAAAATCGAAGAGGAAGGCCTCTCATTGGTTCATTTTTTGTTCATAAGGATTTAGCTTTATGAGTTAAATTAAAGCCTTTAGATTTAGCTTTATGAGGTTTAATCCTAGCTCTCCATAACTAATCTTAATTAGTATCTTTAATTAGAAACTTTAGTCTTTTAATTACTTATGAAAAATTAATACAATTTCTCTAATTATTGCAAATTTAATTGCCCATTAGTTGTTGCTAATTTTCTCTAATTGATTTAGGTATTTCCATGTCATTTAATCGCCCCTTATGAATAAATTAAGATTATACTTAATTATGATGTCTGTAGGGATTTTGGGTCTTTTATTCATTTTAATACTAAGAGAAATTGCCCTAGAAAATAAAATAAATACACTACAAACTTTGAGACCACATATTCACCTATTTTAAATAGGTAATATTTATCAAAATATTGTATTTATGAGAATTATAAATTTTGGGTATTACACTTAAAAGATAACATAACAAGTAAATAATACTCTATTTGTTCCTTTTATAAGATACTAATAATCAAATTGAGTTCTTTGAAGAAGTAGTTAAAAATAGTTAATTAGGTACGATAAATATGTAAAAAATAAAGTTTGCTTTCCCAAAAAAACCCTCATTTATATGCATGAAAGAGAGAAAATATGTTATACTGAATTCTTCCATCAAACATGGGAATTAAATACAATAGAGAAATGAGTAACTTTTGTAATTAAGTGAGAGTAAAATGGGGAGTTTGCAAGAAACTTTTCAAACATCCCCCAGCAATATCTTATAAATAGGAATATGGTATAGTCAAGAATAGTATCTTATAAAAAAGTTTGCAAGGAGTATTAATTATAAAATAGGAAATAAATATTATTCCTCGTGAATATAACAATAAATCTTCTGTTTTTATAAACAAAGGGCTTAAATTGAAGCACTCAACTTCAAGCCTTCGAACTCAGGAATGAGATGGAAACTGAAACTTGAGAATTGAGGTAGAAGATTATACCCGCCGTTTGTAACATCCCAATTTTCTAAAGTTTTTTCAAAATAGTTTGATCAGAGTAGAGCATCGGAATAATTAAAAAAAAAAATGAGTATCGATAAACCTTCACCGGTGTGTCTCGGTTGCTATTACGGTGGTACAATTATCCGAATATTTAATAATACGGTGATACAATAATTTATAAGAGTCTTCTCCGTCCGTGTCCTCACGCGTCGTTTACCCTTTTCCTCGGTCCTGGTTCCTCCGGACCCCGAAGCTATAGTGAGGGCCGAGGTTCAATTACCATTGAACCTCAGGTAACGGTTAACCTCATGCTTATGTAGCAGTTATGTATGACATATATTCATAACATTACAGCAATAATCAACATAAAAACTCATAACAGATTTGTCCGGATAACGGTACACAGCCACTACATATGTCCGTTATCTCTAGTCTGCACTATTCACCAGTGCCACGATGTACGGTCGTATCCTCAGCGCTAGGAAAACTCAACGGCATTATCAAAACCATAACCAGTGTCTAAAGCTGAATGTATAAGTAGTGATCTAAGCCCCATAAACTTAGTCACGGTGCATGACCCGAGACAGAGTCCCGTCCATGTCTTTATGAAAGTATCTATCACATATAAGCATACAATAAGCATCAGAGTTAGTGTTACAGTACGCGTCCGTACCTTCATTTGGTGATATCGGTACGTTCGTCGGTCGGTGTATGATTACGTATATCCTATAATGGTAATATCGCATTTATTAATTCACAAATAATATTCTAGTAGATATCTTAGTCCCTAATGACCTTTTTACTCTTGGTAGGATTATTTTTCAACTTATTTCCAAAATTTCGTAGAAAAACGCTGGTACAGTATTTCTGGGCAGATTTTCGTCTAACTTTGAAAAATCATAATTAATTCTAGAAAAATCTAAACGAGGATCCGTAAAATTTCCTGGAAACCTAAGAATTTCTATGTTTGAGAAAAAGTATTGGTTTACACCCAGAATTTGTTATTCATTCCCAGTTTGATGATGTTCATCATCTGCCCAGAATTTTCCAGAAAAACGTAGCTTTATCTCCAGATTTTTTATCTCCCTCTACAGACCTCTAATTGATGCATATTTTATATCAATGGAAAGCTATACATGTCTACTACACACATGAATTATTTCAGAATTTATGAAGATGATCTTGCATTTAAAATATCACTATCTAACTGTCTGACTCCCATTGCCCAGCAACACCCCACAATTCTCATCTTACTCTAACTTGTTTTATTAATCTTAGAAGTCACTCCCCAACATGTTTCCACCTTGTCAGGCATCTTTCAATGCAATAAGGCTTGAAAAAAATTATGGGAAATTACTTTACCTATTTCCTAGATTAAAACTAACAATTCTACCAAAAGCTACTAAGAACTAAAAACTAGAAACTAAAAACTAAAGACAAGCTTACCTCTTGAAGCCTCTTGCTTGCTACTTCCTTCTTGCTTCTACTCTATTAGAAATCAACTCTTGAAGTTTGATTTGGTGTGAAGAATTATGAAGGGCAAGACCCCTATTTATAGTAAAAGCTTATGAATTTTATCCCTTGGATCAACTTTTCTTATCAAGGGCTAATATTAATTTGTGCTTCTATGGTGATACAATTTGTGAGCAAATGCTTCCCATTGGTTAAAAACAATTACATTGGATTTAGCTAATTATCTTAATTTCCAAAATTAAATGCCACATGTGCTCTAATGAAAATCATATTTTAATCACTCTCTCTCTCTTCCATCATCTTTTTCCTTACTTTAACGAAATTCATTTTTGGTTGCACGATCAATCACTAATACTTTTAAATTCTGAGTATGTTTTTTGATTAGTAGTTGGATATCCAGATTTATGATCTAATTAGATTCCTCTGGTTGTACTAAGCTTATTCTTCAACGTTTGCAAAAATAGTCTTTACTAGGCTTACTTTCGAGGTTAAATTACGTGGGTTCAAGATAAGTCCTTATATTTTTTCCAGGGTTCCTACTTCTTCACAACTATTTAAATTTGTATAAATTCTCAATTTATTTGTTGTTTTGAGTTTTTACTGTGTACATAAGATATTTATTGGATTTCAAACCATTATCCAATTTACTCTAGGATTTTAAACTTTATCAAATTTGCTTTAATTTTCTTTTTTCTCTCTTGATTAATTGATTTAGGTATTTTCATAACATTCTATGACTTTCTATAATTAAATAAAACTATATTGTAATATAATAATCTTAGGGTATTTTATGATATCTAAACCAAATTAGAAAATTTGGGTCTTTGGTTTATTTACTTCTAGAAAAAAAAAATCCCTAAATTAAGCAACTAAATTTTGAGACCACATATTCACCTATTTCTAATAGTTATTATTTGCCCAAAAAATAGTATTTATGAGAATTATAAATTCTTAGGTATTACACCGTTTCTCTCTCAACGACCGTAACCATCGAAACTAACATAACGTTAACCTCAAAACCCCACTCTTGCAAAAGTCAACTTCTATTTCACTCCAAGTTCGGTTCGCTTGGGTTACTCTTATACTACCTTGTCTAGGAAGAAAGGTTATATGGCATTACTCAACTCACTGATGGACACACCAAATGTACTTGCACCAAAATTAGGTGATTTACGTCTTTTGATATGCAGCTGGTTAGTATTGCTCACATGTCTCTCCCATGTTTTGCCCTAAACTTATAAATTTGATCGATCTATGCTATAAATTACTAAGTGCAACTCAGGTGTTTGGAGTAACATGCTTCACAAGCCCAGGCCTATACACAAGGGTAAATAATCCTACTGCAGTTGTAAGCATTATTGTCAACCGCAAACCTAAAGAAATATGCTACCCCATCCATCCATTTTTTATTCGCACTTTTCATCAAGAGCATATTATCTAGAAAGAAATGTGATAAGCAACTCAAAGATATTGTGACACAGTTAAACAAAAGAATCATAAGCGTGACGACTTAAAAATGGGTGTTTTCCATGCCTTACGCTCTATATTGCAACAAAAAAAGTATGCACATTGTAGCAAGTCATATTTAGTTACACCTCAAGATAATAAGATTATATCAAATTAAAAGCTTTCAATATAGGCAAGTAGGATCAATGTTGCAATAAGAAATCTGTCAAAATCAGTGGTAAAACTTTACTCAATAACAAAGAACTCCCGAAAGTTAAATCACAACAAATGCCACAAAATGCAAGAAGCAACTCAGGTCACAAAGGAGGAAACTGAAGTCGCTTTCAGGAAGAGACGAGCTTAACAAACTCAAAACTCAAAAACCATGAACCAAGGCCTACGATCGACCTCACTAGAAGATGTGTTAGCCACGAACTCAAAACCCTTAACCAATGGCAAACGCCATTATGAAGAGCGACGAACATGGAATGGAGGAGAATGACGAACCCAACAACGACTGAGAGCAAAATGGTGGTGGGGATGCAATATCTTGAATTTTGGGGCATTAAGAATTGAGAATAACCCTAAATTAGGCAAATAGCTAAGCTCAATTCGGGAAGAGTCCCAAGAATAACGATAAAGTGAAAGCTTTTTGGGGACTAAGTAATTTGGCTATAACTGGTCAATGGACCTAGTAAGTAAAGCCGTGGGATTAAAGTGCTAGTGTCGAAGGGCACATAACACTTTACGGTGTTATTTCAATTGGGAAAGATGTCATTCAACTATGTCCTGAAGTATAGGACAATTAGTTGAGCGAAATATATCGGTATAGGTGAGTACATGGCATTTCGAAGGTAGTCGGGAGCACTGCGTTTTTGGAATAAATGACACCGGTGTGTGGTACCTTGTGTCACGTAAAAGAAAAAAGGGCAGTTGAGCTTTGTATCAGGCTGAGGAATTAGGTTTCAAAGAGGACTGAAAAGTAATATGGATACTTAGAGAACGCCTAGTCATTATGGCCCAATAAGGAGTTATTGGTGATTAAGAAAGTGTTTTAGGACACGTGTCATATAAGGGAGAGCTAATTGACATGTGGTGTCATTATAAGTAAGGAGGTGACACATGGCGCGATCTTCCTAAAGGCTTGACATGTGGCATATCATACAAGAAGACACTTGTCTTCTTTTCCCCTATCACGTGACACTTGGCACAAACCCCACACACGCAAATCGAGACAACAACGCCGGAAACTAAACACGCAAATCGAGACAACAATCCTGAAACCCCAAAACATGTAAAACGAGACAACACGCAGTACAAGACAACACCTACACACATATCAAGATGCCACATGGTGCCTTGCATGCACTCCAAAAGACACATGGCATCATGACACAAAGACAACACACACCAACATACAAAAATATGGCAAGTGTCATCATCTTAACACATAAACTCAACACATGTTTCTTTGCATGTGTGACATTTGGCAACAACTTGTGAAATCAGATTTTTACCCTTTAACCTCTCATTTGGCCAAGAACACATTCACACATATCACTCAAATCTAATTCCAAAATCCTCCCTCATTCTCTCTAAACATTTGGGCTTCCTTCCTCTCTCAAACACCAACCAACTTCAATCAATACAAACCATCTTCTTCAACTTCATCTCCACGGATTCCTCTTCCATCTTCACAGATTCAACATCATCATCCTCACAAACAAGAAAGGTCAACCTCAGTTAGGATAAGGAAGAAGAAGGACAAAAGTTCAAGGTAAGAACTTGAACTCTAGTTTGAGACTTTAAATGGTTCTTGCCATGCATGTTATTTTGGTTAGACACAAACTCACATGCATGTGATTTTACAAGTCTAAGTTGAAGATTCAACAAGGATTAATGTGGTAAAAAGAGACCACAAGTCAAATGTCAATCCTAGTCGTAAGTATATCTACTTCTTCTTCAAAATCTTTGAGATTTGCTTTAAAACCCAAATTTAGAAATTTGTGGTAAACACTAAGAAATAATTGGAATTTTGAAAATCTGAGACCCCATCGTGTTCCTTGTGAAACATTGTGTGGGAATAATATTTTTAATGAATTTTTAATTTTTTTTACACATAAAATAATGGGATCAAAGAAAGAGGTAAATCTGCCAGTTTTGAACCACTGAACCTAGAAACCTTGTGAGCGTGTTTTCACTAGGTTAATGTTATTTAAAAATTATGAAAATATTCCAGGAGATATAGGACATGCATAACTTGAAAATCATGGTCATTTCAATTTTTTTGATCTATAGTTAGTGAGTAATAAATGTTACAAAATGACCCTGCATCCTGCAAATCAAAACTAGGTAGAAAGCTTGAGCACGTAGAGCACGTGAGTTAACTGGGTTAAAGTGCTTAGAAAATGGTGAAATTTTTCAAGCATGCATAGGATTCACTGAGAGTTTAGGAAATATAAATTTTGTAATTTTTAAGGCTCAGAACAAGGAGTTATTAATTTTTAAAGTTGACTGATTTTTCTGGAAAGCTCACTGAACAGTTTGTATGATTTTTAAAACTGGGAACAATTGCTGTTTTGAAAAATCTTGAAACTATATAGATTGGTAGAGGATTGGCCTATATGTAATTTGATATAAAATGTGGAATTTTTGGAGATTTGTACAATTTAATATGGATTTTTAAAGATAAGACAAGTTTTTGGAGACCAATCTGGACAGAAGGGGTAAAATTGGAAACTGGTGCTAGTCTGGCATGATCTGACTTATGGTAAAATTTTAGATAAAAATATAAATGTCAGAGAGCATGTGAGAGTTGGAACCACTCAAAAATGATTTTTGTACAATTAATTAAAAATGGTTGAATTGACTGTATTTTTCAGGGCAATTAAGGGAAAAACGTGAAATTAGCAAAATCAAGTCACTAAATTAAACCCCAATGAATTAAGGTTAAAAAGGGGAATAAACATGACAATTAAGGACTTTTTTTTTCATGTGTAATATATAAGGAATAATCAATAACCAAATTGTATAGGAATTTTCGAGTCATTTCGCACCAAAACCAATTGGAAGTTAAGGTTACTACACACCCAGGTAGTGACTCTAACTTTCTATGTTTGTGTGTATGTTGAGTATGGTTAAATGCCATGAATTGTGGAATGGGTTTTATAAACGTTTTTTTACCGCATACATATAGTATGTTTGTTGTTGGCCAATTTGTAATACCCAATATTTGTATTTCTCCTAAATATGATATTTTGGGAATTAATACCTATTTAAAATAGGAAAGTATGTTGTCTCTAATTTTAATAATTTATTTGATTATTTTCTTTGGAAATAAAAGGGGCAAAAATCCAATATTATATTAGGGACCCTAAGTTGCCCTAAGATTATTAAATTAATGCATGATGCATAAATGACCAAATTAAACTTAACAGTTGTGAGAAAATAATTAAACCAATTAGAGAAAATTGCCAACAATTAGTGGATAATTCAATCTACATTAATTGAATTAATTTCATAAACATTTATAATTAATTTAGTGGCATATGTTAAAGGCATAATTAAGGATGCATTACCTTAATTAAGAACCAATGGCTAATGAAGGACTAAGATTAGCATAGAAGTGATTACTAATGATAATGATTAAATATAAGCATTAATCTAGGACAAGAACACAAATTTGGCTTAGGATGAATTATCATCTTAATTATTACCTAACAAATACAATAAATGCTAAAATGATAAAGGGGTAATTAAATACTTCTAATTAAGCCATGATGTTCAAGAATCACAAGACTAATTAGGGAACTTGATTAAGCTTTAAATTAAACCCTAAGAGCATTTTGCTTAATTACTAATCACCAAAGTCATCTAGTTACAAATATACTTAGAGTAACTAGGAAATTAAAGCACCAAGTTGGGAAATGCAAGAAGGCGGAGAGACCACCAATGCATGCTTGGAGAATGCTTGATGGTGAAAAGGCCACCAATGCACTCTTGAAGCCAAGAGTCTTTTTCACACATGGAGCCAATTGAGACACCAAGGCTTGCTTGAGAATGCATGAGGGTGGAGAGGCCACCAAGGCTTGCTTGAGGATGCATGAGGGTGGAGAGGCCACCAAGGCTTGTATGAGAATGCATGAAGGGGGAGAAGCCACCAATGCCATTCTTGGAGCCAAGAGTGCCATAGCTTTTTCTTATAAATAGGCACCTTGTATTCATTCATTCTTCACACCTTCACAAGCAAGAGCAAGCATAGCATCTGAGTATAGAGAGAAAAAAAAGGGAGAGTGAGGAGCTTCTTGAAGGAGTCTAGCATTTGCAAGTAAGTTCTTTGAGTTCTAGTTCTTAATTTCTTAGATAGAAGTAGCTTTGATCTTAGATATGTTAGAATAATGTTAGTATCATGTTTTTATAGTTAGAAATGTTAATATTTCGAAAATAAAATGAGCCATATAGTATAGCAAAATTTCTGGAAAATTAAGATCGAAGTAGCGAAGCTCGCGAAAGTTCATCAGGTAGAAATTTCTGAAGTCGTGATAAAAATGCCAATAATTTATGTTGAAAATGAAGTAACAAAATTCTGGAAACATTCATGGCTAAATTAGACATATAGGGATTTTTAAATATACCAAGAACATGATAAAATGAGCTATGTACAGTGAGATAAAAATTCTCAAAGTTGGGCTATGAATTTCTGGAAAAATTCTGGGCAGAGGTTAAAGAATATTAAACTGGGAATGATTCACTAATTTTGGGTGAATTTAAGTATTTTTACTTAAAAATATACATATTAAGGATTCCAAATAATTTTACGGATCCTCGTTTCGATGTTTTTGGAATTAATTATGATTTTTCAAAGTTACCGAAAAATCTGCCCAGAAAATACTGCACTGCGTTTTTAAATAAATGTAAGGGCAAAGTTGTAAATAGCAAATCCACCAAGGGTAGAGAGGTAAATAGAGGTGGAAATATCTCTTAGGATATTATTCTAAGTGATATGGTGATATGTTAGGATATCCGGAGCCGGGTTTAAAGGTTGGGCTAGATAGCCATTACACGGTGAAGGTACGTTCGCGTACAGTAACTTTAACTCTCATCTGTCTTGTATGGCTTTGATATGATTGGTTGATTCATGATTGATTGTTTTCCAAACTGTGAATATCTGTCAAACATATACTGTTTATACTTTTCATATGAGGTTAACTGTTACCTGAGATTCAATCCGATTGAATCTTAGCCTTGACTAAAGGTTCAGGGAAGGAACCAGGATCTAAGAAGATGACGTAGACGGTGTAACATCTCATTTTCAAAAGCAGTATATTTTTTTTTTCATTAGAGTAGAGCATCAGAGCGATTGAGTAACTGATATTTATATTCAAAATGCCGTAAGTCTGGCTGATTACGTAGCAAGTGTTTTCAAAAGTAAATAACAAAAGAAGAAAGTCTTGGTGAGTCGCTATGCGTGCCGCTTGCCTTTCTCCTCGATCCTCGGTCCTCGACCCTCGACGCTATGTTAAGAGGCGATGTTCAATGCCCATTGAACCTCAGGTAACAGTTAACCTCATGTTTATATATACAACATAGACAGTATATGAGCATACAAACAAGCTTATCCCAATAGCACACACGCCCCCTGGCAGATATGTCGCACTTAGCATACATTTCGCACCTAGCAATCGTTTCGCACCAAGCATTTCGCACTAAGCATTTCGCACCAAGCATTTCATACCTAGCAAACGTATCCCAACACCCAGCAAGCATAATAACAATACATTGAACATACCACAGAGCTATCAACTACCTCACATAAACATACCATACACATAGCACATGTACGCATACAATAAACATCGAGTTAGTGTTAAGACGCGAACGTACCTTCGTTGACGGAACTTGGACGTTGTTGATCGAGCGTAATCACAGATATCCTATAAGGATAATAATGTTTCAAATCAATGGTCAACATTATACCAGACATTCTAGTCCCAAATTACCATTTTACCCCTGACTCCCTTAATCGGCGGAATCTCGCCAGAGCTTCGTTACTTTGACTCTAATCTTCCAAAATTTCGCCATATCTCTTTCTCCAACATAATTTTTGAAATACATATCATATTTAACCCTAAAACATGATATTAAAATAATACTTGGAAGATTAAAGATCAAACTAACATTTTTACTATAACTACGGAAAAACTACGAAAGCTTAAGACTAAAGACCAGAAGAAATTACCCAAAGACTTCGCTACTTCTTTTCCGAGTTCCTCCTTGCTCTCACTTCTCTCTAACCTCTCTCTAGGATTCCTTTGTGAATTGGTGAGTTTGAAGAGAAATGTGAAAGGCTATTTATAGCAAAAGTCAAAGGATCTCATCCCTTGGATCAACCTTTCGCATCAAGGGCTAGGATGATGAAGATGTGGCCTTATGAACATCACTCATTTTCCTCTTCTCTCCACCACAAAAATGTCCCTTATGTTATCAACATGATGTCATCTATTCACTTTATGAGTTTCTTCTCATAAGTCTTCCGTTCGGTGTTCTAACCGCGTAATCTTAGAAAATCTCAAAAGTCCTTAGCAACTGTTTGAAGGTCTAATCTTCCTCTTTAAGAATATTTGGATTAACTAAATTTTTAATCCCATTCAGGGTATTTCGTAACTGTTGAACATTTTCGGATAACCGTTGGTTACGGAAATTACTTCGGTAACATCAACTTCGGGACAAAAATTCACCGATTCATAATATGTCCAGTTGTTTTCTACTTAGTTCAAGGATTTCAAGTTATGATTTATTTTCCATTGGTTCTCACTTTTCTTATCTGCCCTTTGTTTACAAAATATCTTTTCATCTCATCCCTTATTCGCCCCGCATACGTAAAAATGACTTCCGCTTAACACCAACTTCTGGACAAAAATTCACTTGTTTGTAATATGTCGACCTAAGAAACTTAGTTCATGGTTTTCTAGGTAGGATTTAATTTCTATCGGTTCCCCTTTATCCAACCTAGGTTCTTCCACAAATATCTTAATTATATTATTATTTAATTAACAAGATATCATGATATTATTTTTGAAAAACCCACAACCCTTTTCACACTTAAATTTCGGTTTTCTCTTCCCTTTATCATTATTATTATTTTTTAATTTATCTAAATTAGCTAGAAGCTTAATTAGAGCCTTAATCCCATGATTAGCAATCTTTTAGGATTTAGGGTTTTCATTGTTCTTAATCTCACCAATTTTTCTTAATCTTTTCTAATTGATTAGCAAGCACACTTTATGCTAATATTAGCCATAAACACTTAATTAAAGGATTTTCCATAATCTACCTTAAATATTCTCTGTTCGAGGCTTAAACAATTAGCCATTAATTACTTAACTAATCACTTTCTAATTGTTGATAATTTTCTTAATTAGGATTAATCATTTTCTCACAACTATTTTATTGACATTGGTATTTTATGTCCCACATATCATATTAAAAATCATGGGGCAACTTATGCTCCCCAAAATTATATTTAATTTTGCCTCATTATTTTTCAAGGGAAATAATCCCAAAAATTCCTAAAATTAGAGACAACATACTTTCTAATTTTCAATAAATATTTTATTGCCTCTTGGGATTTATCATAATATTTTCGGGGTATTTCATGGCCCATAATTGCATTTAGGGATTTTGACACTTAAATCCCTCTAATTTCATTAGAAATTTCCCTAGACAATAGAATAAGTATCCTACAAGGTTTTAAAACCACATAGTCACCTATTTCCAAATAGGTATTATTTGCTAAAATATAATATTAGGATAGATAATTATACGGGTATTACATTTCTCCCCCCCGTTAATTAAAATTTCGCCCTCGAAATTTGCGCCATATAATCTAAACCTTACTAGAGATTATTTAGAACAACCACAACAACAAATCTTATCGATTATGTGAGGTCAGCTTCATGAATTGTAGGATGGCATTATGTTTTATAAACAATCATATCTTTAATTAGTTAAAATTGTAACCAAGATATTCTTCTTAATAATTTTATTAAGATTGTTCCCTTCAATCTTCTTCTTTCCCTTTTCAAACGACTAGATACTGCTTGAATAAGCTCAAACCATTTTCTACCATTTTAGAAAGACAAATTATAAAATTTAAGAGACAAAAAAGAATTGAGGTCCTACATATAAAAATTAAAGAAAACCCTCCGGTAACTCTTACATTTAGGACTAGGTGCGTATTTATTATGTAGTTAGTATTTCATAATTATTGTAATTATATATGTTTAAGCTATCTGATACTACTATCTCATCCCCAGTAATTAAGTTAGGATTAAATGAATATAACGATTAAAGGTTTACCCTTTTAATTTTATGTATTATATATATATATATATATCTCTCTCTATCTGTGTGTGTATGTGTTTGTGCGTCTATATATATATATATATATATATGTATTTATTTATTTATTTATCTATGTATATGTATGTATGTATGTGCAGGGACGTACATAGGGAGGGGCGAGGGGTCCCCCCCCCCCCCAAATATTTTTTTTTTCTTTTAAAAATAAAAATCAGTCCAACTATTACGTTATCTTTTATATATATATATATATACATATACATACATATATATATATATATATATTAACTGAAATATAAACATCATATATGGCATCTCACTTGCTTTCAGGAAAAAAAAAAAAAAAAACAGGTGGGGTCCCAACCTTTAATATATCCATAATGTTTTGCTCTTTTTGGAAAACTCCTTCATCCCTTCTTCCTCTCTCAGGCGGCTCATCCACCATTTTTTTCAACACTTTACAATAAATTTTAATAATCAATAAGGTACTCAAAATCACTTTTTCATTAAAATTTCTTCATGAAATTTATTATATATGATTTTGTCTTTCTAATGATACTAGTTTTATACTTATTAGAGAATATTTTAGGGTTGGAATTTTGGGCAAGTTTTGAGTTTTAGAACAGATTCAATTATAGGCGAATTTAACAATATGAAGACACGTAGAGTAAAGTCAAATGATGCAATCTTATTTCAAATACTTTTATTTCAATTATAGACGCCAATTTCGTAATAAATTTTTTCAATTTTTTATATATTAGGTTTTTATCATATTTCAAATACTTTTATTTATGATATAACATTTTTTATATTTGTCCTCCGTCAGTAAAATTCCTGGGTCCATCTCCGTGTGTGTGTGTGTGTGTGTGTGTGTGTGTGTGTGTACGTATACGTACGTGTGTCTGTGTCTCGTAACTTGTGTGTGTGTGTGTGTGTGTGTGTTTGTATACAGACATACATACATACATAAAAGTTACATATATATACACACACACGCATATATATACATATGTGTGTGTGTGTGTATCTAACATATATGTGTGTGCCCACGTGCGTGTGTGTATGTCTGTATCTATATATATATATATATATGTATGTATACGTCACACACACACACACACACATACATATATATATATATATATATCTATATACACACATACATACATATACATATAAATATCTATGTACTTATGTGTGTGTGTATTATTAACATGGAGTTGGAGACTCGTATAAATAGATTATATTAGCAACCCATGTGAGTCATGTAATTGACTTTTTTAGACAAATAAGCCACACTTCTCAAGACAAATGACCCATGTGAGTCTCCTCTCTAATCTCACATTATTTAATGTATATGTATCCGCAAAAATCAAATGAAACTATTCAAGACCTTCCTCAATATATATATCTAACCCCTCATGCATCTTGGGTGTTTACATATGGTATAGAATAGAAATCAAATAATAACTTTTCTAAACCTATATTTTAATAGAAACATTTAAAAAGAAAATAATATTTTAACCATTAATTTTCCGCATTTCTTGCTCCAAATGACAATGACAATCCAGTTGCATGCATGATCGCCATTAAGATGCCGACGGAGAAGGAGATAATAGAGTATCGCAGATCAAGTTTGCCGCATTTTATGGCGCCGAAGACGGTGGTGTTCGAGGAAGATCTTCAAAAAGACTTCGACGGGGAAGATTCAAAAGTACGTTTTGAGAAAGGAAGCAAAAGATATGGGATCACTGAAAGCGGGGGAAAAAAAAAAAGGAACGTAACGTGGTTGATATTTTTTACGAAAAACTCGTATATGGCACCATGCATTGCATGCAGAAATGTGTTATTGACGCAAGTAAATTTGTCAACGCGTACAACTATGACTATCCTTTAAAAATTGATAACTTTAGTTGTGGTGAACTCTTACCAACTTTACAACTTGTTTTATTATTATTTCTTTTCATGTACATGTCCGTACAACTTTCTTAAATTACTTGAATACTAAGTTTATTATAGAACGCATATACATATAGGCATATAGTATACATAATCTAAGTAGATTGGTGACTGAATGGTTATTGATAATGAGTTCAAGATTGTCCATGACTTTAAACACATACGCGTTAGGGGTATAAACTTAGATCATGAAGTCGTAAGAGTTTATCAATATCATTACATAGTTATTAAAAGTATATGACTACCAATTAATTAAAATACAAAGAATGGCAATGACTTTGTTTACATATATTTTGAATCTAAATCATTGAAATTAAATCCATCAACATTTATACTTTATTATACTCATCAACGTAAAAACTTCTATGAAATTTATATATAACGTTATTAAACATAAAATCAAAAAAATAATGATTATAAATTCAACAAAGGTAATTTAACGATGGATTGCCATAATTTCCATTGACTTCAAATGATGCACGATAATAATCTTCACTTGTCTCACACCATCATCATCATCATTAAAATTTTCATCCCTAAATGTCATCAACATTCCAACTTACATTTGAGTCAACATCAAATGCTGGATTAATAATGTTCTCTCTAAGAGAGAGCTGACATAATTTTGTACGTTATCATGAGTTTAGAAGTGAGTTGACATGATTTTGTATTTGTTTGGAATAATAATTAAAGCCTTTAAAAACAGTTTTTCAATCGTGATGATTTACGTTGTATGAGGTAAATATGTGATAGAAGTTTGTGTCAACTTGCGTAAATGTATTTATAATAAGGAGCTCCAAACAACCATGTGATAAGTTATAGAAGCAAAAAAGGTAAATTTGATGAGATTGTTTGTAAGTTCAACTGAGTCCAATTTTTAAAAAAACCATTGATAAGTTATAACAAAGAAAAAAAGGTAAATTTAAGATAGTTTGTAAGTTCAACTGAGTTTTTAGTTAACTTAAATTTAAAAGTAAGTGACACAATTTTTTAAGCTAAAAAAACACAAAATAGTATTTTAATAAGTTAACTAATAAGTTTAACAACAATACTTAAATCCCCTATATCCATCTGTGGATCTAAGTACTTTCCTTTTGTACGAACTTTATATAAAACAAAAACATAATTAATATATAATCTATATTTAAATTTCAGGTAATTGATAAGGAAATTTAACCTAATTCAAAAGCAAGCTATCTTGTAGTTCCAATGGCATCAAACGCCACCATGAACTGCACGAGCCATGGCGCGGGGGTACTTCCATCCTCATCCACAATTAGAAGAATGACTTGTCTATATATAATATAAGCAGTAATTAATGCTTATTTGTCAATTTAGCCTATGCAATTAATTCTTGAATGTTATTTTTATATTTTGCTTTCTCCTTCAAAACCATATTTAATATGGGTAAAGTTGGAAAAAAAATTCTATTTGAGGCAAATTTAATAAGTTAGCTACCAGTTTTTGGTTTTGATGAATTAGTTAAATTGATTTATATTGTGGACCAGTGGGAGTATCTAGTTACAAGAAGTCTAATATTGAACAAGTCCATGATGAAGCCAGTTTTATTTTTTTTATTATTTTTTCAAAAAATATTATTTTAACTTGTAGATAATTTAAAATAAAAATAATCTCTTAGGTAACATTTTTCTAAAAAATGATTTTTTTTCATTTTAAAATCACCCATTAAAAAAAATAAAAATAAAATGATCCACATGGGATGTGCCATCCCCACCTATCTGGTTCCATGTCTCCGGTGGGGGTGGGTTTTTAAAACAGGAGATAAGGTTACGAGGTTAAGGGCGATATGATGAGTGTATATAATTAATTAACTCCATGACCACATTCATTAAGGTAACCACGACACGTCAGCGCAACAGCCGTAAGCCCCACAATTCATCATCCTCAGGCCCTCCTCTGATCAAACATCAACTTTCTATATAAAGCAGTTACCATGTCTCCATTCTCCACATCAAATCCAAGACATGGATAACATTAACAAGATGATGACCGCCTTGTGTGTTCTGATCATGTGCTTCATGGTGGGAGGCTTAGCTGCCCCAGCCCCTCCCTCCAGTGGCCTTGGCAGGATCATCTCCAAGGCCACCTTCAATAAGATGCTCAAGCACCGTAACGACAATATCTGCCCGGCCAAAGGCTTCTACACCTATGAAGCTTTCATTCAGGCCGCCAAGTCTTTCCCGGCCTTCGGCAACACCGGCAACGTCACCATGCGCAAGAGGGAGGTCGCAGCTTTCCTCGGCCAAACTTCCCACGAGACCTCCGGCGGTTCGCCCACCGCACCCGATGGTCCTTACGCTTGGGGTTACTGCTTCAACAGGGAAATACAACGGAACACTTACTGTCAACCCAGCAGCCAATATCCATGTGCTCCCGGCAAGAAATACTATGGCCGTGGACCAATCCAAATCACCTGGTATGTATGTATGCATATATATATATATTGTCATCACTCTCACGGTGTCTAATATGTCTTCCTCTAATACTCTCTAATATCCTTTAAATGGTCCATAATTTCTCAAATAATTTTTCTTTCTTTCTTTTAATTATTAGATTCTATCTTACCTGAGATGACAACCATAAATTAGTGCAGTTTTGAATTTTTTTTAATAATTTTTTCATAAAAACCAAAACTGCATGATTTTAAAGGATGATTTTAAAAATCACTAAAAAAGTCAAAATCCTAAGATGTAAAAAAGTCACTCGTGGGTCTGCATAGCACTTTCAATTTATTTGAGTAAATGATACAGGAACTACAACTACGGGCGGTGCGGAAAAGCCATAAAAGCGAACTTGCTCAAGAACCCCGACCTGGTGGCGACTAATCCACTGATATCCTTCAAGACGGCACTGTGGTTCTGGATGACCACACAGAAGCCGAAGCCATCGTGCCACGACGTCATCACGGGGAAATGGAAGCCCTCCGCTGCTGACAAGGCGGCCCACCGGCTTCCGGGGTATGGAGCCATCACCAACATTATCAATGGAGGGGAGTGTGGGAGAGGACGGGACAGAAGGGTTGCAGATCGCATTGGATTTTACAAGAGGTACTGCGGCATGTTGGGTGTAAGCCATTCGGTGTATGAATGTATGTATGACAGTGGTCGGGTTTCTCTCTCGTATTTTTCTCATCATCCCTTACAACGACCCAAATGAGCTAATGAAGAAAAAATAAGAAAAAATTATTAGGAGAGGATCTCCTTCTAGATTACAGTGCCCTTCTCTTAATAATAAAATCATCTAAATGCACGTGATTAGGTGTGTGTTTGTGTGTGTGTGAATGTATGTATTACAGTGCCCTTCTCTTAATAATAAAATCATCTCAATCCACGTGATTTGTGGGTGTTTGTGTTAGCTTATATGTATTTCAAATCATTTTACACTGCACAGAGGCTGACAAGAAGGGAAATGATCACCGGGGACAGGATGCTGTTGCCAGAGGGATGAGTTTGGGTGCTCGTTCTCATGGACGGAACATTTAAAAAAAAATTAATTTAATTGGTATAAAATCTAAGTACTCATGGGAAGCACAAAAGAGTGCTCCTTTTTTAAGCGCCTTTCTTGTAAGTCAAAAGAAAACTCCTCTCATACTTATGTCGAATATGTCAAATCACTTTTAAAAAACTAAAAAATCTGCATGAAAATAAAGTTAATCTCTTAATTGCCATTTTTTTAAAAAAAATGATTTTTATTTAAAAATTATCGGTTGAAAATTTAAATCTGGACAATCTAGTTCTGATGAGTTTATGAGCTCATCACTCTTAATGGGAACCCAAAGTAGGTCCATTTTAGCAATTTTATCTTGATTGCTATTTGGGTTAAGTTTACCTGTTAATTGACCAAATATATTTATTTAATAAATCTATGTGTCATCCATTTCATTTTTTAAAGTTAGATTTAAAAATAAGTAATTATTTTTAAAAAAAAAAAAATTGTCTCCCATCTAAAGGATTAAAGATAATAAAAAAGGTAAAAATTTTGTGTGGTAAAAAGAAAATCAAAGAGGCACTTGCTTGTCTCAGCATCATTGGGGTACAGTGGCACAAAGTTTTCGATGGACTTGTTCTCATCAATCTTCCTTAATATGTTGGGCATCTAATGATTGAATGTTTTTCTTCATCATTGTCTATCAAATGTGAGTTCCTCCTCTATATGTAACTTCTTCAATGTTGTTCACTCTGCTAGCTCAACTAAACTAGCAAACTTAATCTAAAAGTTGTCAACGCAACATTGCCACGATTTTGAAACTTTCAAGGTAGCATTGCTCTTAGGTGAACACTTCCAGAGCAAATTTGTTCCTTAACAAAAATGACATGGATGACACATAGACCATTAGTTCAGCATATTGAGTCAACTAACGTTCAAACTTAACTAGGATAATGGCTAGGACAAAATTACTCCAAATTTGATACTTCCGGGGCAAAATTGCCCTTCCGTGATAACTTTAGAAACAAAACAGCCCTTTAACTCTTTAATATATTAAGGGTCAAATTGCACTACAAATTAATTTAGTATACTAATTAAAACTTGAACATGACAGTGCTGGATATTACATAACCCTTTCAAAAACTTACGACCTCTTCATATAATCATACTTTTGCCCGGATGCTCCTGAGCTACATTTGGTACCCAAAAATAAATGACAAACCTACTCTACATTTACCACCAATGTATATGTGTGTGTGAGTACTGTAGTTTTAATCTTCATTCATATCAAAACAAGATTTGATCTGATAAAAATAATTGATCAACAAATTAGCCAACTTCAACATACAACTGTTACGTAAACCCCTCAATCTTCAGCTTCCACAAATAAAGAAGTGATGAATTTTGAATAACCTTCAGAAACAGATTCTGACCAATCCCAACTCCAAATTAACCAACATTGGAGGCAACCTTCAAAACTTTATTATCCCAGGGCTAGTCCTCCGGATATTCTCATTGAAGAAACGCCAAAGTCAAAATTTCAAATCCTTCAATATTGATAATATCTATGAATGGAATACCCTATTTGGTCTCTAGAAAAAATCAGGGACCCCATTTTATCCTTGAATCCAAACCTTTTAACAAATTATTATGAACATTTTGACTGTTTACCAAACCCAACATAATTTTAGTCCATTAAAAAATGTCTTATTTTAGTTCCTGGGGGAAAAAAGGTTGGTGGGATTATTATCTAATATCTTGAACGGAATATAGAAAATCATCAAATATCCTCCAAACCCTTCAACAAATTACTATGGCCGGTAAGCACTGCTTACCAAACCCAACATGATTTTTCTGATTAAAAATCTTTTAGTTTCCGGTCTTACTGGACAACCTAAAGGTTGGTGGGATTATTATCTTTCTTCAGAGGATAAAATCATCATTTTCTCTTCTGTCAAAACTGAATCTGATAGAACACCCATTACCCATGATGACCAACCTATCCCAAATTCCGTAAACACTCTTAGCTTTACAATTGTTAAACATTTTGTTGGAGATCCTTCCTTATGGAAAGATTGCTCAGCAAAACTCCTTTCAAACCTCAGACGCAGAAGAGAACTCTATCTAATTTCAAATGGTATAGAGATATGTTCCTTTCTAGAGTACTCATAAGAGATGATGCTCATCAATCGTTTTGGAAAGAAAAGTTCCTAGCCGGATGACCAAAATCTTTTGGTGATAGATGGCAATATCCCTTGTGAGCACTTAACCTATGGACAATTAATCTCTTATATCCAGAAAACTGCTCCCAAAATATGTCAAGACGATAGAATCCATCATCAACTAGCTAAAGAAAAGGTCATAAATAGGAAAGAATTAGGTTCTTTCTGCGAGCAATTTGACCTTCCTACTTGTAAACAATCCAAACCAAAATCTCGTCAAAATCCTTATCACAAACATTCTAAGAGATATAAACATCTATATTGAAAGTAAAATACCTCAAACTCTTACGCAAAAACTCAAAAATGAATTCTGTTCCAAATCAAATGTAGATTTTCCAAAACAAACTAAGGTAACCTGTTTTAAATGTGGAAAATGAGGACATATTTCCAAATATTGTCGTTTTTCCATAAATATACAAATCGAGGAACCTCTCCTTGAACAAATCAACAATCTCCTCATTGAAACTTCTAAATCGGATGGAGAACAAAGTTCTTAATCAAGTCCAAGATAATGAGTTTTCAGAAAATTCATCTTCTGTAATTAACGTCATTACTAGAGAGCATGACCTTCTCCTTGATGTAATTAACAAACTGCCAGACTCTAACAAAAGGTGAATATCTACTTAAACTTAGAGATGTTCTTAATCAACTTTCGTCATCATCAATTTCCAAACTCTCTATCCCTTATAGTAAATACAATTTGACGAAAACTCTTGATAACTCAAACATTTTGTCAAACCAACCACCATTCAAGACCTTCAATTTGATATTAATACTCTTAAAACTGATGTTCGACTCCTCAAATTACTACAAGAGATACACAAGAAACAACCATAGCTCAAACTGAAGATTTTCAAACCCCGAATATAATCTGCAAACTTCTTCAAAACAAAACCAAAATTATGGTTATATTTTAGGAGAAAATTAAGAAGACGAAGAACTTTCTAAACCATTTTAAACTTAGTTTCAAAAAATCACAATTCAAAAATTTTATATTAAAGTCAAAATAATCATTAACAATGATCTTGTTTTTGTAATACCTTGATTTTCCCTTTTAACAAAAACCTTGTATTTTGATGAATAAATTAGCAAAATACAAAGGCGAATATATGTCTCAAAGAATTATAATCTATTTATTATATTTCCATCTAAATTTCACTTCGGAATTAATTAACAAGTGGTTAATTATGAGATTACATTCAGGCCCATAAAATGTGGCACAAAATCACATAAAATAATAGCTATTTTATATCCAAAAGAGACAAGAAAGGGGAATGAAGACACTTAGTCAAATTAATTGAAATTAGTAACTACTAATCGGCAAATGAGCTTGTATTAATTGAGATTAAGGGAAAACACATGTAACTACCTAAATAAGGCTATATTTTGGCCTAAAGACAAGAGGTAGAAGATAATGAAAATAAGTAGATATAAAAGGGAATAAAACACCTAATATTTATTGTGTTTTATGCCAAAGATACACATGTCAGGTTTGGGATAAAATCTACTTAATTTTTGTCCAAGTTGCGACACCCTGTCTTAATATGCCTATATTTATTAGAGTTTAAGCGCACATGCATCGAAATGATTTGAACGACTTAATTGCGGAATAAAAACTTTCTTAAAATAACTAGTTTGAAAACATGAGGGTAAAGTTCTCGCGATTCGAATCTATCCCCTAGTAGGATATTAATACAATAATACAAAATAGACAAGTGATAAACGTTAATTACAATCGAACTACTTAATTATAACAAAATATCCCTTCTGCTGTATCCCTTACAGCTGCGTCTTTCCTCTCGAACCTGATCCACTACCTGTTTCTTTCATGCGGTCTGGAGTTCAAATAAATGAACCCCAGGGGTAACAATTAATCTTATATGCAAATATGAAATGTAAAAGACAGTATAACACATGTATCAGCATAGAGTAATTCACAATAAACAAGTCGCACCATAACCGCAGTTAATGGCCGAGGACTGCAGCCCTTTAGGACACGCAGCCTTATGAGACACATAGCCTCAATCCATAGCTAGGATACACATATGCAAAATTATCTAGCAACATGATCAGTCATACATGTAATACATACATACAAGCTAATAAGATAACATTACCCACCTCAAACTTGAATCCTTAACTTGTCCGAAGATGCTGGGATCAGAAGAGGTGTCAAAGTATGCCTATAAATATTTATCATTGTCATTAGTAACTTGTAACGTAACTAACTACGTGAATTATTTTAGAGGATTAAAAGTGGTTATCAATCCCTAAAATAATAATACCCTTTTTAATAAATAGTACTTATTCCTTTTCCTAATAATAATAATATTTATTTAATATTATTATAATTTTCTTTGAAATCACTTCTCCGGGTCAAGGGGTTGGGTTGGGGGTTAAGGGGTTTTGAGTTGGGGGTTGCTAGGATCTGAGATAGGGTGTTGGAATCCGAGGTATCGAATCTAGAGTATCAAGATCCGAGGTAATGTGTGGTATTAGAGTTCGGGGTAGTGTGTGGTATCAGAGTTTGGGGTAGTGTGTGGTATCAGTCCGGGGTAGTGTGATATTAGTTTGAGGCGGGGGACGGCATCACAATTCAAGATAGGTAAACTTTAAAAATTCATATCTCTCTGGATGCAACTCCGAATAAAGCGTGTGACCTATCAAATTAAACCTTGTTGTGTCAACTTTGTTTCTGGAAAGTTTCATGTCAAAACTTGATCATCTACTACTTCAAAACTTAACACGAAAATTACTGTTCATTTCTGGAAAATGACAGTTTTCCAGTTTTGCTGTCAAACTTTGAAAAAATCATAACTCCCAAACTACACATCCGTTTTGGCTGTTCGTTTTGCTCGTTTTAAACCTTATTGAGTCTAATATCTACTATAAAACTTTTGTGCAAAAACTCAAAGGTTTAACTATGACACAGAAACACACAAGATTCTCTGTTTTAGACAAGAAAAACAGAGCGTGATTACGTTTTTCTTCTAACTAAACCACTTGCAGCAGATTAAAGCCATTGAAATAGGAAGGATAATGCTTAAGGAACTCACCTTAGATGATTCCTCAAACTTCACGATCAGCTCCTTCCTCTTCTCCGGTCGTAGCTCTCTCCCTTTCTCACTCTCAACTTTCCTTCTCTCTTGAGCTTTCTCTCTTGCTCTCAGTTTCACTTGCTTAGCAAAGTGAATGAATGAAGATCAAGGAACAATACTTAAATAAGGATGTATAGAGAGTCCACTGTCGTGAGTGTTTAAGCCGCTGGAGGGGTATGGGTGCTTCTGATCTTGTGTGCAGAGTTAATCACGCTGAAGAGGTATGGCTAATGACTTTTACTGATAGCTCTCTACTGCCACGTGCTTCAGTTGAGGGAGCTATTGAAAATAATGGGCTTATGGTGAATATTATGCTATGAGACCCATTTTAATACTTAATTGATCCTCTTCGAAACCTTTATTTGCAATTAGGTACTTCACTCAATTAATTGCAAATATTGCAAATAATGATAACTTTAAATCCTTAATCCCATAAATGTTTTAGGCCTGAAGTTATCCTTTATGAATATTCCTTAATCTTTTCCTAGAATAAATTTAAGGAAAAATAGACTTTACTTTCCAAATAACTATTCTAAGCCAAAATTTCATATTTAATCTCCATATATTATTCAAACTTTAAAATCCCCAAAATTTGGGATGTTGCACAAGTTGTGGATTTGATTTCAAGTTGTAAAAGGGCAATAAAACCTTCTTCAAATGGCTAAATAATTTCAAAAATATAAGGGCCAATGGAAGACACAATAAAGCTTGAATAAAACCAAAGTGCAACTTGATTAATTAACAAACCAATTAAGCATTGACATGTTTTTGGGAACCAAATATCAAAATAGCAAAAGTTGGAAAAATTGCCGTTTTGAATTCTTTGGATTTAATCGCATTGTGAAAAGTATTTTATGTAGAAAATGATCTCTAAAAATCATGAAATTTTTTAGAAATAAATTAGATAGGTAGAGATTTCTTTTGATACATAACATGAAATTTTTAGAGCTATGTACAAGGAGTTAAAAATTTTTGTAGTTGAACCATGTTTCTAGAAGTTCAATCGGTACAAAGAGTGGTTGAGCATGGATTATGGCTGATCAAATGATGCTTAAAATCCTGAAATTTTCCAGACATGTAGTAGACAGAACGTGGTCTAAACAGTGTTGAAAGAAATTAAAACTGGGAATGACTCAAGCATTTTGAGTTTCGGAGATATTTTCCATGAAAATAGACTGTCAAGGTTCATTTAGGCTTTGTAAGCACATCATTTTTTATTTTTGTACAATTAATTATGATTTTTCAAAGTTACTCAAAAAATCTGGAGCGAGTAAAAGCTAGAATTTCGAATTTAAGGAAAAGTAAGGGTAAAAATTGGATAACTTATCCACTAAGGATAAAAAGGTCAAGAGTGGCGAAAACAACCCTTTAGGATATTATTCTAAGTCATATGATAATTATTACAATATCATATAAAATATGGAAAAGGAAATAATGCGATAATAATATTATAGGATATCCAAGAAGTCCAGGGGTTTGATTCAAGAGACAAGCGTACTACTTACAACGCGGAGCAAGGTACATTCCTGTATAGTAACTTTAATCTTCTGTGGTCTGTATGTCTTTATATGCTTGTATGATTCATGATTGTGGAGTCATGGACAAGACTGGGTCTTGGGTCATATACCCTGACTAAGACTGGTCTTAACTCATGTGTTTGTTTACATTCAGTTAAGATGTGGATTATTCTTATATATAATAATGTTGCATGCGTGTTTTCCTAGCGCTAAGGATACGTGTCCGGTACACGTAGCACTGGTGAGTGCAATCGCCGTTAACATTACAATTGTTGTTTGCTATGTATTGTGGTTGCTAAATGTTGTTGTAAATATCTATCATATATTTTTTATACTTGCATATGAGGTTAACTGTTACCTGATATTCAATTCAATTGAACCTCAAACTTGACTAAAGGTTCGAGAAAGGGAAGTGGACTTAGGAAGGTGATGTGGACGGAGCAAGTGAAGAGGCACTGGTCAAGAAAAGTGTCTGAAGGAGTTTATTATAATTATACTGACACTATATAATTATTAGGTTAGAATTTTTAATTTTGGATTATTGTATCACACTATTATCCCTGTAGGGATTAACCCCGACTAGTATTAAATCTACAGTCACACATTATCAATTACTCATTTGCTGAAACCATATCATATGCTCTATTGCTCGTAAACTCTAATAAGATTCCTAAATACTACATGCTAACACTAGCGCAAAAAAGGGCTTTAAGATCGCCTCATTTAGAGCAAGAGAATTGACACCCGGTCTTAAAGGAATGACCGGTGGCAGTTCCGTAAATATAAAGAACTTCTTGCACCGGACCAATTTCTCACCGTTCTTAAAAACATTATTGAGACCGACTAAAAAACAACCGGTCTTAAAAATTGAATTGAAATTTCAATTACTTACTAAATATATCTCATATAGCCGTACTTATATTTTCTACGGTAAAACATAATAAGGAAAAAATTTAAATATAAAAAGTCTAAATTTTTAAGACCGAACTTATCAAAAAGACGGTCTTAAAAGTTTTTTTTAAGATCGGACATATGATACTTCCCATTTAAAAAAAAGTTCATTAATATTAAGACCGGCGTTTTATAAGAGGCGGTCTTAAAGGTTAAACTTTTAAGTTCGGACTTTTAATATGACCGGATTAATGTAAATATTAAGACCGTCTCTTTTGCATCCGGTCTTAAAAATAAACGCAAGATATACATTTCTTCGGCGAAAGCTTTTTGTTACTCGCGGAGAACCTCTCGTTCACGTTCCGAAACCCTTCCTATTGCATTACCTCTCTTCCTCGCCCACGTACCATCAGCCCCCGTTACTCTCTCATTTGCTCGCATTCCTCTCTTCCCGTCTCGAAAATGGACGGTGAAAACGATTCTATTCGTCCCGGCAACGCCAGTTTCGGTGTGACTGGTTTGAGTGAGAACGAACCCTCTTCATCTCACAATGAGGCTCGTAATCGCCCGCACGCCGTGGTAGAAGAGACACACGAATGATGGATGTGACCCTAAGTCGGACTTCTGGGTCAAAGCTCGAGATTCAGTTTGATGCAAGGTTGGAACCTGTCGGTCCTAATAAAAGCAAATATAATAGTTTTGTCGGCTGTCTAGCATGCAGCAAGGTTAGCATCTTGACGGATGAGTGGAAAAGTGTGGACTCTAAGAATGTAAAGGATCCTATTTGGGAGACTATCCGAGTTACATACACTGTCCCTGACTGTCAGAAGTTGAAAGACAAGACATTGTCTTATTGTGCTGATCGGTGGAGGAAGTTTAAGACCTTTCTCGCTAACACATATATTTTCTCCGAGGTTCCGCCGCCAAACATCCTTGGGAAGTTTACACATTTATTGATGAACAAATTTGGCGACAATTTGTTCTTCTCGCGGACCACTCCCGAAGCTCGTGAGTTTATATTTAGTTTTATTTTCCCTTTTGTTTGCTTATTAACTCGTGCGGATATGTGAATGTTATTGTGTTCATGTAATCCCGTTAGCTATAGAATGGTTCGGTGTGTGAATAGAAGTATACATTTCCCGCCTTTGTCTATGCAAGTCCGATATGTCAACCCGAAAAGGTAAATTCGATGAGAAGGTATTAATTGTGTAATGGTTTGTCTTGCAAAGGAGGAAATGAATAGTCTTAAAAGGGGGAAACTTTATATACCCAATTGTTACTATCTAATGGGGATCGCCGATCCCACTCGATGCCTTAAAAAGGATCAAGTTTGTATTATTCGTAAGCATAATTCTCTTTTGTTTCTTAACCTATCTATCTAGCTAGCACTACAAAACATAGCTCCAATTTCTTATACAATTCTACATCTTCTTTAAATAAAATGTTGAAACTTGATGAAGTGAAGAATTTGACTACCGTTTGATTGACGTTCATATGAAGCAAGTTCTCTAATTTCGTTAGTGACATGCATGGTGGAATTCATAATTAATAGATGTTTTCAATCCCGATTCACGTAAAAGAAGGGAACAAGCACAGGAGATAGGTAGAAAGAATGATTGCCCTCATAGGGCTTCTTGCGGATATTAAAAGGCCGAAAAAGATTTGATGGCGGCCAAGCGGAAGAGATTGGATGATGAAGCAGAATCCAATCTTTTGTGATACATGCTCCTCCATCTCCAATACGTCGCGAGGAGTTGTGGTTGCATATTCGGCAAAAGCCAAGCGGCGCCTACACGAGTGAACAAACTTGTCTAGTTGCTGAAAGAATTGTAAGTATCGTTATTGTTATTTTTTAGTTACTAAACATGTTTCATTACTAAGCTTCTCGTTATCTGTATCTTACAGGAAGATCTTAAAAAGAAAGAAGCAGAGGGATCATTTGTGTCGGACGGGAGGAATGATGTTCTGACCGTTGTGACCGGAAAATCGGATCACCCGGGGCGTGTAAGGGGGATTGGAGGACGGGTAGGCATAAAGCAAGTCTTTGGTACATCCAAACGCCATAGACAAAGTATGGTTACCCGGGAGGAGATGGACCAGACGCTGGCTGCTAAAGAAGCATCAATGATTGCAATGTTTCAATCCCAGATGAGCCAGATGAGGGAGGAACCGAGTCGATGAGGCTGTTTTTGAGCAATCGTCTAGAGACATTGTTCCCTTCACACATTCACCCGCAACCGTGCGGAGAGAGCACTAGAGGGAGCCGCATTGTTGGGATGTCGAGCAACCTTGTGACCTTTATGTGGAGGATCCCGATCATCATGATGGACGATTATTGGTTGCAAAAGGGACTGTTCACAACTTGGGATCACCGTACACCACCAACAAATGCCCGATGATGAAGTCGAGTGTCGGTTGAAAACGTGATCATTGATGCACCGCTCCCTCTCCAAAGTGATGAGCTGAAGCTTGTGAGTGATGTCAAGGGAACCTTCATCCCTGGCCGCTGATGCTTGTACATGTCTCTATCGCTCCCGAAGCTTCAACCCTCCTCCTCAAGTTCCATCCCCTCGTCAAGCTCCATCCCCTCCTCAAGCTCTATCCCCATCGCTAAGTTGGGCCGCCAGAAAAATATCAGATCTGATGAAGAGTGGATATTTTAAGGATAAATCGTGGCCTACCAATGAAGTAGTAGATGTCCCTCATCCTCAGCCCGTTCAAGTTGATACCGTTGATGTTGAGTCCCCGCGCTTCCTCGACAGAGCTTATCGATGCGCTTGTTCAAATTTTTATGAAGTAAGTATCTTAAATCTATGAGTACATAATTTAAATGCATCGTTTAGACATACATACATATATACTAATTCCCTGATCGATGTCATTATTGTAGGTTCTTGCATCATGAATTGGTTCAAAATGGCAGGATCAACGATTTTGGATTCTTGTGCCCTGTCTATTCAAGTCAAACATCCATGGAGGAGAGACAGAGTACATATCAAAGAGGTTGTGTGAAGTGAGAAGAAAGTTGTACTTTTATCCATTCTTCCACAGTACATATCAAAAATCTTGTCCGCAATTCACTTAATTCTCGCTACATATATCATCGAGTATAGTTTATCTTCGTGAATTTTCAGCCGCCACATCGCTTGGTCCTCATGTGCATGGAGGAGCATAAAGTTATCTTCTTATGCTCCACTCACGGTGAGCCATTGCCTACGTTGGTGCATACCATCAACGAGTAAGCATGTCATTTTGATTCTCTTGTCTGAAATCTCTGCTGTGAATTTTTAGTGAATCATTGATAAATTTGTGATTTTGATGATAGTGCCATGAGGACCTTCCAAAGAGTAGAAAAGAAAAGGCGTGGTACTCAAGACAAAGACCCCATATGGTACGCACTGCAGGTTGGTACAATATTTGTAGCACACTCGCCTTGTGAACTTGGTCATTAAGCTATATATATATATGCTCTTATATGTATTTCTGTTCTTTTTAGACCCGCTTCGGCAACCACCGGCGCCCAACTTATGTGGCGACATTATGAAACACATGTATGATATTACCACGCGAGGGGATACTAAATTAACTGCAAAGGTAAATGTATTTGATGTTACATATTATGCAAGTTAATTCAGTTTCTAGCTTATCGTTACAAATGAAATATGCACGCAAGTTAATTCGCTTGTCGTTTTTGATGTTACGTATATTTCAATGCAAAACTCCCTTTTCTCATGATGAACTCGGAGCACATACGCAATGTGTTTTGTGAATATCTGTATGGTCTGATCTTAGAGTCACAAAAAGGACAATAATTAATGTCCTAAATTCATTTGTAAGTATATTCCGTAGCAACAATAATCGATCTTCGTAAATTTGTTTATTTTTTTGAACAATTCATTTGCAAATATACATAGGCAATGTAAAATTCAATAAATAAATTTAGTTACTTTTTCGAACAATTTTCTTGTGTCCATTTTGGGTTTCTCGAATGTATTATTGGATGATGGATATAGCTATTTAATTTAGTGTTGGAAATTTGAGACTTTTAGGACCGTTCATTAACAAGCATGTCCGGCCTTAAAGGTCCGCAAAAGTCTTCGGTGTAATAAGTATGAGACTTTTAGGACCGTATATTGCTTTAGTGTCCGCTCCTAAAAGCTTAAAAGTCCGCATGAACTTTTAGGTCCTGACGTATTATAAAAGGTCGGTCTTAAAAGTCACAGGAACTTTTAGGTCCTGACGTATTATAATAATCGGTCTTAAAAGTCCTTTGGTTACAAGTCTGCTTAACTTTTAGGACCGTATGTTTTTATTTGTGCGATCTTAAAAGTCAATCACCTTTAAATACCTCTTTTCACACAAATTAAATGGATAGGGTTGAAGACAACCGAGGTTCTAGCGTTCTGCTCAAGCTAGGTCCTTCATTATCGTCGTTTTTACCTTTCCATATGTAGAAAGATTATCGTGTCCCTTTTATTTTGTCTTTTGTCTTTTTGTCAGAAAAAGAAGGAAGATAATGAAAAGGACACTTTGTTTCTAACATGGGGAGGTAAAACCGACAATAATGAAGATCCAACCTTGAGAAGAATAGTCACTTTGTTTGTTCTTATCCGAATAAGGTAAAAGATCCTTTTTTTTGGTATGTTCTTAACCGTATTTTGCGAATTTCGTTGTTGGATTTACACGAGGACAATGTTTTGTTTGTTTCCTTTTTGTCGGAAAAAGAAAGACGATAATGAAAAGGACAAGAGGCAATCGGATATGGAAACCAAAGCCGACAAAAATGGCAGTGTTTTTAGGAACGTTGATTTACTAACTAAAGTCTTCGTTCTTTTATTTGAGGTTTTTTAGTCTGCCATTATCCATCCTTCATAGTTGCTTTGTTTATTGCTTTCCAGGTTCAGATAATGGATAAAGTACTAAACTCGCACGAGAACAAAATTTAAAAATATTTTATTTACTAATTTTTTTTACGCTGCCTTATAGGGGCAGCGATCACAAAAAAAAACAAAAAAAATGCAACAAAAAAAAACTAATCCCTCTCGTAGTCGGAGAGGGACGGGGCATCAGAGTCGTCAGAGTTGTCAGGGTCGTCGGAGTCGTCTTCAGCGGGATCGTAGTTCACGTCATTGGTGTGGAGTACCATGTTCAGCTTTTTGTTCATGGTATGAGCAAGCTGAACCATTGGCCCAAATGTCGATCGATTTGATCGACACGGGCCACTAGTGATCGCACCAACCGCTTCACACGGTCGGATTTGGAGGAGGCGGTGGCGGAGGGGTTGAGGTTGAAGAGGAGGAGGAGGAAACGGAGGACCGGGGGAGCAGCCATTTAAATAATGAGGTTGAAGAGGAGGAGGAGGAAACGGAGGACCGGGGGAGAAGAATGTGAAGAAAGTACAAGAACAACGGGTTTAAATAGAGAACCCATTCTGAACAATGTGAAACGCCGAAAGCTTTAATGAGGGGACGCATTGTTCATTAGAATACGAGGAGATGCCTAGTTGGGAAGTTTATCTGGAAGCCGAAGAGACTCTGCATCATTCATTTGAACAAAGGTGTAAGTACGGGTAAATGATAAAAGGTCGGTCTTAAAAGTAAGACTTTTAGGACCGGACTTATTATAAAAGATCGGTCTTAAAAAAAAAATAATAGAATTTTATACCGCATACCTATAAGTACCGGGTTAATGATAAAAGGTCGGTCTTAAAATAAAATGAATTGCAAACATATTAAATAATGGAATTTTATACCGCGTACCTATAACTCCTTATTAATTCCTCACTACCTCGTAACTCCAAACTACGTACGTGGCTATCTCGAGAATAGCTCTCTGCCTTTATTAATTAACTCCTCATGCCTCTCTGCCCCAACTGCTCAAACCATGGTTAGATTCAAGAGAACCGCTCGTAGGGTGCTCTTAGTCGTGATGCTTGTGCCTTCCGTCGATCATTATACGGTGCGCCTCCTCCTTCGAGAGTCCGTCCTATTGTGGCAGAAGAGTCTCGGGTCGTTGGACCCATTGTTATTTCTTCGGATGATGAAGAGGTTCCCGCTCCCCCTCTCCAACCTCTTGGCCCTACACGCGACTACTACCGACCCCTCTCCTCTTTCCTCTAATGAAGCATTGTGGCCGATTCAAGTAAGACAAACTTGCCGATCTCCGGCGGGAAATTAATGTTGTTCACGCCGAAATCGCGAAGGCTTTGGAGGATAATAAGCTTTAGGAGATGTTTAGTCGATTCTTGTTTTTGATAATTTTCTCGCTTGTTTTTCTTTTGTATTTTTTCTTGTGTACGTGCATATGCAAGTAATATATGTAATTAAAGAAACTCCAGTTTTCCTTTAATTTTTATTCATTCATTCTTTGCCGCTCGCCAAATCCTTTTTTAGAAATTACATAAATGAGGAATTTTAGGACCGGAGTATTATAAAACGGCGGTCTTAAAAAATTTTATATATAGAACCGTCTACTTTTTAATGAACCGGTTTAATTGTCTCAATTTAGGTCCGGAGTATTATAAAACTCCGGTCTTAATAAAATCCAAAATATAAAACATGTCTCACTCTGTCGCGCGGAATATTAAATTTCCCTCTCTGAACTTCTCTTGTCGCGCCTAAAGTGTTACTCGGGTTCGTCGCCACTTCGTCGCCGGGTTTGCGTTGCTCTCTCGACAATCACTTTCTGGTTCCTTAGCTAAACGTCTATAGACCAAGCCGTAAGAGGTGTTTCGGTTATATAACTTTATGATTTTCCCGCTCATCGCTCGGGTTTTTCCTGGGTTGAGCGAAATCGATCAAATGTTCTTGTGGGTTTTGTGTTGTTAATGGATATTGTATTTTGAAGATTATAATTGCACTTTAGACCTACCCAACTGACCAATAAATGTTTTTAGGTTACTCTTGTCGTCGCAACATCAACGTTCGTGGCGGGAGAAGAAAGACTAAGCAAACACATTTGAATTTATATGCTACAGTGAGTCCACAAGACCTTCACGCGAAGCATTTAATTTCCTCGTCATGCATTTATTTTGGTTCTTGGATTCACCGCGATACATTTATGACCAAAAGTGATTCTTCGTTCTGCATTTAATGAGCAAGTTTATCCAGAAAAAAAAAAAGGAAAAAAAGACATAACCGACATTTGGGCATATATATGTATGTTAAATCTTTCCGTCTATATATATAGGAATTCTACTATGGATCACAGTTGGATAAATGCTAAACGGACGAGTGTTGAATGTCAGAATGGGGTGAGGGACTTTATAAAATTTGCTAAACAAAATGCCAATGCTGAGGGTGGGAATTTTTATTGCCCTTGTGTAAAATGTTTGAATGAGAGGCGACTAAGTCTTGAAGTTATACACACACATTTAATTTGTGAAGGAATTTGTAAGACTTATACAAGATGGGTATGGCATGGTGAAAAAATACCAAGTGGGTCTCAACATAGGGAAGTGGCCTTTGATGATAATGACACGGATATGGATGATCACATAGAGGACATTATCCGTGATGTAGGAGAAGAGGCTTTTCATCAATCACATGCATATGGTAATATGTGCACCATATGCGCAGTGATGCAGAGACCCCTCTATACCGTGGGTGTAAAAAATACCAATTGTTGAATGCTGTATTGAAATTGGTAAGCTTGAAGGCACGTCATGGATGGAGCGACAAGAGTTTTTCAGAAATGCTTGAGGCTTTTAAGGACATGCTTCCGGATGATAATGTGTTGCCGCATCGATACTATGATGCTAAGAAAATACTTTGTCCACCGGGGATGGAGTACAAAAAGATCCATGCATGCCCGAATGATTGCGTATTGTATAGAAAAGAGTTTGAAGAGGAGCAGAATTGTCCGAAATGTGAAACCCCAAGGTACAAGTCAAATAAGGGGCCTCGCAAAAGTGTTGTGGTATCTTCCAATCATACCAAGGTTCAAGCGGTTGTTTGCGAATGAAAATGATGCAAAAAATTTGAGGTGGCATGCAGATGAGAGGATTTCTGATGGAAAGCTTCGACATCCGGCCGATTCTTCTCAATGGAAGAAAATCGAGCAATTATTTACGAACTTCGGCGAAGAACCTAGGAACCTTAGGCTTGCCCTTAGCACGGATGGCATGAATCCATATGGAAGCCTTTAAAGATACATAGTTCATGGCCTGTACTATCGATTATTTACAACTTATCTCCAATGTTATGCATGAAATGAAAGTACATCATGTTGTCTATGTTGATTTCGGATCGAAACAACCTGGAAATGACATTGATGTTTACCTTCACCCTTGATCGAAGACTTGAAGGAGTTGTGGGCGTAAGGTGTTGATGTTTTTGACTCTTTCAAGAAGGAGGTGTTTAAAATGCGAGCCATGATATTTTATACTATAAACGACTTCCCAAAGATATGGGAACTTGTCGTGGTATAGTGTAAAAGGCCATAAAGCATGTCCGGTTTGTGAAGAAGGCACACGCTACCATCAACTTCAACATGGAAGAAAGACGGTTTATCTTGGACATAGGAGATTTCTTAGACGGGGCCACCCATATCGTCGATTAAAGAAAGCCTTTTTGGTGGCCAAGAGTATGAAGATGCTCCGGTGGCATTGACTCGGGGAATAAGTTTATGAAAAGGTGAAAAATATCAATGTCGTCTTTGGTAAGACCGCAAAGAGTATAAAAGAAACAAATATATGGAAAAAGAGATCGTATTCTTCGATCTTCCATATTGGCGCAATCTTGATGTGAGACACAAGTATTGATGTCATGAATGTGGAGAAAAACGTATGTGATAGTATTGTCGGCACGCTTCTCAACATACAAGGTAGTTCCAAGGATGGTGTGAAGGCAAGATTGGATCGATAGCAATGGGAATACGCGAAGAGTTACATTCAAGGCCAGATGGGAAGAGAACTTATTGTCCCCGGCTTCTCATACTTTGTCTAAGGATGAGAAACAAAGTTTTTGTGAGTGTTTACATGGCACAAAAGTTCCCACGGGGTATTCTTCAAATTTGAAGAGGCTTGTATCGATGAAGGACTTGAAATTAGTAGGCCAAAAGTCTCATGATTGTCATGTCTTGATACAACAGCTACTCCCAATAGCTATTCGAGGCATCGCCGAATATGATCTTCGGGTCGTTTTGACTAGACTTTGTGTCTTCTTCAATGCACTTTGTAGTAAAGTTTTCGAGATTGAAAAGTTGGATGAATTGGAGAATGAAGGATATCTTATCTTGTGCCACCTTGAGAAGCTTTTTGTTCCTACATTTTTTGACATCATGGTTCATCTAATTGTTCATCTAGTGAGGGAGATAAAGATGTGTGGCCCTATCCATTTACGGTGGATGTACCCAATTGAAAGATCTGTGAAATTCCTAAAAGGATACGTGAAGAACGCATACCGGCCAGAAGCATCGATTGTTCAGAAATATGTTTATGAAGAAGCCATGGAATTTTGTCAAAATTATTTGGCCAAAGTAAGACATATTGGGCTTCCAAAACGTCAGCATGCTGATGGGGGTAGACGAGGGGCTTCCGTAAAGAGTGTGGATCCTGATGAATTGTCACAAGTCCACTTATACATCTTGAATAACGTCGATGAAGTTCAAGCGCAAAGATAGCTGCACATAAAGTAGTCCTGTAAGGAAAGAAAATCATCGAATGATCGAACAAAGGTTGATTAGGGAGCATAAATGTAAATTTTGCAAACCGGTTCAAACAAAAGGTCGAGGGAGAGGAATGTGTTTCGATACAATCAAATGGTTAGCAGTGGTCCCGAGGTTGATGTCATAAGTTGGAATTCGTATGTGATCAATGGTTATACATTTTACACGAAGTCCCTAGATGATACGAGTACACCTGCGGTGGTGTTATGTTAGAGGCTGAATCTATGCACTTCTCCAGTTCGAAAGACAAGAGCCCTTTATTGGCGTCATGCCATATTATGGGGTTATTGAAGAGATTTGGGAGGTAGACTATGTGAAAATTAGATTTCCCATTTTCAAATGCAAGTGGGTTAATGTCAATAATGGTGTTCGGATCGATCGGCTAGGATTTACATTAGTCGATGTCAATGGTAGAAGTTTCGGAGATGAACCTTTTATCATGGCAAACCCGGCAACAAAAGTGTTCTATATCATCAATCAAGAAAATAAAATGTGGTCTGTAGCTCTCCAAGGAAAGAGGGTCATTGATATTGATGAGGAAATGAATTCAAATTATGGTATTCCCGAGAGTACTCCTTTTTCAAGGGGTCTACCGGACATGAACGAAGAAGATGAAGCGGATAATGAACCCGGCATAAGAAGTGATCATCAAGAAGGGATATGGGAAGATATCACTTTATAAAAGAGTCAATTCATAAGGTAATATTCATATGCAGATTTCTTTGAAGACTTTAAGGCTTTAACTATATATATATTATATTCCTTCTATCTATGTTCATAGTTAATGTCATCGACTATGAATTTTGTTCTTGTTTTATTTTTTGCAGGATCCGATCCAAAGGGGCATGTTATATAAGAGGATGTTACGTTGTTGGGTGGGGGAATTAGATGAAGGCATGGTGAATATTATTTTGGGCGCATGTATGTTGTACTTGTAACTTATTGTATTTGTAAGTAAGTTATCTTATTGTATGAATTAATTTAGGTGTTGTAGTCATAGTAATCATTAATTAAGAGGCCAAATAGCTCATGGTGAATAATATTTGTATTCTTTTTCCAATTCAATTTATTCAAATAATTGTTCATAGCTTGTAGCTTAAAGTATCGACTTTTATGTCTTTGGATTGTGTGGTGGATTTTGTATATATATATATAATCGGAAGAACAAATAGGGAAAAATTCGGGAAAATTTAGACCGGAAATAATAAGCGGTCTTAAATGTTCACTTGTTAAGACCGGATGTAATTATATGACCGGTCTTAAAGGTCGACGACTTTTGAGTTTTGATATTAAACCCGGCCTTAAAAGTTAGTCTTTTAAGATCGGTATATTTAGAAGTCCGGTCTTAAATCAAAATCTTTAAGACCAGATGTATTTATCATCCACTCTTGAAAGTCGGTCTTTTAAGACCGTATAATTAGTCGTCTGGTCTTAGAAGCCGCTATTTTTCAGACCGTATGTGTCTTGTCCGGTCTTATAATTACGATCTTTTAAGAGCGGCCTATTTTTTGGCCGGTCTTAAAAGTTGAGCTTTAGGACCGAACAAAAAATATTTCGGCTTCATTTAGTACAACTTTTTAAGACCCAACTTTTTAAATGTCCGGTCTTAAAAGAGTTTCTTTAAGACCGGTTCGAGTCCGGTCTTAAATGGTAGACTTTTAATACTACGGGCATTTGGAACAAGACCGGTTGCATATCCGGTCTTACGACCCCTCTTTTGTCCGGTCTTAAAAGCCTTTTTTGCACTAGTGTAATAGGCATAATAACTAGTAGGAAATTTGGGGTGTTACAGTTTTAGATCAAATTGCTTTATTTGACACAAGGATTGAATCCAATTGTTTTTTGGAAGGATTCTTTCCTACCGATACTTTGAGAAAACAACTGAAAGATTTAATGCCGTTAATGGATCAAGATTATCCGTTTGGTATAAAATTTCAAATGTTATCTCAAATGATAGTTTGCAAATCAAAACTCTATTTGTTCGGGTAAAAGATATGAAAACTCGGATAACTCTTGGGTGGCACCTTTTGCGTAACTCTTGTTTTCTTACCAAACAGATTTTGATGGAATTTCTAAACAATGTTTAGGAAAAACTATTTTGTTCCCTTTTTCCCAAAAGCTGCGAATAAAGGAGTTAAATTCTCTTGTTTTCAAAGAAAAATCAAATTAACTTTTGATCTAGATATGTGACAAAAACTTCTAGGTCTATCAAAAGTTAATTTGACGATTCCAATTTGGGTTTGCAAAATTTTACGATTTGGGGCATTGGCCTTGGTATAGCTTGCACAGCTTTTTTCCATAACCCTATCATCCCGTAAGATGACATCTTTCCACATAATGGTTTGATGAAAGAAATCAGGTTCAATTTGAATAATGTTCCTTACTTGGTTTATTTTGTGAATGTAAGGAGTGTCAATTTGACTAATAACTAGTGTAGTTATTAGTTGGCTTTGAGTCTGAGTTGGCCGAGTTTGAAGGTTTTGAAGGTCGATCTAAAGTTAATCAAGTCATACTCTTCTTTAGCAGTTAGCTCAAGAGCAAGGGTCTTTTCATCCTTTTTTTGCTAATACTTCTCCCTATGTTTGAGTTGGGAGTTTTTTGGCATAGGATGCCAAGGTCTTTTTATCGAAGTGAGTCTCTATTTGGTGTTTTTGGATGGAAGATCCAGTAGTTTGATAACTTGATGATCCTGGGTTTGGGATCTTGTTTGCTACAAAACTTGTTTAAGAACTTCTTCGAGTTCTTCTTCGAAAATTGGACTCTGAGCATCTTGTAAAATGCTTTTAAGTTTCTCATCTGGTTTCTTCTTCTTTGGCATTTGGAAGTGTTTGAAGGTTTTCTTGGGGTTTTCTCTTGTACTATCTACCCTATAGAAACTCACGAGTTAGGAAATCTAGGAGAAAGTTTGAAGTGCCTCTAATAAATTCTACATCAAAATAAGAAACACTTAAAATTGCACGCCATCTAGCAAAAATCTGTTTTCATGCAAGATTTTTAACATCCTTTTGCAAAACATCTTTTGCTAATTTGCAATCGATATGTACTAAAAAAATTTTCTTTAAAAGATTATATGGAAATTTCAAAATGCTTAAAACAATTGCCAAAATTTCTTTAATAGTGGAATAATTATGCCGACAAATATTACAATGTTTGGACATAAAAGAAATAATTTGTTCTTTGTTGACAATTTTTTGTTTGAGAATACCTCCATAGTCGATGTCAAGTATTTGTCTGGACATCTGTCTCAACTATTTTAAAGGTAGCTGGAGAAGGAAGGCTAAGGCAAGGAAATCCTTAACCTTTCGTTGTTTGATATTTTTAACTATATCAGAGTGAACGTTCATCCACAAGTGGAGGATTTTTCTTGAGTTGTTGATGGAGTGGTTTAGTAAAATTACTGAGTTGAAGATTAAACTTAGCAACATAATTTAGACATCCTAAGAACCTTTGAAGTTGGTTCTTATCAATGATTTGGTTTGTGTAATACTTAAAATTTCTATTTATCATAAATACTAATTTTGATAAATAATACATAATAAATAAAGGAGACTATGTTGTCTCGAAATTTTGAAAATTATAAATTAAATTTTAGGCAATTTTTCCTTGGAATTAAATAAACCAAAGATTAAATTTAAGACCCCATTTAAGGATCATAAAATATAAAATAATTATCATATTAAACTATGGTTCTTAGATAATCAAAAAGAGTAAGATAATGTTATGAAAAATACGTAAACAAACTAAAGGAAATTAACAACCATTAATGGGTAATTAAATTCACACTAATTAAAATGATTGTTTAAATTTTTATAATTAATCAATTGGCAAATTAAAAAGCATCAATTAGGGATGTATTAAATTATTTAAAAATCAAGGACCAATAGGAATTGAAGATTAGCATGAAATGAATTACTAATGAGCATAATTAACCTAAGAACAAATCACACTTTGAAAATTATACCTAATAACACCTAAAACACTACACTAAGGGATGATAATTAAGATTAAACATTCATCCCCCAAAGTCAGTGTGTGGGGCTTAAATCACATGGGAGAGAGAGAAAGGATAAACAATAATATTAATAGGAACACATGTGATATTAAGTAGGATTTTTCTACATAAATGGAAGACCAAGATTAAATCTAATAAAGCTAAATCTAGTGGTTCTAATTAATTATAAAATTAATCTAAATCCATGTGGTAATTGGAGGACCAATGGAAAGCTTGGGTCCTTAGCTATGAGACTCAAGGGAAAAAAATTAAAAACCAAGAATTAGGGGGACGGATTGCTTGTTGAGAAAGAAGGAGAATAATTGTTTATATTATAATAGCACACACATGGGATAATTAAGGGAACAAAGTTGGAAGAGGATAGGGTACTTGAGGATAAGGGAATTAATGGGGATGGAAGAGGAGGGGGGGCGAATTGAAGAGGGGAAATCAAGGGAAAATGAGCTAAATCCTTTGTAATTAAATTAGCCAATGAGAATCTTTGAACTACAAAGTTGTGTCTTCAAAAAGGACCAAATCATATGGACCATTGATGGAGGGAAATAATCCAATGGATGAGTTTCATGGATTTTCACTATAAATAGAGAGCACGCCTCACTTCATTCTTCACACCAAATCAGCTCCAAGAGGTGATTTCTAAAAAGTAGAGAGTGAGTGAGGAGTAGCTTGAAGGAGTAGAAGCAAGAGCCAAAATGAAGGGGAGGGGGCGGTTTTGCTTGTGGAAGAAGAAGAGTGAATTGTTTAATATAAACTTACACACACATGGGATAATTATATTGCATTGAATAAATGGAAGAGGATAAGGGGACAATGGGGAAGAGGATAATGGTACTTGGGATAAGGTTTTAATGAATTTGGAAGAGGATAAAGGAGAGAGAGAGAAGGGGGATAGATTGGAGGATTGAGGAGTGAGGAAGGAGTGTTTGGGAGATTGAATAAGGAGTGTTTGGTCAAGGAGGAAGGGTGTTTGGAACCATACACAAGCCTTGGAGTTTTGCTATAAATAGGAGGCTTGGGTTCACTTCATTCTTCACACCAACACCAGCAAGAATAAGCTTAATATAGAGAGTAGAGAGTGAATGAGGAAAGCTTGGAGGAGTAGAAGAAAAAGAAATGTGAGTTCTTGAAGTTTTAGCTTTCAAGTTCATAGTTAAATTGTGATTTGATATTTAATCTTCCAATATAGTTTTGTTTTCATGTTTTTATAAAAATGACTTCATTTCTAAAATTTGATGGAAAATATGTTGGAATAAAATTTTTGGAAGTTGAAGATCAAAGTAGCGAAATTATGGTGAAATTTGTCTGTTGGAAGTTTCTCGGAGTCAGTAGCATAGAGGCCATGATCTTATGTTAAAAATGAAGTTATAAATTATAAATTTTTTCATGGATAAAGTAGAGACCTAGAGCTTTCCAAATATACCTAGAGTGTATCATTTTGAGTTTTGTGCAAGGAGATAGAAATTCTTGAAAAAGGGCTACGTTTTCCGGAATTTTTCCGCACAGAAGTTGGAAATGTGAAAACTGGGAATGATTCACAAATTCTGGATAAAAACCATTATTTGTTTCTCAAAACTAGTCATGCTAAGGTTTCCGGGAATTTTACGGAACCTCATTTCGATTTTTTTTGGAATTATTACAATTTTTCAAAGTTAACGTAAAATCTGGCCGTAAATGCTGAAATCAGCGTTTTTTTAAAATTAAGAGGATATAATTGGGATAACCAATTCAACAGGGGTAAAAAGGTCATTAGTGGTTAAAATATCTCTTAGGATATTATTTATAAGAGAATAATATGGTAAATGCTGTTATAGGCTATCTGAGAAAACGTACCGATAGACAGACGTACCGCTATTTGCACGGACTAAGGTACGGATGCGTACTGTAACATTAACTCTGATGCTTATTGTATGCTTATATGTGATAGATGATTTCATAGGGTCATAGACAAGACCTAGTCTTGGACATGCACCGTGACTACGACTCGGTCTTAGATCACTACTTATACATTCAGCTTTATATGAGTTATAGTCTTGATAATTTCGTTGAGTTTTCCTAGCGCTGAGGACACGAGGGGCCGTTGTGGCACTGGTTAGTGGAAAAATGGATAACATTACATCTTATGTGTGCTTATGTATTGTTTTGGATGACTTTACATGTGTTGTGTGCTATGTACTATTGGTGTGTTAATCTTACATCTATTGTGTGCTTATGTATTGATTATTGCTGTAATGTTATGAATATCTGTCATACATATATTGTTTACTTAAACATGAGGTTAACCATTACTTGAGGTCCAATGGGTATTGGACCTCAGCTCTTACCATAGCTTTAGGGTTTAGTGGACCGAGGGCTGACGACAAGGGTAGCAGCACGTATGAAGACCCGACCAGAGATTTTTATTTTGGGATGTATATTGCTAGTTGTTGAATTATGGGATAAATGTGCCGTTACTATAACCAGCTGAATACACCATAGTTAACTTTTTACTTATCAGTTACTCATGTATTTGCTCTGATGCTCTACTCTGATAAAAATACATTATTCCGCTTTTGGAAAATGGGGTGTTACACTTTTGGTATCAGAGCATTCATTCTGACACGGATTTAACAAAGTTATTTCAAACCGTTTGGTGTCCAGAAAGGGTTCATCTTTGTGGTTCAGTCAATCAGTCGCCGTGAATTCGGGGAGACTTCGACAAAGACACCAGCCTAGCCAAATTGTTTGATTAACCAAGTTAGGTTCTAAGCCTTTAACTAAGAGCATGTTTTGAAAATGAGTACTGATATAACCCTAGTGTGATGTTGTAGAGATGGACAGGGATGAATCCCCTTATAGGAATTATTTTGGAAGGATGAGGCGCACGGCGTGAAGATCCGTAGTCCATGAGATGGTAGGACGTAGGTTTAACCCTGACCCAACCTACCCTTCACAGGACTGTACTGCACCCGATATACCCTCCCGAACATAACTTTGAGCCGGTATACTTTCCTAATCTTGAGTACCAGTATGCACCCATAGACAATCCCGAACCTGAATATCACCCCAGACCGGAATATCTTGACGAGCCTAATTATGACCCAGAGCCTAATCATGCAGTACCCTTAAACATAGTATACCCAGCACAAGCATAAGGAAGTCCCGTTGGATCACACCATTCCTCAGTAAGTGAGAATTTCGATTACTTATAGATAAGAGACCTTGACGAAGAAGCCGCTGCCAACTCCGATGACCTGCAATACGTATTGGATGATAACACAGTGCTGACGTAGACATTGCAGTTAGACTACATGAAAGTGGAGCTTGCAACACCCCGGACTTTGGACCCTGAGAAGTGAAAATAAGCCTGAAATAGGCAGACGACTAGGCCCAGTTTGGGAAGAGTCCCAAGAAGGTCGAGGCATAGGAAGCCTCTTTGGGACTAAGTAACTCGACCATACGGGTCAGTAGACATAGTATGCTAAAGCTGTGGAACTAAGGTACTAACGTAAAATGGGTACAGAAGATGTATACGGTGTAAGTCCGGTCGGAAAAGATGCGCCTAACCATGTCCTAAGGTATAGGACACTTAGTTGAGCAAAAATATGCCAGTACAGGTAAGTATACGGCATTTTTAGGGTAGTCATGGGAGCCCTGCGTTTTTTTAAGGAAACAAGAAGGGAAGAGAGAGAAAAGGTGTATCTGGACCCAGAAGGGAGGGAAAAGTTAGTAGTAGTAGTGCTACGTCGGACACGTGGCATTTCGGGGCCAGAAGTTGGATTATCGGGTAGCACGTATTACGAGGTGGATCTGGGGTGCTGGAATAAAGGTTTCTTGATCCCCAAGGTAATATGCCCCGTCCACTTGTGGTCTGGGAAAAGTGATTGATGATCCAGGCCCACACAAGTCTAGTTGAAGGACACGCATTACGAGGTAAGGTGGGGACCTAAGAACCGGAGCTGGCTGGGCCGGATAGGACTTTCCGGAGTTGGCCCCAGGCCCAGGATACTGATAAGGATGAAATTCCAGGGGACCCAGAGGAGAGAGAAAATATCTTGCTAAGTAATTATGAAGAGAGAGAATGTCACATCAAGCCATCATGAAGAGAAAGAAAGAATAAAATAATCCTGGATTAATCCGGACCACATATTTGAATCTGATGTGACAAGGTGAAGGACAAGTAATTATGACTAATTATGGCATATCTTGGGCAGATTTCGTGGACCCCACTGCCTTGGAAGAAGAACGACGTGAAATGACCATTTTGCCCCTACATCTTAAACCTACAACTAAGGTCACCTAGGGGCAAAACTGGAAACCTATTTTTGGCATGGGAAAATGTTATTTTCTGAACATGGAATGCCCTAGAAGCATTCTAGAAGATCTGATTTCGTGGACCCCATGCTTTGGAAGATGAGCAGTGCAAATTGACCGTTTTACCCTTGGACCTAAAACCTACCCAAAGTCACCATCAGGGGCAATCTTGGAATTTGGATTTGGAGGGTTCAGATGGTGCCACATGTCCTGGACCAAGAAGACTCTAGAGAACCCTAGAAAAGGATATTCTGGAGCATCTTTGGAAAAATCTAGCGGAAAATGACTATTTTACCCCTAGGGTGTTATTTTAATTACGGGACAAGCCATAACCTTTTGGAGCCTATAAATAGGGCACTCCTCCCCCATTTGGATCAGCCTATTTCGTGCTCAAGGTGAGGGAGAGGAAGGTCCAGCTGAAGGCCTTGGTCCAAGGGAGGAGGAAGGCACCCGCAACCGACATCCTAAGGTAAGCCCCTAACCGACAACTTGGAATCTTTGCTTCCGCCCTATGGTGATTTTCGTGGATTTGCTGTAGTATTTTGGTATCTTTGAGGTTTCCATTGATTCCAGAAGGTTTTTTTTTTTTTTTTTTTTGTGTGGGGACATGTTGGATCACTTTTTTTCCAAACCCTAAAAGCCTAAGTCTTTGTTATACGAAAATCTGTCGGTTCTTACGGTTTTTGGGCAGCGAAGCTAGATCTGTGGATTTAAAATAGTAAATGAAGTCTAAATGATCTGATATTTTACATGGTGAAATTAGACATCCTAAGGATGATTTGGATATAATATTTTGTGTCATTTGGAGTTTCCAACAGAGATATATTTTAAGTTGAAAATGACCTAAAAACCTGGACTCTGTCTCGGACCAGTGGCTAAGTTTTAAGAATATAGAAAGGACTCGAACCCAGATGGATTTGGTAATTATTTTTATGGTAAACTATACATCCTAAGGGTTAAATAGCCACTGAGTTCACATTAATCGGAGTTTTCTAGAATTTATTAAAAATCAGAGAAGTTGGGTCAGCGTTTCTGGAATGTTCTGGTGGTGTGCGAATTTTATGGAATTTGAACCAAAGTGTGTTCATATGACTAAAAGCATGATGTTTGGCTGTATCTAGGGTGTTTTCACATGTGGATCATATTTTCAAACGTCAAGGGAAGAGTACATTATTTTGCAAGGCGTGCCAGGTAGTAAGCGTAAACTTGCATACTCTATGTGGCTCTTGTATGTTCTGTGTTATCATGATTGTGGATGTAGGCTAGGTAGTAGCTATGGGACTCATGTCCTATGGTGGCTACCGAGGCCTGAGGTATGCCGGCTAGGTAGTAGCGGTAGAGGCACTACTAAGGCCGTGGCATGTGGGCTAGGTGGATCCTGTGTGACTGTGTGTTCACAGGTGAAGGTGAGGCCCGTGGCATGTGGGCAAGGTGGATGCTGTGTGACTGTGTGTTCACAGGTGAAGGTGAGGCCCAATGTATGTGAGGCTAGGTGGAACCTATATGACTGTGTGTTTATAGGTATCCTGTGAGGCCCTAGGCTAGGGGTTGGGGTCGCTCCCTGACTACTGAGGCCTGTTTGCGCGTTGGATCCGGGGGCTTTCTTGACCAGGCGGTCCTGCGGAGTACATTCCATGTTTATGTTTGAGTTCCTGATTATGATTTACATTACATGCATTGCATACATATTGTATATGAGTTTAACAGTTACTCTGGGGTTCAACCTTGAAAGAGACAGGTGTAAGGCGGTAAGCCGGTTGGACGGTGGAAAGGATACGGGTAAGAGTAATGAAGATGAAGATTGAAGACTTATGGAAGTCCTTGTCTCATTGTAATTTTTATGACTGTATGAACTACTTATTGCCCAATATTTGTCTTGGACGATTGCACCCTTAACCCTACGGGGAATATTTTATGTAACTGTTTGTATCTTTACGAGTATATTATGAGTTGTCCAAACTGATCCAATGCTCTGCCACGCATACTCTGATATATGTTTTAAGTGATAAATTAACAAAGGAATGATAATAAGCGATGAGGATCCCTCTAACCCGCCACCCGAAAGGGCGAGGCCGGTAGGGGTGTAACAGAGCTAACCTCGGAGACCACTCGGGAGAAATACCTGCTATACCTGAACCAAGTTAGGGACTTCTACGAGATGAATTCACGCTTTCAATTCCCCTACCCTCCCGGAGACTGGATTAGATCCACTCTGTACCACTTTCCCTGAACCCGCTACTGGGTAGGAAAATGAACGAACTGTTGGTTCTCGAAGAGATTTTGATGATTGCCAACAATTGTAAATGAAGAATGAGGATTTGCTCTTAGATGTTGGAAAACCCACGAGTGAGAGCAAACCTCGAGGTTTTCGGGAAAACCTCGAGGTTTGGCCTTATGAGGAAGTATCGAGGTTTTGTATTCTAACTTGAGAAAACTTGGTTTCACAAGAATATGTGAAACCTCGAGGTTTATTAAGAAACCTCGAGGTTTTGATCTTCCGAGAAAACCTAGTTTCACACCAAGTTGTGAAACCTCGAGGTTTACATCAAAACCTCGAGGTTATGCCTTGGCGCCAAACTAAGGATTTTAAAATTATATGTGAAACCTCGAGTATTATCAGAAACCTCCAGGTTTCTGTCTTCTAGAGAGCTAATGGTTTTTCAGCGAATTGAAAACCTCGAGGTTTCCATAGAAACCTCCGGGTTTGTGTTTTGGGTCAAAACAAACAACCGTGTCATTTGGGCAAAACCTCGAGTATTTTCTGAAAACCTCGAGTATTGTGGCAACCCGAGAGCAAATGAACTTGCACTCATTTTAAAACCTCGAGGTTCCTTGAGAAACCTCCAGGTTTGGTTTCATCGCGTCTTTCTTGCCGGGTTTCACACATGATGTGAAACCTCGAGGTTTCGAACAAACCTCGAGGTTTGGAATAAACCCAAGGAACCTTTGTGATTGCAACATTATAAACCTCCGGGTTTAATGATAAACCTCCGGGTTTGAGGTTTTGATGTAAAAACGTGTTCAAGCTTAAATGAGCAAACCTCGAGGTTTGTGAACAAACCTCCAGGTTTCTGGACGTTGTTTGAAATTCGAACTTAACGATTTTGCTATACCTTCGTGTTTGATCTCAATGCTTTCCATGATTATTCCTTATTGGTACTAGATATGTTTAATCATCTTTTTAGTAAGTTCCAGACAGATCAAGGAAGTTTTACAGAAGGTTTAAAGCAAAAGCAAAAGTGATGTCAGAACATTAAATGCTCAACCCAGAAACTTGCATCCTTTTGGTTAATCCATCTGTACACGGTTGCAAACCATTAAAGAATGATTTCTACATTAAGCAACATCCTCTCCAACGGATTAATTTGCGAGAGAGTCAACTCGACCGTCCAACCATTTGGACTAAGTGAATTTCGAAAGAGAAGAAGACCTAAGTAGCTCACAACTTCGTGGATCATCTCCAACGGTCTGATTATCAATGCAACGATCAATTAATGCTGTCTAGCTATAAATAGAGCTACATTCAATTCTTCTCAACAACTACAACAACTGAAAACGCACAAGCATTCAAGTTTCTTAACTACCTTTCGGTTTTCACTTGTATTCGTCTTTTGACATTATAAGCTTAAGTATTTATTATCATCTACTCTTAGAGAGAGTTTTTATCTGTAAATCATTTATTGAAAAGAATCACAAGTCAAGGGGACTTGGTGATTTGGGAGTTCATTGATTACAACTTGTAAGGGGGAGTGAGTTCTAGAGAGAGAACTACTCTTTGAGTACATAGTGTGTAATCTTTGTGATAGTGAAAAACCCAAAGAGTCCGGGATTTGGATGTAGGTCAAGTTGTTAAGACCGAACCAGTATAAATTCTCTGTGTTCAGCTATTCTTCTCTCTACTTTGTTCATCTCTGTTTTTGTTACCTAAAAACAGAGCAGATTCGAAAAGTTTTTAAAATACCCAATTCACCCCCCCTCTTGGGTATATAGCTCCACTTTCACGAACTTCTAGATGAAGGACCTATCCAAGATGTTCATGCTTACCTCTGGCGTCTCAAATGCCTGGTGTACCAGAACATGTAGTCGGTGGACGGAAGCAAAACCCAGAACCAGTGAAAGAAAGCTACGGAAATAGTAGTAGAAGTTGTATTATAGTATGATGACTAAATGTAGTTTGCTAGTGTGTGCTACCACTTCTTTAAAAGCCCTAAGGAGATGTAAAATACCTGCTAGATAAATAAAGGGTCTGTAATATATAGGCTAGGTTGATAAAAGTATTAGAACTTATCTACTGCTGAAATATATAAGCTAGTTTGATAAGTATGTTTGGAAGCGCTAATGACTGTAACGTAATGACAAATATATATTTTCAGTTGACTACATCTTCTCGTAATATTTATATTTGTTGTGTTAAATAAATAAAGGAAAAATTAAGGATGGCAATTATAAGAGGAGCCGGCATTCCTAGAGGTAGAGGTAGAGGCCGAGGAAGAGGTAGACAACTTCAAGTAGTACCAATACCAGTATCAGAACCCAAACAACAAGGTCAGGTACCCAATCAACCAAACCAACATGTTTGGCAGGAAGTGATGGCGATGCTATAGGAGCAACGGGCAATGATTGACGAACTTCGTGCATATAGGCAAGAGAGAAGAGTTGAAAGACAAATAGAAGGACAACAAGCTGAGGATGAACAATGAAATGTTGAGGAGGAAGACGAAGGAGAGGATGAACGCACAGACAGAGAGTCTGATAGATCTGAGTCACCTCTTAGACATGATAGAGCGATGGTGGTACTGCCTCAACCCAATAGAGTGGCTGAGACTACACAGTATTGGGTCATTCAATTCTATAAACTGAAGCCACCAGCTTTCCGTGGCAAGCTCGATTCAGCTGAGGATTGGCTAATGAGAGTGGACAAGATCTTTGAAGTCATGGAGTGTCTAGAAAATCAAAAAACTCAATTGGCAATCTACAAGTTGGAAGGAGATGCAGATAGATAGTGGAGAAACATTGATGTAACTTTACGAGCACGTTATTGTCTCATTACCTGGGAGAAATTTCTGGATAAGTTCAATGAACAATACTTTCCTCCCTCGGTACAGGTGATCAAGGAGTCGGAATTCCTCCACATCTGACAAGGTCACGAGGAGTCGTTCGATGACTACTATGCTCGATTTACCAATTTGTTACGGTGTTCATCATACTTAAAGCATAATGATGGCGAAAGCAGTATGGCAAACATATTGATATATGGGCTTAAGCACGAGATAAGGGAAAGGCTTGTATCTCAGCAGTTTAAAGAGTTAATTCAAGTGGTGGAATCGTGCCGATTGATTGAATGAAACTTGAAGGAACTACGCACCTCTAAGAAGTTTAATAGCAGCAGTGCAAGTCGTGGCAGTTTTAGTTGTGGAAATTCCTCACAGAAGAGGAAGGCACCTTGGAACAACTTCCGAGCTGGAGGATAAAAACCATTCCACTCTGAACAACGGAGATATGCTAGAGTGCCAGAATCCTGATCGTGTACAAAATGCGGAAAGTACCATCCAGGTGCTAATTGTGAAAGGAGGCAAATCTACTTCAAATGTCAGAAGCCGGGGCACATTAGCGTGAACTGTCCTCAAGGGCTTCAGAGAGATAAGGCCACAAAACCCAGGCCAGGTTTTTGCGTTGACAAATGAAGAGGCTACGAAATCTTCAAATATGGTTCAAGGTACTATCTCTCTTAATGGAAATCTACTTCAAGCATTGTATGACTTGGGTGCTAGTCACTCGTTTATTTCGTATGATTGTGCAAATCGCTTAGGTATGCATGCCCATAGATTACCTTATGATTTAATAGTAGCTACACCACATGGCGTGAAATCTTTAGCTTCTGATGCGTGTCTTAATTGTATTGCCAGTGTAAATGGACGAGAGTCCAATATAGACCTTATTCGATTACCACTTCATGACATCGACATCATTATCGGTCTTGATTAGCTAACGACGAACAATGCAATGATCGACTTTGGTAATAAGAAGATACTGCTGTCACATTCACAAGGCAGAGATAAGATTGACGTGAGCCTGAATTTTCACTCTGCTGCTGAAGATAAAAGATGCATGAAGCATGGATGCCAAGCATATATGGTTTCTTCTCAATCAAGGCGGAAGCCGAACCTTCAGTCGAAGACATCTTGGTCGCAAATGAATTCCCTGACGTATTTCCAGAGGATCTTACAGAGTTACCTCCAGAAAGGGAAGTTGAATTCGCCATTGAGTTGATGCCTGGAACGGGGTCAATATCAAAAGCGTCGTATCGGATGGCACCGAACGAGATGCAGAGTTCAAGAAGCAACTTGAAGAACTACTAGAGAAAGGGTTTATCCGACCCAGTGTGTCAGCATGGGAAGCTCCAGTATTATTCGTGAAGAAGAAAGACGGGAGCTTGTGACTTTGTATCGACTACCGAGAATTGAACAAGGTGACCGTCAAGAACAAGTACCCACTTCCCAGGATCAATGACCTACTCGACCAATTATCGGTTCCGACGTCTTTTTGAAGATCGTTTTGCGCTCGGGATACTACCAGCTGCGAGTTAAAGCTAGTGATGTTTTGAAGACGGCTTTCAGGACCAGATATGGGCATTACGAATTCCTGGTGATGCCTTTTAGTTTGACAAATGCACCTACCATGTTCATGGATTACATGAACAGAATATTTCGTCAACACCTAGAAAAATTTGTAGTGGTGTTTATTGATGACATTCTTATCTACTCAAAGAGCAGAGAAGAGCATGAAGAACATCTACGAATAGTACTGAGTGTACTAAGGGAAAAGCGACTCTTTGCTAAGTTAAGCAAAAGTGAGTTTTGGCTACCATAAGTGAGATTTCAGGGCCATGTTATATCACGCGATGGAGTTGCTGTTGATCCCAGCAAAGTGGAAGTAGTTATGGACTGGAAAAGGCCAGAGATGGTGACGGAGATACGTAGTTTCCTAGGTCTAGCGGGATACTACCGCAGATTTATACAGAATTTCCCGCATCTTGCCTTACCATTGACAAAGTTCACGAGGAAAAATCAATCGTTTGTATAGGATGACGACTGTGAAAGGAGCTTCCTGGAACTGAGGGGGAGGTTGACTACACCACCAGTGCTGATTATCCTAGATCCAAGTGAGACTTATTTAGTCTATAGTGATGTCAGTGGGCATGGATTGGAATGTGTCCTGATGTAGCAGGGCAGAGTAGTGGCTTATGCCTCTCGTCAGTTGAAGCCTCACGAGTCAACCTATCCTATGCATGATTTAGAGCTTGCGGCTATCGTGTTTGCTTTGAAGATATGGAGGCATTACTTATACGGTGCGACCGTAGAGTTGTACTACGACCACAAGAGTTTGAAATATCTGTTTGATCAGAAAGAACTCAACATGAGGCAGTGTCGCTGGATGGAGTTGCTAAAAGATTATGACCTGGAAATCAAGTATCATCCGGGTAAAGTGAATGTCGTTGCAGATGCTCTCAGCAGAAAGTCAGTGCATGTGGCATACATGATGATTTAAGAGCGGAGACTGCTTGAAGATTTCAGAGATCTGAACTTGTCAAATCAGGTTTGCATGAACTTTGATGCGCCCGGTGAAGCCTATCTTGCAAGTTTTCTTGTTAGTCAAAGGGAATATGATCTGAGGGATGAAGTCGAGGACGCCCAAAGACAAGATGAGTGGGCTATTGTAGTACGGGAGATGATCTCGCGGGGCGAAACTCAAGACCATGACCTATCACCTAGTGGGTTGCTCAGGTACAAGAAGCGGATCTACATACTACAGGTTGATGAATTAAGGCGGAAGATACTGGATGAGGCTCATAAGAGTAAGTATACTCTACATCCAGGAATGGTTAAGATGTACCAGAACTTAAAATCTGAGTTTTGGTGGCCTGGGTTGAAGAAAGATGTAACCTAATATGTGGCCTGATGCTTGACTTGCCAAAAAGTGAAGATCAAACATTGGCAATCCCCTGGTCCTCTTCAAGGACTAGAAATTCCAGAATGGAAGTGGGAGAATGTCACCATGGATTTGGTGGTGGGATTACCCAAGATCTAGAACCACAATGTGATCTGGGTAATTGTTGACCGACTAAGTAAGTCATCCATTTTATCCCCATCAGCATCAACTATTCTTTGGAATAGTTGGTGGAGATTCATATCAAAGAGATCGTGAGACTCCATGGTGTACCTAAGAGCATTGTCTCTGATCGAGATCCGCGATTCACATCTCGATTTTGGCAAGCATTGCATGAGGCGTTGGGAACCAAGCTGAGATTCAATACGGCTTATCACCCTCAGACCGATGGCCAGTCGGAAAGAACGATACAAATGCTTGAAGATATGCTAAGAGCGTGTGTATTAGACTTTAAAGGGAGTTGGGATCAACATCTTCCATTGGCAGAGTTCATGTACAACAATAGCTATCATGTGAGCATACAAATGGCTCCGTTCGAGTCATTGTATGGGCGAAGGTGTCAGTCACCTATATGCTGGACGGAGTTACCTGAGAGAGGATTTCTCGGACCATATATAGTTGATGAAACCTCCGAACAAATCGCTTTGATCAAAAGGAGACTCCTAGCAGTACAAAGCAGACAAAAGAGCTACGCTGACAAAAGGAGGAGACCTCTAGAATTCGAAGTTGGAGATCATGTGTTTCTAAAAATCTCCCCAGTAACCGGTGTCGGTAGAACACTCAAGAGGCGAAAACAAAGTCCTCGTTACATAGGGCCTTTTGAAATACTGGCAAAGCGTGGACCAGTCGCTTACCAAATAGCCTTACCCCCGAACCTGAGCAACCTCCATAACGTTTTCCATGTTTCTCAATTGAAGAAATACCAATTAGACCGCGATCATGTCATTGAGTATGAAGATGTCAAAGTACGACATGACAATACCTTTGAAGTGGAGCTAGAACGAATTCTTGAACATCAAGAGAAGCGACTTAGACACAGGAGTATTCCGATTGTGAAAGTAGTCTGGAAGGGGTTATCTCCTAAGGAGGCAACTTGGGAAATGGAAGAAGACATGAAGGAGAGATATCCGGAGTTTATGGACTGGAGTATAGTTAGTATAGAGTAAATTTCGAGGACGAAATTTTATTTAACGGGGAGAAATGTAATACCCTAAAATTTTTATTTATTATAAATATTATATTTTGATAAATAATACCTAAAAATGAATATGTGGTCTCAAATTTTGTAATTTATTTACTTTAATTTGGGAATTTTCTCTAAGAATTTAGTTAATCAAAGACCAAATTTTCTAATTTTCATTTAGGGATCATAAAATACCATAAAATTATCATATTAAAGTATAGTCCTAATATAATCATAAAGAGCAATAAAATGCTATGGAAATACCTAAACCAATTAAAGAAAATTAACAACAATTAATGGACAATTAAATTCACATTAATTAAAATAATTGTATAAAATTTTCATAATTAATCTGAAAGTGGCAAATAAAAGTCATCAATTAGGGATATTTTAGCTTAATTAAAAATCAAGGTCCAATAAAGGATCAAGATTAGCATAAAATGAATTACTAATGCCCATAATTAACCTAAGAACCAATCACACTTTGACAATTATATTAAATGGCATCTGAAACACTACTTTAGGAGTGCTAATTGGGGATTAAACATTCAGCCCCAAAAATCAAAAGAATGAGATCATAGGGGAGGAAAGAATTTACAATATTAAAATCAAGATATTAAATTAATAGAGCACATGTGTTTTAGAAAAAGATCTTCAATAGTAAGTAGGATTTTTCTTACACAAATGGAAGGCCAAGATTAGATCTCATAAAGCTAAATCCAAAGGTTCTAATTAATTACATAATTTAGCTTAATCCATGTGAATTTGAATGAACCAATGGGAGGCCTCAATCATTAGCAATTAGAGACAAATGAAACACAAATCCAAGAGCCAAAATGAAGGGGGGGGGGCGGATTTTTGCTTGTGGAAGAAGAAGAGTGAATTGTTTAATATAAACTTACACACACATGGGATAATTGCATTGAATAAATGGAAGAGGATAAGGGGACTTGAAGAGGATAAGGGGACAATGGGATATGGTTTTAATGAATTTGGAAGAGGATAAAGGAGAGAGAGGGGGGACAGATTGGAGGGGAGTGAGGAAGGAGTGTTTGGGAGAGTGAATAAGGAGTGTTTGGTAAAGGAGGAAGGGTGTTTGGAACCAAACACAAGCCTTGGAGTTTTGCTATAAATAGGAGGCTTGGGTTCACTTCATTCTTCACACCAACACCAGCAAGAATAAGCTGAATATAGAGAGAGTTGAGAGTGAGTGAGGAAAGCTTGGAGGAGTAGAAGCAAAAGCAAGGTGAGTTCTTGAAGTTTTAGCTTTCAAGTTCATAGTTAAATTGTGTTTAGATCTTTAATCTTCCAATATAGTTTTGTTTTCATGTTTTTATGGTTAAAAATGGCTTTATTTCTAAAATTTGATGGAAAATATGTTGGAGCAAAATTTTTGGAAGTTGAAGATCAAAGTAGCAAAATTCTGGTGAAATTTGTCAGTTGGAAGTTTCCCGGAGTCAATAGCATAGAGGCCATGATCTTATATTAAAAATGAAGTTATAAATTCTGAAATTTTTTATGGATAAAGTAGACACCTAGATATTTCCAAATATACCTAGAGTGTATCATTTTGAATTTTGTGCAAGGAGATAGAAATTATTGAAAAAGGCTACGTTTTTCTGTAGAAATTTTGGGCAGAGGTTGGAAATCATTAAACTGGGAATGATTCAAAAATTCTGGGTGAAAACCATTATTTTTTTATCAAAACTAGTCATGCTAAGGTTTCGGGGAATTTTACGGAATCTCATTTCAAGTTTTTTGGAATTAATTATAATTTTCAAAATTATCGTAAAATCTGCGTAAATGCTGAAATCGGTGTTTTTGAAAATTAAGGGATATAATTGGGATAACAAATTCACTAGGGGTAAAAAGGTCATTAGTGGTTAAAACATCTCTTAGGATATTATTTATAAGAGAATAATGCAGTAAATGCTATTATAGTCTATCGAGAAGAAGTACCAACGGATGACGTACCGCTATCCGCACACGGACTAAGGTACGGACGCGTACTGTAACATTAACTCTGATGCTTGTTGTATGCTTATATGTGATAGATGATTTCATAGGGTCGAGGACAAGACCTAGTCTTGGACATGCACCGTGACTAAGACTCGGTCTTAGATCACTACTTATACATTCAGCTTTATGGGTTATAGTCTTGATAATTTCATTAAGTTTTCCTAGACGCCGACGACACGAGGGGCCCGCGGTTAGTGGAAACATGGATAACATTACATCTGCTGTGTGCTTATGTATTGTTGTGGATGACTTTACATGTGTGTGTGCTATGTACTGTTGGTGTGTTAATCTTACATCTGTTGTGTGCTTATGTATTGATTATTGCTGTAATGTCATGAATATCTATCATACATATATTGTTTACTTGAACATGAGGTTAACTGTTACCTGAGGTCCGATGGCCATTGAACCTCAGCTCTTACCATAGCTTCAGGGTCTAGTGGACTTAGTACTGAAGACAAGGGTAAGCAGCACGTATGAAGACCCGACCGGCGATTTTTATTTTGGGATGTATATTGCTAGTTTTTGAATTATAGGATAAATGTACCGTTACTATAACCACATCCGGATACACCATAGTTAACTTTTTACTTATTAGTTACTCATGTATTTGCTCCGATGCTCTACTCTTATAAAAATACAGTATTCCGCTTTTGGAAAATAGGGTGTTACAGTTAAAGCGGAAAGATGCATGAAGCATGGATGCCAAGCGTTTCCAGAAGTCGAACCTTCACTCGAAGACATCTCAGTCGCAAATGAATTCCCAGATGTGTTTCCGGAAGATCTCACCAAGTTACCGCCCGAAAGGGAAGTCGAATTCGCCATTGAGTTGATGCCTGGAACGGGATCAATATCAAAAGTTCCTTATCGAATGGTACCAAACAAGATGCAAGAGTTGAAGAAGCAACTTGAGGAACTGCTGGAGAAAGGGTTTATTTGACCCAGTGTGTCACCATGGAGAGCCCTAGTGTTGTTCGTGAACAAGAAAGACAGGAGCTTGCGACTTTGTATTGACTACCGAGAGTTGAACAAGGTAACCGTCAAAACAAGTACCTACTTCCCAGGATCGATGATCTACTCGACCAATTATCTAGTTCTTGTGTCTTTTCAAAAATTGATTTGCGCTCGGGATACCATCAGTTGTGATTTAAAGCTAGTAATGTTCTGAAGACGACCTTCAGGACCAGATATGGGCATTACGAATTCCTGGTAATCCCTTTTGGTTTGACAAATGCACCTGCCGTGTTCTTGGACTATATGAACCGAATATTTTGTCAACACCTAGATAAATTTGTAGTGGTGTTTATTGACGACATCCTTATCTATTCAAAGAGTAGAGAAGAACACGGATAACATCTGCGAATAGTACTGAGTAAACTAAGGCAAAAGCAACTCTTTGCTAAGTTAAGCAAATGCGAGTTTTGGCTACCAGAAGTGAAATTTCTGGGCCATGTTATATCACGGGACGGAGTTGCTGTTGATCCTAGCAAAGTGGAAGCAGTTCTGGACTGGAAGAGACCAGAGACAGTGACGGAGATATGTAGTTTTCTGGTTCTGGCGGGATACTACCACAGATTTATACAAACTTTCTCGCGTCTTGCCTTATCATTGACAAAGCTCACGAGGAAAAATCAATCATTTGTGTGGGATGAGGACTGTGAGAGGAGCTTTTAGAAACTAAGGGTGAGGTTGATTACAACACCAGTGTTAATTATCCTAGATCCGAGTGAGACTTATGTAGTCTATAGTGATTCCAGTGGTATGGATTGGGATGTGTCCTTATGCAGCAGGGCAGAGTGGTGGCTTATGCCTCTCATCAGTTGAAGCCTCACGTGTCAAACTATCCTAGCATGATTTAGAGCTTGCGGCTATAATGTTTGCTTTGAAGATAAGGAGGCACTACCTATATGGTGCGACTGTAGAGTTGTACTGCGACCACAAGAGTTTGAAATATCTGTTTGACCAGAAAGAACTCAATATGAGGCAACGTCGCTAGATGGAGTTGCTGAAAGACTACGACTTGGAGATCAAGTATCATCTAGGTAAAGCCAATGTCATTGCAGATGCTCTAAGTAGAAAGTCAGTGCAAGTGGCATTTATGATTATTCAAGAGTAGAGGCTGCTTGAAGATTTCAGAGATCTGAACCTGTCAAAATAGGTTTGCATGAATTTTGATGCGCCCGGTGAAGCCTATCTTGCAAGTCTTCTTGTTAGTCAAGGAGAATATGATCTGAGGGATAAAGTCGAGGCACTCAGAAACAAGATGAATGGGCTATTACGATACAGGAGATGATCTCTCAGGGCAAGACTCAAGACCATGACCTATTGTTGGTCGATTTCCTCGATGGCAAGTGAACCAATCGAACAAGTAATAAAGTGAAAGTAGAGTATCGTCCCACAAAGACTGAGATACCAAGGAGTGATGTGCAATTGCTATGACAGTTGTGAAAGCATGAAGTAAATATAATGGTTATGAGGGTTGTGTGCTTATGCTACTAGCAAACGTAAACAAAATAATTGTAACGAGAGAAGATATCAGTGAGAAGTTAGGCTGGATGCAGAATCGTCCTTAAGTGCATCAATCCCCCAGTTGCTCTACCCAATGTTATAGCATCTATACTGTACAGCTTCTGTAATTGCTACAGCATAGCTACCATTCACAAAGCTATTTGGTTAACCCACCTTTATAGTCTACCGAAGCTTCTGCGTTCGATACTTATGATGCTAACTATACTCCTTCCATATTCCTATGGCAACTTTCTAGTCAGAAGATCCGTGCTACGCTCAGGGTGTTATGGTTATGAGAGGTAGACCCATTCCTGAAGCCTACAATAATAGGTCTAGTCGTGCATGGGCCGCCTAGCAAACACTGTTTTTCAGAGGTCTAACCCCAACTCCTTGCCAGTAAGCTGAGGCCAAAAATCTAGCCCTTAACTTCCGTTAACCAACTAGTGATTAAAACACCGATACGCAAACCAAATTTATTGAACTAAGAAACTGCAACTGAGTTCATTTAACACTTAAAGACTCATCCTCGTCCAGCCATATAAAGTTCAATTCATGACTGATGAGGGACACACAAAACAGATACTAACAGAATGACCCATGATTGAAAACACAAAGATAAAAAGAAAGGAAAACAGAAAGTTCTGGCGGAATATCCAACGGCGTGGTCGAGGTCCTGTCACGTCACCAGTCCACGTCTTCTTCGTTCTGTCGTACTGCAGGGAAGGATGTTGGGTGATCTGGAAATCTCATGCTCTTGTGAGATCTCTCACTCTTCTCTTGAGTCTGCCGAAAGTTAGAATCTGGTTCTAGGGCTCTCCGACTCTTTTAGGGTTGGCTTTACTGCTTCCTTTTATAATCAGTCTTTTTCTTACGGCTTAAGTTATAGTGAGCTGGGCCTTTCCTAATCCGTCGGGATCCATCATATCTTTTGGTCTGAGTAGATTGCTTCAGTTGATTCTGCGGGATTCTTCAAATCTTTCAGTTCCGATCCTCCACATCTTCTATTACGTTACGTCAGCAACCTATTTGTCAATATCGCCCTTTATTTTATTTCCTGAAATCATCTGGGTAAAAAGGTCAAAAAACATGTCATATAGAATTGCGTCCTCTACTTTGCTATAGCATTCAGGATGCCTTGTATTGCACTTCGAATCGCTGTCAGGATGCTATAGCATCTATCTGCTATGCTACACGATTTTCCTTAAAAACAAAGTAAATTGTTCCATTCTCAGGACATGCAAATGATTTCTACTCTTTAGTCCCTATGTCATGAATGTATGCCTTTTTGCTTAAATTATCTGAAGTTAAGCTTTGATTTATAATTCAATTCAGCCAATAAGTATAGGGAAAACATGGTGTGATTTGTGCTCATCACCTATCGCCTAGTGGGTTGGTCAGGTACAAGAAGCGGATTTACGTATCCCGATTTTGGCAAGCATTGCATGAAGCGTTGGGTACAAAGCTGAAGTTCAGTACGGCCTATCACCCTCAGACCGACGGTCAGTAGGAAAGGACAATACAGACACTAGAAGATATGCTGAGAGAGTGTGTCTTGGAATTTAAAGGGAACTGGGATCGACATCTTTCGTTGGCAGAATTCGCGTACAACAACAGCTATCATGTCGGCATACAAATGGCTCCGTTTGAGGCATTGTACAGGCGAAAGTATCAATCACCTATGTGCTGGACGGAATCGTCTGAGAGACAATTGCTTGGGCCAGATATAATTGATCAGACTTCCGAACAAATTGCTTTGCTCAAGACGAGACTCCTAGCAAGACAAAGCGACAAAAAAGCTATGCTGATACAAGAAGAAGACCTCTAGAATTTGAAGTCGGAGATCATGTGTTTCTAAAGATATCCTCGGTAACTGGTGTCGGAAGAACACTTAAGAGGTGGAAATTGAGTCCTCGTTACATAGGGCCTTTCAAAATATTGGCAAAGCGTGGACCAGTCGCTGACGAGATAGCCTTACCCCCGAACCTGAACAAACTCCACGGCGTGTTCCATGTTTCTCAACTAAAGAAATACCAATCAGACCGCGATCATGTTCTTGAGTATGAAGATGTTGAAGTACGACATGACAATACCTTTGAAGTCGAGCCGGAACGAGTTCTCGAACATCAAGAAATGTGACTTAGACACAGGAGTGTTCCAATTGTGAAGGTTGTCTGGAAGGGGTTATCTCCTAGGGAGGCAACTTGGGAAATAGAAGAAGATATGAAGGAGAAATATCTGGAGTTTATGGCTTGGAGTATAGTTAGAATAGAATAAATTTCGAGGGCGGAATTTTATTTAACGGGGAATAAATGTAATACCCTGAAATTTCTATTTATCAAAAATACTAATTTTGATAAATAATACATAATAAATAAAGGAGAATATGTTGTCTCGAAATTTTGTAAATTATTAATTAAATTTTAGGCAATTTTTCCTTGGAATTAAATAGACCAAAGATTAAATTTAAGACCACATTTAAGGATCATAAAATACAAAATAATTATCATATTAAACTATGGTTCTTATATAATCAAAAAGAGCAATATAATGTTATGAAAATACTTAAACAAATTAAAGGAAATTAACAACAATTAATGGGTAATTAAATTCACACTAATTAAAATGATTGTTTAAATTTTTATAATTAATCAAATGGCAAATTAAAAGGCATCAATTAGGGATGTATTAAATTAATTAAAAATCAAGGACCAATAGGAATTCAAGATTAGCATGAAATGAATTACTAATGAGAATAATTAACCTAAGAACCAATCACACTTTGACAAGTTATACCTAATATCACCTAAAACACTACACTAAGGGATGATAATTAAGATTAAACATCCATCCCCCAAAGTCAAGTGTGTGGGGTGAAATCACATGGGGAGAGAGAGAGAAAGGATAAACAATAATATTAATAGGAACACATGTGATATTAAGTAGGATTTTTCTACATAAATGGAAGGCCAAGATTAAATCTAATAAAGCTAAATCTAATGGTTCTAATTAATTATACAATTAATCTAAATCCATGTGGTAATTGTGAAGGTGGAATATCACCTAGAGGGGGGTGAATAGGTGATTATGAAATTCTTTCGCTAATTGCTCAAGAACACTTAAAACAGAGATAGAGAGAAGAGCAATGAACACAAGAGGTTATCTGTTCAGCCCAATTCTTGACCTACGTCCGGTCCCCGTAAACACTGGGATTTCACTATCTCAATCCTTGATTACAAACTCGTAACTCTCAAGTAATCCTCTCACTAGGACTTACCCCTCTTTACAAGTTGTAACCAAATAACTCAGACACAATTACACACTCTTTAAACGAAGGATGATCCTTTTACTCTTGGACTCACTCCCCCTTACAAGTTGTAATTGTACACCCACACTCAAGATACCTCTATCTTGAGATTTGAATGAATTGTAATACAAATAATAAGACTCTCTCACGAGTTGATAAATGATAAACACGAAGCTCAATGATATCCTAAGATATATACAAAATAGAGATTTAACACTTTGTATTCTTTGTCTGTGTATGTGCTGGTTCTCGTTGATGAACTCTCTTCTTCGTGAATTTATAATAGTTGGAGAAATAGCCGTTGGTAGGATTTGAATTCGTCTGTTTGATTTTGACCGTTGGTAGCATTTAACCATTCGCGCTAATCTCGCCTTAATTGGATTCAATCCGTTGTCTCTGTTCGAAACTATGCTGACCGTTGCTAAATCATCTGAAAATCACTCAACATTATGATTAATAATATCACAATAAATGTTGAATAATGTTTAGAAGTAGTATAAGTTCATTTGGAATTCATCTGGATGTTTTTGATGAGAAGCCAAGATTTCGGACACGGTGAGTTTCAAAAACCACAGAGGCTAACTCGAGTTGATCTTTGCTTGACTCCAGTTGCTTGATTCCTTGATTGCTTAATGACTCGAGTTTCATTAAGCGTGACTCGAGTTGCACCTTGTCTCCAAGCTTCTCGGTTACTCTCTGTCGGATAGTGACTTGAGGTGCCAATGCCTTGACTCGAGTTATCGCATCATTAAATTCAAAGTGAACATTTGAAAATGTCATCGACTCGAGGTGAGGAAGGCTTAGACTCGAGGCGAAGGAAAACTCGAGCCACATACTCGACTCGAGGTAAAAGCTTCTCTCCATTGTTCAAACTCTCGGGAAGGCCATTTGACTCGAGGTGGAACTTCGACTTGAGGTAAAAAGTGATCTCTATTGTTCAAACTCTGTCTGCTGCTCCAAAAACTCGAGGTAGACTCTTTAACTCGAGGTAAAAAGTGTTCTTTAAAGTGAGATATAGAAGAAACCAGAGGCTATGCTGAATTCTTTCCATAAATTCATGTGTCAACTTTAGAGGGCCATATCTCCCTGGTCTTAGCTCCGTTTTGGTCCATTCAAGTCTTGTTGGAAATCTCTGTGTGTCAGATTTTCAATGGCACCAATTGTAGCTCAATTGGATTTGTATTGTGTGAGATACACCCAAAACATTGAAGCTTGGTTCTGACTGTGACGGCGATATTGGTGTCAACTTGTAAAATTCATAGTTCCTTGATCTGAACTCCTTTGGACTAAAATTATATATAAAAATGACGTGTTGTATGTCTAGTTTCATATGCCACTAGTTTGACATTAATCTGATTCCTGATTTGAGAGATATCATCAAATTACCGAAGGTCGCCAGAAGCTGAACGTGGAACAGAGTGCACCAGAGTTGTTGTAAGTGGCTGAAACTCGAGGTACATGAAGCCTGCCTCGAGGTAATCATCCCAGAAAGCCAAAACTCAAGGTAAACAGGTCCTGACTTGAGGTAAACATCCCAGACCAAAAACTCGAGGCAAATAGGTCCCGACTCGAGGTAAAACATGTCCGGGAGCGAAAATCACTTGGAAATCACCCAAACTCGAGGGTGGGGATGTTCTTGACTTGAGGTAACCATCCCAGATGCCCAAAAACACTGTAGCAAGTCATTAACTCGAGGTAGTTCATCCATAACTCGAGTTACTTAGTCTTGAAGCTCATTTTTACTCATTTTAACCCCGAATTGAGCCGTTCCAACTTCCATATCATTGTGGGGACTTCTAGAATCAATCTAGGAACTTGTATAATGATTTTCTCATTCCATTGAGAAAGTTATTCTTTCTTCAATCTCCTTTCTTGAATATTTTTCATTATTAAACTCCACATCTACATTAAATATAAGAATTAGACAAAGTAGAACATGATTGTAGTATTCAAGCTTTTTGCTATGGATAATGACATCTATATAAGACATCATCAAAACTAATCATAAACAACAAATTGGATGACCAATGGAAAGCTTGGGTCCTTAGCTATGAGACTCAAGGAAAACACAAATTAAAAACCAAGAATGGGGGGGGGGGAGGGCGGATTGCTTGTTGAGAAAGAAGGAGAATAATTGTTTATATTATAATATCACACACATGGGATAATTAAAGGAACAAAGTTGGAAGAGGATAGGGTACTTCGGGATAAGGGAATTAATGGGGATGGAAGAGGAAGAGGGGGCGAATTGAAGAGGGGAAATCAAGGGAAAATGAGCTAAATCCTTTGTAATTAAATTAGCCAATGAGTATTACCAAAAAAAAAAAATATTAGCCAATGAGAATCTTTGAACTACAAAGTTGTGTCTTCAAAAAGGACCAAACCATATGGACCATTGATGGAGGAAAATAATCCAAAGGATGAGTTTCATGGATTTTCACTATAAATAGAGAGCACACCTCACTTCATTCTTCACACCAAATCAGCTCCAAGAGGTGATTTCTAAAGAGTAGAGAGTGAGTGAGGAGTAGCTTGAAGGAGTAGAAGCAAGATCAAGTAAGTTCTTGAGTTTAGTTTTTAAATTCATGCTTAATTTATGCTTTGATCTTAAATCTTCAAGAGTAGTTTTGTTTTCATGTTTTATGGTTAAAAATGAGTTTATTTCAAATATTTGATGGAAAATATGGTGGAGCAAAATTCTTGGAAATTGAAGATCAAAGTAGAGAAATTCTGGAAAAATTTACGGTTAGAAGTTTTTTTGGAATCAACAATATAAAGGCCATGATTTTATGTAGAAGATGAAGTTATAAATTCTGAAATTTTTCATGGTTAGAGTAGACATCTAGGTCTTTCCAAATATACCTAGAGTGTATCATTTTGAGTTTTGTGCAAGGAGATAGAAATTCTTGAAATAAGGCTACATTTTCTGGAAAAATTCTGGACAGAGTTTGGAAAACGTTAAACTGGGAATGATTCATATGTTTCTAGTAAAAACCCATTTTCAGAAATCATGTCTCAGCGGCAGCGCCGCCAAATCAATTCACATTTATGAATCCGAGGTAGGAAACTTGTTTTCATAGATCATGTCTCAGTGGCAACGCTACCAAATTAATTCGCATGTATTAATCCATGGTAAATAAACCAGTTTTCATAAATCATGTAAAAGTTAAACATATATGAATCTGCGGTACAAAAACCCGTTTTCATAAATCATGTCATAGCGGCAGAGCCTCCTAAAATTCATTAACATGTATGAATCCAAGGTAGAAAAACCTATTTGCGCAAATCATGTTGTAGCGGTAGTGCCACCAATTCCATTAGCATGTATGAATTCGGGGTATATAAACCCGCTTTCATAAATCATGTTATGACGACTTTATTACAAAGTCTATGCAATAAGCAAAACTTGGGGTTTATAATCCGAGTTCAATTTACAAAGATGACGCCAAGGCCAATGAACTGGCATATGATGAGCTTAACGCGGATGAGGGAGAACCATTTCGCCGACCCTGATCAAGTCAGACGTAATGCATTTATCTTTATTTCGGGATATGTCTCGATCAAACAAGCAGATGCACAGTGGTGAATTGGTAAAAATTCACACAAGAAAAGCGGATGCAAATTGCAAGTCCAGCCCGACTAAACTCACGGGTTTGATAAATCAAGGTATATGAAAGAAGTAAGTGCTTTTCATTAAATGAGAATCGTTTACATAATATGGGTGCAAGAATGTTAAGCGAATACAAAAGATATTTGTTATCGTGCTTTTACATCTGAGACATGCTTACAATTAAAGCTAAGGGAAGGCTTTAACGAGAAAGTGTCCTGAATTCCAAGAGGAAGGCGTTTATCAACCAAAAATGAAAGTGACTAGAGCTACAAATGAGGCTATGCTTAGTGTAACTCAAGTAGCGGAGCATCCATGTTAGGGTTGGCCGGGTTGGAAGGATTGACCTCCTCACCTCTTTCCTCTAGGATAACCTCGGGACCAGGAACAGGCGTCCCAGTTGAGGATGAAGGGGGAGGAATGAAATTTCCATATTCAATATAGGCGTTATAATGCGCCCCCTCAAGGTTCAACGTAATGGGAGGGTTCAGGAATTGGACCTGCTCCAGAGCATTGTCGAAGGCATCCTTAACACCAGTTTTCAGCTTGGAGACGTCGGTACGGGCAGCGGTGAATGCCTCTTTGTAATGTTTTATCTCCGCCTCCAACTCTATAATTATGGCCTTGTGCCTGCTCATGGAGTCGACATCACTCTCGTGAATCTGCTGCCTTCTAGCTATCTCCAACTCGGCTTTCTGTAGACCTTCCTGAGCCTGTTGTAACTCTTGAAGGAGGCTTTCCTTCTCAGACCTAACGCCTGCACCTCACTGCGTAGACTATCCCTCTTTGTCTTGACCCCCTGTAAATCCTGAAGAGTGCGGGTCGCTAATCCGTTAGCTTTGTCTCTCTTCACCTCGGCGCTTTTCAATTCCTGAACCAGGGCTTGTTTGTTTTTAAGCTTAGCCACAAGTTGACACAACCGGCGATCTTTAAGCCCATATGCTCCATATCCCTGAGTTCCTTAACCTCGGGGTTAGACAGCAGCTTACCATCAAAATAATGCTCAGGAGGATGAAGAGCTAGACAAAGATCTTTGGTGATCTTATGGTCCCAAATATGGGATCAAGGGAGCTAGATAAGGGGAACAGTGGTAACTTGAGGCTCGGCAGTTTGGGGTTCTAAATCCCTGATAGAAGGAGAAGGCATCGGCGTGGCTTCTCACGTTGGCACAATGGCAGCTTTCTTCTTGGTGACCTTGGTCTTTTTGGTAGGGGCTTGTTGGGTAGGCTCGGGGGCAGTGCGTTTTTCGCCCGCCGTTGCTCCTGCCGTAGTCGCACCCGTGGTTTCCTCGTCGTGGCAGGTCACATCAAGATAGACAGGTCTTTTCCCCATTTGTTGACCTGAAAAACAAAACTAAGGGTCAGTTGCCTGTGGGAAAAATAGAATAACACGAGAGTAAATGTTCATTTCCGTAAGCGGATCATTTTTTTTATCAAAGAAGCGGAAATATAGTCGGCCAAGTCCACCAAGTTGTCCTTCTTACTAGAAAAGGAAACTATGGCCTCATCCTTGACCTCGAAAAGACTATTGGCTGATGGGACAAAGTCTTTGGGAGATAACTCGTGGTGACCCGTACACCAGTACAAGGGGAATCACTCTTCAACTTCCCCGGACTTGTGGGTTTGGAGGAACCAGAACACTTGCCCGAGTTTGGCAAAAACCTTGAAAAATAAGGTTTTGAAGCCCTTCCACGAGTCTGTAAAGGGTTTAAGAAACGTGCGGCCATGGCCAGCTCGGAGGGAGGTCCAGCCGAACCACATATTTTCTCCTCTGGCAAGGACATTGGTTTCCAGAGGAGCAAAGAAACTGCACAAAACTGAAACAGTGCAAGCCAAGCCTTGCTCTTTACAAAAATTCTCGAAGGCAATGGCGAAAGCCCAGCCATTGGGATGCAATTGAGAGGAAGTGTCGAAGAAGGCACATTTGGAAGTCGGTGAAAGGGAATTGCAGGCCAACTCGAGTAATAACATCCCTATAAAACTATAAAAAGTGAGGGTCATTATCACTCGATCGGCAGGAGGCGACGATTCATTTTCTTGGGGCAAACATATAGTGTATCCCTCCCCACCCCAGACCACATGCACAACCTCCTCCACGGTCATCGAATTCTTCATGTGTGTCACGACATGGCTAACTATGGGGCTCGAAGTTGAGGGCACTTGGGAGGCACCAAAAGAACCGGATTCTTCCATAGTAGATTGACCAGTGTGATGTGAAGATGACACCATCTAATACCTATAATAAAGAAAAAGGGGTAGGGTTAGAAAGTAAGTATACCTAACGCCACAGGACTATCTCGACAAATGTCAAAAGTTGTTAGGTTGGGTTGATTCAAGGGGGTGCTAGCGAAGCTGGTTGGAGGAATGATGTTACACTGACATTTATCCAATAGCAAGTCGGCCTCCTTATCACGGTCAAGCCTGGCGAGCTCGATGACCATGTAGCAGCATTCATCACAGGGCGTAGAGCCCCAAGTCAGCATAGTTGGGGTAGGACTACTTTGGCCTAGGTTTGAAGCTCGGGAAGAGGGTGTTGAGATAACTGTTGGCTTAGAGGTTGAAGGGGGCGAAACTCGAACACTCTCCCTACTCCCACTTCCCCTGGAGGTACGAAGTAAGGCTTCCTTTTTCTCTTCTTCAATGGGAAGAATTGCACAAAGCCAAAAAAATTTCGGTGTAAAAATATTCTCAAGTATTTCGCTATCTCCTTCGGGAATGGGCCTACCATACATGTCTAATGGCACGTCGGGGTTTGGGTCTATTCGAATGGGCAAAGAGAAGGAGGAGGTTAAAATTGAAAAAATTTATAGAATAGATACAGGCAAACCCAGAAATTCAGTTAGAAAAATAGCCCAGAAAATGTCAAGAACTTTGGCAAAACAAATGCAAAAATTCACGGGTATTGAAATGACTCAGACCAAGTGCTAGTACCTCAACGTTTGTTCTTGTAAATGGAGCAATATACCCAAGAGGGGGGTGAATTGGGTATTTTAAAAACTTTTCTGAAAGTGCTCTGTTTTGACTAAGTAAAAATAGATTATAACGAGAGGAGGAAGGGAAGGAAAGCTTGCACAAGAGAAATTATCCTGGTTCGGTCTTATCCTTGACCTACATCCGAGTCCCAAGTCACACTTGGGATTTTCAATCCACTATACTCACAAACTGATTACAAACTCGTACTCAAGAGTAGTTCTCTCTAGAACTCACTCCCCTTACAAGTTGCAATCAATACACCCAACCACCAAGTCCCGACTTGTGGTTATCTCAATCAATAAATGATTTACGAGATAGAACTCTCTCACGGAAGCGAGATAAGATGAACACTGAAGTGCAAGTATCAGATTGATACAATACAGATGAAAGCTGAACACAATAAATGACAATCAATGAATTTTCGCTCTTAGTAGTTGTATCAGCTTGAGAAGAAGTTAATGCACTCTATTTATAAGTATAGAACATTAAATGACCGTTGAATGATGAATCCAACCGTTGTAGGTAATTAGCATTAAGTCTGGTCATCTTCTCTCTCTAAACTCCAACTAATCCAGGTGTTAATTTGATCTGATGAGATTCTCTGAGAATTTGCCCGTTGGAGATTACTTTGCTTGTTGTAGTAAGCATTCTTTAACGTTCAGAAGGCGTGCTCAGATGAATTAGCTGAGAGTAGGTAGATTTGCAGAGGTGCATTAAATGCACCGAGCACCTTTATGCTTTTTGCTTTGATCTTCATTAATCTTCATACGTGCTAACCGAAATTCACTCAATAAACTTGTTAAACATATGCGGGAACATGAGTGAATGATTTATGAAAGCAATAGGATCAAACAAGAGTGATTTGCAAATTCGTATAATTCAAAAATTGGTTTCTACCGTTGTAAACTGCAAAGTATGTTCATGCAAACTCGAGTATGGCATCTTTGTTCACAAGTGTCCAAACCGCAAGATATCAATTGGATACTCGAGTTTGCACCTTTCGAGGCAAACCATCGTGACTTGTTTTTGAAAGACAAAACCTATACTCGAGTTTGCCTATGCAAACTGCAGATTGGTTTAACTTGAAAAATCCATTTGCTCTCTCGTAAGTCCAATACTCGAGTTTGGCTACGCAAACCGCAAAGTATTGACTTAAAGTGAAAAATCCTTTTGCTCTCTGGAAGTCCAATACTTGAGTTTGGCTACGCAAACTGCAGTATTGACTTAGCTTGAAAAATCCTTTTGCTCTCTGGAAGTCCAATACTTGAGTTTGCTAATGCAAACTGCAGTATTGACTTAGCTTGAAAAATCCTTTTGCTCTCGGAAGTCCAATACTCGAGTTTGGCTACGCAACCGCAGACGTATTGACTTAGCTTGAAAAATCCTTTTGCTCTTCAGCCAAGTCCAATACTCGAGTTTGGCAATGCAAACCGGTATTGACTAAGTTTGAAAAATCCTTTAGCTCTCTGGAAGTTCAATACTCGAGTTTGGCTATGCAAACTGCAGTATTGACTGTTCAATACTCGAGTTTGGCTATGCAAACTGCGGTATTGACTTAGCTTGAAAAACTTTAGCTCTCTGGAAGTTCAATACTCGAGTTTGGCTATGCAAACTGCGGTATTGACTAAGTTTGAAAAACTTGGTTGCTTTCTGGATGGCCTTTACTCGAGTTTGGCCAAGCAACTGCGGTATTATTTGTTCAATACTCGAGTTTGGCTATGCAACCGCGGTATTGACTAAGTTTGAAAAACTTGGTTGCTTTCTGGATGGCCTTTACTCGAGTTTGTCCAAGCAAACTGCAGTATTGACTCGTATTCAATACTCGAGTTTGCAAACCTATACTTGCGGTTTGCAACAATCAGAATGTTTTTAAAACAACTTTGCAAACTTCAAAACATGTTTTACACTTGTTGTTAATCATCAAAACATATTGAGAACTAACAGTTCTCAACGCTTCTCGTTCAGAGAGGAATTCAAATAGGTCATCACAGTCATTCAGTACCCACACAGATTGTAAGAAGGGCAAAAACAAAAGGGAATGATTTCATAACAACGATCATAATGCCACACCGAAAAAACCCGGAATGCCTAGAACGTTAACGAGAGATTTTATGGTAAAATGGTTGACCCTGAAAGAAACAGAAACACAGCAAAAAGAAATCAGAAAGACCAGAGAAGCAGTAAAGGTACCTGGTGTGGAAAAGTGGAAGAAGCTAGGAACTTTACAAGAAGAGAGCTTTGTAGGAGAAAGGGGTTATTTCGGAGAATGCGAGAAAAACTCTTGAGCCAAATAGCAAAACAAAGACATAGGCGGGAATTTATAAACGTGATGAATTGGAGGGTCAGGAGTCGTAACATCGAATGGTGAATCGTTACGTCGAATGCGAGAAGGATAAGGCTAAAAACCCTCAAAAGTAATCATTACAGATATGAAATGACGTGAGCATTTAATGCACACGATAACCGAAGGCGGCTATAGAGAGCGCATGGCCAATATCTTGAAATTGGCGTTTATATGCTACAATGCGGGGAAGTGAACAGTCACCATGCTTAGTGGACAATCACGCCTATTCATATGCCTGCACGCTTACATGATGCCTCGGATTGGGGGGCAACACGTGGCAAGGAATGGTAAACTCGGCAAGATGTGTGAATAATTCTGAGATAATCTCGGGCATCATAAGAGCAAATGATCCTAGAAAGTAAGCGTGGCATACATGTCGAGGAGCAGGACGAAAATAAACGCAGAAAGTATATCAAACAGCTCGGCAAAAAAGCTAGGCTAAGTTGTGAAACGCTCTCGGATAGAATAGCCGGGGGCAAAAGGCAGGAGAACTTTGGAGTTATTTGAGTTCTGATACCATAATGCTTACACCCCTACCGGAATATGTGTTACCTATCAAATTGCACATAATTCAAAAATACTCTGATAAAATTTTTGAAGTTGGGCCAAAATCACTGAATTTTCTGGAAATCTGTATAAGGCTCGGATTTTATTAAAAATGTAAGGGTTTTTTTAGAAATACTGAAAATAAGGCATTTTGGTGTAATTTAGGTCAAGGGTGAAAGACGGAATATCACCAAGAGGGGGGTGAATTGGGGATATTAAATTTTCTTCCGAAAATGCTCTGTTTAAAGGCAACAAAAATCTTTGACCTACGTCCAGTCCCTAGACTCTTCGGGATTTCACTAACTCAAATGATTACACACTCTAACTCACGAAGTAATTCTCTCACTAGAACTCACTCCCCCTTACAAGTTGTAACCAAATATCCCAATCCCACAGTCTCAATACTTTGAGATTCTTACAAGATAGATAATCAATAAAGAATTTTCTAAAAGAGTAGAATAATAATCACTGAAGCGTAATATATCCGAAGATATTAACTCTTAGAGTAGAAACAATAAATGATCTTAATAGCTAATTTAATGCGCAAAGTTTCGGTAGGTAGAAACTTCAATGCTTCTGGCTTTTATAGTTGATAGCATTTATGACCGTTGAGACGAGATTAAATAAGCCGTTGTGAGTAATGAATATATCCATTGAGATTACGTTGCTCTGTCTCTTCGTATGCTTTTAACATTCGTCCATTATTCTCCGTTGAAATTCTTTATTCAAATTGTCTGTTGAAACATACTCAGAATGTTGTCTAGGGAATAGCTGTATTGCTTTTTGCTTGTTCAAAAGGTTTATTCCTAAAACGGTGAATGGGTCTGCTTTGCATTTAATGCTTCTGGAAAAAACTTGCTTTTTGATAATTTGAAGTTTAAACCTGTTAATCAAGTCTGAAGCACACTAGCAAACTGATTAAACTTGGTTAGAAAGGATAAGAACCAATAATATCAACTACCCAATGCATAATAATAAGATTTCAGATTACGAGAACGATGAAATTCGAAACTGATACAAGTAACTCGAGTTGCATATGATAACTCGAGTTACAACCATGTTCAAGGAATATATCTCAATGAAAGGTTACCTCGAGTTATAAACCATAACTTCGAGTTATAATTGAATAGTTCAATTAGAGAGGAGATTGCATCGAGTAACTTCGAGTTATACTTTCAAGAACTTCGAGTTGCTTCTTTAGCGAGAAAAGCTTCAGCGATTAAGTTGAATTATGTAACTCGAGTTACATTTCATAACTCGAGTTATGTTAACAATAAATTCAGACAGAGAGCATTTGCCAATATTTTAACTTGAGTTACTTACAGTAACTCGAGTTGCTTCATATCAGTTAAAGCTTTCTGATATGCTTATAACTCGAGTTATATCAGATAACTCAAGTTATATCAGTTGATGAAAAACTAATATCGCGAGAAGCTTTTTGAAACAATGAAGTACAGTCTATAACTTGAGTTACTAAGTGGTAACTTGAGTTATGCTCTCTGCCAAAACTGATTTTTCTTAAACTTATAACTTGAGTTACGATTACTAAATTGAGTTACTTTGAACAGTTAATTGGACTTTCTGAAACCTGTAACTTGAGTTATATTCAGTAACTTGAGTTACTCATTTTCTAAAACATTTTTCAACAACTCAATATTTCTTTCAATTCTTTTTATCATTAAATACAATTGTTAGGCATCGTCAAAACACAGAGAACTAAAAAATGGAATTTTTGGAAAAGTAATCAGGCACGATAAAATATTCAGACAAGTACGTACCCTACCAGGTAGTAACCGCTTTACTCCAGAGTCACAACCCGTAGAACTGCCTACACCAAGACAGGCCCAGACCTATCAACCCAAACAGCCGCCAATTAAGGCTGGTCTCAGACTGATCATCCTCAGTGCTAGGAACCATAACGTTAGGGACTCGAACCCCAACACGCTCTGATTGCATATTTGGCAAAAGTACAAACTCACATGCATGGCACAACAATACATACATCAAAACACATAAAAGTACGGGAGTAAAGCCGTTATATCGATAAGCCCTATCTTTCCAAAAAGGTCTTTTGTCTCGGGTATGATGCCCTGAAAACTTAGATTTGTTTGGAGTTCGAAAGCGAACCCCAGAGTAACTGTTAAACTCATATACAATATGTATGCAATGCATGTAATGCAAATCACAATCAGGAAAAATAAACCTGGCATGTACATGTTGATCGATTTCCTTGATGGCAAGTGAACCAGTCGAACAAGTAATAAAGTGTAAGTAGAGTATCGTCCCAGAGACCGAGATGCGAGAGATGACGCAATTGCTATGACGGTTGTGAAATCGGAAAGTAAATATAATCGGGTTGAGGGTTTTGCAATTATGCTACTAGCAAATGTAAACAAAATAATTCTAAAACGAGAGAAGATATCAGTAAGAGGTTAGGCTGGACTCAGAATTATCCTTAAGGGCTTCAATCCCCCAGTTGCTCTACCCAATGCTATAGCATCTATTATGCATGTACCTTCCACAATTACTACAAAGATAACTACCATCTACAAAGCTATTTGGTTAACCCACCTATAGTCTACCGAAGCTTCCGCGTTCGATACTTATGATGCTAACTATACTCCTTCCATATTCCTATGGCAACTTTCTAGTCGAGAAGATCCGTCTTTGCGCTCGGGGTGTTATGGTTATTAGAGGTAGACCCATTCCGAAGCCTACAATAATAGGTCAAGCCGTGCACCGGCTGCCTAGCAAACATTGTTTTTTCGTGAGGTCTAACCCCAACTCCTTGCCGAAGCCGAGGCCACGATCTAGCCCTTAACTTCCGTTAACCGACTAGTAATTAAAACACCGATACGCAAACCAAATTTATTGAATTAAGAACTTGCAACTGGGTTCATTCAACACTTAAAGACTCATCCTCGTCCGGCCATATAAAGTTCAGTTCATGATCGACGAGGGATGACAAAAAAATGACACTAACGAGAATGACCCATGATCGAGAAAACAAAGATACAAAGAAAGGAAAACAGAAAGCTTGATGGAATTTCCGACGGCGTGGTCGAGGTCTGTCACGTCACCACTCCACGTCTTCTTCGTTCCGCCGTTGCGGGGAAGGATCTTGGGTTGTCTGGAAGTCTCATGCTCTTGTGAAATCTCTCACTCTTCTCTTGAGTCTGCCGAAAGTTAGAATATGGTTCTAGGGCTCTCCGACTCTCTTAGGGTTGGCGTTCCTGTTTCCTTTTATACTCCTATCCGTATAACTTTGCTTGCATGCTTGCTTTCAGTTTCCATCCCCTATTCGGCAATCCCACTGCCCAGTGCAAACCGCTCATAAAGCTTGGTATTGTTTAGATGAAGAAGTCTCCAGGGGCTCTCAAGTTCAGTGTTTACACTCGCTCACCTAGGGATTTTTGTTTCTCTCTTGTCAAACAGGCCCAGAAGATCCATAGCCTTGTCAAAGTTCTAAGAGCACTTCCTAGCATTCTGAGTATTCGTTCATCCAAAGGACTTCTTGGGTTATAATGCGAGGATGGCCTAGTGTTTGTGAGGTGGGAAAGGATGGTGGATGCTATAGCAGCTCTGGCAGATAATTCTTTTGGCTTCAGCTAAGCACTTCTCCTTGAACCTTGTACTTCATGCTATTCTTTACTCCAAGTCTTTTCTTGGGTTCTTCCTTCTTTTTCTTCCTTCTCTTATTTTTTTTAACGCAAACAAACAGCTCTTCAGTTCTTTCTGCAGCTTTTCACGGGAGCACTCTGCCGTAGCATTTTTCACAGTCTTCTTCAGTTCTCTTATCTACCTTGTTCTGCTATAGCATACTTGTATGGCTCAAGGGGGTAACAATGTGGAGATGATGATGCAATGGGTTGTGTATGGGAATAATGGATATGATAGGAATGCCTTTATCCTACGAACTTCAAACTCAGATGCCAGATAGTCTTTCAAAGAACTAAGACAAATCAAGGATCAAACAGAGGCTAGCAGACATGCACACAAAATAGAACAATTAGGCTCAATTCAATCCTTCCATTGGGGGTTCTTCCCTTTAAACTTCCTCATTGTCACTCTACCCCACATAAGATTGGCTAGCTCCATCAATTTCTCAAGCCTAAAGGTTCAGTTCCCTTAGGCCTTTGTGCTACGCTCAGTTATACACACATTCATTCCATTGCTACAAGATTCTATTCATGCTCTATCATGCAATTTGGAAAAAATTTCAGTATGTGCAAAAAGCTATATGCGGGGTGAAAATAGCAGCAGATTATATCACAAATCGGTCTCAATCCCCCCACACTTGAACGATGCAATGCCCCCATTGCAACCGGCGATGAGCAAGGGGACAGATTTGCGAATTAGGCAAGAAAGAAACACTACCCAGCAGGCATCCCAATTTTTTTTTTTTTTGGAAAATGATTAAAAACATATTCAAAGTAAAAGTAAAAGCCGAGAAAGAGTCTAGTACCAGAAGCCAATCAAAAAACTATAGCTCATCTGAGCTTAACCCTTTCCTGTGGAAGGTCGGGCGATATGTCCTTGAGAGTTTGAAACTTCTTCATCATCAGTGTCGACCGAGTGTGTGCTGGTGGGCTCACCTTCCTGTGGGCTTTTGCTCCGGTGTTGCTTGCGCGAGCTGGTGCGTTCTCGTTGTGGTTGCCCATTATGTATATCAAAAGTTTCTTCAGGGAAAGCCGGCAGTGGAGTGTATTTTGGGGCATTAGCCACAAGATTTACTGCTAGGCTGTGGTCCCTTTCTGCTACATATTGCCACCACATCTGCTACTGGAGGAGCAGGGTGCTCACTGAACGCTGCAAGGTGTAACTTGGGCAACCAAAGCATGAAACGCTGCTGCAGAAATCAGTGTGGTGTCGGCTGGGGGTTCGACCGAGGAGCTGTTCATATTGGTCTGGGTGACCCGCTGCTGACATTTTTGCAGAATGCGCTGCACAGCTGCCACGGTAAGAGGTTGCAGAAGTCCTGTTCTCTCTTTGCTGGCGTCAAAGATTACCCCTGCATTTCGACAGAGCTCGATAATAAGTGCATCAACATCAATGTGTTTGCCTTCCAGGATGCAGTAGAGAAGGAACACGCGCTCTCGCAAAATTGTTTGGTGTGCAGAGTAGGCATTAGTCTGTGGCGGACGAAGTGGAACCAGATATGTGCTTCAGCTGTCAAGCGGCTACACTTTAAGTTGTATGATCCTTCCTTGGAAATTTTCCACTCAGTGTTTGGCAAACAGAGCCTAGTGACTACGTTAGCAAGGATCTCAGAGTTTTCTGCTTGCTAGAAAAGCTCGTTGTACTCATCGTCCGTAGGCTCTAGGTCGTAATCCTTGCGGATGACGCTGGGGCTACATTGTACATTCTTCCCTTGAACTGTGATGAAATAAGGAGAACCCCCTGGATAATTTGCACCAAATTCAAAAACAAGGGGGGTTACCACCTCGTAGGGTGAAGGTAGAATCTTTCCCATCGGCACCGGTGTATGATCCCTGTAACGTATTTTGGGTAAGTGCCCTGTTCGAATGCATCTCCATTGAACCCTCGCTCTGGTGCTAGGGTTTTTTCTGCCTTTAAGGAGTTAAAGCGAGATTCGGCCTCCCGAGTGGCGAATGGCATAGTGTCTGGAGCGTCAGCAGGTGCTTTCTGGCCAGAACCCTTTGTGCGTGCCATTGGAAGAATCTAGAGTTGTAAATGGAAGAGAAAGTGTTGTAGCCTTGCATAGGGTAAATGATCGCGCGGGTTTGCGTCGAGAGTTAAGTTCTACTATAACTAGGGCTCGAGAGGAGTGATTATGGGCATATACTTCGGGTGGGTTGCGTGCAATCCGTCTGAAATTTCAGAGGGGAACCGTGCGGCAGACGTTTGGTGTGGCTGATGGCGGTTCCCACTTCGGTTGTAATTTAATTTTCAAATTCGTTGGGCCAGTCTTGTGTGGCTCGCCCATAAGTCGTCCTGCAATGCGACTAGCGCAGATGAATTTCTACAACAGTTCTAATGCCTTGGTCCGTTGTTGCTTCGGTTTTTTAGGTGTCATAGCCTCTATTCTCAAACGGTAATTTATGACGCTGGGCTGCCTCCCAGTAGCACTTGGTTTAAAGTCTTTAGCCTGACTTTGCTACGGTAAGTTAATGCTGAGGTAAGGCAGAGGTCCCCTATTGCTTTGGTGTCCTTGCTGCTATCTGGAGTGGTTAGGTACTTTTCTGTTGGGTCTTTGAACCTCGTGGTCTTAAGTATTGAAAAAGTGACCTGATCATCACTTACACACATAGTGAGTTCTCCTTTTTCCACATCAATCAGTATACGACCAGTTGCCATGAAAGGTCGTCCCAGCAGAATTGGAACGTCATGATGCGCTTCAAAGTCGGGATAATGAAGTCCACAAGGAAGATGAACTTATCCACTTTTACCAGTACGTCTTCGATCTTACCTTCAGGTAACACTATTGAGCGATCAGCCAGTTGCAATGTAACTGTCGTGGGTCTGGCTTCCCCTACTGCCAACTGCTTGAAGATCGATATCGGCATGAGATTTATGCTCGCACCTAGGTCGCACAGAGCTTTACCAGAGTAATTGGGTCCGATTGCACACGGGATTGTAAAACTAACAGGATCCTTCAGTTTCAGAGGTAGCCGATTGGTTAACATGGCACTGCAGTCCTAGGTCAATGGTACCGTCTCGAATTCTTCCAGTCGCCTCTTCTTAGACAAAATTTGGTTCATAAACTTCACGTAGCTGGGCATTTGTAGCGGAATATTAATGTGCAATTGTCGTAGCATATCCAGGAACTGCTTGAATTGTTTCTCATGTCCTTGCTTCTTGAGCCTTTGTGGGAAAGGCGGTGGTGGCTTTGGTATTACTGGAGGCCTGATATCAGGATTATGCTTTGAAGATGAAGCGGTAGTATTCTTTGTTGGGTATTGTATGTGATCATCCAATGCTGCACGTGGAGGCAATGTTGCGGTGCTTAGATCATATTCCGATTGTGACAGTGCGGTTCCCTCCGTTCGTCTTCAAGAGTTTGTTTAGTACCTTCTTTCCCTTCCTTAAGTTTCTCTGGCCTTGGATCAGTGACAACCATAGGTTGCTTGGTTGCTTTCATGGGTTCCAAACTCTTACCACTCCCGAGCTCTACCATTTTGACTTCCTCTCTTCCCTGGATCTTGGGGACTTCAGTGTCACTGGGCAGGGATCCTGAGGGCCTGTTGTTAAGAGCGGTTGCTAGTTGTCCCACTTGAGTTTCAAGATTCCTCAAGGTCACTTGCTGATTCTAGATGATTGCTTCATTCTTTACCATATAGTCCTTCAGAAGGGAAAACATAGAGTCTTTGCGCAGTCCGATTCACCGCCCCGTTGCCTTGCTTTGGGTAAACCTGGTGGGTTTGATGTTCGGTTAGAGTATTGTGGGGCCGATGATTGTCCCCGTTGCTTGTGAACCTTGCGAACCCATGAGAAGTTAGGATGCTGCCTCCATCCGAGGTTATATGTATTTGAGTACAGGTTATTGGTGTTACTGCCCCTTTTGAAGTTGTTGACGAAGTTTACTGCTTCAGGGTTGGCGGAGCACTGAGAGTAAGATTGCTCTCCGCCGCATTACACACAAGCTACTTGAGATGGTTGCAGCGATGTGTTGCTTGATGGAATGGTCAGTCCTTTTACCATGTTGGTCAGGGATGAAACTTGAGCAATGAGAGTAGTCATGGCATCTAGTTCGTGTATCCTTGCGACAGTTCGGGAGGATGTAGCTCTGTCTGCTGGCCATTAGTGACTGTTCATGGACATGCGTTCCAGTAAATTGTGGGCCTCCTCATAAGACTTCATGAGGATGGATCCTCCTGATGAGGCGTCTACAATTGATCGTGTTTGTACGTCAAGACCTCTGTAGAATGTTTCTAACTGGACCCATTCACACAGTCCGTTCTGGGGGCATCATCTCAAGAGGTCCTTAAATCTGTCCCAGGCCTCATACGTAGATTCACCTGGTTTCTGTTGGAAGTTGGTGATGTGCCCTCTGAGTTGAGCGTTCTTGGTAGGTGGAAAGAATTTGAGCAACAACTTACTTGCCAGATCATTCCATGTAGTGATGGAATTAGCAGGTAGGTTGTTGAGCTACGTCCGAGCTTTGTCCCTTAGTGAGAAGGGAAACAACTTAATCCGGAAGGCGTTGGGAGGTATACCAGGGATCACAAAAGAATCACACACCTCTATGAAGGTTTTGAGATGAAGGTGCGGATCTTTGGAAGGAAGTCCTCCAAATTGCCCGGCTGCATTCAGCATCTGAATCATAACACCTTTAATTTCAAAGTGCCCAGCGTTGAAGGTTGGTGGTGTGATGGTCGAGTTCAGCTTGTTTAGATCTGGAATCCCGAATTCCATGATGGCCTTGTTCACATCTGGGTTTAGACGTGGAGGGACCTGATTATCCCTGTTTATTAATGGGCGCTCTTGTTGCTCTCGCTCACGGTTAACAGGTATTTCCACCATGTTTGCTTGGTCAAAAGATTGACTTTGCTGCTTCTACCTTCTGTGCCTTTGCTTGTAGGTGCGTTCTATCTCAGGATCTTAAGGCTCTAGATTGGCTGGAGGTGAGTTGCGCATACACTACAGAATGTACCTGAAAATCAGGAGCAGAGAGAGTGAGCTACTTTATTAAGTAAATCACAACTATTAAGCAAAAGGGCGTCGTCACAAAGGGTATCAGCAGTCCCCGGCAACAACAACAAAATCTTGTTGGTCGATTTCCTTGATGGCAGTGAATCAGTCGAATAAGTAATAAAGTGTAAGTAGAGTATCGTCCCACAGAGACTGAGATATCGAGAGATGATGCGCATCTGCTATGACAGTTGTGAAATCAGAAAGTAAATATAATCAGGTTGAGGGGTTTTGCAATTATGCTACTAGCAAACGTAAACAAAATAATTCTAAAACGAGAGAAGATATCAAGAAGAGGTTATTTGGACTCGAATTATCCTTAAGGGCTTCAATCCCCGGTTGCTCTACCCAATGCTATAGCATCTTTACTATACAGCAATAATTGCTACAAAGATAGCTACCATCTACAAAGCTATTTGGTTAACCCACCTCTATAGTCTACCGAAGCTTCCGCGTTCGATACTTATGATGCTAACTATACTCCTTCCATATTCCTATGGCAACTTTCTAGTCAGAAGATCCGTGCTACGCTCAGGGTGTTATGGTTATTAGAGGTAGACCCATTCCTGAAGCCTACAATAATAGGTCAAGCTGTGCATGAGCTGCCTAGCAAACACTATTTTTCAGAGGTCTAGCCCCAACTCCTTGCCAGTAAGCTGAGGCCACAGATCTAGCCCTTAACTTCTGTTAACTGACTAGTAATTAAAACACCGATACGCAAACCAAATTTATTGAATTAAGAACTTGCAATTGGGTTCATTCAACACTTAAAGACTCATCCTCGTCCAGCCATATAAAGTTCAGTTCATGACTGATGAGGGACACACAAAATAGACACTAACAGAATGACCCATGATCGAGAAAACAAAGATAAAAGAAAAGAAAACAGAAAGCTTGAAGGAATTTCCGACGCCGTGGTCGAGGTCCTGTCACGTCACCACTCCACGTCTTCTTCGTTCCGTCGTGCGCAAGGAAGGATGGGTTGTCCCTGGAAGTCTCGTGCTCTTGTGAAATCTCTCACTCTTTTCTTGAGTCTGCCGAAAGTTAGAATCTGGTTCTAGGGCTCTCTGACTCTCTTAGGGTTGGCGCTCCTGTTTGTTTTTATAATCAGGCTTTTTCTTGCGGCGTAAGTTACAGTGAGTGGGCCTTTCCTAATCTGTCGAGATCTATCATATCTTCTGATCCGAGTAGATTGCTTCTGTTGATTCTGCGGGATTCTTCAAATCTTTTAGTTTCAATCCTCCGCATCTTCTATTCCGTCACATTAGCAACCTATCTGTTAATATCGCCCTTTATTTTATTCCTAAAATCATCTGGGTAAAAAGGTTAGCAAACATGTCGCATAGCATTGCGTCCTCTACGTTGCTATAGCATTCGGGATGCCTTGTATTGCACTTCGAATCGTCGAGAATGCTATAGCATCGTATCAGCCCTGCTATACGATTTCCCATAAAAACAAAGTAAATTGTTCCATTTTTAGCACATGCAAATGATTTCTATTCTTTAGTCCCTATATCATGAATGGATGCCTTTTTGCTTAGATTATCTGCAGTTAAGTATGTATTTAACATTCAATTCAATCAATAAGGATAGGGAAAACATGATACTATTTGTGCTCATCAATACACAAACCACAGGACCACCTAGTTAAGACAAGCCCCCGAAACCATTAGTGCTAAGGGGCCTCAGTAGCTAGGGTGGCCAACCCTAACTACCTACCCCAAGAGGCCTTAGTAGCCACATTTAAACATGCAGTCACATAGGCTCCACCTACCTCACATACCTTGGGCCTTAGTAGTAACCTAAGGACACACAGTCCAATAGGTACTACCTACCCTACATGCCTCAAGCCTCAATAGTACCCTATGGACACGCAGTCCAACATGTACTACCTACCCATCATACCTCGGGCCTCAGTAGTACCCATAGGACACAAAGTCCCATAGATACTACCTATCCTACATCCACCGTCATGATAAAACACACATGCAAGAGCAACATAGAGTATGCAAGTTAACAGTTACTACCTGGCGGGGAAAGTACCATCTTCAAATTTTAACGGGTCCACTAACCCTCCAAAGTATGGTTTGGGCCTAAATAACACCAAAAGACTTTATTAAGCCACTTTTGAGCCTTGTCCCTCAGGGAAAATAGGAACAATTTAATTCAAATGGCTTCGGGTGTAACTTCTGGGATAACAAAAGAATCACACACCTCCATGAAAGTTTTGAGATGAAGGTGAGGATCTTCGGAGGGGAGTCCTCCAAATTTCCCGGCTGCATTCAGCATCTGAATCATGACACCTTTAATTTCAAAGTGTCCAACATTGAAGGTTGGTTGTGTGATGGCCGAGTTCAGCTTGTTTAGATCTGGAATCCCGAATTCCATGATGGCCTTGTTCACATATGGGTTTGGAGGTGGAGGGTCCTGGTTGTCCCTGTTTATTATTGGGCGCTCATGTTTCCCCCGCTCATGGTTGCTAGGTATATCCGCCATGTTTGCTTGGTCAACAAATTGACTTCATCGCTTCTGCCTTCTGCGTCTTTGTTTGTAGGTGCGTTCTATCTTAGGATCGTAAAGCTCTAGATTGGCTGGCGGTGAGTTGCGCATACACTACAAAATGTACCTAAAAATCAAGAGCAGAGAAGTGAGCTCTCTTACTAAGTAAATCACAACTATCAAGCAAAGGGGTGTCGTCACAAAGGGTATCAGCAGTCCCCGGCAACGACGCCAAAAACTTGTTGGTCGATTTCCTTGATGGCAAGTAAACCAGCCGAACAAGTAATAAAGTGAAAGTAGAGTATCGCCCCACAGAGACTGAGATACCAAGGAGTGATGCGTAATTGCTATGACAGTTGTGAAAGCATGAAGTAAATATAATGGTTGTGAGGGTTGTGTGCTTATGCTACTAGCAAACGTAAACAAAATAACTGTAACGAGAGAAGATATTAGTGAGAAGTTAGGCAGGACGCAAATCGTCCTGAAGTGTATCAATCCCTCAGTTGCTCTACCCAATGCTATAGCATCTATACTGTACAGCTTTCGCAATTGCTACAGCATAGCTACCATTCACAAAGCTATTTAGTTAACCCACCTCTATAGTCTACCAAAGCTTCCGTGTTCGATACTTATGACGCTAACTATACTCCTTCTACAATCCTATGGCAAGTCTCTAGTCAGAAGATCCGTGCAACGCTCAGGGTGTTATGGTTATGAAAGGTAGACCCATTCCTGAAGCCTACAATAATAGGTCTAGCCATGTACGGGCCGCCTAGCAAACACTATTTTTCAGAGGTCTAACCCCAACTCCTTGCCAGTAACCTGAGGCCATAAATCTAGCCCTTAACTTCCATTAACCGACTAGTGATTAAAACACCGATACGCAAACCAAATTTATTGAATTAAGAAATCGTTAACCGGGTTCATTTAACACTTAAAGACTCATCCTCGTCCGACCCATATAAAGTTCAATTCATGAGCGACGAGGGACACAAAAAATAGATACTAACAGAATGACCCATGATTGAAAACACAAAGATAAAAAGAAAGGAAAACAGAAAGTTTTGGCGGAATATCCAACGGTGTGGTCGAGGTCCTGTCACGTCACCACTCCACGTCTTCTTCGTTTCGTCATACTGTAAGGAAGGATTCTGGGTTATCTGGAAATCTCGTGCTCTTGTGACATCTCTCACTCTTCTCTTGAGTCTGCTGAAAGTTAGAATATGGTTCTAGGGCTCTGACTCTCTTAGGGTTGGCTCTGCTGCTTCCTTTTATAATCAGTCTTTTTCTTGCGGCGTAAGTTACAGAGAGCTGGGCCTTTCCTAATCCGTCGGGATCTATCATATCTTTTGGTCCGAGTAGATTGCTTCAATTGATTCTGCGGGATTCTTCAAATCTTTCAGTTCCGATCCTCCGCATCTTCTATTCCGTTACATCAGCAACCTATCCGTCAATATCGCCTTTATTTTATTTCCTGAAATCATCTGGGTAAAAAGGTCAGAAAACATGTCGTATAGCATTACGTCCTCTACTTTGCTATAGCATTCAGGATGCCTTGTATTGGACTTCGAATCGCTGTCAGGATGCTATAGCATCATATCTGCTATGCTACACGATTTTCCTTAAAAACAAAGTAAATTGTTCCATTCTCAGCACATGCAAATGATTTCTACTCTTTAGTCCTTATGTCATGAATGTATGCCTTTTTGCTTAGATTATCTCGTAGTTAAGCTTTGATTTATCATTCAATTCAGCCAATAAGTATAGGGAAAACATGGTGTGATTTGTGCTCATCAAATACCCCCACACTTAGCTTTTTGCACTCTTGGGCAAAATCAGATGAAGCGAGCAAGAACTCATAGCCGTGGTACTCTTGTCTGTATAACCTTGCTTGCATGCTTGCTTTCAGTTTTCATCCCCTATTCGGCAATCCTACTGCCCAGTGCCAACCGCTCATAAAGCGTGGTATCCTTTAGATGAAGAAATCTCAAGGGCCTCTCAAGTTTCGGTGGTTACACTCGCTCACCTAGGGATTTTTGTTTCTCTCTTTGTCAAATAGGCCCGTAAGATCCATAGCCTTGTCAAAATTCTAAGATTACTTCCTAGCATTCTGAGTATTCACTCATCCAAAGGACTTCTTGGGTTGTAATGTGAGGATGGCCTAGCGTTGTGAGATGGGAAAGGATGGTGGATGCTATAGCAGCTTGAGCAGATAATTCTTTTGGCTTTAGCCGAGTGCTTCTTCTCGAACTTTGTACTTCATGTTGTTCTTTACATCCAAGCCTTTTCTTGGGTTCTTCATTCTTTCTTTTCTTTTTCTCTTTTTCTCTTTTCTTTTTCCAAACCAAATCAACAGCTCTTCAAGTCTTTCTGTAGCTTTTCACGGGAGCACTCTGCCGTAGCATATTTCACAGTCTTTTTCAGTTCCCTTATCAAACCCCGCTCTGCTATGCCATACTTGTGTGGCTTAAGGGGGTGACAACATGGAGATGATGATAAAAAGGGTTGTGTATGGGAATAATGAGCATGGCATGAATGCCTTTTTCCTACGAACTTCAAACTCAGATGCTAGATAGTCTATTGAAGAACTAAGACAAATCAAGGATCAAACATAGGCTAGCAGAAATGCACCCAAAATAGAACAAGTAGGCTCAATTTAATCCTTCCAATGGGGGTTCTTCCCTTTAAACTTCCTCATCGCCACTTTACCTCGTATCAGATTGGCTAGCACCGTCAATTTCCCAAGCCTAAAGGTTTAGTTCCCCTAAGCAATTGTCTTGTGCTCAGTTACACAAACATTCATTCCATTGCTGCAAGACCCTATTCATGCTTTACTATGGAATTCGAAAAAAAATTTAGTAGGTGCAAAAAATTAAATGCAGGGTGAATCGGGGCACAAACACATAATCACAGATATATTAGTGGCAGATTATATTGTAAATCGGTATCAATTTCCCCCACACTTGAACGATGCAATGCCCCCTTGCAAGGAGAGAATTAATCAAAAATCGGTAAATAATCGGGGCGTAGGAAGGGGTAGGGCACATAGAAGTATAGCAAAAAGTGACAGCACCGTCATAGCATTCACAAAAGCACCCTAGGGCATACACCTGGGGTATTAGCAAATTGTCATAACAGAAAACTGAAAAAGAGTAACAGAATAAAAGACTGCTACGGGGCAGGGGGAGCCGGAGCGGGTGGATGGCTGCTGGGCATGTCCTCTTCAGCGGCAGTGTCCTCAACCCCCGTCACGAACAGAAGTCCGGGGTGGGAATAAGAAAGGGAGACGGCAACTGGTGCACCTCGACGGTGAGCGACAGAGAACGTTCGTGGATCGCTGTGGATATTCTTCAACTCCAAGCGCAGCTGGCGAATGCGGTTTTGGTACCGGCGTGGGTGTTTGGCATCTGTCTCGGGGCGCCAGTAAAGAGGAGCATTCTCAATGATGTAAGCTTTGTCATAAACAAAGGTTGGGCCTAGGGAAACTGAAGAGACAGAAGAGTACAACGAGGTCGAAGAAGTAGGTGTGGTCGGTTTGTATACCGGTTGAGGGTTATCTCGGTGGCGGTGGCAGACCGGACAGTGTGCTTGATGAAGCCTCGTTGTCTTTAAAGCCCTCGGCATGTTGGTTAGAAGGTGTGGCGGTGGAGGGAAGAGCAGAGGGTATGCGAGAAGGCACAGGAGAAGTGGATGATCAGAATAGGATGGGAAGAGAAAAGGTAGAATTTGAATACGAAGCGTCGCGTCTCTTTGGTACGCTGAGTTGGCTTGTCACAGGCCCACCAGAGTGGCCCACTAAGCTACAAGTTCGTACAGATGTTTATTAAAAATGTGAAACGTGTACCTAGCTAACTTTTGGGCCTTTACTGTGGTGTGGTCTTGTGGCCTTGATGTCCAGCCTTATGCCATAGCATGCTCCGTGCTGGACCTAAATCCTTCTACTGCGATGCTAGGGAACGTGAACCTAGGCTGCCTCCCAGTAGCGCTTGCTTTAACGTCTTCAGCCAGACGTAGTGCCTTGTGACTTAGGGTGATCTCAGATTAATAGCTGTCTTGTCTCTCTCAACAGGGGTTGACCGATAATGTTTAATTCTCTGACCGTTGACTCGAAAGCTGTTCCCTGTCACTGGGTTTCTGAGGTCAACTGTGCCATGCAAAGTTAAGGCATCGATCACAAAGGGTCCTGCCCACCTGGATTTTGGCTTTCCTGGGAATAGTTTCAGACGGGAGTTGTACAATAGGACCTCTCGGCCAACCTCAAAAGTGCGAGCAATTAGTCGCCTGTCGTGCCATTGCTTGACTTGTTCCTTGGAAAACTTTGCATTTTCGTATGCATCCAAACGGAATTCATCCAGCTCATGCAACTGTAGTAGCTGTTTATCACCTGCTGTGGCGGGGTCCATGTTCAGCTGTGCTATTCCCCAATAGGCCTTATGTTCCACTTCAACCGGGAGATAGGCAAGCTTTCCCGAACACAAGTTGATATGGGGAGACACCTAGTGGAGTTTTGTATGCAGTGCGGTACGGCCATAATGAATCATCGAGCTTGTCGGACCAGTCCTTTTGGTTCAGGTGAACCACTTTTTCCAAGATACGTTTGACTTCTCTGTTTGAGACCTCTGCTTGACCATTTGATTGTGGGTGATATGCTGTGGCGACTCGGTGCTGGATTCCATATTTGGCAAGTAAAGCTGCAATTTTTCGATTGTAGAAGTGAGATCCTTTATCACTAATTAATGCTCGGAAGGTGCCAAATTTTGTAATATCTTTTTTCCTTAAAAACCTGCTCACTGCTCTGGAGTCATTTGTTGGTAACGCAGTTGCTTCGACCCATTTGGAAACATAGTCAACAGCGATTAATATGTACTGGTTGCCTCTTGATGGAGGGAAAGGACCCATAAAGTCGATCCCCCATACGTCGAACACTTCGACCTCCAAGATAGGTGTTAGCGGCATTTCATGCCTACGAGATATGTTGCCAGTCCGTTGGCAGTTGTCGCACTTGGAAACAAATTGATGGGCGTCTTTGAACAGGGTAGGCCAATAAAAACCAGACTGGAGCACTTTGAGGCCGTTCGAACTCCTCTATAGTGTCCTCCATAGGGGGATGAATGGCAGTGTCGCAGGATATCATCGGTTTCATCCTCTGGTATGCAAAGTCGAAGCATCTGGTCCAGGCATTGTTTGAACAGGTATGGTTCATTCCAGAAATACTTCCGGCTGTCATAAAGAAACTTTTTCCTTTGGTGATATGTTAAATCCGTTGGGACTTCTCCTGTGACTAAAAAATTTGCAATGTCTGCATACCATGGTGTGTTGATGCATGCAATGGCGTAGAGTTGCTCATCTGGGAAAAATTCCTGTATTGGGATGTTCGGCTTATCTGAGATATGGCTTTCCAATCGCGATAGATGGCTGCCACTTGGTATTCAGTCCCCTTTTTGTCATGAATCTCCACGTTAAATTCTTGCAATAGTAAGACCCATCTGATTAGTCGTGGCTTGGCATCCTTTTCACCACTAGGTATTTTATGGCGGAGTGGTCCATGAAGACTATTACTTTGGCACCTACTAGGTAGGACCGGAATTTTTCGAAGGCAAACACCACCGCCAACAACTCATTTTCTGTCGTGGTGTAATTCATCTGGGCGCTGGACAGAGTTTTGCTTGCATAGTAGATGGAGTGGAACATTTTATCATGTCTTTGGCCCAGTACTGCTCCAACCGCTGAGTCACTGGCATCGCACATGAGTTCAAAAGGTAAGTTCCAGTCAGGGGCTGATATGATTGGGGCAGTAGTAAGCCTCTTTTGAGGGTTGGAACGCCTCTAGGCACGCTGCATCGAAATTAAATGGAACGTTAAGTTCGAGCAGTGCACATAGTGGCTTAGTGATCTTGGAAAAGTCTTTGATGAAGCGTTGGTAGAAACCAGCATATCCCAGGAAACTCCTGATTCCCTTGATTGTGGTCGGTGGTGGTAGCTATTCAATAACTGCTATTTTTGCACGATCAACTTCAATTCCCTCCTTCGAGATTTTGTGCCCCAGCCCTACTTCTTCTGTTGCCATATAGTGACATTTCTCCCAGTTTAGTACTAGATTATTTCCTCACAGTGCTGAAGGACTGATTCAAGGTTCTGCAGGCAGTTATCATAAGATTTTCCAAACACTGAAAAGTCATCCATGAAAATTTCTATGGATTTTTGACAGAGATTTGCCGTAATCTCCCAAAATAACCAGATTAGAAAAGGATTTGCAGTATAATGTAACCCGGGTCGTTTCCCAACGGTCGCAGATCGGTTTAATTCGAACGACAATAAAACAAGTAAAAAAATTGGGGATTTTGATTCAAAGAGAATAAAAATGAAATAACATAACGAACGAAGTAAACACAAATTAAACAGATAAATAGAAGATTAACCCAGGATTTCGAATTCCACCACTTCCCTTCCTCGGACGAAAACAGATTATAACCGAACTCGTGATCGACTCGGGCAAACCGAAATCTCGCATTTGCCCGAAATTCCCTCAATCGAACAATCGTCCAGAATTTATTCGAATCGGTGGCGTATCTCCGTACGATCATACAATGATACTTTAACCTAGTTCGAACTACGTCCTTGGGAAATGTCGATCCGGGCGTTAAATCTAACACCCAATCCGAAAGTAAATCGAATCCGAAATTACGAAACGAAACGAATTTGTTACCGTTAAGAACGAGTCCTCCGGATAGTGGAATCCTCAATCCATGGGTCAATCACAGTAGCTTAGCTAGTCATGATTATGCAGAACGAAAATCGAACGAAATGAAGAAGTTCATCATGAACACGAAGAACACGATGAACGGAGGAAGAACAGATGAGAGAAAATAAAACTTCGTATTTGATTCAAAACTATCTAAAAACGTGAATGAGAATGTGTTTGTGGCTGCTACCTCACTTAACCTAAAATGGCAAAACGAAATGGGGCTCCAATCCACAAGTCGTGCCCGTAACGAAAATAAAATAAAATGGGCTTTAATTACAAAATTCGAGCCCAAAAATACATATGACTTCGGCTCCAAAATCAACCGCCCTCTTGTCCGAATTTGCTCTTCATGTCTTCATAACAATTGTAGCTCTCTGAATCATCTGAAATATGAGACAAAAATGAGGCAAATCCAATGTCTGGTTCAAGAGTTATGGTAAAAATGGTGAAGCAATGTAAAACTGGAATTTATTATTAAATAATGGCTAAAATATAATAAAAGGCCCAAGGCCCAAATAAGTATAAAAGCCATTATTTATTAGCTAAAGAGTCCTAAATTATAAATCAAGAGACAAAAAGTAGTGTATGAAATATTCAATTATCAATTTTTCTACCATGTCTGAGAATATTGCCATCATACAACGTTGAAATGTGGCCGGTGCATTGCAGAGCCCGAAGGGCATTCTTCGGAATGCAAAAGTTCCATACAGGCAAGTAAAGGTGGTTTTATGCTGATCTTAGGGTGCTACAGCAATCTGATTGTATCCAGAATACCCATCTAAAAAACAGTAGTACTCCTTACCTACCAGCCTATCTAACATTTGGTCAATGAATGGTAGTGGAAAGTGATCCTTGAGGGTGGATTTTTTCAGTTTCCGGTAATCCATGCATATTCTCCACCCAGTGACTGTTCGTGAGGGAATTAGTTCATTCTTATTATTTTCCACTATAGTCGTCCCTCCTTTCTTGGGTACACACTGCACGGGCCGACCACTCGCTATCGATGTAGGGTAGATAATTCCTGCATCCAACCATTTGATAATCTCCTTCCGCACTACTTCCTTCATGATGGGGTTTAGTCTTCGTTGTGGCTCAACTGATTGCCGACATCCTTCTTCCAGGCGTATTTTGTGCATGCACAGGGATGGACTGATCCCTTTTATGTCAACTATTGTCCATCCAAAATCTCTTTTGAATCTGGTGAGTACTGCTAGGAGTCTAGTTTCCTGATCACTGGTGAGATGTGCAGAAACTATGACTGATAGAGTTTGATTTTCTCCGAGATAAGAATATTTCAAGTTGTCAGGCAGCAGCTTGAGATCAAAAATTGGTGGCACCTCTATGGATGGCTTGACTGGGTGCTTTCGTTGCTGGTCACTTTCTAATGATTCGAACCTCACATTATTTGTCAGGTTAGGATAGGTGTGAGTGGTACCATTTAGCATTACTGCCTGAATGCGAACTTCCTCACCTGCTCCTAATTCCAACTCTCCGGGCTCCCTATCATAACATTCCTGAAAAGCCTCATGTATGACTTCACCCACTGCGTCTAATGCCGAGCATGTGTCTGAATTATCTGTGTGCTGCATTTCCTTACATAGGTTGAAGTTCACTTCCTTGCCATTTATATTTAGTGTGAGTTCTCCTTCGTTCACATCCATTAATGCTTGTCCCAGAGCTAAGAATGGTCGTCCCAGAATAATTGGCGCCTCGTGTACACCAATTTGATCATGTATAATGAAATCCACGGGCAAGACCATTGTTCCAACTTGCATCAGGGCGTTGTGGCTTTCACTGGTTAGGTAGATCATTGTTCTGTCTGTCAGTTGAAAGCCTACCATAGCAGTTTGCTCGTTACCGGTGGTCAGCTGTTGAGAAACTGGTCTTGGCATTATATTCACTTGAGATCTCGGATCACATATTGCCCTTATGGTGGTGTGATCGTTTATTATGCATGGAATTTCCGGGGAGATCGGCGTCTTGTAGTTTAACGGTTCTTCGGGCCGGCACGAATTGCTTACGTCGAGTTAAGGGAATGATCTTAAGTCCCAACCGTTTTTTCTTCGGGGATATGGTGTCTTTGAGGAACTTCACATAAGTGGGCATTTTTTTCACTGATGCTGCCGGTGCCATGAAAACGTGGGCTCACTGCATGAGCTCTAAGAATTTTCGAAACTGCTGGCTGGAGATTAATCTGGTGGCTTTGTGATGTGCGATCAACTCAGTAGTGTCATCCCCCAGCACCCTTGGTGTGTTCTTGTTTATCATTACTGGTGGTGAACATGTTGTAGCCTCGTCCAATAAGCTACCTGGATGCAACATTACCTCTTGCTTGTTACTCTTGGTGGCTGCAATTGTTATGCTATGAGGTAGGGGTCCTGAGCATTCCTCTGTGAGAGCTGCGATTTGACCGATCTGCTCTTCTAACTTCTAAATGTGAGCTGTTAACTTAGCATTTCTGAGTTGTTTCTTGCTATGTAGTCCCCAAGACTAGCAGTATGATGCCTTCTCAGATCAGTGTGCGTGCCATCTTTCAGGCAGTTGTTGCAAGTTAATGGACTTTGGAATTGGCTTGTACGATGGGACTGAGTAGTCCTTTGATAGCATTAGTTAAAGCTATCACCTGGCTGGTAAGGGTCATTAAAACATCCGTCGTGCTAATACTTGTGACTTCCTTGCAAGGGATCCTACTATTGTCAGTCCATTGGTAACCCTGTGCTGTTATTGTTTCCAACAGTTGGCATGCCTTGTTGTATGGCTGCATGAGAATAGATCCGTTTGCGCAGGCGTCCACAGAGGCTCGAGTATCACCATTCAGTCCAAAGTAGAAGGTTTCCAATTGAGCCCATTCTTGTAGTCCATTTTGTGGGCATATGCTAAGCAGATTCTTGAATCAATCCAAAGCTTCATGGGCTAGTTCCTCAGGATTTTGCTTGAAGTTGGCTATATCTTTCCTTAATTGAGCATTCCTTGTTGGTGGGAAGAAGTAAAGCAGAAATCTTCTTCCGAGGTCCTCCCAGGAAGTGACTGAGCCAGTAGGTAGGTTATTAAGCCACTTTCGAGCCTTGTCCCTCAGGGAAAATAGGAACAATTTAATTCAAATGGCTTCGGGTGTAAACGGGATAACAAAAGAATCACACACCTCCATGAAAGTTTTGAGATGAAGGTGAGGATCTTCGGAGGGGAGTCCTCCAAATTGCCCGGCTGCATTCAGCATCTGAATCATGACACCTTTAATTTCAAAGTGTCCAACATTGAGGGTTGGTTGTGTGATGGCGAGTTCAGCTTGTTTAGATGCGGAATCCTGAATTCCATGATGGCCTTGTTCACATCTCGGGTTTGGAGGTGGAGGGTCCTGGTTGTCCCCTATTTATTATTGGGCGCTCATGTTTCCCCCGCTCATGGTTGCTAGGTATATCCGCCATGTTTGCTTGGTCAACAGATTGACTTCATCGCTTCTGCCTTTTGCGTCTTTGTTTGTAGGTGCGTTCTATCTTAGGATCGTAAAGCTCTAGATTGGCTGGCGGTGAGTTGTGCATACACTACAGAATGTACCTAAAAATCAAGAGCAGAGAAGTGAGCTCTCTTACTAAGTAAATCACAACTATCAAGCAAAGGGGTGTCGTCACAAAGGGTATTAGCAGTCCCCGGCAACGACGCCAAAAACTTGTTGGTCGATTTCCTTGATGGCAAGTAAACCAGTCGAACAAGTAATAAAGTGAAAGTAGAGTATCATCCCACAAAGACTGAGATACCAAGGAGTGACGCGCAATTACTATGACAGTTATGAAAGCATGAAGTAAATATAATGGTTGTGAGGGTTGTGTGTTTATGCTTCTAGCAAACGTAAACAAAATAACTGTAACGAGAGAAGATATCAGTGAGAAGTTAGGCTGGACACAGAATCGTCCTTAAGTGCATCAATCCCCCGGTTGCTCTACCCAATGCTATATCATCTATACTGTACAGCTTCCGCAATTGCTACAGCATAGCTACCATTCACAAAGCTATTTAGTTAACTCACCTCTATAGTCTACCGAAGCTTCCGCGTTCGATACTTATGATGCTAACTATACTCCTTCCATATTCCTATGGCAACTTTTTAGTTAGAAGATTCGTGCTACGCTCAGGGTGTTATGGTTATGAGAGGTAGACCCATTCCTGAAGCCTACAATAATAGGTCTAGCCGTGCACGGGCCGCCTAGCAAACACTATTTTTCAGAGGCCTAACCCCAACTCCTTGCCAGTAAGAGAGGCCACAAATCTAGCCCTTAACTTCCGTTAACCGACTAGTGATTAAAACACCGATACGCAAACCAAATTTATTGAATTAAGAGACTGCAATTGGGTTCATTTAACACTTAAAGACTCATCCTCGTCCAGCCCATATAAAGTTCAGTTCATGACGACGAGGGACACACAAAACGAGATACTAACATAATGACCCATGATTGAAAACACAAAGATAAAAAGAAAGGAAAACGAAAGTTCGCGGAATATCCAACGGCGTGGTCGAGGTCTGTCACATCACCAGTCCACGTCTTCTTCGTTTCGTCGTACTGCAAGGAAGGATGCTGGGTTATCTGGAAATCTCGTGCTCTTGTGACATCTCTCACTCTTCTCTTGAGTCTGCTGAAAGTTAGAATATGGTTCTAGGGCTCTCCGACTCTCTTAGGGTTGGCTCTGCTGCTTCCTTTTATAATCAGTCTTTTTCTTTGGCGTAAGTTAAATGAATGAGCCTTTCCTAATCCGTCGGGATCTATCATATCTTTTGGTCCGAGTAGATTGCTTCAGTTGATTCTGCGGGATTCTTCAAATCTTTCAGTTCCGATCCTCCGCATCTTCTATTCCGTTACGTCAGCAACCTATCTGTCAATATCGCCCTTTATTTTATTTCCTGAAATCATCTGGGTAAAAAGGTCAGAAAACATGTCGTATAGCATTGCGTCCTCTACTTTGCTATAGCATTCAGGATGCCTTGTATTGCACTTCGAATCGTCGGATGCTATAGCATCGTATCCGCTATGCTACACGACTTTCCTTAAAAACAAAGTAAATTATTCCATTCTCAGCACATGCAAATGATTTCTACTCTTTAGTCCCTATGTCATGAATGTATGCCTTTTTGCTTAGATTATCTGCAGTTACGCTTTGATTTATCATTCAATTCAGCCAATAAGTATAGGGAAAACATGGTGTGATTTGTGCTCATCAGTGCACCCAATCCGAGTAGTTTCGCCTTGTAGGGGCGCGTGTTTTGCCTTATCTGGCCGGCACCCACATAGGAATTTGGAGCAGGGCTGTTGGACGATAGTCCTTGTCTTGGGTATGGGATTCCGGTGGGTGGCTTGTTGTATAAGCCAGTATGGACACTGGTTCCCTTGTGGACGGAAACTCTCTCACATTGGGATGCGTCGTTGTACCGAAAGGTTGAAGTGGTGGCGAGAGCTTTTGAATTGTGAAATGAATAATCCCGCTCATTAATGTATGTTGGTAGTAAATGTTTTCTAAAAATAATCTGACAACAAGTTGTTTTATGAAAATTTGAACTGGCAGCGATTGAATTTGAAAATGTGAAAATACTCTTTATGAAAATGTACTATGACCACAGAGATTTTGAAAATGTGAAAATTTAAAATGTTGAGTATGAGACAACATAATAAGCGGTGACATGACTGTTATCACTGTTGTATTGAAATAAAAAGCGGTGCAGTTGGTTATTTTGTTGATACAGGAACAGAAACTGATAGAATGGTCTACGAATCTAAACTGGTTAAATGTGATTGTATTTGCCAATTACCTTGATAAGCAAGAGGAAAATAGTCTGAGAGCTTAAAATTGAGGAAGCTCAAATGAAATAAATGAGCAGAGGCTCAAGGCAGTAAGACCCGATGTGCAAGTTTGCATGGGGCGGTGTCCCTCGGCTGTAAGACCTATGATGCTTAGCACTATGTGGAATACTTACTGGCATGGTGACTTTAGACTAGTGTGTCTAGAGTACCTCTTAAGGCTGGCAAACCATACGATCTGTCTCAAGTGATAAATGAGATGCCTAAGGCCTGAGGGTGATTCCTTGAGCGATAAGGCTAGAAAATCCAGCATTATGATAATTGAATAAGCCGGAAGGCCAATATGTGATAAACCAAGAGGCAAAATAAGTAAGGCAATAAAGCCTGCGTAACCCTGCGTTGTGAGGATAGATTAATGGGTCCTAGATGGTTGAGTACCCATGTGGGTACTACATATGGGTACAAAATAGATAAGTATGTGGTATGATAAATTGTGTGTTTAGTGAGCATGCATAGGAAAAAGATAGGTAATGTGCCTAGAATAATTTCCCCAATTTTGTACATTCAAATTTCGAGGATGAAATTTATTGTATGGGGGGAGAAATGTAATATCCTCAATTTTGGACCCTGGAATTGAGAATAAGCCTAAAGTAGGCAAATGACTAAGCCCGGTTTGGGAAGAGTTGCAAGGATGTCAAGATATAGGAAGTCTTTAGGGACTAAGTAACTCGACAATACGAGTCAATGGACCTAGTATGTATAAGCCGTGAAATTAAAGTGCCAATGGAAAAGGGCACAAAAGACCTATACGGTGTCAATTAGTTAGTAAAAATGATATTTAGCTATGTCCTAAGGAATAGGATGATTATCTAAGTAAAAATGTGCTAAAATAAGGGTGCACATGACATTTCCTGGTCAGGTAAAGATTTCCTGCGTTTTCTTAAAGAGATAAGAATGAAAAGTCAGTTATAATAATTACCCGAGGACACATGTCACTACGGGATTAAAAAGTAAAAGTAAGTAATTATTACAAGGGCAAAATAGTCAAATCCTTACCCCTTAAGTAATTAATTTCGTCCAACTAGGAGAGAGAAGGAAAAATCAGATGATTTTACCTCTACTCAGGCCCAAACACAAAATACGGGTCCCACAGGATGTTAACCGGTAGAAAGGGGACTGATAGGGACCGGTCGGGGCTTCTACTGGACTGAATGAGACAAATGGGGGCCATATTGGAAAGTGAAAAAGTGCCACATATGTATGTCCAATCAAGAGAAAACATCTGAAAAGTAGAAGAAAAGTACAAATGGAAGCACCTTGTTGACTAACGGGGCCCAACAAGGACCGGTAGGAGATGTTGGAAATTTTGCCCTAGGGCAAGTCATTGTACTTTAAACATTTATGTTTAAAAGTATTCTCTTTTAGTTATCATTTAATTTACATGTTTATATTGATAACTGTATCCCTGGATATATCTTTTATAGATTATCCTAAATGTCCCTGGTCGGTCATCTATGCGGGAGCGAAGATGAAATAAGACCAGTATGACTTTGATGAGGTATGGAGATACGAGTCAAAGTCATGGGAACTTGTAAGAGTACAAGGTGCTTTGGACCGACCCACTATGAGAAAGCCTGCATGGATCTAGTCATAAGCTTATCTCATGTATAACCGCGTCATGACGCCTATGACCGAGATCATCATGGATTCCTACATGATGAGTCATCGGTCTTTGACCTAGTCAAAAGTCACCTTTGACCGGGTGATGATAAAGGCAGGATCGGGATCAGTGGTTTTCATACGGAGGAATGTGAATGGTCAAGATGGAATTTGTCCCTCACATTTGTAGAGAGATAATCTTTGGGCCTCGATGAGTGAGTCTAAGAAATGTATGGCCATACTTGTGATGGAAAGGAGTTTTCATTTCACTTATTAGACTACTCGAGAATCGAGAAAGTAATGGTCAAGAAAAGGAAGTTGACATTATCCATGCCCCATCCTTGACCAAATTATCGCGTGACAAAAGGGACGTGACATTGTTGTACGATAGGTTGTATCGTGTCATCGGTCCCCATGTGAATTGGGCAGTCGCAATGTCTTGCTAGAGGCCGCTTGCGATTTGTGGGCTGGTACAGTATTGGCCCACTGCCAATCTCATATGGGTCTACAGGGTCGTACAGAAGAATAACCCAACACGAGTAAAGGGTCCAGGTTCATTGAATCTTAGATTAATCTTAGACTTAATGAATACTTAATTTAATCTGGGGTGAATATATATATATATATATTCGAAATTAATATATATATTAATATTATAAATGGAGATTATAATATTATTATATATTATTTGTTTTATATTTAATTTATTTGATAAATTAAATATCTAAAACAAATAGAGATATTGTATCTCATTTAATTTTCGAATAAAGATATCATATATCTATTTAATTTAAATTGAGATATAGTATCTGATTTAGTTAAATAAATAGATATCATTTCTCGGATTTAATTTATAGAGATAAATTAAATCGAGAAGACTTTTGATTTGGATTAAATAAATATATCGATTAGATCTATTAGATAGATTTAATTAATATATTTTACTCAGATTCAAAATTCAAATTTCAGATCAGCCTTTTAATGTGGATTAAATGCGTTACATTAGATCTAACAGATTGATTTAATTAATGTATTTTAATCCATATTTGAAATTCAAAATTCAAAATTAATAGGGATTAATTTTATATAATACGTTGATCGGGTTTGAGAAAACCTACGGGTTTTTTGGTCGAGCGTATTACAGAAAGCCGTGAGAAAACCCTAGAGTGAAAATTGAGAGAGACGGACAACTCAAAAGGCGCTAGCACCCTACCATAGCCGTGTTCGGGATTGTTCGTGTGGATACCGGTAGAGGAAGCCGATTCTAAGAGTCTTCTTCTGCTGATCGAGGAGGTAGCCCACCAGTTCAAACCGAAGGAGACTCGTACAATTCTAGCGCGTAGGTAATTCCGGATTCCCTTAGCCTTAATCTAAACACGCTTGAGTGATACTCGGGACGAGATTCGTAAAAATTTTAATCCGCTGCGTTGTACGGATCCCTACAGTGGTATCAGAGCCAACTCAACGTGCGTTTAAATTAGGCTGTTTTCGTTTGATTATTATATATTTCGATATATACGTTCAAATCGAATCCTTATGCTTTGTGTCTAAGTTCGTGTTAGTGGTTTTGGTCAGATCTCTAGAACGGTGCCACGCCGCCGTATGGTTGAATTGTTGAACGTCGCCGGAGATGTTGGGGTCGGAATCGTCGGACATGCTCGATGATGATCGAACGTCGGTGATTCTCGACGACTAATTACGTTCAGCGTATAGATCAGATTCTCAAACGTTCAAAAATTCTGATCAAATTTGAAATGTTCGTAGGGGATTGATTGCTCGTAAGCGAGAATTGAAATCATGATATGTTATATAATTATATAATATAATATAAATTAGAGAATTTAAAACATGATATTATATTATATAAATTATATAATATAATATAAATTGGAGAATTTATTATATTATATGTATTATATAATATAATATAAATTAGAGAATTTAAAACATGATACTATATTATATAATTATATAATATAATATAAATTGAGAATTTATTATATTATATGTATTATATAATATAATATAATATAAATTAGAGAATTTAAAACATGATACTATATTATATAATTATATAATATAATATAAATTGGAGAATTTATTATATTATATGTATTATATAATATAATATAAATTAGAGAATTTTTAATCATGAATAATATTTTATCTCATAATTGTATGAATTAAAATATGTTCTAATTTACCTTTCAAAGTGTTGTTTGGGTATGGTGAACAACATGGCTCTAGATTTTACAATTGTTGTAAATTTAAATATGGCCTCGCGAGCCATGCTTCTCTCTCTAAATAATCTTGATGTACATTATCTTCTCATCTCACTCCCCTCGAATGTTAAACGAGGTTTCTCCTTATGTGTTTTCTTTTATTATTTAGAGAAGTCCCCTCATTGGCTTGAGAGGACTATAGGTTAGGTGAGCCATGTTGTGTCACGAATTTTAATTATCTTTTCGATATGATCGTGCATGATTAAGTTAGACACTATATGAGATACAATAATGATTGCATTCATATAGGTATAATTAATAGGATTAATTAGATAATATCAAATAATACCCTCTAAATAAAATCTTAAGTCATAATGCCGTCAATTAATGAATACTTGTCAAAACCTAGATCACTCATTTGTATGTTCCACCAAAGTGGATGCATCTGAGTAATCTTGGTGAGGCAAGAGAGTAATGGTGATACTCTACATTCATTATTGGCTTGAATTAATTGAGATCATCAAAACGGTTTTGGATCTCAAGGCATTGGATGGGATTAAACATGCTAGGTCATATGATGATCGAATCCCATAAATATCCGAGAATTACATGTGATGTAATTGGCAAAGAGGTTGCCTACCTAAATAACTTGATTTTAAGCGTCCTGCCAAAGCGGACTTAAGATTAAGCCAAATATGGATCTTAGCCCACTAATTATAATGAGGGTTATTAATTCAGTGGGAGGTTATTAATTAAACTTTGCAGATCTTTTAGTTGTATAATCATGTAGACTAGCAATACTACAACACCATCAATGCGATCAGTCCTTGAGAAGGACAAACTCGATGAGACAAACTTTCTTGACATGTATGGGAACTTAAGCGTTGATCCTAAACACGAAAGAAATGAGTATCTCATCGATCAACCCATTCCTGACGAGCCAGCAGTTACTGATCCAAGAGCTCAAACTGATGCTTATGAGAAGCATAAGGATGACTCGTGGATGCAGATGCTCGATGCTCGCCACTATGGTTCAAGACCTCGAAAGAGATCTTGAACATGAAGAGGCCCTCGAGATGATTGATCATCTCATGGAAATGTTCCAAAGAACGGGAAAGGCAATAGAGGTATGAGACCACAAAGGCCTTATTTTCTTGCAAGATGGCTGAAGTTGAATCAGTTAGTCCTCATTTGTTGAAAATGAAAGGCTACATTGATCACCTTAAGAGGCTTGGATTCCCCATCTCCCAGGAGTTAGCTACAGATGTGATCTTGAAATCACTCCCAGGAAGTTATGAACACTTTGTCATGAATACAACATGAACAACATGAAGGAATCAATTTCTAAACTGTATGGGATGCTCAAGACTGCTGAGCTGAGCCTTAAGAAGAGGTCCAGTACTGTTTTGTTTGTTCAGAAAGGAAAGGGTATGAAATAGAAAGCCAAGAAGGCAAAACCTCTGAAGGATGGAGTCTGCTTCTTCTGCAATGAAATCGGTTATTGGAATAGGAACTACAAACTCTACAAGAAGATCTGGAAAAGGATAAGAAGGATAGTGGGGCTATCGCTTCAGGTATCTATGTCATAGATATTCACTTTTCTACTTCCTTAACATGGGTATTAGATACCGCATGTGGTTCTTGCATTTGTATAAATGTGTAGGATCTCAAGGACAGTAGAAAATTGAATGGACATCTATGACATAACTACTAAAAGGTTCAAGTCAAATGATTTGAAGCCAACCTACCTATGGCACCTCGTCTAGGCCATATAAATGAGAAACGCATTTCGAAACTCCATCAAGATGGATTTCTGAATTCATTTGATTTTGAATCATTTGATACATGTGAGTCTTGTTTATTGGGAAAGATGACAAAGGCTCCCTGTTACTGGACACAGTGAGAGGGCCACTGTTCTATTGGGCCTCATATATACTGATGTGTGTGGACCAATGAATACATATTCCAGAGGAGGTCATTTGTACTTCATTACTTTTATAGACGATTTTCATAGATAAGGGTATATCTACCTAATCAAATATAAAATTGAATCTTTTGAAATGTTCAAAAATATTCCAAAATAAAGTGCAAAATCAACTTGGCAAAATGATTAAAGCACTTCGATCTGATCGGGGTGGTGAATATTTCAGCCAAGAGTTGATTGACCATCTTAGGAGTTGTGGGATCATCTCACAACTTACTCCTCCAGGAACACCTCAAAGGAATGGTGTTTCTGAACGGAGGAATCGAACTCTATTAGATATGGTTCGATCTATGATAAGTCAAACAGATCTTCCACCTTCCTTTTGGGGCCATGCCCTAGAAACAGTTGCGTTCACACTAAATCGTGTTCTGTCAAAGGAAGTTGAAAAGACACCATATGAGATATGGATTGGGAATAAACCCAGTTTGTCATTTCTTAAGATTTGGGGATGTGAGGTTTATGTTAAACAAGAAGCCTCTGATAAATTATCATCCAGGTCCTCAAAATGCCTTTTTGTGGGGTATCCTAAGGAAACTAAAGGATACTATATCTACAATCTCACCGATCACAAAGTGTTTGTTATTCGGAATGGTATCTTTTTGGAAAAGAGTTTATCTCTAAAAGAACTAGTGGGAGTAAGGTGAACCTCGAAGAAGTTCGAGACTCACAAGACAATGTAGAACCACAAATGGAAACCGAAGAAGACTCACAACAAGAAGTTGTTGAGCTGCTCAAGTAACACAAGGCCCACGAAGGTCCGATAGATCATGGCTACAGCCTTAGAGATATGGATTTCTGATTACTGGAAGTCGTGATGCTTTGCTCATTGAACAAAATGAGCCAACCACCTATCAAGAGGCCGTAGTGGGACCAAACTCCGAAAGATGGCTTGATGTCATGAAGTTTGAAATCAATCCATGTACGGCAATAAGGTATGGACCTTAGTCGATCTACTTGAAGGGGTAAAAACCATTGAGTGCAAGTGGGTTTTCAAAGAGAAAACTGACATGGATGGCAAAGTAAATGTCTTCAAGGCACGGCTGGTTGCAAAAGGATTCACTCAAACTCATGGTGCGGACTATGATGAAACCTTTTCCTAGTTGTAATGGCCAAATCAATCAGAATCCTTCTTGCCATTGCATCATATTATGACTATGAGATATGGCAGATGGACGTCGAAACAACCTTACTTAACGGAAAGTTGCTTGAGGATGTGTACATGACACAACCTGAGGGTTTTGTGGGTCCAGAGGACTCTGGTAAAGTATGTAAGCTTCAAAGATTCATTTATGGATTGAAGCATGCATCTCGGAGCTAGAATCATCGTTTTGATGAAGTAGTCAAAGAGTTTGAATTCATTCAAAACATCGATGGACCTTGTGTTTACAAGAAGGTTAGTAAGAGCATAATTGTATTTCTAGTGCTTTTTGTTGATGACATCCTACTCATTGGGAATGATATTCCTACCTTGCTGAGTGTCAAGTCTTGGTTAGGAAAGTCTTTCTCAATGAAAGATTTAGGCGAAGCCACTTATATCCTAGGGATTAGGATCTATAGAGATAGATCCAAGAGGCTGATAGGCCTAAGTCAGAGCATATATATAGACAAGATACTGCATAGGTTCAGTATGCAGGAATCTAAAAAGGGTAACATACCCATGTCTTATGGCATTCATCTCAGTAAGGATCTGTGTCTAAGTACACAAGATCAAAGAGACCGCATGAGTAAGATTCCATATGCCTCCGCCATTAGATCTATCATGTATGTCGTGTTATGTACTCGACCGGATGTGTCATTTGCCTTGAGTATGACCAGCAGATATCAATAGGATCCCAGTGAAGGTCACTGGACTGCTGTCAAGAATACCCTTAAGTACTTATGAATGACTACGGGCTTATTCTTAATATATGGTGGCTTGGAAGATGAGCTTTGTGTGACTGGTCACATAGATGCGAGTTTCCAAACTGACCAAGATGATTCAAGATCACAATCAGGATATGTATTCCTATTGAATGGTGGTGTGGTAAGCTAAAAGAGCTCTAAGCATAGCACTGTAGCTGATTTTACAATATAGAAGCTGAGTATAGAGCAGCATAGGATGCAGCTAAGGAAGCCATTTGGATTTGAAAGTTCATTAATGAACTTGGGGTGGTTCTAACCATCTTAAATCCAATACACTTGTTCTGTGACAATAGTGGTGCTATTGCACAGACCAAGGAGCCTAGGTCACATCAAAGGACCAGACATGTACTCATGCGATTTCATCTTATCAGAGAAATCGATAAAAGAGGTAATACAAACAAATGCAAAGTACCAGGAGAAAACAATGTAGCTAATCCTCTTCTAAGCTGCTTGCACAAGCAAAACATGAGCGTCATGTTAGGGCAATGGGAATTAGTGTAATTAACGATTGCACCTGGTGCAAGTGGGAGTCTGTTGGAAATTTTTCCCTAGGGCAAGTCATTGTACTTTAGACATTTATGTTTAAAAGTATTCTCTTTTAGTTATCATTTAATTTACATGTTTATATTGATAACTGTATCCTTGGATATATCTTTTATAGATTATCCTAAATGTCCCTAGTCGGTCATCTACGCGGGAGCGAAGATGAAATAAGACCAGTATGACTTTGATGAGGTATGGAGATACGAGTCAAAGTCATGGGAACTTGTAAGAGTACAAGGTGCTGGACCGACCCACTATGAGAAAGCTGCATGGATCTAGTCATAAGCTTATTTCATGTATAACCGCATCATGACGCGCTATGACCTGAGATTATCATGGATTCCTACATGATGAGTCACTGGTCTTTGACCTAGTCAAAAGTCACCTTTGACCGGGTGATGATAAAGGCTGGGATCGGGATCAGTGGTTTTCATGCGGAGGAATGTGAATGGTCAAGATGGAATTTGTCCCTCACATTTGTAGAGAGATAATACTGGGCCCCTTGATGAGTGAGTCTAAGAAATGTATGGCCATACTATGATGGAAAGGAGTTTTCATTTCACTTATTAGACTACTCGAGAATCAAGAAAGTAATGGTCAAGAAAAGGAAGTTGACATTATACATGCCGCATCCTTGACCAAATTATCGTGTGACAAAAGGGACGTGACATTGTTGTACGATAGGTTGTATCGTGTCATCGATCCCAAAGTGAATTGAGTAGTCACAATGTCTTGCTAGAGGCCGCTTGCGACTTGTGGGATGGTACAGTATTGGCCCACTACCAATCTCATATAGGCCTGCAGGGTCGCACACAAGAATAACCCAACACGAGCAAAGTGTCCTGGTTTATTGAATCTTAGATTAATCTTAGACTTAATGAATACTTAATTTAATCTGGGGTGAATATATATATATATATATATATTCAAAATGAATATATATATATTAATATTATAAATGGAGATTATAATATTATTATATATTATTTGTTTTATATTTAATTTATTTGATAAATTAAATATCTAAAACAAATAGAGATATTGTATCTCATTTAATTTTCGAATAAAGATATTATATATCTATTTAATTTAAATTGAGATATAGTATCTCAGATTTAATTAAAAAGATAGATATCATTTCTCGATTTAATTTATAGACATAAATTAAATCGAAGGCTTTTAATTTGGATTAAATAAATATATCATATTAGATCTATTAGATAGATTTAATTAATATATTTTAATCCAGATTCAAAATTCAAATTTCAGATCAGCCTTTTAATGCGGATTAAATGCGTTACATTAGATCTAACAGATTGATTTAATTAATGTATTTTAATCCATATTTGAAATTCAAAATTCAAAATTAATGCGGATTAATTTTATATAATACGCTGATCGGGTTTGAGAAAACCTACGGGTTTTTTTGTCGAGCGTATTACAGAAAGCCCCGAGAAAACCCTAGAGTGAAAATTGAGACAGACGGACAACTCAAAAGGCGGTAGCACCCTACCGTAGCCGTGTTCGGGGATTGTTCGTGTGGATACCGGTAGAGGAAGCCGATTCTAAGAGTTTTCTTCTCGATCGATCGAGGAGGTAGCCCACCGTTCAAACTGAAGGAGACTCGTACAGTTCTGGCACGTAGGTAATTCCGGATTCCCTTAGCCTTAATCTAAACGCGCCTGAGTGATCCTTGGGACGGGATTCGTAAAAATTTTAATCCGCTGCGTTGTATGGATCCCTACAGGAGACTGGACTGAATAAAGTGGGAAAGCCTGATAAAATGGATGAGGGAAGATTTGGTGGGGCCACTTATGCGCCACCTAGCCCTAGGAAGTTTCTAGAAAGCTTAAGGAAAAAGAAAAGAATAATAAAGAAGTTCCTGGCCAAAATTGGTAATTTTCATAAATTCCAAGCCAAAGTAGGTAATGAAAAGTAAAAATCTAGATATTTTCATTGGGGATGTTCCACCTATCTAGAACCTAGAATCCTCTGGATTTTCTTGTGGATAAAGTCAAAAAGTCAGATGAATTTTACTAATTACTGGACAGGGTTTTACTCCAGTTATTTCAGACTGATCAGTTACTTTTACCATTATTATATACACATGCTCTCTCTCTCCTAAACCATGAAGGAGCAAGAAATTGTTGAGGGAAGATAGAAGGTTTCAGCCAAGTTTCCATAGCCAAAGCAAGGTCCAAGCCACAAGGATCATCAATCAAACTTCTGATTCAGGTAAACACCGAAAACCCGAACCTTTGCAACTTAAACTTGTGATTTTCGTGCAAGGGGTTTGGGTATGGTGTTGCAATCTGATTTTGGGGTTTTTTATGGTCTCAAATTTTTCAAAACATGATTTAGTGTAGGGTTAATAATGAGCACAAATTATGCCATGTTTTCCCTATATTTTATGACTGAATTGAATGGTAAATATAAGCTTAACTGCGAACAATCTAAGTAAAAAGGTATATATTCATGATATAGGGAACTGAAGGATAGAAACCATTTACATCCTAAACATGTGCTAAGAAAGGAGAAATTTACATGGTTTTTAAGAAAGAGCGTATAGCAAAGCTGATACTATGCTATAGCATTCGACAAAGAACTCGATGTGCAATAAAAGGTATCACGAAAGCTATAGCAAAGTACGGGACACAATGCTATGTGGCATATTTTTCGACCTTTTTATCTAGGTGATTTCGGGAATAAAAGAGAAGGGCGATAATGACAGGTAGATTGCTGATATAACGGAATAGAAGATGCGGAGGATCGAAACTAAGAGATTTGGAGAATCCTGCAGGATCAGCAGAATCAATCTACTCAGATCGAGAGATACGATAGATCTCAACAGATTAGGAAAGACCCAACTTGCTGTAACTTACGCCGCAAGAAAGCCTGATTATATAAGGAAACAGCAGAGCCAACCCTAAAGGAGTCTCACAAAGCCAAAACCAGATTTCATATTCGGCAGACTCAAAAGAAGAGTGAGAGATTTCACACGCACGAGAATTCCAGGATAACCTAGCATCCTTCCTTTCAGCAAGACGGAGAGAAGAAGACGTGGAGTGGAGACGTGACAGGGCTTCTTCCACACCGTCGGAACTTCATCAAGCTTTCTGTTTTTCTTTTTATTAGTTTAATCATGGGTCATTCATATATCGTTTCTTTTTGTGTTTCCCTCGTCGAGTCATGAACTAATTTCCTAAGATCGAACGAGGATGATGTTGGTTCTCTAAAAGGTTTTGATGATTGCCAACAATTGTGAACAAAGAATGAGGATTTGCTCTCGAAGTTGGAAAATCCCGAGTCGAGCAAACCTCGAGGTTTTCTCGAAACCTCGAGGTTTGGCCTTACAAAGGAAGCATCGAGGTTCTATGTTTAAACTTGCAAAACTTCGTTTCACAAAATCCGTGAAACCTCGAGGTTTATTAAGAAACCTTGAGGTTTTGGACTTCAGAGAAAACTCGATTTCACACCAAGTTGTGAAACCTCGAGGTTTACATCAAAACCTTGAGGTTATGCCTTGGCGCCAAACTGAAAATTTGAAATTAAATGTAAAACCTCGAGTATTGACGAAACCTCCGGGTTTTCGGCTTCCAGAGAGCTAATGGTTTTCAATGTGTTTGCAAGCCTCGAGGTTTCCATAGAAACCTCCAGGTTTGTGTTTTGGGTCAAAACAAAGAACTTTGTCATTTGGGCAAAACCTCGAGTATTGCTACAAACCTCAAGGTTTGTGAGTTTCAGAGAGCAAATGAACTTTCACTCATTCTTAAACCTCGAGGTTCCTTGAGAAACCTCTAGGTTTGCTTTCATCATGTCTCTGCTGGGTTTCACACACGATGTGAAACTCGAGGTTTCTAAGACAACCTCGAGGTTTGGAGTAAGCCCGAGAAACCTTCGTGATTGCATCATGAGAAACCTCCAGGTTTTACATTAAACCTCCAAGTTTGAGGTTTTGGTCTTAAATCGTTTTCAACCTTAAATGACCAAACCTCGAGGTTTGTAAACAAACCTCCAGTTTTCTGGACGTTGCCTGAAAATTGAATGTAACGATTTTGCTATGCCTTCGTCTTTGATCTCAATGCTTTCCATGATTAATCCCTATTGGTACTAGATATGTTTAACCATCTTTTTAGTGAGTTTCGACATTAAGGAAGGTTTACTAAAGGTTTAAAGCAAAAGCAAAAGTGATGTCGAACATTAAATGCTCAACCCTAAACTTGCATCCTTTTGGTTAATCCATCTCGCACACGGTTGCAAAGCATTAAAGAATGATTTCTACATCTAGCAACATCTTCTCCAACGGATTGATTTGCAAAGAGTCAACTTTGACCATCCAGCCAGCTGGATTAAGTGAGTTTTAGAGAGAGAAGAAGACCTAAGCAACTTACAGCTTCTGCAGAACATCTTCAACGGTCTTATTATCAATGCAACGGTCTATTAATGCTATCTGGCTATAAATAGAGTTGCATTCATTTCTTCTCAACAACTACTACATCTCGAAAACGAACAAGCATTCAAGTTCTTCAACTACCTTTCTGTTTTCACTTGTATTTTGTCTTTTGACATTATAAGCTTCAGTGTTTATTATTATCCACTCTTAGAGAGAGCTTTTATCTGTAATTCATTTATTGAAAAGAATCACAAGTCAAGGGGACTTGGTGATTTGAGAGTTCATTGATTACAACTTGTAAAGGGGAGTGAGTTCTAGAGAGAGAACTACTCTTTAAGTACGAGTGTGTAATCTTTGTGATAGTGAAAAACCCAGAGAGTCCGGGGATTTGGATGTAGGTCAAGTTGTTAAGACCGAACCAGTATAATTCTCTGTGTTTAGCTATTCTTCCCTTTACTCTGTTCATCTCTATTTTTGTTGTCTAAAAACAGAGCATTTTTTCAAAAGTTTTAAAATACCCAATTCACCCCCCCTCTTGGGTATATAGCTCCACTTTCAGATGATTTCTTAAGTGTCAAAAAAACCCAGTTGCAAGTTCTTAATTTAATAGATTTGGTTTGCTTATCAGTGCATTAATTACAAGTCGATTAGCGAAAGCTAAGGGCTAGATTTGTGGCCTTGGCTTACTGGCAAGGAGTTGAGGTTAGACCTCTGAGAAACAGTGTTTGCTAGGCAGCCTGTGCACGGCTTGACCTATCATTGTAGGCTTCAGGAATGGGTCTACCTCTCATAACCATGACACCCTATGTGTAAAGTAGATCTAACTAGAAAATTGCCATAGGCATATGGAAGGAGTAAAGTTAGTATCATATGTATTGGAGCAGAAGCTTCGGTAGATTATAGTGGTGGGTTAACCAAATAGCATTGTAGTTAGTGGCTATGCTGTAGCATTGTGGAAGCTGTGTAGTATAGATGCTATGCAATGGGTAAAGCAACTGGGGGATTGAAACACTTAAGGATGATTCCGAGTTAGTCTAACTTCTTATTGATATCTTCTTAAAACTAAATTACCTTGTTATTTCTTTTTATTAGCATAAATACAAAAACCTCTCAAACCAATCATATTTACTTTCTGTTTGCGCAACTATCATAGCAATCGAGCGTCACTTCTTGGTATCTTAGTCTCTGTGGGACGATACTCTACTTACACTTTATTACTTGTTCGACTGGTTCACTTGCCATCAAGGAAATCGACCAACAATTAACCTATGGTTTAATTTTCTGAACTCAAAAACATAAAAAAAACCTAAGAACAAAGCTTGCGGCCAGTTCTAGAAAATTTGGGCAGCGAAGCTTCAACTAAGTTTTTGAAAGGGAAAATGAACTCAGTTTTGGTTGGAATTTTTTAGGTAGAAAGTACACTTCCTAAGCTTCACTGTGATGTATAATTTCGCATCACTTGGATTTTTCTACTAGGAGACAAAAATTGTTAAACTTGGCTCAGAAGCATCAAGTCGAATCTGGACTAGAGAGTGGAAAATTGACTATACGCAAAAACATGTGTACTTTAAAAATACACATTCTAATGGTTCAAATGGCACTGGTTTCATGCAAATATGATTTTTTTGGAATTTATTAAAAATGTTTGAATTTGGGCCAAGTTCACTGGATTTTCTGGAAAAATAAGGAGGAGCTCGGTTTTGACCAAAAATGGAAGGGTATTTTTGGAAAATGCTAAAATAAAGTTTTTTGGTGTTGTTTAGGGCCAAAAAATATTTTGTTGTATGTGTTGCTTGTCATATGTGTTTCGTCCTATCAGGTACACATCCTATCAGGTAGTAACCACTTTACTCCGACACTTTTATGTATTTTGTTGTATTTGTTACTTGTCATATGTGTTTTTGTATGTGTTTTGCCAAATATGCATATGGAGCATGATTATGATTGTGTTCCTAGCGCTGAGGATTCCTGGTCTGGGTTCTTCCATGTGTGTGGCAGCTCAACGGAAACAGGGTTGGCCTGGTCCAGGGCCTACCTTGAGTAGCGACTCAACTGAGACAGAGTTGTGATTCTGGTAAATCTGGGGCCTACCTTGGTAAGGTGGCTTGATGGTACGAAGACGTGTTACTGTATATGTTTCTGTTTGCATATGTGGGTACATTTGGCATATTATCAATGTTTATATATATGACATGGTTGCATACATACACCTTACACATTTAGTGCATAAGTATTGATGGTTACTCTGGGGGCCATTATTGGACTCCAGACTCTTATATAGACACAGTGGCATCGACCGTGGGGATGTTAAATTTCGATCCCCGTGACCACTGATGGCTAATACTAGAAGTAGCAGTCAGAACCCCCAGCTTAGGATTTCACAACGGGCCGGGGAAAGTCAACACCAGCAAGCCCCAGAGCAGCCACAACACGAGGATGTCCCAGAGGAAAACCTTTCTGACACGGCATCCTCCCCTACCGTCGTCGCTAAAACACATGACGTAGAGGCAAAGGAGTCCTCAACTCCAAAACTGGACTTCAACCTCCTACAGAAAACCCAGGAGTCAATGCTGAGACAAATGGAAACCAATGAAAAGCTCAGTAGCCTCCAGCACCAGGAAGACTTCAGAGTGATACAGTAGATGTTGGAGGACCGGTTGAAAAGGTTCAAAACCTTGGTACATAAGGAAGGCCGAGAAGATTCACGTGGAAGAAAAGAGAAAATGACACAAGACACCAATAGCCAGACTCATGATGAAGAACCGAGGTCATCACGGTGAGACGCTGGCAAGACTATCCAGGGGACAGGTTCGAAATAAGATCGACCATCCGCCTCGTCTATGAAAAAGCTACGCTTGGAGCGCATCTCAGACGACGAAGACCAAGGTAAGGAAAGGGAAGCCCAGCCTCGGAACTCCCCCAGAGAATATAAAATGAAGTACCTAACGGAACTCAATCGAAGCCCGTTCTCGGAAGAAATTGCTATTGCATCATATCCAAAGAATTTTGATTTGACCGACCTCCCAAAGTATGACGGGACCCAAGATCCGCGCAGTCACCTCGAGACATTCGAGCTGCTCATGTGGATTCGTTTAATCAAGGGCCTGGTCATCTCATGGCTTTTTACGGTGACAATGACAGGACCTGCTCAAAAATGGCTCCATACCCTACCAACTGACTTCGTGCATAATTTTGAAAACCTCGGATGAAAGTTCGAGTTGAACTTCACAACCAGCAAGAAGCAGCCGAAGTCCCAATTCGCGTTGAGCAAAATAAAACAGAAAAAGGGTGAGAACTTGCAAAAATATCTAGACCGATTTAAGGAGGTGGCTTTGCAAGTACGCTCGCTCCCGAAAGAGGTCCACGTGCACTGCCTTGTTGAAGGACTAGATCCCACGTCGCGATTGGCCAAGAATCTGTGCAAGAACCGAGTCTACAATATCACCGAGTTTTATACCCGAGTGAAGCAGTATTTGAACATGGACCAAATGGAGATAGCCAACACCGTTGGACCCGAAAGACGGGGTAATACATCACCGGATGTGAGGGATCAGACCGACAAGCGAAAATAAGATTCTTGCAAACGCAACCGGGATAGCCGACCTCGAGGGGAAAGGTCGGAAGGAAGGCGGAAGTACGACAGCTTCACCCCACTGAACGTCTCTCGTTCGCAGCTTTGGAAGGAGGTATCTCAGATAGACATGAAGAGGGTCGAGAGGCCGATGCCTCTCTTAAACTAACCCACTAAAACCAGTCCAAATACTGTGTGTTTCATGATGGACCAGGACACTCAACGGATCAATGTTATCAACTCCGTGACGCCATTGAGAGTTTCGTAAGAGAAGGAAAGTTGGGCCAATATGTAATAAAAATCCAAGGAAAGAAAATGGAAAACTCAAACAAGGCGGCCGAAGTAGGAGCCCGATCACAGACCCGAGGAAAGAAGAAAAAGCGGAAGTCAAACAGCGAGGATGACGAGTTCCCAGAAGCCTAGTTCCACTGCAACGTAGTCAATAGAGGATTTGGCGGGGGAAGAGATACAGTAAGCCAGCGTAAGAAGTACCTGAGAGAAGTCCTTTCGGTAAGAAACCTCCTAAAATTCAAGGACGATCCGACAAAGCCAACTCCACCTCCGTTAGTTTTTACCAGGGAAGAATTGAATGATGTAGTACCGGGACATCAAGACGGGTTGGTTATCACAGGGATCCTGGTAAACTGCCAGGTCAATAGGATTTTCGTGGATGCTGGGAGCTCAGCCGACATTATTAGCTGGGATGCTTATAAACGGATGCATTTGGACATAGAGGATCTAAAGCCTTGCAGAACAACCCTCATAGGATTCAATGGAGAACATTCACCTCCCAAAGGCTACATCAAACTCAGATTGACATTAGGGACCAAAGAAGCCTTCAAATCAGAATGGGTAAGATTCATAGTCGCCGATTTCCCTTCCCCTTACCATATTATATTAGGTAGACCGACCATCCACGATTGGGACATGTTGGCATCTACAAAGCATCAGAAACTCAAGATGGTGAACAATAAGAACCAAGTTGTAGTGGTGTCCGAGGATCAGAAAGAATCTCGGCAGGTTGTTATTTTGAGACTCTTCAAGAAGGGGAAGGAGGACCGACATCTCCACCTCGGATACGCCAAGGTGAAATTTCTGCCGACGCCGAAAAGGACAGGAAGTCACGACGTCCGTGAACATGATAGAGCTCGACTTGAGGGATGAGCCCGAGCTCCCACATCCAGAGCCGGAAGGGGAATTAGAGGATTAATCCTAGGAAAGGATCCTTTGAAAACCACCAAATCAGAGGAGCAATGAGTCAAGATCTGAAAGCCCGGTTGACCGAGTTCCTGAGGCGGAACCAGGATGCCTTCGCATGGACGTCGTCCGAGATACCAGGGATTGACCCTACCTTCTGCTGCCACAAACTAGCCATCAGGCCGGGGTCTATACCAGTGGCACAGAAGAAGAGAAACATTGGAGCTGACAGACAGAAGGCTCTTGAAACACATGTGACGAAACTTTTGGAGGCTGGATTCATCAGAGAAATACAATACACCACCTGGCTTTCTAACGTAGTAATGGTCTTAAAGCCAAATGGCAAATGGAGGGTGTGCAAGGATTACACCAGCTTAAACAAGGGCCGCCCAAAAGATTCCTACCCGATACCGAACATTGATCAGTTGGTTGACAACTATGCCAGCTTTTAGTTGCTATCTTTCATGGACGCCTACTCCGGTTACAATCAAATAGCCAAGCATCCCGATAACCAAGAGAAGACCGCCTTCATGACCGACAAGGCCAATTACTGTTACAATGTCATGCCTTTCGGATTAAAGAACGCCGGAGCCACTTATCAGTGAATGATGAACAGAGTGTTTGAAGACCAGATCGGACGAAACATAGAAGTTTACATTGATGACATGATTGTGAAGTCAAGGCAATCGAAGGACCACATCTGAGACCTGGAGCAGACCTTTGAGAAGTTAAGAAGGCATCGGATCCGGTTAAACCCAGCAAAATGTGCATTTGGAGTTCCAATCGGAAAGTTCCTAAGGATCATGTTTACAAACCACGGAATTGAGGCGAATCCTGATAAGTTCAATTTATGTAATATTTGTACAATTTAGTATGGATTTTTAAATATAAGACAAGTTTCTAGAGACCAATCTCGACAGTAGGGGTAAAGTTGGAAACTGGTGCTAGTCCGGCATGATCTGACTTATGGTAATATTTTAGGTAAAAATTAACATGTTAAAGAGCACGTGAGAGTTGGAACCACTAAAAAAGGATTTTTGTACAATTAATTAAAAATGGTTGAAGTGACTATATTTTTCAAGAAAATTAAGGGAAAAACGCGAAATTAGCAAAATCAAGTCACTAAATTAAATGACAATGAATTAAGGTTAAAAAGGGGAATAAACATGATAATTAAGGACATTTTTATCATGTGTAATATATAAGGAATAATAAATAACCAGTTATCCCAAATTGTATAGGAATTTTCAAGTCCACTCGCACCGAAAACCAATTGGACAAAGTTAAGGTTACTACGCACCCTGGTAGTAACTCTAACCTTCTATGTTCGTGTGTATGTTGTATATGGTTAAATCCCATGAATTTTGGAATGGGTTTTATAAACGTTTTTGATCGAATACAATATGTTTGTTGTTGGCCAATCAACTAAGTGCAAAGGAATTCGGTATCGGGTAGGTCTAACCTTGTGGTTTCCTATGTGCTGAGGACACAAGGCCGATAGGCTCTGCATATATTTTCCTCAGGTAGGGGAATTTGGAACCGAGTAGGTTCTGAATATATGTTTTCTCAGAAATTTGGGCATAGAGTCGGGTAGGTTCTGCCTTTGTCTTTCGAAGCACTGTGGGATTCTATATCGGGTAGGTTTTGGGCATGGTTTCCTAGCACTGTGGTTTTGAACTATGTTAAATACTATTTGTCTATATGCTATGTTGTTTTCCTGATTGTGGTATTTTTAATTCATGCATACACTTATACACCCTGCATAGAAGTTAGCATGTTACTCTGAGATTCATTTGTGAATCTCAGACTTGAACAAAAGTATAGGTAGTGGATCAAGTCGGAAGGGGAAGGCGGTACTAAGAGCAGGGACAGAAGAAGGTTGAACTTGGGAGGAGTTCCATTTTGTTTTGTGAATATTTATTCTGGGATAATGTAGATTGTGTTCAATTTATTTCGGGGATGACTGTACTTTAATATCCTATCGAGGATTGAGTTTGTTTTTCAAAACCAAGTCAAGTTTAAATTTTTTCGCCTTTTTATCTGTTACTCATTCGTCCAAACCAAGTCCACACACTCTCTATATATGAACTCTAATAATGACCGGGAGCCATAAGGGAGCGTTACAGGGTATGCCAGAATGAAATCATTGGAGGTGTTTGGGAGGGAGTGCGGACTAATTGGATACTTTGAAATCGAAAAGGAAAATGGGTTTTTTTTTCCCAAAACAAGTCAATTTTATTAATAACAAATCAAGTATTACAATCACTAATAGCCAAAGGCCAAGAAACACTCGAGAAAATACTAATATTCCATCCTATCACAAACCTTACCGCCTATTCCTATAAATCTGAATGAACAAATAACCAACTAGGGAATCTACCACCTATATCGGCAAAAAAACCAGCAAACCTATAAACCGAAACTGAAGCAAACCGTATTAAAAAGAATCTATCAGCTATAACAAATCACATCAGCTTACTCAACCAATACCCTCCCAATCATGACTGCTGTGCATATCAGATCTGCTTTTTCTGGACATTACCGAGTCATGTAGTAAGGACTCAACCAAGTTTGAAGCTTTCCCGTCATGTTCACCGTACAAATCAGACCCGCATGCTCCGGGTATCACCGAGTCAAGAAACAAAAATTTGCTTAGAGGAGATGGGATACGGGACGGCCAAGAAGGCCGATTCATCTCTTCTTTTGCACCACCGCAAGACAATCGCGGCTCTATTTCCCGTTGCGAAACAAGGGACAAGGACACGTTAGACATGGACTCAAATGACCCAAAAATTTCCAATAACAGTTCTTGACACCTCCAAATACTCCCAAAGAATAGACCTATTAATCACCAATTTATAGAGAGCCTCACAGTCCATTTCGAAAATAATCACAGTAACCATGAAACTTCTCCCAACAAGTCAAAGCCTCCCGAATGCCAAGCACTCGGCCATGAAACCAGAAGATGCAGTTACCGAAATACCCAGACCACCAACGAAATCTCCCTTTTCATTTCTACAAACCACACCCACCCCTGATTTCAGCGTCTTTTCCTTGAAGGAGCCATCAAAATTAATCTTAATAGCACCGGGAGGTCTCATCAAGCGTTGGTTCCTTTCCACAACCTCCACATGGATTTTCTTTTCACAAGATCCCCTCTTACCTTGGACTTCTAGAATTCGTCCACCTGGGAGCTTACAAGACTAACCACCTCCCTAGCATTAGGTTTTTCCTCTCTAAAAACCCAATTACACCGCTTTTTCCAGATCCACCAGCACATCGTGGCAAACACAGCCTTACCATATTCATCCAAACCAGATTCCCCATATAAGAAGTCACATAACCACTCCTCACACCTTTTCATAGACCGCTTGCTAAATTTTAGCCCTAAAGGACAACCAAACCAACAAAGTTTTGTCCAAGGACACAGAAACAGCAGATGTTCAATGGTTTCTCTATCAGTCAAGCAAACAGGGCAGCAAGGATTATTAGAGCATTTACATTTAAAAAGCGCATCTTTGGTGGCAATGGCTCCCACCCCAAATCTCCATAGGAAATGTTGGATTTTAGGGGGAACCACAACACGCCAGATATTTTTCCACAAGGAGTCAGGAACAGAAAAGGATGTAACTGGGTCTTTGGTCTGCACCTCACACACGGATCTCCTAGCCACCATGTACCCCGACTTCACGGTATAGCAGCCATATTTGTTTGCTAACCAGGTTAGCTGATCCGATGCTGCATTTGGGAAAATAATAACTTTTAAGATTTTTCCTCTGATCTCAGGGTTGATCTCTGCACTAAACAGGTTCAGGTTCCAGCCACCATTAGCTATGAGCTCTGCAACCTTACGTATATCAGGATCAGCAGCTGATACTTCCTTCCGTAACTGAAAACCTTGCAAACCTTGCACCCATGGATCACCCCAAATTTGGATTGAAGTACCATCCTTAATTTTCCAACGTAACTCTTCCATAAGAAGGTCTCTACCTTCTAACAAACTAATCCAGCCCCATGACGCATGGTGACCTTTCTTTGATCTCAGGAAGTGCTCCTTTGGAAAGTAAATGCCTTTCGAGAATTTTGCACCAAGGATCATTAGGTTGTTGCAGAATTCTCCAGCAGTCTTAGCAAAGCGTGGCTCTATTGAAACAGAGCAGGTCTCTAAATCCCATGCCTCCTTCATCCTTTCGTAAAGTCATCTTCTTCCATCTACGCCAGTGTATAGAGCCGGTTTCACCTGATTGTCCCCACCAGAAATTCGATATCAGTCGATCTAACTCTATGCAAGACTTCTTGGGGAATAAAAAACATGTCATCGGGTATGTAGGTATAGCGTTAGCCACTGCTTTAATGAGAGTCTCTCACAAACAAAATTCAACGGCTTTTGCTTCCAACCTTGCAATTTTAGTCCAACCTTATCCCTCACAAAGGCCAATGCACCAGCTTTAGACCTACCCCAAATTGTCGAAAGCCCTAAGTATTTCCCAGCTTGGTCTGAAAAAACAATACCCAAGCAGGTAGCAATTCTTTCCTTAACCCCTACTGGAGTGTTTGCTGAAAAGAAGAGACTTGACTTGTCTAGGTTTATCAGCTGACCAGATGCCTTGCAATAGATGTCTAAAATCATGCGCAACACCTTACAATTCGTTTCATCAGCTTTGAGGAAGAGAACCGCATCATCCGCAAAGAAGCAATGTGATAGAGTAGGAGCTCCCCTAGCCAACTTTATCCCCTTTAGATCGGTCCTATCGATGTGAGTCTGCAACATCAAAGAGAGAACCTCAGATACAATGATGAACATATAGGGAGATAAGGGATCCCCTTGCCATACTCCCCTTTCCGGATTAAAAGAGTTCACATGGTGACCGTCGACTTTCAAGTGAAAAGCCACTGAGGTAACACACTCCATAACCAAGCTCACCCATCTACAACAGAATCCCATTCTCAACATCACAGCAGCAAGAAAATCCCACTCAATGCGGTCATACGCCTTGTTCATGTCAATCTTCAAGGCAAATTCCCATTTGTTACCCTTCTTCTTGTGCTTTAAGTAGTGATAGGCCTCATGAGCCAAGATTATATTATCCTGGATCATGCGTCCAGCAATAAATGCTCTCTGGTTTGGGGAGATAATTTTTCCCATTAGCTTTTGCATCCTATTAGTCAAGATCTTCGCAATAAGCTTGTAAGAAACATTACAAAGACCGATTGGATGGAAATGTTGCACCCCTTAGGTTTGTCTATCTTAGGAATCAAAACAATATTGGTGTCATTGAGACTTCCTACCCCAGCCTTGCCATCAAAAAAGTCATGCACCATACCACAAACCTCCCTACTCACTGTGTGCCAAGCTTATTGGTAAAAAATAGCTGAGAACCCATCAGGTCCAGGTGCTTTGGTGGCTCCAAGCTAAAACATTACCTCCTCAATCTCCTGATTTGTTACTGGTTGTACAAGTTCAGTGTTGTCTTCAACTGAAACTACCTCTTTGACGTACAACAATGCCTGCTCCATCGGTCTAGCCCCCCCGGAGCTGAAGAGTTCCTTGTAAAAGTCGCGAAGACCGATGAATGTCCTTTCTATCTTCCAACCAGACCCCATTAGTGTTCTTTAGTCTCAAAATTTTGTTTCTTTGCCTCCTTTTGATAACACTATTGTGGAAAAAGGAGGTGTTTCGGTCTCCACACCTAAGCCAAGAAATTCTAGAACGCTGCCACCAATATGTCTCCTCCCTCTCCCAAGCTTCCTCGATTTGATGCACCAAGTTTTCAGCTACCAACAATTTCTCAGCATTAAAAGGCCCCGAGTAGCAGCAATTTAATTCTCTACGGAGATGGTCAATTACTTTCTTAAAGTTAGGGAAAGCTCTGTGACTCCATTCAATTAATTTCTTCCTACAATTTTTCACAGAGATGGGTTGAAAAGGGTTTTTAAAAGGCAATACTTCACGGTTAAAATTTTTAAGAACTGTGAAGTATTTAAGTTTTCACGGTTCTTTCAAAGAAATCATGAAATATTGACAATATTTATTTTACAATTTTTCACATACAATTGAAGTAAATGATACTATTTTTTAAAAAAAAATTGAAACTTTTATTTCACGGTTGTTGTATCCAACTGTAAAATATTTGCGAATATACTTCACGGTTTGTTTTAAAAGCTAGGAAGTGTTGCTTTACCCTATCTCTGCCTCTTTATATTTAATGGTTCCCTATACAACTATGAAGTATTGATAGTCAAATATTTACGATTTTGTAGTAGTTTCTCCTCAGGTCACAATTAACAAATTAAGAAGTGGTTGGCAAGAATAGAGAAACCATTAATTACAAGAGTTGAAGAAGGCCCAGCCACTCCCTAATCACAATTAAATGACGCATGCACTTGCCAACAACTTCCTAATCACAATTAAATGAAGTATGCACTTGCCAACACATGTATTAAGACTATGTGTTTTTATTAGCGTTGAGATCGCTTTGTCCCCCCCCCAAAACTCAACTTTTAAGACCGGACAAAAATAAATCCAGTCTAAAAAATAGCGGCTTCTAAGACCAGACGACTAATTATATACAGTCTTAAAAGACTGACTTTCAAGACTGGATGATGAATACATCCGGTCTTAAAAATTGAATTTTTAGACCGGACGTATAAATACACCGGTCTTAAAAGACCAACTTTTAAGACCGGCTTAATATATGTACAACTGACCTTTAAGACCGGTCATATAAATACATCTGGTCTTAACAATTGAACATTTAAGACTAGCATATTTATTTCCAGTCTAAATCTTTAGAAACATATTTCTGAGTAATTGATGCTTCTGGCTGGTATGCGTTCTTTACGTACCCTTTTAGGAATTTCATAGATCTTTCAATTGGGTACATCCACCGTAAATGGATATGGCCACACAACTTTATCTCCCTTACTAGATGAACAATCAGATGAACCATGATGTCAAAAAATGTAGGAACAACAAGCTTCTCAAGGAGGCACAAGATAAGATATCCTTCATTCTCCAATTCATCCAACTTTTCAATCTCGAAAACTTTACTACAAACCGCATTGAAGAAGACACAAAGTCTAGTCAAAACGACCCGAAGATCATATTCAGCGATGCCTCGAATAGCTACTGGGAGTAGCTGTTGCATCAACACATGACAATCATGAGACTTTTGGCCTATTAATTTCAAGTCCATCGATACAAGCCTCTTAAAATTTGAAGAATACCCCGAAGGAACTTTTGTGCCACGTAAACACTCACAAAAACTTCGTTTCTCATCCTTAGACAAAGTATGAGAAGTCGAGGGACAATAAGTTCTTTTACTATGTGGCCTTGGATGTAACTCTCTTCGCGTATTCCCATTGCTATCAGATCTAATCTTGCCTTCACACCATCCTTGAAACTACGTTGTATGTTGAGAAGGGTGCCAACAATACTATCACATACGTTTTCTCCACATGCATGACGTCAATACAGTGTCACATCAAGTTGCGCTAATAGGGAAGATCGAAGAATACAGATCTCTTTTTCCGTATATTTGTTTCTTTTCTACTCTTTGTAGTCTTACCGAAGATGACATTGATATATTTCACCTTTTCATAAACTTGTTGCCCAATCAATTCCACCGAAGTATTTTCATACTCTTGGCCACCAAAAAAGGCTTTCTTTAATCGATGATATGGGTGGCCCCGTCTAAGAAATCTCCTATGTCCAAGATAAACGATCTTTCTTCCATGTTGAAGTTGATGGTAGCGTGTGCCTTCTTCACAAACCGGACATGCTTTATGGCCTTTTACACTATATCCTGACAAGTTCCTATATGCTGGGAAGTCATTTATAGTACAAAATATCATGGCTTGCATTTTAAACACCTCCTTCTTGAAAGAGTCAAAAACATCGACACTTTCTTCCCATAACTCCTTCAAGTCTTCGATCAAGGGGCTGAAGGTAAACATCAATGTCATTTCTGAGTTGTTTTGGTCCCGAAATCAACATAGACAGCATGATGTACTTTTGTTTCATGCATAACATAGGAGATAAGTTGTAAATAATCAGTAGTACAGGCCATGAACTATGTATGCTGCTAAGGCTTCCATATGGATTCATGTCATCCGTGCTAAGGGCAAGCCTAAGGTTCCTAGGTTCTTCGTCAAAGTTCGGAAATAATTGATCAATTTTCTTCCATTGAGAAGCATCGGCCGGATGTCGAAGCTTTCCATCATAAATCCTCTCATCTGCATGCCACCTCAAATTTTTTGCATCACTTTCATTCACAAACAACCGCTTGAACCTTAGTATGATTGGAAGATACCACAACACTTTTGCAGGCCCCTTATCTGACTTGTACCTTGGGGTTTCACATATCAAACAATTCTGCTTCTCTTCAAACTCTTTTCTATACAATACACAATCATTTGGCCATGCATGGATCTTTTTTTACTCCATCCCCAGTGGACAAAGTATTTTCTTAGCATCATAGTATCGATGCGGCAACACATTATCATCCGGAAGCATGTCCTTAAAAGCCTCAAGCATTTCAAAAAAACTCTTGTCACTCCATCCATGACGTGCCTTCAAGCTTACCAATTTCAATACAGCGTTCAACAATTGGTATTTTTTGCACCCACGGTATAGCGGGGTCTCTACATCACTGCACATATTACCATATGCATGTGATTGATGAAAAGTCTCTTCTCCTACATCACGTATAATGTCCTCTATGTGATCATCCATATCCGTGTCATTATCATCAAAGACCACTTCCTCATGTTGAGAGCCACTTGGTATTTTTTCACCATGTCATACCCATACTGTATAAGTCTTACAAAATCCTTCACAAATTAAATGTGTGTGTATAACTTCAGGACTTAGTCGCCTCTCATTCAAAAATTTTACACAAGGGCAATAAAACTTCACACTATCATCATGGGCATTTTGTTTAGCAAATTCTATAAAGTCCCTCACCCCATTATGATATTCATCACTCGTCCGTAAAGCATTTATCCAACTGTGATCCATAGTAGAATTCTTATAGACAAAAAGATTTAACATACATAATCCGAAAAAATTGACACTTGCATATAAAATAAGGCAACACAAAATGCATATTTATGCTCAATGTCGGTTATGTCTTTTTTTTTTTTATGGAGAACCTTGCCCATTAAATGCATAACGAAGAATCACTTTTGGTCATAAATATCACGGTGAATCCAAGAAGCAAAATAAATGGATGACGAGGAAATTAAATGCATCGCATGAAGGTCTTGTGGACTTACCGTAGCATATAAATTCAAATGCGTTTCTTTGAGTCTTTCTTCTCCCGCCACGAATGTTGATGTTGCGGGACGACAAAGAGTACCCTAAAAACATTTGTTGGTCGTTAGGTAGGTCTAAAGTGCAAATATAATCTTCAAAATACAATATTCATTAACAACGGAGAGAAACCCACAAGAACATTTCATCGATTTCGTTCAACCCATGAAAAACCCGAACGATAGCGGGAAAATCATAAAGGTATATAACCAAAACACCTCTTACGGCTTGGTCTATAGACGTTTAGCTAAGGAACCGAAAGTGATTGTCGAGAGAGAAACGTGAAGCGTGTGACGAAGCAACACACAAACACCGGAGAGAACTTGAGTAATCACTTTCGGCGTGACAGGAGAAGTTCAGAGAGAGAAATTTAATATTCCGTGTGACAGAGACATGTTTTAGTATTTTGGATTTATTAAGACCGGTTAATTATAAAGCAGCTGGTCCTAAATATATAATTAAATTTTTAAGACCGGAGGTTTAGAATACTCCAGTCCTAAATTTTTATTATTCATTTTAATATTCCGCGCGAGAGAGACATGTTTTATTTTATTAAGACCGGTTAATTATAAAGTAGCCGGTCCTAAATATATAAATTTTTAAGACCGGAGTTTTAGAATACGTAGGTCCTAAATTTTTATTATTCATTTAATTTTAAGACCATAGTTTTATAAAACATCTCGGTCCTAAAAATACTCTTTTTAAAAAAAAAACAAAAAGGATTGGCTTTGGCGAGCACAGCAACTGAATGAATAAAAATTAAAGGAAAACTGGAGTTTCTTTAATTACTAGAGAATATGAACAAAAAAGAGACACAAGCTTAGTTCTTAATGCAGCATATATTACTTGAATATGCACGTATACATGAAAAAATACAAAAGAAAAACAAGCTGAAAATTATAAAAAACAAGAATCGACTAAACATCCTAAAGCTTATTATCGTCTAAAGCCTTGGCGATATCGACATGAAAGCATTAACTTCCCCGAAGATCAGCAAGTTCTGTCTTATTCGCATCAACTCATCATTAGAGGAAAGAGGAGAGGGGTCAGCGATAGGCGCGCTAGGGCCAAGGCCAACCTGGTTGGAGAGGGGGAGCGAGGAACCACTTCATGGTCCGAAGGTCAGGGGGGGTGTGGCAATCTCTTCATCATCTGAAATAACAATGGGTCTAACGACCCGAGACTCTTCTGTCATAATAGAACGCACTCTCGCTGGAGGAGACGCACTGTATAACAATCTACGGAAGGCACGAGCATCACGAGTAAGAGCACCCCTACGAGCGGTTCTCTTGTATCTAACCATGGTTTGAGCGGTTGGGCGAGAGAGGTATGAGGAGTTAATAAAGGAAGATAGCAATTCTCGGATAGCCACGTAGTTTGGAGTTACGAGGTAGTGAGGAGTTAATAAGGGAGAGAGAGGTATGAGGGTTAATAAAGTCGAGAGTAGGAGACGCTAGTGATAAATGATCTACTTTAAGAGCGGATTTTATAAATATACGATCTAAAATTCTATTATTTAATTTTTTTCAATTCAATTGATTTTAAGACCGACCTTTTATAATATATCCGTTCCTAAAAGTCTATTATTTATTTTTTTAATCAATTCAATTACTTTTAAGACCGACCTTTTATTGTTTATCCAGTCCTAAAATTCATTAATTTTTTTCAATTCAATTTTTTTAAAAGTACGATTTTTTCTGAAAAATATTAGTTTTAAGGATGGATCTTTTGCAATATTCGGTATTAAATGATCTACTTTAAGAGCGGCTTGTATAAATATGCGGTCTAAAATTCTATTATTTAATTTTTTTTTTTCAATTCAATTGATTTTAAGGTCGACTTTTTATAATATATCCGGTCCTAAAATTCTATTATTTATTCTTTTAATCAATTCAATTACTTTTAAGACCGACCTTTTATCATTTATCTGGTCCTAAAATTCATTTATTTTTTTCAATTCAATTTTTTTAAAGTAAGATTTTTTCTTAAAAATTATTAGTTTTAAGGACGGATCTTTTACAATATCTCATATTAAAAGTTCATTCTTTTCAAATTCAAATACGATTCGTATCCTTACACTCTGGTCAAATGAATGATTCAGAGTCTCTTCGGCTTCCAGATAAGCTTCCCAACTAGGCGTCTCCTCATATTCTGATGAACTATGCGTCTCCTCATTAAAGTTTCCGACGTTTCACATTGTCCAGGATGGGTTCTCTATTTAAACCCGTTGTTACTTTACTTTCTTCACATTCTTCTCTATCGCTTCTACAACCTCCACTGTAATGGCTGCTCAACCACCACCAGGTCCTCTTTTTCCTATTAATCCTCTTCCTCCTCCGTACCCTCCTCCGCTACCTCCAGACCCGACCTTCATATAGATGATGCAGCACCTCCTGGCCCGCATCGATCATATAGACCGACGCTTGGGCCAGTTGTTTTAGGTCTTTCACGCCGTCAACAACAAGCAACCGCGGTACTCGACGCCCAGGGCGTTGAGTACCATCCTTCAGATGAGGACGTCTCTGACCTCTCCGACGACTCCCTCCCCTCCGACAACGATGGGGAGGAGTAAATATTTTTATGTTTTTTTCCCGTACCGCTTGCCCCACGAGGTAGCATAAAAAAACATAATAAATTTTTTGCTTTCCTATTTCGATTGCCTTGTCCTTTTCATTATCTTCTTTCTTTTCCCAACAAAAAGGAAACAAACAAAACATTGTCCTCGTGTGTGATCAACATTAAAAAAATGCATAAAATACAATTAAGACCATACAAAACAAAAAGCATCATTTACCTTATTTGAATAAAAACAAACACAGTGACAATTCTTCTCAAGGTTGGGACCGTTGTTATCGTCGATTTTACCTCGCCTTGATTTGAAACAAAGTGTCCTTTTCATTATCTTCCTTCTTTTTCCAAAAAAAAAAAAGACAAAGAAAAGGGACACCGATAATCTTGCTCAAAACCGGGAGAGGTAAAAACGATGACAAGAAGGACCTAGCTTGAGCAAAATGCCGTAACCTCGGTTGTCGAACCCAGTCTGAAAAGCAAGTCAACATTTCTATTTAAAGGCAGACTATTAAGACCGGAGATTTAACAAATACACAGGTCTAAGGTTGAGCTGAAAATACACGAAGCGGACATAAAAATATACGGTCCTAAAAGACTTTTAGGACCGGACGTATAATAATGTGCGTAAGACCGGACTTTAAACAAACCTACGGTCCTAAACGCTAACATAGATTTTTAGACTGGACTTTTAACAAATATACGAGACCTATAAGTCTAGCCAAATTTTTAGACTTAAACGAGGACTTTTAGGATCGGATCTTTAAAAAATATGCGGTCCTAAAAGTCGCGAATACTTTTCAAGTATATATAGTCTTATTGCTCATTCACAACATCCTGTACCTCAAATTTCAAGCACTAAATAACTTGAATGAATGAATGAATTGTTCGAAAAAATAAATAAATTTATAGAAAATTATTGTTGCTACAGCATATATTTACAAATGACTTTAGGACATTAATTATTGTCCTAACTTTGAGATCAGGTCATATAGATATTCACAAAACAAATTGCGTATGTGCTCCACTTCATCATCGGGAAAGGGATCGGACAGGCAAACATCTGTAAAATCAAAGAAAACCGAATTAACTTGCATGCATATTTCATATGTAACATTAAGCCGTAAACCGAATTCAGCCATAATATGTAACATTAAATACATTTACCTTTGCAGTTAATTTAGTCCTTCCTTGAGTGATAATATCATATATGTGTTTCATGATGTACTGGCCACATAAGTTGGACTCTGTTGGTTGCCGACGGGTCTAAAAAGAACAAGAAATATATATAAGAGCATATATAGCTTACTGACCAAGTTCACAAGGCAATGTGCCAGTGTCCAAATATGTACCAACATTTGGTGTGTGCCATTTAGGATTAGTGGCCTGATACAAACACTTTTTGTTTACCTCGATTTGGAAGGTCCTCATGGCACTATCATCAAAATCACAAATTTATCAAAAACGTTCACTGAAAATTCACAGCAGAGATTTCAGACAAGAGAATCAAAATGACATGCTTACTCATTGATGGTCTGCATCAACATAGTCCCTGGATCGCAGTGAGTGGAGCATAAGAAGATAACTTTATGCTCCTCCATGCACATGAGGACCAACTGCCAGTGGTGGCTGAAAATTCACAACAGTAAAGTACTCAGTGATATATGTAGCAGAATTAAGTGAATTGCAGACAAGAATTGTGATATGTACCTGTGGTAGTATGGAAACATATACACCTTTCTTCTCACTTCACATACCCTCTTTAATATGTATTCTTGTCTCTCCACCAAGGGTGTTATACTTGCATAGACTGGGCACAAGAACCCAAAATCATTGATTCTACCCTTTTGAACCAATTGTTGATACATGAACCTACAATAATGACATCGATCAGGGAATTAGTATATATGTATGTGTGTCTAAATGATGCATTTAGATTATGTACTCACAGAAGAAGATACTTACTTCATAAACAGTTGAAGGATTGGATTAGTAAGCTCCTTTCTAGGAAGCAACAGGGACGTTACATCATCGATGTCAACGTAAACCGGTTGAGGATGACGGACGCCTACTACTTCATTGACAGGCCATGATTTATCTTTAAAATATCCACTCTTTACCATATCGGATATTTTTTCCTTGGCAGTCAACTTAGCAGTAGGGGATAGAGCTCGAGGAGGGGCTAGAGCTTGACGAGAGGATGGAACCTGAGGAGGAGGGGATGAAGCTTCAGGAAGAGTATAGACATTTACAAGCTTCACTGGCCAAGAGATGAAGGTTCCCTTGACATCACTCACAAGCTTCAGCTGATCAGTTGGGAGAGGGAGAGGTGCATCAATGATCACCTTTTCAACGGACATTCTGACTTCCTCATCAGCCATTTGTTGGTGGTGTACAGTTGATCCCAAGTTGTGGACAGTCCTTTTTGCAACTAATCATCTATGACTATCACGATCCTCCACATACAGGTCACAAGGTTGCTCTGACTGTCCAACAATGCAGCTCCCTTTAGTGCTCTCTTTGCTTTGCATAGGTGCAGTGAATGTGTGAAGGGAACACTGGTCTACGGACGAGAGCTCAAAAGCAGCCTCATCTCGATTCATTTCCTCCTTCATCCGGCTCATCCGAGATTGAAACATTGCTTCTTTAGCCGCTGCTTTCTCACTAAATTTGTCCGATTAATGCATTTTCATCTCCTCCCGGGTAACTATACTTTGTTTATGGTGTTTGGATTTATGAAAGTATTGCTTTAGGCCTACCCGTCCTCCAATCCCTCTTACACACCCCGAGTGATCCGGTTTTCTGGTCACAACGGTCAGAACATCATTCCTCCCATCCGACACAAAAGATCCCTTTACTTCTTTCTTTTTAAGATCTTCCGTAAGATACGGATAACGAGAAGCTTAGTAATGAAACATGTTTAGTAACTAAAAAATAACAATAACGATACTTACAATTCTTTCAGAAACTAGACGAGTTTTTTCACTCGTGTAGGCGCCGCTTGGCTTTTACCGAATATGCAGCCACAACTCCTCACGACGTATTGGAGATGGCTGATCAACTATCACAGAAGGATTGGATTCAGCTTTATCTTCCAATCTCTTCCGTTTGGCCGCCATCAATTCCTTTTCAGCCTTTTCATATCTATCACGAGAAGCCCTATGCAGGCAATCATTCTTTCTCCCTATCTCCTGTGCTTGTTCCCTTCTTTTCTATGAATCAGAATTGAAAACAACTATCAATTATGAATTCCAGCCATGTCACTAACAGAAATTAGAGAACTTCTGCTTGATATGAATGTCAAAAATTAGTCAAATTCACTTCATCAAGTTTCAACATTTTATTTAAGGAAGATGTAGAATTGTAGAAGAAATTGGGAGAAACAGAGGAAAAGGAGTTTGAATTGTCGCCTACTCAGTCAATTCATTCATTCATCATATTCATAACTGGTTCCTACACATATTAGACTAACCTCTTATATATAGTTAGAGGCTTGACTCTTAAGGCTCAATAATAGCTTGCACCGAAACCATTACACAGTTAACATACTAACTAACTAACAGTAATGTCTAACCGCTACCTATTATAACAGAACTAAGACTATAATAATGGCTTGAATCTTATGCCATTATTATTTCCCTAATTACCTTCTTAGTATTTTACCTTTTCGTGGTTTACATATCGAGACTTGCATAGACAAAGGCAGAAATGTATACTTCTATTCACACACCAAACCATTTAACTAACAAGATTAGATGAACACAATAACATTTACATATCCACACAGGTTAATAAGCAAACAAAAGGGCAAACAAAACTAAATATAAACTCACCAGGAGTGGTCCGCAGCTGAACAAATTGTTGCCAAGTTTGTTAATCAATAAATGTATACTTGTCCCAAGGATTTTGGTCAGGCTGAACCTTGGCAAAAATATACTTGTTAGCTAGAGAGGTCTTAAACATCCTCCACCGATCGCTGACAATAAGACAATGTCTTGTCTTTCAACTTCCTCGATCGGGACGGTGTATGTAACCGGATAGTGTCCCAAATAGGATCCTTTATTGTGCCAAGGTCCACATTTTTCCACTCATCTGTCAAGATGCTAACCTTGCTGCGTGCTAGATAGCTGACAAAACTAGTATATTTGCTTTTATTAACACCCAAAGGTTCCAACTTTTCATCAAGCTGAATCTTGAGCCTTGACCCAGAAGTCCGACTTAGGGTTACATCCATCATTCGTGTGCCACTTTTACCACGGCGTGCAGGGCGGTTACGAGGCTCATTGTGAGATGAAGAGGGTTCGTTCGACTCACACCGGTCACACCAAGAATCGACATTCCGGAACACGAATAGAATCATTTTCACCATTCATTTTCGAGACAGAAGAGAGGAATGCCCGAGCAAATGTGAGAGTAACAAAGGCTAATGGTACGTGGGCGAGGAAGAGAGGTAATGCAATAGGAAGGGTTTCGCAATGTGAATGAGGTTCTTCGGTGAGAGTAACAAAAGCTTTTGTGCGAAGAAATGTATATTTGGTGGTTCCTTTTTAAGACCGGATAAACAAAGAGACGGTCTTACTATTTAATATTCAAGACCGGTCTTAAAAGTAATTAATTATTTGTTTAATTTTCTTCAATATTGAGGAACTGGCCACAATTTAAGTCCGGTCTTAAAATATTTAACTTTACGACCGGACAAAATATAAAACGGTCTTAAAAGTTAACCTTTAAGACCGGTCCTTATTTACCGTCGGTCTTAAAATTAATTAATTTTTTGTGTACCTATTTGTATTATATGTCTGGTCTTAAAAGAATAAATTTTAAGACCACCTATTAAATATGTGCGGTCTTAAACCTTTTAGGCTTTTATATTTAAATTTTTCTTTATTATGTTGGACCGTTAAAATATAAGTACTTTTTGTATGAGATTTCTCTATAAAGTAACTCGAAATTTCAATTTTCTTAATAACATTTTTAAGACCGGGTTGTTTTTTAGTCCGGTTTAAATAATATATTTAAGACCTATGAAAAAATGATCTGGTCCAAAAAGTTCTTCATATTTACAGAACTGCCACCGGTCATTCCTTTAAGACCGGGGCGTGATTCTCCAGTCTAAATGAGGAGGGCTTAAAGCCCTTTTTGCACTAGTGGAGATTCTTTTTAATAATTTTATTAAGAGTGTTTCCTTCAGTCTTCTTCTTTCCCTTTTCAAACAACTAGATATAGCTTGAATAAGCTCAAACCATTTTCTACCATTTTAGAAAGACAAATTATAAAATTTAAGAGACAAAAAAGAATTGGGGTCTTGTATATAAAAATTAAAGGAAACCCTCCGGTAACTCTTACATTTAGGACTAGGTGAGTATTTATTATGTAGCTAGTATTACATAATTATTGTAATTATATATGTTTAAGCTAGCTGATACTACTCTCTCATCCCTAGTAATTAAGTTAGGGTTAAATGAATATAAAGATTAAAGGTTTACCCTTTTAATTTTCTGTATTATATATGTGTGTGTGTATGTATGTATATGTGGGTGTGTGTGTCTATATATATATATATATATATATGTGTGTGTGTGTGTGTGTGTGTATGTATGTATGTATATGTGTGTGTGTGCACATATATGTATGTGTGTGTGTGTACATAGATACATACATACATAATGTATGTATGTATCTAACATATATGTGTGTGTGTGCGCGCGTGCGTGTATGTATGTTTGTATCTATATATATGTATGTATACATATGTGTGTGTGTGTATAAACACACACACACACACACACACACACATACATACATACATACATACATACATACATACATACACATATATATCTACATATATATATATATATATATATACCTATATCTACACACATATGAATTCCTATGTACTTATGTGTGTGTGTGTGTCTGTATGTATATATATTATTAACATGGAGATGGAGACTCGTATACATAGATTATATTAGCAACCCATGTGAGTCATGTAATTGACTTTTTTAGACAAATAAGCCACACTTCTCAAGACAAATAACCCATGTGAGTCACCTCGCTAATCTCACATTATTTAATATATATGTATCCGCAAAAATCAAATGAAACTATTCAAGACCTTTCTCAATATATATATCTAACCCCTCATGCATCTTGGGTGTTTACATATGGTATAGAATAGAAATCAAATAATAATGATCTAAACCTATATTTTAACTTGGAAAAATTTAAAATGAAAACAATATTTTAACCATTAATTTTCCGTATTTCTTGCTCCAAATGACAATGACAATCCACTTGCATGCATGATATCCATTAAGATGCCGACGGAGAAGGAGATAATAGAGTATTGCAGATCAAGTTTGCCGCATTTCATGGCGCCGAAGACGGTGGTGTTCGAGGAAGATCTTCCAAAGACTTCGACTAGGAAGATTCAAAAGTACGTTTTGAGAAAGGAAGCAAAAGACATGGGATCCCTGAAAGCGGGGAAAAAAAGGAACGTAACATGGTTGATGTTTTTTAAAGGGATAATGGTCTTAAATGTCATGGAAGTTTTCACTCAGGAACACTGGTAAAACGGAAGTTTTTTTTGGACCAAAAATGTCACGGAAGTTTTCGCTGAGGAGCAATTTTGCCCCGGAAATTTTCACTAAGGAGCAATTTTGCCCCAGAAGTTTTCACTAAGGAGCAATTTTGCCCGTTTGTCCCCCAAATATTAAATTTGACTATTAAATCAGTCAAAGACCACACATGTTATGCCTTGAAAATATCAAACTTGGAGCCAGAGAAGGAAATCCTTGAGATGTTGAGCTCAAGGCGGCTAGAATTTGTGAAGCCGAACCGGGTCAAAGGGACCGAAAGGTCAACCGTCACAAAACCCAAAGGACGCATCACTTATGATCTAAGCAAATGATCGGTCTATACAAACGTAAATATTATCACTATTGATTTGTTTTACTCGAACCAATTTTTGGAACAATTCATTTCTCGTTTTTGCGTTTCATTTGCGTTTTGTGACAGACTTTTCAATCCCTTTGACCGTTCGGCTTCACAAATTCGTCGCCTTGATTTCAACATCGAAGAATCTCCTTCTCTCGACTCCAAGTTCGACCTTTTCAAGGCATGACATGTGTGGTCTTTGATTGATTTAATAATCAAATTTAATATTTGGGGACAGAAGGGAAAAATTGCTACGTTTTGTAAACTTCTGAGGCAAAATTGCTCCTCAACAAAAACTTTCGGGGCAAAATTGCTCCTCAGCAAAAACTTCCATGGCAAAAATGATACTTCCGAGGCAAAATTGCTACGTCTTGTGAACTTCCGTGGCATTTTTGGTCCAAAAAAAACTGCCGTCTTACCAGTGCTCCTAAGCGAAAACTTCCATGGCATTTAAGACCCTTATCCCTTTTTTAAAAGACTGATATTTTTTACGAAAAACTCTTATATGGCACCATGCATTGCATGCAGAAATGTGTTATTGACGCAAGTAAATTTGACAACGCGTGCAACTATGACTATCCTTTAAAAATTGATAACTTAAGTTGTGGTGAACTCTTACCAACTTTACAACTTGTTTTATTATTATTTCTTTTCATGTACATGTCCGTACAACTTTTTAAAATTACTTGAATATTAAGTTTATTATAGAACACATAAAGGCATATAGTATAAAAAATCTAAGTAGATTGGTGACCGAATGGTTATTGATCATGAGTTCAAGATTGTCCATGAGTTTAAACACATACGCGTTAGGGATATAAACTTAGATCATGAAGTCGTAAGAGTTTATCAATATCATTACATAGTTATTAAAAGTATATGACTACCAATTAATTAAAATACAAAGAATGGCAATAACCTTGTTTACTTATATTTTGAATCTAAATCATTGAAATTAAATCCATTAACATTTATACTTTATCATACTCATCAACGTAAAAACTTCTAGGAAATTTATGTATAACGTTATTAAACATAATCAAATAATAAATAAAAAAAGATTATAAATTCAACAAAGATAATTTAACGATGCATTACCATCATTTCCATTGACTTCAAATTCTGTACCATAATAGTCTCCACTTGTCTCACACCATCATCATCATCTTTAAAATTTTCATCCCTCAATGTCATCAACATTCCAACTTACATAAGAGTCAACATCAAATGTTCGATTAATAATGTTCTTACTAAGAGAGAGCTAACATCATTTTGTAAGTTACCATGAGTTTAGGAGTGAGTTGACATGATTTTATGCTTGTTTGGAATAATAATTAAAGCCTTTAAAAGTAGTTTTTCAGTCGTGATGATTTACGTTGTATGAGGTAAATATGTGATAGAAGTTTTGTATCAACTTGTATAAATGTATTTATAATAAGAAGCTCTAAACAACCATGTGATAAGTTATAGACGCCAAAAAGGTAAATTTGATGAGATAGTTTGTAAGTTCAATTGAGTTTTTAGTCAACTCAAATTTAAGAGTAAGCTGACACGATTTTTTAAGCTTTAAAACACAAAAAATAGTATTTTAATAAGTTAACTAATAAGTTTAACAACAATACTTATATCCCCTATATCCATCTGTGGAGCATTTCTAAGTACTTTCCTTTTGTACTAACTTCATATAAAACAAAAACATAATTTATATATAATTTATATTTAAATTTCAGGTAATTGATAAGGAAATTAAACAAATTCAAAAGCCAGCTATCTTGTAGTTCCAATGGCATCAAACGCCACCATATAACTGCACGAGCCATGGCGCGGGGGTACTTCCTTCCTATGATCCACAATATAAGATTTTTAGAAGAATGACTTATCTATAATATATAAGCAGTAATTAATGCTTATTTGTCAATTTAGCCTATACAATTAATGCTTGAATGTTACTTCTTATATTTTCTCTCTCCTTCAAAACCATATTTAATATGGGTAAAGTTGGAAAAAAATTCTATTTGAGGCAAATTTAATAAGCTAACTACTAGTTTTTGGTTTTGATGAATTAGTTAAAGTGACTTATATTGTGAATAGGTGGGAGTATCTAGTTACAAAAAGTCTAATATTGAACAAGTCTATGATGAAGCCAGTTTTAAATTTTTTTTTTCTTTTGATTTTTTCAAAATATTATTTTAGCCTGTAGATAATTTAAAATAAAAATAATCTCTCAAGTAACATTTTTCTAAAAAATGATTTTTTTCATTTTAAAATCACCCATTAAAAGAATTAAAATTTAAATGATCCAGATGGGATCTGCCCTCCCCACCTATCTGGTTCCATGTCTCCGGTGGGGGTGGGTTTTAAAAACAGTTGACAAGGTTACGTACGAGGTTAAGGGCGATATGATGAGGGTATATAATTAATTAACTCCATGACACCATTCATTAAGGTAACCACGACACGTCTGCGCAAAAGCCGTAGGCCCCACAATGCATCATCCTCAGGCCTAACTCCTCTGATCAAACATCAACTTTCTATATAAACCAGTTCTCATTTCTCCATTCGTCACATCAAATCCAAGACATGGATAACATTAACAAGATGCTGACCGCCTTGTGTGTTCTGATCATGTGCTTCATGGTGGGAGGCTTAGCTGCCCCAGCCACTCCCTCCGGTGGCCTCGGCAGGATCATCTCCAAGGCCACCTTCAATAAGATGCTCAAGCATCGTAACGACAATATCTGCCCGGCCAAAGGCTTCTACACCTATGAAGCTTTCATTCAGGCCGCCAAGTCTTTCCCGGCCTTCGGCAACACCGGCAACATCACCATGCGCAAGAGGGAGGTCGCAGCTTTCCTCGGACAAACTTCCCACGAGACCTCCGGCGGTTGGCCCACTGCTCCCGACGGTCCTTACGCTTGGGGTTACTGCTTCCTCAGGGAAATAAAACGGAGCACTTACTGTCAACCCAGCAGCCAATATCCATGTGCTCCGGGCAAGAAATACTATGGCCGTGGACCAATCCAAATCACCTGGTATGTATGTATATATATTGTCATCACGCTCACGGTGTCTAATATGTCTTCCTCTAATACTCTCTAATATCCTTTAAATGGTCCATAATTTCTCAAATAATTTTTTTTATTTTTTTTAATTATTAGATTCTATCTTACTTGAGATGACAACCATAAATTAGTGCTTTTTTTTAATAATTTTTTCATAAAAACCAAAACGGCATGATTTTAAAGGATGATTTTAAAAATCACTAAAAAAGTCAAAATCCTAAGATGTAAAAAAGTCACTCGTGGGTCTGCATAACACTTTCAATTTATTTGAGTAAATGATACAGGAATTACAACTACGGGCGGTGCGGAAAAGCCATAAAAGCGAACTTGCTCAAGAACCCCGACCTGGTGGCGACTAATCCACTGATATCCTTCAAGACGGCACTGTGGTTCTGGATGACCACGCAGAAGCCGAAGCCATCGTGCCACGACGTCATCACAGGGAAATGGAAGCCCTCCGCTGCTGACAAGGCAGCCCACCGGCTTCCGGGGTATGGAACCATCACCAACATTATCAATGGAGGGGAGTGTGGGAGAGGTCGGGACAGAAGGGTTGCAGATCGCATTGGATTTTACAAGAGGTACTGCGGCATGTTGGGTGTAAGTTATGGCTCCAACATCGACTGTTATTCCCAGAAGCCATTCCGGGTATGAGTGTATGTATCTCAACAGTGGTCGAGTTTCTCTCCTCATCCTTTTTTTATCATCCCTCAAAATCTTTAAATTATATCCATCTAATTGATATAATATTACTTTACGACCTAGATGATCCAATGAAAAAAAGATTAGGAGAGGATCTCCCTTTGTATGTGCCCTTCTCTTAATAATAAAATCATCTAAATCCACGTGATTGGGAGTGTCATTGTGTGTGTGTATGTGTATGGATGTATGTATTACAGTGCCCTTCTCTTAATAATAAAATCATCCCAATCCACGTGATTTGTGGGTGTTTGTGTTAGCTTATTTATATTTCAAATCATTTTACACTGCACAGAGGATGACAAGAAGGGAAATGATCACCGGGAACATGATGTTGTTGCCCGAGGGATGAGTTTGGGTGCCCACTACTGCTCATGGACGGAACCTTTTTTTAAAAAAATTTTAATTTAATTGGCATAAAATCTAAGTACTCATGGGAAACGCAAAAGAGTGCTCCTTTTTTAAGCATTTTTCTTGCAAGTTAAGAGAAAACTCCTCTCACATATTTATCTCAAATATATCAAATCACTTCTAAAAAAACTAAAATAACCTGGCACGAAAATAAATATAATCTCTTAGTTACCATTTTTTTCAAAAAATTTAATTTTTATTTAAGAATTATCGGTTGAATATTTAAATCTAAATCGTTTAAATTAGATCTGGACAATCAAGTTGATGAGTATATGAGCTCATCACTCTTAATGGTAAACCAAACTAGGTCCATTGTAGCAATTTTATCTTGATTGTTATTTAGGTTAAGTTTACTTACTAATTGACCAAATATATTTATTTAGTAAGTCTATGTGTCATCCATTTCAAGTTTTTAAAGCTAGATTTAAAGATAAGTAATTTTTAAAAAAAATTGTCTCCCATTTAAAGGATTAGAGATAATAAAAAAAAGGTAAAAACATTGTGTGTAGTAAACAGAAAATCAAAGAGGCAATTGCATGTCTCAGCAACATTGGGGTACAATGGCAGAGAGTTTTCGATGGACTTGTTCTTGGAAATCTTCCTTAATATGTTGGGCATCTAACGATTGAATATTTTTCTTCATTATTGTCTGGCAAATGTGAGTTCCTCCTCTATATATAACTTCTTCAATATTGTTCACTCTGCTAGCTCAACAAATTCGGTCAACTAACAAGCAAACTCAATCTTAATAGCTGTCAAGGCAACATTGCTACGATTTTGAAACTTTCAAGGTAGCATTGCTCTTAGGTGAACACTTTTAGAGCAAATTTGCACCTTAAGAAAAATGAAATGAATGGCACATGGACCGTCAATACAACATATTTAGTCAACTAATAGTCAAACTTAACTAGAATATTGGTCATGGCAAAATTGCTCCAAATTTGATACTTTTGGGGTAAAATTGTCAATTGTCCTTCCCGTGATATCTTTAGGAACAAAACAGCCCTTTAACTCTTTAATATATTAAGGGTCAAATTGCACTACAAATTAATTTAGTATATTGATTAAAACATGAAAAATACATGACAGTGCTATATACTATAGCCCTTTTAAAACCTTCCGACCTCTTCCGCCCAGATGCTCCTGGGCTACATTTGGTACCCAAAAATAAATGATAAACCTACTCTACAATTACCATCAATATATATGTGTGTGAGTACTGTAGTTTTAATCTTCATTCAGATCAAAACAACATCTGATCTGATAAAAATAATTGATCAACAAATTAGCCAACTTCAACGTACAACTGTTATAGAATCCCCCTCAATCTTCAGCTTCCACAAATAAAGAAGTTATGAATTTTGAACAATCTTCGCAAACATATTATGACCAATCCCAACTCCAAATTAACCAACAACATTGGAAGCTGTAACAACCCAAAATTCCATACTTCAAAATGTGTCGGTTGACACTTGATTTTATAAAAATCAGCAGAGTTTGAGGTGCTACCACTCAGAGTATTGCAGAAACGGAGAGCATGTACTAACAATTGGACAATGAGTATCTGATATAAAATGCCCAGACATATGATGATGTCCCGACATAAACTGATATATAAAAATAATCCCGAAGGAATATTCATGTGATATAATATTACAGGACTTGTATAATTACAACTCTTCAATAGTAACTATAAAATCTTAAACTAAGCCTTAAGTAGACTTGGGGCAATGAACCTAACTCGTTAATCAACCAATTTGGCCAGGCCGGTGTCTAGTGGAAGTCTCCCGAATTCACGGCGACTCATCGCGAACCACATAGACGAACCCTTTCTAGACACCAAACGGTTTGAAATAACTTTATTAGATTCATGCGTAACTAGTCTCTCATCTCGACCGATGTCTCTTTACAGCTCCGTCTACCGTTGCCTTTTCACGGCTCCATCTCTGTTGTCATCTTAGACCTGGTTCCTTCCCTAATCCTTAGTCAAAGCTGAGATTCAATCGAATTGAATCTCGAGTAACGATTAACCCCTATAAGCGAGATATAACAATATATGACAGATATTCATGGCGTTTCAACAACAATACATAAGCACACAGTAGATGTATCTCAACCGTACATAAGCATACAGCAGATGTTTCCCAACAGTACATAAGCACACAGCAGATGTAAATTTATCTATCACATATACGCATATAAGATATAGATGACTAAAGTTACTAGTACGCGAACGTATCTTTCACTGGGTAAAACGCCCGACCATTGAATCTGGCCCAGGACTTCCCGGATATCCTAACATATCACAGTCTCACTTAGAATAATATCCTAAGAGATATTTCCATCTCTATTTACCTCTCTACCCTTGGCGGATTTGCTATTTACAATTTTGCCCTTACATTTATTTAAAAACGTAGTGCAGTATTTTCTGGGCAGATTTTGCATCAACTTTGAAAAATCATAATTAATTCTAGAAAAATTGAAATGAGGATCTGTAAAATTCCCCAGAATCCTTATGATGTATATTTTCAAGAAAAAAAAATACTTGTATATACCCAGAATTTATGAAAAATTCCCAGTTTTCATTTTCCACAACGTTGCCCAGAATTTCGTCCAGAAAATTGGCCTAACTTCAACCGGTTGTATCTCTTTGTACAAGAATCAAAACACTACATATTATATATATTCAGAAAGCCCTACATATCTAATTTATTTCTGGAAATTTTCGTGATTTATGGGCTTCATTTTCAACATAACATATTATCATTTCTTTTGCTGTTGTTTGCCCAGAAATTTTACCGGAAAATTTTTGCGAACTTTCTACTACTTTGATCTTCAACTTCCAAGAATTTTGCTCCACAATATTTTCCACCATATTTTCGAAAAAGACATTTTTAATCATAAAAACATGAAATCAAAACTTCTTGGAAGATTTAAAGATCAAACTAACCTTTATACTAAAAACTACTAAGAACTACTAAGAACTATAAAACTAAAGACTAGAAACTAAAAACAAGCTTACCTCTTGAAGACTCTTGCTACTCCCTCCTCCTTCTTGCTTCACTCCACTCTTGCTTAGAATGGTTTTTTGGTGTGAAGAGAATGAAGAGGAAGCCCTCTATTTATAGTGAAATGTCATGGCATTCTTGCAATTATTTTGAACTTCCTCTTCCTCAATTTCCACCATAGAATCTAAACTTAGTTAAGAAGTTTTAATCTTAACCATTGGACCCATACTTAATGAAGAAGTTTCTTCCAACTGAGTCTTCGGTTTTTACTTTAACGAAATTCATTTTTGGTTGTCTGATCAATCACTAATACTTTTAAATTGAGTATGCTTTTTGATTAGTAGTTGGATATCAGATCTATGGTCTAATGAGATTCCCCCTGGTTGTACTAAGCTTATTCTTCAACGTTTACAAAAATAGTCTTTACTAGGCTTACTTTCGAGGTTAAATTATGTGGGTTCAAGATAAGTCCTTATATTTTCTCAGGGTTCCTTCTTCTTCACAACTATTTAAATTTGCATAAATTCTCACTTTATTTGTTGTTTTGAGTTTTTCTTGTGTATATCGGATATTTTCTTGGATTTCAAACCATTATCCAATTTACTCTAGGATTTCAAACTTTATCAAATTTGCTTTAATTTTTTTCTCTCTCTCATTGGTCAAAACCTTTTTCTCATGGATTAAGCTTTATGTAGTTAATTTAGACCATTAGATTTTAGCTTTATTAAATCTAATCTTGACCTTCCATTTATGCTAATCTCTCATTGGTCCAATCAATTTCATGAGGATTAAGAATATTTTCTTGATTTATCATTGGTCAATTCAATTTCACAAGGATTTGGCTTTATGAGGCTTAATTAAAGCCTTTGGATTTAGTTTTATCAAATTTAATCTTAGCCCTCCATACCTAATCTTAATTAGCATCCCTAATAAAGTAGTTAAGTGTAATTGTCAAAATATGATTGGTTCTAAGATTAATTATGATCATTAGAAACTACTTATATGCTAATCTTAGTCCTTTATTAGCCATTGATTCTTAATTAAGGTCATATATCCCTAATTATGCCTTCAACACATGTTATCAAATTAATTATGAAAGTTTATGAAATTAATTCAATTAATGTAGATTTAATTATCTACTAATTGTTGGCAATTTTCTTTAATTGGATTAATTATTTTCTCACAACTTTTGAGTTTACTCTGGTCATTTATGCACCATGCATTATTTTAATAATCATAGGGCAACTTATGGTCCCTAAAATAAAATTGGATTTTTTGCCTCTTTAAATTCCAAAGAAAATAAACAAATAAATTACTAAAATTAGAGACAACATACTTTCCTATTTTAAATAGGTATTATTTTTCCAAACTATAATATTCAAGAGAAATATGAATTTTGGGGTATTATACCATTATTTTAATTAGTGCAAATTCAATTGCCTCCTCATTGTGGTTAATTCCCTTTAATTAATTTAAGTGGTTTCATAACACTTCCTTGATTATTTTGATTATCTTAATTCTTAGAGAAAATTCCCTAAATTAACATAAATATGTTACTCAATTTTGAGACCACATATTCACCTATTTTTAATAGGCACTATTTATCAAAATATAATATTTATGATAAATATGAATTTTAGGTATTATGGCGACCTTCAAAAGCTGTATTATCCCGCGCTAGTCCTCCGGATATTCTCATTGAAGAATGCCAAAATCAAAATTTCAAATCCTTCAATGTTGATGATATCTATGAATGGAATATAGATGGTTAGAATAAATCAAATATCCTTCAAACCCTTCAACAAATTACTAAGGCCGGTAAGCATTGCTTATCAAACCCGAGTATGATTTTTCGATAAAAAAATTGTTAGTTCTCTATGTGTTTTGATGATAACTGACAATTGTAAACTAAAGGAAGTTAATGGTTAAGTTAAGGCCGGTAAGCATATATTTGAAGTTTAACTTTTTAAACTCGAGTTTAATTCTTACAAAGACATCTTCACTTAAAATTCAAAACTATTTTCAAAGAAGATGATCATGTGACTCGAGCCTAGAATGTTTAACTCAAGTCATGCACTCCATTTTGCTTGAATTAACTTGAGTGCAATGTATCCCCGTTTTTATCAAATTTTGAAAATATTTTTACAAAATGCAAATGTTTTAGTAGGCCAGCCTTGTTAGGAATTGGATACCTAATCCATTGTAAGGAGGTTTGTAGTTGATGACAAGTATGGGTGTCCCTTATTCAATTTCCGTGTTTTTATTTATATAAAAAGCAACACAAGACCATGGGCCACAACTTTTTCAGATAAGTTTTTTGTCAAGAAGTTCTTGAATTTTCTTTTTACATGTTTCAAGGAGTTCTTGAGTCATTTGAATAGTTGGTTGCCGTAATTGTTGTTCAATATGTTGAAAAGAAATATCCTCTTTTAAAAACTTCATACATATCTATGTGTGTATCATATATATTGACTGTCAAATGAAACTTGCGCAAAATGACGGGGAAAATATTTACAACAATTTATAAATTAATAAATATATACTATAAGTCAGTTGCTACAAAGTTAAGACTGCTGCTGCTGGAAAAACAATGTGTCATGCTTCCTTTACCCCCAAAGATTGCATATATATGACGGTTATTATTTAGTATACATGACAATTTTGAACTGTCATAATGGTTCCCAATCGTAATATATTGATGTTATAAATAAAGGTTACTTGTTAATAACCATAATGCATTGGATTTACTTTTTAATTGTATATAGTAATTTTTTATTATTTTTTCCATTTGATAAGATACTATTAATATTTATTATATAAGACAAAATATAATAATTGGTAATAAATAATAATATTAAATAAAAAAATTTATATTTATAGCATTCAAAATTCAATACATTATAGATAAACATCATACAATTTAAAATAAATTAATCACTTAAACACTCTCACAATAAAACATTATCTTATAATTTTTTAAACTCTAAGAGAAAATCAATTAATAAAAAATTCCATAATATTCTCTAATGCCTTTGTTGTAAATTGTTCATTGATCATGTATCAATGCTCCAAGAGTCCACGTCACATATCCTTTAACTACAGAAGGATAATATAAATATGAAAATAAGAATACATATATATATATACACACATAAAAACAAAAATAGTTGTTGATTTTTTTAATTGAACAATTCAAGACTTATTCTTCTTATTGTGACTATCAAATTTCAAATGGATAATTGTGAATTTGATATAAAGTTATCAATTTAAAAGGGCTAGTTGTAAAAATATATAGTTATGAATTTTTTTGTTAAACTTATCAAATGGTTGTTAATTTAGAATAATGAAGTTGATTGTGTTTTAGTTTAACTAGCAAATCCGCCATGAAAGTATTTCATAATGTTGCTTTGAAAGTTTTGAGTCTCAATGTTATCCCGGAAGTCTAAAAATATAGCAATGTTTTCTTTTTCCATTAAAAAATTAATGGTCAGTGTCAATTTTTTAACGATCATCGTTAGTTTTTTAAGGAAAAAAGGTCACATTGCTATGTTTTTAGATTTTTAAGCGATATTAAATCTAAAAAAACTTCTAGGACAATATTGCTCTTATATTTGTACTTCTAGAGCAGATTTACTACTTAACTTTTTTTTTCCATCAACTAAATAACTCAAGTAATTATTACTCTATTAGAATTGTTAGCTTAATTATAGAAACATATCAAATTCACAATGGTTACATTTATCCTTCAAAAATTGATAGCTTTGTTGTGGTACTCTTACAAAATTTACAACTTTTTAAAATGAATTTGTTGTAATAAACTTATCAAATGGTTGTTATTTGTTAATTTAGAATAATGAAAGTTTATAGTCTTTTTTTTCTCATTACACTACTACTGAGAAATTGGTTTTAACGTCACGATTGGCGTCCTATTATTAAAAAAAGGAAGTAAAACAAAACGCGGTGGCATTTTTGTAATTAGTAGATAACTTTTGGAGTCTAATTTTATTTCTTAAACGCGAAAAGCAAGCGAAAAGGAGTCTAAGTCTAAAAATTAGACTCCCTAGGTCGAAAAAGCAAACCATTTGGAGTCTAAGTCTATTAATTAGACTCCCTAGGTGGAATTTGGAGTCTAATTTTTTAGAATTAGGGTGTGCATGGTAACGCTCCCGAATGACTTTTTTCTTAATTTTCGTGCCCCTTAACAAAAATGGATGGGAATTGTGTTTGGTAAATCCGTTTTTTTTTTTGACTCCGGGATGAACCGGTTTATTTTTTGTCTTGGGGAGTAAAAAAAAAAGCTAAAAATTTTTGCTTCTCTCTTCCAAGGCACAAAATGAGAATTTTTTTTTCTCAAAAAAAGACTTCTTCCTCTTCGGCGGTACCCTTGTTCACCCCACCGCGACCACCACCACCACCACCACCGCCACCACCACCGCCCCACCACCACCGCCACCACCTCACCACCGCCGCCCCGCCACCACCTCACCACCACCGCCACCACCACCACCACCACGCCGCCACCATCGCCGCCACCACCCCAACACCGCCGCCACCACCACCACCACCTCGCCACCGCCACCGCCACCGCCCCCACCACCGCCACCGCCACCGCCACCACCACCGCCGCCGCCGCCACCGCCACCACCGCCCCACCACCACCGCCACCACCTCCACCGTCGCCGCCACCACCACCACACCACCGTCACCACCACCACCACCACCACCGCCGCCGCCACCACCACCACCACCACCACACCACCGCCACCACCATCGCCACCACCACCCCAACACCGCCGCCGCCACCACCCCACCACTGCCACCACCGTCGCCGCTGCTACCGCCGCCGCTGCTACCACCGCCATCACCACCACTACCACCGCCACCATCGCCATTCCGTCGCCACATAAATAATTTTTTGAATATAAAAATTACATTAATAATTTTTTTAGGAAATTTAAATTTAAGTTTATTTGTAAAGTATAATAATTATATTAATTATTAAAGAAAAAGACAAAATGGTAAAAATAACTCATTAATCTTCCATATTCCTATTTTTTTAACTCCCAAATAAGGAGAGGAAAAATGTGTTACCAAACGTAATTCGATTCTCGGAGTAAAAATAAAATAGATTAACAAACGTAATTCGATTCTCGAACTCTTCCAAAGCACAGAATCGAAAAAAGCTGTTTCATCTCGAAACTTGATCTTTGTACAAGAATGGTTGCCATGCACACCCTTAGACTCCTTAGGCCATCCCAAAAACCCATTCCCACGGGCCATTGTGATTCTCATTCTCTCGAAGCCATCGATCACTCTCATTCTCTCATTCTCAACCTTGCTCCGCCTGCCCTCACTCCGCCATTGCTCCATCGTCCCCCTCTCCATCGTAGGTCCTCCGATCTTGTGTCCGTGGGTAATCGTCTTAAAAAACACCCCATATCATTGATCATAGCCTTCAATTTGCAGAAAATGTGCCCTAACTCGGTGTCATTTGGATTTCGGCGAAGCCGAGCTTTCTCTTTCCGGTTCAGTCGGGCTTTCTCATCTCGTTAGTTCGATCTATGATTTTGGCATACTATTTTGGTTTCCCTCTCCTTCAATGCTCTCAAATCAACCTAACCCAGTTTCGCTGGATTTTGACGGAGCAAGGGAGGAACTACGTTGAAGTTTTAAAACTTGAGCTTTCTCTTCTCCGATTCTTTGAGCTCGTTTGCCTTCGCGTCTTCTGCCCCTCGTTTGCTGTGAATCACTTGGTTAAAGCTCCATTCTCTGCAGGTTCTTTAAGAGCTTGCACGCTAAAGAAACACTAGAGAATCAACCACCGTACTTAGAATTGATGAAAGCTTGTCACTGCGTCCATTGATTCTCGTTGTAATTGCAGAGAGGATTCAAAGAATGAGAAATATCCAAGTGCAAACCCTATCAATCCGTCGACGCACGGAGGCTGATCGTGTAATCGGTGTATAATTCAAGTTTTTTAAATTACTTTTCGTATCTTATTGGTTGACAATTCCTTTTTTCTCCAATGATTCTCGCAAAGTTACATTTTGCATAGTAAAAAGAAAGCTTGGGATCTACAAACTTGTATGTTTAGTATTCAAAATCAATATGATCCTCTTATTTTGAAAGTCGAGTGATTGAGCTCAGCAATTGGGGATAATACAAGTGTCAAGTACACATTTGAAAATTCCGACGCTGACATGCTTTAGATAAATTGCATATTCCACCTGAACTTTGAAGGATTTTATCTTGATTTCTCGTAAGCAAGAAGGCCTAAATTGTATTTTGCAGTTTTGGGCTGAGAACTAATGGATGTTGCTTTATTTCGGTAAACTGTTAGTACAAACAGATGTTATCCAGAACCACTAATGATGTAATTTATTTATGCAGGATATTCATCGGGGTGCATGAGAATAATTTCACGGGCACACCTTATGTTCTGTTTATATAAAACTTCCAAGACGTATCTCGTATGCTTACGTAATCCCCCCCTTTTTTTAACTCGCATATTAATAGTTGTCCAATTTTTTCCTTAAAACAACAAACAACACATTACGAGGTTGTTTTTAAGTCATTGAATATTTTAGACCTTTCATTCGGCTATATGATCTCTATTTCTAAAATATCAATTTTCTTTATTTGGTATTATTAATAAATTTTGCCAGTTGATTGATCGTGAAGGAATTAGAGGAGCTAATTCACATGAAGTCTTTAAATTTTGATGGCGTCATTGTGGGTTGTTGGTGGGGCATTGTTGAATTTGGAGCCCACGAGAAATATGTGTGGCCCGACTATAGGGAACTTTTTGACATTGTTAGAGAAATGAAGTTGAAGTTACAGGTATGTTTAATTGCTCCAAGACATGCATCTTTATTCTCTAATCAAATGCTTTTATTCTTATATTTACCTCATGTAGTCATGTTCATGTTTCTGCATATGAGTGCATCTCCATTATCATTTTTGGCTTGGTAACAGGGCAAGCCAATTCTTTTGTGACAGAGTTGCTTTTTCGGGTCTTGACTTTTGTTGGAAATTACTTACCAGTTCTTAGAACTAGGGTGAACAACAGTGAAGGGAAAAAACAACAGGAAACATTGATGTGATATAAGGGAGTGATGTTTAAATGATTATGATTAAAGTTATTAACTATAATGTTTCGATTCTTTGGGACCTATTGTTTGCTAAGAAGCACTGATGCTGTATGTGGGGGCAATTTGGAGTGTTGTCTCATATTTGATATGTGTGGATTTGTAGGATATGGATATGATCCAATACCAATCCTTCTTTTTAAATTTTAGTGTGTCATAAATGGTTTGTAATCAGAGATATAGAGACTATTTATTATCTAATACGGAATTACAGAATTCATCGGGCCTTAGGAATAGGATCATTTATTGTTATTCCTAGAAGGATTAGTATTTAATTTCTAGTTGCTTTATTCATTGATAATTGTAATTGCTTACGCGAGAAATTTGTTGATTCTTGAAAAGGCATGAGCTTGGTATTGAATTGGTGACAAGATAAAGAAGTTATTCTTGACACGAGTTTTCATTTCGGTGTTATTTATTGCCATAGCTTGCTAACGTTTAGAAGACCGATTGTTACATTTCGCCATTTACCTGGTCTAGTGGAACTAAACATTTGGTACTGAAATTTTATCATATTATTGAAATCAATGAGGGGTGCACGAAAAGATTCGGTGTGCGATTCCGCGTATGCGGTGGTACAAGACGCTAGTCATGCGGCGAGTTGACAGCAGGATATCACAACCCTACGAACCGGGATGGATTCTCTCCTATTTTTTAGGTTTTGAAAAAACATGGTGTGACCATGAAGTTTGTCTGCTTAGGATTTCAACTTTCTAGTCAGGAAGCTGACGAGATGTTGGCTGACCCAGAGTGCTTGACTTGGCTCCTTACATCAAGGCAATTGATTCCAAAGCATTTTTCACCTTTCAGCGTGAGTAGACAAAATCTACATAGGATAAACACTTCTTACTTGCACCTTTTTTCTTTTAATAGGATGGTGGTTTCGATCTCTCGTGATTTCGGTATGTTTTAATGTGTTGTCATTGATAATAAGCGATTGTTGTTCAGTCTTAAATAAATAAATAATTGAACCTTTCATGTACATAATTGAAGAAAATAAGTGCTTATGATGTTTTTATCTTGTCACTTCTAATTTCATTTTATAGCCTGTAGTAGTACATAAACAATATCCGTATTTGATAAGTTTTCCTGTTCCTTCTTTAGATACAATGTTTCGGTGACGTCTTGCGGATACGATGGGAGTCATCACGCAATCGAACAAAGGAGTGTGCTTTACTGATGATGGAAAAATTGGTATGAGTTGTGATCTACAAGAACTTGTGTATTTTGACTAAGCATTGAAATTTCACTAGTCAATATTTTTTTTGATGGTTCGTTTTCCTGTTTGTTATATAAAGGTGCATGTATTCTGCTAATTGGTTGAAATGATTTGAAGTTAGCCAAGTTTGTTGTTACTACTTTGTTACCTCTATGTTCAACTCATTATGAACTATGTATCTTGGGATATTTGTTATATAAAAGGTGCATGTATTCTGTTTCTGTACAAGATTAGCTGAGCTATGTTGTATGCTTGTATGCAATTATCACATTCTGGTGATTGTTTATGTAAGGATGTTTTTGCAAGAAATTGTGGGATAGTGAATATACGAAGCAATTATTTTTTTTTTTTTTTAAAGAACGCTTAAGGAGTCTAATTATAGGAATTAGACTCCTAAAGTGAGACTTAAGGAGTCTAACTACTGGAAATAGACTCCGAAAGTGAGACTTAAGGAGTCTAAGTTCTGGAATTAGACTCCTTAAGTCTCACTTTAGGAGTCTAATTCTAGGGAATTAGACTCTTTAAGTGACATCAAAGAGCGTAAGCTGTCATGACTTAAGGAGTCTAAGTTATAGAATTAGACTCCTTAAGTCATGACTTAAGGAGTCTAATTCCTTTAACTTAGACTCCTTATGTTTAGGCGTCTAATTTTAAAATAGGATTCCTTAAGTTTTCCATACGGCACCCCCGAGATAGACATCCCGACTTAAGGAGTCTAATTCTATAACTTAGACTCCTTATGTTTAGGCGTCTAATTTTAAAATAGGACTCCTTAAGTTTTCCATACGGCACCCCCGAGATAGACATCCCCAGGAAAAGGACGTTAAAAGTACAAAAAATAGGACTCCGTATCCTGTTTTGTAGTAGTGTTATATATATATATATATATATATAAGTATAATGAAAGTTGATTTTGTACTCATTATAACTAAATAACTCCATTAATAATCACTTTATTAGAATTGTTAGCTTAATCATAGCATATCAAATTGACAACGCGTACAATATCCTTTAAAAACTGATAACTTTTTTGTGATAAACTCTTACCAAATTTATTATTATTTTAAAAAAAAAAAAAAAAAAAAGATCTGAACACCAAGCTTATTTTAGTGTGTGTGTGGACCAATAAATAATCTAAGGAGATTGTTGGCCCAATTGGTTATTAATATTTTTTTATCAACTAAGGGTATGAGTTCAAATCGATGCAAAGCATATTCGAGACATGAATATAAACTCAAATTATGAACCTATAAGGTTTACCAATAGTTATTAAATATATATTATTAAATCATTACAATAAAAAGAATGACAAAAATTTTGTTTAAATATCTTTCAAATCTAAATTGTTGAAATTAAATCCATCAACTTAAATATAATCATAACTCCATTTAGAAATTTCTATGAAGTTCATATATATATATAGTTACCTAAATATAATCAAATCACAAAATAATAATTATAAATTCAACAAAGATAATTAAATGTTGGATTATCATCTTCAAATTCTTCACCTTCACTATTATAATCTCCATCTGTCTCACCTCATTAGTGTTATCATTACAATTTTTCTTAATGTCATCAAATATTTAAAGTAGCATTCAGGTCAACATCAACAATTGTGACAATGTTTTCATTAAGAGAGAGTGGACATAATTTCGTAAGCTGCCACAAATTTAAGAGTGGGTTAACATAATTTTATAAGTCACAAACACCAAAACAATAAGCTCAACGAATTAACTCGTAAGTTCAATTAAGTTTGTAGTTAACATGATTTTAAAAGCAAGTTGACACAATTTTAATATTAGAAAGACAAAAACACTAGATTCGGCTAATCAACTCGTGAGTTTGATTACAACAATGTTAAAATCGCTTCTAACCCCCTTAGGAGCATTTATGAACACTTTCTTTTTGTATGGACGCCCTCCGATGCTGACAAGGCGGCCCACCAGCTTCCAAAATTCTTTATCCCCATTTCTTCTCGAATCTCATATTCACTCTCATGATTAAACAGATGAATGATTTAGATTTCATATTTTATAAAACTATTATTTTAAGCATAGAAAAAAAATTAAACAACTAAAATCTTAACCACACAATTTATAATTGCAATACAAACAAAATTTTTAAAAATTAAATTAAAAAACACTATAATAATAGTATTAGAAAATATTAAACCTGAACTATTCATTTTTTTAATCTGAAGGTGGAGATGAAATTCAAAGAAGAAAAATGATTTTAAGAATATCCCCCTTCATTATCAACGGCGGGGAGTGTCTGGTCCTGACAAGAGGGTTGCAGATGGCATTGGATTTTACAAGAAGTACTGCGACATGTTGGGTGTAAGCTATGGCTCCAACGTGGACTGTTATTTCCAGAAGCCATTTGGCTCTTCCTATCAAATTGAACTCGTCTCTTCCATATGATCATATCATATCTCACATCTCTCGTGTGTGATTGTGTGTGTGTGAATGTATGTATTACAGTGCCCTTCTCTTATTCAATAATAAAATCATCTCAATCCAGGTGATTAAGCGGGTGTTTGTATTAGCTTATATATTTTTCAAATGATTTTACACTTCACAGAGAGAGGATGCAAAGGAGGGAAATTATGGCCACCAACATGCATGATATTGCTGAGGAATGAGTTTGGGTGCTCATTATTCATGGACGATACATATTTAATTTTTTAAAAATTAATTATTTTAATAGGTATTGAATCTAAGTACTCGTTTAGAAAGCATAAAAAAAGTGTCTTTTTAAGCATTTTTACACGAATTGAAACAAAACTCATCTCACACACTCAACACAAACACCGTCAAATCACTTCTAAAAAGCTAAAACAAACTAACACTAACTCTTAACTACCATTTTTTTCGGGGGAAAAAAATACTTAAAAATCATCCCTTCAAATTTTTTTGGGTCAAAATCAGTTGAAAATTTTAAATATGATTGTTTAAATTAGATATTAACAGTTTAGATCGATAAATTTAGATGCTCATCACTCTTAATGGTAACTCAAACCGGCCGGGTCTCACACTACTACAAAAATGTGATATTACTTCCCCCGAGACGTCCTAAATAAGAAATAGGTAGTAACAAATGAGGCCAATGGCAATCTTGTAATTATATACAAGGAAAATGAGCCTTCAACATCCGAATAATTGTTCAGGACTTCTAAAATTAATTTTTGACATCCTAAATTTTTTAAGGACGCTTTAATTGCCTTTGGAGCCATGGTATGTACTTTTTTTTGAAAAAAAAAATCAATTTTGGCGACGATAATTTTTCAAGACGCCTGAAATCGCTAAAAAATTTGGCGCAGAGGAAATATGGAAGAATATTTTGTTTGCGCGCCATATGTAAAAAGTAGGATAATAGGCGACTGAAACATGTTTCAGTCGCCTATATATCTATTACAAAGAAGGAAATTGCCTTAAACCGAGACGGAGCATTGAAGGGACATAGGGTTTTTTTTATAAAAAAAATTGTTAAAAAATTGTCTAAAATAGGCGACTCGATAATGTTTCAAGACGATCGAAATATGCCAAAAAATTTGGCGCGAGGGATATTTTGTTTGCGCGGAAAATTACCAAGCATTGAAAAAATAGGCAACCCGAACAATAATCGTCGCCATTTTCCAAAAACAAACGACGATACATTTTAGTCGCCTATATATTTGCCAATTAAAAAAAAAAATTTGCCATAAACCAAAACCGAGCATTGAAGGGACATTGTTGTTTTTTAAAAAAAAAATTTAAATATTGTCAAAAATAGGCGACCTGAATGGGCTTCAAGTCGCTTATATTTCAAAATAGGCGACTTGATCCAATTTGGTCGCTATTTTTCTTAATAGGCGACATTCGAAAATGGATCGTGTCGTTTTTTTTCAAATATAGGCGACCTAAAGACCATTCAGTCGCCTATATTGGACAACTAAGACCGAGAATTAAAGGGCCATGTTGTTTTTTTTAAAAAAAAATTTTAAAATTTGTCAAAAATAGGCGACTGAATGGGTTTTGTCGCCTATATTTGAAAAAAAGCGACGATCCATTTTCGTGTCGCCTATTAGTGCAAAATAGGCGACCGAAATTGAATCAAGTCGCCTATATTCAAATATAGGCGACTTGAAGCCCAATCAGTCGCCTAAAATCTCCCATAACCCTATTTTTCCAACCCGCGAAGGTATTCTCTTTTATTTTCGAAGTTTCGACTCCTCCTGGTTCCTCGTTGCCGTCAAAAACCCAGTTGATATCTAGGCTATTTCCGTCATCTTCCCTCATCGCCGGCGAACCCTATCGACTCGGTCGTGGATCGTCCGTCGTTCCTCCGTCTTCTCTCTTCTCGGCGTCCGTCGGGTTTGTCGACCTCTGTCTCCGCCGCGTCCGGCCCACCTTTCACGACGATCTCTACGGTACGCTCGTAATGCTTTTCTTTTCTTTTTTTATTTTGTCTTTGTTGAACATCTAAAACATGGGATAAGGATGATCACTATGACTATAGCTCTTGGTAATAATGTAGATGGACAAACAAAATCGTATTCCTCACTATTTGATATGCTTAGTTAAGTGTTTTGTCGACTTTCGAACTCGGACCTTGCCGAACCGAAACTAAAATCTAGATCCGGTTGTAGATAGGGAATGCGTGTTTGCAGAGACTTCCCATGTTTTCGTCTTTCAAGTTTGTGCTTATTTGGAATTAAGTTAAGATCCCCAAAAGTACTTATTCAAGTAAATTGACACTAAACTTATTTCATTTATTCACTTTCTATATGTGGTGTGTATGATTAATGCATGATAGTCAAACCAATGTCGTTCTTTGGAAGATTTGAATTGTGGCTCTATGTCGTGGATTTCCCTGGACCAAGAGGATTATGTTTTTTGACATGTGTCAAGTGTGTCATTCTCCACAAATTCTTAGAATAAAAATCTCACATTGTGATAGTACTGAAGAGGAAAAAGGACTGAATTCATTCACGAAAAACATGCAATGGTCACATTACGGTATGTATAATTCCTGCCTATGCCACGTCACTACTAATTTCTCTTTCTTCTAACTAACTCGAGCAATTCCCTACTATTATTTACTAGAAAGCCCCCTCGGTAGAGATTACGTATATCACATGGCGAGAAGCTATAGCAGAAGAAAAGAGGATTTTGATGGTGCATTCTTGTATTGTTGCAATTACATTAAATCTTCCTCTTTTTCAAAACACACCAATTTTTCTTAAAAATAAAAAGGGTCTATGAGTCTTGCAAAATTAGGGTAAGTCTACATAGTATTTAGTTTTATTTGTGTTCATGTTGCTTTTAGTTTCAAAACACACCACTTTAATTTGGTAGACTTGTTACTTCAATAATAGACTTGTTACTTCCGCACCATGCCATATCCATGCTTTCTTCTCATGCTTTTGTAATGGTTGTTTTATTGCTAGGAAATGGAACAAATCGGTGTTGGGGGATTTAGTTGATAAATATTGATCTTATACCGACTACTTGTTTGTGACTTGGCCACGACAACAACCCACAAGAGCTTGAGGGGTCCTAGGGTAGGTATTTTTAATCATGTTGCTTTTGTCATACAATTATTCCCTCTCATATGTTATATCCTAAGTTCAATGTTAGTTTGAATAATTCTAATGTTGTCTTTATTGTTGTTGTCTTTAGGTTGACTAGAGCAAATAAATTTCAAGGAGAGGAATTTAAAGTTGAGGTAATTATAGTTAAATATTGTTTTGTTGTTGATGTGCATTGAACTAGGTAATCTTTGTAGTATGGATAATGATGCTTAGATGTCCATAATTTATAGTTTATGACTTAGACAACTTAGATATATTTTAGTTTTTTGTATTGATGAAATTATTGGATTTAATAGCTGATATTTTCTAAATTGCCTTAGTTAGTAAGTTTTGTTGAATTAAGTTGAAATGGTTTGTTGTTGAAATTTTGGGATGTCTCACTTTGTTGAGGGGAAATCTTTATAGAATTTTATTTTACAAGATTGAGAAAAAACCATGTCGTTATTGAAATTGTTATGAACTTGACTGTTGTTGGAAATGTCTTAGGTGATAAGAAAATGGGTCATAGTTGGATGAATGCTTTGAGAACTAGTGAAGAATATGAGAATGGGGTGGAAGAGTTTATTGAATTTGCTAGAAGGAATGTGGCTACAAAAAATGGGATGTACTATTGTCCATGTGTTAATTGTTTAAATGGGGTTCGAAGGGATATTGCGATATAAGGGACCACCTAATTTGTGATGGAATAAACCTTCGATACACAACGTGGATATGGCATGGTGAGGAGGTAACTCCCGGTGCATCCTACGAAAATGAAGTTGAGGTAGATGATGATGGAATGGAGAGAATGATTCATGATGTTGAGGTCGAATCCTTTGCACAACCGCATGAATATGATAGCGTGCGGAGTGATGCGAGACACCTTTGTTCCCTGGGTGTACTAAGTATACACGGTTGACGGGACCTTACATTTGGTCAACTTAAAGGCAACATGTGGGTGGACTGATAGCAGTTTCATGTCGTTGCTTGAATTGTTGTGTGATATGTTGCCGAGATAATAATGTACTTCCAAATCGTATGTATGAGGCCAAGAAAATCTTATCTACGATGGGTATGGAGTATAAAAAGATACACGTTGTCTTTAATGACGCATATTGTACGAGAAATGAGTATGAAGGCCTTAGTAATTGTCCGAAGTGTAAAACTTCACGATACAAAGTGAAGAAAGGTGGTGGTTGGAGATCACAAAAAAAAAAGGCAACCTTTGAAGGCCTTGTGGTATCTTCCCATAATTCCTCGATTTAAGCGTCGTTTACTAGTGAAGCAACAAAGAAAGAAGTTGAGATGGCATTCGATGAGAGAATATCCGATGGAAAATATCTACGGCACCCGGTGACTCTCGCAATGGAAGAAAATAGACGAAATGTTCCCTCAATTTGGCGGTGAGCCAAGAAATCTTCGTCCCTGCAGGGCTTTGTACAGATGGCTTCAATCCGTATCGGACTCTTAGCAGCACCCATAGTGCATGGCCGGTTCTCCTTGTAATATACAACTTACCTCCCCGGCTATGTATGAAACGCAAGTATGTGATGCTCTCTATGATGATTTCGGACCAAAACAGCCGGGAACAATATCGATGTGTACTTGGCGCCCTTGGTTGAGGATTTGAAGAAATTGTGGGAGGAAGGCGTAGATGTGTTTGATGCATATAAGAAGGAGTCCTTCAAGTTGCGTGCAATGATTTTTACCACGATAAACGACTTTCCGCATACGGAAATTTGTCAGGGTACAGTGTGAAGGGGCATAAAGCATGTCCAATATGTGAAGTCGACACAAACTTCCAGCAATTAAAGCATGGAAAAAAAAAAATGGTCTACCTCGGTCACGGGAGGTTTCTTGATCGGTTCCACCCATATCGTAAGTTAAGAAAGCGTTTTAACGGCTTAGGAGCATAGAACGGCTCCAAAGGCATTAACCGGAGAGGAAGTCTATAGTCGGGTGATGCATATCAATGTCACATTGGGTAAACAGAAAAGGATTGCGGGTGAGAAGAATATATGGAAGAAGAGATCAATTTTCTTTGATCTTCCATATTGGCGTAGTCTTGATGTGAGACACGATCTTGATGTGATGCATGTGGAAAAAAATGTTTGCGATAGCCTTGTCGGTACTCTTTTGCACATACCGGGGAAGACTAAGGATGGAATTAGTGCGAGACTAGACCTGGTTGATATGGGAATAAGAGAACGGTTACATCCACGAGTAACGGATGATGGTAAGAGGGCATACATGGAGCCGCGGCTCATACACTATCAAAAGCGGAGAAAAAAGTTTGTGTGAGTGTCTATATGACATTAAGGTTCCACAAGGATATTCTTCAAATTTGAGAAGGTGTGTTTCAATGGACGATTTGAAGTTAGTGGGAATGAAGTCTCATGATTATCATGTGTTGATGCAACAACTATTACCGTAGCTATTAGGGGCATTATGAAAGATGAAGTGCGGACCACTATAACAAAATTGTGTATTTTCTTTAATGCTATATGTAACAAAGTCATTGACATTGAAAAGTTGGATGAATTGGAAAACGAGGGTTATATTATTTTGTCGAACTAGAGATGCATTTTCCTCCTGCATTTTTCGATGTAATGGTGCACCCGATAGCGCACTTGGTAAGGGAGGTAAGGCTCTGTCCGGTTACCTAAGGTGGATGTACCCTTTCGAGCGATACATGAAGATCTTAAAAGGGTATTCTAAAAATCCTTATCGGTAGGAAGCCTCAATCGTTGAGAGATATGTAGTGGAAGAGGCTATGGAGTTCAGTAAAGATTATCTATCGTGGGCGACGTTACAATCTCAAAGATGATAAGGGGATAAGTGAGGGAACTTGAGGAATCAAACGAAGAATATGCTTCGTGCGAGAGGTGTTGCAAGCATTTTTGTACATCTTGAATAATACGAAAGAAGTTCAACCATACATTGATGAACACAGAAAGAGTTTGAAGAATATGAATCCAAGGAAGAATGACATGCGAGATAGCTAATGAGCAAAAGAAGACATTATAAAGTGGTTCGAGGAGAAGGTATTGCACGAGACCGGTGTGTCGGCTACAATCGAGTGGTTAGCCCTGGGGCCTTCTTATCGTCATCACTTGGACAAAGTTATGATATCAACGGATATTCTTTCTACACAAAAGACCAAGATGACAGGAGTTCCGTGCAAAACAAAGTGGGGTGATGGTTGAAGCTGAATCCATGCACTTTTCGAGTTCGAAAGACAAAAACCCGGTGTTAGCATCTATGGCCTATTATGGAGTTATTGAAGAAATATGGGAGATGAGCTACACCAAGTTCAAAGTTGCTTTATTTAAATGCAAGTGGGTTAACAATAATGCTTTGTTGTAATAGATCCTAAATTTGGATTTGTCTCAGTTGATCTTCAAAGACTTGGTCATAGAGACGAGCCATTCATTCTAGCAAGCCGGCGAAACAAGTGTTTTATGTTACGAGACCACCGCAAATAACAAAATGTCCATTGTACTTCAAAGTAAAAAATGACGTATGGTGAAGAATCCTTGAACCCGGACGATACACTCCCTTTCACAACAAATCCACCGACAACACGTGAAGTAGAATTGGTAGATGATGAAGAATATGCTCCAAGGAAGGATCATTCGAAGGAATATGGGAAACCATATAAAGTAAGATCTTAAGTTATGAGAAAGTCCTATGTTATTTTTGTACGGGTTTAACATGTTAGTTCATTTTATTCATTCGTTTATTATTTAATAATAACCCTATCTAACATTATTCATTTGTCTTTGATGAATGAATATGTCTAGCTCGACGAGTCATCGGGTGATGGTGGGAATGATGTGTGGTGGTGAGAAGGGGTAGAGGTAGCACACATATGGGTGCGTTAATTGCACGTCGTGGCGGTCGAAAAGAGGCCGCATGTGGAGTTCGATGCCAATATGAAACCAATTGGTCCGAGGAAGACAATTTCATTAGCTACGTAGGCTATCCGCTCGAAGCAAAGTTCGCATTGTATTCTCTCATTGGAAGTTGGTTCCTGCTAAAACGAAGGAGTTGATCCGGGCACAACTTTTGGTATCTCACTTTCGATATCTTATGCATTTGTATCTTTAGTTTTATCACTTGATTTCTTTCATATCTTCTCTTTTACCTTGCAAAGAACGTATGATGTGCCTAACAATAAGGCCATGAACAAGCATTGGATGGGCGAGGTTCGTATACGTTGGAAAGACTTTAAGAACAAGCTCACTAGAAAGTATATTCGAGGGGCAAAGAGGGACAAGGACCCATGTCGGACTATGATTACATTAGTCCGAGGACCGGAGGGAGTTTGTGGCGTCACGCCAGAATCCTGAATTTCTTGTAAAATTTCTTTCATATCTTATCTTTTATTTGAATCTATTTGACATCGAAGGCTCAGTTTTATTTGTTTTCGTGTCACAGGAAAAAAGTCAGGCCAATAGGGAGAGGCAAGCGAGAAATAAGTATCCGCATTGCATGTCTAGGGGTGGCTATAAGAAGCTTGAACGGAGGCTGATGGAAGAAGAGTTGCGAAAATGAAGGAAGCTGCTCAATCGATCCCTCCACCGTTATCCGGGCCTCGAGCGTCCTCCTCGCCACAAAAAATGGATAGCTGCGAGGATGAAGGGCGAGAAATACATAAATGAAGATGTGGCCGAGGTTGCTTCAAAGATTGTAAGTAGTTAAATTAGAAGTATTAAATAGCTTCAGTTGTTTCATATTTTTAGAGTTTAATTAGTTAATATTTATGAAAATCCTATGATACGGATGTGCTTGAGATAAAGAAAGCCCAAGGTTCATTCACGCCGGTACACGGATGGACATTTTGTCCACGCGATCGGGAAGCCCGATTACCTTGATGCTGTTTCGTGGGGAGCCGAGGGGAGTTAGTGTCGCGAAATACTTTGGACGGCGTTCGAGTTGTTCGCATGACGATGACAACCCTAGTACTCGCCTTGTAGCCAAAATTCGAGCGTCCCTCGTAGATGAGGTTATGGCACAACTACGGGGTGAAATGAGGGAGATGATACAAGGGAAGGTAAATACGCAACCTTCAAACGAGGAATCCCGGCCTTCCCAAGCAAAGCAAGGAAAGTTTTCACGCTCCAGATGTACCTATTGGCGAACCTTCTCATCACTCTCCAGATGTACTTATTGACGAGCCTGGCGAGCCTTCTCACACTCCACAGGGGGGACAACCCTGCCGCCTATATTTGGATGACCCACACCGGCGGATTGTTGCGGATGGTCTTGTTTACCCTTAACAAACCACACACCACCATATGCAAATTCCACAAGACCAACGTAGGGTGACTCGACAAGTGTGCGAGAGGGGGAAGAAAAGACCGCCATCCCGATTGTTGATGAGGAGGTTCGCACGCGGACGCCGCCACCACATCGTTCATCCTTTGGCCGCATCATCTTATTGAGGTGGGGACGACACCTCCAATGGTAAGAAATACATTATCGATTGACAATGAGTAGGGTTTAAGATTGATTTTCATTGCTAACCCACTCATAATTTGTTTATTATGTTTTCATAGCATGAACAAGCAGCGGGCAGATTTCCATACTTATCAACGCCGCGAGAGCTCTACCAGGACATCGTCTCTATCGGCTTGCGATGCCTCCGGCATTGTCGGGCAAGTGACAAGACATATCCGATATCAATTGACAGAAAGATTTGACAGAAGTTTATGCATATGGACTGTTTAGATATACAGGGGCTTCAACTTGCAATCTTGTAAGTTTTTTTTACCCTTTAATTATGTCAATACTCTTTTTTTGTTTAATATATTCAACAACACTTATTATTTTATTTCGATCATACCGCCACGACATCGCAAAAAGGGAGACCTATTGGATTCGTATGGATTCTTATGTCCCGGATCCACGGGCTTCGCAATATCTTAGCCGGGAGGGCCATTTATGTTGGTTTAACAATGGGCGACATAAAATCGTCTTGTTATCTAGCGCCAATACATGAAGGGTGCGTATTTTTTTTTTGCCTATATAAGATTTTTAAGGAAAAAATGCTTTTTTATCTTAGTTTAATATTAATATGTATATGTTGTAGTGCTCATGGACCCGTGCGTTGTTTGTCCCGCCAAGAACGCATGTTATTGGTTCGATTCCATAGGTGGCGAGCCAACCGAGGATATCAAAACCATGTTTGCCAAGTAAGTAAATTTTTGTCTAAATCATCGATTCTTTTTTTAAATGAATTGTTTTCATGTCGTTAATTTCCATTTTAATGATAGTGGTCTTAGGACATATAGACGATTCTTTGGAGCACGGGAGGGGTGGACCGAAGTGGTTTTATCCGAAGGTAAGTAGTTTCAATTCAAGTTTTTTCTGAGACACAGTAGCTTTCTGTTTAACAATTTATTTTTTATTTATAGTGCCACCACCAACCAGGGAACACCGAGTGCGGATACTACGTTATCAATTGGATGCAATCTATCGTTTCCGCCGGACGTACTACCGGCTTGCAAAACGTACGTAATGCTCCGTTATCCTCAAATGATGATATTTTTTGTTGTGGTACTTCAGTTGTTAATTATACCTTGTTTTCCAATTTACAGTTTTTTCGTACTGAGGATCCGTACTCACAGGATGACATCGATTCGATTCGAGACATGATGGCTAGATATCTTCTTGAACATGGCTCAATGTGAATATATAGGCAAGTCATTACTTGTTAGGGTGATTGTCATTGTGAAACTTATTAAGCCGTGATGACATCGGTTTCGTAAATTATTTGTGCTTGCTCTTGAATTTGCCACTTTAATTGTCGTGAATATGAGGTTAGATCACTTGTTTAATTCTCGGGAAATAGATCACCGTCATATGAGGTTTGATTTTGCCATTACACCTTACCGCATTTGATTTTCCAATAACCAAGACTTGAGAATTTTGTTGAATCATACCATCATAACCGATTTGCCGAAAGTTTTATGTGTGCTTTTTGCTTGGGAGGTGTTTGATTTGCTTGTGTGGTACCGTGATTATTACTAGGTGGCTCTCATTCACTTTAGCTGAAACCTTGAAATTCTGTTAAGCTTCGTGTTCAAAAGTCATTTTCGCTTATATATATTTGCCTCTTGTCGCATATCGGTGTTATTTGCCAATTGAAGGGAATGTTGATGCTATCTAATTGCCGCATTAAATTGTGAAAGCATTTGTTGTGAAATTTTGGAGATTAATTGCCTCCAAATGTGAGAAAAATTTGTTGTCATGGTGGTGCTTTGTTTGTTGTTTTTGGTCTAGTTTTAGTAACCAAAATCTAGGTCATACATTCTTTCTTTTGTTGTTGAAGTTGCTGAAAGTTTTCGACGCTTCTTAAGTGACTTTCCCGAACTTGCCTTCTTACATTCTTGCATCCTCATGGTTATGTTGGAAGCTAAGTTGTGAATTTGATTGATTTTGTTGACATGATTAGAACATATATATTGTCCTTCTCTTGTATGTGTAGCCAATTCTTTTGTTGAAGTCACTTTTACAATTTTCTTATTGAACCGTGGTATTCTTGATGGAATGCACATACATAATATATAGTCGATATGCGCTTAATTATTTTGTGAAGCATTTGCAAGCAAATTGGCCAAACAAAACAGCAAGCACATTTTTTTAAAAAAAAAAAAATACATTAAGGCGACCTAAAATGGTTTTCAGTCGCCTCATTGCTCATATGAGGCGACACGAAACCATTTCAGTCGCCTCATATGAGCATGAGGCGACCTGAAACCATTTCAGGTCGCCTCATATGAGGCGACATGAAATGGTTTCAGGTATGAGGCGACCTGAACGCCTTTCAGGTCGCCAAATATGAGGCGACCTGAAACCATTTCAGGTCGCCTCATATGACAGGTATGAGGCGACCTGAACACCTTTCAGGTCGCCAAATATGAGGCGACCTGAACCCATTTCAGGTCTCCTCATATGGAAATTTACTACTACGCTCTCCCCAACGTCCCTAAGAATAAGGACGTTAATTGGGTCTTTTTTAGGTTGTCTTTTAAGTATTTTGTAGTAGTGTCATCACTCTTAAAAATCATCCCTTGAATTTTTTTTTGGGTCAAAATCAGTTGAAAATTTTAAATATAATTGTTTAAATTAGATATTAACAGTCTAGATCTGATAAGTTTAGATCTCATCACTCTTAATGGTAACCCAAACCGGCCATGTCTGTGACATCCGAATTTTGGATTTAGGAAATTAAAAATATGATATGAGATGAATTGTGGGAAATTTGCCTTGGTTATTTAAAAAAATTAATTCATTGGAATTTAAAAGTATATTTTCCGAAAAATTAAAGATAATTTGTTAGTGGTTGATTTTTGACCTAAATATTTTAGAGATAATATTTAGCGGCCTAAATAAATTAAGGAAGAAAAATCCTTATTTAGGATTAGGAATTATTGCCTTATCCATTCTCATACACCTATTCCCATTTAGGTTCAATTTAATACTCACATGCTTGACACCCAAGTATTTGGTCATAAGCCCATATTTCCCATTCACACTCCTTTATTTCTCTCAAAGCCACGTGCCCATATGTACATGCAGAATGCAATACTCCACCTAATCCATTAATTATTCATTTTGGAATATGATCATATACACCCACACTTTCTCATTTGTAGATCCATTCTTTTCGGCCCAACACCAAAATATAAAACATCAAAGCCCAATACTTAAACTCACACTCCCTCCTCAGCTGCTTTTCACGCCACCTCACAACACCAATTGCCCATCTTCCGCCACCTCACATTCACCTCTTCCATTTAATTGTTACCATTTATTTCCCATTTTCTCATCCAGCAGACACTAACACACGCCCATTCCCTCTCCCTCATTCTTCCATCCGGCCTCAACTCCAAAACAACACACCTCTCATCCATTCATTCCATTTTCCTCCTCTGATCCACACCATCACACACCAACACTCTCATCCTCCCTTCCTTATTCCTTCCACCTGCAACACCGAACGCAGAGAGAGAGAGAGAATTGTAGATCACCGAAGAAGAAGAAGAAGGAATCACCAAAGTTCACATGCAAAGTGTTCTTGGGGTCTAGGTAAGTCTGTAAAAATGCTTCCCATTTGGTTTTTCCCGAGGTTGCGGACATTTTTCGAGTTGATGGTGGTTGAAAATCATGGTTTAGTGAGAGAATGTTCATGGCACTGGTTTATGCTTCTTGCATGTCGATTTCCAGTTGATATTTGAATTTCTCTACCTCTAAAAACAATTTTAAAAACCGTACATGTCTTATATAAGAGCATGGGGTTTGATTTCTGAAAGATCTACCATAAAATGAGGTTGCATGTCATGATAATCACCTTTGCAAAGTAGTCTGAAAACAGAGCATGACTTTCCTGTCGTTTTTGTGAGTTAATGGTTGAGTTTTTCTCTGAAATTTGTACAGGAGATAGTACACTCCTTAAGGTTTAATATGAGCTTTGGATCACCTAAAACAGAGGTCTATAACTCCAGTTATGATTTTTAGACGTTGCGCCAAAAACCTGGAAATTTCTGGTATGCTTCTGGAGTCAGGGGTATGACGTGGTATTTCAGAATGACTAAACAAAATCATTAAAATGTGAAATTTTTCAGTTAAATAGTAGACACAAAGAGGTTTAATTTGATAGGTAATTCATCAAATTCCAATAGGTATTAAAAGAGTTATGGGTTTTCAAAGATTGGTCAGGAAATCTGAAAATTTCTAGACATTGTTTATGTTTTTGAAAATTGGGGAGTTTTCTCAGCCATAAATCAACTTGGTGACTTTAATATATGAAAATAGACTTATCAAGGTTTAATTAGAAATTGGAATTACTCTGTATCAAATAAATTATGAATTTCTAAAATTCTCAGAGAAGTTAAAGGCTGAATTTTTTATAAGTCTTAGAATAGTCACATAAGTTGTTATTTGTGCTTGACCTTTAAAGTAAAGGTTTCTTTGGATAAAATAAAAAGGTTAAATGGCTAAGATGATAATTACCCTATAGCATATAGTATCTAATCAAATAAGTCCTAATAAGTATACATCCCTAGTCATAAGGATATTAAAAGACAAATATTTTTGGGGTGGGTCTAGAGAAGTTGAATTTATAATTATGTTTGGATTGTTTAATGACCCATCACTATATAAATTTTAATTATAGGACTTGAGAATTGCCCAAGCTTGAAGGACAAGCATAGTGACAAGAGCTTGTTGGAAGGGGTTTTGTCGGTAAGACCAACAAGTAGTAACTTTAATCTCACATTCTTTGCATGGCTATATATATATATATATATATATATATATATATATATATATATGTTTGTGTATGCCATATTTGTATGTCCCGCTTATATGGCCAGCACCACTCATGGCTCGATTGAGCGGAAGGGCCGACCATGGGGCTAACTTCCCGATGGCTAGGTAGGGCCTAGTGCATTCATTATTTTTGGTATTGAATTGCCAAAATGAATTTCCTTGCGCCAAAGTATTTGAAAATCTTTGAATGAATATTTGTATTACAAGCCGCATATTGAATGTAATACTTGAATTTGAATGCTTTATATGTCTTTGTGTGAACTACTTTGTTTGGTTGATTTACATATATTTTACATATGTTAGAGTTTGAGACTAACTTGTTACTCTGGGATTCATTCATTTGAATCTCAGAGCCTTCCTTAAATCCAGGACGTGAGCAATCCAGTAGCAAAGGAGGAAAAGGCAAGGGCATAGTAATTGCTTGATTTTGAGGAAAAGGTGGTGAAGAAATACAGATGAAACATTTAGTTTCACTTTTGTCTATGAATTTTACTACTTCCTTATGACTTAGATATTATTTTGAGATAGCCGTATGTGGCTACTGGGATGTATATATTTAATTAGATACTTATGATCATGTCGAAGTAGTTTAGATATATATACATATATATGTTTCTAACGATTGCTGCAGGGACGGGCATGTGTGTAACATGCCCAAATCGTGGTGAATGAATTAGTAGAGCACTAGAATAATTGGAGAAATAAGGAAATATTCTGATAAAACTTGAAAAGGTTTTAAGTATGATGTTCTTTAAATAAAAAGTTTGAATCATCACCGTTAAAATGTTTTCAAATATTTTAAATGTAACGAGAGAAGCCCATTCAAACTTTAATATTATTTTGAACTCTTTATAAAAAGGGTTTTCATTTTCAAGAACAAACCTAGTGCAATGGTTTAAATTTTTATTAATTAGTACATCAGAACAGTTAATAGGTGAAGATGCCTCTCTGTTCTTGGTTCAGAACAGTGGTGTTACAAGGTCCATTCTAGGAGTAGGGAAGCATACTTTTTTTTCTGGTGAGGGAAAGAAGAATAGAGAGAGTAGAGGGAGGACGCAGAAATCCAAGAGGGATGTGTGGGCGTGTGGCCATGTGGCGAACATTAACAGGCGTTTGTAACCTATTAAGATTGAGTGAGAATGAGATTGATACAATCATATAATATTAAGGGTCAAATTGCACTACAAATTAATTTTGTATATTGAATACAACTTAAAAAATACATCAAAGTACTATATACTAAATAGCCCTTTTAAAACTTAGGATCCTCTTTATGTGATCACACGTACTTTTGGCGGGTAGATCATTGAAATAGTGATTGAAATCTTCAAAAACAACTTTTTAATCGTGATTTATGATATATAAGATAAGTATGTGAGATAATTTTTATCTTAATTTACGTGAATAAGTACTTCTGGGAATCACAATCATGATCCCAAACAAGTGAGGGGAAAAGACATTTACAGCAATTTATAAATCTACTCTACAATTACTACCGAGATATATCTGTGTGTGTGTGTATATAATTTCATCATAGTATATTGACTTGTGAATGAAACTTGCGCTAAATGAGGAGAAAAGACATTTTCAGCAATTTATAAATCAATAAATATATACGATGAGTAAGTTGCTACAAAATTAAGAAAGCCGCTGCTGAAAAACAATGTCAAGCTGCCAACATTTTTTTTTTTTTTTTTTTTTTTTGGCCATGGCATGCTGCCTACTTGTATTAATTAATGTAAAAAGCATAAGTAAAGCCTTAGTGGCAGTTTGGTTTACATAAGTGTTTGAAACATCATCATATACAGTTTCTGAGCTTATCAAGTGTTTCAGTTGTTGCTGAACATCGGAGTCATTGATTAAGCCGTTGAAGCCTGTTTAGCCATTATATATATGAGCAAGCTTTTTAAAAAGCTTGAAATAAATTTACTATCAGGCTGGATTTCAGGCCTTATTTAAGAATTAGTTGTTTTTGTAAGATTTCCATTGTCGTCTAAGGTGCGATAAATGCTCCAATTTGACAGAAGCAATAAGAGCGTATAGATTGGCGATGTATTGTCAAGAACTTTATTAATAGAGCTGAATATGGGGTTTAATTTATTTCAGTCATAAATATTAAAAATCAATACATTATGTCTCCTAATTTATAATTTTAGCTTTAAAGTATCTCTATTGATTACACTTATTAATGGATCTCTATCCACGTGTAGTTTTGATGCACATTATTAAGGAGGGTATTTTAAGAAAATCAGCACTCTTTTATTACAAATAACTAAATTAACTAATTTCTTTAATATTCACAAATTAATTATCTAACTCTTATATTAAGAATATAGTACAACTAATATTTGTATTTTAAATTCAAAAACCTTTAGTTTTACCTTCTACAGTTTTACCTTATAGATAGAAGTTTTAGAATGCTTTGCTCGATCGATCGTGAACCCATAATTTTATTATTATTATTATTATTTGAAACTAGAAGGGCGTGGACTTGATGGTTAGACTATAACGTTGTGGATCCAGAGTTTCCTATCTATCTTTGGGATAGGTACGGAGAGCTCCTTCCATCCGGGACCGTCCAGATGGGATTTGGATAGTCAGATTTATTTTTTTCTTTTGATTTTTTAACAAATAATTATTTTAATAGATAGAGAATCTAAAATAAAGATAATTTTTCAACTAACATATTTTCAAAAAAATATTTTTTCATTTAAAATTGACAGTTAAAAAAAATCAAATGCGGCCGTCCAAATCCCATCCGAACGGTCCGATGGGAGGAGCTCTCCCTACCTATCCCAAAAATAGGTAGGGAAACTGGTTCCGTAAGATTGTTGACCCATTCACCAATGATAAATGGCAGACCCAATAATTTTAATGACGGGGATGAAAATAAAAAACATTATATCATAAATAAAAACACTTGAAATACAATACAAACCTAATATACAAAAAAATTTAAAAAAAAAATCTATTACAGAAATTAAGATTACTTCACTTAATTATAATAGTTAGAGTTAACAAAGTTAATGGTTTTGCTATTTTTGCCCTACTTATAAGAACTTATGTATACTTTTACACTTCTGAAAAGCTTATGGTGTCAGATGCACATGGATATTTTTACAATAGTTTAGTGTAGGTAATAAATAAATAGTACGAATAATGGAAGTTTTCGGAAGGAAAAAAAAGGTTTTCAATTTTATATTTTTATTGTGTTTTTGTTTTATTTGATCGTCACTTCTTTTTCACTAACCCGGGCGGCGACACCGTTTTGCTATGAGGATCAAGTTTGAAATGTTGACCTAAAGCTATAAGGGTTTGAAATGTGGAGGCGGCATTACTATTCATCGTTATCTTCACCGTCATGCATCTTAATTTCCTTCTTCATCAATATGAACCAGAGTGACTTGGCGAGAATCAAAGAGAGACTTCGTTCTTCTTCTTCAAACTTCTATCGACGAAAATCAAAATGAGGATGGAAGGAACTCTGATTTGCCGTCTCTTTCGTCTGAATCTTTTCTCGCTTCTTCTCCGATTTGCATTTTCGATATATAATTTTTTTTTCCTTAAAATTTTAGGGGGGGGGGCGATGGCCAACCCCAAGCCCCTATAGGTCTGCCCCTTGGAGAAAAAATTATGGTATGAATACCATAAAGTGGCTACTCAAGAAGAAATCACCTGGTTTCAAAAATCAAGAAGTAAATGGCTTCAGTATGGTGATCGAAATACTAGATTTTTTCATGCCTCAACCGTGGTAAAAAGAAAGAAGCAGAGAATTGACGCCATAAAGAATGACGCGGGGGAATGGATTGAAGATCACGAGACAGCTAAAATGATGGCCCATGATTTCTTTCTAACCCTTTACACCCGTGATTGTTCTGTGAAAGACCCGGGCGAGTGGTGCTCGGCATTCCCCACTATTGATGCCAACAAGCTGCGCTTGCTTTCGAGAAAGGTTTCCCGGGTTGAGATAAAAAACGATGCTTTCGCTATGGTTGCCTTTAAAGCCCCAGAGCCTGATGGTCTTCAGGCTCACTTCTTTCAAACCCAGTGGAATGTTGTTGGGGACAAATTGTGTGATTTTATTGAAGATTGTTTCAATTACCCATCCAGAATGGCAAGTATAAACAAGTCTAAGGTTGTCCTCATCCTTAAGGTCGATAATCCTACAACGCTAAGGGACTTTAGACCCATTTCCTTGTGTAATGTGAGCTTCAAAGTCATTACTAAGGTCCTGGCTAACGGACTTAGAGATGTTATGGACCACCTAATAAGCCATGAGCAATGCAGCTTTATTACTAGCAGATCGAGTTGTGATAACATAATTATTGCCCAAGAAATCATTCACTCCATGAGAACGAGGGGTAGGAAGAAAGGATTTGCTGCCATTAAAATTGATATGGAAAAATTTTTTGACAGGCTTGACTGGGGATTTATCAAAAACACTCTGACTTGTTTGAATTTTGATAATAGGCTCGTTGACCTTATTATGGCTTGCATCTCAACAGCTTCCATGTCCATCCTCTGGAACGGCGACGAAAGCCCGAGCTTTATCCCCTCTAGAGGTGTTAGGCAGGGTGATCCTCTAAGCCCATATATCTTTGTCTTATGCATGGAGCGATTGGGACATCTTATAAAGGCTGAATGTGAAGCCTGGCGTTGGAGGCCTTTCATTTTTAAAAGAGGTGGGCCCAAAATTTCCCACTTGTTCTTCGCTGATGATCTCATCCTTTTTGTCGAAGCCTCTTGTAGTCAAATGCTTGAGGTTCGTAAGGTGATGAAAAGCTTCTGCGAAGTCTCGAGACATAGAATTAACCTTAACAAATCTCGAATGTTTTGCTCATCCAACGTTAACTTCAATAGAGCTCAAGAGTTAAGTCAACTACTTGGGATTGGAATCACTTCTGATCTTGGGAAGTACTTAAGGGTGCCGATTATCCATAATAGAGTCACAAAAGCCACTTATCTCCCCATTGTGCAAAAGGCTAGGAAAAAGCTTTCTACATGGAAAAGTAAATTTTTGACTATCGTGGCCGTTCGTTCTTATTAAATCGGTGCTTTCTTCCTTGCCCACTATTACATGCATCAACCCTTTTGCCTATTTGTACTATCAATGAAATTGATAAGATATCAAGGAAATTTCTTTGGTCCCAAGATGAAGATATGAAGAAAATGCACCTAATAGCATGGGACAAGATTACCCAAGCTAAGAAGGAGGGGGCCTTGGCTTCAAAAATCTTCGTCGTCAAAATAAAGCGTTCATTATGAAGCTCTGCTGGAGTCTTTTGACCAAGAGGCATACCTTGTGGGTTCAATGTCTTTGGTCCAAGTATAACTGCGGTGACTTATCTGTGCCTAAAGTTTCAAGGAACAAGAACTCATCATCCGCTTGGAAAGCTATTGTCGAGGTTTGGGGTAGTTTCCTTAGCGGGGTTGGGAAAAAGGTCAATAATGGGGCAGGAACTAAATTTTGGTCTGATCTTTGGCTCCCTTTTGACCACCCCCTTGCTACCTTTGTCACGAACCCATCGCTAATTAACGAGGATGAGACGGTGAGAGATCAACTTTCGACAAATGGGACATGGGACGTCAACAGGAGGCGGGGGATTCTTTCTCCTCAAATTATTGATACTATTTACAAAATGCTCCCTCCTCGTAATAGCCTTCCTGACCAATTTACTTGGAGGGCCGTGAAAGATGGGTGTTTCTCGGTCAAATCTGCTTATAGATATCTCTCAGGGTGTGGGGGTGTTGTTAGTAACGGCTTCTGGTCTTCAATATGGAAATGGGATCTCCCCGAGAAAGTTAAATATTTCATGTGGCAAGTGGGTCATGACAGACTGGTTACTAATTCTCTCAGAGCTAGAAGGGGCCTTACTAGCAACAACCTCTGTCCTTTCCAGTGTAACAGTGAAGAGAGTGTGATCCATGTGATCAGGGATTGTGCGAGGGCGAGAAGCTTCTAGAAGGAGATATTAAAACCTAACTGTTTTTCCCAGTTTTTTGCAGGTACCTTGCAGGCTTGGCTCAACTGGAATACCAAACACAAACCAGGGAAAGGGAGATTTCAGAACTTCTCTTGGCCAAGAGTCTTCAGCCTGGGGTGTTGGATTCTTTGGACTTCCAGATGCAAATTTCTCTTCCAGAACGAAAACAAAGACACCAGGGAGTTACTCCACTTGTGTAATTATCTTCTTATGGAAAGCACCACTAATCAAAACCTATCTCACCAAGTTTTTCATTTTCACAGGGTTGATGAGAGGTGTTGGACTCCACCCCCCGCAAATGTGGTTCGCATCGATGTGGATGGATCTATGCGTCATCAACATCAGGCAGCATGCGGAGGTGTGATCCGGAACTCTCAAGGTCATTGGATGATGGGGTTCTATAAATCCCTTGGTGCTCATACGGTTGTTGAGGCTGAAATCAACGCCATTCTGTTAGGGCTCAAGATGGGCCAGCAAATGGGGGTCCAGAGAGCTCTTGTCTACTCCGACTCCCTTGATGCTATTAGTATCCTCATGAGAGACTACTGTCAGGACGATCACCCGCTCAGAGATACTATTAAAGAGATTAGAGACATTCTATTCGGTGGTTGGAACGTGGAGCTGCACTATACTCCAAGAGATAATATCTCCTGTGCTGACTACATGGCCAAGGAAGGACACAATGCCCCTGCAGATGCCGACATGGTTCTAATTCACATGGTTCCTAGAGGATGCCTTCACCTGGTTTTGAGGGATCAGTCGGCTTGCCGTAGCTAGTTTTATCTAGTTTGTTGTATTTAGGGTTAGACTTTTTAGTCTAACCTTTTCTCATCTTTTCAAGCTTGGCTTGCCTGTCCTTATCAAAAAAAAGAAAAGGACAAACCTCTTTCCTAAGTTTTCTTTCCTTTTCCCCCCGTTTGTAAGAAATTTTTCTTGTTTCCTGATGTAAAACACTTTATAAGATTCACGGAAGCATCTATGAATAATTTCTAAAATCAACTTGTCAATTCTTTACAAAATAGTTATCAATTTATTATAGGGTAAAGGTGCATCCACCATTCTAAAATATTTTTTTAGTTGCAACCAGTGGTCTAAAGTATTTTGTAATGCATACAACACTCTAAAATATTTTTTATGTGCACCCATTACCCTAAAGTATTCTTTTTTGGTCAATTTTACACTTAACAATTTAGTCATACGTTTGAAAGAAAAAAATACTTCAAGATATTCTATACACACACAAAAAAGGGTGAAGGTGCAAATTTGCCAACAAACTATTACCTGAGGAGCGCCTGGCACAAATAACTATTAAGGGGACCAAAATTGCCAATCAACAATTAAAACGTGAAAAAAAAACACCAAATAACTATTAGGAAAAAAAACACCAAATAATTAAGTTAAAATATGAGGCCCTGGCGTAGGACGGTGGCGGAAATGCTGAAGAAAAGAGTGGTTAAGCCTTCTTGTTGGAAAAAGAAAATACCAACAGAGATGGGACCCATAGGAGCTGGCATTATGGTAGCAGCGGTTGTTGTTTGTGGCATCGGAGGGATGGAAACAGGGTGCAAGGTGCGTGCCAGTCAAACGTTGTAGACTACTGGATGAGTTCAAGAGGGTGAGTGGAACACCTAGCAACAATAGAAGCTTTGGAAATGCCGACGTCGCCGACACTGTGACAGTCAATGGAAGACGAAAACACCAAGACAGTGATGGGGTAATAGTTCGTTGGCGAATCTGCTCCAAATTGTGTTTTTTTTTTTCACTTTTTAATTGTTGATTGGCCATTTTGGTCCCCTCAATAGTTATTTGTGTCAGGCGCTCCTCGGGTAATAGTTGGTTGGCAAATCTGCACCTTGACAAAAAAAAAAAAAAAAAAACAATTTAATATTCTAGACACATTTGAAAAATTATTTTAAGGTGATGGACACAACTAAAAGAATACTTCAGGATGCTGGATGCACCACAAAATACTTTAAGATAATAGATGCACATGAAAAAATATTTTAAGGTATTAGATTCACCTTAACCCTTTATTATAATAATGAAGTTGTTATTTTATTTTTAATTGGACGTACAACTCAAGACTTGAATTTGATATACTAAAGTTATCAATTTAAAAGGGCTAGTTGTGAGAATAGTTTTGAATTTGTTGTAATAATCTTATCAAAAGGTTGTTAATTTAGAATAATGAAGATGATTTTGTTTTCATTAACTAAATAATACTATCTCTGGTCCTAAATATAGGATAAAATTTATAATATAAAATTTGTCTTATATTTATAATAAAAGGAATAGTAAATAACTCAATTAGATTTATTAGATGATGTGGGTTTTGTATAATAAAACCCAAAAAATTATGTGATTTGATGAGCTAAAATCCTAAAGTAACTCATATTTATATCCTTGGCTATAACATGTGTGATAAGAGTGTGAGTTGATCACACTCTTAATAATCTACTAAATACAAAATGACTCCTTTTTAAATAATAAAATTACATAGAAAATAAAAGTAAAATGACTTAATTGGAAGCCCTCTTAAATAAAATCTTTCATTTGTCTTCTTTATGTGTCCATCTTGGAAGTTTAATGACACTCAATTAGAGCGGGAATCGGGCGTCCTACCTTAAGGGCCAAAGTCCAACAGGCCTACGTGGTCGAGGGTAAGAAAAACATATATTTTTCAAAGCCGGCCCAAGAAAACCAGGGCTAGGCGCCCTACGGGGCTTAAAAGTTACTATTCCAAATTTTAACTATTTTTCCTTCACTTTTTTTCAAAGAAATATAATTAATAAATTACAATAATTAAAGTTCTAATTTATCAATTTATCAAATAAATGTTGTCAACATTAATGTCAACATAACACACTTAATGCAATAAACAAACGCAGTCATTAATTCATAATCAAGAGTAAGCTATGTCCACAAGTAACTTACACAAAGCATAACAAACTTACTACTAAGCAACATGAGTACGGTAACTATCATTTTCATTTTCTCACTACTATCATCAATTTCAAAGACATTTGATTGTGCTTCATTTAGAGTAGTAGGCCATACTTTATGGGTAAAAATATCAAGAATATCTTTTCTCACATCATGAATAATCCATAATCTTTATTTGCAACAAATATTAAACGAAACCATAAAATTAAAGTATAATTATTACGTATTTGTAATTAAATGGATAAACAACTCTATAAAAAATATAAAATACATATAAATTAGTAAATAAAATAGTTAAGTCAAGTTAATGAAACAATATATATATATATATATATTAAAAGGCCTAACAGTCCAACCCTTGGCCCCTGTAGGGCCAACTTCTTTAAAAGCTCCAATTTACAAGTCCGGCTCTTGAAGGGCCGGCCCAATTTCCCCGCTCTACACTCAATATACCTTACAAAATTGTTCTGTGAGATATTCCCATCATTAGCTTAATCAAGCACAGCATATAAAATTGATAACATCTACAACTATCTTTAAAAATTGATAAATTGGTTGCGGCAAACTCTTACCAAATTTATATTACAACTTTTAAAATGATTTGAATACTAAGTTTATTAAAGAATATATTAGAAATGTACCATAAATAATCTAAGCTGATTGGAAATTGTTGTCAATATTTTTGATGGACTAGGAATGGATGTAAAATTGATTTGTCAAATATGTAAAAATTTACCAATATCAAAAAAATACTAACTAAAAATATATGATTAAATTAAATAATATAAAGAATAACAGTAGTTGTTGGGAAAAAAAAAACAATAGTTACGTTTAAATTTATTTCAAATCCAAATCATTCAAATTAAATCCATCAACATTCATATTTTATTATACACAATAAAAAAAGTTTCTAAGAAGTTTATATATAAAGTAACTCAACAAAATTAAACAAAAAATAATAATTTTAAATTCTAAAAAGATAATTAAATGTATGATTATCATCATCTCCATCATCATTAAATTGTTCACATTCACTGTTATAATCTCCACGTGTCTCAACTCATCATCATTAACATTAAAAAAAAAAACATTATCATTACAAGTTTTCCTAATGTCATCAACATTCAAATTAGCATTTAGGTTAACATCAAATGTTGGATTAACAATGTTCATATTAAGAGAAAGTTGAGATAATTTTGTAAGGCAACACGAGTTAAGAAACAAATTGAAATTTTTCATAAGTTTAAAGCACACTAATGACTTGATGGTTTATTTAGTTATAAGATTTTTTTTTTTTTTTGGCTCAAGTTATTTAGTTATAAGATTGAACTTGTGACTTTTTGCTTGTTGTCACGATTATGCTACTAGGGTACAAGCAAGGTAGTGAAAACCTAGATTTTACCTAAAAACGGAAGGAGAATGAAAAATCGTAAAACGTAAAATCGTAACGTAGTAAAATCATAAAAAAATCGTAAAAACTTAAAAGCGTTTGGAAAATTAATAAAATCGTTTGAATGAAAAAAAATCGTAAAAACGTAAAATCGCGGTGATAAAACGAGTTTTTAACTACCATAGATACAAGGTTATTAACACCAATGACCAATCATGAGATGACGGGCATCTTTCCTAAGTTTTCCTTTTTTCCATTTTTGTACCAACTTTTTGAAGCATTTCCTTTAGTCCTTGTGTCCTTGATAATATCTTCTAAAAATCTTACTTTGCCCTTAATATAAACACACCTTATTGTATATTGAATACTTTCTACAATAAACTTGTCAATTATGTAAAGGAAGAGTTGTCAATTTATTAAACTTTTTTTTTTTTTTATATTGAACAATTCAAGACTTATTCTTCCTTCTTGTGATGACTAGCGAATTTCAAATGGATAATTGTGATTATGATATAAAGTTATCAATTTACAAGAGGTAGTTGTAAAATAAGTTATAAATTTGTTGTAATAAACTCATCAGATGGTATTTAGAATAATGAAGCTGAGTTTTTTCATCAACTAAATAACTCCATTAATTATTAATCTATTAGAATTGTTAGCTTAATTATAACATATAAAATTCACAACGGCTACAACTATCCTTTCAAAATTGATAGATTATTTGTGGTAAACTCTTGCAAAACTACAACTTTTTAAAATGAATTTGTTGTAATAAACTTATCAAATGGTTGTCGATTTAGAATAATCAAAGTTGATTTTATATTGGTTTTAGTAACTGAATAACTCCATTACACTATTAAAAAAAAATAGATTTTACTTCCTTAAAATACGTCCTGTAATTTACAAAAACAAGAAGTAAAAAATAGATGAGGTGGCATTTTTATAATTATGTGATGGATTTTGGCGTCCCTTTTAATTATTCGAGATATGGCAAAAATAGAAGCGGTAACATTTTTGTAACTATTTAAGAGACATCCAAAGTCTATTTTTTGCGTCCCAATTTAAAAAGGATGCCAAAAATAGGGTTTTTGGCACCAAAAACACTACTTTTAGCGTCTCTTTTTTAAATTGGGAGGCAAAAAATAATCTTTTGGCATCCCAATTTTTAATTGGGATGCCTAAACACTTTTGAAATATTGGTTCTCTCTTTCGTTACCAACAAATTCCTTTAACCATTCGTCAAAACCCCAAAGGTCTCGGGTGCTCTCTCAGGCATAAAAATACCGTGCCAGATAACACCTACAGCCTCCAATTTGTTCTTAGAATTTTCCAGAAACTCATATTCAGTTGGCCTATGGTTGAAGGGAAGAGACGGAGGTGAAAAGAGAATTGAGTTGTGAGAGAGGGGGGCTGTCCGTGAATAAGGGAGAGGGGAGTGATCAGTTTTTGTGTGTGTGTAGGTGTATAGCCGTGGAGAGGAGGGAGAAAAAGAGGTTAAATGCATGTGTTCTATGTGTCTTGAAGGGGGTAGGACGTTGACATGTGTCTTGGGTGTGTTAGTGTGTTGGGTGGGTGTGTCTTCTCCCACTTTTCCTCTTATTTTGGGTTGGACAGATTGGGTCTTTCCAAAGGTCAAATTGGCTCTTTAATTTCCTCTTAATGGCCCAATACAAGGGTCCACAATGGCCTTCGTTTTCTTTGGTTTTGGGCCGAAATAAAGCCTAAACAATGGTCCACTTTGCTTCTCTATTCCTCCTTGATTTGAGCCGAAGTCCTTAGCCCACATAAGAGCCCAAATTAACTTTATTCATTCTTATAATTGGGCCGAATTGTGGCCTTGTTTGGAGGCTAACATATATTGATTTCCATGGTCTATTGCCACAAGTTTCTTCTTTCCTCTTTGACTTTTGATTTGGCTGAATTTATCCAAGTGAAAAATATTAAAGAAATTGTCAATATCTCAATGGATATTTAATCTTGGTATTTATTAAATATTCCAAAATATATAGAGTCTCGTGATAAAGCAAAAGCCGGGATATTACAGTCCATAACGTGTTCTTATAGGAACCCGCAATTTCTCGAAACACGTGAGGTTCTCGAAATCTACTTGGAATAATAATCAGGTAGTAACTCTAATGTCATATACTCTGTATAGTTGTGTATGTCTATTTAAATCATATATGGGATTGTCCCATCCTGTTTTAGACCAATACGACTTGTGGTTTGATTAAGCGGAATGGCTGATCATAGAGTACCTTCCTGGTGGTTAAAACTAGGTGTATGACCTATTGCACGGTGGTCCTTAGATGGCTAACCTAGTTGCATTCAAGTGACTTAGAATACTTTGGATTAAGAACCCAATGTACGGAGGACTTTCGATGTTCCTAGTCGATTGTTTTTAATGGGACGTCTTAGTTAAGAACCTAACGTACAAGAGGACTTCCGGTACATGTCAATTCATTGTACCTAGCACTATGGTTACGTGTTGCACATATGCTAATTAGTTGTATACATTTTGCATTATGTGTTCTAAATGTTTTATGCTGCGTAGTTTGTTTATTTTGGTTAACTTTCATATGTCGTTTATACGTTGGCTGTGAGATTAATTGTTACTCTGGGTTTCAAATTGAACCCCAGATGTTCCTAAGGGCTTAGGTTTTAGACAAGGTCAAAGTAATGGATGGAGTTTCAAAAGAAAGGCAGCGAGCAAATAATACTGATGGCTATAGTTTGGCATTAAATAGGCTGTATAATCTTTAGACTTGTTTAGTTAACTTTATTTTGGAATTTTTGATCTTGTGGGTACTGATATTTATGGATCATTGTATTAAAAAATCTGTAGTTTGTTCTTGTAAATAACCAAGAAAGATTTTAATTATCAGTTTATATGCTATACCTATATTGCTCACTATATATCGCTGTTTTACTTTGATAAATGTCATAATTACAAGAGGTATGACAGTATTTCTTTCCGTATCCTTTTAGAATTTTGTTTCAACTCTATGTGATTTGGTGGATATACTTGGGCTTTGCTAGGCTTTCCATTACCAAGTGAGGTCCAAATTTCTTCATGAATCTCAAGAGGAAGATGAAACAAAGAGAGGCGACGCTGCTGAGCGACAATTGCAGGACAAAATCATAAGGCCAGGACTGCTTGGCGTCACAGTTAGGGCAAGCAAGGAGGAAGTGAGAGGTGGCCAGAACAATCATAGCAAAGAGGAGGAACATCGACCATGAAATCAACGCTGTCCTAGATGCTAGTTTTTGAGATTTTGAAATCAACGCGAAGAGAAGGAACGACGTTGCTGATCGTGCTGAGCATGTGGATCTGTCGTTTCTGATCGTGCTCTTGTGCGGTGACGGCGCTTGAGTTTTGAGGGACGACGTGAGTTGTTGAGCATGAGGATTTATTGTTCCAAGCCACGAGCGGCGATGGAGCTTGAGAGCATGTGGATCTGTCGTTCCTGATGGTTCTAATAATTTTTTTTTATTAAAAAAACAACTTACAACGTCCCAAAAAAAGGGACGTCGTAAGTCTCATATAGGTATCTTACAACGTCCTTTTTTTTTTTTTTTTTTTTTTTTTTTTTTTTTTTTTTTTTTTTTTTTACGAACTTTGTATCCTGACTTTTCTACACCCCTTGTATAGGCGTCCTCCCTTTTTCAGATGTTAAAAAAAAAAAAAAAAAAAAAAAAAAAAAAAGACTTTTTATAGTAGTAGTAATTATTGCTCTATTAGAATTATTAGCATAGTCATAGCATATCCAATTGACAAACGTGTACCAATCATTTAAAAACTGATAACTTTGTTGTGTGGAATACACTCTTGCCAAATTTACAAATTTCTTAAATGATTTGAACACGGGATAAATATATATTATATAAATAATCCAAGGAGAATTGGTGATCCAATGGTTATTAAAAAAAAATTTATCAACTATGGTTCATGAGTTCAAATAGCCTTGAGACAAAAACATAAGCTCCGACTATGAACTTATTCAGTTCATATATAAAGTCACTTAAAGATAATCAAATCAAAAAAATATTATTATATATTCAATAAAGGTTATTAAATGTTGGATTATCATCTTCTCTGTCATTTTCATATTCTTCACTTTATCCATTATAATCTCCATTTGCATCACCCCACCGTCATTATTATTACAATTTTGCTTAATGTCATCAAACCATTGTAGCACATAGGTCAACATCAACCATTGTATTAACAATGTTCTAGAGAATTAACATAATGTTGTAAACTAGCATGAGTTTTCGGAGTGAGTTAACATAATTTTATAAGTTGCAAATAAAAAACGATAAATTCAACCAGTTCAACTTGTAATATCCTAAACTTTAGGTCAAGAAACTTGAGCATAAGTCTATATTAGATAGATGACTAAACCCAATTTAGGAAGGATGACAAGTATTATGGAAGGAAGTTCCCTTGACATTTCAATAAATTCTAATTAATTGTGGATTCTTTCAAAATACCCAATTTTTCAGAAGCCAAAATTTTTAAAACATATGTTGGCACCAATGAAACATATAGAATTGACACTTCCTTATTCCATTATAGTTCATCAAATGAAACATATAGAATTGACACTTCCTTATTCCATTATAGTTCATCAAATTTGATCAAAAAATATGAGAAGAAGGTCACATGAATTTTATGAAGAATAATTAGTCAAATATTTTACAAAGCCTAACATGGATCCAAATTGAATTACGGTTTGGAAGAAGGAAAACTCTCGATGATTATTGTCATTTTGCTTGGCCAAGATTTAACCACATATGCTATGTTTTGCAGTTGAAGGAAATTAAATTATAGGTCCAATGGCAGCCTAATGAATTTTGCTATATTCAAGGGCAAAAATGAGATTTAAAATTTGATTTCAAGGAAAGGTTTGGAAAATAAAACGAACGGCCAAGATCTACCATTAAAAAGCAAAGGTAATGATGATGAAAGTATAAATTTGGCAAAGGATGATTGATGGAATATAAATTTTATTAGAGTTTATGGAATATTAGCCATTTGATTATTTTACTCCATCGGGATTCAGGAAAGGCAGATAAAATCGTCGTAAAGGTTTTGGGCGGACCCAAACGAGAAGAGGACGCTTTCGTCCTTGTCCAGGACCGTTCACTGCGCCCTGCTAATTTTTTTTTTATTTTTTTCTAATTTTCTGAATTCTTTATTTCACATCAGCGTTCATATCGTCCACTCAAGTCTAATGTTGTCAATGGCATCATCAAATAGTCTCCCCGATAATGTCATCGCGTCATCACCACGTCAGTATATGCTCCATCCAATCTCGAATCATTAACGGGTTAATTAACCATTCCCCGTCTTTGGACGCTCCCAAAACGTAACGTCGTGTGTATTTTTCTTTCAGGTTGAAAAAGGTCGTAGTCTTTGGTTGAGCTCTTGGAGAAAAAGGTTATGTGTATTTTTTTCCTTCATTATTTTTTTTTTAATATATATATATATATATATTTCTGGATAGGATATGGATTGACATTAAAAAAATACTTCGTTATCTTGAAAAAATTATTTTAAGATCTTAAAAAAAATATTTTAGAATGTTGACTGACACTAAAAAAATATTTACGATTAGTATTGAAAAAAATACCTTATGACACAAAAGTATCTTTTTATTGTTAGTCAACATCCTATCCAGAAATATATATTTTTTTTCAAAAAAACCAAAACCAAAACTAAAAAGTTTTGGCTTAAAAAGACGCAGCGAACGGTCCTTGAGAAAGCACCTGTCACCAAAGCCAAAGAGAGAGTGACCGACCTAAAGTATGGCCGACACACATACGCCAAGCAAATATGGTGCGATTTGATTGCAGTGCGCAGTCACACTCACAGTCACTTTTGACAAAGGTAGGGCCCCACGTGCTTCACTGAGGCCATCCTCAAAAACAAAAAGGTATTTAAAAAACAGCATGTTCCTTAATTACCCCTATTAAATTAAGATCATTTGAATCTCTTAGCTACAGTTAACAGTAATTACGATGGACCACGGGAAAATTGAAAAGATGTCACCCGTCTTATTTATAGGTTTCTTTTAATCAAATTATAGATATCAAGAAGAGGTAGGGCCCCCCGTTTGGGAGTTGTTTTTGGAAAATGATTTTCATCATTTATGAGGCAAAACCTGTTTTGGAGAAATGATTTTGGAGAATGATTTTTGGAGAAAGATTTTGGAAAAAATTGATAGTGTTTGGATGTTTTTATCAGAATAGCTTTTGAGGGGTCAAATTTACCAAAAAGAACATTAGCTTTTTGTATAGTTGCATTTAAAGGATAAAATGATATTTTAAATATCATAAACATTATATTAAATAATAAATAGCAAAAATTACATAAAATTATTAGAAAAATAAATTTCTACCATTAGTGAATTATGTAACATGATAAAAATTAGATCAAACATATATGTATTAATAAATTGTATAGAAAAAATATTTGTAAAAAATTTCAACATGCTTTTTTGCTCAGAAAAACAAAAATCAACATACAAGATTGATGTTTCGTAAAATGGTGAGAACGTGAATTGGTTCGATGATGAAGATGAGAACGTGAAGTGGCCTGCTGGAATGAGTGAGGAGGTAGGTCTTCAATTATGGTGGGACCCACAATTTGTAAAATGAGATTTCAAAAGCAAAAAGTGAAAAAAATTTAGATTTGGCCCAAAACCTAGGTTTTGCATGGAAAATGATTTTGGAGAAAAATTGATATGTTTGTCAAAACTTTAACAAAACCTATGTTTTAAAGGTTGCCAAACGTAGTGTGTAGTTAGTTAATTTTCAATGATCATTTATGATTGTACCTTTCAACTTTTTATTCTCTCTCTATTTTCATTGGTATCATTAATATGAGTAAAATGGTCACGATATCATTTATTTAGTCAAAAAAAACTTATAAATAAGGATTAAATTTTTTTATCAAAAAGAATTTATAAATAAGAACAGACTAATAAGAAACCAATTTGACAAACTGAAGAAAAATATTTCTCTAAAAATTACACTCCCAAAATTCATTAGGCTGCCATTGGACCTCTAATTGAAAGTAAGTTTGGGTTTGGCTTTTAGTGATTAATAATTAAAACAGGAGAGAAGGTACGAGATCAGGGGCATGTGAGAGTGTTTAATTAATTAACTCCGTTACAACATTCATTAAGATAACCACGACAAGTCTGCTCCTCAGCCGTGGGCCCCACAAATGCATCATCTTCAGCCTCGGAATTGATTTCCCTACTTGTACGGAGAAGTTCTAGATTGTCCAAATCTTATTTTTTTTAATTTTTTATTATTTCTTTCACATCAAAAAAATCATTTTTAAAAAAAGTATTTTATGTTAGATTTTTTATCCACCTCCTAGCAGATAACCGAATAAACAATCGCCACTACACAGTCCACGTATGCTTAGCTAGCGAGCTAGCTTCTTCTATATAAAGCAGTTCTCACGTCTCCATTCTCCACACCAAATCCAACAGAGATGGATAACATTAACAAGATGTTGACAGTCTTCAGTGTGCTGATCATGTGCTTCATGGTGGGAGGCCTAGCCGAGAACTGCGACGGCGTCAGTGGCGGTTTAAATGACCTCGGCAGTGTCATCTCCAAGGACGCCTTCAATAATATGCTCAAGCACCGCAACGACGCTGCCTGTCCGGCCAAAGGCTTCTACACCTATGAAGCTTTCATTGAGGCTGCCAAGTCATTCCCGGCTTTCGCTAGCACCGGCGATGCCGCCACGCGCAAGAGGGAGGTCGCGGCTTTCCTCGGCCAAACTTCCCACGAAACCACCGGTGGTTGGCCCACCGCTCCAGACGGTCCTTACGCTTGGGGTTACTGCTTCAAACAGGAAAAGAACCCCCCAAGCGCTTACTGTAAACCCAGCAGCCAATATCCATGTGCTCCGGGCAAGAAATACTATGGCCGCGGACCAATCCAACTCACCTGGTATATCTCTCTGCTTCACTCATAAGAAAGTTCTAAAATGATGTGTTTGGTTTGTCCCATAGCTTTCCAATGACCCTAGTAAATCAAACCTGCCCAATTTCAAAGTAATTTTCTTTAAAAACATTCAAAGTTTGTCTGCATAATTTGAATTTGTCTGGCTGAATGATATATATATAGGAACTACAACTACGGACAGTGCGGGAAAGCCATAGGTGTGGACTTGCTCAAGAACCCCGACCTGGTGGCGACTAATGCTGTGATATCCTTCAAGACAGCACTGTGGTTCTGGATGACGCCGCAGAGCCCGAAGCCGTCGTGCCACGACGTCATCACAAGGAAATGGAAGCCTTCCGCTACCGACAACGCGGCCAACCGGCTTCCGGGGTACGGAACCATCACCAACATTATCAACGGCGGGCAGGAGTGTGGGAGGGGTCAGGACGCGAGGGTTGCAAGTCGCATTGGATTTTACAAGAGGTACTGCGACATCTTGCGTGTAGGTTATGGCTCCAACCTTGACTGCTATTCCCAGAAGCCATTTGGCTCCGCCTCTATCATAGAACTCGTATCATCCATGATGATATGAGACATCGATCTCACTAAGCTAGTACTACTCTCGTATGTGTATCACACTAGCCCTTCTCTTGTTCCATAAAAGGGTACTAAATAAATGAAAGAGATGCCTATAAGCTTTCGTTGTGTGCAAAATCAATAACCATGAGCAAAAATAACACTGTCGAGGCTATATACTTTTATGCAAGTTTCATAATACCCGGACTTATATAGATGGTAAAAGTGTCAAAGTACCAATCAATTTTTATTTAAAATACGACAAACATTATATATGTTTTTTGAAGGTGTACAAGAAACCATCAACATTCAAAATGAGATAAAAATAGAAGTACCGAAATATCCCCAGTTTAAGATAAAAGCCTATAAATATATCCAATCATCCAAATTATTTTTACGAACATAGCGTGGAATTTTACTCTTCAACTTTAAATTAATAAATAAATTAATATTATATACTTTATCAGCTTCTCTTTATAAGTTATTTCTAAATTTTTTTTTTTTTATGACGAGAAAAATCTTCAATTTCACTAACTGTCTTAAAATAATAACTTTCTAATTTTACCCATATTTGATATACACTTTACCCAAATTTTACAAAATATACACAATAATAAATAGAAGAAAAATCATTCTTTCTCCATTTTATAAATAGAACCATATGAGCTTACAGATAATTCAATTTATTTTAAGTTGTAAGTTTTATATGTGCGTTATTTATGTCGAGTAATAGGGATTTACAATTAATTTGGCATTTGGAAGTGATAATGTATTTTATACCAGTTAAAGTACATTAAGGCTCATCCAATTGAGGAAGATGTATCATATCCATTCAAAAAGTTAACACGCTTAAATTTAATATTTTATTTTTTTCTAAATTTTTTAAGAAACCAAATTTTAGGTGGAGATTATAAATCCATAAGAAAATAATTATGAAGAAACATAATATGTTTTGCCTTGAAAAAAAAAAATTAAGGTGGTTGGATACAAAATTAACTTTAAAATGAATCAAATTAAATTAGAGTATACATTTGGTTTTTTATGTTTACATGAATTTTCAGTTTAATCCCTTATGTTAAAAAATGTATTTTTAGTCCTTTAGTTTTAATACCGTTAGTCTCATCTAACGAAAAATGTTGACTCATCAAGTCACTTTGTTATTTTTACAAATAAATATTTTAATTAAGATGATAAATAATAATAATAGGAGAAAAAACTCCCAATTTTAATTTATTTTTTCATCTGCTCTCCCAAAGCTCTGTTGTCATCATGAGCCCCACAACAAGAATTTTCAGCACCAAAATTTGTACATGGAGACATATTCTAGCAATTTAGCAACAAAATTTTGTGGCAAAAATCCACATATCGGGCATTAGCATTAGAGGGGCATACGAGAGACAAATGGAAAGCACGGTGTAGCATTATAGGGGCATCGAGAGACAAAATTTTAAGGACAAAAATAAACATATCAAGATTTCTATGTTGCCTTTTATAAATCAGAAACTCAAAGGTTAGAAAACTATATATGCGCGCACTTCTCATGAAGGGAGAGAGGTTTTCCCCCAAACCCTTCTCTTCCCTTATTCTTCGCTTGAATCCTTCGTCATATATGTTTCTAATTCAATTTTCAATGGCTTTCTCAAAATTCATGGAGGAAGATGACATTGGCGTTGAAGGATTTTATATGGGTAAAGCCGAAGGGGATTAGACAAAAGAAAAAATTAATTAAAGATTTTAGATTTTTTTCACTATTATATTATTTTAATTAAAATATATATTTGTTAAAAATTTTGAGTTTATGTGATAGCTAGCTAGGATTAAAATAATAATAAGACTTAAGCATTTTTTTTTGTTAGATAAGATTAACGGTGTCGTGGAGGAGAACACCCTCCCGATTTCTATAAAAAAAAAAAAAAAAAAAAAGTGAATGACTATAAATATATTTTTAAACATAAGAGACTAAAATAAACCTTAATATAAAGATAAAAGACCAAATTTGTATTTTAAACATCAAATTATTAGACTATGCTAGATGCAAACTGTAAATTTAACTACAGTACCTAACAAATACATGACGGACGTGGCTTCAGTCCTCTGCTATTACCGTCCACTGCCATTCACTTCCTCAAAATAGCGTCGTTTTGGCGAAAAAGTGACTTGTTCCTTTTTTTTTTTTTTTTTTTTTTACACACACACATATTTAGGGTACTGTAGATACTAAAAAGATACTTCAGGATACTGACCGATACTAAAAAAATACTGATTGGTACTTCATGATCTTGAAAAATTATTTTAGGATGTTGAAAAATTATTTTAGGGTACTGATTGGTACTAAAAAGATATTTCAGGATAGTATTTTCTCAGTATAGGTCAGTATCCTGAAGTATCTTTTTAGTATCTACATTGTCCTAAATATGAGTGTGTGAAAAAAAAAAAAAAAAAAAAAAAAAAAAAAAAAAAAAAAAAAAAGAGCAGTGTCACTTTTGCGCCAAAACGACGCTGTTTTGAGGAAGTGAATGGCAGTGGACGGTAATAGCAGAGGACTGAAGCCGCGTCCAATACATGAAAGCAATTTTCCCCCTGCTGGGTTTCCTTTCCCTCGCCGTCAAGATGCAGCATGTTGTTGCTAGAGTTTCGATCTCTCCCTCCTCTCTGTAGGGTCTTCTGCCCCCTTACGGTGGAGTTTCTTGGCAGTCTCCCTATGTCGTGGCCGATGGACGTGCTGGTTGGGAGCGCGTCCTGTGGCGGCGGCGTGCGGGGATGTAGTGAGGATGGAAGCGAGGAGGCGTTCAAGCTTCAATCCGCTGAGACGCCCTCAGGTGAAGACCTCTGATGTGGGTTCCCCCATGGCCTTCGAAGGTGAGGTACGGTTTGAAGCAGATCCATTCAATCTCCGATGATGATCTTCGGTGGGTACTTCCAGGAATCTCAGGGGAATGTAAGGTGCTGAAGAATCAATTCATAAGTGGAAGTTGGGGCTTTTCAGTCGTTCTGAGGAAACCAAAGGCAACGGAGCAGACGTGTTCAAAGGTACCGAACTTGCGATCCTTGGATGCTGAGGTTAGTGGCTTGCTAAAGTTTCAATCTTTTCCTACTAATGTCCTTTTGGGATTGAGATTTGAGATTGGTAGGATAATTCCTCTTGGTGTTGGATTCTCTATGTTAAACTCTGATGACTGTTCAGAAGGTTTGTCACCTGGTGCGGATTGGTTAGGCTCATATGATTGGAGGGTTCATTGTATTTCTTCACTAGCTAGTCAGTGTGTATTATAGGTCAATTTATCTTAACCAAGGTGTCTCTATTCTTTTAGAATTGGTGTGGAAGGTATTTGTTTGCGGGTGGGGGAATAGGAATGACTTATCTAAGCCCCAGAAACAGGGTTTTTGAGACCTCTTCAATAATTGGTTATCCTTGTTTGGAGGTATCTATATGTGGAAGGGAGGTAAAGTATTTTGTTGGTGATCAAGTGTAAGGAATATGCTATAGATAGACATTTGAGAAATATCAATTTGGGCCTGTTCAGTATATCTATATGCGATGTTCATCATTGGCTAAATATGTGCATGTTCAGTGTGTTCATCAACATTGTTCATTATTGGGCTAGACACGTGCCTGTTACAGTGTGCATGGCACATTATTGTTCATCCTCGGGCTCGAATTGTGTTTCCTTTTCTTATTGTCTCCTTGACTGTGCTTTCTTTGATAATATCATGAATGTTGCTCTCTTTGAGTATATCCTTATTTCAAGAAATTTGGTTAGGAACCAGTCTTGCAGATGTGTTCTCATAGAAGCAGATTTGGTAGCCGGGTGGATTGCTAAAGCTTCATTGGAAATGTCTTACCATTTAGTTTGGGTATTTCGATTTTTGTCTCAACTGCAGGCCTATTTGGCGTATAGGGTGGAAGGTGTTTCAGCTTTATTCGTATGTTTTTGTTGTATTGAAGAACTTTTAAATACTTGTTTCTCCAGTTTGTTTGCTAGGCGGTTCTTTTCTCATTTAGTTTTTTTTTTTTTTTCGAATTTTTCTCATTTAGTTCAATCTACTTGTTTTGGTCTTTTTATTTCTACTTATGAGACTGTGTAGCTTATTCGATTTCAATACTATTAGTTTCTTTATTGGCAAAAAAAAAAAAAAAAAAAATAAAATAAAATAAAAAAATCATGAAAGCAATTTTCATAAAGTTGACTAGAGTACTGAGCAAATACTTTCTAGAAATTTTATTTGATCCTTGATATAAGATAATTTATAAAATTTAGTAAATCATTTATAAATAATTTCTACAATGAACTTTTCAATTCTTTGAAAAAAAAACAAAACAATAGTTGCCAGTTTGTCATAATGAAATTGTTAATTCACTTCCATTTCTTTTAAGTGTGGGTGTTTGAAAAATAGTTAACAACGTCCTTATAACTTAGTTGCATGTTAGCTACAGTCAAGGTTTTTTTAATTAGAGATGTAGACATTAACGGCGTGAGATGACAGTTCAATGGGAGTCTTTTTTGCCATTAAGGTACAAGATTATTGGTGGGGTTTTGAAAGTACAACACTAACATTTTTAAAAAATTTAATTATAATTTTAACATTGAAAAATATTCTTTTAAACCTTAATATTGTAAGACTTAGCTAACTAATATGAGTATATTAATGATGTTAGTTAAGTAAGTTAATAAGATATGCTTTTTTTTTTTCTAAAATATCTTAATCATTTTCTTTAATTCCCTTCCTCCCTCTTTATTTGAAACTTGATTATTGTTAAGTAAATATCAATAGAATTAATTTGAGAAAAAATGGGTAAAAATGTGGAATTTATCTTACAATTAGGAAACACACTAACTATTTATTTAGGTCCTATATTAAGGACTAGAGGGAGTGATTATCACTCTCTAACCTCAATAAATAATAAAAATTCCCACCCCATTAATTTCCAATATAATGAAGAAGGAAGCAAGCTGAAGAATTTTTTTAACAAAGATCAGAAGTAAGAAAGTTGCAAAAGAATTCTTGAAGCTAACCCTCAGTCTTGCCTCCATGGATGTATCTTGATGAAGTAGAAAAGGTGAAGCTATTTCTTCCCCACACGAACAAAAAGTTTGCTGCAAAAGCCTCCCTCATTATGGCGTGGAGCTCTCAAATTTCAAAGTAAAGTTAATAAACAAAGTTGGGAACAGCTGAATTTTGTTTTTACTGAAAAAAGTTAGAAGCTTTCTCAACGGTTATAAACCATGTTTCAGTTGTTCACTGCCTCGAACGCCTACTTTGCTTTGCACGAGCCTTTTCTACAAAAGGCAATTCACAATCAGATCAATATAACTTAAAAAATCAATAAAATATGTACGAAGCTTTTGAATAGTGTGACTGCTTTCTTGGATGGCTTAACTTTTTTAAATTTTAAATTTCATTTCTCTAATGTCATATTTAAATAGGGGATAATTTCATCTAGGAAGTTTTTTAGGGCAATTTTACTAAAAGTATAAAAAATAGAGCAATTTTTCCCGGACCGATTATCCCGTTAATTTTAACCATTAATTAATTAAAATACAAATAAAATTATATGACTACCAATTAATTAAAATACAAAGAATGGCAATAACTTTGTTTACATATATTTTAAATTTAAATAATTGAAATTAAATCCATCAACATTTATACTTTATCATACTCATCAATGTAAAAATTTCTATGAAGTTTATATATAAAGTTATTAAACATAACCAAATCAAAAAATAATAATTATAAATTTAACAAAGATAATTTAATGTTGGATAATCATCATCTCCATTGACTTCAAATTCTTCACCATAATAATCTCCACTTGTCTCACCCATCATCATCATCATCATTAAAATTTTCATCCCTAAATGTCATCAACATTCCAATGAACAACATTCAACTTACATTTGAGGTCAACATCAAATGTTGGATTAATAATGTTCTTACTAAGAGAGAGTTGACATAATTTTGTAAGTTATCATGAGTTTAGTAGTTAGTTGACATGATTTTGGGCTTGTTTGAAATAATGATTAAAGCCTTTAAAAGCATTTTTTCAATCGTGATTTACATTGTACCTTAACCTTAAATAAAATATTCTAAGATATTGTAAAAATATTGAGGACAAGATGCTATCTTTAAACAATTAAATCAAGAAAAATATAATAATAGGATTATAAATAATAATTTTGAGATCCCTATCTAACAATTTATATACCAAGAATAACATCCTAAAAATAAAAAAAAAATACTAATAAATTTTTTTAAAAAATTTAGGATAATTCAAAATATCTAAAAGATGTATCAAATATTTCTACTACTCTACTAAATACAAAATGTATTTTTCTTAAAATAATAAAATGAGATATAACATAAAATTGAAAGCCCGAAACTCTTACCAAATTTATACTACAAATTTTTAAAATGGATACTAAGTTTATTAGAGAATATGTGTGTATACATACATACATATACATATACATACATACATACTTGTTGGTTCTTTAAAAGATTTTGATGATTGCCAACAATTGTGAACAAAGAATGAGGATTTGCTCTCGAAGTTGGAAAACCCCGAGTGAGAGCAAACCTCGAGGTTTTCTCGAAACCTCGAGGTTTGGCCTTACAAAGGAAGCATCGAGGTTCTATGTTTAAACTTGCAAAACTTGGGTTTCACAAAAATATGTGAAACCTTGAGGTTTATTAAGAAACCTCGAGGTTTTGGACTTCCGGAGAAAACTCGGCCACACCAAGTTGTGAAACCTCGAGGTTTACATCAAAACCTCGAGGTTATGCCTTGGCGCCAAACTGAAAATTTGAAATTAAATGTAAAACCTCGAGTATTGACAGAAACCTCCAGGTTTCTGGCTTCCAGAGAGCAAATGAACTTTCACTCATTCTAAAACCTCGAGGTTCCTTGAGAAACCTCCGGGTTCGCTTCCATCATGTTTCGCTCGGGTTTCACACGATGTGAAACCTCGAGGTTTCGAGAAAACCTCGAGGTTTGGAGTAAGCCCGAGAAACCTTCGTGATTGCACCATGAGAAACCTCCGGTTTTATGATAAACCTCCAGGTTTGAGGTTTTGGTCTTAAATCATTTTCAACCCTAAATGACCAAACCTCGAGGTTTGTGAACAAACCTCCGTGTTTCGGACGCGTTGCCTGAAAATCGAATGTAACATTTTTGCCATGCCTTCGTGTTTGATCTCAATGCTTTCCATGATTAATCTCTATTGGTAATAGATATGTTTAACCATCTTTTTGGTGAGTTTTGAACAGATTAAGGAAGGTTTATCAAGGTTTAAAGCAAAAGCAAAAGTGATGTCGAACATTAAATGCTCAACCGAAACTTGCATTCTTTTGGTTAATCCATCTCGCACACCGGTTACAAAGCATTAAAGAATGATTTCTACATCTAGCAACATCTTCTCCAACGGATTGATTTGCGAGAGAGTCAACTCGACCACCCCAAATTTGGATTAAGTGAGTTTTAGAGAGAGAAGAAGACCTAAGCAACTCAGCTTCGCAGAACATCTTCAACGGTCTTATTATCAAATGCAACGATCTATTAATGCTATCGGCTATAAATAGAGTTGCATTCAATTCTTCTCAACAACAACTACATCGAAAACGAACAAGCATTCAAGTTCTTCAACTACCTTTCGTTTTCACTTGTATTTTGTCTTTTGACATTATAAGCTTCAGTGTTCATTATTATCCACTCTTAGAGAAAGCTTTTATCGTAATTCATTTATTGAAAAGAATCACAAGTCAAGGGGACTTGGTGATTTGGGAGTTCATTGATTACAACTTGTAAGGGGAGTGAGTTCTAGAGAGAGAACTACTCTTTAAGTACAGAGTGTGTAATCTTTGTGATAGTGAAAATCCGGAGAGTCCGGGATTTGGATGTAGGTCAAGTTGTTAAGACCGAACCAAGTATAAATCTCTCCGTGTTCAGCTATTCTTCCCTTTCTCTGTTCATCTTTGTTTTTGTTGTCTAAAAACAGGAAGCGGTTTTCAAAAGTTTTTAAAATACCCAATTCACCCCCTCTTGGGTATATAGCTCCACTTTCATTTGGTATCGAGCAAGGTCTTCTCTAAAGAGTTTAACATCTCGAGAAGGATCCAATGGAAGGCATTCTACCCGATGGAGCTTCAATCAACGGACCTCCAGGTTTCGAGTGGAGAACATTACTCATTCTCGGAAAGCCAAATTCAAGGTGTTTGTAATGGCTACGAGTATGGTCTGGAGAGTTTTTGAACGAGGAGACTACGTTCCAACCGTCCCGGAAAATGGTCTCGTGGTTCCAAAGGAAGAAGAAGATTATGATGAAAATGACAAGGAACGTCACACTCAACAAACAGGCGGTTCTCCTTCGCAAAGTGCTCTTAGTCAACAAGAATATTTCCGTTTGCAACTTAACCTCCGCTAAAGCCATGTGGGACGCTCCGGAAATTTCTCATGAAGGAACCATTGGAGTTAAGCAAAATAGAGTCAACACATGTAATGACGAGAATATGATCTCCTTCGTATGAAGTCCGGAGAATCTATTGGTGATTTCTAGCTCGAGATTCACTCATCCGATCAATCAACTTACCGCATTGGGCAAAGAGTATGAGCAACTTGTCCAAGTGAGGAAAATTCTCAACATCCTCAATAAGGAATGGGAAGCCAAAGTCACCGCTATTGAAGAAGCTCGTGGAGATTCTATGGCATCAATGGCGACCCTTTTGGGAGCCTTTCGAATATGAAGCCAAGCTCAAGTTCAAAAAGGGACTTGATGAAGTCCATGGCAAAAATAAGAGAATTGCCCTTAAAGCCGTCAAAGAAACTAAGGAATCGATGATGATGAAGATCCGACGAAGATGAGGAGATTGGTATGATGGTCCGGAGATTCAAGAAATTCTACAAGAAGGACCAAGGTTTCAAGAAGTTTCACAAGGGTAGCTCCGGCTATGAGGCAAAGAAGCCAATCATTTGCTACGAGTGTGAGAAGCGTGGCCACATCAAATCGAATGCCCCAATCGAAGAACAAAGACAAAGAAAAGAAGAGATTCAACAGATTAAAAAAGAAGGCATATGTCTCGGTATTTGGGAGATAGTTCATCGATGAAGATGATGAGGATGAGGAAGAAAAAGCAAACGTATGCTTAGTTGCTTTGAAGAAGAAGAACATCGTATCAACTTCGAAGAGGTATATAATTGCAAACCACCTTATGATGAGTTATTTGCTGAATATATGGCTGTGCAATCCGAGTTTGAAAAACTTGCCGAAAAATATTTCAAATTGAAAAACAGAAATCTTACTCTTGAATTTCAAGTTGAAAAGTTTCCTCTTCAGAAAATATTGCTTGTGAAGATTGTCTTGATTTGAAGAAAAAGAATTCATATCTTACAAAGGCACTTGAGAAATTCACTAGAGGAAGTGAAATGCTCAATGTCATTTTGAAACAACAAAGATTTATAAATGACAGATCGAGTTGGTTACAAACCTAATTTTGATAAAAAGAAAGGAAGAAAGAAGTCTCGGTGAAAAATCCTATATGAACTATTTTACAAAATCAGTCCATTCTTCAAACCCGTTTGCACACCGTAATTACTTTGCCTTGAAAGGGTCATACTACTTCTTCCTTCTTTCATAAGAAGGAAAGAAAGAGTAAACCCATAGGAAATTATCAATGGGTGCCGAAGGGATCTTACAAGATTCCTAAGACACAAACTAACTCCAAAGGACCCAAGAAAAGATGGGTACCTAAGGCCCGATTTTTGTGTCTTGCGGGTTTGCCTAAGAGCATCAAAATCCAACAAATGGTACATTGACAAAGGTGGATGCTCTAGGCACATGACTGGGGATCAATCTAAATTTGCCTCAATCAAGCCTAAGGATGGTGGCAAGGTGACTTTTGGTGGAAATCAATCTGGAAAGATTCCGGAGTTGGTGAAATTGGCAACAATGAAGGACCACTAATCAAAGATGTCTACCTAGTCGAATGACTTTGCCACAATCTCCTCAGTGTAAGCCAAAGCACTGATAAAGGTAACTTAGTTATCTTCGATTCTGAGGAGTGCTTGATTGTGAGTAAGGATATACTCCCTTTAGAAAACATAAAATCAAAAGCCTTATTTAGAGCCCCTAGAGATGGCAATTGTTATACACTTAGTCTCTCTAGTAATGGTTCTGTTTCTGGAAAATGTTTTGTCAGTAACTTGGATGAGAGTTGGTTTTGGCACAAGCGATTAGCTCATGTCAATATGATTCAACTTGACAATGATTGCTTAAAAAGGATCCGGGTGATTGGTGTTCCTAAACTACACTTTAAAAATAACATGCTTTTTCGATGCTTGTCAAAAAGGGAAACAAACCAAATCATCATTCAAATCTAAAAACGAGATTTCAACTAATAGACCTCTTCAATTGCTTCATATGGATCTAGTTGGACCAGCTAGAGTGAAAAGCCTTGGAGGCAATCTTTATACTTGGTCATAGTTGATGATTTCTCAAGATTTGCATGGACTATATTTTTATCCTCTAAAGATGAAACATTTGATCAGTTTGTTGTTTTTGCCAAGAAGATCAAAAACGAGAAAGGATTCTCTATTTCAGGAATCAGAACTGATCATGGAGGAGAATTCGAAAACAATGCATTTCCTGAGTTTTGTGACAGTATGGGAATAGACCACAACTTCTCAGCCCCAAGAACTCCCCAACAAAATGGTGTTGTGGAAAGAAAGAATCGAGTTCTCACTGAGATGGCAAGGGCCATGTTGAATGAGAACAACACTTCTCAAGTGTTTTGGGTGATGCAATGAGCACGCGTGCTACATCTCAAATCGGGCATACCTCAGGAAGAAGTTGGACAAGACTCCCTATGAGTCAGTACAAAGGAAGAAAACTCAATCTAGCTCATCTCGCATGTGTTTGGATGTAAGTGTTTCATCCATAACAATGGTAAGGATAACTTGGGAAAGTTTGATCCCAAAGCGAGATGAAGGTATATTTCGGGTTATTCAAATAGGATAAAGCTTATAGAATCTTTAATACTCGTACTCGTATTGTTGAAGAATCTATGCATGTTGTTTTTTGTGAATCCAAGTCTCGATAAAACTATGGATGATGATGAAGGAAGTGTCTTCAAAAATCAATTCTTTTCAAAAACTACTCCCGCTTCTATTGAGAATCCGAAAATGTTTTTGAGACTGATCCTCAAAACAATATCAAAAATCCTGATCAGACTCAACCTAGAGCTTGGAAATTTATTAGAAATCACCCTTTAGACCAAGTTATAAGTGATGTTAATCAAGGAGTAAGAACCAGAAATAGCACTTTAAATGAAGTAACTTTTACAGCTTTTATATCACATATTGAACCCTCAAAGATTGATGAAGCCCTTTAGGACAATGATTGGGTAATAGCAATGCAAGAGGAGTTACATCAATTTGATATAAATCAAGTTTGGGACTTGGTACCTAGGCCTAAGGACCATCCGGTCATTGGCACTAAATGGGTATTCAAAAACAAACGAGATGAGTCTGCAATCATTGTCCGTAAGAAGGCAAGACTGGTTGCCAAAGGCTATAATCAAGAAGAAGGAATTGATTACGAAGAAACTTATGCTCCAATTGGCAAGATTGGAAGCCATAAGAGTTCTTCTTGCCTTTCTTTGTGTGAAAAACTTTAAACTCTATCAAATGGATGTGAAAAGTGCTTTTCGAATGGTTTTATTCAAGAGGAAGTTTATGTAGAACAACCTCCTGGTTTTGAAAATGTCCATCATCCAGATCATGTGTATCGTCTCAAGAAGGCCCTATATGGTCTTAAACAAGCTCCTAGAGCTTGGTATGAGCGATTAAGCAAATTCATTCTTGATCAAGGTTTTATTAGAGGAAAAGCAGATACAACTCTCTTCATAAAGAATAATAAGCTTAATGAAATGTTAATTGTTCAAATATATGTTGATGATATTATATTTGGTGCCTCTAATGATGCCTTGTGTGAAGAGTTTGCTAAGAATATGCAGGGAGAATTTGAGATGTCTATGATGGGAGAGCTCAATTACTTTCTTGGCCTGCAAATTAAGCAAAAGAAGGATGGAATCTTCATATCTCAAACCAAATATCTCAATGATTTCTTTGAAGAAGTTTGGGATGGACCATTGTAATGGGCTGATACTCCTATGAGTTCAACTGCTTCATTAGATGCTGATGAGGAAGGCACGGACTTCAACATCACAAAATATAGAGGAATGATTGGATCATTACTCTACCTGACCGCAAGTCGCCCGGACATCCAATTCAGTGTTGGAATGTGTGCAAGATTTCAATCTACTCCTAGGGAGTCACATGCTGAGCAAGTGAAGAGAATATTCAGATATCTTGCTTGTAAATGGAGCTATATACCCAAGAGGGGGGGTGAATTGGGTATTTTAAAAACTTTTCTGAAGGTGCTCTGTTTTGACCAAGTAAAAGCAGATGATAGCAGAGGAGGAAGGGAAGAAAAGCTTGCACAAGAGAATTTATCCTGGTTCGGTCTTATCCTTGACCTACATCCAGTCCCAAGCCACACTTGGGATTTTCAATCCACTAAACTCACAAACCGATTACATGACTCAGTACTCAAGAGTAGTTCTCTCTCTAGAACTCACTCCCCCTTACAAGTTGTAATCAATACACCCAACCACCAAGTCCCCCGACTTGTGGTTATCTCAATCAATAAATGATTTACGAGATAGAACTCTCTCACGAAAGCGAGATAAAATGAACATCTGAAGTACAAGTATCGATTGATACAATACAAGTGAAAGCTGAACACAATAAATGACACTTAGTAAATTTTCGCTCTCGTAGGTGTATCTCACCTTGAGAAGAAGTTAATGAACTCTATTTATAGGTAGAGAACATTAAATGACCGTTGAATGATGAATCCAACCATTGTAGGTGATTAGCATTAAGTCGGTCATCTTCTCTCTCTAAACTCCAACTAATCCAGGTACTAATATGGTCTGATGTGGAACTCGAGGATTTGCCCGTTGGAGAAGAGTTTACTTGATGAAGAAAGCATTCTTGACCGTTGAGAATGCGTGCTCGGATGGATTATCCGAAGAAGGTTGATTTGCAAAAGTGCATTAAATGCCATCGTACACTTTTTGCTTTATGGCTTTGACCTTCAATAATCTTCATCTCGTGCTAACCGAAATTCACTCAACAAACTTGTTAAACATAGTTGGGATCATAGGTGAATGATTCATGAAAGCAATTGGAACAAACAAGAATGATTCATAAATTCGTATAATTCCTAAATTGGTTTTCACCGTTGTAAACGCAATGATATGTTTATGTAAACTCGAGTATGGCACTTGTTCACAAGTGTCCAAACTGCGATATCCAATTGGATACTCGAGTTTGCACCTTTCGAGGCAAACCATCGTGTCTTGTATTTGAAATACAAAACCTATACTCGAGTTTGCCTATGCAACCGCAAGTATTGGTTTAACTTGAAAAATCCATTTGCTCTCTCGGAAGTCCAATACTCGAAGTTTGGCAACGCAAGCTAAAGATTATTGACTATTCAATACTCGAGTTTGCCAATGCAAACTGCAGTATTGGTTTATCTTGAAAAATTCATTTGCTCTCTGGAAGTTCAATACTCGAGTTTGGCAACGCAAACTGCAGTATTGACTATTCAATACTCGAGTTTGCCAATGCAAACGCAGTATTGGTTTATCTTGAAAAATCCATTTGCTCTCGGAAGTTCAATACTCGAGTTTGGCAACGCAACCGCGGTATTGACTAAGTTTGAAAAATCCTTTAATTCACAAGAAGTTCGATACTCGAGTTTACCCATGCAACCGCAAGATATCATCCCAATACTCGAGTTTGCAAATGCAAACTGCAGTATCAACTTTGGCTGAAAACTTGGTTGCTTTCTGTATGGCCTTTACTCGAGTTTTTCCAAGCAAACTGCAGTATTGGCTGTCCAATACTCGAGTTTGCAAATGCAAACTGCAGTTTGCAACTATCAGAATGTTTTTAAAACAACTTTGCAAACTTCAAACCATGTTTTACATTTGTTGTTAATCATCAAAACATATTGAGAACTAACATTGCTGACACAAAAACACTTGGATTGTGGTTTCCTAAAGGTCAACCTGAACATTTAGTAGCATATTCAGATTCAGACCATGTTGGGTACAAGACTGATAGGAAAAGTACAAGTGGCCAATGTGAGTTTCTTGGAGGTTCACTTGTATCCTGGTTCAAAGCAAGAAGCAAACCAATTGTGCTGTATCATCAACTGGCCTGAGTATGTGGCGCCTCAAGTTGTTGTGCTCAAGTCTTATGGCTCAAACAAACAACTATCGATCTAGGAATCAACTTGAAGGAAATCCCTATATTGTGTGACAACACAAGCACAATAAGCTTAGCCAAGAATCAAAGTGCAACATACTCGGACTAAGCATATTGATGTGAGGCATCATTTCATAAGGGATCATGTTCGGAAAGAGAGATGTCAAAGTCATGTTCATCCCAACTCATCTTCAACTTGCGATATCTTCACCAAACCTTTGGCCAAGGAATCATTCAACTTTATTAGAAGAGAATTGGGAATGATAAATCCCAACGAGTTGTAAGTAATTCTTGCTCAAATTAGTGATAAATTGTGGTTTTGATGATTAAAAGTCACGGACTTAAGCGTCGAGTGTCTAGATATGTTTTATGCAGGACATTAAGTAATGTGGTTTTGCTGTCAAGGAGCAAAACCTCGAGGTTTTGGAGAAAACCTCGAGGTTTGGTGAAACATTGTCTATCGTGGTTTTTTGTCGAGGAGCAAAACCTCGAGTTTTTGGAGAAAACCTCGAGGTTTGGTAGAACATGGTCAATCGTGTCTTGCTGCCAAAAAGCAAAACCTCGAGGTTTTAATGAAAACCTCGAGGTTTCATGGTGCATCGCCAAGGACAGAAAGCTTCAAAGAAATGAAACCTCGAGTATTCAGGGAAACCTCGAGTTTTGAACGAGACAGAAAGATGATTAATCCAAAAGACAGTAAAACCTCGAGGTTTTGAAACAAACCTCGAGGTTTTCGTCTTGATGAGTCAAAGGTTCACGAGATTACCTATGACGTCCGGGTTAGTATTTTTTCATCAAACCTCGAGGTTTGGCGTGAAACCTCGAGGTTTGCCATTGCCTATATATATGCATACACTGTTCATGTTCTTCAAACCTCGACCTAAACCTCTAGGTTTGCTCTCTCTCTCGTCACCCACTCTCTGAATCTCCCATTTTTGACCAAATCCTTCCTTCTAAACCCTCAAATGGCCTCGAAATCCAAATCCCAGGCTATTTCTGCTTCTGATTCCAGTGAGGAAGAAACGAAATCATGGTCTCCACCTCCTCCTCCTCCTCGTCAACCGGTTGAAACATCATCTCCTCGTCCTTCTGATCGTCCAGTCAGGAAAAAGACTCGGTCTACTCGTCTTCGCTATGGCATTGATAAATCGATCAGAGGCGTTCAAGGAGAAATCCCTGATGAAGAGTCACCATCGAAGGGAAGAAAGGAAACTAAGGGTCCAAGGAAAGAGGTCTCCTTCTAGGAACCTACCAAAGAACCTGCCGAGGGTCCTTCAAAGAAGAGAAAAGAGCCTGAATCCAAAAGAAAAGGGAAAGGGAAAGCACGCCTCGGAACAGAGCCTACTTTGGAAAGGATCAATCAAAGAAAACAGAACTTCCAAATCCACTAAGTCTCCAACTAAGGCAAGAACAAAGAGGGCCTCATTTGCTAAGTCCCAACAATCATCAAGGGGTCGGTCATCCTCTCATAATCCTCAACAAGTAGAGGAAGAAGATGTGCCTCCCTGTCATGGAAAATGCGATATCGACATATACAAGAATATCTCTCCACCAAATGGATTTGTCACTGACCCTGCTGCCCTTCCCAAAGACGACAATGAAAAATTCAGGGAAGCATATCTTCATCGTCTTTTTTGTCCTGTGGTAGTTATTGATTTGAAGGCATTTCAGAAAGAATGCCACTTTGACTTATCACCTTGGCTGAAACAATACGAGTCCTTCATTTCCATATCTGCTCCTTATACTCCAAACTTAGTTCGATTATTTTATTACAAGATGGTGTATAACAATGAATTAGGCGATTATGGCGAAGTGATTGAGGAGAGGGTCACCACCACTATGAGGAATGTCACATTTACCTTGTCAGCTACCATCTTGAACAAAATTCTAAGAATTGACAATCCTCCGCCTGCTCCTGACTTTTCTTACAGTAACCAGGAAGTTTTTGAAACACTTAGGCCTAGTGAGCCTTTCCCTCCAAATTAGCAACTCAGACTCACATTCAGACCAAGTTCCATGCTGCGCTGAGAATCGTGTCCTATGGTATGTCTACTCTAGGAACTTCATTCCTAAAGGCGGCAGCTGGACTCACTTCACTCGAGAATGACTACGGGCCATTTTCGCATTTGTGAGGAAAGTTCCCTTCAACCTTGGTCACTTTGGCTCCTCAAAGGGATGGCGAGTTCAGCTTTGCCAAGAGGCGGTTATCTCATATTCCATATCCCTCATTGGTGTCTGTCATTCTTTTCTACCACAAGATATGGTATGTGGGTGCTCGACACACTTGAGTATCCCCCTTCTTTGGGAAAACACAGATGAATTTGATGAAGATCAAGTTTGGGGAAGAAGGCTCGCTTAATCTCGGGCTCCTTCAAGATCACATCCACGCTCACAAGCTCTAGAGGCCAGTCTGCACCTCCACCTCCTCGGCCATCACCGTCTTCTGAGCTTGCTTCTCAGATTAAGCAAATTGTGGATGCTGCTCTCGCCATCATGACTATGCGCATGGAGTTTGAATTGGGAAAATTACGGGCTGAGATTACTCGTGGGCATACTGGTCTAATTGAGATTCAAGATGCAATCAAGGAGCATCTTGAAGCCATTGCTGGGCAGTCAGCCGAGGTTAAGGAGAAGGCTGAAGAGATTGAGCTTAAGATGTCCACTCAGCTCATTTCTCATATGGACCTCACTGATAAGGTGGACAAGATCATGAAGCATCTTCACATTGGTTCCTTCTTCACTCCTAGCTCTACTTCTGACTCAAGTCCTTCTGGCCCTTCCTCTAGTTCTCCCTCACCATCCTTCACTTTCACCTCCCCTCCTATCCCCTCATTCTCTCAACCTCCCTCAACTCCCATTTTCCCTTCCCCGATGGAATCGAGGCTTCCACTCCAACCACGGTAATCCTCCCTTCACCATCTACCCCCGCAACTGAGATATTTCCCTCTTCATCCATCGCAACTCCTGCTACTGAAGTTCTTCATCTTTCTCCTCCCTCTACACCCTTAGTCAATCCTCCTTTTGAAGATGATAAAGGGGGAGAGAACAAGGAGTAGCCTTTGAAGTTTAGAGAGCTTTGAGGATCATGTGCATTTTGTATTTTGCTTTGTTTTACATTATCCTGTATTGCTCTTTCTTTTGAACTGAAATACAACTTATGTGTTCACGCTTCTGCTTATAACTACTTGATGCCTTGTATTTACATTATGCAAATAGCTAAGTTCTTGAAACCCTCGCTAATTTCAAAGTCTACTTACAACATGAAAAATTTCTTGAACTTTCCAAAGATGTTTGCTTACAAGCGTTGTCATCATTAAAAAGGGGAGAATGTTGGTTCTCTAAAAGATTTTGATGATTGCCAACAATTGTGAACAAAGAATGAGGATTTGCTCTCGAAGTTGGAAAACCCCGAGTGAGAGCAAACCTCGAGGTTTTCTTAGAAACCTCGAGGTTTGGCCTTACAAAGGAAGCATCGAGGTTCTATGTTTAAACTTGAAAAACTTGGGTTTCACAAAAATATGTGAAACCTCGAGGTTTATTAAGAAACCTCGAGGTTTTGGACTTCAGAGAAAACTCGGTTTCACACCAAGTTGTGAAACCTCGAGGTTTACATCAAAACCTCGAGGTTATGCCTTGGCGCCAAAGCGAAAATTTGAAATTAAATGTAAAACCTCGAGTATTGACGAAACCTCCGGGTTTCGGCTTCCGAAGAGCACATGAACTTTCACTCATTCTAAAACCTCGAGGTTCCTTGAGAAACCTCCGGGTTTGCTTCCATCATGTTTTCTTTGGGTTTCACACACGATGTGAAACCTCGAGGTTTCTGAGAAAACCTCGAGGTTTGGAGTAAGCCCGAGAAACCTTCGTGATTGCACCATGAGAAACCTCCAGGTTTTATGATAAACCTCCAGGTTTGAGGTTTTGGTCTTAAATCGTTTTCAACCCTAAATGACCAAACCTCGAGGTTTGTGAACAAACCTCCGGGTTTTTGGACGTTACTGAAAATCGAATGTAACGTTTTTGCCATGCCTTCGTGTTTGATCTTAATGCTTTCCATGATTAATCTCTATTGGTAATAGATATGTTTAACCATCTTTTTGGTGAGTTTCAGACAGATTAAGGAAGGTTTACTGAAGGTTTAAAGCAAAAGCAAAAGTGATGTCGAACATTAAATGCTCAACCCGAAACTTGCATTCTTTTGGTTAATCCATCTGCACACGGTTGCAAAGCATTAAAGAATGATTTCTACATCTAGCAACATCTTCTCCAACGGATTGATTTGCGCAGAGTCAACTCGACCACCCGGCCATTTGGATTAAGTGAGTTTTAGAGAGAGAAGAAGACCTAAGCAACTCACGGCTTAACGGAGAACATCTTCAACGGTCTTATTATCAAATGCAACGATCTATTAATGCTATCGGCTATAAATAGAGTTGCATTCAATTCTTCTCAACAACAACTACATCCGAAAACGAACAAGCATTCAAGTTCTTCAACTACCTTTCTGTTTTCACTTGTATTTTGTCTTTTGACATTATAAGCTTCGGTGTTCATTATTATCCACTCTTAGAGAGAGCTTTTACCTGTAATTCATTTATTGAAAAGAATCACAAGTCAAGGGGACTTGGTGATTTGGGAGTTCATTGATTACAACTTGTAAGAGGGAGTGAGTTCTAGAGAGAGAACTACTCTTTAAGTACGAGTGTGTAATCTTTGTGATAGTGAAAATCCCAGTCGGGGATTTGGATGTAGGTCAAGTTGTTAAGATCAAACCAGTATAAATCTCTGTGTTCAACTATTCTTCCCTTTACTCTGTTCATCTCTGTTTTTGTTGTCTAAAAACAGAGCAGTTTTCAAAAGTTTTTAAAATACCCAATTCACCCCCCTCTTGGGTATATAGCTCCACTTTCACATACATATTCCATCACAATTTGCAATGGATGACACAAAATCTGTTGTAAATATCATTTGCAATGGAGACTTTTGCGACGAAATTTTATCGTCGGAAAAGCATTTTGCAACAGATTTTCTCTGTTTAGCGACGGATTTTGTCCGTCACTAAATCTTTTTTATATTTTTGTAGTGTGGGTAGGTTTAGCATTTGCTAGAGAAACCAATCGCTAGCCAGAGCTTCGTCGCTCGTTATTAAAATTCCTGACTCCGCCATTGCTTATAGACGAGCTTTTATGCTATTAGGCTACAATGTTACTAGCCTCGATGGGCTGACCAATCATGAGATGGTGAGCCTATCTCCTAAACTCCCAGCCAAAAAAAGACTTTTTATTCTTGATATAAGACATCTTTTGAGAATTTTGCGTGGCCTTTAATATAAAACACTTTTAAAATTTAGTGAAGCATTTATGAATAATTTCTACAATAAACTTGTCAATTATGTAAAAAAAATAGTTGTTAATTTTGGGTAGTTGTAAGAATATACAGTTATGAATTTGTTGTAATAAACTTATCAAATGGTTGTTAATTAGAATAATGAAGTTGGTTTTTTTCATCAACTAAATAAGTCCATTAATTATTATTAATCCATTAGAATTGTTAGCTTAATAATAACATATCAAATTCACAATAGATACAATTATCCTTCAAAAATTGATAGTTTTGTTGTGGTACTTTTACGAAATTTACAACTTTTTAAAATGAATTTTTTCTAATAAAATTATCAAATGGTAGTTATTTGTTAATTTAGAATAATGAAAGTTTGTAGTCTTATTTTCTTTTTCCCATTATTTATATGAAAAAAGGATAATGAAAGTTGATTTTGTTTTCATTATAACTAAATAACTCCATTAATTATCACTTTATGAGAATTGTTGGTTTAATCATAGCATATCAAATTGACAACGCTTACAACTATCCTTTTAAAAACCGATAACTCTGTTGTGGTAAACGCTTACCATTTTTTTTTAAAAAAAAAAATTAGAGGATCTGAACAACAAATTTATAATAGTGTCTGAGTGTATGGACCAATTGGTTATTAATATTTTTTATCAACTAAGGGTATGAGTTCAAATCGATGCAAAGTGTTTAAACTTATAAGTTTAAACATACTCGAGACATAAGCATAAACTCAGATCATGGACCTACAAGGTTTGCCAATATTAGTAAATAGTCATTAAATATATATGATTAAATCATTAAAATAAAAAGAATGAAAAAAATTTTGTTTAAATATATTTTAAATCCAAATCGTTGAAATTAAATCCCTCAACTTTCATATTTTATCATAACTCCACATGGAAATTTCTATGTATAATCAAATCACAAAAATAATAATTATAAATTCAACAAAGATAATTAAATGTTGGATTATCATCTTCAAATTCTTCACCTTCATTATTATAATCTCCATTTGTCTCACCTCATTATCGTTATCATTATTGTTACGGTATAGAACACGGATGTCAGTAGAGGTGGTATGTTGATCTTGGATGTGTAGACTAACCTGGATATCTATGAAGGAGATAACCAGGAGAGCGCGGGATCTCCGTACACGACAAAGGGGTGGTGTGTGTACACGGTGAGGCTGTATGTAAATAGTCTAGGTTTAGAGTGTGTGCACCTTGTTACACGCCCTGTATTTATAGAGGCGTACAGTGCGATATCGGGGCATGTCATTAATGGTGAGCCATTAATGGGCGGATCTTGGATGATTCCCCATTAATGGGACGTGCCATTAATGGGGCGGATACCCGAGGATATGCCATTAATGGGACGTGTCATTAATGGGGCGGGTATCTCGGGGAAGCCGATATGATAGGGCGGATTCTGCCTAGCCGAGATTTCCGGATCTCCGCCATGATTGGATTCGCCTTCTAGCTCTGCTTGGGCCTCGCCCGGGCTTGGAGGCTTTTGGGCCGGTCATAACGGTTGCCCCCGGCCTTGGGCATTCATGCTTTTGGACGGCCGAGGTGTATGATTCTTCTGGTCTGGTGTGTGACCGGGGCCTGTGCTACCCCGGCCCCGGCTTCTTATGCCGCGGCTTACCTCTATGATGTCATTGGATGGTGCCCTGGGTCATGCGACCGGGGCATGATGGCGACCTCGGATTTATGTGGTAGGTCCCGATTGTTCGTGGGTAAACCGTTTGGTCTTCTTTCCGTAGCGCCATCATTGCATCTTTACACTGGCGTGTCGATTGGAAAGGGTGCGGCCGTCGCGCCGCTCCGAGTGCCGATTCGTGTGCACATTTAATGCGCCTACGTCATACCGTGCAGTTCCTATCGTGTCAATGTTCAAAGACCGAACTGCCCCCGGCGTTCCCTCTTCTTCCTCTTATATGAAGTGTTCACTTTGCGTTTGTCATTATTTCCACTTTGCAATTTGGTAGTGAACTTGCTCGAGTCTTTTCCGTGAAAACTTCATTGTCCTCCATTTCGCTTTGTTCAAGTTATCTTCTTTGTATTTACGCAGGTATTTTTCGTCCTTGTCTTTACTCATTTAGGCATATTTCATACCGTTTGGATATCCTCTGGTTCCTCATTTGCTTTTCCCATTCTTCTGGTCTTCTGAGTTTTCCCTTTAAGATCAGTTTCTGGGTTTGCTCTGTACGCTCTTCCCTTTTGACGTAAGGCCTGTAGCTCTTAGGTTCTAGTTCCTCTTGATGGATAGACGTAGGCCTTTCCTTAGAGCCGGGCCGCGCTTAACCACGAGGAAGAGGAGTTTCTGCGCCTTTGTTACCCGAGATCCTCTTCTTGGGTTCTTGGAACCGAGCTCCGGAACCGAAAGGTGCGCCTCTACTTCGAGGTGGGAATGGTTCTTCTCGACGAATTGGGCCCCAACCCATACCAGCTAGAGCTTTGTCACCTTCCTTGATTCGAACTTCTTTTCGATCACCTTTTCGGGCCGGAGTTGGTTCTTCCTTGGTCCCAGGGCTCTTACCTCGATGGCCCAACCGCCCAACTTACGCGAGGGTCCATCCCCAGGAGCTTGGACCCTTATCGATGATTATCTCGGTCCCCTTTGGGGACCGCAAGGGTGAAGTTCATTCCTCATTGCGCGTGGCGAGGACTCTAGAGCTACCTCGGTTCTTGGATCTTGCCGGCACCGGCGCCCTTCGGCCCCACGGGCGTGCCCTTTCGTCCAAGTCGCCATTTGTTTTGCCTTCTAACCTTGTTTTACCAGGTATTTCCAACTCTGCTAATTTCCTTTTATGTTGCATATAGGTTAATGGCTCCGAAATCTTTACCTTCAAAGAAAAAGGCCGAGGCGAGACATCGGATTCTTCTAGTCCACCCGAGGCCCATGTGTCGTAGGTATCCCCTGGGTGTCCCATGAGGTCTTGAAGACCCGGTCCATTATGTCGGATACGGACATTGCCGGTTAGACCTACCCGTCATGGAGGGTGCGTCTACGCTGCCGGAAGCCGACGAGCCTTGTTTGTGCTGAGCGGGAAGTAGGTAGTCCCAATTTCTTTCATTTTTACCGGGATTATCTTACACGGGTTGGCGTCGCTTTCCTTTTACCCATTTTCAAATGCTTGCCACGATGCATCGAGACTCGCCCGTCTCAACTTCATCGAGCGGGTGGGCTTATCTTGTAGCGTTCGAGCAATTGTGTCGCTCCTACCGGTTCCAATCCCCCTGCTCGACCAATCTTTTCTTTTACTACTTTGGCCCCTTTACCCCGGCTCTCCTAAGGAAGGTGACAAGTTGAAAGGGTGGTGTCTCTCGCGTTAATCAGGCCAGGAAGCTTATGAAGCCCTTCTCCGAGTCTTTTAAGCGGTTTAAGAATGCGTTTTTTAAAGTTGTCGCCGTGCACAGTAGCGGCTTGGTTTTGAAGGGGGTCGAGGGCCGACGTAGTATGGCGCTTCCCTTTATATTGGGTGGAGAATCATCATAAGGCCAGCCCTCGTCCTTCCGAGATCTCGCAAGATGACCTCCTACCCGAGATGGCCCCTCATGTCCCAGTTGGACGCCTTCGTGGAGCGTATGGCATCCGAGTGCGGCCTTTTTCATATCGGGGAGGGATCTAGGCCAATTCCCTCGACTTGTAGGAGTCCCTTTTTTGCCATGTTCCTTATTCTTATGTTTAGTATATTGGTGGCATACTTTGTGCTTATTCTTTGATTTCCCTTTATCTGTTCTTTTCAGCTCAAGACATGAAGGCCCTTCTGGTTACTTGAGAAAAGTGAATCCGGCCGCCGCATCTTGAGTAGTCGGTCTCGGAAACGGGCCGCCCTGTCAAGACCACCGTGCCGAGGTGATGCCCCTATTGTGGCTAAGAAAGCCAAGGTATCCGGGGTCGAGGAGTCGGCTCCATCCGTGCCCTCCGGGTCCCCTCAAGCAGGCGTTCCTGAAACTTCCAAAGGGAAACAGGTTGTCGTCTTGGCGGGTGAAGCTGCGGCCTCTTTGGGGCTGCGGCCGCTCCTTCGGCATCGGTTCTTCCGGTGCCTTCGACCGTTCCGCCTCCTACTCCTCCTTTGACCGGGCCCTTACGTTCTTCTTCCTTACTTCCTCGGAGTTTCGTATGGGAAAAGGGGGTAACCAAGGAGCTGGATGTAGCGTTCCTCCCCCCCGGGAATTTATGGAGAGTCGGGCCTTGTCCCCTCCTAGTGCGAGGAGGTGGTTGCCGCGAGCGGTACTGTGTAAATCTATTGGTTTCTGCAAGCCTATGTGATTGTGAGGGAAAAATACATTAAGGCGTACTGAGAACAGACGACTGAAGGCGTCCAGGGCCGAGGTTGAGGCCAACCAAAAGGCTCTGGCTGAGGCGGCGTCCGTAAGAAAGGCTTTAGCCGACGCTGAGGCTAAGCTGCACCTTATGGAGGAGGAGCGGGATCTTGCCGGCTTGAACGGGATTACGCCAAGGATGCGTTTGTGAAGGTGGAAAAGGATTTGCAACGAGGCGCGAGAAGGGGCGGAAAAGTCGGCCTCGAATGTGTCCGGCCCGGAAAAGGCGCGAGCGACAGTATGGAAGTGGTGAGAACCCTTCAAAAACAGCGTGATACGTTGTTTGATAAGATTAAAGCCGTCGAGGAGGCTCTGGCCGTATCGCAGCGGGAGCGCTTAGAGTCGACGAACTTTTAAAGCAGGCGCCGCCGATTGCTTTGAGAATGCCTTTGGAGCAGATCCGACTTTTGAATCCGAAGACGGAGCTTAACTTGGGACGGTTACGACTTTCGTGCCTTTGTGGAAGACGGAGCGTTAGTTTCGTATCAACCTCCTTCCGCCCATGCGTCCGGATCGGGAGGGGAGAGTCGGATGCGGAAAGTGAGGCGACCAAGGATTCTCGATGCCGGTCCTTCTAGTTAAGCTTTAATCTTTGGTGTTAGTGGGCGTCGTGCCTTTGTATTTTGTTGATTCCGGCTTTTGTGCCGTAACTTTGTATGACTTATGGAGGAATTTATTTATTCGTCCTTACGCCATTTTCTTAAATTCCATTGTTGAAATTTATTGATTGCATTAAATACGAGTCATGTACTCGACCAACCTGCACGGTGTGGGAGAGTGGGACAGGGGTTGTATGTCTTACCCTGCGGGGGTGTTGACTTAACCGCATGTTTGCCTCATCCCGCTTAACGGCGTGGGAAAAGATGGTAGGAACCGATTTAAGAGCGAGGCTGTCACATGTCGACCGAGGTGTCTAGTACTACGATCGACATTTTGACTTGATCAAGGTTGGGATGGCAGCCTGCTTTCTTAAATCGGGCGAGCGTTGACGCGTCAATTTCGCGAAGGCCACGTATGGCGTTTTCGCCGAGCTCTTACCAATGCGTGTCGAAGTACAACGGCCGGTGTCATACATCTAGATGTTTTTTCATTTCTGACCGGGTATAAGTACCTCAGAGTCAGGTTTTTAGGGCTTGGTGGCCTCGGCTTCAAGCTTAAGCAAATAATTGTGCACATTGACGCCTCTCCTTGAGGGATTCCTTCATTAAATAAAGCGGCTCTAAAGAGCGTACAAAAGGTCATAAATTATTCAAGTGCAAAGCAAAGAACAGTTGGAAAGTAATTGCGAGAAAACATGAAAGAAAGTAAGAAATGGCCGAGCCGTAGTCTTGGTCTATTTGTAATAGATTTTTAACTTATCGGCGTTCCATGTCCTTTTAACCGGCTTTCTTGCCAAGGTTTCGAGAACATATGCCCCAGCGTCAAGCTTTTCTTTGACACGATATGGTCCCTCCCAGTTTGTTGCTAGTTTTCCGTCTCGGGAGTTCTTATTACCTATATCGGCCCTCCGAAGCACCAAGTTACCCCGGTTGAAGGATCGTGGTCGAACCTTGCGATTATATTTGGCCGCAAGTAATGCGCTTGGCGGCAAGTTCCGGCAATGGTGTGACTCGGATCTCATCTATTAGGTCCAGATCTGTCTTTAAGGCGTCGTCATTCGATCCGGTCCTTCTGTCCGCTCGATCTTCCTCCATGATGGCTGCCCGATTTCCACCGGAATCATTGCTTCGCATCCATATGTCGCCGGAAGGGAGTTTCTGGGTGGAGGACTGCACACTCGTCTGTATCCCCATAGAACAACTTGTGCGGTTGTTCGGTCCAACTAGAGTCGGCCTTTAACATGCGTTTCTTCAACCCGTCGAGAATGATCTTATTGGCGGACTCGGCCTGGCCATTAGACTGCGGATGTTCGATGGAGGAGAAGTGTTGTTTGATGTCCAGGTTGGACATTAAGGCTGGAATCTTTGGTCCGTGGCTGGGTTCCATTGTCGTGACGACTTGGCGGGTATCCCGAACCGAGCGAAGATATTGTGACGACGAATTTCATAATCTGGACGACGTGATTGTAGTTAATGCTTCCGCTTCAATCCATTTGGTGAAGTAGTCAACAGTGACAATGAGCCATTTGAGCTGTCCGGGTGCCGATTTAAATGGTCCAAGAATATCCATTCCCCACTTATAGAAAGGCCAGGGAGCCGGCATCCCTTTTAACTCGAAGGCGGCGGCCATAAGATCCCGCCGTGTTTCGGCTTGTCACACCGCTTGGCGGCCTCCATGGCGTCATGCATCATGGTGGGCCAATAATAGCCGCGCGCAATGCCTTCCTTGCCAACGCCTTGCCGCCCATGTGTTGGCCGTTGCATCCCTCATGTATTTCGGTCGTACATACACGGACTCGGACTCGCCGAGGCATCGCATCATTGGGCGGTGTACTCCTTTCCGGTATAGGCGATCATCGACCATAGTGTAAATGGCGGCTTCTCTCATCGGCTTTTTTGCTTCGGTAGAGTACGTGGGAATGATCCCTCTTTCCAGGTAATCTTCAATTGGTTTTCTCCGGTCGGCCGGACGAGATAGTCATAATGCACGTGGGCTCGGCCAAATTCTGTTGGATGATTTGTTCTATGACTCCCGGACCTTTGGTACTTGCGAGTTTGGAGAGGATGTCGGCCGGGCATTCTCTTCTCTCGGGATGTGAGAGACAATGACTTCTTCGAATTCCGTCATTACCTCTTTTGCTTTATTCAAGTACTTGGCCAACAAGGGGCCTTTCGCTTGATAGTTTGCCATCGATACGTGCGGCGACGAGTTGTGAGTCGGTGAACACCTTAATCCGCCTAGCTCCGCTTTCTTTTGCTTGAGCCAATCCAGCTAAGAGGGCCTCGTATTCGGCTTGATTGTTAGAGGTCGGGAATTCCAGTTGGAGGGAATGCTCAGTAGCGACTCCCTCGGGGCTTTCGACAATTACTCCTACTCCGCTGCCTTTTGGGTTGGAAGACCCGTCAACAAATACCCTCCAGAAATCCTCGTCAGTCATAACCGGAGTTAATTCCCTGATGAAGTCCGCCAATGCCTGTGATTTGATCGCCTGCCGTGCCTCAAAAGTGATGTCAAATTCGGATAATTCAATCGCCCAGCTCGTCATCCGTCCTGCCAAATCTGGTTTGTGCAAAATCTGCCGGATCGACTGATTGGTTCGGACCACAATCCGATGTCCCTGGAAGTATGGGCGAAGTCGCCTTGCCGTTGTGAGTAATGCGAATGCCATTTTCTCCAGCTTTTGATATCTGAGCTCGACGTTTTGTAATGCCTTGCTCACAAAGTAGATGGGTGTCTGTCCGGCCTCGGTTTCTCTTACCAAGGCGGCGCTTACCGCTTCATCCCCTACCGAGAGGTATAAGAATAAGGTCTCCCCCTGCTCCGGCTTCGTTAGTACCGGCGGGGTTGCCAAGCATTTCTTAATTTCTTCAAAGGCCGTCTCGCAGTCCGTATTCCATCCTCCCTGGGTTTCTTTCTTCAATAATTTAAAGAAAGGTAGAGCTTTCTCGGCTGACCTCGGTAGGAATCTTGTCGGGGCCGCCAAGAGACTGTTAGTTCTTTGCACTTCCTTCTTGGAGTTGGGGACTGCATATCTAGCACGGCCTTGCATTTGTCCGGATTGGCCTCAATCCCTCGGTTGGTCAACATAAAACCCAAAAATTTGCCAGCGGGCACCCCAAATGCACATTTAGCCGGGTTCAACCTGATTCGGTATCGTCTTAGTTTGTCAAACGTCTGCTCTAGATCCCGGATATGCTCCTCGGTTGTTTTGACTTCACGATCATGTCGTCTATATATACCTCCACATTACGATCGATTTGATCCTCAAAGACTCGATTCATCATTTGGTATGTAGCTCGGCATTCTTCAATCCAAATGGCATGACGTTGTAGCAATAGTTTGCCTTATCCGTCATGAAGGCGGTTCTCTCTTGATCGTCGGGGTGCATAGCGATCTGATTGTATCCGGAGTAGGCATCCATAAAAGAAAGCAGCTGGTATCCGGCCGAGTTATCCACTAGCTGGTCAATGCTGGGCATAGGATAGGAGTCTTTTGGGCATGCTTTATTCAGATTGGTGTAGTCGGTGCACACCCTCCATTTACCGGTTGGTTTTAGAACCATGACCACGTTAGAAAGCCGGGTCGTGTATTGTATTTCTCGATGAATCCGCAGCAAGGAGCTCCTCAATGTGACTCTCAAGGGCTTTACGCTTTGTCGTCGAGATATTCCTTCTCTTCTAGGCCCTTGGTTTCGACCCGGCCATATGGCTAGCTTGTGATGCGAAGTGTGGGTCGATCCCTGGTATTTCGGCTGACGTCCAGGCGAAGACGTCCTGGTTTTGTCTTAAGAATTTGATCAGCCTTGCTTTGATATCTGCGTCCATGTCTCTTCCGACTTTAGTTGTTTTAGAGGGATCCGTCCCTGAGGATTAATTCCTCCAACTCCCCTTCCGGTTACGGGCGTGGGTTTTACGGTTCGCGGAGGTCCGGTTCTACCATGTTGGCCGGCTTGCCAGGGCCGCCCCTCATTTCGACATCGGTCATGGCCTCGTTGGTTCGGAGACGCGGCGGGGATGAGGGTCCTTCCTCTTCAACACGGAGAGTCTCAAGTCGTGACGCTTTCTGGTCTCCGGACACTTCGACCACTTGATTCTTATCATTGATCATTTTCAATTTCTGGTGCTTAGTGGACGCTAGCATATCCCAATTATGTATAGTGGGTCGGCCCAGTATGATGTTGTAAGGGGAGCGGAAATCGGCCACTACAAACCTTACCGTTCTGACTTGAAGGCTTCCTTAGTTCCCAAGGTCAATCGAGGTCGACGTATCCTTTTGGGAAGGAACGCTCTCCATTAAACCCGATGAGGGTAGATTTGCACGGCTTTAAGTCTTCGACATCGAGGTGCATCCTGCGGTATGCATCCCGGCTTATTATGTCGGCCGAACTACCGCGTCGACAAATATCCGTTTGACATGGCGGTTACGACGATCCGGTGATGACCAATCCGTCTTGGTGGCCGAGAATAACCTCCTTGAGCTCCTCGTCGGTGAAGACCAAAGGGGGTGGTTTCGGTTTTGACGACGTGCCCTTGAACCTCGGCACCTCTTTTACCGTTAACACCTCCCGAGGTATTTCTTGCGCCGACTTATTGTATCTCCACCTCCTCCGAAGCCGCCACCGATCCCATTGCATTGGAGATCGGCGTCCGGTAGCCCTCGGGAGGATCGGTTCTCCGCTTCTTTTCAGAATCCGTAGTGTTCGTGGCTGGACTCCTACTTCGACGGCTACCATTCCGCTTGCCAGATTTCCCTTGGGTTTTGATGACGTATTGGCGCAGTTTCCCTTCTCTTACAAATTTTTCAATAGCATCCCTGAGTTCGTAGCATTCGTCGGTGGTGTGGCCGAACGATCGTGGAAGGTGCAAAACTTCCCCCCATGTATTAGACCGGTTTACGAGAGGCTTAGGCTTGGCCACCTTCCTCATCTCGGTCGGCGACCTCCTTCCCGGTGGGATCACGGGACATTCAAGGGGTGTAGTTTCCGTACTTCCCCTTATTGTCCGTCCGTTCTGGTCTGGGCCGGCTCTCTCTTCCCTGTCTGCGAGGTTCCGCCTTGTGTTTGTCGGTCAACTCCCTTCTCTCAGACGAAGAGTTCCTTGCCTTCTCAGGCTTATCTACAATGGCGATTTCCATTTGCTCGACGTCTAGGTACTTCTTCGCTTCGGTATAGAATTCCGTTAATGAATATACTCGATTCTTACATAGATGTCGGGCGAGGCGAGTCATTGGGTCCAGTCCGTTGACGAGGCAATGTACATGGACTTCTTCGGATAAGGATCGTACCTGTATTGCCGTATCTCTGAACCGGTCCAGATACTTCTGCAATGTTTCGCCCTTCTTTTGCTTTACTTTACTCAACATGAATTGAGATTTCGGTTGTTTTTTGCTGGTGGCAAAATGCAGTTCAAACTTACGCCGAGGTCTTCAAAGTTTCGAATGGAATTATTGGGTAATGAACTCAACCATTTGTGGGCCGGCCCGATTAACGTGGCCGAGAAGAGTCTTAGTATGACCGAGACCTTCTATTGACCTTACCCACATTAACTTTTCAAATATTTCCGGTGATGACGTGGATCTGGGTTCCATCATACTTGGGGAGATCGGCTAGGTCGAAATTCTTCGGGTAAGGGGCCGTGGCCGTTGCTCGAGAGAATGGGGTCCCACCGCACCGCCGGATATTTCATCCTATCTTGCCGCGGCGATCCTCGTGTCCAGTCGTAGCGATCGCCTCGCGTAGTTCATCCGAGTCCTCATCACGGTCTCGGTTTTCCGATCCCTATCTTCCCTTGGCGGTCGCTCGCCTTCGGTCCTCCCCGTCCCGGATTCGTAAAGGTCCCTCCTTGTGCCTCCTCCGGGGTCGGTTGGCGATCTCGCTCCATTCGGGCGTCCCCCCCCACCCCACGCCACGGGGCGTCGATTTGATTCGGGGCGGTACGCGGACTATCGCTATCCAGGCGTACAAACTCTTTCCCCTTATGGGGGTTTCTCGGGGATCTGCGACGAAAAAGGTTTTCAAGCTTTTCCTCTATCATTAGCTCCAGAGCATGAAAATCCTCCTGCCTTTGGAGGTGATCTAGCTTTTCCTTGTTTTCGAACCTCTGAATCATCGACTCTTGGGTTCTCCTTAGGATGCGGACGTCGATGTCTAATACCTGAGCGTCCGGAGCCAGGACCGTCTGGGCTTGGTCATTCGGGGGCTCCTCGTGCAAGGACTTGTTGGGGGACGGAGATGTGCTCTCCGCGTCCGTAACGTGTCCCTCGGGCGTCTTCCCACGGGGTTGCTCGTGAGCCCGGCGGCCTCGCTTGGTCCGGCTCGAGGTTGATTTGGTGGTACAATACTTTCCTCATTCGGCCGGTCCGATCATTTGGCTTTGCTGTGGCCGGTGTTTGCCATAAGTGGTCACGGGGATAGAAGTTTAAGGTCCCCACGGTCGGGCGCCAATGTTCGGTATAGAACACAGATGTCCAGCCGAGGGCTGGTATGTTGATCTTGGATGTGTAGGCTAACCTGGATATCTATGAAGGAGATAACCAGGAGAGCGCGGGATCACCGTACACGACAAAGGGGTGGTGTGTGTGCACAGTGAGACTGTATGTAAATAGTCTAGGTTTAGAGTGTGTGCACCTTGTTACCCGCCTCGTATTTATAGAGGCGTCAGTGCGATATCCGGGCACGTCATTAATGGTGAGCCATTAATGGGGCGGATACTGGATGATTCCCCATTAATGGGACGTGCCATTAATGGGGCGGATACCCGGGATATGCCATTAATGGGACGTGTCATTAATGGGGCGGGTATCTCAGGAAGCCGATATGATAGGGGCGGATTCTACCTAGCCGAGATTTCCGGATCTCCTGCCATGATTGCGGTTCGCCTTGTCTCGCTTGGGCCTCGCCCTGGGCTTGGAGGCTTTTGGGCCGGTCCGTAACAATTACAATTTTTTAATGCCTTCAAACATTCAAATTAGCATTTAGTAGGTCAACATCAACAATTGTAAGTTGTAACAATGTTTTCATTAAGAAAGAGTGGACAAAATTTTGTAAGCTAGCACAATTTTAAAAGTGAGTTGGCATAATTTTATAAGTTCAAACACAAAAACAATAAGCTCAATGAATCAACTTATAAGTTCAACTAAGTTTGTAGTTAACATGATTTCAAGAGTAAGTTGAAACAATTTTGTAATCAGAAATACAAAAGCACTAAATTCGGCCAGTCAACTCATGAGTTTGATAACAACAATGTTGAAATCCCTTCTAACCCCCTTATTAGGAGCATTTCTGAACACTTTCTTTTTGTGTGGATGCCCTCCGCTACTGACAAGGCGGCCCTCCGGCTTCCGGGGTGTGAAACCATCACCAACATTATCAATGGAGGGGAGTGTGGGAGAGGTCCGGACAAATGGGTTCAGGAGGGATGTGTCGCCAAACATTAACAGGTGTTTGAAACCTATATATTAAGATTGAGTGAGAATGAGATTGATACAATTATATAATATTAAGGGTCAAATTGCACTGCAAATTAATTTAGTACACTGAATAAGAGTCGAAAAATTCATCAGATTGCTATATACTAAATAGCCCTTTTAAAAACTAAGGATCCTCTTTATTTGATCACACTTTTGTGCGGTGGATCATAGGGCAGAGTAATGGGTGGGTTGGGCAACCCGAGGCCAAACCTATAGCCCGCCCATTTAATTTTAAATGGGTATGGGTTAGCCCATACCCGTACCTCAACCCATTTAAACCCGTGTAAATGGGCTAGCACATAAATGAGCTGGCTAACCGGGTTTTGGGTAACCATTTACATTTGACTTGTTTATTTTTCTTTTAAAAAAAACATATATAAGTATTAAGCATCCATCCAAATTCATCATTCTAATTTTTGAAATCTAAATCTTCAAAGTTCCATAATTACAATTCACACAAAACAATATAAATTCAAACAAGTACCATCATTATATAATCTTGAGAGTTGATAGCCATTATGGTTATGGATTAGAGGTGGTGAATACTTGAATAGAAAGGAATTCAGAAAATGCTTTAAGTGGAGTGTGAAATGGGATGAGTAGTTAATAAAAAAATAAAAATAAACTAAATGGGTGGGTATGGGCAGCCCATAGGTGTGCCCATAGCCCACCCATTTAAATCTTAAATAAGCGGGTTATAACCCAACCCATTATAAAATCTTTTTGAATGGGCTCAATATGGTTCAATTACATTGAGTTTTGGGTGGGCTCATGGGTTTTGGGTTTCATGCTCACCCACTAGATCATTGGATGTTCCTTAGCTACCATTTAGTACTACAAAATAAAAGATAAATCTATTCTACAATAATATATTTTTGGCTAAAGTATATATTTGGTCCTTTATGTTTGTTTAAGTATCATTTTAGTCCCTTAAGTTTGTAAAATGCATGTTTGGTTCCTTAATGTTCACACTGTTAGTCTACTTAACGGAAAATACTGACTCAACAGTTTTAAGCGATGTCTGTGCAATTAAATGCTGACCAAGCATACTTATATGTTAGTATTTTAATAAACTAATATTTTAAATCCTATTAATTGAAAAAAAAAAATTAATCTTTACAGATTGTTTTGTGGTTTTTCACAATTTGTGAAGATCAATTTTTTTTTTTTTTTTTGTCGAAGAAAATTAAGTATTTTTCAATTAATAGTATTTAAAATATTAATTTATTAAAATACTAATATATAAGCATGCTTAGTCAGCATTTAATTGCACAGTCATCACTTAAAATTGTTGAGTCAGTATTTTCTGTTAAGTTAGACTAACGGTGTTAGCATTAAGGGACCAAACGTGCATTTTACAAACTTAAGGGACTAAAATGATACCAGAGATAAACATAAAGAACCAAATGTATACTTTAGCCTATATTTTTCTATTTCTTTTTTTTTTTATACACATAGTAGGGGAGGGGCGGGTTTGAACCCTGGACATGGGGGGAGGAGCCAAGCTCCCATGCCACTACGCTACTAAAGCTCGGCTATATTTTTTTATTTCTAGTATATTGAGTCGTGAATGAAACTTGCGCTAAATGAGGGGAAAATACATTTAGAGCAATTTATAGATCAACAAATCAATAAATATAAACTATAAGTAAGTTTCTACAAAATTAAGATAGCCGCTGCTGAAAAACAATGTGTCAAGCTGCCTACATTATTATTATTATTATTACTACTATTATTACTATTAGTATTATTTGCCATGGCATGCTAGCAGACGTTGTGAATTTGAATATAAATGACCAGGTTTATAAAACAATCATTGAATATTGACACAAAATTTTAAAAATGCCACCGCCTTTTTTCTATGTCTAGTTTCATTTTAACGGTCGTTAATATGGTGTTGTTAGATCTACTTTTTATAGTAATGGTTGCCTACTCATATTAAATAAGTAAAGCCTTAGCAGCAGTTAGGTTTACATAAGTGTTTGAAACATCATCATATACAGTTTCTGAGCTTATCCTTAGTTTCTGAAAGTAAGTGTTTCAATTGTAGCTGAACATCGCAGTGATAGGTTACGCCATTAAAGCCTGTTTAGGCACTATATACATGTAGCAAGCTTTTTAAAAAGCTTGAAATAAATTCACTATCAGGCTGGATTTCAGGCCTTATTTCAGGCGATAAATGCTCCAATTTGACAGAAGCAATAAGAGAGTATTGAACTATAGATTGGTGATGTATTGTCAAGAACTTTATTAATAGAACTAATTAATTATGGGGTTTATTTCAGTGATAAATATGAAACATCAATCCATTATGTCTCCTAATTATAATTTATAATTTTAGTTTCAAAGTATCTCTATTGATTGTACGGGTTTCTATCTTGGGTAGTTTCAATGCATATTATTAAGGAGGGTATTAAATAACTAAATTAACTAATTTCTTTCATATTTACAAATTAATTAACTAACTCTTATATTAAGTGTAAAATGTAGTACACCTAATATTTGTATTTTTAATTCAAAAACCTTTAGTTTTACCTTGTGAACCAATCTTTTGACTATAAGGTTATTGACCCCGCTAACCAGGCAGAAAAGGATGCACCTCTTTCCTAAGTTTTCTTTTATTTTCCCCTCTTTTGTACTAACTTTCTAACCTACTTCCTTTAGCATTTTTTTTAATATACAAACTTTCTTTAGCTTTTAATATAAGATATCTTTTAGAAATTTTACTTGTTCCCTGATGTAAAACACTTTATAAAATTCACTGAAGCATCTATGATTAATTTCCACAATAAACTTGTCAATTCTTTACAAAATAATTATCAATCTATTATCGGATTAATGTACATCAATCATTCTAAAATATTTTTCAGTTGCATCCAGTGCTCTAAAGTATTTTTTATGTACGTTCATTACCCTAAAGTATTTTTTGGGCAATTTTACACTTAACAATTTAGGTAATTTAATGTGCTGGATACATTTAAAAAAATACTTCAAGGTGTTTGATGCACTAAAAAAAAAAGTAAGGTTCTAGACACAAGGTGATGGACTAAATTGAAAGAATAATTCAAGCAAAAGTCTTTGGATCAGTGTTGGATCTTGGGATAAATGTTTGGGGGGGCCAAATATATACTCATTAACTAATTAAGAAAAAAAACATTTGGGGGGGCCAAATGTATAAATTTTTGGGACAAGTATATAGATTTTGAGGCCAAATGTATAAATTTTGTATTAAAAACATCCATTTTATATTAAATATTTAGGACAATTTTTTTTGGGGGGGGGGGGGCATGGCCCTCCCCGGCCCTTGAGAAGCTCCGTCATTGTGTTGGATGCACCATAAAATACTTTTGGACAATAGATACACTTGAAAAAATATTTTAGGATATTGGTGCACCTTAGCCCTTTATTATAATAATGAAGTTGTTATTTTATTTTCAATTGGACCTACAACTCAAGACTTATTCTTCCTCTAAATAAGTGTGAATTTGATATAATAAAGTTATCAATTTAAAAGGGCTAGCTATGAGAATAGTTTTGAATTTTTTGTAATAATCTTATCAAAAGGTTGTTAATTTAGAATAATGAAGTTGTTTTTGTTTTCATTAACTAAATATTATTTAATTAGATTTGTTAGTTGATGCGGGTTTTGTGTGATAAAACCTGAAAAATGTGTGATTTGATCAGCTAAAATCCTAGAGAAACTCGTCTCTGAATCCTTAGTTATAAAATGTATCATAAGAGTGAGTTTATCACACTCTCACAACCTAGCCGTGTTCTATCAAGAGTATATACAGAACACAAGTTAATACTAGTAGTACTTGCTAAAGTGAAACTTCACTTATTCATAACTTCATAATCCTCCAACTGAATACAACTCAACCTTTAAATAAAAAATCTTCTAAACCCTAATATATATGACTCAAAAAATTAAATAAAATACTCTAATAATGTAAAAATATTGAGATAAGATGTCATCTTTAAAAAACTAAATCAATGATATAATAACATATTAATTAAATAATATATTGTTGAATTCCTATTTGACTACTTATATATCTAGGAATAATTTCATAAAATAAAAACTACTAATAAATTTAACATTTTCTTAGGATAATTCAAAATATTTAAAAGATATCTCAAATCTTTCTAACACTCTACTAAATAAAAAATGACTCCTTTTTAAATAATAAAATTATATAGAAAATAAAAGCAAAATAACTTAATCGGAAGCCCTCTTAAATAAAATTCTTTATTTTTCTTGTTTATGTGTCCATCTTGAAAGTTGAATGCCGCTCAATATACCTAACAGATCAATTGTTCTCTGGATATTCATATCATTAGCTTAATCATGCATAGCATATAAAATTGATCTACATATATATTTGAAAATTGATAAATTGGTTGCAGTAAACTCTTACAAATTTATATTACAACTTTTAAAATTATTTGAATACTAAGTTTATTAAAGAATTTATATAGAAGTATACCATAAATAATCTAAGCAGATTGGTAATTATTGTCAATATTTTTTGTGGACTAGGAGTGTACGCAAATTTGGACTGTTAACATGTAGAAATTTACCAATATCAATAAATACTTACTAAAAATATATGATTAAATTAAATAAATAAAGAATAACAATAGTTGTTGGAAAAAAAAACAGTAGTTATGTTTAAATTTATTTCAAATCCAAATCATTTAAATTAAATTCATCAACATTCATATTTTTATTATACAAAATAAAAAATTTCTAAGAAGTTCATATATAAATTATAAAGTAACCCAACAAAATTAAACAAATAATAATAATTCTAAATTCTTAAAAGATAATTAAATGTAGGATTATCATCATCTCCATCATCTTTAAATTCTTCACATTCACTATTATAATCTCCACTTGTCTCAACTCATCATCATTATCTTTACAATTTTTCCTAATGTCATCAACATTGAAATTAGCATTTAGGTTAACATCAAATGTTTCTCATTAATAGAGAGTTAACACGAGTTTAGAAATATGTTGACATAATTTTACAAGTCATAAATCTTGAAAAAATATTTCAATGTATTGAATGGTACTAAAAAGATGCTTCAAAATACTGACTGATACTGAAAAAATACTTATGACTTTGAAAAATTATTTTAGCATCTTGAAAAATATTTCAGGGTACTGATTGATACTAAAAAGATATTTTAGGATCTTACCCAGATCTTGAAAAGATATTTTAGTATATTGACTGTACTCAAAAAATAATTCATGATCTTGAAAAATTGTTTTAGGATTTTAAAAAATATTTTAAAGTACTAACTGGTATTAAAAAACATACTTCCGAAAGCTATTGAAAAAATGAAAAGGACTGGGTCCATTCTGCACCAAAACGTTGCCATTTGAATGAAAAGGATATTATAGCAACGGATGGTAATATAAAAGGAACAAAGCCGGATCCATTTTAAAGTGGGATCTTGTAGCCCAAATCATACTGAATACCTCCCACATATGCAAGTTAACTTGCGACTTGCCATCATACATTTTGGCTTAATGGTGAGAACAATATAGTCTCACCAATCAAGTCATGTTTACTTAACCCAAAAAAAAACTTGCGACTTTGACAACCCTTTTAAACCCCGCGGGAGCATTTCTAGATAGTTTCCCTGTTAGTATACTACCTTTATATAAAACAATAATATATGGAATACTTCAATTCCACGCAATTGACGATGAAATTAACCTTGTGTAAAATTAAAGTCAAGTCTTATGGTAAAAAAAGTCAAGATTGAAAAAATATCCGTCTCTATAGTAGGTTCGGGTTTTGGTTTTTAGTGATTTATTAAAACAGGCGATGTGAGGGTGTTTAATTAATTAACTCCATTACAACATTCATTAAGATAACCACGACAAGTCTGCTCAGCAGCCGTGTGCCCCACAATGCACCATCTTCAACCTTCTTGCGGATAACCGGGACTGGTTTCCTTGCTCAGGGAAAGCTCACCGTATAGACGAGCTTTGGACCATTCAGATCTCGATTTTTTTATTTTTATAAAAAATAATTTTAGTAGGTAAAGAACCTAAAATAAAGATAATATTTCAACTAACATTTTTTCAAAAAATGATTTTTTTTTTTCATTTATAAAAAATAAGATTTGGATTGTATGGATCAGATTTGAACGGTCTAAAGCTTGTTCATATGGATGAGCTCTCCCTACTTGTCCAAAGCATGAGGAGGGAAACCAAATCCTGGATAACCGAATACACAACGAGCAGAGAAACCAAATCCCAGATAACCGAATAAACAATCGCCACTACGCAGTCCACATATGCTTAGCTAACAAGCTAGCTTCCCTCCCCTGATCAAACACCAAACTTTCTATATAAAGCAGTTCTCATTTCTCCATTCTCCACACCAAATCCAAGAGATGGATAACATTAACAAGATGTTGACGGTCTTGTGTGTGCTGATCATGTGCTTCATGGAGGGAGGCTTAGCCGAGCACTGCGACGGCGTCAGTGAAAATGCCCTCGGCAGCGTCATCTCCAAGGACACCTTCAATAAGTTGCTCAAGCACCGCAACGACGGTGCCTGCCGGGCCAAAGGCTTCTATACCTATGAAGCTTTCATTCAGGCCGCCAAGTCTTTCCCGGCTTTCGCCAGCACCGGCAATGCTACCACGCGTAAGAGGGAGGTCGCGGCTTTCCTTGGCCAAACTTCCCATGAGACCACCGGTGGTTGGCCCACCGCTCCTGACGGTCCTTACGCTTGGGGTTACTGCTTCAAAGAGGAAAAGAACCGAAGCGTTTACTGTAAACCCAGAACCCAATATCCATGTGCTCCAGGCAAGAAATACTATGGCCGCGGACCAATCCAACTCACCTGGTATATCTCTCTGGTTCACTCATAAGGAAGTTCTAAAGGATCTGTTTGGTTTGTCCTAGAGGTTTTTAATGACTCTAAAATTCACCGTCTTTCCAAACGTGCTTTTCTTGTTTCTTTTGGTAATTAGATTCTAAGTGACATTTTACATTTAATGAAACAAAAATGATGTAGTTTTGAATTTTTTATAATTGTTCAAAAAAAAAGTAAATCAAACCTGCCCAATTTTAAAGTAATTTTCTTTTAAAAAAAAATCAAAACTGCGTCATTTTATATTGATAAAATAAAAAAGAAAAAACATTTTGAAAAGTTTAGAGAAACCCACGTTGGCGGCCCCAAATAGGGGCTACGTTACCTTACACTCACACACTCACATACGTATAGAATATAGATGATATCAGATGTGTCTACATAATTTGAATTTTTCTGGCTGAATGATATATAGGAACTACAACTACGGAAAGTGCGGAAAAGCCATAGGTGTGGACTTGCTCAAGAAACCCGACCTGGTGGCGACTAATGCTGTGATATCCTTCAAGACAGCACTGTGGTTCTGGATGACGCCGCAGAAGCCGAAGCCGTCGAGCCACGACGTCATCACGGGGAAATGGAAGCCCTCAGCTGCAGACAAGAAGGCCCACCGTCTTCCGGGATACGGAACCATCACCAACATTATCAACGGCGGGCTGGAGTGTGGCAGGGGTAAGGACGCGAGGGTTGCAGATCGCATTGGATTTTACAAGAGGTACTGCGACATCTTGCGTGTAGGCTATGGCTCCAACCTTGACTGCTATTCCCAAAAGCCATTTGGCTCCGCCTCTCTCATAGAGCTCGTAACATCCATGATGATATGAGACATCGATCTCACTACTCTCATATATGTATCTCAGTACCCCTTCTTCTCTTGTTCGAATAAAAGGGTACTAAATCTATGAAAAAGATACCTATAAGCTTTCGTTGTGTGCAAAATAAATAACCATAAGCAAAATAACACTGTCGGGGCAGTATACTTTTATACAAGTTTCATAATACCCTCACTTATATAAATGGTAAAAGTGCAAAAGTATCTATCAACTTTTACTTAAAATACGACAAACATTATATATATTTTTTGAAGGTGTATAAGAAACCATCAACAGTCAAAATGAGATAGAAATAGAAGTACCGAAATATCCCCAGTTTAAGATAAAAGCCTATACATATATCCAATCATTCAAATTCCATGCTATTTTTACGAACAGAGTGTGGAATTTTACGCTTCGACTCTAAATTAATAAATACATTATTATTATATACTTTATCAGCTTCTCTTTCTAAGTAATTCCTAATATTTTTATATGACTGGAAAAATCTTCAATTTCACTAACTCTGTCTGAAAATAATAACTTTATAATTTTACCCATATTTAATATACACTCACCCCAATTTTACAAAATATACACAATAATAAATAGCAGAAAAATATTCTGTCTCCATTTTATAGATAGGACCATATGAGCTTACAAATAATTCAATTTATTTTAAGCTTTATGTTTTATATGTGAGTTATTTATGTCGAGTATTAGGGATTTACAATTAATTTGGCATTTAGATGTGATAATGGATTTTATACCAGTTAAAGTACATGAAAACTCATCCAATTGAGGAAGATATATCATTATAACATTTCAAAAAGTTAACACGCTTAAGTTTAATACTTTTTTTTTCTAAATTTTTTAAGAAACCAAATTTTAGGTGTAGATTATCAATCCATAAGAAAATAATTATGGAGAAACATATTATGTTTTTCCTTGAAAAAAATAATAATTTAGGTGGTCAGATTCAAAATTTACTTGACTTGGAAATGAATCAAATTAGACTAGAGTTGTGGTTTTTTATGTTTGCATGAATGTTCAGTTTAATCCCTTAAATTTAAAAAGTGTCTTTATAATCCTTCAGTCTTAATACCGTTAGTCTTATTTAACAGAAAATTTTGACTCATCAAGTCGGTGTATTATTTTTACAAATAAATATTTTAATTAAAAAAATAATAATAGGAGAAAAAACTCTCAATTTTAATTTATTTTTTCATCTGCTCTCCCCATCTAAACCCTTCTCCCGCCACCAACATCATATTCCTCCATGAATCTTCAATGGTCACTTGGCCATTGCATCTCTGTCCCAAAACTCTGTTGTCAGCACCAAAATTTGTACATGGAGACATATTCTGGCAATTTAGCAACAAAATTTCAAGGGCAAAAATCCACATATCGAGCATTGGCATTAAAGGGGCATACAGGAGACAAATGGAAAGCAAGGTGTAGTGACAATAGATCATGCGTTATAATCCCTAAGTTCCTGCCACATCCTACCTTGGAATAAACTGTTCAAGATTTCTATGTTGCCTTTTATGAATCAAAAACTCAAAGGTTGGAAGAACTATTCGCGCACTCCTCATGAAGGGAGAGAGGGGGGGGGGGGGGGGGGGGGAAGAACCCCTTCTCTTCCCTTCTTTGCTTGAATCCTGTTTCTAATTCAATCTTCAATGCCTTCTCAAGATTCATGGAGGAAGATGACATTGGCGGAGAAGGGTTTCCTATGGGTAAAGCCAAAAGGGGACGTAACAAAAATTAATAAAAACTTTAAAGTTTTTTCTCTATTATTATTTTAATTAAAATATCTATTTGTTAAAAAATTTGAGTTTATATGTGACGGCCAGCAGCTAGGATTAAAATAATAATGAGACTGATGAGTAAGCATTTTTTGTTAGATAAGACTAATAGTGTTAAGAGTGAAGGAGTAAAAGTATATTTTTAAACATAAGGGACTAAAATAAACCTTGATACAAAGATGAAGAACCAAATGTATACTTTAGCCATCAAATTATTAGACTAAACTAGATGCAAACTGCAAATTTGACCAGAGTACCTAACAAATACATTAAAGCAAATTTCCCCCGGCTAGGTTTCCATTCCGCGTCAAGATGCAGCATGTTGATGTTGTTGCTAGAGTGTCGATCTCTCCCTCCTCTTTGTAGGGTTTTCTCCCCCCCTCTCTCTCTCTCTTTCAGGTGGAGTTTCTTGGCAGTCTCCCTATGTCGTGGCCGATGGATGTGCTGATCTAAGCCCCAAAAACAGGGTATCTATATGCGGAAGGGAGGTAAAGTGTTTTGTTGGTCAAGTGTCTTAGGAATGTGCTATAGATAGACATTTGAGAAACATCAACTTGGGCCTCTTCAGTATGTCTATATGAACTGTTCATCATTGGCTAAATATGTGACCGTTTATTGTGTTGATCAACATTGTTTATTGTTGGGCTAGACATGTGTCTGTTCAATATTGTGCATGGCATTATTATTCATCCTCTGGCTGGAGTTGTGTTTCCTTTTCTTTTTGTCTCCTTGATTGTGTTTTCTCTGATAATAAGATGAATGTTGCTCTCCTTGAGTACATCCTCGTTTCAAGGACTTTGGTTAGAGAAACCATTCTTGCAGATGTGTTCCCATAGAAGCAGATTTAGTAGCCAGTTGATTACCAAAACTTAATTGGAAGGGTCTTACCATTTAGTTTGCGTATTTCAACCTTTGCCTCATCTGCAGGCCTATTTGGCGTATGGTGTGGAAGATGTTTTTGTTGTGTTCTTATGTTCTTGTTGTATTGAAGAACTTTTAAATACTTGTTTCTCTAGTGTTAGGCGGTTATTTTCTCATTTAGTTCAATCTACTTGTTTTGGTTGTTTTATTTCTACTTATGAGACAGTGAAACTTATTTGATTTCAATTCTATTAGTTCCTTTGTTGGCCAAAAAAAAAAAAAAAAAAAAAAACATGAAAGTTATTTTCATAAACTTGACTAGAGTACCCAGTAAATACTTTCTAGAGAAATTTTATTTGATCCTTGATATAAGACAATTTATTAAATATAGTAAATCATTTATAAATAATTTCTACAATGAACTTTTCAATTTTGTAAAAAAAAAGAAACAAAAAAACAATAGTTGCCAGTTTGTTATAATGAAATTGTTAATTTACTTCCGTTTCTTCTAAATCCAATTTTCTGTGTGTCGGTGTTTGAAAAATAGTTAACAATGACCTTATAACTTAGTTGCATGTAAGCTTCACATTGTAAGTGGGGATCAATCGAATTTAATAATAATTTTTAACATTGAAAAATATTCTTTTGATCCTTAATGTAAGACTTAGCCAACTAATTTGAGTATATTAATGATGTTTGTTAAGTAAATTAATATGATATGTTTTTTTTAAATACCTTAATCATTTTTCTTAATTCTCTTCCTCCCTCTTTTATTTGAAACTTGATTATTGTTGAGTGAATATCAATAGAGTTTTAGAGCTTTAAAAAAAAGTAGCATTTTAGCTTTTTTTGTGACTTTTGCTTTTAAAAAAAAATTTATCTAAACACATAAATTAATAAAAAAAATGATTTTTTTGCATTAAAAAAGTTTTTTTTTTTTTAATGAAAAAACTCATCCAAACGGGCTCTTTGTTTAAGGGAAAATAGGTAAAAATGTTAAATTCATCTTACAATTAGGACGCCACTAACTATTTATTTAAGTCCAACATTAAGGACTAGAGGGAGTGGTTATCTCTCTCTAACCTTGATAAATAATAAAAACTCCTACCTCATTAATTTCCAATGTAATGGAGAAGGAAGCAAGGTGAAGAATTTTGTTAACGAAGATTAGAAGTAAGAAAGTTGCAAAAGAACTCTTGAAGGTAAGCCTCAGTCTTGCCTCCATGGATGTATCTTGAAGAAGTAAATAAGGTGAAGCTATTTCTTCCTCACACGAACAAAAAGTTTGCTGCAAAAGCCTCCCTCATTATAGCCTGGAGCTCTCAAATTTCAAAGTAAAGTTAATAAACAAAGTTGGGAACAGCTGAATTTTGTTCTTACTGAAAAAGTCAGAAGCTTTTCTCCACGGTTATAAACCATGTTTCTTTTTTTTTTTTTTTGGCTCAAAGTTATAAGGCTAAAGTATATTTTTAGTCCTTTAAGTTTTATATAAGGTATACTTTTGATCCCTTAACTTTATAAAGTATACTTTGGTCCTAAAATTCTAACATCGTTAATGTTACTAACACAAAACACTGACGCAGTGAACTCAAGCGATGACTAATAGCATTTAATGACACAAATTTTATATATTCTTGAATTTATTCGTATTTTAGATTTAAGCCTAATAGCATTTAATCACAAAATTATCACTTAAATTTACACCGTTATCATTTAAGTTTGCATTTTCCGTTAGCAAAACTAATGGTGTTAGAATTATAGGATTAAAAGTATACTTTATAAAGTTAAGGGACCAAAAGTATACTTCATGTAAACTTAAAGGACTAAAAGTATACTTTAGCAAAGTTATAAACCATATATGTTTCAGTTGTTCACTGCTTCGAACGGCTACTTTGCACAAGCCTTTTCTACAAAAGGCAATTCACAATCAGATCAATATTACTTACAAAATCAATAAAATATGTACGAAGCTTTTGAATAGTGTGACTGCTTTATTGGATGGCTTAACTTTATAAATTTTAAATCTCATTTCTCTAATGTCATATTTAAATCAAGGGTTAATGGGTAATTTTGTCTGGGAAGTTTTTTTAGGGCAATTTTACTTTGGAAGTGTAAAAAAGGGAGTAATTTTACCTGACTGTTATCCTAGTTAATTTTGACGGTTAGTTTGTCAAATATGCTGAGCTGATAGTCTACATGTCAACCACGTCATTTTTGTTAAGGTGAAAATTTGTCTCCGAAGTTTTAAACCTAACTTTGAAGAAAATGAAGTAGATGATACATGATCTTCCAGTTAATTTTGACTATTAGTTGGTCAAATATGATGAGTTGATAGTCTACATGTCATTTTTGTTAAGATGAAAATTTACCTTGAAAGTTTTAAATCTAACTTTGCAAAAATGAAGCAGATGACACATCAACTTTCAGGTCAAATTTGAACCCTAACAAATATGATGTCGTTGACTTGTTGACTGTCAACTCATCATATTTGATCAACTAATGGTTAAAATTAATTAGGATAACAGCCATGGAGAAATTGCTCTCCTTTTAACACTTTTGGGACAACATTGCTCCTTAACTCTTGAATCAATATGCCTTCATATTTTCATTTTCCACACTTCTACATTACATAAAAGGATAATTCTATTTTTAGTTCTAATTAATACTCCCTTCGTTTTATATATAAACATATGTTGAATATGGTTTCTCTTTTTCTTTATAAGGAAAAGCAACAAAATTTGATTTGTATTTACATAATCTCTTTTAAACCCAAATGAATTAATTAGACTACTGAATTCAAAAAAATTCCAAATCAAAATCAAGGAGATTAATTTAAGATTTGTAAATGTTGTATTTTTACCACATCCCCCTCAGCTGAGAGTATGCAAAGGTAGTTTCTTTTTTCTAATAAAAAGGTGAGGGACAATGCGGTAAAAGCACAACATTACATATCTCAAATTGATCTTATAAATTGGTTTGAAATTTATTCAATAGACCAATTTGGGATTTGAGCATTTCAACCGGATTTATAAAGGATTTTCCCTTATATTTAAAACATCTTTTCAAAACTACCCGGGTTAACCACTCTATTAATGAGCACCATTGAATAAGTGGAAAAAGTTAAGCATCAATCACAAGGGCATTTTAGTCCAAAAATTTTAATTTGCAACATAATTAGTACGATCATACTTCAATTTGAAGACAAATTCCTTGAAATGTGAGAGTTGGTTGAAATGGATATTTGCCGTTGGTGGGGGGTTAATGCTTTATTTTTAAAAAAAAATGTGTAAAGATATTTTTGCAATTTTCTATTAATTTTAAAAAGGATAAATTAAGCTTAACACTCCTCTGATGTTATAAATATCCGAAACATGTTTTTTTTTTTTTTTTTTTTTTTTTTTTAGTATTTTTAAAGTTCTTTTACTGAAAACTTCCCCATTTAATTTGCATTTTTTTAATAAAAATTCTTATTCTAGGTGAGGTTATTATAATATAATTCTTTCTAGTATATAAATGAAACTCACACTAAGCCACATTATTTTCAACTTATGAATAGTATTTCCCATTTCTTCCCCTCTACATAATTCATGGAAAAATATGTATAGCATTTTTAACAATTTGCTGGTTGAGTCCACTGCCTTGTTTAAAATTATAGTAATCACATCAACTTCATCTTCAACAGGAAACACAAACCTATTTGCCACCTCTATGAATATTCCATGTTTCTGGTGCATTAATCAGAAGCAAATAGCTCTGTATCTGTAACAAAAATGCCCGAAACTTGTACTAAATATATTGCAACGTAATCATTATTGAAGCTTTCCTAAACCATTAAAGCTTCCTCCTTCTCCCCTCAATTGATTTAAATGTTCAGTGAGGATGGAAGCGAGGTGGCGTTCAAACTTCAATCCCCTGAGACGCCCTCCGGTGAAGAGCCCTATGGCCTTCGAAGGTGAGAGACGGTTTGAAGCAGATGCGTTCAATCTCCTATGATGATCTTCGGTGGGTACTTCCACGAATCTCAGAGGAATGTAAGGTGCTGAAGAATCAATTCATAAGTGGAAGTTGGGGCTTTTCAGACGTTCTGAGGAAACCAAAGGCAACGGAGCAGATGAGTTCGAAGGTATCAAACATGCGATCCTTGGATGCTGAGGTTAGTGGCTTGCTAAAGTTTCAATCTTTTCCTACTAATGTCCTTTGAGATTGAGATTTGAGATTGGTAGGATAGTTCCTCTTGGTGTTGGATTCTCTATGTTAAACTCTGATGACTGTTCAGAAGGTTTGTTACCTGGTGCGCGCGGATTGGTTAGGCTCATATGATTGGAGGGTTCATTATATTTCTTCACTAGCTAGTCAGTGTGTATTATAAGTCAATTTATCTTAACCAAGGTGTCACTATCCTTTTAGAATTGGTGTGGAAGGTATTTAGGGATGGAAGAATAGGAATGGCTTATCTAAACCCCCAAAACAGGGTTTTTGAGACCTCTTCAAAAATTGGTTATCCTTGTTTGTAGGTATCTATGTGTGAAAGGGAGGTAAAGTTTTTTTTGGTCAAGTGACTAAGGAATGTGCTATAGATAGACATTTTAGAAACATTAATTTGGACCTGTTTAGTATATCTATATGCGATGTTCATCATTGGCTAAATGTACATGTTCAGTGTGTTGATCTAACACTGTTCATTGTTAGGCTAGACATGTGTCTGTTCAGTGTGTATGGGCATTATTATTCATCCTGAGGCTCAAGTTGTGTTTCGTTTTCTTATTGCTTTCTCTGATAATATGATGAATGTTGCTCTCTTAGAGTACATCCATGTTTCAAGGAATTTGGTTAGAAACCATTCTTGCATATGTGTGCCCATAGAAGCAGATTTAGTAGCCGGTTGATTACCAAAGCTTAATTGGAAGGGTCTTACCATTTAGTTTCAGTATTTTAACCTTTGTCTCATATGCAGGCCTATTTGGCGTATGGTGTGTGGAAGATGTTTTATCGGTGTTTTTATGTTCTTGTTGTATTAAAGAACTTTTAAATACTTGTTTCTCTAGTGTTAGGCGGTTATTTTCTCATTTGGTTCAATGTCCTTGTTTTGGTTGTTTTATTTCTACTTATGAGACGGTGAAACTTATTTGATTTCAGTTCTATTAGTTCCTTTAATTTGTTGGCAAAAAAAAAAAAAAAAAAAAAGACTTACACATAAAAGCTATTTTCATAAACTTGACTAGAGTACCCAATAGATATTTCTATAGAAATTTTATTTGATCCTTGATATAAGACAATTTATTAAATTTAGTAAATCACTTATAAATAATTTCTAAAATGAACTTTTCAATTTTGTGCTATCATCTTATGTAAAAAAAAAACCTTTCTAAAAAACAAACAAACAATAGTTGCCAGTTTGTTATAATGGTATTGTATTGTTAATTCACTTCCGTTTCTTTTAAATCAGTTTGTTATAATGGTATTGTTAATTCACTTCCGTTTCTTTTAAATCCTTTTTTTTTTTTTTTTTTTTTTGGTCGGTGTTTGAAAAATAGCAAACAATGTCCTTGTACATAGTTTTTTTTTTTTTTTTTTTGATAAAAGTCCTTGTAACATAGTTGCATGTAAGCTCACATTGTAAGTGGGGTCAATCGAGTTTTTTGTTTTTAATTAGAGGATCAAACACTGATAACCTGAGATGACTTAGTTGCATGTTAGCTCACAGTCAAGGTTTTTTTTTTTTTTTTTTTTTTTTTTTTTTTAAATTTGTATAAAAAAAAAAGGTTTTTTTTAATTACAGATGTAGACGTTAATTAACGGCGTGAGGCAGTTACGTGGGAGGTTTCTTGCCATTAAGGTACAAGATTATTGGTGGAGTTTCGAAAGTACAACACTAACATTTTTTAAATTTAATAATAATTTTAACATTGAAAAATACTCTTTTGATCCATAATGTAAGACAAAGCTAACTAATTTAAGTATATAAATGATGTTAGTTAATTAATAAGTTAATACGATATATTTTTGCAAAATAACTTAATCATTTTTCTTAATGCACTTCCTCTCTCTTCTTCTTGAAATTTGATTATTGTTGAGTAAATATCAATAGAGTTAATTTGAGAAAGAAAAAATGGGCAAGAATGTAAAATTTATTGTACAATTAGGACAACACTAACTATTTATTTAGGTCCTACATTAAGGATTAGAGGAAGTGATTATCTTTCTCTAACCTCGATAAATAATAAAAATTCCTACCCCATTAATTTCCAATAATGTAATGAAGAAGGAAGCAAGGTGAAGAATTTCGTTAACAAAGATTAGAAGTAAGAAAGTTGCAAAAGAACTCTTAAAGGTAAGCCTCAGTCTTGCCTCCATGGATGTATCTTGATGAAGTAAAAAAGGTGAAGCTATATCTTCCTCACACGAACAAAAAGTTTGCTGCAAAAGCCTCCCTCATTATAGCCTAGAGCTCTCAAATTTCAAAGTAAAGTTAGTAAAGAAAGTTGGGAACAGCTAAATTTTGTTTTTACTGAAAAAAGATAGAAGCTTTCTCGACGGTTATAACCCACGTTTCAGTTGCTCTCCGCTTCGAACGGCTACTTGGCACAAGCCTTTTCTACAAAAGGCAATTCACAATCAGATCAATATACCTTAAAAAATCAATAAAATATATATGATAACTTTTTAAAATTGTAACTTTCATTTCTTTAATGTCATATTTAAATCAAGGGGCAATTTCACGCAAGTTTTTTTAGGGCAATTTTACCATGAAAGTGTAAAAAATTGAGCAATTTTGCCCGACCCTTATTCCTATTAATTTTGACCTTTAGTTTGTCAAATATGTTGAGTTGACAGTCTACATGTAAATCAAGTCATTTTTGTTAAGGTGTAAATTTGCTCCAGAAATTTGAAATCTAATTTTTCTAAAAAATGAAGTAGATAACATATTAACTTTCATTTATTTTTTACTATTAGTTGGTTAAATATGCCGAGTTGATAGTCTACATATCAACATGTCATTTTTATTAAGGTGTAAATTTGTCCTGGAAGTTTTAAACTTACACTACTACAACTACAAAAAAAGGGTATTTACGTCCCTAAAAGAAGTCCTTTTTTTATTTTATTTTTTTAAAAAAAAAAGGAAGTAAAAATAGAAGCTGTGACATTTTTGTAATTATATGTGAGAAAATTTGACTTTTTGCGTCTAAGTTAATTATTTTGAGGATTAAATACCTAATTTGTCATGGAAGTTTTGCTAAGAGAGCGCCCTAGCACTCGGAAGTTTTTAGGGTACCAAATTTTCCCGAAAGTATGAAAAAGGTAGCAAATTTGCTCTTCCGTTAATTTTGACCGTTACGTTTAAGCGAGTACACATATGGCATGCCACCTCATCACATGTGGCATGCCACCTCATCAATCAAAAGTATCATTTTTGCCCTGAAAGTTTTCATTGAGGAGCAATTTTGCCCCAGAAGTTTACAAAAGTAGCAATTTTGCCCTTCTTTCTCCCAATATTAAATTTGATTATTAGATTAATCAAAGACCACACATGTCATGCCTTGAAAAGGTTGAACTTGAGTCAGAGAAGGAGATCCTTGACATGTTGAGCTCAATGCGGCCAGAATTTGTGAACCCGAACTGGTCACAAGAACTAGAGTCGGGAAATCGGGCCGGGCCCGTGGGGCCGACCCGTTTAAGCCTTGGCCCTGCAGGGCTCGAGGTTACAAAATAAGCGACATTTGAAATTGGCCCTGGAGGGCCTCGGGCTTAATCGGGCCGGCCTGCCGGTTTGTATAGACGATCATTAGATCATAAGTGATGCTTCCTGTGACCGGTTCGGCTTCACAAATTCTGGCTGTCTTGAGCTCAACACCCCAAGTTCGACCTTTTCAAGGCATGACATGTGTGACCTTTGACTGATTTAATAGTCAAATTTAATATGCGGAAAGAAGGGCAAAATTAATACGTTTTGTAAACTTTCAGGGTAAAATTGCTCCTTAGTGAAAACTTTCGGGGCAAACTTTCTCTCAATGAAAACTTCCGAGGCAAAAATGATAATTAACTCTTATTGAGTTGATGAGGTGGCATGCCACGTGTCATGAGGTGGCATGCCACGTGTACACTCAATTAAACTTAACAGTCAAAATTAACGGATGGGCAAATTTGCTACATTTTTCATACTTCCGGGGCAAATTTGGTATCTTTTTCATACTTCCAGAGCAAATTTGGTACCCAAAAAACTTCCGAGTGCTGGACGCTCCCTTAGCAAAACTTCCATGGCAAATTAGACTTTAACCCTTATTTTGATGCCAAAAGTGATGCTTTTGGCGTCTAATTTTAAAAGTTAGACACCAAAAGTGATGTTTTTGGTGTCTAAATTTAAAAGTTAGACGCTAAAAGTCTCTCACACTGGCCCCACAAAAATGCCTCTCTCATGCTTTCACTCTTCTTAGCCTCCTCTCTACACGCATTCTCTCTTCTTCGCTCAGACTTGTATACGGGCCTCCAATATCTCATCCTCCTCTCTACTTTCTCTCTTCTTCGCTCAGACTCGTAGATCCATCCTCGCTCCGCCTGATCACTCGCTCGAGGTCGCTCTCTCTCCCATGGCCTCCTCTACTCCTTTGCCTTCAGTTGGAGTTCACCACCGCTACTCCGCTTTCATGGCCTCCTTGCTCCCATGGTTCCTCAGATCTACGAAAGATGGAGGTGGATTTGCCACTTACCAAACACGTATGGAGGTCCGATGACAATTTGTTTATTTTCTGTTTCAGGCTAGGAACTGGGTAGGAGATCCATGTTCCTAAAGCTTTCAATGTGCTATGGATGATAGGTCCGGTGACGTTTTGTTTATTGCGTTCTGGATTTTTTCCAGATTTGAAATTTCTTAGATCTCAGGATTTTTTTTCGGATTTATTTCTTGCATTTTTTGGATTTTTTTGAGATCTAAAATTTTTCAGATCTAGTTATTGCATTCTGAATTTTTTTCAGGTCTTAAACTTCTTAGATCTGTGCTTAACACCATTGTCCTCCCCATCTGTTTTTTTTTTTTAAAAATATGTCGTCTAAAAAAAAAGTTAGACGTCGTAAGTCTCCACTTTGTATGCCTCCCAAATAGGCGTCCCCACATTTTTAGATGATAAAAGGCCAAATAAACGGATGTTATAGACGTTATTTATAGTAGTGCTAACTTTGAAAAAATGAAGTATATGACACATAAACCTCTGGAGTAAATTTGAACCCTAACAAAAATGATATAGTTGACAAGTGAACTATTAGCTCAAATCATATTTTGTCAACTAATGGTCAAAATTAACTAAGATAAAGGCCAGAACGAAATTGCTCTCCTTTTAACACTTTGAAGATAACATTGCCTCTTAATCCTTAAATCAATATGCCTTCATATATATTTTTTTATACATATAAAACGGGACACCTTATAGTTAACACCTATGGGAGTATTACACCCATTACAATCCTGACACAAGATAATGCTCAGCTCCATAGGAGCCTGATAAATCTCATAATATATCCCAAGTCCTCCTCAAGGCCCTTCTTCGCTAGGAAGTCTACTGCAGAATTCGCCAATCGGGGTACATATGTAAGCTTCGTTATCCAATCTGCTTGAAGCAACCATCTGACCTCGTTGATAGTACTAGAATCACGATGGTTACTCCCCTAATCACACCGATCAATTCGAGGCACTCATAGGAGTCAGTCTCCAACCATATTTGCCGAGCCCCCAAAGACCAAGCAAGCTTCAACCCCAAGAAACATGCCCAAAATCCCTGCAGAAAGTTCATCTCCAGTAGCTATGGGGTGGATGAAACCTTTGAGGAAGTTGCGAAATGAGTCATGGACCAACCCACCACAGGCACTCTGATTGTTCATTCTAGAATAAGCTCCATCCACATTTACCTTTACCCACCCTTCCTCCGGAGGATGCTAGCTCACAAAGCTTTGGTCCAGCCAAACGGTCATTAGTAGAAGTCAATAAAATTATCCACACTTCCAGTGTCTTTCCTCCATAATATGCCTTCATACTTTCATTATCCACACTTCTACATTACATGAAAGGATAATTCTAGTTTTAGTTCTAGTTGATATATACTCCCTTCGTTTTATATATAAACATATGTTGAATATCGTTTCTCTTTGTCTTTCTTTATAAGCAAAAGCAACAAAATTTGATTTGTATTTACACAATCTTATCCACACATTTCATAATGTCATAATGTCAATAAAATTATTAAAATCTTATCCACACATTTTATAATTGCAATGCAAACAAAATTTTAAAAAATTAAATTATAAAACAATGTAATAATAGTTTTAGAAAATATTAAATCTGAATTATTCATTTTTTAATCTGAGGGCGAAGATGAGATTCTAAGAAAAGAAGAAGAAAAATGATTCAGAGAGTATTCTTCTCCATTATGAACGGAGGGGAGTGTGGGATGGTCCTGGCAAGAGGGTTGCAGATCGCATTGGATTTTACAAGAAGTACTGCGACATCTTGGGTGTAACCTGCTATGGCTCCAACATCGACTGTTATTCTTGGGCTCTTCCTCTCAAATTTGAACTCATCTCTTCCACATGATCATAGATATCTCACTTCTCTCGTGTATGTTTGTGTGGGTGTATGAATACATCAGAGTGCATTATACCTAAATGGTCCTTCTAAAAACTTAGGATCCTCTTTATGTGATCACACTTTTGCCCGGTAGATCATTGGATGTTCCTTGGCTACCATTTAGTACTCAAATATATATATTATTCTATTCTATCATAGTATGTAGTAGTATTGATTTGTGAATGAAACTTGCGCTAAATGAAGTGAAAAGACATTTACAGCAATTTATAGATCAACAAATCAATAAATATAGATTATAAGTTGCTACAAATTTAAGAAAGCCGTTGCTGAAAAACAATGTGTCAAGCTGCCTACTTGTATTAATTTAAAAAGCATAAGTAAAGTATAATTATCTTATACATACAGTTTCTGGGCTTATCCTTTGTTTCTGCAAATAAGTGTTTCAATTGTTGCTGAACATTGGAGTCATAGGTTAAGCCGTTGAAGCCTGTTTAACTATATATAGTACTACTCCTGTGCTAATTATAGGACATATTTAACTAATTTTGGAGGGATTAAGGATAGGATCAGTTAAATTAGTTAATTTTACTCATTTTTTTTAAAATGCCCTTATATAAATTTTGCTCTTTAATTACCTTATTGATTTCATATAATCCCTCATTCATATATGAACTGTACTTTATATTATAAATAAATGACTTACATTTCGTCTTAAGCTTTATAATTTCATGTATCATCATCCTATGATGTACTCCATAATTCATGTATCAATTCAGAACCATCACTGCTAAAATTGTTTAGGAAAAATATAACAAAAATTGCTTAAAATGATTTTACTAAAAAAAACAGTGGAATTAAAGTTGACGTGATGACATTAATGAAGTAATTGTTTTTGTAAGATTTTCATTGTCGCCTAAGGGGCGATAAATGATCCAATTTGACAGAAGCAATAAGAGTGTATAGATTGGTGATGTATTGTCAAGAACTTTATTAATTGAGCTAAGAATGAGGTTTACTTCACTCATAAATATAAAATATCAATCCATTATGTCTCAATTTATAATTTTAGCTTTAAAGTGTCTCAATTGATTGCACATATTAATATATTTCTATCCACAGGTAGTTTCTATGCACATTGTTAAGGATGGTATTTTAAGAAAATCAGCACGTACTCTTTTATGACAAATAACTAAAGTAATCAATTTTTTTAATATTCACAAATTAATTATCTAACTCCTATATTAACTATATAATATAAATAATATTTTATTTTTAATTCAGAACCCTTTAGTTTTACCTTCTACCGTTTTAGCTTATAAATAGAAGTTTTAGAATGCTTTGCTCGATAGTGAACCCATCAACTTTTTTTTTTTTTTTTTTTTTTTTTTTTTTTCAAATTAGAAGGGCGTGGACTTGATGGTTATAAAATTGAAACAGTGACTTCTCACTTATAGAGTAACTTTTATGCTGATAGACTATAAGGTTATTGATCCGTTAATCGGCCAGAAAAAGATAAACCTCTTTCCTAAGTTTTCAAATAACTTTTTTTCTCATTTTTTCCCCCTTTGTACTAACTTTCTAACCTACATCCTTTAGCTTTTAATATAAGATATCATTTAGAAATTTTTCATGTTTCCTAATGTAAAACACTTTATAAATTTCATTGAAGCATCTATGAATAATTTCTACAATAAACTTGTCAATTCTTTACAAATTAATTACCACTTTATCAGGGTTAAGGTGCATCCACCAATCTAATATATTTTTTTAGTTGCATCCAAAGTGCTCTAAAGTATTTTGTGGTGCATACAACGCTCTAAAATATTTTTCATGTGCATCCACTACCTTCAAGGTGTTGGATGTACCACAAAATACTTTAAGATAAGAGATGTACCTGAAAAAATATTGCGGGGTATTAGATGCACCTTAGCCCTTTATTATAATAATGAAGTTGTTATTTTATTTTTAATTTGGCGTACAACTCAAGACTTATTCTTCTTCTTCTAAATAATTGTGAGAATTTGATATAATAAAGTTATCAAATTAAAAGGGCTAGTTGTGAGAATAGTTTTGAATTTGCTGTAATATAATAATCTTATCAAAAGGTTGTTAATTTAGAATAATGAAGTTGATTTTGTTTTCATTAACTAAATAGTAGTAAATAACTCAATTAGATTTGTTATATGATGAGGGTTTTGTATAATAAAACCCACAAAATATGTGATTTGATGAGTTAAAATCCTAGAAGAAGTCATCTCTACATCCTTAGCTATAAAAAATGTTATAGGAGTGTGAGTTGATCACACGCCTACAACGTAGCCATATTCTATCAAGATATATACAAAACACAAGTTAATACTAGTAGTACTTGCTTCACTTATTCATAGCTTCATAATCCTCCAACTGAATACAACTTCACCCGTAAAAAAAAAAAAAAAAATATATATATATATATATATATATATATTCTAAACCTTAATATGACTCAAAACAGTAAACAAAATAGTCTAATAATGTAAAAATATTGAAGATGAGATGTCATCTTTAAAAAAATTAAATCAATGATATAATAATATATTAAATAATATACTATTGAGATTCCTATCTGACTACTTATATATCTTGGAATAATATCCTAGCTATAAAGAAAAACTACTAATATATTTAAAATATTCTTAGGATAATTTAAAGTATCTAAAAGATCTATCAAATCTTCCTAATACGCTACTAAATACAAAATGAATTCTTTTTAAATAATAAAATTACGTTGAAAATAAAAATAAAATGAGTTAATTGGAAGCCCTCTTAAATAAAATCTTTTATTTGTCTCCTTTATGTATCCATCTTGCAAGTTGAATGACACTTAATATACCTAACAGAATTGTTCTCTGGATATTCCCATCATTAGCTTAATCATGCACAGCATTTAAAATTGATAACGTCTACAACTATCTTACCAAATTCATATTACAACTTTTAAAATGATTTGAATACTAAATTTATTAAATAATATATATAGAAATGTACCATAAATAATCTAAGCAGACTGGCTATAGAAATTGTTGTCAATATTTTTGATGGACTAGGAATGTACGTAAATTTGGATTGTGAACATGTAAAAATTTATCGATATCAATAATACTTACCAAAAATATATGATTAAATTAAGGGTAAAGGATTTCTATCTCCAAGTAAAACTACGTCGTTTTAGATTAATAAAGGGTGTGTTTGTAATTTTAGGAGAATTAATGAAGGGTACAAAATTACAGAAACACCCTTCATTAATTCACCTAAAATTACAAACACACCATTCATTAATTTAAAACGACGTAGTTTTAGGGGTCACTGGAGATAACTCTATCTCCGGATTTGGAGAAATACTTTTCCCTAAAAATTGAATAATATAAGAATAACAATAGTTTTTGGGAAAAAATAACAATAGTTATATTTAAATTTATTTCAAATCCAAATCATTCAAATTAAATCCATCAACATTCATATTTTCTTATACACAATAAAAAAATTTCTAAGAAGTTTATATATAAAGTAAGTCAACAAAATTAAACAAAAAATAATAATAATAAATTTTAAAATGATAATTAAATGTAGGATTATATCATCATCTCCATCATCTTTAAATTCTTCACTTTCACTATTATAATCTCCACTTGTCTCAACTCATCATCATTCATTACAATTTTTCCTAATGTCATCAACATTCAAATTAGCATTTTGGTTAACATCAAATATTGGATTAACGATGTTCATATTAAGAGAAAGTTGAGAAAATTTTGTAAGGTAACAAGAGTTAAGAAGCAAATTGACATTTTTCATAAGTTTCAAGCACACTAATGACTTGATGGTTTAGTTAGTTATATGATCGAACCTGCGACTTTTCGCTTGTAGACACGTTTATGCTACAAGGGTACATGGTTATTAACTTCAATAACAAATCATGAGATGGCAGGCATATTTCCTAAGTTTTCCTTTTTCCCCGTTTTGTACCAACTTTTTTCATGGTTATGAAACTTGGACCGGACCGACTAGGTCGGACCAAAAACCGGCCGTCAAACCGGTCCGGTTTGTCATAAAAACCAGGGTTAGTTAGAGTCTTTTTTTTTTTAAATTAAAAAAAAACTTTGAGGAGTGAAGACGTTTACCATGAGAGATGGAGAGAAATAGAGCCGATGAAAAATAGATCCGGTGAAGCCAATGAGAAATAGATCCAACTTTTTCTTGTCCACTTTTTCTCCATTTTCTACGCTACAAAGCTCTATTTTCCATATTTGAAGATTGCACGTGACTTCAAGTATATCGATGATGGTGTGAAAGGGTGCGTGGGGGCGTTGGACACGGTAAAAAACAGCACCTGAAGCGGGGTGAAGTGGCAATGGGTTGAAGAAAGAGAGAAGGAAACAGAAAAATGAGGAACATAGCAATAGAGTGAAAGACGAAGGAGAGAAGGAAAGAATGACTTTTAAAGAGAGAAGGAGATGTGTGTAGACTATATCTAAGGTTTGAAGAAACAGAAAAAGGTGATGGGGTTAAAGAAAGAGATCGAGAAGGAAAGAATGACTTTTCAAGAGACATGTGTATAAACTATGGACTATGGAGTAGTAGGAGCATAATCTTAGACTTTGGAAATGATAAAATGGTGGATAAAAAAAAATCTGAAATCAACAAATAAAATTTAAAATAGATTAAGTTAATATTAATGTTAGTCAAGGTTATTAAAGGGAATTTTTTTTTTTTATAATTTCATATTAATAACCTTGAAATCTTTACTTTCTCACCGGTTTGACCCCAGTTTGACTCGATCTGACTCACTGACCCTTGACCCAAGACCACGACCACTTCAGTGACAGGTTTGATTTTAATAACCTTGACTTTTTTAAGCACTTCCTTTAGTCCTTGTCTCCTTGATATAAGATATCTTCTGAAAAACTTACTTTGCCCTTAATATAAACACACCTTATAAAATTTAGTGAAGCATTTACGAATACTTTCTACAATAAACTTGTCAATTATGTAAAAGAAGAGTTGTCAAATTATTAACTTTTTTTTTTTTTTTTTGTAATTGAACAATTCAAGACTTATTCTTCCTTCTTGTGATGACTAGCGAATTTTAAATGGATAATTGTGATTTTGATATAAAGTTATCAATTTACAAGAGGTAGTTGTAAAAATAGTTATGAATTTGTTGAAATAAACTCATGAAATGGTATTTAGAATAATGATGCGGATTTTTTTCATCAACTAAATAACTCCATTAATTATTAATCAATTAGAATTGTTAGCTTAATAATAACGTATCAAATTCACAACGGCTACAACTATATATCCTTTAAAAATTGATAGCTTTTTTGTGGTAAACATTGCGAACTACATACAACTTTTTTAAATGAATTTGTTGTAATAAACTTATCAAATGGTTGTTAATTTAGAATAATTAAAATTGGTTTCATTAACTGAATAACTCCATTAATTATTGCTCTATTAGAATTGTTAGCTTAGTTATAGCATATCAAATTGACAAACGTGTACAAATCATTGAAAAACTGATAACTTTGTTGTGTGGAATAAACTCTTACCAAATTTACAAATTTCTTGAATGATTTGAACACCAAATTTATTATGAATATATATAGTAAATAATCCAAGGTGATTGATGACAAACGTGTACAAATCAATTATACATTGCATCCTTAAAAAAAAAAAAAAAATTGCACCCAGTATCTCAAAAATTTCTAGGATACTAGTATTATAGGAAAAATATTCTTAAATGCAGGACTAAAAATTAATCAATTTGAAATCGAGTACAAAAAAAATTTCAGGATGTAGCATATAATTTAATCTAAATAAATAAATATATAAAAAATTTTAAAAAAAATGCCACACTCTCAAATTAGGGGGATAAGCACTTAAGAAGCATGGAAAGGAAAAGCATGTAATAAAAACCCGTTTCCCTGTTAGTACTGCCTTTATATAAAACAATAATATATGGAATACTTCAATTTCACGCAATTGACTATGAAATTATCCTTATTTAAAAGTCAACTCTTATGGGCAAGAAGTCTAAGATTGAACAAGTGTCTGTCTCTATAGTAGGTTTGGGTTTTGGTCTTTAGTGATTAATTAAAACAGGCGAGAAGATACGAGATCAGGGCCATGTGAGAGTGTTTAATTAATTAACTCCATTACAACATTCATTAAGATAACCACGACAAGTCTGCTCAGCAGCCGTGGGCCCCACAAATGCATCATCTTCAACCTCCTAGCGGATAACCGGATAAACAACCGCCACTACACAGTCCAGGTATGCTTAGCTAGCAAGCTAGCTTCCCTCTGATCAAACACCAAACTTTCTATATAAAGCAGTTCTCATTTCTCCATTCTCCACACCAAATCCAAGAGATGGATAACATTAACAAGATGTTGACGGTCTTGTGTGTGCTAATCATGTGCTTCATGGTGGGAGGCCTAGCCGAGAACTGCGGCGGTGTCAGCAGCGGTGTAAATGCCCTCGGCAGTATCATCTCCAAGGACACCTTCAATAATATGCTCAAGCACCGCAACGACGGTGCCTGTCTGGCCAAAGGCTTCTACACCTATGAAGCTTTCATTGAGGCTGCTAAGTCATTCCCGGCTTTCGCTAGCACCGGCGATGCCGCCACGCGCAAAAGGGAGGTCGCAGCTTTCCTCGGCCAAACTTCCCACGAGACCACCGGTGGTTGGCCCACCGCTCCTGACGGTCCTTACGCTTGGGGTTACTGCTTCAAACAGGAAAAGAACCCCCCAAGCGCTTACTGTCAACCCAGCAGCCAATATCCATGTGCTCCGGGCAAGAAATACTATGGCCGCGGACCAATCCAACTCACCTGGTATATCTCTCTGTTTCACTCATAAGAAAGTTCTAAAGGATGTGTTTGGTTTGTCCCAGTGCTTTCCAATGACCCTAGTAAATCAAACCTGCCCAATTTTAAAGTAATTTTCTTTAAAAATTCAAAACTGCATCATTTTATATTGACAAGATATCAAAGTTTGACCGTACTTACTTTCTAATTATCAAAACAAAAAACAGTTGAAAAGTTGAGAAACCCACGCTGGCGGCCCAGGGACTACATAAAACAATAACCATTGATAAGTGAATCAGTTATCATTAATAAGTTGTGGAATTTTTCTGATATTATTTATTTTGGTGGCCTAAACGTGATTTTCTCTAATTTTTTAATTTGTCTGGCTGAATGATACATAGGAACTACAACTACGGACAGTGCGGAAAAGCCATACGTGCGGACTTGCTCAAGAACCCCGACCTGGTGGCGACTAATGCTGTGATATCCTTCAAGACCGCATTGTGGTTCTGGATGACGCCGCAGAAGCCGAAGCCGTCGTGCCACGACGTCATCACGGGGAGATGGCAGCCCTCCCCTGCCGACAGGGCGGCGGGTCGGCTTCCAGGGTACGGAACCATCACCAACATTATCAACGGCGGGCTGGAGTGTGGGAGGGGTCAGGACGCGAGGGTTGCAGATCGCATTGGATTTTACAAGAGGTACTGCGACATCTTGCGTGTAGGTTATGGCTCCAACCTTGACTGCTATTCCCAGAAGCCATTTGGCTCCGCCTCTCTCATAGAACTCGTATCATCCATGATGATATGAGACATCGATCTCACTACTCTCGTATATGTATCACACTACCCCTTCTTCTCTTGTTCCATAATAAAAGGGTACTAAGTATATGAAAAAGATGCCTATAAGCTTTTGTTGTGTGCAAAATAAATAACCATGAGCAAAAATAACACTGTCGATGCAGTCTACTTTTATACAATTAAGTTTCATAATACCCCTAACTTATAAATGGTAAAATATGACAAACATTATATATATATATATATATATATATATTTTGAAGGTGTATAAGAAACCCTCAATATTCAAAATGAGATAGAAATAGAAGTACCGAGATATCCCCAGTTGAAGAAAAAAACCCTATAATTATATCCAATCATTCAAATTCATGCTAATTTTACAATCATAGAGTGGAATTTTACGCTTCAACTTTAAATTAATAAGTAAACTGTTATTATATACTTTATCTGCTTTTCTTTATAAGTCACATCTTAAAATATTTTTTCATGACTAGAAAAATCTTCAACGTCACTAACTCTGTCTTAAAAATATAGTAACTTTCTAATTTTGCCCATATTTAATATACACTCTACCCCAATTTTACAAAATCTACACAATAATAAATAGAACAAAAATCATTTTTTCTCCATCTTATAAATAGAACCATATGAGCTTACAAATAATTCAATGTATTTTATGTTTTATGTTTTATATATAAGTTATTTATGTCGAGTATTAGGGATTTACAATTAGTTTGGAATCATTTGGAAGTGATAATGTATTTTATACCAGTTAAAGTACACGAAAACTAATCCAATTGAGGAAGATATATCATACCAATTCAAAAAGTTAACACGCTTAAATATAATATGTTAGTTTTTTCTAAATTTTTTAAGAAACCAAATTTTAGGTGTAGATTATATATCCATAAGAAAATAATTATGGAGAAACATATTATATTTTGCCTTGAAAAAAAAATTAGGTGGTGGGATACAAAATTGACTTAACTTTAAAATGAATCAAATTATTAGACTAAGCTAGATGCAAACTGCAAATTTGACTAGAGTACGTAAGAAATACATGAAAGCAAATTTTCCCCTGCTAGGTTTCCTTTCCCTGCAATAGGGTCTTGCGCCGTCAAGATGCAGCATGTTGTTGCTAGAGTGTCGATCTCTCCCTCCTCTTGGTAGGGTCTTCTCCCTCCTTCCGGTGGAGTTTCTTGGCAGTCTCCCTATGTCGTGGCCGATGGATGTGCTGGTTGGGAGCACGTCCGGTGGCGGCGGCGGCGTGCGGGGATGTAGTGAGGATGGAAGCGAGGGGGCGTTCAAGCTTCAATCCCCTGAAGACCTCTGATGGGTTCCCCCATGGCCTTCGAACTTCGAAGGTGAGGTACAGTTTGAAGCATATGCGTTCAATCTCCGATGATGATCTTCGGTGGGTACTTCCATGAATCTAATTGGAATATAAGGTGTTGAAGAATCAATTCAGAAGTGGAAGTTGGGGCCTTACAGTCGTTCTGAGGAAACCAAAGCCAACGGAGCAGATGCGTTCAAAGGTACCAAACTTGCGATCCTTGGATCCTGAGGTTAGTATCCTGCTAAAGTTCAATCTTTCCTACTAATGTCCTTTTGGGATTGAGATTTGAGATTGGTACGATAGCTCATCTTGGTGTTGGATTCTCCATGTTAAACTCTGATGACTGTTCAGAAGGTTTGTCACCTGGTGCGGAGTGGTTAGGCTCATATGATAGGAGGCTTCGTTGTATTTCTTCACTAGCTAGTCTGTGTGTTTTATAAGTTAATTTATCTTAACCAAGGTGTCACTATCCTTTTAGAATTGGTGTGGAAGGTATTAGGGGGGAAGAATAGGAATGGCTTATCTAAGCCCAAAAACAGGGTTTTTGAGACCTCTTCAATACTTGGTTATCCTTGTTTGGAGGTATCTATATGTGGAAGGGAGGTAAAGTATTTTGTTGGTCAACTGTCTAAGGAATGTGCTATAGACATTTGAGAAATATCAATTTGGTCCTGTTCAGTATGTCTATATGCGATGTTCATCATTGGCCAGTGTGTTGATCAACATTGTTCATTGTTGGGCTAGACATGTGCATGTTCAGTGTGCATGCCATTATTGTTCATCCTCAGGTTCAAGTTGTGTTTCCTTTTCTATTATCTCATTGAGTGTGCTTTCTCCGATAATATGATGAATGTTGCTCTCTTTGAGTACATCCTTGTTTCAAGGAATTTGGTTAGGAACCATTCTTGCACATCTGTTCCGTCCCATAGAAGTAGATTTGGTGGTCACGTGGATTGCTAAAGTTTCATTGGAAAAGTCTTACCATTTAGTTTGGGTATTTCGATTTTTGGCTCAACTGCAGGCCTATGTTCTTGTTGTATTGAAGAAGTTTTAAATACTTGTTTCTCTAGTTTGTTTGCCAGGCGGTTATTTTGTCATTTAGTTCAATCTACTTGTTTTGGTTGTTTTATTTCTACTTATGAGACAGTGCAACTTGTTTGATTTCAATACTATTAGTTCATTTGTTGGCAAAAAAAGAAAAAAAAATAAATGAAAGCAATTTTCATAAACTTGACTAGAGTACTGAGAAATACTTTCTAGAAGTTTTATTTGATCCTTGATATAAGACAATTTATAAAATTTAGTAAATCATTTATAAATAATTTCTACAATGAATTTTTCAATTTTGGAAAAAAAAAAAACAATATAGTTGCCAGTTTGTCATAATAAAATTGTTAATTCACTTTCACTTGTTTTAAAAACAATTTTTTATGTGTCGGTGTTTGAAAAATAGTTAAAAATGTCCTTATAACATAGTTGCGTGTAAGCTCACATTGTAAGTGGGGGTCAATCGAGTTTTTTGTTTTTAATTAGAGGATCAGACACTGATAACTTGAGATGACTTAGGTGCATGTTAGTTCGCAGTCAAAGATTTTTAATTAGGGATGTAGACATTAACGGCGTGAGGCACTTACATGGGAGGTTTCTTGCCATTAAGGTACAAGATTATCGGTGGAGTTCTGAAAGTACAAAACTAACATTTTTTAAATTTAATAATAATTAACAGTGAAAAATACTCTTTTGATCCTTAATGTAACACTTAGCTTACTAATTTGAGTATATTAATGATGTTAGTTAAATAAGTTAATACGATATATTTTTTCTAGAACACCCTAATCATTTTCTTTAATTTACTTCCTCTTTCTTCTTCTTGAAACTTGAGTATTTGTTGAGTGAATATCAATAGAGTTAATTTGAGAAAAAAAAATTGGTACAAATGAAAAATTTATCTTACAATTAGGACAACACTAACTATTTATTTGGGTCCTACATTAAGGACTAGAGGGAGTGATTATCTCTCTCTAACTTCAATAAATAATAAAAATTCCTACCCCATTAATTTCCAATATAATGAAAGTTGCAAAAGAATTCTTGAAGCCAAGCCTCAGTCTTGTCTCCATGGATGTATCTTGATGAAGTAAAAATGTAAAGCTATTTCTTCCTCACACGAACAAAAAGTTTGCAGCAAAAGCCTCCCTCATTATAGCCAGGAGCTCTCAAATTTCAAAGTAAAGTTAATAAACAAAGTTGGGAACAGCTGAATTTTGTTTTTACTAAAAAAAAAAAAGTCAGAAGCTTTCTCAATGGTTATAAACCATGTTTCTTTTTTCTTTTTTTTCCCCCTCGAAGTTATAAACCATGTTTCAATAGTCATTCTATTACACCCCTATCGGCCTTGTCTTTTCAGGTGGCGGGTAGAGTAAGCTTTCTTAATTTCATTCACTTTGGCTTAATTATTTTCAAATATAATTAGCCCTCTCTTGATGCTTTTAATTTGCCTCTTGATTAATTTGAAGAATTACACAATTTATTTTATTTGGTGTAAGCTTAATTGCCTTTAAATTGCTTAAGATTTTTCATAACATTTCTTGTTTCTTTTGGTCACAAATTAACCATTACTCAATGTGTTAATTATATCATATTTTATTTTTCTAAATATGTAGTCTCAAACCAAACCATTTGTCCACTAATTTCCTAGTAAGATTTGGATAAAATTATAATCAATAGATCATAATCATTTGAGACACATATTCACCTTTGTATTTTAGTAATTATTTTCCAAAATACAATGTTTATAAGAGTTATGAAAATTAGGGTATTACACCTGGAATAATTGAACATATTGCTTCTTGATTCAATTTTAGGTTTCTTTTTTCCCCACTTTCTTCTTTACCCAGGTAGCCCGATTTGTTCAATTCATTTGTTTCTAGGTTTTTTTTATTTTTTTCCACAATTTTATTAACTTTTTCCTAATCAGCAATTTTTTTTTTTTTTTTCCATTTGGCTTCTTCTCACTCCAATTCATCTCCACATCAACATTAACGATCAACAATGGCTACTTAACGGTCAATGTCCCGTTGGCTGAAGGTTTTGTGTGACTTTTGCTTCTAAAATGTAACCACATGTATATTTTTACTCCCAGAAAAAAGCATATGGTGTTGGGCGCTCTCGAAGGTAAAGCACATATGTATTTTAATTTTGCTCCTTTACCCTTATATTTAAGACTAGAAGGAGTAGTAAATAACCCAATTAGATTTGTTAGATGATGCGGGTTTTGTATAGTAAAATGCAAAAAATTATGTGATTTGATCCACTAAAATCCTAGAGGAACTCATCTCTAGATCCTTAGCTATAAAAAATATCACACTCCTACGACCTAGCGGTATTCGACCTAGCCGTATTCGATTAAGAAATACAAGACACAAGTTAATAGTAGTAGTACTTGCTAAAGAAAGACTTCACTTATTCATAGCTTCATAATCCTCCAACTGAATACAACTCAACCTTTAAAAAAAATAAATAAATAAAACCTTCTAAACCCTAATATGACTCAAAACATTAAATAAAATATTCTAATAATGTAAAAATATTGAAGATAAGAAGTCATCTTCAAAAAATTAAATCAATGATATAATAATATATTAAATAATATACTATTGAGATTCCTATTTGACTACTTTTATATCTAGGAATAATATCCTAAAAAGAAAAACTGCTAATAAATTTAAAATATTCTTAGGATAATTCAAAATATCTAAAAGATATATTAAATCTTCCTAATACTCTACTAAATACAAAATGGCTCCTTTTTAAATAATAAAATTACATAGAAAATAAAAATAAAATGACTTAATTGAAAGCCTTCTTAAATAAAATCTTTTATTTGTCTTCTTTATGTGTCCATCTTGGAAGTTGAATGACACTCAATATACCTAACAGAATTCTTCTCTGGATATTCCCATCATTAGCTTAATCATGCATAGCATATAAAATTGATAACATCTACAACTATCTTTAAAAAATTGATAAATTGGTTGCAGTAAACTCTTAACAAATTTATATTACACCTTTTAAAATGATTTGAATACTAAGTTTATTAAAGAATATATATAGAAATGTACCATAAATAATCTAAGAAGATTGGCAATTGTTTTCGATATTTTTGAATTTTGATGAACTAGGAATGTACGTAATTTGGATTGGGAACATGTAAAAATTTACCGATATCAATAAATACTTACTAAAAATATATGATTAAATTAAATAATATAAAGAATAACAATAGTTATGTTTAAATTTATTTCATATCTAAATCATTCAAATTAAATCCATCAATATTCATATTTTATTATACACAATAAAAAAAATTTCTAAAAAGTTTATATATAAAGTAACTCAACAACATTAAACAAATAATAATAATTCTAAATTCTAAAAAGATAAGTAAATGTAGGATTATCATCATCTCCATCATCTTTAAATTTTTCTCATTCACTATTATAATCTCCACTTGTCTCAACTCATCATCATTATCATTACAATTTTTCCTAGTGTCATCAACATGCAAATTAGCATTTAGGTTAACATCAAATGTTGGATTAACAATCTTCATATAAAGCGAAAGTTGAGACAATTTTGTAAGGTAACACGAGTTAAGAAGCAAATTGACATTTTTCATAAGTTTCAAGCACACTAATGACTTGATGGTTTAGTTAGTTATAAAGAATGCGTGCGATTTTTCGCTTGTAGGCAAGTTTATGCTACTAGGGTACAAGGTCAATAACTTCAATGACCAATGATGAGATAGATGGCGGGCATCATTCCTAAGTTTTCCTTTTTCCCCTTTTTGTACCAACTTTTTTAAGCACTTCTTTTAGTCCTTGTCTCCTTGATACAAGATATCTTCTAAAAATCTTACTTTGCCCTTAATATAAACACACCTATAAAATTTAGTGGTGCATTTATGAATACTTTCTACAATAAACTTGTCAATTTGTTAACTTTTGTTTTTTGTAATTGAACAATTCAAGATTTATTCTTCCTTCTTGTGATGACTAGCGAACTTTCAAATGGATAATTGTGATTTTGATATAAAGTTATCAATTTACAAGAGGTAGTTGTAAAAATAGTTATGAATTTGTTGTAATAAACTCATCAAATGGTATTTAGTATAATGAAACGGATTTTTTTCATCATCAACTAAATAAATCCATTAATTACTAATCTATTAGAATTGTTAGCTTAATAATAACATATCAAATTCACAACGGGTACAACTATCCTTTAAAAATTGATAGCTTTTTTGTGGTAAACTCTTGCGAAACTACAACTTTTTTAAATGATTTGTTGTAATAAACTTATCAAATGGTTTTTAATTTAGAATAATTAAATTTGATTTTATATTGGTTTCATTAACTGAATAACTCCATCAATTATTGCTCCACCAGAATTGTTAGGTTAGTCATAACATATCAAATTGACAAACGTGTACAAATCATTTAAAAACTGATAGCTTTGTTGTGTGGAATAAACTCTTGCCAAATTTACAAAGTTCTTAAATGATTTGAACACCAAATTTATTATAAATTATATTATAAATATATATAGTATAAATAATCCAAGGTGATTGATGACCCAATATTGGTTATTAATATTTCTTTTTTTATCAACTAGGGTTTCATGAGTTCTGTTACGGACCGGCCCAAAAGCCCTAAGTCCATAGCACGGTCCAGACAAAGCTAGGAAGCGTGATCCGCTAATCATAGGGGGAGATCCGGAAATCTCGGCTAGGCAAGATCCATCCATATCGTAATGGCCTACCGAGATACTCTCCCCATTAATGACACGTCCCATTAATGGCATACCCCGGATATCCGCCCCATTAATGGCGCGCCATTAATGGCGTGCCCCATTATTGGCGTGCCTCGGATATCGCACCAGACACCTCTATAAATACAGAGGACAGGTAACAAGGTGCACACATTCTAACCTAGACTATTTACATACAGCCTCACCGTGCACACACATCACCCCCTTTGTCGTGTACGGTGATCCCACGCTCTCCGGTTATCTCCTCCATAGATATTCAAGCGAGCCTATCCATCCAAAATCAATATACCGGCCCTTGGCGGACATCTCGTGTTCTATAACAGAACATTGGCGCCGACCGGGGACCTTAAATTTCTATCCCCGTGACCACTAATGGCCAACACCGAAGCCACAGCAAAGCCGCGATCGGACCGCCGAACGATGAAAGCACTTTACCACCAAATCAACCTCAACCTCAGCCGGACCGAGTCAACCGCAGACTCATGATCAACCTCCATGAGAAAAGACTCCGGAGGGTCACATTACTGACACGGAGAGCACATCTCCTTCCAACGACGAACCTTCGCAAGAAGGGCTGCCAAGAGTCCGAGCCCAAACGGCCCCGGCCCCAGACGTTCAGGTACTAGACACCGGCGTCCACATTTTAAGGAGAACCCAAGAGTCGATGCTTCAGAGGTTCAAAAAACAAGGAAAAACTAGATCACCTCCAATGGCAAGAGGATTTTTATGCTCTGGAATTAATGATTGAGGAAAAGCTTGAAAACATGTTTCAATGCGGAACCCAGAGAAGCTCTCGTAAGGGAAAGGAGGTTGTATGCCTAGACAGCAGTAGTCCACGTACCAGCCCAGAGTCGAATCGGCGGGCCCACGACAGGAATGAGGGGGAAGCAAAAACGGAGCGAGAACGCCAGCCGACCCCCAGAAGGAACAAGGAGAGACAATTGCGGATTCGGGATGCGGAAGACCGAGGCCGAGAAGATCGCCATGACGGTTATAAAGACCGTAACCATGATAGTCATGAAGACTGAGACCTTGATCAGGACTCGGATGAGCTTTGAGAGGCAATACGACGCCTCGGACACGAGGGTCCCGCGCAATATAAGATGAAGTACTTGGCGGCTCGAGATGGGACCCCATTCTCCGTGCAACCGCCACGGCCCCCTACCCGAAGAATTTTGACCTAGCCGATCTTCCCAAGTACGATGGGACCCGGGATCCACGTCACCACCTTAAGATATTTGAAAAGTTGATGTGGGTCAGTCAATAGAAGGTCTCGGTCATCTTAAGGCTCTTCTCGGCCACGTTAACCGGACCAGCCCACAAATGGTTGAGTTCATTACCCAATAATTCCATTCGGAACTTTGAAGACCTCGGGCGTAAGTTTGAATTGCACTTTGCCACCAGCAAGAAACAATCAAAATCTCAATTCACGTTGAGTAAGGTAAAACAAAAGAAAGGCGAGACTTTGCAGAAGTACCTTGATCGGTTCAGAGACACGGCAATGCAGGTTCACTCATTATCTGAAGAGGTCCATGTACATTGCCTCGTCAACGGTCTGGACCCTACGACACGCCTGGCCAGACATCTATGCAAGAATCGAGTATATTCATTGACTGAATTCTATACCGAAGCAAAGAAGTACCTAGATGTTGAGCAAATGGAAATTGCCAATGCGAGATGAACCCGAGAAGGCCGGGAATTCATCGCCCGAAAGAAGGGATCGACGGACAAGCACAAGCCGGAACCCGCAGACGCGGCAGAGAGAGCCGACCCCGACAAGAAAGGATGGATAATAAGGCGAAATACGGCAACTACACCCCCTTGAATGTTCCAGGTTCGCAACTGTGGAAGGAGGTAGCCCAGACTGAGATGAAAAGGGTGGCCAAGCCGAGGCCTATCAGAAACCGGTCCACTACAGATCGGGGAAAATTTTGCACTTTCCACGATCGTCCTTCCGGCCATACCACCGACGAATGTTATGAACTCGGGGATGCTATCGAAAAGTTTGTGAGAGAAGGAAACTTCGCCAATACGTCATCAAAACTCAAGGCAAAACAAGCAGGCGGAATAGTAGCCGCCGAAGCAGGAGTCCGGCTACAGACGCTCGGGAACCTAAGAAGAAACGGAAAATCGGCCGTGTCGACGGTTTCCCAGAGACTGATCTCCAATGCAACGGGATCAGCGGCGGTTTCGGAGGAGGTGGAGATACTATAAGCCGTAGCAAGAAATACCGGGAGGTGCCGACGATAAAAGATGTACCAAAGTTTAAAGGCAGCTCATCGAAACCGAAACCACCCCCATTAGTCTTCACGGACGAGGAGCTCAAGGAGGTTATTCCGGCCACCAAGATGGATTGGTCATCACGGAATCGTAGTAAATTGCCGGGTCAAACGGATCTTCATGGATGCGGGGAGTTCGGCCGACATCATAAGCCGGGACGCATACCGAGGATGCATCTCGATGTTGAAGACCTAAAGCCGTGCAAATCCACCCTAATCGGGTTTAATGGAGAGCGTTCCTTCCCAAAAGGATATATTGACCTCAGATTAACGCTGGGAACCAAGGAAGCTTTCAAGTCAGAACGTGTAAGGTTCGTAGTGGCCGACTTCCGCTCTCCCTATAATATTATATTGGGCCGACCCACTATACACAATTGGGACATGCTAGCGTCCACTAAGCACCAGAAATTGAAAATGATCAATGATAAGAATCAGGTGGTTGAAGTGTCTGGAGACCAGAAAGTATCACGGCAAAGTTACTTCGAGACTCTCCGAGTCGAGGAGGAAGGACCATCATCCCCGTCGCGGCTCTAAACCAACGAGGTTATGACCGATGTCAAAAATGAGGGGCGACCCCGGCAGTCGGTTAATATGGTAGAGCTGGACCTCCGTGAACCGGAAAACCCACGCCCAGAGCGGGAAGGGGAGCTAGAGGAATTAATCCTCAGGACGGATCCCTCCAAGACAACTAAAGTCGACAGAGACATGGACGCAGATATAAAAGCGCGACTGATCAAGTTCTTAAGATAAAATCAGGACGTCTTCGCCTGGACGTCAACCGAAATACCTGGGATCGACCCACACTTTTGCTGCCACAAACTCACCATATGGCCGGGGTCGAAGCCAGTGGCCCAGAAGAGGAGGAATATCTCAGACGACAGGTAGAAAGCCCTTGAAAGTCACATTGAAGAGCTCCTTGCCGCTGGATTCATCAGAGAGGTACAATACACAACTTGGCTCTCGAATGTGGTCATGGTCTTAAAATCGACCAGCAAATGGAGGGTGTGCACTGACTACACCAACCTGAATAAAGTGTGTCCAAAAGACTCCTACCCTATGCCCAACATTGATCAACTCGTTGATATCTCGGCCGGGTACCAGTTGCTTTCCTTTATGGATGCTTACTCCGGTTACAACCAGATTGCCATGCACCCAGAGGATCAAGAGAAAATCGCCTTCATGACCGACAAGGCTAACTATTGCTACAACGTCATGCCATTTGGATTGAAGAACGCCGGAGCTACGTACCAACGAATGATGAACCGCGTCTTTGAGGACCAAATCGGACGAAATGTGGAGGTCTATATAAACGACATGATCGTGAAGTCAAAACAACCAGAGGAGCATATCCAGGACCTAGAGCAGACATTTGAAAAATTAAGACGATACCGAATCAGGTTGAACCCGGCCAAATGTGCCTTCGGAGTGCCCACCGGGAAATTCCTAGGTTTTATGCTGACCAATCGAGGGATTGAGGCTAACCCGGACAAATGCAAGGCCGTGCTAGACATGCAAGTCCCAAACTCTAAGAAGGAAGTTCAGCAATTAACAGGTCGCTTGGCGGCCCTGACAAGATTCTTACCCAGATCTGCCGAGAAGGCGTTACCTTTCTTTAAATTATTGAAGAAAGAGACTCATGGAGGATGGAATTCGGGTTGTGAAACAGCCTTTGAAGAAATTAAGCGATGTTTAGCAACCCCTCTTGTACCTATCTATGGGAGACGAGGCGGTAAGCGCCGCCTTGGTAAGAGAAACCGAGGCCGGACAGACACCCATCTACTTTGTGAGCAAAGCGTTACAAAAAGCCGAGCTCGATACCGGGAAGCTGGAAAAGATGGCGTTCGCATTACTAACAACGGCGAGACGGCCGGCCATACTTCCGGGGACATCGATAGTAGTCCGGACCAGTCAGCCAATCCGGTAGATTTTGCACAAACCCGACCTGGCAAGGCGAATGACAAGCTGGGAAATTGAACTGTCCGAGTTCGACATCACTTTTGAAGCCCGGCATGCGATCAAATCACAAGCATTGGCCGATTTCATCAAGGAATTGACTCCGATTATGGCTAGCGAGGAATTCTGGAAGGTATTTGTAGACGGATCTTCCAATCCAAAAGGCAGTGGAGCATGAGTCATTGTTGAAAGCCCCGAGGGGGTCGCTACTGAGCATTCCCTCCAGTTGGAATTCCCGACCTCCAATAACCAAGCCGAGTACGAGGCCTTCTTAGCCGGATTGTCTCAAGCAAAAGAGAGCGGAGCGCGGCGAGTTAAGGTGTTCATCGACTCACAACTCGTCGCCGTACAGATTGATGGCAGCTATCAAGCAAAAGGCCCCCTATTGGCTAAGTACTTGAACAGAGCAAAAGAAGTAATGACGGAGTTTGAAGAAGTGATTGTCTCTCATATCCCAAGAGAAGAGAATACCCGGGCCGATATTCTCTCCAAACTAGCAAGTATAAAAGGTCCGGGGAGTCATAGTACTGTGATCTAACAGAATTTGGCCGAGCCCACGTGCGTCATGACTATCTCATCCGCCATGGACTGGAGAAAGCCAATTGAAGATTACCTAGAAAGGGGGATCATCCCAACAGATTCCACTGCCGCAAAGAAGCTAATGAGAGAAGCCGCCATCTACACTATGGTCGATGATCAGCTATACAGAAAAGGCGTGCACTGCCCGATGATGGGATTCCTAGGTGAGTCCGAAGCAAGGTATGTATTGACCGAGATACATGAGGGATGCAACGGCCAACACATGGGGGGCAAGGCTTTGGCAAGGAAGGCATTACACGCCGGCTATTATTGGCCCACCATGAAGCATGACGCCATGGAAGCCGCCAAGCGGTGCGACAGCTACCAGAAACACGCCAGGATCTTTTGGCCACCATCGACGGAGTTAAAAGGGATGCCGGCCCCTTGGCCCTTCTATAAATGGGGAATGGACATCCTCGGACCGTTCAAGCTGGCACCTGGACAGCTCAAATGGCTCATTGTCGCCGTAGACTATTTCACCAAATGGATTGAAGCGAAGGCATTGACTACGATCACCTCGTCTCGAATTATGAGATTCGTTCGTCATAACATCTTTGCTCGATTCGGGATACCTGCTGAAGTCGTCATTGATAATGGAACCCAGTTCACGGGACCATAGATTCCAGGCCTTAATGTCCAACTTGGACATCCAGTAACACTTCTCCTCCGTCGAACATCCGTAATCTAACGGCCAGGCCGAGTCAGCTAATAAGATCATTCTTGACGGATTAAAGAAACGCAAGTTAAAGGCCGACTCACTGGACCGAATAGCTCCACCGGCGTTCTATGGGGCTACAGGGAGCGTGCGATCCTCGACCCAGAAACCCCATTCCGGCTGACCTATGGATGTGAAGCAATGATCCCGATTGAAATCGGGTAGCCATCATGGAGAAAGATCAGAGCCGGACAGGAAGGACCAGCATCAAATGACGACGCCCTAAAGACAGACCTGGACCTAATAGATGAGATCCGAATCACAGCCCATTACCGGGAACTTGCCGCCAAGCAGCTACTCGCGGAAAAATATAATCGGAAGGTTCGACCACGATCCTTTAACCGAGGTAACCTGGTACTCAGGCGGGCCGACATCGGAAACAAGAACTCCGAGACGGAAAACTGGTAGGAAATTGGGAAGGTCCTTATCGGGTTAAAGAAAAACTCGATGCTGGGGCATATGTTCTCGAAACCCTGGCAAGGAAGCCGGTTAAGAGGACATGGAACGCCGATAAGCTAAAGATCTATTACAGCTAGGTCAAGGCTCGGCCCCGTAGACACCAAGGCTACTGTTCGGTTATTTCTTACTTTCCCTTATGTTTCCTCCAATTGTTCTTTATTTTGCATCTGAATAATTCATGACCATTTGTACGCTCTTTTGAGCTGCTTTATTTAATGAAGGAATCCATCAAGGAAATGCGTCAATGTGCATAATTACTTGCTTAAGCATGAAATCGAGGCCATTAAGCCCAGTCCAAAACCCGACACCAAGGTACTTACACCCAGTCATAAACAGAAAAACATCTAGATGTACGACACCGACCGTTGTACTCCGACGTGCCTTGGTAAGAGCTCGGTGAAAATGCCATACGTGGCCTTCGCGAAATTCACGCGTCAACGTTCGCCCGATTTTAGAAAGCAGGCTGTCATTCCGACCCTGATCAAGTCAAAATGTCAGATTTGAGGTAATAGACACCTCGGTTGACATGTGACGGCCTCGCCCTTAATTCGATTCCTATCAACTTTTCCGACTAGTCAAGCCAGAACGAGGTAGTGCTGTTAAGTTAACACCCCAAGAGGTTAAAACATACAACCCTGCCCCATCCTCCCACACATTAGTGTTGGTCAAGTAAACAAATCGTATCTACTACAGTCAAGAAATTTCAAATATGGAATTTAAAAAATGACAGAAGGGCAAATAAATAATTCATCCATAGTCATACAAATATTTACAGAACGGCACAAAGGCCGAAAATCTTCAAAATAAAGGGGCACAGACGCCTACCAAAGACTGAAGTCAAACTTAACTAGACCGGTCGGCCTCATGAGAGCCCTTGGTTGCCTCGCTCTCCGCATCCGACTCTCCTCCCTCTTCTTCGGATCGGGACACATTGGTGGAAGGAGATTGATACGGAACAAAGACTCCGTCCTCAACAAAGCCGCGAAAATCATAGCCGTCCAAGTTAAGCTTCGTCGTCGGATTCAAGAACTGGATCTGCTCCAGGGCATTGTCAAAGCAATCTCGTGGCGGTCCGCTTTAAGAGCTCATCGGACTCCAAGCGCGCTCGCGCTACGGCGAGGGTCTCCTGCCGTTGTAAGCTTAGAGGACAAAGATATCGCGTTGCTTCCGAAGGGCTTTCACCGCTTCAATACTCTCGCCCAGCGCTTTCTGGGCCCAGGCACACTCAGAGGCTGACTTCTCCGCCCCTTCCCGCACCAGTAGAACATCTTTCTCCATCTTCACGACCGCGGCCTTAGAAGCATCCCGCTCGATCCGGGCGGCATCCCGCTCCTCCTCCAAAATGTGAAGCTTGGCCTCATACGCGGCCAAGGCCTTTTCATTGACACGGCCTCCTCCGAGCTTTTATTTGGGCCGCCACCTCTTCCCCGAGACGCTCTCGGGCGCTTATTCTCGCATCCACCAAAGCATACTTCTCCCTCACGAGAACATAAGCTTGCAAAAGAACCCAACAACATTTGCATAAATATCGTTGCACTGCATACACCTCCTCAACGCTAGGCGGGGACAAGGCCCGGCTCTCCATAAATTCCCGGGGGGGAGGAACGCGACGTCCAGTTCATTGGTCACCCCCTTGTCCCATATGAAGCTGCGAGGAAGCACGGAAGAAGGAGGTGGAGGAGGCGGAGTTGGCAAAGGTGCCGGGAGAACCGATGCCGAAGGAGTAGTCGTGACAACCGTAGATACAGTTTCACCCACAGAGACAACGACCTGTTTCCCCTTCGAAGTATCGGAAACAACTTCCTGAGATGGCCCGGAGGGGATGGATGGAGCCGACTCTTCGCCGCCCGAGACCTTAGTCTTCTTTGTCACAACAAAGGTATTAGCCTCGGGCACAGCATTTTTGACAGGGACGGCCCATTTCCGAGCCCGACCACTCGGCGATGCCGCAGCCGGATTCACTTTCTTCAAGTAACCTAGAAGGGCCTTTATGTCTTGAGCTGAAAAGGACTGGTAAAAAGAAGTCAGGAATAAACACAAATTACTCCAACAATTTACAAATATGACCAAAAGACAAATAACATGGCAAAGGAGGGACTCCTACAAGTAGAGGGGATTGGCCTAGATCCCTCCCCGGAAATGAAAAAGGCCGCACTGGACACCATACTTCTCCACGTAGGCGTCCAACCTAGGGACATGAGGGGCCATCTCTGGCAGGAGGTCATCTTTCGAAATTTGGAAGGAGGAGGGAGTAGCTTTATGGTGACTCTCCACCCAATATAGAGGGAAACGCCACTCCACGTCGGCAGCCTCAACCCCCTTCAAAAACCAGGTTGGCTTACCAGGCACGGCGACAACCTTGAAGAACGCACTCTTGAACCGCTTAAACGAATCGGAGAAGAGCTTCATGAGCTTCCGGTCGGGATTAACGCGGAGAGATACCAACCCTTTTAGCTTGTCACTATCCCTAGGAGAGCCAAGGGTAAAGGGGCTGAAGTAATAGAAGAAAAGATTGGTCGAGCAAGGAATCGGAACCGGGAAGGAGCGACACAGTTGCTCAAACGCAACAAGATAAGCCCACCAGTTCGGATGAAGTTGAGACGGGGCAAGTCTCGGGTGCGCGGGCCGGCCAGAACCGGAAATGGGTGAAAGGGAAGCAAACACCGACCCGAGTAAGATAATCCGGTAAAAGTAAAAGAAATTGGGACCGCCTATTTCCCGTTCCGCACAGATAGGCTCGTCGGCCTCCAGGCGGTGTATGACGCACCCCTCCATTGCGGGTAGATCCAAACGGGCAATATCTGTATCCGACATCAAGGACCGGGTCTTCAAGACCTCATGGGACACCCAGGGATACCTACGACACAGAGCCTCGGGTGGACTAGAAGAGTCCGATTCCTCAGCCTCGGTCCTTTTCTTGGAGGCGAGAGATTTTGAGCCATTAACCTATATGCAACATAGAATGAAATTAGCCGAGTTGGAAATACCGGTAAAAGAATGTTAGAAGGCAAAACAGATGGCGGACTCGGACGAAAGGGTACGCCAGAAGAGGGGCCCGAAGGTTGCCGATGCCGGCAAGAACCAAGAATCGAGGACGCTCTAGAGTCTCCGCCGTGCACAATGTGGAATGCACCCTCGGCCAAGCAATCCTAGCAGGGGCCGAGATAATCATCGGGATAAGGGTCCAAGCTCGCAGAGGGTGGACCCTCACAAAAGTTGAGCGGTTGGGCCAATAAGGCCGGAGACATGGAGCCGGCAAAGGAACCAACCCCGGCCTGTGCGGGCGATAAGATAGGAACGTTGTGTACAGAAACTCGGACAAGAGAAGGAGACAGAACTCTGGCAGGTACGGGTGGGGCCCTATTCGTCCTGAGTAACCGAACCCGCCTCGAAGTAAAGGGGCTGACCTCTCTGCTTCCGGAAGCTCGGTTCCGAGAACCCAATAAGAAGCTCACGGGTAGCGAGTACGAAGAAACTCCTCTTCCTCAAGGGTTAGCATTGATCTGGGTTTAGGAAAATGCCTATGTCTATCCATCAGAAAGGAACTAGAACCTAAGAACTAAAGGTCTTATGTCGAAAGAAAGGCAAGCACAGACGTAGATAAGAAACCAAAGGATATGTAATCGGTACGAAGTACGCCGTAAAAGAGTAAAGAAAAATAAGGAAAATACCTGTATGAGTAAGAAGAAGGAGACTCGAACGATGGAAATGGAGAACAGTGGAGTTTTGGTAGAGGAGACAATCCTATAAACCCAGAGCAAGTTCACAGCGAAGTTGTAGCGGGAAAAAGTGAAAGAGGCAAACACGAAACAAATACTTCATATAAGTGAAAAGGATAGGGAACGTTGGGGGCAATTCGGTCTTTAAACCCAGACACGATGGGAAATGCACAGAATGACGTAGGAGCATTAAATGTGCACGCAAATCGGCACTCAGAGGGGCGCGACGGCTGCAGACTCTTTCCAATCAGGGCAAGCCAGGTGTAAAGCAACAATTATGACGCCTGCGGAAAGAAGGCCAAACGGCTTACCCACGAACAGGGGGCTAATTATATAAGACCGAGGCCAATCGAAACGCCCCGGTCAGGCATAACTCAGGGCACCACCCAGACTATCATAATAGGGACAGGCCACGGTGTTAGAAGCCGGACCGGATGAAGCATAGGCCCCAGACCTAAACCGAGGCCGGGGCCATTACACACCTCGGCCGCCCGAAGCACGAATGCCAAGCGGGGGCAAGCTTACGGACCAGCCCAAAAGCCCTAAGTCCATAGCACGGTCCAGACAAAGCTAGGAAGCGTGATCCGCTAATCATAGGGGGAGATTCGGAAATCTTGGCTAGGCAAGATCCATCCATATCGTAACGGCCTACCGAGATACTCGCCCCATTAATGACACGTCCCATTAATGGCATACCCCGGATATCCGCCCTATTAATGGCGTGCCCCAGATATCGCACCAGACACCTCTATAAATACAGAGGACAAGTAACAAGGTGCACACATTCTAACCTAGACTATTTACATACAGTCTCACTGTGCACACACATTACCCCTTTGTCGTGTACGGTGATCCCACGCTCTCCTGGTTATCTCCTCCATAGATATTATGGCAGAGCCTATCCATCCAAAATCAATATACCAGCCCTTAACTAGACATCTGTGTTCTATAACAGAACAAGTTCAAATCCAAAGTGTTCAAACTCACAAGTTCAAATAGACCCGAGACAAAAACATAAGCTCTGACCATGAACTTATTAAGTTCATATGTAAAGTCACTTAAAGATAATCAAATCAAAAAATAATTATTATAAATTCAATAAAGGTAATTAAATGTTGGATTATCATCTTCTCCATCATTTTCAAATTCTTCACTTTTGCCATTATAATCTCCATTTGCCTCACCCCATCCTCATTATCATTACAATTTTACTTAATGTCATCAAACCATTGTATTAACATGTTCTCATTATATTAAGAGAGAATTAACATAATTTTGTAAACTAGGATGAGTTTTGGGGTGAGTTAACATAATTTTATAAGTTACGCATACGAAAACAATAAATTCAACAAGTCAAACTCGCAAGCTTATCTAAGTTTACAACTAGCATGAGTTTGAGAATAAGTTGACAAAATTTGTAAGATAGAAACACAAAAACACTAAATTTAGCAAGTCAATTTGTGAGTTTGATGACAATGTTGAAATCTCCTCTGGTCCTTAATATTAAAGCTAATTGACTAATTTAGGTAGATGAAGAAAATTTATTTTGTTAGTTATTTGTAACAAATATATGTTGACTTTCTTAAAATACTACCAGTCATAAAACATTTAATAGAAACTCCTTAATATGTGGAATGAATAAAGATATATTGGGAAAAAATTATAAATTTGGATGGCAAAGTAGAATCTTGAGGTCTTATATTTTAGACTAGTAAAGCAAATTCCTAACTGTTAGGTCTTATATTAAGGATTGAAGGTAGTACTTTTCTTCTGTACTCTATACTGGCTTTATATAAAACAATATATATATATATATATATATATATATAGAATATTTACTTTAAATATAATTTCTTGTACTTGATGAGGAAATTAACCTTATTTTAAAGAGATCCGGCTTTGGTCCTTTTACATTACCATCCGTTGTCCTTTTCATTCAAACGGTAGCTTTTTGGTGCAAAATGAACCCAATCCCTTTTTTAAGTAGCTTTCATTATCTTGAAGTATCTTTTTAATACCAATTAGTACTTTGAAATATTTTTTCAACAGACTGGTACTAAAAAAATACTTCAAAATACTGACTAACATTGAAGAAATACTTCAGGATCTTGAAAAAATATTTTAGGGTACTGATTGGTACTAGAAAGATATTTCAAAATACTGATGGGTACTAAAAATATATTTTAGGATACTGACTGGTATTCAAAAAAAATACCTTATGATCTTAAAAAATTATTTTACAGTCTTTAAAAGATATTTCAAGATATAGATTGGTACAGAAAAAAATTACTTTAGGACAGCTAAAGTTATTATAAAAATAAAAAATAAAAAAATAATAAAAAAAGGACTGGGTGCATTCTGCACCAAAACGTTGCTGTTTGAATGAAAAAACAGCAGCGGATGGTAATATAAAAGGACCAAAGCCGGATCCATTTTAGAATGGGCATCTTGTAGCCCAAATCATACTGAATACCTCCTATATATGCAAGTTAACTTGCGACCTTGATGAGCCTTATAAACCCCGTGGGAGCATTATTTCTAAATAGTTTCTCCGTTAGTACTGCCTTTATATAAAACAATAATATATGGAATACTTCAATTTCACGCAATTGACTATGAAATTATCCTTATTTAAAAGTCAACTCTTATGGGCAAAAAGTCTAAGATTGAACAAGTGTCTGTCTGTATAGTAGGTTTGGGTTTTGGTTTTTAGTGATTAATTAAAACAGGCGAGAAGATACGAGATTAGGGGCGTGTCAGAGTGTTTAATTAATTAACTCCATTACAACATTCATTAAGATAACCACGACAAGTCTGCTCCGCAGCCGTGGGCCCCACCATGCATCATCTTCAACCTCCTAACAAGGACCGGTTTCCCTGCTTATCTTTTGTACAAGCAAAAAGAGCTCGTTCGTAGACCGTTTAAATTTGTTTTTTTTATTAAAATAATTTTAATGAGTAGATAATCTAAAATAAAGATAATCTTTCAACTAATATTTTTTCAAAAATAATTTTTTCCATTTAAATAATTATAATAATAAGATCTGAGCTGTCCAGATCATATGACGAGCTCTCACTGCATGTCTAAAGGACAAGCAGGGAAACCAAATCCCAGATAACCGAATAAACAACGAGCGGGGAAACCAAATTCCCGATGACTGAATAAACAATTGCCGCTACACAGTCCACGTATGCTGAGCTAACAAGCTAGGTTCCCTCCTCTGATCAAACACCAAACTTTCTATATAAAGTGGTTCTCATTTCTCCATTCTCCACACCAAATCCAAGAGATGGACAACATTAACAAGATGTTAACGTTCTTGTGTGTGCTGATCATCATGTGCTTCATGGTGGGAGGCCTAGCTGAGAACTGCGACGACGTCAGCGGCGGTGTAAATGCCCTCGGCAACGTCATCTCCAAGGACACCTTCAATAAGATGCTCAAGCACCGCAACGACGGTGCCTGTCTGGCCAAAGGCTTCTACACCTATGAAGCTTTCATTCAGGCCGCCAAGTCTTTCCCGGCTTTCGCCAGCACCGGGGATGCCGCCACGCGCAAGAGGGAGGTCGCAGCGTTCCTCGGCCAAACTTCCCACGAGACCACCGGTGGTTGGCCCACTGCTCCTGACGGTCCTTACGCTTGGGGTTACTGCTTCAAACAGGAAAAGAACCCCCCAAGCGCTTACTGTCAACCCAGCAGCCAATATCCATGTGCTCCGGGCAAGAAATACTATGGCCGTGGACCAATCCAACTTACCTGGTATATCTCTCTGCTTCACTCATAAGAAAGTTCTAGAGGATGCGTTTGAGATAATTAGATTCTATATATTTATATAGTGACATTTTGATATCTAATGTGTAAAAATGTTGTAGTTTTGAATTTTTTATAATTGTCCAAGGAAAAAAAAAAGGTAAATCAAAGCTGCCTAATTTTAAAGTAATTTTCTTTAAAAAAATTTCAAAACTGCATCATTTTATATGAATAAGATATCAAAGTTTGACTATACTTACTTTCTAATTATCAAAATAAAAACAAAAAACATTTGAAAAGTTGAGAAACCCACGTTGGCGGCCCCAAATAGGGGCTACGTTACCTTACCCTCACACACTCATATATGTATAGAATATAGACGATATCTGATGTGGCTGCACAATTTTGTCTGACTGAATGATATACAGGAACTACAACTACGGACAGTGCGGAAAAGCCATACGTGTGGACTTGCTTAAGAACCCCGACCTGGTGGCGACTAATGCTGTGATATCCTTCAAGACAGCCCTGTGGTTCTGGATGACGCCGCAGAAGCCAAAGCCGTCGTGCCACGACGTCATCACGGGGAAATGGAAGCCCTCCGCTGCCGACAAGGCAGCCCACCGTCTTCCGGGATACGGAACCATCACCAACATTATCAACGGCGGGCTGGAGTGTGGAGGGGTCAGGACGCGAGGGTTGCAGATCGCATTGGATTTTACAAGAGGTACTGCGACATCTTGCGTGTAGGCTATGGCTCCAACCTTGACTGCTATTCCCAGAAGCCATTTGGCTCCTCCTCTCTCATAGAACTCGTATCATCCATGATGATATGAGACATCGATCTCACTAGTACTACTCTCATATATGTATCACACTACCCCTTCTTCTCTTGTTCCATAATAAAAGGGTACTAAGTATATGAAAAAGATGCCTATAAGCTTTTGTTCTGTGCAAAATAAATAACCATGAGCAAAAATAACGCTGTCGGGGCTGTCTACTTTTATTTCATAATACCCCTAATTTATATATGGTAAAATATAACAAACATTGTAACAAACATTGTACTTCTTCCGGTTTTAATTATAAGAAGCTAGTTGACTTTTTTTGGAGAGATTAAAAAAACTAATTAAATTACTTTAAAGTATTTTTATTTTTATTTTTTCTTTAAACTTATTAGTTTGACTAATAAACTAATATATAATCTAAGAATATTTAACATATGAAATGATTAACTAACTTATTTAGCTTTTTAATCTCTCCAAAAAAAGTCAACTAGCTCTTATAATTAGGACAAAATTTGGGAGGTAGTATAGTATATTTTTTTTTTTTTTTTTTTGAAGGTGTATAATAGAAGCCATCAATATTCAAAATGAGATAGAAATAGAAGTACCGAAATATCCCCAGTTTAAGATAAAACCCTATAATTATATCCAATCATTCAAATTCATGCTATTTTTACAATCATAGCGTGGAATTTTATGCTTCTACTTATATACTTTATCAGCTTTTCTTTATAAGTGACATCTAACATATTTTTTTCATGACTAGAAAATCTTCAACTTCACTAACTCTGTCTTAAAAATATAATAACTTTCTAATTTGGCCATATTTAATATACACTCTAGCTACCCCAATTTTACAAAATCTACACAATAATAAATAGAACAAAAAATTTGGCATTTGGAAGTGATAATGTATTTTTTTTTCTCCATCTTATAAATAGAACGATATGAGCTTACAAATAATTCAGTGTATTTTATGTTTTATGTTTTATATCTAAGTTATTGATGTCGAGTATTAGGGATTTACAATTAATTTGGCATTTGGAAGTGATAATGTATTTTATACCAGTTAAAGTACAGGAAAACTCATCCAATTGAGGAAGATATATCATATCAATTAAAAAAGTTAACACGCTTAAATTTAATATTTTTAGTTTTTTCTAAATTTTTTAAGAAACCAAATTTTAGGTGTAGATTATAAATCCATAAGAAAATAATTATGAAGAAACATATTATGTTTTGCCTTGGGAAAAAAAAATTAGGTGGTGGGACTAGAGCCGGGAAATCGGGCCGGCCATTTAAGCCCTGGTCGTGTAGATCTTGGGCTTGAAAAATAGGTCAGAAATTTGAAATTGGCCCTGCAGGCCTGGCCCTTTAGGGCCTCGGGACCGGTCCGGCCCGTTAGGCCCGTTTAACCGTAGCTTCAAAAAATAAAATAAAATAATTACTTAGACTTCCATTTAATGAATGCGTTTATTTGTAATTACTTAGGTTTTTTTAAGTTTAAACTATAATCCTTTTTTTAGGTTTATTATTATTCTGTATTAAAACACATAATTAGTTATTATAAATTTTAAAGAAGAGATGTTTTCATATTAAATAAATACATACTTTGATATTACAATATTATATAAGTAATAAATTATAAATATATTTTGTGTAAAATAAGTATAATTATTTTTACATGTGAGTAAAATCATGCATGAACCGAAGGAATTTATAGACACACACAAAATTATGGGAGTGAAAGGTATTTTATCGTGGGCATACATAAAGCAATTCCTTTGTTTAATATTTCTTGAAAAAAAAAGGAAAAAAAACATATTCTTTGTGTTTATTTGTTTTTTATTACAAATTAATGAATGTTTTTATTTGTTGAATGATTTATATTATTTAGATATTAATGTTGATAACATTTATTTGATAGATTAGAATTTTAATGGTTGCAATTTACTAATTATATTTCTTTGAAAAAAATCGAATTAATATTAAAATTTTGAATAGTAATTTTCGGTACAGTAAGGGCCCTAACCACAGTACTTATCGGGTTGATTTTGAAAAACAGATATTTTCTTACCCCAGGCCTTGTCGAGTCGGGCCAGCCCTGATTCACAACTCCAAATGGGACACAGAATTGACTTAACTTGAAAATGAATCAAATTATTTGACTAAACTAGATGCAAACTGCAAATTTGACTAGAGTACGTAAGAAGTACATGAAAGCAATTTCCCCCCTGCTAGGTTTCCTTTCCCTCCAATAGGGTCTTGCGCCGTCAAGATGCAGCATGTTTTTGCTAGAGTGTCGATCTCTCCCTCCTCTTTGTAGGGTCTTCTCCCCCTTTCCGGTGGAGTTTCCTGGCAGTCTCCCTATGTCGTGGCCAATGGATGTGCTGGTTGGGAGCGCGTCCTGTCGCAGGATGGAAGCGCGGAGGCGTTCAAGCTTCAATCCCCTGAGACGCCCTCCGGTGAAGACCTCTGATGGGTTCCCCCATGGCCTTCGAAGGTGAGGTACGGTTTGAAGCAGATGCATTCAATCTCCGATGATGATTTTCGGTGGGTACTTCCAGGAATCTCAGAGGAATGTAAGGTGTTGAAGAATCAATTCAGAAGTGGAAGTTGGGCTTTTCAGTCGTTCTGAGGAAACCAAAGGCAACGGAGCATATGTGTTCAAAGGTACCGAACTTGCAATCCTTGGATCCTGAGGTTAGTGGCTCGCTACAGTTTCATTCTTTTCCTACTAATGTCCATTTGAGATTGAGATTGGTAGGATAGTTCCTCTTGGTGTTGGATTCTCTATGTTAAACTCCGATGACTGTTCAGAAGGTTTGTCACCTGGTGTGGATTGGTTAGGCTCATATGATTGGAGGGTTCGTTGTATTTCTTCACTAGTCAGTGTGTATTACAATAACTCAATTTATCCTAACCAAGCTGTCTCTATCCTTTTAGAATTGGTGTGGAAGGTATTTGAAATGGCTTATCGATCTAAGCCCCAAAAACAGGGTTTTTTAAACATCTTCAAATATTGGTTATCCTTGTTTGGAGGTATCTATACGTGGAAGGGAGTAACGTATTTTGTTGGTCAAGTGCCTACTTCAATTTGGGCCTCTTCAGTATGTCTATATGAACTATTCATATTGGCTAACTATGTGCATGTTCAATGTATTAATCAACACTGTTTATTATTGAGCTAGACATGTGCCTTGTTCAATGTGCATGGCATTATTGTTCATCCTCTCGCTGGAGTTGTGTTTCCTTTTCTTTTTGCCCCCTTGACAGTGTTTTCTTTGATAATAAGATGAATGTTGCTCTCTTTGAGTATATCCTTGTTTCAAGGAATTTGGTTAGGAATCATTCTTGCAGATGTGTTCCCATAGAAGCAGATTTAGTAGCCGGTTGATTACCAAAGCTTAATTGGAAGGGTCTTACCATTTAGTTTGGGTATTTCGACCTTTAATTTGCCTCAGCTACAGGCCTATTTAGTGGATGCTGTGGAAAATGTTTCAGCTCTGTTCTCATGTTCTTGCTTGTATTGAAGAACTTTTAAATACTTGTTTCTCTAGTGCTAAGCGGTTATTTTCTCATTTAGTTCAATCGACTTGTTTTGGTTGTTTTATTTTTACTTATGAGACAGTGAAACTTATTTGATTTCAATTCTATTAGTTCCTTTGTTGGCTAAAAGGGGAAAAAATACATTAAAGCAATTTTCATAAACTTAACTACAGTACCAAGAAAAAAACTTTCTAGAAATTTTATTTGGTCCTTGATATAAGACAATTTATAAAATTTAGTAAATCATTTATAAATAATTTCTACAATGAACTTTTCAATTTTGTGAAAAAACAATAGTTGCCAGTTTGTCATAATGAAATTGTTAATTCACTCCCATTTCCTTTAAATCCAATTTTTTTATGTGTCGGTGTTTGAAAAATAGTTAACAAGTCCTTACTCTCTCTGGCCCTTATTATAAGCGTACTAACTAACAATTCTCACAAATTAATAAAAATAGTTAAAATCAATAAAGTTGTTCTACAATTAAAATAACTTCCAATATTACCCCTAATTGCACTAAACTCTAATATTATATTATTTATTACTCTCACCCACTACCATTATTAATTATAGGCATACATGGAAAAATAATTAATACTCTTTGGAAACAAACAAGTGCCTTATAAAAAGAACCAAATATAATTGGTAGTTGGTGTCTTATAAGGACCAGAGGGAGTATATCTTAGGCGCCTGTTTGGTACACAAATTAGGTGGGAAGGGAAAGGAAAATTAACAAATTCCCTTGTTTGGTATGCTTTTTGTGTCAAATCTTTCTGGAACTCAAGTTTCTGGGCCCATGCCGAGCCCACTAATCTTCCCTTATATGTGGGAAGATAAGATCCCACCAAATTGATTGGATCTCAAGTTCCCACCTAAATAGTAACACTTTTAGACATATTTACCCCTCATAAAATATTTTTTTATAATACAAGAAAATATGATTAAATTCAAACTATATGATAAGTTTGAACTTGGCAGGAACCCACATGAAAGTAACACTTTTGGACATATTTACCCCTCATAAAATATTTTTTTATAATACAAGAAAATATGATTAAATTCAAACTTATGTGATAAGTTCGAACTTGGCGGGAAATTTTTTTAGACAAATTCGAACTTGATAAGAGGTTTTTTTTTTTTTTTTTTGAAATATATTTTAGCAAAAAAAATATTTTTCCTTTTCAATTTGAATCAATTACTTTGAGGGTAAAATAGGTATTTCATGATTCTCTACTAACTACTACCCTTTCATTTTCTTCTTACCAAACAAATCATCTTCTCTCAAGCCATCTTCCCTCATCCCTCAAAATCTTCTCTTCCCTTCCTTTCCCTTCTTTAAAAATCTTCCTCGTACCGCAAACGGGGTTAGTTGCTTGTAAGCTCACATTGTAAGTGGGCGTCAATCGAATTTTTTGTTTTTAATTAGAGGATCAGACACGAATGACCTGAGATGACTTAGTTGCACATTAGGTCACAGTCAAGGTTTTTTAATTAGAGATGTGGACATTAACAATTTGAGGCAGTTACATGAAAGGTTTTGGCTCAGATTTCTTTCATTGTCTTTTTTTTATCATCCCTCATTATTTCTAAATCATATCCGTCCAATCAATATGAAAAGTTACTATACTACTTTTAATTTTCTCTCATCTTTCCAATCAACAGTCCAGATAAACTCATCAGGGATAATAAAAAAATGAATCATGAGAGGATCTATTTCCAAAGGTTTCTTGCCATTAAGGTACAGGATTATTGGTGGAGTTTTGAAAGTACAACACTAACATTTGTTAAATTTAATAATAAATTTAACAGTGAAAAATACTCTTTTAATCCTTAATGTAAGACTTAGCTAACTAATTTGAGTGTATTAATGAGGTTAGTTAAGTGAAGTTAGTACGATATTTTTTTTTTTAAGTACCTTAATCATTTTTCTTTATTCACTTTCTCTCTTTTCTTCTTGAAACTTGATTATTATTGAGTGAATATCAATAGAGTAAATTTGAGGAAAAAATGGGTAACAATGTGAAATTTATCTTACAATTAGGACAACTAACTATTTATTTAGGTCCTATATTAAAGACTAGAGTGAGTGATTACCCCTCTCTAACCTCGATAAATAATAAAAATTCCTACCCCATTAATTTTCAAAGTAATGAAGAAGGAAGCAAGGTGAAGAATCTTTTACCAAAGATTAGAAGTAAGAAAGTTACAAAAGAATTCTTGAAGCTAAGGCCTCAGTCTTGCCTCGATGGATGTATCTTGATGAAGTAAAAAAGGTGAAGCTATTTCTTCCTCACACGAACAAAAAGTATGCTGCAAAAGCCTCCCTCATTATAGCCTGGAGCTCTCAAATTTCAAAGTAAAGTTAATAAACAAAGTTGGGAACAGCTGAATTTTGTTTTTACTGAAAAAAGTTGGAAGCTTTCTCAACGGTTATAAACCATGCTTCAGTTGTTCACTGCCTCGAATGGCTAATTTGCACAAGCCTTTTCTACAAAAGGCAATTCACAATCAGATCAATATAACTTAAAAAATCAATAAAATATGTACGAAGCTTTTGAATAGTGTGACTGCTTTCTTGGACGGCTTAACCTTTTAAAATTTTAAATTTCATTTCTCTAATCTCATATTTAAATCAAGGGTTAAAGGGCAATTTCGCCGGATTTTTTTTTTTAGGACAATTTCATTCTGGAAGTGTCAAAAAGAGAGCAATTTTACCCTAACTGTTATCTTAATTAATTGTGACTGGCAGTGTCAAAAACATAGTTATTTTGTCTTGGTTGTTATCTCAGTTAATTTTAACCATTATTTATCAAATATGGTGAGTTAACAATCTACATGTCACCACGTCATTTTTTTTTTAAGATGCAAATCTGCCCCAAAAGTTTTAAAACTAACTTTGAAAAAAAATGAAGTAGATGACGCATGAACTTCTAGTTAATCTTGACTATTAGTTGGTCAAATATGTTGAGCTAACGGTTTACACGTCAACCAAGTCATTTTTGTTACAATGTAAATTTTCCGCGGAAGTTTTAAATCTAACTTTAAAAAAATGAAATAGATGACACATAAACTTTGGGGGCAAATTTGAACATTAACAAAAATGATTTGGTTGACATGTGGATTGTCGGTTCAACATATTTAGTCAACTAATAGTCTAAATTAACAAAGATAACGGCCAGAGCGAAATTGATCTCGTTTTGACACTTTGGAGACAATATTGCTCCTTAACCCTTATAGGCCTTCATATTTTCATTATCCACACTTCTAAATTACATAAAAGGATAATTGTAGTTTTAGTTCTAATTAATACTCCAATCGTTCTATATATAAACATATGTTGAATATGGTTTCTCTTTTTCTTTATAAGCAAAAGCAAAAAAATTAGATTTGTATTTACATAATCTCTTTTAAACCCACATGAAGTAATTAGACTACTGAATTCAACAAAATTCCAAATCAAAATCAAGGAGATTAATTTGAGATCTGTAAATGTTGTATTTTTACCCTTAGTTGAGAGTATGCAAAGGCAGTTTTCTTTTTTGCCCCAGAAAACATTTAGAAATCTCAAATTGATCTTATAAATTGATTTGGAATTTGTTCGATAGACCAATTTGGGATTATTTATAAAGGATTTTCCCTTGTACATAAGACATATTTTCAAAACTACCCCGGTTATCCACTCTATTCATGAGCACCATTGAATTAGGAAAAAATGTTAAGCATTAATCAGAAGGGCATTATAGTCCAAAACTTTTAATTTGCAGCATAATTAGTAGGATCATACTTCTATTTGAAGAAAAATTCCTTGAAATATGAGAGTTGGTTGAAATATGCTTCTATTCGAAGACAAAAGAAGTACATTATAATTATGAAAATAAAACCATGCTCAGACGCAGGTGGGGTATTTGCTGGCGGTGGACTTCCTGCAGTGGGTGATTAATGTTTTTTTATTAAAAAAATTATTTATAAAAACATTTTTGTCATTTCCTTTTAATTTTAAAAATAAAAAATTAGGCTTAACATATTATAAATATTCGAAATGCATTTTTTGCCTTTTTGGTATTTTTAAAGTTCTTTCTGATTCTAGGTGAGGCTATCATAATCTAGTTCTTTATAGTATATAAATAAAACTCACACTAAGCCACATTATTTTCAACTTATGAATAGTATTTCCCATTTCTTCCCCTCTACATAATTGATGGAAAAATATGTGTAGCTTTTTTAACAATTCGCTGGTTGAATCCACTGCCTTGTTTAAAATTATAGTAATCACATCAAGTTCATGTCTTAACACAAACCTATTTGCCACCTCTACGAATATTCCTTGTTTCTGTTGCATTAATCAGAGGCAACATAGCTCTGTAACAAAATGCCCGAAACATGTACCAAATATATTGCAACGTAATCATTATTGAAGCTTTCCTAAAGCATTAAAGCTTCCTCCTTCTCCCCCTCCTTTTACTTGTTTGCCAACCATGAATGAGAGGAGAATTTTCAAGATACAAGCTTGTGCATAAAGTCGCACATTCAACCCTTCAACCATGTTTCAACATGTAAAAGGAAAATAAAGAACTAGAGAATCTATGATATTGAAAAATGGTTATGGCCTTAACTTAAAACTTGAAATGGTTGCAAGTTTGCAACTCCAAACAGAAGCAATAATCAGTACTTAAAAAGAAAACTACGCAACATTTAAGAGAAACATTCATACACATCACCACATCTATGTCGTTGCAGCCGCTGTAACAGACATGGAATGCAAACTCTTATTTGCAGTACCAAGCTTGCCCCTCCCTATTCCACCGCTGTGCTGGTGATCACATTCTCTGCTCTTGCCATTATTGGACTTCTTCCTCGCTTCCTCCATGTCACGTCCTGCTTCAGATGCCCAGCTTGATGAACTTTTCTGGACTTCTTCCTCTCTGGAGTTCAATCTCGAAGTCCAACAATCTGAAGAGTCAGCAGAATTGGGTTCCCATGAAGAAGAAGAGAATCCCCAGTTCCGTTGACCACTCACTGTGAAACTGTTGCTTCCTGAAGACTCTTGATCCTCCATGTCTACCCCGCTACCACCACCACCATGAACTGAACCACCCCTCTTCACTGTGACATACTTGTGAAAGCTTGGCTCCATCACATCATCATGTACAACAACCTCGGATTCTACAAATGGATCTTTGTTGTCTGTGACCCTCCTCTTCCCGTAATGATTTACAACATTGTAGTCATTCTTAGTTGATTGACATGTGGGTGGACTTTCCCGGTCATCAGAGAAGGAAGCGAGGAGATTTGAGCTATTGGTGGAGTTCAGATCAGCAACAGCTTCAAGTATAGAGCAAGCTTTAGTTACACAAGCAGGAAGAGAGACAGGTGGTGCAGCAGTGTTCTTTTGATGGAAGTTTTGGATGTCTTCAAGTAGTAGCGAAGTGTATGACAGTTCAGGATTCAACATGGCTTCAGGGTTGATGTCTAGGTCCCGGGATCGCCTAGAGGACCTGCTTCTTGTTAATGTCTGGGACTGTTTAAGGTTGTCAATCCCAGAAGGCACAACTGTTTTCACAACAATATTTTCTGTCATTGGGCAATACCCTATCATCTCTTCCTCTTGTTGCTCCTTTGGCTTACAATTTGCCCCAATACCCCTGGTTCTGCTTTTGGTGTTGTCATTCACATCAACATTCATTTTCTACATCAAAGAAAATCATCAAATTATAAAATTTCAGAATTCAGAACAATAACACCCACTAGAGACAGGAAAACAAAAAACAGAACAAAATATAAAGAAATCTCTTCAGTTCTTTCTAGCTGAGAAATGTTAAATCAGTAAAGTGACCACCTTATTGTTATTGTTAGCTGATTGGGGATAAGCAAGTGAGTTGGGATCAATATCACTCAATGGGTTTCTTCTATAAGGCGATTGATCTGCTTTCCTTGAAGAGTTACGGCTAAGTGAGGGCTGTTGCTGAGGATTATTCTCTCCCAAAGCTTTAGAATTTGCTGCAGTACCATTTCCATTTGCTCTTGCAGGAGATTGAGAACGTGGTGAAGCTGCAGATCTTGAACCCACCATGCCACTATCACCAACATTCCTCTTCACTGAGATCCTCTTGACTCCAGATTCTCCTCCACCACCATTGTTACTCTTATCCATAACCAAGGATGAAACAGTTGGAGGCACAGATACCATCTTCCCAGGTCTAGCAGTGGAATTGCTGTTACTGTTGCCTGCAATGGCAGAAGCTGGGTTTGTACTTGTGGAATTGCTGGTATCTGAAGATCTTCTGCCTGGAGATCTGCTAACCCTTCTCTCTCTGCTACTGGATCTCTGGTTCTGCTGCTGATCTCTTTCTCTGCTGGGAGTCCTTCTCCTTCCCTGAGAAGAAGACGGCTTCCTCGGAGATTGGCGGTCTCGGGGGCGATGTTGGCGGCGTTTCCCTCCATCATCTTCACACAGATCACTATTATCAGTGCCATTGGCTCTCCTTTGGTCATCATCAGCAGAAATGGTGTCATTGTCACAGTGATCAAAATCATAGCTTCTCTTTGAACCAGAGTACCTTCTCCTACGTTCACCAGAACCAGCAGAAGAAGAAGCCGCTTTACCAGAAGAGCTTCTGCTGAGTCTCCCACACTGTATGAGAATTGCATCCACCTCTTCTTTGGTGCAGCTTGAGGTCCTCACACCCATTCCCATGGCTGCTGCTGATGCAGATGGTGTTGATGCTGGTGGCACAGTCTTGCTAGTTCCTAAAAACTCAGCTGCTTCATTAGTAGTTTCATTTTCAGCAACCCCATTAACTGAGGCATTTTGGTGAACAGTTGGTGGGCATTTAGAATTTCTCTCTCTGTCATCATGACTTTTCCTGTGCTTGATGATGAAAATCTCTTTTTTCACTTGGCCTCCTTCATCTTCACGCACTGGCTCTTGCTTCTCTGGAAGCGCCGTCTTCCTATCGTTGTCCAGATTCAGTTGTGGCTCAGTTTCTACTTTGGCTTTGGAAACAGAAATAACATTTGCGGAATTTTTCTTCAGATCAGGAGGCGCTGAGGAAGAAAAAGACTTGGTTTCAACAACAGGGGAAGATGAAGAGGAGGACCCTTTCTTCTTACTCAAACATGTACCCATCGAAGTTTCTTCTGGTCTGACCCTAGCAATGGAGCAAGAGATTGAAAGAAGGAAATGAGATACTGAAGAAATAGAAGAGAGAGAAGAAGAACAAGACGACGAAAGGAAAGGCAGAGAGAAAAGCAGATTTGAATTGAAATTAAGATGAAGGGGAAAGGAAAAGGTTGCACGATGCCCAATAAAACTCTCATTCATTCATTTCACTGATTGAGAAAAAAAAGGTTGCAACTTTCTGATTTAATGAAGGGGGAGGGGGAGAGAGAAGAAGAAGAAGAACAGACAGAGGAAATTCAAATTTTCGCAACGGGCGGGCTTCCTATCTCTCTCTAAGAACACAGATCCAAAAGAGGATTAAATTGCTGTCTCACACTCTCACCTAGCTAACCCCACATAACTTGAACGTCACATTCATGTCATCCATAACATTATTATTTAAAAATGTAAGGCTAAAACAGTACGATATTACTAAATATTGCTTTAAAATTCTAATTATAATATGCAACAACAAAATTTTGTACTAAAAAATGTATATAATGAAAGGAAGTGACCTGAGCGAGTGTTAATTGTTAAATGATATGATAATAACATATTCCTCTGATTTTTTTTTTTTTTTTTTTGAAATATTCTTTTGATTTTATTTATAAAGCAATCCAACCTTTTTCACTGGAATAAAGAAAACATTAAAATTTTATTGACACTTTCATTAAAATTTAATAATTTTTAAATATTAAATTTTACTCCTGTTTAATATTTAAAAAACCCGTGAAAATTTTGCTCACGGGAATGAATTAAATTCAGGTAGTAACATTTTTTTTTTTTTTTTTTTTGGTGAAGAGTATTGACATTTTGTGTGAATAAAAACATAGTAGATTGTTCCAGCCAATAAAATTTTTACTAATTTTCCCTTTAATTTATACATTTTCTAGAAAAAATAACTACACACAATAAATAAAGAGAAAATTTATAGATTCATATAAAATAATAATAATAATATGAGCAGAGGGGAAAGAAAAATACGGGAGCGGATTTTCTCGTAATCCTCTCCTCAATATCCTCAAGATTTGTGCATTCGAATCGTCCAAAAAATTGATCTAAGTGTCAGGGAGAGACATCTCATCTACTTTTTAAATTTTCATTTTTACTGTGTGCGGTAGCTTTTACCGAATGCGGTAATTTAAAATCAATGAGGTGTATCTCTCTAGATGCTTAGATCAATTTTTGGACCACCAGGATACACAGATACTAAGAGAAAAGATTCCGAAAGGACTCGGATCCAAAAAATATCGTCTCTCCCACTTTTGTAATTAGAAGTAAAGGGTTGACAAAAAAAAAAAATAGTATACAGAAGTATAAAGGAGTACTACGTGTGAAAGTCACTGAAAACTGTGAGAAGCTAGACGGCGTAATCTGGCATCTTCTGGTTGTCGTGTTCCTTTGGGGTGGGGGGGAATTCAAATTTGAAGAAGGCAACGGCTATATTTGTTTGGGTCAACAAAAAAGTGTGCCTTGAGATTTGGTGGGAGAGAATATTCTGTGACGAAATCAAATCAGCAAGCAACGGCTATATGTGGTTGGGAGCATTGGGTTTCAAAAAGAATGTAGCAAGTAAGTGAGGCTAAGCAGAATGTTTACCACATTCATGTGATACGACAAAGAGTCAAAGTGCTTCAAAATTGAATGACCACCACTACCACTAGATTCCCATCTAGGATCCACCCAAAATTTACTGTATCAAATTAGTAAAATGTCGAAAATTACAAAAGTGGTTACATTTGCTTCAGTACCCGTGTTTGCAAGGGACTTTGTACTTGTTGTTTGTAGTACAATATCTTTGCAATTTTTATTAAATTAAACTCATTCTTGATGTTGGTGAATAAAATTACTTTTTGGGAATTTCATCTTTTAAAAAAATAATTTGAATATTATGATATTAAAACCCAATTTGTGTCTGCGAATAAATCTCCCAACCAATCTGCTTATGAGTTTGGGCAAATCAACCATAAACCGAGTTGAATTTTATATAGTTTTTCTCTTTGTTGAGTCCTTAAGGAAAAAAAGGTTAAATTACAAATATGTTAGAATAGTGGATTATTTAGATTAATCGTTATCTTATTATTAAGTTTGATATTTATTACATCTTAGGATTAGATATAGATATATTATATCTTAATTATTTTGATATAATTAATTATATTAGATTCTAGGGTTGACTCTAGATAAAGCCCATAAGTATCCTCTTTTTATTCAGAGATTAATAAAGTATATTTTATCCCTCTAAATTCGATATACTAAGAAAGTATTCATGAATGTGCGCATAGAATTATAAAGTTTCTTTGAGCTTAAAAGTGTACATAAAGATTCCAAAATGATGTAAAAATATCACCACTATTAATAAGTTTTGGTGTAATTTTTATCAATAAAGTTTTTTCATATAAGCATCTAGCTTAAATAAGTTTTGAAAAGAGCACAAATACCAACAAACAATTTAAAATCATGTAAATTCACCAAGACCACTAATTTCATAAAATGACTATTAAAATTCACCAAAGCCAATTTAAAGTAACACATAACAAACTTTTGATGACATCTAACGGCCTTAGTAAATTTGCACCATTTTAAAATTGTTTGTTTATATTTTTCTCCTTCTAAAACTTATTTGTACTAAACGCTCCTTAAGAAAAACTCTGTTTGTGAAATCACACCTTATAATTTTTTTTTTTTTTCAAAATTAACCTTATAATCTAAGGTCCATTCCTTTTGACGTTTGGACAACAGTATGGGCCCTATGTTGGAATAATCTAACAATAATGATCCCAAGTATATTGCATGATTCCACAAGAAAGAGCAGCAATGGAAGACTTGATGAAACCTCGGGCCACGGTCAAAGCAAAGCATCTCACAACCTGAAAATAAGAGAAACTATGTATGAGAAACAATGTTACAAGGAGTAATCTCAGGGATTCTTCTAAGGAAGATTGTGGCACACTAATAGTCTAGGAATAACTGTCACATGTCAGAGAACCCTTAAGGAACAAGTACATATTTTCTATGTTACTACTTTAAGACTCGGCCAACGCTATTTATATCCTCTCATGAGGGCTTGCAATAGCTTATTAGTCGACAGATAACCCTAAACCAAATATCTATTCAAATCAAGTGTGGGCCACAACAAGCAGATTTTTTATCCAAAATATATTAAATTGATAATATTTAAAGCAATATAATAATATTCAAAATAACTACATAATATCTAGAATATTAATTTTGATCAAAATAATAAACTAGAATATCATTTACATGATCAAACAATAAATATATCTAGATACAATTTGAATAAGATACAATATTATCATATTAATAAAATATCTAACACCCCACACAAAAAGTAACTAGGTCATGACATTTTTGCGTACTTTGGAATCTTCATAATCCAAGAGAACTTTATAGTGTCACTTGCACATTTGTGAATACTTTATGGAAATATATGTATCTTAACCCAAAATAAAAATAATAGAATGTCATATATATGTGTTCAATAACGTTGTTTTATTGAATTGTGTGATTTATATAAAATGTTTTAATTTAGTTATAAATTAATGTCTTTTTATTTAAGGTAAATGTATAAAAATGTCCATAAGCTTGTACCCAAAGTGCACCCAACACCATATATTTGACAAATGTGATGAGTTTTTCAAATCTAAGAGTGTTCAACAACAACAAAAATTGGATGCTACTTTCCCGGTCATGGCTTCTTCTTTCCGTCTTCTCCAAAGTGTACAAACCTTCTGCCACAACAACAACAAAATGAGCCAATGAGAATTGGCATAGTTGGTTAAGATGTTAGCCTTCACCTCAAAAAGGAGGAGGTTTGATACCTACTGATCGATATGAGCGTCTCATTGATGGGTGATCTATAAGTACCTCTGTAAGTTGAGACATGCCTGGCCCTAGTGGGGGCACCGATGCCTACCCCCACCTAAACCTTTTTTTAATTAAAAAAAAAAAACAACAACAAAATGACAGTCAAAAATCCAAAGCACTACAACTTGCAGATTTATCAATTTCTCAATCATGCAATTTAAAGTGTTGAGATTTTTGTTTTTCTTAAAACTTTCTTGTTCAATGATTTCTTTCAGAGTTGGTGCTGCATTCATGTTGAATGAGGATTTGCCCATATGGCTTGGTTGATATCTTCTTTAATTGATAATTCTCGGTTTGATTTGATTTTTTTTTTTTTTAACGTTTTGATTTTTGAGTTTGTTGATAACTTCTAGATGATGTGCTCTGAGGTTATACATTTTGATTTTTCTGGTAAAGTGGCTGATAAGTTTTTCTTTTTTCATCCACTTCTTCCATCTAGGATTAAAGTTAGCTAAATCAACTTTTATGTTAGCATTTTCAGTCAAACTAATGGTCAATATCATAGGGATTAAGGATGATGATATTTTTTCTCTTATTTTGAAATTTTTTAGGTTTTTTTATACCTTCAAAAAGCATACAAGTGTTAAGTGCACTTTAGATGAAAGATCATTAGGTATTTTTTTCACCTTTACCCTTTTATTTAGGTATTACTATTTTAAATAAGTCTTACTATTTTGTATATTTAGGATTATCTTGAACTCTAATAGAAAAATTATCCATAATCGTATAAATTTCTTGATATTTTTACTTCATTTTTTATCATATAATTTGTAATTAATTAAAAAATTTCAAGCAAATACTAGCTAAATAAAATTTTTACAAATTTAATTATTAAAATGTTTAAACATACTTTATATATATATATATATATATGAAGGGATTAAAGGGGCCGCCCATTGGTGGGCTCATGTTTAAAGGTGTTAGACCTGATAGATTGCTTACCCTCACAAATGATACTCGGTTCAAGTCCAACAATGATCATTTTTATTAATTTAGTGGGATTTTGGTGTTTACTCCCATCTAAATTTTTTAATATATATATTTTAAAAAAAAACTCTAATTACATTGCCTGCAATAAGAAAAGAAAGTTATAAAATGATACATGCGTATGAAATGGCTTATGTTCATTGTTATTATATATTTTTGAGGAACATGATGATCGGAAAAAGAAGCAAACTTTTAATTTTAAATAAAAAAAAACAATATAATTTGAATCAATCCCACAAGTCATCACGGATGATGTAATGACTTAAATATAAAACATAAAAGGAAACTGAACAATCAAATGAGAAGACTAAGAACTCTGAGAGGAAGGATACAACAGATAAAAATGAGGAGAAACAGTCAAAATTCACCTCTTATCGTGCCTCTTTGATGGGATTTAACGGAGTGGCTCACAGCAATCACGATATGGAAGAAGATGATCTCTTCATTGATGATAAAGAAATTTGCTGGAAATTGCCTGAAGAATCTGAAGAAATGAAAAAGCTAATGGAGTTATATCCAGTTGCACCATGCTCAGAGGAGGAGTTCAACGAGTGGTGTGAGCCATGGAATTATGCCTTGATCCTCACTGTCCTGGGCAAAAAATTCAACATGTTTGTTTTAAAGGACCTCTTGACAAAATTATGGGGTTTCTCAAACTTTGAACTTATTGACATCCCAAATAATTATTTTGTTGTAAGGTTCCAAGATCAAGAGCTATGGAGGGCACATTACCGGAAAGTTCTCTATGAGGGTCCATGGGTAATTAGGCAGCACTATGTTTTAGTTCAACGGTGGACACCTTACTTTAATCCATATCAGAATCCCCTAGGCAGAGTGGCCACTTGGGTTCGCATTCCAGATGTGCCAATGCATTATTACAATAAGCATTGTATCTCAAGATTGGGAGACAGAATTGGCCGTACACTCAAAGTTGATATGAATACCTTGAATGATTATCAGGCTGCAAATCCAAAAATCCAGAGAGGAAAATTTGTGAGGATTTGTGTGGAGCTCAATCTTCAGAAGAAACTTGTTCCAAAAGTGATAGTGGCGGGATCAATTTTCAATGTCGAGTATGAGGGACTCACCATGATTTGCTTCTCCTGTGGACGGGTTGGGCATAAAAGAGATGATTGCCCGTACAAGTGTTCTTCTTCGAAATCCCAAGAGGATGCAAATCTACCAGCAAATCCACCGCTGCAGATCCAAAAACAGCCCACTACTCGATCGCCGGCAAGCTCTCCGGCGGCAAACACAGACGACACTTTCGGCCCTTGGATGATAGTTGCTCGTCGGACAGCTAGGAACGGTAATCCCAACGGGCAGATTTCAGGGAAGGCCAACGTCACATCACTGGGTCTGGACCTAAGTCGGCGAAGGTTGCGCCTGTCAGGATGAACTCACGATATGCAGCCATCGAAGGTATGGAGGATGATGATCGCCTGACAATGGTAGTCCGGAACGAAGACTCACAGTCGAAGGCCTCTCCTAGGCAAGCTGAAAACCGATTGCCTAAATCTGGCCTGGTCAAATCATCTGTGCAAACAATTAATTATATGCCAGCTAGAAAGCAACAAGTCCACCGAATAGAATTAGGGAATTTTTCTAAACTACAATACAGGCCTAAGGAAGCCAAGAGTGTTTCCTCGGATGGGCCAAGCAAAACCAGCCTTGGAGCTGGGCCAACCAACTCAGACCGTGGAGTTGGACTCTCGAATTCGGACCATGGAGCTGACCGTGGAGCTGGATCCGTCATTTTGCTGGACGGTACTCACAACAAAGGACCAAGGGAGCCGTGTATTTTAAATAGTGGGGAATCCAATCTATATAATTCATTGTGTATTGGGCCGACTATAAAGGACACTGCTGGACCTAGTGCAATGAATCTTGGGCCAGATGGAAAGGAGACCGCTGGATCAGATATGCAGCTGGAATTATTGGATAATGCTGAAACAAATCAACTTTTTCTGCAGGCTTCCCAGCGTAATTCCAAAAACAAGAAGGCCGTGATTTTGCATATGGGCCCCAAAAAATTCATAGAAAAAAAGAATAAAACCAAGGGGCAGAGAAATCACATAATTGTCCAAGGAAATCTTGATGATGTGATCCAAAAAGCTCCTAAAAAAGAGAACACCGTGAAGGCCATTACTGGTGTTTCGTCTCCGGAGCAAAATCATGAGTCAACTCAATCAATTAGCCAACAACCGCCTGAACATTGGGACCCAAATGAGGATATTGCGCCAGATTTCATGGAGGGCAATGTTTCTTCTGTCCCAGAAACTCAATTTGAGCAGCAAAATGTTGGTGAGGCGGAGGACTCTAGGTAAGTAGCCTCTTCCCTCCTTGTATTTTGTTATTTATTTTTTAAATGATTATTGCTTCTTGGAACTGTCGAGGGGCCGGTAGCCGGTCCTTCCCTGTAACTGTGAAAGATATTGTTCGTAAGTATTGCATTAACATCTTCTGTCTCATGGAACCTCGTGTTAGTGGTGATAGAGCGGATAAAATATGTTGTAAGCTGGGTTTTAGTCATTGGATCCGGGTGGAATCTACTGGTTTTTCTGGAGGTATTTGGATTCTGTGGGATAATATTGACTACGAAATTACCTACCTTACTTCCACCACTCAGCTTCTTCATTGTCAAGTTAAAGAGCATGCTAGCAACTCTATCAGCCTGGTTACTATTGTTTATGGTGAAACCACTGCAATTGGAAGATCCTACTTATGGAACTCTCTTCGCGCGATTGGCAACCCTACCTGTCCGTGGTTAGTCTTGGGGGATTTCAATATTTTCTTATCTCCTAGTGACAAACTTGGTGGGGTCGTTCCTTCATGGATTGCAATGAAACAATTCAAAAATTGCATTGAGGATACGGAGCTAATTGAAGCAAATATTCTTGGTGACAAATTCACGTGGGAGAAAGAGGGCCTGAAGGAAAGACTTGACTGGGTCTTTACCAATCTCAATTGGATTAATTCTTATCCCAATTCCACTGTCCGCCATGAGCTCAAATTTAAATCTGATCATCGGATTGTTGTGGTTAACTCGAATCCCTCCTCCCAGAAGGAGGTGTCAAAGAGCTTTCTCCTATCAAATTGCATGGACCTTGGAAGATGATTTCAAAGACATCACCAAAGATGCTTGGCATGAAAAAGATTGGCTCCAAGGTCTGCAAAGTTTTCAAAATTCGGCCATGGAATGGAACGACAACCGTCTGGGAAATTTCTCCAAAAGGAAAAGAGAGTTGATTCGTCGCCTTGAGGGAATCGATAGGAGTAGGAGGATGAATCTTCAAACTGGGTTATACAGACTAGAGAGAAAATTGTGGGCGAGTATCACAAAGTAGCTACCCAAGAAGAAATCACTTGGTTCCAAAAATCAAGAGGTAAATGGCTTCAAGGGGGAGACAGAAATACCAGATTTTTTCATGCATCTACTGTGGTTAAGAGGAAGAAGCAAAGAATTGGAGCCATTCAGAATGATGATGGTGTTTGGGTTGAAGAGCATGAAACTGCAAAAATGTTGGCCCATGATTTCTTTCTAAACCTCTACACTCGTGATGGTACTGTGAAAGACCCTGGCGGGTGGGGTTCAGCATTCCTGTCACTTGATGCTAACAGGTTGCACTGGCTTTCAAGAACTGTTTCTAGAGTTAAGATAAAAAACGCAACCTTTGCTATGGGTGCTTTTAAGGCCCCTGGTCCCGACGGCCTTCAGGCTCATTTCTTTCAGTCTCAGTGGAATGTGGTAGGTGATAAAATTTGTACTCTCATTGAAGAATGCTTCAATAACCCTTCCACTCTATCTTGTATAAACAAGTCTAAGGTTGTCCTTGTTCCTAAGGTTGACCACCCTCAAACATTAAGAGACTTTCGCCCCATATCGTTGTTAAATGTGAGTTTCAAAATTGTTACAAAGGTTCTGGCGAATAGACTTAAAGATGTTATGGATCACCTTATAAGTCCTGAGCAATGCAGTTTTATTGCTAATAGATCAAGCTGTGATAACATTATCATTGCCCAGGAAATTATTCACTCCATGAGAATGAAGGGTAGGAAGAAAGGCTTCGTTGCAGTTAAGATTGATATGGAAAAAGCTTTTGATAGATTGGACTAGGGTTTCATCGAGAATAATCTTAGGTGCTTGAATTTGGAGAGAAATCTTGTTGACCTCATCATGGCTTGCATTTCTACTACCTCCATGTCAATTCTGTGGAATGGTGATGAAAGCCCAAGTTTCTCCCCTTCAAGAGGTGTTAGACAAGGGGACCCACTAAGTCCGTACATTTTTGTTCTCTGTATGGAACGTTTGAGTCATCTTATTAAAGCTGAGTGTGTTGGCCGAAGGTGGAAGCCGTTCACTTTTAAAAGACGCGGTCCTCACATCTCCCATTTGTTCTTTGCCGATGATCTCATTCTTTTCACGGAAGCTTCCTGGAGTCAAATGGTTGAGGTCCGGAAAGTGATGCAAAGCTTTTGTGAAGTCTCAGGGCACAGAATTAACTTAAACAAATCCTGAATGTTTTGCTCTGCTAATGTTAATTTTAATAGAGCCCTTGAGCTAAGTCAGCTACTTGGGATTGGTCTCACATCTGATCTTGGGAAGTACTTGGGGGTGCCAATTATTCATAACAGAGTCACGAAAGCCACATATCATCCCATTGTGCAAAAGGCCCAGAAAAAACTTTCTATGTGGAAGAGTAAGTTCCTCAATATTGCTGGTCGTTCTGTCCTAATTAAATCTGTGTTGTCCTCATTACCCAGCTATTATATGCAATCAACTCTGCTTCCCATTTGCACTATTAATGAAATTGATAAAATCTCGAGGAACTTCCTTTGGTCTCAAGATGAAGACAGGAAAAAAATGCACCTCGTTGCTTGGGATAAAATCATGCTTGCTAAGAAGCAGGGAGGTCTGGGGGTCAAAAATCTCCGTCGTCAAAACAGAGCTTTTATTATGAAACTTTGTTGGAGTCTCCTGACTAAGAGGCAAGCTTTATGGGTCCAATGCTTATGGTCGAAGTATAATTGCGGCAGCTCCTCCGTTCCCAAAGTCTCTAGAAAGAGGAGTTCTTCCTCTGCTTGGAAAGCTATTGTGGACGTTTGGGATAAGTTTTTAAGTGGAGTGGGGAAAAAGGTAAACAATGGGACCGGTACAAAGTTTTGGACTGATCTTTGGCTCCCTTTTGATCGTCCCCTTGCTACCTTTGCGTTAAATCCATCATTAATTATTGAGAACGAGACTGTGAGGGATCACCTCTTAGCAAATGGAAGATGGGATACTAACAAGTGGCAAGGCATTCTTCCGCCTCATATCATAAATGCTATTTCCAAATTGCACCCACCTTGTAATAGTTCCCCCGACTATTTTACTTGGAGACCTTCAAAGGATGGTTGTTTCTCTGTCAAATCTGCTTATCTTTATCTCTCAGATCGAGATGGAGCTTCTACTAATAATTTCTGGCCTGCGATGTGGAAATGGGAGCTCCCTGAGAAGGTTAAATATTTCATGTGGCAGGTTGGGCATGAGAGACTCGTCACGAACTCTCTCAGAGCGAAAAGGGGTCTTACAAATGATAGCCTCTGTCCTTTTCAATGTAACTGTGAAGAGGATGTGATTCATGTTATAAGGGACTGTGAGAAAGCTAGGAACTTCTGGAAAGAGATTTTGAAACCTAACTATTTTTCTAGGTTTTTTGCAGGTACCTTGCAGGGTTGGATCAGTTGGAATACCAAAAACAACCCAAGAAAAGGAAGATTTCAGAACTCCCATTGGCCAAGAGTCTTTAGCCTTGGATGCTGGATCCTTTGGACATCTAGATGTGCATTCCTCTTTCAAGGCGAAAGCAAGGATACCAGGGAGATGCTTCACTTATGTAACTATCTTCTTATGGAGAGTACTGTTAATCAGAATTTATCTCACAAAATTTTCCACCTCCACAGGTTTGAGGAGGACACTTGGACCCCACCCCCTGCAAATGCGGCTCGCATAGATGTGGATGGGTCCGTGCGCCATCACCTTCAAGCTGCATGTGGTGGTGTTATCAGGAATTCCCAAGGTCATTGGTTGATGGGGTTTTGCAAATCCCTTAGTTGTCACACTGTTATTGAGGCTGAAATTTACGCCATCATGCTGGGTCTAAAAATGGGCAAGCAAATGGGCATACAACATCTTCTTCTCTACTCTAACTTTCTTGATGCTGTCAACATCATCATGAGAGATAGTTGCTATGCCGATCATCCGCTTAGGGATATTATCATGGAGACTAGAGACCTCATATTTCGAGATTGGAATGTGGAGTTACACTATACTCCAAGAGCCAACATCACATGTGCTGACTATATGGCGAAACAGGGCCACGACGCTCCTGAAGATGCTGACGTGATTCTATGTCCGACCGTTCCAAGAGGATGCCTTCATATGGCCTCGAGGAACCGGCTGGCGTGTTGCACTTAGTTTATCTTCCGCCTTGATGTATTAGGGATTAGTCTTTTTATCTTCTAGTCCGCTTTCGCATCAATCAAAAAAAAAAAAAAAAAAAAAAGAGGGAATATGAGTAATCAATTTTCCTAAACTTATATGTAATTTTCTCTCTTTTACTTTTGTCGCTCATGGCACAGTGAAATGGTTATGGGCAAGCATTGACCTAATTTCATAGAGTCATTCAATCTAATGCTACATAAAAACATAAGATGGATGAAAAAGAAACGGGAAGACTAGTTAAAAGGTAAAAAATCATGACATATATGGGTTGGGTCTGCTGTGTTTTGACTTACATTTTCTTAATGGGCTTTTCTTAAGTGTGAGGTTGCAATTTTAATCCTTTATGATCGGATATGATGATTAAGGCCTTATTCGATTCTGTTTTCTGTTTTTTGTTCTCCAAAATTGTTTTATAAAATTCTTTTGTTAGTTTTATTAAAAAAAAAAAAATTTGTTCGGATAATTGTTTTTGAAAACAAGTTTTAGGGGGAAAAATTATTTGGATAATTGTTTTTGAAAACAAGATTTCGAATGAAAAAAACTTATTTAAATAATTGTTTCTTAAAACAAGTTTTAAAAATAAAATAAAAAATAAAAATCTGTTAAGTTTTATTTGTCTTCATCCTTATCAAGATTGACATGAACTCCAGAATTGAGATATCCATCAACAAGTCGAACCTCATCATCAGAATTTGGTGCATCTTTTTTTTTTTTTTTTTTTTTGATAAGATAAAGTTTAGGTGGAGGTAGACACCGGTACCCCATCGAGCTGTGACATGCCTCCAGGCTCAAAGAGCGCTTACAGAGGTACTTACAAATCGCCCACCAATGAGACCCTCACATCGACCAGCGGTTATCAAACCTCATCCTTTTTGGGGTGAAGACCGACGCCTTAGCCAATTGTATCAATCCTCATCAGCGAATTTGGTGGATCTTGAGTAGATGCATGATGAAGTACTCTTGTTGCATATGCCTAACATTCTGTAATGTTTTAGCCCATGCGTTTGGAATTGCAAACCTCAGGATGTGCCTACAAAATATGCATTTCAATTTCAGAAATTTGGAAACGAAAGAACACAAACTATCTAATCAAATAAATCACAATAATTGCATACCACGATATAGTTATTCCAAACTTCCTCATTACCCCGGTAACTGTATTTGTTTCAGTATCCCAACCAAATTCAGTGTTGTAACAATTGGGAAAATTCTATGTGCTTCATATGTAACCTATTGAACTTTTGATTGACTTGGACTAAACTAAAAGCGTGTTGGCTCTTTGCATTAAACTTTTCTAACGTGTTTTTTTAATTATTTGGTTATGAAGAAGATAATCTGGCAAAGGTCTTTTTAAAGAACAACTACTAATAAAAGTTACTGTTCAAATGACCAATTGTTACAGGATCTTGTCGCATGGATGGGTGTGATCAAGTATGTAAGTATTTATGGACGTCAAATGTCTAATACTAGGAATTTTTTATTTGGTACTAGCTACTTTCAAACCTGTTTATAAATCTTGTGTCACTTTACTAGTTTTATGGATAAATCATATATTATTAGTTGATAATATAAAGATAGATTTGATCCTTATGTAATAGCAATGTTTTAAAATCTCGACTAGACGTTGAGGTGGAAAGATCAACGGGTTATGGTTCAAACGGTCAAATCGGTCGGGCTAGTGATGTAATAATTAAATTAAAATAATATTATATAAATAATGCTTAAAATATAAGTAACCTGTAATCCAGTTTAATATTTTTAATAATAAGGAAAAACGATATAAATAATAAAATAAAAACATTACAAAATACTAGTTATAGTAGAACATGAAGAAAAATTAATCATATCATTAAGAAAATAAGGGGGCCACAATCCAATTTAATAAAAAATTTCGTAAAGTCACAAAATATATCCAACAAGATGAAATAAAAAAATATTTTTTAATTATACATCGCTTATTAAGAATAAAATTTAAATACCAAAAATACATTTTGTATTATATTAGTTCACACAACTAAAATTAAAAATTTAAATTATATTATGACATGTAATATAAAAAATGAGTGTTGGAAAAAATATATAAAAAATGAGTATTAATAAAATATTTTGTAGTTATAATAAAATTATAAGATGAAAATTGAGTTAAAAAACAAAGCTAAAATATTTTATACATGTTTTTTGTTTTCTTTTTTAATTTTTAAATCCTTTTATGTTAACCCGTCCTGTTTTTATAAAACTTTTTTGGTTCTTGGCTTAATGGCGGCTTCTAGTCCAAAAAAAAAAGTCCAATGATGAATAAATATCAGCCCAAAGCGGTTTAACTATTGAAGTAGCTTAAAGGCAAAATCCGGGCTGCTGTTGTGACTAGTTGACATTCTGACCAACCGGTCAAGTTCGGCTCTGAAAACCTTGTACAATAATTGCGATATCTCTCGCATATTATAATAATTCCATATTAGCTATTATCTCTATACTATTTTGTTTCTTTTCAGGACAAGAAAGATAGAATTTTAATCTCTGTAAAAACCACTTTTCTCTTTCAAAATTTTCCTATATTCCATTCCATTTGCATATCAAACGGCTATATATTATGTGTCTGAGTATGTCACCAGAAAATAGAAAGTTCAGATAAAAAAAAAAAAAAAAAACCTATTGAAATGTGCTCATAAATCTATTGTTATGGGCTAAAGAGCTTACATATATCATCTATTGAAATTCGAAATACCTGTCTTATTGTCTTTATTTTATTCCTGCAAAAATAATTTTAAAAAATTACAAAAATGTCAAGTAAGGCTTATCTAATATACATGATCGGATGAGGCATTACTAATGTTTTTCTATGAAATTTTTTCTATAGTTTGGATTTATTGTTGTAGGATGGGGGAATTAGACTGGAGGAAAATAGATATCTCGACGTGGCTTCTTAATTGAACAAATTGAAGTTTGTACAGTGTTGATATGTACATACTCTCGCTAATATATAACTTATTAAATTAAAATAGGTATATACACTTGTTAATGTATAACTTATCAAAATAAACACATACTTACCAATATATAACTTATTAAAATAGGCATGTACATTTGTCAAAATTTATGTGTCTATTTGTCAAAATATAAATGTATAACTTGCCATTTTGACAAGTGAATATGCGTATTCTAACAAGTTATAGAGTGTAAGAGTGACCGTTAATAAACTTATTTATATTAACTAAAGCAACTCCTGTTAACAGGTCACAGAGTGGTAATTGTCAAGTACCTGCACCTAATCATATATTACTGCTTCTCTTTTCCTTTTTTAATCAACAAGGAAAGAAGATAATTTCACGTATAAAATTTATATCATTGCAGTCTCTAGGAATTGTTTTATAGAAGAATCTACTATAAGAATTTTTTTCTCATCCTTGGAACTTGACATCGATTTTCTTTCTTTCGTTGACTGCTGATCAATTTGGAGACTTCGACGCCCTCGCAGTGTGAACATAACTGGACTAAATCATTTTTCTATTTTCAATTTAATTAACTTGAAGTACATCAGCACACGTTGTAACATCCCAATTTTCTAAAACGTTTATAAAATAGTTTGATCAGAGTTGAGCTTCGGAAGTATTTAAATTGAAGAGTAACTGATAAACATTCACTGTAATGTATATGTTTGCTTTAAACAGCGGTACAAAAATTTTGAACAACTAGTAATGTTAAGTACATATCAAAAGAAATTTTCTCCAAACCGGTCCTCATGCCTCGTCGCTTACCCTTGTCTTCGATCCCGTTCACTCGGATCCCGAAGTTATGGTAAGAGCCGAGGTTCAATGCCCATTGAACCTCGTGTAATCTGATTAACCTCATGCTTATGTAACAATTATGTATGACGATATTCATGACATTACAAAGAATAATCACATATGAAAGACAATAACAACACACGCCCACTACATATGAATGTTATTCTCGTTTGTACTTTTCACCGGTGCCACGATGTACGGCCGTGTCCTCGCTAGGAAAACTCAACTAAGCATTATCAAAACCATAATCCGTGTATAGTGAATGTATATGAAAAAATTTAAGACAGAGTCTTAATCTATGAACACATCTATCACATACAAAGGTACAATAAGCATTAGAGTTAGTGTTACAGTACGCGTCCGTACCTTCGTCGGTGACGGTGACAAGATGACGTTCGTCGGTCGGTATGCGTTCTCGGACAATGATTTATATAGTAGTAATATCGCATTTATTAATCCGTAATAAATATCCTAAAATATATTTTGGCCACTAATGACCATTTTACCCTTGGTGGATTTATTTCTCTATTTATTTCTTAATTTTCGTAGAAAAACGCTGATTTCAGCATTTCGGGCAGATTTTTCACTTAACTTTGAAAAATCATAATTAATTCTACAAAAATCGAAACGGGGATCCATAAAATTCCTCGGAATTCTTAGGATGTCTAATTTTAAGTAACAATACTCAATTTTTCCCAGATTATACGAGTTATTCCCAGTTTGAAAGTTTTGAGCCTCTACCCAGAATTTTTCCAGAAATTCGTAGCCCAACTTTGAGAATTTTTATCTCACTGTACATAGCTCAATTTAACATGTTCTTGGCATTTTTGAAAAGCCCTATATGTCTACTTTAACCATGAATTTTTCCAGAATTTTGTAACTTCACTTTCAACATGAAATATTGGCGTTTTTATCACTGATGTCAAAAATTTCTACCCGATGAATTTTCGCGAGCTTCGCTACTTTGATCATATTTTCCAGAAATTTTGCTATACCAAGTGGCTTATCTAATTTTCGAAATATCACTATTTTTGACTATAAAAACATGATATTAAAATTACTCTAACATATTTAAAATCAAAGCTACTTCTAACTATGAATTTAAGAACTAAAACTTAAAAAACTTAAAGCTAGAGCTAGAGAACTTACCAAGAACTGTGCTCCTTCTTCTCCAAGACTCTTACTCTCACTTTCCCTCTATGTTTCAGTTCCTATGCTTGTGAATTGGTGAGAAAATATGAAGCATATGGCTTTCTATTTATAGGGAAAAAGTATGGTAATTGTGTAATTATTTGCAACTTTACTCTTATCAACTTTCAACCATTGGATTTAGGATTTTTGTAAACTTGAATCCTAGCCATTCATAGCACTCCAACCATCCCCTCTCTCTTTAGTTTCATTAACTAAATGATCCAAGTACTAGTTACCTTAGATACTTAAGTTTTCTTTAATGAAATCTATTTTTGATTGACCAAAGGCCTTGTAGCCTAGTGGTATTGATACTCCCCAACTAGTGGGAGGTCGTGGGTTCGATCCCACTCGTTGTAATTCAGACCATTAGTGCATGCCGCCTTATTATCAAAAAAAAAAAAAAAAAATCTATTTTTGATTGCTTGATCAATCACCAATACTTTTGATTTTTGAATTCTAAGTATATATCTTGATTAGTAGTTGGATATCAAGATTTATGGTCCAATTAGATTTCTCTAATTGTCCTTAATCATCTCTAATCTTCTTCACCAAAGTTTTTCAAAATAACTTTAATTAGACTTAATCTCGAGATTAAATTATGTGGGTTCAAGATAAGTCCTTATATTTGATCTATGATTAACGTATCTCAGGATATAATTTATTTTGTATAGATTCTCCTTCATCCAAGTGGTTTTTAACTCACAACTTAATTTACTCCACACTCTTCTCTTTCCTCCACTAGACACACACACACTCACAACACTCACTTTTCATACTACACACACACACATGCACAACAATTGTACACACACACATGCACAACACCTATTAACCTCCACCCCCCTCTACTTCTCTCATCATTTCTTTTTGCCCCAAAAGTCTTGATTGGTACTTTGCCATTAATCATCAATTAATGTTTTTGATCTTGAAGGATTTATACATGTGCTATTATTATTTAAACAATTCATTTCTCCTTCTTCAATCCATATGCACCGATTTTACTTCCTCCATTCCCTTTTTATTTTGTGTTTTGATTGTCTCTTATTATCATGAAGAAAAAGTCTTCCATTGGTTGTTAAATTTTCACATGGATTATGCTTTATGAAATCCATTTTCAAACCTTTAGATTAGCTTTATTAAATTCAATCCAAGCCCTCCATATCTAATTTTAATTAATGTTCTTAATTAGAAAATTTAGTCCTCTAATGGATTATGAAAATTGGTACTTAAGTCTTTATGAATTAGTCCTTTGATTAATTATGAAGATGCACATAATTACTTAGTTTAGTGAAGACTTAATTGATCATTAATCTTCCTTCATTTCTCTTTGTCTAATAGATTAGCCAAGAATCATAATTTATCATGGTAATTATTTGTATTTTATGATCCTTTAAATGTAGCCCTTAATTGTTGGCAAATTTTCTCTCTAATTGGTACAAGTATTTTTATGTTATTAAATTACCTCTTATGGATAAATTAAGACTATTCTTTAATTAGGATAATTTTATGATATATTTTATGATCCCTAATTCAAACCTAAGAATTTAATTTTAAACCTAACATTTGGTTTGTTCCATATCAAGGAAAATCACCACAAGATCAATCCAAAAGTTCACAACGTAACACATCATCCTGCTATTAAAAATTAAAAATGAACATGAATCATGGTACAAAATCATTAGGAGCTTTGTACCATTTTTTAATATTTTTTGGAGGCTAGCATATTGGAGCTTTTATGAGAGTCCAAAATGACATTAGCATAAACTATTGGACTACTACTATTTTTTTCTAAAATGAACAACTTATTATTATCATTGTTACATAATAGAACATAGAGTTGTAACCAAGGAGATATTAGCATTAAATTATGGCTTCCTCAAGGGAGATATAAATAAATAAAAATGATTTTTGAATACACAAAATAATTATCATGTTCTTATTTTAAAATAATAACAAGACATCAAAAAAGTAACTAATTAAAACATAATAAAATGATCATATAGGTGCAATTTTCAGGGAAAGAAAATCTGAAATTTGGTTGGTGTAGAAGTCAAGTTGTATGGTGTTGTTGGGATTCTGAAGCATGGCCAATGAGGTTACTCCTTACAACAAAAGAAGAGTTTTGCAGCCTCTATTTTGTCCAAACAATATATCAGTGTCTAATATATCCCCAACCATGCAAATTTGTGACTTCTCAATCCCAAACCTGTCATTTGCAAATATCAGACTAGATTCAATGGAGACTTCTTGAGCAAAATGTCAAGCTCTTTCATTCAATGAAATATAAAAGCTTACTTGTTAGTTAAGTAATCCATAATGAAGGTTGAGGGCTTTCCAACCACTAGCGGTTCGCGTTGAGTAGATCCCCTAATAGCACCAACCATAGATCCCCCACCTAAAATCAACAAGAGGAGCATTACATAGATTATTAGCTTATGGGGAAAATATCAGGCAATATCTATTTATAAGAAAGTTTTATTGATGCCTATACTCTAAAACTTAAAGTACTACTGAATGAGATGACTTTCAAGATGAACATAACAAATTTTCTATGTAATTGAATTTTTTGAAACTTTCTCTATCTTGCAGTCTATTGGCCAGCTAAGAAGCAGTTTATTTGGCCATCAGACCAACATGAATCTAACTTGATTTTATTTAAAGGAAAATACAAAATGTTGCATAATTAAGATTTGCAAACACAGTAAGAGGAAGAAAGAAGGTTTAACCTGCCCATTCTTGAGCATCTATGAGATGAGTAACAACATCTCAATTTGTTGCAATGAAAAGACATCCTAAATTTTCAAGTATGCAAAGCGTTCCATGCCTTTCATTATGAAGGAAATAAAAATATCTATTAAATAACACTATTGCATATTGGCACAAGGCTCAATTCTACAACAGTTTGTTAATAAACACCTTAACTAACATAATGGCCCGAGGTGCATATAAGAAGAAAACAATGTCATGCATTTTTACTAACAGTGGGATGGATGATTTCACATGTATCAATGAAGTTGCTCATAGCTTTGTCTCTTTCTCCTTTTGATTAGGAAAGATTTCCTAGCTCTTCTTCCTCAAGCTTTGCCTTGTCTTTGTATCTAAAAAGAGTAGTGTTAAAATCAAGGAACCACTCACGTGTAGCTTCTACTGATTCCAAATGAGCATCATCTGAATTAGAGTGCTTCCATTGAATAAGCATCTACATCAGGGGTTTATCTTCTTTCCTCACAACCTTCCTTCCTGACATAGCTTCTGGTTCCATAAAGAAGTAGCTATAATCTTCCACTTTTGAGGCAAATCGGGAACTAGCGGTGTCCTTCCCCTACATACACGTTAAGCAAAGATATATGATTCAACAGTCAACTCCAGCTAATAAGAAACTTGCCCCACCTTTCAGACCTTATAGGATCCATAATACTTAGCTGCTAACTCTAGCAAGATTTACAGTTGATAGTATTTCCTCTGGATGGGTGCAACTTCATAAAAAACCATATCTCCCCTTCTTAAAAGCTTCCATTGGTTCTTTTTAATTCAACACCTTTGTTTTTAAGTTCTTTCTGAATGATACTTCAGCAACTGCCTTGTAGCATCCCTATCCCTTAAACTCCTATCTACCACTGCATTATCACTATCCTTAATAGATACGGTGAATGATTATACAAATAGCAAGTAATTACTCCACTCCTTAGGTTGTATTCCGCTCATACATCTCAGATAGCACTTCAGCCATCTGTTATGGTGATTGTAGGCTATGGAATACAAAAACTTAACTTTGTGTGCCTTAAAAAGGGCCCTCCATAACTTGCAATAGAAGAGAGGGTCTATGTTTGTTATTTTTGACAGAGGAAAGCATTGGAGCTTGATGACATTATCCATAGAAGCTTGTGCCACATGAATGACTTTAAAAGGATCATACAGAGCAATAAGATGAGCTGCCTTTGTTAACTTTATCTACTACCACTAGTATCATTGAAGCATTTCACGTGCAACTACTGTCTCATTTTTGTACATTAGGCAAATAACACATCTTCACATATACATACCAACATCCATGGCCATTCAATTCCAATAAAAGGTTGCCAACATCTTGAAAGTAACCTGAATGTCCTCCTACTGAGTCACAATGAAACTGATACAAATACTCTTCAGAAAGCTTCATCTTTGCTCACCAACTTCTTCCCATTTCTTTTTAGCAATCCTTGCTGCCATGTGAACTTGGGTACTCTCAGGAACAATTTCAAGCATTGAAATTATCTTCAAAAGCTCTTTCCTTGAAAGAGCATCTGCAACAGGATTATCTCTGCCTTCTCTATACACAATCTCATAACTGAGGCGTCACAACTTTTTAATCCACTTGAATGCTGGGGCCACCTGCTTTTGCTCCAATATATGCTTCAGATGTTGATGGTCAATAAGAATTTTGAATTTTCGACCAAATAGATACTTTCTCCAATTTTTTAAACCAAACACACTTGACCACTCCCCTCCTCTCACAAAAGCTCCAACCATACAGTGTAAGGTGATTATTGATTGTTGCTTCTATTCTAGTAAGGTGATTATTGATTGTTGCTTCTATTCTAACTACTAGCAACAAGTAATATAAGAAACTAACACAGTCACTAATGTCTTGTATTCCCTCCGGTCCTAATTATAAGATCTAGTTGACTTTTTTGTGGAGAGATTAAGGAAGCTAATTAAATTACTTTAGAGTATTTTTATTTTTATTTTTTCCAAACTAATTATTTTAACTAATAAACTAATATATAATATAAGGATACACAATATATGAAATGATTAAGTAACTTATTTAGTTTCCTTAATCCCTCCAAAGAAAGTCAACTAGGTCTTATAATTAGGACGAAAGTAGTATAATGTATTGTTACTAACTATATTTGCAGAGACAAAGGTTCTTGTACATTCATGCAAAGTACAGACACAAAAATGCCTCCCTTTTATAAGGAAAAACCTATCCTATAGTCCTTTCTATGGAATGGAATTATAAAAGTATATTAATGCCAACCATGATGAAATGTGAATCCCTCGACATATTCTGAATAGTCTTAGTAGAGTTGTTAGTAACGAAAACTAATCAACTGTTGTAAATTCCCAAATTTCCAAATTTTTTGATGCTATCATAAACTGACGCAACAGTACTAAGACGAGGGAGAAATCAAATTATCAAAGAACATCAAAAGCTTACAATTTAAAAATGCAAGTAATGTCCACCAATAGTAAGCAGGAACAAACCTTTGAGCGAAGCATGTCAGGAGTTTCTGGGACTCCATCTATTAATTTATCGCCCTTCCATATAACTCCTGCAAATGAAGTTAAAAAGAAATGTGTGATGAGAAAGAAAGATTGCATCAATACAAAATTCATTGTGTTCTGTACCGTCATAGTCGAAGATGAAAGTCTGGACGGAATCAATGAGCTCATCAGCGTTCCTTAATGGCTGAGCTGAAGCGCGTGTGGTGAAAGCTTCCATTGCAGATCGGTTACTATTGACCTTTCTGTTCCATCTGATGCTCGCAAAATTGGATAACGGATTCTTGATAGACTGACAGTGTTTGTGGCGGCCGGCGAATTTGAAGTCTATCGGACCTGATTGGAACCAAAATCTACGAGAAAGAACAACAGATCGAGAAACGATGGGAGTGGTCGCCCCCACAAGCATCTCCTTAGCACAATTTTTCAATCTAATTTTGTGTTATTTTTCAGCGATCTGTATAATAAAACAGGACCATATACCTTTCAAGTCATTCTATGTGGCCCATCTTTTTTTTTCACCTCCGAGTCATTCTTTTTGGTGGCTGAGAGACTCCCAAGTCAAATTCATGAAGTTAAACTTTGTGGGCTCCCTCTTTCTCTTTGATTGTTGATCACTTTGGAAACTTCGAAGCCCTCAGAGAGTGTGAATGTAATTCTTCTTCCACTTACATGCAGCTTCTAATGCTCCTTTGCACACTTCCAGCTCTGTTTTTCAAACTTCTCAATACAACACATACAGTTCCCTCCTTGATACTGCTTCTTCCTCTTTCTCTGCTCAATCCCTCCCTAAGAAGTATGATGTTTTTATCATTTTTACCAACTTTAGGGGTAAGGATACTCGCTGCAACTTCATCAGCCATCTCTACAATGCTTTCTTTGTTTTTTCTTGTTTTCTTTTTCAGAATACACATCAGAACCTACTTGGACTACTTGTACTTCTGCGAGCAATCGAGGATGCATATATGTGTGTGGTGGTATTCTCTGAAAATTATGTTTCTTCTTTGCAAAAGGTTCATGGGCAGATTGTTATTCCTGTCTTGTATAAAGTTGAAGTCATCTCATGTACGCAATCACATTGCACTTTACAAGCAAGCCTTTGAGAAATTTGAGAGTTGTCTCAAGGTCAACCAGCACAAGTTGCAGATCTGGAAGCATGCTCTCAGTGAATCTGCAAACTTAGCTGGGGATGACTCTCACACATTGAGGTAATAAATTCATTCGTTTTCTTCTATTCACAAATGATGGCATTAGCTATTATTTACGTGATGGATCAAGTAATGTAGAGTGTAAACATCTTGATCAATTTCTGACAAATATTTTTTGTGTTGCTCTCACACACACACACACACAAACTCTCAGTAATTTATCTACAGTTTACTAAGTATAGTTAATCAATCTAAGACTTGCTCATGGGCAATGCTGAACCGTTACCAGGCAAGCCAGTTCTTGCTTTTCAGCAACGCTGGATTTCCTCACAAGTGATCTAGGACCACCTTAAGGGAAAGTTAGGATCTGCTTATGTGCAAACAAGGACCTCTATATGGGAAAGAGTTGTTCTTGTGTTTTGTACAAATTCCTCATGAGCAAACATGTTAAATGTTAATTGTAAATTGTTACTCCTCTGGTCCTTAATCATAAGACATATTTACCTAATTTGATCAAATTAGGGAAGTTGGTTCAGTTAATTAATATGACATGCATTTTCTAAAACACCCTAGTTACCTTCCTTAATTCCCTCCTTCCCTCTCTTTGTTTATTGTTGGGGGAGCATCAATAGAGGTAAGTTATGAAAAAATTGACAAATATGAAAACTTTGTCTTATATTTAGGATCAAGGTCAATTATTCAAATATGTCTTATATTAAAGACCGGAAGAAGTATCTCTTAACATTTTTGTTTTACCGTGCATCATACTAGTTCTTTAAAAGATATTACTTGTAAAAAGAACTATCTTAAGAGATTCCCATGTTATTTATTATAAAGTACATCTTTGTCTTTTTTTTTAATTGAAACTTCATAACAAACCAAGTTCAAAACTTACGGCTGACTTTTGCCTTTTAAATATTTAAAAGTTTAGATTTAAACTTGAACGAGTGGGATCAAATTTGATTTGAACACCCAAGGCTTAAATTGATTGTTAATGCTTAGAGATTTGGTGGAATACGCACTAACAGAGAATAAACTTCCTTAAATTGATTGTAATATGCCGAAGTTTGAAGAAGCGAGGCTCACCTTACCTTTGCACAAACTAGAGAACAAAGTGAGTGACAACAAAAGGAGTTTGAGTATTTTGTTATTATATCGTCAATTTGTTTGATAGCTATAAAAAGGCTGCTTCATTCATCGTATTTTAAGACTTCATTTATTTATTCAATCTATTATAACCTCACTTCCTCATAAGAGTCATAAAGTGGCACTAGTAAATAAAGAATCGATTCCCTTCATCATGGAATTTACAAAATTCATCAAAAGGAACGCATGCGTTGTTTCTTCCACTTCGTGTGTGTATTATAAATATGAAGCTCGTTATCTTCCTTCTACCCATCCATATCGCTTTTCTACTAAACTTCTCAATATACAAGTGTTCTCGTCCACCACTCACTAGGACATGGCCCCGATGCTTCTACATCCTCGCCTAAATTTTACCTCAAGAAATATGACGTTTTTATCGGCTTTAGGGGTGAAGACACTCGTGCCAACTTCACGAGCCATCTTTATGAAGCTTTCTCCGGAAAACAAATAAGAACATACATAGACTACGAACTTCCCAAAGGAGATGAGATCTTAGCAAAGCACTCAAGCAAGCAATCGAGGATTCCTATGTATCGTGGTGGTATTCTCGAAAAGTATGCTTCTTCAAGATGGTGCTTGGATGAACTCACCCACATACTTCATTCCAAAAAGGTTCAAGAGCAGATTGTTATTCCTATCTTCTATAAAGTTGAGCCATCTCTTGTAAGAAATTACATTGGCCTTTACGGGCAAGCGTTTGAGAAATATGAGAGAGACCCCAAGGTCAACCAACAGAAGATGCAAATATGGAAGCATGCACTTAATGAAGCTGCAAACTTAGCTGGGTATGACTCTCGCACATTCAGGTAATAAATTCATTAATTTTCTTCTATTCCCAAATGATGGCAATTGCAATGAATTAAGTGGTGGATCAGGTAATTAAAACATCTTGATCATTTTCTTATATATATATATATATATATATATTGTGTTCCGATATGTACACTCTAATTTATCCTCTATTTACTATTTTTTTCTTAGGTAAACCATTTTTTTTTTTAAAAAAAAAAATCTTTTCCATTTTCACTTTTATTTTTTGTTTGGTAGGAACGAATCTGAACTGATTCAAAAGACTGCCCAAGACATATTGCAAAAGTTGAGTGACAAATACACACCTGCTTATTTAAAAGGACTTGTAGGGATTGATGACAAGTGTGTAGAGATTGAATTTTTGTTGAGAGATTTTAAAACCATTGGAATTTGGGGCATGGGGGGCATTGGGAAATCAAACATTGCCAAAACTATATTTGCCAAATACTCTTCCCATCATGAAGGCTCTTGCTTCTTGGAAACTATTAGAGAAAAGTCCGAAAATGGACTTGCTGAATTACGTTATAAATTTATCTCCGTTTCTTGAAGGAAGAAGGTCCCCGTATTGATCCTTTAACAACTTTAGTTCTATCTAGACTTAGTGGTATAAAAGTTTTTGTTGTTCTTGATGATATCAGTACTATGGAGCAATTAGAATATTTGGTTGGAGAGCCTTTTTGCTTTGGGCCAGGAAGTAAAATTCTCATCACAACTAGGGACAAGCTTAGCAAAGGAGTTGATGTAATATATAAGGTTAAGGAATTGGATTTCCACCAATCCCTTGAACTTTTCAGCTTGAATGCCTTCAACACTAGCTTGCCTAGAATGGGATATGAAAAGCTAACAAAAAGGGTAGTTGCTTATACAAAAGGAATTCCATTGGCTTTAAAAGTTTTGGGTTCATATCTCTGTGGAAAAAGTGAAGTTGAATGGAATAGTGCATTAAAAAAACTTGTAAAGATTCCCCATGAAGATGTTCAAAAGGTGTTAAGATTGAGTTATGATGGACTAAATCATGAAGAGAAGAACATATTTCTAGAGATTGCATGCTTTTTGAAGGGAATGTTGAAAGAACGTGTGATCAGCCTATTGGACAGCTACAACTTCTATGGAGCTATTGGTATAAGAACACTTTGTGACAAGGCTCTCATAAAGGCAGATGATCACATGCCTATAGAAATGCATGATCTGATACAAGAAATGGGGTGGGAAATTGTTCGTGAAGAATCTATCAATGAACCCGGAAGACGGAGTCGATTATGGGATTGTGAAGAAATCTATGATGTTTTAGCTAATAATAAGGTAATTAAGAGAAACATGTTTGCATCCTGGCATATAATTGCACCTTTATAAAGAACATGCATCTATTATCTGTTTTACTTACTATCATTCTTGGCTTTCCTTTCAGGGGACTAATAAACTTGAAGGCATAATGTTAGATGTGTCTCGAATCAAACATGTACAATTGAATGCCAAAACTCTCAAAAGGATGTCTAATCTGCGGTTTCTCAAATTTTATTCTGATTTAAACCACTGCTCAAGTCATTTACATTTACCAAAAGTTCTTGAGTTTTTGCCTAACAAAATAAAGTATCTAGAGTGGTATGGATACCCACTTAAATCTCTGCCACCAACTTTTTGTCCTGAAAATCTAGTTGAGCTTCACCTGCCTTATAGCGATGTTCAAAAGCTTTGGGATGGAGTTCAGGTACATATGAACATAATTACTTGTGCTCATGCTTTTCACATACTTGAAACTTGTTGGTTCTCATTTTATTTTTCTATCTCTATTGTTATAGGATCTTGTGAACTTGAGAGAGATAAACCTTAGTGGATGCAAACAATTGAAGGAGTTGCCAAATTTCTCTAAAGCCTTAAACCTTAAAGGAGTATCTCTTGCTGATTGTGAAAGTTTGCATTACGTTCATTCTTCTATTTTGTCTCTCCACTCGCTTGTTGAATTGGACTTAAGCAGGTGCAAGAGACTCGAGAGTTTGAAAACTGAGTTTCATTTAAAATCTCTACAATACATTCAGGTGGAAGAATGCATAAGCCTCATGGAATTTTTGATGTCATCAGAAAAAATAAAGGAGTTGAATCTATGTAACACAGGAATCGAAAATTTGCACTCGTCAGTAGGGCGCTCTAGCAATCTGCAAGTGCTGGATCTGTATGGCTTAAGACTGAAGAAGATTCCAAAAAAATTATCATGCTTGAGAACATTGACAATGCTCAGGCTTCCTAATTGTGAAGTGCTTGATAATTCGATTCTACATATGTTATTTGGTGGCATGCTGTCTCTAACTGTGGTATATTTGACAGATTGTAATCACATAACTGAACTTCCCAACAACACAGAATATCTTTTAAGATTGGAATGTCTCTTCCTATCAAATTGCAGGAGGCTTCGTTCTTTACCGAAACTTCCACCATCTATTGCAACCTTAGATGCCTATAACTGCATGTCATTAGAGATAGTTTCAACTTTTAGACCACTGAACAAGAATGAAAAATACTTCTCATTTATGAATTGTGTGAAACTGAATGAACAATCACTTCATAGTATCATTGAAGATGCCTATTCTGTAATCAATGGAGCTGCCTGCAGATTTCAAGAAGAAAGAGGGACTAAAGGTGCTCGTAGTTTGATTTGCTTTCATGTAAGAGTAGTACCTGAGTGGTTCAGATATCGAACAGATAAAGGCTCGGTCGTTATTGAAGTCCTTCAAGATTCAAATTTGTTGGGTTTTTCTCTTTGCGTGGTTCTTCAGTTTCACTCAGAGAAACCATGCTTTGTTGCACTGAACTGTGCGTGCTACTTGGGAGGTTTTAAAGTGGCAAATTTACCGTACAATAATCTGTTTCTTCCAACTATGAATTCTGATCATGTGTACATATGGAATAATGAGTTTGATTCCGGTGAGGTATTGATGGCGATTGAAAGAAGAAGAAGAAAAGAAGAGTTAGTCACTGACATAAAGCTTTGCTTTGAATTCAGTGTTGAGCCTCGTTTTGGGTACGAGGTTGATAACATAAACGAGGTAGTTGGTATCAAAGAATGTGGGGTGTGTCCATTATATGTCTCAGAATGTCGGAAATTCTGTCCACAAATGAAAATGGCGAAGAAGAATGAGAAGAGGCCTCGAGATGTCGATGAACAACAACCACTTACTCAGTTGAAGAAACTCAAGGTTGACTATGATTGTCATACCAACACATGTCATGATATTGATGAATTGAAGGATCTTTTCATGACAATTAACATCACTTGAAATCCCCTCTTCTTCACCACCAACTCTGTTTTATATGGAGCTTCTGTTTCATCCCAAATTTGCTTCATCAATGTCAAACTCTATCTCTCTTGCTCTCTCATTATTTTCCCCCTTTTTATTAGGCTTCTGTTGATTTTCTGATGAATTAGAAGCTTTTGTTCGTGGGATCAAACAATTAAATATCAAGTTAGCTTATAGGGATATTGTCAGAAATGAAGGGAACAATTTAAGCCAAAGGCTGTGTCCCTTTAGCTTCAACTATATGGACTTTGCTTTGCATATTATCCAGAATTGTAGTAAGGCTAGAGAAGTTTGGTGCAAGTTAGTTAAAAATGAAGTAGAGTGCATGATAATTTCTTGTCCCTATGAGGTAAGTGGCCTGACAATAAGAGGATTAGCATTCCATATACGTCAGTGGATTGGTCCTTAAGAAAACAAAAGAGTGGTTTCGATACTCTTTAGGAGTGATGAGTACTAAAATCTGGACCATCTAAATACGATAAGTTCTTGTAAAAAGAAAATAGATAGAATGGTACTAAAAGTTTCATGAGCATATCTTCTACAACTTGTAAGTTGAAGAATCATTCTTTGATTAATATTCTAACCAAAATTAGAGACATTATTATCATGAGAAAAATAATGATTAATATATTTCTTAAAAGCAATTTTTGTACTAGGACTACACACCAAGAGAGAGCAAATCCTTGTCTTAATTAGGAATAGTATGTAACAATAATCAAACATTTCATTTTCTTTAGAGTACCATGTGACAACTTTTTTTGACTTACAGTTCACATGAACAACTCAGGTTGTGCGGAAAGCAGTTTTAGTAGAAACATTTGGAGAACCCCTTATCTTTGGGTTTAACTGGCAAAGGGGTTAGATACTTTTACCAAAAGGGAGGGTGTTTGATCCTGAAGTTAGTCAAGGCACTGGGGGAGGATCCTAGGGATCTGCGAAGCAACGGTAACCCAAACTAAGGTAGAGGCATGTGTATTCTTAGTCTTGAATTCTTTGCAAAGTGGGCTCCAAGTACCCTACCCTTGGACTATAGGTGAACCCCTCTCCTAAAATTTTCTTATTAAAAAAAACAGAGAAACATTTGGAGAGATTGGGATATTAGCCTGTTTGGAAAGAGCTTTTAGAGGGAAAAAAGCCTTGTGGCTAGGGGTGGAAACAGGCCAGGCCTGTTATGTAGGGAAGCGGCCTGAGCCTGGCCTGTGGCCTGTAACAGGCTTATTTTTAGGCCTGAGCCTAGCCTGTTACAGACCTGAGTCTGGCCTGTGGCCTGTTAAGAGGCCTGTTTTTTCAAAAATCTTGTACCTAGGCTAACAAGCCACATGCCCCAAGGAAAACAGGCCAAAAACAGGCCTCCCACGTTTACAGGCCGAAAACAGACCTCCTGCGTTTACAGGCCGAAAACAGGCCTAATTGATTAAACAGGCCAAATTTACAACAACATAACAAATTCTACAACATCATAAAAAATGAAATCAAATACAACATCCAACATACAAATTAAACATCCAACATCAACATACAAATTAAACATCCAACATCCCATGAATAAAGTTTACAACATCCCACCAAGTTACCAACATACAGATTCTTCTTTAAGCCACTGGACATTGACATCAAATCTTCAATATAATTTCTTCTTCGGCTTCAAAGACCTTGAAAAAAATTAATCAAATATATAGAATTAGAGTATAACACAATTGAACAAGTAATATGTACAACAAATGATATTATTTTAACAATGCAAAATTTATACCTTTTGTTTCTTTTTTAATCCATACTTGTTGCGAAGCCAATCCACACCACAACAAAGTTAAATGTCAAAAACGGAATAGTCAATCTGAACAAAATGAAATAATAGAAAGAGTTTGAATAATCTCTCTAAGATTTGATACAGATCAAAAGTGAGAATCATTTCTCATTTAAAACTATTCATGTTTTTAACGTGATAAGTTGAGCCAACAGTCCAGCTATCAAATGCATAAGTATCTAATTTTCCAGTTGGATTATGTGGCAAGAAACAAACAATATAATTGTGCATATAATGCAAATTGGATTTACACTTCGTTCTATACATATTAAAAAACTAGAGTGTTATTAGGACATAGAATTAAACTCATATTTATTTGATTTAATATTAATGTAACAAGTGTAACTGACAATACAATTGTCTAATATATAAGCATTCAACTTTTCAACTGGATAAACTTAAGTGGCTTGAAACAAACTACGTACTATGCATACAATGCAAATTGAACCACCCTAATTACTTTGAAGAATCTAGAACAGCATAAATAGGATTAGGTTCATTTTAATAAGATGTTATATTGTTCAAGAGTGAGAATATATAATTTCTCATTCTCAGTTATAATGAGAAGCGATCTAATTGACACACGCAATGAGAACCCCAATAAAATGAAAGATTAGAATGAATAAATAAAGCAGAAATGGAGATCTAGCAAATCACATGTCTGCCGAAAAACCAGAGCCAAGAACAGAAAGAAAAAAAAAGAGGCTCATCACAGGACACAACAGAAGAGGCTCATCACAAAAATTAAAACTCTCCTTCAATTTTAAAATGGTTAGCATAGAAACCGTACTTATTTTTATACGGAGAAACCTGTTTCTTCGATCGAATAGAAATACAAGGACCAAATCCTTCCAGCGACCACGTGGGCATCACAAAGTGACCTATCATAATTAGATGAAACTAAAGAACAAGGGAGCTAGGCTATTGGGCAAATGAATAAAATCCAATACCTAAAATAGAGAACTAGACGTAATTCAAAGTTTCAAGCATAAAAATTCCTAAACAGAAAAACCAGAGCCAAGAACGGGGAAAAAAAAAAGAAGAGGCTCATCACATGTACGTGCGCGTGCGGCCGACCGGACGCGAGGTCGACGGTGAGCACGGACTGAGATCCGGAACTTTCGAGGGGGGCCGGACGGACGAGACTCTCCTCTCCACTTGTGAAATCGGCGGCGAGTAGGTATTAGGGTTTTTTCACGGCGGACGCGAGGTCGACGGTGAGCACGGACCGAGATCTAGAACTTTCGGGGTCGACGGACGCCGGACGGGACAAAACTCTCCTCTCCACTTGTGAAATCGGTGACGACGAGTAGGTATTAGGGTTTTTTTTTCACGGATTGGTCTTCAGTATTCACAACTCGTATGAAGGAAGCAAAGTGAAGAGGTTTTTTTTTTTAATTACTCGGTGGTTTATTTTCAGCAGACATAAAAAAAATATGTAATTACACTTTTACCCTCCTTAATAGGCCGGCCTGACAGGCTTTTCAGGCCTATTCAGAGGCCTGAGCCTGGCCTGTTAAGGCAAACAGGCCTGAAATTAGGCCTTGTCCTAGCCTGTTAGCTGACAGGCCGGGCCCGTCAGGCTTTTAGCGAGGCCGTGCCACAAGCCATGCGGCCTTTTCCACCCCTACTTGTGGCGTTTTTTTTTTTTTTTTTTTTTTTTTTTTTTTGGTAAAAGAGAGGCATAAGCCATATATTAATTAAAAGAGGAAAGGGGATCAAGTCCCATACAATCGTTTAACAACACCGCCTCAAACTATGAGGACATACACTTAAAATAGAGGAATTCGAAATACCCTCTTTAGCCAAAGCATCGGCCAAAGAATTTTGTGATCGGGTACAAATTGAACTTTCACTTCCCAATTCCACATCGTAATGATCGATATGAATAAAAACCATACTCTTGCTGTTGATAGCATCCTTCCCATCCAAAAGCCTCTCAATCGGGGTCTTTGAATCGGACTCAATGATGATCCTCCTGAACCCTTCATCCTTCTTTACTACTTGTGGCGTTAGTAGTAAAGAAAAAGCCCACACAGAGGTGTTTGCGGTAGTTTTTTGTTACTGGGCCTCTGGAAAAAAAAAAGCCCATTATAAAAAAAACTGAGACCAAGCAGGTGGGTAGCATTGGATAATGTACGGAAGTCGAGAAAGTTAGATAATTGCACGAAAGATGAGCAAAAGCTATGAATGGTTTCCTTTTTTCGCCTTCAATTCTTTTCTTTTCTTTTCCTTTTTTTCGACCTTTTAACAATTTCTATATTTATATATTTATTCTCACCCTTTCTTCTAAAAACATAATTTGAGATCATACCTCCAAAATTTAAATCCTTCCATGTAAATTTTTATACTGAGCTAATATATGTAAATATATATTTTAAAATAATAAATACATTTATTTTTCCTTTTTTCAATTTTAAATATAAATATAAAATTTTATTTTCAGTTATCACAATATATATAATTAATATTAATATATGTAGTATTCAATAAGATTCATACCCATTTTAGTCATTTTTCATCTTAATCGACTTTTCAACCGCTAATTCAAACGTATTTCCATTTGAGAAAAAGTCACTCCTACCACCGTCAATTCAAACACATATCACATTTACAACTTGACTTTTTTTCTATCTTACTTCTGTAAATATCAGATAGAAAATAAGCCACCAATAACCCAAATGGGCTTAATTAACCCACAGACCACAGCCATCCACTTCAATTCAAAATCAAGATTCTTGCACACAAATAATATTTATTTATTTGTTGCCACCAAACCAGGACCCTGTTCTTGACAATTAAAGAATACAAAAAATGGTTTCAGGATTTTTCTTATTTAAAGAAAAACAGAAAAAGAAACACGTGGCAAAGTGTATTCTCGTCATAACTTTCTGTTGCTCTCTCATCCATGAGGTTTTCCATGTAAACAAGAATTAAGCAATTTTGCCATCTGTCAGTTACCCTTTTCCAGCCAAGTTTCATTTCCTCCTCTCCTTAAATTACTTGTAAGATATGACAAACCGAACATTATACAACATACATGGAAGGGCCCGTTTGCTACAGAGAACATTTGAAGAGAGAAAGGAATTTTAAAGAGGGTGATGAGCTTACTTTTATCGTTAAAGCAATCAATTAAACTAGGTCCTAATTAATTATGTATTTTAGGGTCAAGCTAGGTCATTCTCCCAAAGAGTAAACTGTGGGTTTTCTTTAGGTTGAATTTAGGTGATAAAAAATGCAAACAAAATAAAACTAAACTAACTAAATGCAAGATAGTGATGACTCTAAAACTTATATGAGGATGAAACTAATCTAGAAGAATTCAAATGCAAATTTTTTTTTTTGGGGGGGGGGGGGGTTTTGTTGTGAGAAAATAATCAAAATCCTATGAAGAGTATTTAATAAAAGCAAATCAAACAACGAAAATTTAGTTCGGTTATGATGATAAAGGGGACAACTTAGGATTTATATGGAGTTAACTTCCTTAGCCTAAATCAATTAATTAGACCAAAGGGATTAATGAAAGATTAGCATTAATAAATTTAATTAACTAATTGAAACATGGGAAACCCTCAAATTCAATAACGCCTAATCCACTAGAAAACTCATAATGAAATGAGCGCTAGTTAATTAAACCCATTAAAACTAGCTAAAACAGTTCCAAGATAGTTTTGGGAATTATGTTCACAATTGCCTAATTAAACGACTAGACAATTAACCAACCTTATAAAACAACCAAAAGGATAAACTTGACAATTAAATCAATAATGAAAACTCAATTATTAATATAATTGACAATCAAACAATTTGTAAGCAAATATCTTAGCATAGTTTAAATCCAAATTATCAATTAAATTCGAAATAAATGATTTGTCTACATACTCTCCAACTATTTTGAATTCTAGTGGGAACTAGCTCACCTTCATCATTACGAACCACGGTAATACAGTTTTCTTAGGTACTACTTGAACTAGACTTACCCAACTTATTTGTCAATAGGGTAGATTGTACCTACAAAAAGAAGTTTAGAGACTTCTTTCTTTACCACATTAAGGATCAATGGGTTGAGTCATCGATGTGGCTGTCGCACAGCTTTGGCACCATCTTCTAACAGGATCCGGTGCGAGCACACATTTGGGCTGATTCCAAGGATATCAGCAAGAGTCCATCCAATAGCTTTCATCCATCGCCTAAGTACCTCAAGCAGGCGGGTCTCCTCATCAGCAGCTATGTCACTAGCTACAATCATAGGAAGTGTCTCGTCCTTCCCCAAATAGGCATACTTCAATGAATCAGGAAGTGGCTTTAACTCCAAAGATGGAGCTTGTTGAATTGAAGGTACGAGCCTTAGAGGAAGGTGATTCTCTCGTCCTCGTGCGTGAATGTATCGGCGTTCCTCTTGGCTCTCAATGAGAGAGTAAGTTTTTGTGTTGGCAGTTAGGTTAATTAATATGATGAAGAGAGGTTTTTTTTGGTACCAACTTAAGCACATTAAAATTTAGGAAGCCCATTATAATTTCATCATTAGATTTTCTTTCAGCTTCTCTGAAAAATTCTGCACCATAAGATCTTATAATATGGCATAATTTTGAATTTAATAATATTTTATTGCCTTGTAGAAAATAAATATTTTATATATGAGGGGTAAATATATCAAAAAATATCAATGTTCATAAAAAGATCTGGTTCCACCAATTTTGATGAAATCTTATCTTTTCATCTTTAAAGGAATAGTGGTGAGTGGTGACCTTGGGAACTTAAGTTCTCGAAAAGATTGGACGTTAAGGAAACTTATCTATAGCGGTTCAAGCCAAATACCCAAGTTAAGGAAAATATGTAAATGATGCTATGTGAAGTGATCATTCCAAAGCCAGAGCTACCGTCCTACAGCCATTGCCGACACCTAAAATAAGAAGATCAGATTCAACAGCTAAGACGTAGCTACAACTGTTTCTGACAATTCCAATACCTTAACCAGAAATAACCATGAATTATCTATGGAGGCTGTCACATTATGCAATATACCCACGTTGTTAAGCCCGAGTAACCCCTCCTTTGTATTTCGCAATTTCTGAGAAAGAAATGAGACGGAGGGTCAACGGCGAATAACTAAGCTCAACAGAGTCGGAAAACGGACCTTAGAATGGCAGTGGTTGAAGAGCGGAGGCAAAAGACAGAGACGATGGTCGGAGAGTGGAGACTGTGGGTGATGACCGTGGTGGGCAAGTGCGATGGCAGCGCGACTTTAAATTGTTTTCTGATTTTAGATTTTAGAAACAAATTGTTGTTTTTTTATTTTTTAAAACAGTGGGCTGAAAACAAGTCGCCAACAGTTATTTTATTTTATTTTATTACAACAAAACTATTACCAGCATTTATTTGGAAATGCAAAATTTTTAAATTTACCCTTATTTCAAATTCATAAAGAAATGAAATGGAATGAAAAATATGATAATACCAATTGGTACTAACCTAGGGTGCCATTTGTCTCAAATTTAATACATCACTGGTAACATTTAGATAAAATTATTACTTCTATAAATATAATAATACAATATAGATATATGGGTTTATCATCAGTCATTACAATCCTCCCATGGTAAACCTCATCAGTACAGTAGGGATTATATAGTCACAATTGTTGAGTTATATACTATTCCTTTAATAAAAGAAGAAGTCAGAAATAAAATATTATGGCTCATTATTAAAAGGAATCACCTGCATTTATTGAAAAATGAAAGAAGAAGATGGGCATGAATTTAAAACATAAAAGAACCCAATAACAAGAAGAAAAAAATTTCTAGTTAAGTTAGGTAGTTCTATTCATTCAAATAAAAAGAAGTGAGAAATCAAGAAATATTATGTTTCACTATCCGTTTTATTCAATTTTATTCGAAGACTCACATACATCTTCGATCCCATCTATATCGCTTTCTATCCAATTCCATTATCTTAAAAAGTATATATATAATATTATATAACCTTGTAAAATTGATGTTGATGTATTACAAATTTACAATCGGATTTTTGATCAATGAGAAATATTAAATAAAAGTCTACCTTGTTCTATATCTTCCATTTAGAAGGGGAAAAATGGGTTTGAGCGTCCTGTTTAATAAGCTCAAACCTAAAAGGGCTTCGCTTGAAAATCCTATTTCTCTAAAGTTGAACTATTGACTTGGTAATTTTTCTATTAGTTATATTGTGTTGCTAGGTGGCTAGATGCTTTATATCATCAACGGTTAATCTCGCCATGTTATTGTCTTTATTGGTCACTTATTATCTATTACTTTATAGTCAGGTCTTGTTGGCTTGTCAACTATTGAGTGTTCATGTTAGATAATCAAAAGACATACCTTATAAAATTAGGGAATCAGAAAAAGAAAAAAAAATTGTCTGAAATTAAATAACCAAATGTATACTTTTGTCAAAATTTTCTTTCTTGACTATCCACTACTACATAATTGTTGGTATATTATGTTTATCATATATGCAGGCACTATTGATGAGCTGCTTTTGTCGCTAAAGCAATCGATTAAACTATGTCATAATTCATTATGCAGTTTAGGGTCAACCTAAGTCATTCTCCCAATGAGCAATATGCGGGTTTTTCTTTAGGTTGAATTTAAGTGATGAAAAATGCAATGAAATAAAACTAAACTAACTAAATGCAAGATAATAATGACTCTAAAACCTATATGAGAATAAAACTAATATAGATGAGTTCGAATGCAATTTTTAGGGTGTTTTTGTTGTGAGAAAATAATCAAAATCCTAAGAAGAATATTGAATAAAAGCAAATCAAACAACGAAAATCTAGTTCAGTTATAATGATAAAGGGGACAACTTAGGATTCGCATGGACTTAACTTTCTTAGCCTAAATCAATTAATTAAACCAAATGAACTAATGAAAGATTGGAATTAATAAATTTAATTACCTAATTGAAACATGGGAAACCCTCAAGTTCAATAGCACTTATCTCACTAGAAAACTCATAGTGAAATAAACGATGGCTAATTAAACTCATTAAAAACCAAACATCACCGAACAAGTTGTGCAAGCAGTGTGGTAAAGCGTTTCACTCTTGGAAGGCTTTGTTTGGTCACATGAAATGTCACTCCGAGAAAGGAAGAGCTTCTTTTATCTTGGAAGATCAAGATTCATGGACTGTCACGGATAGCCAATCTGACGACAACGAAGCTCCCAGGCCAAGAACAAGAACAAGATCCAAGAGAACAAGAACTAATTACACTTCGTCTCTGTGCTTCTCCAATCCTTCCCCTTCTGTTTCTGAAATCGAGCAAGAGCAACAAGAGGTCGCTTTGAGCCTGATCATGCTGAGCAGGGGGTCTCCAGAAATGAGGTCCGAGAAGAAATCAAAAGCATCAGAGCTTTTGTGTCCAAGAAGTGGAATCAGGAAGAGCAAGACCAAGAAGCTGGATTTTAAATCTGCAATGGAGTGTTGTGAGGAAGATGATAGAGAGCAAGGGAAGAGGAATTTCAAATTCTTAGGTTCCGAATTGGACTCAAATAAGAGCTCTCACAGAAGAGGGAAATTCGAGAAGCATGAATGAAGCCAAGAACCGAAGTGGTGGTTTATCTAACAGGAGGGATAGCTCCAGAGACAGAGAGGAGAAATGGCGGCCTCCCCCAGCCGGCTGGGTGAAGGTTAATACTGACGGGGCGTACTCACCGTCGACTCCGGGAGTGGCTAGCGGCGGAATTATACGGAATGAACGTGGTGAGTTTCTTTCAGCGTTTATGTTTAAAGGGGAGGGGGGAGATTGCCTCACAGCTGAACTCTGGGGTTGTCTCCATGGAATTAAACTTGCGTGGGATCTAGGCTTTCGAAATATCCTCCTGGAACTGGACTCGGCGGACGCTGTTGAGCTCATACAGACTCCGTTATGCGACACGCATGAAGACAGATGGATCATAGCGGAGATTAAAAGCATCCTTCAACGGGATTGGGTAATTGAAGTACACCTCATTAGTCGGTGGATGAACCAAGCAGCTGACAGATTGGCAAAATCAAGTCTTTCCTCTATGCCGGGTTTTCAAACAGTTCCACTTGCTGATATGGAGCTAGAGAGGATACTGGCACGTGATAAAGCTTAGTTAATGGTTGGCTTCTCTATTGTATCAAAAAAAAAAACTTAAGTAAATCTCGGATTCGATTCAACAAATATGATTTCAACATACCTGTTAAAGTTTAAGAACATGAAAGACTGAATGTTCAAGTAGATTATGATTCAGCAAACTGCTAAAAATATAGAGAAAAAATTATATTAATTTTAGTCTATATAATTTAGTATAATCTTGATACATAACAATTCTTTATGAATAACTGCCAACTATTATTAAATATTTTTTTTAGAATCCCTCTTTTTTTATATATAACGGCTTCCATTGATAACTCTTAAATATTCTTAACGAATATATAACGATTCTTTACAAAGAAATATTAAATATTGCCACTTTTTTTTCCCCAAGAATCCCGTCTTTCCCGCTTCGTTAAGATATTAATATATATATTATATATTATATTAATATCTTAACATATGATATTTACCTTTAAAATATAAATCTAAGATATTACTCCGTATTAGATATCATATCTAATAGTATCTCATTTTAATAATCATACTTTACCGTTAATTATTATAACCATTATGTTTTTTTTTCCTTACTAATATAATGTTGGAAGACGAATTGTTTGTAGGTGATGCATGAATGTTGTTTTTGTAAGAATCGCCATGTTTGTTACTAAATAAATTATGATTATTAACTATAAACGTTATTTTTATGTTTTTGTGAATTCCGTTTCTTAAGACATTATGGTGCATATATTTAACCGATATATTTTAGCATTATATATTATTGTGCAACTACGTCTCGACATACATGACGTTTATTGATTGTAACCGTTATTTATTAAGCGTTATATATACTCGAATATGTAGTAGTAATTAATTCATACTCTGCCATGTATTTCATGCCAAACATGCCCTTAAGTATATGAGAGCTTTTTTCTCCATTTGGCCTCTAAAATTTTTAATTTGTCTTATTTTACTTATTCTTTTAATAATTTCATGATAGTAAAACATTTTTTTTTTATATGTATTTATAAATTTATATGAAATTTAATTGAAGTCATTTTATCCATTGTTTGTCAACAATGTTCCATTTTCTCAACATACAATGGTTCTAGTTGGAGGAGTTTTAGTCGAGATCTCGAGTTTAATTTAAATACACATTAATTCGAAAAATGCATTTGGAAAAACTATCCCTAGTTGCATATGACAATACTTAAATTTGACATAATTAGTCATATAAAAATAGGGTAAATCATTTCTACATCGATGCGAGATAACTTATCTGCCCGGAGCCAAAACGATCCGTTTCATTAATTTTTTTTTCCAACTTCTCGCTCTCAATCGCACAAGTGTTTCCTCTTGTTTCTTTCTCTTCTTCATCGAACACTAAGTATCTCTCCTTTCTTCACCACAGATGCTCCAAACCACCACATCCTCCTTCGCCTTCCCACACCACCGACTTCACCAACGCCATTTTCTCCACCGCCAAACTCACCCCGCCTTCTTCTTTCACGGTGGTTCTCACCTCATCGGCGATCCTCTTGTGCAGGCTCTTTCCGGCCAGTCCCAACCACTTCATGAAACAGGAAGCTAGAAGAAAAGGACTTACACTTAGTTCATAACGCAGATTCTTATATTAGTGTTAGTTGATATTGGCCCATACAGGAAGTGTACAAGTGTGTGTGTGGGGGTTGAGCCTATATAAGGCAAACTATGTACATTTGTATCAGTGATTGAATAAAGATCCAATTGATTTAACATGGTACCAGAGCCATTTCAATCCACTATTTCGGGCCACCCATTTCCCTGACTCGGTTCCCTTTTTTTTCTTGATTCCACGATTGGCCTGACCCGGTTCCCTTTCTTGATTCCACGATTGGGGTTAGCCGCGGCAACACATGCGTCTTCTCCTCCCTCGCACGATGCGCCTGTGGTTCTCGTCGGTGTTCTGCTTGACGGTGGTTGGCGTCCTCCCCTGACCTTCGTCGGTGGTTTTTTGCGGTTTCAGAATCTTCGTGGTGGTCTACGACTACCTTCATCGCGATCTTTGCAGAGGATCTACAATCTCGCTGACGGTGGTGGTGGTGCGTGATTTTGAACGCGATTTTGAACACGCGGTGGTTTGCGGTTCTGTTTGGTGGACGGTGGTTCAAGAATCACTGTTTATTTGATTCTGCCGGTAGTTCGACGGTCTCTGATTCTTCAAGACCGACGGTTCTTCACCGTTCACGCATTTCTTCCTTGCAATTCGCGGTGGTTCGCGGTGGCTCTCAGTTGGATTCAGTTTTTTGCTCACCGTGGTTTGGTTTTGCTCATCGACGGTGTTTCTAGTTGGTCATTGATGGTGGTTCTCTGATTTTGCATTTCATCGATGGTGGTTCTTTGAATTTGACTTCACGGTGGTTCTGTTCGCACTCTGAATTTCTGGTTCTGAATTTGTTCTGGTTATCTGATTTTGCATTTCATGGTGGTTTTCTGACTTTGAATTTCAAGACGGTTCTGACTTTGAATTTCATGACTGCCTTTCTGATCAATCCCCTCTGATTTCGCTCATTCGACTATTTACGTTTCACATTGAACTAGTTTTGAAAGTACTCTTCTCGATCATTGTGAGATTTTGCTCTTGGTTTGTCATCTCTTTCGAAGACCATGGCTGGGGATGGTCAAAATTCAACCCGTGCTGCTGACCCAGGGCACCTTGGGTTTAATCACCCTTTGTTCCTTCATCCTTCTGACACTCAAGCCACCTTGTTGGTATCTGCTGTCCTTACTGGCTCAGAAAATTATCCCATTTGGAGTCGCTCAATGCGTATAGCTTTATTGGGGAGGAACAAATACGGGTTTGTTGATGGAAGCTGTGCCCGTAGGGATCAGCCTGATAATCTCAAGAGCACATGGGACGGGTGCAATCTTTCGTGGTTCTCTCATGGCGATAAATTTGCGATAAATCCCTTTGTGGAGGTATTACTTTTTCTGAGAATGCCAAATCTGTTTAGGATGACCTGGAGGAACGTTTTGATAAGTCTAATGGTTCCAAAACGTTCAGCCTTCATCCTGCGATAAACACACTGACCCAAGGTAATCTTTCTGTTGTTGCCTATTACTCTAAATTGAAAGATTACTGGGAAGAGTTTGACAATCTTGTGCCACTTCCTTCGTGTGAATGTCGTAACTCTCAACAATATACCAAACTTGTTCAAGAACAATGATTTTTCAATTCTTAATGGCTCTTAATGAGAGCTACTACCAAGCCTGGAATCATATTATGATGTTAAGCCCTCTACCCGCTGTCAATCACGCATTCTCTATGATTTCTCAACATGAGACTCATCACTCTCTTGGCACTAGTCACATTGAAGCTTCTCCCGAGAATACTGTCATGTTTGAATCGAATGGAAGAGGGGACGTGCGAGGTCGAACCTCTTATCAAGGAAGAGGATATCAAGGAAGAGGAAATAATCAACAAGATGAGTTCTCGCATTGCCATAGGAAGGGACACAAAAAGGAACAATGTTTCCACATTATTGGCTTCCCAGCTAATTGGAGGCCGAGACTTGTACGAGAGCCCTCACCTTGTACTACTTCTGCACTTGGAGCTTCTGAAGCCATTGGAGTTGCAGGGAACCTTACCGCTCAACAATATGAGCAGCTGCTACGTTTACTTCAGAAGGACTCTCATGATCAGAAGAAAGATACCCCTTAGGATCTAGTGGATACTATGTGGGTCTTGTTGGAACTTCATCTACGAGGTTTGATTAATGTTGTTTCTTCTCATCGTATGGTTGTTAGACTCGGGAGCAAATATACATGTTGTTAGTAATCTAAGTTATTTGCACACTTACAACATTTATCATGGCCCAATTAAGAGAATTAGGGTACCTAATGGTGAGAGATTAATCGTCACACACATAGGGAATGTGAAAATTGGTAATAATATTACCCTAGAAGGTGTTCTATATGCCCCCGGATTGAAATTCAACTTAATATCTATTTCTCAACTCACATCTCATGCACATTGTATAGCTTTGTTTTTTCGATGTGTGTGTTTTGCGGGACACCTTGAGTGGGACGATCAAGGGGATTGGTAAACTCACTCATGGTCTTTATATCTTTGCAAGAAAACGTTCAATTAGATCGCCTATCGATTTCGAGAATTCTTTTCTTTCTTCTTTGCAATCTGTATACACTTTGAAAGATGTAAAATCTGATAGATGGCATCATAGACTTGGCCATGCGCCTTTACATGTTCTCAAACATTTGGTTGAAATAAAGAAGCATGTTGCACTCTCGATAATGTCCATTGTGACGTTTGTGTCCAATCAAAACAAACTCGACTCCCCTTCCTGTTAGTACAATTAAGACTACCTGTTGTTTTGAAATGTTACACATGGATGTTTGGGGACCTATAAGGAACCCACGCATCAAGGTTTCCATTATTTCTTAACAATAGTGGATGACTTTTCACGTGGGGTTTGGATATTTCTTATGTCACATAAATCGAATCTGTTTTTGCATATCAAGACATTTATTACCTATGTTTCTACTCAATATAAAGCAAATGTCAAACGAGTAAGGAGTGATAATGGATTGGAATTTGTGAATTCCATTGTCAATTCTTTCTTTCATGACAAAGGTATTTTACATCAAACTTCTTGTCCCTATACTCCCCAACAAAATGGGGTTGTGGAGAGGAAACATAGACATTTGTTAGAAGTTGCTAGATGCTTGATGTTGCATGCGGTATGCCTACTAAGTTTTGGGGGAGAGTATTAGAGCTGCATCTTACTTGATTAATAGAACACCTAGTAAGGTACGCACTATAAGACTCCATATGAGTTGATTCATGGTAATGTGCCTTCTCTGGGATTTCTGAGAGTGTTTGGTTGCTTAGCCTATGCTACTAAATTGCATGATATTGATAAATTGTCTTATAAGGCAGATGTATGTGTTTTCATGGGTTACCCCACAACACAAAAGGGTTATCTTTTATATAATTTGAATACGAAAATGATGATGGTTAGCCGACATGTAAGCTTTGTAGAAGAGAGGTTTCCTTTCAAAGAGAGGGATGGTTACAACCCGGGGAGTCTCGCTTCACTACCTAACCCTTTTGTATATGATAATGAGAGTTTGCCACGGGGAACATTTGAAAATTTGGAAGGCGGACTGAACCAAATAACCTACAAACATCTCCGCCTCCCTCCAATAGGCGCTCTATAAGAGATAGGAGGCCACCTAGATGGTCGAGTGATTATGAAACTTCTAATCTTCCATCTCAACAATTGGAGGCGGATATTGGGTCTAATCGGCATGAAGTGGGATGGTTAAACGGGGAGTTGTTCCTTATCCTATACAAAATTACTATACTTGTTCCAATTTATCTTCCTCCTACAAGGAGTTTGTATGTTGTGCTGATACTTTCGTTGAACCTAGGACATTTGAGGAAGCCGTCAAAGACCAAAATTGGAAAACGACAATGAAGGATGAGATTGAAGCACTAGAATTAAATCACACTTGGGACATTGTTGAACTCCCGGAAGGAAAGCATCCAATTGGGTGTAAGTGGGTCTATAAAATTAAGTATGACTCGAATGGTAATGTAGCAAAGTATAAGGCACGTTTGGTGGCAAAGGGGTACACTCAAACGGAAGGTGTAGATTATTATGAGACATTCTCACCGGTGGTGAAAATGGTAACGGTGAGGGCCGTTCTTACTCTTGCGGTTGTACATCATTGGGATATCTTCCAAATGGACGTGCATAATGCTTTCTTACAAGGAGATCTTCATGAGGAAGTATATATGGTGATTCCTAAAGGTTTTAAAGATGTTGGAAAGGGAGAAGTATGCAAGTTGACCAAGTCTTTGTATGGATTGAAGCAAGCTTCAAGGTAGTGGAATGCCAAGCTCACACATGCATTGGTGAAAGGAGGTTTCAAGCAGAGTTTGCATGATTACTCTTTGTTTATAAAGTGGAAGAAGGGTGAGATGATTGTGGTGTTGGTTTATGTGGATGATTTACTCATCACAGGAAGTAATAGGAAAGCTATTGAGGAGACAAATACCTATTTGCACACTCAATTCAAAATCAAGGATTTGGGTGCTGCCAAATATTTCTTGGGGTTAGAAATAGCACGGTCAAAGGTTGGAATAGTTTTAAATCAGAGAAAATACACCCTTGATTTGATTAGTGATGTGGGTTGAGTGCTTCCATTCCATCACCCACACCAATGGAGCAAAATGCAGAATTCGTGGAACACCCACGAGACAGAAATAGATCAAAATCCAAAGAAAATAGCAAAGAAGCCGAAGAAGATTGATAAGAAATTACAAACATCCCGAGATATATCGAAATTTAATTGGTAGGTTATCGTATTTTGTCACCCGTCCCGATATCTCGTTATCCTGTGCGGGTATTCGTCAATTTCTCGTGGAGCCAAGGGAGTCGCATATGAATGGAGCAATGAGGGTGCTGCACTATTTGAAAGGAACACCGAAATTCGGGTATCCTCTTGTCTTCAAACGGTAAAATGCAGCTGGAATGCTATTGCGATTCAGATTGGGCTGCATGCAAAGATAGTAGACGATCAGTGACAGGATATGCGGTAAAGCTGGGAGGATCCTTAATATCATGGAAGTCAAAGAAACAGAACACGGTGTCCAAGTCTCGCAGAAAAGTGAATCCGAGCGGTTGGGCATGTGACTTCGAAATAGTTTGGATTGTTGGTTTATTAAAAGATTTACATGTAATTAATGTAGAGCCTGCGAATGTATTTTGTGATAGTAGTGCGGCAATACATATTGCTAGCAATCCTATATTTCATGAAAGAACGAAACATATTGAGATAGATTGTCACTTTGTTAGGGAGAAGTTGCGGGGAAGGTTTGATAGATCTAAAGCATGTCAAGTCGAGAAGAGCAATTGGTCGACATATTGACAAAGAGCTTAGGAATAGAGGCTCATAAATATTTGTTGAGCAAGTTAGGTGTCTTTGATATCTATAGCCCTAACTTGAGGGGGAGTATTAGTGTTAGTTGATATGGGCCCATACAGGAAGTGTACAAGTGTGTGTGTGTGGGCTGAGCCTATATAAGGAAAACTATGTACATTTGTATCAGTGATTGAATAAAGATCCAATTGATTTAACATCTTTTTCTTAGGATGTAGGAAGTAACATCATGAAACCTCTGCTTGATAAACGTTGAAACAGGGATCATATTTTTAGCTTGCGTTGCGTTTTCGAACCTCTTTCCCTCACTGCACATGAAACTTCTCATGATAACAATGAACCCTCCAACTTCTCATGAAAACAATGATTGATCCCATCGGTTCCCTTTGGTTTCTAGTGTGTGTAGATAAAATATGACAGCAAGCTTTCCAAAGGCATCGGTATATATCTATATATGAACACGACAGCAGATTCTTTTATGCAGCGGTATTCATCAGTGCCGCAAGGTTTTCGAGTTTTTAAAAGCAAGACAGCAAGCTTATACGTAGCATTATATCTATATATGCGTTGCAATGTTTTTCCTCTCTCTTTTCATATGTGTGCAACGTTTAAATAGGTATTTTCATGACTGCAAATATATATATCAGCAAGGGTTATATCTATATAAGAACTGATAATGTTCAAACTCAATTTAATGTTCCTCTGTCAACCATTAATTCACCGTCAAAGTTAAAGTTGTAAGATTATAAGCTGTCAAACAAATGGAGTAATAGAAGATGAGTTGTCAAATGAGAGCATGGGGTGGCATACGGATAAGAAGTAAGGGAATTTGTTTTTTTTCTTCTCTCTCCCACTACCTGGCTGAACATTTGCAGAAGTTTGACAATCACATGAAGCAAAAAAGAACTTTGAAGCTAAAGTCAAAAAAGGTGGCTATGAAGATAAGTAGAAGCAACATAATAAATATTGACTACCAATCTCCATAAAGCTACAGAAGAGAAGGACGGTTTACTTAGACTATATATATGCGTGTCTTACAATGTATTTTTTCATATAAAAAAGATTAGAGCGATCAGAAAAGAAGAGAGATAGAGTGATAGAGAAAAAGTGCTGCAGCACTTAGAGAAAAAACAGAGCAAGAGCGAGTCGTGTGTTAAAAAAGAAACAGAGTGTATCTTTGAAATTATAATAGAAGTATTGATTTTTCATCTTCTCATATCTTAAATTTCCAACAAGAACAGCTATGCTTTGGTTTCTTGTGCTATTTTGGGAGTGCCCAACGGAAAGAGCCTGCACAAGAGGATCGCCGATGAGGTGAGAACCACCGTGAAAGAAGAAGGCGGGGTGAGTTTGGCAGCGATGGAGAAAATGGCGTTGGTGAAGTCGGTGGTGTGGGAAGGCGAAGGAGGATGTGGTGGTTCGGAGCATCTGTGGTGAAGAAAGGAGAGATACTTAGTGTTCTGGATGAAGAAGAGAAAGAAACAAGAGGAAACACTTGTGCGATTGAAAGCGAGAAGTTGGAAAAAAAAATTAATGAAACAGGATCGTTTTGGCCTACTGTAGATAAGTTATCTCGCATCGATGCGAAATGATTTACCCATAAAAATATAATATTTCATTTTTTTAATATTTTATCATTCAAAAGTTAACGTGGCTTATGAGTTCTGATCATGGTTATCAGACCCGGACCGGACCGGCCGGTTCAGGCCGGAAACCGGCGAACCGGCCGTGAAACCGGTCCGGAGAATGATAGAAACCGGAGTCACCACCCAGTATTTAAAAAAAAAACAGTGAAGAGAGGGGTCCGAGAACAAAGGAGACGCGAGAAACACAGCGGCAAACAACGACCTCCACACCTTCGACTTTCCACTCCACTTTCGCCGTGTTCTTCCTTCCTCGCCGACGACCTTTGCTTTGCCGTCCACCGTAAATCTTTGTCACCCATGGCGAGCTCCACCCTCAACACCACGAAACTATAGCCAACCAAAAGAAATGAGATGAGGAACGAAGAAATAAAGTTATGATCTCGTAGCCTCCTCCGGCGTTCGATCCAGGATGGCTCAAAGAATGAACGAAGGAGGGTGGGTGGTGATCGAGTGAGAGTGGGTGGTTTTTGGCAGAAGCTCTGGTATATGGGATGGGGCGAAAGTGAAATGAACGAAGTCTTTAACTTTTGGGTAAAACAAAACCTTCAATATCTTCAATTTGCTTAGCTAATTGTGAGCTGGAAAACTGACAACACGCCTCAGAACCCAGAAGTCATAATATCACATTACTTTCACGCTTCTCAACAAATATTTTAATATAAAATGGATTTATTTTATTTTTATAATTTCATATTAATAATTGAAGTATTTATTTTCTTACCGGTTTGATCCGGTTTAGGCTCGGTTGACTCAGTCGGCCACTAACCCTTAACCCAAGAATGTAGACCGGTTCGGTGACCGGTCCGGTTTTAATAACCTTGGTTCTCATGACTTGTCATTTTAATACGGTTACACAGGAAAACTTCGCAGCAAAACTTTCGTGACAAAACGAAATTCAATCTTCAACTTTTGTTCGTCTTCCTTTTTCGCTGCATTCGTTTCTGAAAGCACCATCTCTCAAATGGAAGTTTCCAGCGGCCTTACCAGAGTGCAAGCTCTAGCTCAATCAGGGCTGTCTCAAGTTCCATCTCAGTTTATTCAATTCCCCGAGAACCGACCTATCCACCAGGATCCACGTGCCGCCACTACCTCCTCAAGCTTTGCCAACTCCGACGCCGATATTCCGGTAGTCAACCTGTTCCGATTCGACCCTGATCAAACAAATTCGGTTCGAGACGCAATCGGACGGGCTTGTCGGGAATGGGGCGCTTTTCATGTCATCGACCACGGCATCCCGGTCAGTCTGCTGGACGATATCAAGCGCGTGGGTCTTACTTTCTTCAATGATTGCCCTATGTCAGAGAAGCTTCTATACGCATGCGATTCCAGTTCTGCCGCGTCGGAAGGGTACGGGAGTCGGATGCTTCAGAGCTCAGACCAGCAGCAAAACGACGCGGTTCAAATCTTGGATTGGAGGGATTACTTCGACCACCATACTTTGCCTCTATCTCGCCGCAATCCTTCTCGCTGGCCTAACTTTCCTCCCGATTACAGAGAAGTCGTCACCAAGTACAGCGATGAAATAAAAATTCTGGCTCAGAAGTTGTTGGGTCTAATCTCAGAGAGTCTAAGCCTGCGGACTTCGTGCATTGAAGACGTCGTTGGGGATTTCTATCAGAACATCACTATCAGCTATTACCCTCCATGTCCTCAACCCGAACTAACACTTGGTCTGCAGTCTCACTCTGATATGGGTGCCATCACGCTTCTGATCCAAGATGATGTTGGGGGTCTTCAGGTTCTCAAGGATGGTGACAAGTGGGTGACTGTGAAGCCTCTCTCTAATGCCATTCTCGTTCTATTGGCGGATCAAACTGAGGTAAACACCAAACCTTCTCATTTAGTTTGGTTATGCTTGAATTTGAGTCCTGAGATAATTTGCAGCGACAGAAAATCAGTGTTCACTATTGAGATTCTAAAATTGATTTGGAATTTTGTGTATTCTTTTATATCAACTAAAATTTGATCATGCGATATCTCATTTGGGTTGGGATTCTTTTGCTAACTGGAGTTCCCTGTTTTGAATATCAAACATCATCTTTTTGCCTCAATATGCTAATTCCTTGTGGTAATTGAATGGACATTGATACTACATCATGCTGTGAGCTATCTATGTATTCATTGTACGTGGAATCCCCTGTTACAATGAAATTCCTATTCAAGATATCTTTCTTCTTTAGGACAAAATCTTTACTGATGAACATATTCTGGGATTAACTTGATTCTGAAAAGTCCTTTTGGATATAGACTATAGAGTTGTCTCTTTAGGAGCGTATGGATGAAAAATACTTGACTCATACTTGAGGGTCGTCTCCCTGTCATTCTTAAAATGAATTTCTTCTTCACTTATGATAACATCTATATTCTGGGTATCCTTTTTTTTTTCTTCCTCAGTATGTATTTTCTCTATGATACATAGTTATCAATCCTCAATACAAGTACGTATATTAGATAGGATGCAGCATGATATGGAGGATATGGCAATTTTCAAAATGTTACAATACAAGTCACTTTTAGAATCTTGTTGGTGCCTGATCATTTGTTAACATTCCTAGTTGAGTAAACATGTGTTTTTGTCTTCAGCTTGAGGTGCTTTTGGCAAAAGTAGTCTTTCAAAAAGTTGAAATTTCAAAACATGTCCAAGTGGGCACTTCGTCATTTTGTTTGTAAACATGTTTCTTCGTCGTGACTTACATAGGTTATGCATGATTGGCGATAATGTTCTCAATAAGTGCCTTGCATTGATTCAACCTTTTAATTAATGGGAAAAAACTGTCCAGGAATGGTAATTGGACTTGTTAAAATGTAATGTAATTCAATATGTTTGGTCAAAGGAAGCATGGAAAAAAATAATTATGTGATTGGGAAGAATAGCTGCCAACATTTTGCAAGGGCATCTGATACATCAATTATTGGAATACTTCTATCTCTGTAGGTTGTTAAAATGTCGTCAAATTGGAAAAATTTGTAGGATAACTTGGTCCTAAGCTGATAATTAGGGGACATCCAATAGTTTTGGATTACTGACTGACCCTTATATCCAAAGCTGCAACATTTAAACCATTTTAAATTTTGTAATTGATATCTGAAATTTATTCATTTATTCAAGATAAATTTCCTTCCTTCAATCCAATGCTCTTTCCTGGTGGATGTGAACGGAAAATGCATTTTTATGTTGTAATCAATAGCAAATCATGGTCAGAATTTGACTGTTGTTATTCAAATAAATTTCCATGAAAAGACAAGGAGGCACAAAAAGGCCCCAGATTCATTATTGTTGTTTCTTGAATGTCTATAGAACTCAAAACACTACTTAGACCATTGATAAGGGAAATTGGCTATGACATGATATGATATGGGAAATACAATCTTTCTCAAAATTTTAAGAGATGAATACAATATATGTAGATTCAACAAATTAATGCATGGAAAAATAAAGATCTTTGTAACTTAGCTACCAGTAGAAACATAAAACAAATTAAAATATGAATTTCAAATCTAAATTAAATGTAAATCAACCTGTAATCTTTTGAGTCGTTTTGGAATCTTTTGAAGCATGCTAGTGTATTTCAAAATGTATTGGAACAAAAAAGGCTAAAACAGATGTTGGAACAGCTATTCATATCCTGTTGCTGTTGGAATGTTTTTTTATTCATTGGTGGTGCTTCCTATAAAATAGAAATATATTTCTTACTACTACTTTTTTTTTTCCCACTGTTTTCCATTCCATTGTACAAGTTGCTATGGAATTCCAGCATGTAGCTTGGTAGTGGGTAAATATATTCATTAATGAAACTGAAACAGCTAAACAAATTGGTTTTCCTTGAATAAGCAAAACTTTGTAATATCAAACAATTTCTTGTCTAAATGAAAATTCCTTTGGCTACTACAGATTATCACAAATGGGAAGTACAGGAGTTGTGAGCATAGGGCCATTACCAATTCTAACAGAGCAAGGCTCTCTGTAGCAACATTTCATGATCCTGCTAAGTCAGTCAAGATATCCCCTGCATCTGAACTGCTTGGGGAATCTTCTCCACCAAAATACAGGGGAGTTGTTTATGGAGACTATGTGTCGTCATGGTATACCAAAGGTCCTGAAGGGAAACGAAACATTGACGCACTTGTGTTGGATTCTTAAGCTGGCATGTACTTTCTTTCACCTGGTCTTATTCCTCTTTGCTTCAACTTTGTCTTCTTTGGTTCGAAGTACACCAGATGAAGTACAGCTCTGTGTTCTGTAAGGAAAGGTTGCAGGAGAATTCTTTGATTACTATATTGATTCACTGTCTCTCAAATATTGCATTGGTGCTCAAAACTGGACATATAAATTGTTTTATTTTCAAATTCCTGTATATTTGCCGTCTCTCCAGTGTTCTTCAATGCTAAGCGGTGGGAGAACATCTCTCCTAGAGATTGATTGCAAGATATAATAAATATTTTTTTTGTAAGAGAATAATAATCTCTCTCTATCTCAGAGAGAGGGGGAGAGAGATAATGGGTTTGGATCCTTTTCATAGTTTCTTCTATACTTCTCTCCATCTACAATTTTGTCCATCTATTTAATTGTCCATTTGGTTTAATAGTGTTAGATTGCTAATAGTGGCATTAAACTTAATATATTATTTATCTGATTATTATCATATTGAAATAGTACTATGATATTGTTTTCAAAAGCACTCAAGTGATAATAATAAATGTATAATGAAAGGTGAGAAGCAATGGATATGTAGGCCGAATCTGAATTTGGATGAAGGGGAATTTCTGAATAGCAGTCATTTAGCTTATATTTTTGTTCTAACTTCCTCAACATTTTTGTTTGAGAAATGTGCTTTTCTAGTTCTCGAGTACTAAAAATAACCAAATCAGTTGGAAAATTGTATACTCACTCCCTGCTCATTAAATCCTGAATCTTACAAATGTGCTGTCTCAAAGTTCAAGATGGTCTGATGGTAAGAACCCTGGAACTTTGAAAATTTTAAGGTAAGAAAAATAATCTTCTAGAAAGCTGAAGCAAGAATCTCACTCATAACAAATAGACAAAGGAGAATCTGCAAGACAAATGGAACAATCCCTATATTACTCAACCTGTTTATTCCTCTTGGCCATTGGCCTATTTATAATGGAAAGATACAGTGGTAATAAATTAAATAAATCTGAAAATATCTAAACTGAAGCTAACGTTCAAGTGGGTATTCCCACTTATTTCTCAACAGAAAAACCAAAACAAAAATATCTGAAAAATGTAACTAAAATAGCCGTTAAACTCCTAATCCTTCTCTGACCAGTTTTCTACTCCTTAAATAAGTGGGCAATGCATTAATACTGAACAGAATGTACAGCCTTCATGAAGGAAATTATTCTTGATTGATCCTTCTGGATGCCATCTGATGCACAAATTCCACTACTAACATCGATCCCTTCAGGCTTGAGAGCAGATAAAGCCTCTGATACGTTGTCAGGATTGATCCCTCCTGCTAATAGCCAACCATGCTTGCTTCCAATTGTTGGTAGTTTAAACTTTGCCCAATCAAATGCTTTGCCACTGTAGATACATCTCATGAGAAGTTAAATAATGTTACTATATAATTTGTTCTACATTCATAAAAGTAAATACACATATTAGAAGAGACAAATTGAATCCCATTTGATTGCTGGGGAAAGGAGGGTGAGCCTTGGAGAAATAGTAAAGGTTGCTATTATATGACAAAGGTCATAAGTTTAAATCCAAGAAACAACATCTTTACTTGTGAGGGTAAGATCGCGTACATCTAACCCTTTCCTAACCTCACATGGTGGGAGTCTTGTACATTGGGCTATACCTTTTTTAATTGTTGGGAAAGGGTCAAGATATTCAAAATAACATAAGAAGTTTAATTTTCACCTGCCACCAGTTGCACTATCTACAAGCACCCAATCCACTAGAGAGCATTGTTCATCAGAAATTGTATTTAACAGGCTTCCATCTTCATTTGCATGAAGGACATATATTACACGATTTTCCTGAATCAAAGATGGAAAAGCTGCCCGAGAATTGTGCCCATGAAGCTGCATTTTCCAGATATTATGAGATCAAGCATTTAATCGAGAAACATGGGCTACACACTAAGGTCAGACCAAAGTATACCTGCACAAATTCAAGGTTAGCTCCTTCAGAAAATTTTAATATTGTTTCTGCATCATCATCCACAAACACACCCACAGGATGTGCTCCATATTCTCTTGCAACTTTCGAGATCTCCTTTGCCACAGAAAGAGAAATAGAACGTTTTGATTTTGGCCACAAGATCATTCCAATAAAATTAGCCCCAGCTTCGGCTGCCATAGCTGCATCTTTAGCTGATGTGATGCCACACATCTTAACCATGGGTTGATTTTTCCCAAGTACCTTTTGTGAGCTTGGATCATTTTCTGATTGAGTAAAATTGCAGGAAACTTTATATTTTACACGAAATTGTGGGCTGCAATATTGCATTTTCCCCCTCTCAAACCTGCTGCACAAATAATATGTTATACCATATGAATAGTACTTTTATTCCTGTAAACATCAAAATAAATATGATCAGCTAACAATGAACCAGATTATAAAGAATTTGCCTTTTGGGAAAATCAGCAACCCTAAGTTGCGATAAACTTCCAATGGATGAACCTGTATAAGAAAGAACAACATAAATTGCAAAGTCAAGGAAAATATATCTAGTGTTTGAAATTGTTAGATATTGTAATTAGTCTGTAAATATTGCTAAGATTTATTGTTATTATTTTTGTGTTAGTTGACTCTAGATTAAGGGATAGACTCAAGGGATCATCAATCACTGAAGTTTTGAGATTTGTAACCAGCACATTAAATTAAAAGCTTTTCCTAGGATAGCTTCACTCTCTGTATATAATACCTAGTAATAGTATCCATTATATTTCAATCTTCAGAAACTATTTTTCCATTTGCTTTGCCAGAAATCAGTAAGGTCAAAAGCATCATAATATCTTCAAATTGCTGGCTAAACATATTGATCATACATGTACTAAGAAATATGTCGAAAATTATGTGAATTCAATATTAAACTCCAAATTTATTGTAATATAACTCAGCTCTGAACAGGCTAACGAGGGGCATTTACAAATCCTAAAAATCCAAGCAGCCATCAGTAGGGACTAGAACAGTCAATTAGAAGGACCATTTTGTAGTTTCCTCCATTAAAACCAATCAAATAAACAAGATCATAATTTTACAATTTTCAGCAGTACAATGAAATATTGCTTTTGAATTTTATATAATCAAAGAACAAAGAAATCGGGTAGACAGTGTTTCACTATGTTATGGAAATATAATAAGATTCTGAATGTTAGTTAATTCTTTTAGATTGTTATTAGTCCGTTAGTTTATTAACTTTGTTAGTAGCTTATTGGGGTAGGTAGATATCTTAGCTTATAACTAATCCCCAATGATGCTATTGTACAGAGACTCTATTATTGTGAATGGAAGTGATATGGCTTACTGCCTATTCTCTCTCGCTCTCTCTTCCCCTCCGTCTGGCTCTACTTTCTGATTTTAATTCCTCTGTTTCTCCTCCTTTTCCCTTTCTCTCTCGTTTCTTATGTGAATACCATTACTCACTAACTGTACAATTTTATTTTCTTGATAAACTTTTTGAATAGTCTGTTGCTTATGCTGAAATTTGGAAAGAGTGAAAAAGGAAAACAATTAAAAATGTTCTACTTTAAAAATAAAAACTGAAAATTAGAAACATCTACTCTGATGGAGAATTCATCAAGCAATCAGGTTCCATCAACACAAGGTAACAAAGAAAACGTTGAAATATAGAGAGAAGAAGAGACACCTGCAAGCATTCTAAAGCTGATTCAAGCCAAGTGAAGTACAGTGGACAAGAGAACCAAACATCCGATCACACTCAGTACAAAGCTAGAAGAAGCGGAGACCAGACTGGTTCATATCCAACTGTTGGATTTAACCTGAAGTAAAATGTAATTCAGTAAAGTTCCAAGACACTTTTCACATTGCACATACATGCAAAACTATAAAAAAGGGAAAGCGAAACAAAATATTAATCAATAAGAGAAATGTACATGAACTAATAGCTGACATGAGTCATTTAAATAGAATGTTAGAAGGACTCGCTCTATTTTCAGTTTGAGTCCCAATAGCGATAACCAACCGAAACAGATCGAAGGAAATACCCTAATATTAGAATGGCTTCAATTATTATGGGACAATGCCTGAAGAATACAGCAATTAGGGCTCAGAAACAGCACAATAGAGAAAGAGAACAGGACAGCGAGGACGGTGATCATACCTCAAGAAGACGGCGCCGAGTGGACACGGTGACGGCGAAAGGACAGTCGCGCGAACACGGAACTCGGCTGGGGAGAGAGTTCACTCGCGAGGGAGGATGCTTAAATGTGATTTTCCTCTCCAAATCTCTCCACATGCGGAGAGAAAATTTGGAGAGGAGAATTGGGGCCCACCCTATTTCTCCCCCATTTTTATTTCTTCGTAAATTTTCTCTCTCTCGTCCAAATACAAAATGCAGGGAAAACTCACTTCCCCTCCCATTCTCCTTCTAGTTTTCTATCCTTCCCATTTTCTTTTCATGACTTTTGTCCATTTTAATTACTTTCTCATGTACTCCCTTCGTTCCATTTTATAAGAATAATGTAGATTAGCCTTCATTAATGACAATAAATGTATAAAAATTGTAGGGAAAATTTTATATAAAGTTGTTTGAAATAGGAAAATTCTAAATTAAGTTGGTAAATTCAATAAATCCTTAATTAAGTTATCGAGCTAATTCAAAATTTAGATTAAATAACGTTACTGTCCTTTCATAGTCTCCTCTCTTATCTTAAAAAGGTTTCAATACTTTTTAACTTATTTTTACAATAAGTGTAAATATATATAAACATTAATATATAATAAAATAAAATATGATTAAATTAGATCAAATAATTTTTTGTGTGTAGAAGATTGATCAGGAATAATTCAAAAAAAAAAAGTATCAAGCCCCAATATTAATTAAATGTTTTCTAGTTGAAATTTAGAATAAAAAAATTATTTTTACTTGATTTTTTGTTCATTGAGAAAAAATGTTAATATAAAAAATAACTTATTTGATATAACAAACTGCATATTAAAGATTTCCATTAATGATTTTTTTGAATAAAAGATATTTATTAACGTAAAAAAATAAAAAATAATCTATATATCACATAAGTAAAATTGCATGATTAATGAAGATTTTTTTTTTATTGGCAAAAAACTAATTTGAGTTCTTTCAAAAAAAAAAAATTATTCAAAATATTTAATAAAAACATTTAATTGATAACGGTGTTATGTATTTTTTTTTTCACTCGAATCAGTAAATCATTCTTCCTAATACAAAAACTCCTTTGATTTAAATGAATCCTATTTTATTTTATTATGTATTAATGTTGATACATATGTACACTTATTAAAAGACAATAAAGTTAAAGAGCAGATATACTCATTTTGTAAAAAGATGGAGGCGAAAGCGAAAGCGGTTTCTCCCCAACCTTCAGAGGACGATCTGCGGTCCACCAAGAAGGTACGGATACGGTCTGACGGAACGACGAGTGCTGCTGATGGAGAACTTGAGGAGCCGGATGTGCTAATGACGGAACCAACTCCCACAGCTGGTGCCTCGTATCGAAATGTGCTTCTCAACGGGGAGCAGGTCCATGGCGAAAGCCTGAAGAAGCCGGAGGTGGAACTTACAGAGGCTGACTTTAAGGTTGGACAGGAGGGGAATATTCCTTGCATAGAATTTTCAAGCACTATCCGAGAGGTGTTGGCTAGAGGAATGGAGCGATCACTGATTGTGAAGCTACTGGGACGTAGGATCCAATACCACGATCCGGTGGCTAGAACTCAAATCGTGGAAACGAGAGAGGTCATTTCAAGCTGGTGGATATGGAGGGAGGTTTTTCTCGCGCCACTTTTGCCTTGGAGGAGGATTATCGAAGGCCCTGACGGGTGGCCCCTGGATGATTTATGGTGCCTACTTGACCGTGCAACCATGGTCATTGGAGTTTGATGCCACGGTAGGTGTCGTATCCAAAGTAGTTGCATGGATAAGAATCTCGGGTTTGTCTATTCGCTATTATCATAAGAGTACTCTCAGGGCCATTGGTGCGCTTCTTGGAGAGGTTGTTAGAATCGATTATATGACGGAGTCGCGTGGTCGTGGGAAGTATGCTCGGATTGCAGTTATCATTGATCTACTGAAACCATTAATCCCTAGCATTAAGGTCGATGGCACGGCTTATGGCGTTGAGTATGAAGGGCTACCACATGTCTGCTTTGCATGTGGAAAGTACGGGCATTCTAAGGACAGGTGCGGGGACATGGTACAACAGAGTGGTGAGGGTCGGTCCCCTGGCAATGACAGCTCGATTGCCTCCTCCTCCTTGGGACAACTGGGGCCGGCACATAGAGATCATGCAACTGGTGGAGCCCCAGCGGCAGATGGGTCACCGTACGGGACCTGGATGCTGGTGAAGTATCCTAAAAAAGGCAACAAACAGTATAAGGGGAAAGAAGCGAAGGCTGGGGATTCTGCCGCCGTGGGAGGATCAAGGTATAATGTTCTACTTGATTGTGATGATATGATTCCTTCTAAAGAGCAGGCGGATAAGACGGCTGTGATTGCGAGTGATGAGCGCAATAATCAGGCATATTCTGCGCCCTCACCAAATCAGGGAAAAAAGAGTTCTATGCAGGAGGCCCATAAGGGTTCATCTCGTCCCAAGCCCAACTCTCAAGGAACCAAAATAGGTCCAGCAACGAAGCTCACTGAATACAGGCCCAAGGTGGTGCAGGAAGGGAAAGGCCAAGCTCCGTCCAATGCAACGCCTGTGTTGCAACAGGCCTCATCCGTGGGTAACATGCAGGCAGGTGGCAGTGGGGTGAGCCTGATGGTGGATCCTGACACGGTTGGAGTTCTAGTGCAGCACAAGGGTATGACGACGAGTGGAGAAGGGGACCCCAGCGCCGCGACCTCAGGACTGATCTCCGTGAAGACGCCATCTTCTCTAGATGGAAATAAACATACTGTAATGATCCTCCAGCAGAGTCGGCTGGCTCTGGAGGCTTGCCGCCCTTCTAACGGCGATCCGGAAGCTAGTCACGATGGGAGGATACCTTCGATGCGTGAAAGAAGAAAAGGTAAAGAAAACAGATCCACTAACTCAACACAGAAGCTGCAGGCGATGCATGGGGTGAAGCTGCAATCCAATTTGCGACGTAATCTGAAAATTAAGAAGAAGGTCCCTGGCGTACAGTTTTCAAAGGACGCATTTGCGGCCTTAAGGGAAGAATTGGAAAATCCGCAACACCGGTGGTTGAAGCAGGGTGTTCGCCGGGCTCACCTACACCAAAGGAAGGCAAGGATGATGATCCGATGGGATCAGGGATGGCTGTTTGATTTTACTGGGTTTTATGACTGCTAAAATTTTTGTATGGAATTGTCAAGGGGCTGCTAGTCAGAGCTTCTTTGGCACCTTTAAACAATTCATGAGTGAGCACAGACCCGACATGGTGATTTTGTTGAACCTCGAATTGCAGGTATTAGAGCGAGATAGATTTATCAGACGAGCCAATTTCGAATTTTCTTACAGGTTAGAGACGCGTGGCTTCTCAGGGGGAATTTGGCTGCTTTGGCGCAATACATTACAGGTTACTGTGGAGACCTGTCAGGCACAATTCATTCACACCAGCTTGAAAATGCAGGGCTCTACACACACCCTGAAGTTCACGGCTGTCTATGGTAACCCAAATCCCTCGCTTAGGAAAGATTTATGGCACTCTTTAACAAGGGTGGCAGGTACTATAGGAGAACCGTGGCTTGTAGCGGGGGATTTTAACGCCCTTCTTCACAATGAGGATCGAACCGGGGGCATTGGAGGTCGGGCTAAAGGTTGTGGCTTGTTTCGTCAGTTTCTGTTTGACAGTGGGCTGATGGACCTGGGTTTTTCGGGGCCGAAATTTACTTGGAGACGTGGAACCTTGCTTCAGCGGCTAGATCGGGCTTTGGGGAACAATCTGTTGCTCACTTCTTATGGCCATACCTTCGTGAAGCATCTTCCTAAATTAAGCTCAGATCACAGACCGCTCTGTATCCAGGTGGGTAGAGAGGTGCGGCGAACCCAACAACAGCACCATTTCCGTTATATGGCTGCTTGGGCAACGACGGACTCTTTCGAGCAGGTGATCCAGAATAGTTGGTCGGTGGAGGCTTCCTTGCCCACCAAGGTTTACCGCCACTGCGCAGAAATGGAACCGTGAAGTGTTTGGGAGTATAGAGCACCGTAAACGACGGATTTTAGCTCGGCTAGGTGGGATACAGAAAGCTCAGGAGACTCGACCATCACCTCGTCTTGATCATTTAGAAAGGGAGTTGCGCAGGGAATTTGAACTCACCTGTGAACAGGAGAGCTTGACGTGGGCACAACGTGCACGGTGTGACTGGATAAAATTTGGTGACAGAAACACCTCCTATTTCCATGCCACAGCCGTCCAGAAAAAGCGCAGGTGCACTATTACGAGACTCCGGGATGACAATGGTGTATGGTGTGAGGATGATGGAACTCTGAGAAGATGGGCTGAACGTTTCTACATTCACCTTTACACTAAAGAGTCGGATCAGGTTCCACGGTATGAAGGGCGTGGTCTGTTCCCCAATCTTAAAGATGGTATGTTACGACCTTTGACTGCCACAATCACAACCAGCGAGGTTCATGCGGCCTTGTTCCAAATGAAACCGCTGAAAGCTCCAGGGGCTGACGGACTTCATGCGGAATTTTTTCAAATCAATTGGAAGACGGTGGGGCCTTCTATTTGTAAAGTAGTCACTAATCTTTTTGAAAATGGCATACTGGATCCTGAGCTCAATGAGACACTTATCACCCTTATCCCGAAAGTTCCTAATCCTGAAAATCTAAAAGAGTTCCGGCCCATAAGCCTCTGCACAGTGCCTTACAAGACTGTAACAAAGGTCCTAGCGAATCGCCTTAAGGAGTGGCTCCCGAAGTTAGTGCTGCCTAACCAAGCAAGTTTTGTCTCGGGGCCCCAGTTACGAGATAATATAATAATTGTCCAAGAGGTATTGCACTCCATGCGTTACAAGAGCGGCTCTAAGGGTTGGATGGCTGTGAAGGTAGATCTGGAGAAAGCGTACGACAGGTTAAGGTGGGACTTCATTGAGGAGACTTTGTTAGATGCTGGACTTCCAGCATAATTTGTACAAGCAGTTATGGCCTGTGTTACCACATGTAGTATGAGAGTAGTTTGGAAAGGTGCCCGCTCGGATTGTTTTAGTCCTACCAGGGGAATAAGGCAGGGGGATCCACTCTCTCCTTACCTTTTCGTGCTTTGTATGGAACGGCTCTCTCAAATGATCTCGCAGAAAGTGCTACACAACCAGTGGCAACCTATTCGTTTGGGAAGAGGAGGCCCGCCATTGTCCCATCTATTCTTCGCAGATGATTTGGTGATTTTTAGCTCTGCATGTGGCCCTCAAGTCAACCTTATTAATAGTGTTCTAAATGACTTACGCTCCAGTTCCGGCCATAAGATTAGCGTCTCAAAATCTGCGATTTGTTTTTCCACCAATGTCCCTCAGGCCAAACGAACAAGGATTTGTGAGGAAATGGGCTTCCGAAAAGTGGAGGACCTTGGAAAGTATCTGGGTGTCCCGTTGTTGCATAAGAGGGTCACGATTTCGACATATGCATACTTAGAAGACAGAGTTCAGTCGAAATTAAATGGTTGGGCAGCTAAAACGCTTTCCCTTTCTGGCCGAATTACACTTGCAAAAGCGGTGATAGCTGCCATACCTACTTTCACCATGCAGACCACGAAGCTCCCATCCTGTCTGTGCAAGAGAATCGAGCGTCATATACGGAACTTTGTCTGGGGACGAACAGCCTCTGAAAACAGACCCAGTTTGGTTAAGTGGGAGGATATGTGCCAGCCCTTTTCACAAGGTGGTTGTGGCTTCAAGCGTATGGATTTGCAAAATGATGCCCTTTTGATGAAATTAGGGTATGCGATTAAATCCAGACCTGAGTTGTTGTGGGTTCAAGTGTTGAGGAAGAAGTATGGCTGGGCGGAGGATACAGGGACTTGCAAAGATAAAACACGTGTGTCTTATCTTTGGCGGCATCTGCGTAAACTATGGAGTGAGGTGGAGATGGGTATGCGCTGGTCTATTGGCGACGACTCCAGGATCCGATTCTGGGCAGATAATTGGGTCCCTGAGGTGGGCCCGTTGAAACACTTGGCCTTCAAGGACTTTTCATAGGAGGAGTTGTCGCACCCTTTGAACCATTTTGTGTCGGCTGATGGAAGTTGGGCCTGGAATCGCATAGATGTGGATCTCCCCGACAACATCTGTGCGCGCATCTTGGCATGCCCACCACCAGGTAGGGATGATGGGGGCGCCTCGAGTTTCTGGGATCTTTCCTCTGACGGGCATTTCTCTGTCGCAACTGCCTATGGGTTGCTAGACGGCGTAGGGGATGAAAGCCAAAAACAGCTCTGGAAGGCGATCTGGAAGTGGAATGGGGCTCAGAGGGTTCGGGTATTCCTTTGGTTGGCTGGCCGTGGGAGTTTACTGACCAATACAGATCGGATGAGGAGGCACATGACGGATTCCAATGCCTGTGCAAGGTGTGGATTAGCGGAGGATGTTGACCACGTTCTTCGTACATGTGCCTTCGCCAAGGAGGTTTGGGGCCGTCTCCTCCCAGCCAACAGGCGATCACTCTTTTTTCAGAAGGACGTTCAAACTTGGTTGGTGCAGAACCTTACTACACCCAATGCCCTTGATCGAGGACCATGGCCGGTGGGTGGTTACATTCGGATTGGTCTGTTGGAATTTGTGGAACGCAAGGAATAAGCACGTGTTTCAACAAACCCAAGAAGCAACTGAGGCGATAGTGAGAGAGGTTAGGTGTCCGGTGGAATTCACTTTACAGCGGTAACGTTGAGGCATAGCTCTCATGCGAATCCGGCCCCAAGGCAAGCTCGGACGATTTCTTTGGGTCAAACCGCGGGCGTCGAAAGTCTCTTTGAACAGCGATGGTGCAAGGAAGGATGACACGCTAAGAGCGAGGGGGGGCGGGATGTCGATTCGTGATCATCGGGGTAAATGGTTGCACGGTTCTTTGTAGGAACATCGGCATATGCTCGTCTCTACAAGCGGAGCTATGGGCTCTTGTGGATGGTGCGGAGTTGGCCTGGAGTTGTGGCTATCGGGATATTGAAGTACGGGTCGATTTGCTGGTTGCCTTATTATTTGGTTAGAGAGAATGGGGACTTAGCCCATGCATGCAGTAGTACTATTAGGCGCATTCAGAGGCTTCTGGCTCAGGATTGGAGGGTCTCAATCACTCATGTGTTTCGCGAAGGGAATCGTTGTGCAGACTTTTTAGCTACTTTTGCTTTGAAGCTTGATGATGGGCTCCATCGGCTTGAGGAACCACCAGAGGATTTGCATCCTTTGCTTCGGCGGGATGTGTTAGGGCTTGGTCGTCGGCGAATGTGCCTGTAGTTTCGATTAATATGTAATCGGCCGGTGAACCAAAAAAAAAATAAAGTTAAAGAGCAATTAAATTCTTTAAAGAGGAAAGATGATAGAGAAGATTATGAGAGTGTATTAAAGTCAATTTACCTATATTTTAAAATCATAAATTGAGTCTATAACTTAATTATGGAATTGTTGGATTTAACAACTTGATTTAGGAATTTCTCCATTTTAAGCAAATTTATATGGGATTTTCCCTTACTTTTTTACATTAATAAATATCTTTTCTTTTAAAAAATCACTAATGAAAATCTTTGATATGTAGTTTGCTACATCAAACAATTTATTTTTTATATTAACATTTTTCTCAATGCACAAAAAATCAAGTAAAAGACAATTTTTTTATTCTAATGTTCAACTAGAAAACATTTAATTAATATTGGAGCTGATATTTTTTTTAATTATTCCTGATCATTCTTCCACACACAAAAAATTATTTGATCTAAGTTAATCATATTTTATTTTATTATATATTAATGTTTATATATATTTACACTTATTGTAAAAATAAGTTAAAAAGTACTGAAACCCTTTTAAGATGAGAGAGGAGACTATGAAAGGGCAAGAACGCCATTTAATCTAAATTTTGAAATTCTAAATTGGGTCGATAATTAGGGATTTATTGAATTTACCAACCTAATTTAGAATTTTTCTATTTCAACTTGACTTTATATGGATTTTCTCTAAAATAAAATAGGATTCCTTTAAATCAAAGGAGTTTTTATATTAGGAAGAATGATTTACTGATTCGAGTGAAAAAAAAAATGCATAACACCATTATCAATTAAATGTTTTTATTAAATATTTTGAATAAAATTTTATTTTTGAAAGAGCTCAAATTAGTTTTTTACCAATAAAAAAAAAATCAATCTTCATTAATCATGCAATTTTACTTATGTGATATATAGGTTTTTTTTTTTTTTTTTTTTTTTACGTTAATAAATATCTTTTATTCGAAAACATCATTATTGAAAATCTTTGATATGCAGTTTGCTATATCAAACAAGTTATTTTTTATATTAACATTTTTTCTCAATGAACAAAAAAATCAAGTAAAAATAATTTTTTTATTCTAATGTTCAACTAGAAAACATTTAATTAATATTGGGGCTGATAAACTTTTTTTTTAATTATTCATGATCATTCTTCCACACACAAAAAATTATTTGATCTAATTTAATCATATTTTATTATATATTAATTTTTATATATATTTACACTTATTGTAAAAATAAGTTAAAAAGTATTGAAACATTTTTAAGATGAGAGAGGAGACTATAAAAGGGCAATAACGTCATTTAATCTAAATTTTGAAATTCTTAATTGGTCAATAACTTAATTAAGGATTTATTGAATTTACCAACTTAATTTAGAATTTTCCTATTTCAAACAGTTTTATATGGGATTTTCCCTAAAAAAAAGTATTAGTAATAGACAAAAGTTAATATATTCTTTCAATGTTTATTATGAATAGGGATGAAGTATATGAAACAGTTGTTTCTTATAAAAAGAAAGGGATGGAGTATTAAGTAGTGACAATTAAGTCATTAAATATATCTTAAATTGATATAATTTTCTAAATTTATTCTTATTAAAATTCTCTCTCTACATTCACAAACCATTCTTACATTTCTCCTATTTTCTCTTTTCCAATGAGAATTAAATATGGGTAAACTTGAAAAACCATTATTAATAATCTTCTAAGGACACTTATATTTAGGATGAAAAACTTATTTCAAAATAAACTTATGACCAGGACTAAAGTGGTAAACATTATAATTCAAATGTTAAAGTATACTTTTAGTCATTGGAGTTTTATATAAGGTTTACTTTTTGTCTCTTAATTTTATAAAGTATATTTTTATTATTATATTTCTAACGCCATTAATGTTTGCTAATGAAAAATGCTAACGTTACAAACTCAAGTGATGAATATACCACTAACAAATCATATTTAAGTTTTAAAATTTTTAATATAATATATTTATATTATTAAACTAAAATAAACCGAAAAATTATACAAATGAAATCAAGTTTTTGATATTCAGATTATTAAACTGTTTTTCTTAAACAATCGAGGTTTTATATTGAGTGATTCATTAGGTTTTTAAATATTTTTCAATTTACACATATTTAAAGTTTAAGATAAATATAATTTAATTAAGCAATCATTACTTAAGCTTACATAATCATCACTTGAATTTGTTGTATTAGCATTTCCATTAGCAAACATAAACTATGTTAAAAATATAGGACCAAAAATATATGGTATAAAGTTAAAAGAATAAAAATATACCTCATGTAAATTTAAAGAACTAAAATTACAATTTAGTCTAATTTAAAAGACAAGTATAAAAATACCTTTTCTGCTGGAAAAATATCTTCTTATAATATCACGATCCCAAAAAAGTCCTAAAATATAGTAGGTGGGGTGCATAGTATAAAAGCTAGATAATTAGTTTATAAGTATTAAGTAAATTAGTTATTAAGAATAAATATGGATTGATTTTCTTAAAATACTCCTTCTCATGTCATTAATATAGGACCTAATTTGGGAGTTAATCTTGATCATAAATGTAAAATATATCTTCTATAGTTGTCAATTTTTTTTTTTCTAATTTACCTCTATTGATGCTTCCTTAACAATAATCAAGAGAGGGATGGAGAAAACTAAGGAAACTTATTAGAGTGTTTTAGAGAAAAAAAATGTCATATTAATTAATTTAAATAACTTCCTTAATATAATCAAATTAGGTAACTAGGTTTTACATTAAGGATATGTGGGAATATCTTACTTCCACTTTTGATGAAATCCTCTTAATATATACAATCAATATAGATACTTTATTAGGACAAAAATTACAAATTTAAGAAAAATAAAATTGAGATTTTATAATTTGTTTAGTCTTAAAATTTATCTTCAACTAAAAAGGTGGTGGGCAAAAAAAAAAAATAAAAGAACCCAATCAAAGGGCACACCTCTGAGAGTAATATTGGCCAACCAATCACTAAGAAATCTAGCATTTATGAGAATTCAAATCATTGATTCCTGATAAATTTCCTTTCTCAAATAATTAAATTGAAAAAAAAAATATTAATGGACTCCTCATTAAAAAACTTATTTTACAAGTATCTCATCAATTAATAATATATGCTACTTCCGCTGTTTAATGTAATAGCTAGTTAACCTTTTTTTTTTTTTTTTTTTTTACAGAAATTAAGGAAGTTACAAGGTCTAAAATAACACAATGTTTCTTACTCTCTCCTGGTTTTAATTATAAGATAAGTTAACTTTTTTTTGGAGAGATTAAAGAAGTTTAATAAGTTATTTAATCACATCATATATTGTATATCCTTATATTATATATTAATTTATTAGTCAAACTAATTAGTTTTGAGAAAAATTTAAAAATAAAAATATTCTAAAGTAACTTAATTAGCTTCCTTAATTTTTCCAAAAAAAAAAAAATCAACTTACTCTTATAATTAGGACCGGGTAATATATTTTAATCTTTCCTCTTTTTTTAATTAAAATTTTATAATCACACTTCTCTAATTTTTTAAATTTAACTTGATAAATTTTTTGCCACCCTTGCCCTCTCCTTCAAAATCCCTTCACGTGTTTACCTCCGGTACTTAATAAAGTTTTCTTTGTAGTCCAAAGCAGATACTAGCGAGTAGTATAAAAACGTGATTGATTTGATTGCATGACGAGATGAAGTAAGCTAAATGATTGTGCGGTAACGTCCGCCCAAAATAACGAATGTGGAATAAAAGTGGAGTCGACGACGTAACCGTCGTGAGAGGGAAAAACTACTTCAGAACGACGGTTGGAATGGATTCTGGTATTGCTGTTACGTTTCTTGGAGTTGGACGGACTTCAACCCAAGAAGCTATATATACATACATCATATCGACGACGATGACGGTGATTTTTTCTGATACAGCGATTCCTTGATCGATTCTCATGGAGTTTGTGTTCCCTTTTCCATTACCGATTGGTTCGGTTTCCTCTGGTGAATATGCTTTTTGGGTCATATATCAACATTGCCCTGCTGTCTTAGCTGGCATTCTCTTGTGCGTAATTGTAAGTGAACTTGAATTTTTTTTGTCATTTCTGTGTTTGAATGATTATTTTTGCTGTTTCAGGGTATGGGTTTAGAAAGAACTCGAATAGGGTTTTTCTAGCTTTTATACCAGTAATGGTGATGGTATAATGGAATGCCATGATTGAATCCAGACATAATTTGGAATGGCTTTGGGATTGAACATACATGTTTTCTTGCCTATGTGAATGTTATTAAAGTGATTCTTCCGTTTGACTATGAATTTTGTTGAATGTTCTTTTGTTTCTTTTTCATTACTCAACCATGGCCACCATTGCATCAAATGCAGAAAGGATAATATGTCAAAATTAATATCTCTTCCTCTTCCTTCCCCCAACTTCTTTTGTTTTAGGGCATTGCTAGGATAGGATGAACTTTTACACATGGGTACATATGTGGTCACTTAGGTGAAGGATTCAACAGAACAAGTTTGAGAGAATGGACAGTTTATGAGTCTTAGATATTGGTATCCACGATGCAGATCAATCATGGAATATAAAATCCATTGTCCTTGTATATATCTTGGGCAGAGTGTGTCTTTGTTTAGTAAACTTTCTGTTGGCAAAAGCTTACAACCCTAATTTTTCTGAACATTAGATTGATGAACAAGTCTGCTTTTGTTCCTTAGTTGATTTGTCCTTTTTCTCTTCAGATGCTTGTCCAATTTTGTTTAAAAAGGGAATGTAGTCTGGAAATAGTCTACTTACATCAAGAGTCTATTAACATCTTTGTGATTTGATTATTTCCCATTCTTGAAGGTTTATAGATTGACCGCTTGTGCAAGTTCTCTTTTGTTCAAGGGATATGGAAAATTGACCAGTGCAAGGAAAATTGAATGGAAGAACAGGTGAATCGCCTTTTCATAATGGATCCTGTTTGGATTAGTTTTATTCATAACCAAATTTTCACTGAACTATTAATTACTTATGCAATGCAGGGGGATCTCAACTTTCCATGCTCTTTTTGTAACATTTTCATCCTTCTACCTTCTAATCATGCCATATTTGTTTAATGAAGATTCTTATGATGAGCCAATTCTTAATAGATCATCTGATTTGTCTGATACAGTACTTGGGGTAAGTTGACAAATATTTAAGCAAAATCTGATTGGCCGTCACAAAGTTGCCCCTCTTATTATGCCAGTTTGATCCATTTGATTTGACTTTCACACGTTTTTTGTTTTTCAAATGTCAATTTTATTATGGTTTAATTATTCAGCATTCTACCAGAGCTAGCCATGGGTAGTTTAAATTTAAAATGGATGACTGGATGATAAATGTTTTTTGTTAAATTATGGGAAGGATTATAAAAGTTGTAGACTACCCCATGCTGAAGAGTTTGAGTTTAAAAATAGAGAATGAGAAATGGATCGTTACTGCTTCATAAAATTTAACTTGAAAGTTCTTGTGAAGGTTAACATATAATTCATTCTTCTGATTTTACTCAGAGCCTCTCCTGAAGGTTAACGGATGGCTCATTCATATAATTTGGCTTAGAGTCTCTCCTGAATGTTTTCTTCTCCTTAGTTTTAATATGAATTAAGAACCGGCCAAAAAAAGAGGGAAAACTGAGGTTGATTATTCAGTTGCTGAAAGTTTTGGTAGGCATAGGTAGATGTAATTGTTCATTTTCTGCTTTGTTTTGTTTCATTGTCTCTACAATTTGATGTCTCTTTTATAGCGTTATCGAATATTAACTTGACATCCATCCCACTCTGTTGACTCTTTCTTTGGGACAATTAGCTAATTTATTCTCTGTTGCTCCTATCCTTTTCCCAATATGCAGATTTCTACAGGCTATTTTCTTACAGATCTGGCAATGATCCTTTGGAAATTTCCAGTTTTGGGGGGTCTGGAGTATGTAAGTATAAGAAGATAAAAATATTTATTTCTAGTTTTAATCCTAATTAGTACAATATCATGGTTTTCTTTTGGAATATGTTTAATTATATTATGGTTAAACGATCCATAATTGGTACTCAAGTTGTTTATTACATTTAGGTACTCCACCATGGACTGTCCTTATTCTCAGTTATACTCTCTCTGCTAAGTGGTCAAGGACAGATCTACGTGCTAATGATTCTATTATCTGAAATCACAACTCCTTTTGTAAATCTAAGATGGTAAGTATGTTGTTCAGAAATTCTATTACAGTCATGTACTTCTGTCAACGCTGACTTGTGATCAACTTTATCTACAATGAATAGGTACTTGGATGTTGCTGGCTTGAAGAACTCCAAACTTTACATTGCGAATGGCATTGCAATATTCCTTGGGTGGTTGGTAATGTCTGATATCCTTCTTATCTTGATTATAGTTGAGTTTTCTTGAAATGCCTTGTATATGGAAGTTTGTATTATCTACCTGATTAATTCCCTTATGGGGAGACATTATATCTAAGCCTTCAATGCCATACCTAAAAGCCTTTTACAACAGAAAACACCATTAAACAAAGTAAGGTTTATTATTCAGTGAAGAATATAATAATAACATGAGCAAGTCTCTGTCATTTAACCAAAAAACATGAAATGACTTGATTGTTGAAGCTTATGTGCTTTTAACAAAAAATAGAGGAAAAAGTCATCTTTTTTATTTTCAACAGATTTAAATCATGCAAGCAAAGGCTTCCTTTTTTATGTCTGAGTAGTTTTGATGTGGCCCCCTGATTTTTTCCCCTCTGAAGGTTTCATTTTCCACGCCTAATTTATCATTTATTGGATCTATTGTGCTGCAGATTGCAAGGATTTTTCTGTTCATCTTCTTTTTTGTCCACTTGTGGATCCACTTTGATGAGGTTAGCATTTGCGCTCTAATTTCCTTACATATCTTCCTTAATGTCACACACCGAATAGTTTACAGAGTGTGTGATTACATCTTGGTAGTTTTTGAATCAATGGTTTTTGGTCCAATAGTTGTTCACTCAAAGAATAATCTATTATGTGGCTGTCCAATACAATTATAAAATGTGGACTTTTCTTGTATAATTGAACATCGCATTATTGGCTCTCTAAAGAAAAGTCCCTCCACGTCCTTATGAATGAGTATTGTGGTTGGTAGTTTTGACCGTTGGTTATAAGGCCACACTCACACGCCACAAAAGCAACCACGTATTGTGGAATTTTATCGCCCACAGATTTCTACACCGGTTATGGGGGGTTGATAATCTCTGTAAAATTTGACGAAAATGACCCTACTCAAACAGGATATTTGAGTTATTTACTTAATCCTAAGTTCATTGTGGTGAAAATGAGAAATTGATTTAAATATCCTCGCATTAACTATGACTTTAAAGCAATATTCTAAAATCTGGACCGGTTTGGTCGAACTAGTCTTGAAACCGGTGAACCGGTCAATAAACAAGTCCGGTTTAGACATAAATCCTGGGGTTTTTGTTTTTTAAAGTCACTTTTTTTAAAAAAAAAAAAAAATTACATTAGAATATTTAATTTCTCACCAATTTAATCCGGGTTAGCTTTGGTCTGATCCTTAGCCAAATACTTTGACTAGAGACCGATGTGGGCTTTAGAACTCAAGTCTTTGTCTATGTTGTGTTATAGTGGAAAACTAAAGTAATTTTGCAAAGTTAAATGCATAATTCACAATAAACCACATAAGTAGTGTAAAAACTCATACTCTATATAGAAGATAATGCTCTTCCCGAGAATTTTCTTATAGAATCCGAGTTAACCAAAAGTGTGTTGACACTGTTTCAGATAAGAGGAATATGTGCTTTGGGATTTTACAGCTTGGTTGGTGTGGCGCCTGTGTTGGCAATTATGAACATATTGTGGTTCTGGAAGATTACAAAGGGTTTGCTTAAAACTATTTCGAAGGCAAACCACAGCAATTGAGCCCCTTCAACAACCTCCTATCATTGCCATGGCTGATAAATTGCCCTTGTTTTCACTTGCAATCCATATTCTGTAAACGACACATTACTGTTATTTTCCATATGCAGATTGCAACACGCATGAAGGAAATAATTCAGTGCTCTCTCAATCTCTATCTCTCCATCTATTTATCTATCTATGTCTCTATCCTATCTCAACCTATGTGCGCACACTCGCAAACGATATGAATTTAGAGATTCGTTTTGGTGATCCAAAACTATAATAACCCCAAATTGGTTACAAGTATTAAAATATGATTTTAAAATGTTTTGTCATTTTACAAAATTGCCCCTTTTTAAAAAAGCAAAAAAACAAAAGCTCTACCCCCTCAAAGGCAAGCCGCTAGCCACTGATAGTCAACAACCATCCCTACCTCTAGAGCTTCTACAGGGCTTTTGGTGCCAAAGGAGGATTTGATCCCCTGCTGCTTTAGTCCCCAAACTACATAATGACCATTGAGGCACTAATGCATCTTTGTAAGATTTTGCAAAATAATCCTAATTTCATCAATTTTGGCACCATTTTATCAAGGTAAGTTATATATTTTGCATTATTTAACGAAGATGCATTTTTGGCACAATGGTCATTGTATATTTTGAGATCCAAGGGGTATAGGCAGATAAAATCCTACATTCGCCACCTTTGGTACCAAAAATCTAGGCTCCTACGGCCGGCTAATGGCTTTGTTTTTTAAAAACAAAAAACAAAAAAAATTGAGGGACAATTTTGTAAAATGTCATCATTTTAAAATCTCATTTTGATACTTGTAACCAATTTGGGATTTTTAAATATTTGATCGCCAAAATGTAATTTTTTGAATTCTTGTGGTATTTATTTGATATTTTCCTTAACATTTTATACATAAGTATATTTGACCATTTTACTGGGGGAAAAAACATGCACCTACTTAATAAGACTTAAGAGATACATAATAAATATTATATCATCAATAAGAGCCTGTCACAATTGGTAGATAGTTGGGTCTCTTAACATAATGTCCTAAGTTTGAATCAGACTATGCACATGGAAAAGACTTTGTTGGGAGAGGCAAAACCCACTTTGGTAAACTCTACACCTTGGGAGGATTAGTTTTTAGCTATTGGTTGGGTCCATCTAAATTCTAGCAATATATATATATATATATATATAGATAAGATATTCTTACTACTATTTTTTATCATTATCAATGTCACCATCACTTTTTCATCGTTAGATTAGAATCTCATATACCTTTATCATTTCTCTCTTCTATTAAAATTATGATCTAACGATAAAAATGTGATAGTGACCAAAAATAATAGTGAAAAATCCTATCCCAATATATATATATATATATATATATATATCCAATTCTTATAATGCCTAGTTGTATTTGGACCTCAAAAGAGAGTTACAGATCCCTTGATTGTGTTATCTTCTGTCATCTCAAGAGATAAAGGCCAATTCTTCTTAGAACTGATAAAAAAAGATCGGCCCTTTATGAGTGAGGACTTAAATAGATCAACCCTTTTAAGCTCGGCTAAAGAAAAATAGTCATTTTACAAGGTTCGAGCCCTTAAACATAAGGGATAAGGTTGGCCTTGTAGGGCCAAAAGACCTTTTAACAATCTTTTATTAATTTTTTTAAAAAATTACAACAATGAAAGTTTAATTCAATACATAAATGTTATCAAAATTAAGGTGTAAAGGATACATATCATGTAACAAACAAACAATCACTAAGTTATAATCAAAGGTAAACTATTGTCCACATACAATTATTACAAATAGTTATCAATATGTCTTGAAAATTTTTTTCCTTTCAACAAAATAAATAACTTACAAGATGTGAAAAAAGTAAGTAGTTAACAAAATAAACAACACAAAATATGAACAAAGCTATTACTATTAAATAAATAAATAAAAATACAAAATTAGCTAGAATATTTATGAAATAAGAAATATGTTTTATAAGTATTTAATTTTTAGGATTCTTAATATAGAATGTTCTTATGAAACTTAATTCTTAAAAATATAATAACAACTAAATATTTACAACATTATTGACAAAACATAAAAAAGCAATAAAATTTTTATCATATAAATATTTTTTTTTTTAAAAAAAAAATATATATATACTGGCCTATAAGGCTGGCTTTTTTAGTTCCATTTTTCACTTTTGATGTATAAATCTAAAACCTAGCCCTTGCAAATTCAGGGTTTAAATGAGCCAACCTGACAAAGTCGGCCCGTTTTTTCAGCTCTTAACATTTTGTATAGGGATATAGATAAGGGTTGAATGTTTTTCTTTTTTGTTGTAGAAATATTTTTTTGTCACACCACATAAAAATGAGTGGATCCCCTAATATTTTTTCTTTCTTTTCTTTATAATGGGACCCACTCGCTTTTATGTGAGTATAGTAGAAAAAAAAATTCTGCAGCAAAAACAGAAACATTAAACTTTATAGATAAACTCTTTAGTCTCTTCTATTTTTAGAAATATTTATGGGGTGATACTCTCCATCAAAATGTATTTAATCCACTATCCTATATGGTTGTAGATTTGTGATGTATCATCATTTCACTTGCGGATGAAAATTGTCATTTAACAAAAAAGACTGTTATTTTCTTTTAAGAAAAGCATTACTTGTATGTAGTTATAAAACTTGTTGCATTTGATTAAAAGAGGTTAAACTTTAGAGTCCAAATTAATAAGAACTAATTTGTAAGGCATTACAGTTTTTCTCACTTCAAATCAGGTCCTTAATGTTTTTTAACATGTAAAACTATAATTGTTAAAGGGTTAAGTGCAACCAGCAACCTAAAATATTTTTCAAGGTGTATCTAATGTCCTAAAATAATTTGTAGTGCACCCAACACCCTAAAGTATTTTTTTTTAGGTGCATCCATCACCATGAAATACCTTTTGTACAATTTTCACTTAACAATTTAAATAATCTAGGATGATGTATAAACATGAAAAAAATACTTTAGGGATATTAAATGCACACAAAAAAGTTCATGACACCGTATGCACTTGAAAAATAATTCAAGATGGTTGGTACACTAGAAAAAAATATTTCAGGTTGCTAGGTGCATCATAAAATACTTTAAGACATTAGATGCACATTAAAAAAAAATACTTCATAGTGCTAGATGCACTTTAACCCTTATTTATAAATAGGTGAAACTATTAAGACCCGATAAAAAGGAAAAAAATTATAAAACCTGATTAAAAATTGAAAAAAACTATAGAAACTTGAAACTTAATTATCCAAATTAATAATTTAGATAAATTTTAACAACTAAAAGTTTTGTTATCCCTTTTTTTTTTTTTTTTCTTTTATTTGATGAAGGGTTTTTCTTTAATGATTTAGAGCTCAAAGGTTTTTATCTCTTTTAATAAGTGCGATTTTAGGATTTAAATTTATGTTTTTCTTCTTATAGGATAAGAGACCATTTATCTTAACCAATAACTTATTCATAGTTTTATTATCCCTCTACAAAAGAAGAAATGAAAGAAAAACACGTTATTGTCAATAATTGACCATTTCTTACCACATATTATCTGGTCTCTAAAAATATGTGTTTGGGTAAGAAAGAGGCAAATAGTTCTAAATATCCCATATTCTTCACTTTATCATTGCTTTATATAGCAAAGGTCAAACACTCAATTCCAAAATTCTGGAGCCGCCTATATCGTGGACGGGGGTCCTCAAAAAGTCTCGTTTCTTCGTTAATAATCGTTAATCCACTGTTAATCACTCAATTAATTCCATTGTTTATATGTTTGAGAGAGAAAGAGAGAGTAACGGAACACTTCATTCCCTTGTTTTTCTTTGTCCTTCGCCTCCCCGCTGCGCTTGCCTTGCTTTCCTCGCCTTCTCTTTTCTTTTTCTACATTTTTAGAAACATCGCAACTCCCAAAACCCAACTCCATGTGATTGATGTATATATAATCAAAATCATGTCACTTTCCTTTTCATAGGTTATTTTTCCGACAAATGTTCTTAATCACTTGCTTCATTTCTCGAAATGTGGTAACTATTAGCAGTAATTTGAGTTTGATGGTTCCCGAAATGTGTCACAGGTGAAATGAAAAGGATTGTCGGTTGTAGTTGTTTTGATTTGTCGGTTGTGTTGATTTTGTTTTTTCATATATCTCTTGGGGAATTCCTTTCTTCCTCTGTGTTCTTCAAAAATGTGGAGTAGGTGGCGGTGTGTCGGCGGTGGAGTCGGTTTATTGAAGCAAGGGTTAACTCCGGTTGTTGACATCAGCCATGGTTATGGCGGGAAGTTTCGTTCTCTTAACCCTCTGTTATTGGGTTTGAGGGATATTGCAACAGAAGGTGGAGGGGGAAGAGGAGGAAGAATAATTCCTTTATCATTTGTGTTCAATGAATTTAAGAGAGGGATATGTTCATCGCCTGAAGATTCCGGTAATTTGAGATCTTCTGATAATGGCTGTAATGCTGAAAAGGAAAGTGGAAAAAGCGATATCATGTCCTTCTCAGAAGCTAAGAAGCTAATGAGATCAGTGAATGTGGAATCGCTCAAGTCAAAGCTGGAAAGTGTTGGAAAGGAAGTTATTCCATTCTCTGAGCTTCTTCAAGTGTGTGAGAACACAGGTGTTGCTAGGTCTCCTGAAGAGGCTTCAGCTTATGCTCGTGTTCTTGACGAAGCTGGGGTCATTCTTCTTTTCAGGGATAAGGTCTATCTTCATCCTCAAAAGGTGAGTTTCATGCTTTTACTGTTTAATTCCCTTGCCATTTCATTATATCATTGAATTTTGGGTTTAGTTCCTATCATTTTGGTAGTGTAGTTTTATAAGGACTTGGTCTCAATTAATACCCCTTAATCATAAGGATCAAAATTAAAATTCCGTTGGTTCTTGTACTTTTTAATGAGTTTTGTTCTTTGGCCCTCTACTATTAATGAATCTTAACTTTGGTCCTTATAATTAACAATAGTAACTAAACTTTTTAGTTGTTAAACTTAGACCAAGTCTTTATGAACTATTGGATCAAAACTATGATTTGAAACCATAGGGATCAGAATCAAAATTCGATTAAATTGTAAGGACCAATAATGATATTATTCCTTATTTTTTATTTTTAACCTTTTATATCTTATTTGAATTGAATCTTTAGCATGTATATTGTATACTTTGCTTAAGCCTGTGGAGCTTGCAATAAAGCATTTCCACATGGAAATATGTCACGAAATGTTTTGTGTTGTTGGCATCAATTCTCACGAGATGCCATTAGCACTTTTTTTTTTTTTTTTTATTATTATTAATTTGTTGAGACCTTTGGGACTCAATATATTTTTGGATTATATTTTTGTGATTTGTTTAATTAAGTCCTCTACATTCGTATATTTTAAAGGGTGAGTAACACAAGAATGTGATTATGTATGAGGTTAATATTCCATGTTTGTACTAATTAGTATTATTATCTTTTATCTTTGAATGCACTATATGTATTTACTTGGATATAGAGGATCCAGGTTATTGATTTGCAAGTCTATAGTTTAAGCCTTCATTAATCTTTTCAATGATTACACCTATGGCATATTGGTTGCATTGATCTAGTTTAGCTATATTGTGTTATTGCATTTCAGGCAACAATTTCCCTCCACAGGAAAATAGCAACGTTAACAATTCCAACAATTTCTCAATTCTCTCATATAAATCGTTTCCACCTCATTTTCTTCTCATTGATACACATGTCATTATGAATTTTATATGATTTTATTGACAGGAATTGAACAATTAAATATAGTGCCAAAACTTCATGTGAGCCATTTTCCTCTGCTTGCTTTCTTTTAAAAACTAACCTGAGAGCTTATGTGACATAATTAGAAGTAGCATTTGTGATTACTTTCAATGCTGCAACTTGCATGAAGTACCTACACTGAGGCTGCTAGCTGTTTGTGGGTTTATCATCTTTGCTATGTTTTCCAACAAGCCACAGTAGAACCAAATGGATAGACATCAATAAATTAGTTTTTCAGAACTATGCTTTATAGCATCTTGTTTGCTGATATAATTCAACCCCATTAAGGAAATGGGTACATGATTGTTGAAAAAACTGAGTGACTATTATACTTTCAACCCCATTTTGTAGCATCTTGTTTGTTGTTTGCTGATTCCTTCTTATTTTCTATTGCTTGTTCAATTCTCTGCACGTTTAGGTGGCTGACCTTGTTCGAAGAGCTGTTCCGTTGGAACTGACTTGTGAGGATCCCACAGGTGAGGAGTTAAGAAAGCTGCAAGAAAAGAAACTAGAAATCGATACGTTAGCACATAAACAGGTCCGGCGAATTCTCTGGTGCGGACTAGGAGGCAGCTTGCTTCAGGTTGGTCTCTTCTTCAGGCTAACGTTCTGGGAATTCTCATGGGATGTGATGGAGCCCGTTGCATTTTTTGTCACATCCGCTGGCTTAGTAGTAGGTTATGCCTACTTTCTCTTCACTTCAAGGGACCCCACCTATCAGGACTTCATGAAGAGGCTCTTCATTTCTCGGCAAAAGAAGCTTATCAAGAGGTATAATTTTGATGTTGAGAGATACAAGGATTTACAGAGAAGAAGCATCCAATCTTTAGATGCCAATACCATTTTGAAGAAACGCTTGGGCATGGAACTGGATCTGGATGACGCTTACCAAAAAGGTTAACATTCTTCTTTTTATCATGGGGTTTTTGGTTATACACCCTTGCTTGGAATATACATTTTACATATGTTTCTCACTAAAGGTATAGCATTGTGGACTTTTTTTTTTTTTTTTTTTAAGATAGAGGGGCAGGCACTAACAACCTGATATTACAAGCAGGATTAAACTCATGACTTTCCACTTATAAGGGAGCTTTAATGCCACTCAGCTATACGGCTATTGGCACTTTTTGTTAACATTAAGCATCCTACTTTTGACTCTTTAAAACAAGTTTCCACATGTAACATTTCTGATATAGGATTTTGATAGCAAACACCAAAGAACTACACGTGTTCACTGGTTTTTTGTTCTATGTTACATAGCCTTGTTCCCCTGTTTTAATGTTAGTGGGAATAACTTTGAACTCAGTGGCTTCAGTGCTACTAGCATGTTGCTCATAATTATTCTCCATATATATATAATTCTTATTCATTCTCTTGCCACTATATTAATATGTAAGTACTGGCAAGGTTCTTTATCCATGGCTATATATTTTGGTCTATCCGCTCTTGCCATAAAGTATCATTAGTAACGGTGAATACAAGTACATGCAAAACAATATTTCATAAGGCAATTACTTGAATGATAAAACTTAAAAATTTAAGTAAAAATTGTATTTTGTTCTTAACATATTTGGTAGTTTTCATTTGATTTCTTGCACAATCTTCTCAATTTGATTGGTCACAAATAACTTTTAAGAAATCACCTTTGTTAAAATTTTCCTTAGTTGTTTTGTTATTAAATGGTTATACTGTATCATATTATATTGGTTGTAGGCAAAACAAAGACAACTACTATTCTATATATAACATAAAAACTCTAATAATATGTACATAAAAACTCTAATAGTAGATAATTTATTATTCATTATAACTTATTTATCAAATTTTGTGCAAACCACAAGACTCATTAATTATAACAACAAATCCTGTAGTAAGAGTTGAACTATCAAATCATATATTATTATGATATCCTCCACAACCACAAAGCTAGAAGTCTCAAGTTTTATAACTTTCTTTGTAGCGACAAATTTGATTATTATAGTTGAAACACTCCAAAATAGATTGGAACCATGTCAGGAATAACATCAAAGGATTTCACTTCCATTTCACATGTTAAGATTTTCATGAGAGAAGTTTTCTGTACTCATCTGCCTCTGCAGCCATCTCTCCAAGGCTTCTTATTTGTCTCTCCTCCTCATCAAACCTCCTCTTTAATTGCTTCTTTTTCAAATCAATCTGCAACAATAACAGTCAAACAGTAAATATTAAAACAGAGAGTTAGAATTTGACACAAACTTACAAGAAAGACACACACATATATATATATAGGCAAAAGCTTTCATCCTACTTCCTCATTTATGTCATCATTGTTCTCAAAATCACCAGCTTGTCTGGGAATAATATGAATGTGAACATGAGCAACTGTCTGTCCTGCCTCGGGCCCATCCTAAGGTACAAAAAGATGATTTGGTAAGTTTTTTCAGATGTAATGTAAGCAGCATACCATGCTGGTGGCCAAATGCTTGTATAAGGGGACCAAAAATCAAATATCACAGTGCTGAATCCTGCTCACTTGACAGTATTCAAATTCAAATAATCGTACTGGCGATTTTCTAACAGGGGGCAGCTTAGAAGTTTGGTAGGGTTGGAGATTTGGATAACAGGTTACATCTTACAAGTTTGATCCTTCTAAGTACTAAGAGAAAAGGAAAACAAAAACAGTATATTTGGATCATGAAATGAAAATGTTTCCGAATTAGAGTTGACACAAACTGAGAGTGTATGTGTGGAAATCAGTTCTCTTTCTCTGTCCTCTCTATTTCTCTCTTACTTGAAAGCATTTCACAAGTGTCTAATTTAAGATCATTTAAATCCCCTGAGCTAAGTCTTAATGCATTATGTCAGAAGAAAATAATCATAGCATCACTTAACTAAAGGAGTGGTTACTTTCAGAGCGTCTGATAAGGCAATTTTGGCAATTGTGACAATGTGAATTTGTAAGCACTTCATTATTTCTCATATGTAAGTTTTGAAGTACTGAAGAAATTGGAATGTCCAAGCGCCAAAGAAACCTCCAAAAGCACTTAAAAAAGTATTTTCCCACAAGTCAAGACAAAATTTATATCACATATTTACCTCAAACACTGTAAAATCACTTCTAAAAAGTTAATCAAAACACAAGCTAGACTAAACTATAGATTGATGAAGTGAGTTTGGGAATAGCAGTCAGAAACTTTTTAATCCCCAGGGAGGTGTTCATGTCAAAGAGTCCACAACTCCACATTATATGCACATAATGAAACTAACACAATAATTGTATTTATTTAGATTTAAATTATATGTTGTAAGAAAATACAAGAATAAATGGTTACTTAAGCAGATTCTGCTTCAACTTACTTGGATACCATATGTAAGTGATGATGCATTGTGGTAGCTTTCAAGCTGCCTACCAATTTTCTGTGCTGTGAGCCACAAATCACAAGTCTCATCAGCAGTTAGATCAGCAACACGCTTCACTTCACGCTTTGGGCACACAAGCACATGTGACTTTTTCGTTAAGTCAACCAAATTCAAATATCCAAATCTGTTTAGAGTTCATATTAAGTACCAGCAGCAATGTATGGACAGTTATATCATATGAGGAGCTTCTGTTCTTCCAGCATCTTCAAATGGATGCTAGTGGGACAAATATTCTAGTGAAATTATTCACATTTCCTTGATAAATTAGACACTACTAAATGTAAAGAAGCCGCCATTTGCAGACTAACCATTATGTTCCTACTTCCTAACAATCAAGGATCAGTTAAACCAAGAATGATTGTTCTAGAATCTGAGTTGTTAATGTTATAAAGTAATAGAGGATGCTACAAGACAATATAACTATGCTAGTCTCGTTTCTAATTAGCAAACAAATCGAAGCCACAATTGAAAGCTACCATGCTCTGTATCAACGACAACCCATAAAAAGAAAGGATATGACCTGCAAAAGGAAAAGAAAACACTAAGACAAGCCATTTCGTTGAAAATTAAATCAACCAAAGATAATTTTTTTTTTTTAAAAAAAAATGACCTAGACGACGCGTCTTTGAATAATCAGAGTAAAATTAAACACGATGAACATAGACGATGGAACTGAGAATCGAAGCAACACCATACCAGGACGAGCAGGACGATTGTTGACAAATGCAAATGAAAGCTGAGTGGTGTAGAACACTTCACTCTCGGAAATCCTGTGACGTCCAAAAGGATAATATTGCGCAGCCATCTGCGTTTATTTGCAAAAAAAAAAAAAAAAAAAAAAGATAAAATCAAACGAGGAAAAAGGTGAAAGAAGAAGTTGAAAGCATTAATACCGAAATGGTCGAAGAGGAGATCGATCGCAGTTGCAGAACCGGACGGATGAAGAAGAAACAAGCAGTTCAACAAGAGCAAGAATAGGCGTTTTTCTATCTGCACCATTACTCCTTGAAACTTTATTGTGGAATTTTTCAATTTTTTTAAGGCGACTCGGAGAAAAGAGACCTGTTCAAGTCTTTTTTAATATTGCGTAGACCGATTTTGATAATCAAAGTGAGAATTACAAACGAACAAAGCAAGTGACGAGTATGCAGATTCCGATTAGAAAATGCCATGATTGGTTAAGCGGAAAATTGAAAAAAATTCAGGGAGGCACCAGGTTCTAGAAATTACTATTTTAAATTTTAATTATTTTTTTCTCTATTTTTTTTAAAGAAATATAATTAGTAAATTATAACACGAATCATCCAATAAATAACTACAATCACTTATTTATAATCAAAAGTAAACTATCTTCACAAATAACTCACATAAAACATTAAAAAAAAACATATTATGAATTTCTTCTCCCACATCATGAACACATCCATAATCTTTATTTGCAATAAATAATAAACCAAATCATAAAATTAGAGTATAGTTATTATATATTTGTAATTAAATGGATAAATAACTTTATAACAAATACAAAATATATATAAATTAATAAATTTAAAAAGAAAAAAAGAAAAAAGCTACCGTGAAAAAGGGCACAGCAGGCCGGCCCGTGGCCCTCAAGGGCGTCGTTTAAGCCCGAGGCCCCGGGGTAGCCGGCCCTCCGCGGCCAATTTCAAATATTTCGTCTATTTTTCAAGCTAGGCCCTTGAAGGGCCGGGGCTTAAATGAGCCGGCTCGATGGGCTCGCCAGTTTTAAGGCAACTGACCCAAGATAGTTTATCTGTCTTTAGGCTAAATTATAATAAACTCCCTCCCCTTCCTTCCTTGGTAAAGGTCGGATTTTTTCTCGTTAAAAAAGAGGAGATTTGATCCTACAATTGATTAAGGTACTGGGAGAAGCATCTTAGGAGTCAGGAAGCGGTAAAAATCTTTGGGAAAAGGTGGAGGTCTCTAATCTAAGTATACTTTCTGCGGATTGGGCTCCAACGCCCCTATATCTTAGATCGGGTGAACCCAACCTCTTTTCTAAAATTTTTTATATAATAATAATAATAATAAAAACTCCCCAAGCGAGTTGCATGTAACCTATGATATTTTTATTTTAAATTTTAAATTTAAACCCCTCACTTTTAATTTTTTCTATTATTCACACCGAACCATTATCTTTTTTATAAAAATTGTCACATTAGATTAACATCGGAATGATTGAGGGGTTAATTACCCATTTCATAAAACCCCAGAACTTTAATTAGTTATGTATAACTCTTTAAACTCTAATTAGTTACAAATAACTCATTTGACATTTCAAAATTTAAATTTAACTCTCTTAAAATTTTGATTCATATTATTAAAAACAATGTATTACCTTTATCATTTTTAAAAAATTTATTAAGATTTTTACTATCATTTTTCAATTACAATAACTTCTTTTTATGGCAAAAACTAAAAGAATAATTTTTAAAAAATGAACGTTGAACCTATATATGATTCAAGAAAAAATGTGCATTACTACTAAAGAATTAATGAGAGCAAAAGCTATCCTCTAACACAATGTAGTATTTAAACTATTAATGTTCAATTATCTTAAGAAAATAAGTAAATGTTATGTATATGATAATATTTTTATTTTTATATATTTTTTTTAATTTTAGTCTTCTAGTTTATACCGTACAAAAAAAGCTATTTTAGTATTAAAATGATAAAATTAATGACATTGTGTTTAATATTATATATCAAAATTTTAAGGAAGTTGAATTTAAATTCTGAACTGCCAAGGGGATTATTTGTAACTGATAAAATTTTTGGGGATTTCCGGTAATTGATTAAAGTTTAGAGGTTTATAAAATTAGTAATTTACACAAGATGTTACATGTTATCTATTAATCTGACGTGACATTTTTCATTAAACGGATAACGGTCAATTAATGGCAAGGGGTTAATAAGAAAAAAACTATAGGTCAGGGGGTTAAATTTAAATTTTGAAATGTGAAGGAATTATATACAACTGATCTAAAATTCAAAGAGTTTTGTATAACTTAACCTTGCTTTTATAACAAAGGGAAATTCACTTATTAGTCCTGATAATTTCATCGAATTCTGATATTAGTCTTTATAATTTAGAATAGATAGTTTTAGTCCATATAGCTCAATAAATTTTTATGTGAGTTTTCCAATGGGTCGCTATACTCTTAATGAATTACATGACCTGAAGTATTTAGGGTGCAATTTTGACCCTAAAGCAACAAAAATAGAGTGTCAAAATTGCACCAATAAAATCAGGGTGCTAATTGCACCTCCAGAATTTGTTCAAGGTGCTGGTCACACCTTAACCCAATTTTTTTAAGAGAAAATTAACTATGCTAAACTTTGCCTAAAGTGGTTACTATTTCTCATTATATACTACTTGTAAGGTCAATTTATCTAATTTGAAAAGATTAAAAAAAGCTATATAAATTTTTTAATTATAACATGATCTCTATAAATTGATAAAAATCTTATATCTATGACCAAAATCCATGTTCAGACAAAGACAAAGTCTTTTATATTTAAGGCTAGAGGAGTATATAGTCAACAAAAAAGTGGCAGTTAGTCAGCTAGTCCTCCATATGCGCATGCCCGACGCCCTAAAATAAAAAGGAATATGTACGGTATATTTTTTTACCTGAAAATATATATGCTATGTGTTTTTTTTTTTTTTTTTTTTTTTTTTTGGGGTACAATATATATGCTATGTTAAAGCATAGTTAAATGTATCATTTTTATTCAAACTCTGTTTTATATTTTTTGAATTCAAACTTATCAGTCAATTACTTAATTTGAGTAAGGTACGAGGCACCAACCTGAATTATTTGTAAGCCACTGTGATTTATTTCTCAAGCCATATGCAATAATGCACCAGATCCATATCAGTCATGACAATAAAAACAGTTGAGAAAGTTGAGCTATCCAACCCAATAATGTTATCATGCCGTCCACAACCACAAGGCCAGAAGCATCAAGTTTTATATGACCTTTGGTCCTAAACATAGGATTTAGTTTAGGAGTAACTTATTTTGTGGCTATTCAAATATTATACTTGAAATAGTCCAAATAAAGTGAAACAATGTCAGAGAGAATATGAGAGGATTCCACTTAAATTTCTATGTTAAAATCTTCATGAGAAAATTTTTCTGTATTCATCTGCCCTTGCAGCCACCCCTTCAAGGCTGCTACTGTCGCTGCTCTCCTCATTATCAAGCCTCCTCTTTAATTGCTTCTCCTTCAAATCAATCTGCACCAACAACAAATAGTCAAATAGTAAATATCCAAATTGAGTTAGAGTGAGAGAACTTGACAAAAACTTTCAGGAAGGAAAAATAGGCAAAAGCTTCCGTCCTACTTCATCATATATGTCATCATTGTTCTCAAAATCGCCATCTCTTCGAGGAATAACATGAATGTGAACATGAGGAACCGACTGTCCTGCCTGGGCCCCATCCTAAGGTGCAAAAAGATTATTTAGAAGTTTTCTCAAATGTAATGTAAGCAGCATATCATGCAGGTGGGGTAATGCTTGTATAAGGAGACCAAAAATCACACATCACAATGGTGAATTCTGCTCGCTTGAAAGTATTCAAATTCAGATAATACTCTCAATTTGATAACTGGGGCAGCTTAGAAAGTTGGTAGGGTTGGAGATTTGGATAACTTTTTACAAGTTTGATCCTTCTCATGCAATAAGAGGAAAGGAAAACAAAAAACATTAAATTTGGATCATGAAATTAAAAAGTTTCTGAATTAGAGGAGGAGGCACAAGGAGTGTGTGTGTGTGTGGAACCCACTTCTCTTTCCAATCACTCCCTTTCTCCTCTCTATTTCTCTCTTACCTCAAGCATTTCACAAGCGTCTAATTTAAAGGGAATTTTTAAATCCCCTGGGCAAAGTCTAAGTGCATTACGTCAGATGGATGATTTAATAAGTTTTCTCAGATGTAAGCAGCATGCGCTTGTAAGGAGGGTTGTGTTACATGCATGCAGACCAAAAATCACAATGCTAAATTCTGCTCATTCGAAAATTTTCAAACGAGACTATCTATCTGCAACCCAGGGACAGTTTATATGGTTGGTAGGGCTTGAGATTTAGATAACAGGTTAGTAGGTTATCAGTCTGATCCTTCTCATGTGCTAAGTGAAAAGGAATACAAGAAACAGCATATTTGGATCCAATAATTAGAAGAGAAGAAGACATAAAGAATGGGAGTGTGCGTATGGAACCCACTTCTGCTCTTTCCAATCATTCCCTCTTTACTCCGTAACCCTGTTTTACTTCAAAAGCATTTCACAAGTGTCTGACTTAAGAGAAGTCGATTCCCCTGGGTTAAGTCTTAGTGCATTAAGTGAGAGGAAAATGACCATAGTATCACTTAATTAAAAATGTGGTTACTTTCAGAGTTTACGATAAGGTGTTGCTTGGTAAGTTTGAATAGCACTTGATAATCTTTTTCTAAATCTTGAAGCTGTCAAGTATCTCATGCTGACATATCTTATATATAATTTTCCAAGTACTCAAGAAATTGGAATGTCCATGCACCAAACACCACCTAATAGTACAGTTAGACAATAGTGGAAAAATTTGTACTAGACCATATATGGACAAAGTTTGAGAATAGAAGTCCAAGATATAAAAGGAAAATTTGAATGAAACAACAAGACCCTAACAAGATTTCAAACTTAACAAACAAGATAAGGGAACAGATTATATAAGGTCAATAACTTCTAATCAAATGGGGAGAGGGCTGCATATCAAAGGAATGAAATCAACACAGAGTGAACAAATATGAGGGGATATACAAAAAACTGAATGGTTACATAAGCAGATTGCCTTTAACTTACTTGGATATACAATGTAAGTGAAGATGCATTGTCATAGCTTTCCAGTTGCCTACCAATTTTCTGTGCAGTGAGCCATAAATCACAAATTTCATCAGCAGAGAGATCAGCAACTCGCTTCACTTCACGCTTTGGGCACACAAGCACATGTGGTTCATGTTAAGTCATCCAAATTCAGAATCAAATTGTGTTAAAATTTTAGCACCAAAAGAGCATATGGATGCTTGGCCTGTATTTAATTTGCAAACAAAAGTCCAACCAACTAAAACAATGAACCCAACCATGCTTTGTATAAATGACAACCCATAAAAAGAAAGGATATGACCTGCAAAAGGAAAACAGATAATTCATTCAAAAAAATACTCTAACAGAAGCTATTTCGTTGAAAATTAAAGTAAAATTGAATACCCGGACGAACAGGACACATGTTGACAAAGGCAAATGCAAGCTGAGTGGTGTAGAATACTACACTCTCGGAAATCGTGTAACCACCAAAAGAATAGTACTGTCCAGCCATCTGCGTTTATTTGCCAAAAAACAAACCGTTAATGTGTAGAGAGAGAGAGCTAGAGAGAGAAGTTGAATGCATAAATACCCTAATGATCGAAGAGGAGATCGATCAATTGCAGTTGCAGGACTGGACGGATGAAGAAGAAACCAGGAGAATCTACTTTGAACAAGAGATGGCAACAAGAATTGATGATTTTCCATTGTCCTTGATTCTTGAAACTTTATTGCGGAATTTTACAAATTTTTTAAGGTGAACCAGAGGAAGAGATTTTTGTTGAGGTCTTCTTTTTAATATTATTGTATATATATTCGTTTTCTTGGAAATCAAAGGGAGCTAACAAAAGTTTGGATTAGTAATATAAACCGTTTTTATATTATAATTTATGGTATACAAAATAAATATATAAATATATTAAAAAAAATAAATATGTGAAGCTCAAATAAGCTAGACTATCATCCATGTTATAAAACTTCAGCCTAGTGCCAAATATGATATAATCGCGGGGTGTTTAGGAAAGAGACGAAGCATATCATATAAATAATGAAACTCTTTTAGTGATTGTTCAAAAAAAAAAAAAAACTAACTCTTTTAGTGTGATCAATTTAATTAATTATCATATTAATATAAGCTATAACATAATTATATTAAATAAGTTAATTATGATCAATTTAATTAATTACTCATTCTCTTTTTTTCAATCTTTAATATAAAAGTAAATCAGAAATATTTGACAAATATGAAAACTTATATTTAATTTGATTATATTAAGGATAGGGGGAGTAAATTTTGATTATGTTAGTTAATGTATTTGATATATATTTTCTCCGGTCATAATTATAAAACACCAAAATTTGGAGAGATTAAGGAGAGAAGTTAAATTAGTTAATTATAATTATTTTCCGAAAATCTTTAAAAACTGAAATTATACTGTTTTTTTTATTATTGTTACATTTTATTTTTGAGGGAGTATCAATAATTACAAAATTAAATGAGATAAATTTTAGTTTACACAAATATCAAAAATGGAGTCTTGAAGTGGGTCCATGTTGAGGGGCTACACTTTATTAGTAGGGGTGATATGGGAAAAATAGAACAAAAATTGCTAAAAAATATAATTGAGGTGTATATAAATATATCATTATTTATATTAAGGATATGAGAAGTAAGTTTTATATTAAGGATACTACCTTTTGCCCTTAATATAATATTTAATTTGTTGTTGCCGGAGGAAGTATTAAATTTCAGACAAGCTACTAGTATGTAAATAAAAATGTCTTCCTTGGAAAAAATCTCATGTATGGGATCGGGGAGTATCCATGTTTGGGATGAAATAAGACTTTGTATGCTAACATTACTTTTGTTCAACATTTTTGAAAATTTTCTATACACAGCATTTTGTGGTGGATTTTTTTGGGAAATTTTCAGAAAATAATCACTGTAGCAAATTAATTTTTATTAGTTTGGTGGGCCTATAATGAAATTACTTTGTGAAGTAAAAAAGAAAAAAAAAAAAGCTTTCAAAATTCAAAGAAGAAATTAATTTCAGTTATTCATATGATTATTTCACTTGTTTATGATGTGTTCGACATTTAAAAATCAGGATATTTCTCCTTTGACTTTGAAAGGGTTATTTTTATCTTTTTACTTCACAAATTAATTTCACCACAGACCCACTAAACTGCAGTGAAATTTTAGATTTTTTGGGAGCTAATGAAAGTTAATTTGCTACAGTGGCCTTTATCTGGAATTTTCCCATTTTTTCTTGGTTTTCTTCTCTCTATCATGAATTAAAACCATCTTTCCTAATTTCTTTAGTTGATGAATGGTTTTGATGTACGGGATAGGAGTGTGGAGGGTATTAATGGGAAAATATGTACCGTCTGTTGGCAAAGGTGAATCATGGAAAATGGGTGATAGAAGAGTGTTCCATTTCAGAAAGGGCCCTGGGGCCCTTTTACGGAAAAAAAAATGCATTAAAATTTAACAAAAAAATGGTCTCATTTACAACAATTTTTTTACTCATTTACAAATAAATGAGATTTACAACAATTTTTTTACAACTAAATATTATTTACAACAATATCAATGATTAACAACTAGAGAAAAAAAGTTAAAAGATACGATAATCATAAATGAAGGTAAAGTTGCCCTTTTTGGATTGTTTTTACCAAAAAGGGCCCTCAGAAGGATTTTACCGGTATTAATCGATATGTACTGTCTGTTAACAAGAGCTGCATCATGGATGTAATGGGTGATAGAAGAGTATGGCACTTAGTAACATGGAAGGCGAATGAGGAAGGAGAATGGTTTAGGAGGGTTTGTGAATAATTATGTGACAGAAATGTGGGGTATGTCGTCTGGTTTATTAATTATTATTGGAAATGATATAATGACTAAAAGTTGTCTTCTTTTGAAAAATTAGTAAGTTTATTTGGTTTTTTTTTTTATAAAATACTTGCTGATTCCTAATAAATATTAATTATTTTTCTATGTTTGCCCATAATTAATAAGGGTAGTTGGTGAGAGTAATAATTAATATGATATTAGAGTTTAGAGTAATTAGTAGGGGTAACATTATAAATTATTTAGATGTTAGAATAATTTTATTGACTTTAACTACTTTTATTGGTTTGTGAAAAAGCAATTTGGTGCTTTATAATAAGGATCAGATGGAGTAATTAATTTAGTATTGAATTGTAATTAAAATATAATAGTTAAAAGTATGTTAAATTTTAAATTTTCATCATATCTTACATTATTTGGAATATACTGATTATGTTTAAGAAAATAACAAATGACCATTTTCAAATTTTAATAAATAAAAACTAATTTATTAAAGTGGTTTTGTTAAGAAAAATTCTTGAGTAGAATTTTTCCTAAAATTAGCACTAAATTTCCCAAAAATACAGAACCAAAGCAGAAACTAGCACATAGAACTAGCACATAGATTGTTACTTTCTGGCCAATAGAGAGCCCATAGATTATGAGTTATGGGAAGTGAAAATCAAGTAACATACGCAAAAAGCAAAATTTAAAAGATAACTTTGGATAAGGTTTTGCCCAGAAACTCTGATATTGTTCCCGTCCGAATGCCATTTGCGAATAGTCTTCTCGTTCCTTCTTCCATCTCTCTCAATACAACAGAACCGACTTCTCACACCCCAAAAAGATCAAACCTTTGAGAAAAAAATCTTGGTGGGTCGTAACCAGAAGAAGAAGAAGAAGAAGGGTTTGAAAGAGGAGGATAATAATGCTAGGCGTGGCCACTCTGACTCTGGGTTCATCATCTACAATGGCTTCATCTCAGACCCAAGCTCAGTACTCTGCTCTTGCTCTCCCAGGAAGCAGCAGAAGACAGAACCTTCTCAATCGCACAGAATCGTTGCCTATGGGACTCAAGTCTTGTTCTGCTGACAATAATTTGGGCTTGTCCTTCTCTTTCAAGGATTCAAGACCTTCAGGTCCCTTCACCACAGCTGTTGCAGCTGTTGATTCTGATAAGCTCAGTTCTTCTGATCCTCCCACCAAGGTCTTTAGCTCTCTCATTCTAGAATTAGTGTCATTGTTGATTTTGCGATTTTTGTGGTGACCGTAATTGATTTTGATCCCTCTGCTTTACATACATGTCTTGTATTTTTGCTAATGTCCATGTTAAACTTTTAATGCTCTGTGATCCATGTTATATATCCCTAGGCCAACAAATATCATAGAGAGGCTGACACAAATGGGCATCACTGGACATTTGAGATTTTTTTTTTTTTTTTTTTTTTTTTTTTTTTTGGGTGGTATGTGTATCAGTGATGATGCAGATGCTTTCTAAAGAACTGATCAGTATTCTTCTTTATTAGGGACATTTTGGCCTGTAATTTAAGAGGTTCTAGGGTATGCTAATAACTAACCGTGTTCTTGATGGAATTGTGCTTGGGGATTTCTAGGCGTGTAATTTATGTCCCAACCCTTTTTATGTGTAGTTTTGATGGTAAATGGTCTTGATGATCATTTTTGTATCATTCTTGTAGAATGAAGACAACAAGTACTACTTTGTTGTTGCGAATGCGAAATTCATGCTGGATGAAGAGGAGCATTTCCAAGAAGTCTTGTTTGAAAAACTTCGTAACTATAGAGAGCGTAACAAAGAACAGGATTTCTGGCTAGTGATTGAGCCTAAGTTCTTGGATCGGTTCCCTGAAATTACCAAGAGATTAAAGAGACCTGCTGTTGCTCTTGTGTCGACCAACAGTCGCTGGATCACGTAAGAACATTGATTTTCCCCTTTTTCAGTGACTAAACTTGACAGTTCTACAATTCCTATTAAAACACGAGTGCATTAAATTCTGGTAGTGTTTGAAGTAGCTGTCACAAAAAAGGGGTGAAAGATGTGAGAATTCTCTAATTCATCTGTGTCCTTGACCATAAGATCTTGGGTTTACTTCTTGTTTGCTAGGCATGCAAAAATTTTAGGATGCCTTGCCTTGACATCAGAACATCATATCTACTTAATTTGTACTCAAAAAACAAAAAAAACCATCCCAACCAGAGGAGTTAAGCTAACTGAGGCATGAGGGGGCTAAAAGGGAATCTTCTTAATTCTTATTAGTATTCCATTTTTGGATCTAGGGGTTCTATCTTCCTCCCAGTCAGCTTTCCTTTCTCCTTTTAGACTCTAGTTAGTAAGTATCAGTTTTTCAATGTGGATATTGGGGTTCTCCATACTCATTTCCTCTATATTTCATATGCATGTGTCTGGCTGATAAGAGTTCCGTAATGCTCCTCTTGTCCTATTTATAAGACAAAAAGGGAATGAATTTTTTGGTTCTATTTATAAGGCATGCATTGGCTTTTTCTTATATACTCATTTACCCCCTATTAAATGTTGGTGTATGTTATTAAAATAGAGGCAAAGTATTTATATTTAATCAGGGCAAAATTGGAAACTTATTAAATTTTAAGAAATTAAGGAGTTTTAAGTTTTTTCTTGGTTCTGGTAAAATATGTTGGAAGTGACTTATAAATAGGACAAGAGGAGCATCAAATACTACCTCTGGTAGTGCATCTTATATTAACGACTGGAGATAGTATTATATAATGAAGCAGCAATAACACAAAAAGAAAATGAACTGTGCAGGAGAAAAAACTCTAGAATGGATGTTGTCAATACAGCATCAAATGCAACTTTTTTTTTTAATGTCTTAGCCACCTTGTAACTCTGATCTTACGTGTCAAGCAGATTCATGAAGCTAAGACTGGACAGAGTTTTAGCACAAAGCTTTGAAGCTGAGAGTCTAGAAGAAGCACTAGCCTCCAATCCGATCAATCTAGAGTTTGAGAAGCCAGAAAAATGGGTTGCACCCTATCCTAAGTACAAATCTGGATGGTGGGAAACATTTTTGCCTCCTGGACAGAAGAAAGAGGTGGAAGCCTAAGATATTCTTCAATCTGTTTTGCTAATTACTCTAAATTAACTTTTCTCAGAGAGTTTTTTTAATTCTACCTAGTAGTTGAAGTTGGTGAAATTTCCATTCAGCTTGGTATTTTTCTTTTTGTGAATGCAATATATTTCCCTTAAAACTCAAGTTATCCTTACAATCTAGGGTCTAGGAATTTGTATTTGTATCTCATGTGAGAAAAGTATAGATAATGTAGTGTAAGGCTTGTATGTGAAGTCCTGAAGATTAATTTCCTTCTACGATAGCTTAATATAAATAATTTGAGTCAAATTCTTAGATTCAGTTACCTAAATCCAGCAATAAAGTGTGTTAAAAGCTTCCTGTTAAGCCGTTCATTGATTCTTCAAAGAATCTTGTGCCTTATCCTATGGCCGTCAAATTCCTTGGAGAATTGGAAATTTCAAGCAAGCAATTTGGCTGATTAAGCATGGATCTCTGATGGTGATCCAAATCATACTTGCTTCTCTTTAAAACAGAGTAATCTCGTTCCTTTTCTTATTCTCGAATTAATCACATAGTCAGATATTTTTCAGTCTGAGAGTACGAGTTCCTGTGAAGGCAAAAATGTATTTGGGAGAGCTATTTTTAGTTAGGTCCATAATGTTTGATTATAACTCAGTCAGATGATCATATTAAAAAACAATGCTGCTACTTGCTCATGCCAACGGAACTTATTTCCATTCTCTGCAATTCTGCACCGCAGGAAGTTTGATTATGCAATTTCAAAGTTGAATAAAAGTGCCATGTTTTTTAAATTTCTCCACCGGTTGCATAGGCTTGAACACGAGATCGCTAGCAACGCTAGATTGAGGTTGAACAGGTCTTTTTAATGAAAATAATCAATAACCAATATTAACAAATCAAGCCCCTCCTTGATATACCATACAAAGTGTAGCAATATCAAAATTACTTAATCATGCTAGGCCACTCTTCTAGTGTATTTATAACAATAATGCTAGAAGGTGTGTTACTAAACACAATAATTAAGAAGCAACTTTGACTTTGAATACATCCCTAACATCAACCTCAGCAAGAAATAAAAAACAAGCAGAAGCTGAATCTTGTATATGGCTTGTGAAAAATCGGATTCATCCATAGCAAGTAAGCAGAATAAGAATTGCAGTACCTCTAATATATCTATATTAGTTGACGTACAATCTAGATTTCTCACTAGCAATAATAGCCGCATTCAACTCCCCCAAAATCCTTTTCTTTACTGCGGTATATTGATTATTCAATTCTATCAACACCTTCTCGGCAACGATGTCAATAATATCTTCATACTTTTCATATACCAGTGGCACTATCAGCAATATGACAGACACTATACCAGCAAAAGCAAACGGAAAAGCATGTTAGAACTGACATTAACTTCTTGTGTACTGCAAATAAACCTATAAAATGATATAGGATTTAGCTAATTTTCCATGTGCAATAGATCTAACGATAGATACAACTAAACTTTTTGGTGCAATACGCATTACAGATAATAACCTGATAAAAACTTCTTTCCATTGAAAAATATGTTGATTTGAACCAAATATTCAAAATTCAAACTCAAAATAATATAAAAGCATAGAGAAGAGATAAGGAGAGGCATGAATACCTATACAAGTTGCACTATTAATGCAACGTGAATAATAAATTTTAGAAAAAAGTCTCACTGGTCATAGTTTGTCAATAATGTAGCTTACATTAAAGGGCAAAATGGCCCAGAACTTTTTACCGAAGGGTAATTTTGTCCCAGAAGTTTTTTTATGAAAATGACTTTTAGGTCTCAACCAAAGGAAATAATATAAGAAAAATCCCCATTCACAAGAGAACAAATGAATTAACAAATAAATCAATTACCATTAACAACTTATAAAACTTGTCAATATATTATTTCCCTTGGTTGAGACTTAGATGTCATTCTCCCAAGTTTTCTTGGGGGCAAAAGTGTCAAAAATGGGGCAATTTTGCCCTGATCATTATAATGGTTATTTTTAACCGTTAGTTGATCAAATATGTTGAGTTGGCAGTCTACATGTTATCTATGTTGTTTTTTTTTTTTTTAAGATGCAAATTTGCCTCGGAAGTTTTAAAACCAACTTTAGAAAAAAGATAAACTAAATGACACATGGACTTCTACCGCAAATTTACATATTAACAAAAATGATGTAGATGACATATGGACTATCAGCTTAGCATATTTGAACAACTAATGGACAAAATTAACTGAAATAAGGTTACGAGCAAAATTGTTCCATATTTTACACTTGTGGGCAAATTGCCCCAAAAAATTTTTTAGGGGAAAACTTCCCCTTAACCTTTTATTATTATGTCAAATATTTATAGGTATATATATTTTAAGGGGGAATTATTATAAGGTATCAAGGAAAGGATTTAATCACTCAAAAGTCCAATAACAATTGAGGAGCATATAATAACAAGTTTCAGTGCAAGAAATGACAACATGTTTATGCTGCTTACTTGTTATTATAACTCTTTGATAATTAAAACCTTTCTTTGTGCGGATGTGCCTAATAATTCTCCCTAGATTTTACCCAAGAAAATGCAGTATGGTCCCAAGGAACAAAAAAATATAAAAAAAGTCTCAGTGTATGATTTATTATCTAAGAACTCCCAAGGGACTTTAGTGATATAGATTTAAATTTAAAATTACTTGTTTGCCCGTATTAACAAGTCATAGTGTTACTATTAACAAATCCATCTGTTGATAAGTGTATATGTCATATTGAAAAGTCATAGTGTTATCTTTGACAAGTATATGTGCCATATTGACAAGTCATATTGTTACCGTTGACAAGTCTATGTGCCATATTGACAAGTCATAGTGTTACCGTTAACAAGTCCATGGGCTATATTGACAAGTCACAGTATTACCGTTGACAAGTTTATGTGTCCTATTGACAATAAGGGCAAACAGATAATTTCACAATTCAGATCTATATCACTGAAGTTCCTTTAGAGTTTTTAAATAGTGAAGGTAATTTCACAATTAGGATCTATATCACTAAAGTCCTTGAAAGTTTTTAAAGAGTGAATCATGTATTGAGACTTTTTTTGATATTTTTTTTGTTTCTTGGGACCATACTGCAATTTTCCCATTTTACCCTTGCTTGCCTACTGTTCCTGGTTTATGACAAACCGGGGGGAAGATGCATTTGTTGGCCATAATATTTATGGCATGGTTAAGTTGATTAGGCTACGAGTCAATGATGAATTTGTCATAAGTTGTATACTCATTAAGCAGTTGGTGGCTGACCTATATAGAAGAAAGTTAGAAAAGTGAACTTGGCGCCAGCAGCAGAGAGACCCCACAGTGTAACCGTAACCTGTAGTATATTCAATTTAGTGTTAGTGAAAATCAAATGACAGTATGGCATGAATAATAAATAAGCGAGATGCCGAGAAAGTACAAAGAGAAATTGCTTCAAATCGTATCCGAGAGCTATGTCTCCAAGGGTTTTGAATCCTTGGATAATATAAAATCTCAATGAAACAGCAGCATTAGCGAGCATCCTATTGGGCAAGACAATATCTGTAAATTCAAGTGGAGGCCTGTAAAAAAGGAATGTAGTATCAAGAGAAGGAAATGAACCAGTTCTTCACAAACTGCTCTCTTATTCATTTTTTTAAGAGACAGTTAACCTCTTCTGATATGATTATTGATCTAGGGTTAAGAGAATAGGAGCAGAAGAGACACAAGAAAGGGGATTAGAAGAAAAGATACAGAAGAGAGCTCTAAGGCTCTCTCAATTCTATTATTGCAATGCCATAACAAGTCTGATCTCTTTGTTACAAATGGAGGAGTAGGCTATTTATAACACTACAGCCTCCCTTAAGTCCTAACTAATGGGTTAATGACTAATTACCCTATTACTTATCTGGTTTACACTTAGGTCCCTAGGTTCATCTTACAACAATGGGTTAATGACTAATTACCCTACTACTTATTTAGTTTACACTTAGGTCCCTAGGTTCATCTTACAATTAGGTCCCTAAATGCTGATTATTATCTTTACATATCATCTTCCTGTGGGAAAAACAGGATACGCTGTAAAAATTCATTGTGCAAATGGATTCGATCAAACACTTATAGAGATGCATAACTACTTAAAATAAAATATTTTAGGCTTGATTTTGGGAGAAAACTCACAAGTTGGCTGCAGGGCCAAAACTTGTCCATAAGAAGAGCGCTGCCAAGAGAAGAAGAAATGAATGACAAAAAAATGTAAGAAGATGATATCCCAACCCCTCAAATAGAAACCAAATGATCGATAAGCCTGCGAGAATGCTTGCTGATACGTTCTTGTCTCTCCACAGCATAATATCAGCAGCTAATATACACAAAGAAATCTATGTGAGACCGCCATAATGTTAAACAAAACCAATGAAAACTATTATGTAAGTCCTATTTAACTTGTAATAAGGTCTTATAGTATTCCATTGATAAAAGGCGAAAGTATATATTTGGTCATTTAACTTTATACAAAATTTCAATTTCGTCTCTTAACTTTTAAAAGTACTCTCTCCAGCCCTAGATATAAGGTTTATTTGACTATTTTAGAAAGATTAAAGAAACTTAATAAATTATTTAATCATATCATATATTGTGTATCTAGATTATATATTAGTATATAAGCCAAACAAGTTAATTTGAGGGAAAAAAATATAAATATAAATTCTTTAAAGTAGTTTAATTGGCTTCTTTATAATCTCTCTAAAAAAATTACATGAGTATTATATTTATTAGAATCGCTAGTATCTTTTTAATTACCGTCATTCATAAAAAAAATGTTGATATTGAAATTTTAATATTGACAAAATATTGTTAAATGCTACCTTATAAAGTTTAATTTTCAAAATAATAATGATTGTTACAGAAGAATCATCATATGAAACCAACCATATTAAATTTAAAGGAGTAAAGATATATTTTTAAAAGGTAAGCCAACAAATTAAACCCGTATAAAATTAAAGGATTAAAGTATACTTTAACTGTGATTTTTTTTTTTTTTTTTTTTTTTTTTTGGGGGGGGGGGACTGAAAAAAAGAAAAAGCAATTACAAGAATCAAATTAAAAAGTCAAATGACTTTTAAGCCCCCGATAAAAAATAATAAAAAAATTAGACAGGCAACTTAAAAATTAGGTAAAACTAAAATCCATTGCCTGTTAATTCTACCAAATCAAACTAAGAGGTTTAAACTTCTCATGTTGCATGAGAAAAAGAAGATTCTTACACACACATGAAATAGTGGGACCCACATATATATATAATGTCGGATCCCACCATTTTATGTTTGTAATATGAGAAAACACTTCTCCAGAAGTGTTTTCCCTTAAACTAATTATAGAACATTTTGCTCGGATCACAGATCCTTACGTACAATGGCTATTTAATTCACATTATTAAACAGCCCTAAATTGTATTGTAGTTTCTCTTGTTTCTTAATTATGGTTGAGGGAGCTCAATAGGATGAATGAGAAAAACATTGAGAAACATGAAATCCATACTTTATATATTTAATGTCAAGATCAATTTTCTAATTAAGTTTTATATTAAGGTTGCCAAGGAGTATGAAACGTAAAATGTGAGGATAATGAAGCTTTAGAATGGCTTAATGCATTCTGTTTTTTTTTTTTTTTTTTTTTTTTTTTTTTTTTTACAAAAAAAGGAATCGCATAATGCATGAAGAAAGGAATGAATTATTAAGCCAAAGGGAATTTACCTAGTCCGGCACCGAGAACAACATGAAGAGGCCTTTTCCGGCCAAACAATCGGTTCTTGGCTGTCGGAATGACGAAGTAATGTTTCTCAGCCTCTGATTCAGAGCATTCAGATTCATCTTCATCAAGTTCTTCATCACTGCTGCTCAGGAACTCAGAATCGTCAACATCCAATAATTCCATCGGCTGAGACATTGATATATACACACATACTCTCTCTCTCCCCTTAACCTTGTAATTTCTCCCGAATCTTCTTCTTCTTCCTGTTCTTTCTTTCAGGTATTGAAAATACCGTTTCTGCACGACTATAAAACCACCGTTAATTGCATCCAATCAAAATGTAACGGCGAAATCATATGCTCGAATCGACAGGAGTGAATTTAATCATTAGTGCGAAAATCATCAAGATAAACTATAGAATTTAAATTTATCCTCAGCATCGTGAACAATTCAATTCATTCTATCAAATGCAGAGATTTATGGACATAAAATAGATTGAAGAAAGGATTAAAACGATGAAATTGTTCAAAGGAAGGAATGATGATTTTCTCACATTTGTGGATCGATTACGGCTGAGAGAGTGATGATCTTCGGAGGATCTTCGTGAATTGAAGTCCCTCCGAAGAAATTGTGTTACTTGGTGTCTCTCTACGTTTCAGGTTCTGCAAAATGCAATAAACAAAAACAATTGTGATATAGCGAAGCATCTCCTCAATATTCGCAGTGACGATCATTAATTATTTGCAATAAACGACATTTTCTCTATATATTTTTGGATTTTTTGCTTCGCTAATTTTGTATTTGTCTCAAAAATTAAATTCGCTTCCTCACAATTATGATTCTAAGTATCCTCCTTAATTTTGTTTGGGCCTGTTTGGGAACATTGGACTTATTATCCCATTAGATGGGATAATAAGTCCATAAAAAAAAAAAAGACTGTTTGGGAATCCTAAAAAATTGATGGACTTTGATGGGTAATGGACTTTTTTTTTTGAAGCTCCCATTGAGTTGCTTATCATCCCATTAGAAGTCCATTGAAAACCAGCCTTTTTTTTAAGACCATTTTGCCCCAAAAAGACGTGTGCCTCGTCTCTCTCGGTCTCTCCCATCATCTCCTCTTCAATCGTCCGACCTACCTCTCATCTCCTCAGCAATTACTTCGCTTTTTAAGAGCATAGGGGTTTAGTGTTTGGTCCGATACACTAAACCCCTATGCTACACATTTCTAAAATGTGATGTGGGTTCAAACCCTTTATAGAGCTATAATAGGTGTGTGAGGTATGACCAATTTTATTTTATTTTTTTTAAAAAAAGAAATTACTACATACATATTACTAAAAATTAGAATGTTGTCCTATAATTAGGACCAAAACCAACTCTCAAATGTTGTCTTATAATTAACGAGGGAGTATATTTTTAGATTTGTACAATGGGGAATATAATAATGTAAGAAATTTTAAATATGAAAAAAAAAATATATATATATTTACTCTTACTTGGCTTTCTTGGTAGTGAAACTCTTTTGTCTGTTTTTTTTTTTTTTTTTTAAAAACAATTAATACAAATTAAATATAACCCAAACAAACATGTTAATGCCACGCTTAAGCCAAGACATTATCGTAGTGCCTGGGTTTGTGTCATGGAGCCTCAAATGTATGATGAAAAGGCAAAAACACAGTTGAGATATTTTTTCCTTGCTTAAGAAAGTGTTTTGTTGATCTCACTTTTATTCATAAAGCGGTTTATTTATTTATTTTTTAAAAGGCTCCTCACCCCTTGTTTTTTTAATGGAAAGAGAAATTCATTAATCAAAATATTATTTACATGTGGATTTACTACACAGCACATGTTTACAAAATGACAACTAAGGCCCGGTTTGGTACAAAGAACTTGAGAGAGAGAATGAGAACTTAATAAAGTTCCTTCTAGAAAACACGTTTGGTTGCCCAAGTGCCCAAACCTAAGTTCCCGGGTCCACTACTCTTCCCTCATATGTGGGAACTTGAGATCCCACCAATTCCAAGTCACTCTTCACCTTTTTGGATAGATTCACGGAAATTCAAATTTTGGCGGGAAAATTGGCGGGAAAGTTCAAACTTGGTGGGAAAGTTTGAATTTGGCGAAATTTTTTTTTTCCAAAAGTTCAAACTTAACAAGAACATTTTTTTAAAAAATATATTTTAGCAAAAAAAACATTTTTTTTTTTTATTTTGAATTAATTTTTTTTAGGGTAAAATAGACATTTCCTAATTCTTTACCAACTACCCACCCTTCATTTTCTTCCTACCAAACAACTCAAGCCATCTTCCCTCATCTTTCAAATCTTCCTTTCCCTTTCTTTAAGTTCCTTTCCCTCCCCCAAATTCTTTGAACCAAACGAGGCCTAAGAGGTAGTGACTATGCTAGTAGAAGGGTGGTGGAGTTTTCCCGCGCCTTCTTGGTGAAATCTGTGAGGCCAAGTAGCTTCTTTTGCAAGTATTATGGCGCTATTGCACGTTTTGTCATGAGCCCCACAAACATTTCCCTTGCTGTCCTATCTTGTCCAAAAAGCTTTAGGTTTGATATTAAAAAAATGAATTTTAATTTCAGTTACATAGGAGTGTTATTTAGTTGAAAAAAATTTAGTATTTTTATGTTTTAAAAAAATGAATTTTAAATACATAGGAGTGTTATTTAGTTAAAAATTTAGTATTTTTATGTAAACATTTATAATATGTATACGTATTAAATATATCTAATCAAGGTATTTTCAAATTTTTCCTAATATGTTAACTATTCTTATTTTTATATTTTAATTTTAATGTTTCTGAATTTTTTTGGCCATCATATCATATACATGTAATACAAATATGTGTTATTTAATATTCCTCTAATCCTTAATACATGACATAATTGAAGAATTAGTCTTAATCATAAATATAAAACATATTTCTCGTGTTTATCATTTTCCCCAAAACTATGCTTATTGATCCTTCCTTAACAATGAAATATCATCATATGAAAGTTGAGGACTTTAATTTTAAACAAGGGTTAAAGTGCAAAAATACACATATGCTTTTGTCAGAGGAGCGCCCATTAGCAAGTGCTTTTTTTAGGTGCAAAAGTGACTATGTGGTTACAAAATAGGAGCAAAAATCAAACTAACCGTTAAGGGGGGTGGATGTTGCCTGTTAAGTTGGAAGGTTTGACTTAAATTAATGATGTGGATGTTGACTAGGAGTGTGTAGCATACAAGTGGAATCTTAATGACTGAGTATTTGATGACTTGGAAAAAGAATGATTTATTTTTCTTAAAAAAATATAATTTATCTTTTATGCCCAAAATATAATTAATTAGCTTCTCATCTGCATCTCGTCTCCAACCTTGGTTGATCAATTTATTAGCTTCTCATCTTCATCTCGTCTGCAATCCTCATCTGCAATACTCAGGATTTAGCGCATATAGCTTCGTACGCAACCCTCTCGTTGATTTAGGTGTCAATACTCAGCAATATAGCTTTTCGTCTGCAACCCCATTCTTGTCTACAACCCCGACGGAGCACAGCGTCGAGCATGATGTGAGGTGTGAGGAATGAATCAGCTGGCCAATCACTGCAATTTTAATTACTCCTTATGATATGCATAAAACTGAACCCATCATCAAATTGAATGGATAGTATCGTTTAATTTACTTAATTATTTTTTGACAATTAAATTGGTATATATGCGTAGTGTTCAAATGGCATTTGTTTCTTGTGTCGTTTTCACAAATACGAAATTTGGTGAGCAAGATGCTGTTGTAGAAGCAAAAGGCAAGGAATCATCAACCATAGAAAGTTGTGATTTTAAGAAGAAAGATGCTGAATCAAGTGAAATTGAAGAGAATTCCTCCAATTTTGGAGAAAAATTGTAGAACACTAATACACAAAATCTCGCCCTTGCAATCTGAAGCTTCGATTAGTGAGCCAATTAAAGCTTCTAATTCTGATCAACAAAATAACAAATCAGATAGTTGTATGTCCAAGGAAGAAAAAAAATTCTTCCGATTATGCAAGAAAATCCCAGAACACTGATGTACAAGTCTCACCTTGAGAATCAAAGCCTTCGATTAGCGACGAAGTTAAAACTTCTAATTCGGATCAACAAAACAATAAATCAAATAGTTGCAATGATAAGCCTACTTGCGAGAAAGAAAACAAGGCGGAGGCAAAAGAAGAGAAGGAAGAGGAAGGGGAAGGAGAAGATGAAAGAGAAGGAGAAGGAGAAGAATCACAGGATGAAGAAGAATCGCAAGAGGAGACGAACAAAGCGGTGGAATGGTCCACTTGTGTCTAACCCTGTCCTAGTCAACATCCACATCATTAATTTATGTCAAACCTTTGAACTTAACAGTCAACATCCACCCCTTAATGGTTACTATGACTTTTGCTCATATTTTGAAACCACATAGTCATTTTTGCATCTAAAAAAAACACTTGCTACTGGGCGCTCCTTTAACAAAAGCACATGTGTATTTTTACCCTTTAAACAAAGATGTTTTAGGAAGACATATCGTATTTATTATAATTAAGTATTCTAGTAGTCTCAAGTAATCACCAATAATAATTAAATATTTTTTATAATTATTATTATATTTTTTCCTTAAAATTATCACAATATATATAATATGTATTATTTGTTAGGATTCATGTTATTTTAGTTATTTTTCATCTAAAATTGTTTTTTTAATAGTCATCATCTTTCTCTTCCCAAAATCCCCTGACATGGAAAAAATTTGAGTCCCCAGGCAACACCATGCCATCGTCTTCTTTCTCTGTTCCATTCAAGTGCAATCTAGAAATGTTTTTCTTCAATGAAAAATGAACACTATCATTATCAAGTACAAAGAAAATTGTAACAAAACTCTTTCATCAATCAACACCTTCTAAATGGAATGTGGTTTTTGACCAATGATGTACAAAAGTACAAAACACTATCTAACTCATGACCTTTCCTAGCTAAGCTATTAGCAATATATTTGAATCTCTACACATGAAACTAGGTATTCTCCTGTGCATCGTGATTGTTTATGTCATCTTTAAAATCTAAATTTGTTAATTTGAGACAAGTAAAATAATCTTAATTCAAGGTTTTGATAAATCATCCTTAACATTTGTTTTATAGGTACTATATTCATCTACTAAAGACATTAAAAAAAATGATTAGCATGATACTCCCTCCGGTCCTAATTATAGGACATATTTAACCAATTTTGGAGAGATTAAGAAAAGAAGTTAAATTAGTTAATTTTACTCATTTTCCTAAAATGCCCTTATACAAATTTAAAATAACAAGTAAAAGTGAATTACTAGCTTTTGCCACATACCTTTCCAACCTAGAATTTTCCTTTATACATACTATCTAATTGAAATAATGGTCTTACTATATATATACATAAATATATGTGTGTGTGTGTGTACACACACGCACATACTATCTACACACAACATGTGTGTGTTGTGTTTATATATATACATATATATGTGTGTGTTTATACACATATACATATATGTATACACACACATATATATTTGTATGTAGATGCATACATAGATACACACACACACACACACACATATTTAAAAGTTTCAGGGAAGAGCCTACGCATTCACATACATATACTCACCAAAAACCAAACACACTTGAGAGAATAAAATAGAGGTACTTTAGGAAGAAATTGACAAAAATTAGAATGTTGTCCTATAATTAGGACCAAAACCAACTCTCAATGTTGTCTTATAATTAGGACCGGAGGGAGTATATGAGAACAAAAAGTTGTTTCAAATGGAAAATAACCAAAAGTGTAATACGTGCACTTGAAGAAGAATTACAATTTATCAGCATGATGATTTGTTGGTTGAATGTTCTTCAATCTCCCTCTATATATAGAACAATTATGCAAAACTAAATTAGCATGGCTTAAACTTCTTGTTGATGTTTGATGTATCTCTTGTATGTGTCATCTGCTTCTTCATCTCTAGGAATGCAAATGTTGAATGATTACCTATACATGATAATGAAATTATATGAAGAGAAAATCGTATACAAGTCAACTATATGATATAAAATGGCAGGATTATGCTACATATGTAAGGAAACTTCATGATCGACATACCTACCCATCCCCTAGAATTAGGTCAGCCTTCCAAAGAGTATATGAAAGGTCTTTTGGCTAGGGGTGAACATTCGGTTTCGGTTCGGTTTTTCGGTTAAAACCGAAATACACACATTTTAACTACCAAACCAAAATAATCGAAATATTTCGGTTCGGTTTTGTAGTTAATTCGATTTTTGGGTTTAAGTTTAGCCTTTTTTGGGCCTTCTTGTTTGGGTTAATTATGTAAAATGACCAATCTACTTTTTATTTTTTTTTTTTTTTTGCTGAATCAATCTATAATATTGACTATTGAGTGCAATCCGGCTATAGTATATTTTACATGGAGCACCTGGTATATATCGATTTTCACTTGTATGACAATAGGGTGTAGATTTTAAAATCAAAACATGGAATAATGATGGAAAGAGGAATTGGGTTGGGTCTGAACGTCTGGATATGGTCTTCAGTTGAGGTGGGCCAAGGGTCATGACTCCTAAGGTTGGGTCTGACTCATACATATGCATCGTCGTTTTAATTAATTTCGGTTATTTCTACCAAAAAAAAAAAAAAATCGGTTTTAACCAAAATAAATTTGCAACCACCAAATCGAACACCGAATTAAGCTAGTTTCAAAAACCGAACCGAAAAACCAAACACCGAATTATTTGGTTCGATTTTCAGTTTTTGTTTTGATTTGCTCACCCCAACTTCGGACATAAAACAAATTTTATCGAATACGTGCAATAATAACCATATATCATTTTTTACTATTTTATAGTTAATGTTGTCTTTTCATTTTAATGGTTACTTTTACACTTTTGATAAAAGTTAAAGGTTGTTTTAGTATCTTAATTAACCCTTTATAAAATAGTTACTTCAAGCTTTCTATGTATATAATAGATAAATATAGATAGATTAACATAAATATTCCAACTTCCATGGATCAAATTAGTAGTCTTCTCAATGACATCTTGATAAGGATGATTAGTCCCACGCTCCCTTGTGATTAAGCTGATAGCCTCTACACAATCAGTTGAAGACTTCAATATTTCTAAATCCACTAAACCAAAACAAAGTTCTAGTCCACTCAGAATTCCAATCACTTCTGCTATGGCTGTTGGAAAATCTCTCAGTTTGCAGCAAAACCCAGATAGCCAGTTGTCCTGTACTCCTGTGTATCTGACACCACCACATATTGCTTGACCTGCAAGCTTCACAGATCCATTGGTTTCTAGCCTATAATTGTGTTGATGTGTAAAGGTTCTTCTTTTGTTGCTACCATTTTTCAATACTTGTCTGTCAATATGAGCTGTGAGGATGCATTGTGTGGCACTTACACTAGGGATATTTTCCTCTAACTCAAGAAAATGTTTTCTAGAAACAAAATGGAAAATGCGCCTGTCCCATTTTCTTCCTAGCTGCATTATTCATCTCATTTTTAAACATTTTTCCCCCTCATATCAATCATGGTCTAATGTACTTACTATTAATTTTTTTTTTTTTTTGGAAGTATTAATTTATTAAAGATTTTGTTAAGATTTTAAAAGTTTGAAGTTGATTATTATGAAAGTTAAGAAGAAGCAGATCATACATATTCCTAAACTGAATATGATTTATGCAATTTAACAAAAATAATTTGAGTACTTGACATTTCAATTCAAATTTTATAAGTTTTTCTGTCTCCAAATTAGATTTATACTCCCTCCGGTCCTAATTATAAGACAATATTTGAGGGTTGGTTTTGGTCCTAATTATAAGACAACATTCTAATTTTTATCAATTTCTTCCTAAAATACCCTTATTTTATTCTCTCAAGTGTGTTTGATTTTTTATGTATGTGGATGCGTAGACTCTTCCAATCAATGAAACTTTTAAAGATCTATATATGTGTGTGTGTGTTTCTATATATGTATATATGTATGTGTCTACACACACATATACATGTGTGTGTGTGTGTATACATATATGTATGTATGTGTGTGTGTGTCTATATATATTTGTGTGTCTACACACAAATATATATAGACACACACACGTGTGTGTGTGTATACATATACGTATGTATGTGTGTTTCTGTATATATATGTGTTTGTGCGTGTGTCTACACACAAATATATATAGACAGACACACACACATGTCTGTCAATAAATATGTGTGTATATATGTACATATATAAACATACACACATATATATATATATATATATATATGTGTGTGTGTGGATTTATGTACACACACATAATTATATACATATATATATGTGTGTGTGTGTGTGTGTGTGTTTATACACCCAAACACATATATATAGTAAGATCATTATTTCAATTAGGTAGTGTGTGGAAAGGAAAATTTTATGTTGGAAAAATATGTGGCAAGAGCTATTGATTCACTTTTGCTTATATCATTTTTAATTTATATAAGGGTACTTTAGGAAAATGAGTAAAATTAACTAATTTAATTTTTTTCCTTAATCTCCACAAAATCGGTTAAATATATCCTATAATTAGGATCCAAGGGAGTATAGTTTATATATACATATACGCTCACGTGTATATAATAGCAGAGAAATACTCATGCACTCTAAAAGTACAATGTCATTTGAATTCCATCTAATGAAATTAAAATACAACAATTCATATATTATTTTTATCCTAATTGGCCAATGATTCATATGAAATAATTCAGATTTTATTTTGTTTTTTTAAAAAATATTAGCCGATTATTTTGTTTTTGTTCTTTTTCAAAGTAAGATGTTGATATTTCTTAAAAGCAAAATAAAATGTGAATTTCTTTAAATGAATCTTCAGTTAACTAGAATTAAAATGACATTAATTATTGTGTTTCAATTAGATAGAGATTATATGACGTAACACTTATAAAGTATGCAAGTATATTTCTCTATTAGAGAGTATGTGTTTAAATATAGATGACTAAAAGTAAATAAACAAAAATAGAAATGAATCTGAAAAAAAAAAAAAAATACATAGAGAAATGAATGTTCATCTTGAAAACTTTCAAGAGATTTTCTCGTTATAATCAACCAAGTGCAATTTTGTTTTGGCGGTGTCCTCTAATTTTTGAATTTTTAAAATAAAAGTAATAAATAGTAAGCAAAACTAAAGTAATTAATAGCGAAAAATTTTAGTTTTATTAGTAACTTCTTGTGTCAAATTCAAAAATTCTGGTTTAGTTAGTAGAGGCTTTGATGGTGGCCGACTAAAGTAGTAAATGGCGAAAAGAAAATAGTTAACAATCAGTCTATTACTCTAGTTTTGTTATTTTTTTACTTTTGTTTTTAAAATTCAAAAAATTTAAAGTATACATTTGGTCTTTTATGTTTTTTTTTTGATATCATTTCAGTCTTTAAATTTGTAGAGTGCACGTTTGGTCCCTTAATCTTAACACTTTATTATTAGTCGACTTAACGGAAAATCTTCGACTCAACAATTTTAGCGATGACTATGCAATTAAATGCCGACTAAACATGCTTATATGTTAGTATTTTAATAAATTAATATTTTAAATCATATTAATTGAAAAATATTTAATTTTCTTCGACAAAAAATAATATTTAATCTTCACAAATTGTGAAAAACCTAAAGTTTTTTTTTCAATTAATAGGATTTAAAATATTAGTTTATTAAAATACTAACATATAAGCGTGTTTGGTCAAGATTTAATTGCACGATCATCGCTTAAAACTGTTGAGTAAGATTTTCCGTTAAGTCGACTAACGGTGTTAACATTAAAAGACCAAACGTACACTTTACAAACTTAAGGGACTAAAATGATACCAGAGGCAAATATAAAAGACCAAATGTATACTTTAGCCAATTCAAAAAATCGATTAGGCCATTGGAGCTCCACTTGATGACCGGGCGCCGGCAGCCCGCGTCCGGCCAAAGGTGCTTGAATGACATTGTAAAAATAAAAAACAAAAGTGAGGGGTAATGATGTATTTTTAACAACATTTTAAAATTTCAAAGACTTATTACCCAATTCTTTTTTCAAAAACTGATTTAGGATTATTAAAATTTGAATATCTGATTTGATATTTTGATATTTCAGCGTTCTTTTTTGGGATTTTTCATAATATTTTTGAAAAAAAAATTTGGATGAATAAAATAAAATAATACTCGTATTTTTTAATAGGCTTAAATGTTTCTGTTTTTCGTAGAATTTTTTTTTCTATCACACTTATATAACTTATCTCATTGTAAAGAGTAGAAAGAGAAAAAATTAATACTCTCAAACATGAAACATTTTTTAATAATAAATGATTGACTCTCGAAGGAAATTGAAAAAAAAAAAAAAAGGAAAAAATGAAAAGAAAAAGAGGGAAGCCTGTGGCATTCTTCTTCGTTTCTTCCGGTATCTGTCTTTTATAACGACGAAATTGGAGGGGCGGATATTGAAACGGTGGAGGTGAACTGAATTTAGCGTTCCTCTGTTGCTAAACGAAAGCGAGTGATTGAAATTTGAAAGAGAAGAAGAAGTAGAAGTAGAAGAAGATGGAGGCTGTAGCTGAGGGACTGTGGGGTCTTGCTGACTACCATGAGAACAAAGGAGAAATTGGGAAGGCAGTGAAGTGCCTTGAAGCTATTTGTCAGAGCCAAGTCTCCTTCTTCCCAATTGTCGAGGTCAAGACTCGCCTTCGCATCGCTACTCTCCTTCTCAAGCACTCCCACAATGTTAATCACGCCAAGGCTCACCTCGAGCGTTCTGTTAGTACCTTTTTCTTGCTTTTTTCTTGTTGGATTTGATTCGTATATCATGTTTCCTCAGTTTCCGCTGCTATCTTTTCGGATATGTTCGTTTTCTACCCTCTTTTGGTGATTTGGTCTTTGTTAATTATTGGTCTTGTCGCATCGCGTACAAGCTCGATTAGTTAAATTATGAGCGTTCGGCACATTAATTAGACTTTAAGGTGATTACAAAAACAAAGTAATGCATGACTAGTAGAAACTGATTAACATATTGGCAAAACCAACATAACATTCTTTTCCTGCTTCTTTGTTTTTCTCTTTTCTTTTTTTTCTTTTTAAAAAAAATTGTGGCATTGAAATCTGACATCCGGAATTGATATCTTTAACCTTTAAACTTATAGATAATTGTGTAAGTGCCTCTTTGACAGCAACATCTAGGGAGCAGTTGTAGGCAGCAATTGTTTTCCATTTTTTGAATCCAACCTGCATTGACCTCGAGGTTATAATTGTGTGGATTGATTTGCTCAAAATATTTATCATGTTTTCGGATCTAAGGAGCATCTGCATTGAGCAAATAATGTTCATTTTTTCAATCTGCATTGCATTGAGTTAAAGAATTTCCCTTTCAGAACCAAATAGTGGACAGAATATTGTTTCAAATAGGAAATGATGCCAAAGATGCTCACTTTACCACAGGCAAGGCATTATTCATGGTCAGCACCTCTCATGGTATGATAGGCACTGCCTTCAACCAGGGGCCCTAAATTGAGCACCTTTTGTCATTTTTTCTGTCATTCCAAAATTGCGTCTTAGGTGCCTCTGTGTCTGCATGCAACAAGATAAAGGTCAACTTGTAAGTGCAACTCAAAAAACTAAAAATAGTAATGAAGTATAATAGCAGCGACGACCTCTGTGATTGTAGCTGATTGCAACAACGTCAATGTGTAGGCGATGGGGTTTTCCACTTTTGGATGAAGAGGGTTTGCAGTGTCCTATCTGCTAAATTTTAAAAAATTATAAAGCCAATAATGTCTTTCCACTTGATTACAAGAGATCTGCATCCCTATTCATATGTCTCAATAATGTAATCCCAATGCAGCTACTTAAGGTAATCAACATTTCAAAATGCAATCCCCTTTCCATTATATAAGCCGAACCAAACATTTGAATCAGCTCTTTGAATTAGGATAACATGTAACTGTGTCTCATAGAATTGAACCATACGGGCTACAGATGTTCAGCCTAGCCTTAGAGATTTAAGAGAATAGAGTAAAATATTTGTTCTTAATTTAAACGATTATTTAGGTTTTGTTTTTTCCCCTAATTTATGGCAATGTTAGTTCAAATTTATATGTATCTATTTTATTTTATATAGCATAATAGTTTTGTTCTTGGTTCAGTTTCTTATATCATTTTAACATGTGTCTTTTAGGATGTTTCACCTTAGACATTTTAGATGTCTAGTTCCTCAAGGCCACCTTTGGCCTTTCACTGCCTTGCTACTGGGTCAGGTAACTACCCAAAGAATAGAAAGTCGCAAGTGATTCCTAAAATGTCAGAGATTGTCCAGTTCCTTGGTTGTCACTCAAATGATCCCTTTTTTACTGTTTAAATTGGGCACATATTTGAATTTTGACACCCCCTTCACTGAACTTCAAATTATGTAATTGATTATATTTTTCTCAGTCTAGGAACTTTTGTCAAGTTCCTATAAGACATTCAAGAAGTGCCAATGTCTTGAAAACATCTTCTAGGCATATATATTTTGACACCACCCTGAAATAACCTGCTTGAATCAAGATTTTCATCTTGCCTTATGCATTGGGCAAAGCCCAAAATCATGTTTTCTCAGTCCTCAGCCTGCTATCACTTTTCCCGTAAGAATGTAATGTTTACATAGGAGATGTTTATGAATAGTTAGGAACTGGGAATGAGAGGGGGGGGGGGGACTAGGGATTCAACTCAGTTTCATGTCAAGTTCACCTCATACTTTAAGACTTACATTGGTGCCATGTATGAGACTAGTTTATTGGCAATCAAACAGCCTTCCAAAGATAAGCAATGCTTTGGCTTTCACTTCTTTATCACTATGAAAAGTATGGAACTGCTAATTCTACAAACTAGAGTTCAGCGAAGGGCAGATAGAGTGCCTAGTAATCCACTAGGACAAAAAGTACTTTTCTGTCTAACAATTATTCCTGCATGAACTTTAGTCAATGAAAAGTTTTCAGTAATAACCTTCCATTGATTAATGAAACCCCTGGTATTATTTTTTGGTTGCTTAAATCTGTTTTTAAAAAACTTTCTTTGTGCCATTTAATTAATTACCACTTCTATGGAGATTGTTAATGAGAACAGAAATTTCGGGCAAAAAAAAAAAAAAAAAAAAGAGAGAACAGAAATTATTTGGAATTTCAAAAAAAAGTTTAGAATATGGTTAACTGGATATTCTGCTAGGCTTGAGAGCATCATGGAATATGTAAAGTAAATATGGGAATGCTTCAGATTCTCACCATCAAGGTGAGATTTGATTATTCCTTGGCAGCACCAGTCATTTTTCTAGAGTACAATTCTATGTCAATAAAGAGAGATGGTTTGACTATGCATGACGTCTTTACTCTTTTCTCAGAAAATTCTGTCAAGTTATAATCTGTACAGCAGCTAATTAGCTCCTATTTAACACCTAGAACTTAATTAATCAGAAGGGACTTCAATGCTTTCAGTGTTAATTTAGATTCTGAGATGACTGAGATCAACTTGGAAGCTAACACTAATTTCCAGAAGTCTTTAGCAATTTTATTAGTTCGGAACAGGTAAACAGATTCATATGGCTGATCGTGTATTTTGTAGAATGACATTATCTCTCTTTTCTGTTTCAGCAACTGCTTTTGAAGTCAATACCATCTTGCTTTGAATTGAAGTGCAGAGCATATAGCTTACTTAGCCAGTGCTACCATCTTGTTGGAGCTATTCTGCCTCAGAAGCAGATATTACAAAAGGGCCTAGAACTTGCTGCATCTGCTGGATATGAGTATGGATACCTTTGCTTGTTATTTTAGGAGTGGTTGAATTTGTTATTTTAAAAAAGTTTGGAAGAGTTTCTTAGTCATGATTCTGGAAACATATGGTCACTGCAACAAAGCAAGATCTTATGATCTACTGGACATGGCACATGCCAGTTACCTATTCCATATAAAATTACATAACTTTTGTAACTGTTGGAACATCAGATCCAATTGAATCTTTGTTTTGATTTTCTGTCTTTAGTTTAATGCCTTTGATAATTTATATCTTTCATCTTGTTTAACAAATCTCTAGTTTCCTTTGTGTTGAAAGCCAGATGACAAAGCGTTAGTTATAAAATGTTGAAACAATGTTTGCAAGCAATCAGACAGATGGTCAAACATTTTAATAGTTTTTAATTAAATTTTTTTCTGAAATGGATTTTCATTTGTTTAAATTTTAGAATCATTCTTGATCTGTTTTCCCAAAATTTAAGATTTTACTGATATCTACTTATTAGTTTGGTTTGTGCCCCATTTAAATATTATGCATCAGTTTGAATTTTGTATTTCTTTTATTCATAAGAATGTGTCTCTGATTAATGTCAATGGTGCTCAGTATTTGATAAGCCACTGGTAAATTTTTCCTTAGGATCTTGGATGAGCAACATAGCAATTGGTTTATGTTATGTTTTCTTCATAGTGGGTTCTGAATAAGACTGTAATCTGTGTTGCATGTTACTTTGCATAAACTATTGTGGCTACCATCTCACAATCATAATTTCTTGTAGGATTTCAATGAAGCTGTGGTCTTGCAACTTTAATTCACAGCTTGCAAATGCTTTGATAATTGAAGGAGATTACCGGGGTTCAATCTCTGCCTTAGAGTGTGGATATGCCTGTGCTAGAGAAATAGGTTACCCAGAGTTGCAGGTTTGTGATTGAAGGTTATAAGAATTAACATGTCCTCTGATTACTGATTTTCTTCTGCGCTTTGCATTGATCATTATATAATAATTTATCACTGTGATAGAAAATCCTCTTGTAGTTTCCCACCTTCTCTTCTTAGACTAAAAAAAATGCCTTTATAATGCCATTAACGGTGTATGATTTCTTGCATTACATGAAATCTAATGAATAAGCCAACTCATAGTCTATGAATAATACAGCTTGCTGTTGATTTTATATCGTATATTGATATTAATATTGATTTGAACTGCCTGCTCTCTTCTTTATTAATCACCGCCATTATCTTACCTCTTCTTACATAATGACTAGTTAGGACAAACGAAGTATTTGAAATTTTATAGTATGCTTAAAGGACAAAGCTTCAGTCTCCTGAAATTACTGTGAGATATAACGTATGTCTATTTGTAATTTCTTTTTTAATTCCTATGTACCAGATGTTTTTCGCCACTTCTATATTGCATGTCCACCTCATGCAATGGGATGATGATAAATTGGTTGAGCAGGCTGTCAATAAATGCAACGAGATTTGGGAGTCCATTGAGTCTAATAAAGTAAGTGCAGATATACCTTGCCTAGCTTATTGCTTTTTAGTGTATATAGTGCGCACTCTTGTTTACATCAGGGCAGCATCATGACTGATGACTTTTTGTTTATTTAGATCTAGTCTGATTTCTTTATGTTCCTTGTTTACTTGCACTTGTCAGAGACAACAATGCACTGGCCTACTATTTTACAACGAATTGCTTCACATATTCTATCGACTGAGGTTATGTGATTACAAGAATGCTGCTCCACATGTAGACAAATTGGATGCAGCCATGAAGGCTGATATGCAGCAAACACAGCATATGCAAGAGATGGTGAAGGAACTGAATGCCTTAAATCAAAGTCTCTCTCGGTCTGGTCTTCACTACCGAGAAAGGGCTGCACTGTCTGAAAAACAAGCACTGATTGAGGACCAGCTGAGAAGCATGAATGGATTTAGTTTAAATGGGCGAGAGTCTCTTGAACCAGTATACTTTGGGAATGTTAGAAGGACGCCAGGAGATAAGCTTCAGATGGCACCTCCTCCCATTGATGGTGAATGGCTTCCTAAAAGTGCTGTCTATGCACTAGTTGATCTAATGGCAGTCATATTTGGACGCCCGAAAGGACTTTTTAAAGAGTGTGGAAAGCGAATACAGTCTGGAATCTCTATAATTCAAGGTTCCTTTTACTGGATTAAGTCACTTCTGTTGTGTGTGTTTTTTTGTGTTTTCTTGGTTTATTTGTTCTTAATTTATTGAATGACCTTCAACTGAAAACCATCAGAAAGCAGGCATCGCTACTGCTGGTTAGAAATCCAAAATACTAAAGGCTCAAAGAGGGCATGATGAAAATAAAATTCAAGTGAACAAGTTGTCCAAAAACACATCTGGTGAACTTTGATGTTGGGTGTGCCATGTCCGTTTCCTTAGAATTCGAATTAACATATAACCTTGTCACTGGCTATTATTCCCTTCAAATCATACTGGCCAAAATTCTTTTCCAGTTGCTAGGTCATTTATGTCAAATAAACTTGGGAAGCAATAATTGATCAAATTGTCAATTAGTAAACATGATTTGTTTTCACATATAGTTCTCAAAAATTTAATCGATCAGTGAATGGTTTCTTGCAGATGAGTTAGTAAAGCTAGGAATAACTGATGCCACAAGAGGTGAGATTCATCGTCCTTTTTTTGTTTGCTAGATGTTCATGCAAGCAAGGGCCCCATAATCAGTCTTGTTAAACTTTTCTTTTTAGCAGAAGTGGACTTGCAACATTCTGCCATCTGGATGGCTGGAGTGTATTTAATGCTACTGATGCAGTTTCTTGAAAACAAGGTGGCGGTAGAGCTCACTCGAGCTGAATTTGTTGAAGCGCAGGAGGTATGCCTTTGGTTTTCCATATTTTGCCAACTCTTAGGATGATAGGCATGATAGCTTGATTTTGTTTCACACAATTGCCAATCAATTAATAATTCAACATATTACCTGGGTTTCTTCTGGTGATATTTATCGTGTACAACTAGGCATAGTAATTAAAATCATATCATTCACAATTTGAGTTTGACTCAAAATGTAAATTGGTGTGGATTGGTAGCTGAATTGGCCATCAATGGTGTGATTCAAGCTAATATGGCTGAATAGCGCAAGTTTGTGATTCAGAAATGTGTGGAAACAATGAGTTGGCATGAAAGTATTGTATTGTTGTTGAGTGTTGTTGTGTCCTTTTATGATGAAAGTAAACAAGGTATTACTAGATATTATTTCTATAATTAGTTACTAACAAATTGTATGATAGCTTATCTATGTGTTTAAGTACCTTTTTTGATCTTGGGTTGGCTATCTTGAGAACTGTGCAGATTGTGAAGACACACACGCCAGATTTTTGTATTTCATGCTATTTTTCACATGCTACTGAATATTATGATTTGATATGTTTTACAATTCATGATCAAATAATGTTTTATGATTCTCCATATGTTTGACTAATATGCTGTTAGATTTATAAAGTAGCCTCCCACCAGCTTTATGATCTGTTATGTTTTACAACTCACAATTGATTCATTTACTTTATGATTCATGATATGTTTGACCAATATGCTATTGAATTGATAAACTAGGTTTTCACCAGCTTTCAGTGGAGATATTAATGATATCGTCTGCAAATTTTTCAGGCTTTGATACAGATGAAAACTTTGTTCATGCGGTTTCCAACTATCTTACAAGCTAGTGAGTGCATCATTGAGATGCTACGAGGGCAGTATTCTCATTCTGTTGGCTGTTATAATGAAGCTACTTTTCATTATATTGAAGCTGCTAAGGTATATATTAGATATGTCTATAACTTAAAAGTGATATATTTTTAGTGATCCAAAGGCATCTTCTTTAATTTGGGTAATTTTTATATTCCATATGTGGATTTCACTTGCTAGGTAGCACCTCCTAGGTAGCATAGTTATGGTTTACTTTATGGAGCTTGCTAAAACTTGTAGATCGGGATAACTTGATGTTAATCCAATGTAAAGGCATGTGTTGTGCAGCTTACAGAGAGCAAATCAATGCAAGCTATGTGCCAAGTGTATGCAGCTGTCTCTTATATTTGCATTGGTGATGCAGAATCTTCTTCACAGGTGAAATAGTACCTCCGAATACAATTTCATTTGGTATTATACATTGTTAATTGAATTAATTTAATCCTATCTGCAATATGTTATAACTTAATATTAGTTTTCCTGTAGGCTCTTGATTTGATTGGACCGGTTTATGGAGTAATGGATTCTTTTGTGGGAGTTAGAGAGAAAACGGGTGTCCTTTTTGCATATGGCCTTTTATTGATGAAGCAGCAGGATCTGCAGGAAGCAAGGTAAGTCTTTGGTAATTTTGATCCTATGAGGACTTCATGCGCCTGTTGAGCTAAGTTTTTTTTGTTGAAAAGCATAAAGAGTAGGGTTGAAATTTCTAGAGAATTAGGATTGAGTTCAGCTGCAGATGTATGAACTTCTTCAGTTGGTCATGTTGATATACTCCCTCCGGTCCTTCATATAAAAACTAATTGACTTTTTTTTAAGAGATTAAGGAAGCTAAATAAATTACTTAAATATAGCATATGTTGTGTATTATTAGTTTAGATATCAGTTTATAAGTTAGACAAATTAGTTTTGGAAAAAACGATAAATATAAATAATTTAAAGTATTTTAATTCACTTCCTTAATGTTTCTAAAAAAGTGAATTGGGTTTTACAGTAAGGACCAGAGGTAGTACTTTGCAATCTATCGTTATAAGAAATTCATTCTTTGATTTTTAAGACTTCATTTTCTTTAGTTTCCATACGCTACAACTTTCATATCAATGCAAGGTCATAACAATGCCTTAAAAGACAATTAGAAAGCCCCTAGAGCATTTCATGGACATTGAGGAATTAAGAAGAAAATACAAGGTCGTGAGTATGGAAAGGTATACTAACGATAAGGACAAAAGGGGCAATGCCTTTTGCTTGTTGGAAACCAGATATTGATTTGACCGAAAAAAAAAAAAAAAACCAGATATTGTAGAACAATTGGAAAATCCTTCTCGCTATCCCTTCTTTGGTTCTTTACTTGCTTCTTAAAATAACCAACATATGTATAATTTGATCTTCCTTCAATCTTCAAATTAGTATCCTTAAAAGTAGAATCTTTCATGTAACTAGACTTGTATGATGTATCTCCACCCGGGTTTGTAACTTTCTCCAACCACCCAGTAATATACAATTTTGTTGCAGGAACCGCCTGGCAAGGGGGTTGCAGTTGACACATGGTTATTTGGGGAACCTTCAACTCGTTTCTCAGTATTTGACAATCCTTGGCAGTTTGGCACTGGCATTACATGACACTGTACAGGCCAGGGAGATATTGAGATCGTCGTTGACCTTGGCAAAGAAGCTTTATGATATCCCGACTCAGATCTGGGTGCTTTCTGTCTTGACCGGTATTTCTTAGCCTCACACTTCAGAAGTTTTTGAATACTGAAAATATGTCATGTCATTCTTTGAGAAACACTGGTTTGGCATTGTATTTGCTGGAAACCATGGGGTGATATAACGTCCAATGATATTTTTTGTCTTTGCCTGTGTTTTCCTTTCCAATGATTATATTTTTTCATCTGGATTCCCGTTTTCTAATAAACATACATGCCTTCCAATCCTTTCAGGTTTATATCAGGAATTAGGAGAAAGGGGAAATGAAATGGAGAATTCTGAGTATCAAACCAAAAGAACCGAAGAACTGCAAAAGAGACTTGCAGATGCGCATGCATCCATTCATCATATCGAAATAGTAATGAAGACATCTTGAATTTTGAATTATCTGTCAGAATTCTTAGTCATTTTGTCTTTAGTTCACTAATTTAAATACTTGATTAACAGGTTGACAAAACAAGAATTGAAGTTCTTCAATTCAATGATTTGGACATGAAGCGTGCGATGGCAGGTCCATCTATGGGGGCCAATCTCGATATCCCAGAATCTATCGGTCTGCGAGCGCCAGCACCGGCGCCATCGTCAACAAGACTTGGTGACATAGACACTGGTAGACGTGGAAAGAGGAGAATTTAGTATTGTCCTCATTCAGGTGCATTGACTATATTATTCTTGTGAATCAATTACGGGAAAATTTTACAGGAGGCTAGCGGTTTTTTTGTCAGACAGAAAGTTCAGCATACCTAGCAGCAAGGCTTTAGAAACCTGTACATCACTGTTGAAGCTCTTGTACAGTTAATTAGGATGTTCCTTAACATTTACAAAATTGTTTTTGTATATCCATTTTTTGATAGAATATGTTGGAGTCCTGCAAGGATTCCCCGTTTCATTTTGTTCTTTTGTAGCATATATAGTTTTGTGTAGCTAATTAACTCCTGCTTACCTCTATCAATTCATGTAAGTCAATTTTTTCTGTCATTTATATATGTGTGTAATCCAATACTAACATTCCTCTAATCCTAAATACTAATATTCTCTCTAATCCTCCATATAGGAGTTAGACAAATGGTTCACTCTGGTTCACAATATAAGACCCCATTTATGCTGTCTTCTAAATCAATAATTTTCGCTTCAAAATTTTCCTTACCGATTACACAGGGATTTTTATTAAGGGGTAGTTTCAATGTATATGATTAAAAAAGATATGTTAGAGAAAACGACACTTACATATTGCACATAAATAATTAAAATAATTTTTTTAATATTCGCAAATTAATTATCTAGTTCTTATATTAAGGACCACGTATAGTACAAAAAATTTTGTACTCAGATTTCAAGAATATTATGTTTGGAGGGAATGTTCTCATGCTTTGAATGGAATTTACATTACTCATGGTTGTGAAAAATCTTAATATTTACAAGAAAAAAAATCATCTCCACACTTTCTCTCTTCTCCTCAGTAATGAAGCTTTTTAGCCAGGCTTGAATGTATTTGTTGTTTTACCGATGGAGCAAATGGTGAAGGTTGTAAATGATGATCATGCTGCTTCATTGGTTGTTAAACCAGCTGTTTCTCTCAGTGGCCTCCACATGAACTTTCTCCTGCACAAAGAGGAAACTCTTGTTGGCATGGAAGGATAATATGGATCATACTTGCATCAAGCTTTTTATATTCATTTCATCAATTTTTCCAATTACACTTGACTTTGTGTCCTTTTTTTTTTTTTTTTTTAATGGGTAAAGGATTTTTCAATCCTTTGGAGATAGAGTTATCTCAGGTTGACCCCAAAACTACATCGTTTTGGATTAATGAAGGGTGTTTTTGTAATTTTGTTTATTTTTAATTATATAAATTTTACCGAAGCACCTTTCATTAATTCAAAACGACGTAATTTTAAGGTCACTGGAGATAACTTTATTTCCAGTAACTGGAAAAATACTTTTCCCTTTTTTAATATGGGTTTATAGTTAAATGATAATAATTCAAAAACAAGACACATGATGATCATATGTGATTGGAGAACTTGACAAAATAGATATAAGGAACTTGACATAAATATTTTCTGAATAGTATTTGATAAGGTTTAATTGAAACAATATAGAAATGGGAAAATTGTAATTTAATCCTCCAATAATTCTTTTGAGAGAATAAATGAAAAAGAGTGTACAGAAAAAGAAAAAAGGAACAGAAGAATGTCAATTTACCAGTTTCCACATTCAGCAATGACCCTCACTTTAGGCCGAAGAGTAGGCAGAAGAGCAAGAAATTGTAATTCTGCCTTGGAAAGTACCTATGGAAGCCAAAATAAAAAGACCATAAACAAGACACATAAATAAAATGGAATGAAATAAAAGATAATGTGATAAAAATATTGTTGAAAATTACACATGATTTCCATGTTCATATTTAAAATATTCATGTGAAATATTAGAATAAGAGCTACTTAACTAATTTAGAAAAACCAAGGAAATGAGATAAATTCATTAATTTGAAAAAATGTGATATGATTTCCCTAAAATTTCTATGCAATAATATTAGTTTATAAGTGAGATAAAGTAGTTAGGAAAAAATAATAAATATAAGAAATAAAATTGATTGAAATATTATATTTTAAACAAAATCAAACCTCTTAACTAAGTCTTATATTAAGGATCAGATGAAATATCAAGCGGCTAAGTAATACTAATTATAAAAACATTATAGAGAATTTATTAAAAAGAACTTTACTTTTTGATCAAAAAGGATTCTAATATATTTGTCTAGGAAACCTACTAGGCTACTACTCCTCTGTTTAACTTTTAAGAAAATAGAAAACTGTTCATGCAAATTTGCATTACAAGACACAAGTAGAAGAACCCAATGATAAAGAAATATAAACACAAGTTAGAGATAAATAATGGGGAAAACATAACTTAGTGATTTCATCATGTATTAATGTAGTTCATCTAAAAACAAGTAACAATCAGACCAGAAGGGAGATAGTGAAGCCAACCTTAGCTTCAATGATCCAAACAATAAGTCCTTTGGCATGAGGTGGAAGTGCCTCTAATCTGTAATCAACCTCTGGTGGAAAATACCACCTTGCTATTGGCTGCTTCCCAACATGAGCCTGAAACATTAATAAATTAAGCATCTCATCATATATAAATGAACATACAGAGAGAGAGAGAGAGAGAGAGAGTTCAAATATGAATAAATGAACATGAGGAAGAAGGAACTGACAGGGCAAACAGGATGAATCTTGGTGAGGGTGGTTTCAGGGTCACCAAGGCCACGAGCAGAGAGGTCAAGGAAATAGTAACCCTGATATCTCAAACGAGTAAAGTACCTTCCTTCATAGCCACCTTCATGAGGAGTATATATGGCCAGAGCTTTGTGTTCTTCCACATCAGATAGCCATTTTCCCAGATCAGGCCTCAACAGGTCGCCTCCGATGAAATCTCCGATCCCAATCGCACTACCATCACTGTTACCATTACACCTGATCACTACCCCACCCCTCTTCGTCTTCGTCTTCTTCTGATGCATCAGCTTCTGAACCCTAACATTGTAATTTTGCTGAACATGTTGCAGTTTCTTTGAGTTCAGTGAGGCTACTCCTCCATAGCTCAGCAAGCTTGATGCACTGGCCGACATTTTCGATGCCTGAATTGAAATTTAGAGAGAGAGAGAGAGAGAGAGAGAGAGAGAGAGAGGAGCGTTATTAGAGAATGAGGTTCATGTTCTGTTTTCTGAGTTCATGGCAGAACAGAGAGATGCGTATGTATGGTGGAGAAATGGGATAAAGGGATGGCTGTGACTTGCTTGGCTTTTGTCTTGAGTTGTAGCTCACCATATGCGGTGGGCACCTTTTTTTTTTTTTTTCTTCACTCCCCCCCCCCCCCCCCCAAAAAAAAAAAAAAAAAAATTTAAATTTCTGCAACTCTACGTAGTCTTTAATTTCACTTTTATATTCAGTTTTTAGTAATTTGAATAATTTTTATTACTATTTTACCATTATTTTGATTTATTTATGAATTAATTTATCTTCATTATATAGTGAGAAATGTTATAGTAAATGAGCTAAGAAAAATAATATTTATTAAGAATGATTATAAAAGTTATTTTTAAGTATTAGAAATTAAAACATTAAAATGAAAAAAATAAATTGCCCTTGTGTTATCACAAAATCCTCTTACAATCGTAACAGTAACACTGTTACCACAACTAATAAATGCTATTAAAGGTGGACAACACTGTTACAACCATTTCACTTTTACAAAGCATATATCCTATGGTGTTTACATGACGCCCTTGTTGTTTACATTGTCTCTATCACCACAAAGCTTAATTTGAACTTGGATGTACAAAAAAAAAAAAAAAAAAAAGGAGCATTGTCTCCATCAAGATAAAGTTAAAGATAACATTGAATGATTTAAAAAATGATCTACACCTATTATCTTCACAAATTCATCATCATAATTCAGCTGGGTTAGGATTTGTACAACTTGCAAATTCATGTTCATCATCAAAGTTTTCACATGCAAGAATGTAGTATTGCCATTGAATCGGCTGTGATCTACCACTTGCATCCATCAACATCACACTTTGCAATTATCATCTTATAATGACTGTTCTTTAAATATTTGTATATGAACTTGTCTGCAACACTATATTTATATAGTGCTTCCCTTGATCGTGACTGGGAGGCGAGTCTGGTGCAGTAGACACACTAACTTAGCAGTTCATCATTTGGCCAAGGAAGCATAAGGGCCTTGTGGAGGGTCTTCATCTATTCTCTCCATTGTTCGATCATTTTTGACTAATTTTATGATCACATAATCTAGAGTGATTGATGTAGAGTTGTAGTTTAATGCTTTCTTGTTTATGTAATAGAAAAAGAATGAGGTTATTTGAATTGGTTTCCATTTATCATTATCCATCAATATTCTAAAATAAGAAAAAAATCATACCAAATTCAATTAGAGAGAAGATAGGAAATTTGGATAAGTATAATTTAGTCTTTCTATTTTAATATTTTAATTTATGGTCCTTCAAAATAATTACTATTTTTATGGTTTTTTTTAATAAATATTATTTTTCTTAGATCTTTTATTATAATTTTCCCTTATATGTTTTTATATAAATAATTATAGAGAAAATTGCTGAAAACTTTTTCATTACAAAATTTATCACCCAACTCAAATGCTTAAGTAGGTGCAATTTATTTTTAGTAGGCGCAACTCTTTTTTAGCTGTTTGTAAGATATCTTAGAAAACATATATTTTTAGTATTTTTTCTCCTCTTCCTTTAGAATTTTGTGATCATGTCCATCCAATCAATTTGAAAATTGAAAATACACCACGTACTCAACAATTCTCTCATTTGTCTCTCTCTCCTCTTACCCACTAACATCCTCCTCCTCCTCTTCACAAAGCCACCATAAGTGAAGCCCTATTATGAATTCGGCCATGGATTGTCGCTGACTCCAAAAACAGATCATTTTCCAATGTGTGTGGCCAAATTCATTCAAGTTAAAAAACTACACTTGGGCGAATGAAAAATCCAAAAACAGACCACATTGCTATGGCATAAGGAACCTGCAAAGTTTACAACTTTCTTGAAAGATTCTTTCTGGGGCATACAGGCAAATATTGAAGTGTTCGTGGAAAACGTATCCATGGCGCCCACAATATGTTGTTAACAAGATCTGCATAATATCATACATAGTGAACACTCTTAGTAACCTATTCTTTTTGTCTGTGCTACCGAACATAACTAACTAGCATTGCTTTAGATGTACTGTAACTCATTCACTTAAGCAAACAACAAACAGCCCCGCCAAAAACATCTTTCCTCTCCTAGAGCAGACATATCCTCTTATTTTTATATATTTAACAAGTTCACAACCTCTTCCCTTAAGATTGATGGTTTTGTTTGGCTGCACATGGCATGCTCGTTTCTTAGATTCAAGTCATGCGTAGAACATTCCGTTAATAGTTGAAGACTAATCAGGAGGCGAAGAAGAATATTGCTGCAATGGTTGCTAATGGTCCAAATGTAAGAAAAAATATTGCATTCATACAGTAGGGGCCTCTGAAACGAAGGCATGGGAGTCAGAAGATGAGAGAGAAGAGCAAGGTGAGAATAGCTTGACCACGTGGTGCATTGTGAGCTTCCAGATTGTTTCAATGATTAAAAGATTAGGAGGGATGATGAAAGAAAAGATAATGAGAAAAATCAAACCCTTCATATCTTTAATTATGCATGAATGTTTTTTGTTTTATATATAATTAAGATGCAAAAATATACTTATGGTTTTCCCAAAAGTATAGCCAACATGAAGTGTTTTTTTTTTTTTTAATACAAAAAATGACTATGTGGTTATAAAAGATGAGCAAAAATATCAATCGATTCAAGTTAATTTGACTTTTTATATTTTTAAAATTTGTGGACGATAACTCGGCTAAATTTCATTCCAATTGGAAGTAAAGAACTTGTAAAAAATTACAGAAAATGATATAGATATTTTGGAAATTATAATTCGGTCCTTCTCTTGTCCAATTCTCCTTCTCTCTTCCAATCCCAATTTTACCTATCCGGCCGCCTATCTCCGCCTCCTCACCGCCATTGCTACCTTTATGTGATTTTCAAAACTATTTGGGCCATTTTTTGTAATTTTCTCATGTTCCCCACTACCAACTAAAATGAAATAAAATTTAAAAATCTAATAACCTATTATATTATTTATCATATATGTTTAAACAAGAAAGTTTGTATAATTTATTTTATTTTAGAAGCAATTTATGTGGGTTAAAAATTCATGTAATGTTAATAAAATTTAAAAATCTAATAACCTATTATATCTTTAAAAATATGAAATATGTTTATTTTTTATTTATATAAAAAGAGCTTAATTGATAATACATGAGGTTTGATTAGGGGCAATTTAGTTAATTTAAACAGTAAAATTACCCTTAAATAATATATTCAAACAGTGAAATAAGTTTAGTTTTCATTTTTAAAATTTATTAATTAAATAATATAACAAAAAAAAAAGATATGATCATATCATGATAAATAGTTTAGTTTCAATTTTAGTTATTTTTTAATTATGAATACAAGGGATAATACATGAGGTTTGATTAGGGCGATTTAGTAATTTTAAATTTATATTATGATGTTTGGTCCTTTTAAGTAATTACAATTTTTATGGTCCTTTATAATAAATATTATTTTCTCTTGGTCCTTTATTTTAATTTTCCCTTTTTTAAAGGTGTAAAATACCCATGGGCTTATAAAATCAGAGCAAAAATACCAATACCATTAATTTTCCTTAACAGAAGTTATATACTATCTGAAAATACTAAAATACCCCTCAACTAAAAAAAGAGAAAATCACTATGAGGTCCCAAGGACCATAAAGAATTATAAAAAAGTTCCATAACAAATTATCGTATCAAAAAGGTCCTTAGGGACTACATTGTGATTAATTCAGAATGTGAAGTTATCGAATTACCCCTTACGATTTTCACAAGTGCATATGTGAATTTTGACAATTACTTATGTCTATTTTTACAATTGCATGAATCTACTTTGACAACTAGATTTTCCTATTTGGAGAAGTTATGAAATTTCAAAAGTTAATGTTTTAACTTTCACAAGTGCATATGAGAATTTTGACAACTTCTTATGTCTATTTTTACAACTGCACATGAGCCTACTTTGACAAGCAAATATCATATCAAATCTAGTTGTCAAAGTAGGCTCAAATGCAAAGAGTAAAAATAGACAAAACAACTTGTCAAAATTCTCATATGCACTTATGAAAGTTGAGATATTAATTTATGAAATTTTATAATTTCTTCATATAGGAAAATCTAATTGTCAAAGTATCTTTATGCAGTTGTGAAAATAGGCATAAACACTTGTCAAAATTTGCAAATGACTTGTGAGATTTGGTAAGGGCAATTCGGTAACTTCACATTCTGAATTAATCATAATATAGTTCCTAGGGACTTTTTGATTCAGAATTGAATATGATATTTTTTTAATAATGTTTTTAATCATCTTTGAGACCTTGCAGTGATTTTTAAAAAAAATAAAAAATAAAAAATCCCTCAAGCCTCTGAGTTCATCCTCTGATGATTCAATCTTCCAGTAACCACAACCATAAAATGCTTTCTCTATTCCTTCACAATCTTTCACTTTCTCTCCTAATGTCTTTGATGAAACCCAAACATGATTTATATCCCAATCCATCCGATTGGCTCCAAAATTCCAGTCCCATGTTTCATCTTCTTCACTTGATGCATAAAGTTGAAAAAGAAAAACTTATCTTTTTTTAGGGATAATATAAACTCTTTTCTTACTGTTCATGATGTAACAGATTACTTATATTTTTTTTAATTTTATTAATATTAAATGAATTTTTTAACTGACATAATTTTTTTTCTAAAACAAAAATAAATTATATAAACTTTCTTACATAAATGTTAAATTATAAAAGACCTTGAATTTTATTAAAATTATATAATAAATATTTAATTAAAAATTTTGTTGATTTTTAAAAATTATAATTTTTCAAAATTGAAGAATGTGTAATTTTTTTTTTTCAAAGATATATGTGTAAGTTGTGAAAAATGAAAATTGAGAAAAAATTTTTTTTAATTGAGTAAAAATTAGAATTTTGTATTAGTTTTAAAAATAGAATGTGGGAAAGAGTGTAAGAGGGAATACAGAAGATTTTGTTATTAGCATTTTAGTATTTTTAATTTTATAGTTTTGCATTTAGTTCTTTAAATAATTACAGTATTTACAGTCATTTTTCATTATCTTTTTTCCAAATCCTTCATTATAAAATTTACTTTTTTTTTTAGTAAATTTATTTTAGTAATTTTAAAAATTCAAATGCATAAGTTTGCTAAAATAATATTTAAAAAATGGATCTAAACAATGATATTAATATATTTTTATTTTATTTTGAATTTTTAGTTTTAATATATTATCGTTTTAATAATATATTTAAATGATATTAATGTTTTATTTTTTATTTTTATTTTTATATTGGACAAAGGGCATGTCTAATTGTCTATATATACAATTAGATTATAAGGCAACATTTATTTTAAATATTTTAGCATGTTTTTAATTAATAAAATTAATTATTATATAGTAAAAAATATTCTTAGCTGTATTAAAAATTGTATTAAAGTGTATGTTTTAAAAATTAAAGGGACATCTTAGTAATTTTGAAAAATTGGTAGGTAACCATTGGATATTACTCTATTATTTAATGCCCACAAAATACATGGGTTTAATTTTTCTATAAATATGGTGTTAATATGAAGGTCAATATGTAAATAAAAGGTGTAATTCTTTATATCTATTATTATGTTAAGTTGTTTTATTACATGTCCATGTTCATGTATCGTATTTATTTCATTTGAATTTATATTAAATTTGTACTATTTTTTTTTTTAAAAAAAGGATACATTCATATCTGATGGAAAAATATGATATAAGAAACTTGAGATGATTACTGTATAATAAGTAGAGGTTTAAATATACTTACACGTGTTGTAAAGAAGTGATTCACATATATATAATGTCATAATTATATAGTTTTTTATTTTTTATTTTAAAAAAAGATATAGATCCTAAAACCATTTCTTACAACATAGGAATCTTCTTTTTCCCAATAACTAAATACACTTTTCAACGCCAAAACAAATACACATTTTCCAAATTTTGTGAGCCATTTCTTGGTTCTAATAAACTCCCATAATTTAACTCCCACAATTTTTTATAAGATTAAATACCATTTTTTCCACGCTTGAGTATTTAGCTTGTGGAAGTTATTTTTTTTTTTTTTTTTTTTTTTATATAAAAATATATGTAGTTTTTTTGGAAGTAAATTTATCCGAAAGTTTTTTTCAAGAGCAAATTTTTTTTCTATGGTAAAAATAATACAACATTTTTTCAATAAAAAAAGTGTAAACCCATATCCAAGATACCAACAACACACATTTTAGCGCCAAAACAAATACACATTTCTTAAATTTTGTATTTAGCCATTTTTGTTTTGTCATAAAAAAAAAAAAATTTCCCACCTGACGTTGGAAATTTGCTATTGAACTTGGCGCAGAAGGGAGGGAAATGGGGCACTACCATTGACAGGCACGTCGGCGCTCTGAATCTATGTGCCGTGTTTGAATTAAATCTCAATCATAGTCTCCTAATCTATGCGAACCTGTTGTAACTTCTCAGTGTTCTGATCATCTAAAGCACTTAGTCCATGACATACAGCTTCTCTGCATTTTTGTAGTTTTCTTCCTATATATATACACGTCATAGAGTGCGTTCATTCGCTTCACAGATTTCAATTTCTCAGTTTCTTTTTTGTTATAAGTTTACATTCATACAATTGAACATTTGCTTAGCCGTAGCCCCTAGGAAGAAAGTTTTGATTAGGGTTTTTGTCGTCCAAAGTTTACTTATTTGCAGTTTGGGTTCTTCCATTTTCGCGGAAGGGAAAACTTGGCAGCTTGAATTTAAAGGAATGCTTGCTGCTGCTTCTTTTACTTCCAAACGCATTCGAGCTTCGGAGTTTCTTCAACGTGGTGGCAGGCCCGGGATGGTATCTCGGGGTGCCATTGCTACAAGTTATTTTGAAAATTCTGCTTTTGTTGATTGGAGCAGGAACTGTGGGATTAGCAATCGTGTTCGATCGATTGCTAGTCTCTCTGGCATCAGCACATCCCCTAATCGTAGTAGGATTAATAGAGATTGCTTTAGGGTCAATCCGACTGCTCCCAGAAGATCTACAAGTTTACATCTTTGTATAAAGGGTTTCTCTCTGATTCATCACCTTCTAATTCCTATTCTTCACTATATGGCAGAGTAACCAGACCATGCTTTCCACAACCTGTTAGTTCACTTGCCCTTCTTATTTCTTTAACAAATTCGTGCTCTTGATTGAATGGGTTTCGTGTTGACATTGGTTTTCCGGGAGCTACAGGGTTCAACGGTAGACGGTCGAGCATTTTTCTCAACTTCAACTAGAACGGACGATGGAACGTCCTCAAAGAAGATCGAGACCAAGAACCAAAAAACTCCTACCACGATTGCTAAAGCTTCTCCTGGGGAACAAGTTGCTGACATTAAAATTCTCCGTACACTTGCGAGTTACTTGTGGATGAAGGATAATCTTGAATTTCGATTCCGGGTTATTGCTGCTTTGGGTTTTCTTGTTGGTGCTAAGGTTAGGGGCTGAGCCACTTGCTGACAAGCTGTTAACATGGTGGTGCTAGTCATTTTCATTTGTTCTTGGCTGCTCAGTCTAATGGATCAAGTCTATACCCTTTTCAGGTTCTGAATGTTCAGGTCCCTTTCTTATTCAAGCTTGCAGTTGACTGGTTGACGACTGCTACAGGCAATGCTGGTGATCTAGCTTCATTTGCAGCTGCAAATTCAACTCTGTTAACTCTTTTTGCAACTCCAGCATCTGTGTTAATCGGATATGGAATTGCTCGTTCAGGAGCTTCTGCTTTCAATGGTAATTGAATGAAGTTATTTCCGTCGCACTAGTGTACTCCTTGAACAAGATATGCCTATTTGCACCAAAATTTGTCACTTGCTTTTCTGACATGTGAGACTTCAATGCTTACCATCTCTCATTCTCTCTCGTCATTGAAAGAGGCTGTATATAAGCTCTTTCTGGTCTTACTTGTCATTCACAGGTACCTTTCAAAGGACATGGCATGCATCTCGTATATTTACAAAGAAGATTTCCATTGCACTTATACTATTAGACTAACTTTTGAAAACCTTCCTGTCCATCTACTCCATACTTCTTTAAGGAAAAGAGATAATTTTTTCATGATTCAATATGTTCTTATGCTTGGCGCAACTTCTTGTGGCAGAACTGCGTACTGCTGTATTCTCTAAGGTGGCATTGCGAACAATTCGATTAGTATCTAGAAAGGTATGGAGCTGTTGTGTGTTCAGTGTTATAGAACATTTTTCCTTCTTGGAACATCTTATATTCTAAGTTTTACACTTCTATAAGCGGAAGTAATACTATTTTTGATGAGCTTTTTCTTATATGCAGTTTCAATGCGTGTTTGTGTGTTGAAAATCATATTTCAAGTTGTATCTCTTGCTCAATTTATATTTTCTTACCTTGCAGGTGTTCTTACATTTGCATGAACTTGACCTACGCTATCATCTAAGGTAATGCATCACCCCTGCTGAGAGGATGATATACTACATCAAATTTTATTTTTAATAAATCAAATTAGGAGTTTATGTTTAATCTTGTTTTAAAATGAATAAATAAAAAGAACATGCAAAAAATTTAATTCTGAGAATTTTGCAAAGTGAATTTCTGGGGTTTATATTATGTTTATTCCTTCACATAAAAACACCTACTTTGCACCAGATATTATGGGCGCTCTAAAATTTGATTTGACTTTACCACCCAATTCAAACATACTCTCCTCTGTTAATTTCATATGTGGGTATATGATGTTGATAAATTCTAGGAATTATTATTTTAGAGAAACATCTTGTTTTCCTGCTTCTGCATGACCCTTGACATGCTTCTTTGGTTCTAACCTGGACATTATTTCTCAGTCGAGAAACCGGAGCATTGAATAGAATAATTGATCGTGGTAGTCGCGCAATAAATTTTATACTCTCATCTATGGTGTTCAACGTAGTACCCACTGTATTAGAGGTATGTCTCAACTAATCCCCTGTTCCTGAGTTAAATATGCTGTTCTCAATTTATGTTATTTAAATAAAAATAATATTTTGGAGGAACTGGACCTCTTACCTGTGAATCACCAGTCTTTTGTATATTAATTGCTTTTAAATATTATTTTGTTCATCCCAACTCTTGCTTCTTTTTCCCTGACCAACTTCTACAGATTTAATATGTATCCGTCCAGATATCTATGGTATCAGGTATACTGGCTTACAAATTTGGAGCACCATTTGCATGGATCACATCCTTATCAGTTGCTGCTTATGTTATTTTTACACTGACTGTGACACAGGTATTATGTCTTGAAGTGAATATCTTATTTTTTTTATTATTTTAGGTGTGGGATAATTAGTAGTCTCTTTCATTAATTATCCGCCTTTTCATCTGTTACTAGCCTCATGACTGTCTTGCATTGTTTCATCATTCCTCTATATTGTTCTGTAAATTCTTGTTCTTTGTTAACATACTGTTGTCAAAGAATATCCTGATATGAATCTTTTGTAAGCACTTAATTAAATAGCTCACTCAAATTGGCTGCAATATAATGTACTGTACTTGATAATGTACATCTCATTGATAATTGATAATGAAACTTTTTTCAATTCTTATTGACCGATTTTTAAATGGAAGCCCAACTAAACCATCCTAAAGAGAGAAATGAATTTTGATTCTTAAAGTGTGGTGATTGAGAACTTCATTGCTTAACTAGGGTTAAGAGATTATAGTGTTTACTATTGTCATACTTTTATTTTATTCATGAAGTATGAATTTTATTATTGCACATAAATGTTGTAAACCTTCCATAAAAATGAAACAAAAGGAGAATATGTAAAATAAGTGAAACTCTGATTGATATTTATTCATTTATCTTTGTTTTTATTAATGCTGTGGGTCATTGGTACTTTTCCTCTCAATTAATTTTTTCCACACACCTGTGGTTGAAAAAAGAAAACAGAAATCAAGTTGGTTTTTCATGTCAGAATCTTTAAGCTTCCATTTTCTTTCCTTTTATTGGAATGTTTACTCCTTTAGTTTTCCTCCCTGAGTATGCTGTACTAAGTTGGCATTTAATCTTAAGCTTCATGTCTTCTCCAGTGGAGGACTAAATTCAGGAAGATCATGAACAAAGCCGATAATGATGCAAGTACCAGGGCAGTTGATTCACTCATTAATTATGAGGTGAGTATGTTATTTGCCAGGAAAAACGGTTTTGAATTATTATTACTTTTTCTGCTTGTGGCTGCAACGTGATTTGGATTTTTCTTTTTCAGACTGTCAAATATTTCAATAATGAAGATTATGAAGGTGAAAAATATGATGAGTACCTAAAGAGTAAGTTAATTATTCTGATCTTTCTAGTCAAAATCCATCAGGCAGAAAGATGCCTCTAGATAATTTATAATATATAAATTTAGAGGATCTCTTGTAATCATAATTCAATATTCTTAGTACCTGAAGAATTAGATATTTTCTTTTTGTATTTGATTTCATTTTGTTCTGATATAATTTCCCTGCATAACAAATGCTAATACATGTTAATTTGAAAGACGATATGAAACCAGTCTGTCCATTTTATTCTCTTTGAATGCCAAACCATTGAAATCTTGCTATGAATCTTGACTTTCAAATGAAAGTACATGTGGTATGTTGTATATGTAATCTGTCAATTTGTAGTTTTGGTTATGAAAATGGGAGTTGAATATATGATCTCATTATAAATTCAGATATCTTTTTTAAGTTCCTATAAGTAATCCCTTGCTGTTTTTGTCGTAGTATAAAGTTGTATAAGCAAGTTGGACATGATTAAAATCCATGATCCAACTTGAGGGGGAGTATGAGAATATTATGCATTTATTATGATTATTATCTTATTATTATGATTAGATATAGATATATTTCTATCTTAGGATATTTCCTATTATATCTCCATTAGTTTGATTTCTCATTATTCTATATAAAGGGTATGAAGATGTTCACACTTATAATCTCATTATTCAGGGTATGAAGATGCTGCTCTGAAAACACAACGCAGTCTTGCTTCTCTGAACTTTGGTCAAAATGTTATATTTAGCACTGCACTTTCTACAGCAATGGTGTTGTCTTCTCATGGGATTATGAGTGGCCAGATGACTGTTGGTGATTTGGTAATCTGATCGATTCATTTGGATTTCTATATAATAAATTAGTGATCACGTAAATTGTTTATAATTTAATTTCTAAATACAGGTGATGGTGAATGGGCTCCTCTTCCAACTTTCTCTTCCGCTTAATTTCCTTGGCAGTGTATATCGTGAGACTATACAGAGTTTAGTTGACATGAAGTCAATGTTTCAGTTACTTGAGGTATATTCCTGATTGAGCTTCATTAAAAATTATCTCAGTTAAATTTTATGCGTTGTTAGTAAACATAAGGTTGGTTCATAGTACCTCTCTGCACCCTTGTGCTTCAAATCGACAGGCTTCAACTATTAATTTGTGTGTTCAGGATGTGGGCAAGTATAGTTTTTGCATTTTTGACATGGATAAATAGGTAGTTTCTTCCCATTTGAGTTTGTATGTTTCTTCATCATTTCTCTGTTTAAGATGCCATGCTTTTGTTCTTTCTGGTTGTGAAAGTAATACAATGTTGGGGATTCTTCCATTGGAGAAACACCAAAAAAAAAAAAAAAAAAAAAAAAAAAAAAAAAAAAAAAAAAAAAAAATCCTTAGTGACTATTTCCTTTATTAATTGTGGGAACTTACGTGTTGCTTGCAATGTGATCATATTTTTCCAGTAATTCTCTCTTTCTGCCTGCTCATGTATTACTGAATATTTTTCTTACTACAATTCTTACTCTAGGAAAGAGCTGATGTTAGGGATAAAGACAATGCAAAGCCACTGGAATTAAATGGAGGGAGCATAGAGTTCGAAAATGTACACTTCAGGTAGTTGATTGTATTTTCTTTACCTGATGCGAAGGCTCTAGTGGTCTACATTGTTATAGCTGATTTCCGGCTAATGTTTTTGTTGGTGACACTATTCCCAAGGGGGAAATTCTTTTTCCTTGCTATTCAAGATTAGAGCAGACAATGAGAAAAGAGAATGCAAAACAAAAGTATTTTAGGCTGCAGCTGTCTTGTTATCTGGATGTGGCACATCTATGCCTTGTTTGCTCAAAATGGGTCCATTAATAAATCATGGAGATTGTGCATATTTTTTTTTCTAAGTTTTATATATTAAAATTGTGATATAGTTCATAAAAGGTAAGAAATTTTAAATAGTTAATTACTAATTCCATATTTCTTAATATGTTTGAGAAGTCATTTTTTATTAAATTTATATTAAATAAAACTACCATGATTAACATTTAAAAGTACTTACTATTAAACTTTTGCGGTTCTCAAATTATATTAAGAATCAAATGGTAGGGGATGAAGCAATTTTGTCTAAGAATCTTGATGCCCATGAGAAATGCTACTAGGGGATAGAGAATTATAGGGAGCAAGCATTGAAAATTACCAAGTAAATGGCTTTTGTTTCACTAATATTTGGTTTTCTTTAGATTTCCTTATTCTGATCTTTTCTTTCCTCAATTTCCTTTTATTTTCATCTTTTCTTATCAGCCTAAGGTTAATTATGATGTTTCATAGGAAAGAATCATTAACCCAAAAAAAAAAAAAAAAAAAAATTCAAAACCAGTATACCCTTAAATTGGTGCAAGTTTGACTGGTTCAACCAATTCAATCATATTTTTGACTTGCTGATTGTATGGAACAACCAAGCCTGTTCACTGGTTATACTTGCCAATTCTGTACGGTTTCCTCAATGCCAGTTGTAATGCATGACACTGCTTTGGATCTTCTATGAATTAGCGCTGCCTAATCTGTTACAATGCTAACTTGTTGATAAATATAATTTATAATTAATATCAGTTTGATGAATTATTGATGTATTTTGTTTCCCCCAGTTACCTTGCTGAGAGAAAAATACTTGATGGCATATCTCTTGTTGTGCCAGCTGGAAAAAGCGTGGCAATTGTTGGAACTAGTGGAAGTGGTAAGGTTCAGCATGAAGGATTACTGGAATTTCACTAGAGTTCTTCATTCTCTTTAAATATTTTGCTTTCTGAAGTTTACCTTTATTATTTTATTTGGAGAAACTTCCACATTACTATAGTTATTTTAGGACCTGTTTGGTTTGATCCCATTACACCTTGCAGTACAATGCGATGCAATGGTAATGCAATGCAATATTAATTACAGGGCTAGTGCTTGGTTTGATTTTTAAGTAAGGTGCAATAAATTATTTTTTAATAATTATTTAAAATTAATATATCGCACAAAGTCTAGTTTATCCTTAATATAATCTTTGTAGAAAATATAGTTAAGAGCCATCACGTTGCCTCATCATAACTGTCATGCTACCTTGTTGAGGATCGTCCGATGGTGATGGTTGTGGTGGTTGAGGAGACAGTAATAGTAGTGTGGCGATGGCGATGGCGATGGCAGGTAGTGATAGTGGTAACGGTGGAGGAGGAGGTAGTGGTGGCAGCGGCAATGGGTAGTGATGGTGGCGGGGGAGGAGGTAGTGGTATGGTGGTGGCGGCGGTGGGTGATGACAACGGCAACAGTGGAGTAGGTAGTGGCAGTAATGACAACTGTAACAATGGGGGGGTGGCGCGTGCAATGGTGGTGGAGGAGGAGGTAGTGGCAGCGGAGGTTGTGGTGGTGTGGTGGGTAAAATGAGACAAGTGAAACAAAAACAAATGAAACTAAAGAGTGAACTGGATTTTGTCAACCATGTCATGGGGTGGTAATAAGTATTTATAGGGGGAAGGTACCAATGAATTGGTAATCATCATTACCATGGTAAACCCTATTACCATGCTAAAGAGAAACCAAACACTTCTCTTGGTAATGCAATAATGATTAGTTGATTACTATTGCAGGCATGCAATGGAGTTGAGCCAAACGAGCTCTAATTTTTATATCTTATTATATGAGTTGGTGAAATATTTATATGCTTTGGTATGGTCTCTATGATGTATTGTGTAATGAGTTTCACAAGCCCTATTTTTATGGTGCTCAATTTTTGGCGCTCAATTTTTGTGTACTTGCATCCATTATTTTTGTGTACTCATTTTTTCACTTGCAAATTTATAATGTAATACTTATGTGCGAAATATCTTGATTGTTGATTGGTTACTTCACTGGTAGAAAGCGATGGAGGCGAAATGAAAAGCTTAGCTTAGGAAGAAAAAAAAATCACTTACTGAAAATAACAATATATTATCATTAATTCATTATTATGATTATTGTTAGTATTGATTTAATGCTGAAGTAGAACTATACCAATGCATTTATTCTTGGAGAGGTGGATAGGTTGGGTTTTAATTTCTTTGAAGATATGGTTTATTGCTAATGACATGTAATTATTTGATATTTTTATGCTGTTACAGTGGGGTTAGCTGTTGTCATTATCATCCCTTTATTAATCATTTAAGTTCTTAGTAAGATGGTGCATTAAGCTGTAGAAGTCTTCCAATTTCCAATTAGGTGATTTTGGTGTTCACCCACTGTAATTCGAGATTGTTAATCTGTTCTTGAGCTTTTGGGCAATGCGGGGAAAATCTTCTGGAGAAATATGTTGTGTTAGTATCATGTATTCAGTGGGATATTGGTGAAATTTTTTTAGAAGAATTTTATGCCATTCACTAATTGTGATATCATCTTATATTCAACTTTTCTCTGATATTCAAAATATGTGTGTGCTTGACAGGTAAATCAACCATTCTTAGATTGCTCTTCAGGTTTTTTGACCCTCATTCTGGAAGTGTAAGAAATGAACTCATAAATCTGATCTTAAGTGAATTTAAGCTATGTTGGTATATAATATTCATAGTTAGCTGGCTGAATACAAATTCTGAGATGCACCGTTGTTAAGTACAGATGCTATATGGCATCAAAGCCATGTGTTCACAGACTTTAAGGAACATAAATAGCAAGTGATCTGATTACTTGCTCATCCATGAAGCAATGAAGAGAATTGACTGTTTTTGATTCATTATTTTACTTTATTAACAAGGATCTGTATCAAAACTATCCACAAATAGCATGCCATTGTTACAATTCAATGATCTTGGGCATGGAATGAATAAAACAGTTAAGCAGATTTTTTGCTTGAAGCTGAATGCAGATGTTGCACCTATCCAATGTACATGAACTTTCTATAGTCAGATTGAGCTCTTAATGAATGTGATCAAAATATCCTATGATTTTCCTGGCTTAATTTAATTTTGCTTCAGTGGTAATTCAATTATATTATTGATCAAAATATTAGTTGGTACTGGTTACGTAAAAACTTGGAAGTGATTATTCTTTTTATTACTAGAATGGGAATTACTTTTCACCCAATTTCTCATGCCCTATTTGTGCTCTTCAGATAAAGATAGATGGTCAAAATATTCAGGATGTAACCCTTCATAGTCTTCGGAAGTCTATTGGTGTTGTTCCACAAGATACTGTAAGTTCAATAAATCATTTGTCTCCTTTCAGTCTGTGTTACTATTTGTCTCCTTTCAGTCTGATATCTTGGATGATATCTTGAAACATGAGTAATTGTGTGCAGGTACTTTTCAATGATACAATATTTCACAACATCCATTATGGTCGACTTTCAGCCACTACAGAGGAAGTAAATCTTTGTTTCTCCTTAATGTTCCCTCTATTCACATCTTGAATCTGTAAATTTTAGCTGTGGTATGGTATGTCAAGTTGCTCTCTTAGCTTAAGACATTCTGTATACAGGTCTATAAAGCTGCTCAACAAGCAGCAATTCATGACACTATCATGAATTTTCCTGAAAAATATTCAACTGTTGTGGGAGAGCGAGGGCTCAAGGTGACAGCACTTCTTGATTACTGCATCTAGTATATCTTTTTTAATCTATTTGGGAGTTTTGGTGTCTTATCATGAGAATGATGGGTTGGTAAACAATTTTAGATTTATAAATGTCTAATAGCCAGTCATGAATAGTCACTTGTCATGGAAAATCCAAAACATTTGATTAGCTTAGCAAAAAAATTATTTAAAATCGGGCAGAGTTGGAGGATCTATTTATAAGCTCAGCAAAATGCGGTGGAGAATAAACAATTAAGTGCTTGTTTGACTGTGTATTAAACAACTAGAAAGAGCTTTCAAGCATGCAAAATCACTTTTTAGTGTATAAATGATGTTTGTTCGGTAAATAAAATTGCTTTTGATTCTTGTGACAAAAAATAGTTTATGACAAGACCAACAGATACTAAAGCATAATTTATGACATCTGGGACAAAATTAACTCGGAGGAATTTGAAACTTTCTTTGCAAAGAAATTGATATGAAAAGAAAAAATGCTAATCATGTTTGTGGTAGGATTTGATTTCTGTTGATCAATTGAAAGTGTTGATGTATATATGGGGTTTAAAATTGCATTGGAAAAGGGATATATTTCTTCTTTGTTAGCAATGTATTAAAGTTTTCTTGGATGGCTTTCTTGCACAGGTAAGCGGTGGTGAGAAGCAACGTGTTGCCTTGGCTCGTGCATTTTTGAAAGCACCTCCAATTCTGTGAGTATTCTGATTATTTCATTGAGATATTTAATACTGTCTTCTCTTGTATTTAGTCATGCATTGTTAGGCTTGATGATTGAACTGAACTTATGAATCTCATGAAGAAAGAAATGAACTTTAAAGACTCAGCAAATGACAAAAATAAATCAATCATGATTAGAAAATCAATTGAAGTCATGAATTTAAGGGGAAATAAATCAAAACTAACAGTCAAGCAATGGAGGACACAAATCAGTTTTATCAAAAAGGACAGAATAATCTTTTCTAGTGATGAGTATGAGATGAGTTTTGATATTCTCAGTTATTATTAAATAGATTGTCATTTTCAGATTTCATTGCTAGATTGATATCTATGGTACACTTGAAAGTAGCATTGAATGATAAGTCTTTCAATTAATCTTAATTGCTCCTTGTTTTTGCTCTTAGGTTGTGTGATGAAGCTACGAGTGCACTTGACAGCACAACAGAAGCAGAGATATTAAATGCTTTGAAATCTTTAGCAAATAATCGCACTTCCATATTCATTGCTCACAGGCTTACTACTGCAATGCAGTGTGATGAGGTTAGCTCTTTCTCTATATTTATGTCCTTATTTTATGGTGCTTTGTTTTTAACATATATGTCTAATGCTTCTATCGTTCTTTATACCTTCTTTGTTTCAAAGAACTTTGTTCCTGGGTCATCTTTATGATGATGAATAATAACTTGCACCAGAGCACAGTAAACTATTTGTGTCAAAAATTTGATCTTAGGTTTAGCCTCTCGTGAAAGTGTGTTGGCCATGTTAGAAGAATTTATTGTGCAAAAAAATTTGACTTGGGTCCATTAACTTTTGTAGGGCATGTTTTAGAAGAAATTGGTGTTTTATTTTGAAAGTCATTTTGTGGAATGCTACGAGTAATTGATGTTATTTTTTTCAAAATACCTCTAAGAAGTGTGGGAAAATTGCTTCTTGAGTAATTTATACTTTATAGTGGATTGAATCATTAATATAGCTCCTGTATTCATTGAAGGCATATTTTGAAAGATTGGGATGGTTTAAAGACATCAAACTACTGTTAACGGAGGGAGTGTGTTAATTGTACCATAGTGATTTTTTTGTATCTTTTTAAGTGCATGATCTTAATAAATTTTAATCTAGAAAAAACAAATACATGCACCAAGCTTATCATGAATAGACAGTTAAGTATGTTAGAGGTAACTCCATGTGCTCTTATGTAAGTACCTTTTCATAGTTGATGTTTGTTACCTACCTTCAAAAACCAAGGACCTAAGAACAATGGGTTTAGATACAAAAGATATATCATGACTGTTTCTTTTAATTCAGTTCATAAATCCTTACTTTCCTTTCAAATTATCTCTAAACTGTATTCAATGCTCATTTTAATATTTTTGCACCCAATATCAGATCATAGTGTTGGAAAATGGGAAGGTGGTTGAACAAGGACCACATGAACTGCTCTTATCCAAGGCAGGAAGATATGCACAACTTTGGGCCCAGCAAAACAACACAATTGATGCAGCCATGAAAGTTGGGGCATAAAACTCAGCAATCCCTTTCAGATGTGACCAATGCATAGGCAAATAAGAGACAAACAAGATTCATAGTCTTGAATTAATAATCTTCAAGTTTTCTTACACCAAACCTTTAAGGAGATCTTCTGGGCTGTATTTATATTTCATATTGCTTGTTAGACATATTGATGCATTGTCCCAAAAATACTTGGGATAGTGCTGGCAATTCTTGGCTACCTCACGTTTCACTTTCTTGTCAATATTTGTGTTTGAGGGCACATTGCTTAAATCAGACCCAAGCGGGCTTGGATTTCTCTCTTTTTTTGTTTATTCTTTATTTTGATATAGGTTTTGTATTTGTAGCAATCCAAGTTTATTTACAACAAACATTTATGGAGTTCTGCTGTCCTCTGTTGTAATGAAAACAGAAAACATTTTTGTAGAAAGCGTTACGCATGGGTCTTGTTTTACTCCAGTTTGGTGGTTTGATTGGGACAAAACTTGTTTCAACTTTGTTCACTCGTAAACTAGCTCCAACTTGTTTCAAATTGAGTTGGGACTTGGGATTGTTGGGTCGATTACCTGACTGTTATATTAATGAGTTTATTTTCTAGGGAAAATAATTCTAAAAAAAAAAATTGTGAATTATTTATCAAGTTTCATCATTTGTTTATTGATTCTTAATAATAAACTTGATTTGAGATTTTACAATTTTAAAGTTCTTTTTGTGTTTTTTTCCCTATTGTTTTTTCTAACTACTTTGATAGTTAAAAGGATATTCCAAGTTTTGGTATTTTAAAAAGATATTCCAAGCTATTTTTGGGGGTCATTATTATTTGGGGCTTGATAGTTAAAATCAAATATAATAATATATTTATAATCTGTTATTTACAAGTTAAACTTGTAAAAAATAAATTTCTTAACAGAAATAGGGAAAAATTCTCCGGTTGAAAATTTTGTTGATAAAGAGGATTTTAAAATACTGTCGGTACAAAATTTGTAATGAACCAGTACTTTCTATATATAAAAATTTATCAAGTCTTTTTTAACGGAAGGTTTTCTATTTTTCCCAATTTCTTAACACTTTTTTGTATTTAATATCTTACTAGAACCTATGAACAGTTTTCCCTTAAGATCCACCTAACACTTCGGAAATTTTATTCAAATATATATTGCACTTTAAAATATTTTGTGATGTAATTTAATCCTGAAATATTAAAAATGGATGAAATTACAACCTCAATTTAACAAGCTGCCAACATCCAATTTTTTTTTTTTTCTTTAACCTCTAATTAACAGCAGCTAACGCTGGTTGATGAACAGTTTTTAATATTTTAAGGTGAAATTGCCTACAAAATATTTTAGGATGTTAGATATAATGATTTTTTTTTTCCAATCAAGGAGTGGGTTGCAGCTTAACCCATAATAATATTATGATAAATATACTGTTTTAAATTAAGTATTACCTCATATTCTTAATATTAGAGTAAAATAGATAAATTACATTAAATTATTTATATTTATCATTTTTTAAATTAATTTACACAGTTCATAAATTGATACATAATATAATAATACATAACATATGCTATAATTAAGTAACTTATTTAATTTTTCTTTTTTTAAAAAAGAAGTTTAACTAACTTTTATATTAAAAAGAATATTTTACTGAAATTTTAGAGGTTTTTTCTTTAACAAATTAAAATACAACTCAAATCATTTTAGTTTTGGTATGAAATTCAATTTAAAAACTTGAAAAAAAAGACCCAGAATTGAAAAACTTCGACGGTAAGTTCCCCCTTCGAGTCGACGATCATCCTCTTCCCGCGATTCGATTCTGCGAGACGACGCTCGCTCGCTAGCACAAATCGTAGATACTTATTAAAAGCTAAGATGGTGTGGGAGTTGGAGCCTAGATTTTCTTGCCATTTCTCAAAGCCCTCAAGACTTCTGATAGATACTTCTGAGACTTATGGGAACCTTGATTTGCTTCTGATTGACTCAAATCAGTGAAATAAATCTGAAGTTAGTCAAATGGATGCAAAAGGGGGAAAACGTTTCAACAAAGTAGTCCTCAAATTTGAATTTCTGGCGTGTTATTACTAGTTGTTCAATATTACTGTCTCTAGTTTAAATATTGCTTTTGAATCATTTGTTTTTGTTACTTTGGTTGAAGATTTGCTCACAGACAACTCCAAACCTGACATTTAAAAAAAATGAATTTTTTATTGATAAGAATTTGAGTTGACTTGGTAGTAGGTTGGATTAAAATTATTTGAGTTGTATTTTAATTGATTAACTAGTACAGAAGTTCTCGTATATTTTATAGGTTCTATCTATCCATATCCTTGAAAGTTAAGCAAAAGATGGCTTGATGAAGAAGCCAAAAGCCAGCACTTATATTGATTGAGTCCATCCCATTCTCTTATAAATTTGGGCTAGTCAATTAAACCAAGCGCACCGAAGCTCAAGAGAATGGCATCCCCTTCACAGACAAACACTATTTCCTTTAACACTGATTTCTGTCTGCAATTGGCATACAGAGTTCTTCAGAAACAGATTGAAAAGGGTTCCAATTTCGTGTCTTCCCCACTTTCTCTTCATATCATATTGAGCCTTGTTGCTGCTGGAGCCAAAGGAAAAACGTTAGAGCAGCTTCTCTCGTTTCTGGGATCTAAGAGTAAAGATGATCTGAATTCAGCATCTTCACATATTGTTTCAAGCTTAAGGAATGCAGAGGGCACCGGAAATGGAGGTCCAATTCTGTCTTTTGTTAATGGCACTTGGGTGGAAAAAACTATTGGTTTGAAGACTAGTTTTGAAGAGATAGTAAAAAAAGTTTACAAAAGCCAAATTGAACCACTTCATCAACAAGGTACTCTTTGATTATTCATTTGTGTTCTTCACCTGCACTTAAATCTCTCTTTGATTTTTTTTTTCTCTCTTTTAGTTATAGAGCGGAATCTTTTGGTTAATAATCTATCCAAAGATCTGGTTTTCGATAAACCGTCATATAATCCATGTAGTTGACTGTAATACTGGATAATTATCTATCTCGAATATTATATTTTAGCGAATAATACCTATTTGGAAATAGGTGAATATGTGGTTTTAAAACCTCAGAGTGATACTTATTCTATTGTCTAGGGAATTTCTAATGAAATTAGAGGGATTAAAGTGTCAAAATCCCTAAATGCAATTATGGGCCATGAAATGCCCTGAAAATATTATGATAAATCCCAAGAGGCAATAAAATATTTATTGAAAATTAGAAAGTATGTTGTCTCTAATTTTAGGAATTTTTGGGATTATTTCCCTTGAAAAATAATGAGGCAAAATTAAATATAATTTTGGGGAGCATAAGTTGCCCCATGATTTTTAATATTTTACATGGAGCATAAAATACCAATGTAAGTAAAATAGTTGTGAGATAATGATTAATCTTAATTAAGAAAATTATCAACAATTAGAAAGTGATTAGTTAGGTAATTAATGGCTAATTATCTAAGCTTGAACAAAAGAACCAATAGGGAGAATTTTTAAAGATAATTAAAGTAAAATAAAAAGGGAGGAATGATATTTTCAAGAAAAAGAAAGGGAAAAAAAGAGAGGAAAAAAAAAAAAAAACGAAATAAAAAAAATAATTAAAAAAAAAAGAGGAAGGAAAAAATAAAAAATAAAAATAAAAATAAAAAATAAAAAAATAAAAAAAAAATAAAAAAAATAATAAATATCATGATATTTGTATTATTATAATAATATAAAAGAGATATTTGTGGAAGAACCAGGTTAGATAAATGAGAACCGATAGAAATTAAATCCTATCTAGAAAACCATGAACTAAGTTTCTTAGGTCGGACATATTACAAACAAGTGAATTTTTGTCCGAAATTCGGTGTTAGCGGAAGTCATTTTAAAAGCAGGCGGGGCGAATAGGGGATCGATGAAAAGATATTTTGTAAACAAAGGGCAGATAAGAAAAGTGAGAACCAATGGAAAATAAATCATAACTTGAAATCCTTGAACTAAGTAGAAAACAACTGGACATATTATGAATCGGTGAATTTTTGTCCCGAAGTTGATGTTACCCGAAGTAATTTCGTAATGACAGCGATCTGGTTCGAAAATGTTCGACGACAACGGAATACCCTTAATGGGATCAAAAATTTAGTTAACTCAAATATTTCCGAAGAGGAAGAATAGAACTTCAAGGTGTGTTCCGGATTTTTGAGATTTTCTAAGATTACGCGATTAGAACACCGAACGGGGACTTTATCGGTAGAAGTTCATAAAGCACATGGGTGACATCACCTTGACATCATGATGAGGTAAGGAGATGTGTTGTATGGTGGAGATGATGCCTTGTGTCCAAGCTAGATCCAACGGTTGAGATTCGGTATGATAAAGCATGAATAGTGCACCAAAATCTTCTATAAATAGTCTTCCCATTTCACTTCATTCCTCACCAATTCACAATTCCTAGAGAGAGGTTAGAGAGAAGTGAGAGCAAGGAGGAGCTCGGAAAAGGAGTAGCGAAGTCTTTGGGTAAGTTCTTCAGGTCCCTAGTCTTAAGCTTTGGTAGTTCCTTCGGTAGTTATAGTAGAAATGCTAGATTAATCTTTAATCTTCCAAGTTAGTTTAGATATCATGTTTTAGGGATAAATATGATATTTATTATTGGAGATAGAGATATGTCAAAATTTTGGAAGATTAGAGTTAAAGTAACGAAGTTACGCGAAATTCCGCCAATTAGGAGAGTTAGGGGCAAAATGGTAATTTGTACCTAAAATGCCTATTATGATGTTGGGCCTTGATAATATGATATTATCCTTATAGGATATCCGTAATCACGTACCGTTGTTGTACCCGTCGTACCGCTATCAACGTCGTGATCGAAGTTCCGTCAACGAAGGTACGTTCGCGCATCGTAACACTAACTCGATGCTTATTGTATGCTTATATGTGATAGACTATTTCATAGAGTCATGGACGGGACTTTGTCTTGGGTCATGCACCGTGTCTAAGACTCGTTTTAGTTCACTTGTTTATACATTCAGCCTTTGTTTATACGGGTTACGGTCTTGGTAATGCCGTTGAGTTTTCCTAGCGCCGAGGACACGGATGTACACCGTGGCACCGGTGAATAGTGCAGACCGTAATAACATTCATATGCGGTGGTCGTGTTGTTATTACTTTTACATGTCTTGTGTGCTATGTACTGTTGATATGTTAATCTTGCATCTCTCTTGTGCTTATGTATTGATTACCGCCGTAATGTCATGAATATCTGTCATCCATATACCGTATTACTTGAGCATGAGGTTAACCGTTACCGAGGTTCATTGGGCATTGAACCTCGCTCTTAGCATAGCGTCGGGGTCGGGAGGACCGAGGATCGAGGAGAAAGGCAAAGCGGCACGCATAGGGACTCAGCCGAAGACTTTCCACTTTTGTTATTTACTTTGAAAACACTCGGTATAATGTACCGCTACTGTAATCAGCCAGACTTACGGCATTTTGAATATAAATATCAGTTACTCAATCGCTCCGATGCTCTACTCTGATGAAAAAAAAAAATTTATACTGCTTTTGAAAATGGGATGTTACATGACCTCACCTAGTGGGATAAGACTTTGTTGTCGTCGTCGTTGTCTTTGAAGGAAAATTTTTACATGTTTCCTCGTCAAAGTTGACTATGTAGATAATAAATTGCAAAGCTTTAATTTGATTGATTCTATGGATTCTGTTTACTAGGCTGAGGAAGTTGCACAAGAAGTGAGCTCGTGGGTTGAAAATGAAACTAATGGACTCATAAGGGAGATTCTTCCATCAGGTTCCTTAGATGATAGCATAAGGCTAGTCCTTGCCAATGCTCTATATTTCAAAGGAGCATGGGATCAGAAGTTTGATCCGTCACTGACTAGAACCAGAAGTTTCAACCTTCTCAATGGACAAAATGTACAAGTTCCATTCATGACCTCCATGCCAGGTGAAGAGTATTATTACAATTCTTTTGAGAATTATAAAGTGCTCACCATTCCTTACCAAACTGGTAGCAGCTCTTTGAAGTTTGCCATGTATTTCTTTCTTCCGCACGAGAAGGACGGCTTACCAAATTTGATTCACACTTTGAACTCAAAGCCCAGGTTTTTAAATGAAAAATTTGAACTACGGAGAGAGGAAATTACTAAATTTTGGATCCCAAGATTTAAGTTTTCGTTCAACTTGGAAGCCACAAAGGGCCTGAATGAATTGGGACTAATTTTGCCTTTCAAACCTGGGGAGCTAACAGAAGTGTCAGATGATTTTTCTTGTTATAAGCTTCATGTTTCAAAAATTCTGCAAAAAGTATTTGTTGAAGTCAATGAAGAAGGAACTGAAGCTGCAGCAAGCACAGCAGCTGTTTTTCAGCTTCAATGTGCCAGGTGGCCCGTGCCAACATTTGTGGCTGACCATCCCTTCGTGTTCATGATAAGGGAAGAGACTTCCATGGCTGTATTCTTCATCGGAGCAGTGCTTAACCCGCTGTTGGATTCTTAAGCATGGCTCTAATGTGATACTTACAGTGAAGAAGACTAGTGGTGTGAATTGGAATATTTATACTTGAATGGTTTTAAACTAAGTTCATTTGTTTCAGTCTTTCCTATGTATTTCCTTTTGTCTTGAATACCAAGAGTTAAACAGTGTGTTGTGGTCATACACTGAATTGGGTAACAAGCTCATATTTTCAGGAATGGAGAAAGTATTTCTGTTGTCTATATGGCCAACCTGGCTCCTCAAATAATGGAATATTTTATAATCTTTTCGTGATTGATTGCTGTGTATATATTAAAAATTATTTTGACCGATTATGTTTTGGGATTTTTTTTCCTTCCCTTTTTTCACTTCAAGCTTGAAGCTGTTATTATTATTATAAAGTAATTGTTAGAATTATCACAGGACTATATTGGGAAAATTATAAATAAATACCATTTAAATTTGTAAAACCCTAAACAGTTTGTTAATACATGGAAATGACAAATAGGTCTCAAGGGACTATTTTGAATTTTTAAAATATTATGCTTTTATAGAAATGCCCCTCAAGATTTTTCTTTTTTCTTAAAAAAAGAAAGAACCTTTTCTGGTGTTTGAGCTTTAGTGGCCGCCACTACCCCACCAGTGAGAACTGCGATTACAACTTGAGCAATGAGATTGACTACTTGAACTTTATAAGCCCTATCACGTGTCTTTGACAAGTTCAATAAAGACAATGACAATTTGAGTAAAGCAATTGACAACTTTTTCTTTCGATATTGTTAATGGCTGCACTCAAGTTGTTATTTCCAATACTAAATTGTTATTGTTTTTATTCAACTTGTTAACGGTGTTTGATAGGGTTAAAAGAGTTCAAGAAGTCAATCTCATTACTCTTGTCACTGGAGTTTTGGCCGCTAGTACCAAAGCTCTGACAGCTGGCCGTCAGAGTCCAGCCATTGGCTGAAAATTGAGTGGTACAGCTTCCTATTCAAGCGAAGATCAGCAGTACAAACATGAGAACTATAGAAAAACGCAATATCTGTAATCATCGTTTCCCTACAAAGTGTTTATGTGATCAATACTCTACTGAGAAATTTTTGATTCATACAACCCTAACCTCATCCGCCAATCCATCTGCGTATTTTTTTGCATCCTCAGCATGGCCAAAATTTTAGCCGAAAGAGGTGTCAGTGTCCTCACCCACCCACCTGGCACAACCTCTTTCTTTTCTTATTTTGTTTATTTGATCAAGGATTTTCTCTTGAGGTTTAGAGGGCCAATGGTTCACACCTCTCTCAATAAGTACATTTTCTGAGATTCAAATTTATATTCTTCTCCTTATGGGGTGAGACCCCTTATTATTTCAACGAACAACTTGTTGGTGGCATAACCTCTTTCTACACACAACACAATAATATAGAGAGTAACCCTTACCATAATACTACATCTGGTCCTTAATATACATAAGTAAAGAGTTATATTAGTTTTAAATATAAGACAAAGTTTTCCTATTTATCAATTTTTTTCTTCTAATTTCTCTATATTGATGTACCTTCAACAATAATCAAAGAGGAGAGAGAATGAGAGAATTACGGAAAGTGACTGGGATGTTTTAAAATACATGTCATATTAATTAACTTAATCAGCTTCTCTAATCTAATCAAATTAGATAAATCTGTCCAAACCAGGATCTTCTGCAGATTCCATCCACCTCTCCAATAATCAGCCCCTTCCTCAGAGGTATACCCACCAGCTCTTTTATCAGGCAAATGGCTCTTTCTAGAGCAAGAACCTTTGCCACAAACGCTGTTCCTGCTTTCACAGACCCCACATCATCCTTCCATCTTTAACCAATAGCAGTAGAACCAGACTGCTCATCATATGTAGCCTCTCTTTATGAAGTTTTATTTTTGGGTTAAGGTGCAGATTTGCCAACCAACTATTACCTGAGGAGCGTCTGGCACAAAAAACAATTGAAGGGACCAAATTGGCCAATAAACTATTAAAAAGTGAAAAAAAAAAACAATTTTGAGCAGATTCGCCAACGAACTATTACCCTTCACTGTCTTGGTGTCTCCGTCTTTCATTGACTGTCACAGTGTCGGCGACATCGGCATCTCCAAAGCTTCCATTGTTGTTGGGTGTTCCACTCACCCTCTTGAACTCATCCAGCAGTCCACAGCTTATCGGTACGCACCTTGCACCCGGTTGTGTCCCTCTCGATGCCACAAGCAAAGAACCCGCTATTGTCATAGCGCCGCTCGCATGGGTCCCATCTCTCGTTGGTGTTTGCCTTATCCAATAAGAAGGCTTAGCCGCTCTTTTTCTCCGTCGTCTCGCGTCCCTACGCCGGTTGCCTCATATTTTAACGTAGTAGTGATAGTTGTTTTTTTAATAGTTATTTGATATATTTTTTTTCACCTTTTAATAGTTCGATGGCCAATTTGGTCAATTCAATTGTTTTTTGTGCGACGCTCCTCGGGTAAAAGTTCATTGGTAAATCTGCACCTTAACCCTTTATTTTTTAAAAAAAGTTCGGATATTTTTGTGTTAATTTTCTCTTGCACGTACATGTCTGTATGAAATTTGAATTGCACATATCATTGGAGTATTTATTTAATTATTTTAGGAAAAATTACGTGCAGGTCCCAAAGACCAGAAATAAATACAATGAGGTCTTTTGAAATCACTAAATTACACAAAAATTCCTAGGAACTTTTTTGATATTATTTGTATTAACAACAAGAAATGCCATATTTACAACAGAGAGTGCTATGTTTACAACAAAATTTAAAAACCTGACCATTTACAACAGAAAAAGCATATTTATAACAAAAAGTGTTATATTTACAACAATATTTAAAAACCTAGATTTCGTTTCAAACTCAAATCCCTAAACATACCGAGGTCATTATATTTACAACAGAAAAAGGCTAGATTTATAATAGGAAGTGCTATATTTACAACAAAATTTAAAATTTAGATATTTACAACAACAAAAACCATATTTACAACCGAAATGCTATATTTACAACAAAATTTTAAAACTTGGATTTTGTTTCTATACAAATAATATCAAAAAAGTCCCTACGGACTTTTTTGATATGTGAATTTCTATTGGGACTTTTTTACTATTTTTTATGGCCCTTGGGACCTGACTGTAATTTTCCCATTATTTTAGTTGCAACACAGTGAGAACTTATCTTAGTTTTGTACACAAGAAGGAACTTAATAGAAATGTGAATCGGGATAACGGATCAAAAATATTATTAGGATGTTGTTGACGATCAAACTGAGACAGATATCGATTTTTTTTTTTTAAAAAAAGCTCATCCTTGATAATATACATAAGATACTTCCATTGTTAAAATACAGGGTGAAAAACAAAGCACGAGTAAGACAAACAAGAAATCACTTGGCCGCCGAAAACATAAATATAATTTGATATAAGTTCCGTACATTACACAAAATTCGTAAAATAAATCGTCATGCTATTAATAGTTTATGAATATAGCGGGATTTATTGGAGTTTTTATATTGTATATTGAATTCGTTAATTATATTGTAATATGCAATAGTAGTGAAAACCCGTAAGAGACCGGCACACTTTTTTTTTCCTTGTTTTTTTTTTGAGTAAAATACTCTAACCACCCCTCTGTTTTACTTTAATTACACAGACCTCCCCTCTATTTTGAAAACCTATATAGACCTCCCTTAAAACTAAAATTATGTTACACAAACCTCCCTTATATTTTGACATTCTATTTCCATCCATCCAAACCGTTAGTTGATGTTAAGTTTGACTTTTGAACTTTTGTTTTATTTAAAAATACCCTACTTTAACATTAGAATTGTTTAAAAAATATATATGTATGTAGGCAAAAAAAATTATATCACCAAATTTTTATCCTAATATATATTTTTAAATTTCTAATATGTTAAAAATTTATGAATTTTGAGATTATAACATTTATAATTGTACTTTTTTACCATATTTATTAAAAATTTATTTATTTTTAGTTTCTTAAATGACTAAAAATATATATCAAACATATTTTTTTCTATCAAATATAATAAACTATATATGTTTAAGAGATTGTATTAAGTCATTTAAATATTGTTCGGTATAGAACACGAGATGTCAGCCAAGGGTCGGTATATTGATCTTGGATGGATAGGTCGCGGCCTGGATATATATGGAGGAGATAACCAGGAGAGCGTGGGATCACCGTACACGACAAAGGGGTGGTGTGTGTGCACGGTGACAAGTATGTAAATAGTCTAGGTTAGAATGTGTGCACCTTGTTACCGTCCCGTATTTATAGAGGTGTCTTGTGCGATATCCGGGATACTCCATTAATGGGACGTGTGATTAATGGGGCGGATATCCGGGATACTCCATTAATGGGACGTGTCATTAATGGGGCGGATATCCGGGATATGCCATTAATGGGACGTGCCATTAATGGGGCGAGTATCTCGGTTGGCCGTTACGATAGGGGTGGATCTTGCCTAGCCGAGATTTCCGGATCTCCGCGCTATGATTAGCGGATTCGCCTCCCGGCTCCGCTTGGGCCGCGCTATGGACTTGGGGCTTTTGGGCCGGTCGTAATCAGTTGCCCCCAGACTCCGGGTGTTCAGCCTACAGGGGGTGGCCGAGGTGTATAATTCCCCCGGCCTCGGTTTGTGTCCGGGGCCTATGCTTTAGCCAATTCGGCTTCTGGCGCCGTGGCTTATCCCTGTTATGACAGTCTGGGTGGTGCCTCGGGTCATGCTTGACCGGGGCGTAGCGAACGGCCTTGGACTTACGTGGTTAGCCCCCTGTTCGTGGGTAAGTCGTTTGGTCTTCTTTCCGTAGGTGCCATCATTGCTACTTCACACCTGGCTTACCCTGATTGGAAAGAGTCTGCAGCCGTCGCGCCCCTCCGATTGCCGATTTGCGTGCCTATTTAATGCTCCTACGTCATTCGGTGCATTTCCCATCGTGTCTGGGTTCAAAGACCGAATCGCCCCGGCGTTCCCTATCCTTTTCACTTATATGAAGTATTTTTGTTTCGTGTTTGCCTATTTCATTTTTTCCCACTACGACTTGACTGTGAACTTGCTCTGAGTTTCCTCTGCCAAAACTCCATTGTTCTCCATTTCCTTTGTTCGAGTCTCCTTCTTCTTACTCACTCAGGTATTTTCCGTCCTTCTCTTTACTTTTTTACGGCGTACTTCGTTCCGTTTATATATCCTTTGGTCTCTTATCTACATTTCCCACTCCTTTTTCTTTCTCGGTTTTTCGAGTATCCCTTTGAGACCATTTTCCGGGTTTTTTGCTTTTGACACATACACGCCCGTCCGGCCTCTCTTTCGACATAAGGCCTTTAGTTCTTAGGTTCTAGTTCCTTTCGATGGATAGAAATAGGCATTTTCCTAAACCTGCATCAACGCTCACCCCCGAGGAAGAGGAGTTTCTTCGTACTCGTTACCCGCGAGCTTCTTATTGGGTTCTCGGAACTGAGCTTCCGGAAGCGGAGAGGTCAGCTCCTTTACTCCGAGGCGGGTTCGGTTCTTTAGGACGAATCGGGCCCCAACTCGTACCTGCTAGAGTTCTGTCGCCTTCTCCTGTCCGAGCTCCTGCATACAACGTTCCTACCTTATAACCTGTACAGACCGGGGTTGGCTCCTTTGCCGGCTCCATGCCTCCGGCCTTGTTGGCCCAATCGTTCAACTTTTGTGAGGATCCACCCTCTGCGAGCTTGGACCTTATCCTGATGATTATCTCGGCCCCTGCTGGGACTGCTTGGCCGAGGGTTCATTCCACATTGCGCTCGGCGAAGACTCTAGAGCTTCCTCGGTTCTTGGTTCTTGCCGGCATCGGCAACCTTCGGGCCCCTCTTTTGGCATGCCCTTTCGTCTGAGTCCGCCATCTGTTTTTCCTTCTAACATTCTTTTACCAGGTATTTCCAACTCGCTAATTTCATTTTATGTTGCATATAGGTTAATGGCTCGAAATCTCTCGCCTTCCAAGAGAAGGGCCGAGGCCGAGGCATCGACTCTTCTAGTCCACCCGAGGCTCGTGTCGTAGGTATCCCTGGGTGTCCCATGAGGTCTTGAAGACCCGGTCCTTGATGTCGGATACGGACATTGCCCATTTGGATCTACCTGCCATGGAGGGGTGCGTCATGCGCCGCTCGGAGGCTGACGAGCCTGTTTGCGCTGAACGGGAAATAGGCAGTCCCAATTTCTTTTTTTTTTTACCGGGATTATCTTACTCGGGTCGGTGTTTGCTTCCCTTTCACCCATTTCTAAATGCTGGCCCCGATGCACCGAGACTTGCCCGTCTCAACTTCATCCGAACGGGTGGGCTTATCTTGTAGCGTTTGAGCAACTGTGTCGCTCCTACCCGGTTCCGATTCCCTGCTCGACCAATCTTTTCTTCTACTACTTCGGCCCCTTTACCCCTGGCTCTCTCAAGGAAGGTGACAAGTTAAAAGGGTTGGTATCTCTCCGCGTTAATCCCGATCGGAATCTCATGAAGCCCTTCTCTGATTCATTTAAGCGGTTTAAGAACGCGTTCTTCAAGGTTGTCGCCGTGCCTAGTAAGCCAACTTGGTTTTTGAAAGGGGCCGAGGGCCGCCGACGTGGAGTGGTGTTTCCCTCTATATTGGATGGAGAGTCACCACAAAGCTACTCCCTCATCCTTCATTTCGAAAGATGAGCTCCCGCCCGAGATGGCCCCTCATGTCCCTAGGTTGGACGCCTACGTGGAGAAGTATGGCGTCCAGTGCAGTGCCTTTTTCATTTCCGGGAGGGATCAAGACCAATCCCCTCTACTTGTAGGAGTCCCTTCTTCGCCATGTTCTCGACTTTTTGGTCATATTTTGTATATTGTTGGAGTAATTTGTGTTTATTCCGATTTCCCTTTACCTGTCCTTTTCGGCTCAAGACATGAAGGCCCTTCCGGTTACTTGAAGAAAGTGAATTCGGCCGCGGCATCACCGAGTGGTCGGTCTCGTAAACGGGCCGTCCAAAGCTCGCGCCCGAGGCTAATGCCTGTTGTGGCAAAGAAGGCTAAGGTCTTAGGCGTCGAAGAGTCGGCTCCATCCGTACCCTCCGGACCACCTCAGGAAGTTGTTTCCGATACTTCTAAGGGGAAACAGGTCGCTGTCTCTGCGGGTGAAACTGTATCTACGGTTGTCGCGACTACTCCTTCGGCATCGGTTCTTTCGGCACCTTTGCCAACTCCGCCTCCTCCACCTCCTTCAACCGGGCCCTCACGTCCTTCTTCAGTGCTTCCTCTAGCTTCATATGGGACAAGGGGGTGACCAATGAGCTAGACGTCGCGTTCCTTCCCCCCCGGGAATTTATGGACAGCCGGGCCTTGTCCCCGCCTAGCGCTGAGGAGGTGTATGCAGCGGAACGATACTTATGCAAATCTATTGGGTTGCTGCAAGCTTATGTTATTGTGAGGGAGAAGTATGCTTTGGCGGATGCAGAGAATAAACGCCTGAAAGCGTCTCAGGAAGAGGTGGCGGCCCAGCGAAAAGCTCTGGAGGAGGCCGCGTCAATGAAAAAGGCTTTAGCCGAGTCTGAGGCCAAGCTGCACATTATGGAGGAGGAGCGGGATGCCGCACGGCTCGAGCGGGATGCTTCTAAGGCCGTGGTTGTGAAGATGGAAAAAGATCTTCTACAGGCGCGGGAAGGGGCCGAGAAGTCAGCCTTCGAGTGTGCCCGGGCCCAGAAAGCGCTGGGCGAGAGTATGGAAGCGGTGAAAACCCTTCAGAAACAACGCGATACGCTGTTCTCTAAGGTTACAACAGCCGAAGAGGCCCTCGCCGTAGCGCAGCAGGCGCGCTTGGAGTTTGACGAGCTCTTAAAGCAGACTGCCGCTGATTACTTTGACAATGCCCTGGAGCAGATCCAGTTTTTGAATCCGACGACGAAGCTTAACTTGGACGGCTATGATTTTCGTGCCTTTGTTGAGGACGTAGTCTTAGTTCCGTATCAATCTCCTTCCGCCAACGCATCCCGATCCGAAGAAGAGGGAGGAGATTCGGACGCGGAGAGCGAGGCGACCAAGGGCTCTCATGAGGCCAGCCCATCTAGTTAAGTTCAACTTCGGTCTTTGGTGGGCGTCTGTGCCCCTTTATTTTGAAGATTTCCGGCCTTTGTGCCGTTTTGTAAATATTTGTATGACTATGGATGAATTATTCATTCACCCTTCTGCCATTTTTTAAATTCCATATTTGAAATTTCTTGACCGTAGTAGATACGAGTCGTTTACTCGACCAACACTAGTGTGTGGGAGGATGGGACAGGGTTGTATGTTTTAACCTCTTGGGGTGTTAACTTAACCGCACTACCTCGTTCCGGCTTGACTAGTTGGAAAAGTTGATAGGAACCGAATTAAGGGCGAGGCTGTCACATGTCGACCGAGGTGTATATTACCTCAAATCTGACATTTTGACTTGATCAGGGTCGGAATGACAGCCTGCTTTCTCAAATCGGGCGAGCGTTGACGCGTCAATTTCATGAAGGCCACGTATGGCATTTTCGTCGAGCTCTTACCAATGCACGTCGGAGTACAACGGCCGGTGTCATACATCTAGATGTTTTTATGTTAATGACCGGGTGTAAGTACCTCAGTGTCGGGTTTTGGACCGGGCTTAATGGCCTCGGTTTCATGCTTAAGCAAGTAATTATGCACATTGATGCATTGCCTTGATGGATTCCTTCATTAAATAAAGCAGCTCTAAAGAGCGTACAAATGGTCATGAATTATTCAGATGCGAAATAAAGAACAATTGGAAAACAATTGGAAGAAACATAAGGGAAAGTAAGAAATAACCGAACAGTAGCCTTGGTGTCTCCGGGGCCGAGCCTTGACCTAGCTGTAATAGATCTTTAGCTTATCGGCGTTCCATGTCCTTTTAACCGGCTTCCTTGCCAGGGTTTCGAGAACATATGCCCTAGCATCGAGTTTTTCTTTAACACGATATGGACCTTCCCAATTTGCTGCCAGCTTTTCGTCTCGGGAATTCTTGTTTCCTATGTCGGCCCGCCGAAGTACCAAGTTACCTCGGTTGAAGGATCGTGGTCGAACCTTCCGATTATATTTTACCGCGAGTAGCCGCTTGGCGGCAAGTTCCCGGCAATGGGCTGTGACTCGGATCTCATCAATTAGGTCCAGGTCTGTCTTTAGGGTGTCGTCATTTGACGCCGGTCCTTCCTGTCCGGCTCTGATCTTCCTCCATGATGGGTGCCCGATTTCCACCGGGATCATTGCTTCACATCCATAGGTCAGCCGGAATGAGGTTTCCTGAGTTGAGGACTGCACACTCGAACTGTAGCCCCATAGGACGCTGTGGAGCTGTTCGGTCCAGCTGGAGTCAGCCTTTAACATGCGTTTCTTTAATCCGTTAAGAATGATCTTATTAGCTGACTCGGCCTGGCCGTTAGATTGCGGATGTTCGACGGAGGAGAAGTGTTGCTGGATGTCCAAGTTGGACATTAAGGCCTGGAATCTATGGCCCGTGAACTGAGTTCCATTATCAGTGACGACTTCAGCAGGTATCCCGAATCGAGCAAAGATGTTATGACGAACGAATCTCATAATTCGAGACGAGGTGATCGTCGTCAATGCCTCCGCTTCAATCCATTTGGTGAAGTAGTCTACGGCGACAATGAGCTATTTGAACTGTCCAGGTGCCGGTTTGAACGGTCCGAGGATGTCCATTCCCCATTTATAGAAGGGCCAGGGGGCCGACATCCCTTTTAACTCCGTCGGTGGTGGCTATAAGATCCGGCGTGTTTCGGCAACCGTCGCACCGCTTGGCGGCTTCCATGGCGTCTTGCTTCATGGTGGGCCAATAGTAGCCGGCGCGTAATGCCTTCCTTGCCAAAGCCTTGCCCCCATGTGTTGGCCGTTGCATCCCTCATGTATCTCGGTCAAAACGTACCTTGCTTCGGACTCACCGAGGCATCGCATCATCGGGCAGTGCACTCCTTTCCTGTAGAGCTGATCATCGACCATGGTGTAGATGGCGGCTTCTCTCATTAGCTTCTTTGCTTCCGTGGAATCTGTTGGGATGATCCCCCTTTCCAGGTAATCTTTGATTGGCTTTCTCCAGTCCGTGGTGGACGAGATAGTCATGATGCATGTGGGCTCGGCCAAATTCTGTTGGATCACAGTTCTATGACTCCCTGGACCTTTGGTACTTGCAAGTTTGGAGAGAATGTCGGCCCGGGCATTCTCTTCTCTCGGGATATGAGAGACAATCACCTCTTCGAACTCCGTCATTACCTCTTTTGCTCTGTTTAAGTACTTAGCCAACAGGGGGCCTTTTGCTTGATAGCTGCCATCGATCTGTGCGGCGACGAGTTGCGAGTCGGTGAACACCTTAACTCGCCTCACTCCGCTCTCTTTCGCTTGAGATAATCCGGCTAAGAGGGCCTCGTACTCAGCCTGGTTATTGGAGGTCGGGAATTCCAACTGGAGGGAATGCTCTGTAGCGACTCCCTTGGGGCTTTCAACAATGACTCTTGCTCCACTGCCTTTTGGATTGGAAGATTCGTCAACAAATACCTTCCAGAATTCCTTGCTAGTCATAACCGGAGTCAATTCCTTGATGAAATCGGCCAATGCTTGTGATTTGATCGCCTTCCGAGCTTCAAAAGTGATGTCGAACTCGGACAGTTCAATTGCCCAGCTTGTCATTCGCCCTGCCAAATCAGGTTTGTGCAAAATCAGCCGGATTGGCTGATTAGTCTGGACTATTATCCGATGTCCCTGGGAGTATGGCCGAAGCCGTCTTGCCGTTGTTAGTAATGCGAACGCCATTTTTTCCAGCATCTGGTATCTGAGCTCAGCGTTTTGTAACGCTTTGCTCACAAAGTAGATGGGTGTCTGTCCGGCCTCGGTTTCTCTTACCAAGGCGGCGCTTACCGCCTCATCTCCCAGAGGTACAAGAACAAGGTCTCCCCTTGCTCGGCTTCGTTAGTACCGGAGGGGTTTCCAAACATCTCTTAATTTCTTCAAAGGTTGTTTCACAATCCGTATTCCATCCTCCCTGAGTCTCTTTCTTCAATAATTTAAAGAAAGGTAACGCCTTCTCGGCGGATCTCGGTAAGAATCTTGTCAGGGCCGCCAAGCGACCTGTTAATTGCTGAACTTCCTTCTTGGAGTTGGGGACTTGCATGTCTAGCACGGCCTTGCATTTATCCGGGTTGGCCTCAATCCCTCGATTGGTCAGCATAAAACCTAGAATTTCCCGGCGGGCACTCCGAAGGCACATTTGGCCGAGTTCAACCTGATTCGGTATCGTCTTAATTTGTCAAACGTCTGCTCTAGGTCCCGGATATGCTCATCTGGTTGTTTTGACTTCACGATCATGTCGTCTATGTAGACCTCCACATTTCGTCCGATTTGGTCCTCAAAGACGCGGTTCGTCATTCGTTGGTACGTAGCCCCGGCGTTCTTCAATCCAAATGGCATGACGTTGTAGCAATAGTTAGCCTTGTCGGTGATGAAGGCGGTTTTCTCTTGATCCTCTCGGTGCATGGCAATCGATTGAAGCCGGAGTAGGCATCCATAAAGGAAAGCAACCGGTACCGGCCGAGTTATCAACAAGTTGATCAATCTTTGGGCATAGGATAGGAGTCTTTTGGACATGCTTTATTCAGATTGGTGTAGTCGATTGCACACCCTCCATTTGCCGGTCGATTTTAAGACCATGACCATATTCGAGAGCCAAGTCGTGTATTGTACTTCTCTGATGAATCCGGCGGCAAGGAGCTCTTCAATGTGACTCTCAAGGGCTTTCTGCCTGTCGTCTGAGATATTCCTCGTCTTCTGGGCAACTGGCACCCCGGCCATATGGCGAGTTTGTGACAGCAAAAGTGTGGGTCGATCCCTGGTATTTCGGCTGACGTCCAGGCGAAGACGTCCTGTTTTTGTCTTAAGAACTTGATCGATCGCGCTTTATATCTCGCGTCCATGTCTCTCGCGACTTTAGTTGTCTTGGAGGGATCCGTCCCAAGGATTAATTCCTCCAGCTCCCCTTCCGGCTCTGGGCATGGGTTTTCTGGTTCACGGAGGTCCAGCTCTACCATATTAACCGACTGCCGGGGCCGCGCCTCATTTCTGACATCTGTCATAACCTCGTTGGTTCGGAGCCGCGGCAGGGATGACGGTCCTTCCTCCTCGACTTGGAGAGTCTCAAAGTAACATTGCCGTGATACTTTCTGGTCTCCGGATACTTCAACCACCTGATTCTTATCATTGATCATTTTCAATTTCTGGTGCTTAGTGGACGCCAGCATGTCCCAATTGTGTATAGTGGGTCGGCCCAATATAATATTGTAGGGAGAGCGGAAATCGGCCACTACGAACCTTTCACGTTCTGACTTGAAAGCTTCCTTCATTCCCAACGTTAACCTGAGGTCAATATATCCTTTTGGGAAGGAAAGCTCTCCATTAAACCCGATTAGGGTGGATTTGCAAGGCTTTAGGTCTTCAACATCGAGGTGCATCCTCTGGTATGCGTCCCGGCTTATGATGTCGGCCGAACTCTCCGCATCCACGAAGATCCGTTTGACCCGGCAATTTACAATGATCCCGATGATGACCAATCCAACTTGGTGGCCGGAATAACCTCCTTGAGCTCCTCGTCCGTGAAGACTAACGGGGGTGGTTTCGGTTTCGATGAGCTGCCTTTAAACTTTGGTACATCTTTTATCGTCGGCACCTCCGCAAGTATTTTTGCGCCGGCTTATAGTATCTCCACCTCCTCCGAAACCGCCACCGATCCCGTTGCATTGGAGGTCGGTCTGGGAAACCATCGGCCGGCCGGTTTTTGTTTCTTCTCGGGTTCCGAGCGTCCGTAGCCGGACTCGTCGGCGACTACTATTCCGCCCGCTTGTTTTGCCTTGAGTTTTGATGACGTATTGGCACAGTTTCCCTTCTCTCATAAACTTTTCGATAGCATCCCTGAGTTCATAACATTCGTCGGTGGTATGACCGGAGGGTCGTGGAAAGTGCAAAATTTTCCCGATCCGTATTGGACCGGTTTCGAGAGGCCTCGGCTTGGCCACCCTTTTCATCTCGGTCTGGGCTACCTCCTTCCACAGCTACGAACGCGGAACATTCAAGGGGGTGTAGTTGCCGTATTTCACCTTATTGTCCGTCCTCTCTTGTCGGGGTCGGCTCTCTCTGCCGCGTCTGCGGGGTTTCGCCTTGTGCTTGTCCGTTAGATCACTTCTTTCGGGCGATGAATTCCTAGCATTCTCAGGTTCATCGGCATTGGCAATTTCCATTTGCTCGACATCTAGGTACTTCTTTGCTTCGGTATAGAATTCAGTCAATGAATATACTCGATTCTTGCACAGATCTCTGGCCAGGCGTGTCGTTGGGTCCAGACCGTTGACGAGGCAATGTACATGGACCTCTTCGGATAATGAGCGTACCTGCATTGCCGTGTCTCTGAACCGATCCAGGTACTTCTGCAACGTCTCGCCTTTCTTTTGTTTTACTTTACTCAACGTGAATTGAGATTTTGGTTGTTTCTTGCTAGTGGCAAAGTGCAATTCAAACTTAGGCCCGAGGTCTTCAAAGTTCCGAATGGAATTATTGGGTAATGAACTCAACCATTTGTGGGCCGGTCCGGTTAACGTGGCCGAGAAGAGCCTTAAGATGACCGGACCTTCTATTGACTCGACCCACATCAACTTTTCAAATATCTCCAGGTGGTGACATGGATCCTGGGTCCCATCGTACTTGGGAAGATCGGCTAGGTCAAAATTCTTCGGATAGGGGGCCGTGGCCGTTGCACGGGAGAATGGGGTCCCCCCTGAGCCAGCCAAGTACTTCATCTTATACTACCGCGGGGACCCTCGTGTCTGAGGCGTCGTGATTGCCTCTCGAAGCTCATCTGCGTCCTGATCATGGTCTCGGTTTTCATGGTCTTTATGACCGTCATGACGGTCTTCTCGGCTTCGGTCTGCCGCATCCCGGATCCGCAATTGTCTCTCCTTGTTCCTTCTGGGGGTCGGCTGTCGTTCTTGCTCCTTTCTAGCTTCCCCTTCATTTCTGTCGCGGGGCCGCCTATTCGACTCTGGGCTGGTACGTGGACTACTGCTGTCCAGGCGCACGACCTCCTTTCCCTTACGAGGGCTTCTCCGGGTTCGCGTTGAAACATGTTTTCAAGCTTTTCCTCAATCATCAATTCCGAGCATGAAAATCCTCTTGCCTTTGGAGGTGATCTAGTTTTTCCTTGTTTTCGAACCTCTGAAGCATCGACTCTTGTGTTCTCCTTAAAATGTGGACGTCGGTGTCTAGTACCTGAGCGTCTGGGGACGGGGCCCTCTGGGCTCGGACTCTTGGCGGCCCCTCATGCGAAGGTTCGTCGTGAGAAGGAGATGTGCTCTCCGTGTCAGTAACGTGACCCTCCGGAGTCTTCTCTCGTAGAGGTTGATCATGAGTCAGCGGTTGGCTCGGTCCGGCCTGAGATTGATTTGGTGGTAAAGCGCTTTCATCGTTCGGCCGGTCCGATCGCTAGTTTTGCCTGTGGCTTCTGGTGTTGGCCATTAGTGGTCACAGGGATAGAAATTTAAGGTCCCCACGGTCGGCCCCAATGTTCTGGTATAGAACACAGATGTCCAGCCAAGGGCTGGTATATTGATCTTGGATGGATAGGCTGTGCCTGGATATATATGGAGGAGATAACCAGGAGAGCGTGGGATCACCGTACACGACAAAGGGGTGGTGTGTGTGCACAGTGAGACAGTATGTAAATAGTCTAGGTTAGAATGTGTGCACCTTGTTACCGTCCTCGTATTTATAGAGGTGTCCGGTGCGATATCGGGATACTCCATTAATGGGACGTGTGATTAATGGGGGCGGATATCCGGGATACTCCATTAATGGGACGTGTCATTAATGGGGCGGATATCGGTATGCCATTAATGGGACGTGCCATTAATGGGGCGAGTATCTCGGTTGGCCGTTACGATAGGGGTGGATCTTGCCTAGCCGAGATTTCCGGATCTCTGCTATGATTAGCGGATTCCCGCCTCCCGGCTCCGCTTGGGCCGCGCTATGGACTTGGGGCTTTTGGGCCGGTCGTAACAAAGATAAATTTTGACATTTTTTCTACAAACATTTAAAAAACTTACTTAAATTTTTAAAAGTTTTTGATATTTACAATTTGTCAATTAAAATTTAGGATTTATCATTAAGGGTAAGTTAATAAATAAATTTTATTAATTTTGACTTAAAAATATATTTTTAGAATCTTTTTATAATATTCTTAACTTGAGTTAATGATTTGGACTTAAATGTATGTTACAAAATAGAAAGGAGATCTATGTAATTAATACAAAACAAAAAGGTGGTTATAGTATTTTACTCTAAATTTTAATTGACAACTTGTAAATATCACAAACTTTTAAAAATTTAAGTTAGTTTTTTAAATGTTTGTAAAAAATATCAAAATTTAAATTTAAATGACCTAGTACAATCTCAAACATATATAGTTTATTATATTTGATAGAAAATAATATATTTGATAGATATTTTTAGTCATTTAAGAAACTAAAAGTAAATAAAATTTTAATAAATATGGTAAAAAATTAAAATTATAAATTTTATAATATCAAAATTCATAAATTTTTAACATATTAGAAAGTTAAAAAAAAAAAAATATTAGGATAAAAATTTGGTGGTATAATTTTTTATGCTCACATACATATATATATTTTAAATAATTCTAATGTTAAAGTAGGGTATTTTGGTAAAACAAAAGTTCAAAAGTCAAACTTAATGGTCAACTAACAGTTTAGGTGGATGGAAATAGAATATCAAAATATAAGGGAGGTCTATATGAGTTTTCAAAATAGAGGAGGGTTTGAGTAATTAAAGTAAAATAGAGGGGTGGTTAGAGTATTTCACTTTTTTTTTTTTTTTTTTTTGTGTGTGTGTGTGTGTGTGTGTTTGCCAGAGAGAACGGCACATGTAATATTAAGCTTGCCACAATCCATTCTATTGTAAAGTTGGGCTAGTAAATTAAACCAAGAGCACCGAAGCTCAAGAGAATGGCATCCCCTTCTAAGACAAACAGTATTTCCTTCAACACTGATTTCTGTCTGCAATTGGCATACAAAGTTCTTCAGAAACAGATTGAGAAGGGTTCCAATTTCGTGTGTTCCCCACTTTCTCTTCATATCATATTGAGCCTTGTTGCTACTGGAGCCAAAGGAAAAACCTTAGATCAGCTTCTCTCGTTTCTGGGATCTAAGAGTAAAGATGATCTGAATTCAGCATCTTCACATATTGTTTCAAGCTTAAGGAATGCAGAGGGCACCGGAAATGGAGGTCCAATTCTGTCTTTTGTTAATGGCGCTTGGGTGGAAAAAACTTTTGGTTTGAAGACTAGTTTTGAAGAGATAGTAAAAAATGTTTACAACAGCCAAATTGAACTGGTTGACTTCATCAAGAAGGTACTCTTTGATTATTCATTTGTGTTCTTCACCTCCACTTAAATCTCCCTTTTATTTTTTTTCTCTCTTTTGATTATAGAGCAGAATCTTTTGGTTAATAATCTATCAAAAAATCTGTTTTTCGATAGAGTACAATTATGTCATGTAATGCATGTAGCTGACTCCATTTAGTGGGATAAGGCTTCATTGTTGTCATCATCGTTGTCTTTGAATGCAACTTTTTACATGTTTCCTCATCAAAGTTGACTATGTAGAGAATAAATTGCAAAGCTTTAATTTGATTGATTCTATGGATTCTGTTCACTAGGCTGAGGAAGTTGCACAAGAAGTGAGCTGGTGGGTTGAAAATGCAACTAATGGACTCATAAGGGAGATTCTTCCATCAGGTTCCTTAGATGATCGCGCAAGGCTAGTTCTTGCCAATGCTCTATATTTCAAAGGAGCATGGGATCAAAAGTTTGATCCGTCACTGACTAGAACCAGAAGTTTCAACCTTCTCAATGGACAGAATGTACAAGTTCCATTCATGACCTCCATGCCTGGTGAAGAATATTATTACAATTCTTTTGAGAATTATAAAGTGCTCACCATTCCTTACCAAAGTGGTAGCAGCTCTTCGAAGTTTGCCATGTATTTCTTTCTTCCGGACGAGAAGGACGGCTTACCAAATCTGATTCACATTTTAAACTCAAAGCCCAGGTTTTTAAATGAAGAATTTGAACTAAGGAGAGAGGAACTTACTAAATTTTGGATCCCAAGATTTAAGTTTTCGTTCAACTTGGAAGCCACAAAGGGCCTGAAAGAATTGGGACTAATTTTGCCTTTCAAACCTGGGGAGCTAACAGAAGTGTCAGATGATTCTTCTTGTTTCAAGCTTTATGTTTCAAAAATTCTGCAAAAAGCATTTGTTGAAGTCAATGAAGAAGGAACAGAAGCTGCAGCCAGCACAGCAGCTAATTTTCAGCTTACATGTGCCACGTGGCCCTTGCCAACATTCGTGGCTAAACATCCCTTCGTGTTCATGATAAGGGAAGAGACTTCCATGTCTGTGTTCTTCATCGGAGCAGTGCTTAACCCGCTCTTGGATTCTTAAGCATGGCTCTAATATGATACTTACAGTGAAGAAGACTAGTGGTGTGAATTGGAATATTTATACTTGAATGGTTTTAAACTAAGTTCATCCATTTTTGTCTTTCCTGTGTATTTCCTCTTGTCTTGAATACCAAGAGTTAGTTATAGAGTGTGTTGTGGTCATACACTGAATTGGGTAAGAAGCTCATATTTTCAGGACTGGAGGAAGTATTTCTGTTGTATATATGGCCAACTTGGCTCCTCAAATAATGAAATATTTTATAATCTCTTCGTGGTTGATTGTTGTTTATATTAAAAATTATTTTGACCGATTATGATTTGGGATTTTTTTTTTTCTTTTTTCACTTCAAGCTTGAAGCTGTTATTATTATTATTATAAAGTAACTATTGGAATTATCACAGGACTATATTGGGAAAATTATAAATAAACACCATTGAACTTGTAAAACCTTAAAAAATTTGTTAGCACATGAAAATGACAAATAAGTCGCAAGGAACTATTCTGAATTTTTGAACTCAAGTTTTTTTTTTTTTTTTTTTTTTTTTTTTTTTTTTTTTTTTAAATAAGAAGAAAGAACCCTTGCTGGTGTTAGAGCTTTAGCGGCCAGCACCAACCTGCTGGTCAGAGCTTCGATGACAACTTGAGCAATGAGATTGACCACTTGAACTCTATAAGCCCTATATGGCGTCTTTAACAAATGCAATAAAGGCAATGAATAAAGCGATTGACAACTTTTGCTCCTGAGGTTATTAATGGCTACGCTCAAATTGTTATTTCCAATATAATATTGTTATTGTTTTTATTCAACTTGTCAACGATGCTTGATGGGGTTAAAGGAGCTCAAAATGTCAATCTTATTACTCAAGTTGTCATTGAAGTTTTAGCCACCAACACCGAGCTCGACAGTCAGCCAGCCGGAGTCCAACCATTGGCTGAAAATTGAATGGTACAGGTTCCTGTTCAAGTGAAGATCAGCAGTACAAACATGAGGACTATAAAAAAAAAAATCAACATCTGTAATCATCGTTTGCTTACAATGTGTTTCGGATGTGATCAATACTCTACTGAAACAACCAGCCAAATCAATCAATTCCACTTTGATCCATACAACCCCTAACCTCATCCGCCAATCCATCTGCATGTTTTTTTGCATCCTCAGCATCATTGGCAAAAATTTTAGCCAAAAGAGGTGTTAGTGTCCTCACCCACCCCACTTGGCACAACCTCTTTCTTTTCTTATTTTGTTTATTTGATCAAGGATTTTCCTTCGAGGTTTAGAGGGCAAATGGTTCTCACCTCTCTCAATAAGCATACTTTCGAGCATTCGAACTTGTATTCTCCTTCTCATAGGGTGAGGCCCCTTATTACTTCAACTAACAACTTGTTGGTGGCATAACCTCTTTCTACGAACACAGTAATATGGAGAGTAACCCCTACTATAATATTAGTTCTAGTCCTTAATATAAGACATATTGTGAGAGTTGATATTGGTCTTAAATATAAGACAAAGTTTTCATATTTATCAAATTTTTCTTAATTTTTTTATATTGATATCCCCTAAAAAATAATTAAGGAGAAGAGAGAATGAGGGAATTGAGGAAGACTGAGGTGTTTTAAAAAATACATATCATATTAACTAACTTAATCGGCTTCCTTAATCTAATCAAATCAGGTAAATCTGCCAAATCAGCAAGGATCTTCTGCAGATTCCATCGTCCTCTCCAATAATCAGCCCCTTCCTCAGAGTCAGAGGTATACCCACCAGCTCTTTCATCAGACAAATGGCTCTTTCTAGAGCAAGAACCTCTGCCACAAACGCTGTTCCTGCTTTCACAGACCCCACATCATCCTTCCATCTTTAACCAATAGCAGCAGAACCAGACTGCTCATCATATGTAGCCTCTCTTTATTAAGGTTTTTTTTTTTTTTGGTTCCCCTCTTGCACGTACATGTCCGTATGAAATTTGAATTGCACCTATCATTGGAGTATTTATTTAATTATTTTAGTTGCAACACACTGAGAACTTATTTTAGCTATGTACACAAGAAGAAACTTAAGAGAAATGTGAATCGGGATAACGGGTCAAACAAATTCTTAGGATCTGTTGACGATAAAACCGAGATAGATTGATATGATCAAAATTTTAAAAATAGCTCGTCCTTGATAATATACATAAGATACTTCCCTTGTTAAAATACAGGGGGAAAGCAAAGCACGAGTAAGACAAACTAGAAATCACTTGGCCGGCGAAAAAATAAATATAATTTGATATAAGTGATCCGTACATTACACAAAATTTGTAAAATAGATCATCATGCTATTAATAGTTTATGAATATAGCATGATTTATTGGAGTTCTTATGTTATACTCCCTCTAATCTTTATTATATTACAAATCAATAAAACAGTTAAAGATAATAAAGTTGTCATAGAATCTAAATAATTTTCAATATTACTCTTATTAATTGTACTAAACTCTAATATTATATTAACTATCACTTTCCGCCACTATCTTGATTAATTATGGGCATACATGGAATAAAATAATTAATGCTCATTGGGAACAAACGAGTGCTTTAAAAAAATGATCAAATAAACTTGTTAGTTGGTGCTTTATAATAAGGACTTGAGGGAGTATATTGAATTGGTTAATTATATTGTAATATGCAATTGTAGTGAAAATCCATAAGAGTACGGCACAATTTTTTTGTTTTTGTTTTTTTTTTTTGGTTTTTGCCAGAGAGAACGGCACATGTATCATTAATGAGTCCACATTATATGCATATATCTTATGTGTCTTTTATGTGCTCATACCTCTATAAGAGGTATGAGCATTTTTTAATTATTTTTATATATTGTATTTATTTAGATTTAAATTATATGATACTTTTCGACATGTTTTTTGTATATAGTATTTCAAATTAATTAGTTTCAGTTATGTATTCAGAAATATTTGTCCGTAACACCAATATCATGGAAACTAATTAATTTAAGATCTTCGGGTACAAAAAATATATCAAAAAGCAACATATAATATAAATATAAATAAATACAATATATAATTTTTTTTTAAAAAAATGCTCATACCTCTAATAGAGGTATAGGTACATAAAAAGCACATAAAATATGTGCATATAATATGAACTCTTTATTAAGCTTGCCACAATCCATTCTATTGTAAGTTTTGGCTAGTAAATTAAACCAGGCCCACCGAAGCTCAAGGGAATGGCATCCCCTTCACAGATAAACACTGTTTCCTTCAACACTGATTTCTGTCTGCAATTGGCATACAAAGTTCTTCAGAAACAGATTGAAAAGGGTTCCAATTTCGTGTCTTCCCCACTTTCTCTTCATATCATATTGAGCCTTGTTGCTGCTGGAGCCAAAGGAAAAACGTTAGAGCAGCTTCTCTCGTTTCTGGGATCTAAGAGTAAAGATGATCTGAATTCAGCATCTTCACATATTGTTTCAAGCTTAAGGAATGCAGAGGGCACGGGAAATGGAGGTCCAATTCTGTCTTTTGTTAATGGCGCTTGGGTGGAAAAAACTTTTGGTTTGAAGACTAGTTTTGAAGAGATAGTAAAAAATGTTTACTAAAGCCAAATTGAATTGGTTGACTTCATCAAGAAGGTACTCTTTGATTATTTATTTGTGTTATTAGCCTGCACATAAATCTCTCTTTTAGTTATAGAGGGGGATCTTTTGGTTAATAATCTATGCAAACATTTGGTTTTCGATAGAACATAATTGCGTCATGTAATCTATATAACTGACCCCACCTAGTGGGATAAGGCTTTGTTGTCATTGTCATCATCTTTGAATGCAACTTTTTACATGTTTCCTCATCAAAGTTGATTATGCAGAGAATAAATTGCAAAGCTTTGATTTGATTGATTCAATGGATTCTGTTCACTAGGCTGGCGAAGTTGCACAAGAGATGAGCTCATGGGTTGAAAATGCAACTAATGGACTCATAAGGGAGATTCTTCCATCAGGTTCCTTAGATGATTGCACGAGGCTTGTTCTTGCCAATGCTTTGTACTTCAAAGGAGCATGGGACAAAAAGTTTGATCTGTCACTGACTAGAACCAGAAGTTTCAACCTTCTCAATGGACATAATGTACAAGTTCCATTCATGACCTCCATGTCAGGTGAATCATATTATTACAAGTCTTTTGAGAATTATAAAGTACTCACCCTTCCTTACCAAAGTGATAGCAGCTCTTCGAAGTTTGCCATGTATTTCTTCCTTCCGCACGAGAAGGATGGCTTGCCAAATGTGATTCACACTTTAAACTCAAAGCCCAGGTTTTTAAATGAAAAATTTAAACTAAGGAGAGAGGACATTACTGAATTTTGGATCCCAAGATTTAAGTTTTCATTCAACTTGGAAGCCACAAAGGACCTGAAAGAATTGAGACTAATTTTGCCTTTCATACCTTGGGAGCTAACAGAAGTGTCAGATGATTTTTCTTGTTTCAAGCTTTATGTTTCACAAATTTTGCAAAAAGCATTTGTTGAAGTCAATGAAGAAGGAACAGAAGCTGCAGCCAGCACAGCAGCTCTTGGTCGGTACGAATGTGTCAGACCCGTGCTAACATTCGTGGCTGGCCATCCCTTCGTGTTCATGATAAGGGAAGAGACTTCCATGGCTGTGTTCTTCATCGGAGCAGTACTTAACCCGCTCTTGGATTCTTAAGCATGGCTCTAATATGATAGTTACAATGAGGAAGAGTAGTGGTGTGAATTGGAATATTTATACTTGAATGGTTTTAAACTAAGTTCATCGGTTTTTGTCTTTCCTATGTATTTCCTCTTTTCTTGAATACCAAGAGTTAGTTAAAGAGTGTGGTGTGGTCATACACTGAATTGGGTAACAAGCTCATATTTTCAAGGCTGGAGAAGTATTTCTGTTGTATATATGGCCAACTTGGCTCCTCAAATATTGGAATATTTTATAATCACCAAATTATTTTGACCGATTATGATTTGGGATTTTTTTTTTTCCCTTTTTTCACTTCAAGTTTGAAGCTGTCATTTTTATTATAAAGTAACTGTTGGAATTATCATATCACTATATTATATTCCCTCTCAGTCCCAAAAAAAAATTTATATTCCCTCGTATCTCTAATATAAGAGTCAATTAACTTTTAATGAAGAAATAAATGAAGCTAAATAAGTAAGATTAAAGTATTGATATTTATCGTTTTTCTTTAAACGAATTTATCTGACTTAAACATTGATATATAATCTAATGGTTAAAGTATAGTTTTGGGCCTTTAAGCTTGTATGAGGTATCATTTTAGTCCCTGAAATTTATAAAGTATATCTTTAGTCATTTAATCTTAACATCGTTAACTCTTACTAACAGAAATTGCTAAGTCAACAATTAAACCATGACAAAGTATGTTTTTAATTTTAACTATTTATTATAATACCAGTAATTTTATATTTTAAATTAAAATAAAGGAAAAAAGTCTTCTTTCCTAAGACATGGGCTGAAAATTGGGGAGTGAATGGTACAGGTTCTTGTTCAAGCAAAGATCAGCAGTACAAACATGAGAATTTTGGAGATGGCTTTCCTCCTTTACTACTAATATCCGCTGCCCTCCTATACCCTAAAACGCCGCCGTTTTGAAGCACAAAGCAACTGGTACCTCTTTTTTTTTTTTTTGGTTGAAAAAAAAATATTTCAGATGTTGATTGGTACTAAAAAGATACTTTATGATACTGAAAAAAATACTTCATGATCTTGAAACAATATTTTGGGATCTTAAAAACATATCCTGAAATATATTTTTAATACCGGTAAGTATCCTAAAATATTTTTTCAAGATCCCAAAATAATTTTTCAACATTATGAAGTATTTTTTCAAGTATCAAGATATCCGAGATATTTTTTCAAGATCCTAAAATAATTTTAAAAGATCATGAGATATTTTTTCAAGTTAGTATCATGAAGTATCTTTTTAGTACCATTTAGTACCCTGAAATATTTTTTCGAGATCCCAAAATAATTTTTCAAGATGATGAAGTATTTTTTCAAGATCAAGTCAAGATCATAAAATATCTTTTTTAGTACCAATCAGCATCTGAAATATTTTTTTAAAAAAAGAAAAAAGAAAAAAGGAGAGGCACCAACTTGCTTTGTGCTTCAAAACGACGGTGTTCCAACTTCCAAGGCATAGGAGGACAGCGGATATTAGGTGAAGGAGGAAAGCCATCTCCGAGAATTTTAACAACAAGCGTGGCTATATATTACAAAAGAAAAATAATCAGTATTCTGCAAACAATATTTAAAAGGAAAAACGAACAATTTCTCATATCCAAATGAGATTAAACACTCATAACAACGAAGATGTACAGCTCGAAAGGAATGCAATGGCAAAAGTTTGAGTCCTCTTCAAGGGATTGAGTTTTTCTGTAGTAAGCATCGTTTGCCTACAAAGTGTTTGGATGGATATAACAACGCCACAAGGATTGAAGATTTTCCGCAGTTCTCATGTTTGTACTACACGCCATTCCTGAAACAGGAGCCTAGACCATTTAATTCTGAGCTTTTATCGTGAGGGAGAAGAAGATGTTTCCTTTCGTTATTTTAATTTAAGATATAAAACTTGGGAAAAAGTTAATTAGGTTCATTCTGTTGAGGCAGCCACTCAAATTGTGGTATATCAGTATCACACACATTCAATTAACCCGGTTAAACCACCATTTTATTTGTATCGGGTCGGTGTCAGCAATCAGGAGCAGACCTTCCATGGAAGGATTCATGAGTTCAACATCGTCATCTCTGTGGGTATCATGTCTGGAGGTCAATCCCCTTTGAATATCAAGTTATCAACACAGTGAGAACAAGAGAATAGGACCAGAAAACAAACTAAGAGAAAGAGAAAAAATTGTTCTTTTTAACACAAGAGACTGGGGAAGAGGCCTTTGTGGTGTGCCTGTATCCATGAATCCATGGAAGCTCTGCTCATTAATCTTGATGACGCTGAATCCGACCCGATGCAAATAAACGGTGGTTTGACAGGGTTAAGTGATTGTGTGTAATCCTAATACAGGTGGCACAGTTTGAGTGGCTACCTGGATATAATAATCTAATCAGCTTTGACCTCAGTTTGGTCCTAAAAATCATTATATAAAATAATTAAAATTAAAACACGCTTTCTCAGTATTTAATTTAACTGTTGACTCAACAATTTACCTTAATGATAGTCAAGGAAGAATGTTAAGGTTAAAGAACTAAAAGTACATTTTATAAACTTAATAAACTAAAATGATAACTGATATAAACTTAAAAAACGAAAATTGTACTTTAGCATAATCTAATAATATACAATATATTTACACACATGTGCACTATAATCAAATAATTTATTTTGCTTCCTTAACCTCTCTAAATTCTAAAAAAAAAACAAAATAATAAAGTCTTACATTAAGTAAGTATGGGATAATACATATAACACTATATCTACTAGCTAGCTAGTCAGTTAAGCGCACTTGGCATATTTACTCTAGGCTCTCTTTATTTTTTTTTTTCGGGTCAAACAAAGTCAATTTTATTGATATAAAAAACAGTCAAGTGCACACTAATAGGCGTAGCCAAAGAACCCGGCTGGACCACCAAATTCAGCGCGGCGCATGGGAATAAGGAGTCTGGCCGTGAAGTTTAATTAGTTAATTAATGAATAATGAATTTGTTATAGTCCTATACTGAATTAGGCAACAAGCTCATACATTTAAGATGCGAGAGAGTAACTTATGTTGAATATATATGGCCGATTTTGACTCCACAAATAATAGAATACGATAATCCTTTCGTTGTAGTTGATTCGTGTGTTTATTAAGAACTGTTTTGACTGACCTAGGATTGTTTTTTAACCTCAAGCTTGAAGCCGTCATTACCATAAATATACTGTTTGAATTTACACAGGACTATAATCATGTAACCAATATTATATATAAAGTTTTAGAGTAAGAAAAAGTTCTTATATTTTCAAAAATCCTGTGATATTTAAGTATTATATATCATGATTATAGGTGAATTAAAGTAGTAGTAATAATAATTAATGTCAAAAACTCTTATGTGTAAAATATATAACAAAATCCGTCGAAGGTGAAATTTCAAGGAGTATATATGCTTTTCTGTGTATGTTTCCAACTTTCTATTTGCATGCTAGAAGAGAGGGAAAAAGAAAGTAAGTGCTGAAAATATATTAAGATATTTTATTGTTCTAGCAAGCCAATTTTAAGCTCGACATATTTACACTAGGCTCTATTATTTTTATCTTTTTTTATTTTTTTATTTAGTTTGGATATGCCACTGTAAGTTTTTCCCTTGCACAAGCCTGTATGAAATTTGAATTGCATTCATCTTTGGATTATTTTAGTTGCCACACAGTGAGAGCTTATTTTAGCTTATACACACAGGAATTGGAGCCTAATAGAATTGTGAATTTGGACAACGGATAAAAAATATTCTCATTTTTTGTTTTTTGTTTTTAACGTAAAGCTGACATGTATTGCTATGGGCAATTTTGTTTTCTTTAAAGCTGATCCTTAACAATATATTATAGATACTCCCAAAGTTAAATTAAAAAAATAATAAAAAATAAAAATAACTTGGCTGGCCAAATTTGAAAAATGAGTCATAGCATTGATAGTTTATGAATATAACATGATTTATTGGAGTTATTATATTTTATATTTTACTGGTTATTTATATTGTAACATATTAACTATATAATGTAAGTTATAACAAGATCCTTAAATGTTAAGCGATAGATATATAGCTTAATTTTTTTTTTTTTGAACGATTCTAGGTATTTCATTACTGATAAGAGATAAGTACAGTAGACATAAAAGCACCGAGTGCCAGGAACTGAAGTAAAATTGAACAAAGCGACAAACAGGCAAAAGAAAATTAACAGAGAAACACGCGAACATATAGCTCAGCATGCAGGTGCACTTTCTTCCACAGGGGATTTGATTAGCCAGGATCAACATGCCTCTGAGACGCCGACGGATGTCTCGACAGGGACCTTAAGTGCTTCACATCATCTTCCAAAATAGTAAACAAAGGGGGTAAGGGTCTTTCCACCCACCCTATATAGGGCACACCCCTTATTGGTAGATGCGGCAAGCCAATCTGGGCCGCTTTATTCCCCAAGCGAGGACCGAACGAAGAGAGAAACTGGGTTCAGATTGAAGCACGTGAAGGATATCTCGCAAGAGTGCCGCAGGCCTGCCATTCACAAAGATCAGGTTGGTTTCGTTTTGAGCAGTGCACAAGATTTATACAGTCAGTTTCGAAAATCATGTTTTTATTCCCTAGATCCTGCGCAATCATCAGGGCCCTTTTAAGGGCGATCGAGTGCCTCCGTCATAAACACGGATATGGATTTGACTTTATCAACGAAAGCCCACTGCATTTCACCATATTGGTTCCTGCAGATAATGCCTATTGCAGCAGATCCAGATTGCTCATGAAATGCCCCATCGACATTAATTTTAAGGTAGCTCTCAGGTGGTGGGTTCCAGGTGACAACTTGCTTGGTGGCACTAGGGGTTTCTTCACACGGCTCTGGATAGCAAGCCTTCCAATAACTCATCAATGCTTGAGAGGCACGTTCTATTACCGATGCTGGATCAGGATTTTTTTCATTGAATACTTTTTCATTGCGACTCTTCCAGATGGTCCAAAGCAGCCAGCAAATGTGCGCCACATCGAACTCAGTAAGTTGGCTATGAGGATTAAAGAGGTCTTGCCACCAATCTTTAAAGTTTTGGATTCTGCTCGTGTCGCTTTTAAGAGTGAGCCTGCTCCCAAACCATACGTAGCGTACCCAAGAGCATTGGAAAAAGAGGTGTTCAGCTGTTTCAATGGCAACTTGGCAAATTGGGCATAATTCCGACACCCCCCGCTTCCGTGCGACTAGAGCAGAGTTTGTTGCAATGGCCTTCGAAAGGATCCTCCAAACGAAGTTAACCACCTTTGGCAGGGCCTTTATCTTCCATACTTGCTTCCAGATTTCACTAGGAATTGGGGATATGGGATCAGCAGTGCAGTTCTTCCGTTAGATGATGAGCTGGAGAGATAATATCCCAACTTGACCGTGTAAATGCCATTGCTGGATAGGGTCCACCTTAACCTGTCATTTGTCGGTAAACGAGGTATGGGGATCTTCTGGATGGCCTCACATGATTCTTCATTAGTATTTGGCCTCAACCGATTAATTTCCCATTGCCTATTGTCATACGAAAAGAGGGTAGCCACCACTTGTAGATATATAGCTTAATGAAAAATCCATTTGAGGCCGGCACATATATTTATTAAGTTTACCACAATCCATTCTCCTATAAATTTGGGCAAATCAAACAAATTAAAGCAAGGACATTATATTGAAGCTTAAAACAATCCATTCACATACATACACAATTTCCTCGCAAGTAACATCGATTTAAATCGCAATTGGCATACGAATTCCTAAGAAACAAGTCCAAGAAGGTTCCAATTGTGTCTTCCCCATGATCTAGCTCTTTATATCATATTGAGCCTTGTTGCTTCATCAATGTCACTTGAGTGGGTAAAACAATGGGGGAATTACAATGAGTTTCCAAGGAATGAACTAAATTACCAATAAGCCACAATGCCAAGCGAGGATTATAAACTTGCTGTCATTTTCTACACTAGCACTTGTTATTATATGTTCTTTAGTTTGGACTTTTTGGTAATTAAATCTCTTCTTTGAGATATCATTGCAATTCCACAACATTGGTTTGAAGACTAGTTTTGAAGAGACAGTAAAAAATGTTTATAGAAGCCAAATAGTATTGGTTGACTTCATCAGCAAGGTACGTACTCTTCGATTCTTCTTTATGTTCTTTTTTTTTAATATGGCTATTTGACTAGGTCAAATTTGAGCATTGTCAAGCCTCACGAGTACTAAGACCGGACGAAAGAGGTATCGTAAGACTGGATTTGTGACTAGTCTTGTTCCAGGCAGCCTTAAAAGTTTGTAACTTTTAAAACTGGATGAACGACCGGTCTTAAAAATTTAGACCGAACTTTTGAAATATCTGGTCTTAAAAGTGTTTCAAAAAAAAACCAAATGAAACAACCGGACCCAAATCACCGAGATCCGGCAACATTTTGAATGTCTTTCCGTCATCAGCGACGGAGAACCAAGAGAAGATTGGAAGCAACACCAACAAGAAAAACAAAAAAAGACGAATACAAAATCCAGTAATAAGAAAACATAACAAGAAATAGAAATCATTCACCATGGAAATCGAATTTGAATCAATATAAAATTAGAGGTGAAATTGAAGTCCAGATCTACAAAAAAAATCACAAGCTTTAAGCAACCAAAATCGAGCGGGATCCTCTTGTCAATCCGGCAAAGCTTCAAGCAACCAAAATCGAAGTCCGGATCCGAGGAGCGGTCAAGGTAGGAGCAAACAGGGAAGAGGATTCCCTCCCCGAGCAATTTTCTCCTTTTCTCTCATTAGCACCATCTGGGCCATTGATTGGGAAGGTGAGAGAAAGGTTAAAGTAGTATTGTGATTGATTGGATGGATATGATTTAGAGATGATGAGGGATAATGATAAAGAGATCATGAGAGAAACCCAACCCAGCAAATAGGCTTAAGCAAGAAGAGATCTGGGTTTGATTTTAAGTCAGATCTGTGTGAAGGCGGCGTGGGAGGAGCCATAGATTGAAGAGGAAGGAGCTGCCGTCGTCGTAATCCTCGAAGCAAGACGCTTGCGCCGTTGCCGAGGATTGGAGTTGATGCCATCGCAAAACCCTTGAAGCATCTCACCGCCAACATTGCCAAGGATTTGATTGTGTGGCTCTTAGGATGACTTACGAAGATTGCGAGTAGGCTAGAGGAAGAGGATGCCATTTTTGCTGAGGATTTGACTCGTGAGGCTCTTGGAACCAAGGTTCTGAAATATGGACCGGTCATTGAACCGGTGGGGGTACTGGGTTAAAGGTCGGTGGGTTAGACCGGAGTCGACTAATATTAATTAAAAAATATAATTTAATTAAAATAGGTAAGTATATTTATATTTTAATAATAATAAAATATTTTGTGGTTAAACATGGGAAGATGTGTGTCATATAATATTGATTTTTTTTAAAAAAAAACAAAAACAAAATCACAATTTGTGTGGCCAAAAGAGATCACGGGCTTGATTTTAAATATCAAAACTTGACAAGACATTGGGACACTTTGCATGCCTTAAAAGTCAAAAGAGATCACGTGAGCGAGACTTGCCTTCATTCTCTCTCTCCTTCCTCACTCCTCCTCAATCTCATATCTTCCGATGGATCACTCTCTCTCTCCATATTGCAAGTCTCACTTTCATTGAGACAAATCCGACGGAATGGGGTTGGGATTAGACTTGGCCAGCGTGAGGAAAATCCTTCTAGCACTTGGGCGACTCGGATCGGCATTAATAGCTGATCTTGTCTCGATCGAGCACGTGTTCCTAACAATCGACGACGATTCATTGGCGAGAGCTTGGTGGCTCTTCTTCGATCTTGGTTACTCTTGTTAATTTTGCATCTTATGTTGCCTTTAGGCATTGGGTGTTTCAAAATGCCCTGGATCTCTTTAAAAGCTCTCAACTGGATCTCTCTCTCTCTCTCTCTCTCTCTTTCTTCTCCTTCTCCTTTCTTTTTTCTCACCGTCGATCCAAGTTTCAGGCGACTTTTAAAAAAAACAAAGACTCCGTGACTCGGTCAACTTGGCCAGGTTAGGCCGAGTTTACCGAGTTGAGCCGGGGTCAGCTCAGAACCAGGGTTGCTCCTTAACTCGGACCGATTTTCCGGTCCAAACCGGCCGGTCCGGTCGGGTTCCAAGACATTGCTTGTAACACTTGTTGAATCTATAATTAAGCAAATGTTATATCACCAAGAAGATAAGCACACTCACGGACTTAACGAGTTTAGCAAATTTAGCTTCATTTTTTTAAACACTTTTAAGACCGATTGTTTGAAAAACCGATCTTAAAAGTATATTTTAAAGTTCGGATCCTTTATAATCCGGTCTTAAAAGTATTCTATATATTTATGAAATTGCCACCGATCATACTTTTAAGACCGGATCTTTTATAATCCGGTTTTAAAAGTGTTCTATATATTTACGAAATTCCTACCGGTCATACTTTTAAGACCGGATCCTTTATAATCCAGTTTTAAAAGTGTTCTATATATTTACGAAATTGCCACCAATCATACTTTTAAGACCGGATATTTTATAATCTGGTCTTAAAAGTGTTCTATATATTTACGAAATTACCACCGGTTATACTTTTAAAACCGGATCTTTATAATCCGGTCTTAAAAGTGTTTTATATATTTGTTGGAAGTTCAGATTTAATTAGTTAGCATATATGATTATATTATGCAATTATCTTAATTAAGTTGTTAGAGAGATTTTAGGAATTAAGTTAGCAGATTATGGTTTTTTGAATTTCGTAATTATATTCCTGATTGTAATCCCTAGATTATAGGAACTGCTTAGGTCAGAAGATTATTTACTTATTAACATCAATTAAGTTAGCAGATTAGGTTTTTTGAATTTCGTAATTATATTCCTGATTGTAATCCCTAGATTATAGGAACTGCATAGGTCAGAAGATTATTTACTTACTAGCATCCGTATATAATTCCAATTAAGCAAAGGAATAAATCATCGCATTCTCGGACTCATCTCTGATCAGCGTCTTCTCACAATATTTACGAAATTGCCATCGGTCATACTTTTAAGACTGGATCTTTTATAATTCGGTCTTAAAAGTGTTCTATATATTTACGAAATTGCCATCGGTCATACTTTTAAGACCGGATCTTTTATAATCCGGAATTAAAAGTGTTCTATATATTTATGAAAGTGCCACCGGTCATATTTTTAAGACCAGATCCTTTATAATCCGGTCCAAAAGTTCTTTATATTTACAAAATTACCACGGTCATACTTTTAAGACGATTCTCTATAATCCGGTCTAAATGAGGCAGTCTTAAAGCTCTTTTTTGCACTAGTGCTATTTGGGGTTTCTTCTCTCACATGAACTCAAACTCGAGATCAGTGCCTATATTGGTCACCTTTATGGATTTTACCTACACTTGATAACTCTCTCTCTTGTTTTTCCGCCCTCTTTGACCCCAACTTTTTAATTGTTTCCTCATCAAAGTTGATATATGTAGAGAATAAATTGCAAAGCTTGAGCTAATCTGAGTGATTCTTTGAATGTGCACCCGTGGTTCAATAAAAAATGCAACTAATAGATTGATAAGGGAGATTCTTCATCAGATTCCTCAAAACAGGAAGCAACATTAGTTTCTTGCTAATGCATCATATATATATATTTATATTTCAAAGCAGCATGGGACTAAAATTTTTGATCCCACCAAGACCAGAACCAAAAGTTTCAATCTTCTCAGTGGACAAATTGTAGATGTTCCGTTCTATGATCTGATCCAAGATATTTGAAAAATATTACTAAAGACTATATTTTATATTAAAGAACAAGATGTAGTATTACAGATCTTTTGAAAATTATAAAGTACTCACCATCCTTATCAAAATGGCAACAAATCATCACCTAAGTTCATCTTGCACTTCTCCCATCCACGTGAGAAGGATGACTTATCAAGAGTTTAGGTGAGTTGGGTGCCGGGACTCACCATGGAGCTATTTATCATAAGCACGTTTATGTAAATTGAGATAAAACTCCTCTCTTGAACTTACACCATACACTATAAAATACAATTGAAAATATGCTTTTAAAGGCTTCAATCGTCATTCCAAAGAAACCTATACAAACCATCTACCAATAAGGTCCTAATATCGGCAAAGGGGTTTGACCTCACGATCTTGTCAGTTATGAGCTAACTCATTACAAACTATACCAGTTTTTGTTGGCTGGACCTAGATTTTTAAATTAAAACATTTGAACTATATGGAGAGGGGAAATTTAATGGTGAAATATCATTAATTGTTGTGTGATACTGAATATATTTTTGTCCCTTTCCACAATTCTTACTCTAGGCGAAAGAGCTGATGTTAGGGATGAAGACAATGGAAAGAGTTTGAACATATACACTTCAAGTAGCAAATTGGCTCTTTACTAATTACCTTATGCAAATACTCTAGTCTACGTACGTTGCTATTGCTGACTTTCTGGCTAATGTATTTTGGTGGTGGCAGTGTGGCACTATTGCAGAGGGAAAAATTCTTTTTCCCTTACTATATATGCAAAAGGAAATAGAGACTTGATGCTACAAAGGGTACATCTTGTACTACTAGACCAAATGGTCTTTGGCATATTTGGTTTTCTTTAAATTTCCTTATTCCGGACCTCTTCTTTCCTCAACTGCCTTCTGTTTTCATTTTTTCTTATCTGTCTAAGGTGAACTATGATTTTGTTTTTTGACAATTGATTAATGATTTGTTAAGTTCAATTTAGTAACTTAAATTAAAATTGGGTATTTCATATAAACGGAAATCCCTATATATTAAGTACATTTTATAAGTTCTAACTTCTAACAATGTCTTTTTGTTGTTGTTGTTTTTTTTGCCAACGTTATAAAATTTATGTATTTATAACATGATCAAAAACCAATGTGCTTATAACGTAGAGAGAAGCCGTAATTAATTGGTAATCAGCTTGGCTTCAATTGATTTATATATATATAATAGATATACTGATGATTATACCATAACAAAGGAATAGGATGTTAAATAATAATCTCAAATATTAAACATATACCCTAACCGTATAAATTTTAAAATAGTAAAAATTAAAATAATCTCAAATCTTATCTTAAATATATAAAATCAATTCATAGGAAAACTGAATTTATTTTATATTTAATTATATTTGTTGCATTTAGTGTGATAATGTGATAAATAATTCCCTTGAAAAGATTGGTAACTCTCATCAAAGATGTAAATTAAAAATAGGAAATCATCGAATGATGATGCTTTCACAATTTTTATTTTTATTTTTTCATTTTCTTTCAGAATCCTATCTCCGCCCTTAGATTAAAAAAAAAAAAAAAAAGAATGGTTGGAATTTAATATTTGATAAAATTATTATTATAGTATTTTATAATTAAATTTTTTAAAATCTTATTTGTGTTACAGTTATGAATTATGTATATCATATTTTAACAGTTTAAATTTATTTATTTATGTTTAAATCATCATTGAGGAAGGGGCGGAATAATGATGAAGTTGAAGCGAAATAATTAAGAATTTAAAATTCCAAAAAAAAAAAAATTCGGCGTTATAATTAAGCACAAATTATTTCTCAATAAATGAATTTAATATTATATTATTTAATAAAATTCCTTAAATCTTCGGCGTTAAAATTAAGCAAGACCCATTTTTCAGATAAATAAATGAAAGATTTCACGTTCCTATGTGCAGAATTTATACGTTTCTCTCCTCTCCCTTGTTTTTCTGCGCAAGAGATAAATGGCATCCCCTTCACAAACTTCACAGACACACACTATTTCCTTCAACACCGATTTCTGTCTGCAATTATCATACAAAGTTCTTCAGAAACAGATTCAAAAGGGTTTTTCCAATAATTTCGTGTCTTTCCCACTTTCTCTTCACATCATATTGAGCCTTGTCGCTGCTGGATCCAAAGGACAAACCCTAGAACAGCTTCTCTACTTTCTGGGGTCTCAGAGTAAAGATCATTTGAATTTTTTTTCTTCACAACTTGTTTCTGGTTTAAGGCATGTGGAGGGCACTGATCAAACTGGAGGCCCAATTCTGTCTTTTGCTAATGGCGCTTGGGTGGAGAAAACTTTTGGTTTGAAGGCTAGTTTTGAAGAGATAGTTAAAAATGGTTACAGAAGCCACATTAAACTGGTTGACTTCATCAACAAGGTACTTTTTTGATTATGGGGACCCAATACCCCTCAAATTTTCCAAATGTTTTTTCCTTCTCTCTTTTCATCATTATATTAGATTCTACTTTAAATGAGTGAAATTTTGATACATTATGGCAATAAATGGTGCACTTTTCAAAAATATTTTTTAATGATTTTTCAAAGAAAAATACTCTAAAATTGTGTGGTTTCTTTTTTAATTTAGAATATTTTTTGAAAAATTGTAAAGAAATTGAAAACTGTACCATTGTTTTTGCTCATAATAAATCAAAATTTCAATCATGTATAATATAATGATAAAATGAAATAAGAAAAAAAATATTTGAGAAGTTGGAAAAACTTGAGAGGCATCAAGGATCCTAAGTCCGCACTAAACTCTCTCCCCCCCCCCCCCCCCCCAAAAAAAAAAAAAAAAAAAAAAAAAAAAAAAATTGCCTACAAATTTTACATGTTTCCTCATCAAAACTTTGACCTATTTATGTAGAGAATAAATTTCTTAACTTTTAACTGATTCCATGGATTCTGTTTACTAGGCCGAGGAAGTTGTGGGAGAAGTGAACTCATGGGTCGAGAACGCAACTAATGGACTCATAAAGCAGATTTTGCCACCACATTCCTTAAATCGATCCACAATGCTAGTTCTTGCCAACGCTCTATATTTCAAAGGAGCCTGGGATCAAAAGTTTAATCCATTGCTGACTAGAACCAGAAGTTTCAATCTTCTCAATGGAGAGAATGTGGAAGTTCCATACATGACCTCCAAGACACATGAACAATATAATTACAATCTTCTCAAAGGAGAGAATTTGGAAGTTCCATACATGACCTCCAAGACACATGAACGATATTATTACAAATCGTTTGAGCACAATTTCAATTCTTTTGAGAGTTTTAAGGTTCTCTCCCTCCCTTACCGAAGTGGAAGCAATTACCCTGTGAAGTTCTCCATGCATTTCTTCCTTCCACATGGGAAGCACGGCTTACCAAATCTAATTCGCACTTTAAACTCAAACCCCAGTTGTTTAAATCAAGAATTTGAACCATCATATGAGGGACTTGATGAAATTTGGATCCCAAAATTTAAGTTTTCCTTTGACTTGGATGCCCAAGAAGACATGAAAGAATTGGGACTAACTTTGCCTTTCACTCCTGGGGAGCTAACAGAAGTGTCAGATTCTTCAAATAGCCACAAGCTTTATGTTTCAAAAATTCTCCAAAAGGCATTTGTTGAAGTCAATGAAGAAGGAACAGAAGCAGCAGCCGCCACCATCACAGGCATGTCATATGGTGCTTGCGCGCCGCGGCGCAAGGCAAGCTTTGTGGCTGACCATCCCTTCTTGTTCATGATAAGGGAAGAGACTTCCATGGCTGTGTTCTTCATCGGATCAGTGCTTAACCCGCTCTTAGATTCTTAGATAATGGTTTAATAAATTAGAATTAGGATTTGATTTATGATTCTATTATTATTTTAATATTTCTCGAGCTATATGAATAGAGTTACAGTTAGTGTAAATTACCAATTCGTACTCCGCTTTTTTCCCTCTTTCTTTTCCAACTTTGATGCACTTACTAATTAATCAGTGTATTGTATGTGTATATATTATGCTGTTCCATCATCCATAGCCCGAAACGAAAGGAAAAAAAGTAAAAGAAAATGTACATATATATAATGCTTTCCGGTCCGTGATAGTAAAACTTGATTTTATAATAGAAAGCTTAATAACATTTATTTAACTAAAATTTAAAGAGTAATTTGAGCACCTAATCAACATCATTATATTGGTCTCTACGCTAAAAGATGGTGATCGAGGGCAAAATTTATAGGTAACTTCTAAAAACTTATTAGTTCCCATAAATAACAGACAATATTAAAATAATGGTTGCACTTTATAGTTTTGTTTTAGCTACCAATAAGCATTTACTCCCCGCGTATTATACGAAATGGACATATTATCTCTGGTTCTAAATATATAATTCAGTTGACTTTTTAGAGAGATTAAGGAAGCTAAATAAATTATTTTAAAATACTTACATCTATTGTTTTGTCTTCAAACTGGTTAATCTGACTTATAAATTGATATATAATCTAATGATACGCAATATATACAGTGATCATATAATACATTTAGCTTCTTTAATCTCTTCAAAAAAATTCAACTGAGTTTTATATTTAGAACCGGATGGAATAATAATATAAGTAAAAGTGAAAAAAAAATTGTATAACCTCCCCCACCTAAACGAAAAATCCTATAAAGAAAATAATACAACAAATATAGAAATGATGAATATTCATTGCTTGCATATAATACTGATTGATTGATGATTGATGATTTTCATATAGGATTCCTTAATCAATCAAACATTTTTGTAGCCTAAAATCAATCAAACATGAACAAATAATAATGAGTTAATACCATTTTTTGTTTTTTAAGTTTGCTCTCATTTTGATTTTGGTCTTTTAAGTTTTAAATCATAGGTTTTGGTCTCGGTAGGGGGAAAATAGTCTAAGTTTTTATTGAGTTATATAGACCAATATTTTAAATAAAATAAAACTTGAGAGACCAAAACCAAAATGAGGAAAATCTTGAGGGACTAAATATTATATTAACCCAATAATAATATAATAAATTGGGAAATATCAATAAATAATTATCTATCAGGTGAATATTTCTAAATCAAATCACTGTCCTCAATCATCAATTTTGAAATATTTATTGGATACATAATTGTCGCACCATGAATCATGCTACGAGAAAATTAGGAAATAAAGGAAATTTAAGGTATAATCAAATCAGTATGAAATATGGTTACTTAATCAATCAATTATAATGAAATATGAAAGAATTTTTTTTGGAAATAATGGGTAAGAAAGGGCATTTTTACCTGGCAACTATACACAGTTAAAACAAATCACCAAAATGCTATAAGATGAAAATTATATCCTCAAATACTCCACTCAAACTCGTTCAGCTCTTACATGAAATTCCAACATAAGTTGTTAAGCGTGGGATGAAATTCCAATTTTCGCACGCTGGTCTGGCGGACTCTTCTATTGGTGAAAATTACACAAGAACACCCCATTTCATTTCCTCAACACGTTAGCCCGTTTTCTTTTTGGGGAGAAATACAACTAATAACCCACTCTTTTGGCTCTTAACTTTTTTCATTTTCTCTTCATTCTATTTTTCAACCAAATAAAAAGAATATAAGTAGATTTTATTTCTTACAAAGTATAAAGAATGTGAGTAAATTTTGTACAAAGAATATTTTTTTTATCCTAATAAATAAGCGTAATGGATTTTGGAGATATTATATCATATCTATAAAAATTTTATAGTTATTTGATTTATGAGAAATATACTTCTCATGTTGTAAGAGAAGTGTATCCTCATGTCATAGATACAAAAAGATGTAAGTCTCACCATTTCTATGCTTGAGTTTTTTTTTTTTTTTTTTTTTTTTTTTTTTTTTTACTAAAAAATATGTGGGTCCTACCATTTCATGTGTGTGTAAGAATCTTCTTTTCTCATGGAATATGAGAAGTGTAAACCCCTTAATTTATTCATATATTCCCCCCTCCAATTTTTAAAAATATACTTATACGAATTTTATAAAAAAATTAAATATATTAATTTATTAATATTTCATAAAAATTTAATTTTATAATTATTTAGGGGAAATATTTACATGGCCGACCCTAATAGGCCATTGGCCTATATGGTTGGCCCTTTTAGGCCCGCTTTCACTTTTGAGGCAAAAATCGATGTCTTGCCTTTATTCACACACACACACACACACACACACAGCCTCACACACATGTGTATATGGGTCAAGGAAGGGATTTCCTTTTACTCATTTTTTAAAAAATTTGGTAGCATTTCCCCATAAAAGTAAAATATCCCAAAATTTCAATAACAACCCAATTCATCTTAATTAAACAAAACTAACTGACAAAAGATAAAATACATAGCCAAGTTGTCTAATTCATAAACTAGAAAATCATAGAACATCAGAAAGGACACTGGAGCTCTGGTGACGACCGCCACCAATCACCGGTGCCAAAGCTTTGGTAGCTAGCTAGGGGTTGGTTTTTTTAATTAAAAAAATATTATTTGGGTAATTTCTTAAATTTTTTGCAATATTTCAAAATTCCAAATGAATTCTTTGAGATTATTGAAATTCAACATATTTCTTTGTCATTTATCAATTTTGACCGTATTTTTCTGTCCTTTTCACTTTATTCATTTTTACCTCAATTGCAAACTAATATCATCATAAATGAAATTTATTCAATTTCCATAGGATATTTTTCCAAATTAACACGGCAAGATCAAGGAGATTTTTTTTTTTTTTTGGTTGGGGTCCGGATAAAATGGAATAGGGTATTTAAATCATTTTGCTTAATCAATCATTACTAATAATAAAAAATTATGTGACATGATTTATTAGAAACATTATTTTTGCATCATAAATCACGATCGTAGAAATTAGGAAATAAAGGAAATTAAGAAATAATCAAATCATTTTCAAATATGATTCTTTTAATCAATCAAATATGAATCAACATAAATTTTGGAAATCAGAAAATATTTCAAAACAATCATCAATGTCGTGTATTTATTAATTATGGATATAAACCGATCCGTTTTTCACCAAAGTAGGAATTATAAGTTTTCAAAGGATGATTGATTTCATAACTTCTGTGAATAGTTTCCTTGAAAATCCTCATAAATCAATGACGCATTTAATTTAAATATAAATAAAATGAGTGCGTAAAAAACTTACCGTAGAGACTAGAGACTACGCAATAGATAGCTTCAAGGTTACGCCCGTTTATTAATTTTATCACATCCCCATTCGCCTATAAATTTGGGCAAAGTCAAGTTCGTTGGGCAAGCAAAACAAACTTACCGAACAGAGAATAATGGCATCATCTCCTTTACCGACAAACCCTAATTCCTTCCATACCGATTTCTGTTTGCAATTGGCATACAAAGTTCTTCAGAAACAGATTCAAAATGGTTCCAATTTTGTGTCTTCCCCACTTTCTCTTCATATCATATTGAGCCTTGTTGCCGCCGGAGCCAAAGGAAAAACCCTAGAAGAGCTTCTCTGGTTTTTGGGATCTCCTAGTAAAGATGATCTGAATTCAGCATCTTCACAGATTGTTTCAAGCTTAAGGAATGTGGAGGTCACTGAAAATGGAGGCCCAAATCTGTCTTTTGTTAATGGCGCTTGGGTGGATAAAAGATTTGGTTTGAAGGCCAGTTTTGAAGAGTTAGTAAAAAATGTTTACAGAAGCCCAATTGAAGAGGTTGACTTCAGAAACAAGGTAACTCTTTTAATTATTCATCTTTGTGTTCTTCTTCACCTGCATTCTCTTTTACATGTTTCCTCATCAAAGTTGACCTAGGTAGAGAATAAATGGCAAAGTTTTTAATTTGAATGATTCTATGGGTTTTAATTTGAATGATTCTATGGGTTTTGTTCACTAGGCTGAGGAAGTTGCAGAAGAAGTGAACTCATGGACTGAAAGTGAAACTAATGGATTGATAAGGGAGCTCCTTCCACCAGATTCCATAAGTGAATATACAGTACTAGTTCTTGCCAATGCTCTATATTTCAAAGGAGCATGGAATAGTAAAAAGTTTGATCCCACCATGACTAAAACAAAAAATTTCCATCTTCTAAATGGAGGGAATGTGCAAGTGCCATTCATGACCTCCGTGCCATATGAAGAATATTATTACAGATCTTTTAATAATTATAAAGTACTTGCCATTCCTTATCATCAGAGTGGAAGAACACCAGTTAAGTTCACCATGTATTTCTTTCTTCCACATGAGAAGGATGGCTTGCCAGATCTAGTTCACACTTTAAACTCAAACCCTAGATCTTTAAATAAAGAAATTGAACTATTGAGTAACGAAGTTGTTCGTGTTTGGATCCCAAGATTTAAATTTTCCTTCAACTTGGATGCCATAAAGGACTTGAAAGAATTGGGACTAACTTTGCCTTTTAAAATTCCTGGGGAGTTAACAGAATTATCAGATTGCTCACGTGGTGACATGATTTTTGTTTCAAAAATTGTGCAAAAGGCATTTGTTGAAGTTAATGAACAAGGAACAGAAGCTGCAGCTGGCACAGATGTTGTTTTTGATATTTACGAGGCCAAATCGCCTAGTCGTCCCAAGCGAAAATTCTTTGTGGCTGACCATCCATTCTTGTTCATGATAAGGGAAGAGACTTCAATGGCTGTGTTCTTCATTGGAGCTGTGCTTAACCCACTCTTGGATTCTTGACCATGGCTCTAAAAATATGATGCTTTTATTTATTTATTTATTTATTTTTAGGGTATTTTAGTTTACATATGAAGGGTTTTCAAATAAATCCTTTGGATTATCCATTAAATGTTATTGGGTTGTAAAATTCATTGGATATACTCACAGTCCCAATTATAAGACTGAAGTTGACTTTTTTTGTTGTTGAAGAAATTAAGTTAATTAAATTACTTTAGAGTAATTTTTCTTTTTTTCTCCAAACTATTTAGTTTGACTAATAAAATAATATATAATCTAAGGATACACAACATATGATATGATTGAGTTACTTTTTTAATCTCTTCAAAAAAAAAAAAAAAAAATCAATTCTATCATATAATTAGGATTGGAGGGAGTATTTAACATCTTATTATCATTACATATATCTAGATAGATCATCTTATCATTGATCTCAATATCTTCAGAGATTTTTTTATTATTTTTAGAGTCATTAGGATTAGAAATTTTATTTTTAAAGACTAGCTTTATTCAGTTGTTTTTCAGGTTATGAATGAGGATTTTCTTTGACAATTTTAATGCTAAAATTAAAATGGATGAGTAGATTAAATCAATTGCGGATAAATCTGCTTGTGATTATAACAGCAGCTTATATGCGTACTAAAGCCATGCCCTCTTAATCTCATCATAATATAAATGTTTAGCTCATGAAATTTGAAGAAAAATACATTCCAAAAGTGACTTCTCAGGATAACTGATGTGAGATGAAAAAAGTAAGACTACTAGACTAGTATTTCCAAGAATTTCAGCGCTAACAACTTCGTTCCAACTGAACCAGGCTACAATATCAAGCAATTCAACTCTCCAATCAGCAAAACACAAAGCCCATCGTCATCGCATGAATTCAAGTAATATGACTACAATACAAAACTTGTGCATCAGTTTTGATAAATAAGGAACTGGGTAGTTAGATGAGTGAAGGTTAAGAAATAAACATGTGTGAACTATCCACAATATGAAATTAGTATGACACATACATCAAACCATAGCAATTCAATAGAAAGATTGTGAGAGACAGAGAGGAGCCCATTCAAGAACAAAGATGACAAGTAGAAGTTACCGGCATACTGTTAACAAAGACAAAGTTCACTCCAAATTCTAAATTCAGTATCCCTAGTCGCAAGAAATTTTAGATATCCCAATTCTCAAAGAAGTCGTGGAGAAAGGAATTTTAATTGAACCCTTCAGCATCCCCAAGGCTGCCCATGAGATCATAAGCATATGTCAAGCTGACTTAAGATTTTAAAGCCACCCACTTCTTTCAGCAATTTTAATTTAACTTTAAAAATAAGTTTGAATTGTTACATAAGTGTACGATTCATTAAGTTGAAAACGGAAAAAATAACAAACCTGACCTGTAATGAACTGCCAATTTGAAAATAGCAAAACCTTATAATACTAGCACAGCAGATATATGCACGAAAATCTAAATGAAACTATGGCATTAACTGTGGATCTAAAAGGAGAGGAAGCTAGATACCTCCAGAGCAATCCCAATCCTTAAGCTTGAGCATCCACATCTCCTCCAGCCACCTCTCTCTACTTTACCATATTGTGAATTTGTGATACTGTCAGATTTCCAAAGTAGTGTTAGTGGCCTATTACAAACCAGCAGGGGAATGTTTTCAATTTCTTTTTTTTTTTTTTTTGGGGGGGGGGGGGGGGGGGGGGTGGGGGGATGAAGCATTATGGTGGACTAAGTAAGAACAGTTTGATGAACCAAATGAATAATAAAAGTAAGAAAATTATTACAGACCTATATCAGACCCAATAGCAGCACGGCCCAACTATAAATATGATACATACAGGGATCCGCCTATAATAAAGGAAGATCCTATCTTATCTATAATCATGGGAGATCTTAAGATAGATCTGGTAATTATGATACCAGGGCCGTGAATCACAGGGCCCTTACGTCTCAACCTAAGGTACACTCTATAAATACAGAGGTCAAACCCTAATGTGCACACGTTCTAACTTGATACTATTTACATACGGTCGTCATTGTGCACACACCCCACCCCTTGAGCGCAAGCCACGTTTGTGTACAGTGATCCCATGTTCTCCTGGGTGTTTACCTCAGACATTCAGGCGAACCCAATGATCAATATCAACGTACTAGCCCACACTACTACAAAAAACATAAAAAACGTCCTAAATTTGACCCATATAATGTCCTTTTTTCTAGGGACGTCTGGTGAGGCGTAGTAAAAAAAATACTTTTGGCGACCTGAATTTAATTCAAGTTGTCTTACATAAGACGACCTGAATTAAGTTCAGGTCGTCTTACATTAGACGACCTGAATTAAATTCGGGTCGCCTTTTTTTTTTTTTTTAAAAAAAAAAAAAAACCCCCGACGAGGGTTGGCCATGGAAAAATGAATCAAAAATCAAATTCCAGAAATACTTTCTTTTTTATGTTACAAGTAAGAAATTCCAAAACCAGCAAGAACAAGAAAAGAACACAAAGAGAGTAATCAAAACAAAGACAAAAAGGAAGATACAATGAAAAAAAAAAAAAAAGAAAAAAAAACCTAACAAGTAACTAATGACTCACATTCTAATCCCCTAAAATGGAAGGAATAAGGAACAATAATGCAAAAAATAGAGTAATTTCAGATCTGCAAGAGATTTGGAGTTCATAGTATCGTCTTGGAGCCAAGAGGAGATTTCTAGATCTACAAAAATTGGTGCCCTCTCGGATCTAAAAAATCAACAAGAGTCCGATCTAAAAAAACACTTACTAGCGGTAGCGTTTTTGGATGAAATCGATGGTGACTCTTGTTCCGAAGAAGTCGGATTACGGCGTCTCGTTGCTTGGTCTCCCCGCCCCCGGATCGAAGAGTGTTGAAGGGGTAGGAATAGATCGAAAGAGAAGATGGGGTGTAGAGGAGAGAAGAGGAAGGCGTATGTGCAGATCGAAAATGAGAAGAGGAAGGCATACATGGGGGAATTAAATGGTGTGCAGAGGAGAGAAGGGATAAATGAAATTAAAAAATTTCATTTTAGGCGACCTGAATAGGTATTTAGGTAGTCTAAAGTCTCAAAAAAATTTTAGGCAACCTAAATTGGTATTTAGGTAGTCTAAAGTCTCAAAAATGATATCAATTTTCAAGAGTTTTTTGGAGCCAAAAAAATCTTAAATGGCACCAAAAATTTCATTTTAGGCAACCTGAATTGGTATTTAGGTAGTCTAAAGTCTCAATATCAATTTTCAAGAGTTTTTTGGAGCCAAAAAAATCCTAAATGGCACCAAAAATTTCATTTTAAGCGACCTGAATTGGTATTTAGGTAGTCTAAAGTCTCAATATCAATTTTCAAGAGTTTTTTGGAGCCAAAAAAAAATCCTAAATGGTGTCTCAAAAATGAAAATTTTCAAGAGTTTTTTTAAATGGTGCCAAAAATTTCATTTTACGACTGAATTAGTATTTAGATAGTCTAAAGTCTCAAAAATGATATCAATTTTCAAGTGTTTTTTGAAGCCAAAAAAATCCTAAATGGCGCCAAAAATTTCATTTTAGGCGACACGAATTAGTATTTAGGTAGTCTAAAGTCTTAAAAAAATTTTAGGCGACCTAAATTGGTATTTAGGTAGTCTAAAGTCTCAAAAATGATATAAATTTTCAAGAGCTTTTTGGAGCCAAAAAAATCCTAAATGGCGCAAAAAATTTCATTTTAGGCGACCTGAATTGGTATTTAGGTAGTCTAAAGTCTCAAAAATGATATCAATTTTCAAGAGTTTTTTGGAGCCAAAAAAATCCGTAAATAATTCATTTTAGGTGACACGAATGCAATTCGAAGTCGCCCCAAATCGAATTTAGGCGACTGAATGCAATTCAGTCGCCTAAAATCCAAAATTGGCGACCTGAATTGAATTAAGGTCGCCAATGTTAAAAAAATTAAAAAAACAAACCCACTTACGGCGCCAAACAAATAAATTTTATTCTAAAAAAAAATTTATTCCAATGCCTAATTTCAAATATTGCCTAATTTCAAATATTGGCGACACGAATTCAATTCAGTCGCCTAAATTCAAATATTGGCGACGAATTCAATTCGGGTCGCCTAAGGCTCATTTTCCTTCCATATATTTACAAGAATGCCACTGTCTTCATTTTTTACTTCCTATTTTTTAATAAGGATGTTTTTTAGGGTAGTAATATCCAATTTTTGTAGTAGTGCCACCTGCTTAGACATCTGTATTCTACACCAGGACAAAAATAAACATAATTAGTCTTTGGAAAACACTTGGGTCTATGGATTATATATAACGTCATTTTCATATAATAACTAAAAGCTCATATGAACCATCCCACATACTCTACAAGCTTATGATATCCCTATCCCTATCCTAATCATATAGAAGCCGAAGCCTAAAGAGCACATAGACAAAGAAAGCCATCATGAACAAGAAGCACACAAGGCAACAAGAGGGATGAACAGTACCTGCACTGTCATCTCAGCCAACATATTGCAGAAGATATATGTGCCACTGACAAAAGATTGCTTTACAACAATTGGGTCAATATCTCGTAAAAATGCTAATAATATAGCTATTAGTTGGAGAATGATCTACTGCTCTTAAACCTATCTCTTCAATTACCCTGAGATACAGAATGAAGATCTTAAAAAGAAAGGCACCAGGAAAGACACTAGCCATTGCCACATATAGAGATCGAAGGACCAAGATTAAACTAGTTCTTGTGGACAACAGCAAAGTATTAAATATAATTAGATAACAAATGCACTATGCAAAGATGTGCCAAAAAAGGTTACAACAGTCAAAAAAAAAAAAAAAATTCTTTCCTTGAATGCACTATGTAAAAACAAAGGCGTTTACCAACAAAATGGACATTTTTTCACAGCCAAAACAAAATGCACGATATGAAACCACAAGTAATAGCCAGTAATGTAGCCGCAGCTTTGCCTCGTATCGAAAAGATACCAGCAACTTAGGAGAAGCAAGACAGTAAAATAAATTAGAATGAGTTGAATTTTGGTGTATGAGAACTCACTCGATCAATAATTTTCGAACGAGGGTTTCAGGGGAGGACTGAAGCTCGACAAAGTAGGAGAAAAGTCGGCGGCTAGAGACGACTCCATTGACAGAAGAATATCCTTGGCTTGTTTCAAAGACAAAATCTTGACAACTAAGTCACCATGATTGTTGGCAACGGCTAAAAGAGAGAGTGCTCGGTCTCTGGGAAATGCGGCTTTGACTTGAGCAGCAAAGATGAGTGTGTAAACAAATGGCGAGTGAGAGAAGAGGTTGGGTGAATTAGAGAAAATTTCTTTGGGAATAATATAGTTTCCTCCTAAAACTCGTTTGGCACCAAAGGTTCCGGTAAGATGGAGTTCACACCTAGCATGATCTTTCCACAAACATGAGAAATTGATATCCCTTCAAAACTGGCAGGATCCTAAAAATGTTCTTGGGAGAGTGAATGTTGGGACAAAAAAGCCTCTCTGAAAAGTTATAAACCACATGTCATTGATGAGCTTGAAGAAGGAGATCGCAACGATAGCGTCGACAGTTGAAGCTGGAACCGAAGCAAGACTCAATGAAGGTGGAATCGAGGTAAGAGTTGAATGGGTTTGTTCTTTCCGTGAGCTTTGAAAATGACCAATACCTTGTTTATTCCAGTTGGAGAGTCAGGCATAGTTGATTTGGGAAGAAAATTGCCCCATTCTTAGCTGAACCACAATTTCCTCCTCCACCCACAAGGCTTGCAACCCCCATGTGCATCCCAGTGAACCTCCTGGTTCACACACTTCATCCCTAGGAGTCCCCAGCGAAAAGGAAGATGAAGAATTAGGGAGAATAGTTTGTCTTTCATGTTTAAAGGTTTTTTGTAATGATTCAGGATATGATTGCCTAACATTGTGAATGTCATTGCTCACCTGTTTACTATACTGGTTGACATTTTGTATTGTGGGTTCGAACTTGACCGTTTGGTTCAAACTTCAATGTGTTATTTTGCAACTTCAGTATATAACTGGTTTTGTAAGTTATTTGTAGGCTATCTTGGCATATCTTGTTTGTTTTATGTCATTTAACCCTATGGTTTACATCTAATTTTACACAACTATGTTTTTTCTTAACAACGTAGTAATTTTATTTCATCCACTTCACAATTTCAGGGGTTTAGTACTGAGTAATTTCAAATTTTATTTTTTTTCCTATCAAAGCAGCACCTAGGTTCAACATTCACTGATTTTCTTCTCTATTCCTCTTGCAGTATTCGTGTCCGCACTAGGTTGCTTCATTTGGTGTTGTTCCCTTCTCTTTCCTTCCATGTTCGTTGTCCTTCTCACCTCCGAGAGCTGTTATGATCGTCGTGGTTTCAAATCCCTTCAAGGTCTCCAACAATTTTCTTTCTCCACCAAGACGTGATTTGGTTTGGTTCTGTTTCTGTCCAATTCACAAAACAAACAAAAAAATTTATGTTTTCTGCCTTTTGTTTTTTGGGTATTGTGGGCATTTTATCTAACCTTCCCACTTAACCAACACTCAATTATTCTTACCAAACAATTTTTCTTCCCTTAACTTACCTATATGCCCATGTCTACCAAACAACTCAACTTGTTAAAGTTCCCTCTCAATCTTCCATTCCCTTCCTTTCCCTTCTTTAAGTTCCTTTCCCTCCTTAATTGTTCCATGTACCAAACAGGCTCTTAGGGTTTTGAAAGAGAGAAGAGGGAGGTTTTAACTTTAGAGATGCAGGAGAGGGAAAAGAATTAAACAAATTGAAACTCTAGATTAAACGAGGCTACTTCTTGTTCTTATTCACAATTTTCGACGGACAAAGATTAAGCAACTTGTGGCGGATTTATTTTTCCTTCGCGGACTAACATACTAGCATGCTTCCATTGTATCTGATGCTTTAGTCTTCACCATCATCTTCAAATTCACTTGAGGAAGGGACTATATAGAGTTCCAGACACCAAATCTTTCTCTGCAAAATAAGTGAAGAGAACATATATATATAAAAAATAAACTAATATGAAATAAAAAAAATGAAACAATACAAATTAAGAATATTATTGAAAATACTAGTAGCAACACTTGCACTCTCATCAGAATTATCAATATCAAGGTCCTTAAATTTAGGGGGTGTCTTGAATAGCTGATTTTGAGCACATAAGAGTGCCTCAACCATCTTTAATTTGAAGACAAGGAGCTCATGAAAGAATCCAGTATCTGAATCCTATACTAAAAGCTAATTCTGAAGATAGTGTGTAGATACTAGTATACCTAACAAATCACATGCCAACAAATTTGAAACTTAATACTTGGAAGCATTCACTCTCCACCATGCCAAAACATCAAATTTTGGATCACAAAAGCCAACTAACTCAGCTTGAAGATATTCATCCACTTCTAAAATCTTCTCTACATTACATGTAGAGTTAGTAGCAACTCACAAGTTTGAATAAATAGAACCAAAGAGAGTCAGAGTGAGATTGAGAGTCAATGGCAATATGGTTAGGGGTTAGAAGCGGCTAAATACTCGAAATCTTGAATAGGGAGGGAGTTAGAGAATGACTTTATCTTATGGCGGAATACATGATAAGATGGGTAGTTAATAAAAAAAATTACAATAAATTAATGAGCGAGTATGGATAGCCCATAGGTGTGCCTATAGCCCGCTCATTTGAATTTTAAATGGGCAAGTTATAGGTTTTTTTGGGCGAACTCATGAGTTACGGGTTCTATGCTTAACCCTAGTGATCTCTGTGGGTATCATGTTTGGAAGTCAATCCCCTTTAAATATCAAGTTATCAACATACTGAGAACAAGAGAATAGGACCAGAAAACAAACTAAGAGAAAGAGAAAAAATTGTCCTTTTTTACGCAAGAGACTGGGAAGAGGGCCTTTGTGGTGTGCCTGTATCCATGAATCCATGGAAGCTCTGCTCATTAATCTTGATGACGCTGAACCCGACCCGATGCAAATAAACGGTGGTTTGACAGGGTTAAGTGATTGTGCGTAATCCTAATACAGGTGGCACAGTTTGAGTGGCTACCTGGATATAATTGAATTCCTGACAGTTTTTTATTGAAAATAAAAGCAGGCAACTAATCAACTTTGACCTCAGTTTGGTCCTAAAAATCATTATATAAAATAATTTAAATTAAAACATGCTTTCTCAATATTTAATTGTTGCCTCAACAATTTACCTTAATGATAGTCAAGGAAGGATGTTAAAATTAAAAAACTAAAAGTACATTTTATAAACTTAACAATCTAAAATGATAATTGATATAAACTTAAAAAACGAAAACTGTCAACATAAAAAAAAAAAAAAGGGAAACCTGTACTTTAGCATAATCTAATAACATACACACACAGAGTCAAATAATTTATTATGTTTTCTTAACCTTCCCAAATTCTAAAACAAGAAAAAATAATTGAGTTTTATATTAAGTATGGGATAATATAAATAACACTATCTACTTGCTAGTTAGTCAGTTAAGCGCAACTGGCATATTTACTCTAGGCTCTCTTTATTTTATTTTTTTTGGGGGTCAAACAAAGTCAATTTTATTGATATAAAAAACAGTCAGGCAACACTAATAAGCGTAAAAAAACCCCCCGCCCATACCTAGTAGTACAACCGTCTAACACTGCTCACAAGAAAATAAATTAAAGCTACCTAATCAATACTCTACAGAGACAACCAACGAAATCAAGCAATTCCACTTTGATCCATACAGCCCCTAACGTAATCCGCCAATCCATCTGCATATTTCCTTGCATCCTCAGCATCCTTGGCCCAAATTTTAGCCAAAAGAGGTGTTGGTGTCCTCACCCACGCCACCTGGCACAACCTCCCTCTTTCTTTCTTTTTTCTTTATTTGATTAACGATTCCTTCATTGAGACATAAAAGGTAAGGGGTTCTCACCTCTTTCAATAAATTCGGTTCTTGAGATTTGAAATTATGTTCTCCTTCTTATTGGATGCCCTTTACCTCATCAATCAACTACTTGTTGGTAGCATAACCTCTTTTCTACACAGCATGGCAATACAGTCTGCTATCTCGTTAGCCCTTCTAGGATAGTAACCCCTACCATAATACTTTTTCTGGTTCTTAATATAAGATATCGGAAAAATATTAGTAAAATTTAAAGGAAGAGAAAAAATATCAAAAAAGTTTCCACTCCAAATCCCCTATCTTTTGATATTAATTATGGAATTCCAACATCTAAAAAGTCCCTAACAACATTAAATGGGCGGGCCACAGGTTTAGGTATAAGCTATTCAACCTGCCCGTTGCTCTACCCTACTCTCTCCTTTTGAGCCTTTTTCCACCACATTACTTTCATGGATATACGTTGAAAAAAAATTCACATCTTTTTCCCGCGAAATCTCCATTTGACATACCTCCATCGTCGCCATATCAAAGAACCCGGCTAGACCACCAAATTCAGCGCGGCGCATGGGAATAAGGAGTCTGGCCGTGAAGTTTGATTAGTTAATTAATGAATAATGAATTTGTTATAGTCCTATATATATATATATACTGAATTAGGCAACAAGCTCATACATTTAAGATGCGAGAGAGTATTTATGTTGAATATATATGGCCAATTTTGACTCCACAAATAATAGAATGCGATAATCCTTTCGTTGTCGTTGATTCGTGTGTTTATTAACAACTGTTTTGACTGACCCAGGATTGTTTTTTAACCTCAAGCTTGAAGTAGTTATTATCATAAATATACTGTTCGAGTTTACACAGGACTATAATCATGTAACCAATATTATATACAAAGTTTTAGAGTAACAAAAAGTTCTTATATTTTCAAAAATCCTGTGATATTTAAGTATTATATATCATGATTATAGGTAAATTAAAGTTGTAATACCCCAAAATTCATATGTCTCTTAAATATTATAGTTTGGCCAAATAATACCTATTTAAAATAGGAAAGTATGTTGTCTATAATTTTAGTAATTTATTTGTTTATTTTCCTTGGAATTTAAAGAGGCAAAAATCCAATTTTATTTTAGGGACCATAAGTTGCCCTATAATTATTGAATTAATACATGGTGCATAAATGGCCATGAAAAGCTAAAAAGTTGTGAGGAAATAATTAAACCAATTAGAGAAAGTTGCCAACAATTAGTGGATAATTCAATCTATGTTAATTGAATTATTTTCATAAACATTCACAATTAATTTAGTGGCATATGTTAAAGGCATAATTAAGGATGTATTACCTTAATTAAGAAACAAGGGCTAGTGAAGGGCTAGGATTAGTATAGAAGTGGTTTCTAATTAATCTTAGAACCAATCATATTTTGACAATTACACTTAACTACTTTATTAGGGATGCTAATTAAGATTAGATATGGAGGGCTAAGATTAAATTTAATAAAGCCAAATCCAAAGGCCTTAATTAAGCCTCATAAAGCCAAATCCTTGTGAAATTGAATTGGCCAATGATAAATCAAGAAAATATTCTTAATCCTCATAAAATTAATTGGACCAATAAGAGATTAGCATAAATTGAAGGTCAAGATTAAATCTAATAAAGCTAATCTAAGGGTTTTACAATTAATTTAATAAAGCATAATCCATGTGAAATTAAATCCACCAATAAGAGAAAAGAGTTGTGAGTATGTGTGTGTCTAGTATTCAAGAGAGAGAAAGAGAGAGAGAAAAAAATTAATTAAAGCAAATTTGATAAAGTTTGAAATCCTAGAGTAAATTGGATAATGGTTTGAAATCAGTAAATATCGATGTACACGGTAAAAACTCAAAACAACAAATAAAGTGAGAATTTATACAAATTTAAATAGTTGTGAAGAAGTAGGAACCCTAGAGAAAATATAAGGACTTATCTTGAACCCACATAATTTAACCTCGAAAGTAAGCCTAGTAAAGGCTATTTTTGCAAATGTTGAAAAATAAGCTTAGTACAACCAGGGGAATCTAATTAGACCATAAATCTGGATATCCAACTACTAATCAAAAAGCATACTCGAGAATTTAAAAGTATTGGTAATTGATCAAGCAACCAAAAATAGATTTCATTAAAGTAAATTAATTCTCAAAAAGCAAAACTTAGAGATTAAGTTAAGGTCTTCTAATCACATGGATGAATGAGATTAAAACTTCTTTACTAAGTTTAGATCCAAGGGTTCATACACAAGAAGAGTAAAGTTGCAAATATTTACCCAATTGCCATACCATTTTCCTATAAATAGGAGGCTCCTCTCTTCATAATCTTCACACCAAAACTCAACCAAAGTGATGAGTATAGAGAAGCCATAGTAGAGAGGAAGTCATAGCAAGAAGGAGTAGCAAGGTTCTTCAAGAGGTAAGCAAGTTTTTAGTTTCTAGTCTTTAGTTTTGTAGTTCTTAGTAGTTTTTAGTATAAAGGTTTGTTTGATCTTTAAATCTTCCAAGAAGTTTTGATTTCATGTTTTTATGATTAAAAATGTCTTTATTTCGAAAATATGGTGGAGAATATTGTGGAGCAAAATTCTTGGAAGTTGAAGATCAAAGTAGCGAAGTTAAGCGAAATTTTCGGGTAAAATTTCTGGGCAAACAGCAACAGAAATGATAATATTTTATGTTGAAAATGAAGCCCATAAATTACGAAAATTACCAGAAATAAAGTAGACATGTAGGGCTTTCCAAATATATATAATATGTAGCGTTTTGATTCCTATACAAAGAAATACAATCAGTTGAAGTTAGGCTATTTTTCTGGATGAAATTCTGGGCAACGTTGTGAAAGATGAAAACTGGGAATTGTTCATAAATTCTGGGTATATAAAGTATTTTTTCTTGAAAATATACATCTTAAGGATTCCGGGGAATTTTAGGATCCTCATTTCGATTTTCCTAGAATTAATTATGATTTTCCAAAGTTGCTGCAAAATCTGCCTAGAAAATTCAGTATTGCGTTTTTAAATGAATGTAAGGGCGAAATTGTAAATAAAAAATCCACCAAGGGTAGAGAGGTAAATAGAGGTGAAAATATCTCTTAGGATATGATTCTAAGTATTATGGTGATATGTTAGGATATCCGGGAAGTCCGGGGCTGGGTTCAAAGGTCAGGCATGTGGCCATTACACGGTGAAAGGTACGTTCGCGTCTTTGTAACACTAACTCTGATGCTTATTGTATGCTTATATGTGGTAGGCTATTTCATAGAGTCATGGACAGGACTTGGTCTTGGGTCATGCACCGTGTCTAAGACTCTGTCTTAGTTCACTATTTGTACATTCAGTTTTATTTATACGGGTTACAGTCTTGGTAATGCCGTTGAGTTTTCCTAGCGGCGAGGACACGAGGAGCCGTCGTGGCTTGGTTGGTGCAAACATGGTTGATTTGTGCATGTGTTGTGTGCTATGTCTTGTTGTTGTGATTGACATTACATCTGCTTTGTGTACTTATGTATTGTTGTAACCTTACATCTGTTTGTGTGCTATGTATTGGTTAATCTTTGTAATGTTATGAATATCTGTCATACATATTTTATCATACATAAGCATGAGGTTAACCGTTACCTGAGGTTCAATGGGTATTGAACCTCAGCTCTTACTATAGCTTCAGGATCCGGAGTGAACGGGATCGAGGACAAGGGTAAGCAGCAGGCATAGGGACTGGTAGGAGAAAGTTCTTTTGATATGTACTTAACGTTGTAGTCATTCGAAATTTTTGTATCACTATGGAAGCAAACATATACAATACAGTGGATGTTTATCAGTTACTCTTCAATTTAAATACTTCCGATGCTCTACTCTGATCAAACTATTTTGAAAACGCTTCCAAAAATTGGGATGTTACAAAAGTAGTAGTTATAATAATTAACGTCAAAAACTCTTATGTGTAAAATATAAAACAAATCCGTAACAAAATGCGTCGAAGGTGAAATTTCAAGGAGTATATATGCTTTTCTGTGTATGCTTCCAACTTTCTATTTGCATGCTAGAAGAGAGAGCAAAAGAAAGTAAGTGCTGAAAATATATTTATGTTATTGTACTAGCAAGCCAATTTTAAGCTCGACATATTTACACTAGGCTCTATTATTTTTATCTTTTTTTAAAAAAAATAAAATAAAATAGTTTGGATATGCCACTGTAAGTTTTTCCCTTGCACAAGCCTGTATGAAATTTGAATTGCATTCATCTTTGGATTATTTTAGTTGCCACACAGTGAGAGCTTATTTTAGCTTATACACACAGGAAGGAGCCTAATAGAATTGTGAATTTGGACAACGGATAAAAAATATTCTAAGTTTTTTTTTTTTTTTTTTTAAAACGTAAAACTGACATGTATTGCTACGGGCAATTTTGTTTTCTTTAAAGCTCATCCTTAACAATATATTATAGATACTCCCAAAGTTAAATTAAAAAAGAATAAATAAATAAATAACTTGGCTGGCCAAAAAAATAGATATAAGTTCGGTACATTGTACAAATTTTGAAAAATGAGTCATAGCATTGATAGTTCATGAATATAACATGATTTATTGGAGTTCTTATATTTTATCTTTTACTGGTTATTTTTATTGTAACATATTAACTATATAATGTAAGTTATAACAAGATCCTTAAATGTCAAGCGATAGATATATAGCTTAATGAAAAATCCATTTGAGGTCAGCACATATATTTATTAAGTTTACCACAATCCATTCTCCTATAATTTTGGGCAAATCAAACAAATTAAAGCAAGGACATTATATTGAAGCTTAAAACAATCCATTCACATACATACACAATTTCCTGCAAGTAACATCGATTTCTGTCTGCAATTGGCATACAGAATTCCTAAGAAACATGTCCAAGAAGGTTCCAACTGTGTCTTCCTCATTATCTCTTTATATCATATTGAGCCTTGTTGCTTCATCAATGTCACTTGAGTGGGTAAAACAATGGGGGAATTACAATGAGTTTCCAAGGAATGAACTAAATTACCAATAAATCACAATGACAACATTAGTGGAAAAAACGCTTTTAAGACCGGATAAAAAGCACCCTCTAATCTAGAACCGGTCTTGATACAGGTGGTGTTAAAAGTCTGTTACTACGACCGGTCTTAAAAATAAGACTTTTTAGACCAGACTTTTTAAACGTCCTCCGGTCTTAAAAAGTTGGGAAAAACCAAAAAAAAAAAAAAAAAAAATCTCCCCTCCCCAGAGCACCTGAGCCGAAACCACCTCTGCTGGAGGCTACCAGCTGCTTGATGATGAAGAAGAAGGGCTCGCGCTCACTCCGATACAATGAAAAATTGAATTCCTTCGCCAATTAACCAGCAACAAGCATAAACCAGGAAAGAAAAAAGTCGATACAAAAATAATACCTTAAGCGAATGGGAGACTCATGCTCGAAAACCTAATTTTGCGATTTGTTGAAACTGAGCACCCAAAATTCCTAATTTCAGCAGAGTCAATCGCGAGAAGGAAAAAAAGGATCCAAAATCAATAAATCTAAACAAATGATTGAGCCAAATTAGAGGAAATCACAAAAAGGGGAAAAAAGTCTCAACCAATATAATACAAATCTAAACAGAAGATTGAGACAGATCAGAGGAAATCACTACTTCTTTGGAAGAAAGAAAATACCTAAAGAAATGAGAAGAAATAAAATACCTAAAAATACCTAAATCGGAGGAACCATTCCCCAAACCGGCGTGAAGATTGAGCCGGATCTCTTCTTCAGAACGAGACAAGATCGGAACATTCCCCAAAACAAGTAAATGAGAATAGGTAATTCTAGATCTGGATTCGTGATTTTGGGAAGGAAAATCTTGGCGGACATTTCGTCATCTTCAGAAATCACTACTTCTTTACTAGTGACAGAGTCGACGCTCAGAAAAACGGAGTCGACGCTCAGAAAAATGGAGTCGATGCTCGGAAGAACGGAGTCGACGCCTGGAGGAATGGAGTCGACTGAGTCTCTCTACACGGTCGTCTTTGTATGTGTGAGAGAGAGTGAAACACGCGGATAGGAAGGGTTTTACGGAGAAGGGGTTTTTTTTTTATTAGACCGGACTTAAACATCCGGTCATAAAAGGATTTTTAGGACCGGACTTTTGAAAACTCCGGTCTTAAAAGTATAATTTTTAGACTGGATTTCTTAAACATCCGGTCTTAAAAAATTCTTCATATTTACGAAAATTGCTACCGGTCATACTTTTAAGACTGGAGCTTCAATACTCAGGTCTAAATGAGGCGGTCTTAAAGCCCTTTTTCCACTAGTGATACTTTTAAGACCGGATATTTTATAATGTGGTCTTAAAAGTGTTCTATATATTTACGAAATTGCCACCGGTCATACTTTTAAGACCAAACTTTTATAATCCGGTCTTAAAAGTGTTCTATATATTTGTTGGAAGTTCAAATTTAATTAGTTAGCATATATGATTATATTATGCAATTAGCTTAATTAAGTTGTTAGAGAGATTTTAGGAATTAAGTTAGAGATTATGGTTTTTTGAATTTCGTAATTATATTCCGATAGTAATCCTCAAATTATATTATGCAATTATCTTAATTAAGTTGTTAGAGAGATTTTAGGAATTAAGTTAGCAGATTATGGTTTTTTGAATTTTGTAATTATATTTCGATTGTAATCCCTAGATTATAGGAACGCCTAGGTCGAAGATTATTTACTTATTAGCATCTGAATATAATTCCAATTAAGCGAAGGAATAAATCATCGCATTCTTGGACTCATCTCTGATCGGCGTCTTCTCAAAATATTTACGAAATTGCCACCGGTCATACTTTTAAGACCGGATCTTTTATAATCCGGTCTTAAAAGTATTCTATATATTTACGAAATTGCCACCAGTCATACTTTTAAGACCGTATCTTTTATAATCCGGTCTTAAAAGTGTTCTATATATTTATGAAAGTGCCACTGGTCATATTTTTAAGACCGGATCCTTTATAATCCGGTCCAAAAAGTTCTTTATATTTACAAAATTGCCACCGGTCATACTTTTAAGACTGGAGCTTCAATACTCCGGTCTAAATGAGGCGGTCTTAAAGCCCTTTTTTCCACTAGTGCAAGTGAGGATTATAAATTTTCTGTCATTTTTTACACTAGCACTTGTTATTATATGTTCTTTAGTTTGGACTTCTTGGTAATTAAATCTCTTCTTTGAGATCTCATTGCAATTCCCCAACATTGGTTTGAAGACTAGTTTTGAAGAGACAGTGAAAAATGTTTATAGAAGCCAAATAGTATTGGTTGACTTCATCAGCAAGGTACGTACTCTTCGATTATTCTTTATGTTTTTTTTTTTAATATGGCTATTTGACTAGGTCAGATTTGAGCATTGTTAAGCCTATTTGGGGTTTATGCTCTTACATGAATTCAAACTTGAGATCAATGCGTATATTGGTCACCTTTATGGATTTTACCTACACTTGATAACTCTCTCTTGTCCCCCCCTCTTTGACCGCAACTTTTTAATTGTTTCCTCATCAAAGTTGATATATGTAGAGAATAAATTGCAAAGCTTGAACTAATTTGAGTGATTCTTTGAATTTTGTTTACTAGCCTGTGGAAGTTGCACAATAAATGCACCCGTGGTTCGAAAATGCAAATAATAGATTGATAAGAGAGATTCTTCATCAGATTCCTCAAATCAGGAAACAACATTAGTTTCTTGCTAATGCATCATATATTTATATTTCAAAGCAGTATATGGGACCAAAATTTTTGATCCCACCAAGACCAGAACCAAAAGTTTCTATCTTCTCAGTGGACATATTGTAGATGTTCCGTTCTATGATCTGATCCAAGATATTTGAAAAATATTACTAAAGACTATATTTTATATTAAAGACACGATGTAGTATTACAGATCTTTTGAAAATTATAAAGTTCTCACCATCCCTTATCAAAATGGCAACAAATCATCACCTAAGTTCACCTTGCACTTCTCCCATCCACATGAGAAGGATGACTTATCAAGAGTTTAGCTAAGTTGGGTGCTAGGACTCACCATGGAAACGACATGCATTCAGGCTCAAAATGTGTTTATAGAGATATTTGGCTTTTGTTTGGAGCTATTTATCATAAGCACGTTTATATAAGTTGAGACAAACTCCTCTCGTGAACTTACACCACACACTATAAAATACAACTGAAAAAATGCTTTTAAAGGCTTCAATTGTCATTCTAAAGAAACCTATACAGACCTTTTACCAATAAGGTCCTAATATCGGCAAAGCGATTCGACCTCACGATCTTTTCGGTTATGAGCTAACTCCTTACAAACTATACCAACTTTTGTTGGTCGGACCCTAGATTTTTAAATTAAAACATTTGAACTATATGGAGAGGGGAAATTTAATGATGAAATATCATTAATTGTTATGTGATACTGAATATATTTTTGTCCCTTTCTACAATTCTTACTCTAGGCGAAAGAGCTTATGTTAGGAATAAAGACAATGGAAAGAGTTTGAAAATATACACTTCAAGTAGCAAATTTTCTCTTTACTAATTACCTTATGCAAAGACTCTAGTCTACGTACGTTGCTATGGCTGACTTTCTGGCTAATGTATTTTGGTGGTGGCACTATTGCAGAGGGAAAAATTCTTTTTCCCTTACTATATATGCCAAAGGAAATAGAGACCTGATGCTACAAAGGGTACATCTTGTACTACTAGATCAAATGGTCTTTGGCATATTTGGTTTTCTTTAAATTTCCTTATTCTGGACCTCTTCTTTCCTCAACTGCCTTCTATTTTCATTTTTTCTTATCTGTTTAAGGTGAACTATGATTTTGTTTTTTGACAATTGATTAATGAATTGTTAAGTTCAGTTTAGTAACTTAAATTAAATTTGGGTATTTCATATAAACGGAAATCCCTATATATTAAGTACATTTTATAAGTTCTAACTTCTAACAATGTACTGTTCACGACCCAATTAACCACCATTCTACACGGAGTGGGTTTTCGGAAAAACCCTAAAATTTGAATTCTCTCTTCTCTGCCTTACGAGTTACGACCCTCCTTTATCTCTTTCTCGCCGACGGCTTGTGGCCCTATCACAAGCCGCTGGCGAATATCATTCTATACCATACATCAGAGTGGTAGATCGGTTTCCAGATCTTTGATCTATGGCCTTCTCCCTCTGATTTTTGGGGGTTGTGGACTTCTCTCGTCCTTGTGCCGAGTTTTTTCCTCTTCTTCTTCAGATCTGTTCTAGGACAGTGAGAGCTATTTGTCTTTTGTTTCTTTTTTTGTGGTGCTGGGTTTTGTGGTGATGTTCATGTTTTCTTAGGAAATAAATAAATCTATGAGATCTAAGTATAAATCCTCTTGGTTGAATGGTTGTTTGAACGTTATTGGATTCGACTATCTCCTGGTGGCTCGGATCTACGTTCTCAGGGGAAGATTTCAAAAGTTGTTGTTAGGTGTGTGGTCGAGGTCACCATATTTGCTTGAACGGAGGAGCAGAAATGTTCTTCAGGATATCATGGATTTTTTTCCTTCTGAGGTTGGGTTTTCTTTGATCTTTACCCCAAGTCGGGGTGTCTAAATCTTCTTGCTCTAATTGCAGCTAATGCTTATAAGGAGGCGTGCCCATTAGGGTGGGTTTTACAACCAACACTTTCTTTCACGTCACTTCTAATCTTGGATATCGAGGGGCCGGTTTTGTCCATGCTTCTACTTCTACGACTCTTAAATCTTTAATGTACGGTGATTGTCTTTTCTTATATTTGGCTTATTTTGTTGTATTTGATTTGGCTTTATTTGTATTTCATGTATTGCATTGATTTGCAATAATAATATAAATAGCTCTTGACTAAAAAAAAAATAATGTCTTGTTCAAAAAAAAAAATCAAACAAAGTCCTTTTTTTATAATTTTTGCCAACGTTATAACATTAATGTATGAGATTAACATATCTGCTTGTGAGGCAGATAAGTTATCAGCAGCGAGGTAAAACGTCATCGTTTTTCTCCTTCTTTATTAACACCCCGAGTCGATCTGTTATGCGCGAAAATTTGGACATCATTTTTGTAAACAAAAAAGCTAGACATTATTTTATGAGGCCCCACCAACTTTTGACCAAGAACAAAGAAACTTGCCCCCACCAACTTTTGACAAAAAAAAAAAAAGCTTTGGCCTGGATCCGAAACGAGGCATAGAGGCTCAAGTGATTGTAGGAAAACACTCGGCATATTATTCATTCCCGTAACATTCACCATCATCATCATCTTCTTCTCGTGCTCATCGGAAAGGACCCGAATTTTTTTTACATCGAAGAAAATTTTTCTTGAAGATAGTTCCTATAAACACCGTAATATTTGAACGAAATAGCTATCAATATATTTACATAAGAAGAAAATTTATACATGTTTAGTTTTACCACGAACAGCCACGGTTCTTGTGCTTTCCCACGAAACCAAAACACTCGGCATATTATTCATTCCCATAACCTTCACCACCACCTCCATCTGCGCAGGATGACCAAAACATAGCTGCTCTTCTCCAACTGCTTGATCCACAAGAGGGAAATTCAAGTCACAAGAAGTTCTTAATGTCATTAACAAGTTGTAATAGTGGGAGGAAGAAGATTGTGAGTTCTGGGGATGCCAAAAACATAGAGAAACTTGCAGAAGCTGAGGTTGTTGGGAATTAAAGATATAGAAAGATGGAAAATAATGCTTCTATTATAATCTCAAATACAATACACCTCTGTTTATCTCTCACACTCCTCTGTTTTTTTTCCCTCACACTTACAACTCTCAAAATAATTTCCTCACTTCTCTCTCAAAGCGCTTCGTCACTTTCTCTCTTTTCTCTCTTTTTCTAATTGCTACTACGCACTCTCTGTTTTTTTTTTCATAACATGATAACACACACATATATATAGCCTATGGTTGCCGACTTTGTGCCTCCTTTTGTAACGTTGCTTTTTCATGAAAACCGTGCAGCATTTACTCTACAACATCGTTTTTTGACTTTTCTTCGTCCATTAACTCATCATATCAGCAGCTTTTATAATATAGAGTCAGACGGTGGGAAGAGAGAATAACCAAATTGTTTTGCTTCTAATTACATGATAACTCACGCTTCCATTTCTTTACACATGCATACACTTCTTTATCCATTTGACAACTCATGTTTTGCTCATCCTTATAATGGCGGTGAATTAATGTGTGAAAGAAAAATATCAAATTGAGTTTGGAATCTATCAGAGGTTTCATCAGATGCCAAGAGACTTGTGAGGAAGCTATCCAGAAACAGATTCCGCAGTATGTTTACGTCTCTAAAGTGTGAGGAATTATCACCAAGATCCCAACACCATGCTAGGCACCTCTGCTATGTGATAAACTATTTTTTTTTGGTTACTGCAAAAGTTAAGCTGCATGACTATATATTGGCTTGAAATGCCACTTCTGGCTCTCATGTAAATCAATTCGGTGATACTTTGAATTCATGCTTTTTAACGTTGTACCCTTACCATAACGACTTGGTTGCTTGTTCATTTGAGATCTGATGAGGTTAAATTTTCTTCTGATGTAAATATATTGATAGCTATTTCGTTCAAATATTACGGTGTTTATAGGAACTATCTTCAAGAAAAATTTTCTTCTGATGTAAAAAAAAAATCTTGGGTCCTTTCCAATGAGCACGAGAAGAAGACGAAGAAGAAGAAGATGATGATGGTGAAGGTTACGGGAATGAATAATATGCCGAGTGTTTTCCCGCAATCACTTGAGCCTCTATGCCTCGTTTACGGATCCAGGCCAAAGCTTTTTTTTTTTTTTTTTTTGTCAAAAGTTGGTGGGGGCAAGCTTCTTTGTTCTTGGTCAAAAGTTGTTGGGGCCTCATAAAATAATGTCCAACTTTTTTGTTTACAAAAATGATGTTCAGCTTTTGCGCATAACAGATTGACTCAAGGTGTTAATAAAGGAGGAGAAAAACGATGACGTTTTGCCTCGCTGCTGATAACTTATCTGCCTCAAAAGCAGATATGTTAATCCCTTTTTTTAATCATTCAAATATGAATCAACATAAATTTTGGAAATCAGAAAATATTTCAAAACAATCATCAATGTCGTGTATTTATTAATTATGGATATAAACCGATCCGTTTTTCACCAAAGTAGGAATTATAAGTCTTCAAGGATGATTCATTGATGATTGATTTCATAACTTCTGTGAATAGTTTCCTTGAAAAGCCTCATAAATCAATGACGCATTTAATTTAAATATAAATAAAATGAGTGCGTAAAAAACTTACCGTAGAGACTGAAGACTACGCAATAGATAGCTTCAAGGTTACGCTCGTTTATTAATTTTATCACATCCCCATTCACCTATAAATTTGGGAAAAGTCAAGTTTGTTGGGCAAGCAAAACAAACTTACCGAATAGAGAATAATGGCATCATCTCCTTTACCGACAAACCCTAATTCCTCCGATACCGATTTGTGTTTGCAATTGGCATACAAAGTTCTTCAGAAACAGATTCAAAATGGTTACAATTTTGTGTCTTCCCCACTTTCTCTTCATATCTTATTGAGCCTTGTTGCCGCCGGAGCCAAAGGAAAAACCCTAGAAGAGCTTCTCTCGTTTTTGGGATCTCCTAGTCAAGATGATCTGAATTCAGCATCTTCACAGATTGTTTCAAGCTTAAGGAATGTGGAGGTCACTAAAAATGGAGGCCCAAATCTGTCTTTTGTTAATGGCGCTTGGGTGGATAAAACATTTGGTTTGAAGGCCAGTTTTGAAGAGTTAGTAAAAAATGTTTACGAAGCCCAATTGAAGAGGTTGACTTCAGAAACAAGGTAACTCTTTTAACTATTCATCTTTGTGTTCTTCTTCACCTGCATTCTCTTTTACATGTTTCCTCATCAAAGTTGACCTAGGTAGAGAATAAATGGCAAAGCTTTTAATTTGAATGATTCTATGGGTTTTGTTCACTAGGCTGAGGAAGTTGCAGAAGAAGTGAACTCATGGACTGAAAGTGAAACTAATGGATTGATAAGGGAGCTTCTTCCACCAGATTCCATCAGTGCAGATACAGTACTAGTTCTTGCCAATGCTCTATATTTCAAAGGATCATGGAATAGTAAAAAGTTTGATCCCACCGTGACTAAAACAAAAAATTTCCATCTTCTAAATGGAGGGGATGTGCAAGTGCCATTCATGACCTCCATGCCATATGAAAAATATTATTGCAGATCTTTTAAGAATTATAAAGTACTTGCCATTCCTTATCATCAGAGTGGAAGAACACCACTTAAGTTCTTCTTTCTTCCACGTGAGAAGGATGGCTTGCGAGATCTAATTCACACTTTAAACTCAAACCCTATATGTTTAAATGAAGAAATTGAACTATTGAGTAACGAAGTTGTTCGTGTTTGGATCCCAAGATTTAAATTTTCCTTCAACTTGGATGCCATAAAGGACTTGGAGGAATTGGGACTAATTTTGCCTTTTAAAGTTCCCCGGGAGTTAACAGAATTATCGGATTGTTCACGTGGTGACATGATTTTTGTTTCAAAAATTGTGCAAAAGGCATTTGTTGAAGTTGATGAAGAAGGAACAGAAGCTGCATGTCACGCGCGGAAGCGCACCAGCACAGGAACTTCCCAGGGGTCACCCATCCTGAGATTTTCCTGGGCTGAGCACGCTTAACTTTGAGAAGCGAAAACCATCATGCCAAAAGCTTAAGCTGATAGCAGAGGCGCACCACATATTATTTATGCCCCAGAAACCTTCCCTCATCCTGCCCGATGTGGGACCTGTCACGATCGGGGTGACCGTGACATGCACAGATGTTGTTTTAGATTGTGACGAAGCCAACTCGCCTAGTCGTCCCAAGCGAAAATTCTTTGTGGCTGACCATCCATTCTTGTTCATGATAAGGGAAGAGACTTCAATGGCTATGTTCTTCATTGGAGATGTGCTTAACCCACTCTTGGATTCTTGAGCATGGCTCTAATAATATGATGCTTTTATTTATTTATTTATTTTTTAGGGTATTTTAGTTTACATATGAAGGGTTTTCAAATAAATCCTTTGGATTATCCATATAATGTTTTTGGGTTGTAAAATTCATTGGATATACTCACAGTCCTAATTATAAGACGAAGTTGACTTTTTTTTTTGGAGAAATTAACTTAATTAAATTACTTTAGAGTATTTTTTATTTTTTTCTCCAAACTATTAAGCTTCAGTGTTTATCATCATTTACTCTTAGAGAGAGTTTTTTTTATCTGTAAATCATTTATTGTAAAGAATCACAAGTCAAAGGGACCTGGTGATTTGGGAGTTCATTGATTACAACTTGTAAGGGGGAGTGAGTTCTAGTGAGAGAACTACTCTTTGAGTACAAAGTGTGTAATCTTTGTGATAGTGGAAAATCCCAGAGAGCTGGGGACTGGATGTAGGTCAAGTTGTTAGGACCTATGTGTCCAGCTGCTCTTCTCCTTTACTCTGTTCATCTCTGTTTTTGTTGTCTAAAAACAGAGCAGATTTTAAAAAGTTTTAAAATACCCAATTCACCCCCTCTTAGGTATATAGCTCCACCTTCAACAGCAATTGAGGATCACATACAACACCCACTGAAGAACGCTACCGCGCCATCATTGAGGCAGAATCCTGACCTCGGACCTCCAAAGAATGCCAAGGCCACCCCCTCCTTTCCCACAACGGCGAAGAAACAAGGTCGGGAGAAACAATTCAAGCAGTTCCTTGATATGCTACGGCAATTGTACATCAATATCCTACTCGTGGAAGCTCTGGAACAAATGCCCAGTTACGTGAAGTTCATGAAGGAAATTCTTTCTAAGAAGAGGCAACTGGAAGAATTCGAGACAGTAGCATTGACTCTGGATTGCAGTGCCATGTTAACCAATCGGCTACCTCCGAAATTGAAGGATCCTGACAGCTTTACAATTCCTTGTGCAATCAGACCCAACTACTCTGGTAAGGCTCTGTGCGACCTCGGTACTAGCATAAATCTTATGCCCATGTCAATTTTCAAGCAATTAGCATAGGGGAAGCCAGGCCCATGACAGTCACATTGCAGCTAGCTGATCGCTCCATAGTGCTACCTGAAGGGAAGATCGAAGACGTTCTGGTGAAAGTGGATAAATTCATCTTTCCTGTGGATTTCATCATCCTAGATTTCGAAGCAGACCACGATGTCCCAATTCTGCTGGGAAGACTTTCATGGCCACTGGTCGTACACTGATTGATGTGGAAAAAGGGGAACTCACTATGCGCGTAAATGATGATAGGGTCACCTTCTCAATACTTAAAGCCGCAAGATTTCAAGATCCAACTGAGAAGTACTTGACTTTTTCGGATGACCGTAAAGGCACTAAAGAAGCAGGGGACCTTCCTGCACCACCATAGCACGACCGTGCTATAGCAAAGTTAGGCTGAAGACTCTAAAACAAGCGCTATTGGGAGGCAGCCCAAAGGTATTAGTTGTTAGCATCAACACGGGAGCGAATGAGCCCAGTATGACATAGGCTACGGCATGAGGCACAGCATCGAACCCCCACGGCAGGCTACCCAGTGGCACCAGGTACGCACCTCATCTCCAGTATAATTAAAATGCGCATATTATTACTTGGGTGGGCCACCCCGTTAGGCCCACTGCGCGCCAGCGAGGAGGCCACATTGGCTAAGAGCCGTGGCGATTCATATTCAAAGTTTCTCCAGTCTATCTATTCCATCACCCTCATACTCGCGTCTTTTCACTACCCACCGACTCCTCTCCCCTTCCACACTCCTTCACCAGAGACACTAATGGTCCGGACAAAATGCACCATACGACGTGGCCGGGCGCCCCACCGGACCACGCTCGTCAACCTCCCCGCCGCGTTGCACCCGCGGCGCTGGAAGCTCCAGTCCCCGCCCCAGTCTCGCCACCCTCCTCTTCATCCACTGAACCCGAGCAGGTATCGGGCCGCACCGATTCTTCTGATCGGTCGTACATCATGACTCACGCCCATCTCTACTTTCGACCGGCCACTGATATGAAGAAGCCGCGCAAATTTCCGCGTCGGCTTCGTCGCCTGCGTGCATAACTCAACCCTTCGAAAGGACGATTGGGTGATATTTACAGATAGGTTGCTGACATAACAGAAGAGAAGATGCGGAGGATCGAAACTGAAAGATTTGAAGAATCCCACAGAATCAATAGCAGTAATCTACTCGGATCCAAAGATATGATAGATTCCGACAGATTAGGAAAGGCCCAACTCGCTAGAACTTGCGCTGCAAGAAAGGACTGATTATAAAAGGAAACAGCAAAGCCAAACCTAATAGAGTTGGAGAGCCCTAGAACAAGATTCTGACCTTCGGCAGACTCAAGAGAAGAGTGAGAGATTTCACAAGAGCACGAGACGTCCAGGACCGCTCAGCATTCCTTCCTCCAGTGAGACAGAACGAAGAAGACGTGGAGTGGTGATGTGACAGGACCTCAACCACGCCGTCGAAAATTCCATCAAGCTTTTTGTTTTCTATTGTTCATCTTTGTTTTATTGATCATGGGTCATTCTGTTAGTGTCGGTTCTCTGTGTCCCTCGTCAGTCATGAACTAAACTTTAGATGGCTGGACGAGGATGATTCTTTAAGTGTTGAATGAACCCAGTTGGATTTCTTAATTAAATAAATTTGGTTTGCATATCGGTGTGCTTATTACTAGTCGGTTAACGGAAGTTAAGGGCTAGATCTGTGGCCTCGGCATGGGTAAGGAGTTGAGGTTAGACCTCGAGAAACTTGATGTTTGCTAGGCCGCCGTGCACGGCGAGACCTATTATTGTAGGCTTCAGGAATGGGTCTACCTCTCATAACTATTACACCCTGAGCGTAACGCAGGTCGACTAGAAAGTTACCATAGGAATATGGAAGGAGTATAGTTAGTATCAAATGTATCGGATGTGGAAGCTTCGGTAGATTATAGTGGTGGGTTAACCAAATAGCTTTGCGATCGTGTCTATCTTTGTAGCAATTGCGAAGGCATGCGGTGTAGATGCTATAGCATCGGGGTAGAGCAAGCGGGGGAGTGAAGCACTTAAGGACGATTCTGAGTCCAGCCTAACTTCTCACTGATATCTTCTCTCGTTTATAGATCTTTGTTTAAGTTTGCTAGTAGCATAGTTACAAGACCTCTCAACCTAATTATATTTACTTTTTGCTTTCACAACTGTCATAGCATTGGTGCGTCATTCCTCGGTATCTCAGTCTCTGTGGGACGATACTCTACTTTCACTTTATTACTTATTCGACTGGTTCACTTGCCATCAAGGAAATCGACCAACAGAAATCGACCAACATTAAGTAAGGATTATTTATCAATAAATGAATTTAATATTATCTTATTAACAAATACTCCCTCCGGTCCTAATTATGGGAACACTTTTGCAGTGCAATTAATTATAGGAACACTTTTGTATTGCAAATTGCACTGCAAAAGTGTTCCTATAATTAGGACTAGAGGTAGTATTATCTTATCAAAAAATTTCCTCCTAGTTCGTCGTTAAAATTAAGCTAAGAATTATTTTTCAAATAAATGAAAGATTTTACTTTCCTAATTAGTTACTCCCTTTGGTCCTTATTATAAGGCACCAACTTACAAGTTTATTTGGTCTTTTTTATAAGGCACTTGTTTGTTCCCAAAGAGTATTAATTATTTTGTTTTCCATGTATGCCCATGATTAATAAGGATAGTAGGTGAAAGTAATAATTAATATGATATTAGAGTTTAGTGCAATTAGTAGGGGTAATATTGGAAATTACTTAAATTTTAGGACAACTTTATTGATTTTAATGTTTTTATTGGTTTGTAAGAATAGTTAGTTGGTGCCTTATAATAAGAATCAAAAGAATTACTTTTCCTTTGCCCTATTCTTCTCTCTCTTCTTCCCTTGTTCATTGCGCCAAGAGTCCACATTATATGCTTGAATTAGGTGCTTATACCTCTAATTAGAGGTATAAGCTTTTTTTTTTGATATTTTATTTATTTAGATTTGAATTATATTATGCTTTTTAAATTTTTTTTGCATCCAGTATCTCAAATTAATTAATTTTCAGTTTTGCATTTATCGTAACACGTATTATGAAAATTAATTAATTTGAGACATTTGGTGCAAAAAACATATCGAAAGCAACGTATAATTTAAATCTAAATAAATACAATATATAAAAAAATTAAAAAATATATGTTTATATCTCTAATTAGAGGTATAAGCACCTAATTCTAAGCATATAATGTGGACTCGCTGAGCCAATCAAATTTAACTTTTTATTTGAGAAAGCGAACCAAAGCATATAAGAGATGACACCATCCCCTTCACCAGCTGATGTGCCTTTCTTACTGTCTTTTTTATTTTGGGGACCTTTTTAAATATATTTTTAATGATTTTTTCATCATTAGATTTTACAAACACATGTTTATAACTTTTAGGCAAAAAATGGAGATGTTTTCAACTTTTAACTATTTCAAAGATTTAAGAGTTCAAAAGTGTGTTGTTTCTTTTTTATTTAAAGTCTTAAATCTTTAAAAAATTGTAAAAAATTGAAGACAATTCTATTTTTAATACATAAGATATCTAAATGTCATATATTTTAGACACATCATCAGTCACTCCTTGCCCCTTCGCTGACAAACACTATTTCCTTTAATACTGATTTCTGTCTGCAATTATCATACGAAGTTCTTTAGAAACAAATTCAAAAGGGTTTCAATTTTGTGTCTTCCCCACTTTCTCTTCATATCATATTGAGCCTTGTTGCTTAGAGTGTAACATCTCAATTTTCTAAAGCGTTTTCACGGTATCTTGATCAGAGTTGAGCATCAGAAGTAAAATAATATTGAAAAGTAACTGATAAATATCCACTGTAATGTATGTGCTTATAACTTGGCATTACAATTTTTTTGATATCGTAAAATACATGTCAATAGGACTTTCTCCAGTAGGTTCCTACATCTGTGCTTACCCTTGTCTTCGATCTGTTTACTCGGATCCCGAAGCTATGGTAAGATCTGAGGTCCAATGCCCATTTGAACCTTAGGTAACGGTTAACCTCATGTTCATGTAACAAGTATGTATGACAGTTTATTCATGATATCACAACAATATTCACATATGAAAGATAATAACCGAACACAACAGCTTGCATATGAACGTTATTATAGTCTGCACTATTCACCAGTGCCACGATGTACGGTCGTGTCCTCAGCGCTAGGAAGACTTAACGGCGTTATCAATACCATAACCCGTGTACAGCTGTATGTGCACAATCAATAACTTTTGAAAACAGAGTCTCAGTCTAGGAATACAACTATCACATATAGGCATACAATAAACATCAGAGTTAGTGTTACAGTACGCGTCTGTACCTTAGTCGTTGATGTTGGTACGTTGGCGTCTGTACTGTGATCATGTTTGTCCTATAATGGTAATATCGCATTTATTAACTCAACAATAATATTCTAGAGGGTATCCTAGTCACTAGAGACCCTTTTACCCTTGGTAGGTTGATTTCTCAACTTATCTCCTTCAATTTTCTCAAAACGCTGGTCCAGCCATTGTGATTAGATTTTAATTGATCTCTGAAAATTCATAATTAATTCTACGAACATCGAAATGAGGATCCGTAAAATTACTTGGAATCCTTAGGATGTCTATTTTCTAGTAAAAATAACCACCCTTGCCCATATTTCACGTATCATTCCCAGATTTAAAGTTTTGAGCCTCTACCCAGCATTTTCCCAGAAATTCGTAGCCTAACTTTGAGGATTTTTATCTCTATGTACAGAAATCATTTTGAGATGTTCTTTTAATTTTTAAAAATCCCCATATGTCTATTTTAACCATGAATTTCCTCAGAATTTTTTGACTATATTTTCAATATGAAATTCTGGCGTTTTCATCACTGCCTTCAGAAATTCTGAAACCGATGAAATTTTTTGACTTTTGATGATTTTCTTCCAGAAATTTTGCTATATGACCTCCCTCATCGTTTTTTTGAAATAAATCCAATTTTGACCATAAAAACATGTAAATAAAATTATTCTAGCATATTTAAGATCTAAGCTACTTCTATTCTAAGAATTTAAGACTAGAACTTAAAGAACTTAAAGCTAGAGCTAGAGAACTTACCAAGAACCTTGCTCCTTCTTTCTTCAAGGCTCTCACTCTCACTTTCTCTCTAGATTTCAGATGTTGTTGCTTTGTGAATTTGTGAAGAATTATGAAGAGCAAGGACCCCTATTTATAGTAAATTGGTGTGGTAATTTGGCAATTAATTCAAACCCAACTCATCTTGCATTATGGCCATTGGATCTAGACCATTTGGGAAACTCAAATCTTCACCATTTAGGCCCCAAAACCATGCTCCCTCTCTCTCCCCTCTATCCTCTTCCATTTGCTTCATGACTCATCCACCAAGTACATTATCCTCTTCCTAAAGTTGCAAAATATCCTATGTGTTCTAGCTTTTTCCTAAGCCAACTATCTCCTTCTTCTATTCTTTGTTTTTCACTATATAAAAATTCATTTGGGGACCTTAATGAAGTTTGATTCAAATTTTCTTTTTAGTTTTGAACTCTTGAGATTTTTAGCTTTAATTAGAGACCATAATCTCTCATTTTCTCAATTGGACACAATCCTCAAAAGTTGAGGGAATGACTTTGATTATAGTCAATCTCAAGCTTGAATTTTTCTTATTAATAATCTCTTCTTATATTTGATTTATGGTTAATGGATTTAAAGATACAATTTAGTTTGTATAGGTTTTCATTTGATTAAGTCTTGAATTAATCCTATTGATTAATCTAATTAATTCATGTGTAATTTTCTCATTGGATGAAAACTTGACTTTTACTCTTGATTTTTCTCCCACCAATTTATCCTCTTCCATTTCACTTTATATCCTCTTCCATAGGTACACTATCCTCTTCCACCACTTTCCTCCTTTGTTGACTAATTTTCCCCAAGTGTTTTGATTTATGGGACCACTTCCCTCTTCCTTTTTCCCTTCTCATAACCGTGCCCCCCCCTTTTGCTTCATCTTTTGAGTTTTGTTGCTTTTAAACTCCTCATGTCGGAGCCATGCCATTGGTTGTTCACTTATGCACATGGATTAGGCTTTATTAGAATTAATTAGGGCCTTTGGATAAGCTTTATGAGATAAATTCTTGGCCTTTAGATCATAGTTGAAATTGTCAACTTTTCAACTCTTGATTAATATTTGATTAACATCTTAATCATAAGCTTAATTATCTCTTGATTGTTGCATTAGTGGTTCATGGAGTGATTTATGATTGTTAACAATTCATTAGTGTCAATCCTAATCCCTTATTGGTTCTTGACTTTTGATTAGCCTAATACACCTCTAATTAATGGCTACTAATATTAATTATTAAAGAATTACATAAATATTCCATTAGTGTAATTTTAATTGCTCATTAATTATTAGTAATTGCCCCTTAATTTGTACCAAGTGTTTTGATAATTCTTTATGGCCTTTTCTGAATTTAAATATGAACTAAATATTAATTATAGGGTATTAGTAAATTTAGTCTCTTAATAAATCATTGGTCATTCTAATCCTAAGGAAAAATTACCTAGAAAATAGAATAAACATATCTCAAAATTTGAGATCACATATTCACCTATTTTAAATAGGCTTTAACTGTCAAAATGTTATATTTAAGATAAACAAAAATTTTGGATATTACATAGAGCAGCTTCGTTCGTTTCTGATGGGATCTCCAAGTAAAAGATCATTTGAATTCGTATCTTCACAACTTGTTTCCGGTTCAAGGTATGCGGAGGGCACTGAAACTGGAGGCCGAATTCTGTCTTTTGCTAATGGTGTTTGGGTAGAAAAACCTTTTGGTTTGAAGGCTAGTTTGGAAGATATAGTAAAAAATGGTTAATTAGAGAAGCCAAATCCATTTTGTTGATAACATCAACAAGGTACTGATCTTTGTGTTCTACTTCACCTTCATCTGCACTTAACCCTCTTGTTTTTCTCTTTGACTGCAACTTTTTATAGGTAGAGTGATAGGAATCTACACTGCTAGAAAAAAAGTTTTTAAGACTGATTGAAATTGACTTTTTAAACTGCGTCTAGGTCCGTTCTTGTATCAACTAGTTTAAAATGTTTGTAATTATTAATACCAGACCTATGACCGATCTTAAAAGTTACCCTCTTAGACTGGTTGGTGAAATGACCGATGTTAAAAAGTTTTAATTTATAATTAAAAAATGCCCACCTTTTAGACCAGGTAATTTCATACCTGGGCTAAAAAGTTGGCATTTTTTTAGACGTAAGATTTATTTCATTTCATAGAAGCCTTCTTGGATATTATTATCATATCTAAAAGCTATATTATGCAATATAAATTCTACACATAAAGATAACCCTAAAAAAATTGCAATCAACATAAAAAAATAAATAAAAATAATAACCATGAATCTAAACCTTATATTATTAGATAATTAGTGAATCTTAATTTCGGCATTTGTTTTTTCAAGGTTTACTTTTTTTACTTACAGTTCCCGCACTTCCAAAGGAGTTAGATGATTATTTAGTGCTGGATTTAGAGGATGCAATTTTAGTCCCAACATACATCAGCATGTTGTTGATGCATGATTTATATTGTGAGCATCCTTACATTTGAATGTGGCTACCCATGGATTCGCTTCTGGGTTACCATACTTATACATTTTGATCCTTGTGGACCTCAAATATGAAATGACTCTACCATACCCCAATCTCAGGTGATAAAGGAGAATATTCTTATTTAATGAACTTGAGTCTAACATATCCTAATATACAAGTATGAGAACTAGATCTCATGTGTGTGAGTATGATCTAGTGGGGAGGTCTTAGTTGAGAAGAAAACCAAACTGAAGGCCAATAATAAAGGAGTAATAACCGACTAGGTGGAAATACTAGTTATGGGGTGAGGATTAATAACTCTAAATTGGAGGATGAAAAACATAAGGCTAGTGATCTAGACTTAGAAGCTTGGCGTTGATTGTAACAATTCATCACTTATCTAAAAGTTGATTTGCCCAATCATCACCAGGCCATCCAGTTCAAAGAACTTTTCCTTTCAAGACTAGATTACTGCCCGTACGTACCTTTTTCATCATCTAATTTGGATGTCTTAATCATCAACCCGTCACTAGCAACTCCACCCAGACACATAACTCCTTATTATTGGCCTTCACTTTGATTTTCATCTCAATGAAGACCCGATCATACAACCATATTCAACCATATTAAATAGAATTCTCAAGTTTGTATATGAAAACTATTAATACTCTACTTCATTAAATAAGATACTCCACCTTTATCACCTAAAGCTGAGGTAGGCCAAAGTTATATTCTATATGAAATACCAAAAGAACCAAAATGGCTAAGATTAGTAAGCCTAGCACCCAATCCAAGGGTGACAACATTGGAATCTAAGGATGACTCGCAATACAAACCACATATCTATAGCTCTCACATATTGAGGTTAAAATTAAAATCAAAACACCCATCTAACACTCAATAATCATCTAAGCCATTTCAAGGAGAGAGCATCCAAACCAAAAAAAATAAAAAAAATTGAAAAGAACAAAAGCATGGCAAACAAGATTCAATTAACATAAGTGTTTGTAAACTTTTGTCCATCTAGTTTGTAAAGATTGGATTTGTGAAACTTACCATTCATGAGAATGATCAATGAAATTGTATCATTATCATAATCATAAGTTTTGCATTCCCAACCATGATGAATTCCATGGACAAAAATCACATATAATAACTACAACAATCACAAAGAATATACAACCAGCAGAAAAAATCTAAGCCTAGGAATTCACAATTAGCATACCTGTGGAAGGAAGGCTTTTTTCATTTTCCATGTTCTATTAATAATTACACAGATTTACATATTAAATCAGATTATTTAATGCTCTTCACATGTGTACAAAAACATAAGTGTGATAGCTACAAAAAAAGGCTCAACTTAAAGCTCTTCACATCGCAATTAATAATAAACAAAATTAGTAATTATTAAATCGCAATTAATAATAAACAAAATTAGTAATAACCATATTAAATACAAATCCACTATAAACAAATAAACATGTCTACAAAAAACATAAGTGAAAGCTACCAAAACCCACTCAACTTGGCACTCTTCATATTACTGAAATTAATGTAAGTTGTTATTACTAGCTCTCGTGGCACTCGATTTTTGTTTGTGCTATGAGTGGTGGTGTTGATTGGCCATAATTATCCATACTTACTTCAAATTCAATGTATTACGTACAGACCATATGGTCACGAGCTACATTAAACTTGATGCAAACATGAACATATTGGCCTACCCATATCACCACATATATCACATATTTGACACTTATCAACTCATGAATATATGGTATGTTTGGCGCTCATCGAGCCTCTCTATTATGTATGCATGTCTTGTGCATATTTCCATCACAATTTGAACCTTGTGACATGTGTGGTGGTATTGGTAAGCCTGAACTAATCACAACCAAGTGATTCGAGCATATGCCCCAATCAACACAACCATGTATATCACAAGGTCACCTGCCATGCAAAATTGCAAAAATAAATAAATAAATAAATAAAAATCTGAAAAAGGCATAAGCATCACTATTGTTTTTGAAAAGAAAAAAGGAGCGAGCATCAGTATTTATATAACTACAACAACCACAAAGAATATACGCCTAGCAGAAAATATGTAGACTTTCATGTAAAATTGCAAATATTTTTCACAACCAAACAGAGAGAATATCAATCAAGTATTACACTTCCATTTATGTGGATGTGAGGAAAAAAAATTGAACTTTCAATCAATGTTTTGACAAAGAAGGAAAAGGAGTATTGAGGGTTTGTGAAAAACAACGAAATATACGATTAAAACTTCAATGCAAGCCAAGACAACGAAAGAGAACACTAACAAAATGCAACAACAAAACATCTATCGAAGGATCGTGAAAAGCATAGACTTTTACCAAACGAAAGAGCAAAATGGCAATGATAGATTGGGAGATCCCAACAGAAAGGAATACCAACCATCTTGATGGTGGAGAGAGAAACATCATGGCAGCCATAGGCGAATGAGAGAGGAAGAGTGTGCACAGGGGACTAAGAGAAGCTAAAGATGAAAACTAAGTGGGAAAATGAGTAAATATACTTAGGGCAACCCTTTTTAGACCAGTTCTCATTAATGACCGGTGCCCATAACCTTTTCTACATCGGTTCTCATTAACGACCTATGTCAATATGTTAAAAACATTTTTATTCATAATGACACCGTTTTTCAAATCATCTGGTCTAAATTCTATAAGTTTAGAACAAATAAAATTTTAGAAACAATAAGTTTTGCTTAAAGATTGAAACTTTTATCAAAATAGACTAATAACACGAGCTAGATATGTATAATCATCAACAAGAAATATCAAAAGTTATAAAAGACAGAAACTTTTTCATTAATAATCACCTAAAGGTGGAAATATACATGCATGATATCAAAATTACATCGAAATATTATATATGATAATGATCGGCCACAAAATAACAACTACACAAAATATTATAACAGTAATGGAGTTCTTGAAACCTAGGCCTTCAAAAGATCATCATCTTTCTAGGAGACTCGTCGTGCCTAGTCAAAATGGTCAGCGATGTTTTTCAACACCACTGCTCCTTCAATTGTTCGGATTAAAGATCTTGCTTCACCATTTCATCCAGCACGGTGCCTTAGAGGTGAAAGATGGCCTTAGCGATTTCCTCTAATGTTGGAGGTGGACGGGGCTGCAAAGAGGAATCATCGATAGCTTCCATAGGAAGGGAGAGGGGGAACACTGTCTCTTTGATCTTTCCATATGCATTAGTGGAAGTGTTGCTACTCAAACAAGAAAGAGAGAAGTAGAAAAGAACTTTTGAATTTGAACTTAGGAACTAAAGGCACCTTGGGATTTATAAATGGCACTGATGGCCAGATAGTTCAGATGATACTGACGAGGCATGATGATAGGCGTTGGAAGTTAAAATGTTGCGTATTTACACCGGTCATATTTGAAATGCGGTCTAAATAATAATTACAAAACTGGATGCTCATCTTATCCTGATGTAAATAAAAAGTAAACGGTAGAAAAATAAACAACATTTACAAAGATCAAGAGTTAAAAGACGGTTCATATTAACATATTTATACCTTGTGCCATTACAACCGGTTTGAATATAATTAAATTATATATTTAACATGAAGATAATTAAGTTGAATATATATTATAAATTATATAATTAAAAAAGCGGAATAAAGATAAAAGAGATGTGATCAAGATCAAGATCGAACAAGTTGAAGATTATAAATTAAAATAGTTTTTTATCAATATCAAAATAATAATTGCACTCTGTAGTTTTGTTTCAGCTATAATATTATATTATACAAGTGATTCTTGTTTCTACGAATATATATCCTCAAACAAGTCAGATCCGAGAAAGATATATGTGCATGTGATTTTAAAGAAACTAGAAGATTCTAAAATCATTTTAGGGTTACTTTTGACCCTAGAACTTGAGAAACCAAGAGTATCAACCATGTATTGCCAATAAAGATCGGTCTAGTTAGTAAAAAAGGTTGCTTAAAACTATAAGGTTGGGAGTTCTAATTCCAAAAATACGAGTATAGGTAAAAGAAGTAGTAATAATTAATATCAAAAACATTTTGTGAAAGGGCTGTCCTAAGATCTTTTTTCTCTTTTAAACAATTCTATATATATATGAAAAATATAAAACAACACCAAATACTTCGAAGGTGAAATCTCAAGGAGTATGCTTTTATGTGTATGTTTCCAGCTTTCCATGCTAGAAGAGAATGCAAAAGGGAACCAATTTAACATACATAAGTTGAAAGTAAAACTAATTGTTCAGAGTTCAAAAACATGCTATTGAAGAACCTAATTCAGATGTCAGTTTTAATCGTAGTTGACATTTTTACACATGGATCCTCTTTAATTATTTCTTTGAATGTTGGATATGTCTCTGTAATTTTTCTATTTCACATTTCTGCATGAAATTGAATTGCATTTATCGTTGTAATATTTATCTTAGCTGCAACACAGTGACAGCTTATTTTAACTAGGTTGTACAAAGGAAAGAGCTTACTAGAAATGTGAATTGGGATAACCGTTAAAAAATAGGGAGAAATTCAGTTAACCTTAAAGGATGTGACTTAATTTCGGTCGACCCCCAAAAGATTATGAAACTCCACTGCACTCTCCATTTTGGGTCAAAATGAAATTAAGTTGTGTAGGTAAAAAGAAAATTATGCTCTTATTTTATTTATCTAGTAAATTGTCTCATTTGTCTTGTAAACACTCATATTTGTTTTATAAATGGCCAATTTTTTTTAATTCCCTAGGATATTTCGAATCCATTTATTTGTCTTGTAAATGTCTTCATTTGTCTTGTAATTGTCCATATTTGTTTTATGATTTTTCATATTTTTCTTATAAATAGTCAAAATATTTTCAATTCCCTAGGTCTTTCAAATACCTTTATTTAATTTGTCTTATAAATTTATTTTTTTTATCTTGTAAATCCCTTTATTTCTCTTGTAAATTAAATATTTGCCTAAAAAATTAAAAAAAAAAAGGCATCATTGTCTTTTCACTCACAAACTTAATTTCATTTTGACCCAAGGGAGTGCAATGATGTTTTAGAATCTTATGGGGGTTGACTGAAATTAAGTTACATCCTTGGGGCTGAATGCAATTTTCCCTAAAAATATTATGAGGTTTTTTTGAAGGTAAACTTGACATGGATTGCTATGATAATCTTTTTAAAATGAAAAAGCTCCTCCTTGACAATATATTATAGGTACTTCCAAGTTTAAATAAGAAAAAAAACCCAAACAAAATAAAACAAATAAGAAATCACTTTTTTAAAAAAAATGTAAGTTCGGTACAGCGCACAAATTTTGAAATGAGTCTTACCATTAATTAGTTTATGAATATAACGTACGTTATTTATTGGAGTTTGAATTCTCTCTTGTTGTTGTCTTTGATTGCAACTTTTTACTTGTTTCCTCTTCAAAAAAAAATTTATTTTGACTGATTCTAGGGATTTTGTTCACTATGCAGAGGAAGTTGAACAAGAAGGGAACTCATGGGTTGAAAATGCAACTACTAAAGTTCACCATGTATTTCTTTCTTCCACATGAGAAGGATGGCTTTCCAGATCTAATTCACACTTTAAACTCAAACCCTAGATGTTTAAATGAAGAAATTGAACTATGGAGTGACGAAGTTCATGTTTGGATCCCAAGATTTAAATTTTCCTTCAACTTGGACGCCATAGAGGACTTGAAAGAATTGGGACTAACTTTGCCTTTTGATGTTCCTGGGGAGTTAACAGAATTATCAGATTGTTCACGTGGAATATCCATTAAATGTTATTGTGTTGTAAAATTCATTGAATATACTCACAGTCTAATTATAAGAAAAAGTTGACTTTTTTGGAGAAATTAAGTTAATTAAATTACTTTAGAGTATTTTTATTTTTATTTTTTTCTCCAAACTATTTAGTTTGACTAATAAAATAATATATAATCTAAGGATACACAAGATATGATATGATTAAGTAATTTATTGAGCTTCCTTAATTTGTTCAAAAAAAGTCAACTCTATCATATAATTAGGATTGGAGGGAGTATTTAACATCTTATTATCATTACATATACCTAGATAGATCATCTTATCATTGATGTCAATATCTTCAGAGATTTTTTTATTGTTATTAGAGTCATTAGGATTAGAAATTTTATTTTTTAAAGACTAACTTCATTCAGTTGTTTTTCAGGTTATGAATGAGGATTTTCTTTGACAATTTTAATGCTAAAATTAAAATGGATGAGTAGATTAAATCAATTGCGGATAAATCTGCTTGTGATTATAACAGCAGCTTATTTGCGTACTAAAGCCATGCCCTCTTAATCTCATCATAATATAAATGTTAAGCTCATGAAATTTGAAGAAAAATACATTCCAAAAGTGACTTCTCGGGATAACGATGTCGGATGAAAAAAGTAAGACTACTAGACTAGTATTTCCAAGAATTTCAGCGCTAACAACTTCGTTCCAACTGAACCAGGCTACAATATCAAGCAATTCAACTCTCCAATCAGCAAAACACAAAGCCCATCGTCATCACATGAATTCAAGTAATATGACTACAATACAAAACTTGTGCAGTTTTGATAAATAAGGAACTGGGTAGTTAGATGAGTGAAGGTTAAGAAATAAACGTGTGATGTAACATCCCATTTTCAAAAGCAGTATATATTTTTTTCAATCAGAGTAGAGCATCGGAGCGATTGAGTAACTGATATTTATATTCAAAATGCCGTAAGTCTGGCTGATTACATTAGCGGTACGTTATACCGAGTGTTTTCAAAAGTAAATAACAAAAGAAGAAAGTCTTCAGCTGAGTCCCTATGCGTGCCGCTTGCCTTTCTCCTCGATCCTCGGTCCTCCTGACCCTGACGCTATATTAAGAGTTGAGGTTCAATGCCCATTGAACCTCAGGTAACGGTTAACCTCATGTTTATATATACAACATAGACAGTATATGAGCATACAAACAAGCTTATCCCAACAGCACACATGCCCCCTGGCAGATATGTCACACTTAGCATACTTTCGCACCTAGCAATCGTTTCGCACCTAGCATTTCGTACCTAGCAAACGTATCCCAACACCCACAAGCATAATAACAAGACATTGAACATACCCGAGCTATCAACTACCTCACATAAACATACCATACACATAGCACATGTACGCATACAATAAACATCATAGTTAGTGTTACGAGACGCGAACGTACCTTCGTTGACGGAAAACGGTACTTTTTGACAGCGGTACAACATCGGTACGTGATTACAGATATCCTATAAGGATAATATCATATTATCAAGGCCCAACATCATAATAGGCATTTTAGGTTCAAATTACCATTTTGCCCCTAACTCTCCTAATTGGCGGAATTTCACCAGAACTTCGTTACTTTAACTCTAATCTTCCAAAATTTTGACATATCTCCATCTCCAATATATTTTTGAAATAAATATCATATTTATCCCTAAAACATGATATCTAAACTAACTTGGAAGATTAAAGATTAATCTAGCATTTCTACTATAACTACCGAAGGAACTACCAAAGCTTAAGACTAGGGACCGAAGAACTTACTCGGAACTTGCTATTTTCTCTAGACTCCTTCTTCTCTCTAAAACCTCTCTCTAAGTGGCTCTAGGAATTGTGAAGAATGAAGTGAAAGGGAAGGCCTATTTATAGGCAAAAAGTATGACACTATTCATACTTTTTCGGATCGGATTTCGGCCGTCGGATCTTGACTTTACACATGGCTTCATCTCCACCATCCAATCCACCTCCTTACCTCATTCTTCAAGACCATGATGTCATCAAGATGATGTCACTCCTTTACTTTATGCATTTACCCGATAAAATCCCCTGATCGGTGTTCTAATCGCGTAATCTTAGAAAATCTCAAAAATCCAGGAACCTGCCTTGAAGTTATATTCTTCCTCTTTGGAAATATCTGAGTTAACTAAATTTTTGATCCCATTAAGGGTATTCCATTGTCGTTGAACATTTTCGACACGCTTACGCTATCGTTCTGAGAAATTACTTCGGGTAATGCTAATTTTGGGACAAAATTCACCGATTCATAATATGTCCAGTTGTTTTCTACTTAGTTCAAGGATTTCAAGTTATGATTTATTTTCCATTGGTTCTCACTTTTCTTATCTGCCCTTTGTTTACAAAATATCTTTTCATCTGATCCCTTATTCGCCCCGTTGGTTACGGAAATGACTTCCGCTAACACCAACTTACGGACAAAAATTCACTTGTTTGTAATATGTCGACCTAAGAAACTTCGTTCATGGTTTTCTAGATAGGATTTAATTTCTATCGGTTCTCACTTATCCAACCTGGTTCTTCCACAAATATCTTAATTATATTATTATTTAATTAACAAAATATCATGATATTATTTTTGAAAAACCCACAACCCTTTTCACACTCAAATTTCGGTTTTCCCTTCCCTTTATTATTATTATTATTTTTTCTTTAATTTATCTAAATTAGCTAGAAGCTTAATTAGAGCCTTAATCCCATGATTAGCAATCTTTTAGGATTTAGGGTTTTCATGTTCTTAATCTCACGAATTTTTCTTAATCTTTTCTAATTGATTAGCAAGCACACTTTATGCTAATATTAGCTATAAACACTTAATTAAAGGATTTTCCATAATCTACCTTAAATATTCTCTTGTTCAGACTTAAACAATTAGCCATTAATTACTTAACTAATCACTTTCTAATTGTTGATAATTTTCTTAATTAGGATTAATCATTTTCTCACAACTATTTTATTGACATTGGTATTTTATGTCGCACATATCATATTAAAAATCATGGGGCAACTTATGCTCCCCAAAATTATATTTAATTTTGCCTCATTATTTTTCAAGGGAAATAATCCCAAAAATTCCTAAAATTAGAGACAACATATTTTCTAATTTTCAATAAATATTTTATTGCCTCTTGGGATTTATCATAATATTTTCGGGGCATTTCATGACCCATAATTGCATTTAGGGATTTTGACACTTTAATCCCTCTAATTTCATTAGAAATTTCCCTAGACAATAGAGTAAGTACCCTACAAGGTTTTAAAACCACATATTCACCTATTTTCAAATAGGTATTATTTGCTAAAATATAATATTCCAGATAGATAATTATTCGGGTATTACATGTGAACTATCCACAATATGAAATTAGTATGACACATACATCAAACCATAGCAATTCAATAGAAAGATTGTGAGTGACAGAGAGGAGCCCATTCAAGAAGAAAGATGACAAGTAGAAGTTACCGGCATACTGTTAACAAAGACAAAGTTCACTCCAAATTCTAAATTCAGTATCCCTAGTCGCAAGAAATTTTAGATATCCCAATTCTCAAAGAAGTCGTGGAGAAAGGAATTTTAATTGAACCCTTCAGCATCCCCAAGGCTGCCCATGAGATCATAAGCATATGTCAAGCTGACTTAAGATTTTAAAGCCACCCACTTCTTTCAGCAATTTTAATTAACTTTAAAAGTAAGTTTGAATTGTTACATAAGTGTACGATTCATTAAGTTGAAAACGGAAAAAATAACAAACCTGACCTGTAATGAACTGCCAATTTGAAAATAGCAAAACCTTATATTACTAGCACAGCAGATATATGCACGAAAATCTAAATGAAACTATGGCATTAACTGTGGATCTAAAAGGAGAGGAAGCTAAATACCTCCAGAGCAACTGGCATATTTACTCTAGGCTCTCTTTATTTTATTTTTTTTGGGGGTCAAACAAAGTAAATTTTATTGATATAAAAAACAGTCAGGCAACATTAATACCCTTTACCTCATCAATCAACTACTTGTTGGTAGCATAACCTCTTTTCTACACAGCATAGCAATACAGTCTGCTGCCTTTGTTAGCCCTTCTAGGATAGTAACCCCTACCATAATACTCCATCTGGTTCTTAATATAAGATATCAGAAAAATATCAGTAAAATTCAAAGGAAGAGAAAAAATATCAAAAAAGTTTCCACTCCAAATCCCCTATCTTTTGATATTAATTATGGAATTCCAATATCTAAAATGTCACTAGCAACATTAAATGGGCAGGCCACAGGTTTAGGTATAAGCTATTCAACCCGCCCGTTGCTCTACCCTACTCTCTCCTTCCAAGCCTTTTTCCACCACATTACTTTCATGGATATACGTTGAAAAAAAATTCACATCTTTTTTCCGCAAAATCTCCATTTGACATACCTCCATCGTCGCCATATCAAAGAACCCGGCTAGACCACCAAATTCAGCGCGGCGCATGGGAATAAGGAGTCTGGCCGTGAAGTTTAATTAGTTAATTAATGAATAATGAATTTGTTATAGTCCTATATATACTGAATTAGGCAACAAGCTCATATATTTAAGATGCGAGAGAGTATTTATGTTGAATATATATGGCCAATTTTGACTCCACAAATAATAGAATACGATAATCCTTTCGTTGTCGTTGATTCGTGTGTTTATTAACAACTGTTTTGACTGACCCAGGATTGTTTTTTAACCTCAAGCTTGAAGTAGTTATTATCATAAATATACTGTTCGAGTTTACACAGGACCTATAATCATGTAACCAATATTATATACAAAGTTTTAGAGTAACAAAAAGTTCTTATATTTTCAAAAATCCTGTGATATTTAAGTATTATATATCATGATTATAGGTAAATTAAAGTAGTAGTAATAATAATTAATGTCAAAAAATCTTATGTGTAAAATATAAAACAAATCCGTAACAAAATCCGTCGAAGGTGAAATTTCAAGGAGTATATATGCTTTTCTGTGTATGTTTCCAACTTTCTATTTGCATGCTAGAAGAGAGGGCAAAATAAAGTAAGTGCTGAAAATATATTAAGATATGTTATTGTTCTAGCAAACCAATTTTAAGCTCGACATATTTACACTAGGCTCTATTATTTTTATTTTTATTTTTATTTAGTTTGGATATGCTACTGTAGGTTTTTCCCTTGCACAAGCCTGTATGAAATTTGAATTGCATTCATCTTTGGATTATTTTAGTTGCCACACAGTGAGAGCGTATTTTAGCTTATACACACAGGAAGGAGCCTAATAGAATTGTGAATTTGGACAACGGATAAAAAATATTCCAAGGTTTTTTTTAACGTAAAACTGACATGTATTGCTATGGGCAATTTTGTTTTCTTTAAAGCTCATCCTTGACAATATATTATAGATACTCGCAAAGTTAAATTAAAAAAATAATAAATAACTTGGCTGGCCAAAAAAATAGATATAAGTTCGGTCCATTGTACAAATTTTGAAAAATGAGTCATAGCATTGATAGTTTATGAATATAACATGATTTATTGGAGTTCTTATATTTTATCTTTTACTGGTTATTTATATTGTAACATATTAACTGTCACATCCCAATTTCGGAAGCGATTTTTTTTTTTTTTTTTTTTTTAGAACGGTATCATGATCGAGTAGAGCACCGGAAGTAAAAATAGTATTTCAAAATATATGTATCTCGATAACATCAATTTGTATGTTTTGCTACTAACAGCGGTACAATAGTTCAAATGGTTCTAAATTCAAAATACATTTCAAAGGGGCCCGACCAGTCCGTCCTAAGCCTCGTTGCTTACCCTTGTCTCCGCTCCCGTTCACTCCGAACACGAAGCTATGGTAAGAGCTGAGGTTCAAAGCACATTGAACCCCAGGTAACGGTTAACCTCATGTTCAAGTACAATTATGTATGACAGATATTCATGATACCACAGTAAAATTCACATATACCAAGTAATAACACACCATATACACCTGCATATGAATGTTATTACAACCGCACTATTCACCGGTGCCACGATGTACGGTCGTGTCCTCGCGCTAGGAAAACTTAACGGCGTTATCATGACTATAACCCGTATAAAGCTGTATGTGCACAGTCAATAACTTTTGAAAACAGAATCTCAGTTCAAAAACACATCTCATCACATATAGGTATACAATGAACATCAGAGTTAGTGTTACATGACGCGTCCGTACCTTCGTCGGTGTTGTTGTCACGTTTGACGTCCGAACCGTGATCGCGTTGATCCTATAATGGTAATACCGTATTTATTAATTTGTAAGTAATACCCTAAGAGATATTTTGGCCCCTAATGACCATTTTGCCCTTACAACTTTTATTTTTCACTTCATTCCCTCAAAATTCGTACAACAACGCTGGTATAAATCTGGGCAGCATTTTGTCTAACTTTGAAAAATCATAATTAATTCTACAAAAATCGAAACGAGGATCCGTAAAATTCCTTGGAATCCTTAGGATGTCTATTTTCAAGTAAAAATAGTCACCTTTGCCCAGATTTCACGAATCACTCCCAGGTTTTAAGTTTTGAACCTCTGCCCAGAATTTTCCAGAATTTCGTAGCCTAAATTTGAGGAATTTTAACTCTCTGTACAAAATTCATTTTGACATGTTCTTGACAATTTTAAAAAGCCCTATATATCTATTTTAACCATGAATTTTCTCAGAATTTGGTGATCATGATTTCAATATGAAATCCTGGCGTTTTCATGGCTGACTTCAGAATTTCGAAACCGATGAAATTTCGCGAACTTCGTTACTTTGATGAATTTCTTCCGGAAATTTTGCCATAACCTCTTCTTCATCAATTTTTCGAGATAAAGGCAATTTTAACCATAAAAACATCTAAATAAAATTATCCTACCATATTTAGGATCTAAGCTACCTCTAACTAAGAATTTAAAAGCTAAAACTTAAAGAACTTAAAGCTAGAACTAGAAAACTTACCAAGAACTTGCTCCTTCTTTCTCCAAGGCTCTCACTCACTCTTTCTCTCTTAGAATCAGATTTCCTTGCTCTGATTTTGGTGTGAAGAATATGAGGGCCAAGGGCCCCTATTTATAGGAAAACTCTATGGCTCTTTGGTAATTAAATGGAACCCCTTCTTTCCCATTCTCCACCCTTGGATCCAGGTCATTTTAGAGCTTCAATCCTAGCCCTAGAAGACCCCAAAACCGACCTGCCCTCCCTCTCTCCTTATCCTCTTCCATTTTTGCTTTTTGCTTTATCCCATGTGCTCATTCAAGTTGCCTCTTCAATTTTTGAGTTGATAACCACTAGATGAAAATTCATTTGAGTGTCTTAATGAAGTTGGATTCAAATTTTCTTTTTGGTTTTGGACTCTTGGGATTTTTAGCTTTAATTAGAGACCAAAATCACTATCTTTCTCAATTGGCAAATTTTTAAAAGTGGAGAAAATAGCTTGGGTTACCATCATCTTGAAGCTTGAATTTTTCTTGTTCATAATCACTTTGTATCTTTGATTTATGATTAGTAGATTTCAAGATACAATTTATTTTGTATAGATTTCCCCTTGATTAACTCTTGAATTAATCCTCTTGATTATCCTAATTATCCTATGTGTAATTACCCCATTGGCTAATGGCTTGACATTTCCCTTGATCTTTCCTCTCACCACCTTATCCTCTATATGCAAGTGGACAACTTGATTTTTCACAACACTCTTCCTCTTTCCAAAAGCCAAAACCGTGCCCCCCCCTTGCTCCATCTTTTTGAGTTTTGTTGCATTTAATTAAATGCATGTGGGGGCTTTTCCATTGGTTGTTGGCTTATGTACAAGGATTAAGCTTTATTGGATTAAATTAGAGTCATTGGATTAGCTTCATGGGATTAATTCTTGGCCTTTAGATCATAGTTGAAATTGTTGACTTTTCAACTCTTGATTAATATTTTGATTAACAACTTAATTACATGTTTAATCATCTCTTGTTGTTGTATGATTGGTCCATGAAGTGGTTTATGATTGTTAACAATCCATTTAGTGCTAATCTCAATTCTTTATTAGCTCTTGATATTTAATTTGGCTAATACACCCTTAATCCATGGCTATTTTAATATAAGTTGCTGAATAATTATCTAAATATTTCATTAGGGTAGTTTTAATTGCTCATTAATTATTAAAAATTGCCCTTAATTATTTCAAGTGTCTTGGTAATTTTTTTTATGGCCTTTTATAAATTAAACATGAGCTATTTATTAATTATAAGGTGTTAGAAAATTTAATCTCTCAATAAATTATGAGAATAGGTATTTAAGGCTCTTTAATCAATTATGAAACCAAGGACAATTTACTTAATTTAGTGAAGGTTTAGTTGTTAATTTAATGGACATTGTTTTCTCTAAATTTGTCTAAGTATTTTCATTTCCATATGAATCATAGTTTTAATATGGTATTTGTGGTATTTTATGATATTTTATGATGACTAATATAATTTCTTACTTATTGGCTATTCTAATTCTAGGGGAAAAATTGCCTAGAAAATAAAATAAACATGTCTCAAAATTTGAGACCACATATTCACCTATTAAATAGACTCTATTTATCAAAATATTGTATTTAAGACCAACAAGAAATTTTGGGTATTACATTAACTATATAATGTAAGTTATAACAAGATCCTTAAATGTTAAGCGATAGATATATTGCTTAATGAAAAATCCATTTGAGGCCGGCACATATATTTATTAAGTTTACCACAATCCATTCTCCTATAAATTTGGGCAAATCAAACAAATTAAAGTAAGGACATTGAAGCTTAAAACAATCGATTCACAGACATACACAATTTCATGCAAGTAACATCGATTTCTGTCTGCAATTGGCATACAGAATTCTTAAGAAACAAGTCCAAGAAGGTTCCAACTGTGTCTTCCTCATTATCTCTTTATATCATATTGAGCCTTGTGGCTTCATCAATGTCACTTGAGTGGGTAAAACAATGGGGGAATTACAATGAGTTTCCAAGGAATGAACTAAATTACCAATAAGTCACAATGACAAGCTAGGATTATAAACTTGCTGTCACTTTTTACACTAGCACTTGTTATTATATGTTCTTTAGTTTGGACTTTTTGGTAATTAAATCTCTTCTTTGAGATCTCATTGCAATTCCCCACCATTAGTTTGAAGACTAGTTTTGATGAGACTGGAAAAAATGTTTATAGAAGCCAAATAGTATTGGTTGACTTCATCAGCGAGGTACTCTTCGATTCTTCTTTATGTCCCCCCCTAATATGGCTATTTGACTAGGTCAGATTTGAGCATTGCTAAACCTATTTAGGGTTTCTGCTCTCACACGAACAAGAACTCGAGATCAGTGCCTATATTGGTCACCTTTTGGATTTTACCTACACTTGATAACTCTCTTGTTTTTCCCCCCTCTTTGACCGCAACTTTTTAATTGTTTCCTCATCAAAGTTGATATATGTAGAGAATAAATTGCAAAGCTTGAATTAATATAATTTGAGTGATTCTTTGAATTTTGTTTACTAGCCTGTGGAAGTTGCACAATAAATGCACCCGTGGTTTGAAAATGCAACTAATAGATTGGTAAGGGAGATTCTTCATCAGATTCCTCAAAACAGGAAACAACATTAGTTTCTTGCAATGCATCATATATTTACATTTCAAAGCAGCATGGGACCAAAAATTTTGATCCCACCAAGACCAGAACCAAAAGTTTCAATCTTCTCAGTGGACATATTGTAGACGTTCCGTTCTATGGTCTGATCCAAATATTTGAAAAATATTACTAAAGACTATATTTTATATTAAAGACAAGATGTAGTATTACATATCTTTTGAAAATTATAAAGTACTCACCATCCCTTATCAAAATGGCAACAAATCATCACCTAAGTTCACCTTGCACTTCTCCCCTCCACCTGAGAAGGATGACTTATCAAGAGTTTAGGTGAGTTGGGTGCAGGGACTCACCATGGAAAGGGCATCCCTTCAGGCTCAAAATGTGTTTATAGAGGTATTTGGCTTTTGTTTGGAGCTATTTATCATAAGCACGTTTATGTAAGTTGAGACAAAACTCCTCTCGTGAACTTACACCACACACTATAAAATACAATTGAAAATATGCTTTTAAAGGCTTCAATCGTTATTCCAAAGAAACCTATACAAACCGTCTACCAATAAGGTCCTAATATCGGCAAAGGGGTTTGACCTCACAATCTTGTCGGTTATGAACTAACTCCTTACAAACTATACCGGCTTTTGTTGGCCGGACCCTATATTTTTAAATTAAAACATTTGAACTATATGGAGAGGGGAAATTTAATGGTGAAATATCATTAATTCTTATGTGATACTGAATATATTTTTGTCCCTTTCTACAATTCTTACTCTAGGCGAAAGAGCTGATGTTAGGGATAAAGACAATGGAAAGAGTTTGAAAATATACACTTCAAGTAGCAAATTGTCTCTTTACTAATTACCTTATGCAAATACTCTAGTCTACGTACGTTGCTATGGCTGACTTTCTGGCTAATGTATTTTGGTGGTGGCACTATTGCAGAGGGAAAAATTCTTTTTCCCTTACTATATATGCAAAAGGAAATAGAGACCTGATACTACAAAGGGTACTTCTTGTACTACTAGACCAAATGGTCTTTGGCATATTTGGTTTTCTTTAAATTTCCTTATTCCGGACCTCTTCTTTCCTCAACTGCCTTCTATTTTCATTTTTTCTTATCTGTCTAAGGTGAACTATGATTTTGTTTTTTGACAATTGATTAATGATTTGTTAAGTTCAGTTTAGTAACTTAAATTAAAATTGGGTATTTCATATAAAAGGAAATCCCTATACATTAAGTACATTTTATAAGTTCTAACTTCTAACAATGTCCTTTTTTTTTTATTTTTGACAACGTTATAAAATTAATGTATTTATAACATGATCAAAAACCAATATGCTTATGACGTAGAGAGAAGCCGTAATTAATTGGTAATTAGCTTGGCTTCAATTGATTTTATTTAATAGATATACTGATGATTATATCATGACAAAGTAATAGGATGTTAAATAATAATCTCAAATATTAAATATATACACGACCGGTATAAATTTTAAAATAATAAAAATTGAAATAATCTCAAATCTTATCTTAAATATATAAAATAAATTCATAGGAAAACTGAATTTATTTTATATTTAATTATATTTGTTACATTTAATGTGATAACGTGATAAATAATTCCCTTGAAAAGATTGGTAACTCTAATCAAAGATGTAAATTAATAATAGGAAATCATCGAATGATGATACTCTCACAATTTTTTTATCTCATTTTCTTCTCAGAATCCTATCTCCACCCTCAGATTAAAAAATGAATGGTTGGAATCTAATATTTTCTAAAATTATTATTATAGTATTTTATAATTTAATTTTTTTAAATCTTATTTATGTTACAGTTATGAATTATGTATATCAGATTTTAATAGTTTAAATTTATTTATTTATGCTTAAATCATCATTGAGAAAGGGGCGGAATAATGATGAAGTTGAAGCGAAATAATTAAGAATTTAAAATTCTCAAAAAAAAAAAAAAAAATCGGCTTGATAATTAAGCTTGAATTATTTCTCAATAAATGAATTTAATATTATATTATTTAATAAAATTCCTTAAATCTTCGGCGTTAAAATTAAGCAAGACTTATTTTTCAGATAAATAAATGGAAGATTTCACGTTCCTATGTACAGAATTTATACGTTTCTCTCCTCTCCCTTGTTTTTCTGCGCAAGAGATAAATGGCATCCCCTTCACAAACTTCACAGACACACACTATTTCCTCCAACACCGATTTCTGTCTGCAATTATCATACAAAGTTCTTCACAAACAGATTCAAAAGGGTTTTTCCAATAATTTCGTGTCTTCCCCACTTTCTCTTCACATCATATTGAGCCTTGTTGCTGCTGGATCCAAAGGACAAACCCTAGAACAGCTTCTCTACTTTCTGGGGTCTCAGATTAAAGATCATTTGAATTTTGTATCTTCACAACTTGTTTCTGGTTTAAGGCATGTGGAGGGCACTGATCAAACTGGAGGCCCAATTCTGTCTTTTGCTAATGGCGCTTGGGTGGAGAAAACTTTTGGTTGGAAGGCTAGTTTTGAAGAGATAGTTAAAAATGGTTACAGAAGCCACATTAAACTGGTTGACTTCATCAACAAGGTACTCTTTTGATTATGGGGTCCCAATACCCCTCAAATTTTCCAAATGTTTTTTTCCTTCTCTCTTTTCATCATTATATTAGATTCTACTTTAAATGAGTGAAATTTTGATATATTATGGCAATAAAATGGTGCACTTTTCACTTTTTTTTAAATGATTTTTCAAAGAAAAATACTCTAAAATTGTGTGATTTCTTTTTAATTTAGAATATTTTTTAAAATTGTAAAGAAATTGAAAACTGCACCATTGTTTTTGCTCATAATATATCAAAATTTCAATCATGTATAATATAATGATAAAATGAAATAAGAAAAAAAAAAAATATTTGAGAAGTCGGAAAAACTTGAGAGGCATCAAGAACCCTAAGTCCACACTAAACTCTCTTCCCCCCCCCCCCCAAAAAAAAAAAAAAAAAAAAAAAAAAAATTGCCTGCAAATTTTACATGTTTCCTCATCAAAACTTTGACCTATATATGTAGAGAATAAATTTCTTAAGTTTTAACTGATTCCATGGATTCTGTTCACTAGGCCGAGGAAGTTGTGGGAGAAGTGAACTCATGGGTCGAGAACGCAACTAATGGACTCATAAAGCAGATTTTGCCACCACATTCCTTAAATCGATCCACAATGCTAGTTCTTGCCAATGCTCTATATTTCAAAGGAGCTTGGGATCAAAAGTTTAATCCAATGCTGACCAGAACCAGAAGTTTCAATCTTCTAAATGGAGAGAATGTGGAAGTTCCATACATGACCTCCAAGACACATAAACGATATTATTACAAATCGTTCGAGCACAATTTCAATTCTTTTGAGAGTTTTAAGGTTCTCTCCCTCCCTTACCGAAGTGGAAGCAATTACCCTGTGAAGTTCTCCATGCATTTCTTCCTTCCACATGGGAAGCACGGCTTACCAAATCTAATTCGCACTTTAAACTCAAACCCCAGTTGTTTAAATCAAGAATTTGAACCATCATATGAGGGACTTGATGAAATTTGGATCCCAAAATTTAAGTTTTCCTTTGACTTGGATGCCAAAGAGGACATGAAAGAATTGGGACTAACTTTGCCTTTCACTCCTGGGGCTGGAGAGCTAACGGAAGTGTCAGATTCTTCAAATAGCCACGAGCTTTATGTTTCAAAAATTCTGCAGAAGGCATTTGTTGAAGTCAATGAAGAAGGAACAGAAGCAGCAGCCGCCACCGTCACGAGCGTCATGTCATATTGTGCTGGCGCGCCGCGGCGCAAGGCAAGCTTTGTGGCTGACCATCCCTTCCTGTTCATGATAAGGGAAGAGACTTCCATGGCTGTGTTCTTCATCGGAGCAGTGCTCAACCCGCTCTTAGATTCTTAGATCATGGTTTAATAAATTAGAATCAGGATTTGATTTATGATTTTATTATTATTTTAATATTTCAAGAGCTATATGAATAGAGTCAGAGTTAGTGGAAATTACCAGTCCGTACTCCGCTTTTTTCCCCTCTTTCTTTTCCAACTTTGATGCGCTTACTAATTAATCAGTGTATTGTGTATATATAATGCTGTTCCATCATCCATAGCCCGAAACGAAAGGAAAAAAGAAAAGAAAAGAAAAGAAAATGTCCAAATATATAATGCTTTTTTGTTCGTGATAGTAAAACTTGATTTTATAATAGAAAGCTTAATACCATTTATTTGACTAAAATTTAAAGAGTAATTTGAGCATCTAATCAACATAATTATATTGGTCTCTACGCTAGTTATTATAACCTTTCTCATTGATAATGTCTACAATATATGACAGATATTTTAAGACAATTGTAAATAACGGACAATATCAATATCAAAATAATGGTTGCACTTTATAGTTTTGTTTTAGCTACCAATAAGCATGTACTCCCCTCGTAAAATGAACATCTTATCTCTGGTCCTAAATATATAATTCTATTGATTTTTTTGGAGAGATTAAGAAAGTTAAATAAATTATTTTAAAATACTTGCATATATTGTTTTCTCTCCAAACCGGTTAATATAACTTATAAACTGATATATAATCTAATGATACACAATATATATAGTGATCATGTAATATATTTAGTTTCTTTAACCTCTAAAAAAAAAAAAAAAATCAACTGAGTTTTATATTTAGGACCGGATGGAATAATAACTTAAGTAAAAGTGGGGGGAAAAACACTTTGTATAACCTCCCCACCTAAAGGAAAAATCCTATGAAGAAAATAATACAATCAAATATAGAAATGAGGAATATTTATTGCTTGCATATAATACTGATTGATTGATGATTTTCATATGGGATTGCTTAATCAATCAAACAATTTTTTAGCCTGAAATCAATCAAACATGAACAAATAATAATGAGTTAATACCATTTTTTGTATTTTAAGTTTGCCCCCATTTTGATTTTGGTCTTTCAAGGTCTAAATCATAGGTTTTGGTCTCGGTAGGGGGAAAATAGTCTAAGTTTTTATTGAGTTATATAGACCAATAGTTTAAATAAGATCAAACTTGAATGACCAAAACTAAAATGAAAAAAAATCTTGAGGAACAAAATATTATATTAGCCCAATAATAATATAAGAAATTGGGAAATATCAATAAATAATTATCTATCATGTGAATATTTCTAAATCAAATCAGTGTCTTCAATCATCAATTTTGAAATATTTATTGGATACATAATTGTCGCACCATGAATCATGCTACGAGAAAATTAGGAAATAAAGGAAATTTAAGATATAATCAAATCAGTATGAAATATGGTTACTTAATCAATCAATTATAATGAAATATGAAAGAATTTTTTGGAAATAATGGGTAAGAAAGGGCATTTTTACCTGGCAACTATACACAGTTAAAACAAATCACCAAAATGCTATAAGATGAAAATTATTTCCTCAAATACTACACTCAAACTCGCTCAGCTCTTACATGAAATTCCAACATAAGTTGTAAAGCGTGAGATGAAATTCCAATTTTCGTACGCTGGTCTGACGGACTCCTCTATTGGTGAAAATTACACAAGAACACCCGATTTCATTTCCTCAACACGTTAGCCCGTTTTCTTTCTGTTTTTGGGGAGAAATAAACCTAATAACCCACTCTTTTGGCTCTTAACTTTTTTCATTGTCTCTTCATTCTATATTTTCAACCAAATAAAAATAATATAAGTAGATTTTATTTCTTACAAAGTATAAAGAATGTGAGTAAATTTTGTACAAAGAGTATTTTTTTTATTCTAATAAATAAGCGTAATGGATTTTGGAGATATTATATCACATCTATAAAAATTTTATAGTTATTTAATTTATGAGAAATATACTTCTCATGTTGTAGGAGAAGTGTATCCTCATGTCATAGATACAAAAAGATGTAAGTCTCACCATTTCTATGCTTGAGTTTTTTTTTTTACTAAAAAATATGTGGGTCCTACCATTTCATGTGTGTGTAGGAATCTTCTTCTTCTCATGGAATATGAGAAGTGTAAACCCCTTAATTTATTCATATATTCCCCCTAAATTTTAAAATATACTTATACGAATATAATTAAAAAAATTAATTATATTAATTGATTAATATTTTATAAAAATTTAATTTTATAATTATTTAGGGGAAATATTTACATGGCCGACTCTTTTAGGCCATTGGCCTATTGGTTGGCCCTTTTAGGCCCGCTTTCAATTTTGAGGCAAAAATCTTTGCACACACACACATATTTGTATGAGATTTAAATTCATCAACTTACTTATTGAAAGCCTCAACTACTTGTGGTCGATTTTTCTAGTGATTGTTTTGTTACCATCTAAGCCATTTTTAACAACACTAAAATTTATAACAATTGTCAAGGAAGGACACATGTGTATATGGGTCAAGGAAGGGATTTCCTTTTACTCATTTTTTAAAAAATTTGGTAGCATTTCCCCATAAAAGTAAAATATCCCAAAATTTCAATAACATCCCAATTCATCTTAATTTAACAAAACTAACTGACAAAAGATAAAATACATAGCCAAGTTGTCTAATTCGTAAACTAGAAAATCATAGAACATCGAAAGGACACGGAGCGGTGACGACCGCCGCCAATCACGGTGCCAAAGCTTTGGTAGCTAGCTAGGGGTTGTTTTTAAAAAAAAAAAAAAAAAAAAAAGATTATTTGGGTAATTTCTTAAATTTTTTTGCAATATTTCAAAATTCCAAATGACTTCTTTGAGATTATTGAAATTCAACATATTTCTTTGTCATTTATCAATTTCGACCGTATTTTTCTGTCCTTTTCACTTTATTCATTTTTACCTCAATTGCAAACTAATATCATCATAAATGAAATTTATTCAATTTCCATTGGATATTTTTCCAAATTAACACGGCAAGATTCAAGGAGATTTTTTTTTTTTGGGGTCCGGATAAAATGGAATAGGGTATTTAAATCATTTTTCTTAATCAATCATTACTAATAATAAAAAATTATGTGACATGATTTATTAGAAACATTATTTTTGCATCATAAATCACGATCGTAGAAATTTGGAAATTAAGGAAATTAAGAAATAATCAAATCATTTTCAAATATGATTTTTTTAATCAATCAAATATGAATCAACATAAATTTTGGAAATCAGAAAATATTTCAAAACAATCATCAATGTCGTGTATTTATTAATTATGGATATAAACCAATCCGTTTTTCACCAAAGTAGGAATTACAAGTTTTCAAGGATGATTGATTGATGATTGATTTCATAACTTCTGTGAATAGTTTCCTTGAAAAGCCTCATAAATCAATGACGCATTTAATTTAAATATAAATAGAATGAGTGCGTAAAAAACTTACCGTAGAGACTGGAGACTACGCAATAGATAGCTTCAAGGTTACGCCCGTTTATTAATTTTATCACATCCCCAATCGCCTATAAATTTGGGCAAAGTCAAGTTCGTTGGGCAAGCAAAACAAACTTACCGAACAGAGAATAATGGCATCATCTCCTTTACCGACAAACCCTAATTCCTTCCATACCGATTTCTGTTTGCAATTGGCATACAAAGTTCTTCAGAAACAGATTCAAAATGGTTCCAATTTTGTGTCTTCCCCACTTTCTCTTCATATCATATTGAGCCTTGTTGCCGCCGGAGCCAAAGGAAAAACCCTAGAAGAGCTTCTCTCGTTTTTGGGATCTCCTAGTAAAGATGATCTGAATTCAGCATCTTCACAGATTGTTTCAAGCTTAAGGAATGTGGGGGGCACTGAAAATGGAGGCCCAAATCTGTCTTTTGTTAATGGCGCTTGGGTGCATAAAACATTTGGTTTGAAGGCCAGTTTTGAAGAGTTAGTAAAAACTGTATACAGAAGCCCAATTGAAGAGGTTGACTTCAGAAACAAGGTAACTCTTTTAATTATTCATCTTTGTGTTCTTCTTCACCTGCATTCTCTTTTACATGTTTCCTCATCAAAGTTGACCTAGGTAGAGAATAAATTGCAAAGCTTTTAATTTGAATGATTCTATGGGTTTTGTTCACTAGGCTGAGGAAGTTGCAGAAAAAGTGAACTCATGGACTGAAAAAGAAACTAATGGATTGATAAGGGAGCTTCTTCCACCAGGTTCCATAAAGAAAAACACAGTACTAGTTCTTGCCAATGCTCTATATTTCAAAGGAGCATGGAATAGTAAAAAGTTTGATCCCACCATGACTAAAACAAAAAATTTCCATCTTCTAAATGGAGGGAATGTGCAAGTGCCATTCATGACCTCCATGCCATATGAAAAATATTATTGCAGATCTTTTAAGAATTATAAAGTACTTGCCATTCCTTATCATCAGAGAGGAAGAACACCACTTAAGTTCACCATGTATTTCTTTCTTCCACATGAGAAGGATGGCTTGCCAGATCTAGTTCACACTTTAAACTCAAACCCTAGATGTTTAAATGAAGAAATTGAACTATTGAGTAATGAAGTTGTTCGTGTTTGGATCCCAAGATTTAAATTTTCCTTCAACTTGGATGCCATAGAGGACTTGGAGGAATTGGGACTAATTTTGCCTTTTAAAGTTCCTGGGGAGTTAACAGAATTATCAGATTGTTCAGGTGGTGACATGATTTTTGTTTCAAAAATTGTGCAAAAGGCATTTGTTGAAGTTAATGAACAAGGAACAGAAGCTGCAGCTGGCACAGATGTTGTTTTTGATCGTTGCGAGGCCAAATCGCCTAGTCGTCCCAAGCGAAAATTCTTTGTGGCTGACCATCCATTCTTGTTCATGATAAGGGAAGAGACTTCAATGGCTGTGTTCTTCATTGGATCTGTGCTTAACCCACTCTTGGATTCTTGAGCATGGCTCTAATAATATGATGCTTTTATTTATTTATTAGGGTATTTTAGTTTACATATGAAGGGTTTTCAAATAAATCCTTTGGATTATCCATTAAATGTTATTGCGTTGTAAAATTAATTGTGATATACTCACAGTCTAATTATAAGACGAAGTTGACTTTTTTTGTGTGGAGAAATTAAGTTAATTAAATTACTTTAGTGTATTTTTTATTTTTTTCTCCAAACTATTTAGTTTGACTAATAAAATAATATATAATCTAAGAATACACAACATATAATGATATGATTGAGTTACTTTTTTAATCTCTTCAAAAAAAAAAAAAAAAAAAAAAAAAAAAAATCAACTCTATCATATAATTAGGATTGGAGGGAGTATTTAACATCTTATTATCATTACATATATCTAGATAGATCATCTTATCATTGATGTCAATATCTTCAGAGATTTTTTTTATTATTTTTAGAGTCATTAGGATTAGAAATTTTATTTTTAAAGACTAACTTTATTCAGTTGTTTTTCAGGTTATGAATGAGGATTTTCTTTGACAATATTAATGCTAAAATTAAAATGGATGAGTAGATTAAATCAATTGCGGATAAATCTGCTTGTGATTATAACAACAGCTTATTTGCGTACTAAAGCCATGCCCTCTTAATCTCATCATGATGTAAATGTTAAGCTCATGAAATTTGAAGAGAAATACATTCCGAAAGTGACTTCTCAGGATAACTGATGTCAGATGAAAAAAGTAAGACTGCTAGACTAGTATTTCCAAGAATTTCAGCGCTAACAACTTCGTTCCAACTGAACCAGGCTACAATATCAAGCAATTCAACTCTCCAATCAGCAAAACACAAAGCCCATCGTCATCGCATGAATTCAAGTAATATGACTACAATACAAAACTTGTGCAGTTTTGATAAATAAGGAACTGGTAGTTAGATGAGTGAAGGTTAAGAAATAAACATGTGTGAACTATGCACAATATGGAATTAGTATGACACATACATCAAACCATAGCAATTCAATAGAAAGATTGTGAGAGACAGAGAGGAGCCCATTCAAGAACAAAGATGACAGCTAGAAGTTACCGGCATACTGTTTTCAATGTAGAGGATATTATTACAGATCATATGAGAATCATTTCAATTCTTTTGAGAATTTTAAAGTACTCTCAATCCCTTACAGAAGTGGTAGTAGTAGTAGCAACCCTTTGAAGTTTTCCATGTATTTCTTACTTCCACATGGAAAGCACGGCTTACCAAATCTAATTCGCACTTTAAATTCAAACCTCAGATTTTTAAATAAAGATTTTCAACAAATAGGATCAGAGGGAGTTGATGAAATTTGGATCCCAAAATTTAAGTTTTGCTTCAACTTTGAAGCCACAGAGGGCATGAAAGAGTTGGGACTAACTTTGCCATTCACTCCTGGGGAGCTAATAGAAATGTCTGATTCTTCTAACAGTCACAAGCTTTGTGTCTCAAAAATTCAGCTGAAGGCATTCGTTGAAGTCAATGAAGAAGGAACAGAAGCTGCTGCTGCCGCCACATTTGCTGGTTCTGTGGTAATTTGCGCCGGCCCCCTGCGGCCCAGGACAAGCTTCGTGGCTGACCATCCCTTCATCTTCATGATAAGGGAAGAGACTTCCATGGCTGTGTTCTTCATTGGAGCAGTGCTTAACCCGCTGCTGGATTCTTAAGCATGGTTTAAATTAGTAGTGTGCGTCAGAATCTTGAATGGTTTATAATTAGGGTTTGATTAATATTATATATCTAGGGTATCGGGCAGGGATTTGAACAAGGATATTTATCTATTAGAATTCAAATTTTATTATTATTTAGTTGTCTAATTTATAAACTAGAAATCATAAAACAACGGTAAGGACACTAGAGCTCCAGTGACGGCCATCGCGTCGGAGCTATGGCAGCTGGACAGGGGGATGGGTTTTTTTAGGCTAAAATATACATTTGGTCCTTCATGTTTGCCTCTGATATCATTTTAGTCCCTTAAATTTATAAAGTGCACCTTTGATCCTTTAATGTTGTTAACACAGTTTGTCTAACTTACGGAAAATATTAATTCAATAATTTTAACCGAAATTAAATGCAGATTAAACATGCTTATGTATTAGTATTTTAATAAATTAATATATTTAATCCTATTAATTGAAAAATATTTAATCTTCATAAACTGTTTTTCAATTTTTCACCATTTGTGAAGATTAAATATTTTTCAATCAATAGGATTGAAAATATTAATTTATTAAAATACTAGCATATAAACATGTTTGATCAGCATTTAACTATATAGTTATCACTTAAAATTGTTGAGTCAGTATTTTCCGTTAAGTCAAACTAACGGTGTTAACATTAATGAACCAAACGTGTACTTTACAAACTTAAGGGACTAAAATGATACCAAGCAAACATGAAGGACTAAACATATAATTTAGTGTTTTTTTATTAAAAAAGAGAATATTTGGGTAATTTCTTAAATTTTGAAATATTTTAAAATTTGAAATAAGTTCCTTTGGAATTATTGAAATTCCACATACTTATTTATTATTTACCAATTTTGATAGTATTTTTCTGTCATTTTTCCTTTATTCATTTTTACCTCAATTACAAACGAATATCATCATAAATGACATTTATTCGATTTCATAGGAGATTTTTCCCAATTAACATGGCAAGAATCAAGGTGATTTTTTTTTTTTTTTTTTTTTTTTGTTGGGGCCGGATAAAATAGGGTATTCCAATCATTTTCCTTATTTTTTTTATCAAAGAATCATTTTCCTTAATCAATCTAATAATAATCATAAATTCCTTAATTAATCTAATAATAATCATAAATTATGTAACATGATTTATTAGAAACATTATTTTTGCATCATAAATAACGATCCCAGGAAATTTGGAAGTAAAGGAAATTAAGAAATAAACAAATCATTTTCAAATATGATTTTTTAATCAATCAAATATTAATTAACATAAATTTCGGAAATCAGAAAATATTTCAAAACGATCATCAATGTCGTGTATTTATTAATTATGGATATAAACCGATCCGTTTTTCACCAAACTAGGAATTATAATTTTTCAAGGATATAGTTTCCTTGAAAAAGCCTCATAAATTTCAAATAACATTATTTTTGCATCATAAATAACGATCCCAGGAAATTTGGAAGTAAAGGAAATTAAGAAGTAATCAAATCATTTTCAGAGGTATACCCACCAGCTCTTTCATCAGGCAAATGGCTCTTTCTAGGGCAATAACCTCTGCCTCAAACGCCGTTCCTGCTTTCACCTGATCCGCTTCACACCACACCATCCTTTCATCTTTAACCAATAGCAGCAGAACCAGACTGCTCATCATATGTAGCCTCTCTTTATTAGTATTTTTTTTTTTTTTTTGGATATATCTGTGTTAATTTTTCTCTTGCACGTACATGTCCGTATGAAATTTGAATTGAACCTATCATTGGAGTATTTATTTAATTATTTTAGTTGCAACACAGTGAGAACTTATTTTAGCTATGTACACAAGAAGGAACTTAATAAAAATGTGAATCGGGATAACGGATCAAAAAAATTCTTAGGATTGAGATAGATTAATATGATCAAAATTTAAAAAATAGCTCGTCCTTCATAATATACATAAGATACTTCCCTTGTTAAAATACAAGGGAGGAAAACAAAGCACGAGTAATTAAGACAAACTAGAAATCACTTGGCCGGAGAAAAAATAAATATAATTTGATATAAGTGATCCGTACATTACACAAAATTTGTAAAATAAATCATCATGCTATTAATAGTTTTTGAATATAACATGATTTATTGGAGTTGTTATATTATACTCTCTCTAATCTTTATTATATCACAAACCAATAAAAACAGTTAAAGATAATAAAGTTGTCAAAGAATCTAAATAATTTCCAATATTACCCCTATTAATTGCACTAAACTCTAATATTATGTTAACTATTACTCTCACCCACTACCTTTATTAATTATGGGCATACATGGAATAAAATAATTAATGCTCATTGGTAACACGGAAGTGTTTTATAAAAAGAACTAAATAAACTTGTTAATTGACGTCTTATAATAAGAACCTGAAGGAGTATATTGAATTGGTTAAGCTTGCCACAATCCATTCTATTGTAAAGTAAAAAAGGGGCCTTTTTTGGGATTTTGAGAATCTACGTGAGTTGTTAACGGGCTGATATAGTTGTTAATCGGGTTTGATATTGTTGTTAATGGGGCTGATTTAGTTGTTAAAATATTGTTGTTAATGCGACGATTTAGTTGTTAACGGTATTGATTTTGTTGTTAATATGGCTGATTTAGTAGTTAAAATTTAATGAATTTATACCAGAAAAGGCCCTTGGGCCTTTTTTAGGATTTTCAGAATCTTGAGGCCTTTTTTGGGATTTTTCTGTAAAAATGGCCCTTAAATGCATTTTCCCAAAATAAATTAAAGCTACCTAATCAATACTCCACTGAGACAACCGGCAAAATCAAACAATTCCACTTTGATGCATACAACCCCTAACCTAATCCGCCAATCCATCTGCATATTTCCTTGCATCCTCAGCATCCTTGGCCAAAATTTTAGCCAAAAGAGGTGTTGGTGTCCTCACCCAAACCACCTGGCACAACCTCCCTCTTTCTTTCTTTTTTCTTTATTTGATTAAAGATTTCCTCATTGAGACTTAAAGGTAAAGGGTCCTTACCTCTCTCAATAAATTTGCTTCTTGAAATTTAAAATTGTGTTCTCCTTCTTATTGAGTCATGCCCTTTACCTCATCAATCAACAATTCGTCGGTGGCATAACCTCTTTTCTACACAACATAGCAATACAGTCTGGTATCTCGTTAGCCCTTCTAGGAGAGTAACCGCTACCATAATACTCCCTCTGGTTCTTAATATAAGATATCAGAAAAATATCAGTGAAGTCCAAAGGAAGAAAAAAAAATATCATAAAAGTCTCAACCCCAAATCTTCTATCAACATTAAATGGGCAGGCCATTAGTTTAGGTATGAGCTATCCAACTCGCCGTTGCTCTGCCCTACTCTCCCCTTCTCCCCTTCCGATCTAACATCCAGATTGATATCCCAAGGATATAATTCGGATCAGGTTCATGTGAGTATTGTGCGTTCGTACAGAAAACATACCATGTATTCGAACATATGCTAGGCGATCGTCTAGTTGAGGGAGTTTTTAGACAAATGCGAGATTTCGGTTTGTCTAGAATCAATCATAAGTTCAGTTATTCTATTTTTGTTCGATGATGGAAGGTCTTGGAATCCCAATTCGGGTTGATCCATTTTAATTTGATTTAATCTCGCTCTTTTCATTCTGTCTTTAATTCTTGTTATAATCCCAACAAAACCCAATCCCCCCTTGTTTTCATTTCATTTGTATGACATCTAGATTACTTAGGATTCAATAAAAGGCTCCTCGAGAAGAGAGAACGATCCCAGGTTTGCCTATACGCAATCCTTGACTAATTGTTGATTGTAGACCCCAAGGCTAATGACAAAAGGTCCTCATCAAATGGGAGCCTTTTTCCACCGCATTACCTTCATGGCTATACTTTGAAAAAAAAAAAAAATCACATCTTTTTCCCGCGAAATCTCCATTTGACATACCTCCATCGTCGCCAAGTCAAAGAACCCGGCTGGACCACCAAATTCAGCACGGCGCATGGGAATAAGGAGTCTGGCCGTGAAGTTTAATTAGTTAATTAATGAATAATGAATTTGTTATAGTCCTATATATACTGAATTAGGCAACAAGCTCATACATTTAAGATGCGAGAGAGTATTTATGTTGAATATATATGGCCGATTTTGACCCCACAAATAATAGAATACGATAATCCTTTCGTTGTAGTTGATTCGTGTGTTTATTAAGAACTGTTTTGACTGAACTAGGATTGTTTTTTAACCTCAAGCTTGAAGCCGTCATTACCATAAATATACTGTTTGAATTTACACAGGACTATAATCATGTACCCAATATTATATATAAAGTTTTAGAATAAGAAAAAGTTCTTATATTTTCAAAAATCCTGTGATATTTAAGTATTATATATCATGATTATAGGTGAATTAAAGTAGTAGTAATAAAAATTAATGTCAAAAACTCTTATGTGTAAAATATAAAACAAATCCGTAACAAAATCCGTCGAAGGTGAAATTTCAAGGAGTATATATGCTTTTCTGTGTATGTTTCCAACTTTCTATTTGCATGCTAGAAGAGAGGGAAAAAGAAAGCAAGTGCTGAAAATATATTAAGATATGTTATTGTTCTAGCAAGCCAATTTTAAGCTCGACATATTTACACTAGGCTCTATTATTTTTATCTTTTTTTATTTTTTATTTAGTTTGGATATGCCACTGTAAGTTTTTCCCTTGCACAAGCCTGTATGATATTTGAATTGCATTCATCTTTGGATTATTTTAGTTGCCACACAGTGACAGCTTATTTTAGCTTATACACACAGGAAGGAGCCTAATAGAATTGTGAATTTGGACAACGGATAAAAAATAGTCTAAGTTGTTGTTGTTGTTGTTTTTTTGTTTTTTTTTTTTTTAACGTAAAGCTGACATGTATTGCTATGGGCAATTTTGTTTTCTTTAAAGCTCATCCTTAACAATATATTATAGATACTCCCAAAATTAAATTAAAAAAATAATAAACAATAATAAATAACTTGGCTGGCCAAAAAATAGATATAAGTTCCGTACATTGTACAAATTTTGAAAAATGACTCATAGCATTGATAGTTTATAAATATAACATGATTTATTGGAGTTATTATATTTTATCTTTTACTGGTTATTTATATTGTAACATATTAACTATATAATGTAAGTTATAACAAGATCCTTAAATGTTAAGCGATAGATATATAGCTTAATGAAAAATCCATTTGAGGCCGGCACATATATTTATTAAGTTTACCACAATCCATTCTCCTATAAATTTGGGCAAATCAAACAAATTAAAGCAAGGACATTATATTGAAGCTTAAAACAATCCATTCACATACATACACAATTTCCTGCAAGTAACATCGATTTCTGTCTGCAATTGGCATACAGAATTCCTAAGAAACAAGTCCAAGAAGGTTCCAGCTGTGTCTTCCTCATTATCTCTTTATATCATATTAAGCCTTGTTGCTTCATCAATGTCACTTGAGTGGGTAAAACAATGGGGGAATTACAATGAGTTTCCAAGGAATGAACTAAATTACCAATAAGTCACAATGACAAGTGAGGATTATAAATTTGCTGTCATTTTTTACACTAGCACTTGTTATTATATGTTCTTTAGTTTGGAATTTTTGGTAATTAAATCTCTCCTTTGAGATCTCATTGCAATTCCCCAACATTGGTTTGAAGACTAGTTTTGAAGAGACAGTAAAAAATGTTTATAGAAGCCAAATAGTATTGGTTGACTTCATCAGCAAGGTACGTACTATTCGATTCTTCTTTATGTTCATTTTTTTTTTTTAATATGGCTATTTGACTAGGTCAGATTTGAGCATTGTTATGCCTATTTGGAGTTTCTGCTCTCACACGAATTCAAACTTGAGATCAATGCGTATATTGGTCACCTTTATGGATTTTACCTACACTTGATAACTCTCTCTTGTCCCCCCTCTCTGACCGCAACTTTTTAATTGTTTCCTCATCAAAGTTGATATATGTAGAGAATAAATTGCAAAGCTTGAACTAATTTGAGTGATTCTTTGAATTTTGTTTACTAGCCTGTGGAAGTTGCACAATAAATGCACCCGTGGTTCGAAAATGCAACTAATAGATTGATAAGAGAGATTCTTCATCAGATTCCTCAAATCAGGAAACAACATTAGTTTCTTGCTAATGCATCATATATTTATATTTCAAAGCAGCATATGGGACCAAAATTTTTTATCCCACCAAGACCAGAACGAAAAGTTTATATCTTCTCAGTGGACATATGGTAGATGTTCCGTTCTATGATCTGATCCAAGATATTTGAAAATATTACTAAAGACTCTATTTTATATTAAAGACACGATGTAGTATTACAGATCTTTTGAAAATTATAAAGTTCTCACCATCCCTTATCAAAATGGCAACAAATCATCACCTAAGTTCACCTTGCACTTCTCCCATCTACATGAGAAGGATGACTTATCAAGAGTTTAGGTGAGTTGGGTGCTGGGACTTGTTACACTCCTACTGGCCTCGCCTTTTCAGGTGGCGGGTAGAGTGACTTTCATTTTTACACAAATATATATATCAGAGTATCCACGCAGTAGAGCAACGAGCATAATTTGGACAATATAACTTTGATAAAGTAAACAAAATAACACCTTCAAGGGTTAATATATAGTCATCTAGATAGATGTCCCAAAATAACTATTAATATACAGTCATCCAAACTAAATATGTAATAACAAAAAGTTGCCACCATGCATCTTCAATCAAGCTCCCTCGTCTTACCTTTAGCCTCCTGCTCCGTCCTAGAAGCACTTCCTGTATTCTTATAATAATAATCTGGGATTCATAAATGAATCCCAGAGTAACCATTAATTTCATATACAGAGCATGTACAAAGTATGTAAGAAAACCATGAAACATACAGCATTCACAGATCGCACACAGTGAGGCAAACAGCCTAAACCGGAACAAGTAGCCACATATAACATGCACTACTTAAATAGGCACATAACCATGCCGGGGTCGCACACAGCGGTTTCGGAATCCAAAGCGCTTGGAACACATAACATCGAATGCATCATCAAACATGGTAAAACATACATACAGGGACACACAAAGTACATGAAATTAAGGTTACTTACCTGCAGGTAATTGATTAGTGAAATAGCAAAGATCCGGCTATCATATAAGAATGATAGACCTAAAATAAAATAATATAACAGTGTCACCACTAATATCACTTCTTTCTTATATTTATACACTTGTAAAAAAACGGTTTTCCTATTTTATAACTCATTAATTTCCTTTATTAATGAGTCTTTCTTTCTTTGGTGAATATTTCCTTATTTTCGCACATGTTGCAGAAAAATTCCTGAAATTGGCCCAACTTCAAAAATTCATAGCTAATTGTAGAAAAAATCGATTGAGATGTTCCAAAAATATATATGACCCTTGACATGTCTATTTTTGTCTAAAAATACTTGTTTAGTCCAGAAACATGTGAAAAATTCCAGTTTCGAAAATACCCCGTGGGTTTTCCTACCTTCTTATTTGCAATGTTCATGCTTCTTGCTTTCTAAATTGTATTCCATACTCTTTCTCATACAAAATTTCATTTTAAACACTTAAACCATCAAAACTACTAAAATATAACCATATCATTGAGTTCTAGCTTTTACCCAAAATTTCTTTAAACTTTTGCAATATTTCAAAAAGTTAGGGAAGAGCACTTACTTGCTTGGAGTTCTATCTTCTTTGACTACTTCACCTTGATCTCCTTTTACTTATAGCTAGAACTCCAAAAATATTATACAAGATTACTAATTGAAGACTTAAACATACTTGTATGAATTTGAGAAAGAAATAAAATAATTCTCATAACTTCCTTACCTCTTTTCCTCTTGAAATTCTTCTTGCTTATGGTCTCCACAACACTCCCCTATCTCTCTCTTTTCTTTAGTGTAGATGGTGTTTCTTGCTTGCCAAAAATGGGGAGAGTGTGGTGCTATTTATAGAGGTAAGGCACCTTGTATTTTCTCTACATTTCTCTTTTTTTTTCTTGGGAATAAAATCAGATTTTCCTCCCTTGCTCCATGCTTTCACGCCACTTGGGTCCTTCTTTATTGAATCAAAAGTGCACTCTAATCATGTGCTTTATTCTTGTGGCTACAATGCTTGCTTAATGGCTAAGGTGTATTAAGTGGCACAAGCTATGTATAAAATATTTCCAAGTGTCCCCTACACTTTTCCTCTTTAATTTGTGTATTTCCACTTAAGTAGCTTAGGTGTCCCCTTAGGTGTCCCTTAATTGATTACATATGCACATGTGTGTCCAACTTTTTCTCCTTTAAATATTGCTTTGCCACATGGGTGCTTAGGTGCCCCCCCTTCATGATAACTCACCTTTCCATGTGGCCCTCTCACAATAATAATTTTTTATTAGCCAATCAAATTAAAACATATATTATTTTCCTTATTTTATGGAAATTCCATATATCTTAATAATATAATATTAATTAGCTTCACACAAAAATTTACATAATTGAGGGTTATCACAGGACTCACCATAGAAAGGGCATGCATTCAGGCTCAAAATGTGTTTATAGAGGTATTTGGCTTTTTTTTGGAGCTATTTATCATAAGCATGTTTATATAAGTTGAGACAAAACTCCTCTCGTGAACTTACACCACACACTATAAAATACAATTGAAAATATGCTTTTAAAGGCTTCAATTGTCATTCCAAAGAAACCTATACAGACCTTCTACCAATAAGGTCCTAATATCGGCAAAGCGATTCGACCTCACGATCTTGTCGGTTATGAGCTAACTCCTTACAAACTATACCAACTTTTGTTGGTCGGACCCTAGATTTTTAAATTAAAACGTTTGAACTATATGGAGAGGGGAAATTTAATGGTGAAATATCATTAATTGTTATGTGATACTTGAATATATTTTTGTCCCTTTCTACAATTCTTACTCTAGGCGAAAGAGCTTATGTTAGGGATAAAGACAATGGAAAGAGTTAGAAAATATACACTTCAAGTAGCAAATTGTCTCTTTACTAATTACCTTATGCAAAGACTCTAGTCTACGTACGTCGCTATGGTCGACTTTTCGACTAATGTATTTTGGTGGTGGCACTATTGCGAGTAGGAAAAATTCTTTTTCCTTACTATATATGCAAAAGGAAATAGAGACCGATGCTACAAAGGGTACATCTTGTACTACTATACCAAATGGTCTTTCGCATATTTGGTTTTCTTTAAATTTCCTTATTTTGGACCTCTTCTTTCCTCAAATGCCTTCCATTTTCATTTTTTCTTATCTGTTTAAGGTGAACTATGATTTTGTTTTTTGACAATTGACTAATGAATTGTTAAGTCCAGTTTAGTAACTTAAATTAAAATTGGGTATTTCATATAAACGAAAATCCCTATATATTAAGTACATTTTATAAGTTCTAACTTCTAACAATGTACTGTTCACGACCCAATTAACCACCCATTCTATATGGAGTGGATTTCGGAAAAACCCTAAAATTTGAATTCTCTCTTCTCTACCTTACGAGTTACGACCCTCCTTTATCTCTTTCTCGCTGGCGGCTTGTGGCCCTATCACAAGTTACCGGCGAATATCATTCTATACCACAATTGCGTCAGAGTGGTAGATCAGTTTCCAGATCTTTGATCTATGGCCTTCTCCCTCTGATTTTTAGGGGTTGTGGGTTTCTTTCGTCCTTGTGCCGAGTTTTTTCCTCTTCTTCTTCAGATCTGTTTTGAGGCAGTGAGAGCTATTTGTCTTTTGTTTCTTTTTTTGTGGTGCTGGGTTTTGTGGTGATGTTCATGTTGTCTTAGGAAATAAACAGATCTATGAGATCTAAGTATAAATCCTCTTTGTTGGATGGTTGTTTGAACGTTATTGGATTCGACTATCTCCTGGTGGCTCGGATCTGCGTTCTTGGGGGAAGATTTCAAGAGGTGTTGTTAGGTGTGTGGTCGAGGTCATCATATTTGCTTGAACGGAGGAGCAAAAATGTTCTTCAGGATATCATGGACTTTTTTCCTTCTGAGGTTGGGTTTTCTTTGATATTTACCTCAAGTCGGGGTGTTTGTGCAGCTGCTCTAATTGCAACTAATGCTTATAAGGAGGTGTGCCCATTAGGGTGGGTTTTACAACCAACACTTTCTTTCACGTCACTTCTAATCTTGGATATCGAGGGCCGATTTTGTCCATGCTTCTACTTCTACGACTCTTAAATCTTTAATGTACGGTGATTGACTTTTCTTATATTTGGCTTATTTTGTTATATTTGGTTTGGCTTTATTTGTATTTCATCTTCAGTTTGTTTTCATGTATTGCATTGATTTGCAAGTAATAATATAAATAGCTCTTGAAGTTATCACTACAAAAAAACGTAACGTTTGTCGCGGTGATCTTGTAGCGATCAAGAACAACCGCTACAAATGAACAAATTAGTAGCGGTTTAAACCCAAACCGCCACAAATTAGTAACGGAAGCATTGCCGCCAAAAAATGCTGACCATTTTGCTTCGCTTTTTGTCACGGTTCACAAAACCCAACTGCTACAAATATGCGCGCGGCCTTGGCGCGTTATGGCGCGAAGTCCGTCGCGGTTGTTTCGTAGCGGTTATGTCAAAATAACCGCTACCAAATCACGAAACGACACACCTTTGTCACGGTTAGAAGAAAGCGACACGTTGACCGCGTCAAAAAATTCAAATTTGGTAGCGGTTCTCACAATAACCGCTACAAAATTTATTCTATAAATAGCCAATTCCATCCGTACAACAATTATAATGTTTAAAAATATTCTAAATCTAGCTTTGTCGCTGAAAGAGCATTCTTGGCTTTGTTCTCAAAAACATAAGACGGGCATATATCTGCGCAAAGACCGATCTCGGGAGATGAGTCGCCGGAGATATTTGTCCGTCTTCTCATCGTTCAAGCCGAGAAGGTTCCTTCGCTGACAATCCAGCATTCGATATTCATTGACCGAAGACTTCTACTCCTCTAAATATGTCTAACACGCCATCGAATATTGGGTTCAATACTAGCCACCTTTGTCTCTCGCAAATATCTCTCGATCAAAATGAGTCGGTGAGTTTTTCCGGGAGATCGGTGGCTATACCGAATCCGAATATTCTGTGCATGTTGGACAATTTTCAATAGACTTGTCATTTCTAATTTTATAACGAAATTAAAGAAAATAATTGAGAATGCTTTGATTATAATAAAGAAAAAAATCCAAACTAATTAGTTTGATTTTTGATAAATCAAACTAATTAGTTTGGAAATTTTTTTAAAAAAATATATTAAGATCTGTAGCGGTTTTGGTAATAACCGTTCGAAGTTAACTTTTGTAGCGGTTTGTATAACCGCTACAAATATTCACATAGAACGAGGAACATTTGTCGCGGCGGACGTAGCGGTCTTTGCATAACCGCTACAAATATCACGCGGTTATTAATTTGGTAACGGTTTCTGTAACCGCTACAAATTGTCACCCAGAACGAGGCACATTTGTCGCGGCTTTAGTGGCGGTCTTAGATAAAACCGCTACACAAATCACGCGGTTATTAATTTTGTAACGGTTATTTGGCTATAACCGCGACTAATTGTAGCGGTTATTATACCTTCTCACCTTTGAAATTCACGCGTCTTGTTCCCTCTCTTTTTTCACTTCTCTCTTTTCGCTTTTACCTTTCAACATCATGGTTTCTCCCGATAAAGGAAAAGGAAAGGCAGTTGAACCACCGAAAAAGTTTATCAGGGGTGGTAGTAGTAGTGTGGGGGCCGTAGGAGAGGTCGTGGGACTCTAAATATCACCATTCAGCCTCCTAGAGTAAATATCCCGCCCCCTCGCCCCGGATAACCCTCTTCAGCCCCCTCGGGTTGGGAATGAGTTTGATGAGCTCTTTGTAAATCGCCTAATCCCAAGCCCAAACGACCCTACATGAGACCGTAGGTGGAGGTCGAGGCGTAACTCTATCGATTGAGGACATCCTCAATGAGGAAAATCCGGACATCGACATTGAGTTTCCCTTAAATGAAGCAGAGCGGTTTCTCGATGAGGAGAACGAGCGGGAGCAAGGGAACCCCCGACCGTCGTCTTCTCGTTCCACCGGATTTACGGTGGATGTCGAAGGTAAGTATAAGTAATTTATTGGAAACAAATAAAATTTAAATTTAAATACAATATAACAATTTTGTTATAATTATGCAGATCCACATGGGAACGTCACCGGAGGACGCTTTGGATCTTCATACGCCGAGTCGAGTCGGGAGGGGGACAACTATCGCGTGATAGTCCCCCGGAACACGGACACGGACCAGCCGACGGGACCGATGGCCACTGTTAAACCGATACCTGTCACAGTTAGGTGGGAATTGGGCATGGTTCCCAATCTATTTCCACGACTGGAAAAAGGTCCCGAAGGAAAACAAGGATAGGGCGTTCGAGGACATTGTGCAGGTAAGTTATGTTGTGTAATTAAATTTTACATGTTAATAGTTTTAAGGTGTATAAATTGTGGCTCATTTCGTTATATATTTCTTAAATAATTATTAATTAATTACTAATTACTAATTATTTTATAATGTAGAAAAAGTTTAAACTCGCGAGCCAACGCGAAGAGGTATGTCAAGATGAAGATGGGAGAAGCGTGGAAAAGCCGGGAGGGGTCGTCTGTACGACCAGCAGAATGGAGATGGGACTATGCCTGTGCAACAACTGATGGCAAACGTCCCAGACGGCGTGGAGCCAAATGAATGGGCAGCTTTTGTCCAATATAGGAGGAGTCCAGCGGGACAGGTACGTTTTTTAATTAATATAGTTTAGTTTTGAATGTAGTTGAAAATTTGTTCTAATTAATTTTGTTTGAATGTAGTTTAAAAATTTAAATATAGAGTAAAATATAGATTTGGTTTAATTAGAGTAAAATACATTGACTACACTTCTATTGTACCTAAATTGCACAAACAACTCATTTATTTTGCGAGCTCTATCGCGAGAGGAACACCAGATCCAGGGCAGCTCAAAGGGTCAATCACACGTCGGGATCCAAGACGTTTCTTTGTGACCTACGGTGAGATGGTATATTAAAAGCTAAATTCATCGTATGTTAAATGATTATTGTTTCGTTTTAGAAATAACAAAGTTTATATTCTTTTAGCAAGAGAAGGCTCGGGAGGAGAACCGTCAGACGGACTATGGGGAGTTGTGGACACGCACACATAGACACCGTGATGGGATGCCGATCTCTCGGAAGCGAGAGGAGATAATAGTAAGTTAAAAAAATATTAATTTAACTTAATTTAATTTAATTGTTTGATTAATGTTTTATGAAATATGTGCGCAGACCCGGATTGAGCGAGCCGCCAAGAGATACGAGCGTCGCGGCCCCGAGTCACGGGGTTCTATTGATCCTACGGCCACTTTGAAAGCCGGTGTGGGCCCCGTCGAGCATCCCGGCCGTGTTAGGGGCTTTGGGCTAGGCGCCGGGCCTAGCATGGTGTACGGCAAGGCCTCCTCCTCCGGGCGCCGGGACCTCCGGCTCGAGTGTGCAACAACCCGAGGCGGTTGATGCGATGATTGCCGAGAAAGTTGCCGCGCAGTTGCCGAGCGAGTGTTGCCGCAGCTTATCGCGAGGAATGAGGCCAAGACTAGGCGCATGCGGGAGAGCCTCAACGTTGGTTCGCTACTCGAAGCAAAGCCGCGTCAATTGCCGGGGCCTTGACAGAGTTGCCGCCCGACGTACGTTTCCGTCTCCCGAGCCTCCCCTCCGTTCATCTTCGAGGATTCCCCTTCGGCTCCCCCGCCTCCCCCCCCCCTCCGAACATCTTCGCGGTGAGGAGGAGGACGATGTTACCTCGGGCCGAGCTCGCGCCGCCCCCGAGAGAGACCCCCGAGACGGGATCGATCATCGGACTCGATAGTTAGTTCTTCTTTTGTATGCCCCGGATGTTTGATGACAATTTTATTAAATGTAATTACTTGTTTTCTTTTTTTCGTAGATTTTTACAATTTAAACATTTGTTATCTTTTTTTCGGAATGTTATGAAAATTTAAATTTTATTAAAATATGATTTTTATTAAAAATTTACATTTTAAAAATTTTTAAATTTTAATACATTAGTAGCGGTTTTAGAGTTTCACCGCCACAAAATATATTAGTCGCGGTTTCAATGAAGAACCGCCACAAATTTGATTCTCATTTGTAGCGGTTTCATAACCGCGACAAATTTTGAATTTCAAAGAAAAAACCGCCAAAATGTAATAACGGTCATCATTTGGTATCGAATTCGTAGCGGTTATAAAACCGCTACTAGGTAAAGGCGGATTTTTTATTCAATTTGTCGCGGTTAAGGAACCGCGACAAATGTAAATTTCGTTGCGGTGGATGTCGCGGTTTTGTAACCGCTACAAATTGTCCCCTCGTTGCATTTAAACATCTCCGGTTCCGAGATGATAGTAATTAAACATTGTCTCCACATTTGTATGCTTTCCTAGCTTTGTTTACTACGAGATGGATAAGTCATGGATCAAGATGCCGCGCAGCTTCTCCCGTATATTTAGCGGGATTGAAAAATTTCATAGATTTCGCCTTCTCTCTCACGCTAGCATTAATGGCAAGATCGTGTGTCCTTGTTGTAGATGCAAGTTTAAGAAGTGGCAAACACGAGAAGGTGCTATGGAACATCTGCTTATGAAGCCTTTTCCGTAAGCATATACATTCCGGGATGTTCATGGTGAGAAACGTGGTATGGGATATGGGGATCATCTTCCTCAAACCTCACAAGTAGGAAATCAAATAAATCAAGATGATCCGGTTAATGAAGCTGTTCGCGACGCTTTTGGTGTTCAAGATGACAACTTCACGACAGAAGTGAAGGGTCCGAACCAGTTTTCTTCACGAATGAAGCGGCTCGGGAATTTTTCAGCCTCATGGATGAGAGCGATCGTCCTTCCGTATCAAGGTTGTCGAAATATTCAAAATTATCCTTTCGATCAAATTGTACCATATCAAGTGCATGTGTGGCATCAGCGATAAGGCGATGTCGATGTTGTTGGAATTACTACGAGATGCTTTCCCGACGTGGACATTCCCACAACCTTCTACGAGGCCAAGAAGATAATCAACAAATTGGGATTGAACTACGAAAAAATTGATGCGCCCCAAGTATTTCGCATGCTTTATTGGGGGAGGACGCTCGGAGGGAGACTTGTAAGAAGTGTCACACTTCGAGGTTCGGGACGTTCGAAGGGAAAAAGCGTAAGAAGAAACCCGCAAAGATTCTCGGGTACTTTCCTTTAAAACCTCGATTACAAAGATTATTTATGTCGTCCAAGACAAGTGAGCATATGAGGTGGCATGAAGCCGACAAGAACGAAGATGGTAAACTCGACATCCACGTGATGGTGAAGCGTGGAAAGCGTTCGACTCGAGACTTTCCCGATTTCGCGGACTCTAGAAATGTTCGTCTTGCTTTGGCCACCGATGGTTTTAATCCGTTTGGTAATCTTAGCACAAGTTATAGTATATGGCCGTTGTTTTGATACCTTACAACTTGCCCCCTTGGATGTGTATGAAACAGAGCTCCTTCATTATGTCCATGATCATTCCAGGCAAAAAGGCACCGGAAATGACATCGATGTGTATCTACAACCGCTTATCAAGGAGTTGGTGGAGTTGTGGAACGTAGGCGTCGAGACGTATGACGCGCACGAGAAGACACTCTTCAACTTGCGTGCGGCGTTGATGTGGACTATCGTGACTTCCCGGACCGGGAACATTATCCGGGTGGAATGTGCATACCGGCCTTGCGTGTCCGGCTTGCAATTTTGACTCGACTCGTGCGCCTTCCCCGGTCGTAAGTGGTGCTTCATGGGTCACCGGAGGTTTCTCGATGGTACGCACGGGTTTAGGTTGCAACGCAACCGTTTCAATGGGCAACGGGAGAAAAAAGAGGACCTCCTCGCATATTATCCGGTGCGAGAGATCATAGAGCAGATTGTGGATGTTGATTTTGAGTATGGGAAGAAAGACGATCCAGAAAGGCCGGACAAAGACGGTCGTGGCTTCGGTTCCGGACCCAAAGCAATGGCGGAAGATAAGCGTCTTCTTCACTCTTCCGTATTGGAAAGATAATTTGCTCCGACATAGTCCGGATGTCATGCACATTGAAAAGAATGTGTGCGACAATGTGTTGTACACGATTATGAATGAACCAGGCAAGTCAAAAGATCATCTTCAAGCGAGGAAAGATTTATGGGAGATGGGGGTTCGTGCGACGCGTGGCCGGATGAGCATGACAGATTTCAACCGGCAAAATTCACCCTGACAAAACCGAATAAGGAAATCTTCCTCGCCACTTTGAAGAAAATAAAAGTTCCTGACGGGTATTCAAGCAACATTTCACGATGTGTGGACGTGCAGCTCGGAAGGTTATCGGGGTCGAAGAGTCATGACTCACATGTGCTTATGCCAGCTTACTTCCGCCGGCCATAAAAAATACACTCGCCTCTCGATGTGTCGATCGTTTTGGTCGAGCTTTGTACTTTCTTTCGGAAGTTGTGTTCCAAGGTGTTGATCGTGGAGGAGCTCGACCGGTTGCAACAAGCAAATCATTCTTACGCTGTGCCATTTGGAGATGATCTTTCCTCCTTCATTTTTCACGGTCATGGTTCACCCGACAAGTACACCTTGTTCACGAAACAAAGCTTTCGCCCGGTTCACTACCGATGGATGTATCCTATTGAGAGGTACTCTTTTAAAATTAATTACTTCAGCATTATATTACTTCCTAGTCCCATGTTTAACCATTGATGTATCGACATTTTTCCTCATTACTTTATAGGTTCCTTGGGAACCGAAATCTTACGTGAGGAATAAGGCGTGGCCCGAAGGTTCAATAGCGAAGGTTATATTGGGGATGAGGTCTTATATTTTTGTTCCGGTACTTTGATGACATTGAGACGTCATTCAACCGCCGCCTCGTGTGGACGATTGTCGAGCTGACCCAGAGCGCAGCTTCGAGTTGTTATTCCCTCGTGTTGGTAAACCAGTTGGCGGATGTGAGAACTTCAAACTCACGGCACTTGAGAAGTTTCAAGCACATAGACATGTCTTGATCAATTGCACTCAAGTTGAACCGTACCTTCAGTAAGGATTGCACACAGATATATTTGTTATCCTATATGTTTCCTGACATTTTATAGGCACATTTATTGCTCGTCATCGCATGTTTAAATTGTTGGGAATTCGGGAGTCATGTGAAGCGTCGCTGAGGATCCGTTCACAGACATCCTCCGAAATTGATAGAAAGGTCCACAGAGAATTCCAGGGTTAGTTTAGGAGGAGAATAATGAATGACCACAACCCCCACTCGCCAGATTCGAGCTCTCGCACTCGGCCCGCTTGACCACGCCCAAAGATTTACGGCATACAATGTGAATGGCTTCAAGTTTTGCACGGTTTCACGAGATCGGGATTGCTCACCCAAAACTCGGGTGTATATGGCACGTTTGGGACGAGGAGTTATGCGAGCAGCAGTTGACGGAACATGCGGTTCGGTGACGTCCCGTATTATGGAAAGCCGCTTGATGTGGTCGGGATAACTTACCAAGGCATTTTCCGTGACGCTGTTCAAGTGTTTGTGGCGAATACGACAACGTCCGGGGACTCACGATCGATGACTTAGGCATCACATCGGTGAATTTCTCTCGCCCTATTCACACCGGGTCGGTCGGAAGATGACGAGCCGTATATTCTCGCCTCGAGAGGCCCATCGGGTTTATTATGTCGCCGATGAGAGGCACAGGATTGGAATATGGTGGTTCACCTAAAGCCTCGGGACCTTTATGACATGGGCGATGGTGAGAACGTCGCCTACGATTGTGAGCCGCTCCACTCTGCCGCGCTTTGAAAACTTCTTCCCAGACGGCGATGACACTTTACCTATAGTTCGGTACGTTTTTAAATAGACGCAATATGAAATATAAAAATTTTGATTTCACAAAAGTTTTATATATGTCTTATTCTAAATTCAACTCAAACATAACTTTTTATGCAAACTTTTTTTGTAGGGATGCCGACGCAGATTGAGACGAAAAATTATCCCTTCTCTTCCTTTTATTTTATTTTTAAAAAAAATGTAAAAAAATTATTTTGTAGCGGTTCATGACCGCTACAAGAATAAAAATAACCGCTACCAAAATTTGATTTGTAGCGGTTAATAACCGCTACTACTTAGATAAAACCGCTACTAAGCTAACCGCTACAAAGACCGACACAACAACCGCTACAAAATGTTGCGTACGAGATCAAAATAAATACCTCGCCACCAACCGCTATAGTTATATGTTTTCTGTCTGTCTTCTCTTATATTTTCACGTTTTCTCTCTTATATTTTCACGTTTTCGAATGAGACAAAGTGTTTGGATGGGGTAAGTGTCTCTAAACTTCATCAAATCTAGCCATTCTCGAAATATTTGTTTTTTCTTCTACCCGATGATATTATTTTATCTTATTTTTGGGTATATTTTGTCAATTCTCAACTTTCTTTCTACTTTCACCTACTTATTCTTTGATCAACTTTCCCACATTTTTGTTTTTTAAAATTCATTTTATTTAACTAACTCATAAATTGTTGATTCTCATTCTTTTTACACATTTAAAGACATCTTATACAGTTTTCTATCAAATGTTAATATCCATTTATAATTAGTAAGAATATAAATGTTTATTAATTCAACATTTTATAATCACAAAAAAAATTTTGTAAATTTTTTTTTTTAAATTTCATCTTTTTTTGTCGCGGTTATGACACCGCTACAAAAACGAAAATAACGAGGGACATCTGAAATTTAAAAATTAGGGCGGGAATTTGGTCACGGTGATATCACCGCGACAAAAAATTGTTTTGACACCTTTGTCACGGTTTTAAAAACCGCTACAAATAAAAAAAGCGGCAAAATTTTTTTAAAGAATAATGGCTTGAAAATGGTCACGGTTGTATAACCGCGACAAAAAATTATTTAAACAAATTTGTCACGGTTTAATGACCGCGACAAATGTGATGGCCGAATGTTTTGTAGCGGTTTTTTGACCGCGACCTTAATAGCGACAAATTTAATGGCGGGAAAAATTTGTAGCGGTTTTTTGACCGCGACTAATGTGTTCATTAGTTGTCGGCTTAGCCTTATATAGTGGCGGTTTATGTGCGTTGAGTAGCGGTTTTTTTTAACCGCTACAAATTTTCTTGTTTCTGGTCGTTTTTGTGGCGGTTTTAGTAACCGCGACAAATGTCATTTGTCACGTTTAAAACCGCTACTAATGTGTATTTTTAACCGCTACAAATGACCGGTTTTTTTGTAGTGTATAACATTAATGTATTTATAACATGATCAAAAACCAATGTGCTTATAACGTAGAGAGAAGCCGTAATTGTAATCTTTATTTGAACCCAAGAGGGGGTGAATTGGGTGAAGTATAAAAACTTAGATTCTTTGAAAATCTTTTTGTAACTCACGAAATCAGTTTATAAAGTGATAATCAAACATTTAAATGTATATGCACATTCAAACATATATCTGGAAATGTAAGAGATAAGAGAAGAGAATGTACACACTGATTTATACTGGGTCGGTCCAATCCTTGACCTACGTCCAGTCCCCAAGCCACACTTGGGATTTTCAATCCACTATCTTCTTTCAACTTGATTACACATTCTGTAACTGAAGTAATCCTCTCACTAGGATTCACTCCCCCTTACAAATTGTAATCAACACACCGCTTGATTACACACTCTGTATTTGAAGTAATCCTCTCACTAGGATTCACTCCCCCTTACAAGTTGTAATCAACACAATGTGTTTCCCACTCAAGATCACCCAATCTTGAGTAACTCTCAGAAGAACAGAATGATTACAATAAATCTTCTCTCTTAGAAGTGAATAGATAAACACTGAAGATCAAATACAAATTACTTCACTCTCTAAGTTATCTAAACATGAAAAACGGAGAGTAAATGATGTGAGAGCGAGTATCGCATGTTGGAAGTGTAAGCTTGTATCTCCACATTTTTCTCGCTTGAATCTATCCTCTTTTATAGGTAGAGAACACCATATGACCGTTTATAGCCGTTGTCCATATCAGACAAGGTTTGGATTAAGCTTTGGTCTTCTTCTCTCTCTGCTTAATCCAGTTGTGCAGAAGTTCAGAGTTGACTTCTTGACAATAGATCTGTTGGAATGACAGCTGCTGGATGTAGAAAGCATTCTTTAATTCCTTGTAAACGTGTGCGGAAGGATTACCCAAAAGTATGCAACTTTTTCGGGTCTTGGTTTTAAAGTCGACGTCACATTTTGCTTTTGCTTTAAACCTTCACTAAACATCTTCTAAATCATCTGAAACTCACCAACAAAGTGATTAAACATATCTAGGAACATAGAAGAATGATAATGGAAAGTATTAAGATCAATCATGAAGGTTTTGCAAAATCGTCGAATTTGAATTTCAGATTCGATGATGCAAACTCGAGGTTTGTTTTTCCAAACTCGAGTTTGGACTTTAATGTGAAAACTTGATCTTAGTCGAACATCAAAACCGGAGGTTTTCAGTCTAAACCTAAGGTTTTCAGCACATTAAAAATTGAAATGCTCTCGGGTTGGCCAAAACTCAAGTTTACAACTAATAGACTCGAGTTTGGTTCTCTTTAAAACCAATGTTTGCTCTCTGTAACCCGCAAACTCGAGTTTGTTACTTATAGGCTCGAGTTTGGATGTTCTTCGGGACCTGGTTGCTCTCTGTTTGAGCTAAACTCGAGTTTGTTCACTTATAAGCTCGAGTTTGGCTTTTTCCAAATGTTTATTTCTTCTCTGGAACTCTCGAGCTCGAGTTTGTAACTAGCAAACTCGAGTTTGCTAGTAGTACTGTGACTTGGTTGCTTCTGACTTGGCTTGGCTCGAGTTTGCAACTTCATCAACTTTCAAAGGACATATCTCCCTTGTCCGAACTCCGTTTTGGTCCGTTCAAATCTTGATGGAAAGCTCTTTGATGCTACTTTCATATGCCACTAATTTCAGCTCAATCGGATTTTTCCTTTGTGAGATACACCCAAAATACCAAAGGTGGGCCTGGACTATGATGTTGATTCTTATGGAAACTTGTAAAAATCATAGATCCTTTATCTGAACTCGTTTGAGCTTGAATTTTATATCCAAATGACGCATTGGGAGTCTAGTTTCATATGCCACTAGTTTTGCCTCAATCTGATTTCTGGTTTGGGAGATATCATCAAATTACCAGACGTCGCCCGAGCTGAACATGAAATAGAGTTGAGCTGAAGTGCTGATGACCGCTGTAAACTCGAGTTTGCACTTATAGGCTCGAGTTTGCCTAGTCCAGAGACACTAGAAATGCTGAAGACACTTATTGGCTCGAGTTTGTGATTCCTTTCTCGAGTTTGAAGTCCTAAACTCGAGTTTGGGGTCCCGAACTCGAGTTTGTTCATGCCGAGAGAGACAAAAAGCATAAGCAAGGTGGTAAACTCGAGGGTAATACTTGGGGACTCGAGTTTGCTCATCCAGAAGTTGATTTTTGCTGACTTTAACTCTGAATTGAGCCATTCCAATTTCCATTTGATCTTGGAGACTTCCAGAATCATTCGTAAAACTTGAATAATGATATCTTCATTCCATTCAGCAAGTTCTTCCTTCTTCCATCTTCCATCTTCCATCTCCCAACTTGATCATTCTTCATCATTGAACTTGGGCTCATCATTCTTTGTAGCTTCTACCTTCTTCAATACCCAAAAAGCTTCCTTAATTTCATGTGACGTCTTTCTCAGTATCTGCATTGTAGCTCAAATATGATGAAGCTTCATTCCAACTTCTGGTTTGATCATCAAGACTTCATATACCACAAGAACTTGAATGTTGTGCAAGTTCTTCTTTCTTTAATTCCTTATCTCCTTCTTGATTAATCTACATTAAATACAACAGTTAGTCAATGTAGGAGATAACTATATTACTCAATCTTTTTGCTTTTAATAATGGCATCTATATAAGACATCATCAAAACTATCCAACATTCTCCCTCTTTTTGATGATGGCAAATACTATAAGAAAAATATCTATGAATATGAAAATACATTAGATGCAACAATGCAGCATATTTTTCTTGCCATTCTCTCCCCCTTATTTGTCATTAGCAAAAAGTTGAAGTAAAGAAGAAATGCTTAGAGAGACAAATATGAAACCAGATTAGAAAGAATCAAGAAACTGATTTTCTCTCCCCAATTGAAAGTGTTTTCATTCTAAATATCATGCAATTTGGAATGTTTTTATAAAAACAAATTGGAAAGAATTTGGAGAGGTTTTCAAAACATCTTTCACAATTAAAGCATATAGATACCAAGCATATGCAAAATTTCTACTGAGTATAAAAAGGTAGAGTTTAGAAATGCTCATGTTGGTTTGGCAAATTGATGAACGATCTGTGAAGTCCATTTGCTTGCTTTTTCTTGAGGATTATCTCATCGAATGATTATGACAGTAATCAGCTTCCATCCTTAGCCTTTTCTTCATTGAACTCTTATGTAAAGCATATCTCAACTAGCTTCAAGAGATGTTCTTCATCCTTTGAACGTAAAGGCATCTTTCCTTAAATTAATATATTCTCCTTGTATTGCATTAAGGAGAGTTGTAACATAAGAAAATCTCCGCAACAAATTGACAACTTTCTTTGCAAAAGAGATTTGTTAGTGCAACCAGATATCAAAGTACTCCTTTCTAAATGATATTTTCAAATAAAGATAATGAAAGGAAAATATAATATTAACTCATCATCAAAACTAATAAAAATTGGTAATTAGCTTGGCTTCAATTGATTTTTACTTAATAGATATACTGATGATTATATCATGAGAAAGTAATAGGATGTTAAATAATAATCTCAAATATTAAATATATACACTGCCCGTATAAATTTTAAAATAATAAAAATTAAAATAATCTCAAATCTTATCTTCAATATTTAAAATAAATTCATAGGAAAACTGAATTTATTTTATATTTATTATATTTGTTACATTTAATGTGATAGCGTGATAAATAATTCCCTTGAAAAGATCGGTAACTCTCATCAAAGGTGTAAATTACTAATAGGAAATCATCGAATGATGATACTCTCAAAATCTTTTTTCTCATTTTCTTCTCAGAATCTTATCTCCACCCTTAGATTAAAAAATGAATGGTTGGAATTTAATATTTTCTAAAATTATTATTATAGTATTTTATAATTTAATTTTTTAAAATCTTATTTGTGTTACAGTTATAAATTATGTATATCAGATGTTAATAGTTTAAATTTATTTATTTATGTTTAAATCATCGTTGAGGAAGGGGGAATAATGATGAAGTTGAAGCGAAATAATTAAGAATTTAAAATTCCAAAAAAAAAAAAAAAAATTTATCGGCGTGATAATTAAGCATGAATTATTTATTTCAGATAAATAAATGGAAGATTTCACGTTCCTATGTGCAGAATTTATACGTTTCTCTCCTCTCCCTTGTTTTTCTACGCAAGAGATAAATGGCAATCCCTTCACAAACTTCACAGACACACACTATTTCCTTCAACACCGATTTCTGTCTGCAACTATCATACAAAGTTATTCAGAAACAGATTCAAAAGGGTTTTCCCAATAATTTCGTGTCTTCCCCACTTTCTCTTCACATCATATTGAGCCTTGTCGCTGCTGGATCCAAAGGACAAACCCTAGAACAGCTTCTCTACTTTCTAGGATCTCAGAGTAAAGATCATTTGAATTCTGTATCTTCACAACTTGTTTCTGGTTTAAGGCATGTGGAGGGCACTGATCAAACTGGAGGCCCAATTCTCTCTTTTGCTAATGGCGCTTGGGTGGAGAAAACTTTTGGTTTGAAGACTAGTTTTGAAGAGATAGTTAAAAATGGTTACAGAAGCCAAATTGAACTGGTTGACTTCATCAACAAGGTAGTCTTTTGATTATGGGGACCCAATACCCCTCAAATTTCCCAAATGTTCTTTCCTTTTCTCTTTTCATCATTAGATTAGATTCTACTTTAAATGAGTGAAATTTTAACATATTATGGCAATAAAATGGTGCACTTTTCAAATTTTCTATGATTTTTCAAAGAAAAATACTCTAAAATTGTGTGGTTTCTTTTTAATTTAGAATATTTTTTGAAAATTTTTAAAGAAATTGAAAACTGCACCATTGTTTTTGCTCATAATATATCAAAATTTCAATAATGTATAATATAATGATAAAATGAAATAAGAAAAAAATATATTTGAGAAGTTGGAAAAACTTGAGAGGCATCGAGGACCCTAAGTCCGCACTTAACTCTCCTTTTGTTTCTCCCCCTTTTTACTTGCAACTTTTTACCTGTTTCCTCATCAAAAACTTGACCTATATATGTAGAGAATAAATTTCATAACTTTTAACTGATTCTATGGATTCTGTTCACTAGGCCGAGGAAGTTGTGGGAGAAGTGAACTGATGGATCGAGAACGCAACTAATGGACTCATAAAGCAGATTTTGCCACCACATTCCTTAAATCGATCCACAATGCTAGTTCTTGCCAACGCTCTATATTTCAAAGGAGCCTGGGATCAAAAGTTTAATCCAATGCTGACTAGAACCAGAAGTTTCAATCTTCTCAATGGAGAGAATGTGGAAGTTCCATACATGACCTCCAAGACACATGAACAATATTATTACAATCTTCTCAAAGGAGAGAATGTGGAAGTTCCATACATAACCTCCAAGACACATGAACGATATTATTACAAATCGTTCGAGCACAATTTCAATTCTTTTGAGAGTTTTAAGGTTCTCTCCCACCCTTACCGAAGTGGAAGCAATTACCCTGTGAAGTTCTCCATGCATTTCTTCCTTCCACATGGGAAGCACGGCTTACCAAATCTAATTCGCACTTTAAACTCAAACCCCAGTTGTTTAAATCAAGAATTTGAACCATCATATGAGGGACTTGATGAAATTTGGATCCCAAAATTTAAGTTTTCCTTTGACTTGGATGCCCAAGAAGACATGAAAGAATTGGGACTAACTTTGCCTTTCACTCCTGGGGAGCTAACAGAAGTGTCAGATTCTTCAAATAGCCACAAGCTTTATGTTTCAAAAATTCTCCAAAAGGCATTTGTTGAAGTCAATGAAGAAGGAACAGAAGCAGCAAGCAGCAGCCGCCACCGTCACAGGCATGTCATATGGTGCTTGCGCGCCGCGGCGCAAGGCAAGCTTTGTGGCTGACCATCCCTTCCTGTTCATGATAAGGGAAGAGACTTCCATGGCTGTGTTCTTCATCGGAGCAGTGCTTAACCCGCTCTTAGATTCTTAGATAATGGTTTAATAAATTAGAATTAGGATTTGATTTATGATTCTATTATTATTTTAATATTTCTCGAGCTATATGAAGAGTTACAGTTAGTGTAAATTACCAATTCGTACTCTGCTTTTTTTCCCTCTTTCTTTTCCAACTTTGATGCACTTACTAATTAATAAGTGTATTGTGTATATATAATGCTGTTCCGTCATCCATAGCCCGAAACGAAAGGAAAGAAACGTAAAAGAAAATGTACATATATATAATGCTTTCTGGTTCTTGATAGTAAAACTTGATTTTATAATAGAAAGCTTAATACCATTTATTTAACTAAAATTTAAAGAGTAATTTGAGCACCTAATCAACATCATTATATTGGTCTCTACGCTAAAAGATGGTGATCGAGGGCAACATTTATATGTTACTTCTAAAAACTTTTTAGTTCCCATTGATAATGTCTACAATATATGACAGATTTTTTAAGACAATCATAAATAACAGACAATATTAAAATAATGGTTGCACTTTATAGTTTTGTTTTAGCTACCAATAAGCATTTACTCCCCGCGTGTTGTACGAAATGGATATATTATCTCTGGTTTTAAATATATAATTTAGATGACTTTTTTATAGAGATTAAGGAAGCTAAATAAATTATTTTAAAATACTTACATCTATTGTTTTCTCTCCAAACCGGTTAATCTGACTTATAAATTGATATATAATCAAATCAGTATGAAATATGGTTACTTAATCAATCAATTATAATGAAATATGAAAGAAATTTTTTTGGAAATAATGGGTAAGAAAGGGCATTTTTACCTGCCAACTATACACAGTTAAAACAAATCACCAAAATGCTATAAGATGAAAATTATGTCCTCAAATACTCACTCAAACTGGTTCAGCTCTTACATGAAATTCCAACATAAGTTGTTAAGCGTGAGATGAAATTCCAATTTTCGTACGCTGGTCTGACGGACTCCTCTATTGGTGAAAATTACACAAGAACACCCGATTTCATTTACTCAACACGTTAGCTCGTTTTCTTTGTTTTTGGGGAGAAATACAACTGATAACCCACTCTTTTGGCTCTTAACTTTTTCATTTTCTCTTCATTCTGTATTTTCAACCAAATAAAAAGAATATAAGTAGATTTTATTTCTTACAAAGTATAAAGAATGTGAGTAAATTTTGTACAAAGAGTAATTTTTTTTTTAATCCTAATAAATAAGCATAATGGATTTTGGAGATATTATATCACATCTATAAAAATTTTATAGTTATTTAATTTATGGGAAATATACTTCTCATGTTGTAGGAGCGTGTATCCTCATGTCATAGATACAAAAAGATGTAAGTCTCACCATATCTATGCTTGAGTTTTTTTTTTTTTTTTTTTTACTAAAAAATATGTGGGTCTTACCATTTCATGTGTGTGTAGGAATCTTCTTCTTCTTCTTTTCAGAGTTTTAAGGTTCTCTCCCTCCCTTACCGAAGTAGAAGCAATTACCCTGTGAAGTTCTCCATGCATTTCTTCCTCCCACATGGGAAGCACGGTTTACCAAATCTAATTCGCACTTTCAACTTAAATCCTGGTTGTTTAAGTCTAAAATTTGAACGGTCATATGAGGACCTTGATGAAATTTGGATCCCAAAATTTAAGTTTTCCTTTGACTTGGATGCCAAAGAGGACATGAAAGAATTGGGACTAATTTTGCCTTTCACTCCTGGGGTTGCAGAGCAAACAGAAGTGTCAGATTCTTCAAATAGCCACGAGCTTTATGTTTCAAAAATTCTGCAGAAGGCATTTGTTGAAGTCAATGAAGAAGGAACAGAAGCAGCAGCCGCCACCGTCACGAGCGTCATGTCATATTGTGCTGGCGCGCCGCGGCACAAGGCAAGCTTTGTGGCGGACCATCCCTTCCTGTTCATGATAAGGGAAGAGACTTCCATGGCTGTGTTCTTCATCGGACCAGTGCTCAACCCGCTCTTAGATTCTTATATCATGGTTTAATAAATTAGAATCAGGATTTGATTTATGATTTTATTATTATTTTAATATTTCAAGAGCTATATGAATAGAGTCAGAGTTAGTGGAAATTACCAATCCGTACTCCGCTTTTCCCCCTCTTTTCTTTCCAACTTTGATGCGCTTACTAATTAATCAGTGTATTGTGTATATATAATGCTGTTCCATCATCCATAGCCCGAAACGAAAGGAAAAAAGAAAAGAAAATGTCCAAATATATAATGCTTTTTGGTTCGTGATAGTAAAACTTGATTTTATAGTAGAAAGCTTAATACCATTTATTTGACTAAAATTTAAAGAGTAATTTGAGCATCTAATCAACATAATTATATTGGTCTCTACGCTAGTTATTATAACCTTTCTCATTGATAATGTCTACAATATATGACAGATATTTTAAGACAATCGTAAATAACGGACAATATCAATATCAAAATAATGGTTGCACTTTATAGTTTTGTTTTAGCTACCAATAAGCATGTACTCCCCCCGTAAAATGAACATATTATCTCTGGTTCTAAATATATAATTCCATTGATTTTTTTGGACAGATTAAGAAAGTTAAATAAATTATTTTAAAATACTTGCATATATTGTTTTCTCTCCAAACCGGTTAATATAACTTATAAACTAATATATAATCTAATGATACACAATATATATAGTGATCATGTAATATATTAAGTTTCTTTAACCTCTCCAAAAAAAAAAAAAAATCAACGGAGTTTTATATTTAGGACCGGATGGAATAATAACTTAAGTAAAAGTGGGGGGAAAAACACTTTGTATAACCTCCCCCACCTAAAGGAAAAATCCTATGAAGAAAATAATACAATCAAATATAGAAATGAGGAATATTTATTGCTTGCATATAATACTGATTGATTGATGATTTTCATATGGGATTGCTTAATCAATCAAACAATTTTTTAGCCTGAAATCAATCAAACATGAACAAATAATAATGAGTTAATACCATTTTTTGTATTTCAAGTTTGCCCCCATTTTGATTTTGGTCTTTCAAGGTCTAAATCATAGGTTTTGGTCTCGGTAGGGGGAAAATAGTCTAAGTTTTTATTGAGTTATATAGACCAATAGTTTAAATAAGATCAAACTTGAATGACCAAAACTAAAATGAAAAAAAATCTTGAGGAACAAAATATTATATTATCCCAATAATAATATAAGAAATTGGGAAATATCAATAAATAATTATCTATCATTTGAATATTTCTAAATCAAATCAGTGTCTTCAATCATCAATTTTGAAATATTTATTGGATACATAATTGTCGCACCATGAATCATGCTACGAGAAAATTAGGAAATAAAGGAAATTTAAGATATAATCAAATCAGTATGAAATATGGTTACTTAATCAATCAATTATAATGAAATATGAAAGAAAAAAGTTTGGAAATAATGGGTAAGAAAGGGCATTTTTACCTGGCAACTATACACAGTTAAAACAAATCACCAAAATGCTATAAGATGAAAATTGTGTCCTCAAATACTACACTCAAACTCGCTCAGCTCTTACATGAAATTCCAACATAAGTTGTTAAGCGTGAGATGAAATTCCAATTTTCGTACGCTGGTCTGACGGACTCCTCTATTGGTGAAAATTACACAAGAACACCCCATTTCATTTCCTCAACACGTTAGCCCGTTTTCTTTCTGTTTTTGGGGAGAAATAAACCTAATAACCCACTCTTTTGGCTCTTAACTTTTTTCATTGTCTCTTCATTCTATATTTTCAACCAAATAAAAATAATATAAGTAGATTTTATTTCTTACAAAGTATAAAGAATGTGAGTAAATTTTGTACAAAGAGTATTTTTTTTATTCTAATAAATAAGCGTAATGGATTTTGGAGATATTATATCACATCTATAAAAATTTTATACTTATTTAATTTATGAGAAATATACTTCTCATATTGTGGGAGAAGTGTATCCTCATGTCATAGATACAAAAAGATGTAAGTCTCACCATTTCTATACTTGAGTTTTTTTTTTTTTTTTTTTTTACTAAAAAATATGTGGGTCCTACCATTTCATGTGTGTGTAGGAATCTTCTTCTTCTCATGGAATATGAGAAGTGTAAACCCCTTAATTTATTCATATGTTCCCCCTAAATTTTAAAAAATATACTTATACGAATTTTATTAAAAAAATTAATTATATTAATTGATTAATATTTTATAAAAATTTAATTTTATAATTATTTAGGGGAAATATTTACATGGCCGACCCTTTTAGGCCATTGGCCTATATGGTTGGCCCTTTTAGGCCCGCTTTCAATTTTGAGGCAAAAATCTTTGGTCTTGCCTTTATTCACACACACACACACATATTTGTATGAGATTTAAATTCATCAACTTACTTATTGAAAGCCTCAACTACTTGTGGTCGATTTTTCTAGTGATTGTTTTGTTACCATCTAAGCCATTTTTAACAACACTAAAATTTATAACAATTGTCAAGGAAGGACACATGTGTATATGGGTCAAGGAAGGGATTTCTTTTTACTCATTTTTTAAAAAAATTTGGTAGCATTTCCCCATAAAAGTAAAATATCCCAAAATTTCAATAACATCCCAATTCATCTTAATTAAACAAAACTAACTGACAAAAGATAAAATCCATAGCCAAGTTGTCTAATTCATAAACTAGAAAATCATAGAACATCAGAAAGGACATTGGAGCTCGGTGACGACCGCTAATCACCGGTGCCAAAGCTTTGGTAGCTAGCTAGGGGTTGTTTTTTTTTTTTTAAATTAAAAAAATATTATTTGGGTAATTTCTTAAATTTTTTGCAATATTTCAAAATTCCAAATGACTTCTTTGAGATTATTGACATTCAACATATTTCTTTGTCATTTATCAATTTCGACCGTTTTTTTATGTCCTTTTCACTTTATTCATTTTTACCTCAATTGCAAACTAATATCATCATAAATGAAATTTATTCAATTTCCATTGGATATTTTTCCAAATTAACACGGCAAGATTCAAGGAGATTTTTTTTTTTTTTTTTTTTTTTTTTTCGGTTGGGGTCCGGATAAAATGGAATAGGGTATTTAAATCATTTTGCTTAATCAATCATTACTAATAATAAAAAATTATGTGACATGATTTATTAGAAACATTATTTTTGCATCATAAATCACGATCGTAGAAATTTGGAAATTAAGAAATAATCAAATCATTTTCAAATATGATTTTTTTAATCAATCAAATATGAATCAACATAAATTTTGGAAATCAGAAAATATTTCAAAACAATCATCAATGTCGTGTATTTATTAATTATGGATATAAACCGATCCGTTTTTCACCAAAGTAGGAATTACAAGTTTTCAAGGATGATTGATTGATGATTGATTTCATAACTTCTGTGAATAGTTTCCTTGAAAAGCCTCATAAATCAATGACGCATTTAATTTAAATATAAATAAAATGAGTGCGTAAAAAACTTACCGTAGAGACTGGAGACTACGCAATAGATAGCTTCAAGGTTACGCCCGTTTATTAATTTTATCACATCCCCAATCGCCTATAAATTTGGGCAAAGTCAAGTTCGTTGGGCAAGCAAAACAAACTTACCGAACAGAGAATAATGGCATCATCTCCTTTACCGACAAACCCTAATTCCTGCCATACCGATTTCTGTTTGCAATTGGCATACAAAGTTCTTCAGAAACAGATTCAAAATGGTTCCAATTTTGTGTCTTCCCCACTTTCTCTTCATATCATATTGAGCCTTGTTGCCGCCGGAGCCAAAGGAAAAACCCTAGAAGAGCTTCTCTCGTTTTTGGGATCTCCTAGTAAAGATGATCTGAATTCAGCATCTTCACAGATTGTTTCAAGCTTAAGGAATGTGGGGGCACTGAAAATGGAGGCCCAAATCTGTCTTTTGTTAATGGCGCTTGGGTGCAAAAAACATTTGGTTTGAAGGCCAGTTTTGAAGAGTTAGTAAAAACTGTATACAGAAGCCCAATTGAAGTGGTTGACTTCAGAAACAAGGTAACTCTTTTAATTATTCATCTTTGTGTTCTTCTTCACCTGCATTCTCTTTTACATGTTTCCTCATCAAAGTTGACCTAGGTAGAGAATAAATTGCAAAGCTTTTAATTTGAATGATTCTATGGGTTTTGTTCACTAGGCTGAGGAAGTTGCAGAAAAAGTGAACTCATGGACTGAAAAAGAAACTAATGGTTTGATAAGGGAGCTTCTTCCACCAGGTTCCATAAAGAAAAACACAGTACTAGTTCTTGCCAATGCTCTATATTTCAAAGGAGCATGGAATAGTAAAAAGTTTGATCCCACCATGACTAAAACAAAAAATTTCCATCTTCTAAATGGAGGGAATGTGCAAGTGCCATTCATGACCTCCATGCCATATGAAGAATATTATTACAGATCTTTTAAGAATTATAAAGTACTTGCCATTCCTTATCATCAGAGTGGAAGAACACCACTTAAGTTCACCATGTATTTCTTTCTTCCACATGAGAAGGATGGCTTGCCAGATCTAGTTCACACTTTAAACTCAAACCCTAGATGTTTAAATGAAGAAATTGAACTATTGAGTAATAAACTTGTTCGTGTTTGGATCCCAAGATTTAAATTTTCCTTCAACTTGGATGCCATAGAGGACTTGGAGGAATTGGGACTAATTTTGCCTTTTAAAGTTCCTGGGGAGTTAACAGAATTATCAGATTGTTCAGGTGGTGACATGATTTTTGTTTCAAAAATTGTGCAAAAGGCATTTGTTGAAGTTAATGAACAAGGAACAGAAGCTGCAGCTGGCACAGATGTTGTTTTTGCTCGTTGCGAGGCCAAATCGCCTAGTTGTCCCAAGCGAAAATTCTTTGTGGCTGACCATCCATTCTTGTTCATGATAAGGGAAGAGACTTCAATGGCTGTGTTCTTCATTGGATCTGTGCTTAACCCACTCTTGGATTCTTGAGCATGGCTCTAATAATATGATGCTTTTATTTATTTATTTATTTTTTAGGGTATTTTAGTTTACATATGAAGGGTTTTCAAATAAATCCTTTGGATTATCCATTAAATGTTATTGCGTTGTAAAATTCATTGTGATATACTCACGAGTCCTAATTATAAGGCGAAGTTGACTTTTTTGTGTGTGGAGAAATTAAGTTAATTAAATTACTTTAGTGTATTTTTTATTTTTTCTCCAAACTATTTAGTTTGACTAATAAAATAATATATAATCTAAGAATACACAATATATGATATGATTGAGTTACTTTTTTAATCTCTTAAAAAAAAAAAAATCAACTCTATCATATAATTAGGATTGGAGGGAGTATTTAACATCTTATTATCATTACATATATCGAGATAGATCATCTTATCATTGATGTCAATATCTTCAGAGATTTTTTTATTATTTTTAGAGTCATTAGGATTAGAAATTTTATTTTTAAAGACTAACTTTATTCAGTTGTTTTTCAGGTTATGAATGAGGATTTTCTTTGACAATTTTAATGCTAAAATTAAAATGGATGAGTAGATTAAATCAATTGCGGATAAATCTGCTTGTGATTATAACAGCAGCTTATTTGCGTACTAAAGCCATGCCCTCTTAATCTCATCATGATGTAAATGTTAAGCTCATGAAATTTGAAGAGAAATACATTCCGAAAGTGACTTCTCAGGATAACTGATGTCAGATGAAAAAAGTAAGACTGCTAGACTAGTATTTCCAAGAATTTCAGCGCTAACAACTTCGTTCCAACTGAACCAGGCTACAATATCAAGCAATTCAACTCTCCAATCAGCAAAACACAAAGCCCATCGTCATCGCATGAATTCAAGTAATATGACTACAATACAAAACTTGTGCAGTTTTGATAAATAAGGAACTGGTAGTTAGATGAGTGAAGGTTAAGAAATAAACATGTGTGAACTATGCACAATATGGAATTAGTATGACACATACATCAAACCATAGCAATTCAATAGAAAGGTTGTGAGAGACAGAGAGGAGCCCATTCAAGAACAAAGATGACAGCTAGAAGTTACCGGCATAATGTTTTCAATGTAGAGGATATTATTACAGATCATATGAGAATCATTTCAATTCTTTTGAGAATTTTAAAGTACTCTCAATCCCTTACAGAAGTGGTAGTAGTAGTAGCAACCCTTTGAAGTTTTCCATCTATTTCTTACTTCCACATGGGAAGCACGGCTTACCAAATCTAATTCACACTTTAAACTCAAACCTCAGATTTTTAAATAAAGATTTTCAACAAATAGGATCAGAGGGAGTTGATGAAATTTGGATCCCAAAATTTAAGTTTTGCTTCAACTTTGAAGCCACAGAGGGCATGAAAGAGTTGGGACTAACTTTGCCATTCACTCCTGGGGAGCTAATAGAAATGTCTGATTCTTCTAACAGTCACAAGCTTTGTGTCTCAAAAATTCAGCTGAAGGCATTCGTTGAAGTCAATGAAGAAGGAACAGAAGCTGCTGCTGCCGCCACATTTGCTGGTTCTGTGGTAATTTGCGCCGGCCCCCTGCGGCCCAGGACAAGCTTCGTGGCTGACCATCCCTTCATCTTCATGATAAGGGAAGAGACTTCCATGGCTGTGTTCTTCATTGGAGCAGTGCCTAACCCGCTGCTGGATTCTTAAGCATGGTTTAAATTAGTAGTGTGCGTCAGAATCTTGAATGGTTTATAATTAGGGTTTGATTAATATTATATATCTAGGGTATCGGGTAGGGATTTGAACAAGGATATTTATCTATTAGAATTCAAATTTTATTATTATTTAGTTGTCTAATTTATAAACTAGAAATCATAAAACAACGGTAAGGACACTAGAGCTCGTGACGGCCATCGCCCGTCATTGGTGTCGGAGCTATGGCAGCTGGACAGGGGATGGGTTTTTTTAGGCTAAAATATACATTTGGTCCTTCATGTTTGCCTCGATATCATTTTAGTCCTTAAATTTGTAAAGTGCACCTTTGATCCTTTAATGTTGTTAACACAGTTTGTCTAATTTACGGAAAATATTAATTCAATAATTTTAACCGAAATTAAATGCGGATTAAACATGCTTATGTATTAGTATTTTAATAAATTAATATATTTAATCCTATTAATTGAAAAATATTTAATCTTCATAAGCTGTTTTCAATCTTTCACCATTTGTGAAGATTAAATATTTTTCAATCAATAGGATTGAAAATATTAATTTATTAAAATACTAGCATATAAACATGTTTGATCAGCATTTAACTTACGATTATCACTTAAAATTGTTGAGTCGGTATTTTAGTTAAGTCAAACTAACGGTGTTAACATTAATGAACCAAACGTGTACTTTACAAACTTAAGGGACTAAAATGATACCAAGCAAACATGAAGGACTAAACATATAATTTAGTGTTTTTTTATTAAAAAAAGAGAATATTTGGGTAATTTCTTAAATTTTGAAATATTTTAAAATTTGAAATAAGTTCCTTTGGAATTATTGAAATTCTACATACTTATTTATCATTTACCAAATTTTGATAGTATTTTTCTGTCATTTTTCCTTTATTCATTTTTACCTCAATTACAAACGAATATCATCATAAATGACATTTATTTGATTTCATAGGAGATTTTTCCCAATTAACATGGCAAGAATCAAGGTGATTTTTTTTTTTTTTTTTGTTGGGGCCGGATAAAATAGGGTATTCCAATCATTTTCCTTAATTTTTTTTTATCAAAGAATCATTTTCCTTAATCAATCTAATAATAATCATAAATTCCTTAATTAATCTAATAATAATAAAAAATTATGTAACATGATTTATTAGAAACATTATTTTTGCATCATAAATAACGATCCCAGGAAATTTGGAAGTAAAGGAAATTAAGAAATAATCAAATCATTTTCAAATATGATTTTTTAATCAATCAAATATTAATTAACATAAATTTCGGAAGTCAGAAAATATTTCAAAACGATCATCAATGTCGTGTGTTTATTAATTATGGATATAAACCGATCCGTTTTTCACCAAACTAGGAATTATAATTTTTCAAGGATATAGTTTCCTTGAAAAAGCCTCATAAATTTCAAATAACATTATTTTTGCATCATAAATAACGATCCCAGGAAATTTGGAAGTAAAGGAAATTAAGAAGTAATGAAATCATTTTCAGAGGTATACCCACCAGCTCTTTCATCAGGCAAATGGCTCTTTCTAGGGCAATAACCTCTGCCTCAAACGCCGTTCCTGCTTTCACCTGATCCGCTTCACACCACACCATCCTTTCATCTTTAACCAATAGCAGCAGAACCAGACTGCTCATCATATGTAGCCTCTCTTTATTAATTTTTTTTTTTTTTGGATATATCTGTGTTAATTTTTTCTCTTGCACGTACATGTCCGTATGAAATTTGAATTGAACCTATCATTGGAGTATTTATTTAATTATTTTAGTTGCAACACAGTGAGAACTTATTTTAGCTATGTACACAAGAAGGAACTTAATAAAAATGTGAATCGGGATAACGGATCAAAAAATTCTTAGGATTGAGATAGATTAATATGATCAAAATTTAAAAAATAGCTCGTCCTTGATAATATACATAAGATACTTCCCTTGTTAAAATACAAGGGAGGAAAACAAAGCACGAGTAATTAAGACAAACTAGAAATCACTTGGCCGGCGAAAAAAATAAATATAATTTGATATAAGTGATCCGTACATTACACAAAATTTGTAAAATAAATCATCATGCTATTAATAGTTTTTGAATATAACATGATTTATTGGAGTTGTTATATTATACTCTCTCTAATCTTTATTATATCACAAACCAATAAAAACAGTTAAAGATAATAAAGTTGTCAATGAATCTAAATAATTTCCAATATTACCCCTATTAATTGTACTAAACTCTAATATTATGTTAACTATTACTCTTACCCACTACCCTTATTAATTATGGGCATACATGGAATAAAATAATTAATGCTCATTGGTAACACTAAAGTGTTTTATAAAAAGAACTAAATAAACTTGTTAGTTGACGTCTTATAATAAGAACCTGAAGGAGTATATTGAATTGGTTAAGCTTGCCACAATCCATTCTATTGTAAAGTAAAAAGGGGGCTTTTTTTGGGATTTTCAGAATCTACGTGAGTTGTTAACGGGGCTGGTATAGTTGTTAACCGGGGCTGATATTGTTGTTAATGTGACTGATTTAGTTGTTAAAATATTGTTGTTAATGCGACTGATTTAGTTGTTAACGGGTATTGATTTTGTTGTTAATATGGCTGATTTAGTAGTTAAAATTTAATGAATTTATACCAGAAAAGGCCATTGGGCCTTTTTTAGGATTTTCAATCTTGAGGTCTTTTTGGGATTTTTTCTGTAAAAATGGCCCTTAAATGCATTTTCCCAAAATAAATTAAAGCTACCTAATCAATACTCCACTGAGACAACGGGCGAAATCAAACAATTCCACTTTGATGCATACAACCCCTAACCTAATCCGCCAATCCATCTGCATATTTCCTTGCATCCTCAGCATCCTTGGCCAAAATTTTAGCCAAAAGAGGTGTTGGTGTCCTCACCCAAACCACCTGGCACAACCTCCCTCTTTCTTTCGTTTTTCTTTATTTGATTAAAGATTTCCTCATTGAGACGTAAAGGTAAAGGGTCCTTACCTCTCTCAATAAATTTGCTTCTTGAAATTTAAAATTGTGTTCTCCTTCTTATTGAGTGATGCCCTTTACCTCATCAATCAACAATTCGTCGGTGGCATAACCTCTTTTCTACACAACATAGCAATACAGCCTGCAATCTTGTTAGCCCTTCTAGGAGAGTAACCGCTACCATAATACTCCCTCTGGTTCTTAATATAAGATATCGGAAAAATATCATTGAAGTCCAAAGGAAGAAAAAAATATATCAAAAAAGTCTCAACCCCCAATCCGCTATCAACATTAAATGGGCAGGCCACCGGTTTAGGTATAAGCTATCCAACCCGTCGTTGCTCTGCCCTACTCTCCCCTTCTCCCCTTCTGAGCCTTTTTCCACCGCATTACCTTCATGGCTATACTTTGAAAAAAAAAAAAACACATCTTTTTCCCGTGAAATCTCCATTTGACATACCCCCATCGTCGCCATGTCAAAGAACCCGGCTGGACCACGAAATTCAGCGCGGCGCATGGGAATAAGGAGTCTGGCCGTGAAGTTTAATTAGTTAATTAATGAATAATGAATTTTTTATAGTCCTATACTGAATTAGGCAACAAGCTCATACATTTAAGATGCGAGATAGTATTTACGTTGAATATATATGGCCGATTTTGACCCCACAAATAATAGAATACGATAATCCTTTCGTTGTCGTTGATTCGTGTGTTTATTAAGAACTGTTTTGACTGACCTAGGATTGTTTTTTAACCTCAAGCTTGAAGCCGTCATTACCATAAATATACTGTTTGAATTTACACAGGACTATAATCATGTACCCAATATTATATATAAAGTTTTAGAGTAAGAAAAAGTTCTTATATTTTCAAAAATCCTGTGATATTTATGTATTATATATCATGATTATAGGTGAATTAAAGTAGTAGTAATAATAATTAATGTCAAAAACTCTTATGTGTAAAATATATAACAAATCCGTAACAAAATCCGTCGAAGGTGAAATTTCAAGGAGTATATATGCTTTTCTGTGTATGTTTCCCACTTTCTATTTGCATGCTAGAAGAGAGGGAAAAAGAAAGCAAGTGCTGAAAATATATTAAGATATGTTATTGTTCTAGCAAGCCAATTTTAAGCTCGACATATTTACACTAGGCTCTATTATTTTTATCTTTTTTTATTTTTTTATTTAGTTTGGATATGCCACTGTAAGTTTTTCCCTTGCACAAGCCTGTATGAAATTTGAATGGGATAGGTTATTCTACCTACCCCTAATTTACCTACCTTTTCCTACCTCTCCCAATATCGTTGGATTTTAATCTCATCCAACGGTAGAGATTTGAAGGATAAAATAAAAATTTTCCCCTTCCTCTCTCCCACCCTAACCCCATCCAGACGCGAATGCTGACGACGGCCTCAACGGCGCTTCGGTTTCATCATTAGTTTCTGACCTTCTGGATTCTGGTTGAAAAGCAACGGCTTGGTTCGCCGATTTAGGTTGGAGAATAAGGCCTGAAAGAAGCACGCAGACGCTTCCGCATGGTCCCGGATCTCCAGAAACGCTCTGAAGCTGAACAAACAAGGAAGCAAATTCAAGTTCAATTCCTCCATTAATGTAATTAATTCCCTCTGTTTTATCTATTTACATATATATATATATATATATATATATATGCGGGATTTAATTGATTTTATTAAAAGGAACGGCATGCTCCTTTTCTTGGTTCCACGCTGAACATGCGTTTCTCTACTGATATAAGTTGGGTTTTTTAAGTGTGATAAAATTCTCGTTCCAAAACCATTATATTCCGTTAACATGGGGGAAAAAAAGCAACTCCATTGACTTTTGTGCTCATACTTAGCTTCTAAACATTATTTGTTGATATGAAATGAACTTGTTTTGGTACGACTTTCAAACTTCATATGAGATTATTGTGCTGAATTGGCTCATCTGGCATGTGAATCCAATGGATTTATTCTGATCGATATCTCCATGCATTTAATTAGGAGTAGGTTGCAAAATAAAGTATATTTTGACTCATGTTTCAACCAAGCATGTTTAAATCATCTGCATAAAAGCACAAAATTCTTGTCCATGTATGCTACAAAATAAAGTATAGTTCTTGTTCCAAAATTATTGCCAATTCGTGATTAATTACCATGTATGCTACTTATGTCACTCAAGTTGATTCACAGCCTTCATCTAAACTCTAAATGTCAAAGACTTATTGAGCTTGCACAGAGGTTAGATGAAGCATTTAAATTTATTTTTGATGGTCTTGATGCTCTTACTACATCTGCGAGAAACTCGAAGAGTCTTCTATGATGAACTTGAAGGATCCCAACATGTCTCGATGAAAGGCTGAAAAAGGATTCGTAGTGGAATTGAAGAAGCATCAAAGCAAACCAATATTTGCGGACATTGCAAAAAACAAGGACATAATAAGTTTAACTTTGCAAAGAAATAAATATGCATTGATTATAGATTTTTTTTTTGTGGATTAGGTTCTTTATTTATAAAATTTGTGTTATGGTTTCTGTTGTGTTGTGGAGATTATGCGGCTTTCATATATGATATTTTTTTTGAAAGAATACAATTATTGAAAGAAAATAATCAATTTTATTGATATGGCAATTGTTCTGTTACAAGCCTAGGATGATTATAACAAGATAGATACATTGAACTAAAGGAAAATTACAAGTGATTCTTGTAAGCAAAAGCTTCATTGTCCTGATCTCGCTTCCTAGAATAAGCTCCCCCCATTGGAAAAATATCTTGCCATCAATATATGTCATAAAAATTGCAGGAGAACACTAGTGTAATCCATTCAATAACCGAACATGAATATATGCACCCTACTTCACCCCGTAAAAATACAAAGGGAAAAGCGCATGACTGAATAAGTAGTCACAGACTTGATCATCATGAATTGACATCTTTAAGACGGTTCTAAAAAACATTAAATTACGAGCAGCATGAACATTTATATTTGCAGCATTGACACCATTTACTAAAGCCCAGAGAACACAACTGCTAAATCAGTCTAAGAATATGAGCATCGATGCATAAAATCACATTTAACATCACAGTTTTAAGTAACCTTTCCAGAGCATATTCATAGTAAAATATAACTAACAGCTCCTCGCACATGCCGATAAAAAGCAGATGAGCGGAGGACACAATAGTGTTCATGAGAGGATTCAAAAAAGATTGCATCTTAGGACCCGTACATCTATATGTAATGATTATATCTATACCATCCTTCAAAAGTTCTAAGCAAGACCCAGTAAAATTTCAATGTACAAGAACAACTAATTGCATAAAAGTACATTATGATTGGCATGTATGTACAGCACTTCAGTTTAAGTTGTCAGCCCTATAAATATTGAGCATTTTTTTGACAGGAAATGATAAACGCATTGCCATGTGCATTAATGGAAAACTACCCATTTTCAGTTAGTCCAATTTCTGAAACAAAAATAAAAAATAGAAAATTGAAGCTCTGCCGACAGACAGCACATATCTAAAGTCCTAAAGGCTGCCATCAAGGAAATAGACTGTAATACAAAACAAACAAATGCTGCATGTACTCTGAGTAATTCAACAATTACAGACCATAAATCCACCTTCTACATCAACAATCAACAATTTGAGTAATAAAGAAGGACCCAAAACAAAAATTCAGAAAAGATACAGACTCCATTAGGAAAGCAAACTGGAGAACTCATGATATCTCCATGCACAATCTCCGTAAGCATCGAAAATCGTACAAATCATTTAAAAACTTATTACAGAATTTGAGTAATAGAGTGGCATAAAACAAAAAATTCAGAAAACATATAGTACATATAGCCCAATTTACAATGATTGAGCCTTAGAGAAAAAGAAGCAATATAAAAGCAAACTGGAGAACTCATGATATCTGAATATACAATCGACCATGTACAACTTCATGATCAATGAAAATCGTACAAATCAATTAAAACCTTATACCGGAATTCATTTGAGTAATAAAGACAGACCCAAAACAAAAAATTCAGAAAAGATACAGCACAATTTACACTGATCGAGCCTTATAGAAGAGTAAGCGATAGAAAAGCAATCTCATACCGAAATTACTAATCTCAGGTGAACAGAGTACACGTGTTTGCGAAGAATTGAACCTAAAGGAAGATAAGCCAAAGGAAAACGAAAATCGGGGGTGAGATTACTTATCAAGCCGGAATAACCCAAGGCCGACAGCAAATAGAAGGCACAGGGAAGGAGCGTGAGATTGGTGCGTTAGGGTTCTGAGTTGGGGGAAATCACAGATGCAACCTAGGATTCAGTTTTTATCCTTCAAATCTCAACCGTTAGATGAGATCATAATCTAACGGTAGTGAGAGTGATAGGTAGAGGTAGGTAAATTAAGAGTAGGCAGAATAACCTATCCCAATTTAAATTGCATTCATCTTTGGATTATTTTAGTTGCCACACGTTGAGAGCTTATGTAGGATTCTAATCAGAAACGTGGAAGCGTATCGTACCACGCGATATAGGAAAAGTTAAAACCTTCATCGTTTTGATTACCACGGAAAGATGCAGCGATCGAAAGCCTCTCCACGAACGTCGTCGTCCGCTCTATGATCGATCTTCCGACTATCTCTCGAGGGGAATGAGATGGTTGTGTGGGCAACCGTTCGGATGATGAACGTCTCGCCTCTAAGTTTGTTTCGATGAGAGCCTCCTTATGCGTGCGTCTCTTTTTCCAAGAGGTGAAAGTAGGTTTATATGCTACTACACCCAAGACCTAACCCTAAACCACATGGGCCATAGAGTTCTTGGGTTGTAGTCTCAATTAAGCCTTATTGGGCTTAAGTGACTAAAGAGCACATTAACCCAACAATCTCCCACTTGCTCTTTAAGATACAAACTTGAGTTCGTAAACCCAAGACCATGTAGCCCATAAGCCATCATCATCATCGATAATATACCCCATCCCTTGTCTCGAGCTAGCCACGGGGATCTACCATTTGTCATTCATCAAGGCTCATGATAATCTACAGAAGATTATCTAGTTCGGTGCTACTCCACTAAAAGCCCGAACGTGATCTCCAAGAATAATGACACTTATAACAAGAATATGCATTACCCCTTTATAGAATGTCTATAACTTGATTGACTAGTTTTTCTGTAACCCAATCAATTATTTATTCCCTTGACTTTAATAGTTTCTCTAATGGATTACATGCACCGGCAAAGTGTCTTCAATATCCAGGTACCGAAACATATCAAGGGGACATTTCCTATAAATTCCATGTTGTTTATCTCATAAACACCGATAACCAAATAGTCTCAATCCCAAAATACCGAGTTGTTGGCCGTCATATAGATCAAACCTCACCCGTTGGTAAATCAAAGAATGAAAACTATTCGACTACCTATTTAAAATAAACTTAGGATTAAGAGCAACTACATGACTATAGTTATCTGGAGATTTGATTCCTTATGATGAAAAAGAACAACCTTAATCAAATCTCTCCTTGATCCATTCAATGTAAGTATTAACTCACACCAATATTTTATAATGATTCGGACAAAACCATTTCATAAAATATTGCAGCCTAAATAAAGTGCCCAACTTAATTTAATAGTTGTGAACCAATTCATCAATTGTGAGAACCTATGACCATGTCCTCTATGAACGTATTCATATGATCATATACTCCACAATTGATCCGGACCTTAGAGTTTGTAAATAGTGTGCGAAATAAATGAAAAACACCTCATTTATTAACATTCGAGAAAAATGCAATGTCATAATGTCTTGCTCAAAAGGCACAAAATAACAAAGTGAAATAACAACTACCTAAAGCTATAGCAAATCTGGAATCCTCCTAAGACCCATAGATGAAACATGCCTCTCGAACACACGTTTCGTGCAAACTCTTAGTAAAAGGGTCGCAAGGTTCTCGTCGATGCTATCTTTGCTACCAATGTATCTCCTCTTTTAATTATTTCTCGGATCAAGTGGTACTTCCTCTCTATGTGTTTTTGTCTCTTGTGACACCTTGGTTCCTTGACGTGCTACCGCCCTGTTGTTGTCACAGTAAAGTGTGATAGGACAATTAACACCTGGTATCACCTGAAGGTCCGTTAGGAACTTCTTTAACCATGCAGCTTCCTTTGCAGCCTCAGAAGCAGCTACATACTCAGCCTCTGTGGCAGAGTCAGCCACACATGATTGTTTTACACTTCTCCAACAAATGGCACCGCCATTAAGGGTGTACACATATCCCGAGGTGGACTTTCTTGAGTCAATATCTCCTTGGAAATCTGAGTCCGTATAACCAATGGTTTCAAGACTCCCACTTGAGTAGACCAACATATAATCTCTCGTTCTCCGTAGGTACTTGAGTATATGTTTAACCGCTACCCAGTGTTTCTCTCCGGGTCCGATTGGTACCGGCTTACTACTCCCACCGCATAGCGAGATATCTGGTCCGGTACATAGCATAGCATACATGAGACTACCCCGTTGAAGCATAAGGTATCCTACTCATGTGTTTCTCTCGCTCAGGAGTTTTAGGAGATTGCTTCTTAGAGAGATGAATTCCATGCCTGAAGGGTATAATTCCCCTCTTGGAATTCTCCATGCTAAACCTGGCAAGTATTTTGTCAATGTATTTAGCCTGGGACAATGCCAAAACCCTATTCTTCCGGTCTCGCAAGAGTTTAATACCAAGAATATAATTGGCTTCCCCAGGTCCTTCATATCAAAATGCTTGCTCACCAGGTTTTTATGCCTAACAATACTTCGTATCATTTCCGATAAGGAGTATATCATCCACATAAAGTACCGTAAAAGATACCGCATTACCTTGGATCCTTTTATACACACACGGCTCATCGGGACTTTTCTCAAAGCCATAAGACTCAATGGCTTGATCAAATCGATGTTCCATGATCTCGGACGCTTGCTTAAGTCCATAAATGGACCTTTGCAACTTGCATACCATTTCTTCTTGCCCTTTGGCTATAAACCCTTTTGGTTGCTGCATATAGATTTCCTCTTCCAAATTTCCATTTAGAAAAGCAGTTTTGACATCCATTTGCCAAATCTCATAATCAAGATTTGTTGCAACAACTAAGAGAATCCGGATGGACTTGAGCATGGCAACCGGCGAAAAAGTTTCATCATAATCCACACCTTCTTTTTGGGAGTACCCTTTCGCCACCAATCTAGCTTTGAAGGTTTCAACCTTCCCGTCCGATCCTCTCTTTCTCTTGTAAATCCACTTACACCCAATGGGTCTTACCCCTTTAGGTGCATCTACAAGAGACCAAGCGAGTTGGTATACATAGAATCCATTTCACGATTCATAGCCTCAAGCCATTCCGAGCATCAACATCTCCTAGTGCTTCGTCATAACTCGTGGGATCACCATCTTCTCGCAATGATGTCATCCGATTTGACTCACCCAACAAGAGATATCTTTGAAGGTTTACGAATCAATCTCCCACTACGACTTTGTCGCACTTGATGTTGTGCATCTACGGGGGTCCACATTTTGTGGGTTAACTATTTCTAGATGAGGACCCTCATTAAGTGGATCAACCAATTCATGATTTTGTTCTTCATTAAGTTCATCATCATGCTGAACTTCTGGTTTTGTCTCTGGTTCCTGTGTATGTTCAGGTACATTTTCCCCTCTTTGAACAACCACAGGAATAAAAGCTGGAACCGCTTGAGGTTGTGGTGAAACTTGATCTGAGACTAGCTCATCAAGAATAACCTTACTCCTAGGCTTATAATTTGCCATATAGTCCTCCTCTAAGAAAGTCGCGTGAGTGCTCACTATGACCTTCTTTTCTTTTGGACTATAAAACAACCAACCCTCGGTTCCTTTAGGATAGCCTACAAACATGCATACTTCAAGACGCGAGTCCATCTTATCTCGGTTTTGTTTCAAGACATGTGCCGGAGCACCCCAAATCCGAATATGATTCATGGTGGGCTTACACCCTTTCCACAATTCTATTGGTGTCTTTGAAACCGACTTGGACGGAGCTAAGTTCAATAGATACATAGTTGTTTCTAAGGCATATCCCAGAATGAATCGAAAGAGATGAATAACTCGAGCATAGATCTTGTCATTTCTAAAAGGGTTCTATTTCTCCTTTCAAAGAACTCCATTCTGTCGGGGTGTCCTTGGAGAAGATAATTGTGAAACTATCCCCTCTTTGGTCGTAAGACCGAACTCTCCAGATAGGTATTCACCCCCTCGATCAGATCGAAGAGTCTTAATTTGAACACCAAGATGTTTTTCTGCCTCAGCCTTGAACTCTTGGAATTTTCCAAAAGCTTCAGACTTGTGACGCATCAAGTACACATGTCCAAATCTAGAGTAATCATCAAGTAAATGTGATGAAATACGATACCCACCCTCGGCTTGGACATTTATCGGTCCACATACATCGGTATGTACCAATTCATTTGAAGTGTGGCACGTTTTCCCTTGGCCTTGAAAGATCTCTTGGTCATTTTACCCTCTAAACAGGATTCACATGCGGTATCGGTTCAAAGTTCGGGATTTTAAAATCCCACTTTTGACCAAACCTTGTATCCTGTTAGAGTTAATATGACCCAATCTCAAATGCCAAAGATAAGTTTCATTGGAAACTTTTCTTTTCTTTGATGAATTAATATGCTCAACATCTTTTAATTCAACATGATTAACTTCACAGGGAACAGGACTAAGGAAATAAAGACCATTAAACTTTACACCAGAACAAATAAAAGAAGATGAACTTCTTATTGAAACTGAGGAATTAAATTGAACTGTCAAACCATGTTTATCCAAACAACTAACGAAATTAAATTCCTCTTAAAATCTGGAATAAATAAACAGTCTTCTAAAACCAAAGTTTTGTAATTATCAAAAGATAAAATAACTTGTCCCACTGCTAGTAGTGACACAAGCTCCCAGTTCCAAGCTTCAAATCTCTTTGTCCTTTACTTACAAGGCAAGCTATGTTTGAACCACGCAAAGAGTAACAAACATGGTTAGTGGCTCCCGAATCAACGATCCATTTATCATCGTGATTCTCCACTAAACAAGCCTCAATCACATGTAAATTACCCATACCTGGTTTATTCATTTGTGGGCAATTTTTCTTCCAATGCCCCTTTTGTCCGCACTTGAAGCACTTGCCTTTTGGTGCTTCATTGCAACTGTTTTGGCAACTGGAGTACCTGATTTCTTCTTTTTCTTGTTCTTGTTCTTTCCCTTGGGTTTCCCCTTAGGTTTCACAGAACTTTCACCAGCAAAAAATGCACTTCCCTGCTTGACTAGAGACTATTCAGCACTCTCAAGCTCGTGCATCAGTTGAGTGAGGTCAAGATTCATCTTGTTCATATTATAATTCATCTTGAATTGATTGAAGTACTCAGGCAGTGATTGTAAGAGAAGGTCAACTTTTACTTCTTGTTCAAACTTGATACCATGGTCATCAGCCTTCTTGAAGTTCGCTATCATTGTTAGACAATGATCCCGCACACTTCCTCCAGACATCACTGTCTTGGTGACTGAATTCAGCGCATTTTGCCTAGCAGAGCTGCTAGGCGTAGCAAACATGCCATCAAGAGTCTGGAGCATTGTTGCTCCACTCTCAATCATGCTCACTTGCTCCTGAAGGTGATTGGCGAGACTGGCCAAAATGTAGCAGCGAACTGACACATTCGCCTTCTCCCATCTTTCCTTCTCCTGCTGAAATCGAGTCCGAATTGCATCAGACGCATCTGCAGCGGGCAGTACTGGCATAGGGGTAGTGAGAACAAAGTTGAGCTTTTCATATTGAAGAACAATATCCAAATTAGTTTTCCATTGTTTGTAGTTTGTACCATCCATAGGTTTTTGGCTCAAGATTGTAGCTAAAGGATTGAATGAAGACATTTTTTCTGAAAATAAGGAAAAAGAAAAACACACTAATTACAAACTTATAATTAACAACAAACAGATATATCGCTAGTAGATTCTAACAACTACTATTCGTTTATTGTTTAACAATCCATTAGTTATCTTTACAAGGCTTACGATGGGCAAGATTCTTGTAAAACTAATATTGTTAGTTTGGGCCTTCAAGTTCCATTGCGAGCCTCGATGGGAGGGTTAACAATTTTACCAAAGTTGAATGTATTTAACCATTGTTTACTTTCAAAATTATCTTTAGTGTCTAAGTGTTGCCGACGATGGGCCGTACAAAAACTTTACTAAAATTTTGAAAATATTAGGGTTTAATCTAGCGAAATCCGATTATCCTTATCCGATGGGGCTTCAGCGATAACCATTTCACTAATAAACCCACAATTGGGGCCCGTAGGTTTTAAAATTAAAAGCTTAATTTAAAACCTTCACCCATTCAATATTTTAAATTTAGAATTTTTTTTAAAATTTTAATTTCCAAGAATTTGTTCATTTTAGAGTATTCATTGTCTGAGATTAACAACTTTAATTGAAATCATTTGGTATCTAAAATCTAGTCATGATTGGCGAGTGTGCTTCACATGATCATTTTAAATAACCCACAAATTACTCTAAAAAATACAATTCTCTTAGGAAATTTCCTAGATTATTTATCTAGATTTTAATTCCATAATTAATTAATCCAATTATTATTCTAGATTTTAATTTAAAATCATAATAATTGATAATTAATTTAGTGGATAACCTAAATAATCTCGCATAATAACTATCATACTAGTCGATTGAAAACATAATAGTTATTATGCTATTATGACATGTGATTATGCAACAATATGACATCTTCCTATTCTATATGGCATGTTATTACAAACATCATGTTAATCGTAAATATAATTCATACAATTCAATAAAAGCATTAAATAATTAAACAAATAACTTTAATCCATGGCTTTCCTATAAAAATTTAAAAATAAAATTTACAACTTTGGAATTTCTCTTTTTCGTCCAACCCAAGCATCTGTCTCAAGCCCCTTTAGGGTATCTATGGGCCCAAAAGCCCAAAAACCCAATCCTTGGCTAGAAACCCTAGGACACAAAAGAGGAACCCTAGCCATCACTTCTGCCACGCCATCAGCCGAAGTCATCTTCTTCGCAGTTTCTTGATCTCCAACTTTTACGAAAATTGAAAAAAATACATAGAAATTCCAAAAAAAAAAAAAAAAAAAAAAACAGCAAGGAGGAAACCTAATCATATGGGATTAGCCTCCTTGTTACAAATCAAGAAATACACGAGAGAATCTAACCATGGATTAAAGCGATTAACCGATTGAAATTAAAACTAATATCAAATATGAATTATAAACGAATAACTACCATGAAATAAATAACAAATATAGAAAAAGATGCCATATTTTCAAAAATAATTTTTGAAAAGAATCACATGAAATATAAATTAATATCAAAACTCGGTTCTTTTCCTCATCGCTATTGGCTCTGATGCCAATTGTAGGATTCTAATCAGAAACGCGGAAGCGTATCGTACCACGCGATATAGGAAAAGTTAAAACCTTCATCGTTTTGATTACCTGGAAAGATGCGGCGATCTGAAAGCCTCTCCACGAACAGTCGTCGTCCGCTCTATGATCAATCTTCCAGACTATCTCTCAAGGGGAATGAGATGGTTGTGTGGGCAACCGTTCGGATGATGAACGAACGCCTCACCTCTAAGTTTGTTTTCGATGAGAGCCTCCTTATGCGTGCGTCTCTTTTCCAAGCAAGGTGAAAGTAGGTTTATATGCTACTACACCCAAGACCTAACCCTAAACCACATGGGCCATAGAGTTCTTGGGCTGTAGTCTCAATTAAGCCTTATTGGGCTTAAGTGACTAAAGAGCACATTAACCCAAAGCTTGAACTAATTTGAGTGATTCTTTGAATTTTGTTGACTAGCCTGTGGAAGTTGCACAATAAATGCACCCGTGGTTCGAAAATGCAACTAATAGATTGATAAGAGAGATTCTTCATCAGATTCCTCAAATCAGGAAACAACATTAGTTTCTTGCTAATGCATCATATATTTATATTTCAAAGCAGCATATGGGACCAAAATTTTTGATCCTAGCAAGACCAGAACGAAAATTTTCTATCTTCTCAGTGGACATATTGTAGATGTTCCGTTCTATGATCTGATCCAAGATGTTTGAAAAATATTACTAAAGACTATATTTTATATTAAAGACACGATGTAGTATTACATATCTTTTGAAAATTATAAAGTTCTCACCATCCCTTATCAAAATGGCAACAAATCATCACCTAAGTTCACCTTGCACTTCTCCCATCTACATGAGAAGGATGACTTATCAAGAGTTTAGGTGAGTTGGGTGCTGGGACTCACCATAGGAAGGGCATGCATTCAGGCTCAAAATGTGTTTATAGAGGTATTTGGCTTTTTTTTGGAGCTATTTATCATAAGCATGTTTATATAAGTTGAGACAAAACTCCTCTCGTGAACTTACACCACACACTATAAAATACAATTGAAAATATGCTTTTAAAGGCTTCAATTGTCATTCCAAAGAAACCTATACAGACCTTCTACCAATAAGGTCCTAATATCGGCAAAGCGATTCTTGTCGGTTATGAGCTAACTCCTTACAAACTATACCAACTTTTGTTGGTCAGACCCTAGATTTTTAAATTAAAACATTTGAACTATATGGAGAGGGGAAATTTAATGGTGAAATATCATTAATTGTTATGTGATACTGAATATATTTTTGTCCCTTTCTACAATTCTTACTCTAGGCGAAAGAGCTTATGTTAGGGATAAAGACAACGGAAAGAGTTAGAAAATATACACTTCAAGTAGCAAATTGTCTCTTTACTAATTACCTTATGCAAAGACTCTAGTCTACGTACATCGCTATGGCTGACTTTCTGACTAATGTATTTTGGTGGTGACACTATTGCAGAGGGAAAAATTCCTTTTCCCTTACTATATATGCAAAAGGAAATAGAGACCTGATGCTACAAAGGGTACATCTTGTACTACTATACCAAATGGTCTTTGGCATATTTGGTTTTCTTTAAATTTCCTTATTGTGGACCTCTTCTTTCCTCAACTGCCTTCCATTTTCATTTTTTCTTATCTGTTTAAGGTGAACTATGATTTTGTTTTTTGACAATTGATTAATGAATTGTTAAGTCCAGTTTAGTAACTTAAATTAAAATTGGGTATTTCATATAAACGGAAATCCCTATATATTAAGTACATTTTACAAGTTCTAACTTCTAACAATGTACTGTTCACGACCCAATTAACCACCCATTCTACACGGAGTGGATTTCGGAAAAACCCTAAAATTTGAATTCTCTCTTCTCTGCCTTACGAGTTACGACCCTCCTTTATCTCTTTCTCGTCGGAGGCTTGTGGCCCTATCACAAGCCTCCGGCGAATATCATTCTATATCACAATTGCGTTAGAGTGGTAGATCGGTTTCCAGATCTTTGATCTATGGCCTTCTCCCTCTGATTTTTGGGGGTTGTGGACTTCTCTCGTCCTTGTGCCGAGTTTTTTCCTCTTCTTCTTCAGATCTGTTTTGAGGCAGTGAGAGCTATTTGTCTTTTGTTTCTTTTTTTGTGGTGCTGGGTTTTGTGGTGATGTTCATGTTTTCTTAGGAAATAAACAGATCTATGAGATCTAAGTATAAATCCTCTTGGTTGGATGGTTGTTTGAACGTTATTGGATTCGACTATCTCCTGGTGGCTCGGATCTGCATTCTTGGGGGAAGATTTCAAGAGGTGTTGTTAGGTGTGTGGTCGAGGTCACCATATTTGCTTGAACAGAGGAACAAAAATGTTCTTCAGGATATCATGGATTTTTTTCTTTCTGAGGTTGGGTTTTCTTTGATCTTTACCTCAAGTCAGGGTGTCTGTGCAGCTGCTCTAATTGCAGCTAATGCTTATAAGGAGGTGTGCCCATTAGGGTGGGTTTTACAACCAACACTTTCTTTCACGTCACTTCTAATCTTGGATATCGAGGGGCCGGTTTTGTCCATGCTTCTACTTCTACGACTCTTAAATCTTTAATGTACGGTGATTGACTTTTCTTATATTTGGTTTGGCTTTATTTGTATTTCATCTTCAGTTTGTTTTTATGTATTGCATTGATTTGCAGTAATAATATAAATAGCTCTTGACAAAAAAAAAAAAGTACTAATAAAAAAAAACTTCAAACAATGTCCTTTTTATTTTTTATTTTTTTTGCCAACGTTATAACATTAATGTATTTATAACATGATCAAAAACCAATGTGCTTATAACGTAGAGAGAAGCCGTAATTAATAGGCAATTAGCTTGGCTTCAATTGATTTTTACTTAATAGATATACTGATGATTATATCATGAGAAAGTAATAGGATGTTAAATAATAATCTCAAATATTAAATATATACACTGCCCGTATAAATTTTAAAATAATAAAAATTAAAATAATATCAAATCTTATCTTAAATATTTAAAATAAATTCATAGGAAAACTGAATTTATTTTATATATAATTATATTTGTTACATTTAATGTGATAGCGTGATAAATAATTCCCTTGAAAAGATCGGTAACTCTCATCAAAGGTGTAAATTAATAATAGGAAATCATCGAATGATGATACTCTCAAAATCTTTTTTTCTCATTTTCTTCTCAGAATCTTATCTCCACCCTTAGATTAAAAAAATGAATGGTTGGAATTTAATATTTTCTAAAATTATTATTATAATATTTTATAATTTAATTTTTTAAAATCTTATTTGTGTTACAGTTATAAATTATGTATATCAGATTTTAATAGTTTAAATTTATTTATTTATGTTTTAATAATCATTGAGGAAGGGGGAATAATGATGAAGTTGAACCGAAATAATTAAGAATTTAAAATTCCCAAAAAAAAAAAAAAAATCGGCGCGATAATTAAGCATGAATTATTTATTTCAGATAAATAAATGGAAGATTTCACGTTCCTATGTGAAGAATTTATACGTTTCTCTCCTCTCCCTTGTTTTTCTGCGCAAGAGATAAATGGCAATCCCTTCACAAACTTCACAGACACACACTATTCCCTTCAACACCGATTTCTGTCTGCAATTATCATACAAAGTTCTTCAGAAACAGATTCAAAAGGGTTTTCCCAATAATTTCGTGTCTTCCCCACTTTCTCTTCACATCATATTGAGCCTTGTCGCTGCTGGATCCAAAGGACAAACCCTAGAACAGCTTCTCTACTTTCTGGGATCTCATAGTAAAGATCATTTGAATTCTCTATCTTCACAACTTGTTTCTGGTTTAAGGCATGTGGAGGGCACTGAGCAAACTGGAGGCCCAATTCTGTCTTTTGCTAATGGCGCTTGGGTGGAGAAAACTTTTGGTTTGAAGACTAGTTTTGAAGAGATAATTAAAAATGGTTACAGAAGCCAAATTGAACTGGTTGACTTCATCAACAAGGTAGTCTTTTGATTATGGGGACCCAATACCCCTCAAATTTCCCAAATGTTCTTTCCTTTTCTCTTTTCATCATTAGATTAGATTCTACTTTAAATGAGTGAAATTTTAACATATTATGGCAATAAAATGGTGCACTTTTCAAATTTTTTTATGATTTTTCAAAGAAAAATACTCTAAAATTGTGTGGTTTCTTTTTAATTTAGAATATTTTTTGAAAAAATTTAAAGAAATTGAAAACTGCACCATTGTTTTTGCTCATAATATATCAAAATTTCAATAATGTATAATATAATGATAAAATGAAATAAGAAAAAAAATATTTGAGAAGTTGGAAAAACTTGAGAGGCATCGAGGACCCTAAGTCCGCACTTAACTCTCCTTTTGTTTCTCCCCCCTTTTTACCTGCAACTTTTTACCTGTTTCCTCATCAAAAACTTGACCTATATATGTAGAGAATAAATTTCATAACTTTTAACTGATTCTATGGATTCTGTTCACTAGGCCGAGGAAGTTGTGGGAGAAGTGAACTCATGGGTCAAGAACGCAACTAATGGACTCATAAAGCAGATTTTGCCACCACATTCCTTAAATCGATCCACAATGCTAGTTCTTGTCAACGCTCTATATTTCAAAGGAGCCTGGGATCAAAAGTTTAATCCAATGCTGACTAGAACCAGAAGTTTCAATCTTCTCAATGGATAGAATGTGGAAGTTCCATACATGACCTCCAAGACACATGAACAATATTATTACAATCTTCTCAAAGGAGAGAATGTGGAAGTTCCATACATGACCTCCAAGACACATGAACGATATTATTACAAATCGTTCGAGCACAATTTCAATTCTTTTGAGAGTTTTAAGGTTCTCTCCCTCCCTTACCGAAGTGGAAGCAATTACCCTGTGAAGTTCTCCATGCATTTCTTCCTTCCACATGGGAAGCATGGCTTACCAAATCTAATTCGCACTTTAAACTCAAACCCCAGTTGTTTAAATCAAGAATTTGAACCATCATATGAGGGACTTGATGAAATTTGGATCCCAAAATTTAAGTTTTCCTTTGACTTGGATGCCCAAGAAGACATGAAAGAATTAGGACTAACTTTGCCTTTCACTCCTGGGGAGCTAACAGAAGTGTCAGATTCTTCAAATAGCCACAAGCTTTATGTTTCAAAAATTCTCCAAAAGGCATTTGTTGAAGTCAATGAAGAAGGAACAGAAGCAGCAGCCGCCACCGTCACAGGCATGTCATATGGTGCTTGCGCGCCGCCGCGCAAGGCAAGCTTTGTCGCTGACCATCCCTTCTTGTTCATGATAAGGGAAGAGACTTCCATGGCTGTGTTCTTCATCAGAGCAGTGCTTAACCCGCTCTTAGATTCTTAGATAATGGTTTAATAAATTAGAATTAGGATTTGATTTATGATTCTGTTATTATTTTAATATTTCTCGAGCTATATGAATAGAGTTACAGTTAGTGTAAATTACCAATTCGCACTCCGCTTTTTTTCCCTCTTTCTTTTCCAACTTTGATGCACTTACTAATTAATAAGTGTATTGTGTATATATAATGCTGTTCCATCATCCATAGCCCGAAAGGAAAGGAAAAAAACGTAAAAGAAAATGTACATATATATAATGCTTTCTGGTTCGTGATAGTAAAACTTGATTTTATAATAGAAAGCTTAATACCATTTATTTAACTAAAATTTAAAGAGTAGTTTGAGCACCTAATCAACATCATTATATTGGTCTCCACGCTAAAAGATGGTGATCGAGGGCAACATTTATATGTTACTTCTAAAAACTTATTAGTTCCCATTGATAATGTCTACAATATATGACAGATATTTTAAGACAATCATAAATAACAGACAATATTAAAATAATGGTTGCACTTTATAGTTTTGTTTTAGCTACCAATAAGCATTTACTCCCCGCGTATTGTACGAAATGGATATGTTATCTCTGGTTCTAAATATATAATTTAGTTGACTTTTTCAGAGAGATTAAGGAAGCTAAATAAATTATTTTAAAATACTTACATCTATTGTTTTCTCTCCAAACCGGTTAATCTGACTTATAAATTGATATATAATCTAATGATACACAATATATACAGTGAGCATGTAATACATTTAGCTTTTTTAATCTCTTCAAAAAAATTCAACCAGATGGAATAATAATTTAAGTAAAAGTGAAAAAAAATTGCATAACCTCCCCCACCTAAACGAAAAATCCTATAAAGAAAATAATAAACAAATATAGAAATGAGGAATATTCATTGCTTGCATATAATACTGATTGATTGATGATTTTCATAGAGGATTGCTTAATCAATCAAACATTTTTGTTGTAATACCCGATTTTCAATTGACCGAAAATTTGATATTTTGGAATATGTTACCATATTAAAATTGGTTAACATATGTGACTTAGAGTCACATAGAATAATGGCTATTTTAAGATTAAAAGAGCCATGAAAAAGCTTAAAAACACTTAATTGAATTAAGTGGCAATTAGAAAATAATGAGCAAATTAGCTTGCATTAATTAAGATGAGTTGCATAATTCTCCTAATTAATTAGAGACAAATTAAAAGCATTAAAAGAGGGCTAATTACATTTGAAAATAATTAATCCAAGGAGAATGAAATAATACTTGTCTAAACAAAGCACAAATGACCATGATTAGCTAACCAACAAATCCTATGTTGACACATGTAATAATGAGATAATTAAGCTTTTGTTTAGGTGATAATTAGCTTAATACATCTGCCCAAAGATTAGGAAAAAACGTGCAGCTGATTGGGAAGGGAGAAAAGTGATGATAACATTGTTAATTTGAGTTGAAAAGTCAACATTTTCAACTAGCCAATGAGAGCAATGGACCAAGGGACATTTTGCTAATTGAAAAACACATTTAATGGCTATTAGAGGAGGAGTATGTCGACTGGAAATTGGAGGGGGAACATTAATGGATGAAAAGTGCATCTTGATCTAATGGATGGGAAGAAAGAAGAAGTTTTGGGATTGCTTGTTAGTTACCAATTTAAACTTGGCATTTTTCCTATAAATAGGGCTTGAACCCTTCTCATTTCTTCACACCAAAAATCACAATCACCTCTTATCCTTTGATTAAGAGAGTGAGAGTGAGAGTTTTCTTGGAGCAAGAAGGAAGAAGGAGTTAAAGTTGAAGGTAATGTTCTTGGTCTCTAGCTTTTTGTTCTTAGTAAATAGTAGTTTAATCTAGGAAATTGTTAGGAAAATTCCCTTTCATGTTTGGAAGTCTCCATTGCTTTTAAAACTCAAAATGGAGTGGAAAACATGTTAGGGAATAATTTTTAGGATTAGTGGATCATTGTGATAAAAGTTTGGAAAAAACTGAAGGTGCAAATCCTTTGCTGGCAGCGAAAATTAAGGTTATTATTTTATGTAGAAAATGAAGTCATTAAATCATGAAATTTTATAGAAATAAATTAGAGATGTAGGGCTTTCTAAATATATAAAATATAAATCATTTTGAGTTCTACACAAGGAGTAACATATTTTTGAATTTAAGCCTTATTTATGGAGTTATAAACTGGGCAGCGTTGAGAAAATATTAAAATGGAAATGATTCTTGATGTTATAGGTTCTTGGAGTATTTTTACTTGAAAATAGACATGTCAAGGGTCATGAGGAATTTTACGGAACCTCATTCCGATTTTTCTAGAATTAATTATGATTTTTCAAAGTTACCAAAAAATCTGCCCAGAAAATACTGCATTGCGTTTTTAAATAAATGTAAGGGCAAAACTGTAAATAGCAAATCCACCAAGGGTAGAGAGGTAAATAGAGGTTTAAATATCTCTAAGGATATTATTCTAAGTGATATGGTGCTATGTTAGGATATCCGGGAAGTCCGGGGCCGGATTCAAAGGGTCAGGCATATTGCTAACTACGCAGAAGGGAATGTACGTTCGCGTACTAGTAACTTTAATCACCTATATCCTGTATGATTGTATACGATTGATGATTCATGAAGTGATGGACAATACTAGGTCTTGTGTCATGCACTGTGACTAAGTTTATGGGGCTTAGATCACCTGTTTATACATTCAGCTTTATACGCGTTATAGTCTTGATAATGCCGTTGAGTTTTCCTAGCGCTGAGGACACGAGGGGCCATCGTGGCACGGTGAGGTGCAAATGAATATACATGTGAATTGTATAGATAACTTTACATGTGATATGTACTGTTAATATATTAATCTTACATCTGCTGTGTGCTTATGTGCTGATTAATGTTGTAATGTCATGAACATCTGTCATACATATACTGTTATATCTGCTATAGAGGTTAACTATTACCTGAGATTCAATTCGATTGAATCTCAACCCTGACCAATAGTTCAGGAAAGGAACCAGAGCCGAGAAGGGGCATCGAAGGACGGAGCCGAAGAGAGGCACTCATGAACGGAGCCGTGAAGAGGCACCGGCCGAGACGAAAGTCAGAGGAAGCTTAACAGGGTCTAGTTCTGGCATGAATCTAATAAAGTTATTTCAAACCGTTTGGTGTCTAGAAAGGGTTTGTCTATGTGGTTTAGTCGATAAGTCACCGTGAATTCGGGGAGACTTCCACTAGACACCGCCCTGGCCAAACTGTTTGATTGACTGAGTTAGGTTCATTGCCCCAAGTCTACCTAAGGCTTGGTTTAAGGTTGTATAGTCACTATGGAAGAATAATAATTATACAAGCTCTGTATTGTTATATCACACGAATATTCTTTCGGGAAATTTTTAATATATCAGCTTATGTCGGGACATCAGTATATGTCTGGGCATTTTATATCAGGTACTCATTGTCCAAATGTAAGCACATGCTCTCCGTTTCCGCATTACTCTGAGTGGTAGCACCTCAAACTTTGTCGATTTTTCTTAAAACTGAGTGTCAACCGACACGATTTCAAGTATGGAATTTGGGATGTTACACTTGTAGCCTAAAATCAATCAAACATGAACAAATAATAATGAGTTAATACTATTTTTGGATTTTTAAGTTTGTCCTCGTTTTGATTTTGGTCTTTCAAGTTTCAAACTATAGGTTTTGGTCTCGGTAGAGGGAAAATAGTCCAAGTTTTTATTGAGTTATATAGACTAATATTTTAAATAAAATGAAACTTGAATGACCAAAACTAAAATGAAAAAAAAATCTTGAGGGACTAAATATTATATTAACCCAATAATAATATCATAAATTGGGAAATATCAAAAAATAATTATCTATCAGGTGAATATTTCTAAATCAAATCAGTGTCTTCAATCATCAATTTTGAAATATTTATTGGATACATAATTGTCGCACCATGAATCATGCTACGAGAAAATTAGGAAATAAAGGAAATAAAGGAATTTAAGATATAATCCAATCAGTATGAAATATGGTTACTTAATCAATCAATTATAATGAAATATGAAAGAATTTTTTTTGGAAATAATGGGTAAGAAAGGGCATTTTTACCTGGCAACTATACACAGTTAAAACAAATCACCAAAATGCTATAAGATGAAAATTATATCCTCAAATACTACACTCAAACTCGTTCAGCTCTTACATGAAATTCCAACATAAGTTGTTAAGCGTAAGATGAAATTCCAATTTTCGTACGCTGGTCTGACGGACTCCTCTATTGGTGAAAATTACACAAGAACACCCGATTTCATTTCTTCAACACGTTAGCCCGTTTTCTTTTTGTTTTGGGGGAGAAATAAACCTAATAACCCACTCTTTTGGCTCTTAACTTTTTTCATTTTCTCTTCATTCTATATTTTCAACCAAATAAAAAGAATATAAGAAGATTTTATTTCTTACAAAGTATAAAGAATGTGAGTAAATTTTGTACAAAGAGTATTTTTTTTTATCCTAATAAATAACCGTAATGGATTTTGGAGATATTATATCATATCGATAAAAATTTTATAGTTATTTAATTTATGGGAAATATACTTCTCATGTTGTAGGAGAAGTGTATCATCCTGTCATAGATACAAAAAGATGTAAGTCTCACCATTTCTATGCTTGAGTTTTTTTTTTTACTAAAAAATATGTGGGTCCTACCATTTCATGTGTGTGTAGGAATCTTCTTCTTCTCATAGAATATGAGAAGTGTAAACCCCTTAATTTATTCATATATTCCCCCTAAATTTTAAAAAATATACTTATACGAATTTTATAAAAAAAAATTTAATTATATTAATTGATTAATATTTTATAAAAAATTAATTTTATAATTATTTAGGGGAAATATTTACATGGCCGACCCTTTTAGGCCATTGGCCTATATAGTTGGCGCTTTTAGGCCCGCTTTCACTTTTGAGGCAAAAATCTTTGGTCTTGCCTTTATTCACACACACACACACATATTTGTATGAGATTTAAATTCATCAACTTACTTATTGAAAGCCTCAACTACTTGTGGTCGATTTTTCTAGTGATTGTTTTGTTACGATCTAAGCCATTTTTAACAATACTAAAATTTATAACAATTGTCAAGGAAGGACATGTGTATATGGGTCAAGGAAGGGATTTCCTTTTACTCATTTTTAAAAAAAAATTTGGTAGCATTTCCCCATAAAAGTAAAATATCCCAAAATTTCAATAACATCCCAATTCATCTTAATTAAACAAAACTAACTGACAAAAGATAAAATACATAGGCAAGTTGTCTAATTCATAAACTAGAAAATCATAGAACATCGAAAGGACATTTGGAGCTCGTGTGACGACCGCCAATCACCGGTGCCAAAGCTTTGGTAGCTAGCTAGGGGGTTTTTTTTTTTTTTAATTAAAAAAATATTATTTGGGTAATTTCTTAAATTTTTTGCAATATTTCAAAATTCCAAATGACTTCTTTGAGATTATTGAAATTCAACATATTTCTTTGTCATTTATCAATTTCGACCGTATTTTTCTGTCCTTTTCACTTTATTCATTTTTACCTCAATTGCAAACTAATATCATCATAAATGAAATTTATTCAATTTCCATTGGATATTTTTCCAAATTAACACGGCAAGATTCAAGGAGATTTTTTTTTTTTTTTTTTTTTTTTTGGTTGGGGTCCGGATAAAATGGAATAGGGTATTTAAATCATTTTGCTTAATCAGTCCTTACTAATAATAAAAAATTATGTGACATGATTTATTAGAAACATTATTTTTGCATCATAAATCACGATCGTAGAAATTTGGAAATTAAGGAAATTAAGAAATAATCAAATCATTTTCAAATATGATTTTTTTTTTAATCAATCAAATATGAATCAACATAAATTTTGGAAATCAGAAAATATTTCAAAACAATCATCAATGTCGTGTATTTATTAATTATGGATATAAACCTGTTCTGTTATGAGAACAGGACTGTTTGGACTTGACTAGGAGCCAAGCCTAGGGCCTACGTACCCTGTGAAGGGATCAAAGTCCACGTAGTTCGAACACACACAAAAGGGGGTGGGGTGTGTGCTCTGTGTGACTGTATGTAAAAGTCTAGGGTTAGAACGTAGAACCTGTCATCTGATCTCCGTACCTTAAGGCTTGACCTCTGTATTTGTAGAGTTTACCTTAGGTTGAGTTGTTTGGGCCCTGTGATTCAAGCCCCTGATATCCTAACTACCAGATATATGTTTAGATATACCTGGATTGTAGATAAGATAAGATCCTCCTATATTGTAGGTAGATCCTAGTATGTTGTATGTTCCTAGTTGGGCCATATATTGAATATGGGCTTTATCCAGATCCGTAACAGTTGCCCCCCAGCCCGGTTGTTCAGGCTTCTGAGCTGCCGGGATGTATTTTGCCCCCAGTCGGCTTTACTAGCCGAGCTTTGCTGTCGTGGGCCTTATATTCTCACGTCGGAATTACGTTGATCCCGACTATCGTGGGCCTTATAGTGTCGAGCTGAATTACGTTGATCCTAGCTATCAAGGCGGCTTACTTCAAAGATCTGAGGTCTTATCTCAAAGATCTTGAGTAGTGCCGAGATGGTTCGTCTACATTTGAATCCAGGTGTTGATCTCGGATATCAAAGTCGTCTACCCGAAGATTCGAGGTAATGTCTCCAGGATCTGGGATAATGCCGAGGCATTTTTGCCTGACTTTGAGATTGAGATCTTTCTTCAGGTTATCGGGCTAGATTGCCATGAATCTTACCCTCTTGCCTATCTTCCGCGCATTGCCGGGTTGTATCATATTGACCCGGTTACTAATGTCATTTGCTCAAAGATCCGAGGTAATGTCTCAAGGATCCGAGGTAATATCAAAGAGTTCGCTTGACTTCGAGGTCGGGATCTTTCGTATGAGTTGTTCCAACTTGATTTGCTTTTGTTCGAGTCTTGACGAATTTGGATTCATTCGTATTCTGCTACCGAATTGCCTGCTTAGGCTATAGGTTTTTCCAAAGGCGGGATCCATTTGCATTTCCCTCGTTCTTTGTTTTCGCTTGCCTCGGCCTCGGATATTTGAAAATTCAAATAACCCGTGCGGGCTTCCGTTAGTTCTTCTTATACCATTGACAATTGTATAGTAGTTTCCCCCCCAGCCTGGCAGTCAAGAGCTCTGGGCTGCCGGGGTGCATTAACTATTGAACCTGGATGCTGTGAAGGCATTGCAGAAGCAGTGCGCCGAGGTGGCCTCGACTAAAGACGCTTTGGTTGCGGAGCAGCAAGCCCATTTGGACACCACGGACTCGTTGAAGGAGACAGCTCGTGATTGCTTCAAGATGGCTTTAGCGCAGATCAAGTATTTGAACCCGACCGTGTCTTTGAAACTTGCCGGGTATGACTACCGGGCTTATGTGAAGGACGGTGTTCTGGTTCCGCCACCTCCGACGCCCGATGATGGATCCTTGTCTTTTGAAGACGTAGAGCTAGAGGAGCACAGAGGCGGGGAAGGTCAACATACTGAGGCTGGGCCGGGAGCTTCCGAGATGGCTTAGTCCGACGAGGTGGTGCCCTCTGACGATGTTGTTCCCCCGAGCTAGGGGCCGGAGTCCTTAGTTCCGCTTTGCTTTTCGTTGAGGCATCTGTGCCTGCTTAACTTTGAATATTCCCGGCGTCTGTGCCGATTGTATGTACTTTTTGACGACAACTTATGATTTAGTTTTATCAATTAATTGTCGTATGGTGTTAGAATTCTAAGCATTGTTAGAAATTCGTCGGCGCTAAGGGTGCCGACTATGCATTCTACCAGATTTTAAGTCTGGGAATGGATGGCGGGGTTGTCGCTTTAACCGCAGAGGGTGTTAACATAACCGCTACCGTGTTCGGAGCCGTTGGCGGGATCGTAACCGAGGTAAGGCGAATTGTCACTTGTTTAAACGAGGTGTACGTAACACAAAACTTAAACATTTTGACCTGATCGGGTCGGAATGACAATTCGAATGCTTAAATCGGGGCGAGCGTTGACGCGTCAATTTCGCGAAGGCCAATAAATGGCATTTTCGCCGAGCTCTAGACCTGGGCTGATTAGCCCCGGTGTTAAATCATCTAGATGTGTCGTATTTGTGACCGGGTTTATATACCTCGGTGTAATGCTTAAGCGATCAATTGTGGACGTTGGTGAATCTCCACTGAGGAATTCTTTGTCCAGGGTCCGTTTAAGGAGCGCGGATTCAACTGGACAATCTTTAGTTTATCCAGGATGTGTGTCGTAACCCGGAATTTGTCTATCCGAGAGGGGTGTCGTAATCCAAGATTCCATTATGGGTGTCGTAACCCTTTCTTCCATTACGGGTGTCGTAACCCTTGATTTGTTTTTACGTAGAACCCGGATTTAGTCGCAAGAATTTACACGATTAAGTTAATTTTGAGTCTACTTTCAAAAACAAAATTAACGGAACGGAGCTCCCGCTTTAACCATATTCGGTGATTTTAAATTCGGTCGATAAGTCCGTCTTCAAAAATTCACAGGGATCCCGGATTTTAACCAGGTTTGGCGTAGCCGGGGTCCGGCTTCAAAACTTCACACGGAGCCCAAGTTTTAACCAGATTCGGTGTAACTGGGTCCGTCTTCTTTTCAGAATCTGTATATTTCTATCTGCAAATGAAAAAATGCAAGATATTTTGCTTGCAAAGACTTTAGCATCTCCTTTCGGCATAGGGTGCCACTCTGAATTATTAATAAATCTACGGTTGATAGAGCAATATTTTTCCATGATGGTGTAGTATCCTTCTAAAGAAAACTTGATCCAGCGGAAAAATTGCATAACGATTCAAGGCGGAATTCAATGCCCTTGCAATTGGTTTCAAAGTTGAAGTTTGCAATTGTTGAAATTGACAATACTCATTGCAATAAATAGCTACATCTGCAAATAATTTGGCACCGGGAGCTCCATGCTTGAAAGTAAAAGCTAATAAAGCCTTTTTTCCCTTCCATAGATTTGGCCTTTTTGCCAAAATTCATACCAGGGAAATATTTTGCTTGCACTAGCTCTAGCAATAATTTGCCCAGATTTTTATTTCTTGACTTGCTTGCTTTTTCCTCAATGGTATCACTGGAGATAAAAAAGGACTTGTGGCTATATATTACCACGCATGCAAATAATTGGATTAAAAAATCACAACTATTCACAAGGGAATTCTCCTGTCACCTCCAGCGTTGTTCCCAATTTCAAGAATTTTAATAAACAAGCCTTTTGAAAGGCATGCAGTATTAATTTCCATTAATTTTGAAAGATTAAAAAGGATCTTTCAACATTGGCAACTTGGAAAAATTCAATTTCCATCTATCCAAATGATAGCAAAAATCCACAAGGCAATTACATGGATTTATGGGGAATTGCCGAAGACATTTAGGCACAGCTCATGGCATAATACCATATTCATTAATCATGGAATGGAATTGCCTCTTCCCTTTTTCAACCAATAGATTCTTTAATAGGCTACCTTGCTCTAAGGTTTGTGCAAGCTCTTCTTTGACATTCAAAAATCAAAAAGAAATTGTTGCCCAGTTTCACAAGTTGAGTAATTTTGATTAACCAATAGGATGAGATCCCATGTTTAACGTATTCCAATAAAGGTAAAAAATGCATCTGATGATTATTTGTCTCCACCCATGCTCTTTATTTACTTACATCATTTCCAAACTTAGCCATGTGGCCATATAGGTGTCAAGTACGTTTGAAAAGTTAACCATTTCTCTATCATCACTTTTTCAATCCTAGCTATTTATCTTCAGATCAAGTCACTATTGTCAAATATTTTGGCTACTTTTCTACTTTTTGAATATGACTTCCCAACATGCGCTGCCACCTTCTTTTTAAGTCAAACTAGAATACCAATGAAATAATTCCATAGCAATGGCAGAAGAGTACCTGAGGCTGCAGACGATCACCAGGCGGTGCTAGGAACAAAGGGACAAAATCATCCGCCATCAAGGAAAACAAGATTAAAGCAGACCAAAAGGTGGGGCTAGAATCTCCACTTTCTTCATTTGGTTCATAGCGGGCCTCAGATGTACAGAAGCGAATTCATGGAGTGAGGTTTCTCTGCCTCCGATGTCAGCAAAATACCCTCAGTGTAAATGGTAGTTTTGTTACCCCAGTACTTGAGAAGTCTGGGCACTAGATTAACCATTGTGACAAGAAGTGGGTGTCCATTTGTAGACACGCCCTCATGTTTTACAAAATCATGTTGATCAACCGAAGAACAGAATAATTGAGGCTGATGGGAAAGATCCCAAGGAGCCCTTGAAGAACTGAAGCGTAATTTGATTAATAAGTGGCCTTACATATTATTGCCATTTGTGAGAAAAAACCAAGTCTGTGAGGTTATTTGATTAATTCCCTCAAGCGTGAGCTTTACTACAATTGCCATGGCCTTTATGCTCACAACCGTAAGTGAGCCCATCAAAAAATAAATTTCCAAGTGAACCAGAATTTTCATGTAAATGATAAATACTTATCTGGAAGTTTAATATTTTGTGCAGATTTGTTTGACTGGACTGCGCCTTGGCATGGCAGACGAGAAATAATCCCTCATGCAAAACAACTTATTTGGTTGCAAAAAACCACTGCTTAAACATTTGTGATGCACCCTCCTGAGAACTTGCTACATCAGCTGACTCTTGTACGAGATCCAGACGTCCTTGGAGATATTTATGGAAGAAAAACTTATCCATCTGAGTTTCCCATAGGATTTTGTGGTCCGCAACATAATCTTGCAGTGAAAGACTGGCTTGCAACGATAAGATGAATTTAGAATCTGGCCTTGATATTGAAGAATTAAAGTGGCAGAGGTGTCGAGATTGCACGCTTTGAATGGTTAGTTGAACTAGGTGCACCGACTTCAATGCCGGTGGCTGAAAGATAACGACGCAAAACCGCAAATCATCGCCCAGAAACATTCGACTGAGCAGCGGCAATACCCTTATCAGGTTCTGGAAAGAGGAAGACGGTTGGGCCCATACCAATCTGGACTGTAAAACTGTCTGGTGAATACCAGCATCTCAGACTCGGTGACTCCAATTTCTGCAACGTCATCATCTCGGCATCTCATGACAGTAATCTCGGCCTTCACGAGAACGTGAAACTCAGTTTTGCTCCATCTCGGCCTACCTCGGCGTCATCATCTCAGCATTTATCCGCCTCAGGCACATAATCATCATCTCGGCATCTTGAGGCAGGATGAAATCTGGCTATCTTACGACAGCAAAACATCTCGGCAATGTATCTCGGCAATTTACGTTGAAAAAAGGTTGGGCAAGACTGAAGATTTCAACAGCGATTTAGGGCATCAACGTGGAGGGCGAATTCACCTAATATTGACTTTTTTCCTCGGCCCAAATATTTGAAAGATTTGAATAATAAGGCATCTCGGCGTGATCGCGATCTTACGCAAAAAATCTCAGGCTCCTCTGGGCGTGTCTTGCGAAATTAGTTTAAGGATCTCCCACATACTAAATTCGCAAGCCGGAGTGAGAAGGAGATATCCCAAGCAAATTGTGATCATGAGGATCAAACATTGCAACGTTTTCTCCAAAGACCAATGTGGGAAAAGTTAATCGAACCCCACAACTGAAAACTCGTCGCCGTTTAACCGATGAAGCCCGTCTTGACAATGATGCTTTAGCATATTAGGGATTTGAGATCAGAAGCATCGTACATATGGGCATCGTACATATGGGAAGTTGAGTCTTTTGCAGTTGATTTTCCTCACTGTAGATGATTTTCCTCCACTCGAACTGGGTTCTTCGGTAACAATATGAGCGAAGGCGTCTCAATATTTCTGGTGGTGACCATCTTTGGTCATGGGGATCGAAATTTATCGTCCCCACGGTCGGCGCCAATGTTCTGTTCTGAAAACAGGACGTGTTGGACTTGACTAGGAGCCAAGCCTAGGGCCTACGTACCCTGTGAAGGGATCAAAGTCCACGTAGTTCGAACACACACAAAAGGGGTGGGGGTGTGCTGTGTGATTTGTATGTAAAAGTCTAGGGTTAGAACGTAGAACCATCGATCTGTACCTTAAGGTTTTACCTCGTATTTGTAGAGTTTACCTTAGGTTGAGTTGTTTGGGCCCGTGAATCCATGGCCCCGATATCCTAACTAGATAGTCATTGTATTTAGATATACCTGGATGTAGATAAGATAAGATCCTCCTTTATTATGGGTAGATCCTAGTATGATATGTTCCTAGTTGGGCCATATATTGAATATGGGCTTTATCCAGATCCGTAACAAAACCGATCCGTTTTTCACCAAAGTAGGAATTATAAGTTTTCAAGGATGATTGATTTCATAACTTCTGTGAATAGTTTCCTTGAAAAGCCTCATAAATCAATGACGCATTTAATTTAAATATAAATAAAATGAGTGCGTAAAAAACTTACCGTAGAGACTGGAGACTACGCAATAGATAGCTTCAAGGTTACGCCCGTTTATTAATTTTATCACATCCCCAATCGCCTATAAATTTGGGCAAAGTCAAGTTCGTTGGGCAAGCAAAACAAACTTACCGAACAGAGAATAATGGCATCATCTCCTTTACCGACAAACCCTAATTCCTTCCATACCGATTTCTGTTTGCAATTGGCATACAAAGTTCTTCAGAAACAGATTCAAAATGGTTCCAATTTTGTGTCTTCCCCACTTTCTCTTCATATCATATTGAGCCTTGTTGCCGCCGGAGCCAAAGGAAAAACCCTAGAAGAGCTTCTCTCGTTTTGGGATCTCCTAGTAAAGATGATCTGAATTCAGCATCTTCACAGATTGTTTCAAGCTTAAGGAATGTGGGGGCACTGAAAATGGAGGCCCAAATCTGTCTTTTGTTAATGGCGCTTGGGTGCATAAAACATTTGGTTTGAAGGCCAGTTTTGAAGAGTTAGTAAAAACTGTATACAGAAGCCCAATTGAAGTGGTTGACTTCAGAAACAAGGTAACTCTTTTAATTATTCATCTTTGTGTTCTTCTTCACCTGCATTCTCTTTTACATGTTTCCTCATCAAAGTTGACCTAGGTAGAGAATAAATTGCAAAGCTTTTAATTTGAATGATTCTATGGGTTTTGTTCACTAGGCTGAGGAAGTTGCAGAAAAAGTGAACTCATGGACTGAAAAAGAAACTAATGGATTGATAAGGGAGCTTCTTCCACCAGGTTCCATAAAGAAAAACACAGTACTAGTTCTTGCCAATGCTCTATATTTCAAAGGAGCATGGAATAGTAAAAAGTTTGATCCCACCATGACTAAAACAAAAAATTTCCATCTTCTAAATGGAGGGAATGTGCAAGTGCCATTCATGACCTCCATGCCATATGAAGAATATTATTACAGATCTTTTAAGAATTATAAAGTACTTGCCATTCCTTATCATCAGAGTGGAAGAACACCACTTAAGTTCACCATGTATTTCTTTCTTCCACATGAGAAGGATGGCTTGCCAGATCTAGTTCACACTTTAAACTCAAACCCTAGATGTTTAAATGAAGAAATTGAACTATTGAGTAATAAACTTGTTCGTGTTTGGATCCCAAGATTTAAATTTTCCTTCAACTTGGATGCCATAGACACTACAAAAAAAATTACTTTCAGCGACCACTTTCGGTGGCGACTTTAAAAGTCGCCGCTGAAAGTAGGACTTTCAGTGGCGACACTGGGGTCGCCACTGAAAGTATTGACTTTCGGCGGCGACTTTTAAAGTCGCCACCGAAAGTGTTACTATTAGCGGCGATATTATGTTGTCGCCGCCAAAGGTCTAACTTTCAGTGGCGACTTTTAAAGTCGCCACTGAAAGTAATAGGTTTTAGCGGCGACCCTCGTTTGTCGCTGCTGAAGGTTATTTTAGTGGCGACGTAATGTCGCCACTGAAGTTACTTTCAGTGGCGACAATTTTTTGTCGCCACCGAAAGGGAGTTTCAGTGGCGACTTTGTATCGCCACCTAAAGTCTAAATCCCTAAATCAAGTTCCAGCGCCCATTTTTTCAGTTCCAGCGCCCCCTGGTTTAGCGTGATTTTTTGTTTCCTCCTATCCCTTGCGAAAAATTCTGCAGCCTTCTCCTCTCTGCGTCTCCCTCTTGACCTTGCATCCTCGCTCCGCTCAACCTCTCTTTCCTCTTCGCTCTTTCAGCGCCTCTCTCCTCACCGATGACGTCTCGGTCGTCGACGGCCACCATGAAGTTTCACTGTTGAGGTAAGTTTTCTTCCTTTTCCTATTAGGTTTTCCACCGCGAGTTTCGAATCTTTTGCTTTGCGTATGAATCGTTTTTATTGTCTTTTCTCTTTTTCGATTCCGCAACAAGGGCTTTCAAAATAAGGGTTTTTCTGTTTCTCTCTATTAGGTTTTCTCTTTTTCTCCTATTAGATTTTGCTTGCCAAAGAATTTGATTGTGGATTAATGAACGCAAATCTCTCGTTTATATGCCGTTAATCTTTTGTTTGTTTTATGTTTTGAAGGATGACAATTGTGAAGGAAGCTATTATCGAAATAAGGTAGACACAGAGCCTACCTTTGATTACTCGAAATAAGGTAGACTATTAATTGGATTCACTTTGTTTGTTGTATTTATTCCTCGACATTTTGATTTTGAGAATTACTCGACTTAGCTTCTTTCGTGCAACCCAATAATTCCGGAAAACCGTAACGGAGGTAGAAACTCGAATGGTTCTTTTGAGCGCATCGATTAGAACTACTACTAGGTTGCAAAGCATATGTTCCTTAGTGAGAACTTTGTGCCGTCTTTGTTTTTTTAGTTTTTTAGTTTTTTTTTTTTTTTTTTCCTTTTTTACCGGGATGTTAGTTTGAATTATAATGGTAATTATTTGCACTTCTTCCTGCCTCATGAAGGTGAATGTGTTGAACTCAAAAATAAAATATCTTTTGAAATTAGTAAACTCAACGGTATGGGAGTGTTTTGATGGTGATTTATTTTCCTTTTTCTTCTTCAGCTTTTTCGGTAGTTTGAACCAAACGAGATACCATTTAGAAACACATTCCCTTCTCACGGACTATTTTCCATTAAAGGTGCTTTTCCTATGTGAATCAATTGACCGATAAAAGCTTTAGTTTCTTATCCGTAGTTGAGCCGTACATTTGGAATTAAGTCTTTGAAAGGAATTTATTCAACCTTTGATTGCAAAATATGTTATTGTTTGCTTTCTCGTACCGGCAAACAAAAGAATAAAAACGGCCTTCCCGATAAAAATGTGTTTATGAAGCATCCAGCCTAGCAAGTGTGTGTGCAAGAACAAAAAGGCAAAAGAACAACACCAATACAATAGTGATTTGTAAATTAGTTATTTTTTGTTTATGAACTCTTGATTGTGCTGAAATTGTAATTCTTCTGTCAATTTATTTGTTCAAGATCAGTGTGCAATGATCAACCTTTATGTAATTTCCATAATTGACAAGGAATTAGCTGCATTTTATGAAGTTTTTACTTTTCATTGAATGGACGTTCTTGGTGACTGGTGATTATGTAGACATGTTTGATTCTCGTATTTGTTAATTTCCAAGTGCTTGTGATCTTATAGCTATATGTAACATGTTGATTATGCCCTTCTATGTTACTTGACATGATATTAGCGGTGTCCTTTACCCCAGAGAACCACAAGACAGGGGATCAATCGCCTTCGCCATCCATCATCCCATAGATCTTACAGATTACGGTGGTCTAGATTTATTTTGAACTGTCCAAGCTTCGGATCCAATCAAGATAAGGTGTCTACCATACCGATTATCAACAAACACGTCCACCAAGATCAGTTAGCTTGGATCTTTCAAAGGCAAGAAGTGTCATCGAGCCGTTGCCCTCCTTAATGCCGCCTATTGATCTTTTTGAGTTTCCGGCATGATCTCAGGCTCCACCAGTGGATATGTTTCAACCATCTATTTTGTCTTCAGCTCCTTCTTCAAATGAAAATCAACCTTCACAAACATCCCAGCCCTCACCTATCGACTTCTTTGCAGATGTTTCTAAGCGACTTTTCGCCGCTCCATCGATGAGAAGTCACCGAGTTCTTTGTCCCTAAAAATGAAGGATGGGCAACATTTGATACCCCTCGGCCAGTTGGCATCTCCGCACGAGTTGAAATTCCACGGGAGGTCCTTCCAATCGATATGTCTTTGCTTTGGAATTATTTGATCCATTTTCAACGGCAAATGCCACGGCCAGTGGCCATCTTTTGACACTTCGGTGTTCATGAACCTTCAATCACTTCTTATGCATGGCATGGCGTGTCGAGCAGAGTAGAACAAGCTTCCCATTCTGCTGAAAATGCTCAAGTAAGCAATCTCGAGAAGTTGGATTTGATAATTCTTGTTTTAAACTCCATGAGAAATTTATGATGCTATATATTTTCTTTTCTTTGCCCCTTCAAGTATTAGACCATAGAATAAATTGAAAATTAAATCAAGTTTTCTATGCTGATCCTGATGAACAGCCATGGAATGCATTTGAAAATTCTGGTTCCCACCTTCGTTGATCTTTGTTAATCAAGAGTTGCAATTGCATAATCCTCCATCAAATGGTGATCAATTTTTAAGCTCAAAAGTTTCGAGGTTGGTGCATGTATGCTGTAATATGATGATAGTTGCCAAGGTTTTCAGGGAAAAGAAATTCTAAAACATTTGCATTTATCAGGATTCCAAAGGTGGTGTGCAAGACTTTGCCCCTATTGGTGCATTGATAATATTGAATCAGATGTTAGTGGTTTACCATTTCCTCCAACTGTGCTTCCTCTGATGGTTCGTGCTCTTTAGGCCACTTGAGCCTTTTTTTTTCCTATTTCAATTGGTGTTACAGCATTAGCTGCAAGAGTATATAAAAAAATTGCCATTTAATTTTTTTTTTTTTTTTTTTTCATTGTGACTTTCAGTGGCGACAAAAGTCGCCACTGAAAGATTTTTTTAAAAAAATTGTGACTTTCAGTGGCGACTTTTGTTGCCACTGAAAGATTTTTTTTTTAAAAAAATTGTGACTTTCAGCGGCGACTTTTGTCGCCACTGATTGTCAACTTTTAGCGGCGACATTAAAATGTCGCCGCCAAAAGTATCTGCGACAGCTGTTTCAGCAACGACTTAGCGGCGACTTTTTGTCGCCACTGAAACACTTTCAGCGGCGACATTTAGACTTTCAGCGGCGACTTTTGTCGCCGCCAAAAGTCAAATTTTTTGTAGTGAGAGGACTTGGAGGAATTGGGACTAATTTTGCCTTTTAAAGTTCCTGGGGAGTTAACAGAATTATCAGATTGTTCACATGGTGACATGATTTTTGTTTCAAAAATTGTGCAAAAGGCATTTGTTGAAGTTAATGAAGAAGGAACAGAAGCTGCATCTAGCACCGATGCCGTTTTAGATGGTTATGAGGCCGACTCGGCTAGTCCTCCGAAGCCAAAATTCTTTGTGACTGACCATCCATTCTTGTTCATGATAAGGGAAGAGACTTCAATGGCTGTGTTCTTCATTGGAGCTGTGCTAAACCCACTCTTGGATTCTTGAGCATGGCTCTAATAATATGATGCTTTTATTTATTTATTTATTTTTTAGGGTATTTTAGTTTACATATGAAGGTTTTCAAATAAATCCTTTGGATTATCCATTAAATGTTATTGGGTTGTAAAATTCATTGGATATACTCACGATTCCTAATTATAAGAAAAATTTGACTTTTTTTTGTTGAGAAATTAAGTTAATTAAATTACTTTAGAGTATTTTTTATTTTTTTTTTTCTCCAAACTATTTAGTTTGGCTAATAAAATAATATATAATCTAAGAATACACAACATATAATATGATTGAGTTATATTTTTAATCTCTTCAAAAAATTCAACTCTATCATATAATTAGGATTGGAGGGAGTATTTAACATCTTATTATCATTACATATATCTAGATAGATCATCTTATCATTGATGTCAATATCTTCAGAGATTTTTATTTTTATTTTTAGAGTCATTAGGATTAGAAATTTTATTTTTAAAGACTAACTTTATTCAGTTGTTTTTCAGGTTATGAATGAGGATTTTCTTTGACAATTTTAATGCTAAAATTAAAATGGATGAGTAGATTAAATCAATTGCGGATAAATCTGCTTGTGATTATAACAGCAGCTTATTTGCGTACTAAAGCCATGCCCTCTTAATCTCATCATAATATAAATGTTAAGCTCATGAAATTTGAAGAAAAATACATTCCGAAGTGACTTCTCAGGATAACTGATGTCAGATGAAAAAAGTAAGACTACTAGACTAGTATTTCCAAGAATTTCAGCGCTAACAACTTCGTTCCAACTGAACCAGGCTACAATATCAAGCAATTCAACTCTCCAATCAGCAAAACACAAAGCCCATCGTCATCGCATGAATTCAAATAATATGACTACAATACAAAACTTGAGCAGTTTTGATAAATAAGGAACTGGGTAGTTAGATGAGTGAAGGTTAAGAAATAAACATGTGTGAACTATCCACAATATGGAATTAGTATGACACATACATCAAACCATAGCAATTCAATAGAAAGATTGTGAGAGACAGAGAGGAGCCCATTCAAGAACAAAGATGACAACTAGAAGTTACCAGCGTACTGTTAACAAAGACAAAGTTCACTCCAAATTCTAAATTCAGTATCCCTAGTCGCAAGAAATTTTAGATATCCCAATTCTCAAAGAAGTCGTGGAGAAAGGAATTTTAATTGAACCCTTCAGCATCCCCAAGGCTGCCCATGAGATCATAAGCATATGTCAAGCTGACTTAAGATTTTGAAGCCACCCACTTCTTTCAGCAATTTTAATTAACTTTAAAAATAAGTTTGAATTGTTACGTAAGTGTACGATTCATTAAGTTGAAAACGGAAAAAATAACAAACCTGACCTGTAATGAACTGCCAATTTGAAAATAGCAAAACCTTATAATACTAGCACATCAGATATATGCACGAAAATCTAAATGAAACTATGGCATTAACTGTGGATGTAAAAGGAGAGGAAGCTAGATACCTCCAGAGCAATCCCAAATACAGCATCCTTAAAGTTGATCATCCACATCCAAATCTCCTCTAGCCGCCTCTCTACTTTACCATATTGTTGATACTGTCAGATTTCCAGAGTAGTGTCAGTGGCCTATTACAAACCAGCAGGGGAATGTTTTCATTTTTTTTTTTTTTTTTTTTTTGGGGGGGGGGTGAGGGGATGAAGCATTATGGTGGACTAAGTAAGAACAGTTTGATGAACCAAATGAATAATGAAATTAGAAAAATTGTTACAGACCTATATTAGGCCTAATAGCAGCATGACTCAACTATAAATATGATACATACGAGGATCCGCCTATAATAAAGGAAGATCCTATCTTATCTATAATCATGGGAGATCTTAAGATAGATCTGGTAGTTATGACACCAGGGCCGTGAATCACAGGGCCCTTACATCTCAACCTAAGGTACACTCTATAAATACAGAGGTCAAACCCTAAGATGCACACGTTCTAACTTGATACTATTTACATAAGTTTGTGTACAGTGATCCCACGTTCTCCTGGGTATTTACCTCATAGACATTCAGGGCGAACCCAATGATCCAATATCAACGTACTAGCCCACCTGCCTAGACATCTGTATTCTATACTAGAACAAAAAATAAACATAATTAGTCTTTGGAAAACACTTAGGTCTATGGATTATATATAACGTCATTTTCATATAATAACTAAAAGCTCATATGAACCATCCCACATACTCTACAAGCTTATGATATCCCTATCCCTATCCTATTCATATAGAAGTCGAAGCCTAAAGGGCACATAGACAAAGAGAGCCATCATGAGCAAGAAGCACACAAGGCAACAAGAGGGATGAACAGTACCTGCACTGTCATCTCAGCCAACATATTGCAGAAGATATATGTGCCACTGACAAAAGATTGCTTTACAACAATTGTGTCAATATCTCGTAAAAATGCTAATAATACAGCTATTAGTTGGAGAATGCTCTGCTGCCCTTAAACCTATCTGTTCAATTACCCTGGGATACAGAATGAAGATCTTAAAAAGAAAGGCACCAGGAAAGACACCAGCCATTGCCACATATAGAGAGCGAAGGACCAAGATTAAACTAGTTCTTGTGGACAACAGCAAAGTATTAAATATAATTAGATAACAAATGCACTATGCAAAGGCGTGCCAAAAAAGGTTACAACAGTTCAAAAAAAAAAAATCTTTCCTTGAATGCACTATGTAAAAACAAAGGCGTTTACCAACAAAATGGACATTTTTTCACGGCCAGAACAAAATGCACTACATGAAACCACAAGTAATAGCCAGTAATGTAGCCGCAGCTTTGCCTCTTATCGAAAAGATACCAGCAACTTAGGAGAAGCAAGAGAGTAAAATAAATTAGAATGAGTTGAATTTTGGTGTATGAGAACTCACTCGATCAATAATTTTCGAACGAGGGTTTCGGGGGAGGACTGAAGCTCGACCAAGTAGGAGAAAAGGTCGGCGGCTAGAGACGGCTCCAATGACAGAAGAATATCCTTAGCTTGTTTCCAAGACAAAATCTTGACAACTAAGTCGCCATGATTGTTGGCAGCGGCTAAAAGAGAGAGTGCTCGGTCTCTGGGAAATGCGACTATGACTTGAGCAGCAAAGACGAGTGTGTAAACAAATGGCGAGTGAGAGAGAAGAGGTTGGGTGATTTAGAGAAAATTTCTTTGGGAATAATAGAGTTTCCTCCTAAAACTCGTTTGGCACCAAAAAGGTTCGAGTGAGAAAGAAGATGGAGTTCACGCCTTCCCTGATCTTTCCACAAACTTGCCTGATCTTTCCACAAATGTGAGAAATTGATATCCCTTCAAAACTGGCGGGATCCTAAAAATGTTCTTGGGAGAGTAAATTGTTGGGACAAAAAAACCCCTCTGAAAAGTTATAAACCACATGCCATTGACGAGCTTGAAGAAGGAGATCGCAACGATAGCGTCGACAGTTGAAGCTGGAACCGAAGCAAGACTCAACGAAGGTGGAATCGAGGTAAGAGTTGAATGGGTTTGTTCTTTCCGTGAGCTTTGAAAATGACCGATACCCTGGTTATTCCAGTTGGAGAGTCAGGCAGAGTTACGATTTGGGAAGAAAGTTGCCCCATATCTTCTCAACTGAACCACAATTTCCTCCTCCACCCACAAAGCTTGCAACCCCCATGTGCATCCCAGTGAACCTCTTGGTTCATGCACTTCATCCCTAGGAGTCCTAGGAAAGTGAAAAGGAAGATGAAGAATTAGGGAGAATAGTTTGTGTTTCATGTTTAAAGGTTTTTGTAATGATTCGGGATATGGTTGCCTAACATTATGAATGTCATTGCTCACCTGTTTACCATACTGGTTGACAATTTGTACTGTGGGTTCGAACTTGATTGTTTGGTTCAAACTTGAATGTATTATTTTGCAACTTCAATATATAAATGGTTTTGTAAGTTAATTGTGGGCTATTTTGGCATATCTTGTTTGTTTTATGTCATTTAACCTTATGGTTTACATCTAATTTTACACAACTATGTTTTTTCTTAACAACGTAGTAATTATATTTCATCCACTTCACAATTTCAGGGGTTTAGTATTGAGTAATTTCAAATTTTGTTTTTTCCCTATCAAAGTAGCACCTGGGTTTAATGTTCACTGATTTTCTTCCCTATTCCTCTTGCAGTATTCGTGTCCGCACTAGGTTGCTTCATTTGGTGTTGTTCCCCTCTATTTCCTTCCATGTTCGTTGTCCTTCTCACCTCCAGGAGCCGTTATGATCGTCGTGGTTTCAAATCCCTTCGAGGTCTCCAACAATTTTCTTTCTCCACCAAGACGTGATTTGGTTTGGCTCTGTTTCTGTCCAATTCACAAAACAAACAAAAAAAATTCTGTTTTCTGCCTTTTTCTTTTTTTTGGGTATTGTGGGCATTTTATCTAACCTTCCCACTTAACCAACACTCAATTATTCTTACCAAACAATTTTTCTTCTCTTAACTTACCTATATTCCCATGTCTACCAAACAACTCAACTTTTTAAAGTTCCATCTCAATCTTCCCTTCCCTTCCTTTTCCTTCTTTAAGTTCCTTTCCCTCCTTAATTGTTCCATGTACCAAACGGGCTCTTAGGGTTTTGAAAGAGAGAAGAGGGAGGTTTTAACTTTAGAGATGCAGGAGAGGGAAAAGAATTAAACAAATTGAAACTCCAGATTAAACGAGGCTGGTTCTTGTTCTTATTCACAATTCTCGACGGACAAAGATTAAGCAACTTGTGGCGGATTTATTTTTCCTTTGCGGACTAACATACTAGCATGCTTCCATTGTATCTACATGCTTTAGTCTTCACCATCATCTTGATTCACTTGAGGAAGAGACTATATAGAGTTCCAGACGCCAAATCTTTCTATGCAAAATAAGTGAAGAGAACATATATATATATATATATATATATATAAAATAATCTAACATGAAATAAAAAAAATGAAACAATACAAATTAAGAATATTATTGAAAATACTAGTAGCAACAATTGCACTCTCATCAGGACTATCAATATCAAGGTCCTTAAATTTAGGGGGGGTGTCTTGAATAGCTGATTTTGAGCACATAAGAGTGCCTCAACCATCTTTGAAGACAAGGAGCTCATGAAAGAATCCAGTATCCGAATCCTATACTAAAAGCTAATTCTGAAGATAGTGTGTAGATACTAGTATACCTAACAAATCACATGCCAACAAATTTGAAACTTAATACTTGGAAGCATTCACTCTCCACCATGCCAAAACATCAAATTTTGGATCACAAAAGCCAACTAATTCAGCTTGAAGATATTCATCCACTTCTAAAATCTTCTCTACATTACATGTAGAGTTAGTAGCAACTCACAAGTTCAAATAAATAGAGCCAAAGAGAGTGAGATTGAGATTGAGAGTCAATGGCAATTATGGTTAGGGATTAGATGCGGCTAAATACTCGAAATCTTGAATAGGGAGGGAGTTAGAGAATGACTTTATCTTATGGCGGAATACAGGATATGATGGGTAGTTAATAAAAAAAAATTACAATAAATTAATGGGCGGATATGGATAGCCCATAGGTGTGCCTATAGCCCGCTCATTTGAATCTTAAATGGGCAAGTTATAGGTCTTTTTGAGCGAACTCACATAAGTTACGGGTTCTATGCTTAACCCTAGTGATCTCTGTGGGTATCATGTTTGGAAATCAATCCCATTTAAATATCAAGTTATCAACACACTGAGAACAAGAGAATAGGACCAGAAAACAAACTAAGAGAAAGAGAAAAAATTGTCCTTTTTTACACAAGAGACTGGGAAGAGGGCCTTTGTGGTGTGCCTGTATCCATGAATCCATGGAAGCTCTGCTCATTAATCTTGATGACGCTGAACCCGACCCGATGCAAATAAACGGTGGTTTGACAGGGTTAAGTGATTGTGCGTAATCCTAATACAGGTGGCACAGTTTGAGTGGCTACCTGGATATAATTGAATTCCTGACAGTTTTTTATTGAAAATAAAAGCAGGCAACTAATCAACTTTGACCTCAGTTTGGTCCTAAAAATCATTATATAAAATAATTTAAATTAAAACATGCTTTCTCAATATTTAATTGTTGCCTCAACAATTTACCTTAATGATAGTCAAGGAAGGATGTTAAAATTAAAAAACTAAAAGTACATTTTATAAACTTAACAATCTAAAATGATAATTGATATAAACTTAAAAAACGAAAACTGTCAACATAAAAAAAAAAAAAAAAGGGAAACCTGTACTTTAGCATAATCTAATAACATACACACACAGAGTCAAATAATTTATTATTTTTTCTTAACCTTCCCAAATTCTAAAACAAGAAAAAATAATTGAGTTTTATATTAAGTATGGGATAATATAAATAACACTATCTACTTGCTAGTTAGTCAGTTAAGCGCAACTGGCATATTTACTCTAGGCTCTCTTTATTTTATTTTTTTTGGGGGTCAAACAAAGTCAATTTTATTGATATAAAAAACAGTCAGGCAACACTAATAAGCGTAAAAAAACCCCCCGCCCATACCTAGTAGTACAACCGTCTAACACTGCTCACAAGAAAATAAATTAAAGCTACCTAATCAATACTCTACAGAGACAACCAACGAAATCAAACAATTCCACTTTGATCCATACAACCCCAAACGTAATCCGCCAATCCATCTGCATATTTCCTTGCATCCTCAGCATCCTTGGCCAAAATTTTAGCCAAAAGAGGTGTTGGTGTCCTAGTAACCCCTACCATAATACTTCCTCTGGTTTTTAATATAAGATATCAGAAAAATATCAGTAAAATTCAAAGGAAGAGAAAAAATATCAAAAAAGTTTCCACTCCAAATCCCCTATCTTTTGATATTAATTATGGAATTCCAATATCTATAAATTCAAAGGTGAAATTTCAAGGAGTATATATGCTTTTCTGTGTATGTTTCCAACTTTCTATTTGCATGCTAGAAGAGAGGGCAAAAGAAAGTAAGCGCTGAAAATATATTAAGATATGTTATTGTTCCAGCAAGCCAATTTTAAGCTCGACATATTTACACTAGGCTCTATTATTTTTATCTTTTTATTTTTTATTTATTTTTATTTAGTTTGGATATGCCACTGTAAGTTTTCCCCTTGCACAAGCCTGTATGAAATTTGAATTGCATTCATCTTTGGATTATTTTAGTTGCCACACAGTGAGAGCTTATTTTAGCTTAGACACACAGGAAGGAGCCTAATAGAATTGTGAATTTGGACAACCGATAAAAAATAGGGTAAATGAGCGAAAATACACATAGACTTTTCCTCCAGAGGCCCCAGCACCACGTGCTTTTTTGGGAGCAAAAATACACACGTGGTTAGCATTTTAGAGCAAAAGTCACACCAAGCCGTTAATTCAACAAACGCCGTTATGTGTTATGTCCCTGCGCCGTGTTCTGATTTTTACAGAAAACCCAACCTTCTAACAGCTTCATGCATTCCTTGGAAAACATTCCCAGCTTCCATTGTATCTGTCCTGATGATCTTGCTGAAGGATCCAACATTCCATGGGTTGTTGTAGTGATCAACCTTCTCAAGGGAGAATTGAGGCAGAACTTGGAGTGTCGGACATTGCACCTCCCGTTACACTCCCAAAATTCTCTTTGAAGCCAGCCTCAACATTCTTTGGTAAATTCCAAATCTTCTTCCTCTTTAAGGCTTCCTCCCCTTCAAACGGAAAATATACATGGTTCCTCAAACAATTTTTTATTTTTTTTTAACTTCTTATGAAGAATATCAGTTCGGTTTGTGTTCGGGTATGCTCATGCAAGATAGGAATTTCAAGTAACCAATAATAGCCAGATATCACGCTTTATGAAAGAAAACATGCATCCATCACTGATTATATACAGTACACGTGAGGATCTAGGAATTACAAAAGCAAGATCATCAAGACAGATACAATTGTAGAGCAAATATGAACACAAATAGGAAACACTGCCCCAAGATGAAGAAAACCCACCCACGCCGGATTCGCCTCTGTTTTTGGCTTCATAAAACAGAGCAAAAGAAACTGTAGAATACCCTCTCTCCCACTCTCTCTCGGTTTCCCACTCTCGGATTCCTCTCTTTCTCAGTCTCGGACTCACTTGGCTGGAGGAAGTGAAGCATGAATCACACAAAAATGAGCCTCCGAACAGTTCATTACCAGTAGCTTCTTAACGAGGTTCGCATTCCTCATATGAACAGTAAGAAACAAAGCCGTAACATCGGTCTTGAACTCTTCGAACTCGACGCGAACTTCGCTAGCAAATTCCTCATGTAGAACCAGCTCGGCCTTTCTTATGATGAAGCAAGAGATTTTGTTTCTCAAAGATGCTTTGACTGACTTAGAGAAAGGGATCAGCTTCGAGCAGAACACGGCGCAGGGACATAACAGATAACGGCGTTTATTGAATTAGCGGCTTGGTGTGACTTTTGCTCCAAAATGCTAACCACGTGTGTATTTTTGCTCCCAAAAAAAGCACGTGGTCTGGGCGCTCATGAAGGAAAAGCCCATGTGTATTTTCATTCCTTTACCCTAAAAAATATTCTAAGTCTTTTTTTTTTTTTTTTAAACGTAAAGCTGACATGTATTGCTATGGGCAATTTTGTTTTCTTTAAAGCTCATCCTTAACAATATATTATAGATACTCCCAAAGTTAAATAAATAAAAATAATAAATAACTTGGCTGGCCAAAAAAATAGATATAAGTTCGGTACATTGTACAAATTTTGAAAAATGAGTCATAGCATTGATAGTTTATGAATATAACATGATTTATTGGATTTCTTATATTTTATATTTTACTGGTTATTTATATTGTAACATATTAACTATATAATGTAAGTTATAACAAGATCCTTAAATGTTAAGCGATAGATATATAGCTTAATGAAAAATCCATTTGAGGCCGGCACATATATTTATTAAGTTTACCACAATCCATTCTCCTATAAATTTGGGCAAATCAAACAAATTAAAGCAAGGACATTGAAGCTTAAAACAATCCATTCACTGACATACACAATTTCCTCCAAGTAACATCGATTTCTGTCTGCAATTGGCATACAGAATTCCTAAGAAACAAGTCCAAGAAGGTTCCAACTGTGTCTTCATCATTATCTCTTTATATCATATTGAGCCTTGTTGCTTCATCAATGTCACTTGAGTGGGTAAAACAATGGGGGAATTACAATGAGTTTCCAAGGAATGAACTAAATTACCAATAAGTCACAATGACAAGCGAGGATTATAAACTTGCTGTCATTTTTTACACTAGCACTTGTTATTATATATTCTTTAGTTTGGACTTTTTGGTAATTAAATCTTTTCTTTGAGATCTCATTGCAATTCCCCAACATTGGTTTGAAGACTAGGTTTGAAGAGACAATAAAAAATGTTTATAGAAGCCAAATAGTATTGGTTGACTTTATCGGAAGGTACATACTCTTCGATTCTTCTTTATGTTACTTTATCAAGCAAGGTACGTACTCTTCGATTCTTCTTTATGTTCTTTTTTTTTTAATATGGCTATTTGACTAGGTCAAATTTGAGCATTGTTAAGCCTATTTGGGGTTTCTCGCTTTCACACGAACTCAAACTCGAGATCGTGCCTATATTGGTCACCTTTATGGATTTTACCTACACTTGATAACTCTCTCTTGTTTTTCCCCCTTCTTTGACTGCAACTTTTTAATTGTTTCCTCATCAAAGTTGATATATGTAGAGAATAAATTGCAAAGCTTGAATTAATTTGAGTGATTCTTTGAATTTTGTGTACTAGCCTGTGGAAGTTGCACAATAAATGCACCCGTGGTTTGAAAATGCAATTAATAGATTGATAAGGGAGATTCTTCATCAGATTCCTCCAAACAGGAAACAACATTAGTTTCTTGCTAATGCATCATATATATATATATATATATATTTCAAAGCAGCATGGGACCAAAATTTTTGATCCCACCAAGACCAGAACCAAAAGTTTCAATCTTCTTAGTGGAATATTGTAGATGTTCCGTTCCATGATCTGATCCAAGATATTTGAAAAATATTACTAAAGACTATATTTTATATTAAAGATAAGATGTAGTATTACAGATCTTTTGAAAATTATAAAGTACTCACCATCCCTTATCAAAATGGCAACAAATCATCACCTAAGTTCACCTTGCACTTCTCCCATCCACGTGAGAAGGATGACTTATAAAGAGTTTAGGTGAGTTGGGTGCCGGGACTCACTATGAAAAGGGCATGCCTTCAGGCTCAAAATGTGTTTATAGAGGTATTTGGCTTTTGTTGGGAGCTATTTATCATAAGCACATTTATGTAAGTTGAGACAAAACTCCTCTTGTGAACTTACACCACACACTATAAAATACAATTAAAAATATGCTTTTAAAGACTTCAATCATCATTCCAAAGAAACCTATACAGACCGTCTGTCAATAAGGTCCTAATATCGGCAAAGGGATTCAACTTCACGATCTTGTCGGTTATGAGCTAACTCCTTAGAAACTATACCAGCTTTTGTTGGCCGGACCCTAGATTTTTAAATTAAAACATTTGAACTATATGGAGAGGGAAATTTAATGGGGAAATATCATTAATTGTTATGTGATACTGAAGATATTTACAATTCTTACTCTAGGCGAAAGAGCTGATGTTAGGGATAGAGACAATGGAAAGAGTTTGAAAATATACACTTCAAGTAGCAAATTGTCTCTTTACTAATTACCTTATGCAAAGGCTCTAGTCTACGTACGTTGCTATGGCTGACTTTCTGGCTAATGTATTTTGGTGGTGGCACTATTGCAGAGGGAAAAAGCTATATATGCAGAAGGAAATAGAGACCTTATGCTACAAAGGGTACATCTTGTACTACTAGACCAAATGGTCTTTGGCATATTTGGTTTTCTTTAAATTTCCTTATTCCGGACCTCTTCTTTCCTCAACTGCCTTCTATTTTCATTTTTTTCTTATCTGTCTAAGGTGAACTATGATTTTGTTTTTTGACAATTGATTAATGATTTGTTAAGTTCAGTTTAGTAACTTAAATTAAAATTGGGTATTTCATATAAACGGAAATCCCTATATATTAAGTACATTTTATAAGTTCTAACTTCTAACAATGTCCTTTTTTATTTTTGCCAACGTTATAAAATTAATGCATTTATAACATGATCAAAAACCAATGTGCTTATAACGTAGAGAGAAGCCGTAATTAATTGGTAATTAGCTTGGCTTCAATTGATTTTTATTTAATAGATATACTGATGATTATATCATGACAAAGTAATAGGATGTTAAACAATAATCTCAAATATTAAATATATACACTACCCGTATAAATTTTAAAATAATAAAAATTAAAATAATCTCAAATCTTATCTTAAATATTTAAAATAAATTCATAGGAAAACTGAATTTATTTTATATTTAATTATATTTGTTGCATTTAATGTGATAACGTGATAAATAATTCCCTTGAAAAGATTGGTAACTCTCATCAAAGATGTAAATTAATAATAGGAAATCATCGAATGATGATATTCTCACAATCTTTTTTCTTATTTTCTTCTCGAGAATCCTATCCCCACCCTCGAGATTAAAAAATGAAGGGTTGGAATTTAATATTTTCTAAAATTATTATTATAGTATTTTATAATTTAAGTTTTTAAAATCTTATTTGTGTTACAGTTATGAATTATGTATATTAGATTTTAATAGTTTAAATTTATTTATTTAGGTTTAAATCATCATTGAGGAAGGGGCGGAATAACGATGAAATTGAAGCGAAATAATTAAGAATTTAAAATTGAAAAAAATGCCATATAAAGCTACTTAAAATAGAAAAAATTCTATATCGGGTTGGTAAATTCAACAAATAATTAATTAAGTCATCAACCCAATTTAGGATTTCAAAATTTATGTAAGATGACTTTAATGCCCCTCATCTATTTTACGCCAACCTTTCTTCTCTTCCTCTTAAAAGAGTATTATTGCTTTATAATTTTATATAAAATGATAATCAAGAATAATTCAAGTATGTCATGCCATAATAGTATCATTGATATCAATTAAATATATTTCAATTGAAAGTCAATTAATTCTATCAATGATAAAAAAATAAATGTGAGGTTTTTTTTTTTTTTTAAAAAGAAAGTTGTTACTTTTTTTTTTTTTTTTTGATACAATTGAGCAACCATAAAAAGAAACTAAGTCTTATCCTTTTCAATCAGTCTTTCAAGCTCTAAACTCGGGTAAGAGAGGGCATGCAAGCTTGACATTCAATGTTGTTAAAATCGAGATCCTATACAAGATCGGGAAGGAGTGTGAAGATCGTAAATTGTGGGATCGACATGAATCGTTAGATCCCATTACCTCAATATAAAGTTATATTTGACTATATATATGCATGTAAAATAACTAACATTAATTATAAAACTCATAAACATAATATAAAAGTAACAATAACAATAGAGGTATCAACTTGACATTATATAAAATAAAACCAAAACATAGAAAATAAGCTCTCTCTTTTTCTTTTTTTCCTGGTAGTTGGGGTCTTTTTTTCTTTTATTGTTTGCTGTTTCTAGCTACCTTTTAGCTCAGCTGCACTTGCTTTTGTCTTACTCTTTGTTTGATGGGCCCCGGCCACCTACTCTCTGTCGTAAAGCTGCTGTACTCCTTTTCGAAAGCAATAAATTCCATAGAATTGAACAAAAAATACAATTAAAAAAGAAATTACTATCTTTGGAACCATCTCATCATCCTCATCGCTAGAGCTCTGCCTTCTCGGGTCTCCTTCATCCTCAACATCTCCAGTCAGTTACCACCAGAGATCTAACTACACCGACTCACCCAATGCAGTGGCCAGCGAGAATCAAAAGTTGTATCTGAATCGTGCGATATCAGAGATCCTACGAGTTACCCGTCGATCCCAGCGTTTTGAAGCAATATGCGATTTTCTGTTCAACTTGGATTGTTTGGCTTCTACATATCGGAAAATCATGCGATCCTACCGTTTAAAGCGTGATTTTAATAATAGTGCTGGCATTGTTGAAAGACTAGCTCTAGCTAAGTGGTCCATTGCTACGTTAACCCAATGCGTGATGTGTCAAACTTCAAAGTTCCAATCTCTATGAACCATTCCTTTAAGCTCCGCAATGAGAATTCTCTCATCATGCGCTTCATTAGTCACACTCTTGATCAAGTCCACTGCATCAGTAAAGTCAGACTCGATAATAACATTCCTATACCCCATATCCCATGTAAGTTTGAGGCCATGTAGACAACCCCACAACTCTACAGAGAGACTATCTCCTTCCTCCCCTTTGAACATAAACGACTTCAGGAATGTACTGTGTTCTTCCCGGATAAGTCCACCACTAGCTATGCCAGGAGTAAAATGAGAAAATGCGCCATCAGTGTTAATTTTAACCCAACCAGCCGGTGGTGGGCACCAATGGTCCCCATGATCTCCCCAAAGGAGAGTCCCGCCATCTGATTTAAAGTATCTGTGCTGGGCGTCATGCAAGCTACTCCTGATAGCATTGACACTAGTTTGCAGAGTGTTATTTGAGATCTTTTTGCCTTCAAAAATAGTGTCATTACGTCGGTGCCATACCCACCAACATGTGATTGCAAATGTTTCTCTCCACTCATCATTTTGCTTGCTGCTTCCTCTGCAGCTGATATTCCACCTGAACCAATGGGAGAAGGACAAAGAGCTAAACTTCCGCCAAAGTCGCGGGGGAACAGTTTGCTTCCAAATGTCAAAAGTCCCTGGGCAATCCCGGAGTACATGCTGAAGAGACTCCACCTCTGCACTGGAAATCGGGCAACTAGGGTCCTCACTCAAGCCTCTCTTGTGTCTGGATGCATTTGTTAGAAGCCGTTTATGAAGAACAAGCCAGACAAACAATTTTGTACCTTTCAGGGATCTTTAGTTTCTAAACCGTGCCCCACATAGGATCTGCTTGCGAAACATCATTATTTAAAGAGTCATATGCAGACTTAACAGAAAATACTCCACTCTGATTCCACTTCTAGCGCAGCTGGCCATTCGCCAGGTCCTCAATACCATCCTGTACTTTGCCCCACGTTCTCTTAATCCCACTCCACAAGTTTGAGCCAGGTTTGTTTACTTCAATTCTTGGGATAAGAGTAGAACCACACTTATATTTATCCAGGATAACCTGAACCCAAAAGTCATTCCTATTGGTTGATAGTTTCCAACCAAGCTTCATGAGGTAAGCATGGTTGTGAAATTTCGCATGACGAAGGCCCAATCCACCTCTCCGCTTGGGCTTACAAACGGCATCCCACGCCACTAAAGGTATTTTTTTGCTGATCCTCGTTGCTGCCCCATAAGAATTGACAGTTGCATCGATCCAAAGACTCACATGTGCTCATTGGGAGAAGGGAAGTCTGCATGACGTACCCCGGAATTGCCGTAGTTACTGATGAGATGAGAGTAGTTCTCCTTGCTGAGGATTGTGATTTAACTTTCCACTTAGCTAGCCGCATCTTCACCTTATCCACCACATATTGATAGGACTCTTTAGTAACTCTTTTGTGGTGCAGAGGAACTCCAAGATACTTACCCAAGTCATTTGTAATTTGAAACCCTAGAGAATCACACATTTCCTTTCTTCGAATGTGATTGACATTGCTTGAGAAGAAAACTCTTGTTTTCTCGCTAGTTGACCTTTAACCCGAGCTTTCACAAAATGCCTTCAAACTGGCTATTGATTGTATAGACTTGATCCATTGAAGCTTCCACAAGCAAAATGATATCATCAGCAAAGAACAAGTGGGAAATAGGAGGCCCACTCCTTGTGAGACGGATTGGCTTCCAATCTCCTTCATGCACAGCAGCTTGAATAAGATGAGCTAGCTTTTCTATACATATGGCAAATAGATAGGGCGATAGTGGATCCCCTTGTCGCACTCCTCGAGATGGTTGAAATACATCAGCCTTGTCCCCATTCCATAGCAGTTGCATGCTTGGAGTAGAAACACATTGTGCTATTACCCCATAGAGATTCTGTGGAATTTGAAGTTCCTAGAGACAACTCAACATGAAGTTCCAGTTAATCCAATCATAAGCTTTTTCAAGGTCAATGTTTATTGCTAGGAACCCTTTCTTCTTCTGCTTCATGTTTCTCATAGAGTGAATCACCTCTTGAGCCACAATTATATTGTCATAGCTCTGTCTGCCTTGAACAAACTGCATTGATTTGGAGCAATAACCTGGGGAAGAATAGGTTTCAGCCTATTCACAATGATCTTCATGATTACTTTATAGATGACGTTGCATAAGCTTATTGGTCTGAGATCTCCCATAGTTTCAGGATGATCTTTCTCGGGATAAGAACAATTAATGTGCCGTGCACCTCTTGAATAGCCTGCGGGTTATTAAATAGAAACTTAATATAGTTCACCACAAATGTACATACCGTGCTCCATTGGTTCTAGTAGAAAAGAGCATTGAATCCATCTGGCCCCGGGGATCTGAGTGCACCCATACTAAAAATAGCTTCCTTGATGTCATTGTCTGAGAAGTTGTGGTCGGGCCGTGTCCTCCTCGGTCAGGAGATGGGAGAAAAAAGATGTAGCCATACCTTTAATTTTAGCTGTGTCAAAGACCCAAGATCCATCAGCATCCTTTATAGCCTCTATCCTCTTTGCTTTACGGCGACCATTAGCTCGAGCATGAAAATACCGAGTGTTCCGATCACCATAAATTGACCATTCTGCTCTAGATTTTTGTGCCCATAGGAGAGATTCTTGTATCAGTACATCTTCAAGATCTTTCCAAAGATTGAGCTGTAGGTCCTCATATTTAGGTGTCATCCCATACCAAGAAACAACTCGATTAATCCCATCAAGCCTTCGAAGAAGGTGTTTCTTCCTTGCCTCCGTATGTTTAAAAACCTCTCTATTCCATTTTGAGCATGCTTCTGTAAACTGAGAAATATTTTGCCCCCATGAGGTATTTGTACTCTAGGATTTTCTAACAAAGTCATCAAACTTATCATGGAGTACCCAAGCAGTGATAAACCTGAAGGGACGATTCGAATGGTTTAGATCCTCTTGGGGATTAAGGCGAAGGAGCAAAGGCCGATGGTCGGATTTGAAAAAAGGCAAATGAGTTACTGAAGCGTTGGGGAACATAGTAAGCCACTGCTCATTTGCAACCATTCGATCTAGCCGTGCCTCCACATTCCCTCTCTTCCATGCGAATTGTGGCCCAACAAATCCCATGTCAATCATATCATGTGTTTCAGCCCATCTATTGAGGTCCCGATCATAAGAAGTTCGAAACAAGGCCGATGAACGCCTTTCACTGTCTAGTAATGTGCCATTCAGGTCCCCACCAAGAAGCCAAGCACCCTGGACTGTTCATTGGTCACAACGTGCATAGAACTCGAAGATGTTGGGAGATAATTATTTGCATGCCTTGGTTCAGCGTGCCCTGTTTGATCCATAGGGAAACTGGAATCCACCAAGCCCAATAATTCCCCACGAGGCCCCTCAGATGTGCTAGGGTGGGCTGAATCACAATCTTGTAATGCAATAAAGGAATTGCCATGATTGAGCCGTTAATCCTGGCCCAATTGAAGAGGTCGTGAGGCCCTAATATGTGTAGGCTCTTTTCCCTTCATTTTCCCTTGCTATCACTCTTCCGTTTCACACCTACTTGGACCCATGCTGGCTTCGTTGGGCCCTTATCCTCCCTCATCCCAACTTTATCAGCACTTGACTCCATATTCAAACCATTCTTTATACCTGGCCCACGTGCGTTGCGCATGCCCTCAGTTTTATTCTTGGAAGCTTTCAGTTTTAAATCCTCATTATGTCATTTTTGTAGATCCTCCGAGATTGTAGCAACCGTTATTGAAGATCCACAAAATTCTCGACTCAAAATCCTGATTTTTCCAAACGGATTATCACTATCCGTTGCATCTCCAGAATTAGCGCTAGCTGTTGCAACTCCGGAATTAGTGCTAGCTGTTGCAGCGCCGGCGTCACCGTCAGACCCCTTCTCCATCCTCTTGCCGTCATCCCCAACGCCTTCATCCAATGGAGTTTTCTCATTCAACTGAGCCTCGGTTTCCTTCTCATGCATCATGCACTTCTCTTTTTGATGTCCATACTTCCCACATGAGAAACAAACTTGATGGAGCCCTTCATAGATAATCGGACGCACCTCCCCAAACACCGTATATGTCGGTAGAAGTGGCTGCTGTAAGTCAATCTCCACGCAAATTCTTGCAAAGCCACCCTTATCATATATAGAGAGCGATCCACTTTAATCATTCTGCCAACCATATTACCTATTCTGCACAGTGATTCCACATTGTAGAATTCAAAAGGAACATCAAGTAAGCGAATCCAAGCGGCGATGTTACACTGGAGGTCAGCCTTCCAAGGGTTGAAATTTGGGCGCCATCGCTCTACAATCAGATAGTGGTCCTCTGTCATCCATGGTCCTTCTTGGAAAGCATACTCGCGATCTTCCTTTGTCAAAAGTTGTTACTTTTATTGGGTGAGATAAAAGCGAAAAAAAGAAGAAGCATATCCCATACCAACTTCATTTCTTTGTAAAATTGAATTGAAATAAAAGTCATTTTTACCAATATTAATCTAAACCAGAGTAATTTTCCTTAACACATAAATGTGAGTTTTTAGATAATAATTTAGTTCATATTTCAAGTTCAATTTTTTAATTCTTTAATATAAATCAATAATATTGTTTATCTTTTTTATAAAGCGGCGTTTAAATTTCATATACTTTCATGGATATTTCAGAAAAAAAGATGTAAATGAACTTAAAATTTCATAAAACGGTTTACCTCAATATAAAACTTTCAAAAAAAAAAAAAAAACCTATATATATGTGTGTGAAAAATATAGAAAAATTCATACTTAATTAATATATTTACCAAAATATGTCCTTTTTATAGTGACATATCTTATAAGTTTTCTAAAAAATTGTTCATGTTAATAAAATGAACTCTTTGCTGAAAATATTGTAGGTTTTTATTCTTATGATGATATACTTAATATATTTGAACGAATCATATTTTTTTGTACTAAAATTAATTTTGATATATACATGGGAAACATAAGTTAGGGAGTAATAAAACTCATTAATGAGGAGAGGGTATTAAAGATATCTTACCCATATTTTAAAATCCTAAATTGGGTTAATGACTCAATTAAAGATTTATTGAATTTACCAACCCGATTTAGAATTTGTCTATTTTAAGTAGCTTTATATGGGATTTTCCCTTTAAAATTCCAAAAAAAAGAAAGAAAGAAATTCGGCGTGATAATTAAACACGAATTATTTCTCAATAAATGAATTTAATATTATATTATTTAATAAAATTCCTTAAATCTTCGGCGTTAAAATTAAGCAAGACTTATTTTTCAGATAAATAATGAAAGATTTCACGTTCCTATGTGCAGAATTTATACGTTTCTCTCCTCTCCCTTGTTTTTCTGCGCAAGAGATAAATGGCATCCCCTTCACAAACTTCACAGACACATACTATTTCCTTCAACACCAATTTCTGTCTGCAATTATCCTACAAAGTTCTTCAGAAACAGATTCAAAAGGGTTTTTCCAATAATTTCGTGTCTTCCCCACTTTCTCTTCACATCATATTGAGCCTTGTCGCTGCTGGATCCAAAGGACAAACCCTAGAACAGCTTCTCTACTTTCTGGGATCTCAGAGTAAAGATCATTTGAATTCTGTATCTTCACAACTTGTTTCTGCTTTAAGGCATGTGGAGGGCACTGATCAAACTGGAGGCCCAATTCTCTCTTTTGCTAATGGCGCTTGGGTGGAGAAAACTTTTGGTTTGAAGACTAGTTTTGAAGAGATAGTTAAAAATGGTTACAGAAGCCAAATTGAACTGGTTGACTTCATCAACAAGGTACTCTTTTGATTATGGGGACCAATACCCCACAAATTTCCCAAATGTTTTTTCCTTCTCTCTTTTCATCATTAGATTAGATTCTACTTTAAATGAGTGAAATTTTGATATATTATGGCAATAAAATGGCGCTCTTTTCAAATTTTTTATGATTTTTCAAAGGAAAATACTCTAAAATTGTGTGGTTTCTTTTTAATTTAGAATTTTTTTTAAAATTGTAAAGAAATTGAAAACTGCACCATTGTTTTTGCTCATAATATATCAAAATTTCAATCATGTATAATATAATGATAAAATGAAATAAGAAAAAAATATATATTTGAGAAGTTGGAAAAACTTGAGAGGCATCAAGGACCCTAAGTCCACACTAAACTCTCTTCCCCCCCCCCCCCCCCAAAAAAAAAAAAAACAAAACAAAAATTGCCTGCAAATTTTACATGTTTCCTCATCAAAACTTTGACCTATATATGTAGAGAATAAATTTCTTAACTTTTAACTGATTCCATGGATTCTGTTCACTAGGCCGAGGAAGTTGTGGGAGAAGTGAACTCATGGGTCGAGAACGCAACTAATGGACTCATAAAGCAGATTTTGCCACCACATTCCTTAAATCGATCCACAATGCTAGTTCTTGCCAATGCTCTATATTTCAAAGGAGCTTGGGATCAAAAGTTTAATCCAATGCTGACCAGAACCAGAAGTTTCAATCTTCTCAATGGAGAGAATGTGGAAGTTCCATACATGACCTCCAAGACACATAAACGATATTATTACAAATCGTTCGAGCACAATTTCAATTCTTTTGAGAGTTTTAAGGTTCTCTCCCTCCCTTACCGAAGTGGAAGCAATTACCCTGTGAAGTTCTCCATGCATTTCTTCCTTCCACATGGGAAGCACGGCTTACCAAATCTAATTCGCACTTTAAACTTAAACCCCAGTTGTTTAAATCAAGAATTTGAACAATCATATGAGGGACTTGATGAAATTTGGATCCCAAAATTTAAGTTTTCCTTTGACTTGGATGCCAAAGAGGACATGAAAGAATTGGGACTAACTTTGCCTTTCACTCCTGGGGCTGGAGAGCTAACGGAAGTGTCAGATTCTTCAAATAGCCACGAGCTTTATGTTTCAAAAATTCTGCAGAAGGCATTTGTTGAAGTCAATGAAGAAGGAACAGAAGCAGCAGCCGCCACCGTCACGAGCGTCATGTCATATTGTGCTGGCGCGCCGCGGCGCAAGGCAAGCTTTGTGGCTGACCATCCCTTCCTGTTCATGATAAGGGAAGAGACTTCCATGGCTGTGTTCTTCATCGGAGCAGTGCTCAACCCGCTCTTAGATTCTTAGATCATGGTTTAATAAATTAGAATCAGGATTTGATTTATGATTTTGTTATTATTTTAATATTTCAAGAGCTATATGAATAGAGTCAGAGTTAGTGGAAATTACCAATCCGTACTCCGCTTTTTCCCCTCTTTCTTTTCCAACTTTGATGCGCTTACTAATTAATCAGTGTATTGTGTATATATAATGCTGTTCCATCATCCATAGCCCGAAACGAAAGGAAAAAAGAAAAGAAAAGAAAAGAAAAGAAAATGTCCAAATATATAATGCTTTTTTGTTCGTGATAGTAAAACTTGATTTTATAATAGAAAGCTTAATACCATTTATTTGACTAAAATTTAAAGAGTAATTTGAGCATCTAATCAACATAATTATATTGGTCTCTACGCTAGTTATTATAACCTTTCTCATTGATAATGTCTACAATATATGACAGATATTTTAAGACAATCGTAAATAACGGACAATATCAATATCAAAATAATGGTTGCACTTTATAGTTTTGTTTTAGCTACCAATAAGCATGTACTCCCCTCGTAAAATGAACATATTATCTCTGGTCCTAAATATATAATTCTATTGATTTTTTTTGGAGAGATTAAGAAAGTTAAATAAATTATTTTAAAATACTTGCATATATTGTTTTCTCTCCAAACCGGTTAATATAACTTATAAACTGATATATAATCTAATGATACACAATATATATAGTGATCATGTAATATATTTAGTTTCTTTAACCTCTCAAAAAAAAAAAAAAAAATCAACTGAGTTTTATATTTAGGACCGGATGGAATAATAACTTAAGTAAAAGTGGGGGGAAAAACACTTTGTATAACCTCCCCCACCTAAAGGAAAAATCCTATGAAGAAAATAATACAATCAAATATAGAAATGAGGAATATTTATTGCTTGCATATAATACTGATTGATTGATGATTTTCATATGGGATTGCTTAATCAATCAAACAATTTTTTAGCCTGAAATCAATCAAACATGAACAAATAATAATGAGTTAATACCATTTTTTGTATTTTAAGTTTGCCCCCATTTTGATTTTGGTCTTTCAAGGTCTAAATCATAGGTTTTGGTCTCGGTAGGGGGAAAATAGTCTAAGTTTTTATTGAGTTATATAGACCAATAGTTTAAATAAGATCAAACTTGAATGACCAAAAATAAAATGGAAAAAAAATCTTGAGGAACAAAATATTATATTAGCCCAATAATAATATAAGAAATTGGGAAATATCAATAAATAATTATCTATCATTTGAATATTTCTAAATCAAATCAGTGTCTTCAATCATCAATTTTGAAATATTTATTGGATACATAATTGTCGCACCATGAATCATGCTACGAGAAAATTAGGAAATAAAGGAAATTTAAGATATAATCAAATCAGTATGAAATATGGTTACTTAATCAATCAATTATAATGAAATATGAAAGAAATTTTTTTGGAAATAATGGGTAAGAAAGGGCATTTTTACCTGGCAACTATACACAGTTAAAACAAATCACCAAAATGCTATAAGATGAAAATTATTTCCTCAAATACTACACTCAAACTCGCTCAGCTCTTACATGAAATTCCAACATAAGTTGTAAAGCGTGAGATGAAATTCCAATTTTCGTACGCTGGTCTGACGGACTCCTCTATTGGTGAAAATTACACAAGAACACCCGATTTCATTTCCTCAACACGTTAGCCCGTTTTCTTTCTGTTTTTGGGGAGAAATAAACCTAATAACCCACTCTTTTGGCTCTTAACTTTTTTCATTGTCTCTTCATTCTATATTTTCAACCAAATAAAAATAATATAAGTAGATTTTATTTCTTACAAAGTATAAAGAATGTGAGTAAATTTTGTACAAAGAGTATTTTTTTTATTCTAATAAATAAGCGTAATGGATTTTGGAGATATTATATCACATCTATAAAAATTTTATAGTTATTTAATTTATGAGAAATATACTTCTCATGTTGTAGGAGAAGTGTATCCTCATGTCATAGATACAAAAAGATGTAAGTCTCACCATTTCTATGCTTGAGTTTTTTTTTTTTTTTACTAAAAAATATGTGGGTCCTACCATTTCATGTGTGTGGAGGAATCTTCTTCTTCTCATGGAATATGAGAAGTGTAAACCCTTAATTTATTCATATATTCCCCCTAAATTTTAAAAAATATACTTATATGAATTTTATTAAAAAAATTAATTATATTAATTGATTAATATTTTATAAAAATTTAATTTTATAATTATTTAGGGGAAATATTTACATGGCCGACCCTTTTAGGCCATTGGCCTATTGGTTGGCCCTTTTAGGCCCGCTTTCAATTTTGAGGCAAAAATCTTTGGTCTTGCCTTTATTCACACACACACACACATATTTGTATGAGATTTAAATTCATCAACTTACTAATTGAAAGCCTCAACTACTTGTGGTCGATTTTTCTAGTGATTGTTTTGTTACCATCTAAGCCATTTTTAACAACACTAAAATTTATAACAATTGTCAAGGAAGGACACGTGTATATGGGTCAAGGAAGGGATTTCCTTTTACTCATTTTTAAAAAAAATTTGGTAGCATTTCCCCATAAAAGTAAAATATCCCAAAATTTCAATAACATCCCAATTCATCTTAATTAAACAAAACTAACTGACAAAAGATAAAATACATAGCCAAGTTGTCTAATTCGTAAACTAGAAAATCATAGAACATCGAAAGGACATTGGAGCTCCGTGTGTGACCGCCGCCAATCACCGGTGCCAAAGCTTTGGTAGCTAGCTAGGGGTTTTTTTTTAAAAAAAAAAATTAAAAAAACATTATTTGGGTAATTTCTTAAATTTTTTTGCAATGTTTCAAAATTCCAAATGACTTCTTTGAGATTATTGAAATTCAACATATTTCTTTGTCATTTATCAATTTCGACCGTATTTTTCTGTCCTTTTCACTTTATTCATTTTTACCTCAATTGCAAACTAATATCATCATAAATGAAATTTATTCAATTTCCATTGGATATTTTTCCAAATTAACACGGCAAGATTCAAGGAGATTTTTTTTTTTTTTTTTTTTTTTTGGTTGGGGTCCGGATAAAATGGAATAGGGTATTTAAATCATTTTTCTTAATCAATCATTACTAATAATAAAAAATTATGTGACATGATTTATTAGAAACATTATTTTTGCATCATAAATCACGATCGTAGAAATTTGGAAATTAAGAAATAATCAAATCATTTTCAAATATGATTTTTTTAATCAATCAAATATGAATCAACATAAATTTTGGAAATCAGAAAATATTTCAAAACAATCATCAATGTCGTGTATTTATTAATTATGAATATAAACCGATCCGTTTTTCACCAAAGTAGGAATTACAAGTTTTCAAGGATGATTGATTGATGATTGATTTCATAACTTCTGTGAATAGTTTCCTTGAAAAGCCTCATAAATCAATGACGCATTTAATTTAAATATAAATACAATGAGTGCGTAAAAAACTTACCGTAGAGACTGGAGACTACGCAATAGATAGCTTCAAGGTTACGGCCGTTTATTAATTTTATCACATCCCCAATCGCCTATAAATTTGGGCAAAGTCAAGTTCGTTGGGCAAGCAAAACAAACTTACCGAACAGAGAATAATGGCATCATCTCCTTTACCGACAAACCCTAATTCCTTCCATACTGATTTCTGTTTGCAATTGGCATACAAAGTTCTTCAGAAACAGATTCAAAATGGTTCCAATTTTGTGTCTTCACCACTTTCTCTTCATATCATATTGAGCCTTGTTGCCGCCGGAGCCAAAGGAAAAACCCTAGAAGAGCTTCTCTCGTTTTTGGGATCTCCTAGTAAAGATGATCTGAATTCAGCATCTTCACAGATTGTTTCAAGCTTAAGGAATGTGGGGGGCACTGAAAATGGAGGCCCAAATCTGTCTTTTGTTAATGGCGCTTGGGTGCATAAAACATTTGGTTTGAAGGCCAGTTTTGAAGAGTTAGTAAAAACTGTATACAGAAGCCCAATTGAAGAGGTTGACTTCAGAAACAAGGTAACTCTTTTAATTAGTCATCTTTGTGTTCTTCTTCACCTGCATTCTCTTTTACATGTTTCCTCATCAAAGTTGACCTAGGTAGAGAATAAATTGCAAAGCTTTTAATTTGAATGATTCTATGGGTTTTGTTCACTAGGCTGAGGAAGTTGCAGAAAAAGTGAACTCATGGACTGAAAAAGAAACTAATGGATTGATAAGGGAGCTTCTTCCACCAGGTTCCATAAAGAAAAACACGTACTAGTTCTTGCCAATGCTCTATATTTCAAAGGAGCATGGAATAGTAAAAAGTTTGATCCCACCATGACTAAAACAAAAAATTTCCATCTTCTAAATGGAGGGAATGTGCAAGTGCCATTCATGACCTCCATGCCATATGAAAAATATTATTGCAGATCTTTTGAGAATTATAAAGTACTTGCCATTCCTTATCATCAGAGAGGAAGAACACCACTTAAGTTCACCATGTATTTCTTTCTTCCACATGAGAAGGATGGCTTGCCAGATCTAGTTCACACTTTAAACTCAAACCCTAGATGTTTAAATGAAGAAATTGAACTATTGAGTAATGAAGTTGTTCGTGTTTGGATCCCAAGATTTAAATTTTCCTTCAACTTGGATGCCATAGAGGACTTGGAGGAATTGGGACTAATTTTGCCTTTTAAAGTTCCTGGGGAGTTAACAGAATTATCAGATTGTTCAGGTGGTGACATGATTTTTGTTTCAAAAATTGTGCAAAAGGCATTTGTTGAAGTTAATGAACAAGGAACAGAAGCTGCAGCTGGCACAGATGTTGTTTTTGATCGTTGCGAGGCCAAATCGCCTAGTCGTCCCAAGCGAAAATTATTTGTGGCTGACCATCCATTCTTGTTCATGATAAGGGAAGAGACTTCAATGGCTGTGTTCTTCATTGGATCTGTGCTTAACCCACTCTTGGATTCTTGAGCATGGCTCTAATAATATGATGCTTTTATTTATTTATTTATTAGGGTATTTTAGTTTACATATGAAGGGTTTTCAAATAAATCCTTTGGATTATCCATTAAATGTTATTGCGTTGTAAAATTCATTATGATATACTCACAGTCCTAATTATAAGACGAAGTTGCCTTTTTTGTGTGTGGAGAAATTAAGTTAATTAAATTACTTTAGTGTATTTTTTATTTTTTTCTCCAAACTATTTAGTTTGACTAATAAAATAATATATAATCTTAGAATACACAACATATGATATGATTGAGTCAATGAAGAAGGAACAGAAGGCATTTGTTGAAGTCAATGAAGAAGGAACAGAAGCAGCAGCCGCCACCGTCACGAGCGTCATGTCATAATGTGCTGGCGCGCCGCGGTGCAAGGCAAGCTTTGTGGCTGACCATCCCTTCCTGTTCATGATAAGGGAAGAGACTTCCATGGCTGTGTTCTTCATCGGAGCAGTGCTCAACCCGCTCTTAGATTCTTAGATCATGGTTTAATAAATTAGAATCAGGATTTGATTTATGATTTTGTTATTATTTTAATATTTCAAGAGCTATATGAATAGAGTCAGAGTTAGTGGAAATTACCAGTCCGTACTCCGCTTTTTTCCCCTCTTTCTTTTCCAGCTTTGATGCACTTACTAGTTAATCAGTGTATTGTGTATATATAATGCTGTTCCATCATCCATAGCCCGAAACGAAAGGAAAAAAGAAAAGAAAAGAAAAGAAAATGTACAAATATATAATGCTTTCTGGTTCGTGATAGTAAAACTTGATTTTATAATAGAAAGCTTAATACCATTTATTTAACTAAAATTTAAAGAGTAATTTGAGCACCTAATCAACATAATTATATTGGTCTCTACGCTAAAAGATGGTGATCGAGGGCAAAATTTATATGTAACTTCTAAAAACTTATTAGTTATTATAACCCTTCCCATTGATAATGATATATGACAGATATTTTAAGACAATCATAAATAACAGACAATATTAAAATAATGGTTGCACTTCATAGTTTTGTTTTAGCTACCAATAAGAATTTATTCCCCTAGTAAAATGAACATATTATCTCTAGTCCTAAATATAAAATTCAATTGATTTTTTTAAGAGAGATTAAGAAAGTTAAATAAATTATTTTAAAATACTTGCATATATTGTTTTCTCTCCAAACCGGTTAATCTAACTTATAAACTGATATATAATTTAATGATACACAATATATATAGTCATCATGTAATATATTTAGCTTCTTTAACCTCTCCAAAAAAAAAAAATCAACTGAGTTTTTATATTTAGAACCGGATGGAATAATAACTTAAGTAAAAGTGGGGAAAAAAAACACTTTGTATAACCTCCCCCACCTAACGGAAAAATCCTATCAAGAAAATAATACAATCAAATATAGAAATGAGGAATATTTATTGCTTGCATATAATACTGATTGATTGATGATTTTCATATGGGATTGCTTAATCAATCAAACAATTTTTTAGCCTGAAATCAATCAAACATGAACAAATAATAATGAGTTAATACCATTTTTGGTATTTTAAGTTTGCCTCCATTTTGATTTTGGTCTTTCAAGGTCTAAATCATAGGTTTTGGTCTCGGTAGGGGGAAAATAGTCTAAGTTTTTTTTGAGTTATATAGACCAATATTTTAAATAAGATCAAACTTGAATGACCAAAACTAAAATGAAAAAAATTCTTGAGGAACTAAATATTATATTACCCCAATAATAATATAAGAAATTGGGAAATATCAATAAATAATTATCTATCATGTGAATATTTCTAAATCAAATCAGTGTCTTCAATCGTCAATTTTGAAATATTTATTGGATACATAATTGTCGCACCATGAATCATGCTACGAGAAAATTAGGAAATAAAGGAAATTTAAGATATAATCAAATCAGTATGAAATATGGTTACTTAATCAATCAATTATAATGAAATATGAAAGAAAAAATTTGGAAATAATGGGTAAGAAAGGGCATTTTTACCTGGCAACTATACACAGTTAAAACAAATCACCAAAATGCTATAAGATGAAAATTATTTCCTCAAATACTACACTCAAACTCGTTCAGCTCTTACATGAAATTCCAACATAAGTTGTTAAGCGTGAGATGAAATTCCAATTTTCGTACGCTGGTCTGACGGACTCCTCTATTGGTGAAAATTACACAAGAACACCCGATTTCATTTCCTCAACACGTTAGCCCGTTTTCTTTTTGTTTTTGGGGAGAAATAAACCTAATAACCCACTCTTTTGGCTCTTAACTTTTTTCATTTGCTCTTCATTCTATATTTTCAACCAAATAAAAATAATATAAGTAGATTTTATTTCTTACAAAATATAAAGAATGTGAGTAAATTTTGTACAAAGAGTATTTTTTTATCCTAATAAATAAGCGTAATGGATTTTGGAGATATTATATCATATCTATAAAAATTTTATAGTTATTTAATTTATGGCAAATATACTTCTCATGTTATAGGGGAAGTGTATCATCCTGTCATAGATACAAAAAGATGTAAGTCTCACCATTTATATGCTTGAGGTCGATTTTTCTAGTGATTGTTTTGTTTCCATCTAAGCTATTTTTAACAACACTAAAATTTATAACAATTGTCAAGGAAGGACATGTGTATATGGGTCAAGGAAGGGATTTCCTTTTACTCATTTTTTAAAAAAATTTGGTAGCATTTCCCCATAAAAGTAAAATATCCCAAAATTTCAATAACAACCCAATTCATCTTAATTAAACAAAACTAACTGACAAAAGATAAAATACATAGCCAAGTTGTCTAATTCATAAACTAGAAAATCATAGAACATCGAAAGGACAATCGGAGCTCCGGTGACGACCGCCGCCAATCACGGTGCCAAAGCTTTGGTAGCTAGCTAGGGGTTGGTTTTTTTTTTTTTTTTAATTAAAAAAATATTATTTGGGTTACACCAAAAAAAAAAAATTATTTGGGTAATTTCTTAAATTTTTTGCAATATTTCAAAATTCCAAATGAATTCTTTGAGATTATTGAAATTCAACATATTTCTTTGTCATTTATCAATTTCGACCGTATTTTTCCGTCCTTTTCACTTTATTCATTTTTACCTCAATTGCAAACTAATATCATCATAAATGAAATTTATTCAATTTCCATAGGATATTTTTCCAAATTAACACGGCAAGATTCAAGAAGATTTTTTTTTTTTTTTTTTTTTGGTTGGGGTCCGGATAAAATGGAATAGGGTATTTAAATCATTTTGCTTAATCAATCATTACTAATAATAAAAAATTATGTGACATGATTTATTAGAAACATTATTTTTGCATCATAAATCACGATCGTAGAAATTTGGAAATAGAGGAAATTAAGAAATAATCAAATCATTTTCAAATATGATTTTTTTAATCAATCAAATATGAATCAACATAAATTTTGGAAATCAGAAAATATTTCAAAACAATCATCAATGTCGTGTATTTATTAATTATGGATATAAACCGATCCGTTTTTCACCAAAGTAGGAATTATAAGTTTTCAAGGATGATTGATTGATGATTGATTTCATAACTTCTGTGAATAGTTTCCTTGAAAAGCCTCATAAATCAATGACGCATTTAATTTAAATATAAATACAATGAGTGCGTAAAAAACTTACCGTAGAGACTGGAGACTACGCAATAGATAGCTTCAAGGTTACGCCCGTTTATTAATTTTATCACATCCCCATTCGCCTATAAATTTGGGCAAAGTCAAGTTCGTTGGGCAAGCAAAACAAACTTACCGAGCAGAGAATAATGGCATCATCTCCTTTACCGACAAACCCTAATTCCTTCCATACCGATTTCTGTTTGCAATTGGCATACAAAGTTCGACAGAAACAGATTCAAAATGGTTCCAATTTTGTGTCTTCCCCACTTTCTCTTCATATCATATTGAGCCTTGTTGCCGCCGGAGCCAAAGGAAAAACCCTAGAAGAGCTTCTCTGGTTTTTGGGATCTCCTAGTAAAGATGATCTGAATTCAGCATCTTCACAGATCCTTTCAAGCTTAAGGAATGTGGAGGGCACTGAAAATGGAGGCCCAAATCTGTCTTTTGTTAATGGCGCTTGGGTGGATAAAACATTTGGTTTGAAGGCCAGTTTTGAAGAGTTAGTAAAAACTGTATACAGAAGCCCAATTGAAGAGGTTGACTTCAGAAACAAGGTAACTCTTTTAATTATTCATCTTTGTGTTTTTCTTCACCTGCATTCTCTTTTACATGTTTCTTCATCAAAGTTGACCTAGGTAGAGAATAAATTGCAAAGCTTTTAATTTGAATGATTCTATGGGTTTTGTTCACTAGGCTGAGGAAGTTGCAGAAAAAGTGAATTCATGGACTGAAAAAGAAACTAATGGATTGATAAGGGAGCTTCTTCCACCAGATTCAATAAGTGAAGACACAGTACTAGTTCTTGCCAATGCTCTATATTTCAAAGGAGCATGGAATAGTAAAAAGTTTGATCCCACCATGACTAAAACAAAAAATTTCCATCTTCTAAATGGAGGGAATGTGCAAGTGCCATTCATGACCTCCATGCCATATGAAGAATATTATTACAGATCTTTTAAGAATTATAAAGTACTTGCCATTCCTTATCATCAGAGTGGAAGAACACCACTTAAGTTCACCATGTATTTCTTTCTTCCACATGAGAAGGATGGCTTGCCAGATCTAGTTCACACTTTAAACTCAAATCCTAGATGTTTAAATAAAGAAATTGAACTATTGAGAATGAAGTTGTTCGTGTTTGGATCCCAAGATTTAAATTTTCCTTCAACTTGGATGCCATAAAGGACTTGGAGGAATTGGGACTAATTTTGCCTTTTAAAGTTCCTGGGGAGTTAACAGAATTATCAGATTGTTCACGTGGTGACATGATTTGTGTTTCAAAAATTGTGCAAAAGGCATTTGTTGAAGTTAATGAACAAGGAACAGAAGCTGCAGCTGGCACAGATGTTGTTTTAAATTGTTACGAGGCCAAATCGCCTAGTCGTCCCAAGCGAAAATTCTTTGTGGCTGACCATCCATTCTTGTTCATGATAAGGGAAGAGACTTCAATGGCTGTGTTCTTCATTGGAGCTGTGCTTAACCCACTCTTGGATTCTTGAGCATGGCTCTAATAATATGATCCTTTTATTTATTTATTTATTTTTTAGGGTATTTTAGTTTACATATGAAGGGTTTTCAAATAAATCCTTTGGATTATCCATTAAATGTTATTGGGTTGTAAAATTCATTGGATATACTCCTAATTATAAGGCGAAGTTGACTTTTTTTTTTTTTTGGAAGAAATTAAGTTAATTAAATTATTTTAGAGTATTTTTTATTTTTTTCTCCAAACTATTTAGTTTGACTAATAAAATAATATATAATCTAAGAATACACAATATATGATATGATTGAGTTACTTTTTTAATCTCTTCAAAAAAAATCAACTCTATCATATAATTAGGATTGGAGGGAGTATTTAACATCTTATTATCATTACATATATCTAGATAGATCATCTTATCATTGATGTCAATATCTTCAGAGATTTTTTTATTATTTTTAGAGTCATTAGGATTAGAAATTTTATTTTTAAAGACTAGCTTTATTCAGTTGTTTTTCAGGTTATGAATGAGGATTTTCTTTGACAATTTTAATGCTAAAATTAAAATGGATGAGTAGATTAAATCAATTGCGGATAAATCTGCTTGTGATTATAACAGCAGCTTATTTGCGTACTAAAGCCATGCCCTCTTAATCTCATCATAATATAAATGTTAAGCTCATGAAATCTGATGAAAAATACATTCCAAAAGTGACTTCTCAGGATAACTGATGTCAGATGAAAAAAGTAAGACTACTAGACTAGTATTTCCAAGAATTTCAGCGCTAACAACTTCGTTCCAACTGAACCAGGCTACAATATCAGGCAATTCAACTCTCCAATCAGCAAAACACAAAGCCCATCGTCATCGCATGAATTCAAGTAATATGACTACAATACAAAACTTGTGCAGTTTTGATAAATAAGGAACTGGGTAGTTAGATGAGTGAAGGTTAAGTAATAAACATGTGTGAACTATCCACAATATGAAATTAGTATGACACATATATATTTTTTAGTGTTTGAGCCTTTGTATTGTTTTAATTTCTCAAAACATAAAAAATCACCCACGGAATTCCGTGGATAATGTTTTTTTAATTTTTTTCAAAACAAAAACCGTTAAATTACCTACGAATTCCGTGGGTAATTTTTTTTTTAAAAAAAAAAAACAAAAACCGTTAAATTACTCACGGAATTCTGTGGGTAATGGAACCCATCAAATTACCCATGGAATTTCTGTGGGTAATTCCATGGCTAATATTTTTTTATGAAAAAAAATATTATAATTTTTCCCACGACTTTAAAATCGTAATTAGCGACTTTAACTGTTTAGACCAGGTATCAAATTACCCATGGAATTTCGTGGTTAATTTCAGGTTTTTTTGTAGTAAGGTGAGAGTAATAATTAATATAATATTAGAGTTTAGTGCAATTAGTAAGGTAATATTGAAAATTATTTAAATTCTAGGATAATTTTATTGACTTTAACTGTTTTTATTGATTTATAAGAATAGTTAATTGGTCTATTATAATAAGGACTAGAAGAATTACTTTTCCTTTGCCCCATTCTTCTCTCTCTTCTTCCCTTGTTTGCTGCACCAATCAGATTTAACTTTTTATTTGAGAAAGCGAACCGAAGCATAAGAGGATGACATCGTCCCCTTCACCAGTTGATGTGCTTTTCTTCCTGTCCTTTTTTTTTGGACCTTTTTAAATATATTTTTAATGATTTTTTTATCATTAGATTCTACGAAATGAAACACATGTTTACATCTTTTAGGCAAAAAAAATGGAGATGTTTTCAATTTTTAACAATTTCAAAGATTTAAGAGTTCAAAAGTGTGTTGTTTCTTTTTATTTAGACTCTTAAATCTTTAAAAAATTGTAAGAAAATTGAAAACAATTCTATTTTTTATACATAAGATATCTAAATGCCGTATACTTTAGACATATCAGTCACTCCTTGCCCCTTCGCTGACAAACACTATATCCTTTAGTACTGATTTATGTCTGTAATTATCATACAAAGTTCTTTAGAAAAAAAAATTCAAAAGGGTTTCAATTTTGTGTCCTCCCCACTTTCTCTTCATATCATATTGAGCCTTGTTGTATTAGAGCAGCTTCGTTCATTTCTGATGGGATCTCCAAGTAAAAGATCATTTGAATTATGTATCTTCACAACTTGTTTCCGGTTCAAGGTATGCAGAGGGGGAGGGCCCTGAAAATGGAGGCCCAATTCTGTCTTTTGCTAACGGTGCTTGGGTAGAAAAGAACTTTTGGTTTGAAGGCTAGTTTGGAAGATATAGTAAAAAATGGTTACAGAAGCCAAATCCATTTTGTTGATAACATCAACAAGGTACTGATCTTTGAGTTCTGCTTCATCTTCATCAGCACATAACCCTCTTGTTTTTCTCTTTGACTGTAACTTTTTATAGGTATAGCGATAGGAATACTAGAAAAGAAAGTTTTTAAGACCGGTTGAAATTGACTTTTTAAACCACGTCTAGGTTCGGTCTTGTATCAACTGGTTTAAAACGTCTGTAATTATTAAGACCAGACCTATGACCGGTCTTAAAAGTTACCATTTTAGACTGGTTGATTAGATGACCGATGTTAAAAAGTTTTAATTTATAGTTAAAAATTTTTAATTTATAATTAAAAAATGCTCACCTTTTAGACTAGGTAATTTTATACCTGGTCTAAAAAGTTGGCATTTTTTAGAAGTAAAATTTATTTCATTTCGTAGAAGCCCTTTTGGATATTATTATTATATCTAAAAGCTATATTATGCAGATTGGCCAACAAGTTTTTACTCTAGGAGTGCCTAGCACAAAAAGAAATTTACTCATTACATTTGTGATTTTTTCATTGCATTCACTCTTTCTAACCCAATGCATATGGTTGGGAAATTCGGACAAGGATTTGCAACGATCGGATTGTAGGTTTATTGCACATGGATTTGTCCGGGCAAGTTCAAAAATTTACTATCTTTACTCAAAATGAAATCTACTCGTTACATTTGTAATTTTTTTGTCGCGTTCACTCTTCTTAACCCCAATGTACATGGTTAAGGGGTCCGGGCAAGGATTTGCAATAGTCAAAGAAGTAGTAATATCAAAAAACATTTTGTGAAAGGGCTGTCCTAAGATCGTTTTTCTCTTTTAAACAATTCTATAAATGTGTAAAATATGAAACAACACCAAATCATTCGAAGGCGAAATCTCAAAGAGTATGCTTTTATGTGTATGTTTCCAGCTTTCCATGCTAGAAGAGAATGCAAAAGGGAACCAATTCAACATACATAAGTTGAAAGTAAAACAAATTTTTCAGAGTTCAAAAACATGCTATTGAAGAACCTAATTCAAATGTCAGTTTTAATCGTAGTTGACATACTTACTGTAATACCCTAAACTTTTTGTTATCATAAATACTATATTATGATAAACAATATATATTAGATAAAGGTGAATATGTGGTCTCAAAATTTAATAATTTGTTAATTATAATTTTGAGCAATTTCCTTAGAATTAAAACAACCAAAGGCTAATTTTTAAGGCTTCAATTAGGGATCATAAAATACCCTGAATTTTCATGATATGACATAGTTCTTATTTAAATATAATAGTTGTTAATTATAATTAAAATGTCAGTTTTAATCGTAGTTGACATATTTACTGTAATACCCTAAACTTTTTGTTATCATAAATACTATATTATGATAAACAATATATATTAGATAAAGGTGAATATGTGGTCTCAAAATTTAATAATTTGTTAATTATAATTTTGAGCAATTTCCCTTAGAATTAAAACAACCAAAGGCTAATTTTTAAGGCTTCAATTAGGATCATAAAATACCCTGAATTTTCATGATATGACATAGTTCTTATTTAAATATAAAGAGCCATAAAATGTTATTGAAATACCTGAACCAATTAAGGGAAATTAACAAATAATTAGTGGACAATTAAGTTTACATTAATTAAAATACTTGTATAAATGTTCATAATTAATCTAGGGGCAATTAAAAGTCATCAATTAGGGATATTTTAGCTTTAAAAAAAATCAAGGGCCAATGAAGGACAAGATTAAGCTTGATTAATAAGGCACAAATGACTGTGCAATTACCAAACAAATTGCACAATGACATGTGGCATTAATAAACATTTAAAACCCTAATTATCTTATCAAATAACATCACCAAGTCTTCAATTTCGTTGATATATTGCTGAGCTAGAATCAGATTTTTGCAATAATAAAGGTCACATGCTTTAGCTTTGAAAAGTCAAAAGTTGCAACTAGCCAATGAGAGCAAGGGATATTTTGCAAATGAAAAAGCATATGTAATGGCTATTAGAGGAGGGAGTACACCGTTTTGCTTGAAGGAAAAGATGAAGAGGAATTGTTTATAGTATTTTAATTAAGGACACACATGGGATAATTGAATAAAGCAAATGGAAGAGGATAATGTACTTGAAGATGGGGTTTTAATGAGAATGGAAGAGGATAGGAAAGAGAAAAGTGTTGTGAGTTAGAAACCACTAGGATCAATGAGAACCTATACAAAATAAATTGTATCTTGAAATACGTTAATCATAGATCAAATATAAGGACTTATCTTGAACCCACATAATTTAATCTCGAGATTAAGTCTAATTAAAGTTATTTTGGCAAACTTTGATGAAGAAAATTAGAGATGATTAAGGACAATTAGAGAAATCTAATTGGACCATAAATCTTGATATCCAGCTACTAATCAAGATACATACTTAGAATTCAAAAGTATTGGTGATTGATCAAGCAATCAAAAATAGATTTCGTTAAAATAAACTTAAGCATCTAAGGTAACTAGTACTTGGATCATTTAGTTAATGAAACTACAGAGAGAGGGACATTTGGAGTACTACGAAAGGCTAGGATTCAAGTTTACAAAAACCCTAAATCCAATGGTTGAAAGTTGATAAGAGTAAAGTTGCAAATAATTACACAATTACCATACATTTTTCCTATAAATAGCAAGCCATATGCTTCATATTTTCTCACCAATTCACAAGCATAGGAACTGAAACATAGAGGGAAAGTGAGAGTAAGAGTCTTGGAGAAGAAGGAGCAAAGTTCTTGGTAAGTTCTCTAACTCTAGCCTTAAGTTTTTTTAAGTTTTAGTTCTTAAATTCATAGTTAGAAGTAGCTTCGATTTTAAATATGCTAGAGTGATTTTAATATCATGTTTTTATAGTCAAAAATAGTGATATTTCAAAAATTAGATAAGCCACTTGATATAGAAAAATTTCTGGAAAATATGATCAAAGTAGCGAAGCTCGGCGAAAATTCATCGGGTAGAAATTTCTGAAATCAGTGATAAAAACGCCAATATTTCATGTTGAAGTTGAAGTTACAAAACTCTGGGAACATTCATGGTTAAATTAGACATATAGGGCTTTTCAAATATGCCAATAACATGTTAAAATGAGCTCTGTACAGTGAGATAAAAATTCTCAAAGTTGGGCTACGAATTTCTGGAAAAATTCTGGGAAGAGGCTAAGACCTTTAAAACTGGGAATGACTCGTGTAATCTGGGAAAAATCGAGTATTTTTATTTAATAATAGACATCTTAAGGATTTCAAGGAATTTTACGGATCCTCGTTTCGATTTTTGTAGAATTGTTTATGATTTTTCAAAGTTAGACGAAAAATCTGTCCAAAAATACGGTACCAGCATTTTTCCAAAAAATAAGGAAAATAAGTTGAGAAATAATTCCACCAAGAGAAAAATAGTCATTTGAGACTAAGATATCTACTAGGATAATATTTGTGAATTAATAAATGTGATATTAGCATTATAGGATACTCGTGTTCACATTTTGATCGACAAACGTACCATTATCACCAAACGAAGGTACGGACGCGTCTTTGTAACACTAACTCTGATGTTTATTGTATACTTATATGTGATAGATGTATTCATAGACTAAGACTCTGTCTTAAGGTTTTTCATATACATTCAGCTATACACGGGTTATGGTTCTGATAATACCATTGAGTTTTCCTAACGCTGAGGACACGACCGTACATCGTGGCACTGGTGAATAGTGCAAACTAGAATAACATTCATATGCAGTGGCTGTGTTTTGTTATTGTCTTTCATATGTGATTATTGCTGTAATGTCATGAATATCTGTCATACATAACTGTTACATAAGCATGAGGTTAACCGTTACCTCGAGATTCAATCGGCTCTTACTATAGCCTCAGGATCCGGAAGCGTCAGGGCCGAGGACAAGGGTAAGTAGCAGGCATGAGGACCGGCTGGAGAAAATTTCTTTTGATATGTAGTTAACATTACTAGTTTTTGTACCGCTGTTTAAAGCAAACATATACATTACAGTTAATGTTTATCAGTTACTCTTCAATTTAAATACTTCTGAAGCTCAACTCTGATCAAACTATTTTATAAACGTTTTAGAAAATTGGGATGTTACATTTACACACCTCTTTAATTATTTTTTTGAAGGTTGGATATGTCTCTGTTAAGTTTTCTATTTCACATTTCTGCATCGAATTGAATTGCATTTATCATTGTAGTATTGATCTTAGCTGCAATACAGTGAGAGCTTATTTTAACTAGGTTGTACAGAGGAAAGAGCTTAATAGAAATATGATTTGGGATAATGGGGAATTCAGTTAACCTCAAAGGATGTGACTTAATTTCAGTCAATCCCAAAAAGATTATGAAACTTCACTGCACTCCCCTTGGGTCAAAATGAAATTAAGTCTTGAGGGTGAAAAGACAATGATACTCTTACTTTATTTATCTAGTGAATTGTTTTATTTGTCTTATAAATAATGCTCATATTTGTCTTATAAATGACCAAAATGTTTTTAATTTCCTAGGTTATTTCGAATCTATTTATTTGTCTTGTAAATGTCTTCATTTATCTTGTAATTGCCCATATTTGTTTTATGTTTTTTTCATATTTTTCTTGTAAATAGCCAAAGTATTTTTAATTCCCTAGGTCTTTCAAATACCTTTATTTGTCTTATAAATATATTTATTTATCTTGTAAATCCCTTTATTTCTCCTGTAAATTAAATACTCATATGAAAAATAAAAAAAGGGCATCATTGTCTTTTCACTCACAAACTTAATTTCATTTTGACCCAAGGGAGTGCAATGATGTTTTAGAATCTTTTGGGGGTTGACAGAAATTAAGTCACATCCTTGAGGCCAAATGAAATTTTCCCTACAAATATTATGTGGTTTTTGTTGAAGGTAAAATTGACATGGATTGCTATGATAAATTTTTTTTTTAAAAAAAAAAAAAAAAAAGAAAAAGCTCCTCCTTGACAATATATTAGAGGTACTTCCAAGTTAAAATAAGAAAAAACAAACAAAAATAAAACAAATAAGAAATCACTTGGCCGGCCAAAAAAAAAAAAAAAAAAAAAAAAGATATAAGTTCGGTACAGTGCACAAATTTTGAAAAATGAGTCTTACCATTAATTAGTTTATGAATATAACGTACGTTATTTATTGGAGTTTTAATTCTCTCTTGTTGTTCTCTTTATTGCAACTTTTTACTTGTTCCCTCTTCAAAACAATTTTTTTTTTTTTTTATACATAAATTTTAGGAAAATGGTTGGGTTCACCCAAGGGCAGGGCGAAATCTCCCTTCCTCCTAGATGATACCGATGTTAGGCAGGGTGAGCCGTTTATTACCCTCAAATGTTTATCTAGAAACCTAGGAGCTAGCATGCCTCCCCCAGCACCTTGACTGATTCTATGGATTTTGTTCACTAGGCAGAGGAAGTTGAACGAGAAGTGAACTCATGGGTTGAAAATGCAACTAATGGGCTCATGAGGCGGATCCTTCAACCACCTTCCTTTGATCAATTCACAAAGCTAGTTCTTGCCAACGCTCTATATTTCAAAGGAGCATGGGCTCAAAAGTTTAATCACATCTTGACTAGAACCAAAAGTTTCAATCTTCTCAATGGAGAGAATGTGGAAGTTCCATACATGACCTCCAAGACACATATAAACGATATTTTACAAATCCCTTTGAGAACCATTTCAATTCTTTTGAGTGTTAAGGTTCCCTATGAAGTTCTCCATGCATTTCTTCCTTCCATACATAGGAAGCACGGCTTACCAAATCTTACTCGCACTTTAAACTCAAACCCCCTCTTGTTTCAATCAAGAATTTGGACCATCATATGAGGGACTTGATGAAATTTGGATCCCAAAATTTAAGTTTTGCTTCAACTTTGAAGCCACAAAGGGCATGAAAGAATTGTGACTAATTTTGCCTTTCAGTCCTGGGGGGCTAACAGAAGTGTCAGATTCTTATTCTGATTACAAGCTTTGCGTCTCAAAAATTGTTCACAAGACATTTGTTAATAAAGTCAATGAATAAGGAACAGAATCTGCAGCAGCCACCATCACGGGCTTCAGATCATATGGTGCCATGTCGCGGCCCGAGGCAAGCTTTATGGCTGACCATCCCTTCTTGTTCATGATAATGGAAGAGACTTCAATGGCTGTGTCCTTCATTGGAGCTGTGCTTAACCAGCTTTTGGATGCTTAAAGCATGTTTTAATAAATTAGTTGGTGGTGTGTATCAGATTAATGTTTGATGGGTTAAATTATAATTAGGGTTTACTTAGATATCTAGGATATCCGCTAGGGATATGATCAAGAATAACTATCGATTAGAATTAGGATTTTTTTCCTTTTGTATTTTAATATTTTTGGAGCTCTATGAATAGAGTTAGCGGTAGTCTTACCAATTTGTACTCAGCTTTTAGATGAATTGAATAAGATTTATTATTTTTCGTTCTGACCTCCTTCACTTTTCAAAGCCTTGCAACTTTTTTTCCCTCTTTCTTTTCCAACATTGACGTACCTACTAATAAGTGTATTGTGTATATAATGCTGTTCCTTCATCCATATTCCAAAACTTAAAGAAAAAAAAAGAAGAAGAAAAGAAAACAAAGTGTGCACATATATAAAGCTGTCTGGTTTATATATGTGTGCACTTTGTTTGATAAATATAACTTATAAATGCAACTCTATTTGTATGATAAATACTGGAATCCATCAAAATTAATCAGCAAGCAAATACAAACAACTAAATTAAACAAGATCTAAGCTCCTTCACCAAACTCCACCTCTTCTCTAACTAGGGGGAGGTTCTGAAGAATGAATTGCTATGCTTAGAAATAACGATGCACTGTAAAAGATTTTTGTACTTTCATTAACCTAAAATAAATAAATTAGAGAAAATTACCCATAACTCATAAGTACCTAGTAATAAAATTAAATGCGAAAAAAAAAATCATATTCGCAAGTCAAACTTGCATATCTGTAAATCAAACTTGCATATTTACAGGTCGAATTTTATAATGGCAAAAGTTCACATTCAATCCTTTAACTTCATACAAAATTTCATTTGAGTCTTTTAATTTTATAAAGTATATTTTTAGTTTCTAACCTTAACTTTCTTAGTAGAAAATGCTGACATTGAAATTTTAAATGTTAAAAATGATTGTCATAAAAAAATCGTGATTTGAAACTGACAATATTAGGGTTAGATGACTAAAAATATACTTTTTAAAATTAAGGAATGAAATTAAAATCTTGTATAAGGTTATAAAAGAGGACCAAATGACAAATTTACACTTTAGCCTTTAATAATTTATGTTAATAAACCAAATGTTCATATTTACAAATCTGGTTGCGTTATTTATAAGCTAAACTTATTTGATTTCCTATTTCAAAAGCAATTTTTTTAATTATCATTGGTCAAACGGGAGTATAAATAGAAGTCGGCGTTAAAATTAAGCTAGAATTATTTCTCAATATCATCTTATTTAAAAAAATTCCTAAAATTCGACGCGAAAATTTAGCTAGAATTATATATTTCTCAATAAATGGAAAGATTTCACATTCTTAATTAGTATAAATAGGGACGTCTATTATCGCCCCACCAATTAACAGACTCTCTTTATTTCTCAAGAGAATGGCATCCTTTCGACCAAGATACGCTAATCCCTTCCCCACTGATTTCTGCCTGCAATCATCATACAAAGTTCTTCAGAACCAGATTCAAGAGGGTTTCAATAATTTTGTGTCTTCCCCACTTTCTCTTCATATCATTTTAAGCCTTGTTGCTGCTGGATCCGAAGGACAAACCCTAGACCAGCTTCTCTTGTTTCTGGGATCTCAGAATAAAGATGATTTGAATTCAGCATCTTCAAAACTTGTTTCTAGTTTAAGGAATTTGGAAGGCACTAAATGTCCTTTGAAACTAGATGCAAGTTGATAGTTGGTTGCCAACTAAACAAGAATGTATTTTGGTGTTTATAAAGCTTACCTAAGTCTCCCATTAGCTCCCAATTTTCGAAAATAATAGCCTTCTTCAAAGGCTTCCCTTGCTTTTTATTATTCAAAGACAATTGCTCTAGTTAGACCTTAAGTGATTAGGTATTTTTCCTTTACTAGCCATTTAAAACCTTATCTCATAAGTACATCATCTTATTCCAAATTGTTCCCCTCATTAATGCATTCTATCCTCTTCCATTTTTATTAATTGAACCTTATCCCTTGCATGTGCTTCAATTTACCATGTGCTAATTATAATAACTTAATTTATTAAATAATCATTTATCCCCTCATCTTGATCCTTCACCATTGGATCAATTTGTGTTTGTTCAAAATAAATCCTCACCATTTATCCATAGCTTAATTTTCCCATTGATCCATTTAATTTTGAGGATTAAGCTCAATTCTTTGATTTATCATTGGCTCACACAATTACAAGAGGATTAAGGTTAATTATAGGTTTAATTTAGAACCATTGGATTTAACTTTATTACATCTAATCTTGGCCTTCCATTTATGTAGAAATATCCTATTACTATTGAAGATCTTTATTTAATAACACATTTGCTCTTATCTTCATGATATCTTGATTATTAAACAATTTTTCCTCTCTCTTCTTGTGCAATTCGCCCCCCACATTTGACCTTTGGGGTTGATGATTTAATCTCAATTTTCATTCCTAATATGGTGGTTAATATGTTATTAGGTACAATTGCTTGTTGTATGGTTGGTCCTTAGGTTGATTATAATCATAAGTAACTCATTTAATGCTAATATTGAGTTCCTATTGGCCTTTGATTTTTAATTAAGTCAAAATATCCCTAATTGATGACTTTTAATATGCCTTTTAATTAATTATGAAAGTTCATTTAATTATTTTAATTGATGTAAATTTAATTGTCCATTAATTGTTTTTTCTAATTGGTTTAGGTATTTCCATAACATTTTATGGCTCTTTATGATTAAATATGAACTATGTTGTAATATGAAAATTATAAGGTATTTTATGATCCCTAAATTAAAATTAGAAAATTTGGTCTTTGGTTATTTCAATTCTTAGAGAAAGTTCCCTAAATTAAAATATACAAGTTAAAAAATTTTGAGACCATATATTCACCTTCATTTTAATATGTATTATTTACCAAAATATAGTATTTATGATAAATAAGAATTTTAGGGTATTACAAACTAGAAGATTCTAAAATTATTTTAGGGTTACTTTTGACACTAGAACTTGAGAAACCAACAGTATCAACCATGTATTGCCAAAAAAGATTAGTCCAGTTAGTAAAAGGAGTTGGCTTAAAACAAGTTCTAATTCCGACAATATGAGTATATATAGGTCAAAGAAGTAGTAGTAATTAATATCAAAAAACATTTTGTGAAAGGGCTGTCCTAAGATCTTTTTTCTCTTTTAAACAATTCTATATATGTGTAAAATATAAAACAACACCAAATCCTTCGAAGGTGAAATCTCAAGGAGTATGCTTTTATGTGTATGTTTCCAGCTTTCCAAGCTAGAAGAAAATGCAAAAGGGAACCAATTTAACATACATAAGTTGAAAGTAAAACAAATTGTTCAGAGTTCAAAAACATGCTATTGAAGAACCTAATTCAAATGTCAGTTTTAATCGTAGTTGACATATTTACACAAGGATCTCTTTAATTAACTTTTTGAAGGTTGGATATGTCTCTGTTAATTTTTTTATTTCACATTTCTGCATGAAATTGAATTACATTTATCATTGTAGTATTTATCTTAGCTGCAATACAGTGAGAGCTTATTTTAATAAGGTTGTACAGGAAAGAGCTTAATAGAAATATGATTTGGGATAACGGTTAAAAAATAGGGCGGAATTTAGTTAACCTCAAAGGATGTGACTTAATTTCAGTCCATCCCAAAAAGATTATGAAACTTCACTGCACTGCCCTTAGGTCAAAATGAAATTAAGTCTTGAGGGTGAAAAAATAATGATGCTCTTACTTTATTTATCTAGTGAATTGTCTTATTTGTCTTGTAAAGAATGCTCATATTTGTATTATAAATTACCAAAATGTTCTTAATTCCCTAGGTTATTTCGAATCCATTTCTTTGTCTTGTAAATGTCTTCATTTATCTTGTAATTGTCCATATTTGTTTTATATTTTTCATATTTTTCTTGTAAATAGCCAAAATATTTTTAATTCCCTAGTTCTTTCAAATCCTTTTATTTAATTTGTCTTTTCTATATATATATATATATATATATATATTTTTATTTATTTATCTTGAAAATCCCTTTATTTCTCTTGTAAATTAAATACTCTATGAAAAATAAAAAAGGGCATCATTGTCTTTTCACTCACAAACTTAATTTCCTTTTGACTCAAGGGAGTGCAATGATGTTTTAGAATCTTTTGGGGGTTGAGAGAAATTAAGTCACATCCTTGAGGCCAAATGAAATTTTCCCTAAAAATATTATGAGGTTCTTGTTGAAGGTAAAATTGACATGGATTGCTATGATAATTTTTTTCTAAAAAAGAAAAAGCTCCTCCTTGACAATATATTAGAGGTATTTCCAAGTTAAAATAAGAAAAAACAAACAAAAATAAAACAAATAAGAAATCACTTGGCCGGCAAAAAAAAGGGAAAAAAGAATAGATATAAGTTCGGTACAGTGCACAAATTTTGAAAAATGAGTCTTACCATTAATTAGTTTATGAATATAACGTACGTTATTTATTGGAGTTTTAATTCTCTTTTGTTGTTCTCTTTATTGCAACTTTTTACTTGTTCCCTCTTCAAAACAATTTTTTTTTTTTTATACATAAATTTTAGGAAAATGGTTGGATTCATACAAGAGCAGAGCGAAATCTCCCTCCCACTTAAATGATACCGATATTGACGGGGTGAGTCGTATATTATTGTCTGCATTTACTTAGACACTTAGAAGCTAATATATCTTCCCGAACGCCTTGACTGATTCTATGGATTTTGTTCACTATACAGAGGAAGTTGAATGAGAAGTGAACTCATGGGTTGAAAATGCAACTAATGGGCTCATAAGGCGGATCCTTCAACCACCTTCCTTTGATCAAATTCACAAAGCTAGTTCTTGCCAATGTTCAAAGGAGCATGGGCTCAAAAGTTTAATCTCATATTGACTGAAACGAAAAGTTTCAATTTTCTCAATGGAGAGAATGTGGAAGTTCCATACATGACCTCCACGACACATAAACGTACGATATTATTACAAATCCCTTTGAGAACCGTTTCAACTATTTTGGGAGTTTTAACGTTCTCTGCAATTACCCTGTGAAGTTCTCCGTGCATTTCTTCCTTCCACATAGGAAGCACGGCTTACCAAATCTTACTCGCACTTTAAACTCAAACCCCTCTTGTTTCAATCAAGAATTTGAACCATCATATGAGGGACTTGATGAAATTTGGATCCCAAAATTTAAGTTTTGCTTCAACTTTGAAGCCACAAAGGGCATGAAAGAATTGGGACTAATTTTGCCTTTCACTCCTGTGGGGCTAACAGAAGTGTCAGATTCTTATTCTGATTACAAGCTTAGCGTCTCAAAAATTCTTCACAAGGCATTTGTTAATAAAGTCAATGAAGAAGGAACAGAATCTGCAGCAACCACCGTCACGAGTTTCAGATCATATGGTGCCATGTCGCGGCCCGAGACGAGCTTTATGGCTGACCATCCCTTCTTGTTCATGATAATGGAAGAGACTTCAATGACTGTGTCCTTCATTGGAGCTGTGCTTAACCAGCTTTTGGATTCTTAAAGCATGTTTTAATAAATTAGTTGGTGGTGTGTATCAGATTAATGTTTGATGGGTTAAATTATAATTAGGGTTTACTTAGATATCTAGGATATCCGCTAGGGATATGATCAAGAATAATTATCGATTAGAATTAGGATTTTTTTTCTTTTGTATTTTAATATTTTTGGAGCTCTATGAATAGAGTTAGCGGTAGTCTTACCAATTTGTACTCAGCTTTTAGATGAATTGAATAAGAATTGTTATTTTTCGTTCTGACCTCCTTCACTTTTCAAAGCCTTGCAACTTTTTTTCCCTCTTTCTTTTCCAACTTTGACGTACCTAAATAAGTGTATTGTGTATATAATGCTGTTCCTTCATCCATATTCCAAAACTGAAAAAAGAAAACAAAACAAAGTGTGCACATATATAAAGCAGTCTGGTTTATATGTGTACACTTTGTTTGACAAATATAACTTATAAATGCAACTCTATTTGTATGATGAATACTGGAATCCATTAAAATTAATCAGCAAGCAAATACAAACAACTAAATTAAACAAGATCTAAGCTCCTTCACCAAACTCCACCTCTTCTCTAACTAGGGGAGGTTCTGAAGAATGAATTGCTATGCTTGGAAATAACGATGCATGTAAAAGATTTTGTACTTTCATTAACCTAAAATAAATAGATTAGAGAAAATTACCCAGAACTCATAAGTACCTAGTAAAAAAATTAAATGAAAAAAAAAAAATCATATTCGCAAGTCAAACTTCCATATCTATAAATCAAACTTGCATATTTACAGGTCGAATGTTATAATGGCAAAAGTTCACATTCAATCCTTTAACTTCATACAAAATTTCATTTGAGTCTTTTAATTTTATAAAGTATATTTTTAGTTTCTAACCTTAACTTTCTTAGTAGAAAATGCTGACATTGAAATTTTAAATGTTAAAAATGATTGTCATAAAAAATCGTGATTTGAAACTGACAATATTAGGGTTAGATGACTAAAAATATACTTTTTAAAATTAAGGAACCAAATTAAAATCTTATATAAGGTTATAAAAGAGGACCAAATGACAAATTTACACTTTAGCCTTTAATAATTTATGTTAAGAAACCAAATGTTCATATTTACAAATCTGGTTGCGTTATTTATAAGCTAAACTTATTTGATTTCCTATTTCAAGAACAATTTTTTAATTATCATTGGTCAAACGGGAGTATAAATAGAAGTCGGCGTTAAAATTAAGCTAGAATTTTTTCTCAATATCATCTTATTTAAAAAATTTCCTAAAATTCGACGTGAAAATTAAGCTAGAATTATATATTTCTCAATAAATGGAAAGATTTCACATTCTTAATTAGTATAAATAGGGGCATCTATTATTTCTTGCCCCACCAATTAACAGACTATCTTTATTTCTCAAGAGAATGGCATCCTTTCGACCAAGATACCCTAATCCCTTCCACACTGATTTCTGCCTGCAATTATCATACAAAGTTCTTCAGAACCAGATTCAAAAGGGTTCCAATAATTTTGTGTCTTCCCCACTTTCTCTTCATATCATTTTAAGCCTTGTTGCTGCTGGATCCGAAGGACAAACCCTAGACCAGCTTCTCTTGTTTCTGGGATCTCAGAATAAAGATGATTTGAATTCAGCATCTTCAAAACTTGTTTCTAGTTTAAGGAATTTGGAAGGCACTGAAAGTGGAGGCTCAATTCTATCTTTTGTTAATGGCGCTTGGGTGGAAAGATCTTTTGGTTTGAAGACTAGCTTTGAAGAGATAACAACAAATGGTTACAAAAGCCAAATTGAACTGGTTGACTTCATCTACAAGGTGATCGCTCCGTCCCTTTTTATAAGATTCAAATTTTTGAATTCCTCTTTTTCATTTTATTAGATCCACTCTAGTGTTTTCTAAGCATTAAATGCATTTTGACTAATTTTATCCCTAATTAATTTTCCCTGACTTTCTCTTTCATCATTTTTTATTATTATTACTCTCTTAAAAATCCCCTTATAAAATAAGAGAAAATTTGGAATAAAGAAGTACATTTCCTACCTATTTATTACTTATAACTAATTTTAATGGTTTTTTCCATCACGTAATTCAGTTATTTGAATTTTATAATAAGCGACGAACGGAGTAGTGTTTTGATTATTGATCTTTATGTTATTCACCTGCACTTAACTCTCTCTTTTTTAAATGTTTCCTCAACAAAGTTTACCTATGCAGAGAATAAATTGCAAAGCTTTTAGTTTGACTGTGGTTCTATGGATTTTGTTTTTCTAGGCGGAGGAAGTTGAACGGAAAGTGAACTCATGGGTTGAAAATGCAACTAATGGACTCATAAGTCAGATTGTTCCATTAGGTTCATTAGATCATAGAACTAGATTAGTTCTTGCCAATGCTCTATATTTCAAAGGAGCATGGGCTCAAAAGTTTGATCTGACCCTGACTAGAACCAGAAGTTTCAATCTTCTCAATGGAGAGAATGTGAAAGTGCCATTCATGACCTCCGAGGAATGTAGAGGATATTATTACAGATCATTTGAGAATCATTTCAATTCTTTTGAGAATTTTAAAGTACTCTCAATCCCTTACAGAAGTGGGAGTAGTAGTAGCAACCCTTTGAAGTTTTCCATGTATTTCTTACTTCCACATGGGAAGCACGGCTTACCAAATCTAATTCGCACTTTAAACTCAAACCTCAGATTTTTAAATAAAGATTTTCAACAAAAAGGATCAGAGGGAGTTGATGAAATTTGGATCCCAAAATTTAAGTTTTGCTTCAACTTTGAAGCCACAGAGGGCATGAAGGAGTTGGGACTAACTTGGCCATTCACTCCTGGGGGGCTAACAGAAGTGTCTGATTCTTCAAACAGTCACGAGCTTTGTGTCTCAAAAATTCAGCAGAAGGCATTTCTTGAAGTCAATGAAGAAGGAACAGAAGCCGCTGCCGCCACATTTGCTGGTTCTTGGTTAATTTGCGCCGGCCCGCTGCGGCCCAAGACAAGCTTCGTGGCTGACCATCCCTTCATCTTCATGATAAGGGAAGAGACATCCATGGCTGTGTTCTTCATTGGAGCTGTGCTTAACCCGCTTCTGGATTCTTAAGCATGGTTTAAATTAGTGGGGTGTGTCAGAATCTTGAATGGTTTATAATTAGGGTTTGATTAATATTATATATCTAGGCAGTGGTGGAGCCAGGATTTTATGTTTATGTGTGCACAATTAGTGGAGGGATTCGGGGGTTCGAGGGGCAGCAACCTGATTTTCTTTTTCCTTTCATTTTTTAAGGAAAGTTTTAAATGCATTAAAACTGAAATACTGAGATGCTTGTGGTTGTTGGTAGGATTCTTGGACAGTTGGAACTAAAATACTGTTTGAAAGTTGCTCACTTTGAGATTCGAGTTCTGTATTTATGGCTTTTACACATTTGAAATAAGACTGTATTGTTGACATTTTCTGGAAGAAATTTTTTTTGATAAGATTAGGGAACAAACATGTTGCAACCTATAAGCTAGTTCATCTCAATGCTTCCTCTATCGAAACCTATAAGATTGTATCTTTTTTCATACAGGGACATTAAGCAACCGAAGCGCTATGATTTCCAATTCCAAAGCAACTTGACCACAAGAAATCAAAGAATGAAGAATTATAATAAATGGAAGGTGGGGACAGAGCATAATTGAACTCAAGATGTTCTAATTTTAGTGCATCGAAACACAACAAAATGGGAATTTTAGTTTAACTTCTTCACTCATAGTCAGAATTCACTCATAGTCACAGATGCCTCGTTAATTAATCTCGTTACATATATCAACATATGCTTCACGAAAAGTAATTGGATATATTGTGTTCGAGAATTAATTTTAATTGTCGGAGTCCAGGTTTGATCCAGGGACCTCTAGGGTGAAAGACCAACATAATAACCAACCACACTACCCAACAAGTTATAACAAAATTCCTTCACAACATATATATACTCTCAGAATCTTGTGTCTGAACTTACACATATGCACGAGTGTGGCTCCGCCACAGTATCTAGGGTACCGGTAGGGATTTGAACAAGGATATTTATCTAGTGAAAATCCCATATAAAGTTGGTTGGAATAATGAAATTCTAAATCAGGTTGATAAATTCTTAGTTAGGTTATCGACCCAATTTAGAATTTCTAAATATGAGTTAAATAACTTTATTGCCCTCTCTTTATCTCATCTCTCATCTTAAAAGGGTTTTAGTGCTTTCAAACTTATTTTTTTCAAGGCTAAAGTATACATTTAGTCCCTTATGTTTGCCTCTGGTATCATTTTAGTCCCTTAAGTTTGTAAAATGCACGTTTGATCCCTGAATGTTAACACTGTTAGTCTAACTTAACGGAAAAGACCGACTTAACAATTTTAAGCAATGACTATGTAATTAAATGTTGACCAAGCATGCTTATATTTTATTATTTTAATAAATTAATATTTTAAATCCTATTAATTGAAAAATATTTAATCTTTTCGACAAAAAAAAATTATTTAATCTTCACAGATCGTGAAAAACCGTAAAGCTTGATCAGTGAAAATTAAATATTTTTCAATTAATAGGATTTAAAATGTTAATTTATTAAAATACTAACATATAAAGATGTTTGGCCAGCATTTAATTGTACAGTCATTGCTTAAAATTGTTGAGTCAATATTTTCCGTTAAGTTAGACTAACGGTGTTAACATTAAGGGACCAAATGTGCACTTTACAAACTTAAGGGATTAAAATGATACCGGAGGCAAACATAAGGGACTAAATGTATAATTTAGCCCTTTTTCGATAAGTGTATCCATATAACAACATTAATGTATAATAAAACAAAATATGATTAGCATAAATCGAAGATTTTTTTTTAAAAGGTTGGAAAGATCATCAAGAATAATTCCAGCCAAAAGAAAGGAACACATAACCCAAAAGCAATTAAATGATTTTCATCTCAATATTGATAATCAACAAATTTTATTTTTGACTTGAATTTTTTTGATGAGAAGAAAATTAAATGTGTTGATATATATAACGAGATTAATTAACAAGGCATCTGTGACTATGAGTGAAGAAGTTAAACTAAAATTCCCATTTTGTTGTGTTTCAAGTCAAAAATAAAATTTTCAATTCTCAATATTGAGCTGAAAATCATTTAGTTGTTTTTTTTTGGGTTATGCTTTCCTTTCTTTTGGCTAGAATTATTCTTGATGATCTTTCCAAACTTAAAAAAAAAAAAAAAAAAAAAAAAAAAAAAACTTTGATTTATGGGAATCATATTTTGTTTTATTATACATTATTGTTATGATATGTATACACTTATTGGAAAAAATAAGTTTGAAAGCACTAAAACTCTTTTAAGATGAGAGATGAGACAAAAAGAGCGCAATAAAGTTATTTAACTCATATTTAGAAATTCTAAATTGGGTTGATAACTTAATTAAAGATTTATTGAATTTACCAACCTGATTTAGAATTTTATTGTTTCAAGCAACTTTATATAGGATTTTCCCATTTATCTATTAGAATTCAGATTTTATTATTATTTAGTTGTCTAATTTATAAACTAGAAATCGTAGAACAACGGAAAGGACACCAAAGCTCCAAGTGACGGCCATCATTGGTCACCGATGTCGGCTACTACTAAAGCCGGCCGGGGGATCGGTATTTTTTAGGCTAAAATATACATTTGCTCCTTCATGTTTGTCTCTCGTATCATTTTAGTCTTTTAAGTTTGTAAAGTGCACGTTTGGTCCCTTAACGTTCTTAACACTGTTTGTCGACTTAATAGAAAATATTGATTCAATAATTTTAAGCGATGACTGTGCAAATGCTGACTAAACATGCTTATATATAAGTATTTTAATAAATTAATATTTTTAATCCTATTAATTGAAAAAAATTTAGTCTTCATAAATTGTTTTACAATTTTTCACCATTTGTGAAGATTAAATATTTTTTGGGTCAAAGAAGATTAAATATTTTTCAATTAATAGGATTTAAAATATTAATTTATTAAAATACTAGCATATAAACATGTTTCATTAGCATTTAATTGCACAGTCATCACTTAAAACCGTTGAGTCAGTATTTTCCATTAAGTCAGAAATGAATCAAATGTGTACTCTACAAATTTAAGGGACTAAAATGATACCAGAGGCAAATATCAAGGACTAAACATATAATTTAGCGTTTTTTTTATTAAAAAGGAGAATATTTGGCTAATTTCTTAAATTTTGAAATATTTTAAAATTTCAAATAAGTTCCTTTAGAATTATTGAAATTCAATACTTATTTATCATTTACCAATTTTGACAGTATTTTCTGTCATCTTTCCTTTATTCATTTTTACCTTAATTACAAATGATGAATATAATCATAAATGACATTTATTCGATTTCCATAGGAGATTTTTCCAAATTAACATGCCAAGAATCAATGTGATTTTTGTTGTTGTTGTTGGGGTCCGGATAAAGAAGGGTATTCCAATCATTTTCCTTAATCAATCTAATAATAATAATAAATTATGTAACATGGTTTATTAGAAACATTATTATTATTATTATTATTATTTTGGTCAAGGCTACTGGGGAAGCATCGTAGCTCCTAGGTGCCTAGGTAAACGCTTGAGAGTAATAGACGGCTTGCCCCGCCCAAAATCAAGTATGACCTAGGAGGAAGGGAGATTTTGCCCCGCTTCTTGGATCGGGTGAACTCAACCTCTTTCCTAAAATTTGCGTATAAAAAAAAAAAACATTATTTTTGCATCATAAATAACGATCCCTGGAAATTTGGAAGTAAAGGAAATTAATAAATAATCAAATCATTTTCAAATATGATTTTTCAATCAATCAAATATGAATTAACATAAATTTCGGAAATCAGAAAATATTTCAAAACAATAATCAATGTCGTGTATTTATTAATTATGGATATAAACCGATCCGTTTTTCACCAAACTAGGAATTATAAGTTTTCAAGGATATAATTGATTGATGATTGATTTCATAACTTCTGTGAATAGTTTCCTTGAAAAAGCCTCATAAATCAATTACGCATTTAATTTAAATATCAATAAAATGAGTGCGTAACAAACTTACCGTAGAGAGTAGAGACTGGAGACTAAGCAATAGATAGCTTCCAGGTTACGCCCGTTTATTAATTTTATCACATCCCCATTCGCCTATAAATTTGGGCAAAGTCAAGCTTGTTGGGCAAGCAAAACAAACTTACCGAAGAGAGAATAATGGCATCGTCTCCTTCACAGACAAACCCTAATTCTTTCCATACCGATTTCTGTTTGCAATTGGCATACAAAGTGTAACATCCCATTTTTAAAAGCAGTATATATTTTTTTTTTTTTTCATCGAGTAGAGCATCGGAGCAATTGAGTAACGATATTTATATTCAAAATGCCGTAAGTCCTGGCTGATTACGTAGCGGTACGTTATACCGAGGGTTTTCAAAAGTAAATAACAAAAGAAGAAAGTCTTCAGCTGAGTCCCTATGCGTGCCGCTTGCCTTTCTCCTCGATCCTCGGTCCTCCTGACCCTGACGCTATGTTAAGAGCTAAGGTTCAATGCCCATTGAACCTCGTGTAATGGTTAACCTCATGTTTATATATACAACATAGACAAGTATATGAGCATACAAACAAGCTTATCCCAACAAAGACACACGCCCCCGGCAGATATGTCGCACTTAGCATACGTTTCGCACCTAGCAATCGTTTCGCACCTAGCATTTCGCACCTAGCATTTCGCACCAAGCATTTCGCACCAAGCATTTCGTACCTAGCAAAAGTATCCTGACACCCAGCAAGCATAATAACAGTACATTGAACATACCACAGAGCTATCAACTACCTCACATAAACATACCATACACATAGCACATGTACACATACAATAAACATCATAGTTAGTGTTACAGTATGCGAACGTACCTTCGTTGACGGAAAACGGTACTTTTTGACAGTGGTACGACAGCGGTACAACAACGGTACAACAGCGGTACGTGATTACAAATATCCTATAAGGATAATATCATATTATCAAGGTCCAACATCATAATAGGCATTTTAGGTGCAAATTACCATTTTGCCCCTAACTCTCCTAATTGGCAGAATTTCGCCAGAACTTCGTTACTTTAACTCTAATCTTCCAAAATTTTGATATATCTCCATCTCCAATATATTTTTGAAATAAATATCATATTTATCCCTAAAACATGATATCTAAACTAACTTGGAAGATTAAAGATTAATCTAGCATTTCTACTATAATTACGTAAGGAACTACCAAAGCTTAAGACTAGGGACCCGAAGAACTTACCCTAACTTGCTATTTTCTCCAGACTCCTTCTTCTCTCTAAAATCTCTCTCTAATTGGCTCTAGGAATTGTGAAGAATGAAGTGAAAGGGAAGGCCTATTTATAGGCAAAAAGTATGACACTATTCATACTTTTTCGAACGGATTTTCGGCCGTCGGATCTTGACTTTACACATGGCTTCATCTCCACCATCCAATCCACCTCCTTACCTCATTCTTCAAGACCATGATGTCATCAAGATGATGTCACTCCCTTACTTTATGCATTTACCCGATAAAATCCCCCCGATCGGTGTTCTAATCGCGTAATCTTAGAAAATCTCAAAAATCCGGAACACAACCTTGAAGTTCTATTCTTCCTCTTTGGAAATATCTGAGTTAACTAAATTTTTGATCCCATTAAGGGTATTCCGTTGTCTGTTGAACATTTTCGACAGACGCATTTTACAGTAAATTACTTCGGGTAATGCTAATTTCGGGACAAAAATCCACCGATTCATAATATGTCCAGTTGTTTTCTACTTAGTTCAAGGATTTCAAGTTACGATTTATTTTCCATTGGTTCTCACTTTTCTTATCCGCCCTTTGTTTACAAAATATCTTTTCATCTGATCCCTTATTCGCGCCACGGCTACGGAAATGACTTCCGCTAACACCAACTTTTGGACAAAACTTCACTTGTTTGTAATATGTCGTGACCTAAGAAACTTCGTTCATGGTTTTCTAGATAGGATTTAATTTCTATCGGTTCTCATTTATCCAACTGGTTCTTCAACAAGTATCTTAATTATATTATTATTTAATTAACAAAATATCATGATATTATTTTTGAAAAACCCACAACCCTTTTCACACTCAAATTTCGGTTTTCTCTTCCCTTTTTTTTTTTTTAATTTATCTAAATTAGCTAGAAGCTTAATTAGAGCCTTAATCCCATGATTAGCAATCTTTTAGGATTTAGGGTTTTCATGTTCTTAATCTCACCAATTTTTCTTAATCTTTTCTAATTGATTAGCAAGCACACTTTATGCTAATATTAGCCATAAACACTTAATTAAAGGATTTTCCATAATCTACCTTAAATATTCTCTTGTTCGCGCTTAAACAATTAGCCATTAATTACTTAACTAATCACTTTCTAATTGTTGATAATTTTCTTAATTAGGATTAATCATTTTCTCACAACTATTTCATTGACATTGGTATTCTATGTCCCACATATCATATTAAAAATCACGGGCAACTTATGCTCCCCAAAATTATATTTAATTTTGCCTCATTATTTTTCAAGGGAAATAATCCCAAAAATTCCTAAAATTAGAGACAACATACTTTCTAATTTTCAATAAATATTTTATTGCCTCTTGGGATTTATCATAATATTTTCGGGCATTTCATGGCCCATAATTGCATTTAGGGATTTTGACACTTTAATCCCTCTAATTTCATTAGAAATTTCCCTAGACAATAGAATAAATATCCTACAAGGTTTTAAAACCACATATTCACCTAATTCCAAATAGGTATTATTTGCTAAAATATAATATTCCAGATAGATAATTATCCGGGTATTACACAAAGTTCTTCAGAAACAGATTCAAAATGGTTCCAATTTTTTGTCTTCCCCACTTTCTCTTCATATCATATTGAGCCTTGTTGCCGCTGGAGCCAAAGGAAAAACCCTAGAAGAGCTTCTCTCGTTTTTGGGATCTCCAAGTAAAGATGATCTGAATTCAGCATCTTCACAGATTGTTTCAAGCGTAAGGAATGTGGAGGGCACTGAAAATGGAGGCCCAAATCTGTCTTTTGTTAATGGCGCTTGGGTGGATAAAACATTTGGTTTGAAGGCCAGTTTTGAAGAGTTGGTAAAAACTGCATACAGAAGCCCAATTGAAGAGGTTGACTTCAGAAACAAGGTAACTCTTTTAATTATTCATCTTTGTGTTCTTCTTCACCTGCATTCTCTTTTACATGTTTCCTCATCAAAGTTGACCTAGGTAGAGAATAAATTGCAAAGCTTTTAATTTGAATGATTCTATGGGTTTTGTTCACTAGGCTGAGGAAGTTGCAGAAGAAGTGAACTCATGGACTGAAAAAGAAACTAATGGATTGATAAGGGAGCTTCTTCCACCAGATTCAATAAGTGAAGACACAGTACTAGTTCTTGCCAATGCTCTATATTTCAAAGGGGCATGGAATAGTAAAAAGTTTGATCCCACCATGACCGAAACCAAAAGTTTCCATCTTCTCAATGGAGGGAATGTGCAAGTTCCATTCATGACCTCCATGCCATATGAAGAATATTGTTATTACAGATCTTTTAAGAATTATAAAATACTTGCCATTCCTTATCATCAAAGTGGAAGAACACCACTAAAGTTCACCATGTATTTCTTCCTTCCACATGAGAAGGATGGCTTGCCAGATCTAGTTCACACTTTAAACTCAAACCCTAGATGTTTAAATGAAGAAATTGAACTATCGAGTGACGAAGTTGTTCGTGTTTGGATCCCAAGATTTAAATTTTCCTTCAACTTGGATGCCATAAAGGACTTGAAAGAATTGGGACTAACTTTGCCTTTTGAAGTTCCTGGGGAGTTAACAGAATTATCAGATTGTTCACGCGGTGACATGATTTTTGTTTCAAAAATTGTGCAAAAGGCATTTGTTGAAGTTAATGAAGAAGGAACAGAAGCTGCAGCTAGCACAGATGCTGTTTTAGATTATGAAGTCGCCTTGTTCGAAAGGCCCAGTCCTCCAAAGCCAAAATTATTTGTGGCTGACCATCCATTCTTGTTCATGATAAGGGAAGAGACTTCAATGCCTGTGTTCTTCGTTGGAGCTGTGCTTAACCCACTCTTGGATTCTTGAACATGGCTCTAATAATATGATGCTTTTATTTATTTATTTAATTTTTAGGGTCTTTTAGTTTACATATGGAAGGTTTTCAGATAAATCCTTTGGATTATCTATTAAATGTTATTGTGTTGTAAAATCCATTGGATATAATATTTGTAACTGGGTATCTAAAAGCTGTTATTTAACATCTTATTATCATTGCATATATCTAGATAGATCATCTTATCATTGATGTCAATATCTTCAAAGATTTTTTATTTTATTTTTAGAGTCATTAGGATTAGAAACTTTATTTTTTAAAGACTAACTTTATTCAGTTGTTTTTCAGGTTATGAATGAGGATTTTCTTTGACAATTTTTTACTTCTTCTTGATAGAATACTTTTACTGATCATATCTCTTTTTTTTTTTTTTTTTTTTAGTGGATAATATTTTCAACTCTTTTGAAGTTTTTACTTTGTATTTTCCTCGGTTCATAGTAGAATCCGTATCACTCTAATAATGAGAAAGATTAGTGGCGTGTATTGAAATAACCTACATATATGAATGTTTTAAATCTTTCCTCCGTACTTCTTCATTAGATAGAGATTGTAGAAGTTCCATCAACAAGCTGTTGATTGAGGTGGGTAAAGGGCTTTACCCGAATGAGAAGAACATTTTATTATAAATAAATTCGTCCAGTTTATATTAAGAACTGGAGGTGGTACTTATGGAGAAATGAATGTTTTAGAATAATCTCAAATCTTATCTTGAATATATAAATAAATTCGTAGGAAAACTGAATATATTTTTTATTTACGTATTTTTTTCATTTAATTTAATAACTGTGATAAATAATTCCCTTTGAAAAATCAGTAACTATCATCAAACAATAAAAAAGGGAAAATTCCAGCTAGTCCATATATGGGACTTTATATCAATTAACGCCCCAAAAAAATCTGAAACTTTTTTTTGATCAAGAAATCTGAAACTTCACTATATCGATCCTTTAGGTGAAAATGAAATTAAGTTTTGTAGATGCAAAGACAATGATGCCCTTACTTTATTTATATTTTGAATTGTCTTATTTATCTTATAAATTATTAAAATATTTTAAACTCCATGGGTTGTTTCGGATCCCTTTATCTGTATTGTAAATATCTTTATTTGTCCTATAAATACTCATATTTGTCTTGAAAATGGCTAAAATATTCTTGCTAACTCTATAGTTCCTTTTGAATCTGTTTATTTGTCTTATAAATGCCTTTATTTGTCTTGTAACTATTTTATTTATCTTGTAAAGTACTCTTTTGAAAAAAAATAAAAAGAGGGGCATCATTATCTTTTTACCTATAAAACTTAATTTCATTTTAACCCAAAAATATAATGAAGTTTCATATTGTTTTGGGTTGACTGAAATAAAGTTGCTTGTATTGGGGCTAACTGAAATTCTCCTAATTAAAGATGAGAAATCATCATTGGTCGGGCAAATAACGCCGGCCGCAAGAAGCAGTTAAAGCGGAACAACTAAAAAATCTAATATTATCATATTTAGAATTCCGAAAAAAGAAATCGGCAAAAAAGAAAAATCGGCGTCAAAATTATGCAAGGATTATTTATCAATAAATGAATTTAATATTATCTTATTAAAAAATATTATCTTATCAAAAAAATTCCTCCCAGTTCGTCGTTAAAATTATGCTAAGAATTATTTTTCAAATAAATGAAAGATTTCATTATTCTAATTATAAGAACACTTTTATAAGTACAAATTACGCTACAAAAGTGTTGCTATAATTAAGACCGAAGGTAGTATTACTTTTCATTTGCCCTATTCTTTCTCTCTTCATCCCTTGTTTGCTGCGCCAATCAGATTTAACTTTTTATCGAGAAAGTGCACCAAGCGTAAGAGGATGGCATCATCCCCTTCGTTACTAGGGTAGCGATGTGCCTTTCTTACTGTCCTTTTATTTTGGGGACCTTTTTAATGATGTTTTTCATGATTTTTAGATTAGGGAAAATTAAAATAAAGAACTTAGAGAAAATAATGTTTATTATAAAAAATCATAAAAATTGTAATTACTTAGAAGGATTAAACATCATAATGTAAATTTAAAATTACTAAATTACCCCTAATCAGACCTCCTTTATTATCTCTTGTATTCATAATTAAAAAAAAAAAAAAAAAAAACTAAAACTAAAACTAACACTGCCCATCATACGATAATATCTTTTTTTTTTTTCAATATATTATTTAACTAACAATGGTTAAAATCATATTTTTCTTAATTTTTATTTTTTACCAATTTATATCATCAAGTTACCCGATTATATTATCAAAGTTGATATCAATTAAGCTCTTTTTTATAAAAAAAAACTAAAATCATTTCATATTTTTCAGGATATGATTAGTTAATTAGGTTTTTTTAATTTTATTAAAATTACATGAATTTTTTAACCCACATATATTGCTTCTAAAACAAAAATAAATCATGCAAACTTTCTTGGTTTAACAAAAATTATTAAAGACCTTGACATTTATTAAAATTATATAATTCCTTTTTAGTTAAAATTTTTGTTGATTTAAAAAAAAAAATTTCTACATATTGAAGAATGCTTATTTATTTTTTTTTTCATAGATATACGTTGTAAAAAATGAAAATTGAGAAAACGATTATTTAATTTAATGAAACTTAGAATTTTGTATTTGTTTTAAAAATAGAATGGGGAAGATAATGTAGGAGGGAATGCGAAGATTCTCGCTAGGGGCATTTTTGTACTTTTAATTTTATATTTTTATATTTGGTCATTCTAAATAATTACAATTTTTATGGTCCTTCTCCATAAATATTTTTTCCTTTAGGTCATTTGTTTTAATTTTCCCTTTAGATTATTAGATTATACATGAAATGGAAGACATGTTTATATCTTTTGGGTAAAAAATAGAATTGTTTTCGATTTTTCAAAGATTTAAGAGTTCAAGTGTGTTGTTTCTTTTTTATTTAGAGTCTTAAATCTTTGAAAAATTGTAAAAATTTGAAAACAACTCCATTTTTTATACATAAGATATCTAAATGTCTCATATTTTGTTTAGGATCTGTTGTTTCTTATGTATTGAGTAGGTAGAAATTGAATATACAATAAGCAGAATATCGTAACAAGAATCTTTATTAACTAAATAGAACATACAGAGAACATTTAACAGATCTGTACAATATGGAAAACTATAAAATGAACTCACAAGACTGCCGTATTTCAAATGAACAATGTAGAAATCGGGACCCAACTTTCGTTGTGTCCTTAAGACAATTTTGCTCCCTCAATACAGATGCCGAAGGTTGTCCGAGCAATTGTCTCCCAGGATAGAGCGGATTGTTAGTCTCCCGTAAAGATGGCTCGTTTGTCCGAAGCCCAAGTGAATCCAACGAGTCCGCTTTCGTAACGCATTTAATGTATATGCGTAATGAGAGAGAGAGTGTGCAGAAGAAAACGTAATCTAATCTGTGACTAGGGCGCCCTATTTTTAGACTCTGAAAAAACACGATCAGATGGACTTGTCTGCTGATGCGAACTGGTGCGTTGTGCAAACAGACACACCAGAATGGAACGAACAGAGGCGACTCGCGTCTGTTCATGGCAAACTGGTGTGTTGTACGAACAGACGCACCAGAACGATCCGAACGGATCACAAAACGCAGCTGCTGGTTGGAAAACCCGGAGAGGCACAAATGAGAAATATTTAAACGTTCGAAATTCAAAAAATTATTTAATAAAAAATTATTTTTTAATCCAAAAAATTTAATAAAATTTAATATTTTATTTCACACGCGCGGACTGCATCGGGCGGCGTGCGTGACCGAACCGAGCCGAACGGACGGCGGGCGTGTGTGTGTGGTGGGCCAAGGGTCACCTAAGTCCTCACCCCTCCACAAAAGTGGGTTGGCCCAAGGGCCCAATTAGTAGGAGTCAAGTTGGGGCTTATATACCCTTCAACTTCTCTCCAACTAAGCAATGTGAGACTATTCTCTCACACACATTCCTTCTTCCTTTTTCCTCTTCTTTTCCATCCTTCTTCTTTTTCATAACCCATGGGATTTTCTCCTAAAATTCCAATAATCCCCACATGGATAAGAAGTTGGTCCATCATGACCAAATGCAAATGATCATGTATGCAAAGTGAGGTTCCTCTACGAGAAACAACTGCATCGAGAAAGGTAGGGGTTACCTTTGAACCTTCTCTAGTAAAAACCTATTGAATATACTGGTCAATCAGGTGACGCGCTGTCTTGAACCGTTGACATTTTAGTGTATACCAAGACAATAGGAGTTACACAGTTACTCCTCTAACATCGTTGGTTCTCATGCTGTGTCCATTTTGGCCCTGAACACCGCCTGGTTCTGTGAGTGTTCTAGAGAATTGGCCGTTTTAAATTCTCATAGAAGCGGCCTGCACTTCACACTCACATAGGTGATTCCTTGTGATGTAAGTCATCATACATCATCTCGAACACATCGATTAAGAAACCATTAAAAGCTTTAGAAGCTTACCCTTTATATATATGCACTGTTTTGTCTAGGAATGAGTACGAGTTTAAAACTCCACAGTGTTAACAATCGATTAAGACTTAGTTGTCTCTTTGAACCTAGTTTGTGGGATCTCTACTCTACTAGGTAGAGTTACTGTGATAATCAACAATGTATCGGCCTTAAACTCATTCCTTTGGACAATTTTCTAACTAACTTTCTAGGAATCCCTTTAGTCAATGGATCCGCTATATTCTCTTTTGATTTCACATAATCAATTGAGATGATTCCATTCGAAAGTAGTTGTCTAACGGTATCATGTCTACGACGTATATGTCTAGACTTGCCGTTGTACATGACATTCTTGGCTCTACCAATAGCTGCTTGACTATTACAAAGGTATACACACACGGTACCGGCTTTGGCCAACTAGGAATGTCTTCAAGAAAATTACGAAGCCACTCAGCCTTCCTCACCGCCTTTGTCTAAAGCAATGAATTCTGCTTCCATAGTAGATCTTGCAATGCAAGTTTGTTTAGATGACTTCCAAGACACAAAGACCCCCACCAAGGGTGAATACATATCCACTTGTGGATCTTGTGTCATTAGAGCTGGTGATCCAATTTGCATCACAATACCCTTCTAGTACTGCAGGGTACTTCTCATAATGCAAGGCAAAGTTTTGAGTTTGCTTTAAGTAACCCAAAACTCTTATCATAGCTTTCCAATGAAACTCATTTGGATTACTTGTAAAGCGACTCAATATGCTTACTGCATAGGCAATATCAGGTCTAGTGCAGTTCATAACATACATAAGACTGCTTAGCACTTGAGCATATTCCTTTTGTTTAACAAACCTTCAGTATTTTTTAACATTCGAAGACTAGTTTCTATAGGGGTCGACACGGTGCGTTATGTTTAAACTCTTGAATTTCTTGAGAATTTTAGAAACATAGTGTGTTTGGGATAAAGCTGACCCTTCAGATGTTCTATGGATTTTAATTCCTAAAATAACATCTGCTAGACCCATATCTTTCATGTCGAACTTACTGGTAAGCAATCGCTTAGTAGCTTTAATCATTTGATTATTACTACCTGTTATCAACATGTCATCTACATAAAGACAAACTATGGCAAACCCATTTTCGCATTTGAATGTATACACACTTGTCACATTCATTAATACTAAAGCCATTTGATAACATAACTTCATCAAATTTCGCATGCCATTGTTTTGGGGCTTGTTTAAGTCTATAAAGGGACTTTATTAAACGACAAACTTTCCATTCCTGTCCTGAGACAACAAATCCCTCAGGTTGTTCTAGATAAATTTCTTCCTCTAATTCACCATTCAAGAAGGCTATCTTTACATCCATTTGATGTAACTCCAATCCATTCAGTGCTGCTAATGCGATCAACATTCGAATGGATGTAATTCTTGTTACGAGTGAATAAGTATCAAAGTAGTCTAGGCCTTCGCGTTGTCTGTAGCCTTTTACTACTAGCCTAGCTTTGTACTTATCAATATTGCCATCTACTTTCATCTTCTTTTTGAATATCCACTTAGTTCCTAGAGGCTTATTGCCAGGAGGAAGGTCAACCAACTCCCAAGTGTGGTTTGACATAATGGATTCAACTTCACTTCACTATTGATAGCCTCTTCCCAGAATGGTGCTTCAGGGGAACCCATAGCCTCTCCAAATGTTCGAGGCTCATTTTCGAGTAGATAAGTCATAAAATCAGGACCAAAGGATGTTAAAGTCCTTTGCCTAGTACTTTGTCTAGGTTCCTCTTGTTCAAGGTTATCGTTTGTCTCAGTATCTTGAGATATCACTGTGTTGTTGTTATCATTTTTTCATTGTACGGAAATACGTTTTCAAAGAACCTAGCGTTCCTTGACTCAATAATCGTGTTCACATGGATATCTGATACATCGGACGTATAAACTAGGAAACGATATGCACTACTATTATGAGCATAGACAATAAACACACAGTCTACTGTCTTTGGTCCGATTCTTAACCGTTTAGGTTTGGGAATCTCAACCTTTGCCAAACACCCCCACACTTTCAAATAATTCAAGGAAGGTTTCTTTCCTTTCCATATTTCATATGGTATGTTTTTTTATTGTTTTATGAGGTACTCTTTTAATTAGAAAGTTAGCCGTTAGAATGACTTCCCCCCCCACTAATTTTGTGGTAAACCGGACTCAATTAATAATGCATTCATCATTTCTTTCAATGTTCGATTTTTCATCTAATATGCAATATTCAACCATAACGATGCTATAAATATTTCACGTAATTTGGTAGTGATGCATACTCCAACTAAAAATATTTATCATCTTTGGGTATCTAAATAAAACTACCAACATTTATATTTAATAATTATAAAGACAAATAACAAAGCGCATTATTCACCCACAATACAACCATAACATCATAGCATCAAGGTTATGGGCACTTGAAAAATCACCGTAATATTTGGAATTAATAATAATAATAATAAATTTGGCTACTTTGGTGACTAACACATCCACCATACTTAAAAACTTAAATATTTAAATTATCATAATATTTGGAATTAAAACAATTCATAAAGAATTGACCACTTTGGTGACTAATAAATCCACCATATTTAATTCTAAAACTTAAATATTTAACATTCATTTAAATGCTTTCACAACATTTAAGCAACAAAAAATCATAGCCACAAAATAATCCATAATTATAAAATTAAGGCTATAATAACATTTCTACCAATATCGTGCAAGTAAATCTTATTATATTTAGATATTTCATGATATCATGCATGCTTGTACCAAGAGAAATAATAATACTAAGAAAATTAAAGCACATTTATCTCTACACTTGATAAATGATTAAATTTTCATACCACCACAAATATTTAATAATTTTACCACATTTACTTCCAAAAGAAAATAATAAATCTTTCTTAATGAATTAAATAATGGCTAAGATATTCATCAGATATTACCATTTTTTATTTAGCCATTATTAATTCAAAAAGATTCACAAGATTTTAGGAGACATTATAGGAGATTAGAAATTATCAAACAAATTAATAATAAATCCTTAAATGGGACTAAATTCCCTTCCATTCTAATTAATTAAATTAGAATTTGTTCAAATACATAACATCCTAAAATTTAGGAATTTTAATAAAGCTCATCATTTAATTGTTAAACATATATTTAATTTATGCAACTAGAAGCATGAAATTAAATCATATCCGTACAATATCTAATAAAATAATAAAATCTCCTAATGAAATCAAGGCATATTATCTTCACTTTATGAATTTAATATTCATCAAATCCTCATTAAATTAAGGAGAGATAGTAGGAGATTTATTAACTATCTTATCAACCAATACTAATGTATTTATTAACTAAAGATAATCAAATTTTCAACCGATCGTGCAAGTAATCAATAATTATAATAAATAATAATATATTGATTTTTATAGGCACATCCTTATCGAAACTTCCTAAGACGTTAAAACGCGAGGATTATGAGAAACACATCGTTTAAAACAAACGACTTGTCCTTTTAGCGCTTAACACAAACGATGTATCTTTTGTGTCAATCCCTAACCTCCAGCCTAGTCACACTGATCCAGTGGAGCGACAATGGTTTCTCATGATCTCTACAATATTTCAAGATCTTTATCCATGAAGCCAATTTCATGCCCTTTTAAATTAGTTTACTGGTTGCCCAATCTTTATCCATCAAATATATTATTTAATCATTCTAGAAAGAAAATATATCTCATCTTTGTTTAATATTCAAAAATCAAACCCATCAAACAAAATAGATATCCATCGAATTTCGAGATTTTTTCTATATACACATATGACTTCTAGTTCCATTGATTAATAAAGTTTCAATTTTCAAATAATTGCTATTTCTAACGGAGACATAAAGTGACTAGTAAAAGCAAAACTTTAATATATATCTATATCAGAAACAGATCGACAGATATATACTCACGTAAATCATAATATTAGAAACTCTAACTCTTCAAAGTCGAATCCAAAATTTAAAAACTAACACAGATTCAAACCAAAATTTCTACCAACACAGAAATCAACTTTATTTAATATAGATTAATCTAAGTTGATTCCAACAAACCAAAATTGTCTTAAGATTGTTTTTTCTTATGTATTGACTATGTAGAAATTGAATATACAATAAGCAAAATATCATAACAAGAATCTGTATTAACTAAATATAACATACAAAGAACATTTAACAGATCTGTATAATATGGAAAACTATAAAATGAACTCACAAGAGGCTATTAGTATTTCGAATGAACAATGTAGAAATCCGGCACAACTTTCGTTGTGTCCTTAAGACAATTTTTCTCCCTCAATACGGATGCCGAAGGTTGTCCGAGCAATTGTCTCCCCGGGATAGAGCGGATTGTTCGTCTCCCGAAAAGATGGCTCTGTCTGTCTCAAGCCCAAGCGAATCCAACGAGTCCGCTTTCGTAACGCATTTAATGTATATGCAGAATGCGAGAGAGAAAGAGAGACTGTAGAAGAAAATGTAATCTAATCTGTGACTAGGGCGCCCTATTTATGGACTTGTCCGCTGCTGCAAACTGGTACGTTGTGCAAACAGACGCACCAGAACGGAATGAACAGAGGCGACCCGCGTCTGTTCACGGCGAACTGGCGTGTCATACGACAGACGCACGGTGAACTGGTTGGAAAACCGAGAGAGGCACAAAAACCCAGTGAACAGACGCACGGCGAACTGGTGCGTCGTACGAATGTACGAACGGATCACAAAACGCTTGTTGGTTGGAAAACTCGGAGAGGCACAACGGAAATATTTAAATGTTGGGAAATTCAAAAAATTATTTAATAAAAAATTATTTTTTAATCCAAAAAATAATTTAATAAAAATTAATATTTTATTTCACACGCACGGGCCGCGGGGCGAACCGAGCCGGACGGGCGGCGGGGCGGCGCGCTTTGTGTGTGGTGGACCAAGGGTCACCTAAGTCCTCATCCTTCCACAAAAGTGGGTTGGCCCAAGGGCCCAATTAATAGGAGCCAAGTTGGGGCTTATATACCCTCCAACTTCTCTCCAACTAAGCAATGTGGGACTATTCTCTCACACACATTCCTTCTTCCTTTTTCCTCTTCTTTTCCATCCTTCTTCTTATTCATAACCCATGGGATTTTCTCCTAAAATTCCAACAGGATCTAATAATTCAAACAACCATAAAAAATACCCCGAAATGAAGGGACGGGAAAGACACATTAGCCACTCCCTACCCCTTCGCTGACAAACACTACTTCCTTTAATACTGATTTCTGTCTGCAATTATCATACAAAGTTCTTTAGAGACAAATTCAAAAGGGTTTCAATTTTGTGTCTTCCACACTTTCTCTTCATATAATATCGAGCCTTGTTGCTCAAAGTAGCTTTGTTCGTTTCTGGGATCTCCAAGTAAAGATCATTTGAATTCTGTATCTTCACAACTTGTTTCCGGTTCAAGGTATGTGGAGGGCATTGAAAATGGAGGCCCAATTCCGTCTTTTGCTAACGGTGCTTGGGTAAAGAAAACTTTCGGTTTGAAGGCTAGTTTGGAAGATATAGTAAAAAATGGTTATAGAAGCCAAATCCATTTTGTTGATTTCATCAACAAGGTACTGATCGTTGTGTTCTACTTCACCTTCATCTGCACTTAACCCTCTTGTTTTTCTCTTTGACTGCAACTTTTTATAGGTAGAGCGATAGGACTCTACACTACTAGAAAAAAGGTTTTCAAGACTGGTTGAAATTGATTTTTTAAAACACGTCTAGGTCCGGTCTTGTATCAACTGGTTTAAAATGTCCGTAATTATTAAGACAAGATCTATGATCGGTCTTAAAAGTTACCCTTTCAGACTGTTGGTTAGATGACGAATGCTAAAAGAGTTTTAATTTATAATTAAAAAAAATACCCACCTTTTGGACCAGGTGATTTCATACCTGTTCTAAAAAGTTGGCATTTTTCTTAAATGTAAGACTTATTTCATTTCATAGAAGCCCCGGTTGGATATTATTATTATATCTAAAAGCTATATTATGCAATATAAATTCTACAGATAAAAAAAACCCTAAAAATAAAAATACAATCAACATAAAAAATAAATATAAATAATAACCATGAGTCTAAAGCCTTATATTATTAGATAATTAGTGAATCTTAATTTCAGCATTTGTTTTTTCAACCAAGTGATTTGGGCATATGCCCCAATCAACACAACCATGTATATCACAAGGTCACCTGCCATGCAAAATTGCACAAAAAAAAAATAATCTGAAAAAGGTGTAAGCATCACTATTGTTTCTGAAAAAAAAAGGAGTGAGCATAAGTGTTTATATAACTATAACAACCACAAAGAATATAAGCCTAGTAGAAAAAAATGTAAACTTTCATGTAAATTTGTAAATATTTTTCACAACCAAACATAGAGAATATTAATCAAGCATTACACTTTTATTTATGTGGATGTAAGGAAAAAATTGAACTTTCAATCAAGGTTCTGACAAAGAAGGAAAAGGAGTATCGAGGATTTGTGAAAGACAATGAAATATACAATTAAAAGTTCTATGCAAGCAAAGACAACAAAAGAGAACACTAACAAAATGTGACAGCAAAACATCTATCAAGGGTTTGTGAAAGGCATCGATTTTTACCAAACGAGAGAGCAAAATGGTGAGGACAGAGTGAGAGATCCTAACAGAAAGGAATACCAACCATCTTGACTGTGGAGAGAGAAACATCATGGTAGCCAGAGTCAAATAAGAGAGGAAGACTATGAAGGTAGAGCTAAATCACTAAGAGGGGGTGAATTGGGGATTTTGAAACTTTTTTGATTTGCTCTGTTTTTCGTACAGCAAAATAGAGGTGAACAGAAGATGAGAATAGAACAACTAAACACAAGGATTTATACCGGTTCGGTCTAACTCCTTGACCTACGTCTAGTCCCCAGACACTCTGGGATTTCCACTATATCAATTGATTACATACTCTATACTCAAGAGTAATTCTCTAACTAGAACTTACTCCCCCTTACAAGTTGTAATCAATGAACCCAATCACCAAGTCTCCAGACTTGTGATACTTTACAATAAATGATTTACAAGTAGAAACTCTCTTTAAGAGTAGATAATGATAAACACTGAAGCTTGTGTATCAAAAGATACAATATAGATGAAAACTGAAAGAATAAGTGTAAGACTTGAATGCAATTCATTTTCAGCAGTTGTGGTTGTTGGAAAGACTTGAATGCAGCTCTATTTATACTAAGAGATCATTAAATGACCGTTGCTTTCCTAATAGATCTGTTGGAGAAGTTCAGCCAAGGTTAAGGAAGTGGTTTAGGCATCTTCTCTCTCTCTAATTTCCTCTTAATCCAGCTGTCCAGAAGATGAAAGTTGACTCTCTGTGAATTAATCCGTTGGAGCAGCAGTTGCTTGTTGTAGAAATCATTCTTTAATGCTTTGCAACCGTGTGCAGGTGGATTGCCCAAAAGTATGCAACTTTCTGGGTTTGCATTTAATGTGCTGACATCACTTTTGCTTTTGCTTTAAACCTTCAATGTACATTCTCTAATCTGTCTGAAACTCACCAATAAAGTGGTTAAACATATCTAGAAACATTAGAGATTAATCATAGGAAGTATTAAGATCAAACAAGAAGGTTTCACAAATTCGTGATTTGATTTTCAAACTTAGCGTTCAATACTCGAGTATGTTCATCAATACTTGAGTTTGTCTCTATGCACTTAAGTCAATACCTGAGTATTTATTTTGATACTCGAGTATTCTTCTTCCAGAGAGGAATCATCAAGACTTGACTTTGGACCTTAATGTTGAAATAAGGGAAATACTCGAGTGTACAAATCCATACTCGAGTTTTGAACTTTTGATATGAAAATAAGTCTAAGTTCAAAAACCTCAATACTTGAGTATTGTTTTCAATACTTGAGTGTTCAAATCATTGACAAAGAGCAAAGCTCTCGTATGCCCAATACTCGAGTTTCCAACTCAATACTTGAGTATGCATTCATTTTGAAAAACTTTGTGAGGTCTTTCCTAACTTTGTGAGGTCTTTCCTAAGTCAATACTTGAGTATGAAAGTGAATACTTGAGTATTCAAAATATGCATAAACCTTGTAGTCTTTCTCGGTCCAATACTCAAGTGTCTATACCAATACTCGAGTATTCAAGGAGTTTGAAAACTTTGATAGATTGATGTCAAGTCAATACTTGAGTTTTCAAATGGATACTTGAGTATTCATAAACAAGTGTTAAGTATGAAAACTTTGTGGAAATCCAATACTCGAGTATGCAAAACCAATACTCGAGTTTTCAAAAGATGAGAAACTTGATGACTTCAGTATGACCAATACTCGAGTATTCAACCGAATACTTGAGTATTGAGATCTTAAGTCAATGTTGAAATTGTCTCTATGTGTTCCATACTCGAGTATACATATCAATACTCGAGTTTGGCTCAGGGTGAAAAACTTGGAGTGCTCTCTGTAAGCCCAATACTCGAGTATTGTGTCCAATACTTGAGTATTGCTTTGTGTAATGGTTTTTGAGCAACTCTCTGTCAAGTCAATACTCAAGTATTGAGACCAATACTCGAGTTTGGCTTTGATAGTAAGTTTTTCAACTTACCAAAGACAAACTTCAATGTGTGTTTACAATTGTTAATTATCATCAAAACACATAGAGAACTAACAGACTACACGGGAGACTAAGAGAAGTTAAAGATGAAAACTAAGTGCGAAAGTGAGTAAATACACTTAGGGCAACCCTTTTAGATCAGTTCTCATTAATGATCAGTGTCCATAACCTTTTCTACACCAGTTCTCATTAACGACATTACAAAAAAAATCTGTTTTTGTGACGGAAAAAATCCGTCGCAAAAAGGGTTTTCCCATCGCAAAATGAATTTGCGACGGAATTTGCAACGGATTTCATCCGTTGCAAAAAACTCGTCACAATTGTGACGGAAAATTAAAAAACTGTCGCAAATTTAGAATTTTGCGACAAAATTCAATTCCATCGCAAAACGATGGAATCAAAATCCGTCGTAGAATCCTGGGATTTGCGACGGATTACTTTTCCATCGCAAAATAAAGTTAATTTTTTTTATTTTTGAATTTTTTTACAAAAAATAAATTTTTTTTTCTAGATTTAGCGAGGCTAATTTTCCATTTTTTAAAAAAATAAAAATTTGAAAAAAATTAATTTTTTTAAAATATTCGTTCTTTTTTATTTTTTGAATTTTTTTACAAAAAATAATTTTTGTTTAAAAGGCTAATTATTTTTTTTAATACAATAAAAATTTGAAAAAAATTAATTTTTTTTTATAAATTTTTTAAAAATATTTATTCCAATCGCAAATTTTGATTTTAATTTTTTTTGAAAAATAATTAAAAACATATAAAAATGACATTTAAAATTTAAAAATATAATAATAAACACGTATATGATAAAAATATATAATAACAATCGAAAGAGTTTACATAGATAAAACAAGATATAAATAATATTTTTTAAAAATAAAATATACTAAAATATAGTCTTGTGAAAGATCATCATCATTATCATCATCGCATCACCAGGAGCCGACTCCTTACCCTTGTCATTCATTAGGGACTTAAGTTGAAGCCGCATCTGCTTCATCATCTCCGCTTGCGACTCATCTACTACCTCATCATCTCCAGTTCTGGACCATCTCGCTCCCTCATCATCTCCCTGTTGCCGGAGCATCCGCTTGATCATCTCATGTTCTTGAGTCATCTCGTCGCTTCATCATCTCCCGTTCCGAGTCATCTCGCCGTGTCTCTTTAAGCTCATTTGTTGTCGACTCCGAGGTCCTTTGTCCGCTCAGCTCAACCGCTTGCTCCCGCACCAATGCCTTCATCTTTTTTATCTCATATGCAAAAATATTAGGAAGTACGTTTATTTTTTGTACATCAATTAAATAAACAAAGGAATGAAAGTGTAACAATCAGTAGCAAATTAAATGTACAACGTTTACGTACGTAAGCACCTTACGTGCCCGATGAGGAGCGCTTTGCTAGCTTCGGTCTGGCAACGTGAACCGTACTCAAGACTCTCCCTTTCTTGTTAAATCCGCGAGCCTCAAAGAACAGACTCTCGTTACGGACCGAGACGATATAGGGTCGGTCCCACTTTGCGCTGACCTATCTTGCGACAGCTTCTGAAAGGTTTCCTACAAGCACAAAAATACATAAAAAATAAGGCATGTGAAATGAAATATGGTGGTGTATGAAACAAATAATAAATGCAATAAATGTCTCACCGCTATTTGCTTTGCCTTGGGGTTAATCCAGCGCCTCTCACTCCCTTCAGAATGTTGGGAATGGGTTCGCTCAAAAGTAGCCCACTCAACCGATCCTGCAGGAACTTCCCCAGACTCTATCTGCAAACACAAATGATGACCTTAATTAACAAAATATTGAATACTTAAATAGAAAATAACGTATACTCACAATTTTTCGTCGATGCTCACTAATTGGAATGGAGCCGCCAACATATGAGGTCCTTCCATTCTGGCCCTATTTTGCTTATTTTTCTCACTTTTGTTAAGAAACTTCGGATCGTGGGCCCATTTTTGAATTGATTCATCTGCGGTGTCGGGTTGAATCCAATCTTACTTGTCTCTATGCCTTCTCAACTTATAACACCTCTCGATCAACCACCACCTCCCTTGTAGTTATAAGCTTTTTTTTGATTTTCACGGTCTTCAGCAACGTCCTATACTGACCCTGCAAATCAATAACGAACAATTAGTGCTCTAAATTTTAAAACTGCTTAATGATAAAACACATAACTTAGCAAAAACTCTTCGAACCAATGATCTCAATTCACCTTAGGGATCTGTGTCCAACAGCCCCAAGGCTGATTGAAATTACGGAATATTTGGTGAGAGATCCAATCCGCAACCTGATTATAAGGGTAAAATCTGAAGACAAAGGACAGGATGCAAATATTAGCAGACAAACTAAAGGTTAAAAATCGTAACATTACTGGTAACTTTACATGACTTACCCCTCAGTGCCGTCAGAACGGACCCAAAGCTTCGCTGTTGCAGGATCTACCATTCCCCAGACTGGTGTATCGGAGGAACTACCTTCTTCCCCGACCTGGCTCTGAGGCGACGCCGTGTGCTGAAGGAAGGAATGTCAACTATTGAAGATGTTTGTACATAGATGGTTAAAGAAAAGTAAACATATGTAAATCAATCAGAAATCGTAAAGTAAACCTGTTGTCCCCCTTGCTGTGGATCAGTAGAGGTAGACGGTGACGATGACATATAAAGCGACGGTGAAGATGAAAAATAAACTGACAGTGAAGATGACAGATGATCAAGCGGAGGCAACTCTGGGGAACCACCGAGCACTCTGCCTAAAGAGGGGCGGATAGCGTCGCCCTACCCCCTCTGATAGGACTGGGCCGGGATCGACCATCACTACGTCCATTACCTGAACGCCCTCCTGTATGCTCCATCTCTGAACACTCATGAACATTATGTCAAAATGTTTATAAATTTAAGAAATTTAATTAATATCACACTGGCGAAGTAGGATGTATCTAGTATAATATATCTTCACAAACAACAAACTAACACAATTCAATCGGACGATTCCTGTTCTTCGGTCTCTGCTTTCATGCCTTCCTCTGGAGTCTCATAGTCGTCGAACTCAGATTCACAATCAGAATAAATCTCCTCTGCCTCATCGTCTGATTCCTCATCATCAATTTGAATAGGAATCAACTCTAACTCCACAGTAGAATCAAACAAATTGCTTGGTACATCGTCGTCGGTAATGTTTACGGGCTGTACATGTTCTGCATCAGCTTGAAATAGTTCCCTCATACCGTCATTTGTTTCTAACTCTTTCGACTTCGGTATAATATTCTGTGCTTTGGTTTTGATAACTCCCCTCCACCCTTGGCGGGATGTGGGGTATAATGTATAGTAAACTTGTTCCGCCTGTTGAGCAAGGATGAATGGGTCATAACCCACCGTATATCTCCTTGTCCAGTGGATCTCAACATTTCCATATTTGTCCACTTTTGTCCCACGCGGACTGTTATCAAACCACTCACATTTAAAAAGGGTCACCACTTTGTCTCACGGGTAACTCAGCTGAATTATGTCAATTAACTTCCCGTAGTAGTCGCCCTCCACCCCGTCACCTTGGCCACCCCGACAACATACACCGTAATTGCAACATTTCGTATTTGCATTCGCTTCAACAATTGAAAATCGATACCCATTGATTAGATATTTTTTGCATCGGGTAACAACTATTGCAGCTCCATGAGATAAACTCCACGCAACTTCATTGGGATATTTTGGATTTTGCATGAAGTAGGATTGAAACCATTTAGGAAACTCATAGTTCGTGAATTGATCAACTTCGGAATCCGACATTGAAGGATTTTCTGATCGGACCCAATTAGAGAAGTAACTATAAGAAAAAATTGAAGTTAATAGTTTAATACTTACCATAACAGTAAAAAGAAAAGAAATCTTACTTTAAATACTAGGCGGCCTCTTTACAGTTGTTTAGAATGTACCACTCCGCTACTTTCTTATCGCTTCCTTCCAAAGTTGACCTCCAATGTTTTCCTACGACTTGGCCTGGAAAATTAAATATTGATTTTTTTTTGCTCGTATCACCACCATCATTGTTGCGAGGTACCCCTCTCCATCTTGATATCATTTTAGGGGGATAATAGTATGACACAAATTTTGTTGCCTCTTTGACTAGATACGCTTCTCGCGATAGATCCTTCAACGTACCTTGGATTTTTTATCTTCTTCTTAAGTGTGCGTAAAAACCTACAATGGATAATGAGAGGATATTTTTAAACTGAAATACCATGTCCGTCAATTAATAAATGCGCAAAATAAATATATATATTACCTCTCAAACGGATACATCCACCTATATTGTTGCGGCCCTCCTACCTTGTCTTTGTAGTCCAAGTGAACAAGAAAATGTTCCATTGAGTCAAACATGCTAGGAGGAAACACCATCTCTAACTTGCATAACATTATTGGCATGCTTGTCTCCAGGTGCCGTAATTTTTGAACATTAAGCTCAGAAGCACAGATTTCTCTAAAAAACAAGGAAAATTCTGTCAGAATAGACCATATATGCTTCGGAAGTGCTTTGAAGGCCCATGGCAACAACCTTTGGAAAAAAATGACAACCGTGACTCTTCATCCCGAATAACTTCGCCTTATGCCTGTTGACACATCTTTTCAAGTTTGACGCATAACCGTCTGAGAGTTTCAGGTCTTTAAACCATTCCAACAATTCTAAATTCTGATCTTTGTTGAGTGTGTACGGTGCTCTAGGTTTGGAAGTCCGTCCTGCATTCTCCTCCAAATGCAAATCAGACCTTCTGTAAATCGCTTCTATGTCCAGTCTTGCGTTGACTGTTTCCTTCGTCTTGCCCTTGGTGTCCATCACGGTGTACAGAATATTGCAAAACATATTCCTCTCAATATGCATGACATCGAGGTTGTGTCTTAACAATTGATCTTTCCAATATGATAGTTCCCAGAAGATGTTGCGTTTGTTCCAATGATGATCAACGCCGTATCCCTCAGGTTGGCTGGAAGCAGCCTCCTCTTCAACACTTTGAATGTACTTGACCCTGTCCCATACTTCTTGGCCACTTAAACGACGAGGTTGATCTGCGCGTTCGACCACACTCCGCATGAAGTCTTTTTTATTTTTCCTATACGGATGCTCGGGGGCAGGAATCGCCGGTGCCTATCAAACCAACAAACCTTGTGACTATAATCCAAGGTAAAACCCATGTTTTGTTCAAGACATATTGGGCATGCAAGCTTCCCCGACGTTTGCCAGCCACTCAACATCCCATATGCAGGGAAGTCATTTATCGTCCATATTAAGGCAGCCCACATGGTGCAATTTTGGCTCAACGATATATCGTACGTAAGAACCCCTTCACACCACAACATGTTCATCTCGTCTATCAAAGGCCTGAGGTACACATCTATCTTCTTTTTTGGGTTGGATGGCCCATGGATTAACGCGTCAAGAAACAAAAACTCTCTTCTCATGCACATAGAAGGTGGGAGGTGTACGATGTCACAATGATAGGCCAATAAGAATAATTCCTGCCCGTATTGTCGAAAGGAGTGAACCCATCCGAGCATAGACCAAGACGGACATTATGGGGATCCATAGCAAAGAAAGGATTCACCTCATCAAATTTGCGCCAAGCTTTGGCATCGGATGGATGCGTCACAAAGTTTTCATCCCTATGATGCTCCCGGTGCCATCTCATATGAGCAGCTGTTTGTTCTGATGCATACAATCTCTGAATTCTGGGCACGAGAGGAAAGTACCACATCTTGTTTAATGCTTGACGGGTCGTTTTCCTTCCATTCCTCACAACTTTATATCTATCATGTCCACAGAATTTACAGTTGGTCAGCTCAGCATCATCCTTGTAATACAACATACATCCTATGGGGCAGCAATGGATTTTTTCATATCCAAGCCCCAGCTCTTTCACCTTTTTTTTCTTGATAAAAATCCTTCAGCAAATTATTGTCTTTGGGAACAACCTTACTCATGATCTGCATCATTTCGTTGTAATTCCTCTCACTCATGTGGTGATCGGTCTTCAAGCTTAGTGTTGCTAGGGTAGCCGATAGCGATGAATATTCACTATTTTCAAAGTGTTCGCAACCTTCCCATAACAAACGTTGCGCTTCTTGAAGCATTTTATAGAACCTATCGGCTTCCGGATGAGGATCCCCATGTATGATGGTTGAGTATGTGTATCGGTCTCCTCTCTCATGTATGACGGTTGAACATGAGTAACAGGATCAAAATATTGGCCGATCGATGGTCCCGCAGCGTCCATAACCAACTGCTCATATTGATTAAGGTTGTCTCGATGACTACTGTCCCCGTAATAACCACTCGGTGTCTGTCGGACTTCGCCTTGACTTTCCCAACACTCAAATCCTTCATGAATTCCTTTTTACACAAATGGATTTTGACCGTCTCTGAATCTTGAAATCTTAAACACCTACATTTGACACACGACAACTGATTGCCCTACTTGAATTAGGTGAATATGCCAAAGCAAATTTGATGAACTCTTTCAAACCCACCAAGAATGCTTGAGTTAGTTTTCTTCTCTCAGTTAGACGATTGTACATCCAACTCCTATCACGATCGCCTTCCATACTTCCTAGCTATGTCAGTTACTAATCTAATTAACATCTCATTATGCCACAAATATATATATAAGTGGCGCCAACCAATTGCCACTTACTCAAGAATTTGAGAAACCAACACATGCATTGAACTAATAGTAGTAACTTAAAATGTTAAAATAGAATTTGATGTTCACCAACAATAAGAAAAAATTATTTCATGCATGTACACAAAATAAACAGAACATGTACACCTTAATTTTTTACCACAACATAACCATACAGAAAATTTCGGAGAAATAAGAGGCATATGACTAATAAAGACAACAAGATTATGATTATTTTAACAAGGAAATTTACGACATCAAAATTCATACATGCAATTACAGTTTTAAGTTTTGAAATTTTTCTACCCAAACTTATAATGAAAGAACGAATATTGAATATTATAGGAAGTTTTTAGGCTTACCTGGAGGTTCAAACCACAAGTAAGGAGTACTGGAGGTTGTGAGGCCAAGGAGGAGCAGAGGAGAACCCAATCACAAACTAGAGGCTCAGGTCGCGAGGAATGGGGAGGACTACCGAAGCAACGGGAAGAACAAGAAGTAGCACCGTGGAAAAGGAAAACCGAGGGAAGGGACACGGCAAAGGGCTAAAATGGGGGGGGGGAATGCCTATAAGGGGGAGGGGGACGATGAAGAGGGGTGGTGGGGGATGAGGGGTCGGCGATAGGGGTGGGGGCGATGAAGGGGAGGGGGTTCGGCGATGAAGGGAGGGGGTGGGGGACGATGAAGGGGAGGCGGGGGGGTCGGCGATTGGGGGGCCAGGGGGGACGATGAAGGGGAGGGGGGGGGCTCGGCGATTGGGGACAATGGGGGGACGATGAAGGGGAGGGTGGGGAGTGTTTTAATTTTTTTTAAAGATGCCGTCGATCTGCGATAGACCATAAATCCGTCGCAACCCCTGCATGCTAGGGGTTGCGACGGACTTTATTTCGTCGCTATATCCGACGGTTTTGCGACGGAAATATTTTTCCGTCGCAAAAAAAAAATTTAAAATTTAATTTTTTGAATCTCTAGAATTTGCGACGGATTTTATTTTTTTTTCGTCGCAATTTTTTTTTGCGACGGAATTTTATTTTCATCGCAAAGATTAAATTATTTGCGACATAAAATATTCTGTCACAAATTTCGTTGCTATTTGCGATTTTTCTAGTAGTGCGACCTGTTGCAATATGTTAAAAACATTTTAAATTCATAACAACACTATCTTTTGAATCACCCGTTCTATGAGATAAAATTTTAGAAACAATAAGTTTTGCCTAAAGGTTGAAACTTTTTATCAAAACAGATTAATAACACAAGATAAATGAGTATAATCATCAACAAGAAATATCAAAAGTCATAAAAGAGAGAAACTTTTTCATTAATAATCACCTAAAGGCAGCAATATACATGCATGATATCAAAATTACATCAAAATATTATATATGATAATGATCGGCCACAAAATAATAATTAACTACATCAAAATATTATAACAATAATGGGGTTCTTGAAATCCAGGCCTTCAGAAGATCATCATCATTCCAGGAGACTCCTCGTGCCTTGTCCAAATGGTTGGCGATGTCGTTCAACACCACCGCTACGTCCTTCGGTTGTTCGGATAAATGATCTTGCTTCACCATTACCTGCAGCACGGTGCCTTGGAGGTGAAAGATAGCCTTAGCTATTTCCTCTAATGTTGGAGGTGGAGGGGCCTGCAAAGAGGAACCGTCGATAGTTGCCACAAGAAGGGAGAGCGGAACACTGCCTCCTTGATCTTGGCATATCCATCAGTGGAAGTGTTGCTACTCAAACAAGAAAGAGAGGAGTAGAAAAGAACTTTTAAATTTGAACTTAGGAACTAAAAGCGCCTTGGGATTTATAAATGGCACTTATGGCCAGATAGTTCAGATGATATTGATGAGACATGATGATAGGCATTGGAATTTGAAACGTTGCATATTTACACTTGTCGTATTTGAAATGCGGTCTAAATAATAATTACAAAACTGGATGCTCATCTTATCCTGTGTAAATAAAAAATAAACATTAGAAAAATAAACAACATTTACAATAGTCAAGAGTTAAAAGACGGTTCACATTAACATACTTATACCTTGTGCCATTACGACCAGTCTAAATAGAATTAAATTATATATTTAACATGAAGAAAATTAAGTTGAATATATATTATAAATTATGTAATTAAAAAACAGCGGAATAAAGATAAAAGAGACATGATCAAGATCAAAACCGAACAAGTTGAAGATATAAATCAAAATAGTTTTTCATCAATATTAAAATAATAATTGCACTCTGTAGTTTTGTTTCAGCTATATATATAATATTATATTATACAAGTGATTCTTGTTTCTACGAATATATATCCTCAAACAAGTCAGATCAGAAAGATATGTGCATGTGATTTTAAAGAAACTAGAAGATTCCAAAATTATTTTAGGGTTACTTTTGACACTAGAACTTGAGAAACCAACAATATCAACCATGTATTGCTAATAAAGATTAGTCCAGTTAGTAAAAGGAGTTGACTTAAAACTATAAGGTTGTAAGTTCTAATTCCGACAATATGAGTATATATAGGTCAAAGAAGTAGTAGTAATTAATATCAAAAAACATTTTGTGAAAGGGCTGTCCTAAGATCTTTTTTCTCTTTTAAACAATTCTATATATGTGTAAAATATAAAACAACACCAAATCCTTCGAAGCTGAAATCTCAAGGAGTATGCTTTTATCTGTATGTTTCCAGCTTTCCATGCTAGAAGAGAATGCAAAAGGGAACCAATTTGACATACATAAGTTGAAAGTAAAACAAATTGTTCAGAGTTCAAAAACATGCTATTGAAGAACCTAATTCAAATGTCAGTTTTAATCGTAGTTGACATATTTACACAAGGATCTCTTTAATTATTTTTTTGAAGGTTGGATATGTCTCTATTAATTTTTCTATTCACATTTCTGCATGAAATTGAATTACATTTATCATTGTAGTATTTATCTTAGCTGCAATACAGTGAGAGCTTATTTTAACTAGTAGGTTGTACAGAGGAAAGAGCTTAATAGAAATATGAATTGGGATAACAGTTAAAAAATAGGGCGGAATTTAGTTAACCTCGAAGGATGTGACTTAATTTCAGTCAATCCCGAAAAGATTATGAAACTTCACTGCACTCCCCTTGGATCAAAATGAAATTAAGTCTTGAGGGTGAAAAGACAATTATGCTCTTACTTTATTTATCTAGTGAATTGTCTTATTTGTCTTGTAAATAATACTCATATTTGTCTTATAAATAACCAAAATGTTCTTAATTCCCTAGGTTATTTCGAATCAATTTATTTGTCTTGTAAATGTCTTCATTTATCTTGTAATTGTCCATATTTGTTTTATGATTTTTCATATTTTTCTTGTAAATAGCCAAACTATTTTTTATTCCCTAGGTCTTTCAAATACCTTTATTTGTCTTATAAATATATTTATTTATCTTGTAAATCCTTTTATTTCTCTTGTAAATTAAATACTCGTAGGAAAAATAAAAAAAGGGCATCATTGTCTTTTCACTCACAAACTTAATTTCTTTTTGACCCAAGGGAGTACAATGATGTTTTAGAATCTTTTGGGGGTTGACAGAAATTAAGTCACATCCTTGAGGCCAAATGAAATTTTCCCTAAAAATATTATGAGGTTTTTGTTGAAGGTAAAATTGACATGGATTGCTATGATAATTTTTTTTTTTTTTTTTAAAAAAAGAAAAAGCTCATCCTTGACAATATATTAGAGGTATTTCCAAGTTAAAATAAGAAAAAACAAACAAAAATAAAACAAATAAGAAATCACTTGGCCGGCCCAAAAAAAACAAAAAAAGATATAAGTTCGGTACAGTGCACAAATTTTGAAAAATGAGTCTTACCATTAATTAGTTTATGAATATAACGTACGTTATTTATTGGAGTTTTAATTCTCTCTTGTTGTTCTCTTTGATTGCAACTTTTTACTTGTCTCCTCTTCAAAACAATTTTTTTTTTAATACACAAGTTTTAGCAAAATGGTTGGGTTTACCCAAGAGCAGAGCGAAATCTCCCTTCCTCATAGGTGATACCGATGTTGGGCGGGGCAAGCGTCTATTACCGTCAGGCATTTACCTAGACACCTGGGAGTTAGAATACCTCCCCCAACGCCTTAACTGATTCTATGGATTTTGTTCACTATATTGTGGAAGTTGAATGAGAAGTGAACTCGTGGGTTGAAAATGCAACTAATGGGCCATAAGGCGGATGCGTGGATGCAATTCGGACTCAATTTCAGCAGGAGAAGGAAAAGATGGGAGAAGGCGAATGTGTCAGTTCGCTGCTACATTTTGGCCAGTCTCACCAATCACCTTGAGGAGCAAGTGAGCATGATTGAGAGTGGAGCAACATTGCTCCAAACTCTTGATGGCATGTTTGCTACGCCTAGCAGCTCTGCTAGGCAAAATGCTATGGGTAATTTAAATTTGATTGAGGCTTGTTTAGTGGAGAATCACGATGGTAAATGGATCGTTGATTCAGGAGCCACTAACCATGTTTGTTACTCTTTGCAATGGTTCAAACATAGCTTGCACTCGTAAGTAAAGGACAAAGAGATATGAAGCTTGGAATTGGGGAGCTTGTGTCTGCATTAGCAGTGGGACAAGTTATTTTATCTTTTGATAATTACAGAACTTTGGTTTTAGAAGACTTGTTTATTTATGAAAGATCTCGGCTATCACCCAAGAGGGGGGGTGAATTGGGTGTTTTATAAAACTTTAGAGACTTTGAAAATCTTTTCAAAACTTATTGAAAGCAGTTTGAATGACAATAATAATTGATAAAGCAATAGACAGTTAATCAAACATGTTTGAACATTCAGATATATATTTGCTGGAAATGTAAGAGATAAGGGAAGAGAATGTGCACACCGATTTATCGGTTCGGCCCAATCCTTGACCTACATCCAGTCCCCAAGCTCCACTTGAGATTTTCAATCCACTATTTCCTTGTTTAACTGGGCACAAGAGAAAAGCCTTTATAACCTCACAAGTTTAGTCGGGCACTTGTGTAGCCTTTACTATCTCTTACCGAGATACTCCCCCTTACACACTGTAAGGATACACCGCTTGATCACACACTCTATACTCGAAGTAATCCTCTACCTAGGATTCACTCCCCTTACAAGCTGTAATCAACACAATGTGTTTCCCACTCAAGATCACCCAATCTTGAGTAACTCACAGATAGAAGGATAAGATGTTTACAATAAATCTTCTCACTCGAAGTAGATGAATAAACACCGAAGCACAATTACAAATCATTTCACTCTCAATGATAAGCTATGTAAGCATTGAAAACAGAGAGTAAATGCTATGAAAAACGAGTATTAGCATGTTGAAGATGTAAGCATGTGTGTTGCGTTTTTCTCGCTTCCGTGTTCTCGTAGGTGTGTCAGCTTGAGAAGAAGTTAATGCACTCTATTTATAGGTAGAGAACATTAAATGACCGTTGAATGATGAATCCAACCGTTGTAGATGGTTAGCATTAAGTCGGTCATCTTCTCTCTCTAAACTCCAACTAATCCAGGTGCTAATATGATCTGATGTGGAACTCTGAGGATTTGCCCGTTGGAGAAGAGTTTACTTGATGAAGAAAGCATTCTTGACCGTTGACAATGCGTGCTCAGGTGGATTAGCTGAAAGTAGGTTGATTTGCAGAGGTGCATTAAATGCACTGAACACTTTTTTGCTTTTTGCCTTGATCTTCATTAATCTTCATCGTGCTAACTGAAATTCACTTAATAAACTTGTTAAACTCATCCGGGAACATAAGTGAATGATTTATGAAAGCAATAAGATCAAACAAGAGTGATTTGCAAATTCGTGTAATTCAAAAATCAGTTTTTTACCGTTGTAAACTGCAGTTTGTTCATGCTTACTGCAGTTTTGCATCAGTACATAAGTGTCCATACTGCAGTTTCCAATGGGAAACTCGAGTATGCACTTTTCGTGAGGCAAACCATCGTGTCTTATGTTCGAAAGACAAATCCTATACTCGAGTTTGCACTCCGTTCTTCGCGAGTATTGGTTTAATTTAAAAATCCTTTTGCTCTCGGAAGTCCAATACCGCGGTATAGATCTTGCTTATCGGAGTATAGCATACTTTCACTTACATACTGCAGTAAAGGTGGAAGTATTGACTTAGCTTGAAAAACTTGGTTGCTTTCTCGGAAGTCCAATACTCGAGCGTGGCTACGCAAACTGCAGTATTGACTTAGTTTGAAAAACTTGGTTGCTCTCTGGAAGTCCAATACTGCGGTATGCAAACCTATACTACAGTATTGACTTAACTCGAAAGACTTGGTTGCTTTCTGGATGTCCAAAACTGCGGTATGCAAACCTATACTGCAGTTTGCACTTAAGTTCAACAAGTTTGATTGCTTTCTTGAAATTATCTGTTAACTTTCAAGGGCCATATCTCCCTGGTCTGAACTCCGTTTTGGTCCGTTCAACTCTTGATGGAAATCTCTTTGAGTCTTTTTTCATATGCCACTGATTTCAGCTCAATACAATTTGTAGATTGAGAGTTACACTCAAAATACCGAAGGTGGGTCTGGACTGTGACGTTGATTCTTATGGCAACTTGTAAAAATCATAGCTCCTTGATCTTGACACCTTTGGACTTGATTTATATATCAAAATGACGCTTTGGATGTCTAGTTTCAAATGCCACTGGTTTCACGTCAATCTGAGTCCTGGTTTGAGAGATATCATCGAATTACCAGACCTCGCCTGTGCTGAAACGTGAAACAGAGTTGCTGAAGAGCTGATCACGCTGCAAACTCGAGTTTACACTTGCATACTCGAGTTTAGCTCTTCCTTACTCGAGTTTAGCACTTGTATACTCGAGTTTTCCTTGTCCAGAGATGCGAGTGAGGTGCTGAAGACACTACAAACTCGAGTTTTGAGTTGTATACTCGAAGTTTTGAGTCTCAAACTCGAGTTTTGTGTTCCAAACTCGAGTTTTCTCATCCTAAAATTGATTTTTGCTGACTTTAACTTCAAATTGACCCATTCCAACTTCCATATGACCTTGGAGACTTCTAGCATCAATCTTATAACTTGAATAATGATATCTTCACTTCATTCAACAAGTTCTTCTTTCTTTCTTCTTCTCTTGATCATTCTCCATAACTCTAACTCTTTCTTTCTTCTCTTCTCTTGATCATTCTCTATAATTCATCTTGGATTAATCTACATTAAATACGTAGTTAGTCAATGTAGGAGATAATTATATTACTCAATCTTTTTGCTTTTAATAATGACATCTATATAAGACATCATCAAAACTAATCATAACTAACAATTTATTCCAGATTTTAAGAGGAATTTAATTTCTGTTAGTTGTTTGGATAAACATGGTTTGACAGTTCAGTTTAATTCCTCAATTTCAATAAGAAGTTCATCTTCTTTTATTTGTTCTTGAAGATGGAATATCACCTAGAGGGGGGTGAATAGGTGATTCTTGAACTTTTAAACTCTTTTCTTTTGTATGAACAAAATAGAGACCAATAAGATAAAAGGACACAAGAAGGTTTATCTTGGTTTGGTCAAAACTCGACCTACGTCCAGTCCCGAACACACGGGATTCCACTATGTTTCTAAACGATTACAAACTCGTAAACGAAGGATGGTCACTCACTCTCTCGAATCCACTCCCCCTTACAAACTGTAATCGATACACCCTCTCTTAAGGTTCCTTAACCTTAAGATACAATCTCAATAATGAAATGAAAGTTTAAATACTCCTCACGAGTTGATAACTAATGATCACTGAAGAACAATAAATGATATAGAAGAAACAAGTAAATGAAATTAATCTCGAGAATGATTGCACGGTGTTTTGGTAGTTGGCAAATTGAATGCTCGCTATTTATAGTTGATGCAATTAATGACCGTTCTGCCGAGCTTCATGGAATAGCCGTTTAAAGACTCGAATATGTCTGTTACTCGGTGAAGCGTTCGTCAAGAAGTCCTGCGAGTGTGATCAGCATAATTTGGAAGATTTTGTTCGACATTCTCTTTCATTCTCTTGATTGTATCCGTTGTGAGATGGCATTTAATGCCAATTTGGAGAATATCAGAAAATGACTTTACTTTACTCAGACAATAGATCTTCGAGAATATCCTGTTTAGGTAGGAGCATTTAATGCTCTGACAGCTGCGATCGATTTATTTAAATTCACCGGTAACTTATGCCTAAATGATCTGAAACTCATCAACAAATTGGTTAATAGCATTTGGTAAACAAGATTAATAATATACGAGAAGAAGATTTAATCCACTCAATGATTTATGAAGTTCGAACACGGTGATTTTCAAATCAGTATGAAGTTGCTCGAGCAAAGATCCAAGCTTGCTCGAGCAAGCTCATTTGAAATGCAAAGGAAAGTATGCTTGCCCGCTGATGCTCGAGCAAAGTTCTTAGCTTGCTCGAGCATGAAAATTTCATGCTCAGGCAAGCTCTTTTGAATCAGCTATTTTCATCTCTTCTTCGCTGTTGCTCGAGCATGCTTTTTAGCTTGCTTGGGCAATATGCTCGAGCATGAGCAAAACCATGCTCGGGCAACCTCTTGTTATACTGAAGGAAGCGCCTGCTGCTCGTCCTTGCTCGAGCAGCATTTTGGCTTTTTTTCAACACGCGAGTATGCTTCCAGCAGGGCAAAGATTTGAGGTTTATCGATGTTGCTCGAGCAGCCTTTAAATCTTGCTCGAGCAAAGTGCTGAAACATGCTTTTGCTCCCTCAGCGAGTATGCTTTCATCAGCTGATTTTTCTCAGCAAGCACGATGTTGCTCGAGCACACTTTTTCTTGCTCGAGCAAGGTTTCTTCGAACACTACTGATTTACCTTTCATACACTGTTGCTCAAGCAAACTTAATTCTTTACTCGAGTAACATTCTGAGAACTTCATTATTAGATTTAGCCAAGATCTTTTCTTATCTTTTTCATACTTCGGAATTGTTAGCATCAAAACACAAAACACAAGAGCCAACATTCTCCCCCTTTTTGATGATGACAATTCCAAGAGCTAGTTTGAAAGAATTAATAAATTGATAAACCAAGTAACTGATGAAACTGAAATTGTAATGATGTTAATTTATAAACAGTTCAGTTACAGGATATACTAACTTAAATCAAAAAGTTACACACATACAGCTAACAAGACATAAATGACACTACAATCAAATCAGCCAAACTACTCTCCCCCTTTGTCATCGACAAAAAGGGAATCTTGGACATGAGAAGAGGGTGATGGAGGAGAATGAATGGGAGGATCCTCAGCAGGAGGGGGAGGATCAATGGGAGGATCCTCAACAGGAGGAGGAGGGTTAACAGGAGAAGGTGGAGGAGCCTTAGTAGGAGGATGAACAAGAAGAAGGTCGAGGCGGATGGAGCGGGAGAATTAGAACCTGGTGTTGGTAAATTGATGGGACCATCAGGACCAAAACTAGTGACGAAGTTATCCAATGAGAAGTAAAAATTCTGAACGACCTTGTGAACACCGTATTGCTAACGAGAGAGGCGTTGAAGTTCTTTCTTGATTTCCTCCTGTTGATCATGGATGACTGACAGGCTGTTGTTTATATCGGACTTGAAGTCTTGGAAGTCTAGGTCCAATTGGATGCCAAGATTAGACTTGAGGTTCAACATATCTTGATGAAATCCTGTGATCATCTTCTTGGTCAAATCTTGATAAACATCTAGAGAGCGTAACACAGGGATCATAGCTTTTTGAATAGCAGCCTCAACAATGGCCTGAGTAGCAGCCTGTGAGAATGATGGCGCTGGAGCGGAAGAGGATGGGCCAGCCTTAGAGGACTCTACTTCATCCGGAGGGTGTGGAGCCGATGGACCAGGCTTAGAGGCGGTCGGCTGAGAGAATGAGACAGCTTCCTTGCCCTTCCCTTTTGATGTTGCCTTGGTGAAGGATATTTGCATATTCTTCATGTGCTCTTTCCTGAATAATGGAGGATATACTTCTTTATCATCTGAAAGATACCATATATTATTGACCTCCAATATCCTTGAGACCAAAGACGGATACGGAATGGTAGCACGAAGCCGGACCTTAGCCGTAGAGAGAAAGGTCATATCTCCTCCATAATCCACTTACCCAAGTCTCGTTCCTCCATGGCAATAAGAGAGGCAAACCTCTCAAAATCCCTTCGTACAAAATGAGTGAAGCTCTGACCTTTCTGAACAAGACTGCGACTATACACATACCAAAGTACCCTGTACTCGTTTTTCATCTGAGCCGAAGTTACATTTATCCTTTTGCCTTCGATTGGAGCATCCGAGAAGAGAATTTGATGGCACTCGACATGTGAAAGCCTGGGAGGATCTTCAGGGATATTCGCAACACCTAAAAGGATATTGAGATCATGAGCCGATATCCTAATGTCTTGGCCGCGCACCGTAGTAATCAAGACATCATCGTCCGATTTGTTCACCTTTTCTTGCACTTGCATATTGTGATAGAACACACGAACCACTTCCGGAGAATATGGCAAATCTATATTGAGGAAAGGCATATCGATGTAGCCGATCGGTCATATCGAAATTAAATTTCTTTTTGAAGTGCTCCAAATTCACATACACAATTGCACAAAATGGCCTAGTCCCGAAGTATCGATCATACAACCGATAGTCATCTACAACAATAACTCCTTGATTCATGTTTGGTAATGGTTCTGGGAGCTTACCATCCGGAGGGCAACTCATCGGTGCGTCTTCCACTTCATTTTCAGACCCTTGTGTGTTGAGAGAGAATGAGACTTTGAGTTTCTTGCTCCTGCACCCTTGAGATTTCGATCGAGGGATGGCTTGAGTGGTAGTGGTTGGTCTTCTCTTGTTTTGCCTTGAACCTCATCGAATGTCTTTTTGGTGCCGAAGCGTTTTTGAGGATGGTGGTGACGGTGACCTCGCTCGTTTACCGGAAGGAAGAGAACCCGTCTTCAACCTCGTTGTCGGAGATGCCGGTTGCACAACCTTCTTTTGCTTTCCAGTTGTTTGAGACTTGGTTGCCGACTTCGAAGATTTCGATGGTTTCGACGAAGATTTTGATTTTGAGGATTTTGAAGTTTGCTCCGGATCTGCGACTTTGGGCTTGAAGTACCGAGATTTCTTCGAGGGAGATTGAGTAGAGTGAGTAGAAGAAGGTTTATCGCCAGAACCAGCCATCGAGAGAGGATTTCGAGAATTTAGAAAATGGGGGTTCGAGAGTGAGAGAGATGGAGGGAAATGAGAGGATTTAAGGAAAATCAATCGGTTGAAACGGTTGAGTTTGAGGAATTGAAGAGATGTAATGGAAGGATTTGGAGTAACGATCTTCAAACGGTCGTAACGGATCGAGGAAATTTTAAAGAAGAAGAAGGCTAGGGTTTCGACGGAGAAGAGAAAGAAAACCGGCTTTTCTGTGAAGATGAATCGTCGTTTTACTTTTGAAGACTCATCGCCCGACTTTGCTCGAGCAAAGTTTTTGTGTGCTCGAGCAAAGTGCTTCGCTTCGAGATATACGCCTTTGCTTGGGCAGAATCATCGAGTATGCTCGCCTATCTTCGAGAAAATGAAACGACGCCTTTCTTGAAAAGGGGTCAACTCTCGACTTTGCTCGGGCATAAAATGTTTTTGCTCGAGCACAGTCTGTGCTCGAGCAACCTTCTTGTCTTGCTCGAGCATACACGTATATATATATATATCCAAAAATAAATTGATTATAATAATAATAATTTTTTTAAAAAAATAATCATTATTTACCTATATCAAAACCATTAAATCTAACCTCCCATCAAATATGTATGGTGAATATTTGATTCATAACCTTATTGAGACTTGCATAGATCATCTGCATATACTCCTTATTTTCTTCATTTTCTGTCTTTGCTCGAGCAGAGTTTGTGGTGTGCTTGAGCAAACTTCTGCTTTTCTGATTTTGTCATATGCTCAGGCAAGGCCAGAAGGCATACTTTTATACTTTCCTGTCTTATAACTTCTGCCCATTGTTGCTCGAGCAGGCCTCTGAGTTTGCTTGAGCAATACTCTATTATTGTTTCAATTCAGGATCCAGCATTGCTCGGGTATGTTAGACATGTGTTCTCAGGCAAACATTTTTCTCTTGACCTTATACTAATTCTCATTTTTGCTCGGGCAGGATGGGAGCTTGCTCGGGCAAGCTTCTCTCTGATAAGCTTTGTTTTAATTCTTGTGTACAGAGCATCCTGCAAAACACAAGAGAGAGACTCCGATGCCAAAGTTAGCGATAATTTATTCAAAGTAATTTAATTAAGAGCTAAACACTTACAATTCATTGGGATTAGCCATTCCCAATTCTCTTTGAATGAATAGAAATTGCTCTTTAGCCAGCGGTTTGGTGAAGATATCGACCAGTTGTAGATGCGTGGGTATGAATCTCGTGTTCAGCTGTTCTTCCCTTTTACTCTGTTCATCTCTGTTTTTGTCGTCTAAAAACAGAGCAATTTACAAAAGTTTTTAAAATACCCAATTCACCCCCCTCTTGGGTATATAGCTCCACTTTCATTTGGTATCAGAGCAAGGTCTTCTCTAAAGAGCTTAACATCTCGAGAAGGATCCAATGGAAGGCATTCTACCTGATGGAGCTTCAATCAACAGACCTCCAGATTTTAGTGGAGAACACTACTCATTCTGGAAAGCCAAATTCAAGGTGTTTGTAATGGCTACAGAGTATGGTCTCTGGAGAGTTTTTGAACGAGGAGACTACGCTCCAACTATCCTGGAAAATGGTCTCAGGGTTCCAAAGGAAGAAGAAGATTATGATGAAAACGACGAAGAAATGTCACACTCAACAAGGCGGTTCTCCTTCGCAAAGTGCTCTTAGTCAACAAGAATATTTCCACGTTTGTAACTTAACCTCTCGCTAAAGCCATGTGGGACGCTCCGGGAAATTGCTCATGAAGGAACCATTGGAGTAAAGCAAAATAAAGTCAACACTCTAATGACAGAATATGATCTCCTTCGTATGAAGTCCGGAGAATCTATTGGTGATTTCACCGAGATTCACTCATCCGATCAATCAACTTGCTGCATTGGGCAAAGAGTATGAGCAACCTTTGTCCAAGTGAGGAAAATTCTCAACATCCTCAATAAGGAATGGGAAGCCAAAGTCACGCCATTGAAGAAGCTCGTGGAGATTCTATGGCAGCAGCCCTTTTCGGGAGCCTTTCTGAATATGAAGCCAAGCTCAAGTTCAAAAAGGGACTTGATGAAGTCCATGGCAAAAATAAGGGAATTGCCCTTAAAGCTGTCAAAGAAACTAAGGAATCAGATGATGATGAAGATCCAGACGAAGATGAGGAAATTGGTATGATGGTCCGGAGATTCAAGAAATTCTACAAGAAGGACCAAGGTTTCAAGAAGTTTCACAAGGGTAGCTCCAGCTATGAGGCAAAGAAGCCAATCATTTGCTACGAGTGTGAGAAGCCGGCCACATCAAATCGAATGCCCCAATCAAGAACGAAGACAAAGAAAAGAAGAGATTCAACATGATTCAAAAAGAAGGCATATGTCTACGGTATTGGGGAGATAGCTCATCTGATGAAGATAATGAGGATGAGGAAGAAAAAGCAAATGTATGCTTAGTTGCTGAAGAAGAAGAAGAACATATCAACTTCAAAGAGGTATATGATTGCAAACCACCTTATGATGAGTTATTTACTGAATATATGGTGTGCAATCCGAGTTTGAAAAACTTATTGAAAAATATTTCAAGTTGAAAAACAGAAATCTTACTCTTGAATTTCAAGTTGAAAAGTTTTCCTCTTCGTAAAATATTGCTTGTGAAGATTGTCATGATCTGAAGAAAAAGAATTCGTATCTTACAAAGGCACTTGAGAAATTCACAAGAGGAAGTGAAATGCTCAATGTCATTTTGAAATAACAAAGATTTATAAATGACAGATCAGGAGTTGGTTACAAACCTAATTTTGATAAAAAGAAAGGAAGAAAGAAGTCCGGGTGAAAAATCCTATATGAACTATTTTACAAAATCAGTCCATTCTTCAAACCCGTTTGCACAATCGTAATTATCGCAATGAAAGGGTCATACTACTTCTTCCCGCTTTCATAAGAAGGAAAGAAAGAGTAAACCCATAGGAAATTATCAATGGGTGCCAAAGGGATCTTACAAGATTCCTAAGACACAAACTAACCCCAAAGGACCCAAGAAAAGATGGGTACCTAAGGCCCGATTTGTTGTGTCTTGGGTTTGCCTAAGAGCATCAAAATCCAACAAATGGTACATTGACGGTGGATGCTCTAGGCACATGACTGGGGATCAATCCAAATTTGCCTCAATCAAGCCCAAGGATGGTGGCAAGGTGACCTTTGGTGGAGATCAATCGGAAAGATTCTTTGGAGTTGGTGAAATTGGCAACAATGAAGGACCACTAATCAAAGATGTCTACCTAGTCGAAGGACTTTGCCACAATCTCCTCGGTGTAAGCCAAAGCAACGATAAAGGTAACTTAGTTATCTTCGATTCGAGGAGTGCTTGATTGTGAGTAAGGATATTCTCCCTTTAGAAAACATAAAATCAAAAGCTTTATTTAGAGCCCCTAGAGATGGCAATTGTTATACACTTAGTCTCTCTAGTAATGGTTCTATTTCTGAAAAATGTTTCGTCAGTAACTTGGATGAGAGTTCGCTTTGGCACAAGCGATTAGCTCATGTCAATATGATTCAACTTGACAGATTGCTTAAAAAGGATTTGGTGATTGGTGTTCCTAAACTACATTTTAAAAATAACATGCTTTGTGATGCTTGTCAAAAAGGGAAACAAACCAAATCATCATTCAAATATGAAAAACGAGATTTCAACTAATAGACCTCTTCAATTGCTTCATATGGATCTAGTTGGACCAGTTAGAGTGAAAAGCCTTGGAGGCAATCTTTATACTTTGGTCATAATTGATGATTTCTCAAGATTTGCATGGACTATATTTTTATCCTCTAAAGATGAAACATTTGATCGGTTTGTTGTTTTTGCCAAGAAGGTCCAAAACGAAAGGATTCTCTATTTCAGAATCGAACCGATCATGGAGGAGAATTCGAAAACAATGCATTTGTTGAGTTTTGTGACATGGGAATAGACCACAACTTCTCGCCCCAAGAACTCCCCAACAAAATGGTGTTGTGGAAAGAAAGAATCGAGTTCTCACTGAGATGGCAAGAGCCATGCTGAATGAGAACAACACTTCTCAAGTGTTTTGGGCTGATGCAATGAGCACCGTGTGCTACATCTCAAATCGGGCATACCTCGGAAGAAGTTGGACAAGACTCCTATGAGCTGTACAAAGGAAGAAAACCAAATCTAGCTCATCCGCATGTGTTTGGATGTAAGTGTTTCATCCATAACAATGGTAAGGATAACTTGGGAAAGTTTGATCCCAAAGCGAGATGAAGGTATATTTCGGGTTATTCTAATAGGAGTAAAGCTTATAGAATCTTTAATACTCGTACTCGTATTGTTGAAGAATCTATGCATGTTGTTTTCTGTGAATCCAAGTCTGATAAAACTATGGATGATGATGAAGGAAGTGTCTTCAAAAATCAATTCTTTTCGAAAACTACTCCTGCTTCTATTGAAAATCCCGAAAATGTTTTTGAAGCTGATCCTCAATACAATACTGGAAATCCTGATCAAACTCAACCTAGAGCTTGGAAATTTATTAGAAATCATCCTTTGGACCAAGTTATAGGTGATGTTAATCAAGGAGTAAGAACCAGAAACAACACTTTAAATGAAGTAACCTTTACAGCCTTTATATCACACATTGAACCCTCTAAGATTGATGAAGCCCTTTCTGACAGTGATTGAGTAATAGCAATGCAAGAGGAGTTACATCAATTTGATAGAAATCAAGTTTGGGACTTGGTACCTAGGCCTAAGGACCATTCGGTCATTGGCACTAAATGGGTATTAAAAAAAAACGAGATGAGTCAACAATCATTGTCCGTAACAAGGCAAGATTGGTTGCCAAAGGCTATAATCAAGAAGAAGGAATTGATTACGAAGAAACTTATGCTCCAGTGGCAAGATTGGAAGCCATAAGAGTTCTTCTTGCCTTTGCCTGTGTAAAAACTTTAAACTCTATCAAATGAATGTGAAAAGTGCTTTTCTAAATGGTTTTATCCAAGAAGAAGTTTATGTAGAACAACCTCCTGGTTTTGAAAATGTCCATCATCCATATCATGTGTATCGCCTCAAAAAGGCTCTATATGGCCTTAAACAAGCTCCTAGAGCTTGGTATGAGCGATTAAGCAAATTCCTTCTTGATCAAGGTTTTATTAGAGGAAAAGCAGATACAACTCTCTTCATAAAGAGTAATAAGCTTTATGAAATCTTAATTGTTCAGATATATGTTGATGACATTATATTTGGTGCCTCTAATGATGCCTTGTATGAAGAGTTTGCTAAGAATATGCAGGGAGAATTTGAGATGTCCATGATTGGAGAGCTCAATTACTTTCTTGGCCTGCAAATTAAGCAAAAGAAGGATGGAATCTTCATATCTCAAACCAAATATCTCAATGATCTGCTGAAGAAGTTTGGGATGGATCATTGTAATGGGGCTGATACTCCTATGAGTTCAACTGCTTCATTAGATGCTGATGAGGAAGGCACAGACTTCAACATCACAAAATATAGAGGAATGATTGGATCATTGCTCTACTTGACCGCAAGTCGCTCGGACATCCAATTCAGTGTTGGAATGTGTGCAAGATTTCAATCTGCTCCTAAAGAGTCACATCTTGAGCAAGTGAAGAGAATATTTAGATATCTTTCGACACAAAGACACTTGGATTGTGGTTTTCTAAAGGTCAACCTGAACATTTAGTAGCATATTGATTCAGACCATGCTTTGGGTACAAGACGATAGGAAGAGTACAAGTGGCCAATGTGAGTTTCTTGGAGGTTCACTTGTGTCTTGGTTCAAGAAGAAGCAAACCGGTGTGTTTGTATCATCAACCGAAGCCGAGTATGTGGGCTGCCTCAAGTTCTTGTGCTCAAGTCTTATGGCTCAAACAAGCAACTATCGATGTAGGAATCAACTTGAAGGAGATCCCTATATTATGTGACAACACAAGCACAATAAGCTTAGCCAAAAATCTAGTGCAACATACTCGGACTAAGCATATTGATGTAAGGCATCATTTCATGAGGGATCATGTTCAGAAGAGAGATGTCAAAGTTATGTTCATCCCAACTCATCTTCAACTTGCTGATATCTTCACCAAACCTTTGGCCAAGGAGTCATTCAACTTTATTAGAAGAGAATTGGGAATGGTAAATCCCAACGAGTTGTAAGTAATTTCTGCTCAACTTAGTGATAAATTGTGGTTTTGATGATTAAAAGTCACTGACTTAAGCATCGGAGTGTCTAGATATGTCTTATGCAGGACATTAAGTAACGTGGTTTTGCTGTCAAGGAGCAAAACCTCGAGGTTTTGGAGAAAATTTCGAGGTTTGGTGAAACATGGTCTATCGTAGTTTTGCTGTCGAGGAGCAAAACCTCGAGGTTTTGGAGAAAACCTCGAGGTTTGGTAGAATATGGTCAATCGTGTCTTGCGCCAAAAAATCAAAACCTCGAGGTTTTGATGAAAACCTCGAGGTTTCGTGGTGCATAGCCAAGGACATAAAGCTTCAGAGAAATGAAACCTTGAGTATTTAGGGAAACCTCGAGGTTTGGATGAGACAGAAAGATGATTAATCTGAAAGACAGTAAAACCTCGAGGTTTTGAAACAAACCTCGAGGTTTGCGTGCTAACGAGTCAAAGGTTCACAGAACACCTATGACGTCCAGGTTGGTATTTTTTTCATCAAACCTCGAGGTTTGGCGTGAAACCTCGAGGTTTGCTATCGCCTATATATATGCATACACTGTTCATGTTCTTCAAACCTTGACCTAAACCTCTAGGTTTTTTGCTCTCTCTCTCGTCACCCACTCTCTGAATCTCCCATTTTCGACCAAATTCTTCCTTCTAAATCTTCAAATGGCCTTGAAATCAAAATCCCAAGCTATTTCTGCTTCTGATTCCAGTGAGGAAGAAACGAAATCATGGTCTCCTCCTCCTCCTCCTCCTCCTCCTCGTCAACCAGAACAAACACCCCCTTCCTCTAGTCGCCCAGTAAGGGTCAAGACTCGCTCTACTCGCCTCCGTTATGGTATAGATAAATCAATTCGAGGTGTTCAGGGTGAGATTGCTGACGAACAATCACCATCGAAGGGAAGAAAGGAAACCAAAGGTCCAAGGAAAGAGGTCTCCTTCAAGGAACCTACCAAAGAACCTGTCGAGGGTCCTTCAAAGAAGAGGAAAGAGCTTGAACCCAAAGGAAAAGGGAAAGGGAAAGCTTCTGCCTCTGGAACAGAGCCTATTGGAAAGAATCAATCAAAGAAAGCAGGAACTTCCAAATCCACTAAGTCTCCAACTAAGGCAAGAACAAAGAGGGCCTCATTTGCTAAGTCCCAACAATCATCAAGGGGTCAGTCATCCTCTCATAATCCTCAACAAGTAGAAGACGAAGATTTTGCCTCCTGTCATGGAAAATGCGATATCAGACATATACAAGAATATCTCTCCACCAAATGGATTTGTCACTACCCCTGCTGCCCTTCCCAAAGTCGACAATGAAAAATTCAGGGAAGCATATCTTCATCGTCTCTTTTGTCCCGTGGTTGTTATTGATTTGAAGGCATTTCGTAAAGAATGTCACTTTGACTTATCACCTTGGCTGAAACAATACGAGTCCTTCATTTCCATATCTGCTCCTTATACTCCAAACATAGTTCGATTGTTTTATTACAAGATGGAGTATAACAATGAATTGGGCGATTATGGCGAAGTGATTGAGGAGAGGGTCACCACTACTGTTAGGGATGTCACATTTACACTATTAGCTGCCATTTTGAACAAAATTCTAAGAATTGACAATCCTCCGCCTGCTCCTGACTTTTCTTACACTAACCAGGAAGTTTTTGAAACACTTAGGCCTGGTGTGCCTTTCCCTCCGGATCAAGAACTCGACTCACATTCGGACCAAGCTCCATGCCCGCGAGAATCGTGTCCTATGGTATGTCTACTCTAGGAACTTCATTCCTAAAGGCGGCAAGAATCGGACTCACTTCACTCGAATGACTACGGGCCATTTTGCGCATTTGTGAGGAAAGTTCCCTTCAACCTTGGTCACCGGCTCCTCAAAGGGATGACGAGTTCGGCTTTGCCAAGAGGCGGTTATCTCATATTCCATATCCCTCATTGGTGTCTATCATTCTTTTCTACCACAAGATATGGTATGCGCGTGCTCCTGACACACTTGAGTATCCCCCCTTCTTTGGGAAAACACAGATGAATTTGATGAAGATCAAGTTTGGGGAAGAAGGCTCTGCTCAATCTCAGGCTCCTTCAAGATCACATCCGTGCTCACAAGCTCAAGAGGCCCAGTCAGTACCTCCACCTCCTCAGACATCACTGTCTTCTGACCTTGCTTCTCAGATTAAGCAAATTGTGGATGCTGCTCTTGCCACCATGACTATGCGCATGGAGTTTGAATTGGGAAAGTTACGATCTGAGATGACTCGTGGGCATACTGGTCTAATTGAGATTCAAGATGCCATAAAGGAGCATCTTGAAGCCGTTCTTGGGCAATCGCCGAGGTCAAGGAGAAGGTGAAGAGATTGAGCTCAAGATGTCCACTCAGCTCATTTCTCATATGGACCTCACCGATAAGGTGGACAAGATCATGAAGCATCTTCACATTGGTTCCTCCTTCACTCCCCGGCTCTACTTCGACCCAAGTCCTTCGGCCCTTCCTCTAGTTCTCCCTCACCATCCTTCACTTTCACTTCCCTTCCTATCCCTTCATTCTCTCAAGCTCCCTCAACTCCCATTTTCCCTTCTCCAGTAACTGAGGCTTCCACCCCAACCACAGTAATCCTCCCTTCACCATTTACCCCCGCCACTGAGATATTTCCCTCTCCATCCATCGCAACTCCTGCTACTGAAGTTTTTCATCCTTCTCCTCCCTCTACACCTTTAGTCAACCCTCCTTTTGAAGATGACAAAGGGGGAGAGCAAAGCAAGGAGTAGCCTTTGAAGTTTAGAGAGCTTTGAGGATCATGTGCATTTTGTATTTTGCTTTGTATTACATTATCCTGTATTGCTCTTGAACTGAAATACAACTTATATGTTCATGCTTCTGCTCATAACTGCTTGATGCCTTGTATTTACATTATGCAAATGGCTAAGTTCTTGAAACCTCTGCTAATTTCAAAGTCTAATTACAACATGAAAAATTTCTTGAACTTTCCAAAGATGTTTGTTTACAAGTGTTGTCATCATCAAAAAGGGGGAGAATGTTGGTTCTCTAAAAGGTTTTGATGATTGCCAACAATTGTGAACAAAGAATGAGGATTTGCTCTCGAGAAGTTGGAAAATCCGAGTGAGAGCAAACCTCGAGGTTTTCCCGAAACCTCGAGGTTTGGCCTTACAAAGGAAGCATTGAGGTTCTATGTTTAAACTTGCAAAAATTGGGTTTCACAAAATTATGTGAAACCTCGAGGTTTATTAAGAAACCTCGAGGTTTTGGACTTCCCGAGAAAACTCGGTTTCACATCAAGTTGCGAAACCTCGAGGTTTACAACAAAACCTCGAGGTTATGCCTTGGCGCCAAACGAAAATTCGAAATTAAATGTAAAACCTCTAGTATTGACGAAACCTCCGGGTTTCGGCTTAGAAGAGCTAATGGTTTTCGGTGTGTTTGAAAACCTCGAGGTTTCCATAGAAACCTCCGGGTTTGTGTTTTGGGTCAAAACAAAGAACTTGGTCGTTTGGGCGAAACCTCGAGTATTGTTACAAACCTCGAGGTTTGTGAGTTCCAAAGAGCAAATGAACTTTCACTCATTCTAAAACCTCGAGGTTCCTTGAGAAACCTCCGGGTTTGCTTCCATCATGTTTCGCCGGGTTTCACTTACAATGTGAAACCTCGAGGTTTCGAGAAAACCTCGAGGTTTGGAGTAAGCCCGAGAAACCTCTCGTGTATTGCATCATGAGAAACCTCCAAGTTTTATTATAAACCTCCAGGTTTGAGGTTTTGGTCTTAAATCATTTTCAACCTTAAATGACCAAACCTCGAGGTTTGTGAACAAACCTCCGGTTTCGGACGTTGCTGAAAATCGAATGTGTCGATTTTGCTATGTCTTCTTGTTTGATCTCAATGCTTTCCATGATTAATCTCTATTGGTTCTAGATATGTTTAACCATCTTTTTAGTGAGTTTCAGACAGATTAAGGAAAGTTTACTGAAGGTTTAAAGCAAAAGCAAAAGTGATGTCAGAACATTAAATGCTCAACCCAGAAACTTGCATCCTTTTGGTTAATCCATCTGCACACGGTTGCAAAGCATTAAAGAATGATTTCTACATCAAGCAACATCTTCTCCAACGGATTGATTTGCAGAGAGTCAACTCTGACCATCCAGCCAGCTGGATTAAGTGAGTTTTAGAAAGAGAAGAAGACCTAAGCAACTCACAACTTCTCGCGAGATCATCTTCAACGGTCTTATTATCAATGCAACGGTCTATTAATGCTATCGGCTATAAATAGAGTTGCATTCATTTCTTCTCAACAACTATTACATCGAAAACGAACAAGCATTCAAGTTCTTCAACTACCTTTCTGTTTTTCACTTGTATTTTGTCTTTTGACATTATAAGCCTCGGTGTTTATTATTATCTACTCTTAGAGAGAGCTTTTATACGTAATTCATTTATTGAAAAGAATCACAAGTCAAGGGGACTTGGTGATTTGGGAGTTCATTGATTACAACTTGTAAGGGGAGTGGTTCTAGAGAGAGAACTACTCTTTAAGTACGAGTGTGTAATCTTTGTGATAGTGAAAATCCCAGAGTGCGGGATTTGGATGTAGGTCAAGTTGTTAAGACCGAACCAAGTATAAATCTCGTGTTCATTTGTTCTTCCCTTTTACTCTGTTCATCTCTCGTTTTTGTTGTCTAAAAACAGAGCAATTTACAAAAGTTTTTAAAATACTCAATTCACCCCCCTCTTGGGTATATAGCTCCACTTTCACTTAGAGGATAAGAAAATAGTCCAAGTAAAACGCGAGAAATCATCGACTACCACCAGGGTATATAGATTTCCACCAAGACTTCTAACTCTTGCTGGTCCAATTAAATCCATATGGAGTAATTGAAGATGACGATTAGTCGAGATTTTAGGTTTGTTTCTAAAAGATGATTTAGTTTGTTTACCTCTTTGACACGAATCACAGATCATATCATTTTTAAAACGGAGTTTGGGTAAACCAATCACTAAATCTTTTCTGAGCAACTTGTCCAGTTGGTGCGTGTTGACATGTGCCAGACACTTATGCCACAGCCAACTCTCATCTAAGTTGCTAACAAAGCATTTTTCAAAATTTATTTTTGGTAAATCCAAGGTATAACAATTTCCCTCTCGTGGAGCTTTAAACAATACCTTTAGTTTACCTTTATCGATTGGGAGATCGTCTTTGTTGACAATGAGACATTCTTCCGAATCAAAGATAATCCAGTTGTTCTTATCGGCACTTTGACTCACACTCAGAAGATTGTGACAGAGACCTTCTACAAGATAGACATCTTTGATCTGAGGCCCATCTTTTGCACCGATTTCACCAATGCCAGTGATCTTTCCGGATTGATTTCCCCCAAAAGTGACTTTACCACCATCCTTTGATCTCATTGCAACAAATTTGTCTACGTCTCCCGTCATGTATCTCGAGCATCCACTATCACTATACCACTTGTTGATTCTTGATGCTCTCAAACACACCTGCAAGGCCAGAAGAGATCAAGTTTTAGGTACCCATTTTTTCTTGGGTCCTTTGGGGTTAGTCTTGGCTTGAGAAACATAAGTTCCTTTAGGCATCCACTGATAGTTGCCTACTGGTTTATCCCTTCAGTCCTTTTTATGAAAACATGATGAGGTACTGTGTCCTTTACGGTTACAGTAATTACAGTGAGCAAATGGGTTCGAAGAATGAGCTGTTTTTTGAAAGTAATTCAAATAAGATTTTCCACTTGTTTTCTTCTTGCCTTTTCGTTTATCAAAAATCGAATTATATCCAAATACCCGAACGATCGTTCGTAAATCTTTGTGCTTTCAAAATAACTTTGAGTATTTCACTACCTCTAGTGAACTTCTCAAGTGTTTTTGTAAGATACAAATTTCTTTTCTCCAAATCCAGGCGTCACAGTAAGATCCTCACACGTGAGATTTTCAACTTGCATTTTAAGACTTAAGTTTTGCCTTTTCAAAACTATACATTCATTACAAACTTTTAAGTATTCGAATGAATTTCATTGTATTCATCTAATAATTCATCATATGTTACCTCATTGCCGTTTTCAGTTTGTTCTTCTTCCTCTGCCACTAGACAGACATTGGCAACTTCTTTCTCTTCTTCGCTCTCTTCTCCTGAGGAGTCATCTCCCCAGATTCCGGACACATAGGCCTTCTTCTTAAATTGATAGGACTTTTTATTTTCACTGTCTCTCAGTTGAGGACACTCCGACTTGTAATGGCCGGGCTTCCCACATTCGTAACGAGGTGATTTGATCTTTGTCTTTGAACTCTCGTCATTCATCGACATCCCCTTTTCGAGATCTATTTTTGAAACTACGATCCTTTTTGTAGAAATTTTTAAATCTTTGTACAAACATGGCCATCTCGTCATCTTCCTCATCATCCTCGTCTTTTTCTTCTTTCTCCTTCAAGACGTTGAGAGCAATTCCCTTATTCGGCTATTGTTGACATCGTCCGGATCCTTTTTGAATCTCAATTTGCTTTCATATTCAAACAAACTTCCAAATAAGGCAGCGACTGAAGCCATTGACTCTCCACGAGCCTCCTCAATTGCCGTGACTTTTGCTTCCCAGTCCTTTGTCAGGACATTGAGAATTTTCCTGACTTGGAGACCTTGTTCATATATTTTACCCAAGGCCACCAACTGGTTTGTCAAATGAGTGTATCTGAGTTGGAACTCGGTGATGGTGTCTCCTGACTTCATCCGTAGTAAGTCATACTCGGTAGTCAGAGTGTTGATTCGGTTCTCCTTGATGCCGGAAGTACCTTCATATGTGATCTCTAGAGCCTTCCACATTTCTTTCGCGGTTGACAGATTACATATTCGAAAGTGCTCCTTTTGACTGAGAGCACTTTGAAGCATTAGAATAGCCTTACTATTGAGAGTGATATTTTTCTTATCATTCTCATCGAATTCAGCCTCTGTTTTCGGAACGTTGATTCCTCCTTCAGTTTTCACCGGTACATAGTCTCCAGTTTCTATCACCCTCCAGAGACCATATTCAGTAGCCATCACGAACACTCTAAATCTAGCTTTCCAAAAAGAATAATGTTCACCGTTGAATCCTGGGGGTCGGTTGATTGAGGCACCGTCAGGTAATATTCCTTCCATGATCTTTCTCAGGATGTTAAGCCCAACTGAGAAACCAAGCTCTAATACCAAATGAAGATGGAATATCACCTAAAGGGGGTGAATAGGTGATTCTTGAACTTTTAAACTCTTTTCTTTTGTATGAACAAAATAGAGACCAATAAGATAAAAGGACACAAGAAGGTTTATCTTGGTTTGGTCAAAACTCGACCTACGTCCAGTCCTTTAACACACGGGATTCCACTATGTTTCGAAACGATTACAAACTCGTAAACGAAGGATGGTCACTCACTCTCTGACTCTACTCCCCCTTACAACCAGTAATCGATACACCCTCTCTTAAGGTTCCTTAACCTTAAAGTTTAAATACTCCTCACAAGTTGATAACTAATGATCACTAAAGAACAATAAATGATATAGAAGAAACAGTAAATGAAATTAATCTCGAGAATGATTGCACAAAAGCGTTTGGTAGTTGGCAAATTGAATGCTCCGCTATTTATAGTTGATGCAATTAATGACCATTGTTGAGCTTCATGGAATAACCGTTTAAAGACTCGGATATGTCTATTACTCTGGTGAAGCGTTCGTCAAGAAGTCCTCTGGTGTGACTGGTACAGCTGGAAGATTTTGTTCCGACATTCTCTTTCATTCTCTCGATTGTATCCGTTGTGAGATGGCATTTAATGCCAACTTGGAGAATATCAGAAAACGCTTTACTTTACTCAGACAATAGATCTCTGAGAATATCCTGTTTAGGTAGGAGCATTTAATGCTCTGACAGCTGCGATCGATTTATTCAAATTCACCAAGTAACTTATGCCTAAATGATCTGAAACTCATCAACAAATTGGTTAATAGCATTTGGTAAACAAGATTAATAATATACGAAGAAGATTTAATCCACTCAATGATTTATGAAGTTCGAACACGGTGATTTTCAAATCGGTATGAAGTTGCTCGAGCAAGCTCCTTTGAAATGCAAAGGAAAGTATGCTTGCCGCCGATGCTCGAGCGAGTTCTTAGCTTGCTCGAGCATGTTGCTCGAGCATGAAAATTTCATGCTCGGGCAAGCTCTTTTGAATCAGCTATTTTCATCTCGCGGTCATTTGTTGCTCGAGCATGCTTTTTAGCTTGCTTGGGCAATATGCTCGAGCATGAGCAAAACCATGCTCGGAAAACCTCTTGTTATATCAAGAAGCGCTCTTTGCTCGTCCTTGCTCGAGCAGCATTTTGGCTTGCTCGAGCAAGTATTTTTGCAACACGCGAGTATGCTTCCAACGGGGCAAAGATCTGAGGTTTCTCGATGTTGCTAGAGCAGCCTTTAAATCTTGCTCGAGCAAAGTGCTGAAACATGCTTTTGCTCCCTCAATGAGTATGCTTTCATCAGCTGATTTTTCTCAGCAAGCACGATGTTGCTCGAGCTCACTTTTTCTTGCTCGAGCAAGGTTTCTTCAGAACACTACTGATTTACCTTTCATACACCATTGCTCGAGCAAACTTAATTCTTTGCTCGAGTAACATTCTAAGAACTTCATTATTAGATTTAGCCAAGATCTTTTCTTATCTTTTTCATACTTTGGAATTGTTAGCATCAAAACACAAGACACAAGAGCCAACGGTTCTGGTGTAAAGTATAATGGTCTTTATTTCCTTAGTCCTGTTCCTTGTGAAGTTAATCATGTTGAATTAAAAGATGTTGAGCATATTAATTCATCAAAGAAAAGAAAAGTTTCCAATGAAACTTATCTTTGGCATTTGAGATTGGGTCATATTAACTCTAACAGGATACAAGGTTTGGTCAAAAGTGGGATTTTAAAATCCATGAACTTTGAACCGATACCAGTATGTGAATCCTATTTAGAGGGTAAAATGACCAAGAGATCTTTCAAGGCCAAGGGAAAACGTGCCACACTTCAGCTGGAATTGCTACATACTGATGTATGTGGACCGATAAATGTCCAAGCCAGAGGTGGGTATCAATATTTCATCACATTTACTGATGATTACTCTAGATTTGGACATATGTACTTGATGCGTCACAAGTCTGAAGCTTTTGGAAAATTCCAAGAGTTCAAGGCTGAGCCAGAAAAACATCTTGGTGTTCAAATTAAGACTCTTCGATCTGATCGAGGGGGTGAATACCTATCTGGAGAGTTCAAGTCTTACCTGACCAAAGAGGGGATAGTTTCACAGTTATCTTCTCCAAGGACACCCTCGCAGAATGGAGTTGCTGAAAGGAGAAATAGAACCCTTTTAGAAATGACAAGATCTATGCTCGAGTTATTCATCTCTTTCGATTCATTTCGGGGATATGCCTTAGAAACAGCTATGTATCTATTGAACTTAGCTCCGTCAAGTCGGTTTCAAAGACACCAATAGAATTGTGGAAGGGTGTAAGCCCACCATGAACCATATTCGGATTTAGGGTGCTCTGGCACATGTCTTGCAACAAAAACCAGATAAGATGGACTCGCGTACTGAAGTATGCATATATATAGGCTATCCTAAAGGAACCAGAGGTTGGTTGTTTTATAGTCCAAAAGAAAAGAAGGTCATAGTGAGCATTCACGTGACTTTCTTAGAGGAGGACTATATGACAAATTACAAGCCAAGGAGTAAGGTTATTCTTGATGAGCTAGTCTCGAGATCAAGTTTCACCACAACCTCAAGGGGTTCCAACTTTTGTTCTGTGGTTGTTCAAAGAGGGAAAATATACACGAACATACGGGAACCGAGACGGAACCGGAAGTTCAGCATAATGATGAAGTTCAACATGATGATGAACTTAATGAAGAACAAAATCATGAATTGGCTAATCCACTTAATGAGGGTCCTCATCTAGAAATTGTTAACCCACAAAATGTGGACCCCCTATAGATGCACAACATCAAGTGCGACAAAGTCGTAGTAGGAGATTGATTCGTAAACCTACAAGATATCTCTTGTTGGGTGAGTTAAATCAGGGTGTCATCATTGATGAAGATGGTGATCCCACGAGTTATGATGAAGCACTAGGAGATGTTGATGCTCAGGAATGGCTTGAGGCTATGAATCGTGAAATGGATTCTATGTATACCAACTCAGTTTGGTCTCTTGTAGATTCACCTAAAGGGGTAAGACCTATTGGGTGTAAGTGGATTTATAAGAGAAAGAGAGGATCGGACAGGAAGGTTGAAACCTTCAAAGCTAGATTGGTGGTGAAAGGGTACTCCCAAAAAGAAGGTGTGGATTATGATGAAACTTTTTCGCCGGTTGCCATGCTCAAGTCCATCCGGATTCTCTTAGCATTGACAAATCTTGATTATGAGATTTGGCAAATGGATGTCAAAAATGCTTTTCTAAATGGAAATTTGGAAGAGGAAATCTATATGCAGCAACCAAAAGGGTTTATAGCCAAAGGGCAAGACGAAATGGTATGCAAGTTGCAAAGGTCCATTTATGGACTTAAGCAAGCATCCAGATCATGGAACATCAGATTTGATCAAGCCATTGAGTCTTATGGCTTTGAGAAAAGTCTTGATGAGCCGTGTGTGTATAAAAGGATCCAAGGTAATGCGGTATCTTTTCTGGTACTTTATGTGGATGATATACTCCTTATCGGAAATGATACAGAGGTATTGTTAGGCATAAAAACCTGGTGAGCAAGCATTTTGATATGAAGGACCTGGGGGAAGCCAATTATATTCTTGGTATTAAACTCTTGCGAGACCAGGAAGAATAGGGTTTTGGCATTATCCCAGGCTAAATACATTGACAAAATACTTGCCGGGTTTAGCATGAAGAATTCTAAGAGGGGTATTATACCATTCAGGCATGGGATTCATCTCTCTAAGAAGCAATCTCCTAAACTCCTGAGCAGAGAGAACGCATGAGTATGATACCTTATGCTTCAGCAATAGGTAGTCTCATGTATGCTATGCTATGTACTAGACTAGATATCTGCTATGCAGTGGGAGTAGTAAGACGGTACCAATCTGATCCTGGAGAGAAACACTGGGTAGCGGTTAAACATATACTCAAGTACCTACGGAGAACGAGAGATTATATGTTGGTCTACTTAAGTGGGAGTCTTGAAACCATTGGTTATACGGACTCAGATTTTCAAGGAGATATTGACTCAAGAAAGTCCACCTCGGGATATGTGTACACCGTTAATGGCGGTGCCATTTGTTGGAGAAGTGTAAAACAATCATGTGTGGGCGACTCGCAACGAGGCTGAGTATGTAGCCGCTTCCCGAGGCGCAAAGGAAGCTGCATGGTTAAAGAAGTTCCTAACGGACCTTCGGGTGATACCGGTGTTAATTTTCCTATCACACTTTACCGTGACAACGGTGGGGGCGGTAGCACGGTCAAGGAACCAAGGTGTCACAAGAGACAAAAACACATAGAGAGAAAGTACCACTTGATCCGAGAAATAATTAAAAGAGGAGATACATTGGTAGCAAAGATAGCATCGAGACGAGAACCTTTGTTGACCCTTTTACTAAGAGTTTGCACGAACGTGTGTTCGAGAGGCATGTTTCATCTATGGGTCTTAGGAGGATTCCAGATTTGCTATAGCTTTAGGTAGTTGTTACTTTACTTTGTTATTTTGTGCCTTTTGAGCAAGACATTATGACATTGCATTTTTCTGAATGTTAATAAATGAAGTGTTTTTCATTTATTTCGCACACTATTTACAAACTCTAAGGTCCGGATCAATTGTAAAGTATATGATCATATGAATACGTTCGTAGAGGACATGGTCATAGGTTCTCACAATTGATGAATTAGTTCACAGCTATTAAATTAAGTTGGGCACTTTATTTAGGCTGCAATATTTTATGAAATGGTTTTGTCTGAATCATTATAAAATATTGGTGTGAGTTAATACTTACATGAATGGATCAAGGAGAGATTTGATTAAGGTTGTTCTTTCTGTCATAAGGAATCAAATCTGCAGATAACTATAGTCATGTAGCTGCTCTTAATCCTAAGTTTATTTTAAATAGGTAGTCGAATAGTTTTCATTCTTTGATTTACCAACGGGTGAGGTTTGATCTATATGATGGCCAACAACTCGGCATTTTGGGATTTATCGGTGTTTATGAGATAAACAACATGGAATTTATAGGAATGTCCCCTTGATATGTTTCGGTACTGGATATTGAAGACAACGGCCGGTGCATGTAATCCATTAGAGAAACTACTAAAGTCAAGGGAATAAATAATTGATTGGGTTACAGAAAAACTAGTCAATCAAGTTATAGACATTCTATAAAGGGGTAATGCATATTCCTGTTATAAGTGTCATTATTCTTGGAGATCACGTTTGGGCTTTTAGTGGAGTAGCACCGAACTAGATAATCTTCTATAGATTATCATGAGCCTTGATGAATGACAAATGGTAGATCCCCAGGCTAGCTCGAGGCAAGGGATGGGGTATATTATCAGATGATGATGGCTTATGGGCTACATGGTCTTGGGTTTATGAACTCAAGTTTGTATCTTAAAGAGCAAGTGGGCGATTGTTGGGTTAATGTGCTCTTTAGTCACTTAAGCCCAATAAGGCTTAATTGAGACTACAGCCCAAGAACTCTATGTCCCATGTGGTTTAGGGTTAGGTCTTGGGTGTAGTAGCATATAAACCTACTTTCACCTCTTGTGACAAAAAGATAGACGCATAAGGAGGCTCTCATCAGAAACAAACCCTAGAGGCAGACGTTCATCATCTGAACGGTTGCCCACACAACCATCCTATTCCCCTCGAGAGATAGTCTGGAAGATCGCTCATAAAGCGGACGAGGACTGTTCGTGGAGAGGCTTTCAGATCGCTGCATCTTTCCAGGTAATCAAAAAAATGAAGGTTTTAACTTTTCCTATATCGCGTGGTACAATATGCTTCCGCGTTTCTGATTAGTTTCCTACAGCTATGTCGCGGCCCGAGGCGAGCTTTGTGGCTGACCATCCCTTCTTGTTCATGATAATGGAAGAGACTTCAATGGCTGTGTCCTTCATTGGTGCTGTGCTTAACCCGCTTTTGGATGCTTAAAGCATGTTTTCATAAATTAGTTGGTGGTGTGTATCAGATTAATGTTTGATGGGTTAAATTATAATTGGGGTTTACTTAGATATCTAGGATATCCGCAAGGGATATGATCAAGAATAAGTATCGATTAGAATTAGGATTTTTCCCCTTTTGTATTTTAATATTTTTGGAGCTCTATGAATAGAGTTAGCGGTAGTCTTACCAATTTGTACTCAGCTTTTAGATGAATTAAATAAGAATTATTATTTTTCGTTCTGACCTCCTTCACTTTTCAAAGCCTTGCAACTTTTTTTCCCTCTTTCTTTTCCAACTTTGACGTACCTACTAGTAAGTGTATTGTGTATATAATGCTGTTCCTTCATCCATATTCCAAAACTGAAAAAAGAAAAGTAAACAAAGTGTGCACATATATAAAGCTGTCTGGTTTATATATGTGTACACTTTGTTTGACAAATATAACTTATAAATGCAACTCTATTTGTATGATAAATACTGGAATCCATTAAAATTAATCAGCAAGCAAACACAAACAACTAAATTAAACAAGATCTAAGCTCCTTCACCAAACTCCACCTCTTCTCTAACTAGGGGGAGGTTCTGAAGAATGAATTGCTATGCTTGGAAATAACGATGCGTGTAAAAGATTTTGTACTTTCATTAACCTAAAATAAATAAATTAGAGAAAATTACCCATAACTCATAAGTACCTAGTAATAAAATTAAATGCAAAAAAATAAATAAATCATATTCGCAAGTCAAACTTCCATATCTGTAAATCAAACTTGCATATTTAATTTACAGGTCGAATTTTATAATGGCAAAAGTTCACTTTCAATCCTTTAACTTCATACAAAATTTCATTTGAGTCTTTTAATTTTATAAAGTATATTTTTAGTTTCTAACCTTAACTTTCTTAGTAGAAAATGTGACATTGAAATTTTAAATGTTAAAAATGATTGTAATAAAAAATCATGATTTGAAACTGACAATATTAGGGTTAGATGACTAAAAATATACTTTTTAAAATTAAGGAACCAAATTAAAATCTTGTATAAGGTTATAAAAGAGGACCAAATGACAAATGCACACTTTAGCCTTTAATAATTTATGTTAATAAACCAAATTTTCATATTTACAAATCTGGTTGCGTTATTTATAAGCTAAACTTATCTGATTTCCTATTTCAAAAACAATTTTTTAATTATCATTGGTCAAACGGGAGTATAAATAGAAGTCGGCGTTAAAATTAAGCTAGAATTATTTCTCAATAATCAATATCATCTTATTTAAAAAAGTTTCCAAAAATTCGACGTGAAAATTAAGCTAGAATTATATATTTCTCAATAAATCGAAAGATTTCACATTCTTAATTAGTATAAATAGGGGCATCTATTATTTCTTGCCCCACCAATTAACAGACTATCTTTATTTCTCAAGAGAATGGCATCCTTTCGACCAAGATACGCTAATCCCTTCCACACTGATTTCTGCCTGCAATTATCATACAAAGTTCTTCAGAACCAGATTCAAAAGTCTTCCAATAATTTTTGTGTCTTCCCCATTTTCTCTTCATATCGTTTTGAGCCTTGTTGCTGCTGGATCCGAAGGACAAACCCTAGACCAGCTTCTCTTGTTTCTGGGATCTCAGAATAAAGATGATTTGAATTCAGCATCTTCAAAACTTGTTTCTAGTTAGGAATTTGGAAGGCACTGAAAGTGGAGGCTCAATTCTATCTTTTGTTAATGGCGCTTGGGTGGAAAGATCTTTTGGTTTGAAGACTAGCTTTGAAGAGATAACAAAAAATGGTTACAAAAGCCAAATTGAACTGGTTGACTTCATCTACAAGGTGATCGCTCCGTCCCTTTTTATAAGATTCAAATTTTTGAATTCCTCTTTTTCATTTTATTAGATCCACTCTAGTGTTTTCTAAGCATTAAATGCATTTTGACCAATTTTATCCCTAATTAATTTTCCCCGACTTTCTCTTTCATCATTTTTTTTATTATTAGTCTCTTAAAAATCCCCTTATAAAATTTGGAATAAAGAAGTACATTTCCTATCTATTTATTACTTATAACTAATTTTAATGGTTTTTTCCATCACGTAATTCGGTTATTTGAATTTTATAATAAGCGACGAACGGAATAGTGTTTTGATTATTGATCTTTATGTTATTCACCTGCACTTAACTCTCTCTTTTTTACATGTTTCCTCAACAAAGTTTACCTATGCAGAGAATAAATTGCAAAGCTTTTAGTTTGACTCTGGTTCTATGGATTTTGTTTTTCTAGGTGGAGGAAGTTGAACGGAAAGTGAACTCATGGGTTGAAAATGCAACTAATGGACTCATAAGGCAGATTGTTCCATTAGGTTCATTAGATCATAGAACTAGATTAGTTCTTGCCAATGCTCTATATTTTAAAGGAGCATGGGCTCAAAAGTTTGATCTGATCCTGACTAGAACCAGAAGTTTCAATCTTCTCAATGGAGAGAATGTGAAAGTTCCATTCATGACCTACGAGGAATGTAGAGGATATTATTACAGATCATTTGAGAATCATTTCAATTCTTTTGAGAATTTTAAAGTACTCTCAATCCCTTACAAAAGTGGTGGTAGTAGTAGCAATCCTTTGAAGTTTTCCATGTACTTCTTACTTCCACATGGGAAGCACGGCTTACCAAATCTAATTCGTACTTTAAACTCAAACCTCAGATTTTTAAATAAAGATTTTCAACAAATAGGATCAGAGGGAGTTGATGAAATTTGGATCCCAAAATTTAAGTTTTGCTTCAACTTTGAAGCCACAGAGGGCATGAAGGAGTTGGGACTAACTTTGCCATTCACTCCTGGGGGCTAACAGAAGTGTCTGATTCTTCAAACAGTCACGAGCTTTGTGTCTCAAAAATTCAGCAGAAGGCATTTGTTGAAGTCAATGAAGAAGGAACAGAAGCTGCTGCAGCCACATTTGCTGGTTCTGTGGTAATTTGCGCCAGCTCGCTGCGGCCCAAGGCAAGCTTCGTGGCTGACCATCCCTTCATCTTCATGATAAAGGAAGAGACTTCCATGGCTGTGTTCTTCATTGGAGCAGTTCTTAACCCGCTGCTGGATTCTTAAGCATGGTTTAAATTAGTGGTGTGTGTCAGAATCTTGAATAGTTTAATAAACTATAATTAGCGTTTGATTAGTATTATATATCTAGGGTATCAGTGGGGATTTGAACCAGGATATTTATCTGTTAGAATTCAGATTTTATTATTATTTAGTTGTCTAATGTAACATCCCAAATTTTTGGACTGTAAATAAAACTGAGATAAGAAGGCTGCAGAGTCCAAAAGTCTTAAGTTTATTATGAGGAAAAACTTAAAATGATTATTACAATTATTTTGGACCTTAAAAATTTGGGAAGATTATAAAATAATATTTCGAGGATATAGAAATATTATGGTGGAATTAATTTTATGGGAAATTTAACCGGGATAAATGTTAAAATTAATATTTAGAAATTAAGGCTTATTTTTCCTTAATTTATTTCGAGAAAAGAATAAATTCAAGGAATATATGGAAGAGATAAATTATGGCCTAAAATAATTATTGGAAATTAAGGCATATTTTTCCTTGAATTTTTGGGAAAAGAATAAATTCAGAAAATGAATAATTTAGGCCTAAAAATTATAGAATTGATATTTTATGGCCTTGGAAAAATTAATTGATAAAGAAAAACCCTTATATAAAATTAAGGAGTTATTTATAGAGTTAATCTAATATTTACAATTTAAATAAACAAGCAACCCACAAACCTATTATACAACCAAAGCCCAACCTCACAGCCCAACACATAACAATGACGATCATCACGGAAAAACTAATACATCGCCCATTATTAACATACTTATTTTGCCAATGAGAGTTGGCATAGATGGTAAGGGATTCAGGATTAGGCCCTTGGGTCGTGGGTTCGATCCCCTCTGCCGTCGCTGGGACTCCTTTGGTAGGCGATCTCGTAAGTCCCCAGTAAGTGCTCATAGAGCCCGGCCGTGCCACGGCCTTAGTGGGGGACTGATGTCGAACCCCTCCAAAACTTTTCATTAACAAAAAAAAAAAACATACTTATTTTTATCATTCTTATATTCAGTTTTTATCCCTCAAGCATACACAACCAGAGAAGAAGAAAAAAAGATACATCATTATCATCAGTAAAACATGTTAAACAGAGACTAGCGAATCAAACCTTCCATATCTTCCTCGTCAGCGTATCCCTTAGGTAGTCTCGACTATCCACACTCAAGAACAGAAAGAACCATGCTCTCCCAGATACCTTGAGCCAAGCACCATATACCATCGGACCATTCTTCCGTAGACTGGATCATAAGTTCAGTATAAAACCACAACTCTCTCACTGCCCTCCATTCACCTTGCTTCAGCTGAGTTTGAGAAGCGAGAAAAAGAGAGGGAAAGCATTGGTGGTGTGTGTGTGTGCTCTATTTCAACTAGCAAAAATAGAGCAGACATTGATGGTATGAAGCAAAGTGAGTCCAAGACTGAGAAAGAGTGGAGGCCAAGAGAGTGGGAAACCGTGAGAGGAGAGAAAGAGAGAGAAAGTCCATTTGCCTTTCTCTGTTTTAAAACAGCGAAACAGAGGTGTGTGTGAGGCGTGGAGTAGCAGCGAGCTTCGGTCTATCGAAAGATTAGCTAGGTAAGTATTTAAACTACCTTCAACTTAATGATTACACGCGCATACACACACACACATGCCTGTAATCATGGGCTACGAGTTTTGGTTTAAAAACTCAGGAGTTTTGTTAAAAATGTTGTTGATATATATAATGAGTTTGTGGCTGCATGAGATAGAGGATATGAAGCTTACTGTTGGGTATAAATTTATATAAATAGATATATATGGCTTGGAATGAAAGACCGAAAGAGAAAGGAAATAAGTAGTTATGTGTGTGTCATGGAGCTTGGGAGGAAATGAAAGAGTTTAGTTTGCTGTCAGTTTTTCTTGCTGAGCGTGTAAGTTGTTGCATTTGGAAGGAAAGAAGGAAAAACTTGATTAATGTACATGTGTGTGTGTGTGTTGCTGTTAAGAAGAGAAGGAGACTATATTTATATATATTGTCATGTGCACATTGTTGTACAAGGAATGAATGAAAAAAGGGGGAAAATGGGTCATGTAAATATATATGCAAGTCGTGTATGTTGAAAGAAGGATTAAGGAAGAAGGTGTTGTGGTGATGTTGATTGGAATTTTATTACAATCTAAATTGGGGTTGAACTTGGGAAGCAGAAAGTCAAAAACCTTAAGTAAATCACTGATCGATGCTCCCAAATATTAAACAAGTGTTTTACATGTTGAAAGCATGATTAATGATTAAAACAAGATGATTTGAATGTAAGATGAGACCTTTTGAGATTATGGGTATGTTAGAATAATGAATTCATTTATACACGTATAGGTTATTTATTATTGTTATGAATCAGCTTTGGGGAGTTGAATTTTATTAATGACATCGCGAATCTTGCTGGTTCATGTTTCTAGGTGTCTAAAGTTGGTGATTTTTGAAGTAAAAGTGGATATAACTAATATATATATATATATATATATATAGTGAAGCATATATATATGGTGCGAGTATTTATGAAATCAAAATTGTTATATATATATATATATATATATATATGGTTTATCGTTTGTCATGTCACTTGACATAAAGTTATGTCAAGTCACCCTAAAACTATGTCGTTTTGAGAGTTCATTAATTCCCCTAACCCCAAAACGACATCGTTTTGGGACTTATGGGAATTAATGAAAGGTATTTTGGTATTTTTGTTTTTGTATTTATTACATGAATTTTACCAAAATACCCTTCATTAATTCCCATAACTCTCAAAACGACGTAGTTTTGAGGTGATTTGACATAACCTTATGTCAAGTGACATAATAAATGATAAACTCATATATATATGTATGTATGTATAAAGAAGCATATTTTACTTATTAAACTCATGATTTCAAGCATTAATGTATGCTAAACTTTATAAAACCATGAGAAACTTTATACTTTGGGAAAACCATGAGAAACATTATATGTAATGCATTAAACCATAATTTATATGATGATGGGTATTTATAAACTCCCAATTTAAAGTGTTAAGATAGCCTTTGGGAGTTTAAATTAATTATAGTAAAATAATAATAATAATTAATAATATAATAGTAAATTGGCAAAATTGTGCCTAGGAATAAAAATGACAAATAAGACCCAAAATATATATTTTGGCCTTCAAAAAATTAAAATAGACCTTGGAGAGTTAATACAGGACCAATAGCCATACACTGAGCCTAGTGCCATAATATTGGAGATTATGAAGAGTTTAGACAAATAATAACTTGTCATCCATAAATGTATACTTATAGGACCCGACCACTTCCCGAGACAATTAAACGGACTTGGACCCAGTTGAAGATTGTAAAGCAATCAAGTAGTAACTTAATCCCCACACACTCTGTATGGTTGTGTATGCCTATTTTAAATCATACACGTGATTGTCCCATCCCGTGTGGACCAACACCACTCACGGCTCGATTGAGCAGAAGGGCTGACCATGGAATACCTCCCCGATGGATGGAATTGGGATAGGGCCTATTGGATGGAAGTCCTTAGGTGGCTAACCTAGTTGCATTCAGATGACTTGGATGCTTCCGATTGAGAACTTTGGTGGTTCTAGGGGACTCTCAGTAGGTCCTAGTCTACTAATCCTAGTTGGGTGTTTCGATTGAGAACTCCGGTGTAGAGGGGGACTCTCTGTTACACCCCCACCGGCTTCGCCTTCAATTCACAGGTGGTGGGTAGTGTGATACTTCTTATTTTTTAAAATCCAACTGTCACACCTTTCCAATAATATTACATATCAGAGCAATATAGTGAAGCGTAGTGGTAAAACAGTTTGGGAGTAGTATACTGATAATAAATTACAAACCTTGGTTAAAATATAATTACATAAAAATCTCTACAACAATTCTTCGAATATTCTGGAACTGGTCCAACACCTTCATCTGCTAATATTGGGCTAAGAGCTATATCCAATAAACTATACAACATACAGGTAGCAATAGAGGCTGGAATCTCAAAGGATCCCAAAGTAACCGTTAATCTCATATCCAAAGTATATACAAAGTATGCAAGAAAACCATAAATCATACAGCATCCAAAGGTTGCACACAGCGAGTTATACAGCCTAAACTGGAACGAGTAGTCACACATAACATATACTACTCAATAAGGCACATAACCATGCCTGGGGTCGCACATAGTGGGTTCCGGTACCAAAGCACTTGGAAACACAATAACACCGAATGCATACATAATCATGGTAAAACATATATACAAAGTCGTACAAAACATATGTGATTAAGGTTACTTACCTGCAAATAGCTGATTAGTCGAATAACAAACTCCCGGCTACTAAATAGAAATGATAGACCTAAAGTAATACAATATAAATGGTATCATTATCAATATAATTCTTCCCTCTTAAAGTATATAACTATATGGCTTATGTGAAGGATCTTTCATCATTTGAAACTCATTATTTGTCTTTGCTAATGAGTATTCCTTCATTGGTCACTTTTCCTTAATTTTCGCATAAGGCCCAAGAATTTCCAGAAATTTGATTCAACTTCAAAAATTCATAACTAATTATAGAAAAATATGATTAGGGTGTTCCAAAAATCTACGTGACCCTTGACATGTCTATTTTTGACTAAAAATGCTTTCCAAGGCCAGATACACGTCAATCATTCCCAGATTATGAAAATGCCCTTGCTTGTTTTAAAGTTACTCAACTTGTATTTTTTCTTATTTTATCCATATTTCTTCCAAAATCATATTTCATGTTCTTCCTTATATAAAATTTCATTTTAAACACTTCAAAAGCATCAAAATTACCAAAATAACATTACATCCTCATGTTCTAACTATTGACCAAAATCCCTAAAATTACAAGAGATTAGGGAGATAACTTACTTGTTTTAAGTCTTTTCTCCTTTTACCACCTCTTGAATTCCTTTGCAATGGTGACTTGGGCTTCAATAATATCATGTAAAGGTATTAACTATGATCTTGAACATAACCATATGAATTTAAAGAAAATAGAATAATTTCCACAACTTCCTTACCTCAATTTCCTTTGTAATTCTTCTTGTGCTCCTTCTTGGTTCTACTTCTCAAACTCACTACTCTCTTCTTTTTTTCGATGTGTGTGTGTATGGTGCCTTCTTGGTGCCAAATGAGGGAGGATGAAGTCCTATTTATAGAGGTTTTTGGTAGGAAAATATCTCCTTGGAATTTACTAATTTGCCCTTGTAATTATCCCCAATAATTCTCTAGGCTCTTCTTCCTTTTTCTAGATAACCTTGATTTTTCTCTTCCTCCCTTCCATGTTACACCACTTGGCCTTCCTTGGGTCAAGAATATCCCTTAATCACATGCCTTATTTTGTGGTGGAGATGATTTGCTTAATGGTCAAGATGATTAGGTGGCATAAATTGTCAATAAATTTTGCACAAGTGTCCTTATATTTCCTCTTTAAATTGCATGTTGCCACCTTAGTAGCTTAGGTGTCCCCTTAATTACTTAATTAATTATGCATATGTGTCCTCATCTTTTCTCCTTTAAATATTATTTTGCCACATGGGTGCTTACATGTCCCTTGCATAATTATCTTCCTTCCATGTGTCTACTTAGGTGTCCCTTTCATGATTATCCACCTTTCCATGTGTCCCATTTACAATAATATTCTTTTATTAGCCAATTAGATGGAAACAAATATCATTTGCCTTATTTTTAACAAAAATTCCATATATCTAAATAATATAATATTAATTAGCTTCATACAATAATGTACATGAAAATGGGGTTATTACAAAGTGTCCATAAGCAATTCCCAAATCTCAAGGTCCAAAATTCAGGATATTACACTCTCTGTGACAAGGCCACGGGGTATACCTAACGCTATGGTTATGTGATTTGTGTTTGCTGCATGAGATCTACACTATGTTTATTGAATGCTATGTTGTTGTGGACTATTTATTATGATTAACTGTCATATACTGTTTATACTCTGTTTGTTAGATTAACCTGTTACTCTGGGATCCCTTGGGATTCCAGCCCCTATTACTACCTTTGAAAAGGACAGTTTATTGGACACGGCTACCAGGGCAAAGGGGTGGATATTGACAATTGGAGATTGTGACATCTTAAATTTTGGATTTAGGAAATTAAAAATATGATATGAGATGAACCATAGGAAATTTTCCTTAGTTATTTTAAAATTTAATTCATTGGAATTTAAAGGTATATTTTCCCAAAAAATTAAGGATGATTAGTTAGTGGTTGATTTTTGGCCTAAATATTTTGGAGATAATATTTTATGGCCTAAGGAATTAAGTGGGATAATTTTGGAGTCTCAACACACACATCACCTTCCCTCTCAATTTCATTAAGTCACGTGCTATTACTAACTTGTCAAACCTGGAAACACACATGCTATTCGGTCAAGCATAGTTGCAACACATATACTCACTACAAGAGAAATCAAGTTTTTCTACGGAAAAATTCCATAGCAAAACAGGCTTTTTCCGTAGCAAAACGGATTTGCTACGGAATTTGCTACAGAATTTTTCCGTAGCAATAACCGCGTAGCAATTGCGACGGAAAAAGAAAATCCGTCGCAATTTATAACGAAAATTCATATCCGTCGCAATTTGCTACGGAAATTTTTTCCGTAGCAAATTCGAAATCTTTGCTACGGAATGTTTTCCGTAGCAAATTCGAAATTTTGCTATGGAATTTTTTCCGTAGCAAATTTGCTACGGAATTTTTTTCCGTAGCAAGTTCCCAAATTTGCGAAAATTTGCTACGAGAAAATTATTCCGTAGCAAATTATCGAATTTTCTACGGAAAAAATTCCGTAGCAAACTAATAAATTTAAAAAAAAAATAAATTAAATTTTTTTTTCAGAAAAGTGAGTACAAAAAGTAGTGTACCATGGATATAATAACAATTATAAAGAGTTTACATAGAGAAAACAAAATATATATAATAATGTTGCAAAGAGCAAATAGTAAAAAGTATCCTAAAAATGCAAACATTGTGATCATCATCATCACCAGCATGGTCATCATCACCAGGAGCCGACCCCGAACCCTTGTCTTTCATTAGGGACTTGAGTTGAAGCTGCATCTGTATCATCATCTCCGCTTGCTGAGTCATCTGCTGCTGCATCATCTCTCGTTCCTGAATCAGCTGCTGCTGCATCATCTCCGCTTGTTGGGTCATCTCTTCTTTGCATCATCTCTCGTTCTCGAATCATCTGTTGCCTCATTATCTCCCGTTTCGAGTCATTTGCTTCATCATCTCCTCGTTCCGAGTCATCTCGTGTTGCTTGCTCCGCACCAAAGCCTTCATCTTCTTTCTACTCATCTCGCAAAAACATTATGAAGTACATTTATTATTTGAACTTCATTTGAATGGACAAAGAGAATGGAAATTATCAATATTAAATGTATTACATTTACCCGAAGAAACACCTTCAATGTCGCATAAGGAGCGCTTTGTTTGCTTCGGTACAGTGGCGAGAGGCACCGTATCCAAAGACTCTCCCTTTCTTGTTAAATCCGCCTGTAGCCTCAAAGAACAGACTCTCGTTATCGGACTGAGAGGATGTGGGGTCTCTCTCCTATGACAACTTCTGAAAGGTTTCCTACAAGTACAAAAATACATAACAAATAAGACATGTAAAATGAAATAAATATGGTGGTGCATAAAATAAGTAATAAAGGCAATAAATGTCTAACCGCTCCTTATCGCGCCTTTGGGTTAATCCACCGCCTCTCACTCCCTTCAGACTGCCGGGAATGGGTGCGCTCAAAGGTAACCCACTCAATCGATCCTACAGGAACTTCCCCAGACTCTAACGCAAACACAAATGATGACATTAATTAAGCACTTCAAAGTACAAAATATTGGATACCTAAATAGAAAATAACGTGTACTTACAACTTTTCGTCGATGCTCACTAATTGGAATGGAGCCGCCAACATATGACGGTCCTTCCATTTTAGCCCTATTTTCCTTATTTTTCGCACTTGTGTTATGAAACTTCACATCGGTGGCCTAACTCTCAAAGAATTCATCAACGTCTGTCTGTGGAATCCAATCTTTCTTGCCTCTTTTTGTCTCAATGAATAAAACTTTTGAGACAACCACCGACCTGCCCCGTGGTTATAAGCTTTTTTCAGATCTTCACGATGTTCGTGCAACGACATATGCTTATCCCGAAAATCAATAACGAACAATTAGTGCTCCAAATTTTAAAAGTACTTAATTAATAACCATAAAACAAATAACTTACCAAGAACTCATTGAACCAAGCATTTCGATTGTCCTTAGGAATCTCTTTCCACTTGGTCCAAGGATGATTGTAATTATGGAATAATTGGGCCGAGATGAAATCCCCCACCGGATTATGAGGCACAATCTTTGAAGACAAGAGGACATCATGCAAATATTAGCATACAAATCAATTAGAGAAGAAATTTGTAACATTATTGGTAACTTGGCATGACTTACTCATTGCCGTCGGGACAGATCCAAAGCTTCCCGTTGAAGGATCTGTTGTGCCCCATATTGGTGTATCGGAGGAACTACATTCTTCCCCGACGTGGCTATGAGGCGACGCAGTGTGCTAAGGAAGGAATGTGAAATATTGAAGATATTTGTACATAGATGATTTCAGGAAACTAAACATACGTAAATCAATCAAAAATGGTAAAGTAAACCTGTTGTCTCCCTTGCTGTGGATCAATGTGGGTAGACGGTGACGACGACATATGAAGCGTCGACGGTGAAGATGAAATATAACCCGACGGTGAAGATGACATATCAAATGGCACCTCTGGGGAAGTGCTGACCCCTCTACCTCCAGAGGGAGCAGATGGCGTCGCCCTACCCCCTCTTATAGGAAGGGGGTCGGGCTCGACCACGACCACGTCCACTACTTGAACGTCCTCCTGGATGGTCCATTTTCGAACACTTATAGACATAATGTTAAAAAATATAAATAAATAAAAGATATTTGGTTAATATTATAGTAGTGAAGTAACAATGTATGTAGTATAACAGATCGTCAGAAGTAAAGAACTAACACAAATCAACCGGACGATTCCTGTTCATCGACATTTGCTTGCACCGCTTCCTCTGAAGTCTCATAGTCATCGAACTCAGATTCACTATCAGAGTACATCACTTCGCCATCATCGTCGATTCCCGATCGTCAATTTGTATAGGAATCAATTCTAAATCCGATAGAATCAAAGAGATTCCTTGGTACTTCGTCGTCGAAGATGTTTATGGGTAATACATGTTCCACATCAGCTTGGAACGGTTCCTTCATGCCGTCATTTGCTTCCGACTCTTTCGACTTAGGTATAATATTCCGTGCTTTGGTTTTGATAACTCCCACCCACCCTTAGCGGGATGTAGGGTATGATGTATAGTAAACTTGTTCTGCATGTTGAGCAAGGATGAATGAGTCATAACTAACCGTATATCTCCTTGTCCAGTGGATCTCAATATTTCCATGTTTGTCCACTTTTGTCCCACGCGGATGTTATCAAACCACTCACATTTAAAAAGGGTCACCACCTTGTCCCACGGGTAACTCGGCTGAATTATGTCAACTAACTTCCCGTAGTAGTTAATCTCCACCCCGCCAACTTGGTCACCTCGACAACATACACCGTAATTGCAACATAGTGTACCGTATCCGCGTCACAGTTGAAAATCGATACCCATTGATTATATATTTGTTGCATCGGGTAACACTAATTGCAGCTCCATAAGATAAACTCCACGCAACTTTATCGGGATCCGGTCGATTTTTCACAAAATATTGACGAAACCATTTTGGAAACTCGAGTTCGTGTATTGATCAACTTGTGACACCGACATTGAAGGATTGTCCGATCGGACCCAATTAGAGTAGAAACTGTAGAACTGAAGTTAATACTTTAATACTTACCGTAATAGTAAAAAAAAATCTTACTTTAAGTACTGGGCGGCCTCTTCACAGTTGTTTAGAATGTACCACTCTGCTACTTGCTTATCTCTTCCGTCAAGAGTTGACCTCCAATGTTTTCCCACGACTCGCCCTGGATAATTAAATATTGATTTTTGATCACTCATATCATCGGCATCATCGTTACGAGGTACCCCTCTCCATCTTGTCATCATTTCAGGGGGATAATAGTATGACGCAAATTTTGCGGCCTCTTCGACTAGATATGCTTCAGCGATAGATCCTTCAACGTACCTTGGATTTTTGATCTTGTGTTTAAGTGTGCATAAAAACCTGCAATGGATAATGAGAGGATATTTATAAACTGAAATACCATGTCCGTCAATTAATAAATGCGCAAAAGAAATATATATATTACCTCTCAAATGGATACATCCACCTATATTGTTGTGGCCCTCCTACCCTTGCTTCGTAGGCCAAGTGAACATGCAAGTGTTCCATTGAGTCAAACATGCTAGGAGGAAACACCATCTCTAACTTGTATAGCATTATGGGCATGCTCGTCTCCAGGTGTCGTAACTTTTCAACATTAAGCTCGGCTACGATTTCTCTCTAAAGAACATGGAAAATTCAGTCGAGAATAGACCATATATGATTCGGTAGTGCTTTGAAGGCCCACGACAACAATCTATGGAAAAAAACATGACAATCATGATTCTTCATCTTGCTCAACTTCCCTCGTACATGTCGACGCACCTTTTCAAATTTGACGCATAACCGTCCGGGAGTTTCAGATCTTTAACCCATTGCAATAATTCTAAATTCTCCGCTCTTTGTTGAATGTGTAAGGCGCTCTAGGTTTGGAAATCCGTCCGTGCCATTCGCAGCAAATGCAAAGCGTGCCTTTTGCAAATCGCTTCTATGTCTAGTCTTGCATTGATTGTGTCCTTCGTCTTGTCCTTGGTGTCCATCACGTTGTACGAGAATATTGCAAAACACATTCCTCTCGATATGCATGACATCGAGGTTGTGTCTTAACAATTGATCTTTCCAATATGGTAGTTCCCAGAAGATGCTACGTTTGTTCCAATGATGATCAACGCCATATCCCTCAGGTTCACTGGAAGCAGCCCCCTCTTCGACACTTTGAATGTACTTGACCCTGTCCCATATTTCTTGGCCACTTAAATGACGAGGTTGATCTGCTTGTTCGACAACATTTCGCGTGAAGTCTTTTCTATTTCTCCTGAACGGATGATCGGGGTAGGAATCGCCGGTGCCTGTCAAACCAACAGACTTTGTGACTGTGTTGCAAGCTAAAACCCATGTTCTGTTCAAGACATACCGGCATGCCGGCTTTCGGGACGTTTGCCGGCCCACTCAACATACCATATGCGGTGAAGTCATTTATCGTCCACATTAAGGCGCACGCATTATGAAATTCCGGCTCAATGATATATCATACGTCGAACCCCTTCACTCCACAACATCTTCAACTCGTCTATCAAAGGCCCGAGGTACACATCTATCTTCTTTTTGGGTTGGATGGCCCGGGGATTAACGCGTTAAGGAACAAAAACTCTCTTCTCATGCACATAGAAGGTGGGAGGTTGTACGGTATCACAATGACAAGCCAACAAGAATAATTCCTGCCCGTATTGTCAAAAGGAGCGAACCCATCCGAACATAGACCAAGACGGACATTACGGGGATCCATAGCAAAGGAAGGATTCACCTCGTCAAATTTACGCCATGCTTCGGCCTTGGATGGATGCGTCACAAATTTTTCATCCCCGTGATACTCCGATGCCATCTCATGTGAGTAAGCTGTTTGTTCCGATGCATACAATCTCTACGAAGTCGGTAACCGGAGGAAAGTACCACATCTTGCTTAATGCTTGACGGGTCATTTTCCTTCCTTTCCCACAACTTTATATCTATCATGTCCACAGAATTTACAACTGGTCATTTCAAGATCATCCTTATAATACAACATACATCCTCTAGGGCAGCAATGGATTTTTTCACATCCAAGCCCAAGCTCTTTCACCTTATTTTTTGCTTGGTAAAAATCCTTCAGTAAATTATTGTCTTTGGGAACAACCTTGCTAATGATCTGCATCATTTTGTTGTAGTTCCTCTCACTCATATGGTGATCAGTCTTCAAGCTTAGTGTTGCTAGGGTAGCCGATAGCGATGAATATTCACTATTTTCAAAGTGTTCGCAACCTTCCCATAACGGACGTTGCACTTCTTGGAGCATTTTATAGAACCTATCGGCTTCCGGATGAGGATCCTCTCCCATGTATGATGGTTGACTATGTGTATTGGTCTCCTCTCCCATGTATGACGGTTCAGCATGAGTAACGGGATCGAAATATCGGCCGATCGACGGTCCCACAGCGTCCATAACCAACTGCTCATATTGATTAAGGTTGTCTCGATTACTACTGTCCTCGTAATAACCACTCGGTGTCGGTGTCTGTCGGACTTCGGCATGAGATTCCCAACACTCATAATCTTTCATGAATACCTTTTTACACAAATGGATTTTAACCTCCTCAAAATCTTGAAATCTTAAACACCTACATTTGACACACGGACACCTGATCGCCCTACTTGAATTAGGTGAATGTGCCAAAGCAAATTCGATGAACTCTTTCAAATCCGCCAAGAATGCTAGAGTTAGTTGTCTTCTCTCAGTTAGACGATTGTACATCCAACTTCTATCATGGTTGCCTTCCATATTTCCTAGCTAGTTCAGTTACTAACTTAATTAACATCTCAACACGCCACAAATATATAAAAGTGGTCAATTCAACGGAATAAGTATTTGTTGGTTATGATTAGTTTTGATGATGTCTTATATGGATGTCATTATTGAAAGCAAAAAGATTGAGTAATATAGTTATCTCCTACATTGACTAACTACTATGTTTAATGTAGATTAGTTCAAGTTGAATCATAGAGGTTATTCAAGAAAAGAGAAGAAAGAAAGAAGAACTTGTTGTATGAAGTGAAGATATCATTATTCAAGTTCTAAGATTGATGCTAGAAGTCTCCAAGGTCATATAGAAGTTGGAATGGCTCAATTTGAAGTTAAAATCAGCAAAAATCAGCTTCAGGATGACAAAACTCGAGTTTGGGACTCAATACTCGAGTATGCAAGTGAATACTCGAGTATGCAAGTGAAAACTCACCTCTGGCGTCTCTGGACAAGGAAAACTCGAGTATCCAAGTGAATACTCGAGTATGCAAGTGCTTACTCGAGTATGTAAGTGTATACTCGAGTATTCAACTGTTATCAGCACTTCAGCAACTCTGTTTCACGTTCAGCACGGGCGAGGTCTGGTAATTCAATGATATCTCTCAAATCAGGAATCGGATTGACGTGAAACCAGTGGCATTTGAAACTAGACATCCAAAGCATCATTTTGATATATAAATCAAGTCCAAACGTGTCAATATCAAGGAGCTATGATTTTTACAAGTTGCCACAAGAATCAACGTCACAGTCCAGAACCACCTTCGGTATTTTGAGTGTAACTCACAATCTAAAAATTGTATTGAGCTGAAATCGGTGGCATATGAAAATAGACTCAAAGAGCTTTCCATCAAGAGTTGAACAGACCAAAACGGAGTTCAGACCAGGGAGATATGACCCTCGAAATTTGACAGATAATTTCAGAGAGCAACCAAGTTTTCAAGCTAAGTCAATACTTCCATCTTTACTGGAGTATGTAAGTGAAAGTATGCTATACTCCAGTAAGCAAGATCTATACTCAAGTAAAGGCCATCCAGAGAGCAACCAAGTTTTCAAGCTAAGTCAATACTTCCATCTTTACTGGAGTATGTAAGTGAAAGTATGCTATACTCCAGTAAGCAAGATCTATACTCCAGTAAAGGCCATCCAGAGAGCAAAAGGATTTTTCAAACAAAGTTGCTTACTCCAGTAAAGGAGCGCTTACTCCAGTAAGCATGAACTTACTCCAGTAAGCATGAACTTACTCCAGTATACAACGGTAAAAACTGATTTTTGAATTATACGAATTTGCAAATCACTCTTGTTTGCTCTAATTGCTTTCATGAATCATTCACTTATGAACCCAACTATGTTTAACAAGTTTGTTGAGTGAATTTCAGTTAGCACAGATGAAGATCATTGAAGGTCAAAGCCATAAAGCAAAAGTGTACAAGTGCATTTAATGCACTTCGCAAATCAACCTACTTTTGGATAATCCACCCGAGCACGCATTCTCAACGGTCAAGAATGCTTTCTTCATCAAGTAAACTCTTCTCCAACGGGCAAATCCTCGAGTTCCACATCGATCATATTAGCACTGGATTAGTTGGAGTTTAGAGAGAGAAGATGACCAGACTTAATGCTAATCACCTACAACGGTTGGATTCATCATTCAACGGTCATTTAATGTTCTCTACCTATAAATAGAGTGCATTAACTTCTTCTCAAGCTGATACACCTGCTGAAGACGAAAATCATCCAAGTCTCATATCTATTTCTTCGTTTTTATCTCGTATAGTATCTTGTGATACATTGAGCTTCGGTGCTTATCATATCTACTCTTAGAGAGAGTTTATTTCCTTGTATATCATTCATTGTAACAATCTCAAGTCGGGTGACTTGGAGATTGGGATAATCGAGTACAACTTGTAAGGGGGAGTGTGTCCTAGGTTGAGGAGCATCCTTCGTTTACGAGTGGGTATCGATTGTAATCGAGTACAACTTGTAAGGGGAGTTAGTCCTAGGGAGAGGATAACTCTTGAGTACGAGTGTGTATCGATTGTATACAATTACAACTTGTAAGGGGGAGTGAGTCCTAGGGAGAGGATCATCCCGAGTACGAGTGTGTAATTGTAATTGAGTGATAGTGGAAAATCCCAGTGTTTCGGGAACCGGACGTAGGTCAAAGAGTTGGACCGAACCAAGTATAAATCCTTGTGTCCTTCTTCTTCTTCCTCACTCCGTTTATCTTTTTTTCATTGCTTCAAAAAGAGCATATTCTCGAAAAGTTTTAAATACCCAATTCACCCCCTCTTGGGTATATAGCTCCACTTACAGTATTTAGTATAAAATTTATCAATTTACAAATTATTTTAATAAATAAACCATTGATTTGAAATTTTAAAGTGCAATTGGTATTTTTTTTCCATGTATACTTTTTTAGTAATATTTATAAGATATTTTAAAAAGAATATTTAGCCGAATAAATTTTTTTCCAATTTTCGTTTTTACAACTTCTAATGTTTATTGCAATTTTTTGCTCCTTTTTTTCATTTAAGCATGAGTTTATGTTGCAAACTTACAATTCCAAACAAAAATTAATAAATTAATAAATATTTAATATTGAAAATACTAAAAATGCCTTGAAAGTACAAACTTTCTATAAAAATATAAAAAAAAAAAAAAAAAAAGTATACTTTCACCTAACATAAAAAGTGCTAGATAAATTAATATCCTATACATTTGGGAATATTTTATTTTAAAGGGAACAAAAAAAACAAAAAACATGTACACAAAGTAAACTAATTAAAATAAAATATTATTACCAACATAGGGTTGGTTTAGCGGTATAAGGCTTTGATTACTTTTGTAATTTATTTTCGTCCCAAAAAACAATGCAAGATTAAAAAAAAATCAAAATCATTAAAACTCAATAATTAAAAAAATCATGAAATCTTCTACACATTATAAGTATAATCCAAATTAATAAACACATTGAGTATAGAGATCTTTATGTAATTAATAGATTCAGCCAAAGAAGATACTAAAAAAAAAAAAAAAAAAATCTAAACTCATATAATTGATAATCTTCGCCAACATACATATTTCCACTATGTAACAAAGCAAATCTAACATAGATATCATATAACTATAAGCAAAAAATATACTTCAAGCTAACCCGTAAAATTATAAGTGTTAGGATTTGTTTGATAATTCCCTTGTGAAGATCTTAGTACTAAGTCGCGGCAAGACTTGCAATAGTTTTTTATCTCAGTAATAAAATTATTTAGAAGTGTTAAAAAAAAACCTGCAAAATTGGAGGAGAGGCCACCAGAGGAGGAGCTGAGGGTGGTGGACGTCCAGACGAGCTGAGGGAAGGGGAGGAGCTGAGGGTGGTGGGCCGCCACGAGCCGGGGGCGGAGGAGCGAAGGTCGGGAGGCTGAAGGAGGAGGAGCCGGGGCGCGAGCCGAGGGCGCGGCCGGGGGAGGAGCCGAGGGCGCCGGAGGGGGAGCCGAGGGCGGGGGGGGGAGCCGAGGGGCGCGGGGAAAGGGAGAGGGAAGAGGGCATCGGGGAAGGTGGGAAGACGAGGTCATTAATGACCTCGTCTTTTGCGACGTACTTATGGTCCGTCGCAAAAAGGAAGTTTGCGACGGACCATAAGTCCGTCGCAAAAATGCTTTTTGTGACGGACCATAAGTCCGTTGCAAAAAGCCACAAAAAGGGCGGCCTTTGATGCCGCTTTTGCGACGGATTCATAATCCGTCACAAAAAGCATTTTTGCGACGGACATTTTGTCCATCGCAAACCCCCCTTTTGCGACGGACAATAAGTTCGTCGCAAAAAGCCACAAAAAGGGCGGCCTTTTATGCCGCCCTTTGCAACGGATTCATAATCCTTCGCCAATATTGCGACGGATACCTCATCTGTCGCAATATTCCCAAACTAAGGGCGGCTTTTTTGGCCGCCCTTTTGCGACGGATCCTGGATCCGTTGCAAGCTTGTGACGGATTCCATATCCGTCACAATTTTGCGACGGATATGGAATCCGTCGCAATAACTATGGCCACCCTTTTGCGACGGATTACTAAATCCGTCGCCAATTTGTGACGGATTTGTGATCCGTCGCAAACTTTGCGACGGATTTAGTAATCCGTTGCAAATTTTTTTACTTTGCGACGGAAAAATGATTCCGTCGCAAAGTGTCATGAATTTGCTACGAAAAAATTCCGTAGCAAATTCCGTCGCTATTTTGACATTTTCTAGTAGTGACTCCATCAATTTTGATTATTCATTTGGCCCATTTAGTTGGCATAACATTCAGCCCAACTATCTTCCTTATTGCATGTACCACTCACTTCCCTTTCTAATTTGTTGACACCTCAAACTCCCTTATTCCTCCATCTCACGCCACATCACCCACACCCACTCCCTTAGGCCTTAACTATCCAATTATTCCATTCGCGGTCAAACACATACCCTTTCAATATCCATTCATTCCGCCAATACATACGCCTTTACTTCTATCATTTCTGTGTTTCATTTCACCCTAAGAAAGAGAGAAACCGAGAGCGTTACAGGGAGGAAGACTGAGAGAGTCTGTGAAAACTGAGAACGTGAAGGTCACGAAGAAGGGAAACCAACCATCACATGCAAGCTGAGATTTCAGTGAAGGTGAGCCTTCTAATCCTATTCTCAAACCTATTTCGACAGATGAGTAAGGATTTTGAGAGAAATAGCTGCTGAGAATTTCATAATTTTGATAAGAGATTTTGTTACCTTGTAAGAAGAGGTTGTAGATGTGATTTCTTTACATGCATGTCAAATTTGAAGCATAAGCTGAGGCTCTTAAGTTTTGTTAAGACTCACCAAAATACAAAGCATGAAATATGGGTCTAAGGTGTTGTGTTCTCTGCAAGATAAGCTATAATTTTAAGGTTACATATATGAATATGAGGTTGTATGTCACTTATCTTCACTTATTTGTTGGACAGAAAAATAGAACATCATATTCATGTTAATTTGGAAGTGGCGAAATGCGCTGTTTCTGATTTTCTAGAAAAAGCAGTATTCTCGTGCAAGCTATTCTTGGAAGTTAGGGTTTGATTTTTTCCCTGAAATTTTTACATGATATATTAATATTCTTAAGGTTTACAATGAGCTTTGGATCACCAAAAACAGAGGTCTATAACTCCAGTTATAATTTTTAGAAATTGAACTAAAAATCTGGAAATTTTCAGTATGATTCTGGAACAGAAAAATGACGTGGCATTTTGGACCTAGTAAAAAAAATCAAACAAATGTGAAATTTTCTATATCAATGGTAGACACATAAAGGTTTAATTTGACAGGTAATTTGTCGAATTCCGATTAGTATTGAAGGAGCTATTATTTTTCAAATCTTGGTCAAGAAAGCTAAAACTTTCTGGACATTGTTTATGTTTTCTATATTTGAGAATTTCTTTCAGCCATGAATCAACTTGGTGACTTTAATTTATGAAAATAGACTTATCAAGGTTTAAGTAGAAATTGGAATCACTCCATTTAGAGTTATATCGGTCAAGTTATGAATTTTCTAAATTCTCAGAGAAATTAAAGGCTGAATTTTTGATAAGTCTTAGAATAGTTACATAAGCTATTACTTGTGTTTAACCTTTAAAGTAGAGGTTTCTTTGGATAAAATGAAAGGTTAAATGGATGAGATGACATTTATTCAACAGTGAATAATATCTAATTTGTAACATCCCAATTTTTGAAAGCGTTTTCACGGTATCTTGATCAGAGTTGAGCATCAGAAGTAAATAGTATTGAAAAGTAACTGATAAATATCCACTGTAATGTATGTGCTTTTAACAGCGTTAAATTTTTTTTAAAATGTTGATATCATAAAGTACATGTCAATAGGACTTTCTTCAGCCGGTTCCTACATCGCTACTTACCCTTGTCTTCGATCCTGTTTACTCTGGATCCTGAAGCTATGGTAAAAGCTGAGGTTCAATACCCATTGAACCTTAGGTAACGGTCAACCTCATGTTCATGTAACAAGTATGTATGACAGTTTATTCATGATATCACAGCAATATTCACATATGAAAGATAATAACCGAACACAGCCACTGCATATGAACATTATTATGGTCTGCACTATTCACCAGTGCCACGATGTACGGTCGTGTCCTCAGCGCTAGGAAAACTCAACAGCGTTATCAATACCATAACCCGTGTACAGCTGTATATGAATGCTCAATAACTTTTTTAAAAAACAGAGTTTCAGTCTAGGAATACAACTATCACAAAAATAGGTATACGATCAACATCAGAGTTAGTGTTACAGTACGCGTCCGTACCTTCGTCGGTGTTGTCGGTACGTTGACAGTCAAGCGGTGATCACGCGTATCCTATAATGGTAATATCATATTTATTAATTTAAAAATAATATCCTAAGGGATATCTTGGCCACTAATGACTATTTTGCCCTTGCAACATTTATTTTCCACTTTGTTTCCTCAAAATTCATAGAACAACGCTGGTACAAATCTGGGCAGCATTTTGTCTAACTTTGAAAAATCATAATTAATTCTACAAAAATCAAAACGAGGATCCGTAAAATTCCTTGGAATATTTAGGATGTCTATTTTCAATTAAAAATAATCACTCTTTCCCAGATTACACGAATCACTCCAAGTTTTAAAGTTTTGAGCCTCTGCCCAGAATTTTTCTAGAAATTCGTAGCCCAACTTTGAGAAATTTTATCTCCTTCTACAGAACTCATTTTGATATGTTCTTGACATATTTAAAAATCCCTATAAGTCTATTTTAACCATGAATTTGTTTCAGAATTTTTGAACAGCACCTCATTCATAAAATATTGGGATTTTTAACACTGCTTTTAGAAACTTTTACCCGTTTTAAATTCGCTCGAGCTTCGCTATTTTGCTCCTCACTTCCCAAAAATTATTCCCTACTATGTTTTTACCTCTTCAAGCATTTTTCAATGCAATGAGGCCTAAAAAAAAGTATAGGAATTTATTTGATAATTTCCTAGATTAAAATACATTTCTACCAAGAATTACCAAAGCTTAAGACTAAAAGCTATAAACTTGCTTACCTCTTGAAGATCTTGCTTTCACTTCCTCATGGCTCTCACTAGCTCCCTCTCTTCTCTCTATTTCGGTTATGCTTGTGAATTGGTGAAGAAATATGAAGCTAAGTGCTTGCTATTTATAGGGAAATGTTTGGGCATTTTGTGTAATTATCTTGCAAGTTCTCTTCTTCAATTCTAGCCCTTAGATCTAACTCTTCCATCAATGGCTCATGTCTCTTGTGTCTCTTTAAGACACAAACTATGAAGGAAATGGTTCTCATTGGTCCATCCTATTTACATAGGATTAAGGTATTTATTTATTAAATTCTCTCATTGGTGGATTTAAAATGAAATTGAATTAAACACAATTCCACTACACACACAACTCTTGTATACACACTCTCTCTAGTTTCATTAACTAAATGATCCAAGTTCTAGTTACCTTAGATGCTTAAGTTTACTTTAATGAAATCTATTTTTGATTGCTTGATCAATCACCAATACTTTTAAATTCTAAGTATGTATCTTGATTAGTAGTTGGATATCAAGATTTATGGTCTATTTAGATTTCTCTAATTGTCCTTAATCATCTCTAATCTTCTTCATCAAAGTTTGCCAAAATAACTTTAATTAGACTTAATCTCGAGATTAAATTATGTGGGTTCAAGATAAGTCCTTATATTTTCTCTAGGATTAAAACTCCTCTTTGCATGATTTAATTTGCATAGGTTCTCATTTTATTTGTTGCCTTGAGTTTTTACTATGTACACTAGATTTTTTTATCTCTCCTCTTGGTTTGATCTTTTTTTTTTTTTTTACACACACCCACATACACATCACTTACACACACAGCACACTCCACCGTCCTCTCTCCCTCTCTCCCCAATATTCAATTTTTCAATTAATGCACCATGTGAACCCATGTGCATTTGTTCCCAAAAATATCTAGGTTTTATTTGACAATTCTATTCTTCTTCCACAATTTATGCAAACCGTGTTTCACTTTTTTTTTCTTCAATTTGTTGTATTTTAAATCATCTCATATCATCTAGAAGGAAGACTCTCATTGGATGATTTTAATTCACAAGGATTACACTTTATGAAGTTAAATTAAGCCCTTAGGATTTAGCTTTATTAGATTTAATCCAAGCCTCTAATTTATGTTGGAAAAATCCTACTACTATTGATGATATTTGTTCATATATTATGTGCTCTTAGGATTTATTTATTTGCTTCATCTTCTTTTCTTTAATTTAACCAAGAATTCGCCCCTTCTAAATAAATATTGGGGGATGTTGATTTAATTATGTTATAATCCTTAATATAATGTTTTAGGGGTTATTAAGTCTAATTGTTAATTTATGATAGGTTACTATACTTATTATGATTATTTGAAACTCATTTGATGCTAATCTTACTCCTTTATTAGCCTTTATTTACTAATTATTCTCATGTATTCTTAATTATGAATTTTTAAGTTAATTTATTGATTAATCATAAAAATTACTTTAATCACTTCAATTATTGCAATTAGTTGTTGCTAATTTTTCTCTAATTGATTTTATCATATCTAGAGGTTAAGATATCAATTTAGAATATATTATGATCTCCTATATTAAAATAAGTACACCATAATGTTTGAGACCACATATTCACTTTATTTTAATATGCACTATTTGCCCACAAATATTATTTATGAGGAATATCAATTTTAGGGTACTTTATAATCCCTATTTGAGAGTTAGGAGGGTTGGTTCTGATTCTATTAGATTCTAAGCACAAATTGTCCTATAAATTTAATAATAAGAAACCAATAATTTAGAGACAACATACTCTCCTATTAGAATAGGTATTATTTATCAAAAATGTTGTATAACAATTTTAGGGGCATTATATAATTAAATAAGTCTCAATTAGTATACATCCCAAGTCATAAGGATACAAAGGATAAGTATTTTGGGGTGAGTCTAAAGGAGCTATAAATCTTAATTATGTTATTAAGATTGAATTGATTAGTGACTCATCTCTATATGCAAATGTTAATTATAGGACCTAAGAGTTGCACGCGCCGGAAGGATAAGTGTAGTCATAAGAATCTGGTGGAAGGGGTTTTGTCGGTAAAACCAATAAGTAGTAACTATAATCTCATATTCTTTGCATAGCTATATATGTTTGTGTATGCCATATTTGTATGTCCCGCCTTATGAGGCTAGCACCACTCGTGGCTCAATTGAGTGGAAGGACCGACCATGGGACTAGCTTCCCGGTGGCTAGGCAGGGCCTAGTGCATTCATTAGTTTTGATATTGATATTACAAGATGAAAATTATTAAATGAACACTGGTATTACAAGATGCATTATATTTGGTATGTAATACTTGTTGTTTGAATTTGAATTTGAACTCGAATTTGAATTTGAATGCTTTATATATGCTGTGTGGACTACTCTGTTTGGTTGATTTATATATATTGCATATGTTTGGAATTTGAGATTAACCTATTACTCTGGGATTCATTCATTTAAATCTTAGAACCTTCCAATAATCCAGGTTGGGGGACAATCTAGTAAGCCTTTTTCTAGGAGCAAGGGGGTAGTAATCGCTTGACCGAAGAAGGTGGTGGTGTTGATAGAGTATAAGAATCTTTTGTGATACATCTTCTATATATAGTTATTTATATTTTTTATGACTTAGTTAATATTTTGATATAGCCGTGTATGGCTACTGGGATGTATAATTTTAATTAAATACATATGATTACGTAGAAGTAGATAAGATATACATATATATATATATATATACATATACATATATATATATATATATATTGCTAACGATTGCTGCAGGACGGGCATGTATATAACAAGCTCAAATCATGGTGAATAATTTAGTAGAGCACTAGATTAATTGGATAAATAAGGAAATACTCTGATGCAACTTGATAAGGTTTTAAGTATGATGCAATTTTAATGATAAGTTTGAACCACTGAAAAAATGTTTTCAAATCTTTTAAATGTTTCAGAAAAGCCCATCCAAACTTTATCATTATTTTAAAATCTTTCTTAAAAGAAGGGTTTTCTTTGCAAGAACCAAACCTAGCCCGGTGGTTTAAATTTTTGTTAAATATTACATTTTTGCATGATAGGTGAAGATGCCACTCTATTCTAGGCTTAGAACAGTGGGGTATAACAGAGATTTCGAATCAAAGCAAAGGCAACTACTAGCCAACTTTGATTCAATTTTGTAATTTGCTAATAGTTACTTTTGGAAGTTGTGGATAATCCATATAACCCTTCAAAAATTTCTGTTGTAATCAAGTAATATTATATTAGTAAGTTATGCTATTTTTGTTCGCCTATTATGTTGCGCATTGATGCTCTAATTATTGTCTGTATATTAGTAGGGTGTTACATCTAATTTATAAACAAGAAATCATAGAACAACTGAAAGACACCAGAGCTCCAGTGACGGCCATCGTTGTTCATCGGTATCAGAACTACGGCAGCTAGCCAGGAGGATGGGTTTTTCTTAAATTTTGAAATATTTTAAAATTTCAAATAAGTTCCTCTGAAAATTTTGAAATTCAACATACTTATTTGTCATTTACCAATTTTGATAGTAATGTTCTATCATTTTCCCTTTATTCATTTTTACCTCAATTACAAACTAATATCATCATAAATGACATTTATTCGATTTCCATAGGAGGATTTTCCAAATTAACATGGCAGGAATCAAGGTGATTTTTGTTTGTTTGTTTGTTTGTTGGGGTCCGGATAAAATAGGGTATTCCAATCATTTTCCTTAATCAATCTAATAATAATCATAAATTATGACATGATTCATTAGAAACATTATTTTTGCATCATAAATCACGATCCCAGGAAATTTGGAAGTAAAGGAAATTAAGAAATAATCAAATCATTTTCAAATAAGATTTTTTAATTAACCAAATATGAATTAACATAAATTTTGGAAATCAGAAAATATTTCAAAACAATCATCAATGTCGTGTATTTATTAATTATGGATATAAACCGATCCGTTTTTCACCAAACATGGAATTATAAGTTTTCAAGGATGATTGATTGATGATTGATTTCATAACTTCTGTGAATAGTTTCCTTCAAATTTGAAAAAGCCTCATAAATCAATGACACATTTAATTAAAAAATGAGTGCGTCACAAACTTACCGTAGAGACTGGACACTAAGCAATAGATAGCTTCAAGGTTACGCCCGTTTATTAATTTCATCACATCCCCATTCGCCTATAAATTTGGGCAAAGTCAAGCTTGTTGGGCAAGCAAAACAAACTTACCGAAGAGAGAATAATGGCATCATCTGCTTCACCGACAAACCCTAATTCCTTCCATACCGATTTCTGTTTGCAATTGGCATACAAAGTTCTTCAGAAACAGATTCAAAATGGTTCCAATTTTGTGTCTTCCCCACTTTCTCTTCATATCATATTGAGCCTTGTTGCCGCTGGAGCCAAAGGAAAAACCCTAGAAGAGCTTCTCTCTTTTTTGGGATCTCCTAGTAAAGATGATCTGAATTCAGCATCTTCACAGATTGTGTCAAGCTTAAGGAATGTGGAGGGCACTGAAAATGGAGGCCCAAATCTGTCTTTTGTTAATGGCGCTTGGGTGGATAAAACATTTGGTTTGAAGGCCAGTTTTGAAGAGTTAGTCAAAAATGTTTACAGAAGCCCAATTGAAGAGGTTGACTTCAGAAACAAGGTAACTCTTTTGATTATATTTACCAAAAAAAAAAAAAAAAAAAACTCTTTTGATTATTCATCTTTGTGTTCTTCACCTGCATTCTCTTTTACATGTTTCCTCATCAAAGTTGACCTACGTGTAGAGAATAAATTGCAAAGCTTTTAATTTGAATGATTCTATGGTTTTTGTTCACGAGGCTAAGGAAGTTGCAGAAGAAGTGAACTCATGGACTGAAAAAGAAACTAATGGATTGATAAGGGAGCTTCTTCCACCAGATTCAATAAGTGAAGACACAGTACTAGTTCTTGCCAATGCTCTATATTTCAAAGGAGCATGGAATAGTAAAAAGTTTGATCGCACCATGACTGAAACCAAAAGTTTCCATCTTCTAAATGGAGAGAATGTGCAAGTTCCATTCATAAACTCCATGCCATATGAAGAATATCATTACAGATCTTTTAAGAATTATAAAATACTTGCCATTCCTTATCATCAAAGTGGAAGAACACCACTAAAGTTCACCATGTATTTCTTTCTTCCAAATGAGAAGGATGGCTTGCCAGATCTAATTCACATTTTAAACTCAAACCCCAGATGTTTAAATGAAGAAATTGATCTATGGAGTAACGAAGTTCATGTTTGGATCCCAAGATTTAAATTTTCCTTCAACTTGGATGCCAAAAAGGACTTGAAAGAATTGGGACTAACTTTGCCTTTTAAAATTCCTGGGGAGTTCACAGAATTATCAGATTGTTCAAACGGTGAAAGGATTTTTGTTTCAAAAATTGTGCAAAAGGCATTTGTTGAAGTTAATGAAGAAGGAACAGAAGCTGCAGCTAGCACAGATGCTGTTTTAGATTATGAAGGCTCCTTAGGCTTGCCCAGTCCTCCCAAGCCAGAGCCAAAATTATTTGTGGCTGACCATCCATTCTTGTTCATGATAAGGGAAGAGACTTCAATGGCTGTGTTCTTCATTGGAGCTGTGCTTAACCCACTCTTGGATTCTTGAGCATGGCTCTAATAATATTATGCTTTTATTTATTTTTTTTTTTTTTAGGGTCTTTTAGTTTACATATGGAGGGATTATCCATTAAATGTTGTTTTCTTTAAAAAAATTCATTGGATTTAAGATTTGTAACTGGGTATCTCAAAGCTATTATTTAACATGTTATTATCATTACATATATCTAGAGAGATGCATCTTATCATTGATGTCAATATCTTCAGAGACTTTTTTTATTATTTCTAGAGTCATTAGGATTATAAATTTTATTTTTTAAAGACTAACTTTATTCAGTTGTTTTTCAGGTTATGAATGAGGATTTTCTTTGACAATTTTTCACTTCTTCTTGATAGAATACTTTTGCTGATCAATTCTTTTTAATTTTTAGTGGATCATATTTTCAACTCTTTTGAAGTTTTTACTTTGTATTTTCGTGCGTTCCTAGTAGAATCCGTATCACTCTAATAGTGAGAAAGAATAGTGGGTATTGAAAACTCTATATTTGAATGTTTTAAATCTTTCCTTTTTACTTCTTCATTGGACGGAGATTGTAGAAGTTCCACCAATAAATTGTTGGTTGGGGTGGTTAAGGGCCTTTACCCCTTTACCCCATACCCCATGTAATGAGAACATAAGTTTGAATTCAAAGAAGAGCACTTGTTGGAAGAGGTAAGAATACGTTGCCTTCTAAGCCTCGAGGGGAAAACCAAAAAAAAAAAAAAGATTCTAGAAGTTCCATTCATGATCTCCGAGGTGTATAAAAATATTACTTCCTTTTGTAATTACACTATAAACTAAACCTTATATTAAGGATCAAAAGAAGTATTATAGATCTTCTGAAAATTATAAATTTCTCAACATCCCTTGTCAAAATGGTAACAACTCATCACTTAAGTTCACCATGCATTTGTTTCTTCCACCTGAGAAGGATGGCTTCCCTATATGTTTGACACTTTAAACTCAAACTCCCTATTTTTAAATAATATTTAATTTCTAATTGCGTATTTCTCAAGATTTTTTAGAAGTCATTTTTATTAAAATTATATTAAATAATACTACCATGATTAAAATTTAAAAGTACTTATTAATGGATTTCTATGAGCTTCTCAAATTATATTAACAACCAAATGGTAAAGGATGAAGCAATTTTGTCTGAGAGTCTTCATGCCTAAGAGAAATGCTACTGAGATAGAGTATTATAGGGAGAAGTTAACCTTTGAAAGTTTAAAAAAAATCAAAAAAAAAAATCAAAAAAAAAATCAAAAAATCAAAAAATCCTTTGAAAGGTACCAAACAAATGGCGTTTGTTTCACTTATATTTGGTCTTCTTTAGATTTCCTTATTCTGACCTTTTCTTTCCTCAACTGCCTTGGAAGAGGAGCAAATTAACCATTGGAGCATGGTCTACACGTGAGAATCTTTATTTTTACTGTCATGGAGGTAGTGGCCGGTAAATTTGAAAGGGATTTTTTTCTCTATAAGTACCATCTCCGGTTCCTAATATAACTAGATCTTATATTGAAGATTAGATGTAGTATATTTTGTAAGACTATAAAATATCTGAATATCCTTACAAGAGAGAGAAGCCGCAATTATTGGTAATCAGCTTGGCTTCAATTTCTTTATATTTAATAGATATATTGATGATGATATCATAATAAAGTAACAGAATCTTAAAAAATAATCTCAAATATTTCTTGAATATATAAAATAAATTCGTAGGAAAACTGAATTTATTTTTTATTTACTTATTTTTTTTCATTTAATTTGATAACTTTGTTAAATAATCCCCTTTGAAAAATCAGTAACTATCATCAAAGAGGTAAAGTAAAAAAGGGAAAATTTCAGCTAGTCCATAAATGGACTTTATTCAATTAACCCACCAAAAAAATCTGAAACTTCATTGCATCGATCTCATAGGTCAAAATGAAATTGTTCTTGTTAACTCTATAGTTCTATTTGAATGCCTTTATTTGTTTCATAAATACTTTATTTATATAAATTAAAGTACTATTTTGAAAAAAAAATTAAAAAGAAGGGCATCATTGTTTTGGGTTGACTGAAATAAAGCTGCATCTACAGGGGCTAACGGAAATTCTCCTAATTGAAAATGAGAAATCGTCTTTGGTTAGGGGAAATAACGCCGGCTGCAAGAAGCAGTTAAAGCGAAACAATTAAAAATCTAATGTTATCATATTTAAAATTCCGAAAAAAAAAATCGGCGTTAAAATTAGGCAAGGAGGATTTATCAATAAATGAATTTAATATCATCTTATTAAAAAAATTATCTTATAAAAAAAATTGGGAAAATCCCATATAAAGCTGCCTGAAATAGAAAAATTTTAAATCAAGTTGGTAAATTCAATAAATCCCTAATTAAGTTATTGACCCAATTTAAGATTTCAAAATGTGAGTTAAATGATTTTATTGCCTTTTCCTTGTTTTCTCTCTCCTTTTTAAAGGTTCTTAATGGGTGTAACTTGTTTTTTTTTTTTTTTTTTTTCAATAAGTATGTATACAACATCAATATAAAAAAAAAAAAATCAATATATAATAAAATAAAATATGATTAGCTTAAATCAAATAATTTTTGCATCGTGGAAGGATCATTAAGACTAATTCAAGCAAAAAAAAAAAGAAAAAAAGGAAAGGAAAGCATAACCCAAGATCAATTAAATTATTTTCGGTTGAATGTTAAGAATAACATTTTTTATTTTTGACTAGATTTTTTCGATGAAAATAAAATTAGACCATGTTAATAAAAAATCTGACTAGTATGTATATTTCAAATATTTTCATTAGCGTCATTTAAAAAAAAAAAGTGTTTCATCAACGTAAAAAGCAAACTAGATATTACAATATTCAAATAAAAATTTAATGAAGTATATTTTTTTTATTGACAAAAAAAAATCTTACGTCGAGTTTTTCTAAAAATATAATTTCTTATTACGATACTCAAATAAAAATATTTTAATTAATATTGGGTTAATGCTTTTCTTTTTATTTTTTGACTTGAATTATTCTTGTTGATTCTTCTCAATTAAAGGAATCCCATTTTATTTTATTATATATTAATGTTAATATATATAGGGATAAGATATTGTTACTACCATTTTTTGTTACTAAATATTAACACTTTTTACTTTGTTAGATCAAAATAAAATCCTTTTAAAAGGAAAGAGGATAAAACATACTAATAAGAGTGCAATAAAGTCATTTCACCCAAATTTTAAAATCTTAAATTAGGTCAATAACTTAATTAGGGATTTGTTGAGTTTAACAACCTGATTTAGAATTTTTCTATTTCAGGTAACTTTATACGGGAATTTCCCAAAAAAATTCTCCCAGTTTGGCGTTAAAATTAAGCTAAGAATTATATTTCCAATAAATAAATGAAAGATTTCATTTTCTTAATTAGTTATTACTTTTCCTTTGCCCTATTCTTCTCTCTTCTTCCCTTGTTTGCTGCGCCAATCAGATTTAACTTTTTATCTGAGAAAGCGCACCGACTCGTAAGAGGATGGCATCATCCCTTTCATTTACCGGAGTAGCTTATGTGCCTTTAATAACTGTGTTCTTATATTTTTACTTTGAGGACCTTTTCAAATGTAGTTTTCATGATTTTTAGATTATTAGATTCACACAAAATGAAAGACATGTTTATATCTTTTGGATAAAAAATGGAACTGTTTTCAAATTTTAACGATTTTTTAAATATTTAAGAGTTTAAAGGTGTGTTGTTTTCTATTTCTTTAGAGTCTTAATTTTTTTTAAAAAAATCGTAAAAAATTGAAAAACAACTCCATTTTTATACACAAGATATCAAAATGTCCCATATTTCGTATAAAATCTAATAATTCAAAGAACCATAAAAAAATATCCAAAAATGAAGGGGAAGCAGGGAAGACACATCAGCCACTCCCTGTCCCTTCGCTAACAAATACTATTTCCTTTAATACCGATTTCAGTCTGCAATTATCATACAAAGTTCTTTAGAAATAAATTCAAAAGGGTTTCAATTTTGTGTCTTCCCCACTATCTCTTCATATCATATTGAGCCTTGTTGCTTAAAGCAGCTTCATTCGTTTTTGGGATCTCCAAATAAATATCATTTGAATTCTGTATCTTCACAACTTTTTTCCGGCTCAAGGTATGCGGAGGGCACTGAGACCGGAGGCCCAATTCTGTCTTTTGCTAACATTGCTTGGGTTGAAAAAACTTTTGGTTTGAAGGCTAGATAGTTTGGAAGATATAGAAAAAAAATGGTTACAGAAGAAGCCAAATCCATTTTGTTGATTTCATCAACAAGGTAGTGATCTTTGTGTTCTGCTTCACCTTCATCTGCACAATACCCTCTTGTTTTTCTCTTTGACTGCAACTTCTTATAGGTAGAGTGATAGGAATCTACACTACTAGAACAAAGGTTTTAAGATCGGTTGAAATTGACTTTTTAGACCATGTCTAGGTCTAGTCTTGTATCAACCAGTTTAAAATGTCTATCATTATTAAGACAAAACCTATGACCGGTCTTAAAAGTTATCCTTTCAGATTGATTTGTTAGATTACTGATATTAAAAATTTTTAATTTATATATAAAAAAAAATGCCCACCTTTTAGACCGGTAATTTCATACCTAGTCTAAAAAGTGGCCTTCTTTTAATAAAAAAATTGTATGATTTATTTTGTTTTACATGAGTCCTGGCCTGTTGGATATTATTATTATATCTAAAAGCTATATTATGTAATATAAATTCTACAGATAAAGACAAACCTAAAAACAAAAATGCAATCAACGTTTTAAAAAAAAAATTATAACTAATAACCATGAACCTAAAGCTTGTATTATTAGATAATTAGTGAATCTTAATTTTGGCATTTGTTTTTTCAATGTTTACTTGTTGGGAAAAATACTTCTCATGTTGTAGGAGAAGTGTTTTCTCATGTCACACACACATAAAATGATGGGACCCACATATATATATATATATATAATTAGCATTATATATATATATATGGGCAAATGATTTGTCCAGTGACAGGACCTAAGAGTTTTTCCTGTGAACCCAAACGACATCGTTTAGTTTAGTGAGGGCGTGCCAAAGATTAAAAAAAAAAAAACAGAGTGTATCGCGCTTTTACATTGATTCTCGGAAATTGCAATCAAGCATTGGTCGTGAGAATCAATCGGAAATTGCGGATCGGGATTTAATTACTTCAAAGCATGAATTAATACTTTATATCTAAATTTAGAAATCAATTCGCTAATACATCGTAGCGAATGAACCAAATCATAGACTGTTCCGCAATTTGAAATCAAATCACAACAGATGCGTTGGAAAGGCTATCGGAAATCTGGGATTAAGTTTAGCCAAAAACAACAACCTCTCTCACTCTGAATTTTGTTTCCCGTGAACTTCCCGTATTTTTCTATTAATTTTTTATTATATATATATATATATATATATCGAATTAGACGCTCTTTGCTTTGTGTTGGCTCCCCTATTTATAATAATAATTTGGAAGAGAGTTTAACCAGGAATAACAAATAATTTTTTTTAAAATAACTTATAAATATTTAAATCAATAGTAACGATAAAAAAACAATCTTAAAGATTTGATTGTTTTGAATTTTAATTTCATTCGGAAATCAAAACTTTATTCATAAAATATTTTATTTTTAAGAATATTCAATTAAGTAATGCTATGTTATATTGATTTAATGCTTAAAATGATATCATTTTTTTATATCCAAATGGAATAATCATACTCGTAATATATCGGGATATGATATTATAATAATTTGTTGATGAAATATTAAGCGTAAAGATTATTTAAAAACTATGGAAATTATATAGCCAGTATTGAAATTAATTGCAAGTATTGAAAGATCAACTCTATCCAAATACAAATTTTGAATGACTTCCTATCAATCGAATTGCTTTTGATTGGAATTAATCAAATGGGCTATATTGAAATAAATATATTTTAGTCATATAATAATTATTTAAAAAAATATAAGTAAATTTATGAAATAAGAAATTTTGATTTTAAATAAAAAACAAAAAAAAAATCTTATAAATAATTTTTTCACTAAACCAAACGATATAGTTTGGGTTTACGGGAGAAACTCGAGGTCCTGTCCTTTGGACAAATCATTTGCCCTAAGTAATAACTACTTAGGAAAGTAAAATCTTTCATTTATTTATTTGAAAAATAATTCTTTGATAAGATAATATTTTTTTAACAAGATAATATTAATTAAATTCATTTATTGATAAATATCCTTGCTTAATTTTAACGCCGATTTTTTCGGAATTTTAAATATGATAATATTATATTCTTGATTGTTTCGCTTTAACTGCTTCTAACGGCATTATTTCCCCTCGACCAATGATGATTTCTCATTTTTAATTAGTTGAATTTCAGTTAGACCCTTTAGATGCAACTTTCTTTCAGCCAACTCAAAACAATATGAAACTTCATAACACCTCTTAGGTCAAAATGAAATTAAGTTTTTTGGGTGAAAAAAAAAGATAATGATGACATTCTTTTTATTTTTTTTATTTTTTTGATAAGAACATTCTTTTTATTTTTTCAAAAGAGTATTTTACAAGACAAAATAATAAGGGCATTTATAAGATAAATAAAGACATTTACAAGACAAATAATGGGATTCAAAAGGAACTATAGAGTTTGGCCAAAAAAAGGAACTATAGAGTTAACAAGAATATTTTGGCCATTTACAAGACAAATAAGGACATTTGTAAGACAAATGAAGATATTTACAATATAAATAAAGGGATTTGATACACATTGAGTTTAAAATATTTTGTTAATTTACAAGACAAATGAGGACATTCACAATATAAATAAAATAAAATTAGGTTATTATTATCTTTTCACCCACAAAACTTAATTTCATTTTGGTCCAAGGGATCGATCAAAGCAAGTTTCAGTTTTTTTTTTTTTTTTTTTTTTTTTTTTGGGTTAATTGAAATAAAGTCTCATCCATAATTGTTGTCAAACTCATGAGTTGACTCTCCGAGCTTACCGTTTGTACGCTTCTAGCTTACAAAAATGAGTCGAGTCAATGATAAACTCGTATTAGTTATAAACTCGATTAAACTCATGAGTCTATACACCGAGTTTACTGTTTTTACGTTTCTAGCTTACAAAACTATGTTAATTTACTCTTAAACTCATGTTAACCTTTTTGATTTAATCATGCTCAGCAACTTTATATAGAAATTTCTTTATTAAATATGATAAATGATGAATGTTGATGAATTTAATTTTAATTATTTAGATTTAAAAGATATTTAAATCAAATTGTTGTCATTTTTATATTTTTTATTATTTAATTATACACTAGTAATACCTATTTAATAATAAAAATAAACTCTTACGAGTTTACAATTTGAGTTCACGTTACCGGTTTACATCACCGTCACGAGTTTAATTAAACTCGTGACTTTGACAACCTTGGTCCCATCTATGGGCTACCTGAAATTTTCCATTTTTAATTTACATCTTTGATGATTGTTAAAAGGGATTATTTATAAAGGAAAAAATAAGTTAATATAAAATAAGTTCAGTTTTCCTGTGAATTTATTTTATATATTTAAGATAAGATTTGAGATTACTTTTTAAGATCCTGTTACTTTACTATGATATCATCATCAATATATCTATTAAAAAAAAAAAAAAAAAAAGCAACTGAAACCAAGCTGATTACCAATTAATCGCGGCTTTCATACATCTCGGAGATCATGAACATGAACGGAACTTCTACAATCTCTCTCTCTCTCTCTCTTTTGATCAAGGTTTCTCTCCACGAGGGTTAAAGTGTAAAGGGTTCCCACCTCTTCCAACCAACAAGTATGCTTCATGAGATTCAAAGTTGTGTTCTTCTTCTTATGGGAGTAAGGCCCCTTACCACCTCAACCAATCAACAGCTTGTCGATGGAACTTCTACAATCTCTATCCAATGAAGAAGCACAAAGGAAAGATTTAAAACATTCAAATATACATATATATATATATATATATATATATAGTATTTCAATACACGCCACTAATCTTTCTCACTATTAGAGTGATACGGATTCCACAAGGAACCCAGGAAAATACAAAGTAAAAACTTAAAAAGAGATGAAAATATGATCGACTAGAAAAAAGAATTGATCAGTAAAAATATTCTAGCAAGAAGTGAAAAATTGTCAAAGAAAATCCTCATTCATAACCTGAATACAACATAGTCTATAAAAAAAAAAAATTAAAAAAAAAAAAAAAAATTCTCATCCTAATGATTCTAAAAATAATAAAAAAGCTCTGAAGATATTGACATCAATTATAAGATGCATCTACTTAGATATATGTAATGATAATAAGGTGTTAAATAATAGCTGAGATACCCAGTGACAAATATTATATCCATTGGATTTTACAACACAATAGCATTTAATGGATAATCCAAAGGATTTATTTGAAAACCCTCCATATTTAAACTAAAAGTCCCTAAAAAATAAATGACAAAAGCATCATATTATTAGAGCCATGCTCAAGAATCCAAGATTGGGTTAAGCACCGCTCCAATGAAGAACACAGCCATTGAAGTTTCTTCCCTTATCATGAACAAGAATGGATGGTCAGCCACAAATAATTTTGGCTCTGGCTTGGGAGGACTGGGCAAGCCTGAGGAGAATTGCACATCTAAAACAGCATCTGTGCTAGCTGCAGCTTCTGTTCCTTCTTCATTAACTTCAACAAATGCCTTTTGCACAATTTTTGAAACTAAAATCCTTTGACCGTATGAACAATCTGCTATTTCTGTTAGACCCCCAGGAACCTTAAAAGGCAAAGTGAGTCCCAATTCTTTCAAGTCCTCTATGGCGTCCAAGTTGAAGGAAAATTTAAATCTTGGGATCCAAACATGAACTTCGTTACTCCATAGTTCAATTTCTTCATTTAAACATCTAGTATTTGAGTTCAAAGTGTGAATTAGATCTGGCAAGCCATCCTTCTCATTTGGAAGAAAGAAATACATGGTGAACTTTAGTGGTGTTCTTCCACTCTGATGATAAGGAATGGCAAGTACTTTATAATTTTTAAAAGATCTGTAATAATATTCTTCATATGGCATGGAGGTCATGAATGGAACTTGCACATTCCCTCCATTTAGAAGATGGAAATTTTTGGTTTCCGTCAAGGTGGGATCAAACTTTTTACTATTCCATGCTCCTTTGAAATATAGAGCATTGGCAAGAACTAGTACTGTGTCTGCAGTTATGGAATCTGGTGGAAGAAGCTCCCTTATCAATCCATTAGTTTCACTTTCAGTCCATGAGTTCACTTCTTCTGCAACTTCCTCAGCCTTGTGAACAAAACCCATAGAATCATCCAAATTAAAAGCTTTGCAATTAATTCTCTACCTAGGTCAACTTTGATGAGGAAACATGTTAAAAAAAAAAAAAAAATCAGGTGAAGACGAACACAAAGATTAATAATTAAAAGAGTTACCTTGTTTCTGAAATCAACCTCTTCAATCGGGCTTCTGTAAACATTTTTTACTAACTCTTCAAAACTGGCCTTCAAACCAAATGTTTTATCCACCCAAGCACCATTAACAAAAGACAGATTTGGGCCTCCATTTGCAGTGCCCTCCACATTCCTTAAGCTTGACACAATCTGTGAAGATGCTGAATTCAGATCATCTTTACTAGGAGATCCCAAAAAAGAGAGAAGCTCTTCTAGGGTTTTTCCTTTGGCTCCAGCGGCAACAAGGCTCAATATGATATGAAGAGAAAGTGGGGAAGACACAAAATTGGAACCATTTTGAATCTGTTTCTGAAGAACTTTGTATGCCAATTGCAAACAGAAATCGGTATGGAAGGAATTAGGGTTTGTCGGTGAAGCAGATGATGCCATTATTCTCTCTTCGGTAAGTTTGTTTTGCTTGCCCAACAAGCTTGACTTTGCCCAAATTTATAGGCGAATGGGGATGTGATAAAATTAATAAACGGGCGTAACCTTGAAGCTATCTATTGCTTAGTCTCCAGTCTCTACGGTAAGTTTGTTACGCATTCATTTTATTTATATTTAAATTAAATGCGTCATTGATTTATGAGGCTTTTTCAAGGAAACTATTCACAGAAGTTATGAAATCAATCATCAATCAACTATATCCTTCAAAACTTAAAGGATAGTCACTGGAGATAGAGTTATCTCTAGTGACCCAAAAACTACCGTTTTGAATTAATGAATGGTGTTTCTGTAATTTTGTTTATTTTTTAATCATATAAATTTTAATAAAACACCCTTCATTAATTTATCTATAATTACTTACAAACCTTTCATTAATTCAAAATGATGTAGTTTTAGCTTACTTGGAGATAACTCTATCTCCAAAGGACTGGAGATAACTCATATTTTTCTAAATTTTTATTTTTCACCCATTTATATCATCAACTTGCCCGATTTATATTATCAACATCAATATCAATTAAGTTCTTTTATAAAAATAAAAAATAAACTTATTTCATATTTTTCAGGATATAATAGATTAATTAGTTTTTTGATGTTATTAACATTACCCGAATTTTTTTAACCCACATAAATTTCTTCTAAAACAAAAATAAGTCATACAAACTTTCTTAGTTTAACATATATAATAAATTATAAAAGACCTTGATTTTTATTAAAAATATATAATTCCATTTTTAATTAAAACTTTTGTTAATTTTTTAAAATTGAAGAATGTGTAATTTTTTTCCATAGATATATATTCAAGTTGTGAAAATTGAGAAAACCATTGTTTAATTTAATGAAACTTAGAATTTTGTATTAGTTTTAAAAATAGAATGGGGAAGAGAATGTAAGAGGCAATGTAGAAGATTTTGTTAGGGGTACTTTAGTACTTCTAATTTTATATTTTATATTTGGTCCTTCTAAATAATTAAAATTTTTATGGTCCTTCTCCATAAATATCTTTTTCTTTAGGTCCTTCATTCTAATTTTCCATTTTTTAATCAAGCAAATATGAATCAGCATAAATTTCAAAAATCAGAAAATATTTCAAAAAAATCATTAATGTCATTATTTATTAATTATTGATATACACCGACCTGTTTTTCACCAAACTAGGAATTATAAGTTGGGAAAAGTATTTCTCCAGATACTGGAGATAGAGTTATCTCCAGTGACCAAACTACGTCGTTTTGAATTAATGAAGGGTTTGTTAGTAATTTTAGGTAAATTAATGAAGGACGTTTTGGTAAAATTTATATGATGAAAAAATAAACAAAATTACAGAAACACCATTCATTAATTGAAAACGACGTAGTTTTGGGGTCACTAGAGATAACTCTATCTCCAAGAAATCCTTTACCCATTAAATTAAGGGAAATCATTTCGCTTCAACTGCAGAAAAAATTTTCTGCAGCAAACAGAAACGATGCTGTTTCGTTAAGCCCATAGCCCCAGGTTCAAGCCGACAAAGACGAAGAGCGAGACGATCATGGAAAGGCGAGCTTTTCCGGGTCGGTCGCGCCTAGCTCGTTCCACACTCTTGTGGAAACACCAAGACTTAAGGAAGATGGGAAGACATAGACTAGTGAGGTTGTTTGAATCAATCCCCATTGATGCAATGGTGGCTTTCGAATTACCCAGAAGGCCACACAACATTATCATGAGCTCGTACCACCACCACTCAAGGCACACAGACGCGGGTTCGAATCGCAAGAGCGTCAATACTAAGAGTGACCCACGAGTCCTTACATACATCGGAGAAGTAGACAAAGGAACATAGGAAGAGGAAGAGGTTAAGGTTACTCCAAACCATGGTTATGGCCACACCAAAGAACGCCATCTCGGAAGTGAACAACCGGAAGGAAATTCAACGGGACATGGAGGAGAACAAAGATGGTTGAGCAATAAGTTGAAGGCAAAGCGATGCTTTGCGTTCTGAGAAAGACACGAAGAGGGTGAAGAGAGAAGCGTGGTGAAAGTCACGGGGCAGAGAGTTTTTTAATGTTAAGTTTTATAGAAACAGGAAGAAATCCTTTACCCATTAAATTAAATGCGTAATTGATTTATGAGGCTTTTTCAAAATTCAAGGAAACTATTCACAGAAGTTATGAAATCAATCGTCAATCAACTATATCCTTGAAAACTTATAATTCCTAGTTTGGTGAAAAACAGGTCGGTTTTTTGAACCCCAAAAAAATAAACAGGTCGGTTTATATCAATAATTAATAAATACAGGACATTAATGATTTTTTTAAATATTTTATGATTTCCGAAATTTATGTTGATTCATATTTGATTGATTAAAAAAAATCATATTTGAAAATGAACTTATTATCTCTTAATTTCCTTTACTTCCAAATTTTTACGATCGTGATTTATGATGCAAAAATAATGTTTCTAATAAATCATTTACATAATTTATGATTATTATTAGATTGATTAAGGAAAGTGATTGGAATACCCTATTTTATCCGGACCCCAACAACAACAACAACAACAAAATCACCTTGATTCTTGCCATGTTAATTTGGAAAAATCTCCTATGGAAATCGAATAAATGTCATTTATGATGATATTCGTTTGTAATTGAGGTAAAAATGAATAAAGGAAAAATGACAGAAAAATACTATCAAAATTGTTAAATGATAAATAAGTATGTTGAATTTCAATAATTCCAAAGGAACTTATTTGAAATTTTAAAATATTTCAAAATTTAAGAAATTACCTAAATATTCTCTCTTTTAACCAAAAAAAAAAAAAAAAAAAAAAAAAAAAAAAAGCTAAATTATACGTTTAGTCCTTCATGTTTGCCTCTGGTATTATTTTAGTCTCTTTAGTTTATAAAGTACACGTTTGATTCATTAACGTTAACAACGTTAGTTTGACTTAATGGAAAATACTGACTCAATAATTTTAAATGATGACTGTGCAATTAAATGTTGATCAAACATGTTTATATGCTAGTATTTTAATAAATTAATATTTAAAATCCAATTAATTGAAAAATATTTAATCTTCATTGTTTTAACTTCATCTGCAAATTGTGAGCAAATTCCGTCGCTATTTTAGTATTTTCTAGCAATTTGGAGGTGGGGAAATGAAAGCAAAAAAAGTAAGGGGTTTAAACTTCTCATGTTGCATGAGAAGAAGAAGATTCCTACACACACATGAAATAGTGGGACCCACACACACACACATATATATATATATATATAATACTAATTATATATATATATATATATATATTACTTATTCTTTGCCCTATCCTTCTCTCTCTTCTTCCCTTGTTTGCTGCGCCAATCATATTTAACTTTGAGAAAATGATAGTCAGGTCCCAAAGACTATAAAAAAGTACAAAAAAATCTCAACAAAAATTCACATATAAAAAAGGTCTCTAGAGACTTTTTTGATATTATTTATATTGACAAATGAGAAGCAACAACGCCATCACGGGCATCATGTCATATGGTCTTGTTGCACCGCTGCCCAGGCAAGCTTTGTGGCTGACCATCCCTTCTTATTCATGATAAGGGAAGTGACTTCCATGGCTGTGTTCTTCATCGGAGCAGTGCTTAACCCGCTCTTAGATTCTTAGATCATGGTTTAATAAATTAGAATTAGGATTTGATTTATGATTTTATTATTATTTTAATATTTCTAGAGCTATATGAATAGAATTAGAGTTAGTGGAAATGACCAATTCGTACTCCGCTTTATTTCCCTCTTTCTCTTCCAACTTTGATGCACTTACTAATTAATCAGTGTATTGTGTATATAATGCTGTTCCATCATCCATAGCCCAAAACGAAAGAAGAAAAGAAAATGAGCATATATATAATGCTTTCTGGTCCGTGATAATAAAACTTGATTTTGTAATAGAAAGCTTAATACTACCTCCAGTTCTAATTATAGGAACACTTTTATAGTACAATTTACATTACGAAAATTTTCCTATAATTAGGACCAGAGGAATACCATTTATTTAACTAAAATTTAAAGAGTAATTTGAGCACCTAATCAACATCATTGGTCTCTACGCTAAAAGATGGGGATCGAGGGCAAAAATTACATGTAACTTCAGAAAGCTTATTAGTTAACAGATATTTTAAGACAATAATAAATAAGAGACAATATTAAAATAATGGTTGCACTTTATAGAGTTGTTTTAACTAACAACAAGCATTTACTCCCATATGTTGTACAAGATGAACATACTATCTCTGGTCTTAACTACTACATATGATTTAGTTGACTTTTTTGAAGAGGTTAAGAAAATTAAATAAATTATTTCAAAGTATTTACATCTGTTGTTTTTTCTCCAAACGACTTATAAATTTATATATAATCTAATAATACGCAATATATAATGTGATTATGTAATATATTTCACTTTCTTAATCTCTCCAAAAAAGTCAACTAAGTTTTATATTAAGGATTGGAGGGAATTACAATTTAAGTAAAAGTGAAAAAAAAAAACCTTTGTATAACCTGTTGGTTAATTTTGCCTATTACATGACTTTCATGCAATGAGGTTGAAAACAAAAATTTGTTTAATCAATGCAGAAACCCGTAACACTTTACGGTCCTCATAAATTATTAACCAAACTCATTACGCTAATTAGTTAATAATTATTAATCCGTAACTCTTTACGGTACTCATGAGAATTCATAACAATTTATAATACTCATGAGTTTTAGGATTACTCATTAAAACAACTATTGGGGTTTAGGATAATTTGATGAAACGATTATTGGAGATTAGAATACCTTAGGTCACTCGAAGACTTCAAGGTTGTTGATGTCCTCTAATGTTGATCCACACGTAACATCCCATTTTCAAAAGCAAGATATTTTTTTTTTCATCGAGTAGAGCATCGGAGCGATTGAGTAACGATATTTATATTCAAAATGTCGTAAGTCCGGTTGATTACAAGAATCAGTACGTTATACCGAGTGTTTTCAAAGTAAATAACAAAAGAAGAAAGTCTTCACCGAGTCCCTATGCGTGCCACTTGCCTTTCTCCTCAATCCTCGGTCCTCTTGACCCGACGCTATGTTAAGAGCCGAGGTTCAATGCCCATTGAACCTCGGGTAATGTTAACCTCATGCTTATGTGTGACAAAATATGTATGACAGTATTCATAACATTACGGCGTTAACCAATACATAGCACACACGAGATGTAAGGTTACAACAATACATAAGCACACAGCAGATGTAATGTCAATCACAACAACAAGACATAGCACACAAAGACATGCACATCAACCATGTTTGCACTAACCAATTGCCACGACATGCTCCTCGTGTCCTCGCTAGGAAAACTCAACGGCATTACCAAGACTGTAACCCGTATAAACAAAGCTGAATGTATAAACAGTGAACTAAGACAGAGTCTTAGACACGGTGCATGACCCAAGACAAAGTCCCGTCCATGACTCTATGAAATAGTCTATCACATATAAGCATACAATAAGCATCAGAGTTAGTGTACATAAAGACGCGAACGTACCTTCGTTGACGGAAAGCGATCCTTTTTTACAGCGGTACGACAGCGGTACATGATTACAGATATCCTATAAGGATAATATCATATTATCAAGGCCTAACATCATAATAAGCATTTTAGGTGCAAATTACCATTTTGCCCCTAACTCTCCTAATTGGCGGAATTTCGCGTAACTTTGTTACTTTAACTCTAATCTTTCAAAATTTTGACATATCTCCATCTCCAATATATTTTTGAAATAAATATCATATTTATCCCTAAAACATGATATCTAAACTAACTTGGAAGATTAAAGATTAATCTAGCATTTCTACTATAACTACCGAAGGAACTACCAAAGCTTAAGACTAGGGACCGAAGAACTTACCCAACACTTCACTACTCCTTTTCCAGAGCTCCTCCTTGCTCTCACTTCTCTCTAACCTCTCTAGGATTCCTTTGTGAATTGGTGAGGAATGAAGTGAAGAGGGGTTGGCTATTTATAGAGAATTTCCATGGATCTCAACCCTTGGATCAACTTTTGCATCAACGGTTAAGAAGACGAAGATGTGGCCTCTTGCAAACCATTCACTCTCCTCTCTTCTCTACCACAAATTTGCCCCCACATGTCACCCCATGTCACCAACATGATGTCATCCATGTGCTTTATGAACTTCTACCGATAAAGTCCCCCCGTTCGGTGTTCTAATCGTGTAATCTTAGAAAATCTCAAAAATCCGGAACGCAGCCTTGAAGTTCTATTCTTCCTCTTTGGAAATATCTGAGTTAACTAAATTTTTGATCCCATTAAGGGTATTCCATTGTCGTTGAACATTTTCGACAGACGCCGGCTTTGTCTTCATGAAATTATTACGGGTAACATCAACTTCGGGACAAAAATTCACCGATTCATAATATGTCCAGTTGTTTTCTACTTAGTTCAAGGATTTCAAGTTATGATTTATTTTCCATTGGTTCTCACTTTTCTTATCTGCCTTTTGTTTACAAAATATCTTTTCATCTCGATCCCTTATTTGCCCCGCTGCTACTTTACGGAAATGACTTCCGCTAACACCGACGGACAAAAATTCACTTGTTTGTAATATGTCCGACCTAAGAAACTTAGTTCACAGTTTTCTAGGTAGGATTTAATTTCTATCGGTTCTCATTTATCCAACCTGGTTCTTCCACAAATATCTTAATTATATTATTATTTAATTAACAAAATATCATGATATTATTTTTGAAAAAACCACAACCCTTTTCACACTCAACTTTCGGTTTTCTCTTCCATTTATTATTATTATTATTATTATTTTAATTTATCTAAATTAGCTAGAAGCTTAATTAGAGCCTTAATCCCATGATTAGCAATCTTTTAGGATTTAGGGTTTTCATGTTCTTAATCTCACTAATTTTTTCTTAATCTTTTCTAATTGATTAGCAAGCACACTTTATGCTAATATTAGCCATAAACACTTAATTAAAGGATTTTCCATAACCTACCTTAAATATTCTCTTGTTCAAGCTTAAACAATTAGCCATTAATTACTTAACTAATCACTTTCTAATTGTTGATAATTTTCTTAATTAGGATTAATCATTTTCTCACAACTATTTCATTGACATTGGTATTTTATGTCCCACATATCATATTAAAAATCACTGGGCAACTTATGCTACCCAAAATTATATTTAATTTTGCCTCATTATTTTTCAAGGGAAATAATCCCAAAAATTCCTAAAATTAGAGACAACATACTTTCTAATTTTCAATAAATATTTTATTGCCTCTTGGGATTTATCATAAATTTTCAGGGCATTTCATGGCCCATAATTGCATTTAGGGATTTTGACACTTTAATCCCTCTAATTTCATTAGAAATTTCCCTAGACAATAGAATAAGTATCCTACAAGGTTTTAAAACCACATATTCACCTATTTCCAAATAGGTATTATTTGCTAAAATATAGTATTTCGATAGATAATTATCCGGGTATTACACATACAACTATCCCCCATTTGCAATGAGAACTCCTTCTCTTAAAACCTCCCACTCCTTGGATGCTTGCTAGGCGGAGACAAGGTTGAGTTGTGGTTTCCTTGGGTTTTTATCTTTTCAAGAAGATGATGGTTTCTTAGGATCAGGTTAAAGATAGGAGGAGCAAGATCATTGGAACATTGCCTTTCTATGGATGGTGTCTTTTTCTCTCTAAACCTTTGGTAAAGACCGAAATTTAGAGAGCATAAGGATCTTGTTTTTCTCTCAGAAAAACGTACAGGAAAAAGGCACACCAAAAATCAGCACTTTATAAGAGTTTAACTCTAATTTAAGTGCTCACAAGAAAGGCTCAATCCAAGCTTGAATTGGACAATCCAAATCACAATGAATTGAATTCATATCTTGATTGATTGATTGAATTTAAGATGATGAATCACATTCATATCTTGATTGATTGTTTGAATCAATCATTTAAGATGATGGATTACATTTTTTTTTTCTTCAAAAAACGTCCATAAAAAGGGCACATAAAAAATCAGCACTTTATAAGAGTCTAACCCCTAATTTAAGTGCTCATAAGAAAAGCCCAATCAAACTTGATTTGGAAAATCCAAATCATAATGAATTAAATCCATATCTTGATTGAATAATAATTTAAGATGATGAATCACATTCATCTCTTAAACTAAAATTCAAAATCATTACAATCAATCCTAATTTATTATTTCTCCTATCTTCATCCAATCATTATATTGGATCTTAGATAATTCAGAATTATCTTTTATAACCTAACCTTTTGAATCAAAATTCAAATTCAAATTTTAAACTTAAATTCAAAATTTGAATTCCAAATTCAACTTGGCCTAAGACCCTGTTGGGTCTTCCAACACATTTGGGCCCTTTGTAGAGAAATTGATTTCCCACTGGGGACACCATATATGACGCCATTTTCTCCTCATTAGGCTTGGAGTCTTACGCCAACCCAATTACACCTTTACTCTTGATAACGCCCAATAACAATTATTGGCCCAAGTTTGCTAAATTTAAACAATCGGGAATAACCTTTTGTGTGTGACCCATTAGGCTCAATTAGTCACTGACATAAATAAACTTGGACCAATTAAAACCCTTTAATGGGCCCAATTTATTTAATGACCTCATAAGACACTAGCAATGCTCTACGGCCCTTAACTAATTGAGTTGATCAAGTGATCTACCTTTCACATTTGGATATCGTGCAAGCATCATTCCTCACATCGTCATTCACATTTAGTCGAGAGCAAAGATAGAGTATCATCTCTCTTAATTGACTAAATGTAGCTATTTCACAGAACTAGGAATCTTCTTATATTAACTCTATAACGGATCATGACTCTTCATGATCATTTGATCATTTGTGCGCACAGACTCTCAAGTTAATTAGAAGCTATCCAAGCTCTACCGGTCTTGTGAATGACTAATCCCTTGTAGGGGACTGTGAGTCCTCTCAACATGTCCATCTATACTCATGCATTCGAGTTACATCCAAGAGTACACTGTTCTCCTCATTTTTAGGTGGATAGAGTTGTACGGTCAAAGTATAACCCTAGGACATAGTGTTCGATGACATCCTTAAGTCCAAGACGATCCGCACTACCAAACGATGAGAGACTTTACATATCCAATGATACTCTCTACAATGAATCTTTGTGGAGTCTCTCGGCGGGTCAGTTCGATGCTATATGTTTTCCAACATATCCACCCACGACATCAGCTAAGACATCTCCATGCCTGTATTCCATGAGGTCCCTACCTTGTATCCCTATACCCTACCTTGTATCCCTATACAAGTAGACGATGTCATACTAGTCTTATTGAGATCATCAATGCCCTTTCTTGGTGATTCAAGACTAGGAACAAATTTTAGGCAATAGATATCCAATGTTCTCGAGTCCTCATGATCATGATCTCTATCATTGATCCTCAAGAATAACACATGTTCTATTCCTAGGGCTTTTATCTTCAAACACATATTTACCTTAAAATAAAGGCAAGACATAAATATGATAAAAATAAAATATGCTCATTTATTAATAATGAAATACTATAACGTAAAAATGGTGATGATCTGTCCTTACAGATTGTCTCTAGAACACCTAAATACTAACATAACCTCCCCCACCTAAAGGAAAAATCCTATAAAGAAAATAATACAATCAAATATAGAAATGGGGAATATTTATTGCTTGCATATAATACTGATTGATTGATGATTGATGATTTTCATATAGGATTGCGTAATCAATCGAACATTTTTTGGCCTAAAATCAATCAAACATGAACAAATAACAATGGGTTAATACTATCTTTGATTTTTTAAGTTTGCCCTCATTTTGATTTTGATATTTTAAGTTTTAAATAATAGGTTTTGGTCTATGTAGGGGTAAAATGGTTCAGGTTTTTATTGAGTTATATAGACTAATATTTTAAATAAAATAAAATTTGAGGGAACAAAACCTATGATTTGAAACTTGAGGGACTAAAACTTAAATGAGAACAAATTTGAGGGACTAAATATTAGTTTAACCCAATAAAAATATAATAAATTGGGAAATATCAATAAATAATTATCTATCATGTGAATATTTCTAAATCAAATCAATGTCCTCAATCATCAATTTTTGAAATATTTATTGGATACATAATTGTCGCACCATGCATGAATCATGCTACGAGAAAATTAGGAAATAAAGGACATTTAAGAAAAAATCAAATCAGTATGAAATATGAAAGAAGAAAATTTGGAAATAATGGGTAAGCAAGGGCATTTTTACCTGCCTACTATACACAGTTAAAAAAAAAAAAAAAAAAAAAAAAAAAATTCACCAAAATGCTTTAAGATGAAAATTATTTCCTCAAATACTACACTCAAACTGGTTCAGCTCTTACGTGAAATTCCAACATAAGTTGTTAAGCGTGAGATGAAATTCCAATTTTCGTACGCTGGTCTGACAGACTCCTCTATTGGTGCAAATTACACAAGAACACCCCATTTCATTTCCTCAACACACATTAGCCCGTTTTCTTTTTTGTTTTTGGGGAGAAATACAACTAATAACCCACTCTTTTGCCTCTTAACTTTTTCCATTTTTAAAAGAACATAAGTAGATTTTATTTCTCACAAAGTATAAAGAATGTGAGTAAATTTTGTACAAAGAGTTTTTTTTTTTAATCCTAATAAATAAGCGTAATGGATTTTGGAGATATTATATTATATCTATAAAAATTTTATATTTATTTAATTTATTCATATATTCCCCCTAAATTTTAAAAAATATACTTATAGGAATTTTATAAAAAAATTTAAATTTATTTATTTATCTAATATTTTATAAAAAAATTAATATTTATAATTATTTAGGGGAAATATTTACACGGTCGACCCTTTTAGGCTATCGGCCTACGGGGTTGGTCATTTTAGGAACGCTTTCACTTTTGAGGCAAAAATTTTAAGCCTTGCCTTTATTCACACACACAGCACACATATATTTGTACCAGATGTAAATTCATCAACTTAATTATCAAAAGCCTTGAGTACTTATAATCGATTTTTCTAGTGATTGTTTTGTTCATAACTACATACATATATATGTATATACATACATATACATACTTACATACACATATACCACTACAAAAAAACTTTGGATTACCCACGGAATTAGTGACGGGAAAAATTCTGTCGGAAATTACCCACGGAATTCCGTGGAATAAGCCACGTTTTTTTGTGACGGACATTTTCCGTCAATAATTTTAATTACACACGGAAATTACCCACGGAATTCTGTAGTTAATTTCAATTACCAAAGGAATTTTTTGGGTAATTATTACCTATGGAATTCCGTAGGTAATTTCCAATGGAATTTTTTCCTTTGGTTATTCCATGAGTAATCAAGTTTTTTTTGTAGTGTACATAGATATGTAGATATGTATGTATCTACATACATATATACATACACACACATAAATGTGTGTGTGTGTTTGTTTGTTCACATACATGTATGTGTGTGTATATCCTCAATCAAGTCAAATCAGAAATGTGTGTGTATGTGATTCCAAAGAAACTCGAAGATTCCAAAACTATTGTATCAAACATGTATTTTTGGAATCCTTATACGTGAATGGTTTAAATCCTTCTTTAGATGCATTTTTGGAATCTTTATACTTGAATGCTTTTATGTGTATATTTCCATGCTTGAAGAGAATGTTGAAGGGAACCAATTTGTTGAAAGTAACAAACTGTTCAAAGTTGCCTTTAAGTTAACAAAATGCAAAATACATGTCAAGTGTGTATATTTACTCTTAGGGTACAACGAGGTCTTTGCATCACTCTGTAGGATGTCATTTACATGCAATTGTGCAAAGGATTATACCTCAATATCATGAATCATTTTCTTCATTCTATCATTATCTACAACATCCAAAGCTTCCTTCTTGTGCAACGCACAAGCAGTTACTTCCTCACCGTGCATGCTACATCCACCTAACGTACTGACGATTTATTTTGTCACAAAGTAGGTGAACATTTATATCATAAATATCCCGTTGACACTCATCCCACTACGATCTATTTATTACCGTCTAAGCAATTTTCAACAACACTCAAGTTTATAACAATTGTCAAGGAAGGACATGTGTATATGGGTCAAGGAAGGGATTTCCTTTTAATCATTTTAAAAAAAAAAATTGGCAGCATTTCCCTATAAAAGTAAGACATCCCAAAATTTCAATAACAACACAATTCATCTTAATTCAAACAAAACTAACTAACAAAAGATAAAATACATAGTTAAGTTGTCTAATTCATAAACTAGAAAATTATAGAACATTGAAAAGGACACCGGAGACTCGATGACGGCTTATAAAGCTTTGGCAGCTGGCCGGGGGGTTGGGTTTTTAGAAAAAAATAAAAATAAAAAAAATATTATTTGGGTAATTTATTAAATTTTGCAATATTTCAAAATTCCAAATGAATTCCTTTGAGATTATTGAAATTCAACGGATTTATTTGTCATTTTACCAATTTTTACAATATTTTTCTCTCCTTTTCCCTTTATTCATTTTCACCTCAATTACAAATTAATATCATAATAAATCAAATTTATTCAATTTCCATAGGAGATTTTTCCAAATTAACACAGCAAGAATCAAGGAGAATTTTTAAAAAAAAAAAAAAAAAAAATTGTTCGGGTCCGGATAAAGTAGGGTATTCAAATCATTTTGCTTAATCAATCATTAATAATAATAAAAAATAATGTAACATGATTTATTAGAAACATCATTTTTGCATCATAAATCACGATCGTAGGAAATTTGGAAGTAAATGAAATTAAGAAATAATCAAATCATTTTTAAATATGATTTTTTAAGGGAAAAATAAAATAAAGAACAAAAGAAAATAATATTTATTATAAAGGACAATAAAAATTGTAATTACTTAAAAGGACCAAATATCATAAGATAAATTTAAAATTACTAAATTGCCCCTAATCAATCTCATGTATTATCTCTTGTATTGAAAATTTAAAAAATAACTAAAATTAAAACTAAAAGCGCCAATCATGATTTTTTTTTTTTTTTTTTTTTTTTTTTTGGTTTCCACCTCCGGTGTCCTGGGCCAACCCCTCAGGGAATTACAAACCCTAGACTAATCTGGATCGAGACCGAGTGACCCCTTTCGGGGGGAAGCCTCTACCACCCCCACACACTGCATTGCCACGTCTCGAACTCGAGACCCGTGGTTAAGCTAGGACAACCACCAATCATGATTTGATTATATCTTTTTTTACCCAATATATTATTTAATTAACAATTGTTAAACTCATATTTTTCTTAATTTTTATTTTTCACCCATTTATATCATCAACTTACCCGATTTATATTATCAACATCAATATCAATTAAGTTCTTTTTATAAAAATAAAAAATAAACTTATTTCATATTTTTAGGATATAATAGGTTAATTAGTTTTTTGATTTTATTAACATTACATGAATTTTTTAACCCACATAAATTTCTTCTAAAACAAAAATAAGTCATACAAACTTTCTTGGTTTAACATATATAATAAATTATAAAAGACCTTGATTTTTATTAAAAATATATAATTCCATTTTTAATTAAATTTTTTATTAATTTTAAAATATAATTTTTAAAAATTGAAGAATGAGTAATTTCTTTTCCATAGATATATATATTCAAGTTGTGAAAATTGAGAAAACCATTGTTTAATTTAATGAAACTTAGAATTTTGTATTAGTTTTAAAAATAGGATGGGAAAGAGAATGTAAGAGGCATTGTAGAAGATTTTGTTAGGGTGTTTTAGTACTTTTAATTTTTTATTTTATATTTGGTCCTTCTAAATAATTACAATTTTTGTGGTCCTTCTCCATAAATATCTTTTCCTTTAGGTCCTTCATTCTAATTTTCCCTTTTTTAATCAAGCAAATATGAATCAGCATAAATTTCGAAAATCAGAAAATATTTCAAAAAAATCATTAATGTCGTTATTTATTAATTATTGATATAAACCGACCTGTTTTTCACCAAACTAGGAATTATAAGTTTTGAAGGATATAGTTGATTGATGATTGATTTCATAACTTCTGTGAATAGTTTCCTTGAAAAAGCCTCATAAATCAATGACGCATTTAATTTAAATATAAATAAAATGAGTGCGTAACAAACTTACTGTAGAGACTGGAGACTAAGCAATAGAATAGATAGCTTCAAGGTTACAATTTTATCACATCCCCATTCGCCTATAAATTTGGGCAAAGTCAAGCTTGTTGGGCAAGCAAAACAAACTTACCGAAGAGAGAATAATGGCATCATCTCCTTCACCGACAAACCCTAATTCCTTCCATACCGATTTCTGTTTGCAATTGGCATACAAAGTTCTTCAGAAACAGATTCAAAATGGTTCCAATTTTTGTCTTCCCCACTTTCTCTTCACATCATATTGAGCCTTGTTGCCGCTGGAGCCAAAGGAAAAACCCTAGAAGAGCTTCTCTCTTTTTTGGGATCTCCTAGTAAAGATGATGTGAATTCAGCATCTTCACAGATTGTGTCAAGCTTGAGGAATGTGAAGGGCACTGAAAATGGTGGCCCAGATCTGTCTTTTGTTAATGGTGCTTGGGTGGAAAAAACATTTGGTTTGAAGGCCAGTTTTGAAGAGTTAGTAAAAAACGTTTACAGAAGCCCAATTGAAGAGGTTGACTTCAGAAACAAGGTAACTCTTTTGAGTATTCATCTTTGTGATCTTCTTCACCTGCATTCTCTTTTGCATGTTTCCTCATCAAAGTTGACCTAGGTAGAGAATAAATTGCAAAGCTTTTAATTTGAATGATTCTATGGGTTTTGTTCACTAGGCAGAGGAAGTTGCAGAAAAAGTGAACTCATGGACTGAAAAAGAAACTAATGGATTGATAAGGGAGCTTCTTCCACCAGGTTCCATAAAGAAAACACAGTACTAGTTCTTGCCAATGCTCTATATTTCAAAGGAGCATGGAATAGTAAAAAGTTTGATCCCACCATGACGGAAACCAAAAATTTCCATCTTCTAAATGGAGGGAATGTGCAAGTTCCATTCATGACCTCCATGCCATATGAAGAATATTATTACAGATCTTTTAAAAATTACAAAGTACTTGCCATTCCTTATCATCAGAGTGGAAGAACACCACTAAAGTTCACCATGTATTTCTTTCTTCCAAATGAGAAGGATGGCTTGCCAGATCTAATTCACACTTTAAACTCAAATACTAGATGTTTAAATGAAGAAATTGAACTATGGAGTAACGAAGTTCATGTTTGGATCCCAAGATTTAAATTTTCCTTCAACTTGGACGCCATAGAAGACTTGAAAGAATTGGGACTCACTTTGCCTTTTAAGGTTCCTGGGGGTCTAACAGAAATAGCAGATTGTTCATACGGTCAAAGGATTTTAGTTTCAAAAATTGTGCAAAAGGCATTTGTTGAAGTTAATGAAGAAGGAACAGAAGCTGCAGCCTGCACAGTTGCTGTAGTTGTGGAATTCTCCTTAGGCTTGCCCAGTCCTCCCAAGCCAGAGCCAAAATTATTTGTGGCTGACCATCCATTCTTGTTCATGATAAGGGAAGAGACTTCAATGGCTGTGTTCTTCATTGGAGCGGTGCTTAACCCAATCTTGGATTCTTGAGCATGGCTCTAATGATATGATGCTTTTGTTATAGATTTTATAGGGACTTTTAGTTTAAATATGGAGGGTTTTCAAATAAATCCTTTGGATTATCCATTAAATGCTATTGTGTTGTAAAATCCAATGGATATAATATTTATCACGGGGTATCTCAAAGCTATTATTTAACATCTTGTTATCATTACATATATCCAAATAGATGCATCTTATAATTGATGTCAATATCTGCAGAGCTTTTTTATTATTTTTAGAGTTATTAGGATGAGAAATTTTATTTTGTAAAGACTATGTTGTATTCAGGTTATGAATGAGGATTTTCTTTGACAATTTTTCACTTCTTCTTGATAGAATACTTTTACTGATCAATTCTTTTTTCTAGTGGATCATATTTTCATCTCTTTTTAAGTTTTTACTTTGTATTTTCCTGGGTTCCTTGTGGAATCCGTATCACTCTAATAGTGAGAAAGATTAGTGGCGTGTATTGAAATACTCTATATATTTGAATGTTTTAAATATTTCATTTGTACTTCTTCACTGGATAGAGATTGTAGAAGTTCCACCAACAAGCTGTTAGTTGAGGTGGTAAGGGGCCTTGTCCCTATAAGAAGAAGAAGAACACAAGTTCAAATCTCAAGAAGCACACTTATTGGGAGAAGTGAGAACCCTTTATTTTCTAGGCCTCGAGGAGAGGAACCCTTAACTACTGACCTGCTAGTGGTTGATGTGCCTTTCTTGTTGTCTCTTCATTTTGGGGACCCTCCCAAGTCCCATCCCGAAAATGTACTTTTCATGGTTCTACATAAAATTGACGCATTTTGATATCTTAAAGATAAAAAATAAGGTTGTTTTTTATTTTTAATGATTTTTCAAAGATTTAAGAGTTCAAAGTGTGTTGTTTCTTTTTTATTTATAGTCTTAAATCTTTAAAACATCATAAAAAATTGAAAACAACTACATTTTTTGCCCGTAAGATTTCAAAATGTCACTCATTTCATGATGAATATAATAATCCAAACATTATTTTTTTTAAAAAAAAAAAGGGACAAATGAAGAGGGAAAAGAAAGGCACATCAGCCACCCCTGCCCCTTCCCTGACAAACACTAGTTTCTTTAATACCGAGGCCCCTTCCCTGAGAAACACTATTTCTTTAATACCGATTTCGGTATGCAATTATCATACAAAGTTCTTTAGAAACAGATTCCAAAGGTTTCCAATTTTGTGTCTTCCCCACTTTTTTCTTCACATCATATTGTGCCTTGTTGCTGCTGGATCCAAAGGACAAACCCTAGAGCAGCTTCTTTCGTTTTTGGGATCTCCATGGAAAGATTATTTGAATTTTGTATCTTCACAACTTGTTTCCGGTTCAAAGTATGTGGAGGGCACTGAAACTGGAGGCCCAATTCTGTCTTTTGCTAATGGTGCTTGGGTAGAAAAAACTTTTGGTTTGAAGGCTAGTTTGGAAGATATAGTAAGAAATGGTTACAGAAGCCAAATCCATTTTGTTGATGAAATCAAGAATGTACTGATCTTCGTGTTCTGCTTCACTTTCAGGTGCACTTAACCCTCTTGTTTTTCTCTTTGACTACAACTTTTTATAAGTAGAGTGATAAGAATCTACACTACTAGAACAAAAGCTTTCAAGGCCGGTTGAAATTGGCTTTGTAGGCCAAGGTCGGGTTTTGTATCGACTGGTTTAAAAAGTTTGTCATTATTAAGACCAGACCTACGACCGGTTTTAAGTTACCTTTTTAGACTAGTTGGTTAGATGAATAGTGTTAAAAAGTTTCAATTTATAATATATAAAAAAATAGGCACCTTTCAGACTATGTAATTTCATACCTGGTCTAAAAAGTGGCCTTTTTTTAATGTATGATTTATTTTGTTTCACAAAAGCCTTGTTGAATATTATTGTTATATCTAAAAGCTATATTATACAATATAAATTCTACAGACAGAGACAACACTAAAAACAAAAATGTCATCAACATAAAAAATAAATAAAACTAATAACCATGAATTAAAACCCTATATTAGTAGAAACTTAGTGAATCTTAATTCCAGCATTTGTGTTTTCATGGTTTACTTTTTGTGCTTGCATTTTCCTACCTCCAAAGTAGTTAGATGATTTCTTAGCACTAGATTTAGTTGATACAATTTTAGGCCCAGCATCTACACGCCGTTAATGCATGATTTATATTGTGAACATCCCTACAATTGAATGCGGCTACCCATGGATTAGTTGCTAGGTTACGATACTTATGCATTTTGATCCTTCTGGACCTTAAATATGAAATGACTCTGCCCTACCCTAGTCTCAGGTGATAAAGATAAAGATTCTTATTTAATGAATCTGAGTATAACAGAGCTAATATACAAGTATGAGATCTGGATTTATATGTGTGAATGTAATCTTGTGGGGAGATCTCAGTTGAGAAGGAAACCAAACTGAAGGCCAATAACAAAGGAGTAATAACCGACTAGGTGGAAATACTAGTGAAGGGGTGAGGATTAATAACTCCAAATTGGAGGATGAAAAACATAGGCCGGCGATCTAGACTTGGAATGACAAATTTATTGACCTAAATGACCTGGCATTGATTGTTTCATCACTCATTTAAAAGTTGATTTGCCCAATCATCATTAGGTTGTCCAGTTCAACGAATGTTTCCTTCTAAGATTAGATTACCAGCCCTACCTTTTTCATCATCTAATTTAGATGTCTTAATTATCAACACATCATTAGTAACTCCACCTAGTCGGGTAGCTTTTTATTATTGGCCTTCACTTTGATTTCCATCTCAACCAAGACCCATCACATGACCATATTCAACCATACAAAATAGAATTATCAAGTCTGTATATCAACCATGCTAGTACTCAGTTTCTTTAAATAAGATACTCCACCTTTATTACTTAAAATTGAGGTAGGCCAAAGCCATATTCTATCTAAAATCTCAAAAGAACCAAAATTTCTAACATTAATAAACCTAACACCCGATCCAAAGGTGGCAACATTTGAATCTAAGGATGACTCGCATACAAACCACACATCTAGCACAGCTATTCTTGATGAGGAATTCTACTTAGGCTTGCCCAGTCCTCCCAAGCCAAAGCCAAAATTATTTGTGGCTGACCATCCATTCTTGTTCATGATAAGGGAAGAGACTTTGATGGCTGTGTTCTTCATTGTTGTTGTGCTTACCCCACTCTTGGATTCATGAGCATGGCTATAACAATATGATGCTTGTATTTATTTATTTTTAAGGGTCTTTTAGTTTACATATGGAGGGTTTTAAAATAAATCCTTTGGATTATCCATTAAAGGTTATTGTGTTGTAAAATCCATTGGATATAACATTTGTCACTGGGTATCTCAAAGCTATTATTTAACATCTTATTATCATTACATATATCTAAATAGATGCATCTTATCATTGATGTCAATATCTTCAGAGCTTTTTGATTATTTTTAGAGTCATTAAGATTAGAAATTTTATTTTTTAAGGACTAACTTGTATTCAGTTGTTTTTCAGGTTATGAATAAGGATTTTCTTTCACAAATTTTCACTTCTTCTTGATAAAATACTTTTACTGGTCATTTCTTTTTAATTTTTAGTGGATCAATTTTTCAACTCTTTTGAAGTTTTTGCTTTGTATTTTCCTGGCTGCCTAGTGGAATCCGTATCAGTCTAATAGTGAGAAAAATAATTGGCGTGTTTTGAAATAATCTATACATTTGAATGTTTTAAATCTTTCCTTTGTACTTCTTCATTGGATAGAGATTGTAGATGTAACACCCCTCAATATGAGAACTTCCATCAAAGTATTCATACACAGTTCATACACAATTGTGTGGCAAAACATAAATAGTTCAATATATTGATACATATAATTTTCATTTACATAACAAGAGTGCTTCTTACAGGGTTACATACCCCTTACAAACAGTGAAAATTTAAACATTGTCATCCTTTAGTTCTTCGACGTTTCCTTTGTTGGTTTGTCTTCAAGCAACCCTTCCCTTTGAAGTCTTGTGTAGCACTTCTCTTCAGTGCTCACGTACCTATTGGTTGGTAGTGGAGGGTGAGATTCTAGGGAATCTCTGTAGTAGACAATACCAAACAATGCATACAAGGTAAATACTAGTGTATGAAATATCTGCCTTGCATAGGCTCATACCAACATAATGACATTGCTGCTTGCTCAATGCTTCATGCAACATACTCATGGCTATAGCATAATCAGAAACAAAGCTTCAATCATTCAAGTATGTTAAGCGTAACAAGCAAGTATAGCAATCACACATATACACAAAAGCAATTATATCAAATACATGCAAATAGGGTAAGTTCACTAGCTTAACAACTAATGTCTTTCCTCGGTTTCCTCTTCTTCCAACCATCAGGGTTGCTTGAAGCACCTTCCCTTCTTCTCATGGCCCTAAGTACATATTCATATTATTAGAACCATAGAATATGAATGTTTAAGGGAATTGCCTCAATCCCATAACCCTTATCCCTTAAATTCACAGGGATACCAAAACTACCAGGATTTTCAATTAACTTTGAAAATTCATAATTAATTGTACAAAAATTCAATTAAGGTGGTTCTAAAGGCTAGCTATGTGATCCTTAGCATGTCTATATTCAAGGAAAAATATCACCAGTGGCCATAAAAATTCGTACCATTCCTGGAATAATTAAATGTCACCATTGTCCATATTTTAAGTTCATACAGAATCATAGGCCAATCTTGTAAAATTCATATCTCCTTGCACAAAACTCCAAAAATTATAAATGACATATCAAAGTAAAGCTTATTATGTCTACTTTAATTCAGAAATTTTTCATAGTCATTGGACACCAATTACTTATCTTAAACAGTTCTCAAGTCGACTGCCTTCACAGAATCTAAAACTGGTAGTTTTTGCAATTTATACAATCATCTTCTTATTTATAGTTTAGGCCATAAACTATGCTTTAACCATTTTTAGACATTTGGATAGAACTTTCCCTTAGGCTTTGAGGTTTCCAGATCAAAAAAAAAAAAAAAAAAAAAAAGTAGAAATCACCATAAATTACCAACAAGTCCAAGAATCACAATAATAAAGATGAGATCACCTCTTACCTTGACTTTGGCTTGTGTTCTTGCAACTTTCTTTTTCACCTTGGCACCCAAATGTTTCGGCCTTCTCATCCCAAAACACCAAAGAAAAGTGTTTTATTAAGACTAGGGATTTATTCAAGAATATGAGAAGAAGAACTACAAGATTTCATGAGTACCTTACCTTGATCTCTTGAGTTTTCTTCTTCTCTATTCTTTGGCTTTTGGATTAACTTCCTTCTCTCTTGGCCTCTTGTCTTGGACGGTTTTGGCATGCAAAATGGAAGTGTAAAGAGTCTTGAAATATGTCAAGAACACACTTAAAAATCCTCCAAGCCAAATGACCAAAGTGCCCTTACAAAATATCTCTTAAACTTGACTTGTTTTCCAAGTTTGTTGACCTTTCTCTCTTGCTTTCCTTCTTGGATGAAATTCACTTCTTATTTGGGCATCCAAATTGTCTTGACAAGTGTCAAGTTTCCATTGTTCAAGATCCCTCCTTGTTGTCTACGAAACATTAAGAAATATCTAGATATTTTGCAAGAGTTTTCTTCTAGAATTTTGTTGACTTTCTTCTACCTTATTTTATGTTCGATTCTTGCTTCTTCCTTGTTATTTCTCTTTTGCCCAAAAATCCTTGCTTATTGGGAAAGAATATTGCATCATTAAGATGACATAATCTCCTTGCTTAGGTGTTGCTATGACTCATTCTCTTCCATAACTACATGTGCTTAAGTGTCCTCTTTGAAATGTAAACTCTTCATCCAAGCATGACATGTGGTCGTTGTGCATTAAATGCTTGTCTAATCTATTTGACTTCTTTAACAAGCTTGACATATTTGGAGAGCAAGCTGGACACGTGTCACCTTTCTATTCGATCAACACAAAAGTATATCATGATGAAAAGACACATGTCGTATTCATATTGAACCAACACAAAAGAAGTCTCAACATGGATCATTATGATTTACTTTATTAAAGTTGCTTTATCGGTGCTTGCTCAGGATCCTGCTCAGGTTTTACTCGTGATTTTGACACGTATACTAAGACCGCCAAATGACACCCATCTTGTGTGTGTGTGTGTGTAGGCCTTCACATACCGGTTTCATTTCCCCAAAAATGCAAGGTACACCAATGTACCCTAGAAATGTGATGTGCACACCTATTCCGGCACATTTTTGCTCCACTAATCGTCCCATACCTTATAACATATAGATGGGTGGCATCTTTCCACCAATCCAATGACACTGTATAAGCGTTTTGTACCCTTTTGCACCAATACTTTAATTCTATGGCCTACACAAACTAGGTCCTACCCTGAGAGCTATTCTACCTCTCGTCATCCTTAGGACTCTTCTCGAACTGGACTTAGTCGTTTGACTTATATAGGCTTATGCTCAAGTCTCTAGGCCCAAAAATCAAGATATTACAATTCCACCAACAAGCTGTTGGTTGAGGTGGTAAGGGCTTTATACCCATAAGGACAAGAACACAAGTTCGAATACCAAGAAGCGCACTTGTTAGAAAATGTGAGAATATTTTGCCCTTTAAGCCTCAAGGGGGAAACCCTTGATTAAAAAAAAAAGATTGTAGAAGTTCCGTTCATGATCTCCAAGATGTATGAAAAATATTACTTCCTTCTATAATTACACTATAAATTAAATCTTATATTAAGGACCAAAAGTAGTATTACATATCTTCTGAAAATTATAAATTTCTCAAGTAGCAACTCATCATTTAAGTTCACCATGCATTCATTTCTCAAAGGATGGCTTCCCATATAGTTTAATTGACACTTTAAACTCAAACCCCATATTTTCAAATAAAATTTAATTTCTAATTGCATTTCTAGAAGTCATTTCTATTAAAATTATATTAAATAATACTACCATCATTAAAATTTAAAAGTACTTGTTCTCTCTAGATTGGAGAGATGTCCAATCCGTTGGACTAGTACGTTAATATTGGATTGAATAACTCTCTCCTAGGTATCTATAGATCAGATACCTATGAGTATGGTAGAACACCATGCACGAATAGGCGTTAGCCAAAGGGGGTGGTGTGTGTGCACAGTGACGGCAAAATAGTAATTGAGAGAGAATGAATGATACCTTTAGGGTTTACCTCTTATTTATAGAGTTTACCTATAGGGTTAGGGTTTAGACTCATGGGCCTTTGTGCCTCTAAGCCCAAGTGCTATGCTGTCATATTTATGTCACGTAGATTTCCCCTTGTTGAGCCATACATTGGATGGGCCTCATATATGATCCATAACAGTTTCCCCCAGCCCGGTAGTCAAGTTCTTTAGGCTACCAAGGTGCTTTATTATTTAACCCGGATCTCATATCCGAGTCGTTTCAACTTACTTGATTACTTGATTTCCATTCAGCTTTTATCCGAGCTTCACCGAACTTTAGATTCATTTGTGCTCTAATTGTGAATTGCCCCTAGACATTTAATCTGGGTTACTTCACTTTGACACTACCTATTCCCTTTCATGATTGTTCGGATCTCTTCTGCATCAAATATCCGTGTTTCCGGGTTTGTCCATTTTGGTAATAGATTTCCCCTAATCCAAATTATCATGAAAAGGAACACGCTCAATTTACTTGTCCTTCATTTGCTCTCCGATCTCTTTACGCTGATCTCGGTTATTGATAAACATATGCTCAAGGAACCGGGATGGTATTTGAAAATTCATATGACCCGAGAGGACTTCTATTTCCTTTGCCTATGTCATTGCCAACTTTTCAGCTGTCCACTTTCGTCTACCAGCGTAAGGTAGCCACCTTTTTCCGTCTTCGATATTTGTGCACATTTAATGCACACGTCGTTTCACATATGTCATCATTGCTTTTTGGGGTGAATTATCTCTTTTTCCCCTGCCTCTTCCGATTTGTTACCTCAACGATTATGTTTATATATTCACATTTCCCCCTATTCTCATCACTTCTCCTTTGTTGCTTGCTCTTTCTTCCAAGAAACCTCTCATTTTCTTCAAAGATTTGCCTTCTTACGATCCTCCTATTCGCACATTTAGGGTTTCATGAACCTTTCCATACACAGGTACTTTCACCATTTCTCAATACTTCCTTCGGTTTTAATTTAAAGTTCTTGCTTTGTTCTTGTTCTTGATATATGTCTTCGTCCAGTTCGATTTTTGGGTTTCTGGGTAGATATCAATTTTGGGGTTCATCTCTTTTGAATATGAATCCTTTGTTCTTGATTCTTGTTACTTAGTTTCCAGTGCCATGCCTTGAGCCTTAAATCTATATGGTGTTGTACTTCTGCAATCGAACCTAGAATCATCTTACCGAACGTAGAACCATCTCGTTATATCTCCTTCCCCCTTGTTACCAAACACCATATATTTGGGTGTGATTTCCACTAACAATGGAAAAGGATAAGATGACTCGAGAGGGGGAAGAGTTACATCAAACGGTTCCTCCTGGAGCTTGTTTCTGGTTTTGGGGTATTTCTCCTACTTAAGAAGAGAAGCAAGCGGCATTGCTTGTGGAAGACGTAGTGGGAGTAAAAAGAAATCCCAACCTCCAAAAACTAAGAGTCGGAGTGAAACTAGAAGTCAGGGTGAGAGCGTAACTAGTCCAAGATCCCACACTCAATCAGTGAAAACTGAGAGTCGGGGTAAGAGCAAATCTATCTTGGCATCACACATTTCGCAGCAAGAGGATACACACCAAGCTAAACCGGGATCCCCACGGAGAAACTTGTCGACCTGTGTTATGACTGTGCCTTTCTAAGCTCCCAACTCCTCCAGAGCAATTGTGACTCTTTAGTTGAGTCTACTTTAGCCTCATTCCGCCACAACGTAATTCCCAAAATCATTCTGGCTTCTGGCGATGAGAGTCATCTCATTTTAGAAACGTCTCCCAATTTATCAACTTTTTCTTCTTCACATAGTAGCTCCTTTGATTTAGGTATACCGTCCACTTTTTGACTTTTATTTCTTTGTTATCGTATATGTGGGTTCACCTTCTTCACACCACGCTGAGGAATCTCACTCTAGGGAGTTGGGTTCCACATGTCCCCGAAGGTTTTAATGGACAAGTATCGTGGGTCACACATGAAGTGCTAAGCACTCTATCCAAGATGACCGCGGATGACGTTGCCAGGATCCCCGTCGACAATCCCAAAAACTAGACCCTTCGCCCACCCAATAAAGATGAGCCAGTTTTCTTCGAGAGGGGAGGGAATGTCCCCTCTTTTTTCTTTCTCTACCGAGATTTGATTACCCGCTCGGTATTCGATTCCCGTTTACCGAGTTTCAAATAGACATTATAAATCATCTACACCTTGCTCCTACCCAACTTCACCCCAATAGTTGGGGTTTTGTTATAGCCTTTGAGCGTTTTTGTAAATCTTTAACTATACCTTGTACAATTCCTCTTTTATTTTACTTTTTTACCATTCACACGGCTCATACTGGTAGAGAGCCCCTAAATAGAAAAGGTTGGACCACAATCCGGGGTGCCCCCAATAGAAAACTTTTAACTATTTATTCTGATTCTTTCAAAAACTTTAAAACTGGCTCTTTTAAAGTTGTTGCCGAGCTCGAAAAACAACCTCGGTTCCTTAGCTCCCCGAGTCCAAAGATGTGGAATGGAAATTACCATTATACTGGACTCATGACCATCACGACTTTGCTCCTTCCTCCTACCGTTTTCTAGAAACGGGGTTAACTAATTTCGATGCTAACTCGGTAGCATCCTTATTTGCACATGTCGGAGAACGCGGCCATGTTAGCATGGCTTCATTCATTTCAAAGTCTCTGGCCTAGTTGGAGTTGGAAATGAGTACGAGCTCTAATTATGTGTTTGTATTTCCTGGATTTCTCAAATCAGAATTTGTAACCTTTGTTTTCTTGACCTACAACTCTAAGCATGGGGAAGCAGCCTCATTACCTTTCCATGTTGAACCGCGGCAAGGCGGCTTCAAGTATGGATAAGAGTAAGAAGCGACCAAATCCTTAATCTGGGAAGGCTGGAGCTAGGATGAGCGTCAGAGAAACCCTAGCCAAGAAATCAAAGGGCGCCCAAGACATCACGGCCCAAAAATCAATCGGCGCCTCAGCCCTGCTATTCAAGTCTTTCCTTAGCAAGTCTCTTAGACTCCTCCTCCTCCTCTTCCTCCACCTGCCCGACTTCCCTGTGGACTTCTTTGGGAAGAAGGGGTAACTATGAGCTAAGTAACGCTCTTCTCCTCTGAAGCGCTTCTACAAGCCAACTCGCCTGTCTAATACCGAGATTTGAGAGCTATAGGAGATTGAATTAAATTCCCTGAAGGCCTCCGCATTAGCCCAGACTGTGGCTTCATTGAAAAACAAATATGCCAAAACTTATGACGAGTTGCAACGAGTCAGAGCGAAGAAAGACAGAGCTCATGAGCAAAAAGACAAAGCGCATGAGCAGCTTCAAGTGGCCAAGGCGAAGAATGATAATTTAATATTTCATACACTTTTTTTTATCTCTTGATTAATAATTTAGGACTCTTTAGTTAATAAATAATGGTTTTTATACTTATTTGGGCTTTGGGCCTTTGATTATGTTTTAGCCATTTTTAATAATAAAATTCCAGTTTTACATTGCTTCACTATTTTTACCATAACTCTTGAACCAGACATCATATTTGCCTCATTTTTTTCATATTTCAGATGATTCAGAGAGCTACAATTGTTATGAAGACATGAAGGGCAAATTCGGACAAGGGGCGGTTGATTTTGGAGCCGAAGTCAGATGTATATTTCTGGATTTTATTTGGGCTCGAATTTTGTAATTAAAGCTCACTTTTATTTTATTTCCGTTTTGGGCTGAACCATTGGAGCCCATTTCCATTTTAGGTTAACTTTAAGTCAGATGGTGGCTAGAACATCTATTCATTCACGTTTTTATTATTTGATGGATCAAAACAGACGTTTTGAAATTTTCTCAAATGTTCTTCACATTCTTCGTATTCTTCGTCTGTTCTTCATTTTTTCCAGCCATGCTCGGCTAAACTTCTGTGATTAACCCAACGTTGAGGATTCCATGATTCGTCCAGAGAGCTTGTGCTTAATCGGTAAATTTACTCGTTTCTGTTTTCATCTTATCGGATTTGATTTTTGGAAATAGTTCGAATATTAGATTTAATATTCGGTTTGGTTAATCCCAAGGACTGAGTTTGAATTAGGTTTCAGTGTTACTGTGCGATCACACAATGAGACGCCACTGTTCAGACAGATGCTAGGCGATCGTCTAGTCGCGGGAGTTTCTGGACGAACGCAGAGATTTTGGTTCATCCAGAACCAAACATTAGTTCGTTCATATTTTTTTCAATGATGGAAGTTTATGGAATCTAAATGTTGGGTTGATCGATTTTAATATGTTTTTATTTAATCCATTCTGTTTCTGTTTGTTTCGTTTTGTTTCTGTTTATTTTCGTTTTTATTCTGTTTGAACCAAAACCCCCATTTTTACGATTCTTGTTTTTATTCTTTGTTGGAATTGAACCGATTGTGAATTCGTTGGGAAATACTCAGGTTATATTATACTGCAAATCCTTTTCTAATCTGGTTATTTTGGGAGATTACGACAAATCTCTGTCAAAATATGGCGCCGCTGCCGGAGAATTTGCATCGGTTTAATCATTAACAGTATATTAGAATAGATTAGTATAGATGACTTTTGCTCTCGTTGGGACACAATGGGTAATTCAGAAATTGTTTGACTTACTCCGATTGGGCTGATTTTTGGTGAGCTGAAGGAAAATCCCATTTTAAGACTAACACAGTCCCATGGGCACTGGACTTGGGTCCCACAATAGTGTAGAGTTGTTCTGTGATGGTCCTATAATTTTTAAAAATCATTTGATATTGTTTCTGGACTTATTTTGGTCAATTTCTAACATAGGTTTTTGTTTTTGTGTTGTCTTAGTGTTTTTTTCCTACTTTTTACCACTTATAGTGGCATTTTCGTAATTCTGATTATCTGGTGGCATTTTCGTAATTCTGAGTATCTGCAAATTCTGCCTTGTGTTCATGCTACATGAGTATTAGGAGTACTACTAATGCAGAAGACTTGTTGCCATTTGATCCTGAAATAGAAAGAACAATTCTTACTGCTAGAAGAGTTGTTAGGCTAAGTCGTGGGATTAATACTGAATTGGGCATTGAACTTGAGTTTAATTGTGTCCATTCTGTTGATCCTTCTGAATGTGTTTCTAATAGTACTTCTGATAGTCTTGTTGTTTTCACTGATTCTAGTAGCAATTTTGCTAACTCAAAAATTATGGCAAAACAAGCAAATCATCCTACTTTGAATGAATTAGCTACCCCTGATGTAGGCAATCAAAATTTGTGTATTCGATATCCTGAACTTGCTGCTAACTTTGAACTAAAATTTGGTCTTATCCATTTGTTGCCCAAGTTTCATGGTCTTGCAGGTGAATGTGCTCACAGGCATCTAAAGGAGTTCCATGTGGTATGCAACACGATGAAACCTCAACCAATTGATGAGGACCACATTAAGCTGAGAGCTTTTTCATTTTCCCTAGATGGTGCAGCTAAGGATTGGCTATACAATTTGCAACCAACATCTGTTGGGAGTTGGGATGATATGCAGAAGTTATTCCTAGTAACGTTCTTTCCTTCCTCAAAAGCCATCGCTATTCAAAAGGAGATCACTAGTGTTAAACAAATCAATAGGGAGACCATGTATGAGTATTGGGAGAGGTTCAAGCGATTGTGTGCTAGCTGTCCACACCACCAGATTTCAGACCAACTCCTAATTACATATTTCTATTCTGGTTTGTTACCATTGGATAAAAGTTTCGTGGATGCATCCAGTGGTGGGCCTTAGATAGCAAGACACCTGAAGAGGCCCAAGAGTTGATATCTATTATGGCTGTTAATTCTCAGCAATTTGGCACCAAGGCTAATAGTACTCTTGTTTACCATATTCAAACAACTCTAGTCCAGTATGATTCTCAGAGATTAGAGACTAGACTTGATGATCTGACCTCCCTTGTGAGGCGGTTAGCGATGACAGTGATCATGAGTCTTCTCCTCCTCAAATTAGGTACTCCTGTGGGTTTTGTTCTGACCCTTATCATTCTACTGACTCTTGTCCTACCTTGCATGATCCTATTTATCAAGACTAGTCAGTAGCTTCAATAGGTGTTTTTCCAGGAAAGCCACAATACCAGCAGAAAATAATGCCTTCTTCAATACCTATAATCCTAGTTGGAGAAATCACCCAAATTTCCGTTGGAACCAGATTCAAAACCAGAGTAACCAATATCAGCAGAATTCTGGGAATTACCAGTAGAGACAGTACATACCATAGAATTTCCAACAACAGTTTGCACCTCCTTTGCCAGCACCACCTCCTCGACCAGCCATATATGTACCTCCATAGGCTTCACAATAGCAAGTTAGTATTAGTGGTTCCTCATTGGAGGATATGATGAAGCAATTTGCCACAAACACTATGAAATTTCAACAGCAAACTGAAACTTCCATTCAGAGTTTGCAAACTCAGATTGGCCAATTGGCAACATCACTGAACCAGCTACAACCTCAGGGATCCAACACTCTTCCTTCACAAATCATTCCCAATCCTAAGGGGAATGTGAGTGCTATCTCACTACGGTCTGGAAAACAATTGGAGGAACCTAAACCAGCTGCAGATGTGACTTCCACATCAGAAAAAGAGTTCAATAATGTGAAGATTGACTCTAAAAATAAAAAGGCAATGTAGCAAGGTGAAGAGGAAGACATCTCCATTCCTCTTCCTTTCCCTCAGAGAGCAGTTCAGTCCAAGAAGTTGGCAGAAAAAGAACAAGATAAGGATATACTTGAGACATCCAGAAGAGTAGAGATCAACATTCCTTTCTTAGATGCTATCAAACAAATCCCTAAATATGTCAAGTTTCTGAAGGAGTTGTGCACCAACAAGAGGCGACTGAAGGGAAGTAAACGAGTGAGTTTGAACCAGAATGTATCAGCACTCATCCGGCCTTCCATGCCTCGCAAGTGCAAGGATCCAGGGATGTTTTCTATTCCTTGCATTATTGGTAACTATAGATTTGATGATTGCATGCTAGATTTAGGTACTTCTATTAATGTCATGCCTGCATCTATTTATAAATATCTTGGTCTTGGTCCTTTACTTCCTATTGGTGTTGTTGTTTAGTTAACTAATAGGAGTAATGCTCATCCTTCTGGTGTAGTTGAAGATTATTAGTCAAAGTTAATGAATTCATATTCCCTGCTGATTTTTACATCTTAGATATAGAGGATGAGTCTTCTACTAGTAGGTCACCAATCATTCTAGGGAGGCCTTTCATGAAAACAGCTAGGACTAAGATAGATGTGCATTCTGATACTCTTTCCATGGAGTTTGGTGATATATCTGTGAATTTCAATCTCTTTGATGCCATGAAACATCCTAGGGAAGAGCATTCTGTTTTCTATATTGATGTTATTGATGATGCTGTGGATGATGTTCTTGCTGATTGGTGTGCTGATTATCCTGATTTTTCATCTGAGAGTGATTCTGTCATTTGTGCATGTGCTGATAATGAATGGTGCTCTGTTTGCACTAACTTGGTTAATGTTGCATTATTTGGTGATTCTGACTCACTTAATGATTCTGCATTACTTGTGGATTCTGATATTGATTCTGAGTTTGAGCTTCATCTTGATCTTAATGTGCATCCTGATTTTTACTTTGATGAGCTTAACTCTGATTTTGATGAGCTAACTTCTGATGTTAACATTGAGCTGTATAGACCCAGTTCTTCTGTTTCTTTGAATGTGGTTTCAGGTATTTCTAATGTGATGACATCAGAATTGTTGCAACAACCACCCAAGCTTTTACCATCCACTGAGCAACCACCCAAACTTGAGTTGAAATCCCTTCCAGATCACTTGAAGTATGCATTTCTAGAGGTGGATGAACAGTTGCCAGTCATTGTGGCAAATAATCTTCTTCCTGACCAAGAAGAGAAGCTGCTAAGCTTATTGATGGCAAACAAGAAAGCCATTGGGTGGACATTAGCTGATATCGTTGGCATCAGCCCTTCCATGTGTATGCATCAAATTCTATTGGAAGAGGACTCTAAGCCGGTGAGACAACCCTAGAGACGCCTTAATCCTCTTATCCTTGATGTGGTGAAGAAGGATGTCACTAAGCTTCTGCAAGCTGGTATCATCTATCCCATTTCTTATAGCCAGTGGGTTAGCCCGGTCCAGGTGGTTCCTAAGAAATCCGGAGTCACTGTGGTAGCCAATCAGAAGAATGAGCTCATTCCTACTCGAGTTCAGAATAGTTGGAGAGTTTGCATCGATTATAGGAGACTCAACCAAGCCACTCGCAAGGATCATTACCCTCTACCTTTCATTGATCAGATGTTAGAGCAATTGGCTGGTAAGTCTCATTATTGCATCCTGGATGGCTACTCCGGATACTTCCATATCCATATTGCCCTTGAGGATCAGGAGAAGACAACCTTCACATGCCCCTTTGGAACATATGCCTACCGAAGGATGCCTTTTGGCCTCTGCAACGCACCTGGCACCTTTCAGCGTTGTATGGTAAGCATCTTCTCTAAGTTTCTAGAGGACTGCATGGAGGTTTTTATGGATGATTTCACTGTATATAGGTCTGATTTTGATGCATGCTTAGCTAATTTGTCTAGAGTCTTGCATAGGTGCATTGAGTCTAATCTCACTACTAGAAAAAGCCAAAACGGCGGCGGAATTTGTGATGGAAAAAAATCCGTCGCAAATTGCGAAGAAATTTGCTACGGAATCCAAATCCGACGCAATTTGCTACGTAATTGAAAATCTGTAGCAAAATTTGGTACGGATTTTCAATTCTGTAGTAAAATTTTGCTACGGATTTGGATTCTGTAGCAAATTCCGTCGCAAAACTTCAAAAAAAAATCCGATTTCTTAGAGGGAAAAAGCCCGCAATTTTGCTACGAAATTAGAATTTTGTAGCAAATTTTGCTATGGATTTTCAATTCGCAGCAAAATTTTGCTACGGATTTGGATTCCGTCGCAAAACTTAAAAAAAAAATCTGATTTCTTGGAGGGAAAAAGCCCGTAATTTTGCTACGGAATTAGAATTCCATAGCAAAATTTGCTACGGAATTTTCAATTCCATAGCAAAATTTTGCTACGGATTTGGATTCCGTAGCAAATTCCGTCGCAAAACATAAAATAAAAAAAAATCCGATTTCCTGGAGGAAAAAAGCCCGCAAATTTGCGACGGAAAAATAATTCCGTCGCAAACGGGCGGCCATTTGGCTACTTGGGTTCCCCCTTTTTGCCACAAAACTTCATTTCCGTCACAAAAAGCAATTTTTTTGCGACGGAACTCATTTCCGTTGCAAAAAAATTTGCTTTTTGCGACGGAAATGAAGTTCCGTCGCAAATCGAGCTTTAATACCTTCCGAAGTCATTTAGACGTCTTCCATTTCGATCTCCTCTCCACCTCTTAGTCATTTTGTCGATCCTCCTCATCACCTCCGCCCCTCCCCGTCCTGCTCTTCCTCCGGCGTTGGCCCTCCGTCTCCTCCAACGTCCTCCGTCCTCCGGTTCCTCCGGTAACGTCCCTCTCCCTCCCTCCCTCTCTTGTTATCTTTTTTTTTTATCTAAAGTGACTATTGGTAAGCATCCATCACTCACTTTGTACAATTGAATGTGTTCATGTATTCCTCTTTCTACAATAAAAAAAAAAAAAATTTGTGTGGTGTTGTGGTTCCTTCATTTCTTCCTTTTTTTTTTTTTTTTAATCTGTTTGTTGCAAGGTTTTTTGTAATGAATATTAATTTTGTTTCTTCTTTTTTTAGTTAAATTTAATTCACCAATAATATAGAAAGTGTTTGTAAAAGAAATATACATAGCATAATATGTAGTTGAAATTTGTCAAAGGTAAGGTAACTAGTTTCATCGATGTAGAAGGCATGTGAATTAAAATTCCATTGCCACAAAAAGCTCCTGTTGCTTGGTTACCTTTGGCCATAATTAAATTATATAGAATTATAGATGTGAACTAGGGAAGCCATATTGTAGAATTTAAGATATTATTATTATTATTATTAGAAATTGTACAAACTTAATTTATTATTAGAAAGAGAGGAAATTATAATAACTATTTTTTATTATATTATATTTGCTTATATGCGTGGATATTAAATTTGTATAATATATAATCTTGGTAGTTAGAGATATTTTAGGATCTGATCGGATTATGGAATTTGAATTTTGTAATTGCTTTTTTGTTTTATAATTCCTAGATATTAGGATCTTCCTTTTATAATCTTAGATATTAGGATCTATCTTTTATAATTTTTAGATATTAGAATATGCTTTTTATAATCCTAGATATTAGGATCGGCCTAAATCAATCAATATATTATAGAATTTGAATTTTGTAATTGCTTTTCTGTTTTATAATTCCTAGATATTAGGATCGGCCTAAACTAGAGTATCTACATGTATTAAAATCATGAAGGCATATGAATAATAAAAAAAAAAACTCAAAGGATTTTGTACATTTCTTTTTAATTTCGTAATTTTTTATATTTTTTATATAAATATTTTTTTTAGGAATCGAGTTTGCAACGGAATGACCAAATGACCATCTTGGTGCATCAAACATAGGAGATGATGAAGCATATGCAGATTCTACTTCAGTCCCTAATGAAGGATAAGGGTGACCATACTGCTGCTGTTTAGACTTTTTTTTTTTTAATTACATATTGTTCACAACATTATTATTTATATTTTGTTTTATCTATGTAAACTCTTTATGATTATTATTATATATTCAATTTTCTCAAAAAAAAAATATAAAAAAATTTAAATATCCATGGTACATTACTTTTTGTATTCACTTTTCTAAAAAAGAAAAATAAAAAAAATATTTTTTTTCAATTTATTAGTTTTGCTACGGAATTTGTTTCCGTACCAAATGCTCCAATTTGCTACGGAATTATTTTCCGTAGAAAATTCTCAAATATGCGAAAATTTGCTATGGAAATATTTTCCGTAGCAAATTTGCGAATTTGCTACGGAAAATAATTTCGTAGCAAATTTTTGATTTTGCTACGGAAAATATTTCCGTAGCAAAATTTCGAATTTACTACGGAAAAAAATTCGTAGCAAAATTTTGAATTTGCTACGGAAAAAAAATTTCCGTAGCAAATTGCGACAGAAAATTTTTTTTCCGTAGCAAATTGCGACGGAAATATTTTTCATCACAAATTGTGACGGATTTTCTATTTGGTCGCAATTGCTACGCGGTTTTTTGCTACGGAATTCCATTTTGCTATGAAAAAAGCACTGTTTTGCTACGGAATTTTTCCGTAGCAAAACTTGATTTTTCTTATAGTCTCGGTCTTTGAATTATGAGAAGTGTCACTTCATGGTTGAGTCAGGTATAGTCTTGGGACACATAGTGTCTAGGAAAGGGATTGAGGTAGACCTTGCTAAGATAGATGTAATTACTGCTTTGCCTTACCCCGCATCTGTGCGGGAAGTTCACTCTTTTCTTAATCATGCAGGTTTCTATCAATGTTTCATTCGGGATTTCAGCCAAACTACCCGACCCTTGTCCAACCTTCTGCATAAGGACACTCACTTTGTATTTGATGATGCTTGCAAGGCGGCCTTCGATCATTTGAAGCGTTGCCTAACTACAGCCCCAGTGATCCAAGCCCCTGATTGGTGCCTCCCCTTCGAGTTGATGTGTGATGCTTCCAACTATGCGGTTGGTGCTATCTTGGCACAGCGGGTAGACAAAGCATCTCATGTCATTGCATATGCCTCCAAGACTTTGGATCCTACCCAGTTTAATTACACCACTACTGAGAAAGAGTTGTTGGCTATTGTATTTTCTTTTGATAAGTTTAGGTCATATCTGCTAGCAAGTAGAGTAATTGTTTTCTCTGACCATGCTGCTTTCAAGTTTCTTTTGAAAAAGGCAGATACAAGCCATGACTCATCTGATGGATGTTATTGCTCCAAGAGTTTGATGTTGAGATTCGAGATAGAAGTGGAGCACAAAACTGGGAAGCTGACCACTTGAGTCGCGTCACCCATTCTCCCTCTCCCCTCTTCTATTCGGGATGATTTCACGATGAGCAGCTTCTACAAAGCCGCAAAGTAAGCTTTCGTGGTATGCTGATCTAGTTAACTACTTGGTAGCTGGTGTTTTTCCTATAGATTCCACTAGGGCCCAAACCCTTAAATTAAAGAGTGACCTAGTTGTCCCGTTTATTAGTGGGCACTCTTGTTGCTCCCGTTCGTGGTTAACAGGTATTTCCGCCATGTTTCCTTGGTCAAAAGATTGACTTTGCCACTTCTGCCTTCTGCGCCTTTCCTTGTAGGTGCGTTCTATCTCAGGATCGTAAGACTCTAGATTGGTGGAGGTGAGTTGCCAAGCATACACTACAGAATGTACCTGAAAATCAAGAGCAGAGAGAGTGATCTCCTTTACTAAGTAAATCACAACTATTAAGCAAAAGGGCGTCGTCACAAAGGGTATCAGCAGTCCCTGGCAACGGCGCCAAAAACTTGTTGGTCGATTTTCTTGATGGCAAGTGAACCAGTCGAACAAGTAATAAAGTGTAAGTAGAGTATCGTCCCATAGAGACTGAGATACCGAGAGGTGACGCGCTAATGCTGTGACAGTTGTGAAAGCAGAAAGTAAATATAATCAGGTTGAGGGGTTTTGCAATTATGCTACTAGCAAACGTAAACAAAATGACTTTAAATGAGAGAAGATATCAATAAGAGGTTAGGCTGGACTCAGAATCATCCTTAAGTGCATCAATCCCCAGTTGCTCTACCCAATGCTATAGCATTTATCTTTGTCTGACTTCCACAATTGCTACTGACATAGCTACCAACTACAAAACTATTTGGTTAACCCACCTCTATTATCTACCGAAGCTTCCACGTTCGATACATATGATACTAACTATACTCCTTCCATATTCCTATGGCAACTTTCTAGTCAGACCTGCTTTACACTCAGGGTGTTATGGTTATGAGAGGTAGACCCATTCCTAAAGCCTACAATAATAGGTCAAGCTGTGCACGGGCTGCCTAGCAAACACTGTTTCTTAGAGGTCTAACCCCAACTCCTTGTCAGTAAGCTGAGGCCACAGATCTAGCCCTTAACTTCCGTTAACCGACTAGTAATTAAAACACCGATACGCAAACCAAATTTATTGAATTAAGAACTTGCAACTGAGTTCATTCAACACTTAAAGACTCATCGTCGTCTAACCATATAAAGTTCAGTTCATGACTGACGAGGGACACACAAAACAGACACAAACAGAATGACCCATGATCGAGAAAATAAAGCTAAAAGGAAAGGAAAACAGAAAGATCTGGCGGAATTTCTGACGGCGTGGTCGAGGTCCTGTCACACTACCACTCCACGTCTTCTTCATTCTGACTTACTGTAGGGAACGATGCTGGGTTGTCCTGGAAGTCTCGTGCTCTTGTGAAATCTCTCACTCTTCTCTCAAGTCTGCCGAAAGATAGAATCTGGTTCTAGGGCTCTCCGACTCTCCTAGTGTTGGCGCTGCTATTTCCTTTTATAATCAGGCTTTTTCTTGCGGCGTAAGTTCTGTAGCCTGGGCCTTTCCTAATCCGTCGGGATCTATCATATCTTCGATCCGAGTAGATTGCTTTATTGATTCTGCGGGATTCTTCAAATCTTTTAGTTTCAATCCTCCGCATCTTCTATTCCATCACGTCAAAGCAACCTATCTCGTTAATATCGCCCTTTATTTTATTCGAAATCATCCGGGTAAAAAGGTCAGAAACATGTCGCATAGCATTGCGTCCTCTACTTTGCTATAGCATTCGGGATGCCTTGTATTGCACTTCAAATCACTGTCAGAATGCTATAGCATCGTATCAGCCCTGCTATACGACTTCCCTTAAAAACAAAGTAAATTGTTCCATTTTTAGCACATGCAAATGATTCCTACACTTTAGTCCCTATATCATGAATGTATGTCTTTTTGCTTAAATTATTTGCAGTTAAGCATGTATTTAAGATTCAATTCAGTCAGTAAGTATAGGGAAAACATGGTATTATTTGTGCTCATCAATAAGGACACTGACTTTGTATTTGATGATGCTTGCAAGGCGGCCTTTGATCATTTGAAGCGTTGCTAACTACAGCCCCGGTGATCCAACCCCCTGATTGGTGCCTTCCCTTTGAGTTGATGTGCGATGCTTCCAACTATACGGTTGGTGCTATCTTGGCACAGCGGGTAGACAAAGCATCTCATGTCATTGCATATGCCTCCAAGACTTTGGATCCCGCCTTGATCTAATTACACCACTACTGAGAAAGAGTTGTTGGCTATTGTATTTGCTTTTGATAAGTTTAGGTCATATCTGCTAGCAAGTAGAGTAATTGTTTTCTCTGACCATGCTGCTTTCAAGTTTCTTTTGAAAAAGGTAGATACTAAGCCACGACTCATCCGATGGATGTTATTGCTCCAAGAGTTTGATGTTGAGATTCGAGATAGAAGTGGAGCACAAAACTGGGTAGCTGACCACTTGAGTCGCGTCACCCATTCTCCCTCTCACCCCTCTTCTATTCGGGATGATTTCCCTGATGAGCAGCTTCTACAGCTACAAGGTAAGCTTCCGTGGTATGCTGATCTAGTTAACTACTTGGTAGCTGGTGTTTTTCCTATAGATTCCACTAGGGCCCAAACCCTTAAATTAAAGAGTGAGTCTAAATATTATGTTTGGGATGATCCTTATCTGTGGAAATTTTGTAGTGACCAAGTAGTTAGGAGATGTGTGCACGATCATGAGTTTCACTCTATATTGCATTTTGCTCATGCTTCGCTTTGTGGTGGTCACTTTGGACCCCAAAGAACGCTGGGAAAGTGTTAGACAGTGGATTATTTTGGCCTTCCTTGTTTCATGATTCCCATTTGTTTTGTAATTCATGTGATAACTATCAGAGAGTAGGGAGTATTTCCCATAGGCATGAGATGCCCCAGAACCCTATATTGTTTTGTGAGATCTTTGATGTTTGTGGTATTGATTTTATGGGTCCATTTCCTGCTTCATATGGTTATACTTACATACTACTAGTTGTTGATTATGTCTTGAAATGGGTTGAGGTGAAAGCCACCCAGACTAATAATTCTTCTGTGGTGGTGGATTTTGTTAGGTCTAACATTTTCTGTAGGTTTGGCATTCCTAGAGCCATTATCAATGACCAGGGCTCCCATTTTTGCAACCGAAGCATGAGTGCCTTGTTACGCAAGTATGGAGTGCTTCACAAGGTCTCCACAGCATGCCATCCTCAAACCAACGGTCAAGCTGAAGTCTCAAATAGAGAGATTAAGCAAATCCTTCAGAAGACTGTTAACTCTACGTGGAAAGATTAGAGTAAGCGATTAGAAGATGCTTTGTAGGCATATCGCACCGCCTACAAGACTTCGATTGGGATGTCTCCTTATCGGCTTGTCATTGGTAAGGCATGTCATCTTCCGGTTGAGTTGGAACATCAAGCCTATGGGGCCATTAAGCAGTGTAACATGGACTTGGCTAAGTCTGGGATGGAGGGAAGCTACAATTGCAAGAGTTGGATGAGCTTAGATTGGATGCCTATGAGAGCTCGCGGTTATACAAGGAAAAGACTAAGGCATTCCATGATAAGCATATTTCGAGGAAAGATTTTTACGTGGGACGAAAGTTCTTTGTTTAACTCCCGTTTGAAGTTTATGGTAAGCTTCGATCTAAATGGATGGCCCTTTTGAGATCACTAACATTTTTCTATTTGGTGCTGTTGAGCTATGTGATCCACCCACAGGACGAACCTTCAAGGTCAATGGGCATCACATCAAGTAATTTTATGAGGGATCCCAGTAGCAGCTTGAGGAAGCAGAGATTCTCCTCATTGATGCCACTTATCCTCCATAAACCCTTGGGGAGTATTCTTCTTTCTTCTCCCTCTTTCTCTTTTATTTGTTTTCATTTTTGCATTTTGCTTTTTGAAAATAAATACAGTCTCTCTTTCTATGATTGCTACATATTATGAACTAGGACATTTTGGTTTTAATGGATCATTCTGTTTGGTCTTCAATTCTTGACTCTTCGATTACATGTCTTGGTAGTTGATTTGATGTTGTTGATTCCCTAAGTTGGTATTGACCTTGTGAGGTTTTGGGCCTCCATGAATGGACTTCATCTTTTGCCATTCTTTCTTTCATGTGTGCATCTGCTCATGATTTGTGTTCTCTAGAACTTGCTCCTTTTCTTGTTGAAACTACATTTTTCACTTACGTGTATAATTATGATGGAAGCTTGTTTTCTTTCTTTTATTTTCCCCACTTTGGCCAAATAGTCTTTCCCTTACATTATGATTCCTTTGCTAGCCCTTTTGTGCCTTTTTGACCCATTCTTTTCTAAGCCACATTACAAGCCTACGCGTAAAACCAATTTATTCCGCACCTTGAAAATTTATTGAGCATTGGTTTCACCTTTGTTTTGTGTTTAAGTGTGGGGGTTGCTCAGGAGTGCAACAGTTTAAGTGTGGGGGAGATATTTGATTTTGTCATTGTGATTATTTATATAGTATAGTTCCTCAAAAAAAATGAAAAGAAAAAAAAAAAAAAAAGCAGAAAAAGAAAAAAAAAAGAGAAAGAAGAAAGAAAGAAAAGCAGGAAAAGAAAAGGAAAAAAAACAATAATACATAGAAAGAAAGGAGATATATGAGTAAAATAAAAGTTTTCATACATAGAGAATGATTGTGTTAATCAGTGCTCTTTTTAATTTCTTTGGTGCTTAGCCTCTCATTCCATACTATTACCTACCTTCACCGTAACCCCATTAACCTTTAATAATAAGCTCTCTTGATTTGTGCATGCATGTGTTATGAGTAGTGGAGACGTAGAAATTGAGCAAGCTTATGGTAGAACAATTTTCTTGAATAGAATTTGAGCGATACACTTATTTACCTTAAACACTTGAAAGATTGATTGATTGAGCGCATCACTTGAGAGGCCATCTTTTGTGATTAGCATCATTGATGAGATTACCATGAATTGTAATTTGAGATTAAGGGATTTTTGTCTTGATTGATTGGTCTTTTGGAGCTTTGTGTCCCTTATTCAATTTTTGCATTGTTAGCAATTGTTAGAAAAGAAGAGTTTCTCCTTTAGGTCTTTTTCTTTGAATTTTGCTTAGGAGTGCAAAAAGATAGGTGTGGGGGAATTTGATAATTTAATATTTCATACACTTCTTTTTATCTCTTGATTAATAATTTAGAACTCTTTAGTTAATAAATAATAGCTTTTATACTTATTTGGGCTTTGGGCCTTTGATTATGTTTTAGCCATTTTTAATAATAAAATTCTAGTTTTACATTGCTTCACTATTTTTACCATAACTCTTGAACCAGACATGGGATTTGCCTCATTTTTGTTTCATATTTCAGATGATTCAGAGAGATACAATTGTTATGAAGACATGAAGGGCAAATTCGGACAAGAGGGCGGTCGATTTTGGAGCCAAAGTCAGATGTATATTTCTGGATTTTATTTGAGCTCGAATTTTGTAATTAAAGCCCACTTTTATTTTATTTTCGTTTTGGGCTAAACCATTGGAGCCCATTTCCATTTTAGATTAACTTTAAGTCAGATAGTGGCTAGAACATCTATTCATTTACGTTTTTATTATTTGGTGGATCAAAATTGAAGTTTTGAAATTCTCTTAAATGTTCTTCGTGTTCTTCGTCTGTTCTTCATTTTTTCTAGCCATGCTTGGCTAAACTTCTGTGATTCGTCCAAAGAGCTTGTGCTTAATTGGTAACTTTCTCATTTCAGTTTTCATCTTATCGATTCAATTTTTGGAAAGAGTTCGAATATTAGATTTAATATTCAGTTTGGTTCATCCCAAGGACTGAGTTCGAACTAGGTTTCAGTGTTACTGTGCAATCGCACAATGAGATGCCACTGTTCGGACAGATGTCAAGCGATCGTCTAGTCCAGGGATTTTCTAGACGAACGCAGAGATTTTGATTCGTCCAGAACCAAAGGTGAGTTCGTTCATATTTCGTTCAATGATGGAAGTTTCTAGAATCTGAATGTTGGGTTGATCGATTTTAATCTGTTTCTGTTTAATCCGTTTTGTTTTATTCTGTTTCTATTTATTTTCATTTTTATTCTATTTGAACCAAAACCCCCCATTTTTACAGTTACTGTTTTATTGTTGTTCGAATTGAACCGATTGTGAATTCGTTGGGAAACAACCCAGGTTATATTATACTACAAATCCTTTTCTAATCTGGTTATTTTGGGAGATTATGGCAAATCTCTGTTAGAGAAGGACAAGACTTATAAGGAGCTTCTACTGGTAAAGGAAGAGCTTAGGAAGACGAAGTCGGATTTCTTTCATTTTCAGCAGACCCATGAGAATGATATGCACTCACTGAAAAATATTTAGGCAATGCTTAAGAGGCTTGAAGTCAAACTGAAAGAACCCGAGGCCAAGCTCAAAGCTGCTAGTACCAACGTCTCTTCTTATGCCGCTACGTTAAAAGACGCCACAGAGGTTTCCTTTAACAACGATTTGAACCAAATCCGGCTTTTGAACCCCGACGTCGAACTAAACACCTCCGGGTTGCATTATAAAGCTTATATTGACGACGGGAAATTAATCCCACCCCCTTCATCTCCTGGCGGCAATTTTGTTAGTTGGTTGGAGGGGGTCAAGGTGAGGAAGGAGGTGAAGAGGTCAACGTCGTCACCCTACTGGAGGAGAGGTTCAACCGGAGGCTGAAGTTCCTCCTAACTGAAGGACCGAGATGCCAGTTTTGCTTGTACCTTTTTGTTTGGGGTTCTTATGTCCCCTTTTTGCTTTGTAACAATTAACCCGATTTAGTCGTTAGCGTTCAACTTCGTTGTACTTTGACAATTTGAATATCAATTTGAAAATTTATTTATTTCTTTATTAACCCGGACATATGTTAGAGTTTTATCTTCGTCGCTACACTAAATTAATTATATGAACTCAAACACACTTTCAGAGTTCTATTCGATGACTGGGCCAAATTCAAAAATATATTACGCAGAATCTGCTTGAATATTCATCCAGTATTGAAAACCAGGTATCATATTTGTGAAAAAATTTATTAGATCTCCACATAACACTCCAGTGTACTCAACTAGAATTCAATCCGAAGTAAGGGCAATCTGTCACATATTCAAACTCAGTTGTCAACCAACATTTTAAACATTTCGACCTGATCAAGGTCAACATGACAATTCACCTTATTACCCCCGAATAAAATTTTGATACATCACACTTTATTCATTCCTCCACGCTTTATCTGAAACTGGGTTCAACTACCCTGGGTTCGTTTATTCATTCCTCCACGCTTTATCTAAACTGGGTTCAACTACCCTAGGTTCATTTATTCATTCCTCCACGCATTATCTGAAACCGGGTTCAATTACCCTGGGTTCATTTCATTCCTCCATGCTTGCCACAATTTGAAACGATTTGAAACAATTTTCAACTGAAAATTCCTTCATTTATTTCCTTTGAAAATGAAATTGACTAAATAAGTTTGCTGACATAGTCGATTTCAAACAATCCCTAAAAGGAAAATTGTGCTTAAAACAAAACAAACTTAACACATAACTCGAATTTAACTGTAATACACTCAGTTTATCCAGGTTCCATGTTCTTTTGCTTCATATTTCCAGCCCAAAATCTATTGTCCGGGTTTCATCCGCGGAAATCTTGCTTTTAACTTCCTAGTTGTTCTTTTCCTTTGAGAGGTGGACTCCTCCTCCTCTCCTTTCTCGCTGCATTAATTATCTCCATTTGCTCCAACTCTAGGTATTTCTTTGATTGAGTTCTAAACTCCATAAAGGTCTTGACAGGATCCTTATAAATTGACTTTACCAATAGAGATTAGCCATCCAAGCCAGCTATGATTAAGTGCACATGCACATTTCTTGCAATCCATGCACTTGTACAGCGGCATCTTTAAAATGATCCAAGTACTTTTGGAGCGTTTTCCCCTGGTTGCTTCTTAATCTTCTGAGAGCAAACTCGAACTTTGGTTTTTTTTGCTTGTTGCAAAATTCAACAAAAACTTGTCTCCCAAATCTTCAAAATTTCGGATTGAATTTGTGGACAACATGTGAAACCAGGTTTGCGCAGCTTCTGTCAATATTGTAGCAAATATCCAGGAAATGATGGGCTCATCAATTCCCCTCATGTACATGTCCATATTGAAAGTATCAATATGGACCTATGGGACCTAACTTCCATTGTACTTTGGCAAAAAGGCCAAATCCAAATCTGCCGGGTAAGGAGCATTCGTGATCTCATCAGTGAATGGACTATTGTTATGCTGCCCCCTACCGTACTTCCTCCTATAAGTCCCAGGAGCCTTTTGCGTCCGAGGAACCACATCCCGGTTCTGATCTCCTGAATCTCGGTTATCCTTAGCATGTTGGCTCTGTAGTTTGGGATCTGAACCCGGAACTTCAGGAATCAGAGCCCGGACTCATTCAGCCAGTTTATCTTCAGCGTTATTAACTCGAGTAGGACCCCCAGCATCAATTTGAACAAGACCTCCTACATCAACTTGAAGAGAACCCGAGGCATTAACCCAGTTATGGTTACTCTCATCCCAGTTCTCATTATGGACCGGGTTCTCAATTCGTCTGAAGCGCTCCTCCAACATTTGCATTCTTTGAATCTCTTCTTGCCGCAAAGCAGCATTGCGACAATCCATATCATCCTGCATTATTCTGATATCCTCTTGCCTCTAGAGATTGTTACGTTGCTCCACCTCCTCAATTTGCCTCAATACAGAATTTAAAGCGACTTGTATGAGGCGAACATCCAAATCTATGATTGGAACTTATGAAGGAGGGATTTGTTGCTAGACTTGTTGGACAATCGCATTCTAAGGGGTTGCCACGAATGCTGGGGAGGAAGTCGTATCTGATACGTCTTCAACTTGCAATGCGTTATAATCTGGAACAATCATATCCTCAGGTTGCCGCTGACGCTGAACCTGTTGTTCCTGATTTTGTTGTGGTGGATCTTCAGGCAATTGCTCATGCAAGAGCATCTGATTTCTGCTTCTAGTATTGACCACCTTTGGTCGCAGGAATCAAAATTTATCGATTCCCCAAGGTCGGCGCCAATGTTCTGTCTAGATTGACAGAAATGTCCAGTCTGTTGGACTAGTATGTTAATATTGGATTAGATAACTCTCTACCTATGGATCAAATACCTATGAGTATAGTTGATCACCGTGCACGAATAGGCGTTAGCCAAAGGGGGTGATGTGTGTGCACAGTGATGGCAAAATAGTAATTGAGAGAGAATGAATGTACCTTTAGGGTTTACCTCTTATTTATAAAGTTTACCTGTAGGGTTAAGGTTTGGACTCATAGGCCTTTGTGCCTCTAAGTCCAAGTGCTATGCCGCCATATCTATGTCACGTAAATTGTCCCTTGTTGGACCATACATTAGATGGATCTCATATATGAGCCCATAACAATACTTATTAATAGACTTCTATCAGCTTCTCAAATTATATTAACAACCAAATGGTAAAGGAAGAAGCAATTTTGTCTGAGAATCTTCATGCCTAAAAGAAATGCTACTAGGAGATAGAGTATTATAGGGAGAAATTAAGCCTTGAAAGTTACCAAACAAATGGAGTTTCACTTATATTAGGTTTTCTTTGGATTTCCCTATTCTACCCTTTTATTTCCTCAACTGCCTTGGGAGAGGAGCAAATCATTGGAGCATGGTCCATAAAGGTGAATCTTTGTTTTTACTGTTATGGAGGTAGAGGTAAATTTGAAAGGGATTTTTGCTGCATAAGTACCACCTCAAGATTTTTAATATAACAAGATCTTATATTAAAAACTAGACGTAGTATTTTTTGTAAGTTTGTAAAATATCTTAATATCCTTACAAATTTACAATAGACTAATAGAGAGAAGCCGCAATTAATTGGTAATCAGCTTGGCTTCAATTGCGTTATATTTAATAGATATATTGATGATGGTATCATATTAAAGTAACAGGATCTTAAAAAATAATCTCAAATCTTATCTTAAATATATCAAATAAATTAGTAGGAAAACTGAATTTATTTTATATTTACTTTTTTTCATTTAATTTGATAAGATAAATAATAAAAATTAGTATCAATTATCAAAGAGGCAAATTAAAAGGGGAAAATTTCGGGTAGCCCATAGATGGGACTTTTTTCAATTTATCCCAAAAAAATATGAAACTTCACTGTATCGATCCCTTAAATCAAAATAAAATTAAGTTTTATGGGTGAAAAGATAATGATGCCCTTACCTTATTTATCTTGTGAATTGTTTTATTTGTCTTATGAATTTCTTTATTTGTCTTGTAAATGACCAAAATATTTAAACTCCATGGGTTGTTTCGAATCCCTTTATTTATATTGTAAATATCTTCATTTGTCATATAAATGCCCTTATTTATCTTGTAAATGGCCAAAATGTTCTTGTTCACTCTATAGTTCCTTTTGAATCTCATTATTTATCTTATAAATGCCTTTATTTATCTTGTAAATTCCCTTATTTTTCTTATAAAATACTATTTTGAGAAAATAAAAAGAATGACATTATTGTCTTTTCACTCACAAAACTTAATTTTATTTTGACCCAAGAGGTGTAGCGAAGTTTCATATTGTTTTGGGTTGACTGAAATAAAGCCGCATCTATTGGGGGCTAACTAAAATTCTCCTAATTAAAAATGAGAAATCATCATTGGTAAGGGGAAATAACGCCGCTAGAAGCCGTTAAAGCGAAACAATTAAGAATATATAATATTACCATATTTAAAATTCCGGAAAAAAAAAAAACCCGCGTCAAAATTAAGCAACGATTATTTATCAATAAATGAATTTAATATTACCTTATTAAAAAATATTATCTTATCAAAGAATATTTTTCAAATAAATAAATGAAAGATTTTGCTTTCCTAATTAGTTACTACTTATTCCTTTGCCCTATCCTTCTCTCTCTTGCAGCGCCAATCAGATTTAACTTTTTATCTGAGAAAGTGCACCGAACCAAGAGGATGGCATCATCCCCTTCACTAAAGGGTAGGTGGTTGATGTGCATTTTCTGCTGCCCTTATATTTTGGGGACCTTCCCAAATATACTTTTTATAGTCGTTTAGATCATTAAATTCTACACGAAATGAACGATATGTTAATATCTTATGGACAAAAAATAAAGATGTTTTCAATTTTTAAAGATTTAAAAGTTATAAAGTGTGTTGTTTCTTTTTGATTTAGAGTCTTAAATCTTTGAAAAATCATAATAATAAAAAAATTGAAGGAAAAAAGAACTTCATTTTTTTATATAAGATATCAAAATGTTGTTCATTTCTTGTGGAATTTAATAATTCAAAGAATCATAAAAAATAAATTTGGGAAAGTCCCTAAAATGAGGGGCAGCAGGAAAGGCACATCAGCCAACCCCTGCCCCTTCATTGACAAAACTATTTCCTTTAATATCAATTTTAGTCTATAATTATCAAACAAAGTTCTTTAGAAACATATTCAAAAGGGTTCCAATTTTGTGTTTTCCCTACTTTCTCTTTAGATCATATTGAGCCTTGTCGCTGCTGGATTGAAAGGACAAACCCTAGAGGAGCTTCTTTCGTTTCTGGGATCTCCAACTAAAGATCATTTGAATTTTTTTTTTTTTTTTTTTGTTCATCCGATATCTAGAGCTTCCCCATGACTAATCTGGACCCGACCCACGTCACACACCTAGCTATGGTGGGAGAGTCTCTCAATGGGGCTTTTCTGCATTCACGAGACTTGAACTCGAGACCTTACTTAAGCGATACAAGCTACTTACCACTTGTGCCAACCCCTGTTGGTAGATCATTTGAATTATGTACCTTCACAACTTGTTTCCGGTTTAAGTTATGTGGAGGGAACTAAAACTGGAGGCCCAATTCTATCTTTTGCTATTAGTGCTTGGGTAGAAAAAAAATTTGGTTTGAAGGCTAGTTTTGAATATATAAGGCCTGTTTGGTGAGAGCTTTTAGAGAGCTTTTATTGAAAAAAAAAAGCTCAGTGACATTTCAGTTAACAAAAAAACCCATATGGGTTTGTTTGGGTTCGCTTTTCTACTACTAGGCTTTTTACATAAAGGCCCATTTAAAAAAAAGCTCCCCCTAGCTTTTTTAGCTACTAAAACGCAGCTTTTTCATGGGGCTCATCCGTCTTTTGGTAGAGAAAGGGAGAGAGAAAGAAGGAGCATTTTTCTTTATTTTTGTGGAGACGATTTTCTGACCCAAATGGGAGACAAAGGGAGAGAGAAGGGAAGGGGAAAAAAAGATAGAGAGAGAGAGAGAGGGAAGTTATAGTAAGTTGGGACTTTCTTTTGTTAATTAAGAACTTTATTTTATTAATTAATAACAAAAAATTTAATAAATCATTATTTATTGAATTATATATTAGTTTATTAGTCAAATTAAAAAACAAGAATAAGAATACTCTTGAATAATTTAATTAGCTTCTTGAATCTCTCAAAAAAATATTAATTCTATCTTATATTTAGGTTCGGGGGAGTATTCAATAAAATTCATACCTTTTTAGTCATTTTTCATCTCAACTAGCTTTTGAACTAATAATCCAAACACTCATTAGTCTAGAAAAAAGCCACTTCTGCAAAAGCCAAACAAGCAATTCAAACACAAAATCACATTTACAATCTGACTTTTTTCCTACTGGGCTTTTACAAAAGTCAGATAGCTTTTAAATCACCGCTCCCACCGCTAACCCAAACAGACCCATGGTAAAAGATGGTTACAGAAGCCCAATCCAACTTCTTGACTTCATCGACAAGGTACTCATCTTGGATTCGGCGGTGATATGGTCCTCGTATTTATTAATTTACAAATAATATCTATGGGATTCCTAATGACTATTTTGCCCTTGCAACATTTATTTTCCACTTTGTTTCCTCAAAATTCGTCATTTTGTCTAACTTTGAAAAATCATAATTAATTCTACAAAAATTGAAACGAGGATCCGTAAAATTCCTTGGAATCCTTAGGATGTCTATTTTAAATTAAAAATAATCAATCTTGCCCAGATTACACGAATCACTCCCAGTTTTAACGTTTTTGAGCCTCTGCCCAGAAATTTTCCAGAAATTCGTAGCCCAACTTTGAGAAATTTTATCTCCTTGTACAGAACTCATTTTGACATGTTCTTGACATATTTAAAAAGCCTTATATGTCTACTTTAACCATGAATTTTTTTCAGAATTTTGTAACTACATTTTTAACATAAAATATGGGCATTTCTATCACTGATTTCAGAGATTTCTACCCGATGAATTTTCGCGAGCTTCGCTACTTTGCTCATAGTTTTCCAGAAATTTTGCTATACCAAGTGGCTCATCTAATTTTCGAAATATCACTATTTTCGACTACAAAAACATGATATTAAAATTACTCTAGCATATTTAAAATCAAAGCTACTTCTAACTATGAATTTAAGAACTAAAACTTAAAGAACTTAAAGCTAGAGCTAGAGAACTTACCAAGAACTTGCTCCTCCTTTCTTCAAGGCTCTCACTCACTCTCTTACTCTTAGAATCAGATTTCTTTGTGAATTGGTGAAGAATAATGAAGACCAAAGCCCCCTATTTATAGCAAAAGGCTTATGGATTATCTTTTCTCATCAATGGCTAAAATTAATTTGTGCTTCTATGAAGAGACAATTTGTAAGCAAATGCCTCCCATTGGTTAGAAACAATTACATTGGATTTAGCTAATTATCTTAATTTCCAAAATTAAATCCCACATGTGCTTATTATAGTATATTTACTTTAATGAAATCTATTTTTGGTTGCTTGATCAATCACTAATACTTTTAAATTCTGAGTATGCTTTTTAATTAGTAGTTGGATATCCAGATTTATGGTCTAATTAGATTCCCTGGTTGTACTAAGCTTATTCTTCAACGTTTGCAAAATAGTTTCTATTATTGGTGGATCAATTGACTTTTCTCTCTCTTATATACTAGACACACACACACTCACAACTCTTTTTTCTTATTGGTGGATTTAATTTCACATGGATTATGTTTTATGAAATCCATTTTCAAGCCTTTAGATTAGCTTTATTTGATTTAATCTTAGCCTTCCATAACTAATCTTAATTAGCATCCCTAATAAAGTAGTTAAGTGTAATTGTCAAAATATGATTGGTTCTAAGATTAATTAGAAACCACTTCTATGCTAATCCTAGCCCTTCACTAGCCCTTGTTTCTTAATTAAGGTAATCCATCCTTAATTAGGCCTTTAACATATGCCACTAAACTAATTGTGAATGTTTATGAAAATAATTCAATTAACATAGATAGAATTATCCACTAATTGTTGGCAATTTTCTCTAATTGGTTTAATTATTTCCTCACAACTTTTTAGTTTTTCATGGCCATTTATGCACCATGTATTAATTTAATAATTATAGGGCAATTTATGATCCCTAAAATAAAATTGGAGAATTTGGTTTCGATTACCTTAATTCTTAGAGAAAATTCCCTAAATTAACATAAATATGTTACTCAATTTTTGAGACCACATATTCACCTATTTTTAATAGGCACTTTTTATCAAAATATAATATTTATGATAAACATGAATTTTAGGGTATTACACTCTTCTCTTTCCATCATCTTGCTCATCTAAGCGTCGGATGAAAATGCGGGACGGTGCAGATTTTTTTAATAATTATTAAAAAAATCTGCACCGTCGCATTTTCATCCGACGGCTTAGATGAAGAGGATGGGAAGAGAAGAGGACTGAAGCCGAATCCACTAATCTTTGTGTTCTGCTTCACCTTCACCTGCACTTAATCCTCTTGTTTTTCTCTTTGACTGCAACTTTGTATAGGAAAAGTGATAGGAATCTCACTACAAAAAAACTGATGGTTTAAAGTCACCGCTAAAAATCAGACTTCCAGCAACGACAATGAATGGATAAAAAGCAATTAGATTCAAAGGAGAAGAATATAAATTAGCGAACAAAACTGACATAGCTGATTCAGAGGGTAAATATATATGAGAACAAGGGGTTGTTAGGTAAAGTCCAAACTTTCAAACGCAGAAGCAAACCTAAGTTTAGAGAATATATTTTTACAAGTACTATTTTACTTCGGCAAAAGAACTTTGTTTACCTCCTAACATTATAAAAAAAATTGACCTTTTGTAGCGGTTAAAATTGCGTATTTGTAGCGGTTTTAGCCGCTACAAATGACATTAGTAGCGGTTTAAAGAACCGCTACAAAATACACCGTTGCAAGACGTTTTGTAGCGGTTTTAAAAAACCGCTACTCATGTAATAAAACCGCTACTGTATTAGTAGCGGTTTTGAGTTACCACTACAAGATGACAAATTTCAAAAAAATTGGCGCCAATATTAGATAAAATTTCTTAAATTGCGCCAAATATTTCATCCGAATTTGAATTAAAATTTGTTGTGGTTTTACAACCGCTACAAAATATTGCAAAATTGAAAAAAAAATCATAATTTAAGTCCACTGTTACAATTTTATGTTGAATATTTTTATTATTTAAGTGACGAATTAAATGATAATAGTTAATATTTTAAAACATGATTAACTTAAGTTAGATAAGTATAAATATTTATGTAGGTATAATATTGAGAATGTGTAGATAATAGGACTTATTATATTGTCCACCTCGAGCAAAAAAATTATTTGTCCATTAGATGATATTTGATTATAGAAAGAATGTTGATGATGATATAGAAGGAATATTGAGGAAATATCCTTAAAGTTTAGTGGATCAAAAAAAAAATTAGTATCTACATTATAAGAAGCGGTTAAAAAAATAAAAAATTGAAATCAAAGATTGTGTCCATTTGTAGTGGTGGGAAGAAATGAGAGAAAACGAGAGAGAAGGGAGTGGGAAGAGATAAATGAGTTTGTGAAATGAGGTGTGGTGGGGATATTTATAGGGATCGGATATGCGTAACTTTTGTAGTGGTTGATGCAACGGTTGTTGTAGCGGTTCGACATTTGTAGCGGTTATAGAACTGCTACAAAAATTCATTAGTATTTTTTAAAAAAATAAATAAATTTCAAAATATCACATTTTGTAGCGGTTATAATAAAACCATTTTTTAAAAATTATATAATTTGATTTCATAAATGTATCAATTAATACGACGCCACAAAAATTGGGCAAAAAAAGATTTATCATTTACCAAAATAGGGCAGTTAATGATGTCACGACGACGCCACAAAAATTGTACCCAATTAAAGACATGGGAAAAAATTTGTCAAAATATGACAGTCAATGACGTCACCTAACCCGACGCCACTAGTGGTGTCACGGTCAAATTAATTGATGCCACTAGTAGCGTCAATTTCCCTCCCTAGTGGTGTTATTTACTCCTTTTATTATTAATTATAAATAATAAAAAGAGTAAATAATAATTCTAATTAATAATTATGGGAATTAAAATATTTAAAATTTATGATAAACCTTAGAATACAAGACTAATTAGTAATTTAATTAATTAGTGAATTAATTAATTATTTTGTATGTTAATTATAAACCTTAAAATAGATGACTAATTATTTAATATTTTGTACATTAATAATTTGATATATAAATTGGAAAATATTATTAGCTAAATTTAATTAAAGAACTTTGTGAGAATAATGATTAGTGAATTAATAAAAATATTTTTTGAGATATGTTGTATATTATTATTTATAGTACCCTAAGATAGATAAGATAAGGTAAAGAGTGGGGAGTTCTTAATGAGGAGGTGCAGCAATCACACCGATCACAAGTTGTGTGGAATACAGGAGATTGTAAGTCTTTGAGGGTGAGACGAGCCTTACAGGGATCATTGGGAGATCTTTGGGAGATTTCCATCACCCAGATCTCATCCCACTAGATTTGCAGCAGCACCTTATACATGTAGGTTTCTTGCACGTGTCTCGCATGAAGAGACTCCCGGTATGTTTTATTCTTTATGTAATTAATTATATGCATTTAGTTGTTTGTACATGATACAGAAAATATAGGACCATTACATATTTGTTCTCTATTTTTATGTTGGTGTAGATTGACAAAAACCATATTTGTTCTCTATTTTTCCAAAGTGCTTTAATTAATTTACTAAATTTTAAATATTTTAATTCCCTTAATTATTAATTAGAATTATTATTTACTCTTTTTATTATTTATAATTAATAATAAAAGGAGTAAATAACGCCACTACCACTACTACGAAATAGGAATTTAACGACCCCCAATTAACGCCTGTTTTAAAAATGTAGACGTTAAAACGTAGGCGTGGTACTGTTATAATTTTTTCCTTACTTTTAACGTCTATTTTTTTAAAAAAAAATAGACGTTAAATTTTTAGGCGGTGGCACTATTGTAATTTTTTCCTTACTTTTAACTTCCGTTTTTAAAAACGGACGTTAAATGTTTTGATATAATGATTTGTTTTGATAAAAAAAAAGTTGTTGTGTCTTAGATACCATTTATTTTATTTTATTTTTATTTTGAGACACCATTTAATTTTATTTTGTGAAGAATTAGTGTTACTTACCATTAGAATAAAAGCTTCAAGATTATATGACCACTATAATTTTTTCCCATATTTATAGCTATTTCCTAGTATGTAGCCTATAATTTCGATGGTTAAGAGAAGAAATCATGTCGTATTTTCATTTAGTTAGTCCCTAATAATTAAATTTAATAAATTAAACAATATATCCCTTTTATATATATATATATATATATATATGATTTTATCCCATATTTATAAGTATTTCTTAAATGTAGCCAAGAATTTCGATAGCTAAGAGAAGAAATCTAATCGTATTTTCATTTAGTTAATTCCTAATTAAATTTAATAAATTAAACAATTTATCTCTTTTATATATATACGTAAAAAAAAATATTAATATCATTTAGTTCAAGCCTCCTCATGCCATTTTATTTTATTTTATTTTTTATTTTGAGTTACAACAACTAGTTTTTCAAACCGGTCGTTGAAACTCAAATTTTTTAAATATTTCAACTTTAATCTCGCGCTTTCGACATTTTATTGTTCCCTCCCTTCCAGATTTCTTTAGATATTTCAACTTCAATCTCGCGCCTTCGACATTTTATTGTTCCCTCTCTTTCATAAAAATATGAAGTTTTCTCTTCAAAACCCAATAGTGCAGAACGTCTTCCTCAAACCTATCCCGAATGCAACCTTTTAATAAGACATCTCCGTCACCGCACCCAACAACCTTACCCTTGCCACCAAGGAGGTTTGCTATCGCGGTGTGAGCGACTTCGACTCCAACTCGTCCTCTGTGTGAACTACGAGCATGCTGCATAGCCTCCAGATCTATCGTTTGCCGCCGGTTAAAGATCTCGGTTGCATATCTGCATCTCTCTCTCTCTCTCCCCCTCATTAAACAATATGTTGAGCAACGATCCCAAGCACCGTAAAGAGGAGGAAGCCCCCCACAGGCGATGATGAGGATACCGGAGCTCTACTTCCTGGTGCTTTCTTTTCTTGAAAATTTTGAATGTATAGTTCATTGTAGTGTTTTTCTGCTCTATTTCTTGGTGCTTTCTTTTATTTGTCTTATGTTTCATTCAGTTAAAACTTGAGATGTTTTATTTATTTATTATTTTTCTTCTTATTTTGTGCGTCGTTGGACATGAAACGCTCTATTTCTTGCATTGAATCTTGAATGGTGTTGTTTATCGTCCATTTTCAATCCATTCTTTTTCTCACGAGGCTTTACATTGTTCAAATTGTGCCTTATATTGTGTTTTAGATGGTTCTATGGACTACCTAGCATGTGGGTTTGTAGATATACAAAGATTGTTATTTAAATAATAGTCGTTGAAATTCAATGACTGTTTTTTTTAAACAGTCTTTGTATAAAATAAACTTTCAACGACATCTCATTTAACGACGGTTAAAAATAGTTGTCTAATAGTCTTAAAAACGGACGTTAAAAATGTTTTTTGTAGTAGTGTGGGAAGAGAAATTGACACCACCAAGTGGCGTCAATTAAACTTTGACATCACTAGTAGCGCCAATTAATTTGATGTCACTCTAGTGGCGTCAGCTACCGTGACGCGTGGCGTCAAGTCAGATGATACTATTGATTGCTCTATTTTAGTAAGTCTTTTCTTATGTACTTTAATTTAATTGGATATAATTTTTTATAAAAGTTCCTATATATTAGTACTTTTCCTATCAGTATTTATGTTTTATGTTGTCAACTCAACTTTATTTTGACAAATGAGACGTATATTTTCAATTCCTATTATTGAGTCGGTATTCAACATCCCCTTCCCTGCAATTCGATTCTGCAAGACGACGCTCGCTAACTAGCACAAGTCGCGAGAGAGAGCTTCAAGCTTCAATGGCCGCCAAGGGTGCTTTGCAGCCTCCGTTGAAATGTTCGAGGTTGCCGGTTCTGCCTCTGCGTCAAAATATCTTCTCGCTTTTTTGATAAGTCGGAGGTAACCGATCGCGTCATCTCCGTCATCAAAAACTTCCAGAAAGGTTATCCTTCCAAGGTACACTGTTCTTGCGCTCATACTTGGCTTATGTAGGCTGCTTGGTACCTGGGAAAACGGATTACTGAATATTTTTTGATTTTTTTCCTTTGGTTATTTTGAAAAAATAAAGATGGTCTGGGGGTTAGAACCTAGATTTTCTTGCCATTTACCAAAGCCCTCAAGACTTCTGATGGATACTTCTGAGGCTTATATGGGAACCTTGATTTACTGCTGACTGATTCAAAGCAGTGAAATAAATCCGAGGTTATTCAAAAGTTGTTTGCAAAAGTGGGAAATGATTCAACGAAGTAGTCCTTGAAATTGAATTTCTAGCGTGCTAATACTAGTTGCTCAATATTACTGTCTCTAGTTTAAAATGGTGCTTCTAATTCTAAATCAATCGTTTCTATTACTTGGTTAAAGGTTTTCTAAAATCCACAGACAATTCCATACCAGACAACTTTTCTTAAATGAATTTCTTAAATTGATGTGGCAGCTAGGTAGGACTAAAATGATTTAAATGATTGTATTTTAGTTGGTTAGACTATATGGTATATTTTACAGTTCTATCCATATTTTATAAGTTCTATATTTTGCTCCCCTCCCCTTGATTGACAGCATAAAAAATTTAGGAGGGGAGGGGAAATTATTTAAAATTTTTCCCTCCCTCCCTCAAAAACCCCACCATGACATTTTTACCCATTGTTATTTGGGGGGATTTGGAGGGGAGGGGCTATTTTTTACCCTTCCATGACATTTTTACCCATAGTTATTTCTGATATTCCCAAATTACCTACTCTCTTTTTTTTCTTCCTCCGGGCACTTCTCTCATAGCTCACCTTTCCCCACAACCACCCATCTAGTCATTTAGTGCACTTAATTATGTGGCCTAGTTCTAATATTAACCCTCGACTTCTGTTTATTTTTCAGAAAACGTCTTTCTTGATTTTCCCTACCAGTCCAACCTGATGCACCAAAAACAATGAACAAATTATAGGAAGAGCCCGGTTGGATGATAATGGATTCATATAACAACACAGAATAACTGAGTTCCTATATATTTAAATAGAGAGAGAGGATTAGCATTCACACATGACAAACAATGTCACAAACTTACAGCACGAATATGGGAAATAGAGGGAGGGGCTGAAGGGATTTTTGATTCCCTTTTCTTCTTTTAGTTTTAAATTTTGATTAATTATAAAATTATTATTTTATATATTAAATTTCATTCATCATTATATTTTATACAATATTCTACGAAGTTTGCAAAAATAACTTAAATTTTATCATACGTTAATAGAGTTTGGAAAAAATCACTTATAACATAAGGGTAAAGTTGTCCATGTGAAAATAATTTCCCTCATCTTCCCTCCTGAACCCAACAATGTAACATTAAAAAAATCCTTCCTGCCCCCTTGATCAATCCAAACAAGGTGATATTAAAATCCCTTATATCCCCTCCACTAAGTCAAACCAGACAGACCCAAAGGTTAAGCAATAGATGGCTTGATGAAGAATCCAAAAGCCAGCACACGTATTAATTGAGTTAACGTCCCGTTCTCTTACAAATTTAGACAACCAAAACAAGCGCACTGAAGCTCAGGAGAATGGCATCCCCTTCCCAGACAAACGCTATTTCCTTCAATACCAATTTCTGTTTACAATTGGCATACAGAGTTCTTCAGAAACAAGTTCAAGAAGGTTCCAACTTGTGTCTTCCCCACTGTCTCTTCATATCATATTGAGCCTTGTTGCTGTTGGATCAAAAGGAAAAACCTTGGATCAGCTTCTCTCGTTTCTGGGATCTCAGAGTGAAGATGATTTAAATTCAGCATCTTCACGGCTTGTTTCTAGTTTAAGGCAAGTTGAGGGCACTGAAAGTGGAGGTCCAATTCTGTCATTTCTTAATGGCGCTTGGGTGGAAAAAACTTTTGGTTTGAAGAGATAGCCAAAAATGTTTACAGAAGCCAAATTGAACTCGTTGACTTCATCAACAAGGTACTCTTTGATTATTCATCTTCTTGTTCTTTACCTGCTGCACTTAACTCTTATTTTTCCTCTTAGACTGCAAGTTTTGTTTGTTTATTCATCAAACTGGCACTGTAAAGAGAATAAATTAGTTCGACTGATTCTATGGATTTTGTTTCACTAGGCTGAGGAAGTTGAACAAGAAGTTAATTCATGGGCTGAAAATGCAACTAATGGGCTCATAAGGGATATTCTTCCATCAGGTTCCTTAGATCAATACACAAGGCTTGTTCTTGCCAATGCTCTATATTTCAAAGGAGCTTGGGATCAAACATTTGATCGGAACTTGACGAGAACGAGAAGTTTCAATCTTCTGAATGGAGGGAATGTAAAAGTTCCATTCATGATCTCCATGCCACATGAAAAATTTTATTACAATTCTTTTGAGAATTATAAAGTACTCACCATTCCTCACCAAAGTGGGAGCAACCATTTGAAGTTTGCCATGTATTTCTTTCTTCCACATGAGAAGGATGGCTTACCAAATCTAATTCACACCTTAAACTCAAACCCCAGTTTTTTAAATCAAAGATTTGATCTATGGAGAGAGGAAATTCTTGAATTTTGGATCCCAAGATTTAAGTTTTCCTTCAACTTGGAAGCCACAAAGAGCATAAAGGAACAGGGACTAACTTTGCCTTTCACTCTTGGGGAGCTAACAGAAGTGTCAGATTCTTCAAATAGTCACAAGCTTTATGTTTCAAGAATTCTGCAAAAGGCATTTGTTGAAGTTAATGAAGAAGGAACAGAAGCTGCAGCCAGTACAGCAGCTGTTTTTGAGCTTTTCAGTGCCATGTGGCCGAAGCCAAAGCCAAGCTTTGTGGCTGACCATCCCTTCTTGTTCATGACAAGGGAAGAGACTTCACTGGCTGTGTTCTTCATCGGAGTAGTGCTTAACCCGCTCTTGGATTCTTAATATGATACTTATAGTGAGAAAGGTTAGTGTTATGCATTAGAATCTATTTACTTGAATTTCTTCAGAATACGTGTCTTAACCTAAATTAATCTCTTTTCTTTCTTTTCTATGTGCTTTGTCTTGTCTAAAATATGCACCTCTCTATATTTAATTTTCCTAGTAATTTTCCCTTTAACTTTTATATTGTTTTTGTTAAGTATATTTTATAAGTTCTTTTTTTTTTTTATTAGTATATTTTATACTTTGTCATATTTATAAGCTATTTCCAACACGTTTCACTTAAACTAAGAAAAATCTTAAACTTCATTAACTAGTCTTAAAATTTAACAACTTTTCAACTTTACCTCTATTCAATTCTATTCAATTCTATTCAATATAAATGAAGGGCAAAGTTATACATTCATATAAAAAATTTAGTGATGTGAGAATAAAATAAAAAAATAATCGCTATTTCTCTACCATGTAAAAACAAGCAGAGGAATAGATTATAAGGATATGCCTAAAGGTTAGGCAGTAGATGACGAATCGACGGGGATTACACAATCAATTGTATTCTGATTTATTGTATTCTAATTTATAGGAATCCTTGATTCGTAGGGATTAGGAATAATCTTCATTAATAGTCATTATTACTCATTATGAGCCATTACTATTGAGACTTTCCTATCTTGTATATATATGTAACATTTCTATATGAAATATAGGACACAACATTCATTCTTTCCATTTTGCCAAGTTACATGGTATCGAGCTCGGGTTGTATCCTCTCTAAAATATTTTTTGGGTTTTCTCGTTCTTCCCCCGTGTCCTCTCGAAATATATTTTTTTCTTTTTTAGGTTTTCTCGTTCTTCCCCGTCACCTCCAATTTTTTTCCCTCATTTTCTTGAGAGTTATTTTCTCGATTTTACTCATTTTTTTTTTCTCCTTTTCTCGAGATCTATTCTCTCGATTGATCCTATTTTTTTTCCTCGTTTTCTTGAGAGCTATTCTCTCGATTTTACTTTAGTTTTTCCTTATTTTCTCGAGACCTATTATCTCGATTGATCTTTTTTTCTATCCTCGTTTTCTCGAGACCTATTATCTCGATTAATACTATTTTTTCTCCTTGTTTTCTCGAGATCTATTATCTCGATTGATACTATTTTTTTTCCTTATTTTCTCGAGACCTATTATCTCGATTGATCCTGTTTTTTTTTTTGGAGTTAACTTGGTCTCCCTCCAAGAGAGAGTTAACATGGTCTCTCTCTAAGAAGAAGTTAACATGGTCTTCTTCATCTTTCTTTTTTGTCCATATTATTTCTTCTAATCACATTTTTTTTGTAACTGTATCTGATTTATCTTCTAATCACTTTTGTTAACCGTTTGATATTGGTCCTTGATGAGACCTTTGGAGTATTTTTTGGTCCCCGATGAGACCGTTTGTTGCGAGACATATTCACGAAGCCACTTCATTGCAGATATATTCACGAAGCTACTTCATCCTACTCGGTTTCATGAACTTAAGTCCAAGTGGGCATCTAAGACATCCATGCTCCGACTTGCGGGGTGGCGAGGGATTACACAATCAATTGTATTCTGATTTATTGTATTCTAATTTATAGGAATCTCTGATTTGTAGGGATTAGGAATAATCTTCATTAATAGTCATTATTAGTCATTATGAGCCATTACTATTGAGATTCTCCTATCTTGTATATATATGTAACATTTCTATATGAAATATAGTACACAACATTCATTCTTTCCATTTTGCCAAGCTGGCTCTGATACCATGTAACTTGGCAAAACGGAAAGAATGAATGTTGTGTCCTTTATTTCATATAGAAATGTTACGTATATATACAAGATAGGAGAGTCTCAATAGTAATGGCTCATAATGACTAATAATGACTATTAATGAAGATTATTCCTAATCCCTACAAATCAGGGATTCCTATAAATTAGAATACAATAAATCAGAATACAATTGATTGTGTAATCCCTGTCAATGGATTCTTCGTTTGTTACGTTTTCAAGCACGTTCAAGAAGTGCTATTTTGTCTTGAATGCCGTCTTTATGTCCTCTGGTGAGGAGTTTGGTGGTCCTTGTGTGACTCGTTTGTTCTTTGCCTCTGGTGAGGTGTTTGTCTCAGGTGAGACAGTTTGGTAGTCCTTGTGTGACCCGTTCGTTGCTTTGCCTCTAGTGAGGTGTTTGTCTCAGGTGAGACAGTTTGGTGGTCCTTGTGTGACCCGTTCGATGCTTTGCCTTCGGTGAGGTGATTGTCTCAGGTGAGAAGTTCGGAGTATCGTTTTGTCTCTCGGTGAGATTGTTTGGTATTTGTCCTTAACGAGACATTCATTGTTCGTTCCATTTTGGTCTTGTTCCTTCTATTGTTTCGTGAACGGTGAACCATGTCGTCATTGTTCACAGGGGGAGAGAGGAAGTGTGTACCTCGTCGTATGGTTGTCGTTTGGTTGTTATGACCATTTTCTGGTCGTGCTTCATTCTCCGACGTCGAGCCTTCATTTCCGGTATGTATAGGCCGGATCTTTGCTTCGAAGGTTGCATTATGAGATTGGGTTTCTATTATTTTAGCATAGTCAGCATTTTATTTTGGGCACGTTCACTTGTCTCTAGTGTCTGGATTCTTCGTTTGTTACGTTTTCCAGCACATTCATGAAGTGCTATTTTGTCTTGAATGACGTCTTTATGTCCTCCGGTGAGGAGTTTGGTGGTCCTTGTGTGACTCGTTTGTTCTTTGCCTTTGGTGAGGTGTTTGTCTCAGGTACCTGAGACAGTTTGGTAGTCCTTGTGTGACCCGTTCGTTGCTTTGCCTCCAGTGAGGTGTTTGTCTCAGGTGAGACAGGTTTGGTAGTCCTTGTGTGACCCGTTCGATGCTTTGCCTTCGGTGAGGTGATTGTCTCGGGTGAAAAGTTCGGAGTATCGTTTTGTCTTTGGTGAGATTGTTTGGTATTTGTCCTTAACGAGACATTCATTGTTGCTTTGTCTCTGGTGAGACGTTTAGAGTATCGTTTGGTACCTGGAGAGACCGTTTGCCGTTTGTCGTTTGCTGCAACTTCTAGTTTGATTTGGTACTCTATTATTCGAACTCTTGGGGAAGTTGTTGGATCGTTTCTTGGATGTGGCCCGAACTTGCGGTTGATTCAAGATCTCATGAAGAAGAAAATTATTTTATTTGGATTTATTTATATTATGTTTTCTTGTAACAAGTTGGACATGATCAAATCCTGCTCCAACTTGAGGAGGAGTGTTAGGAAATAAATCAGTATAAATATATTATAATTAATTAGTATCGCATATTATAAGGGATTATAGGAATTATGAGTGATTAGGGAATCAATCATCATAATGAGTTAACAAAGAATCGACAACAAGCCGGCACATATATTAATTGAACATATCACATCCCATTCTCGTATAAATTTGGGAAGGTCGACCAAAACAAGCACACTGTACTGAAGCTCAAGAGAATGGCATCCCCTTCACAGACAAACACTATTTCCTTCAACACCGATTTCTGTTTGCAGTTGGCATACAGAGTTCTACAGAAACAGATTCAAGAAGGTTCCAACTTTGTGTCTTCCCCACTTTCTCTTCATATCATACATTCATACTGAGCCTTGTTGCTGCCGGATCAAAAGGAAAATCCTTGGATCAGCTTCTTTCGTTTCTGGGATCTCAAAGTAAAGATGATCTGAATTCATCATCTTCACAGCTTGTTTCTAGTTTAAGGCAAGTTGAGGGCACTGAAAATGGAGGCCCAATTCTGTCTTTTGTTATGGTGCTTGGGTGGAAAAAACTTTTGGTTTGAAGACTACTTTTGAAGAGATAGTAAAAAATCATTACAGAAGCCAAATTGAAGCAGTAGACTTCACCAACAAGGTACTCTCTTTACATTTCCTCTTAGAATACAACTTTTTTACATGTTTCCTCATCAAGAGTTTGGACTTTATAGAGAAAATCGAAAAGCTCTGATTTTGAATGATTCTATGGATTTTGTTCACTAGGCTGACGAAGTTGAACAAGAAGTGAACTCATGGGTTGAAAATGCAACTAATGGACTCATAAGAGAGATTCTTCCATCAGGTTCCTTAGATCAAGAAACAAAGCTGGTTCTTGCTAATGCTCTATATTTCAAAGGAGCATGGGACCAAAAGTTTGATCCCACCATGACTAGAACCAGAAGTTTCAATCTTCTCAATGGACAGATTGTGGAAGTTCCCTTCATGACCGCCCCGAGATACGAAAAATATTATTATAGATCTTTTGAAAATTATAAAATACTCAAGCTTCCGTATCAAAATGGCAACAACTCACTGAAGTTTTCCATGTATTTCTTTCTTCCACATGAGAAGGACGGCTTGCCAAGTATAATTCACACTTTAAACTCAAACCCCAGAATTTTAAATCAGAAATTTGAACTACGAAGAGAGGATATTCCTGAATTTTGGATCCCAAGGTTTAAGTTTTCCTTCAACTTGGAAGCCACAAAGGGCTTGAAAGAACTGGGACTAACTTTGCCTTTCACTCCTGGGGAGCTAACTTAAATGTCAGATTCTTCATACAGCCACAAGCTTTATGTTTCAACTATTCTGCACAAAGCATTTGTTGAAGTTAATGAAGAAGGAACAGAAGCTGCAGCCAGCACAGCTGCTCGTATACAGGTACGTTCCGCTAGGCGGCCGTCGCCAAGGTTTGTGGCTGACCATCCCTTCATGTTTATGATAAGGGAGGAGACTTCCATGGCTGTGTTCTTCATTGGAGCAGTGCTTAACCCACTCTTGGACTCTTAGGGCTTTTTTTTTTTTTTTTTTTTTTTTTTTTTTTTTTTGTCTTGGGGGGGGGGGGGGCTGAGAAAAAAATTGAGCTGGATTTTAAAAAAATGATAGAAGTGGATTATAAAGTTTTTGATTAAATCTTCTTACTTATTTATCTTATATATTCTCCATATTAAAATTTTGTAACCCCATTTCTCCAATTTTCTTAAATCCAACTCGTAAAAGTCTTGCCTCTTAATTAAGTTTTCTTACTCCTTTATCTTACATATTTTCTAGATTAAAATTTTCTCATCCCACTTCTCTAATTTTCTTAAATCCAGCTCAAAAATGTTCCTTCCCCTCCCTTTCCCTCTAAATCTCATACCAAACAGACCCTTAAAGCATGGCTCTAATATGATACTTATAGTGAGAATAATTAGTGGTGTGTATTTGAATCTATATACTTGAATAATTTAATTTTTACTTTAGAAACATGTGCATTAAGCTAGGTTGATCTTTATTTTGGCTTTTTTATATTTCCTATGTACTTTTTTTGTCTTAAAAATATACGAGTTAATTGAAGATTTTGTTGGATAGTGAATTAGATAACAAGTTCTTATATTTAAGGTCCGATACTAAAAAGTTTTTTTTTTTTTTTTTTTTTTTTTTTTTTTTTTGTTGCTATCTCATATTCCATCCAAAAAAGCCTCCCAAATTGAGAAAATATATTATAACCAGGCTTCCTATGTTTAGATTGAACTAGGAAATAGAGAAAGTGTACAGTTACTAAGACTGCGTTTTGTTCTCTGATTATTATTATTCGTAAAGTATTATAAAATGTTTAGCTAAGACTTAAATTTAACTCTACAAAACATGTCATCTTTATGTTCAATATGCAAAAGGTGTGAATTTGACATGAATAAGTTGGAAATAAAAAAATTTAAAATGTTCAAAGATGCATGCTCTTGAAGAACCTAGCTGCTGAAGATTAATTTTTGTTTTTCTCAGTTTTCACCACAAACTTACATTAAGTTCCGTTTGTTCCAATTTCATTATGAGTGCGCGCCCACGCTTGCTTTATTTTACGCTTAACATAATCTTCATAGAAAAAATTCCTTAAGAGCCATTGCGGTGCCTTGCTGAAGATCGTCCAACAAAGCTCATCGTCACCATTGGCTAACTCCCAAGGGCGGAACGTCTTAATGGCCAGTTGGGGCCTTGGCACTAGCTGGCCCCTAGCTGATCTTATAATATTTGTTAGAATATATATGTATTTAATATATGATATTTTATTTAACCACAAATTTGGCCCCAATTAATTTTTTATCTTCTTTGTAAAGATAATGTTTGTTTCATTACACTTTCGATTTGTGAAAGGAAAGTAAAATTTTTGTTTGAGATACCAAAAAGATTAGTATTATCTTATATATTATTTTAATTTATAATTATCTGTTATTATTTGTTTGTATTTTTCAGATTATTTGATACTATTTAGTAAATACTCCTTGGTCCTTATTTAAGGAACCAACTAACAATTCTCACAAGTCAATAAAAATAGTTAAAGTGATTAAATTTGTCCTAAAATTTAAATAATTTTTAATATTATCCCTATTAATTATACTAAACTCTAGTATCATATTAATTATTACTCTCACTCACTACCTTTTTAATTATGGGTATACATTGGAAAAAAAAATATTTAATGCTATTTAGAAACAAGCAAGTGTTTTATAAAAAGAACCAAATATACTTATTAGTTAGTACTTTATAATAAGAATTAAAGAAGGTAGTTTAATATATTTATCTTTTGGCCCGGCTAAAAAAATATTTAATGCTATTTAGAAACAAGCAAGTGTTGGTAGCGGCTTAGCGGCGGTGTGAGGGTACATTTATCTCTCCCCTCTTTCTTTATTTTGATTGGATGAAAGATAAAATTGACTTCCATTGATTAAGTTTAAGAAAAAAAAGTTAAGAAATGACCTATTACTCAATCATATCTATTGGTGCTTTTAAAGTTAAAATAACATCAAAGAAAACAAAAGTAAAAACAAAAAAGGAATCAATTCATTTCTCTAGGTGCACAAAATAAATTTACTTAAATGTGACCTCGCGGATGACACAGTTAAGAAATCAATTCAAGTCAATATCAAGTTGTCCTAGCGCTTCCTAAACGGGGTCTCATGTTCGGCTTTGGTGTTGACATAATTGTGCGAGTGATATTTTCAAAGCTCAAATTCAAATAAAGAAAATATTACTTTATTCATTCGATCCTAAATATAAGATTCAGTTAATTTTCTTTTAGAGATTAGTGAAATTAAAAAAGTTTCTTATTCATATCATATGTTATATATTATTTACATTAGTTTATAAGTTAGGTCAAATAGTTTAGATAAAAAAACGATAAACATAAATAATTTAAAGTAATTTAATTAACTATCTTAATATCTCCAAAAAATCCAACTGAGTTTTATATTTAGAAACATAATTAATAATATAATTAACAAGGCAGGAATACTTGCAAGACCGTTTAGTTGTTTTGGGTTGAAGAGTCTCAACACCCATCATACAATCTAAAATAATATAATATCTTAATTATGATTTTTCTAGAGATGGTTTTTATTTTTAAGAAAATCACAACATGACAATCTTAAATTTAAGGGAAAATCTATCTCAGGGCCCATTTCAGCAAAAAAAAATGTCAAAAAAAGACCCAAGAAAAAGTCAAATGTCAAAAAAGGCCCCAGGGCCTTTTCTGGTATTATTTCATAAAACATTAGTTGTTAACGTTTACTGATATAGTTGTTAACAGGTACTGATTTCGTTGTTAGGATATTGTTGTTAATGCTACTGATTTAGTTATTAATGGGTTTAGTTGTTAATGAGACTGATTTAGTTGTTAACGTTTATGCAAAAATACCAGAAAAGACCCTGGGGCCTTTTTTGACGTATGACTTTTTCTTAAGCCTTTTTTAATATTTTTTTGCTAAAATGGGCCCTGAGATAGATTTTCCCTAAATTTAAACCATCTGAATATAATATGTGGATAATATTAAGGAAAAATCTTTGAAAAAGAACTTTAAAATACTAAAAGATAGAATGGTGTTTTGAATATTCATAATCCAAGATAAACGTGAGTACCTGATTTGACCTTTTTTAAATTAAATTGAAATTACATAAATGTCCCTCTAATATCAAAAATAAAAGAATCAAGTTAAAAAGAGAAAGGTAGCACGAAGTAGGAACAAAGCAACATCCACGTGCCCTTCCAACATCATAGTGGCAAGCGTTCACAGGGAGGTGATTTCCTTGTGTCCCCTTTTTTCTTTGCCTAGAATAGAGCTGGGAATCAGGGCCGGCCCGGCCGACAGGCCAAGCCCTACGGGGCCTGGGCCCAACGGGCCAGACCCTACGGGGCTGGGATAAGGAAAACGTCGGTTTTTCAAAGCCGCCCGATAGTACCAGGGGCGGGCCGGCCTACGAGGGCACGGAAATTACTATTCTAAATTTTAACTATTTTTCTTCCGATTTTTTCGAGAGAAATATAATTAGTAAATTGCAACCATCAAAGTTCTAATCTATCAAATAAATATTATCAACATTAATATCTAAATAATACAAATCATCCAACAAATAAATACATTCATTAATTCGTAACAAAAAATAAACTATTGTCCACAGTTGAAGTAGCGACTTGCAAATTAATCTTTGTGAATTTTTACTTTCCCTATAGCTTTTATTAATAAATTAACCATGGAATCCAAGTATTTATTATCATGTCATTCCAAGTCATATTGTTTAGTTTAAGTACGGCATGTGTGCTTTATGTAGTTTCTAACAAATATCTTCCAAGTTCCGTTTGACTGTACATACATAGATAAAGACCAAGTAAAAAAAAAAAAAAAAAAGAATGCTACAGTGAAACGGGCCTAACGGGCCGGCCCGAAGCCCTGCAGGGCCGGCCCTACAGGGCCAAATTCAAAATTCTGGATGATTTTTTAGGCCGAGCCCTACGGGGCGGGGCCTAAAGCGGGCGGCCCGACGGGCTTGGCCCGATTTCCGGCTCTAGCCTAGAACGACTCGACCCTCTCGGTCCTTTCACTGTTTAAAGGATCAGTCTCTTTTTTTTTTGCCCGAAAAAGTCAATTTTATTAATATCAAAAAAGTATTACAATCACTAATAGCCGAAGCCAAGAAACCCTCTGAAAAACCTATAGAATACAACCTAACACTCCTCTAAACTGTAAAAGAAGCAACAAAGAATACCAAGAAATAACAACAAAGTAACTATATCAGAGCCAGTAATATCAATTAACCAACTCCCACCCTATTCTTTGCTACACTACTATCAGTATCAGTGAACCCAGACTACACAAGATCACGAACCAAAATATTGCCTAAAGAGGATGGAACACGGTCCAGCCATAGATGTTGGTACATCCTCTTTGATGCAACAGCTGCTATACAATCAGCAGCACAATTACCTTGTCGAGAAACCAAGTAGATCATTATTCTCTGCACTATCTTCAGCAGTCCGAGCACCTCTGTCAGCAAATCCCAACTCCTCCACTCACAACCAGCCACTGAATCCTTCTTTAATAACCTGTACAAAGACTCACAATCTGTCTTAACAATAATATGGTTAGCCTGAAATTTATGTCTACACAGTAGGGCCTCACAAAATGCTATACATTCAACCATGAATGGAGATTGCACCTGTAGACTCCCCAATCCTCCTACATACCTTCCCAGATAGTCTCTACACACTAAACCAATGCTTGCCTCATCAGTCTCAGCCTTATAAGACGCATCCACATTGATCTTGATCATCCCCTCTGGTGCCATAACCCATTTACTATTTCGCACAATGCCTTCATCAAAGACTCTATTGTCAACCTCACGCGACTTTGCTCTTGAATTCCAAAACTCAGCCACATGGGCATTCACCAACTGGACTACCTCCTTAGCCACTGGCTTTTCCTCCCTAAATACCCAATTACAACGTTTTTTTCCAAATCCACCATCACATGGTTGCAAACAATGCCTTATTACCATAATCATCTAGAATATCCTTGCCCTGTAGCATATCACATAATACCTCCTCACATCGTTTCATGCTCCATTTGCTAAATTTAAGACACAATGGGTGCCAAACCAACAATGGCGAGTCCAAGGACAAAGAAAAAGTATATGCTCAATAGTTTCGGTACACACAAACACACGGGCGAGAGGGGGTTAGCAAAGACATTTACGTTTGAATAAGGCCTCTTTAGTTGCAATGGCACCTGCACCAATTCTCCATAGAAAGTGTTGAATTTTTGGTGGAACTATAATTTTCCAAACACATTTCCACAACGCTTTGGGAACACTAAATGACATACCTGGATCTCTAATTTTTACTTCTTGTTTGCTACTCTTCTCCACTGCATATCCAGATTTAACCGAATATGCCCCATCCTTATTATGTAGCCAGACTACCCAATCTTCACACAAATTAATGGGAATCGGTATCTTCAGGATCTGTTCCTTTTCCACCTCAGTAATTTTCGACTAGATTGGGCTAAGATTCCATCTGCCATGACAAATCAGATCCGCTACTTTCAATTTTTTCTCTTCATCAGATAAATTTTCATTACACAACTTATAGTGTTCCAACCCAAGTATCCACTGGTCCTCCCATACACGATGAGCTTACCATTTCCTACTTTCCAACATAATTCCTTCATCAGCAAATCATGTCCTGCCAAGAGACTAGTCCAACATACTTCCTTTAGTTGCATTGAAAAAGCTACTCTTAGGGAAATAAATTTCCTTTAAGACTCTACACCACAGATCACTTGGTTGGTTAATGATACGCCATGTTGTCTTTGCCAATAGTGCTTTGTTGGAGCATAGTAGGTCTCTAAACCCCAAACCACCTTCATTCTTCTTCATGGTTAAACTTTTCCAGTTGCGCCAATGAATAGCTCCTGTTCCGCCTTGCTGCCCCACCAGAATCCAGAGATAAGGCTATCAATTTCCATACAGGATTTGTTTGGAAAAAGAAAACACATCATGGGATATGTGGGGATTGAGTTTGCAACAGCTTTAATCAGAATTTCCCTTCCAGCCAACGATAATAGCTTCTGTTTCCACCCCTGCATCTTCAGGCCAATTCTATCTCTTACACATGCTAACGAGGCAGCTTTGGAACGTCTCCATACTACTGGCAAGCCCAAGTATTTACCAGCACTATCTGAGTGTTTAATACCCAGACACGCTGAAACTGAGTTCCTGATTCCTGGCGGCGTATTCGCAGAGAAGAACACACTAGAATTTTCCATATTCACAACTTGACCTGATGCTTCACAGTAGGTATCCGGTATTCTTTTAATGACCTTACAGTTGATCTCATCAACCCTCATAAACAGGATCGCATCATCAGCAAAGAAACAATGTGCTAACACAAGAGCTTTATTAGCCAACTTCACACCAGTCAGATCCTTCCTCTCTGTGTGCGTCTGCAACATGAGTGATAGAACCTCCAAAGCCAATATAAACATATATGGTGACAATGGGTCACCTTGTCTCACACCCCTTTTAGGGGTAAACGCGTCAACTCTGCGCCCCTCTACTTTTAGAGTGAAACGCACTAAGGAGATACACTTCATGATCCACTTAACCCAACCCTTACAGAATCTCATCCGCAGCATCACCTCTTCAAGGAAATCCCACTCGATTCTATCGTAGGCCTTATCATGTCAACCTTTATAGCACATTCCCATTTCTTACTTGCCTTCTTGTGCTTCAAGTAATGGAAAGCCTCATGATTAATAATAATGTTGTCCTGCATCATTCTATTCGCTATGAAAGCACGCTGAATGAGTGAAATAATTCTGCACATCAGTGATCTCATTCTGTTTGTCATAATTTTTGCAATGATCTTATAGGAGACATTGCAAAGTCCAATAGGCCGAAAGTGACTTACCCCCTCTGGCTTATCCACCTTTGGAATCAATACTATGTTAGTATCATTAATCTGATGCAGATCTGCCTTATCATTAAAGAATTGTTGCACTGTTTCTCAAACCTCTTTGTTAACTTCCTTCTAGGCCGCTTGGTAAAACAAGGCGGAGTACCCATCAGGTCCAGGGGCCTTATTTGCAGCTAACTGAAACACAGCTCTTTCAATTTCCTAGTTAGAAACCTCCCCCATCAGCTGGATATTGTCGTCATCATCAACTACCTTCTTAACGTATGATAGAGCTTGCTCCATTGGCCAGTTACCGCTGGTCTGAAACAATTTCAGATAAAATTCACCAAAAGCTTTGTTGATATCTTCACTCTCCTCCAGCCATATCCCATTGTCATCTTTGAGTCTTAAGATTTTATTCCTTTGTCTTCTTTGTAGGATAGTACTATGAAAGAATCTTGTGTTCCTATCACCACATTTCAGCCATGACACCCTGGATCTTTGCCACCAGTATGATTCTTCCCTATTCCACGCCTCTTCAATCTGCCTGACTATCCCCTCTGCGTCCACCAGACTGCTAATGTCATAAAGTCAGAATAACAAATACTTAGTTCCTTTTTCAGATGCTCAATCACCTTTCTGAAATTTGGAAACTCTCTCTTGCTCCATACTAAAAGTTTCTTTTGGCAGGCCTGTAGACGTCTTACCAAATCATCTACACGATCCTCCACCACACCATCTACCTCATTCCATCCTTCATGAACAGCAATCAAAAAACTTTCATGCTGCACCCAGTTAGCTTCAAATGAAAGGTTTTCGTCCTTTTCTCCTCACTATAACAACAATCTACAACCAAGGCATGATGATCCGAGCCAATGGGTTCCACATGAAGTACCAAAGCATGATCAAATTCCTCCCTAAATTCCACATTGCCTAGAGCTCTGTCCAGCCTTTCCCTTATAAGACCACCATCACGCTTATTGCACCAGGTGAATCGGGCCCCTTTAAATTCTAAGTCCAGCAGGTTGCAATCAGATACAAGGCTTTGAAAGTTAATAATCTTGCACATAGACCTTGGATTACCTCCTTCTTTTTCAGATTGTGACAACAAGTCATTAAAATCACCCACAGCAAGCCATGAACCCTCTATACTTGTTGCTAACCCGCACAATATGTTCCAGACAACCCGACGCTCGCCCTCCTTAGGAGGTCCGTAAACAAAGGAAAAGAACTTAGGCAAAGATAAGCTGTTGGATTCAGCCATAACATGAATAATGTTCTTAGATTGATACAACACAGTAAGCGTTATCGAGTTATGCCACCAGACAACTAGACCACCAGCCAAACCTCTTGGTTCTACTACAAGCTCCTGTCCAAACCCGCACTTTCTTTTGATTCTTTTTAATTTTCATTACACATTTTGGTCTCCATCAGGAAGAGTATTGAGGGTTGAAACTTATTTACCAATTCCCTCATATTTTTAACTGTCAAGGCTCTCCCTAAACCTTGACAGTTCCAAGATATCAGCCTCATGGCTCCCCAGTGGCTGTTGAAGGCCAGTTACCTACACCCTCAGCTATGCATTTTACTCTCCTACCACCTCTCGCTTTGAATACAAACCCAGTATCAACAGCAGGCTCATCTAAGGCAAATTCCATCTCTCTTGCCATATCCATTCCTTCCTTCTGTTCATCCTCCTTGGATCCCCTGCCCTTCCTTTTCACGTTCCTTCGAATTTTGGCCTTCACTTTTTTCAACTTATCAGCATACACCGATATCATTGGCTTGGGGTCAGGAATTATTGCCACTGATTTCAATCTCTTTGCTTTTGATGTCTCCCACTCCTTTCCTGCATTACGTTTCAGCCCGAGATCTTCAATTCTGTTGATTATATCACCTAGGATCTTTCCTTCATATAATACCATTGCCATTGTATTCTCCTTATGGTTGCTGCAATCCTTCTCCACCACATTGAGGTTTTCATCACATTTGGCCCTATCAGCGTCCTCTAAGTTCGCGTGAGTCATCGTCTCTGCTATTCCTTCGCTGTTAATGACTTGCTTATCCTTTGTAATGCTTCCTGATTGGAGTATGACTGAATCTGTAATAGTGGTCTTTAACCATTCCTTGCCCATATTGATTGCTTCCTCGCCATTTGGAGACCTCCTCCCTGGTTTCCCCCTTTGTGTATTTCCATTTACCTCCAACAAAGGATTATGCATTTTAATGACGAATAGCTCCTCGTCATCTGCCATTGGGACTGACTCAGATTTTCGATTAGCTTCAGTGTTCCTTCTCCTTATTGCTTCCTCCTTCTTCTTCCTCGCATGTTCAGCTTCACACCAGTCACTGCGAATCACTACCAACACCTCATCCCAGTTACGACACGCAGTAGTAGTGAGCCAAGCCCCAAACCGAGGCACCTCCGGATTGACAATCGACATCAGTTTATCAGATTTACAACTTCTATTATCATGACCGATCCTTCCACAGTTATAGCAAAAACACTGTAGTTTCTCATATCGGATCGATATCCATACCTGCTTACCATCTGGCCGAGGCATCCAAAAGCCATACGCAAGTGATTTCCGTAAGTCAAGCAGGACTCTAGCACGGAGGAAACCACATAGGTATCTGCCATTTTGGCAAGGATCCTCAGCCATCAATACCTCGCCAACGTAACCTCCTATCGTAACTGCATTTTCCAAACATAGCGCTTCCATAGGCACATTATGCATCTGGATCCACACTGGACATCAGCTAAAATCAAATTCCTCACACGCCCTATACTTTAACCTTTCTAAGAGATTCAGCAAGGATCCATTGATCGACCACAGTCGACCTCTTAGTACTCTGTTAAGCTCCTCCTTCTCTATGAATTTGAACATGAAAGCATTACCATTGACTTCAATGACATCAAATCCTTCAGGAATATTCCAAGCCTTCCTCAAGATTGATTCCAAGGCCGCTCGCGTATAGTTTTTGTTTGCGAGCACCTTGCCGATTAGAATTCTTTCCGTCTCTGCTTCTCGCCAAACCAACGGAGTTGAGATTTGGCATTCCTCCATCTGCAACTGAAGCTAACTTTGCTCCACTCCAACCACAATCGCCGTGATTGATCTACGTACAGGCCGATACCCCTCCGATCCGCCTTGCATCGCTCGATCACCCTCCGTAACACCACCGTAACCCTCTCACGCTTGGCGGAGAGACCTAGGCTCCTACACGAGTGCGTGGGGAGAAAAAGCTTGTCCAACTAAGGATCGAGTCTCTTGGATCACAAATTACATTCACTCCTTTCAAGCTTTCCAAACCTTCTTGATCATCCCTTATATTTATAAAAGAAATTCATTTATCGGGATGTATGGTTTCGTAAATCCATACAAGGGTTTAATAAGTTACGATAAGATTTTTACAAATTCCTATTTAACATTGCCCACTTGCTACAATGACAAGGTATTAATCCACAATCTGATTATGGATTAACAAGTTCATATAAGATTATAAGGGTTCGACAAGTTCTCATAAGATTTTTACAAATTCTCATTTAACATAGGATGAAGATTTTCACAAATGGAAATTAGTGGGTAATGTTAAATGGGAATTTCTGAAAATTTTATTAGAATTTGTTAAACTCTTATCTAAACTTGTGAAACCTAAGAAAGGTGGTCAATGAATTTCTTCCATAAACCTATGAAAGGTGGTCAATGAATTTCTTCCATAAATCCAACTCACGTCACCATCGAACACCTTCAAATTTCCCTGCAACATTCAACCATTCCCCAACTTCAATCTCTCTACCAATCGCACAATAATATACCCATATCTATTAGAAATAGATATAACTAGTTTTGATGATATGAAATATGTCACTGGTATAAGGAAAAAAAAAGTTTTTAGACCGTCACATTTAGACTAGATATAGAGAATTAAGTCTAAAAAGTATGACTATTTCGTAAATATAAAAAATTTTTAGACTGGTTCTTTTAATATAAGATATAAAAAGATATTATTTAGACCGTTTCTCAAATAATCGGTGTAAAAAGATTTACAAAAAATTGTCGATTACTTTTATGACCGGTTTTTACAAATAACTAGTTTAAAAGATGAAACTTTTTAGACCTTCTATTTATTATAACCGGTCTAAAAGATATCCTGATGACTTCCAATTTTTAATAGATTTGAGACATATTTTAATATATTTGGGGAGTCATCAATGCTAAATTAAAGGGATTTATTGGAGATTTTGATAAGATACTAATTTGGCACATTATTTTGGGGATTTTATTTCAAATATCTCAATTTTAATTAAATATAAATCTTTAGGTTTATATATAAGAATAAAATATGAGGTAGAAAAAGAAAAAGAAACAAGTTTATGTTTTAATTATTATTAATATTATTATTTTAATATATAACTTTTGCTTTTTCATATTCAATGGACCAGGAGACACGAGATTGATATACGGAGATTGAATGGATGGACCCCACAAATTGAATGAAAAAAGAAGACCTAATCTAAGAGGGGAAAATTACATATAGGTCCTAAGGAAAAAAGATATTTACATTTAGGTCCCTTGAAATTACGAAATTACTCGAAGTCCCAAGGGACTTCGAGTAATTATTTCAGAATGTAAAATTACTTTTTCGCCCATAGTGCATATTTCACACGAAGCGATTAACAACACAAAATGCATAAATTAACAACACAAAATGCATAAATTAACCACAACTTCGAAAACCTTCAATTTGTCATGTCTCACTTCCAGAAGTTATGGTTAATTTATGTATTTTGTGTTGTTAATTTATGCATTTTATGTTGCTAACCGCCTAGAAGTGAGACATGACAGTTGAAGGTTTTCGAAGTTGTGGTTAATTTATTCATTTTGTGTTATTAATTTATGCATTTTGTGTTGTTAATCGCCTACGGAAGTGAGACATGACAAATTGAATGTTTTCGAAGTTGTGGTTAATTTATGCATTTTGTGTTGTTAATCGCCTCGAAAGTGAGACATGACATATTGAAGGTTTTGAAGTTGTGGTTAATTTATGCATTTTGTATTGTTAATTTATGCATTTTGTGTTGTTAATCGCTTACGTGTGAAATATGCACTATGGGCGCAAAGTAATTTTACATTCGAAATAATTACTCGAAGTCCCAAGGGACTTCTGAGTAATTTCGTAATTTCAAGGGACCTAAATGTAAATATCTCTCTTCCTTGGGACCTATATGTAATTTTCCCATCTAAGAGAAGGCACGAGGGATAAAACGAATGGCAGAGGCGGCATTTGTGGGGGATTTTTCGCTGCACAGTAAGCACGATTGAAGAGAGGAAACAGAGCACATCGCCGCTACTAACACCCACACCATCGCATCTTCTTCCTCGCCGGCGACACCTTCACCTTCATCGTCGCCGGCGAGATTTTGCCATCTCCACCTACCACCACCTCGATTCATCCACTTTCTCAGCATCACCAGAAAGCTTCAGGGGGACCAGAACACAACTCAGAGATAGCGACGCTGAACCAGAGGGAGAGATCAAATTCTTAATTTCAATAGTCTGTTTTTATTCCCTTTCCCTTTGATTTCCATTTGAATTTGACTCTGGAATTTTCTGTTTGTTCGGATTTTTGTTAAAGCCATGTTTGGCTAATTTCTTTTTGCAACTAGAGGAACTTTGAACTTATAGGTGGATTAAACTTTATTTTCATTGTTTAGTTATAATTAATAATAATTTTGGTTACTTAATCTTGTTTAGATTTATCTATTTAGTGACTGGCCATCATTGAATATGAGTTTGAGAATTAGGGTTTACCTTGACGAAGGGAATTTTAATTAGGCTCTGAGATTAAGTAATATGGGATTAAATTACGATTTAATTTGCAATTAGGATAGACATATACCTAATGGCCCTATATGATTATTGAAGAAGGCATTTGTTGAAGCCAATGAAGAAGGAACAGAAGCTGCAACAACTGCTTTTGAGCAATCCAAAGCCAAGCTCTGTGGCTGACCTTCCCTTCTTGTTCATGATAAGGGAAGAAACTTCAGTGGTTGTGTTCTTCATCGGACCAGTGCCTAACTCGCTCTTGGCTTCTTAATATGATACTTATAGTGAGAAAGGTTAGTGTTATGCATTAGAATCAATTTACTTGAATTTCTTCAGAATACGTGTCTTAAGTCTCAACCTAAATTAATCTCTCTCTTTTTTTTTTTTTTTTTTTTTTTTTTTTTTTTTTTTTCCTTTTCTATGTGCTTTGTCTTGTCTAAAATATGCACCTCTCTATATTTAGTTTTCCTAGTAATTTTCCCTTTAAATTTTATATTGTTTTTGTTAAGTATATTTTATAAGTTCTTTTTTTTATTAGTATATTTTATACTTCTGTCATATTTATAAGTTATTTCCAACATGTTTCACTTAAACTAAGAAAAATCTTAAACTTAATCAACTATTGTCTTAAAATTTAACAACTTTTCAACTTTACCCCTATTCAATATAATTTATATTCTATGAGAGTAAAATCTATGCAATAATAAGTGAAGGGTAAAGTTATACATTCATATAAAAAATTTAGTGATGCGACTTATAAATAGAATATAAAAATAACCGTTAGCTCTCTACCATGTAAATACACGCAGAGGAATAGATTATTAGGATATGCTTAAAGGTAAGGCAGTAGATGCCGTAACAAAGAATCCACAACAAGCCGGCACAGATATTAATTGACCATATCACATCCCATTCTCTTATAGATTTGGGAAGGTCGACCAAATCAAGCACACTGTACTGAAGCTCAAGAGAATGGCATCCCCTTCACAGACAAACACTATTTCCTTCAACACCGATTTCTGTTTGCAGTTAGCATACAGAGTTCTTCAGAAACAGATTCAAGAAGGTTCCAACTTTGTGTCTTCCCCACTTTCTCTTCATATCACACTGAGCCTTGTTGCTGCCGGATCAAAAGGAAAAACCTTGGATCAGCTTCTCTCGTTTCTGGGATCTCAAAGTAAAGATGATCTGAATTCAGCATCTTCACAGCTTGTTTCTAGCTTAGGGCAAGCTGAGGGCACTGAAAATGGAGGCCCAATTCTGTCTTTTGTTAATGGCGCTTGGGTGGAAAAAACTTTTGGTTTGAAGACTAGTTTTGAAGAGATAGTCAAAAATGTTTACAGAAGCCAAATTGAAGCTGTAAACTTCATCAACAAGGTACTCTCTTTACGTTTCCTCTTAAAATACAATTTTTTTACACGTTTCCTCATCCAGAGTCTGGAACTTTATAGAGAATAAATTGAAAAGCTTTAATTTTGACTGATGCTATGGATTTTGTTCACTAGGCTGATGAAGTTGAACAAGAAGTGAACTCATGGGTTGAAAATGCAACTAATGGACTCATAAGAGAGATTCTTCCATCAGGTTCCTTAGATCAAGAAACAAAGCTAGTTCTTGCGAATGCTCTATATTTCAAAGGAGCATGGGACCAGAAGTTTGATCCCACCATGACTAGAACCAGAAGTTTCAATCTTCTCAGTGGACAGATTGTGGAAGTTCCCTTCATGACCGCCCCGAGATACGAAAAATATTATTATAGATCTTTTGAAAATTATAAAATACTCAAGCTTCCTTATCAAAATGGCAACAACTCACTGAAGTTTTCCATGTATTTGTTTCTTCCACATGAGAAGGACGGCTTGCCAACGCTAATTCACACTTTAAACTCAAACCCCAGAATTTTATATCAGAAATTTGAACTAAGGAGAGAGCGTATTCTTGAATTTTGGATCCCAAGATTTAAGTTTTCCTTCAACTTGGAAGCCACAAAGGGCTTGAAAGAACTGGGACTAACTTTGCCTTTCACTCCTGGGGAGCTAACTGAAGTGTCAGATTCTTCATATAGTCACAAGCTTTATGTTTCAACTATTCTCCACAAAGCATTTGTTGAAGTTAATGAAGAAGGAACAGAAGCCGCAGCTAGCACAGCTGCTGGTATTCGGCGTTGTTCCGCCAGGCGGCCGTCACCAAGGTTTGTGGCTGACCGTCCCTTCATGTTTATGATAAGGGAGGAGACTTCCATGGCTGTGTTCTTCATTGGAGCAGTGCTTAACCCACTCTTGGACTCTTAGGGCCTGTTTGGTATGAGAGGGGGGGAAAGAAAGTGGGCGGAGAGAAAAAAAAAATTGAGCTGTATTTTTTTTTATAAAAAAAATGATAGAAGTGGAATATAAAGTTTTTAATTAAGTTTTCTTACTTGTTTATCTTACATATTCTCTATATTAAAATTTTGTAACCCCACTTCTTCAATTTTCTTAAATCCAACTCATAAAAGTCTTGCCTCCTAATTAAGTTTTCTTATTCCTTTATCTTACATATTTTCTAGATTAAAATTTTGTCACCCTACTTTTCTAATTTTCTTAAATCCAACTCAAAAATGCTCCCTGCCCTCCCTTTCCCTCCAAATCCCTCATACCAAACGGACCCTTAAAGCATGACTCTAATATGATACTTATAGTGAGAATAATTAGTGTTGTGTATTGGAATCTATGGACTTGAATAATTTAATTTTTTAAGAACATGTGTCTTATGCTAGGTTGATCTTTATTTTGGCTTTTTATATTTCCTATGTACTTTTTTTGTCTTAAAAATATACGAGCTAATTCCGATACTGAATTGGATAACAAGTTCTTATATTTAAGGTCTAATACTGAAAAGTATTGCCTTGCTATCTCATATTCCATCCAAGAAAGCCTCCCAAATTGAGCAAATAGATTATAACCAAGCTTCCTAGGTTTCAATTGGACTAGGAAATAGAGTAAGTGTACACTAAGAGTGCGCTTTGTTCTCTGTTTATCATTATTCGTAAAGTATTTAAAAAGGTTTAACCAAGACTTAAATGTAACTCTACAAAACAGTCATCTTTATGTTCAATATGCAAAAGGTAGTGAATTTGACATGAATAAGTTGGAAGTGACAAAATTTAGAATGTTCAAAGAGGCATGCTCTTGCAGAACCTAACTGCTGAAGCTTAATGTTTGTTTTTCTCAGTTTTCATCACAAACTTACATTAAGTTCCGTTTGGTTCAATATCATTACACCCTCTATTAGTATAGTGCATTATAATGTAATATTAATTACATCACTAGGACATGGTTTGATTTTTAAGCAATTTGTAATGAGTTATTTTTAAAATAATTATATATATATATAACAAACTTGATTTTACCCTTAACATGATCTTTATAGAAAAAATTCCTAAGAGCCATCGTGGTGCCTCGGTCAAGACCTTCTAATAGAGCTCACCGTCATCATTGGTTGTCTCCTATGTCGTTGTCACCACCCTTTGTTCTGCCAATGTCGTGTCGATTGAGATAGCAATGGTAGAAGTGACTTATTTTTAAATTATCGTTTTGCAAACGAAAGATAGGATAAAAGTCAAATTGTAAATATGATTTGCGTTTAAGATAGTGATAGTAGAAGTGACTTTTTTCCAAATGAACTCTTGTTTAGAATAGTGTTTGAAAAGTCATTTAAGATGGAAAATGACTGAAAATAACATAATCTTATTGAATACCACACACACATATTAGTTGTATATATTTTGATAATTGAAGATAAAAACTCAAATTTAAATTTGATAAAAAAATAAATTATTATTAAAAAAAACTCTAAAGTACTTAATTAAATATATTCTAATTGATAAATTAGAATACATACAAATATATATTTAATAGTACATTACTTATTAGATTACATATCTCTAACATTTTTCCCTAAAAGTTGAAAAAAGTGACTTCTATTAGAAGCCACTTTTTTACAATAAGTCTATCAACTCTTAAAGTTATCACAGACGGTCCAGATTAGTTTTTTTTCTTCCGCTAGACTTATTTTATTGTTTGATGGTTTTTAAATAATAATAATAATAATAAAAACTGTTTGAAGCTATCCCAAACAGGTTTGTCATCCTACACTCTAGTTTAGAAAAAGGAAAGGCCAAGTTGTCTGAAAATATAGAAGGAGTTGTTGGTAGTGGCAGTGGTTGTCGCCGCGGCGGTGTGATGCCTTTGATGTGTCGCGATAGTTAGAGTCTTTTTTTTTTTTTGTCTGAAAATAATAATATAGAAGAAGTTGTTGGTAGTGGCAGTGGATTTTTGTCGCCGCGGCGGTGTGATGCCTTTGATGTGTCGCGATAGTTTAGAGTCTATTGTTATTATAAACTATGTGCATATGTGAGGGTACGTTTAAGAAAAAAAAAAGTTAAACAATAACCTATTACTCAATCATATCTATTGGTGCTTTTAAAGTTAAAATAACATCAAAGAAAACAAAAGTAAAAACAAAAAAGGAATCAATTAATTCTCTAGGTTCACAAAATAAATAATGTGGCCTCGCGGATGACACAAAGTTAAGAAATAAAATTCATGTCAATATCAAGTTGTCCTGGCGCTTCTTAAACGGGGTATATTTGACTTTGGTGTTGACATAATAGTACCAGTGATATTAATATTACTCCATTCCATTCCATCGTAAATATAAGATTTAATTGATTTTCTTTTAAAGATTAATGAAATTAAATAAGTTACTTATTCATATCATATGTTATGCAAGGTGATTAAACCCGGACCGGTCAGTGAACCGGTTGGGGTATTGGGTTAAGGGTTAGTGGGTCAGACTGGAGTCAACCCGGGACCAAACCGGTGAGGAATAAAAAAATGAGAAATAATTTAATTTCTTATAACATAATCTATAATTCCAAATACTATATATTATTTCAAGACTTTAAATCACTAACCAAATAATTATATACTTGTCAAATATTCTGTACAATTTTCTTTACAAATTCATATCAAAGCATCATATACCACCCAATGACACCTAAATTTGTAATGGAATCACAAACATTCATCATAACAAAATATCAAAAACCAAGTATATGATAACAAAATATTCCCTATATGATTAACATATTCTACCTATATCATAACAAAATATTCTCACCTTCAATCACTAAACTAATAATCATCAACATGATAATCATCATTAAGATCAATCAACTTCTTAGGTGTTGAGACATTAGGAGGTGGAACTGTAGGAGGAAAAGTAAAAGAAGTAAAAGCAACATGATCATCATTTAAAGATGAAGCCCCAACAACATTATCATCACCTATATATGAAATGAATAGAATTATCCCAATGTGCCAATGTATCCAAGTCCAACCCTTTAAACCATGCAACAACAGTAACCCTCAAAATCTTTAATACAAGATTTAAGTTCCAAATTTAACATTCGAGATTTGAAAAGCTTCAACTTTTCTTTCAAAGCAACGAATGAATACCCAAGAAAAAAAAAAAAAAATTCCAATCACAAAGTAATACTTACTGTTGTGTGATCACTATCAGTTAGGACCTTTAACCCACAACTTTCTATGGAGAGAATGGACAGCACGAACGATGAGAACGGACAGTGTGAACAGCGACGAACTTGAAGACCCACGACGAACGACGAACAGCAACGCAAAAACTCCTCTCGAATAGCAACAGAAGCCGACGATAGGTGAAGAGGAACCAAAAGGTATGACCTTTAAGGCCTTTAACCGACGATCACCTAAATGCTTGTTGTCGAGAAGGAGCAGAGTAGAGCCACAAAAATTTGATTTTGAAGAGTGAAGAGTCGATGGCAAAAAGTGGTTTTTGGATTGTAGCCTTTAAAAAAAAAAAATAATAATAAAAACTCCAAATGACGTCGTTTGGTCGTGTTGGGGAAAGAAAAATAAACATACAAGACCGGTCAAGCCGGCGGGTTAAGACCGGGTCACATCGGTTTCACTAGTTCGTCTCCGGTTCAAGGGCTTAACCCCGGTTTCTGACTTGTTTCAGACCAGTTCGTCGGTTACCGGTCGAAACCGGCTGGTTCGTTCTAGTTCGATGACCATGATGTTATGTATTATTAGGTTATATATCAGTTTATAAGTTAGGTAAAATAATTTCGAGAAAAAATGATAAATATAAATAATTTAAATAGCTATCTTAATATTTTCAAAAAATTTAATTGGGTCTTATATTTAGGATCAAGTTAGTAATATAATTAATAAGGCTAGAATACTTGCAAGACCGTTTAGTCGTTTTGGTTTGAAAAGTCTCAACAGCCATCATAGAATCTAAAATAAACATAATATCTTAATTATGATTTTTCCAAAGATGGTTTTTTATTTAAAAATCACATGAAAATTTTAAATTTGAATTGTCTAGATATATACGTTGATAGTATTAAGGAAAAATCTTTGAAAAAAATTTTAAAATACTAAAAGATAGAATGGTGTTCGAATATTCATAATCCAAGATAGACATCACGTGAGTATCTGATTTGACCTTTTTTAAATTAAATTGAAATTACATAAATGTACGTTTAATATCAAAAATAAAAGAATCAAGTCAAAGAGAGAAAGGTAGCACGAAGCGGGAACAAAGCAACGTCCACGTGCCCTTCCAACATCATAGTGGCGAGCGTTCATGGCGAGGTGATTTCCTTGTGTCCCCTTTTTTCTTCGCCCAGAACGACTCAACCCTCTCGGTCCTTTCACTGTTTGAAGGATCATTCTCCCGAATCATAAATTACATTCACTCCTTTCAAGCTTTCCAAACCTTCTTGATCATCCCTTAGATTTATAAAAGAAATTCATTTATTAGGATGTATGGTTTCATAAATTCATATAAGGGTTTAATAAGTTCTGATAAGATTTTCACAAATTTTTATTTAACATTGCCTACTTACTACAATGACAATGTATTAATCCACAATTTCTAATTTTGGGTTAACAAGTTCATATAGTTCTTATAAGATTTTTTACAAATTCTCATTTAACGTGGGATGAAGATTTTCACAAATGGACAATATTAAATAGAAGTTAGTGAAAATCTTATCAAAACTTGTAAATCTTTATTTAAAATTGTCAATCCTTTATCAGAGGTGAGACTTAATACCTCATCGTTATAGTAAATGAGTAACATTAAATGGGAACTTATGAAAATTTTATTAGAATTTATTAAACCCTTATCTAAACTTGTGAAACTATACCTCTTGATTAATGAATTTCTTCCATAAACCTAAGAAGAGTAGTCAATGAATTGCTTCCATATATCCAACTCACGTCACCACCGATCACCTCCTTAAAATTCCCCTGCAACAATCAACCATTCCCCAACTTCAATCTCTCTACCAATCGCACAACAATATACCCATATCTATTAGATATAACTAGTTTTGATGATATGGAATATATGTCCCAAGTAAAAAACGAGGCTTTTAGACCTCACATTTAGACCGAATATAGAGGTTTAGGTCTAAAAAATATGACCAGTGAAAAAAAAAAATACCATATAAAAGATGACACTTTTTACACCTTCTATTTATTATAACCAGTCTAAGAAACGTGGAATAAAAATAATAATATTTTTTTGACTGATTTTCACTAATAATTGGTCTAAAAGTAAAAAAATTTTAGATTTTATATTTCTAATAACCAGTTTAAAAGATTAATCTTTTTTTTTACCGCGCTGAAAATTGAATTTCGCTCTATGAGCCTCTCTTCCTGTATCGATAACTTTGATTCCGCAACTTCACTCTCTTCTAATCAATGCCTCGCCCACCACCCCAATCCCTATGGCTCTCGCTCTCCAGCTATCCTTATTAAACATCTAACATGGTTTACCTTCACCTCCATTAATCAACATCGCTGAATCGTAAATTGCCTCCAAACCTGGAACCCTACTTGCTGCGCTTCAGCTCTCCCCATCTCCATTCATGAGTGACCATTGTGAAGAGACGAGGGCAGCCGTCACGGCAGTTAGATCGGTGAAGAGGAATAGTGGCAGCTCTTAGTTTTCTTAATCTGATAGATATTGTAATGAAAAGAATCAGAAAGTTGTGTATATTTATGAGAAACGTATGTGGATTTATACAAGAGAGAGGAGCCTTAGTATTGATGGCTCTTAATGATAATTTATGATGATTTCCTCTAATCCCTGATTGTTAGGGATACTGATTGACTATGTACTAATTACAATATATTTCCTAATAATGTATTTCCTAACACTCCCCCTCAAGTTGGAGCATATATGTTTATCATGCCCAACTTGTTACAAAGGTACTCAACCCGTGTCCCATTTAAGGCTTTCGTTAAAAGATCTCGCTATTTGGTCATTTGATCGCACATGCCCAATGGATACAACATTTTCTTTTATCTTGTCACGAATAAAGTGACAATCAATTTCAATATGCTTCGTACGTTTATGGAACACGAGTTTGATGCTATATGGAGCGCCGCTTTGTTGTCACACCATAGTTTTGCAGGTATCTTGTGGTAATGCCGATTTCCTTCATGAGCTGAAATACCCACACAATTTCTTGCACCGATTGTGACATGGCTCGTATTCTCGCATACTTCGCACTTGATTTTGACACAACGCCTTGCTTCTTACTTCTCCAAGATATCAAGTTACCACCAACAAATACACGGTAACGTAGTGGACCGTCTTGTGGCCTTAGATCCGCATGATCAGCATCACGAAGCATTCGACTTTAGTGTGCCCATAATCTGTATAGAGAAGGCCACGACGGGGGAACCTTTCAAATAGTGCAAGATATGCTCCAAGGCTTCCCCCTTTGTGCCATTGTGGGAGATGCCATGAATTGGCTAAGTACAATCGACCGAAAAGGTTATATCGGCGGCGAGTTCTTGTCGGATAATTCATCTTCCCAATGAGTCTCCTATATCTCTCGGGAGATGCAAATGGCTTCGGTTTCTCTGGATCAATCTTCTTCTTTAGGTCATCGGGAAGTTCATCCACATGGTATCATTTAGATCTAGGAACGAATTTGGAATCATGGGAATGCTACTTGGTGCAGCTCCAAGCTTTCAGTCTCCTTTAACGAGATCAAGAACATACTTCCTCTGAGTCAAAAGGATTCCCTTCTTGCTTCTCAAGATTTCAATACCAAGGAAGTACTTCAACGGTCCTAAGTCTTTTGTTTGAAAGTGGGAGTTAAGGAAGACTTTAAGCTCCGAGATGCCAGCAATGTTACTCCCAGTAATCACAATATCATCGACATACACTACTAGAAGAATCATTCTGCATTGGATTTGTTGGTAGAACACGAGAATGATCACTCTTACTTTGGTTTAAACCAAACTTCTTGACCACACCACAAAACCTATCGAACCAAGCACGAGTACTTTGCTTTAAACCATACAATGACTTTCGAAGATAACATACTTTCGATGCTCCCCCGAGCAACAAATCCAGGTGGTTGCTCCATATACACTTCCTCAAGAAGATCACCATTCAAAAATGCATTCTTAACATCCAACTGATGCAAATCCCAGTGATATGTGGCAGCCAAAGAGACAAGGAGACGGACTGAAGTAAGCTTAGCCACAGGGGAGAAAGTCTCAGAGTAATCAAGGCCATAAGTGCGAGCGTACCCTTTAGCAACAAGACGAGCTTTCAACCGATCTAAGGAACCATCAGCTTTTGTCTTCACAACAAACACCCATTTACAACCAATGGCCTTCTTCCCAGAAGGTAGATCAACAAGGGTCCAAGTACCAGCTGAAGCGAGGGCCATCATTTTTGCCTCCATCGCGGCACGCCAACCAGGGTGAGTCAAGGCTTGGTGAAGGGTAGTAGGGGTAGAAATGGACTCAAGGGTGGTTACAAGGGAATAAGAAACCGGGGACAATCGGTAGGACATAAACGAAGAGATAGGATAAGTACAATCAGCATAGCGCTTGGGAGGACGGGAAGGACGGGTACCTTTGCGGAGGGCTATAGGTAAGTCAACAGATTGGTCAAGCAGCCCAGTCAAGAACAAGGGGGTCGAGGAACGGGGAGTGGCGGGGCGGGGTCGTAGGCTCGGGGACCACGGAGGCGGGATGGAATCCGTCGGCGAAGCCGATCGGCGAAGGCGAAGGAATAGCAACATCAACATCATCGGGAAGATCAAAGGCGGAGCAGTTCTTGGGCCCCTGGTGAGATAGGAACATGACAAACCGAGAAGATCATCAGGGTCATCAACAACAGTGGAGGACTCAGATAAGGTCGAAGACTTGAAGAAAGATGAAGACTCATGAAAGGTCATATCAGTGGACACAAGATAACGACGGAGGTCAGGAGAGTAACATCGATAGCCTTTCTGAACTCGAGAATAACCAAGGAAGACACATTTTAAGGACTTGGGGTCAAGCTTACTAACACAAGGATGGACATCCCGAATAAAGCGGACACAACCAAAAATTTTGGGATCAACTAGGGAACACCTTAGTGGTGGGAAACAGAATGGAATATTGCACGGAACCACTAAGGACAACCGAAGGCATGCGATTTATGAGAAAACAAGTAGTAGACACGGCATCGGCCCAAAACGATTTAGGTACACAAGAGTGAAACATGAGTGCACGGGCAGTTTCTAAGAGATGACGGTTCTTTCTTTCAGCAACACCATTTTGAGCAGTTGTATCAACACATGATGATTGATGAAGGATGCCATGACCATGCATATAATCAGTAAAAGGGAAAGAAAAATATTCCTTTGCATTATCACTTCGAAGAATTTTCACAGGAGTATTAAACTATGTTTGAATTTCAGCACAGAAATGACGAAAATGAGTGAACAATTCATAGCGTTGTTTCATTAAGTAAAGCCAAGTAGTTCGGGAAAAATCATCAATAAAGGTGACAAAGTATCGATAACCAGTCTGAGACAGAACTGAACAAGGACCCCAAACATCAGAATGAACTAAATCAAAAGGGGATGCAGCCCGTTTATTGACTCGAGGTGCCAAATGAACACGATGGTGTTTGGCAAATTGACACGACTCACAATCCAAAGAAGAAACGAGATAAAAGCGAGGGTACAACCGTTTTAGGGAAGAAAGGGACACATGGCCAGAGACGACAATGGACTTCAAAGGGAGATGACCCACCAGTACAAGCAACAGAACTCGGCACCTGATCATCAAGGATGTAATATCCACAGTTCGTAGCCTCTACCAATAATCTGCCTCGTCGAAAGATCCTGAATTAAACAATGGTCAGGGTATAGTGAGATACAACAATTTAAACGACGAGTCAGTTTACTGGGAGACAAAAGATTAAAGGTGAGATCAGGAACATTAAGAACGGAAGAGAGAGAAATGGATGGTGTTGGTAAAACAGTTCCTGAACCAAGGACACAAACCTGGGAACCATTGGCGACAAATATGGAAGATGGGTTGGCATAAGGGGCATACGAGGAAAATAAATGATGGTTACCTGTCATGTGGTCGGTGGCACCAGAATCAATGACCCACTTCGTGGAAGTGGTAGCGAGGCTAGAAGACAAGGTACCTGTAGCAAGGGCCTCGCAGAGGGTGAACCGAGAATCGAGGTGTTTGAGCAATATGAGCAAAGCCACGCTGCTGCGATCACGTTGTTGTTTGCTTTGTAATTTTCGACAATTTTTCTTGACGTGCCCGGTTCCTTGCAATAATAGCAGGTAATGCCCGAGAAGGTGGAACAAAAGTAGTGCCTTGTTTAGGCCCGAGTTCCGGTGTCAAAGGGGCCACGCCCGACCAAAGCACCGGCATTGGGATCAACGAGATGGTCGAAGCATGCTATCAAAGACGAAGCACCCGTGAGAACACATCTTCAAGAGATGGAAGCTCGACTAGACATAATCGAGAACGGATGGTGTCGTAAGACGGATCAAGAGCTTCAAGAAAACTAAAGATAGCTTGAAATTCGAGATTCTTGATACGGTGCGGAGATGCGCCCGTGGAGACGTAAGTACCTTCATTTCTTCATACAATAGTTTAAAATCTAAGTAGAAATCTTTTAAAGGTCGACCCTGCTGCTGAGAGCGATAAAAGCCTTTACACACTTCATGAATACGAGTAAAGTTCCCTTTACCAGAGAACAAAAATTCCAGATAAGCCATAATATCTTTTACCGTGTTACAATGGCTAACGAAGTCAAAATTTGAGGTTCAATGGAATTACGAATGCGGAAGAAAATACGAGCGTCTCGAGACCACTCCAAACTTTTCTCATCATCACCGAGAAGGAGGATCCCGAGTTAAATGAGCTTCCTTTACAACCCCATGAGGTAAGCTCGAACAGTTTTATTCCAATCATTATAATTGGTCCAGTTCAATTTTGCATCGGTAATTTTAGCAGACATGGGGAGTATATCGGAGGTCTTAGATTCAGCCATGGATAAATAATCAAACAACTCACAACAACCAGACGGTGAATGTGATCAAGAGAGAAACCAAAGCAAAGCGAGAAACAACAAACCTTGCACAAGTCAAAGCAAATAGGTTGAAAATAAAAAATCCCACACCGGTTGAACAGTACGGATGAACAGTACGCGTGAACAGTACGGATGAACAGTACCGATGAACAGTGCAAAACAGCACCCAAAACACGCAACAACAACGGATGCGATGAACAAGAACCAAACAAAGCACCAACAATGTGATGAAGCGATGAACGTGCGAAAAGTATGAAACGGTGATGAACGATTGCCACCCCAAAAAATAAAACAAAATAAACCCTAGAGTTTGTAAGGCTCGATACCAAGTAATGAAAAGAATCAGAAAGTTGTGTATATTCATGAGAAACGTATGTGGATTTATACAAGAGAGGAGCCTTAGTATTGATGGCTCTTAATGATAATTTATGATGATTTTCTCTAATCCCCGATTGTTAGGGATCTTTTGATTGACTATGTACTAATTACAATTGACTATGTACTAATTACAATATATTTCCTAATAATGTATTTCCTAACAGATATAATCCCTTACCATATTCATGATTCTCTCATATTTCCGTTTTTCGTTTTGGAATTTACAGTTGTGTTTTTGTATGAGGTTTCAGTTTAAGCTTGAGTGATTAGATTCTTATAACTGCAGTATCCTTTAATTGGAAAACATGACAAGCATGTTAAGCATTAAGACTCTAAATGGCAGTTCAAGCTGACTGGGAGAACCGCGAATTCATCTCCCACATTTCCCTCAATGTTCATCGCCTCTTTGAATTCCCTGTCCAATTTGGCTTCAATTTCTCTGTACTTTCTCTCTCCTTTCTTTTTCATCATTCGCCTTTCTGAGTATATCCTGTTTGTTCATTCCGAAGGATTCAATTCTTTAATTTGGTTCGACTTGCTAAGGATAGATTTGTACGTGGTGTTTAACTTAGGTTCTTTCTGTGTTTATCCTCATCCAGAGGCTACAAGAAAGAGAAAGTTGGCATCATTGAATGAGAAGCTTCATGTCTTAGAGTGTCGGCTAGAAGCCTAGAACTCCTTGAAGTTCAAGTGAGCACTGCATCAGCAAATCCTTCTCTATTTAGCACTTGATGTTTTCCTGGATCTTGATGTTGTAATTCAGCCTTCCTGTAAGAACTTTCCTAGCTACCTATATTGTATCCACAGCTCGATTCACTAGTAAAGTACCTCTGTAATCCAATGCTTCATGATATAAATCTAGTTTGTGATTTATCATTTTTGGCTCGTATAGCTTCCCAGTTGCAGTGCCTTTAACACGGTTCCTTCGAATGTGAGATTACAACCTCTCTCATATTCTCATTTCTTCATGCTCCCTTTGTTTTATATGTGGAATCATGCTTTCATATTGGACTCAATAGCCTGATTTCTGCCAAAATCGTTCCTCTTAATTATGGTGATGGAAAGTGTTATTATGTTTAATCAGAGCATGAAGAATTTAAACACTATTACAGTTGCTTTATAGACGTTTTGCAAGAAAGAGAGGGCATAATGGACTGAGAGAAAAGAATAGTTCAACTAATTCAGAACTTTTTTCGCCTTTTAAGGGTGCATTTTGCTTGTAGTGAAAAGGAAGCTCATAATTTTTACAGACACCAATTAATACCATATCATACGAATTCAATGACATGTTATCTCATTAGAGTAAAATGCAATTGATACTTAATTCAAGGTGGTATTGGTATTGCGGTGGCAAATTGCAATAATATCTTTGTTGATAACAAGCTCTATCTTCTGATTTGTCATTAATGTAAAACTGATGAGTTTTAAAACTGTTTGGTATGAACATAAAATCTATTTTTTTATACTAATTGTAATTTTGATCTCTTACTTTATACAAGATTTCAATTTGCTCTCCTAACTAAACTGGTATAACTCAAAACTTTGGGGATGTACTCTTGTATAAACTTTGTGAATTTCTTTACGTTGATAGTGGGACCTTGGGTATACTTCTACAACAAATGAGATGTTGGATAATGTGAGAAACAGGAAATCTTATGTTAAGAATTCAAGCAATATTTTTGGGTAGTTTATGAATTGAGTTGTTTGTTGATATTGGTTTAGTTTCTTGGGTGGAAGGTTTTGAATTTTGAAGCGATAGTAAATTTTGGGGTTGCTTACAATTCTGTTTTTTTTTCACTTTTTTATCGGAGCAAGAAACATATTATTGTCAGCCATTAGATCAGCTTCTTGAAAATCATGCACTCCTATCATTGTCCCCAAATATAATGAATGCAGTGAACGTTTGAATGATCCCTTGAAGAAAATTGACTTGGCCATTTCTGATGTTTTGCTTCACAAAACCTGGTCTAACAATGTTTTCTGTTAGCATCATTTGATCCCAATAATATTTAAAGAGATTGAATTTTAACTTTGACGAATGCCTCATGAAGAATTAATCCGTGACAAAAGCTTTACAAAAGCATCAAAGTCCTAGTCTTCTTCCCCTCGGGTTTCTGTGTTTCATATTACAGAGTTCAGACTCACTGGGTCAATACATTAAACCCATTACCTAAGTTGGTGTTGGACAAAATCAAAAGAAAACAGAAAGAGAAAATGGAAGCTCTTTTCAGCTTTTAGGTTAAACTAAGAATTCATAATTAACTCGCGTCCATCTTTGTTATTCCTTGCCATTCATGGTTCCATTGAAAGCATTTCGTGAATCTTCAAAGAGTTGATGATTAATGAAATATTCACGGCCAAAACCCCAAGTAGGCATTCTTTATTAGTGGCTTTTAGTAACAGAGTTTGCCAATCCATACCATATTTTTAGCCACCTTTTCAGCTAATGAGGAAAACATACTTTCTCCAAATCCAACTATTTGGATAAAGTACCCTCAATGTTTCACCCAAAACACGCTTAAGTTTGCGTATTTGCTATCTGGGCTGTGGGTGGGACATGGTTTTAGGAGAGACAGTTGATTCTGTTGCAGATGGAAATGGGGCTACCATATTCTTCTCTATCACAATAGAGTATCGATTTGATCCTCTAAAGCTTTCTATGAATTTCATGTATTATGATGCTTTGTGTTCTATAATCAGAGCATCCTCCAACTCACGTACAATATCAGCCATGCTTGGTCGTGGCACCATCCATTTGTCTCTTTTAACCTGATTGTTGACCAATACAAGTATAATTTGTCTGCTCAATTTCAAAAATACAAGTATAATATAGCAAGAGCTATAGTTAAATAATAGTGTAGTGCATCAGTGTTGGCGGATGGCACGAGGGTTGGCGGTAAAAGAAGAACCAGTGGGTGGTGGGGACAGGATTTGGTTGGGTCACGTCTGGTGCAAGGGGAAGGCTTGATAAATGACCAAAGCTACAAGAGTGGATGGGGTGGCGTGATTGGTTTGGAGCAAAAATTGATGGAAATATTTTTAACACTAATTATTTTAAACAACCGGTCTTAAAAGTCTTGTTTTTTAGATCTTATATCTTAAAAAATCGATCTAAAAAGTGATTTTAAGGACCAATTGAAAAATCAAGCTTAAAAGTAACAGATTTTTTAGACCAACTATATCGAAACTGATCCAAAACCCGTCTAAAAAGTGATATTCACCATCTAAAAAATGATTTTTGCACCGGTGTTTCAAATATTAAGAGCAAAAGTTTTTATAATGTATTTATATTTTATATTGACTAACTACTATATTTAATAATTAAATATCTTGTAGATTAGTCAAACAAAGAAAAAAAAAATATCAAGTTGGAATATGGAGATTGATCAAGAAGAAAAGATTAAGAAGATATTGAAGATTGAAGTTATCAAATGCAGGGAGAGGAAGTCAAAGAAAAGAAAGAAGCTACTTAATTGGATTATGGAGAATGACTAAAAGGAAGAAGAAGAAAGAGATTGAAGATAATAGCCAAGAAAAACAACGAGTTATCAAAAAGGATTGTGGAAATTAATCAAGAAGAAGGAGAAGAGATTGAAGAAAGAATAACTTGTAATATTCAACTCTTAGATGAGATACTAGAAGTCTCTAAGGTTAAATAGAGGTTAGAATGGGTCAATTCAAAGCTAAAACTATTTATATGGAAGTTATACCAACTTTACTCAAGTGATAACTCGAGTAATACCTCCAAATAGGGTTGAGCAACGGGCAAGTGGGGCTACCTCGGGGGTTAACCCGAAGCCCACCCGTTTATATTTCACGGGTACGAGGAACCCCGTACCCATGGATGAACCCGTATAAAAACGGGACGGGTTAAACGAGGACGGTCTTAGCGGGTACAAGGAACCCGTTTAAGCAAGACCCCAAATAAAAACAAAGGAAATAAAACTTAGGCAAGGTTCATGGACATAGTATGATACAGGAAGCAAACCACAGATGGTGGCTCATTATAGGAAGTAGGCCATCGGACATTAATTCTTTCTAATACAAACCACAGTTCAGATTCAACATTTGGCGTTGGAACCTCCATACAAAAACCTACTGGCCTGAGGCCGAGAGTGAGACTGTGAGAAGTCGCAGTCGAGAGGAGAGGTTGAGATCGCTAGAGGCCGAGAGGGAGATGACAAGCGCGAGAGGCCGAGAAGGAGGGTTGAGGGTGAGATGCCGAGCGCGACAGTTGATGGCCAGCACAAAAGGCTGAGATCAAGATCCAAAGAGACGAGAGACGAGCTTCGAGACTGATAGAAACAGGACGACGCAAGGCTCTGGCTGAGATAGAGATCGATAAAGATAGGAGTAGAGGACGACAAGAAGCTCTAGCCACCGAGCTTCAGGCGGCGACGGCGACCAAACCCTAACACTGAGTCGAGTGTTTGACGGTGTTCTCTAGAATCTCCACTCTCCAGTCTCCAAAAATCTCCACTTTAGTTTGCTTTGCCTTGTTTGCAGGAAAAGTGGGAGGTAAATAAATAAAGTTGAAAAATAGGAAAACAAAAAAAATAAAATAAAGTAATTAAATAACGAAAATTAATTAATATTTTATTTGCAAAATTGAAAGTATAAATTTTGGTTAAGAAATTGGTTCACGTCCGTCTTGGAAATTTAATAAAGGTATTTAATAAATTATTGGGAATAGTGGATACTTAAATGGGATGCATTAAAAAATGCATAATTTTTTTTTTTTTACAAAGAAAGAAAATACCTTTTTTTCTTTTAAAATTTGGCACGCACATTTATATTTATTTAATTTATTTAAAGCCCTTTAAACAAATGTTCAAAGCTTTAAAGCTACGGTTGGAGGGAGTAGTGCCTATACACTACCTTTCACTTTCGTCTGAAGCTCTGACGTAGTGACACGTCACGAGGGGGAAGTGGGGAAATAAATAAATGACGCGGTCACAAGGGAGGAGGGGGAAAAATAAATAAATGCATAAACGGGTAACGGGCGGGCACGGGTTACCCGTATAACTTAAATGGGTACGGGTAACCCGCTACCCGTGACGGGCCTATCTGGGTGGGCCTAATCGGGGAATTTTTCACGGGGCGCGGGTGATTGGGCGGGTGCGGGGTGCTTGCTCACCCTTACCTCCAAATATGATCACTCGAGTGACCACTCAAATGATGTTCTTTATCACTACAGCATCACTTAAGTGATGTCGTAGTAATGACCACTCTGTTGTGCTTTGCTTTTGTTCAACATGACAGATGTTCATTGTTTTGGACATATCTCTAACCACATATCCAATTGAAATGAAACTTCATATAAAATCAAACTCCAAAAGCAAAATACAGACACTAAGATCAAGTTCAACTAATTTCCGATGAAAGTGACATGAGTTTCGGACTTTGAAACTGACATTTCTCACAAACTATGATATTTGAAAGTATCTCATAAACTACACATCTGATTGAGCTAAAACTTATTGCAAACAATACTAGATTCACGAGGCATTCCAATGAAATCAAGATTAAGCTTAACGAAGATCATATGGAAAATATATAAATTCTGGAATTTGACTCTAGAATTTTTTGCATAATTCCAAACTAGGTTCAACAATTTGGACATATCTACCAAACCGCAACTTCAATTGAGTTGAACTTGTTGCATATTATACTGGACTTAATAGGTGATTCAACGACACTAGGATCAACCCCGCCGTGTTCTCTCCCCACGCACTCGTGTGGGAGCATAGTTCTCTTCGTCAGGCGTGAGAATGGTAAGGTTGAGGGCTCGGTAGGTGGCCGGAGTGAGATACTATAGACTGAGAGTAGTAATCAAAGGATCTAGGAGGAACGAAGAAGATACCAGGTGACTGCGATTAGGTGACAAGGTGTTCATTCTCAAATGGAGGCGAACAAAATTTCAGATCCGCTAGTATGGCGTGAAGCGGATGTAAAAAGGATGCTCATCGGGAAGGTCTTAGCAAAGAAGACATATACGAGAGCGGCGATGAAGTCGATCCTGAGGAAAGCGTGGAATCTACCGAGGGCTTTGATGTTATTGAAATAAATGGTAATGCATTTATGTTCAATTTTGTGGATGAGGAGGAATATAGCAGAGTACTAGGGGTTGTCCATGGTCTATTAATGGATTTCTGTTGAATTTAATAGAGATATCAAAATTTAAGACATGTGAGGAGTTTGATTTTAGTCATGGACCAGTGTGGATATAGATGCATAATGCTCCTATGGAGGCGTTGTGTTTGGAAAATGCAGTGACGATTGGAGGATATGTGGGAGAGGTCATGATGGCCGAGGATCCAATCTGCAATGGCAAATATGCTCGTGGCTTTATGAGAGCTAGAGTGTTGTTAGATCTGAAAAAACCTCTGGCTTATGGTTTCTGGATGGATAGGCCAGAAGGTGAGAAAGCGTGGATTCCGATCAGGTATGAAAAATTACAGAATTTATGCTACAATTGTGGAAGAATAGGGCATGATAATCGAAACTATAAATATGAGCAATTAATATCTGCCTTTGATCCGTGTGTGCCTCACTATGGAGCATGGCTTACTACCAATATGAGTCGTAATCGTGATGAAATAGTGGAGATAATCCAAAGCGAGTGGTCTGAATCGAGGCATGTGCAAAAGAAAAAGGAGGAGGCGATAAGGCGTAAAAAAGAGGAAGACAGCCAGAAGTCGAGAGTGAGTCCTAATTGGCAAGGAGGAGGAGTTGTTTATCATTCGAATGCACAAGAATCTTGGAGAAAATAAAAGTCCTATACAAAGAAGGGAAGCGGGAGCCATCAATAAAAGTAAATGGAAAGTTAAAAAGGTGTGGAACCTAGTGGTCTATCAGGTAAGAGCAAGCAAATTGATAAGGTTGAGGATGGAAGGGAAAGGAAGAAGGAGATATGCGAGGATGAGGAGATGTTGGGGCGATTATCTTCTAGGAAAGCTGTAGAAATTGACAAGGCTCAGGGAAGGAAAGGCTGCAACCAAATACTGGAGGAAAACGCTTAGTGAAAGGAGGGTCCTATGGCTATGGTGGTGAATGGTGGTGTAATTTTGGGAGATAAGTGGAATTTTGGGATTTTGGGAGATGTCCCGAAACCAAAATGTAGGAAGTCTGGGATGGCAGAGGTTGTAGATAAGCCTACAATTTTGATTTATGCAGAAAATCTAAGGAAGAATTTTGGGATTGAAGGAAATGTTGAAGGGGAGGACATGGAGTTGGAAGAGATGAGGCTGGACTGCAAAGGTAATTAGTGGGATTTTTATTCAAAGGAGGAATGGGAAATCTATCATGGAAAAGGTTTTGAATGAGGGATATGGTATCAAAGTTTCATCCCTCAATAATCTTCCTTATGGAAACAAAAATGAATAATGAGAATTAGGAGGAGGAGAATGTGGTTTTGACCAAGAGATATTGGTAGAACCTAGAGGCTTAGCTGGAGGCCTTGCTATGTGGTGGAAAGACTCAGTTACTATTTTTGTCCTGTATAAATCCAAGAACATCATTCATGTAGTTGTGGAATCTAATAGTCTAAATGCTCCTAAACTTGTCTCTTCATTTATGGACCCCCAAAGGAAGGTGAACGTCGGGTTGTTTGGGATATATTGAGGAAGCTGACAAGGAATGTAGATGTGTCTTGGCTAGCAGTGGGAGATTTCAACGATTTACTGTCACAAGCGGAAAAAGAGGGAGGCAATCGAAGATCCTTACATAAGATCATTAATTTCCAAACTCTATTATATGATTGCAACTTATTAGATTTGGAATTTAAAGGATCAAAATTTACATGGAGTAATAAAAGAACTGATGGTATGGTGATGGAACGTTTGGATAGGGCACTCGGTAATGTAAAGTTTAGAGAGGAGTTTGATCAAGCATTGGTATTTCATATTGAGCCAATAGGGTCTGATCATCATGCCTCAGTAGTGGATTGCTGCTATTATGAGGTGAAGGGAGACAAGTCTTTTAAATTTGAGGTTGTATGGGCAGAGCATGAAAACTTCCTGGTGGTAGTTAAGGAGGGTTGGTGGGCGGTGGAAGGAGGGGAAGAGGACAAAGTTGTTGGATATGATTAGTTTTGATGATGTCTTATATAGATGCCATTCTTAAGAGCAAAAAGCTTGTATAATATATTTATCTCCTATATTGACTAACTAATATAATTAATGTAGATTAGTCCAAGTTGAGTTATAGAACAAGAAGGAGATAGAGATCTCAGAAAGAAGAAATTGGAGAAAATGTTAAGTTCAAGAAGAAGAGGAGATATTGAAGAAGGTAAAACTTGCAGAGAATGATGAGTCCATGTTAAATGACGAAGAATGATTAAGATGGAAGATGGAAGAACTTGATGAATGGAATGATAATATCATTATAAAAGTTTCAAGATTGATTCTAGAAGTCTCCATGATCAAGTGGAAGTTGAAATGGCTCAATTCGGAGTTAAATTAAGCTATAATTGCATTCCTGAAGTCATGCTCAAGTACAACAATGTCATACTCGAGTACGATACATTTTCAGCTCCTATCATGCATAAATTCCACTCATGCTCGAGCATAAAAACTATCATGCTTGAGCACAAAAACTGTCATGCTCGAGCATAGAAAATCTAGTGCTCGAGCAACAACATTTTTCAACACTCTGTTCAGCTCTGTTTCAAGTTCAGCACGGGTGACATCTAGTAATTCGATGATATCTCCCAAATCAGAGATCGGATTGAAGTGAACCAATGTTTTTTGAAACTAGACTCCCAATGCATCATTGTGACATAAAATTCAAGCCCAAAAGAGTTCATATGAGAGAGCTATGATTTTTGGACTTTGCAACAAAAATCAACGTCACAATCCAGACCAAGCTTCAGTATTTTGAGCTTATCTCACAAACGAAAAATCTAAATGAACTGAAACTAGTTCCATTTTAAACTAGACTCACATACCTTTCCAAGAACATCAAGATCACAAAAAACAAAGATTAATTGAAGGAGATATGATGTTTTGAAGTTGACGGTCAGTACAAAATGCTGTAAACAATGCAGATCAAGAACAACCTCCATTCATGTGATGATAACAAACAAAATACAATGATTTTGGAGCTGATTCTTCTTGCATTGGAAAGAAGACTTGAAGATATTTATGAGCATGGGTGGTTTTCCAAAATTGAAGCTATATCGAAGACGTTACGCTCACGAGAAATTGACTATTGTGCTGTCAATACTCTTGTTTCTTAAAAGTCTCTACATTCTGGAAGTTGAGCTTTGTACTGGAGAGTATTATACTTATTCACGCATGATCAAAAGCCTCAAAGACATAATCTTACTTGAGCAAGGTGTCCTTCATGCCCGAGCATCATCGGGCTCAAAGAGAAAACAATCACAAGTCACCAACCATGCCCGAGCAAGGAGATTGGAATGCCGAGCATCATTGGGCTTAAGCGAAGATTTGCAATGTTGAAGAGTCATTCCGAGCAGAGTGAAAGGCATGCTTGAGCACCATGCTCGAGCAGAGGATAAAGCATGCTCGAGCAGCATCATTTTCACTATAAGTCTTCACCTCTGTTTGCCTCTTGCCCGAACATATTTTCAGTGTTGCTCGAGCATTGGAGATATCTTGCCCGAGCATGAAGATTCTCATGCTTGAGCATTAGCGATATAAAACCAGGAGAATTTATAATTACACTCGAGCGGGAGAAGCTTCACTCTTTCAAATATTTCTTCTAAGCATGCATTTTAGTCATGCTCAAGCATTGGAAGCTACTTCACTCTTTCAAATATTTCTTCTACTGGTTTCCTGAGCATACATTTAGTCATGCTCGAGCATGATCACTCTCTGACTTTCAAATCTCCGTCTTCGAAAACAATAAATCATCGTGTTTAATTTCATTTCTACATATCATTACTCATTACTATTCCTAATTGCTTTTAATCAATTTGCTAATGAGTTTCAGATGATTTTATCATGGATTAACAACAAATTGGCATAAAGCAATTTGTGTGTCAGAAGCATTAAATGCTATGTCAGAAAACAGAGGAAAGCTTCTGAGTGTAATGAATAGTTTGAACATTCCAACAAAAAGCTTGAATCTTTACAATGGCCATAAATACAACACTCAAGATTGAGCATTAACGAAGTCAATGTTAAACATTTTATGATTAAAGTTGGATTAGAGTTCAATCGGCAAAAAGCAACAAAAGCTTCAACAACTACTTTCAACTGATCTCCAACGGTCGAATGCTCGCAACGGTCGAAACACAATAACCTATAAATTGTGAAGTCTTCAAACCGGAAGTAGTACCGATTGATGAATGAATCGATGAACCCAACGAAATGTTTTACTACTTCACCGTCGATAGTTCATACACTCTGTTTCTAAATGTTTATATAATTTACACTAGAGAGTGAAATGATTTGTATTGTACTTCAGTGTTTATTCATCTTCTCTTTTAAAGAGAGCATTTCTGATTATTAAATCATTGTAAGATCTCAAGTCGTGAGACTTGGAGATTGGATTATCAATTTACAACTTGTAAGGGGGAGTGTATCCTAGTGAGAGGATAACTTCGAGTACAAAGTGTGTAACTGATTGAAAGGTATATCTCGGTGAGAGATTCGGTTTCACAAGTTCCTGGGTGAGCTTGTGCATTTGTATAGGCTTCTTTTGTGCCCGGAAAAACAAGAGGATAGTGGATTGAAAATCTCAAGTGGAGCTTGGGGACTGGATGTAGGTCAAGGATTAGGCCGAACTAGTATAAATCTCAGTTTTCATATTCTCTTCCATTATCTCTTATATTTCTAGTATATGCTTATTTTAATATCTAACTGTTGATTTAAAAGACGCAAAAAGATTTTCAAAGTTTCACGTTTTTAATCTTCACCCAATTCACCCCCTCTTGGGTTCAGCCGGTTCTTCAAAAGTGGTGGACTTAACCAAAAGGCTAAAGTCATGCCAGGAGAAATTAGTAGAATGGAGTAAACGGGAGAAATTCCTCATTTTAGGAGAGTTATCTCTCAACTAAGACACAAACTGAATGAATGTTATAAGGGGAGAATGATTGAGGAGACTGTGGTGGAAGCAAAGGAGCTGGTAAGGCAGATAGAGGAAACATGGAGGAAAAAGGAGTCCTATTGGTGGCAAAGATCTAGAGTATCATGGCTTTGTTGTGGGGATAAAAACACCAAATTCTTCCACAACATGGTCATACAAAGGAGACTCATAAATAAAATTCTGAGGCTTAAGAATGAGGATGGGGTTTGGTTGGAGGAACGTATGGATATTAATAGAGCGTTTAGTGATTTCTATGTGAAGCTATTCAAAGCTGGTGGGATAAGGGAATTGGACTAAGCTCTATCGTATGTAAAAGAGGTTGTAACGGAAGCCGATAATTGTCATCTGATGACTCAAGTAACACAACAGGAGATCGAGGCTGCTATCTTTTAGCTTGGGGCTACTAAAGCTCCAAGACCATATGGCTTTCCAGCTTTGTTCTATCAGGAAGCTTGGAGTGAAGTGAACATGGAGGTTTGTAGTGCAGTTCAGAAGTTCTTTAATGATGAGGCAAAGTTGCAATTGATAAATGACACCAATATTGTGTTAATCCCGAAGGTAGACAAGCCGGAAAGGGTGAATCGATTCAGACCGATAGGACTTTGCAATTTTTCTTACAAGATCATTGCTAAAGTAATGACAGATAGGATGAAGGAGATGATGGATAGACTTATATCCCTAAATCAACGTGCATTCATAGCAGGGAGAATGATTCAGGATAATATAATGTTAACTCACGAGGCTTTCCATTATTTGAAAAATAAGAAGAATAGTAGGAAGTGGGAGTGCGCCTTAAAAATTGACATGAACAAGGCTTACGATAGAATTGAATGGAATTTTCTGAAAGTTGTTATGTTAAAAATGGGCTTCTGTTCTGGATGGGTTAAAAGGGTAATGAGGTGCATTTCATTAGCAAGGTATATTCTAAAGGTAGATGGGAAAAAGGTGGATGAGTTTATACCGGAGAGAGGTGCGTCAAGGGGATCCGCTTTCACTATATCTATTTGTTTTGGTGTCAGAGGTATTATCATTGATGATTCAGTCACACATCAGAAGGAAATATTTGCAAGGGATCAAACTAGCTAGTAAGGCACCAATACTCTCTCACTATTTCTTTGCTGATGACGCCATTGTCTTCCTAAGGGCTGATGTGATAAATTGTAAAATCATTAGATGCATTTTGGATGTCTATTGTGAAGCTTAAGGTCAGTTGGTGAATCTTGAAAAATCAAGTGTTTTCTTCTCGGCAAACACACCTGTGAGTGTCAGGAATGAGATCTCGGAATGTCTAGGGATCAAGCATTCTGAGCAAGTAAGGAAATATCTAGGATTGCCGGTCTTTGTGGGGCATTCGAAAGTGGCAGCGTTAGCATGTGTAAGAGATAAAATTGGCTTGAAATTACAAGGTTGGAAACAGAAGCTTCTATCTTTTGCGGGTAGGGAAACATTGATAAAGGCTGTAGCAAATGCCATTCCTACATACCCCATGACTTGTTTTCTATTTCTAAAGAAGGCATGAATGGAAATTGATCAACTCATTTCTCAGTTCTAGTGGGGACAGAAGGAAAATTCAGGGGCAATCCATTGGAAGAGTTGGAGGAAGTTGACTGAAAGGAAGTATGACGGGGGATTGGGGTTTCAAGATTTGCTTTGTTTTAACAAAGCTTTGCTAGCAAAGATGGCGTGGAGGCTCTTGGTACAACCAAATGATCTATGGTGCAAAGTGGTAAAAGGTATTTATTATCCTAAAGGCAATTTTCTGTCACCAACTAAAGGAAGCCGTGCATCTTGGGGATAGACCAGCATCTTAGAAGGGCGTGATCTTTTTCTTAAGGAGCTGTGTTGGAAGGTGGGGAATGGGAAGCAAATTAGTGTATGGGAAGATCAATGGATCTAGGGTTTAAAAGGATATAAGTTGTATGGTGGGGAACTGTCGGAGGAGGACAGGAAATTAAAGGTGGAAGAACTTGTATCTAATGGAGTCTGGAACCTGAGTTCAATCCAGGCAAGGATCAGTAGTGAGGAAAAAGTATGATTCTGCAGATGTCAGTTCCTATTCTGGCAGGGATGATTATGCAGTTTGGATAGCAAATAGGGATGGCATGTATTCGGTGAGATCTAGCTATTCGATGGCAAAAGGATGTTTGGATGAGATAAAGCCAAGGGACCCAGGTACTTCTTTCATTATCCCAAAAGCTCTCTAGAAATGTATATGGAAAGCCACTGTTCCCCCCAAGATTCACCATTTTTTTGTGGAGAGTTGGTGCAGGAGCCCTTGCTACAAGGGAGGCCCTTTATAGGCATAAATGTGCTACTGATTCCTTATGTCCGTTATGCTTGAAGGAGAAAGAAACAGTGGAACACATGTTGTTCTTATGCTAGTGGACGAACTACTGCTGGTTTGGTAGCCCGGTAGGTATTAAATTTAGTAAGTGGAACATGACTCAATGTGAGACTGTGTTATGTGAGATGTTGTATGGTGAAAGGGCGCTAGATGAGTATGGAAAGTCATGGTTCGCCACTATGTGCCGGTGGATATGGAAGAAGAGATGCAATTGGGTGTTTAGGGGTGAACTTCTAGATGCAAGAATGATAGTACAGCTGGTGAATGCTCAAGTGGATGAATTTTGGCATTCACGTGAGCATAAGGAAGGTGTTCCTAAGAGAGTGTTTATGGAAAATATAGTGAGGCACAAGTCATGGGTAGCACCTCCAGAGGGAACTATTAAAGCTAATGTGGATGGGTCCTACAATGAGGCTAGTGGCATGGCGGGACATAGGGATTGTATGTAGAAATGGATTGGGAGAATTTGTAGGAGGCTTGGGTGAAACTTTGAAATCATGGTCTCCATTCATGACAGAATGTTTAGCAGTGAAAAAGATGCTGATGTATAGTTGCAAATTTCAGAATATACCACTGATTATAGAAACCGATTGTGAATTGTTGTACAGGTTCCTCAAGGGGAAGACGGTAAAGGGCTGTGAATGGAGAAGTAAGGATTTGCTGATAAAAGTCTTGAGTTTGCTGGAGTCGCAGAGGGAGGTTTCGTTGTCCTTGGTCGCTAGAAAGGGCAACAGGGCTGGAGATTGGATGGCAACGGAGGTAGCAAAGGAGAAGTATCAGCCACTATGGTTGAACCAGGTTTCATTTCCTTTAAGCAATATTACCTTTCATGACTAGGCACTCAAGGGATGATATGAGTAACCTTGCTGATGTAAAAGAAAGGACTGGTGTGGGTTAAGGATAGTGTCATTCTAACTGATAGGAGGTATAGGTTTTGTTAGAGGTAGGAATTTAATTCTTTTTTACATTGGTAAGTGGTGTGTTAGTTTGTATTTTAGGTGTTTTTTTAGAGTTTCTCTTGGCTTCGGCTATTAGTGTGTGTAATGATTTTGTTTGGTTATCAATAAAATTGAGTTTTTGGGCAAAAAAAAAGACGACACTAGAATCAAGCTCAAAGTTGTTTGGATGGAAGATATGTGAAGTTTGTAATTTGACACTTGAAATTCAAACACTGTTCAGACCAGCAATCACTCTTTTGATCATAACTTTTGGAAGACAACAAATTTGGGAGTGATTCTTATGGCATTGGAAAGTGGTCTTCAAGAGCTTAGTGATTATATGTCATTTACTAGATTTGGATTCAAAATGAGTTTATCACTATCAAAGACCACTCCAGTGATAAGAAAGTGATACACATCACTTCCAATGTGAAAACGTAGATTTTACCTGAAAACGGAGGAGAATGAAAAATCGTAACACGTAAAATCGTAACGTAGTAAAATCGTAAAAACTTAAAATTGGAAAATTAGTAAAATTGTTTTAATGAAGAAAAAAAAGATCATAAAAACATAAAATCGTAGTGATAAATCAAGCTTTTACGAACCATGCCAGTGACGCATTATTTACTTTGAAAATCACTACGATGAACATGTGATTGATGATCACTAACAAACCACCACAATGATCCGAGAGAGTGATGTTCTACATAGTTTTTAATAACCATCTCAGATTTCAAGATTTTCTTCTAAACTCATATAAACATTGATTATATTGTTTCTCATCATCACTAATCAAGTGTATATGCCGATTATAAATGATTAAACTTGAACTAAGCTTCAACGACCAAAAAAGCAAATTTTGTCAGAGCTTCCAATGACTATTTCAAAAGTCATATTTTGTAAGCCTCAACAGAAAGAGGAAAAGCTCAAGGGTGATCAATCTTCATAAACTATAAATAGAAGAGCATTCAAAGCCTAACAAGAGCGCAACAACGCCAAAATACTAAAATTATGAATCATCCACTTCAACCCGAATACTCTCTGTTGTTTTCTAGTTTCGATATCATTTACCTTAGAGAGAGAGAGATGAGAGAGAGAGGGGAGAGAGAGGGATTATTTGTGTTATACTTCATTGTTCATCTTATTCACTTCAAAGAGAGAAGATTGATTGTGATCATTCATAATTAAAGTTGTATCTTTATAGTGTGTAAGAGGGAATAACTCGGTGAAAGATTTGTAAAAGGCTTCATAAGTGACCAGCTAAACTTATAGGATTATGGAGGCTTTACTTGTGCTCGGATTAAATAAGAAGATTGTTGATTGAAAATCTCAAATGGAATTTGGAGACTGAATGTAGTCATCAAGGATTGGACTGAACCAGTATAAATCACAGTTTGTATATTCTATTCCCTTATCTCTTATATTTCTAACATACCTGCTTTGTTTAATTGATTGTAGTTTTATGGCTCATTATCTTCATACTCATTATTTTCACTAAGATACAAAAAGATTTTTAAAAAGCTCCCTTCAAGCTAAAACCATGTTTCACAATCCACATTCCAACTCCAACCTTCTACCATGTTCACCAATCAACAATCACCTCCCTCCAAACTTGAAACCCAGCTGCCCGAAAAATGATACCATCAAATGAAGACCAACAACATCATGAGGATAGCGTGATGAAGAGAAGAATATTGAGGAATCAAAAAGTATATCTCACTTCCTTTCCATGGCTTTGGCTCAGCTTCCTCCTCCCTTGGTTCCCATTTCGCGTCACCTTTCTCTTTCTGACTTATTCTTTTCTTTTTTATATCAGAGGGACATCTTCGTAATTTAAAAAAGACAAATCAGATACTTATTTAGTATTATGAAAATTCAAAATAGGATTATGCTCTTCAGTATTTTTAAAGTTATTTTTCAAGAATTTTTCTAAATTGTATTTATTTGGAATAGCAACTTGAAATCTTTAAAAATAATTTTTTCAATTATAATTTACTATATGCAAGTTAAATATATGAAAAGAGTTTTGTATTGGTTTATATAAATGATGACTTTAGGTGCCAAAATTGATCCCAAGCTTGTGAAGCAAATATATAGCAGACGAAGCCTGCCCCACTTTTCCAAGAAAGAATTTGGATGCTCATCACTCTTCCATTGAGCAACCAAATCATGTCTCAGCCGACCACAAAAGATGGTAATTAAAAAATTTTGTGAGCGATACATAGTAGACCAACCCTGGCCCACTTTTACATATAAGAAGACGCTAACAAATAATAATAATAATAAATTTTTATGCGTCTTTTTTTTCCACATTGTCGTCTTCTTTCCTTTTCAACGTCTTAATCTCAGATCTCGCACCTATTCGCGTCTTTTGTCTTCTTCGCCGACGAGCCTTCAGTTGCGTCTTAGGACTGCTATCGCCGTCTTCTTCTTTGAACTACCTTCAGGCCACCGATTACCCAGGTATGAACTCTCAAATCTTTAAAGATCTAATTTGGGTTTCTATTTTCATTTCCCTTTAGGTTTACAAACAGTGAGATGAGTTGGTTGTCGTCGGAGTCATATAGAGTAGGTATACTAATACGATGGTTTTGGTTATTCGTTCCACATTAATCTGAATGAAACTAGAGGATCGATCGTGATGGTGGGAATGGATTTTCTGCTTCTTTTTTGTCGGAAGAAGGCTCTGTTCTGTTCTTTTAATTACTGAACTTCCTTGCCTGTTGTTTCCAGACTGATGAAGTTTCCAAATGATTAAGTATCTGGCATTTTACATTATGATAAAAAGTAAGGAAAACAACTTGTAGTTGGGGCAGGAATTTGTTTAAGACCACAAAAGCTTTGCTTTGCTATTTTATTCTCTTTCTGTTTGGATTTGAAGTCAGATGGGACAGGCGAGATTAAAGTTAGATGTTCTAGATTTAATGATTTTAAACTGAATAAAAAATATATTTTTTGAAAAATGATTAAATCTGAAAGGCCTAACCCGGACCTAATAAAATTTGGTGAGCACCCAAACCAGGTCAGGCAAACTTGATCATTTTTATAGAGGGTTCTTATAGTAGTTTTGAGCGTAGTTTTAAACTGCTCTGATTGATGTTTGAATTGAAACTCTTTTTTTATGTAATTAAAGATGATACGAAATGAGTGAAATATGTGTTTATTGACTCAGGTCAAGCTCCCATGAAGTATGACCATCAACAGAACCGAGTCACCAGTTTCTATTCTAATATGGCCAGTCCAGTTCGAGTTTTAATACCTAATCATGATGCTTGATATTATGCCTTGGGTAATCATTATGAAATTTATTTTTCATTTGTTGTGAATGCTTTTGGCCAAGGATAATGCATTTGGTATTATGTAATTGATTGAATCAAGGGTTTAATACAACACTTAATATTAGTACCTAAAAGGGTTTTTATAAAATTATAGGAACTAAAACTTGTGGTTAACTTAAAAGGCTAATGGTTTGAAACTTAAAGGACTAAAACCAGAATAAGAATTGACGGAAAATTATATTAACCTTGAAACAATCTTCTATTTGTCTATTTATTAAATATGCAAAACATATTTTTATCTATTATTATTTTTAAAAACAATTGGAGCATTTTTCTGCCTCGCATGTGCTTTTTTTACACCAGCTCTCTAAGATTCCTCTTTCTTTCTCCCTTCCTATGCTCTGTTCTTGTGCTACTTTGCTAGATTTCTTTCTATATGATTGAAATTTGGTTATTGCCTTGTCTTCTTTGGAGTTGTAATTGTAATGCACAAGAGTTGATATATCATGCCATTATTAATATCCGTGTGTTCATTAACTACAGTCTGATTACAGTTTCATCGATCATCTTCACCAAAACAAAGCAGAGTGATTCATTACTCACTTGAACGTACTGAAATGAAGAAATCGCAGCTCGTTTTCGTGCCTTATCCCGGCATGGGTCATGTCGTGTCCACCGCCGCGTTCGCTAAGCTTCTCATCAAACACAACCAACACCTCTGCGTCACCATCCTCGTTATCCCACCGTTTGACGTCAGCATCGACGCCTTCATGAAATCCATGGACACTGCATCTCTCCTTCCCAGGTTGTCTTGGCTTCATCCACCTTCCCCCATACCCAGACCCTACCAACTCTCAATCTCTCCATCGAGCTGCCTTCGTAGATTCCGTCATCGAATACCAGAAGCCCAATGTCAAAGATGCTTTGTCCAAACTCAAGTCCGACCCCGACTCGCCTCCACTCGCCGGCGTAGTCGTCGACATGTTCACCACCACCATGATCGACGTAGCCATCGATCTCGAGGTTCCTCCCTTTATGTTCTATGCCTCCGGCGCTGCTTTTCTCGGGTTCGTCCTTCATTTTAACACGCTCCGGGAGCAAGACAACGTGGATACGACTGCGATTAACTTCAAGGACTCTGGCTTGGAATTTGCAATCCCGTTCTTCGAGAACCATGTTCCGGCCAGTGTTTTCCCTCGAGTAATGTCGGAGAAGGAATTTGCAATCCCGTTCTTCAGGAACGTCGGTAGGATGAAGAAATTAAAGGGCATAATAGTGAATACCTTTGAGGAGCTCGAATCTCAGGCGATTCAATCACTCTGCAATGACGATCTTACTGTGTATCCCATTGGACCCATCTTAAACATAGGGGAAGACGTCAAGAAGACGAATATTCCAGAAGGATCAGAAGAAGTGATGAATTGGCTCGATGATCAGCCTCCTTCGTCTGTTCTACTATTGTGCTTCGGAAGTAGGGGTTATTTCGAGGACGAGAATCAGGTAAGAGAAATCGCACGCGCTCTCGTATCAAGCGGTGTTCGTTTCGTGTGGTCTCTCCGGAGGCCGCCGCGCAAGAGTTTGATCACGGTAGAATCCGCCAGAGATTACTCTAACCAGGAGCTCGACGCAGTGTTACCGATAGGCTTCTTGGAGCGGACGGCTGAGATTGGAAGAGTGATGGGCTGGGCTCCACAGGCCCAAATCCTGGCCCACAAAGCAGTAGGAGGGTTTGTTTCACACTGTGGGTGGAATTCCATACTGGAGAGTATATATTACGGTGTGCCCATCGCCACGTGGCCGATTTATGCGGAGCAGCAATTTAATGCGTTCGATCTGGTGCGTGAGTTGAAGATGAGTGAAGAGATCTCATTGGACTATAAGATAGAGTATGAGGAATTGAAGAAGCCGATGGTGATAAATGCAGAGAGGATAGAGAAGGGAATAAAACAAGTGATGCAAAAAGAGAGTGAGGTGAGGAAGAAGGTGAAGAAGATGAGTAAGATGAGTAAGAGGGCTTTAATGGAAGGTGGCTCTTCCTATTCCTATCTCCAACACTTTATTCATGATGTTTTGAAATGTGAGTGAAATTGTCCCATGTGTTAAACATACAAGAGGAAAAGAAATTATGATACCCTCTCTCTGGTCCTAATTATAAGACAATATTTGGAAGTTTATTTTGGTAATATGACAACATTCTAATTTTTATTAATTTCTTCCTAAAATACCCCTTTTGATATAAATAAGGGATTATGTAAAGTCAACAAGGTAATTGAAATGTCAAATTTATATAAGGATATTTTAAGAAAATAAATAAAATTAATTAATTTAGCCCCTATCCTTAATCCCTCCAAAATCAGTTAAATATATCTTATAATTAGGACCGGAAGGAGTATGTATTTTATTGATGGGATATAATTTATAATTATTCGCTTATCTTGTCTATGCATATTAGATACCCCTTCATTAAGTTAGATTTAGAAGAAGTTAGTTAAATTAGTTATTTATGACAAATATATGTTGGTTTGTCTAAAATGTTATTTTTAATTATGAACATTATAAACAATTTTCCTATGTGTAACCTATATGGATGCTTTGGAGAGAAAATTATAAATTTAGGGAACAAAAATGAATTGAGATATTATATTCATGATCAAAATGAACTTCTTGTGTAGCTCCTATACTTAGAAGAATACAACGAGTGATAGAGGTTGTTCAAGAATATTGCTAAAAAGTTTAATCATTGTTTTATATTTCTCTCTAGCTGCTTTTAGTCCTTCTTTTCTTTCTTCCCATGAAATTTGAATCTTCCATAAAGAAAGTGATTGAGGTTCTTCACTAATTTTTCTGAAAAATCCCAAGGCTCTTGAACAACCATATGTGATGGTAGGTTTCTGTGCCCTCTTTATTTTCTGAGATAAGAAGATTCGATTAAGATAAAAATTCACTTCCACAGATTTTTTTTTTTTTAACAAAAAATAAGCTTCTCCTCGATAATATCTATCGATTCTTTTTAAAGTTAAAATAACATCAACCAAAATTAAAAAAGGAATCAATTCCTTTGTCTAAGAGTACAAAATATATATAATTAAATGTGGTCCAACGGATGACACTAAGCTAACAAATAAAAATTATTCTACTTGGAGAATATAACAAGTTGCCCTAGTGATAATACTACTTATGCGAGGTCCTAGATTTGAACTTAGTGTTGACACGATTATTTGCATGATATTTTCAAAGTTTGGATTCAAATATAGAAAATAATAATATACTAATAAAGTAGGAATAATGTGATTTACTTATGTAATTTAGAGGAAAAATGATAAAAAATATCATTTGAATTTCAAAATATTAAAGTAGTAATTTCAAATTAATAATTTCATATTAAAATACGAATTGTCAATTGATTTACTCTTGCAATTAATATGTATTCTCTTATAAACAATAAAATTGATTTGAGATTTTGAAGTTCAAATGATATTTTTTTTATCTTTCTTCCTAACTTAAAAACATAATTCCACTCCATTACATGGAATTTGAAAAATGAGTTATGCTTATAATTACAAAATAATGATGCATGTTAAAGATTTTATACTCTCATTAACCCAAAGAAAAAGTTAAATTTAGGAAAGATGATCCATAAATCCCATGGAAGAACCATAAATACAGTGAATTCTAATAAATAAATAATAATAATAATTAAAAAAAAAAAACCACACATGCACATGGACGGGTTAAACTTGCATAGGATTAAGGTGCATCAAGTACTTAAAAAATATTTTCTCAAGTGCATCAAGCACCTTAAAATATTTTGTAATATATTCAACACTCTAAAATACTTTTTTATGTGTCCAACACTCTAAAGTATTTTTGTGCCTTGGTATTTGATGCACCAAAAAACTTTTAGGATGTTAAACGCATTTAAAAAATACTTCAAAATTCTAGATGTATCAAAAAACACATTAAAGTACTAGACACACCTGAAAAAATATTTCAAAATACTTGATGCACCTCAAAATACAAAATACTTTAGAATGCCGATCCACCTAAGAAAATACTTCAAGTGCTAGATGCATCTTAACCCAACTTACATATTTACAAGTCAAATTTAACAATTTATGTTTACAAGTCAAACTTTTATATTTATAAGTGGTGTCATTTACAAGTTAAACTTCAAAAACAAAATTGAATTCGCGTAGGCTTCTCGGTATTTAATTTTCTTACCTGGGGACTTATAGTTAATTTCCTCTTTAAATTCTTTGTTTAATAATATTTTATCACTTCAACTGTTTCAGTAAAAATATTTACAAGTGCTAACTATATGCTTAAAGGTTAAGCAATAGAATGCTTAAAGGTTACGCAATAGAATGCTTAAAGGTTTCAAGCGGCAACATATATTAATTGAGCATATCACATCCCATTCTCTTATAACTTTGGGCAAATCAACCAAAACAAGCACACTGAAGCTCAAGAGAATGGCATCCCCTTCACAGACTAACCCTATTTCCTTCAATACCGATTTCTGTTTACAACTGGCATACAGAATTCTTCAGACACAAGTTCAAAAAGGTTCCAACTTTGTTTCTTCCCCACTGTCTCTTCATATCCTATTGAGCCTTGTTGCTGCTGGATCAAAAGGAAAAACCTTGGAGCAGCTTCTCTCGTTTCTAGGATCTCAGAGTAAAGATGATCTGAATTTTGTATCTTCACATATTGTTTCAAGCCTAAAGAATGTGGAGGGCACAGAAAATGGAGGTCCAATTCTGTCTTTTGCTAATGGTGCTTGGGTGGAAAAAACGTTAGGTTTGAAGACTAGTTTTGAGGAGGTAGTTAAAAATGTTTACAGAAGCCAAATCGAACAGGTTGACTTCATCAACAAGGTACTCTTTGATTATTCATCTTTGTTCTTTCTCTGCAATTGACTCTCATTTGTTTTTTCTCTTTGACTGCAACTCTTTTCATGCTTCCTCATCAAAGTTGGTCGCAGAGAATAAATTGCAAAGCTTTAATTTGACTGACTCCATGGATTTTGTTCACCAGGCTGAGGAAGTTTCACACCAAATAAACTCATGGGTTAAAAATGCAACTAATGGACTAATAAGGGAGATTCTTCCATCAGGTTCCATACATCAAGAAACAGAGCTAGTTCTTGCCAATGCTCTATATTTCAAAGGAGCATGGAATCAAAAGTTTCATCCCGCCATGACCAAAACCAGAAGTTTCAATCTTCTAAATGGAGAGAATGTACAAGTTCCATTCATGACCTCCAATGCTCTATATTATTACAATTCTTTTGAGAATCATAAAGTACTAACCATTCCTTACCAAAGTGGAAGCAACCCTTTGAAGTTTGCCATGTATTTTTTCCTTCCACATGAGAAGGACGGCTTGCCAAATCTTATTCACACTTTAAACTCAAACCCCAGATTTTTAAATCAAAGGTTTGAACTATGGAGAACGGAAATTCTTGAATTTTGGATCCCAAGGTTTAAGTTTTCCTTCAACTTGGAAGCCACAAAGGATATGAAGGAACTGGGGCTAACTTTGCCTTTCACTCCTCTTGGGGAGCTAACAGAAGTGTCAGATTCTTCAAACAGCCACAAGCTTTATGTTTCAAACATTCTGCAAAAGACATTTGTTGAAGTCAATGAAGAAGGAACAGAAGCGGCCGCCAGCACAGCAGTTTTAATAGTTCCATGTTCCTTCGATCCTAGGCCCAAGCCAAGCTTTGTGGCTGACCATCCCTTCATCTTCATGATAAGGGAAGAAACCTCCATGGCCGTGTTCTTTATCGGAGCAGTGCTTAACCCACTCCTGGCTTCTTGAGCGAGGTACTATATTGATGTCAATGGTTAGAAAGACTAGCGGCTTGTTTCAGCATCTATATGATACATAAGTCATAAATAATATATGTTAGGGTTAGGAATTAGGGCACAATATTAATCCTATGAGGCCTTAGGACTGATTAGGGATAATAGTAAGTAGTTACGGGTAATAGTGGTATATTACTAATCCTATAAGGCCATGAGTAGTAGTGCATTAGGATCTGATTGTGTACTGTTGTTGCTGTCATATTGCATTTGTTATGGGCTGTTATGGGCTTTGCTATGATTGAGTTTAAGGCTAGCCTATATAAAGAAGAGAGCCTAGTTTAATCACTCATGTATGATTCATTATTTTGTATGAATGGAATGAACATTGTAGCCGAATGTGTTTCTTCTCTCAATTCCCTAATTCTCTATAACCTTCACAACAATGGTATCAAAGCCAAGTCATCCTCAGTTTACTTCTGTTACACTCTGAAGTTCTTGCTCATTTCTGAACCTCTCCTCTTCTTCAAAGTTCAGATCTGTTGACAAGAACAAATCAAGAAAATTGAAAAAGATAGTGAATTCAATCAAGAATCCAAGGTCAATTCTGGTTTTTCAAGTAGTCAGCCATCTTCATTGCAATTTCAGTTCTGGGTTTACCAGAAATTCAAAGAAAAATCAAGAATTTAAGTCTTGACACACAAAAAATACTATCAGTATTTCTGGGCTCTGTTCGGTATTTTGGGAGTCCAATATCATCTAATTCTGTCTTCCCTTCATATTCGATTGCTTCGTGTATTCTTTATCGGTTACTGGGTAATGCGACAGATGACAGATTCCAAGTCTCCGTATGGTCTAGTCGACTAAGTCTGAGAATTTGTGCACTGTCGTGAGTTGCGTTCTGCCACGTCGAGTCATTCTCAGTCTTGCACGAGTTCAAAGTCCACGGCTGAACCGTCATTGTGTCCGGTTGGATATTGCTTCATCAATTCTGGTGAAGCGTCTGCCTCGACTGGGTTCTGGTATCACAGTACATCGTCGGAAAATAACGGGTTCAAGACGAAAGTCGGAATCGAACGTCTCTGGGTTCTTCAACTGGGATTCAGTCGATTAATTCAGAGTGAGTTTTTTTTTTTTTTTTTTCAGGTAATCCGCCGGTTTTTTTAAGTCTGTACGTCGCAAGATTCGACTGGTTTTAATTGCAGGCGCCTACATTTTGATTCTCTTCGTTTTAATTCTTCACGTCGGTCACGGTCAATCGGTTTGAACGGGCGTCTACATTTTAATAAGTGTATTTTATATGTAATGCCGTTCCTTCATCCATAGCCCAAAACGGGAAAAAGCAAAGCAAAGGCACATATAATGCTGTGCTAAAACTTGATTTTGTAATAGAAAGCTTAAGACCATCTAACTAAAATTTAGAGAGTAAATTATCATTGGTCTCTAAAAGATGGTGAAGGCAAAAATAATATATAATTTAAAAAAACTGTTATTTTAACACTTCTCATGATAATGCCTACAATGACAGATATTTCAAGACAATCATGCATAATATACAAAATGATGTAAAAGGTGCAGCCAGTGAAATTGCTTACAGGAGCAGCCGCAAAGGTGTCATTAGATGCCACTACAGCAATAGTGGGCAGCTGAACGGTATCATCGTCCATCTTCCATACCACCAACCACCCCTACAACCATACAAAAGATACACAACTGTGGTTACACTTATGATCCTGATTTCTCCCAATAGCCAAAATGAAGATAAAAGGAAGGATTGATTCATTAAAATGTTTGTACTTTGCAGTGCTGTTTCAACAATCAATGTTATATTATACGAATAATTCTTGTTTCACAAATATATCATCAATCAAGTCAGATCAGAAATGCAAGTGTATGTGATTCCAAAGAAACTCGAAGATTCTAAAACTAGTATAGGGTTACTTTTGACACTCAAATTTGAGAATCGAAGAAGTATCAACCATGTATTATTGTAATATCTCTTAATGGTTCAAACCACTACTCGTGACTATACTGAAAAGGTCAAGTAAAAACTTGTACGAATAAAGACATACAAAGCCCATGTTACTTGACCTGACTAACTTTACAAGTTTTAACTCAAACAATGAAAGCTCTTTTTATATATTTATACTCACCCGTCATAGTTGAAATAGCAGGTTGATCAGGCATCATTCTTCTTGAAGTCAGATAACAACATGCAACTAATGCATCACAAACAGAGTACTATAACACGATGTAACTCCATAAAGTTACACTATGATCGGAAAGACAAAAAGGAAAATGAAGGAGGTATATTGACAAATGACAACACTACAGTAGGGGGAAGAAAATAGTAATAATCATGTACTTAGATTCACATGAAAGGAAGTTATGCATACTACGAAAATGAAAAGGGTTAGCTGCTAGCTCCATTATCTCATGAATGAGAGAGATGCACAGAATGAATTTAATAAAATCTCATCGTCATGAATATTGTTACAAGGCATTTACAAGACGAATTCTGGATGCTGCTCAGCTTGTGGAAGATTCAAAAATGATGAATGTAAATTACTGCAGTGACCAAGAGCAAAACTTGTATTTCAATCACTTGAGCCCTCCTTATTTTCTGGAAATACAAATTGTAAGTCTTCATTGTCTCTATAAACTTGCACAAGAACAGCACCCTTGTAGACAAGCATCCCAAAAATGGCTGGCACAATCTAGGTAGAAAAAAGAATGTACTTATTATAACTGACCAAATACCATAACCAATGGTTTTTTACTTCAGCAGATAACCTAGAACCATATTTCCAAAGTTCACCTGAAAATCAAAGAAGTCATCCACAATGTACTGATGAGACAGAACCCAAAGTCCAAAAATTGCTGCTGGGATCACAAGTCTTGGAGATGAAAGTGAAATGCCAATACCCTTGATTGATCTCTCAAAGAAATCCTGGAGGTCCTCACTTCTAATGCCAATTCTGGTTTCAATTAAAATGCTTGTTTAATCAAAACAAAGGGCTTAATGAATCCCAACATCATAAGATGTTAAAATGGCATAATTAAATCAAAGTTTTCAGTTTTACTTCTTTGACTTCTTTTTCATGAAAATTTGAGGAACATCTTCACTGGATAGGTTGTCTGCATGTCGATACAAGAGCTGGAGGTACAAGCAACTGCATTGAAAATGATAGCAGTCATATGCCACAATAACCAGCAGCAGCAGCAATTTCTAAGAGATATTTCATTTATTTCTCTCCCTGTCTATCTCACACACATAGTCACGGTCTCAGTTTATTACCATTCCTTCTCAGTCAATCTTGAGGAGGTAGAACCTCAAAGGACCCCTTCCATTACCCTAGAAAGAGCAACAATCATGATGATAATACTAACTAGTCAGTCCGTTTGGACAAGTTACTTTTTCTTGGGCGTGAAAGCTGAAAACAGCTTTTTCTTGTGATCTCATATAGCAAAACCGAAAAGATCTGGAAGTAAAACCAAACAAAAAGATACAAACAGCTAAAACAAATTGGCAGCGTTTTTCAGAAGGATAGAAGAAAGACCAACTCTCAAGAGTTATCACATGAGGCAAGCCCAATTCTTTAGAAGCATTTTCAAGTTCAATGCCAACTACTTTAGCTCATCAACCATAGTTTTGATAAGGCAATGTCAACCTACAAAATTGCAATAACAAACCTGAAAAGGACTCCAATGGCATAACTTACAGCAGCCTGCATGTTAAATGGAAAGATGGTCATATCAGATAAACACAACATGCTCCAAAAGGCTGATTTTTTAAAAAGCAATGGTTTCAAAAACTCCACCATGGAGTCCATTTATAGTCAATCTTATTGTGATCTTAATAAAACACAACCAAGTAATAGAGGTAGTTTGCTATTGTTTTCAACTTCTATATTAGGCATCTAGGCTGATGAAACATGTTTTCTTAGCACAAGTGTAGTAAAATGCTAACCTGTCCTGACAAAGTTACCAGGCAATATCCACTACATGCCACTCCAATACCCACAGATAGAAGCAGTATTTCCCTCTTGAGCTATATTGAAAAGAATAAAGATTCAGCATTTTACAAAAACATGAACACGTAAGATTTTCTGATAGGATATCAGAATTATTACCAGCAATATCAGAACGTCCCTTGCTGGTTTACTCAAGGAAAAGGCGTTTAAATGAGTAGTTAGGAAGTTATGGTTTGTTTAGGACTTATCGGGTAGTTATTAGAAGTTGGATATGTTTGGATAAGGATGACTAGGAAGTTATTAGGAGTTAGTATTCAGTCGGTTATTGCTGATGTATGTTCTTATATATTTCCTTAGGATGTAAACCGATGGATTATGAAATATATATACAGTTTGTATTGTCTGATGGGTCAAGAACTTCAGATTCTGGTTCTTGAATGGTTCTCTTATAGATCCTAATCTAAGGATCTATCAATTTGGTATCAGAGCATTTCTTTCTCTGGGACCAATTATTGTGCGTTATGGGTAACTATCGGAAGAAACAGCAAACGACTGATCAACCAATCATGAATAATGAAGCAGAATCATCTAGGGAACAAGAACATGTGCAACCACCAGATGATTTGGTAAAACAGATGGAGTTTCTCGTGAACAAAATACAGAGCATGGATGCTGAGATGAAGGAGATGAAACATCAAAAGAAAACTATTTGGGAAAATGAAGATAGAGAGATCAGGAGACATACTGAAGATGAGGAAGAATATGAAATAGATCACCATTGGGGATATAAACAGCCTTATAAAAGACCATTTACAAAGGTTGAATTCCCCAAATTCGAAGGAGGTGACCCTAGAGGGTGGATCATGAAGGCTGAAAAATACTTCCGTTACTATCAAACACCTGAAGATGTAAAAGTTGAAGTAGCAGCAATTAGTCTGGAGGGGGATGCACTAGATGTCTTCACGTGGATTTCTTCAAGTCGTTCAATTCGTTTTTGGGAAGAGTTGATCGAAGTATTCCAAGACAATTTCGGTCCAACGGAATTCCAAAACCCAGATATTTTTCTTTGCGATGTTAAACAGATGGGAATAGTGGATGAATACAAGAAGGAATTCATAAGGCGTTCATCAAGAGTGCAAGGTTGGCCAGAACATTGTTTATTGGCCATTTTCATTCATGGGTTAAAAGATGAATTGAAGGCCGACGTTAAAATCAGAAGCCCCGAACTGTGTATAAGGCAGCGAGTTTGGCGTTGGAATTTGAATCGAAGTTGTAGAGCCAACAATCGACACGTCCTCCTCAGCGTGGGTCGAGTTATCGGCATAGTGATTGGAATTTTAATCCAAATGCAAACCGCAGTGAAACGCCACGTCAGCCATATCCCTCCAATTTCGCATTAAGGGATAATAACCGAACAGAAAATCGAGCACAGTTTCAAGATCGCAACGTCCCTCAAATTTCGACTGGATTCTCGGGTAATTCAAAAAATCAGATCATCACACCGAAATACACCATGTCGGACGAGGAAAGACAAAACAGGAGAGAGAAAGGCCTTTGCTATCGATGTGGGGAAAAATTCTCACCAGGACACCGCTGTAATTCTTCAACATTGCGAATTATGGAAATTCCTGATGATCAGGAAGAATACCAGAATCCGATTACAGAGGAAGACGTCACTGAAGATGCCCATCCAACCGAGATCACCTTACATGCTATTCTTGGTCGACACCCAGCATCGAAGTCGACAATGAAGGTGAAGGGCGTTTTAAAATCCAGACCTGTTCTGATTCTCATTGATAGTGGCTCTTCACACAACTTTATCGACACTCCTCTTCTTACTGAATTAAATATCAAACCAGAAACTCTACCTCCGTTCGGTGTTCAAATTGGGGATGCTTCTATGGTAACATGTAATTCTGTCTGCAAAGGTTTGGAAGTTACAATTCAGGGTTTGAAAATTACAGAGGACTTCTTTCCCTTTAAACTTGGCAATTTAGACATGGTTTTAGGGATCAAATGGCTCGCCTCTCTGAATACAATATCCACAAATTGGAACGAGTTGTTTATGGTTTTCCGAGTGAATGGACAGAGGTTCAAATTGCAGGGAATTTCTCCTACCTCCAACAATGACATATCGCTCCGACGTTATGATGGTATGGCTATCATCCGTGAATTTGAACATCTGCAGGATATGCTTCAAGATTTTGCTGATATTTTCCTTGAACCACCATGCTTACCTCCAGTCAGGGAAAAATGTCATGCCATTAATTTACATCCTGGTGCCAGCCCTCCTAATATCAGACCTTACCGTTATCCACATGCCCAAAAGGACGAAATTGAGAAACAGATTACAACCTTGCTGCACAAAGGTTTTGTTCAACCTAGTGTCAGTCCATTTGCTAGCCCGGTGTTGTTGGTACCAAAAAAGGATTCTTCTTGGCGCCTATGTGTTGATTATAGAGAATTAAATAACATAACCATCCCAGACAAGTATCCAATTCCTACTATCGACGAGCTTATCGATGAACTCCATGGTACAGTCTATTTCTCTAAGATTGACTTGCGTTCGGGCTATCATCAAATTTGAGTCCATCCACAAGACATAGCCAAGACTGCTTTCCGTACTCACTCCGGACATTATGAGTTCACTGTTATGCCATTCGGTCTGACCAATGCCCCTTCTACATTTCAGGCTATCATGAATGACTTGTTTAGACCTTATCTTCGGCGGTTTATCCTTGTATTCTTTGACGATATTTTGGTTTACAGCAAATCCTTTGAGGATCACATGACTCATTTGGATACTATTTTTCAACTCCTACGATTGCACGAGTTCTATGCAAACCCAGACAAATGTGATTTCTTGCAAAAAGATATTTCATTCCTAGGCCATGTTATTTCAGCCAAGGGAGTACGGGTTGATCATGATAAAATAGTTGCAATTGATAAATGGCCTCTTCCAAAGAATATTTCAGAACTCCGGGGTTTTCTAGGTCTTTCAGGTTATTATCGTAGATTCATTCGGCATTATGGACAGATTGCAAAGCCTCTTACGGATATGACTAAGAAAAATGCTTTCAGTTGGGATAAGACATCATTGACAGCCTTCCAAAATCTCCAAAAAGCATTGGTAAATGCTCCTGTTTTGCAGTTACCTAACTTTTCTAAGCCATTTATTGTGGAATGTGATGCATCTTCTACGGGTATTGGGGCTGTTTTACACCAAGAAGGTCATCCGATAGCTTTTTACAGCAAAGGGTTATCTCAAACAAAGAGAAATGAGTCTGTTTATCACCGAGAATTATTAGCACTTGTTTCTTCTTTGCAAAAATGGCGTCATTATCTGTTGGGACGCAAATTTGAGGTACATTCAGACCACTTTAGCCTCAAATATCTCCTCCAACAGCGGGTTACTACACCAACCCAGCAACGATTACTCATCAAGCTTCTTCCATTTGATTTTCAAATCATTTATAAGACTGGTTCTTCCAATCAAGCGGCTGATGCTTTATCTCGCAGACCACATTCGGGTGAATTCTTCTCTTTGGTCATTCCTCATGCTTCACTATTTGATGATCTTCCAGCATTATTGGATAAGGATCCTTATTCTTCAACAATCAAAGCATCATTACAAACTGATCCACAGTCCGTACTTCAATGGTTAATGATCGTTTATACTGTAAGGATCGCTTGGTATTGCCTGCTAAATCTCCTCTCACCACTCAATTAATTACTGAATTTCATTCTACTCCAATTGGAGGTCATGGAGGAGTTTTAAAGACACTTAAAAGACTTCAGCAATTCTATTTTTGGCCACATATGAAGGATGAAGTTACTGATTTTATTAAGAAATGTGTTGCTTGCCAACGTGGCAAATACATCCCTCAAGCACCAGGTGGTCTTTTGCAGCCACTTCCAATTCCAGCTCACATATGGGAAGATATTTCGCTGGATTTTATCACCGGATTACCTACTTCTCAACATTTGGAATGTATCCTGGTAGTTGTTGACAGGTTCAGCAAATCAGCCCACTTTATGGGATTGCAGCGCTCTTTTTCAGCCAAATCTGTTGCAGCTATTTTCTGCAAAGAGGTAGTGCGCTTACATGGTTTTCCCAAATCAATTGTTTCTGATCGTGATCCTGTATTTTTGAGTGCTTTTTGGAAGGAAATGTTTCGTTTGAGTGGTACAACTTTAAAAATGAGCACTTCATACCACCCCCAAACTGATGGCCAAACAGAGGTGGTCAATCGCTGCTTAGAGACTTATTTGAGGTGTTTTTGTCAAGACTTCCCTAAACGATGGGCTCAATTTCTACATTGAGCTGAATTATCTTACAATACTGGTTATCATTCCTCTTCCGGTTACTCTCCCTACAAGGTCGTTTATGGCAAGGATCCTCCTGTTTTGCTGCCATTCACTCCTGGTTCCACACGCATCAATGATTTGGAAGACTTTTTTGAAGAACGTGATGCTGTATTGGCCATTATCCAGCAGAACCTAGCTGCTGCCCAGTCTGCTATGAAATCTCACGCTGATTCCCATAGACGGCCAGTTTCTTTTGCTGAAAGTGACATGGTATTCTTAAAGATTCAGCCTTACAGGCAAAAATCTTTAACTCACCAGCGGTTCAACAAATTGTCTCCTCGTTATTTTGGGCCATATCCTATTAAACGCCAAGTGGGTGCAGTGGCGTATGAACTTCAGTTACCTCCTGGTTCAAGAGTACATCCAGTTTTCCATGTTTCTCTTCTTCGGCCTGCTCATGGATATGACAGATCAGCCCCCTTGCCTCCTTTACCCATATCCGAAGATTGGGAGCTGTTGCTTGAACCTGAGAAAGTCATCGATTCCAAGATTGTGTCTGATAATACTTCTTCAGATGTGCATTTACTTATGCAATGGAAGAATCGTCCTCCTGAAGAAGCTAGTTGGGAGCCTTATGACCTGATGGCTACTCAATTTCCCCATTTTCGCCTTGAGGACAAGGCTCATTTTCAAGGGGAGGGTAATGATAGGATATCAGAATTATTACCAGCAATATCAGAACGTCCCTTGCTGGTTTACTCAAGGAAAAGGCGTTTAAATGAGTAGTTAGGAAGTTATGGTTTGTTTAGGACTTATCAGGTAGTTATTAGAAGTTGGATATGTTTGGATAAGGATGACTAGGAAGTTATTAGGAGTTAGTATTCAGTCGGTTATTGCTGATGTATGTTCTTATATATTTCCTTAGGATGTAAACTGATGGATTATGAAATATATATACAGTTTGTATTGTCTGATGGGTCAAGAACTTCAGATTCTGGTTCTTGAATGGTTCTCTTATAGATTCTAACCTAAGGATCTATCATTTTCTTTCTTTCTGTGTAACTCACTCAACAACTACAGTAAATTAAAGCCTACAAAACCTGAGGTATGAAAACACTACTAACTTCAGCTAAAAAATAACATGCTGAGTTCAAGTATCATACAGATTCGTATTTAAGAATGTTTAGTTTCTTCCGTCTTTCACTGCTGTCCTGAAGTGCCTGTCAATATACAAAGGAAAATGCCAAACATTATTGAGTTCAGAACTTTTTCCTTGACAAAGGGATATCTGAGCTTAATTTATATATTTTTAAAAAAACTGATTCAACTATTGCAACATAACATTTTGACAGCCAGTTCCCCTCCATCTATTAATCAGCAATGGAAACTGATTCAAAAAAAATTAAATAAGTAAAGTAAGAGTTCCCAACATCTAAAAATGAACAATTATAGCCATACCTTGGCAACTGCCTTTTTATTCATTGGTGCAGTATTGTCACCTAATATCCACTCTTGGGTTTTTGAGAGCTTCAAAAAGCCATCATCATCATTACCCTCTATGATCTGCATACGTTTAGAAACTCAAAATATGTCATTGAATAGCTTGATTGATCAAAGCATACACAAGCACACTTTCAGTTGGACCAAATGAGTGGCAAATAATTGTTGAAACTTAATAAATGTATAACCTCGAATTAGCATTATTTGAAATTTGACAAGGACAAAGCAACATTTAAATCAGAAACAAAATGACTTCAAGACAGAACTTAAGTAATAGGAGCCTACTACACCTGCTCTGTTTTTTGAGAAGTGTTAGTCTGCCCACTACTGTTAGAGTCAACAGATTTTGTGAACTTCCTTTGCCACAATAAATCAGAAGCTCTTGATATAAAATCACTGTTTGATTCTCTCTCTTCAAAAAATATTTGTAATACATCTTCATCCACATCGCTCACTAAAAATAAAGAATATCAAACTATTAGCCTTTAGCATAGGCAGAAGGCATGAAAGAAGACTGCCAGCAACTACTCGTATGCTAAAAGGACAGAAACTATTGTGACAGAATACATGCTTCTATTGATGCAAAATGTATAATGTGAAGTATTTATTATGGAGAGAAGGCCCGATAACAACAAGAGAAGTCAAGATGAGAACATCTAATCTACCAAGTGGCAAAATGGTCATATTTTAATGAAGATAGGTCTGAAACTTTTTGAGAATGTCTTAAGCTCCTAAAAAACAAACACTCGAGATTTTCTTGAAGGCACCTACAATAACAAGGAATCAACACAAAACGAGCAACACCATGACATAAAAACATATGTCATTGTGTTTGACAAATAACAGAATTCAATTGATGGAGCATCTCTTCCATTACTTTAAAAGATCAAAATTACAAAGACACAAGCAATTTTAAGTTGTTTCACTAACACAAGAAAGTTGATTGTAACTTGAGATTATGTTACTCCCAAAAACACCGCCACTCTTGAGAAGAATCATAAGTTGTTCAGCTAATTGTTAGTATTTTAGTAGTTAAAATTACCACTTTAGTAATTAAACAGAATGACAGAGTTACAGGTAGCCACGAATAACTACGTGACTTGGGTTCTGTAGGCCATACTCTCATAGTCTACCACGAATAAGATTAAGCACTGTAATGTGAAGGTTGTTGAATCAATAAATTCGTTTTATTAATATTCTACCTTCTTCTCAGGTGCATAAGAACCATAAGAATATCTAATCAAACAAAAGTAGGGGAATTATTTCGTAGCATAATTTCATTCTGGACTTCATAAGAAACCTGAAGAGCACATGAAAATTTAAGGTCCAAAACATGATACGCGATTCACATTGCAACCGAAGAAAAAGGAAAACAAAGAGAAATACCAACCTGAAGCGGGACCAGCTCTTGAAACTGAAACCAGTGAACTACTCCTGGTGAAAGAAACACTTCGGATGGGAATTCTTGGGAGCTGACCAGTACGGTAAAAGGTTAGGCATCCAATCTTTGAGAGAGAATCCATGGCAAGAACGGAACTAGCAAAGCTAATTTGAGCAACTGTATGACTAATTGTTCATCCAATTCGGATTTCTCGCCTCGACCCTCCAAAGAGAAGTGAACGGTCAGCATTATGATTTTATCTGTTCTTTTTTTTTTTTTTCTTATGCGTAATCTAATTTTTTGGGAAATTGACATTTAAAACCCTATAAGGCCTTTAATTACATTGATGAACTCTAATTTTCGAAAATTCCAATAAAAGGACCAAGTTCTTGGATGAAATGAAATTACAAAAATTGAACTAGACATCTCTTTCAATTCAAACACTTACATTTTTTGTTTAATTTTCAAATTCTTATATTGATTGATGATTTCATCTACTAATATTTGTAAAATAAAAGGTATCCCAAACAACCAAACAGAATAATTAAGAGGACAGTACAAAGGAGGGAATCATGCTATAAATTCAATTTTTTTTTTTTTTTTTTTTTTTTTTTAATGAAGTGTGATTTAAAACAATCAGCCTACACGGCTAACAAACACTGCATCTTTGTCCATAGCCTGCTTTATGCTTTATATATTCTGAGGGATTTTCGAATGGAACAGTCCCATTATCTAGATTTAGAGCTTCTTTTACAAGACCGTCCCCTTTTTCATACCTATTTGGATTAGCTATAGAAGCTGCTTTTCCAACATAATTTATAATATATGAGATAAGTGCTGTAAAAGCAATTTGATCTTAACTTGCATGAACATAATTTTCCAACACAAACTCAAACAGGTATTTCATTTGCCTTGTGACAACACCAAGAAACGTGGACTTCCCAATCTGTCCATCAAGAAAGCCTTCAACCTCATGTAAGTCAATTTGTAAATTTCTCTAATTTCATCTATTTTTTAATCATATTCTTATAGTTTACCCAATTTTTAATCAAGTCTATGTAATTTTTTTTCTTTTTATCATATTCATATAATTTCACTTTCTTTAATGAGGCTCATGTACTTTAATCATGTCCCTGCAATTTTTTTATCAGTAATTTAAAACTACAGTGTGGGGATTAAAAATCAAGTGAAATTATAAGGACTTGATCAAAAAAATTAAAAGGACCTAATTAAAAATTAGATTAAACTATAAGAACCCAAAAAAAATCCAAGAAAATACTACTTGAATTTTAAAATCTTAAATATATGATTTCCAAAAACGAGTTATCAATTTCTTTATTGTTTTTATTAATCTCATTATTATTGTTATTAATAGGATTTTAAGTTTAAGTGGTATTTTTCTGTGATTTACCCATAAAAAACCATAGGACATAATTTAAAGTCATGTGAAATTATATGATGAAAAAAAAAAGTCACGTGAAACCATACGGATTTACAATTTAATTTTGCGAGTCGTTATATCATAAAACAAAAGAGTTAACAAAACAAAACATTGTCAACTTGGGAGTAACCTAAGGGTTGAATCGGTTGATACAAGATCTTTACTTTAAAATCGCATACACCGAGTAAGCTTCGAAATGAGACCAGAGGAAATATGAACTGAGAAGATAGAGATAAAGATCAATGTATGGAGGAATATACTAGGTCCATTATGGTGTATTAGGCAAGTGCGGACATAAAAAATTTAAAAAATATATAGGGTAAAGGAGGCGAAAATCTGGCGTGTCTTTACCTGCCGGGGGCCCGCGTATCTTTTTTGGGGGAAAATCGCATGTGGTTATATTTTAATAGCAAAAGTCACATTTTTCTGTTAAGCCTATAAACACCGTTAGTTTTGCCGTTATTTTCAACTCTCCTGATGCTTCTTGGTGAAAAAACACAGACCCATACAGTTGAGTGCCGCGGACGAAGTAAGAACTGAACCTTCGATCCTTCCCTCTTCCCTCATCACCTTCCTTGCCTCCGTCGATGACATTCACCAGCTATATGTGCTCTGTTTTCGAGCAAGAAAACAGAGGTGTCTGGAAGCATGAACCTCACGAGGAAGACAAAGATGCTTCCACTTCACGTACAACTAAAGCATCTGAGCAACAACCTGAAAGTGTTATAGAAACACGTGCAGCAGCATGGGAGGATGCAGAGATTATATAGGAAACACAATTATTGAAGAAACAAAAACTGTGTAATAAAAATATACCAATGTTTCTTTGAACCACAAATTAATTATGATGCATAATACTCTCATAATACTGTGAATTTAAATAGGGGCTGCACATTTCAGATCGGTTTCATTGTCTTTTTCAATCCCCTTTTAACTACATTAAGTCCATAGCATCTGGTCACATAACTAAAGAGCCGAGCAGGTGGCAAGTGCTGTTGTATGTGGTGCGCTTGACGTACGTTTAATTTCATGCAAAAAATATATTATTCTCTACTCATTCATGATACGACCATAGGCGGATTTAGGGGGGGGCTAGGGGTGGCCCCGCCCCCTAAAATCTTAAAAAAAAAAAATTTATTAAGGAGATAATTATCTTTAACCATTGCACTGGCACAAGACTTCTTTTGCTATATATCTATCGCACTCAATTGCCCGTCGCCGCTTGAAACTGGGTTGGTGATATAAGTTTACTTATGGGCTTTATTTTATAAAATAACAGGGGCAGACTCCTCCTAAAATTTAATATATATGTGTGTGTGGAGATAAGTATCTTCTTTATCTGAGACTTATTTTAATATTTCGACTACACACAAACCCACCCATAAGAAAAATTTATTAGGTATAACTTGCTTATTTTTCGATTTTAATATATAGTAGTTTCGTATAATCTTTTTGTGTTTGATCCTTAACTTCTTAGTTTGAAATTGTCGTATATTAACAAAATATAAAAGAGATATCTACATGTATATTCAAGTTTGATAAGCTAAGCTTATTCGATTTTATTGTATTTCATCATTTGTATTTTAAAAATCTAGTTAATATATTCCGGTTCCAAATATAAGACATTTTTATCTAATTTAGATATATCAAAGAAGTTGGTTGAGTAAGCTAATTTGATATGTATTTTCTAAAACACCATAGTCATCATTTTCTCTAATTCTTTTATTCACTATCTTCCTTGATTATTGTTAACAAATATCAAAATTATGTATTATATTTAGGACAAAAATCAACTCCATAAATATGTCTTATATTATGGATCGGAGAGAGTAATTGGTCGGGGCCACAAAAGCTAATGCAAGTGGGGCTATTATGTGATAGATTTATTTCAATTTTTTTGCATATTAGCTCTATACCATATTTCAAATACATTTATTTATGATATAGTATTTTTTATTTTAAGCCCCCCGTCACTTATATTCCTGGCTCCGCCCGCTGGATACGACGTCACACTTTTAATACTATAAATGTAACCATAATGAATATTCATTCGTTGAAATTACCCGCACAAAAAAAAAAAAAAAAATCATACATAAAACAAAATCGAATTTTGAGTTAGAGAGAGCAGAGATCAATGGTTTAAATTAAGTTTTAATATATACAACCAAAAGGGCAGGCAGATTTGTTATTTTTTTCTTAATTTGTTCTCCCATTCCTGTCTGCATACCTCATCATGTAATCGCTGACTTTTTATAAATAAATTATCTTTTCTAGTTCAAACGCCGATTGTCTTTTTTCATGATACGCCAACCTTCTGATTTATTTTCCGTCACAAGTCCAAAAAATGGAACCGTGTTTTGATTATTTTCTTCTTTTCGGTTTTGGTTCGAGGTTTAAAAATACAAACAATTCCGTTTTCGGTTTTACAGTAGTGAAGGCAGCAGCGGGGCTACGTTATTGAAAATGCATCCTCCCATGTTGCTGCACGTGTTTCTATAAGTTGTTGCTCAGATGCTTTAGTTTTAAGTGAAGTGGAAGCATCTTTGTCTTCCTCTGTTTTCTTGCTCGAAAACAGAGCACATATAGCTGGTAAATGTCATCAACAACAGAGGTAAGGAAGGTGATGAGAAGAAGAGGGAAGGATTGAAGGTTCAGTTCTTACTTCATCCGCGGCACTCAACTGTATGGGTCTGTGTTTTTCGCCAAGAAGCATCAGGAGGGTCGAAACTAACGGCAAACTAACAGTGTTTAGAGGCCTAATAGAAAAATGTGACTTTTGCTCCTAAAATTTAACCACATGTGTATTTTTGCTCCCAAAAAAAGCATATGGTCTTTAAAGGCGTTAGAGGGTAAAGCACATGTGTATTTTTGCTCCTTTACCCAAATATATATTGTAAAGGACTTTCATTGCAACTTATCTGATTGAGATAGTTGGTTAAGGCTTTCCACAGTTACCTACAAGGTCCCCGGTTCGAAACCCTCATCCCTTGTGTTTTATTTTTTTTTCCAATCTCCAATTCTCTCATCCGTCCCCCAAATCTCTCGACTCTCACCCACTCCAAATCGCTTTTTTTTTCAATCTCCAAATCGAATCATCCGTCCCCCAAATCTCTCGACTCTCACCCACACCAAATCGATCCGTCCTCGTGCTCTCGGCTCCAAACCTTCCCTCCGTCGTCGGCGTGTTCTAGATCCACCTAAACCCTAAACCCACAGCTCACTAATTGGTGTAATACGCTCGCAAATCTGCACGGAGAGGAAGCTCGCACCATTTCCACTCGGGCGCTCGAAGGGTTCGTCACAATTTCTGTTTTCAGTGCGTTCCCAATCTTTGTCTTGTTTCTATACTCCGACGGTTCCGACGCAATTCTCGAGCAAGGCTTTCGTGTTTTTTGAATTGCTAGGTTGCTATATATCCTGAGTTCCGAAATGACTAGGTTGAAGACTTGAAGCGTTAAAATTCAAGTAGGAAGCTTTTCATACATTGCGGCCGAGAGGTGTGTGTAAATTTAAATTTCTTGCATTTGCATATGCGAAGAAGATCAATCTGATTCTCAGAAAATGCAAGAGCCTATCAACGAAGCTAGCAAGATCTTCTTCATATAGTAGCTGTGAGGTCGAAATCTACGAAAGAAGAAGCAGAAGCAAAATTGGAAGAAGAAGAAGGACTACAAGATCAACGAAGCTACCTGAGGTCTTTTTTTAATTTGTTAATAAGAAAATTAGTTGATCATTCTTGCAATATCTGGGCTTGTGAGGCACCTATAAATAATTTGGCTTGTTAGTTTTAATAGCAAAATGATCAAGGCATTTTTTAAACAAGAGAGCATTATGCTACCCATAATTTTTCACTGTATGCCACGCATTTGAGGACTATTGTTAGAGGCTTAAATAATTAACTTGATCTCTTACATTCTTAAGTGATATAGATGTCCCTAATTCATGTAATTTAACTATCCTTTGTGGATGAGTAGGCAGTATTTGGTATTTGGAGAGCTGTTAGAGACAAGTTCAAAGAACTTTCAAAGATTTTCACCTGTTCTCCTTGGCTCTTCGAGCGAAACCTTTGTCCGAGTGGGAAACCTTTTCTTTACTTCCGAGTGGGATAAATGACCGATTGACTTTTATTCAACATAAAACATGTAATTATTGGTTTCATAAAACTGTATGTTGTTGTATAGGTTTTGACTATGGTGAGGACTTAAATGTGTGATATTAAATAATTCACTTCTAAAATCTAATATTAAGTATATTTATATATACTTACACTTGCTTCCCCATTAGACTAAAGAAACATGCCAGTTTTGTTAATCTACTGAGCCCAAATTATGTAATGATGATTGGTATAAAGAACAATTCATCCGTTTATTATGAGAAACACAATGAGGATTGCACGCCCCAAATTAAAAATGTTAGTAATCTGAAATGTGGCAAATGGCGGTGTGCATTTGGTGAGTTTCAATCATAAATAAATAAAATATTGTGACGTTTGAACTGCCAACAACAATGCTCTGTTGTTTCTTTTGCTTACAAAAGCATTTGAGCTAATTGCTTTGAAATGTCTGCCTTTTGCTTGTCAAACCATAAATTAAAGATTCTCTTGCTGTTACCTAAAAATGTCCAGCCTACGAAAATATATAAAGTAATTGGGTCCTTTGATCCTTTCCTTCTCAAAAGTTGTTTTTTTTTTTTTAAAAAAAAAAAAAAAAGAAAATGAATGCAGTTGAATAGAAATTATAACAAAGTTGAACTGGCAATGATAGTTTCTTTAATTCAGAAATTGGGGGCTGCTCTTTGTGTTAGTTCACTTATCCATAGTTTATTAATCACAAATTTTGTCTTTTCATCATTTGGATGTTAATTTATTTTGTTTTGGATTACTTTGCGATTACTTACTAAATTGACATAGAGTGTGAATTGTTTTGTTGCTTTGGAATTGGAAATCATAGCTTGAGTTGCTTAGTGTCCATGTATGAAAAAAGATACAATCTTATAGGTTTTGATAGGGGAAGCATTGAGATGAGCTAGATTATAGGTTGGAACATGTTCCCTAATCTTGTCAAACTTTTTTTCTTTTAGAAAATGCCAACGATACAATCTTATTTCAAACGTCTAAAACCCACAAATACCGAACCCGAATCTCAAAGTGAGCAACTTTCAAACAGTATTTCAATTCCAACAGTCCAAGAATCCTCCCAACCACCACAAGCATCTCAATTTCAAAGTTTTCAATCACCACCTCAATCTGCAAAAGTTAATATAGAAAATCTTGAAGCGGATTCGGGAAAAAGACCTTCAATTTATTCAATGAAATCAAATCCTATAGAAAGAGAGGATATTAGGAGAGCTTATTTGCTTAAGGGGCCAACTCAACCAATTCTTAAACCATTCCCTCAAACGGAATTGTATGGAAAAATGCGTAGATTCAATCCTAAGTGGTATGAAGAATTTGGTTCTTGGTTGGAGTATAGTGTAGAAAAAGATGCATGTTTTTGCTTGTATTGTTATCTACTTGATATGGAGGTTGGAGGTAGTGGTTCCATGCAAGAAGCATTTGTCGGTGTGGGGTTCAAAAATTGGCGTAAGAAGGATAGAATCAAAGTTCATGTTGGAGATCATAAGAGTGTTCATAATAGATGTTATCAAGCTGGTCAAGATTTGATGAAGCAAAAGCAACATATTGATGTTGCCTTGTCAAATATTTCGACCAACAAAAAATTGATTATCGTATTCGGCCGAAAACTTCTTTAGATTGTGTTAGATTCCTACTACGTAATTGTCAGCCTTTTCGAGGACGTGATGAATCTATAAGTTCAAATCAACAAGGTTTATTCCTTGAAATTCTAAAGTTTTATTCTAAACCAAATAAAGAGATGACTGATGTGGTCTTGCAAAATGCCCCGATAATCACAAATTGACTTCACCAATGATTCGAAAGAACTTTCTCAAGCTTGTCTGATTTGACTGTTAAAGCAATAATTAGTTATCTTGGTGATGATTACTTTTCCTTGTTAGTTAATGAAGCTCGTGATGTTTCAATTAAAGAACAAAGGGTGGTTGTACTTCGGTATGTAAACAAAAAAGGGTCCATTGTTGAACGCTTTATTGGCATAATTCATGTTTCAGATACTACTGCACAATCACTAAAAGCATCGATTGATGGGCTATTTTCTAAACTTGGTTTAAGTTTGTCTAAATGTCGCGGTCAAGGCTATGATGGTGCTAGTAATATGCGGGGTGAATTCAAAGGGCTTAAGAGTTTGATTTTAGCAGACAACACATCCGCAGTCTACATTCATTGTTTTGCTCATCAGTTACAATTGGCACTTGTGAAGGTTGCAAAACATCACAACAAGATTCAAGAATTTTTTGACATGCTTCAAGAGATGGCTACCGTTGTGGGAGGTTCATGCAAGCGGAAGGAAATTCTTCAAATGAATCAGCATGAGCTAATAGTTGAAAGAATTGCTAGTGGTGAAATACCAACTGGAAAAGGTTTAAATCAAGAGACAACCTTAAAGCGACCTGGAGACACTCCTTGAGGTTCCCATTTTACTACGGTTACAAGTGTTATCTCATTATTTTCTCCAATAATTTCCTTGATGAAAATTATTGAAGATGAGCCAAAAAATGATTCTGCAAGAACCGATGCGAGTTGCATTTTGTATGCCATGGAGGATTTTGAATTTGCATTCTTGTTGCATCTTATGAAATTGATCTTGGGGCTTTCGTATGAGTTGTCACAAGCACTACAAAGTGTTAGTTCTCTATGTGTTTTGATGATAACTGACAATTGTAAAACACGGAGTTACGTTTGTCTTTGGTAAGTTGAAAAACTTATTGTCAAGACAAAACTCGAGTTTTGGTTTCAAAACTCGAGTTTTGGCCTTCGCGAAGAGTTGCTCTTTTCGTGATCAAAGCAAAACTTGATTTTTCAAATGAAAACTCGAGTTTTGGGACATACGAGAAGAGCACTCAGTTTTTCACTTAAAGACAAACTCGAGTTTTGATCGGAAAACCCGAGTTTTGCCTTACACGAGAGATTTCACATTATTTTCAAATGAGGACAAAACTCGAGTCTTGGTTTGGAAACTCGAGCTTTAGCCAGACAGAGAGTCTTAAACTTTTGAACATATGCAAACTCGGTTTCGCGCTAAAACTCCAAGATTTTTCTTTGCTTTACGAGTTTTATAAGTTTTTCTAAGTTAAGAGAAAACTCGAGTTTTGATTTCAAAACTCGAGTTTTTGACTCGAGAGAGTTTTCAAGTTTTTACTCGTCTTTGAAAACTCGAGTCTTCAGAGACAACTCAAGTTTTGACTTGGCACAGTTTCCTCAAGGTTTTCATAATTATGGGAAAACTCGAGTTTTGATTTCAAAACTCGAGTTTTGGCCAAGCCAAGAGCAATACATCTTTTCAAGTTTTTGAAAACTCCAGTTTCACTTTGGAAACTCGAGTTTTGATTTGGCTCAGATTTCTCAATGCTTTCATACTTAAATGAAAACTCGAGTCTTGTTTTGGAAACTCGAGTTTTGGGAAACCCGAGAGCTTTGAGCATTTTCAATGTTTTGAAAACTCCAGTTTTCAATGGAAACTCAAGTTTTGATGTTTTGGACTTAAACATACTGTTTTCATTAAAAGTCCAAAACTCGAGTTTTGTTTTGGAAACTCGAGTTTTGAGTTTCTCTCAAAAATGTGCTCCAGAGCTCAAATCGCGACTTTCCTCTCTTGGTTGGAGGAAACTCGAGTTTTGATATTGAAACTCGATTTTTGACTTAAGTGCACAGTTGAAAACTTGAGTTTACAAGAACAAACTCGAGTTTGCATCACTGAGTCTGAAATTCAAATCTGACGAATTTGCAAAACCTTCTTGTTTGATCTTAATACTTCCCAGTGTCATTCTTATATATTCCTAGCTATGCTTAATCACTTTGTTAGTGAGTTTCAGATACTTTAAAGATTGTTTATTGAAGGTTTAAAGCAAAAGCAAAAAGTGATGTCAACACATTAAATGCAAAACCCAGAAAGTTGCATACTTTTGGGTAATCGATCTGCACACGCACGCAAAGGATTAAAGAATGTTTTCCACATCCAAGTTTGCTACTCCAACGGATTAATTTACGGAAGTCAACTCGAACTTCGCGCACAACTGGATTAAGTGGAGATTAGAGAGAGAGAAGACCAAAGCTTAACCGAGAACTTTGTCTAATGAAGGCAACGAGTTATATTGAAGATTACAATGGTCATTTAATGCTCTCTTAGTATAAATAGAAAAGCATTCAAGTCTTCTCAACTAACACATCCGTTGAAAACGAATTGCATTCAAAGTTCTTCAACTACTTTCGGTTTTTCACTTGTAAAGTATCTTCGATACATTAAGCTTCGGTGTTTATCATTATCCTCTCTTAGAGAGAGTCTTTTATTGTAAATCATTTATTGAGTAAAGAATCACAAGTCGGGGGACTTGGTGATTGGGTTCATTGATTACAACTTGTAAGGGGGAGTAAGTTCTAGTGAGAGAATTACTCTTGAGTACAGAGTGTGTAATCAATTGAGATAGTGGAAATCCCAGAGAGTCTGGGACTAGACGTAGGTCAAGGAGTTGGACGAACCAGTATAAATTGATGTGTCTTTCTCTTCTTCTCTTCACTCTCTGTTCACCTCTGTTTTGCTGTCAAAAAACAGAGCCATCTTGAAAAGTTTTTAAAATCCCCAATTCACCCCCCCTCTTGGTGATTTAGCTCCACTTTCACAAAGAAAAGATCAAGACCTTTTAAATGCAATTGGTTTAGTAAAGGTAGTCAAGTCTCGTTTACAAGAAGTGAGAGATAATGGTTTTGATAAATTGCTTCAAGAAACGAACATTTTTGCCAATAAATATGATATTGACATTCCAAATATGAATGATATTTATTGTCCTAAAGGGAGATCGAGACGGAGATTGGAATCATTCACATTCTTCCACTACTTTAAGGTGGAGTTATTTAATACAGTTATAGATACTCAAGTTCAAGAGTTGAATGATCGATTTGATAATGTCAATACCAAGTTGCTTGAGTGTTTGAGTTGTCTTGATCCTCGTGATTCATTTGCTAATTTTAACAAAGAAAAGATGATTGACTTTGCTAGATTCTATCCTTTGGAGTTTGATCAGCTTGCAGATATTCCTTTTCTGTCTTCAAGTCTCGGTAATTTTATTGTTGATGTGAGGGCTGATTCTGATTTTGTCAATTTGCAAACAATTTCTGACCTTGCTTTGAAGATGGTTGAGAAGAGAAAGAATATTGTTTATCCACTGGTCTATTTGTTGATAAAGTTGGCACTAGTTCTACCGGTAGCTACGCTTTGCTAGTGTTGAGCGGGTTTTTTCCGCAATGACTTTTGTTAAGGATAAGTTGCGCAATCGGATAAATGATGATTGGTTTAACTCATGTATGATAACTTATGTTGAACGTGATATATTTGATATGATTGATGATGAAGATATAATGAAATATTTTCAAGGAATGAAGAATCGAAGAATGATTTTGTAATCATTTCGATGAAAAGGTTAGTTGACTTTTGATTATTATTTTTCTATGTTAATGCATTTGTGTTCTCATTGTTTTCCTTCCTCCTTTATGTAGGTGTTTGGTGTTGAACCTATTGAAAGTGTCGTGCTCTCTGGTGGATAGCCTTTTTTGAGGCATGCTGAACTTGGAATGCTAGTTTGTAACTATCCTTCTCTTATTCCTTTGCTCTATGGTGAAAGCATGATAATGAGTCTTATTTGTATATATTTTCGGTCTTCTCTTTCCTTTTTGTTCATCAGGTTCATTTTCTCTATAAAGGCACACTTAAGGTGCTCCTAGTGCTACTTCATGACTTGCCCGAGTTCTTGTGTGCTTATCATTTTACCTTCTGTGATGTTATTCCTCCTAGCTACATACACATGCGAAATATGATTTTAAGTGCATTTCAGCGTAGTATGGGGCTACCAGATCCATCCACACCTAATCTAAAGGTCTTTTAAAACTCATCTTGTCTACTTTCTTGGTCACAGTATTGAATATTGGCATGACACAGCTTCCTTTTCTGCTTTCTTTTGTAGATTGATTTGCTTCAAGAAATAACTTTATCCCCTCGAATCTTTTTGGAGTTTGATGTAGCACTCAAGGCTAAGCAGATGAAGGCTGATGTAAATGAATATTTGAAGGTAATACCCCACCTTGTGATTTTCTTTTATGATGAATTGAAGACGAAGCCAGCATTTTGGTTTGCTTCCCCACCTTCTAGTTATTATAATTCTTCATTCTTTGATTTCTTGTAGTTGAGTTGCTTTGAAATTGAAAATCATAGCTTTAGTTGCTTAGTGTCCCGGTATTAAAAAAGATACAATTTTATAGGTTTCGATAGAGGAAGCATTAAGATGAGCTAGCTTATAGGTTGCAACCTAATCTTGTCAAACTTTTTTTCTTCAAAAAAATGTTAACGATACAATCTTAATAAATTTAAAACTTTTCTTTAAAAAAAATTTCGGGGGCTCGCCGAACCCCCACCAATTGTGCACCCATAAACTTTAATTCCTGGTTCCGCCACCGATTAGGACCTAAGCCCAACAATATTGAGATTAAAATATTAATACTAAAAAAGTTTGGGTTGATAACTATAATATTTCATAATAGACATGAGGGGTTTAGTTGTGGATCTTATGAACACATTTAGACTGTGTTTAGTTTGAGGGGAAGGGATGGAGGGAGGGGAGCTTCCCTCTATAGTGTAAAAAGTCATATATAACTATGATGTGAAATATTTATACAGAAAACAATGCAAATTTATGGTTATATTTGACTTTTCACACTAAGGAGGAAAACTCTCCTCCCTCCTCTCCCTTCAAACCAAAACTTATTAATATTTCCTTACATTATAACCCTATCTCTTTTTCCTATGGTGTATTTGCTATAAGTCCATACTCATGTTTGTTACTGTGATCCGGTTAGTGTGGTATCAGATACCCCAATTTTCTTAGATTGCACAACGCGTGTTTATCTCGGTTTGGCTCAATCCAAATTACTTAAGTTCAGTCCCCAAGAACCTCCTAATATTTAATCCACCACATCCCTCAAATTTAACTTGAGTATGTACTTGAGAACAATTATGACTCCCACAAGTTTGATACATGCATTTGTGAAGCTACTACAATCTTTAGAGTTTGATGTGGGTGCTTGAGAAACCAGTAACCAATCCCAAACTTCACATGTCTCTAAGCATTTCCCCTTAAAACTTGTAAGATTACAATATATTCCTCCCAAGATCCATCTCATTGTTTTGAGTAAGCTTCAAAGGTAACAAATGATTGTTTACAATAACCTCCCACGGATAGATTGAATGCGTATCATGAAGTACAAAGAGTTTAAGTGTTCTGAGATCAACAATAATAAATTCAACATAGCAAAGACATTGATTTCACATATTGCTCATTGTTTTTTTTTTTTTTTTTTTTCTCGACTTAAATTCTTATCCTTTTATACATAAATGAGACTTGATAACCGTTAGAAATTTATCTATCTTCTCGTTAGAAACTACAAATAGTCGTTACTCCCATTAAATACTTTTTCCATAAAAACATTTCTACTAGGTGAGATAGCCGTTGTAATCAATCTATTACTTCTGTATGTAAAACTTCCGTTCTGCGGGCCAAAAAAAAAATGTCAACTTTCTTTTCTTTGATTAATATAAGATAAAATACATTCAATTGAGGTTCTAAAGTATTTGAATGAGTATTTAATATCAATTTATACAATCCAATATAGTGTTCTAGAACTTGCGGCACCATAACGCAAGCTTTGAACTCGAGTTGTGCAGCAAATTTAAGGTGTGTAAATGAGAAGCAAGATATAACATGGTACTATGAATTACGCAAAAAGGTTTAACTTCAAATGGTCATAACTTTCTCAATTTAAATTCAAATGACCAATTAATGAAAATCTCTGAGTCTAGATTCTAATGCAACAAGACCCATTCTGAAATTCATTGTATTTCGAAAGATATGATCAAAAGAATGAACAAAGGTCAAAGAATGTGTTTCTGCAAATTGGCATATTGAAGCATTAGATTTCAAAAAATATATCTATTTCATATGAAGACATTTGAGATTGAAGGGTTAAAGGTCTAATTTGTCACGGAAGTATTGCTAAGGGGACACTCAGCACCCAAAAGTTTTTTTTGTACCAAATTTGCCCCAGAAGCATGGAAAAGGTACCAAAATTGCCCCGGAAGTATGAAAAATGTAACAAATTTGCCCCTCCGTTAATTTTGACCGTTAAGTTTAACTGAGTGTACATGTGGCATGCTACCTCATGACACGTGGCATGCCACCTCATCAACCCAATAAGAGTTAAGTATCATTTTTGTCCCAGAAGTTTTCATTCAGAGTAAGTTTGCCTCGGAAGTTTTCACTAAGGAGCAATTTTACCCCGGAAGTTTACAAAATGTATTAATTTTGCCCTTCTTTCCCACATATTAAATTTGACTATTAAACCAGTCAAAGACCACACATGTCATGCCTTGAAAATGTCAAACTTGGAGTTAGAAAAGGAGATCCTTGAGATGTTGAGCTCAAAGGCGACGGAATTTGTGAAGCCGGGCGGGTCACAGAAGCATCACTTATGATCTAAGCAAATGATCGGTCTATACAAACGTAAATATTGTCACTATTGATTTGTTTTTGAACCAATTTTTGGAACAATTCATTTCTCATTTTGCGTTTCATTTGCTTAGATCATAAGTGATGCTTCCTCTGGTTTTGCGACGAGACCTTTCGATCCACGTGACCAATTCGGCTTCACAAATTCCGCCGCCTTTAGCTCAATATCTCAAGGATCTCCTTCTCTCTCCAAGTTCGACCTTTTCAAAGTATGACATGTGTGGTCTTTGATTGATTTAATAGTCAAATTTAATATTGGGAGAAAGAATGGCAAAATTGCTACTTTTGTAAACTTCTGGGGCAAAATTGCTCCTCAATGAAAACTTCCAGGACAAAAATGATACTTTTGATTGATGAGGTAGCAGGCCACGTATGTACTCAGTTAAACGTAACGTTCAAAATTAACGGATGGGCAAATTTGCTACCTTTTTCATACTTCTGGGGCAAATTTGATACCCTAAAACCTTCCGGGTGCTGGGCGCTCCCTTAACAATACTTCCGTGGCAAATTAAACCTTTAACCCGAGATTGAAACATGTGTCAGTAAAACACTTGTTGAGTGCATTTTCATATCAAACAGGTTTCATATTTTTTAAAAACGATTTGTATTTTAAGAGATACTGTAGAAATGCCAAATAAAGGTTAAAGTTAAAAATTAAAAAAACGGAGTATGGGATATCAGGAATAGAAATTCGAGTCATTAATTCGAGTTTGTCACCAAAAAGACACTTAATTTCCTATCACCTGGAAGTAAATCCCATTTTCTTCCTCTCTTTTTGTGTTAGATTGTCCTCTAATATATATTCATATTGTCTCCAAGTTTTTACATTTGAATTAAGCTTCTCATGCTTAACTAGCATGTTGACTATTTATTTATAAGCATCGATATAACCCTCTGAATTAATGGCTGAACATTTTAAAATACAATTATAATAAATGAGAATTGATAAGTTGTTATTTATTTTTAAAATGCGTTTGAAAATGTTGATGTAGATAAGAAGTTAGAGGACTTTTAACAAAAAAAATTCTAAAGTTACTTTTACGAGATGGACTTTTTACCTTTAAACTTTTGCTCTTCATCATAACCAAACATACCCTTAAAGTGTATATTTGGATTAGCATTTGCAAACTGAAATCAGTATTATGTTGGATACTTTTATATAAAAGTGAATTTGACAAGCTAAAACTTGTTTAAATGATACTCCTCCAGTGATAAATGTCACTTGATTAATTTTGATAGATTAAGAAAACCAAATAAATTAGATAATTACAATAAATGTGATACCATTAATACAAAGTCATGTTTTTAGACCGGTCTTTCTAGACATGATATAAAGGATAAAGTCTAAAAATGTGACAAGGGACATTTTTGTAAATACAGTAAAACTTGACAGGTTGTACTCTTGTTTAGACCAACCTTTCTAGACATGAAAACTAAGTAACTCTACGCCCAAACAAAAAAGAACAAATTATCTGGCCAACCAGAATTGACTAGTCGTACTCTTATTTATAGAAAACAAAATGTACATACAATCAAGTAGGCCAAGACGAGACCTATAAGCCTAAACCACACACAAGAATACATCAGCCCAGTAATACCTACTACAAAATAACACACTCTAACACCTCATTCAAGTGAGAGACTAAACAAATTTGTAGTACCCAACTTACGAACACAATTATCATAACTTTCTCTACCAAGTGGCTTTGTCAACACATCTGCCAGCTGGTTCTTAGAAGCTACATGCCATAAATCGATAATGCCCTATTGTAGTTTTTCACGCACGAAGTGACAGTGCTTCATATATTCTTGAAATATAGGGCTTGTAGCAATAGAGAGGGCTACCTTATTATCACAATGAACCTTAACTGGTTCCAATCCTTTTACACCAAGATCCTTCAATAATCTAATAACCTAAACTATTTCCAACACTTCAATTCCAAGTGCTCTATACTCTACTTCAAGTGATGACTTTGAGACGATATGATGTTTCTTCGATTTCTAACACACCAATAAATCTCCCAACTTAATGGTGTATCCTATAACAGATCTCCTAGTATCATGGCATGCTGCCCAGTCTGAATCTACATAGCATTGCATACTAAATTACTTTGCTAAAGAAAGAAGAATCCTAAGTCTTAGACAAAGCACTTGAGGTATCTTACAACATGAACAGTCGCTGCCATATGTGACTTCCTCGGAACACTCATATATTGACTCAAAGTCTACACAACATAGCTAATATCAGGTCTAATATTAGTAAGATAACACAACCTACTAATCAACCGATGATAAACTGCCGAATCCAACAACAATGGATCGAAATTTTCTTGTCGCTTATGTTTCTTATGTATTTGCTTGGATCATGTCTCACATGTCCTTCTAGACTCAACCATGTGCTCCTTTCGACGGGAATGCATAGTTGCTTCGCCCATCAACCCCATGTCACTTATGAGGCCAAGTGTGTTTTTTCTCTAGCTAAGCACTATTCCTTTGTTTGATTGTCGTGCCAACTCCAACCTAAGGAAATATCTCAAATGCCCAAGATCCTTTATTTTAAATTGACAGTGCAAATAAGCTTTAACATCCTCTATCCTTTACATATTGTCTCATGCAATAACCAAATCATCTACATATGCCAAAACAAGATTTATTCCATGATTATGCGATTTAATGAACAAAGAATAATCATACTTGCTTTGCCTAAACCCCCTTGCACCAATGCATTAGTAAGTTTCATATTCCATTGCTTAGATGCTTGCTTCAACTCATACAAGGATTTTTGGAGTTTACAAATTTCATTTTCGCCAAAAATATCAAATCCTTATGGGATGCGCATGTAAACCTCCTTATTTAAATCCCCTTACAAAAATGCATTGTTGACATCCATTTGAAATAGATACCAACTATGCTTTGATGCAAGAGTGAGGATGGTCTTTATTGTTACCATTTTAACGGCTAGGGAGAAGGTCTTAAAGTAATCAATCTCCTCTTGTTGACTGCATCCCTTAGCGACCAACATTGCTTTATACCTCTCAATGTAACCGGAAGAATCATATTTGATTTTAAACACCTATTTGCAACCAATAGCTCATTTACCTTTGGGAAATGACACAATGTCTCATGTCCGATTATTTTCTAAAGCGACCATTTCCTCATACATGGCCTCTCCATCCACTTAGGATCCTTATATGCCTCTTGAAAAGTAGAAGGCTCAATGAGCATATCAGTAGTTAACAAATAATCCTTGTAATCCTTTGTAACATGGACATAAGAGATATATTCATGAATACGATACTTACAACTTGTTTTAAGTGTTTCACCTTTCTTGGCCTATCCAAGGAAAATGTATTCGTTCAGCCACGTTGGAGCTCATTTATCCATTATTGGTCTAGGCTCCTTATTTAAGAATTGTTTACATCAATAGGTGACTCATTACCAGGAGGATGATGATCATGAGGGTAGGGTGTGTACTCATGTTCCTCATGAACAAAATCAAACCTAGAAGGATCTTGCAAATCATGAGTATCATATAGAAAATGATTTAAATCATATGGAAAAGAACTTTGTTGTACCATAGGTGCATTATCTTTAAAAGGAAATTGAGTTTCATCAAATGTAACAAGTCAACTAACCATAATAGTCCATTTAACCAAATTGTACAGTAAATAACCTTTTGATTATAGATATCCCACAAAAATGTAATCATCAAAATGTGGCTGAAATTTATCAGTATTGTTTGAGAGTGTCAAAAAGCTAAACAACCAAAAACTTTAAGATGAGAAAGATCAAACTGTTTATTGTATAACATTTCATAAGTAGTTTTATAATTCAATGATTTGGAGGGAGTACAATTAATCAAAAAAAAATTTGTTTTAATGCTTTCTTCCCAAAATCAAATTAGCACATGATAAGAGATAATAAGACTACACACAACATTCAAAAGGCCATCTATGTTTTCTCTCTACCTACCCCATTTTGTTGAGGTGCATGTGTATGGACATGTGATTTCATGCATAATTCTCTTACTATGAAGGACACTTGCAAGCTCATTATTCACAAACCAAGGCCATTATCACTTCGAACCCTTTTAACAATTGTAGAGAACTGATTATGAGCACATGCAATAAAAGTTTTGATGCAAGAAGCACTTTCATGTTTATTCCACATCAGAAATATCTAGGTACATTTAAAGAAGTCATCAACAATAGCAAGAAAATATCTATGACTAGAATATATGGTACCTTATAAGGTCCCCCAAGTGTCAACATGTATCAACTCAAAAATACAATTAGTAATATAAGTGCTTCAAGGAAAGGGTAAACAAGCTTGCACTGAGAACATATGTCACAACTTTCTGTAGATGAATGAGCAATATCCTTATTAGATAGTCTAAATGTTTGAGAACATCTAAAGGGGCATGACCTATCCTTTGGTGCCACAATAAAGAATGGTCTTTGTTTTGATGATTAGAATGAAATTTCATGATTCCATGAGATTATAGAGTCTTCTCGACTAAGTAAAATCCATCATAATCCTTACTAATCACATGGTATTTCCCAGTTAACTTCCCCGCAAATAGTGCATTGCATTTGCCTAGTGGGCCTAGAAATAGAGACCAAATTAAAGCAACATTGTGCAGAAAAATATACATCATGCAATACAATATTATCAAATAATCATATTGTGCCTATGTGTAATAGTTTTTTTATCTCCATTAGGCCTTTTAATTTTTCTAAATGGACCAAGATAAAATGTAACAATGTCAAAAATGGCAATATTACTAACAACATGACATGTGGTATCTAAATCTAATATCCAATGAGATTTAGTTAAGTTATGAGACAATGCATTAGTCAAACCTAGGATGTTTTCCTCAACATATCCAATAGCCCCAACAGCCACCTCGTCCAAATCCTTTTTGAGAAGTTGAAGAATCTAGTTGTATTGCTCGTGAGTCAAAGTAGAAGGAGAAGACATAGATTGTGATGCACTTGCTTCACGCACAACTGGATTGACATGATTATCTTGGTTTTGTTGGTTGAAATTAGGCTGGTACCCAACAAGCTGATAACAAGTGTCTTGCTTGTGACCTCTCTGTTGTAATGACTACATGTATCCTGAGAAGCTTGTCCTCTGCCCCTTTCGCGCCCTTGTCTACCACCTCTAGTTGTCAAAGCACTTCCATCAAACGGACTGACCGAAGTGGGAACAAAAAGGTTTTGCTAGTCCCTTTCTTGAACAATCATAGAAAAGGCTTAGTTCACCGTCGAGAGTGGAGACATAAGCAAAATTTGAGACCTAGGATTTTGGTATGTTTCATTAAGCCCTCTAAGAAATTGGAACAGACGTTGTTATTGACTTATCTTAACAAAGTTTTGAGAGTTATTGCAATGACAAGATGCAAGGGAGTACTCATCCCATAGCTCTTTTAACGTGGTAAAATATATAGCAACTAACAGACTATTTTGAGTGGTAAATGCAATAGAATGATGTAGAAGAATCAATTCTTGCACCATCTCCCTTGTTAAATCACTCTTGTAGGTCTTGACATATATGATGAAAGGAAAGACAATCTTGCTCGCAATATCCCGGTCAACTAATTGAATTATCTAGGATAATATGACTGCATCACAACATTCCCATAAATCCCAGTGGTCAAAAGTATGTGTGCGTGTTAATGTTCCATCTATGAAACCAATTTTATTCTTGCCTCGAAATGCTAGCTACATGGCTCTGCTCCATACTACATAATTTTTGGAATTGGTGAGAACTTAGGCACCAAGGACGTTATGTAACCTAAAGGATGCAAATATAGAGGATGATGAACATCGGTTGGATTCTTGGTTGTTTCCATGAGTGACAAGCAATAAGAAATTGGGAACCTCAATTGTTGAGAAGAAACAAAACCCGCAAATCAGAGTCTGGCGAGTCTATTGGATCTAGGAAACAGAGTTCAGTGAGTTTGGAATCAGGGAAAAATGAACTCCAAAAGTAGCGCGACCCATGCTATTGACGTTACAAAAGAAACAAAGTATGGACAATCCTTTGAACCTCATATTAGCGGTAATTGAGTGACGAGATCAAGAACGACACCACATCATTTAGAAAAAGAAAGAAAAAGAGGGCAACAACACACCAGAACTATAGATCGGCTAAAAGGTTCTTGGCGAGCAATCACGTAAGATCGAAATGGGTTCTTGGCGCTGAATCTAGGGTTCAAAAAAAAAATGGAATGGTGAAATCTTAATTCTCTACTAAAGGTAGAGAAGAAAGCTCAGGTTTTGATTTGATCATATGGTGGAAAATCAAGATCCACTTTAATACACATATTGCGAGTGAAAATCTCAACCAAAGATAATAGGGAAGAAAGCTCAGGCGTCAATTTGATCTTAAACGGTGACATGTCAAGTTGACGGTGGTGATTGAATCAAACGCTAGCATTTCAAACTTCAATGGAATGGGTAATGGGCATGGGATCTCAAGGTGGAAAATATGTGCTCTAATACCATATAAACTAAACAACTTTACACCCAAACAAAACAAAAAAAAACAAATTAATCAGTCAACCAGAATTGATTGGTCTTACTCTTATTTATAAAAAATAACATGTACATACAACCAAATAGGCTAGAGCCAAGCCTATAAGCCCAAACCACACACAACAATACATCAGCGCAACAATACCTAATACAAAATAACACACTCTAACCGGAAAGGTCCTTAAATATGGATTGGTAATGACTATTACTTAAAGAACATCTTACGAAGATTAACTAGTTCTTGTTATAGAAATGCTTCAGAGGACGAAAAGCTGTCTTAGCTGAACAGTCTAAGGTACGAGAGCAGTTCCATAAATATTTATAAGTCAGTTAATTCTAATATTATCTTTCTTTACCATTGCTATTACTCTGATTGGATTCTATATTGACCTGAGTAGGTTTTGTAGATTAATACCATCTATTGTGCATTCAGGAATGCTTTCGGTCCAGATTCTGATTTTCTTCGCCAGTTGCTGTACTTCTGTAAGGCAAAAAATCTGGATGACTTCTTAATTCTTGTGAAAACATGCCAACTTCTTGCGTAAGTATTTTCATGAAACATATCAGGTGAAAACAGGGGATGTTGTTAAACTTCTTCCTGGTTCAGATTATTTATCACCTACCAGACTAGCAATTTTGAAGAAGTCAAACTTCACAGCCACCCTTCTTGAGTTTAGAGGCACTAAATTGCCAGTGGCCTGCAGCAATACTGAGAAATTTGTAAGCTCCAAATTCCAAATCACACCAAATTTCTTAAGCAATATGATAAAAATATTTGAAAACAACAGAAAAGGAAATTAGTGAGTAATTACACTTATTTTTTTCATGAGAAACTTGATCCTTGTATTTGAATTATGTCTCATTGATTTTTTGTTAGTATCATCATTGACATACTCTGTATTTTTAGTGTTGATATTGCTGATTTGTTGGGAGATTATGATGGCCAGAGTCTGATTTAATAGGGAAACACACAATTTCACTCTCGTTGCCTCTCTGTGAAACAAAAACATTTGTTATATTAATGAAATCTGGGATGAAAAAATCTAGCAAAGAACCAATATGCATAGCCACTTTGATGTACGATCTTCTTTAGTCTTTTTCGTGTATTTCTCAGAAATTGCGAGAAAGAGAAACATTGACGAAGCTTTATGTAATATCGAAAGTGAATAGATTAGGCTCCAATTAAGCCGCAAAGGAATTATACCATTTGAAAGATTTAATCAACTTTTGAAGGAGGGAGTTCCTTCTTTTGGCTTTTACGTCTTTCTTCTCTGCAATAATTGTTTCTTTCATCAGAAAATCCTCCTTAAATCCGTAGAATGCAAGAGGCAGGAGTATGTAGGGTGAGGATGTTTGTTTCACCTTCATGTATGAGCGTTGGGAAGTCAATCACTCTACTAGTTATGCTTCTGTAGTTCTGGTTTTGAGGGGAATGTGTCCCGTGACGATTCTGACACTAGTTGATATTTGAATTATGGTACTTCCAACTCAAAATGAGACTTTGTTTTGGTTCTTTTTTTTTTTTTTTTTTTTTTTTTTTTTTTTTTTTGGCCCCTGCTGATCGTTTATAGCATTGAAATAATAACCCTTAATTGGCTCAATATCATTTTCTTCATATGCTTGTGGAATTTAAATCAAACCATGTTCAAGTTTTTCCAAGTTAAAAGAGCAGCCTATATTCTTAGAGGTGCAAGCTCCATTCAGATAAATGAATTTGTGCATCTAATGGTCGTGACATTCTAAAGTCTGCTTTCATTTTTTTGTCAAAATTACAGAAAATGAAACGAGAGTTCCACACAATTTGGAAGGTGGAAGCCAATTTCAGCCGCCCAATGACATTGGTCTGATAATATATATTTTGTTAATCTTTTCATGTTTGAGTTGGTTGTCAATGAAGAATGAGGTAGTGACATTACAGTACTTGTGTGACCAATGTTTATGCTGATTTTCTTGAGCAAAAAATGTTTATGCTGATTTCCAGGAGTGCTGGCTAAAACATCCCAGGAAGCTGGGGGCAAAAGATGTAGAGGACAAAGAAGGAGCTCACTATTTTTTTTCCAATTTGGCAAGTTAATGATTTTCTGACTTTGATATTACAGATGTTTGATTTTACTTATCCATTTCTTGAAGAAAATATTGACTTTGTCTGCAAATATTATGCTGAAGTCATTTATAGGCTTTTACAACAATAGTGAGTTTATTTATTTCATTTTCATTTTATATGTATTTTGGCTCATCTTAGTTCATGTATGTAGTTTACAAACCTTTGAATGATGAATAGTTATTTGATTGTTCCCACTTGAATTGGAAGATTGTTGGTATTATATTTCATTTTGAAACTTTTGAATTATGGGAATTCAATTGGTAAATCATATTAAGTTGTGGAGACCTTGTAGATTGAACTGTATTTTTTAGACGTGAGTTCCTTTAATGTGTTGGCTTGAATGGTGGGTTAGAGGAAGAAATAAGGTGGATATTTTTTTATAAAAAAAAAAAAAAAAAAAAAAAAAAAACACAAAAAATTTTAAGCAAATGTAAGAAATATGAGGTCTAAAAAATATAACTTTTAAGACCTAATGTAGTAAATATGAGATCTAAAAAATAATATTTTTAGACATGATTTCTAAATAACCGATCTAAAAAATCATACATTTTAGACCTGATATAAGCCAAATATGGTCTAAAAAGTCTGACTTTTTTTTACCTCATTTTGAGCAACCAGTCTAAACTAAACCTAATCTAGAACCGGTCTAAGAAGCGTTTTTCACCATCTCTAAAAAGCAATTTTTGCACTATTGTATGATCTCCCTAAAATATCTGTGTATAACATTTGATTATATATATGCATACAAGTTAGTTAAATTTGTTTTAAAAAATGATTAAGGAAAGAAATAAAGTGAACTAAGGTCTTATGTTTATAATCAAAATCAGCCCCAACTATATTTTATATTAAGAACAAAAGGAATATAATTTGAAATAAGGTTTAGATGTATGATGACCAAAAAGTGAACAAGAATTTTTGGATTCCAACTTAAGGTATGGTGATTTAGAAGCATGTATAATCACCGAGTTTTTTTTCATCACCAAAACTCTGTTTTGTTGTGATTATATATGTTTTTCTAGAAAATCCAAGATGGTGTGGTTTTGAAGAGTGCCAATTTTAAATTTAATAAACACACCAACCAACAAAGCAAAAACTAACATAAAATAAAACTCAAAACATAATAAAGGAAAGTGAAAAGTGTGAATAAATTGAATGGTGTTAGTGGTGTTGGGATGTGGAGGTGCAAAGAGACAGGGAGACACATGGTGTGTTTGGAGTTAGGGATAAGCTGGTAGGGATAGGACGTGAATCACATGCATCATTCATATCTCTTATTCTTATTAAGAAATCCTGGAGTAGGTCTCCTATTTCCCCCACATACTCAAACCAAACTTTGATTCTGCAATAACTTCTATGTACAACTCAATCTTTAAAACTTGATGGATATTGATCCTTTTGTATCAACAAAAAGGAGCAAACTTTACACACTGCGCTTATCACAATGATGATTATCACAGTTTTGAAGGAAAGAAAATAGGAAAAATATCATTTAGGTCCCAACCAAAGAAAATAAGATTATGACAAATCTCATAACTTATCAATGACAACTCTTTCACTTGTCAATTATAGTTCTTCACTTGTCTATGATGACCTTTCTCATATTATTTTTATTGGTTGAGACCCTAATGATATTTTCCAAAAAATATATAACATGATATAGTTCTCATATTTACATGAAGTTTTAAAAATAATATACTGTTTTGTTTATAATTTATGAGTTATGCAACACTTTATTGTAGTATTTTATATTAAGGTATCCTCCTAGTATAGGTAATCATTTTCGAAACATTATCGGATATTAATTGTATGCACCTCTCTTAGGCCTCTTCTCTTATTAGTAAGAGCACTAAGTTTGGAGGCATATCTTAATTTTATTGAACTTTCATAGCCCAATTCACAAAAGAATTTATTTATAAAAAATAAATAACATAATTTAATTAATTATGTATTTTTTTTTTCATATTGACCATGTTATATTTAGTGGAAATCTCAATTAAATTCAGCTGAAATATTTAAATTCAAATTCAGGTCTACACTTACAAATTCTTAATTAGGCTAATAAGCCTAATTAGGGATTTTTTTAATGTTATCAAAAGACTAAAATGACCCTCTATAGTAGGAAAAATAAAATTGATGCAAGTTTGAATGTGGTTTTGATTATTTGAACTTGATTTATCCTAAAAGTGAAATTCTTATGGACCCTAATATGAATCGTTTTGCTTTTAATTATTATATATGAATTTTTTTAAAAAAAAAAAAACAAAACAAAAAAAACAAAGCCCATCCTTTAACCTCCGCTTCTTGTGCTCCTCTCTGTGGGAATTCAGCAAAGCTTCAATTCGATGTCTAGGCTTAATTTATCTATGTCGTAATAATATTTTAGTAATCTTAGGACTAGAGATATATACTTTAATTTTCAGCAGTGGAAGTCTTCTTCTTTTTTTTACTTTTTCCCTTTATGTTAATTTCTGCTATGAAGATTTAAACTGCCTTTGATTAATATGTCTTCATTTCATAAGGATAAAAAACTTCAATAATGATTCTTATCGATATTTGGAAGAAGAAAAAAAAAACCAATTTATTTACACAAGCTTTAATTTGATGAATTTGTCCATGCAAAGTTTTCTAGTATTCTTTTCAACATGTTTTTAATTTTTAACTACAGAGTGGCATTCTAGTCATTTAACAATATTCAAAAAATCTCTAATAATCTCTAATAAAATATCTCAGACTGATTAAGAATTTGTTAAAAGTGTAGGCATATTTAATTTAGGTATTTCAACTCTATTTAATTGGGATTCTCCCTCTTACACACACTATAGAGTGGTAAAAGTTAATTGGGGCCTCAAATATTATATATTATATTCAACTTGAGAAAAAGTGTTCATAAATTATGAATAATGCGATTTCTCATAAATTTTACATTGAACTAATATTAATATATCAATATCAGTAAATATTAAATTATATTATTATAATTTATGAATAATGTGGCACAATTTTTTTAAATTCCATATAACACATAGAAAAACTTATTTAGTTGACTAGTGAATGGTAAGAAAAAAAGGAAGATTATCACTTCAATTAAGAGGATAAAAGTGGGTATTATAGAAAGAATAGTAATAAAATTAAAGAAATAAATTATTTGCAGAAAAAATTTAATTTATTATTAGTGTGTGTGAGTATAGAGAGGGAAAGTTCACACTCCAAATAAACAAGGAAAAAAAGAGTGAAGTTAATAGACACAACATTGTGTTCATAATGTGAATCCAAACTACGCAAATTTTTACAGTCCTTTAGAAGTTTTTTTTCCATAATTTTTGAAACATGAGTATTATAGACATCAATAATAATAATAAAGGTTGGATGTTTTCTATCATGGATGTTTGTCTTGAAGGCAATTTCCTGTCCAATAGTGCCTTTCTTTCTTGTCTCTCTCTACAATTCTCTGCTCTTACTTTAAAACTCTTTTCGACGGAAATGCACATTATAATTAATTTAATTTCAAGTATGCATAGATAGAGTTTTTTCTTTTTCTTTTACCTTATTTTACTTAGTCTTTAGGCTTTTAAAAGTAAAAGTGGATACCAACTAATGAACAAATACTATTTATAAATGATTTTATTTTTTTTTTTGTATTGAATTTCTAAAATTAAAGCATGATCAATGTATGTTGTTTGACATACAACTACATGATTATTCAATCACGTTATAAGCTTATTAGTAGACAAGAAAAAAAGTTGTACATATATTATTATTTTTTATATGACTATCTGATTGGATCATATTTGAATATTTTTGAACTCAATTGGAAGTATAGCTCTCTTAAATATATTTTATGTATTTATACTGATTCAAACTCAAGATCTCATGACTAAAAGCTCTTTCATTTTCAACAAGTTAGGACCAACCATGTTGGTAGTCAATTTTGTAATTGTCTTTAGTTAACCAACCTAACTTCCCATATTTTATAACAGACAAGTGTACTAGTAAGAGTTAAGACAAAAATTCAATGGAATTATACCCCACTTCATATATTTTTTACATTTATTTCGTTGATAAAAAAAATTGTGATAAAGAATCTTTAGAACCTATAAACAATATAATTGAGGGGCAACCACCACAAAATGTTTCTTGCAAGCAGATCCAATAGACGTGCTTGCAGACCAAAGCATTCATCAAGAATAATCATAAGGGGATGGCCCCCCAACTTGAGATAAATATTTGTTGTAAATATTTAATTAAAATTAAGATTTTTTTAACATTTGACCCAAAAATTTATACATTTGGACACATGTATTTTTTTTTAATTATAAAAAAATCTAACTTTTATTAAATATTTACAATTGGTTTTTTGGGGGGGGCCATGGCACCCCCTTATCATTGTCAAGAAGAATCATAAGCCAGGGATTACAAGCATGAAGATCTATTTCTCATAAGCCAGCCAGGGATTACATACATGAAGATCTATTTCTAAGCTTGTAATTGATTGCTTAATCTTTGTATTATCATATAATATATAAAAAAACCAACACACTTTTGATAAAAAATGTAACATAAAAATCCATACTAATTAATTATACTATAAAGTATTTAATCTATGTTTTAAAAAATATATTTTGATAAACATTAAAATAATAATTCGATTTTATATTGATTTCAAGTCAATCCATTAATCCATAATGAGTTAATGTAAATAAATAACGACGGAAATTTTTTTAGGGAAAATCCAAATTCAAGCCTACACTTTTAATAAATTCTTCATCATGCCAAGAGGACTAATTAGGTATTTAAGAATATTGTAAATTTACCTTAATGCCCTCAATGTTTACAAACCCCTTCCTTCCTTCCTCAACCAGAAATCTCTCTTTATCTCTATCCTTCTCATCCTCTCTCCAATTATCCAACACCTTCTACCATCAGAAAAGAACAAAACTTCGAGTTTCAGAATGTCATTCCCCCACGTAATAGTGCAGATTGGATTTTCACAAGAGAAAAAAAAGAGTGCATAATTGCATATTTGATAGGAGTTGGCCGTCTTCTGCTGGAAGCATTGCAAGAGGAGATAATATTAAGGTTCTTGCTCGGATTTTTATTCTTTTTAATGATAGGAGATAATCGATTATTAGAGAGAGGAGGGGATGGGGAAGAAAGAGGGACTCCTAATTAAGTAGCGAGGAGGGTCTAGCAAACATTGAAGGGCATTGTGGTAAATTTATAAGATTCATGAATCCCTAATTAATTATCTTGACCTCATTAAGAATTTGTAAAAGTGTAACCCTATATATGGAATCTGATATTTTAGATGAATTTAATTGGGATTTTTCCTTTTTTTTTATCCATAAAAATTTGTATCCCATTGGTACCTGAATCTAATATCCAATGAGATTTAATTAAGTTATAAGACAATGCATTAGTTAAACCTTGGATGTTTTCCTCAACATATCTAGTAGACCCAACAGCCACCTCATTGAATCCTTTTTGAGGAGTTGAAAAATCTAGTTTTATTGCTCGAGTCAAAGTAGGAGGAGAAGACATAGATTGTGATGCACTTGCTTCACGCACAACTGGATTGACAAGATTATCTTGGTTTCGTTGGTTGAAATCAGGCGGGTACCCAACAAGCTGATAGCAAGTGTCTCGCTTGTGACCTTTCTTGTTGTAATGGCTACATATATCCTGAGAATGTCCTATGCCCCTTCCGTGCCCTTGTCTACCACCTCTAGTTGTCAAAGCACTTCCATCAAACGGATTGACTAAAGTGGGATTAGAAAGGTTCCGCTAGTCCTTTTCTTGAACAATCATAGAAAAGGCTTAGTTCACTGTCAAGAGTGGAGACATAAGCAAAATTTGAGACCTAGTATGTTGGTATGTCTCATTAAGCCCCACAAGAAATTGGAACAGACGTTGTTATTGACTTATCTTAACAAACTTTTGAGAGGTATTGCATTGACAGGACGACAAGGGAGTACTCATCCCATAGCTCTTTTAACTTGGTAAAATATACAGCAACCGACAGACTATTTTGAGTGGTAGATGCAATAGAATGATGTAGTGAATCAATTCTTGCACCATCTCCCATGCTAAATCACTTCCGTAGGTCTTGACATACATGATGAGAGGAAAGACAATCTTGCTCACAATATCCCCATCAACTGATTGAATTATCCAGGATAATACGATTGCATCACAATGTTCCCATAAATCCTTGTGGTCAAAAGTGTGTGTACGTGTTAATGTTCCACCTATGAAACCAATTTTGTTCTTGCCTCAAAGTGCTAGGCGCATGGCTCTGCTCCATACTACATAATTGTTGGAACTGGTGAGAACTTGTGGCACCAAGGACGTTATGTGTGTATCTAAAGGATGCAAGTATAGAGGATGAACAACATCAGTTGGATTCTTGGTTGTTTCCATGAGTGACAAGCAATAAGAAATTGGGAGCCTCAACTGTTGAGAAGAAACCAAAACCCATGAATCAAAGTCTGGCGAGTCTATTGGATCTGGAAAATAGAGTTCAGCGAGTCTGGAATGAGTGAAAAATGAACTCTGAAATTAGCGCGACCCATGTATTGACGTCATGAAAGAAACAAAGTATGGCGACAATCCTTTGAAACTCAAATTGTTGGTAATTAGGTGACGAAACCAAGAACGACAACACATCATTCAAAAAAAAAGGGTAACAACACACTCGAATTGCAGACCGGCTAAAAGGTTCTTGGCGAGCAATTAAGCAAGATCGACATGGGCTCTTGGCGCTAAATCCAGGGTTCAAAAAAATGGAATGGTGAAATATTGATTCCTGACTAAAGGTAGAGAAGAAAGCTCAGGTGTCGATTTGATCCTATGGTGGAAAATCAAGACCACTCTTGATACACATACTGTGAGTGAAATCTCAAATCTCGACCAAAGATAGGAAAGAAAGCTCAGGCGTCGATTTGATCTTGAACGGTGACGTGTCAACGACGATGGTTATTGAATCAAACATCAGCATTTCAAACTTCAATGGAATGGGTCTCTCAATGATTCAATTGGGCTTCAATGGGCATGAGATCTCAGGGTGGATAATATGTGCTATAATACCATATAAACTAAACAACTCTACACCCAAACAAAAAAGAACAAATTACCCGGTCAACCAGAATTGACTGGTCTTACTCTTATTTATAGAAAATAACATGTACATAGAACCAAATGCACTAGGGCCAAACCTATAAGCCCAAACCACACAACAATATATCAACCCAATAATACCTAACACAAAATAACACCCTCTAACAAGTAAGGTCCTTAAATATGGATTGGTAATGACTATTACTTAAAGAACATCTTACGAAGATTAACTGGTTCTTGTTATAGAAATGCTTCAGAGGCCAAAAGCTGTCTTAGCTTAACAGTCTGAGGTACGAGAGCAGTTCCATAAATATCTATAAGTCAGTTAATTCTAATATTATTTTTCTTTACCATTGCTTCAGTATTACTCTGATTGGATTCTATATTGACCTGATTAGATTTTGTAGATTAATACCATCTATTGTGCTTTCAGGAATGCTTTCGGTCCAGATTCTGATTTTCTTCGCCAGTTGCTGTACTTCTGTAATGCACTAAATCTGGATGACTTCTTAATTCTTTTGAAGACATGCCAACTTCTTGCTTAAGTATTTTCATGAAACATATTAGATGAAAACAGGGGATGTTGTTAAACTCCTTGCTGGTTCAGATTACTTATCACCTACCAGCACGCATCACATACGGACTAGCAATTTTGAAGAAGTCAAACTTCACAGCAACCCTTCTTGAGTTTAAAGGCACTAAATTGGCACTTGGCAGTAGCCTGCAGCAATACTGAAAAATTTGTAAGCTCCAAATTCCAAATCACACCAAATTTCATAAGCAGTATGATAAAAAGATTTGAAAACAACAGAAAAGGAAATTAGTGAGTAATTACACAGATTTTTTTCATGAGAAACTCGATCCCTGTATTTGAATTATGTCTCATTGATTTTTTGTTAGTTTTATCATTGACATACTCTGTATTTTTAGTGTTGATATTGCTGATTTGTTGGGAGATTATGATGACCAGAGTCTGATTTAATAGGGAAACACACAATTTCACTCTCGTTTCCTTTCTGTGAAACAAAAACATTTGTTATATTAATGACATCTGGGATGAAAAAATCTAGCAAAGAACCACGCATAGCCACTTTGATGTACGATCTTCTTTAGTCGTTTTCCTGTATTTCTCAGAAATTGCGAGAAAGAGAAACATTGACGAAGCTTTATTTAATATCGAAAGTGAATAGATTAGGCTCCAATTAAACCGCAAAGGAATGATACCATTTGAAAGATTCAATCAACTTTTGAAGGAGGGAGTTCATTCTTTTGGCCTTTACGTCTTTCTTCTCTGCAATAATTGTTTCTTTCATCAGAAAACCTTCCTTAAATCCGTAGAATGCAAGAGGCAGGAGTATGTAGGGTGATGATGTTGGTTTGACCTTCATGTATGAGCGTTGGAAAGTCAAGCACTTTAACTAGTTATGCTTCTGTAATTCTGGTTTTGACGGGAATATAATGTGTCCCGTAACGATTCTGACACTAGTTGATATTTGAATTATGGTACTTCCAACTCAAAATGAGACTTTGTTTTGGTTCTTTTTTTCTTTCGTTTCTTTTTTTTTTTTTTGGCCCCTGCTGATCGTTTATAGCATTGAAATAATAACCCTTAATTGGCTTAATATGCTTGCGGAATTTAAATCAAACCATGTTCAAGTTTTTCCAAGTTAAAAGAGCAGCCTATATTCTTAGAGGTGCAAGCTCCATTCAGATAAATGAATTTGTGCATCTAATGGTCGTGACATTCTAAAGTCTACTTCACTTGCATTGTTGTTGTTTTTCAATCATTTTTTTGTCAAAATTACAGAAAATGAAACGAGAGCTCCACACAATTTGGAAGGTGGAAGCCAATTTCAGCCGCTCAATGACATTGGTCTGATAATATATATATTGTTAATCTTTTCATGTTCGAGTTGGTTGTCCTTGAAGAATGAGGTAGTGACATTACAATACTTTTGTAACCAATGTTTATGCTGATTTCCAGGAGTGCTGACTAAAACATCCCAGGAGGCTGGGGGCAAAAGACGTAAAGGACAAAGAAGGAGCTCACTATTTTTTTCAAATTAGCATGTTAATGTTTTGTTTGGTTTTGATATTGGCTTCATCCGTGAATGTTATACTGAATTCATTTAAGGGCTTTTACAATAATAGTGAGTTTAGGTTTTGTATAGCTGTTAAGACATATGGTGTTATTTATTTCATTTTGATTTTATATGTATTTTGTCTCATCTTAGTTTATGTATGTAGTTTAAGAACCTTTGAATGATGAATAGTTGTTTGATTAAATTTGTTCCCACTTGTATTGGAAAATTGTTGGTATTATATTTCATTTTGAAACTTTTGAATTGTGGGAATTCAATTGGCAAACTCATATTGAGTTGTTGAAACCTTGTAGATTGAACTGTATTCTTTTATACATGAGTTCATTTTAGGTACTGGCTTTGATGGTAGATTAGAGGAAGAAATAAAGTAAATATTTTAAAAAAACAAAACAGAAAAAACTTTAGAGCAAATGTAAGAAATACGAGGTCTAAAAAGTATACCTTTTAAGATTGATATAGTAAATATGAAGTCTAAAAAAATATTTTTTTAGACGTGATTTCAAAATAACCAATCTAAAAAGTCATACATTTTAGATATGATATAAGCCAAATATGGCCTAAAAAGTCCATCTTGAGTAACCAATCTAAAAAGTACTTTTTAAAACCAGTTGATCAACTGGTTTAAAAAGAAACAAACTTTTTAGACTGACTATATCTAAACTTGATCTAGAACAGATCTAAAAAGTATTTTTCATCGTATCTAAAAACCGATTTTTGCACTAGTGTATATGATATCTCTCAAATATCTATGTATAACATTTGATTATATATTTGTAGACAAGTTAGTTAAATTCATTTAAAAAAATGATAAATGTAAGAAATAAAGTGAATTAAGATCTTATATTTATAATTAGAATCAGCCCCAACTATATTCTACATTAATAACCGAAGTAATATAATTTGAAATCAAGTTTAGATGTATAATGAACAAAAAGTGAATAAGAATTTTTGGATTCCAACTCAAGGTATGGTGATTTAGAAGAAGGCTTAGATGTATAATCACCGAGTTTTTTTTCCATCACCAAAACTCTGTTTTGTTGTGATTATATATATGTTTTTCTAGAAAATCCAAGATGGTGTGGTTTTGAAGAGTGCCAATTTTAAATTTAATAAACACACCAACCAACAAAGCAAAAACTAACATACAAATAAAACTCAAAAGATAATAAAGGAAAGTGAAAAGTATGAATAAATTGAAAGGTGTTAGGGGTGTTGGGATGTGGAGGTGCAAAGAGACAGGGAGACACATGGTGTGTTTGGGGTTAGGGATAAGCTGGTAGGGATAGGACGTGAATCACATGCATCATTCATATCTCTTATTCTTATTAAGGAATCCTGGAATAGGTCTCCTATTTCCCCCACATACTCAAACCAAACTTTGATTCTGCAATAACTTCTATGTACAACTCAATCTTCAATACTTGATGGATATTGATCCTTTTGTATCAACAAAAAGGAGCAAACTTTGTCCATAGCGCATGTCACAATTATGATTATCATTATTTTGAAGAAAACAAATGTAGGGAAAATGTCATGTAGGTCCCAACTAAAGAAAAATAAGATTATGACAAGTTTATAACTTAACAATGATAACTCTTTCACTTGTCTCGAGGACCTTTCTGATATTATTTTCCTTATATGAGACCTTAATGATCAGTGGCGGAACATAGTTATGGCCAGTTGGGGCCTTGGCCCCACCGATTTTGTTAATCTTATAAAATTTGTTAGTATATATATGTATTTATTATATGATATTTTATTTTGCTAATAATTTAGCTCCAGTTAATTTTTTATCTTCTCTCGTAAGAATAATATTTGGTTCATTACTCATTGTTGTGAGAGGAAAGTAAAATTCTTATTTGAGATACCTAGAAAAAGGTTAGTATCATCTTATATATTGTTTTGATTTATAATTATTAGTTATTATTTATTTGTATTTTCAATGTTATGTGATACTATTTAGTAAATACTCCTTCTTGTCCTTATTTAAAAAACCAACTAACAATTATCACAAGTCGATAAAAACAGTTAAAGTCATTCAATTTGTCCTAAAATTTAAGTAATTTTCAATATTATCCGTATTAATTACACTAAACTCTAATATCATATTAATTATTACTCTCTTTTTTGCTCAAAAAAAAGAGTCACTCACTTTTTTTTTTTTTTTTTGGGGTATGATTACGGGCTTTTTTTTCCAATTTGCCCCTTTTAAAATATCTATTTAAGCATATGTCCCCTGTTTTGAAACTATTTAAGCATCTACCCTGTTTAGTCGACTAATACCCCTATTTAGTCGACTAAATGTCGAGGAACAATTTTTTTTTTTTGAAAACACGAGATATTTAGTCGACTAAACCTCGGGGTTTAGTCGACTAAATCTCGGGGAAAATTTTTTTGAACATCCCCGATATTTAGTCGACTAAACCCGAGGTTTAGTCGACTAACTCAAATCGAAGCAAAATTTTTCCAAAAACCCTCGTTTTAGTCGACTAAACCTCATGGTTTAGTCGACTAAACCAAATCCGAGGCCAAATTTTTTCAAAAAACCCGAGGTTTAGTCGACTAAACCCGATGGTTTAGTCGACTAAACCGAGTCGGAGGGCTTTTTTAAAAGCCCCAAACGCGGCTCCACGAACCCTAATCGACTAAGGGAGGCGCATAAACCTCTCTTCCCTCTCCTCCTCTCTTTTTTTCACTCAAATCTTCTTGAATCCATTGGTGGGAAGCGAAGGAAGCTTGATTCTAGTGTCATATACCTCGATTTTGGTACGTTTTCATCTCCTTTTCGAATCTCCACCGTTGTTCTTGTTTTTATACGAACCCCATTTGCGTTTTTCATTTTGTGCTCTCATTGGGTGATTTTCTTGTCTATGTTTGATTGATTTGTGTATGTTTGTTATATTCTCATCTCCATTTCAAGGTTTAATACGATTCCACCTAGTTGAAGGTATGATTGTTGTGTAATCTTTGTAGTTTCACTTTGTTAAGCTCTTGTTTTTGTTTGTAACCTGAAACCCTTCGTTTTTCAGCTTCCAAATTCTGGTGTGAAGGATGAGTTCAAGTCCAAACACACACGTTACTGTAATCTACTATAGTGGGAGGCATTTTGTAGGTCCCGATGGTATTCAATTTGAAGGAAACACGAAAATGATGAAAATCAAACGGGGAACTACGTACAACGAGCTCAAAGAAAGAATTCATCAAAAATTGGGGCTACATAGAAGACAATGCATTCATCGGTTAATTGCCAAAGTGGAGACTATAGTAGGTAAGGATAGTGTATACTACATTAGTAACGATGTATGTGATGATGAAGACGTAGAGTGTGTCATAGATGCATTTGCTAATCGGAGAGCACAAAATTTTATTGAGATATATGTTGAGCTTGAATCGGTGAATCATCATCTATACCCATGCATACAAGATATCCACAAGTATTTTGGTGAAGAAGACATACCATCGGTGTATTCGCACCTTCACAAGTCTTAAGTCAGGTAACATTGACGGATGAGGAGGAAGAGGAGGATGAGGAATATGGGAATATGCATAGCGATGAGGAGGACGAATTTGAGAGGTTTATTCCACTAGGTGACGACTCAGACACTGATGTAGAGGGTGATTTTGATGCTCGCACGAACCCAGTAAACCGGAGTACCGCAACAATGCCACCGCTTCGTGTTAACCCAGTTAGAAGTGGTAAGTTAGTAAACTTGTATTTGTATTTGTAATTTATATTTAGTGGTTCGACAAAGAAAATATTAATTGACCGATGTAGGGCCGAGAGTGAGCCATTTTGGAACGAAAGCCCGCACTATTCCTCCATTAATGTGGCCTGTTGTGATGATGAAACGGAGATGTTGTATGGTGGTGATGAGCGGCAAGGTGGTTGGCATTTAGGTGATCCATTATATTTGTATCAGGAGTTTCATTCTAAGTCTGAAATGCAACATGCCGTGAAATTATGTTGCATGAAATCTCATCGTCGCCAAAGTTGCAAAAAGCGATGAGGATAGGTTTGTGATGCGGTGTCGAAACCATGCGACGGTTGTCCCTGGTATATGAGGGCAATTCTCCCCAAGAATGGAAATTGTTGGGTGGTGCGTAAGTGGGGGCAAGAGCACACTGCCTAAACCGAGAATCTCGCCGGGATCATAGACGACTAGATTCGAGATGTTATATGTGCATCCATTATCAGTAGGTTTTCCATTTGTTTTTTAGTTACATTCGGTTTAGTTATTGACAGTACATGTATAATTTGCTTTGTTGTCATTAGGTATGGTAAGAGAAGATCCAGCTTTAAAACCAGTGCTGATACAAGAGAGGATACAACGTCTGTATGGATATAATGTAACATACATGAAGGCTTGGAAGGCGAAAGTGAAGGCCATTGTGAAGTTATTTGGTGATTGGGAGGAATCATATGCATTCTTGCCCAATTGGTTGACATACATGACGTGAGGTAACGTGGGTTGTTTTCGGGCTTGATGCGATGAATGTTTCGACGAACGTCGTTTTTTTAGCGACAAACGCGTCTTTCGTAGGGTTTTTTGGACATTTAACCAGACCATTGAAGCCTTCAAATACTGTAAGCCCATACTACAAGTTGATGGCACCCACTTGTACGGAAAATACAAAGGTACTCTTTTGATTGCGACTTCACGGGATGGTGATGGGAAGCTCCCGCCTCATTGCCTTTCTTTGTTGTTCCTCCTGGTGAGAAGTATGATGATTGGTGGTGGTTTCTTTGTATGATACGTGATCATGTGATGAGGCAGGGTATTTGTTTGATATCGATCGTCACGATTGGTATCATAAAGGCGGTTAAAGATCATCGTAATTGGCGCCTCCATACGCCTATCATGTGTATTGCCTACGTCATGTCGGGAGCAACTTTAATTCGAAGTTTAGGGATATACAATTGAAGAAAACAGTTATGAAACTATAGGCAATGAATTGTTGATTCAACAAGGAGATGGCCCCATAGTTATCCCGAACGCAAGTTTGGCACGTACGAGGAAGACCAAAGTCTACAAGGATACAAAATGAGATGGATTGGGTGGAGTCTCAACCCTCGGGCGTCAAGCAAAGATGTAGGAGTTGTAACCAAGTCGGTCATAATATACGTACATGTCCAACGAGGATTAGACAAGCTTGAATTCTATGTAACGTGTCTTGCATTGAGTTTATGATTATTTGTTTTTGTTTTGTCTTCAAACTAAGCTTGAATTCCATAATGGTTTAGTCGACTAAATCGAAAGCGGTGGCACCCCACATACCAAATTGGATAAATTCATCCCACATAAACCAAAAGCAACAAAATTCATGAAAAATAAACATCAATGTCATTACAATTGGACAAAGTCTAACCACACAAACTAAAAACCAACATCAAGTCAAAAGCAACATCAACTCAAACGAAATCACAAATGTCAAAAAACAACAATGGCAGTACAAATAAATCTAAGCTTCCTCCTCAGATGTGTCCGCCCCCTCCTCAGATGGAGTTCCCTGGTCATCGTCACCGGCTACCTCCCGCTCTTGTCCAAGCTGCAACTGACCAAGGCTATCCTCTATTCCCTTCATCCGACCCTGCATCCATCTCCACCTTTCATTCTCTTTTTCAATGTGGCTCTTCCGCCACTTTTTTAGTTTCGCTACCATCTTGGCATTCGTTTCGTGTTATCATAGATGGCTCTCATGACATCATCAAGGGAGAATCCACCCTCGGCACAACAAAATCCTCCATATCAGCATCGTCGTCATCATCATCATGTAACTCAGGATCAAGAACGGGTGGAATCGGGCCAAAGATCGGTACCTCCTCCTCAACATTAGTGTAGTGCCAAACACCATTTGGCCCCTTTGAGATCTTGCATTGCTCCAATAGACGTTGTCCAAAAGCGGCACTCCGGTTTTCCGACTCACCATTTGCTCGGTGTGCATAGGAACACCGAAATGCTCCAATATCTCCTGAACCAGATACGCGTAAGGGAGTACACCATTATCCTTCTGTTTGGCCTTAGACATCATAGTGCAAATGAAGTGCCTCCAATTCACGTTAAAACCATGACGAATGGCCCACATAACACGAATGTCACCCTCCAACACCCTCGAATGATTGTAAGCCCGAGGGAACAATATGTGGGTCATGACATAGAAGAGGATACGGGCATCAACAGTCAGCTGGCCCACAGAAAGTATAGGTCTATGAGCTCCCGGCCTCCGAATCTCCAACCTCGCCTCCCGATGATATCCCTCTAAGCGTTCGGGGTTATCCCCATCATACCGAACATAACCCGCTCGATCAAAATCATACCCAAGCACCACCTTCCGGTCGTCGTCGTCATCAATATATCAACCCCTTGACGCGAGATTGCGAGATCACCATTTATATAGCTCATGTTATGGTAGAAAGCTCTCACCATAACCTCGAATAAGGACAAGTCTTCTCCGCCAAGCCTCTCAGATGGGCATGATCCAACAATGGCACTATGTCAAATCCCTCATTCGCAAAGAATGCGATATCTAATGATTGTGGCTTGCAGATGGGTCTGGTGGCAAATTTCTCCATAAATTCGTTATGCTCTTGTACATTATTATCGAATAGATAACCGAATGGAAGATCCACAATGGCTCGGCTCGGGCTCGCACTGCGGTCCCCTAGAGGAAGATGCCCCGCGGTTCGCTCGTTGCTTAATCCGCCTCCCACGCTCATTGTCGGTATTAAAAGAGCTTGTCTACGACGCATGATGGCAACAACCTACACATGGACATTATAGACTATCAACAAACAAGAAACATTCAAGGATATGGGTTTTCGAAAAACTTTACATCTAAGCAAATTGAAATATAAACATAAACAACCAACAATAAGCAAATTGAAATATAAACATAAGCAAATCGAAAAACTTTACATCTAAGCAACATAAACAAACATTAATCAATATAAACAACCAACATTCATCATTTTAACAAATAAACACAATGAACAAGAAATAAATTGATAAAAACAAAGTGAAATTCGTCCAAAATTAAAAAAATTATCAACCGATGTAAATATTTCCACTTTCACATGTACATTCCTCATTTTCATCCATAAATCCTAAGTAATTACTCAAATCAATCAAACATACACAACAAAATCACCCAATCAAACCACAAAACGCAAAAACGCAAATGGGGGTTCGCATAAACGCAAAAACTACGGCGGAAATTTGAAATGGAGATGAGAATATAACAAACATACACAAATCAATCAAACATAGACAAGAAAATCACCCAATGAGAGCACAAAATGAAAAAACGCAAATGGGGTTCGTATAAAAACAAGAACAACGGTGGAGATTCGAAAAGGAGATGAAAACGTACCAAAATCGAGGTATATGACACTAGAATCAAGCTTCCTTCGCTTCCCACCAATGGATTCAGCAAGATTTGAGTGAAAAAAAGAGAGGAGGAGAGGGGAAGAGAGGTTTATGCGGCTCCTTAGTCGATTAGGGTTGTGGAGCCGCGTTTGGGGCTTTTAAAAAACCCCCTGCGGGTGGTTTAGTCGACTAAACCATCGGGTTTAGTCGACTAAACCTCGGGTTTTTTGAAAAAAATTTGGCCTCGGATTTGGTTTAGTCGACTAAACCATGAGGTTTAGTCGACTAAAACGAGGGTTTTTGGAAAAATTTTGCTTCGGATCGAGTTAGTCGACTAAACCTCGGGGTTTAGTCGACTAAATATCGAGGATGTTCAAAAAATTTTCCCCGAGATTTAGTCGACTAAACGCGAGGTTTAGTCGACTAAATATCTGGTGTTTTCAAAAAAATTTGTTCCCCGACATTTAGTCGACTAAATAGGGGTATTAGTCGACTAAACAGGGGTAGATGCTTAAATAGTTTCAAAACAGGGACATATGCTTAAATAGATATTTTAAAAGGGGCAAATTGGAAAAAAAGCCTATGATTACGGGGCAAACGCCCAATCAATTACACCGTAATACAACTTCATGTGGGTAAGCTACACCCACTTCATCACAAAAACAGAAAACTATGAACGAAGAATCGGAGGTGTAACAAAACATACGTTCACATCCTCCGGACTAAAGCTAAAGTTAGCTAATGCATCTGCACACTTGTTCCCCTCTCTATACACATGCACTATTCTAAGAGTCACTCACTACTTTTTTAATTATAGGTATACATGAAAAAAGAATATTTAATGCTATTTGGAAACAAGTAAATGTCTTATAAAAATGATCAAATACACTTATTAGTTTTGTCTTATAATAAGACCAAAATGAAGTAGTTCAATATGTTTATTTCTTAGCCGGACTAATCCGCCACTTTGTTAATGATGTTTTCCATATTTACATGAAGTCTTAAAAATAATATACTGTTTTATTTATAAATTATGAGCAATGCGACATTTTATATTTTATATTAAGGTATCATCTTATTAAAAGTAATCCTTTTTGAGATATTATCGGATACTAAATTTATGCTCCTCTCTAAAGCCTCATCTCTTGTTAGTAAGAGCGCTGGGTCTCGAGTCATATCCTAATTTTAGTGAACTTTCGGAGCCCAATTCACATTTATTTTTATTTATAAAAAATAAATTACATAATTTAATTAATTATGTATTTTTATTTCATATTGAACATGTTATATTTAGGAGAAATCCCAATTAAATCTAGCTGAATATTTAAATTCAAATTTAGGCCTACACTTTTGAAAAATTCCTAATGAGGCCAATAGGCCTAATTAAACATTTATGAATGTTATCAAAGGACCAAAATGTCCCTCTATAGTTAAAAAGGAAAATAAAATTGATGCAAGTTATTAGCGATTTATGAATGTTATTAAAAAAAACCAAAATGACCCTCTATAATAGAAAAAATAAAATTTATGCAAGTTTGAATGTGGTTTTGATTATTTGAACTTGATTTATCCTAAAAGTGAAATTCTTCTGCACCCTAAAATGAATAGTTTTGCTTTTAATTATTATGGATGAAAATGATAAAACCCCAAATCCTACCCTTTACCCTTCTCCGTGGAAATTCAGCAAAGCTTCAATTCGATGTCTAGACTTATAATTTATCTATGTGGCAGTAATATTTCAGTAATTTTAGGACTAGATATATACTTTAATTTTCAGCAGTGCAAGTCTGCTTCTTCTTTTTTCACTTTTTCCCTCTATGTTAATTTCTGCTATGAAACTTTAAACTGCCTTTGATTAATATATCTTCATCATTTCATAAGGGTGAAAAAAACATATTTATGCCTTTTTTCACATTGTTACACAGTGTAGGTCTTTGCTTCAAGGGGGAAAAAAGATTCTGATTTATTTTTGTTTGATGATTTATTTACACAGCTTTGATGGATTTGTCCATCCAAAGTTTTCTGTATTCTTTTTAACATATTTTTAATTCTTAAATACAGAGTGGCATTCTGGTCATTAAAACAATATTCAAAAATTCCTATTAAGGCCTCTTGTCCTTATTAAAAATTTGTTAAAAGTGTAAGCATGAATTGAAATTTAGGTATTTCAGCTGTATTTAATTGGGATTCTCAACACACACACTCACTCACTCACGCAGTCTTAAAATGGTATAAGTTAAGTGGGATCTCAAATATTACATATTATATTCAACTTGAGAAAAAGTGTTCATAAATTATTAATAATGCGATTTCTGATAAATTTTACATTGAACTAATATTAATATATAAATATCAGTAAATATTAGATTATATTATTCTAATTTATGAATAATGTGGCACATTTTTTTAAATTCCATATAATACATAGAAAAACTTATTTAGTTGACTAGTGAATAGTTAAAAAAGATTAGCACTTCAATTAAGAGGGATAAAAGTGGGTATTATAGAAAGAATAGTAATAAAATTAAAGAAATAAATTATTTACAAAAAATTTTAATTTATTATTAGTGTGTGTGAGTATAGAGAGGGAAAGTTCACACTCCAAATAAACAAGAAAAAACAAAAAAAGAGTGAAGTCCATAGATATCACATTATTCTTTAGGCTGTTAAAAGTAAAGTGGATACCAATTAACTAATGAACAAATACTATTTATAAATGATTTTAAATTTCTTTTTCTATTGAATTTCTAAAATTAAAGTATGATCAACGTATGTTGTTTACATTCAACTATATGATTATCCAATCCAGTTATAAGCTTATTAGTAGACAAGGGAAAAAAAAAAGTTGTACATATATTATTATTTTTTATATGGCTATATGATTGAATCATATTTAAGTATTTTCAGACTTAATTGGAAGCATCTCTCTTAAATATATTTTATGCATTTATACTAATTCAAACTCAAGATCTCGTGACTAAAAGCTCTTTCATTTTCAACAAGTTAGGACCAACCATGTTGGTAGTCAATTGTGTAATTGTCTTTAGTTAACCAACCTAACTTCCCATATTTTATAACAGGCAAGTGTACTAGTAAGAGTTAAGACAAAAATTCAATGGAATTATACCCCACTTCATCTATTTTATTAGATTTATTTCGTTGATAAAAAAATTGTGATAAAGAATCTTAGAACCTATAAACAATATAATTGAGGAGCAAGTGAGCAACCACCACAAAATGTTTCTTGCAAGCAGATCCAATAGACGTGCATGCAGAGCCAAAGCATTCTTCAAGAAGAATCATAAGCCAGGGATTACATACATGAAGATCTATTTCTAATGATGGTGATCATAAGTGTAATTGATTGTTCAATATTTTTATTGTCATATACTAGTAATATATAAAACCATCAAGTTGTTAGTTAAGGTGGTAAGGGACCTTACCTCTTAAGGAGGAGAATAAAAGTTTAAATTCTGGGAAACACACTTGATGAGAGAGGTGAGAATCATTTGTCCTCTAGCCTTAAGGGGAAAACCCTTAATCTAATAAAAAAAATATAATATATAAAATGCTTTAGGAACAACTATTAATAATATAATTTATTTACCAAATTTAATGTAACATAAAAATCCATACTGATTAATTATAAAAAATATTTGTATAATATTTTTACTTTGTTTTTAAAAATATATACCCAAAAAAAATATAAAGTATTTAATCTATGTTTAAAAAATTATTTTCATAAAAATTAAATAAATAATAATGCTATTTTATATTGATTTCAAATCAACCCATAATGAGTTAATGTAAATAAATAACAAGGGGAATTTTTTTGGGGAGAATCCAAATTAAATCCATACGAAATATTATAATCTAGATGCAGTCTTACACTTCCAACAAATTCTTTATCAGGCCAATATGACTAATTAGGGATATAAAAATCTTGTAAATTTACCTTAATGCCCTTCAGTGTTTACAAACCCCTTTCTTCCTTCCCAATCAGAAATCTCTTTCTCTCTATCCTTCTGACTCTCTCTCCAATTATCCAACACCTTCTACCATCAGAAAAGAACAAAAATTTGAGTTTTAAAACGTTACTCCCCCAGGTAATAGTGCATAATTGCATATTTGATAGGAGTAGGCCGTCTGCTGGAAGCATTGCAAGAGGAGATGATGTTAAGGTTCTTGCTCGGATTTTTATTCTTTTTAATGGTAGGAGATAATCGATTATTAGAGAGAGGAAGGGATGGGGAAGAAAGAGGGACTCCTAATTAAGTAGAGAGTTAGCAGACATTTAAGGGCATTGTGGTAAATTTATAAGATTTATAAATCACTGATCAATTATGCTGGCTTCATTAGGAATTTGGTGAAAGTATATGCCTGAATATGAATTCTGATATTTTAGATGGATTTAATTGGACCTTTTTCATTTTTTTATCCACGAAAATTTCGTATCCCATTGGTAAAAATGTGATTTAAGCTTTTATAAAGACTAATGGCATTGTCAATGTGAGAACTTCATTAAAACTCAACTAGTTAAAGTTTTTTTACTTCTAAAAATATTTTATTATATTTTAAATTATACATATAATATTAATCAAATTAACAAATAATTATTGTAAACTCTCATAATATTATACGATTTATAATGTTTCTGAAAAATGAAATAAATTAATTCAACTAGTAATTTTCATTACTTATGCTTATTTTGTTTTCATTGTAATACAATTTATTCTATCTTCTCTAGTACCTAATTAATTTAATTTTAAACTAAATATGTTTTCTCTTGGACTACAGAAAACGAGTTATTCAAATTATATACTGAGAAAATTAGGAAAAATTCTCCTATTAAATTTTTTTGTACATATTTTGTTATACTTTTTTGTATACGTATTTTGTCATAAATTTCATTACGTGTGTGTATTATAGTTTTCTAAAAAACATAAGTGAAAAAAACAATGGATTTGAGGTCCTTTTTACAAACAATTTTTTTTTATTGTGCAAAATAAGCGAGCAGTTAAAATTATTTAAAAATAAGGAATGTGTCAAAAATTTTATGTGTTTTCCATATATGCCCCATCTATGAAAAGTGCATATGAGAAAGAATAAATAAAAAATATACAAGAGAGAATAAATAAACAGTATGAGAGAAAATGAATAATAAATGAATAAATAAAAAGAATTAATGATGAGTGGAGAATAATTAATATAAAGATATATATTTAATAAGAGTAGAAAAAAAAAATTAAAATTTTAAGACATATATTAAAAAAAAGAGTAGCTTAGCTTACCGCAAAAGAGTGAAAATTGCTTAAAAAATAATTTGGTATATATATTTTGGTCGGTAAAATAATTGCTATGATATTGTCGTAGCCCTAACCCTAAACCAAAATGACCAGCCACCAGCAGACAAAATCATTTTTCTGGCTTTAGTCGGTTCCAACATGCAATTAAAATTCATTTTAAAAATCATAATTATTTTATGTACATACAAGTATAACACCATAATCCATTATTATGAAGTGCATAAAATAATGAACCTACAGCCGCACAATGAAGGGATAGCCTAGCCTTATCCTAGAAACATATATTAAATAATTTTGCATGCATTTCATTTATATATATATATATATAATAAACTAAAAAGATTAGTACGACGGTGTTACAACGATAGTAATTAGAGAGACCTTGAATGCTTTTTCAAATCGAACCTTCTGTTGTTTTCTTCAACACATGCATATCTAATTTTTGTAATATTCACACACACGCATATTTCTCGATTAAATTAAAAAAAAAAAACAGCTTATAAGATGATGATAGTCAAAGTAGAGCAGAACCTATCGAGAAAGCTAGCTAACACCTGTCAGTATAGGTTTCTACTTTTATTTTATTTTAAAACAATTGATTTAAAATATACTATTTTCTGTACTTTTTTCGGCCAAACATTTGTTATAGGGAAAATTCTAAATAAATATCTTTTGAATTTACAAAACCCGGAGAAGCTCGTTAAATTTGTAAAAAGACCGAGAAATATTAAGGACCTATGAGAGATATGCAAATTTGGATGAAATTATCCTTTTGTTCTTAGTTTTAAATAAATTAAAAAAACAAACCCTCAAACACCCCACCACGACCCCCACCACCGCTTTGCTCGCCCTCCGGCCGACCACCACCACCGCCGTCGCACACCACCGGCGGTGGTGGTCGACGACGATGATGGGGTATTTGAGGGTTTTTCTTTTTTCTTTTTATTTATTTAAAACTAAGGGCAAAAGGGTAATTTCACTCGAATTTGCATATCTGTCATAGGTCCTTGATACTTCTTAGTCTTTTTATAAATTTAACGGGCTTCTGGGGGTTTTACAAATTCAAAAGGTATTTATTTAGAATTTTCCGTTATATTGTTGTTAAGGTTAAGAAATGTACTTTTATATTTTTAATCATTTTTTATTTTATTTATAAAATAATTTTATTTTATATTTCTAAATTTAATATGTGGATTTTGTATTTATAAATTAAGTTAAAAATATTTCAAATGAAAAACAGGGAAAATATCATGTAAATGAATTTGAAATACTAATACCTAAATTTAGGCCAATACTTTTAACAAATTATTAATTAAGTGGGTTTTTGAATGTTGGTAAAAGACAAGAACACCCCCTATGTTATCTGCGGGGAAGGATGTTCATGGTTAGAGAACATGTTCAGCTCACTAACCTGATGCCCAACCAAGTTTGATACATTATTCAGTTTAATGTCAAATAATTGTCAGGCTTGATTAGTGGTTTGAAAATGAACAACAACAAAAACATAAAACAAAACTAACATAAAAGAATTGTCTGCGCCATATTTGATTCTCCATGCACAGCGACTTCACCTTCTCTTCATCATTCCCACCTCTAAGTCCACCCTCACGTTTCCCATCTGTAATTGAACCCCAACAAAACCAGGATCATAAACTCAGAAGACACCAATTGGATTGAGAAACTAACATATAGGATAAAATGAGATGGGAAAGAACTTAAAGAAGTAATAACTCTGTGGTTAAACGCTCACATGATGGGAAATCAGAGCGTCTATATCAAGTTGTTGGTCGTGGATCTGGTGTGAAATAATGGGGGTGAGGATGGGTGCTGCCTATGAAGAGATACCCCTCTTGAATATTTTTAGGAAAAATTCTATATAAAGCCAAAAATAGAACATTTTTAAATTAGGTTGGTAAATTCAACAAACTCTTAATTGAGTCGTTAACCTAATTTAAAATTTCAAAATATAGATAAAATGGCTTTAATGTCATCTCCTCTCTTCCCTCCCTCATTGAAAAGTTTCATTCACTTTGTACTTTATATATAATATAAAAGGGTATGTGAAATCTCATAGTCTATTCATATTTATTAATTCTGGTATTATTTATAGTATAAAAAAGATGGGATTTTATATGGGAAAAATCCACAATTTGCTAGGTTTAATAACAAGGGTCTTGCTAGAGAAGAAGAATATGGGGATGGTGAGAATTTGAGCCCAGAAGCTAGGCAAACATTAATTTAAATGCATCTCAAGGATTTTTAAGCAAAGTGATTGACTTGACAAATGGCCTTATGTGATTGAGACATGTTTTTTATTTTTAAATGAAGGTGATTGGAACATGTGTTTTAAATTCATACATTTTTTTTTTGTAATTATGCATCTATAGGTGCTTTTAATAAATAAAATCCAAATATAATAAAAATGCTCAAATCACTTGTAGAAATAATATCCAAATAGAATGTAAAAATAATTAGAAAACATGATTAACTAACACTACTTTTAAAATGAACTCTTTGTTTTACGTTTTTCTCTTACTATTATAGTTAATATATTTAAATTATAGATGCATCATATTTTATTTTATTAAATATTAATCTTTATATATGTGTGTCTATATATATATATATATATTGAAGAATATAAGTTACAAAGTGAATAAACCTCTTTGATGAGAGGAGGGGGAGAAAAGAGGAGAAGGCATTAAAGTCATTTTACCCATATTTTTGAAATCTTAAATTAGATTAATGACTCAATTAATAATTTGTTGAATTTATCAATCTGGTTTATAAATTTCCTATTTTAAATGGCTTTATATGAGATTTCCCCATATTTTTATGTGTATCTTTTATTTTTTGTTGATACAAGGAAAATAATCAACCAAGTTAAACAACCAAAAGAAACTAAAGCATTAAAATCAAAGGCGTCTCCTAGTGTCTATGGTGTACTCATGAGATCGCAACAAGGAGACAATAGAGAGCCAGGGATCGAGAAATGGGATCCATTTGGGCACTCCACATGCGTCATAGCAAAATTGGCCAACCAATCCGCACACTGATTGCCCTCTCGTAGAACATGACTATACACAAAATGAGTGATATTTTGATATCTTATGAGTAAAAGGTGGAGTTGTTTTCAAAAAAAAAAAAAAAAAAAAAAAAAAAAAATTAATAATTTTTCAAAGATTTAATATCTCAATGAAAAAAACAAATTACATAATTTTAAGGGAAATACACTTCTCATATTGCGGGAGAAGTGTATTCTCATGTCATATATACAAAAAGATGTGGGTCCCATTGTTTCCGTGCTTTATTTTTTTTTATATAAAAAAGATGTGAGTCCTACAATTTTATGTGTGTAGGAATCTTCTTCTTCTCATAGAACATGAGAAGTGTAAACCTCTCATTTTAAACTATTAAATCTTTGAAAAATCATAAAAAAATTAAAAATAACTTTGTTTTTTACTCATAAAATATCAAAATGTCATTCATTTTATGTAAAATCTAACCATAAAAAAGGAATACATACAAAAATCTGAGAATGAGTTTTTTTTTTTTTTTTTTTTTTTTAATGGGCAGCACCCACCCTGTGCCCGAAATAATGTCTTGGCCGAGGAACCAAAAAAAAAAAAAAAAAAGGCACAGTAGTGAGATAATACAATTAATTTGAGCAGAAAGCCAAGAAAGAGAGACAAGAGAAGAAGGCTAAATGGCTAATGTGGGAAACGAACCAATTGCCTAAATTGTAAGGAGAATTGATCGAGATGGTGAGCCTCAACAGCCGTGATATCCAGTTTCAGAGATTGGGGAGAGAAAATGTGAACCACCATGTGTAATACTAAACTAAGAGGTATTCTAATCTTTTAATAACATTAATAAATCCCTAATTAGACCTTCTGATTTTATTAGGAATTTGTTAAAAGTATAGGTCTAAATATAAATTTTGGTATTTCAACTTCATTTAATTGGGATTTTCCCTATAAATTATTAACATAAAATGAAAAAAGAAAGATATAATTATTTTTTTATTTAATAATACTTATTATTTATTTATTTATTAAGTTCAGTATAATATTTTTCAAAACTCATGCAAGTATTATCGTGCTTAATTCTTTAAAACATTTTAAATTAGAAAAAAAAAAAGGGTGGGGGAGAAATAATAGGCTATAAGATTATGAGGTGAATTAATAATTTAAAATTTTAACATAATTTCAATCAATAAAAGATTAAAAGTAAGTATTTTAAAACTTGTAGGTAAGAAATTTTTTTAATATCATTTAGATTAAATTATACTTTTAGTCCTTTAAGTTTACATGAGGTATACTTTTGGTCCCTTAACTTTATAAAGTATACTTTTAGTTCTATAATTCTAATTTTGCGAACGGAAAATGTTAACTCAAGTGATAACGGTGTAAATTTAAGTTATGATTTTGTAATTAAATGCTATTAAGTTTATGGGTAAATTAAAAAATATATAAAATTTGTATAATTAAATGCTATTAGTCATCATTTGAGTTCGTTGCATCATCATTTTCCGTTAGCAACATTAAGGGTGTTAAAATTTTAGGACCAAAAGTATACTTTATGAAGTTAATGGACCAAAAGTATATCTTATGTAAAACTTAAAGGACCAAAAGTATACTTTAGCCTAGTATTTAAAATTAAACCAATTGTAGGTTTTGAAAACATAAAGATCACGGTAAATTTAGTAGAACTGAAGAGAGATATTATATTTTACTGTATAAATTATATAAGGAAGAATTAAAAATATGTCGTAAATAAAGAAATTTATTATTTTCTCAGTCTTATTTAGGCTAATATACTTAACATAACATAACCTTAGGGTTAACAATATTACGACAAACCCCAACACCAAAAAAAAAAAAAAAAAAAAAAGGTTAATTGGGTATAGGGACAATAAATTGATGTTGCCATGATGGCTGAAAAATTTGGTAGACAAAGAAATGAGAGCATAATCCTACAAGTCGGTCACATGTTCTTTTTCAGGGTCATATGATAGCTTGCATTCACATATAACTAGATCATGGGGTTTCATATAAAGTTTGAGATTAATTACATCGTTTTATAATTTATAAACAATATATTTTTATATAAAATTACTTATAAATTATTCATTAACAAATTAAAAAAATGTTTATATTAGAACTGAAATTTGAGATTAAACCTCTATAGGATTTACTATAATAATATTTTAAAAAATAACCTTTTGTGGGTAGAGAGTTCATATCATTAATTTTTTTTATAAGAATGTATAATTATACCATTTATTTATTATTAATTTCACTTTGTTTTCATGGAGTAATATTATAGATGAAATATGTATAAAGTTAGAAAGTTGCTACATATTAAAAAATAGGGAATGAAATTTAAAATTTTTCTTAACATGGGTGAAACATGATGTAAGTGACTCATAAATAAGATTAGAGGAATAATACTTATTTTAGTAATTTTTATTAAGAAAAGACCATAAAATATTACTTGAATCTAAAAATTCTAAATTAATGATTTCTTATTAAAATGAGTTATCAATTGCTATATTTTTATAGTTAATAGCCAATTTCTTATAGTCAACAAAACTAATTTAATATTTTAAATTTTAAGTGATACTCCCTTCGGTTTAATTATAATACATATTTAACCAATTTTGGAGGGATTAAGGATAAGGGTTAAATTAGTTAATTTTACTCATTCTCCTAAAATGCCCTTATATACATTTTGTACTTCAATTACCTTGTTGATTTTACACAATCCCTCATTCATATTAATATGGGTATTTTATGAAGAAATTGAAAAAAAATTAGAATATTATCCTATAATTAGGATTAAGACAAACTCCTAAATGTTATCTTATAATTAGAATGGAAGGGAGTATTTTAAAAAAAAAAATATTTTTATTATTTTTATTTTTTGTATGTGTGAATAGAGATAGAAAGAAGCCTTTCATTTCTTCCACAACAACCGACATGGAACAACAAAGTGACGCGGCAAGTATAATAGTCAAATAAACGCATGAGCATGGTGCAATGTATGTTGCCTTGTGAGAATACTTTCCTCGCGAGTTGGTGATGTTAAGGGTAGGGGTGAGAATAAGTAGGGTTTTATTAGGTATTTTACTGATTTGGTCTATTTAGGACCGATCAAGCCTAGTCTATTTGTTAAAAATGTCGGCCAATGCCTACTAAATGCCTATATATGTAAATAGGTCAAGCCATTTTGTTAAGGCTCGACGTGTTTTACACATTAAATAAATATATTCATATTTATATCATATAATAACAAAATATTTATTTTTTTATTCTTATATTTGTACTGATTTTGATAGGCTCAAAGTGCATGAAGCCTACTTATGGCCTTCAAGGCCCGCTGATATGAGGTCTTTTTAAAAAACCTACATTATAAGTAGACCTTTAAAAAGGCTTCAGGCTTGACCAGGCCTTATGAAGGCTCAGGTCTGAGTCTAAAAAAAAGCTTGCATTCGACTCAGGACTTTTAACCCCATTCTCGGCTCAGGCCTATTTAGCCCAAAGCCTAACCCGACCTAAGCGTATTTCCATGCCTAGTTAAGTGTATGTTTTTATTTTTTTTATATAAAAAAATAAAAATAAAATTGGAGTTAAAATTTCGGGAAATAAATTGGAGTGAAAATGGGATAATTAGAATAATATATAACTTAATTAAAATATATTTTTAAATACCCAAAGCAATACAAAACATATATAACTAATGCTGCTCTGATAAGCCAGCAAATAAAATAATTTATTACCTTTAAGTGGGCTAATTAAAATATATCATATATAATCATGAAAAAGTAGTAATATTTTTTTAAGAACAGATATTAATTTATGAGTAAATAAAATATTCTTACATAAACTACACATATTTATTCAGGCACAATCCAATAAAGTAAAAAATTATGGGCTGCTATTTTTATTTTCTCTTTTTCCAACTGGAAATGGTATGGATTTAAACTTAACAGAGAGAAAAATTATAGAGAAAATTCAAAGAAAATACATTTAAACTTCAAAATTCAAAATAGGTGATTTTCCAACAAAATAAATTATCAAAAATTATCAATTAATTTATTAATTTTGTTAATCTTATAATCATCATCATCATCATCAACATGATTTTAAAATTCAAGTAGTATTTTTCTATCATTTCTCAAAATATCACTTCTAACCTAGCTGACTCACCTGATAGTTTAACTAGGTTAATAATATCCCAGTTCAATTATTTATAGATGGGTTGATTGACAGGATCGGGTGACCGGGCACCATATATATATATATCATTGGTTCCATTCGGATCTCTATGCTATTATATTTACTTTTTTATTATTTGGTTTTGGTAGATATATTTTAAATATGAAAACCAGGAAAGAATATAATATTCATCCTAGCAATTATGAAAATTAATCAGTAAAAATATACATGCATTTCCATTGTTTTGGGATATAATTTTTTAAGAAGAAAATTGCTGACAAATCATTTGTGACTAAATTAATTGACTAAAGATAAATAGAGAGTAAGGACTAAGATTCATGAGTAGTTACAATTTATCTTTACCGGGTGCAATATATATTTAACTGTATAAATATTTTCTATTTTGTACCTAACCAAAGATAGATTATTCGCAGTTGAAGGTAGATTGCGCCCATTAAAGATAGGTTAATCTTGATCTTTAAATAAATATTATTTATGATCTTTAATATAAGTTTTAGTGCAATTTGCACTGCAGACAAAATTTTATATTTTTTTTATTCTAAGACAAAATCTTATACTATGAAGTATTAAAAGTAATATGTGGTACTATCTTCTAGCAATAAATTTTGAGTTGGTGAATCTTTCTTTAGTACTTTGTTTTTGTACGGAATGAAGATCCATAATAATGAATAATGATATTATAAAATTCTTAAAGTTAAAAATTAATTAAATTCTTAAAATTACCGACCAAGATACATAATACTAGTAATGATTTTTAAAAGAATAAAAGGTCAAAATTTGTCGAAGGATAAGGATTACACATTTCGTTAAAATCAAGTTTTTTTTTTAAAAAAAAATAAAAGGTCAAACTTTGTCAAAGGATAAGGATTACACGCGTTAAACTCACCCATGAACAACGAATGCTGAATGAGTCTGAGCTAGAAACAAAAACAAAACACAATAATAATAGAAAGAACTAAACCATAGTTCTAAACCATGGTTTTGTCAATGGTCTGATTTCTAAAAAACTTTGGCAGACATCATGTAGCTCAAATAGCTCCCAGTGCACTAAGGGAAGCTCTGATTGAGAGGGTGATGAAGAACTAATCCTCACATTGACCCAAGTCCATATATATAGGCACAATAGAGATAGGATTGTGTGATGAAGAACTATCCTCACATTGACCCAATTAATATATAGGCACAATATAAGTCTAATTTGTTCAACTATTCATTTTACATAACATTGCATTGCTACAATGATAATTATGATAACATTAGTAAGTAATCATGAGAAGAGTTTTTTGTTGTTATTTAAAATGATAATATGGATTACCATGATAATGATTATTACAAAAAAATTGATAATCCTCATTACCTCTCCGAATAATCATTACCATCTCCTATTGTATAGTTGAAAAAGTTCAACTTATTACCTATTAGTCTCATTTATATTTGTTTCATTTATCTCATTTCACTTGCCAAGTACGTCAAGCTAGCCACCACTACCTCCCCCTTCTTCGTTGCCTCTGCCACTACCTTCTCTTTCACCATTGCCCCTGTCACTACTTGTCATCGCCAGTCGCCGCCGCTACCTCCTCCACTGCTGCCATCACCACCCCTCGCCACCATTACTTCCACTGTTGCCTTTGCTGCCACTACCTCCTCCTCCATTGTTACCGTTGTAACCACCATCGCCATTGCCTCCATTACCTCCTCCTCTTTCACCACCGCCACCGTTGCCACTACCTCCTCCATCGTTGTTGCTGTTACCACCTGTCATCGCCACCACTACCTCCTCCTTCATTGTTGTTGTCACTACTTGCCTCTGCCATCCCCACCACCAAACCACCATTGCCATTAACTCCACCACCACAACTATAGCCATCAGATGATCCAAGGTGAGGTTGCATGCATGACAATTATGATGAGGCAGCGCGACGGCTCTTAACTATTTTTCCATAAAGATTATATTAAGGGTAAAATAAACTTTGGGTGATATTTTAATTTTAAATAATTATTTAAAAATAACTCATTGCACCTTGCTTAAAAATCAAATCAAACACTAGTTCTCTAATTAACATTACATTGCATCACATTGCATTGCATTGTAAGATGCAATGAGATTGAACCAAACGGGCCCTACGATCATCGGATCCCTCATAGAATTTGAGGATTAAAAATCTATTTACTTGAAATCGTAAAAACAACACAAAAAAAAAATTTTAGACACATATATGAATATACATTACCAACAAAGTTTCTATGTGAGAAGATCTTATAAAATTTTTTTATATGTATTTATTTATAATTTTAAAAACTCATTTTTTATTTCGGTAAGATAATGTTTGTTTTATTATTCATTAGGCTATGAAAAGAAAGTAAAATTTTGCATTGCATTGTAATTGTAAAAAAGAGTATCATCTTAAATATTGTTTTAATTTATAATTAATTATAATTATTATTTATTTATATTTTCAAGGTTATTTGATACTTGAAATCATGCAACAAATTTGTCACAAACCAATGAAAAAAGTTTTCAATTTTACAATTTTAATTCCAATATTATCCCTACTAATTGTACTAAATCTTAATATTATATTAATTATTACTTATACATTTAAAATTATGGGTAGACATGAAAACAAATAATTTTTTGAAGAATCTTATAAAAAGTAACAAATAAACTTATTAGTTGGTGCCTTAAATAAACGGATGGAGTAATATTTTTGCCTGATCTTTATTTAAGAAACCAACTAACAACTCAATCAATGTTAGTCATTAAATTTGTCTTAAAATGAGTAGTTTTTAATATTATCCCTATTAATTATACTAAACTCTAATATCATATTAATTATTACTCTTTTTTTGCTCAAAAAAGAGTAATAATTAATTTTTATTAATTATTACTCTCACTCACTACCTTTTTAATTATGGGTATACATAAAAATATTTAATGCTATTTAGAAACAAGCAAGTGCCTTATAAAAAAGACCAAATATACTTATTAGTTGGTGTCTTATAATAAGAATTAAAAATACATACATATGTTTATTTTTACTAAAAAATTTTCATGGTTCCACCATGGGGACACACACACATATATATGTATGTATGTGTACACATATATGTATATATGTCTATATCTATGATATTCAATATTATTAAATTAGATTTAAACATTATCGAGTTCAATAGATCTACAGGAAAATATCTAATTTTATGTTATTTGATTAAGAAATAATAAAGCTTCTCAATCAAGTGGAGGGAGATAAATCATCATTATATGCTGTAAGAGAATTGAGGTACAAACAACCTCATATACAAAATTAATTTAATTTCATTAGGGGCAAGTAAGGAATGATTACATCTTTCTATTTAATAGAGCACTTTAACCCTATAAATAAAATGCATCTCCTTTAGTTGCCCCTCGCCCCAACTATTGAGTTTTCAGACTCTTTTTTTCTCTCCCTATTTCTCTCGTATGGTGATTTGAGTAGTTTAGATCCTATATGAGCATCAAATTGTTGTTCTGAGTCATGAAGCATTGGAGGTTTAACCTATGGATCCGCTTGGTATATAATCTATTGTCTCTCCTTATTTTTCTTCAATACTTACTTCAACCTAAAATGAGTTAATGGTGTAAATTAACCAAGGAAGTTTTATGCTAGGAGAGTATATAAATGTTTTGAAAGAAACAAAAATACCAATGAACAATTGAAAGGAAACAAAAATACCAATGAAGAATTTAAAATTTTGGCGAATAGATCAAAATGGAAATTATACTACTTTCACATGTTTTAAATTTTTATTGGTATTTTTATCATCTTCAAAATATTTTTGTTCCGAATATTTTTAGAACATTTCTAACACTTTGTTTGCCAATCTAAACCTTAATCCATCTAAAATTTGTATTTTCGCATTATAATTTTTGTCTTTTTGCCTCTTGGTCATTTTTACATTTCTTTTACTAAAAATATTTTGGTCATTATTAGAAGACCAATTTTAAAATAATAAATGATAATGTGATAATTTTAGTTCTATTAAAAGTAAAGAAAAGAAAGAATTGAAAATAGCCATTAGGGTAAAAAAAAAAAAAAAAAAAAAAAAAAAAAAAAAATTATCAAGTCAATCTGTAATTTGAATTTACAAAGAGGGTATGGCTGGTAGCCTGGTAGCCTTTACTGCGTCATTTTCCTGTCATTTAATGTCGAGATATACTATATACCACTCTAATTCTATTTATAAGTCTATTTTGATCAAAAAATTTTGGTCCTATTTATAATTCCATTTTAACCAAATAAATGAGATTGTGACAATTTTATCCATATTATTGTATCAATGAAAATAGAGAAAGAAGAAAAAGTTAAAAGATACCATGAGGGTAAAGTTAAAAATTTGCCTTAAAATTATTGGTACCTACCTCTCCTTAATATGTGTAATTTGTTCATTAGGAGACACCTGGTTAATTATTTTCTCCCCCAGTCGCATCAGTGCCCTCACATCCTATAAATACGCTCCCACCTTCATCACTTTCAATGCACAAAAACATGAAAGAGAGAGAGACTTGAAAGACAGTCTGACAGAGAATAGGGCACTGCCACAAAAGAATAGAGAGAGGGGTTAAAGCAACCCCCATCACCTCTCAGACCATCATCATCTTTCTCTCTCTCTCTTCTTCACATTTACAGTACTTGGAGTTTATTCATATGTGCTGTGATATAAAGGTCTCTTTCACCCAGGATGATATTGAGTATAGAAGAAACGAGAAAAATGGAAAGACTAACATGTAGTAGTCTTCCTTTTGTTTTGTGATTTCTGATACAGGTAGTGTTATTTATTCATACTACCTCGTCCATATATATAGGAATATATGTTTTGGGTTTATAAGTTGGGAAAATTTGGCTGTCGAGAATTCTGCTTTGTTTATATGTTTGATATCTTTTGGGAAATATAATGCTTTTTGCCAGATTTGTGTGGATACATGTGAGATCTTCAATCGCTTTCCTTTCTTTCTCTGACTATCATGAAGACAATGACACTTAATTTCTCTTTCTCCTCCTCCTCCTTCTTCCCTCTGCTTCTTCTAACCTTTCGTGTTCCAAAATTTGTTTCCTTTTCTTTTGGTCTTCTGCTAATAATTCATAATCTTCTTTGCCCTTATTTTTTCATGTCGTGTTATTGCTTTGTTTCTTTCATCTTTCAGCGCTGCTTCTGATCGTCGTTTAGCAGTCGAAGCTTGCCTCGCACTGTGACCACGAAAAGGCAGTAAGAAATATGGTTAGTTTGATTTGATTTGTAGAGTAATTTTAGCTAGTTTGTTTAATAACCTTTATATATTTCACCCCTTTCATTTTCTGATAATAACATTAATTCCACCTGTATTTTGATCAAAGGAATATTAAGCATGTTTCATTCTAAATTACCTACCTTCGTTTCTGCAGTATGTTTTAAAACTTAGTGTATAATAATCAAATATTTTTTATTTGTTTGCTGCAAGCAAGACCTAGGATTAGGGCTTATTGTACAAATTGCTGTTCAACGTTGTAGTTCAATTTCCGTTGTACAATTGAAATGTTATGGTCTGGAATTGGTGCCTTTTTGGTCAAAATTTTGTTTGTTTTCTGGGGATACAGTAAGTTGTGATATGCCCAAAATTCTTCAAAATTTTGTACCATGCTCTGATTCAAATAGCCTAGTTGCAAAACTTGCATATATAATGGTCTTTAATAATTGGAATCGCATTAATATTGGTATCAATTGTCCCTTGGGGATGTATATTTATTAATTAGGTTTAATTGAGAGGCTTAATTAAATGATGAGGAATTAACAGTTTAAGAGAGCTTCCTTCAGTCCACTCATGGAAGGGTAAAGGGTTTGAATTAGCTGCTGACTCATTCATTCAAACACAATAGAACACAGGTTTCTTCAATACAGGCTATTGTGAATGTGTGAATGATGCAGGAGGTAAATTTCATCCTTTTCTTGTCTTTGCTTGGACTGAAGGGAGCTCCCTTTCACTGTTTTTTTTTCTTTTTTTTTTGGCCGCCTTCTTAACTAGGTTGGTAGAGCACAGTTAATACGCCTTGTCATTCATGTAATCGACCCCATTTAGCAGGATAAAGATACTTCTTGTTTTAGGTGGATCCTGTGAATTGCTCAAAGTCTAATGATGAATGAACTCACCGTTTGTTCATGATTTGCGAACAGTATGACTTACAATGAATTTTATATTTGGTTAATGCTTTCCCTCTTTGTATCTGTATGATATATATGCCTGCAATATCTTCCTCCTCTCTCCCTTTTTGGAGACATGGCTCCTTTGGTATCCTAGGAAGAGAAGGATCATAGTTCTTATATTGCAAATACACTAAATAAGATATTTGATGTCTATAGTATATCTTTAATATCATTACTCATTCATTTAATTACTATTTCTGTATACTTTTCCTGGGTAGAACAATATCTTGATTCATGTGGCATAAGTGCACACAGATTGGGGAACTTATGTTGTTTGAGCTTACACAATTTGAGTGTTATAATTTACCATATCTCTGTACGAGATTGACTAGTTTACCTTGATGTGATCTTTTACCATACTGATGATGATCATTGATTGGAATAGAGCTTGATTAGTTATCATTCCCAATCTATGCATAATTTACAATTAAAACTTATTTGTTTTTAATTGCTGTCTTTACCCCACAAAACTTTTGCTGGCATGGATTAGAATGGTAGCTAGTTATGATGTTGTTTCAATATTTACAGGACTTTTGTCTCGTAATCAATGCAATCTGTGATGCGTGTTTTGGAATTAATGATTTTGTTGGTAGTTTTTCGTAGACCTATTTTGACAGGGTATTGTTATGTGTAAATTGAAGGAATAATGTATCACAAGAAGCTGACACAAGGTATGAATAGATCTCATTTGGGGATTTATGCAAATAAAGGTATACCAGTCTGTACCTTTCTATAAGTCGTTTGTACCCAAGAAGTTTTGCACAAAATATAAGTCAATTGTAGGTGAGCTTTTGTCAATTTTACTCATATTCACTATTGGTTGGGCATATAGGGAAGGGGGGGCAGAGAGAGAGAGAGAGAAAGGTGTAAATGTATAGAGATAAAAGGAGGTGAGAAAAAATATGCACCTTTCATAAATAAGGGTAAATATGGACAAATTTATTCATTTAATGTTTTTTTTTCTTGTTTGCAAGAATGAGGTACAAGTGACTTATAAAAAGGTACAGTGTTGTATAGATTGCAAGAGTGGTAATAAAATGTATTCCCTTTTTTAAATAACCAAAAGTTGCTTAACAGCAGGCGCAACCACTACTGTGGCAAGTATTGTCGTCCCCTCTAGAGTATTTGTCCTTTGGGAAGTAACTCATACTTCATCCAAGAGCACATCATCAAGGACTCGAGGTCACGACTTGAGGCACAAGTACGTGTCTCAAGAGTCATTAGGTACCATGTGCACCTAGTTCATGTGATTTCAAGTTTTTTGGTTTCAGTTAAACATGCTAGATGTGCCTCATAAATAGGATCGCTAGGACATCAATTCCCTGAGTATATTATTTTATACTACTTTGGTCCTTATAAATAGGATCAATTACCTATATTATTTTATACTCCTTTGGTTCTATATATAGGGTAGAGAGGAATTTTTTTTTTTGGTCCTATTTATATTGCAGAGGAAAAATTTTGTATGAATGTATAATTTTATCCTTTATTTATTATTGTATTGATTTTATTCTTATGGGTACAATGTATATTAAATAGGGGTAACATTGAAAATTCATTGAATTCTGAAGAAAAAGTTGGTGAAAAATACTCAAAAAAAAAAAAAAAAAAAAAAAAAAAAAAAAAAAAAAAAAACTCGAAGTGCTAGGACTAGACGAGGATGTATAAATAAAAATTTGAGGTGACCTGGGGTTGGAAATTCAAGCCTTATTGGATAAGCAGCAAGCTGGCTAGCTTTGTAGAGTGGCGATGTAGTGTTTCGGTCACTTTATTCCTAAAAAAAAAATTGAAAAAACCGAAGTCCATCCATTCCCACTTAATCAGGATGATATTATGTTATGTTTATGTGCATCGTGTTATATTAATATTATTGATGATTTATGAACAAAATTTTGTATATTTATTTGAAAAGTAGGTAGCGTATATTACTAGTATATTGATTCACATGAAGCCTACACCAACAAACAAGGCTCAACTTTACTTGCATTCTATTTTGGAGTTCGAACCCTAATTAAGGCAGGTAGCCTCACTTATTGGAACTGGAACATTACAGCGATCTAGAGACCAATAAATAAACAAGACTATTCCTCATATACCCGTGAGTACGTGTTTTTAATGTATGAAGCTGAATAACCCACCCACCAACCTTGGACTCACTATAGTAGTACGAATAATCACTACTTATATATATTATAGTACGAGTAATGCCTTAAAAATGGTTTTGTATTCCATAGGTAAGTGTTAGTTAAGGTTTCGATCGAATAATGTAATAAAGGTTTAAGTTCTCTCTTTCTCTCTGTTTTCTGGGGATTAAACTTCTGAAGTCCGACCAGGTTTTGCAGCGTTCAAAAGGCTATACAAACCCTATAAATTCTTGTCCACTGTGAGGGGTTTTGAGCCAGGGGTTGGAACTTGAAGCTATACTGTTTCTAGTTGGTGTGACATTCGTGAGCCCTATATATTTAAAATCACTTTTCACACTATTTATATTAGTATTATCATCAAAACTCGTTTCCCAAGAAAATAATTGAAGATAGTATGAGTTTTTTTTCTTATTTGAAATAGTGATTCGAATTTTTAAAAGGAGTTCCTTATTAATCATGATTTACGGTGGTAAGTATGTCAGATAAATTTTGTTTTAATTTATGTGAATAAGTATTTTTGAGATCTTAAACATGATCCAAAACAATCGTGATTTAAAGAATTATTTGCTTTTCTTCATAAAGTGTTGTTGAGAACTGAGCTTAGGCGTTTTGGCAAAATGAGGGACATTTTTAGGGCTTTTAAAACGGTTGTTCGGTGAGCGATGATGAAACCCTAATATTATAAAATTTTGGGGCCATACTGATGTTTCTGGGTTTACAGGAGATTGAAGACGTATTATTTTAAAAAAGCGTCTGCATGTGTATGACAGTATATTGTAGCTTTAAACATTAAAGAACTGAGCAAACATTAAACTAAACCAGTTCCTTGAAGAGTTCGAGATGCAAGTACAGTTTGGTCTGGATTCTTTTTCTCACTTTTTCTTCAGTATTATTATATTTCGGTAAATACACATGTGATGGGACTGGTCATTGGACCACTTCCTCAGTAATGTGTTGATTATTACTAATTAAATTGTCAAGCGAAGCTCTCCTTATCTTGAGCAAAAAAAAAAAAAAAAAAAAAAAAGCTCTCTCTTATTAGTGTGTTCGTTTTAGAATAAGTGTGTTTTCATTTCCGCCTAACCTCTCAGTTCGGTCTATTTTGTTAGAATCTGCAATTTTTACTTGGTTTAACGTTGGTGGTTGATGTCATTCTAGGGCAGGACCACTTGGATTTTCTTCCTTCAAAGTATTTCCCATATATTTATATGAAGTACAGGGCACGTGTTGTAAAGCCATTTGTGGAATTATTTGCGTCAGAATATGGAAAATTTGTGTGAAGATTCTTCTTAACTGGCTCAACAGCTTGTGACAGAGAGAAAGCCATAAATTATCGCAGAGAGAGCACTCACAGTGGGTGAGTTGGAATCTAAAAAAGGTGGTTAATTCACTGGCTACAACTGATGTATAACGTCTTAGTCTTGTGATTAGAAGACAACGTTTTCAGGATTTGAAGGTAGCAACCTTATTATTGGTCTGAGGCTAGTCGTTTTGATGAGTTAGAATTTGTGTGTTTAATGCGATCTGCTTCTGTGTGTGTGTGTGTGTGTGTTGTTTTTTTTTTTTTTTGAACGAGAATTTCTAGGGAAATATTTGAATGATAATAATAATACAAGCTGGAGGCCATGACAGCTTTGGAGTGTGACAGTAAGTCCCAGCAGCTTTCTGAAGATATATATATATGTAGCAAGCAACAAGTTCAATATCTATCTATGGTGGTCCCTGGCTGGATTTAAGTATTTATGATGAGCATGAATATGGTTAAAGGCTGCTTCATGTCATGCTTGAGGCCTGCATAAATCATGAGTGTTTCTGCTACAGATTGGTTTCAGAAACATACCCAGAAAGCACCACTTCTATCTTACTACCTGAAATCTTCCTATATTACAAGTATAAGCCTGTTTGAGTTAGCGTTTAAGAAGTACGTTTATGCAAGTTGAGACAAAATTCTTCCAACATATTTATCTCGTATATCATAAATCACGTTGGAAAAGCAGTTTCTACTGCTAACCCAAACATGCACAATTATTTTGTCAACATGGGAATGATAATATGTTATGGGCATAAATCCAAAGGGAGAACACAATCTTATAAAACTAGCTCAATATTACCAGGATTAGCCTAAAGGAAGAGCTCATATCAAAATACTAGCCTATACAGTGAGAGAATCTCTTGAACTTATAAATCATACTTTCTTGTGAGGCTTCCCAATATGAGACTCATAAAAATGCACCCATGTTTGGGATAACAGCTCCACGACACTTAGGTTTTTGTTGGTTAGAACCCTCTCTGGGTAGATCTCTTTGTAAAGATCAGCTTCTCGATGAGAACACTTATGTTATGGATATAAGTCTAAAGTGAGAGCCAAATTTTAAAAGGCTAGTTTGATGTTACGAGCGGAAGTTTAAAGAGAGAGTTCATCCCAAAAGATAAGCATAGGGACTCATAAAATTCACACATCAGAGTTTAAATATTTACTTAAAATATTTCTTGCAGGTAATACTAATCCTACAAGTTTTTGGCCTTGGTTTACTTTTGGCTCTCGTAGCTAGCCAGCCAGCCAGCTAGCCCGCAATTAATATCATTATTCCCCTCCGCAGATGATGAATCTATAGATCTGTCACTTGGCTGAGTTCTTCTGATACTCATTGTTTTTCTGCAGTTTGTAAATTCAAACTTTGACAGAGTACAGTGACACAAAACAAAGCGCTGGACCACATATAATAATACTCAGTTGTGGTCCAAACAAACTGATGATACATATAGCAGTAATACTAGTATCAGTAACACTCTGATACATCATCACACATACACACACAAATCTATGAATGTATACTACACACAAACACTTGTAGTTGCAGGGGGTTGTCTGGCTAATGTTATTTTTAAAGGTTGTTTTGATTTCACTGTGAGTTGAGATGTGTCAGTGTCATAAATATATAGATGTTAGTGTGAAAATGGTGAGTGTGAGAACGTTGAAGAGATTGAGAATATCTATTTGGAAGTAATGATGATGGTGACGGAAGAAGAGGACATGTATGGTTTCTTCTGATATTAGTTGCTTGAAGCTGAGGTGGATCTCACTATCCCCATACTTTCTGTCTGGTGTGCACATTGCAAACTCCTCTTATTTCAACACTGAGTCTTTTCATGCTGCTTCTTCTCTCACCTTTTTGTTTTTTCCTTTGGTTAAAATCTAGGGTTAAAGTGCAGATTGACCAACGAACGTTAGGCGCACTAGGCACAAAAATGTTTTGATGAGAGCAAAAATACTAATGAACAATTGAAAAGGAGAAAAAAAATACCAATGAAGAATTTTAAATTTGTGACAAGAACATAATCTCCGTTTTGGTCTATTCATTTGAAGTTTTAAATTCTTTATTGGTATTTTTGCTCCCTTACAATTGTTCATTGATATTTTTGCTCCATTTAAAATATTTTTGTGCTTAGTACTTCTAGCGTAATAATTCATCAGCATAAAAAATTTCCCTAACTTTCGGGTCATGTAACTTTCTCGACATTTCAAAGTTTAAATTCATATTGTCCTTGATGTTTTAATTTTTGATATTAGACTCTTTATCATTTATTTTTTGATGGAATTACCAATGGAGATGAGAATGACATGACATCCTACAATCAACAAAAATTTAATTTTTTTTTGTAAAAAAAGAACTTAAATTTTGAAATGATGCCATGGGAGCTATACTCCTTTAGTTTTATATATAAGGCACTTTCAATATTTTTTACACAAATCAATACTTTAAACCTCATTAACTTTTCTATGAAATTTAACTTTATCTTATTTAATATACATTATATCTCGATGAAAATAAAGGGTAAAATTGTACATTTATATAATTTTTTTTTCTCTCTTTGCCTTATAGATAGGACCAAGTTTTTTTTTTTTTTCTCTTTGCCCTATATATTGGACCGGAGGTGGAGGTGTATGCAACTATCCTAAAGGGGTTTTAATTGTATGTGGGATCTAAACTTTTTTCAATTCATGTAATATGTGACGTCATCTGCATTAATTGGACTCTATTAGTAACTTGATGGTAAAAATGAATGGTAGAGTTTATAGTGTGTTTGGCTTGAGGAGAAGGGAGAGGAATTTTTTATCTTGTTTTGACCAAATTGTCTATGAAATTTTTTCAATATTTCATAACTACATTCTCAACAAAAAAGTATTTTTATTCTTATTAATGGTAATTTAGTAAAAGTCCTCCTTCTCCTCAAATCAAACACAATCTTAATGTTAAAAATTAAAATATAAAATAGGTTAAAGTTAAACTTTAAAAGGTTAAAAAAGTTATGTCAAAGCTATCCAAAGTTTGGGGAGGTTCTTTTAGATTATTTTATTTTATTTTATAAATTTCATTAATAATCTCATGGCTTTTGGATTTTACTAGAATAAGAGCAAGGAATGAAAAATCAAACTAGGTAATGAACCGGTTGCAGCCTAGGTTCAAGGGTCAATGGGTCAACCATTAAAATCAACCATTAAAATATTATAATTTAATTGACAATAACAAAATAACAATATTAATCATTAAGTCATCACTACCATTAAAATAGTCAAAATACCCAGTTAGTTCTTCAAAGTTCAAACATAACTCATAACTAACGTCAAAATAGTCAAAACGTAACAATTTTAATCATCATTAATCAAACATAATCTAGAACTAACATCAAAATAGTCAAAAGATAACAAATTTAATCATCATTCGTCAATTAGCCCTAACTAGTTCTCCCCCCTAATAATCATTGACACCAAGCTCTTCAACGAATCGCAAGGAGATCTAATGGATATGAGATATTAGGAGCTGGATTGGGGAAAGCATAAGTGATAATAACATCATCATTCAAAGCCAGGGTTCAGCAATGTACATATGTTCATCACCTATGCATATACATGACAATAATTAATATAAATGGTTATAAATAAAAAATAATTATAAGGGTGGATAATAAATTAGTAATAGAATATTAATATGACATATAAACCTTCAGTAATCCTATCCGTAGTCGATGAAATTGCCATGCTTTCATTATAAAAAACACCTTCAAGATTTTCTTAACTAGTGAATATATGTGTATATATATCATAATCTTAACTAGTGAATATCACAGAAGGCATAAATCGATGCACAATAAAGAATTTACTGAAGGAGATACAAGTTTTTCCATGCCAAATCTGTCTAGGTAGTGCTCTGACGACTTTTCTTCGAGATTCCCTATATAAGGATGGATTGTCTATTTCAATTAGAGTTCACATGAATAAAGCAAAGAAAGACTGCTCTTTGTAGAGATTCATATTTGAAATAATTATGGAGACTGCATAAATGGAATCAAAAGTCTTATTTTAGATAAACGACAGAAGTGTCTAAGGGACTTGCAACTCAAAATTCACAACCATGTATTTTGGATCACTAATTGTCTATGAAATTAAACTATATCCAATCAAATGGGTCTCCAAACAAATTCAACATTAGAATCAGTAGTAGCATCGGTATTCCTATAACAACATAGGATGACAAGATAATGGAAGATCAATAAAAGTACTTAGCAAGAGGAAGAATATTTCAGATGAGAAGAAGTGAATGCTTTTACTGCCTGATTGCAGCTCCAGATCATAGTCGCAAGTTCGCTTGACTCGCTTTCATAGTTGTAGCTCGTTGTCGACGCTCACCTTTATCGCTTGCCGTCAACTTCAATTTCGCCGAATAGACAGTGCAAAGTTGAGAGGAAGAGAGTATCTTCGGAGCTAGGGGCTATGGCACGATTCCGGTTTCTCTAATCCTCTTGGTGAAGGCTGAAGAGAGGCTCAGACTCTTGGACTCGGTGAAAACAGGGTGAAATTTAAACCCACTTCAACCTGACTTTCATTTTTTTCCCTTGAAATGTTTCAAAACGATTTTGATCTGAGACATTCCAAAAAAAAAAAAAAAAAAAAAAAAAAAAAAAAACTTGAGCAAGCCGCCCCACCTGTTGGGTTGCCTGAGTCGATGGCGACTCCGGCGAGTCGACTAGGAATTGATCGATTCGACCCTCCCCTCGAGTCAAATGCTGAACCAGATTGGATAAGAGTCTGGTCGACCAATTTTATGGTTTGACCGGCCTGTCTGGTCTGGTTTTTCATTCATTGAATAATAGTGTCCGTTGTCCACGACAGAATCTGTGCTTTGATTTCCTACCGCCAAACTTTGAAACTTGAAGCTCACCCGCTGCTTATGGGTGCCCATCAGGCATGGTTCTTTCATTATACACACACATAATAATGTTAAATTTGAATATTAATTGTTGAGTGTAATGGATTGAAATAACTGTGCGAGTATGATTTTTTTGAAGTCAACTTTTTCTTCTTGTTACTACATACGACTATAATCCGATTGAACTGATGTGTAATTATAAGAGTCAAAATAATAGGTTTTTTTTTTTAAAAAAAAATCAAAATACTTTTATGCATGCCAATTTCCAAAAATCAATTATGAACAAAAACCCAAATATTTTTATTTGTGCCAAATTAGCTATGAACTTCTTTGGGTTGAGGTGCAAACCCAATCGAAAGTATTCAAAAAATCTCAATATTGTCTAAGAGGTTTTTTTTTTTTTTTTTTTCTTTCAATGTTACCCCAAAAGTTTAAAAATGTAACAATGTTGCCTCTAATTGTTAATAAAGTTAATTTTAACTGTTAAACCTGTAGTTTAACCGAAATAATATACATGACACTCTTATATAGCACTCACTAGTCATTACACCACCTCATCATCTTTTATTCTAAGGACCCGTTTGTTATAAAGATAGTATGGGGAGGGAAAGGGAAGATCCCAATCTTCCCATGGATTTGGGGTGTTTGGTATAGAGAACAAAGATCAAGATCTTCGGTGAGGTCCAATCTTCCCTTATTTGAGAGAAGATGCTTTCCATCCGAAAATGGAAGGAAAGCTATAATCTTCCCAGAAAGTGTCTTTTTTGACAGATTTACCACGAAATTCAAATTTGGCGAGAAGTTCGAACTTGGCGGGAAAGTTCAAATATTGGGAAGTTTGAATTTGGCGAATTTTTTTTTTTCACGAGTTCAAACTTAACAAGAATATTTTTTTAAAAAATATATTTTAGAAAAAAAATATTTTTCTTTTTTATTTTGAATTAATTTCTTTTGAGGGTAAAATAGACATTTCCTAATTCCTTACCAACTACCACCTCTTCATTTTCTTCCTACCAAACAACTCAAACCTTCTTCCCTCATCTTTCAAATCTTCATTTCCTTTCCTTTCCATTCCTTTCCTTTCCTCCTCCAAACTTTCTTTATAACAAACGAGGCCTAAGTGTCATACTAAATGCCATGTAAGAGTGTCATGTATATTATTTCAGTCAAACTAAAGTATTAATAGACAAAATTAACCTTGTTAACGGTCAGCGGCAGGGATAGAGTTAGGATTTGAAATTAGGGGTGAAAATTACAGAATATGACATAGTGGAGTCATCATTTGAAATTAGGGAGAAAAAATTACAAAATTTGACCCAAAAGTTTAGAAATTATATTATAGCCTCATAAATATTTTCAATATTTTCATTTTAGTCCCTCTATGAAACAGTTAATAGGGACTAAAATGAAAATGTTGAAACTTTTATAAGACTAAAATATAATTTTCTAAACTTTTGAGTCCAATTCTATAATTTTAGGGGGCGGGGACCACCCCTAACCCCCCTAATTCCGCCCCTGGTCAGCGGTAACATTGCTATTTTTTTAAACTTTTGAGGTAATATTGGAACTTTTGAGACTTTTAAGACAACATGAGATGTTCTGAATACTTGAAAGATTTGCATTTTAACACAACTTGTTTCATGTATTCACATTGTTGTCAGTAAAATCACTCCCAAATAATTTATCCATACACGTATATCTCATTAGTTCCTATTATCCGCTTTTCAATTCCATAATTGATTTAGGTATGCATGTACACAAATACTTGGTGACTTATGATATATTGTCTGAGTTCATAACTTATTTTGGTCTCCCAGTTCTTATTTAACTTTGTCATATTTAACTCTAACTCATTTCATATAGTTTTTAACCCTTTAAAACTTTAATCCCAATCTATCTTAAGAAATAAAGTTTTAAATTGTTAAAACCATAGGATCTAGGTTACACATTAAATCAAAATTTAGGGATTGAATTACTACCAAGTCAAATTTATAAAGAATGAGTTATACTGAGTTAAATTTTAGGAATTGAGTTATAATCAAGTTAAAACAATAAAGATGAAAGTTAAGTTTTCACATGTTTTATGCAAAAATTGACAATGGTACCAACCATTGTGTTCAAACCATGCTACTTTTTATTTTATTTTAGGGGTTTACACTTCTCATGTTGCATGAGAAGAAGAAGATTCCCACAAACACATGAAAAATGGAGGGACCCACATCTTTTTTTTTTTTTTTTTTAAAAAAAAAAACTCAAGTATGGAAATGGTGGGACCCACATCTTTTTGTATCTATGACATGAGGATACACTTCTCCTATATCATGAGAAGTGTATTTCCCTTTGTTTTATTATTATTATCCGGTTACCGGTTTAGGGTTCATGGCTGCACCTCCCAATACTAGTGTTTTTTCCGGGACTCGAACTCAAGACCTAACAAGATTTAGCGGAATTTTATACCACTAAACCAACTCTATGTAGGTTGCTTTTTTGATGAGTAACACTGTTGGTTTTAGCCACACAACTTGCTTCTATGAATGCTTGAAATTTTTAATTAATTTTAGAGATAATTAATCTATAGGTTTTATAATTTCAACCAATTTTTAATTAGGTCCATATAGTTTTTTTTTTTTTTAATCATGTCGTTATACTTTCATTTATTTTCATTAGGTCCTTGTAGTTTTTTCCCCCTTCTTTATCAGCTCATTATAATTTTAGAAGATTTTTTATTAGGTCTCTTTAGATTCTTATTATTTATTCAATAAATTCTAATAACATTATTCTGTAAATATAAAACATAATATTATTATGTATAATTTTATGAAAAATTCTATAAATACTCATATTCTATAAAAAAATTATTATTATGATAGTTTTATTTTAATGGTTCTTTTTATGAATTATTTTAATATTATTCATAATATTTTTAATTAAAAATATATTTATATTATTTATTTTTAAATTATTATTTTTATAATTATAAAATTTGAGTTATGATAATGAAGTTGTGTAAAAATAGAATATAATTATTATGAATTAATTAAGAATTACTAATTAATTATATTAATGATTTTTTGACTTAAATAATTATTAATTTAAATTTATTACTATTAAATTAAATTTTATTATTTATTTATTTTTGATTAAATTAAAAATTAAAATCCTAAAACCTACATGGACTAGATTAAAAATTTGGTCAAATAATAAGGACCTCATGAAAAGAAATTAACTCTACAAGGACCCAAGTAAAAACAAATGAAAGCATAAGGATCTGATAAAAAAACTATAATAATTTAATTAAAAATTGGTTGAGACCTGTATATTAATTATCCCCTAATTTTATATCAAGTGCAAACTTTTATAGAAATAAAAAATAATTTATGAGAGAAATAATAATTTAATTAATATTGTTTTGAAGAATGCACTAACTATTTTTTTTAAACCCTTGTTAAAATCAAGGTTATTCATTTATGAAAAAAAAAGGTCATTAAATCCTAACCGGCCTCGAACCGGTTGAGGCGGGGGTTAATGGTCCGTAGGTTGATTTGGAGTCAACCGAGGGGTCATATTAGTCATAATAAAAAAATAAAATTATTATCATACCATCAAAAAAATTAAATATCAATTTAATACCTTGAATTACTAACAAAATTATCATATACTTATACAACATTTTTTACAATTTCTTTGACATATTGACATTGTAGTATCAAACTATTCATCTACCATTCAATGACACTAGAAAAAGTAATAACTAAGTATTTTCCTAGTAAAATATGAAAATAGATAATTGATAACAAAATATTCTTACTCACAATCCTTTAATAACAAAACTAATAGTCATTGTAACTTCGATTAATATTGTTGTATACAATTTATGTCCCTACAAAAACATGGTAACCTTTTTTTAAAGGCAAGCCAGGCCAACCCAACAACTGGCCCAACCCTTAGTTAGGGACTTGTTCGAATTGATTACATGGGTGGGTTGCTGAGTTAGGGAGGATTACATGGGTGGGTTGCTGAACCGGTTGGTCCAATTTGGGTTTAATAACATTGGGTAAAATAGATTTATGGGTTGGCACGTGAAAAGGGAAATATTTTTAGTGAGATTTAAAAAAATTAGAGTAGTCGAATTAAAAAATATCAATTAAATTTTTATATCACCTCCCCGCAACTGTCGTGCTAAACAACCGCTCTAAGAAGGGAGAATCTAAAAGCTACACATAAACCAATTTATAATTTGTGAAGAAAATTTCAAAAAATAAATAAAATTGCATAGAGTATGAGATGATATTCATTGCTTACAACTCTTAAATAATGCGATTTTTTGTGTGTGTATATATATTTCTTGATATTGATATTTGTTAGCTAAAATTCTTGTCACTTGACATACTTCTACTCCTCATTAAACTTTGTTAATTCCTGAACCGGTCGGTTTCAGTGCTCATTCCAATGATGAGCTATCATTTAAATAAATTCCATTAGTTTAAATTTAAGATTTTTCAACTAGATTTTTAAATAAATAAAAAATCTCTTTTTTGAAAATCTAACAGTTTAGACTTTATAGATTATTTTTATTTTAAATTCTATACACATCAAAATAATTTTTTTGAAAAAACAGAAAAAGTAAAAAATTTTAACCAAGACCATCTAAATCAGATCTAAATGGTCTGTTGTACTAGTAAGTTCTCAATTCATCACCACAGTTTATGGTAAATGAGATATATTTGAGAAAAAAAGATAAATGAGATACATCTTTTATTAGCCTCTTACAAGATTTTATTTTCAATTTATAGAGTTTTTAACATGTGTACTTTTTCCAATTATTGCCGTGAACAAACTTGCATCTTAAAGAGAAAATGTAAATGATAACAAGCAAACATTGACAACACATTAAGGAGACTATAAAGTGAGATAAACTAGTCAAGGAAACCACATTTACTAAAAATATAAATAAGCAACACATCCATTGATAATGACTAAAATATACAAAATCTCCATAAATTTTAAATCGGTTGCATAGTCCCTAACATTTAAAATTTAAATTTATTCCTTAAAGTGTAAATTTTTAACATAAGACTCTTTGTCATTGCTATCAATATATTATATCTATAGAAAGCTTGTAGTAACCATGCATACTAACGACATTAACTTTTTAACCTTGATTAGTGAAGCCAAATACCATTTCAAGTTTAAACCGTTAAATTAAAGACAAGAAGCCACCTCACAAAAGTATGAGTTTTTTTATGGGGAAAAAGGGCATGAGCTATTCAAGTTTTCATATATCTTTTAAAAAATATTTTTTGATAATATTGAAAATAAAATATTAAATTTTTTGGAAGTGACCTAAAATTGACTTTAATATTGTAACAAATTAAAAGTACAATTTTTTTAGAAAACTGTGGAAGATTCTTTGGGAGAAAAAAAGCTACTAGAATGTTAATTGTGAATCGTGTGTGATATTATCTATGAAATATTAAATGTCAATCTGAAACAAATACATTTACTACTTAACTATATATACACCTTTCATATGCCCGCAAAAAAAAAAAAAAAAAAAAAAAAAAAAAAAAAACTACTCAAGTGTTAATTATAAATCGGCCGGAAAATGAAATGCTACTTAAAATCTTGTAGTAACCACCATGCATAATAACGGCGTTTAAAAGGCACCTCATAGAAGTGTGTTGAAGACATAAGTTTTTTTGAGGGAAAAAAAAGGACACGAGCTATTCAAGTTCTCAGATATTTTTTATGGTTGGCCAGGGGAATGAAAATAAAATGCTTTTTAAATAATATTGAAAATAAAATATTAAAATTTTTGGGACATAAAATTTTTTTTAATATTCTAACAAATTAAGACTATAAACTTTTTTTTTTTTTCAAAAAATAAAACTATGGGAAACATAGTTTGGGAGAAAAAAGATACTTGAATGTTAATTATGAATCATTTGAAAAATGAAGAGACACTTGAATATTATCCATGAAATAGTAAATGTCAATGTAAAGCAAGTACATTTGCTTCTCAACTTTACACCTTTTATATTCGTGTCAAAAAAGCCAGTTGAATGTTAATTACAAGTCGGTGGGAAAATGAGAAACCCCTTAATTTTTAATTGTGTTGACAACATTTGATTTTCCTCTTCAAGTTACCTATATATTCATGTCATATATTTTTCCTCTTTATTCATGAATCATGCGTTAAGCCACTTGATTGCTAATTGTATTGACAACATTTGATTTTCCTCTTCAAGTTACCTATATATTCATGTTATATATTTTTCCTCTTTATTCATGCGTTAAGCCACTTGATTGCTAATTGTATTGACAACATTTGATTTTCCTCTTCAAATTACCTATATATTCAAGTATTAGATTTCTACCAGAACTTATTGTTTGAATTTTAATATCAATATTTTAATAAAAATTCCCGTATTACATACGACCAAGGAAATTTTAAATTTTAGTATATAGTGTTATGGACTCATATAATAGGCCTAGCTGATATGAGGCCCTAGAAAGAACCATTTATAGCAGAATCCCTCCATAATTAGGTAAAACGCTAGTCACCTAATGATCATGCCTATAATCCTGGATAGTATAGGTAGTGGAGCAGGCATTTGTAGAAGGTGGAGGTGCGCATTGCCTGCGGGGTGGAACCACAGCAGAGGCACGAAACCCTAGGTAATTTCTATAAATAGGAGATTACCCTACAAGTGCACAATCTCTATTCATATATTCTAATATTCAGTCTCACTGTGCACACACTTCACTCCTTGTAGCTACTGCCATCTTCGTGTTACACAGTGATATCTTCCTCATAGATATCGCTGAGTAGCCTACTTCTCCTTGGAGTTTAATCCATAGATGCCTTGGAGAGAATATTCAATCCTATATAAATCATTCACTAGTCCATAGAGGTTAGTCGTGTTCTATACAACAGAACATATAGTAAGATGTAAAATTGAGCTAATAAAAGGGTGGAAAAGAGAAGTATTTAGAAGTTACCATTGGAGCATTTATGCATTTTATTAGAAAGGTTTAGGAGAATTGGGAGATGTTGAAATATGCTAAGCAAAGTTCGATTGTAGAGCTTAGAGATGGAAGTTCGAACTCATTGGTGGATTTGGGATAGGAAAGAATAACTTTAGAGATTTTTTTTTTTTTTTTTTTTTTTTTTTTTAATAAGAAGTTTTTAGGAAAGGGGTTGGGCTCACCTACGGTCCAAAGCGGGGTGCTTGGAGCCTAGTCCACGGGTGATCTTGGCTAGAGAGTACACATACCTCCACTTCTACCAGCGTTACCACTGCTTCCTAGATCCCTAGGATGCCTCCCCCAGCGCCTTGACCAACGTAGGGATCGAACCCCCTTCCTTAAAGTGAGGAAGACCGACCCCCATGCCAGTTGAACCAAGGACGAGGGGTAACTTTAGAGATTTTGAAAACGGAGTTATAGGCTTGATAACTTGTACCACTTGAAAAAAAGAACTAACAGAAGAACTATTTACAAGTGCAACCAGTCACAAATTTTGAAAAAATAGAGATGGTTCTTCATGATCGTATTTTAAAATTTACATCATATAATACACCACTCCTGCATCGCACGGGAAGAATCTTTAGTTATTAATAGAAACTTCCATATCAAGTTAATGAGGATTATGTAACACCTAGCATGTATTAAGAATTTAGGCCATATAATACAAAGACTTTAAGAAGTTTAACTCAATTATATATAGCTCTTGACGTTTTAAAAGTTAAATTTAATCTCGGCAAACTTTTAATTTTGTTATGAATATTAACTTTATGGATATCCATTAACTCATATTTTAATCAACATTCATAAATACATGTTGAGAAACTAAAAAGGCTAATTAATGGTGACTATTGGTTTGACTCTTGAAGTCCTATAAAGAGAGGTCAGTGCCAAGCATTATGATGTGCCTTAAAATACAAGTGAATAAACATGCTCCCCATTATCCTCTCAAACTTTTCACTTCTCTTGGTCTTTTCTCTTGTCCAAGATTTCCTTTAAGGCACTAAGGAATGCACATTTTCCTCATTGTACCTTTTTTTTTTTTTTTTTATTACCGTATCTTTATTTAATTTATTTAAGATAATTTAACCCACTATATGGAATTAAGAGACATATTTTACCAATTATTTTATACATTATGTTCCATGGCTAAGATTGGAGATTACAGTTGCTTTTTTAGTTTACTTAATCTCATTCACAAGTTTCTTTTATTTATCATTTTTTGGAATCTCTTATTTATGCAGCATTTATAATTATTTATACTATATTCCCTTATTATTTACATTTTATGTTGTTATATTATGTTACTTTATTTTATTTACGTATTTAATATTTATATATATTTTATTTTATTTACACTTTATGTTATATTCTAATTTACGTTTCAGCAGCTTACCTACGTATTTAACATTTATATTTCTTTATTTTATTTACATTTTATGTTTATTCCATTAGTTATATTTTTGTTTATTTTTTGTTAGTTATTTCATTTCATTTTTTATTTCATTTACAATTTATTTATTTATATTTTTATATTATGTTATTTCATTTTATTTAGCCATTTCATTTGTTTATTTATTGTAATATTTTATTATTCATTTGTATTGTGTTTATATTATTTTATTTACATTTTTCATTTTATCTCATCTATCATTCTATTTATTTTCTTATTTATATTATTCATTCATTTATTATTTTTAAATATTTAACATTTTACCCTTATTATTGCTATTTTATGTCAAATTTTTCTATTTTATTTGTTTGCATTTACTTTATATATTATTTAAGTTCGTTTGATATTGTTTATAACTTATTATTGTCATTTTTATTTATAGTATTATTTTTTTCCTAATTATTTATAGTATTACATATGACTATATAGTGTGATTATTGTGATCTATATGATCATGTGTTGATCTTTTATTTATATTTGATTAAGGGTTTGTATTTATTTCTTTACCGTATTATCTTATTCTTTGTTAAAACTTCTGCACATATAACTAATATTAGAAAATTATGATGAAAATCCTTTAATACATTCAGAAAAATCTAAGCCAATGGTAAAAATAGAATTAAGAGATTATGGTAAAAAATTTAATTGTAAACCTTATCATTAGATAGCTAAGGATAAAGAAGAATTTGTAAGGCATATAAACGAAATGAAAAAATATAATTTGATAAGAGAAAGTAGATATGAATATTCATCACTTGCAATAATTGTAACAAAATTTAGTGAAGAAAGAAGAGGGAAATCTAGAATGGTAATAAATTATGAAAAATTAAATGTATAGCCATAAAAAATAGATATCCAATACCTAAAATTAATTATTATTTAATCTTATAAAATGAAAGAAGATATTTAGTAAATTTGATTGTAAATTAGGATTTTTTTTCCAAATAAAATTAAAAGAAGAAAGTAAAAAATATATAGCCTTTAGTACATTGGAAGGACTATACAAATGGAATGTATTACCAATGGGTTTTCATAATAGCCCAAGTATATTTCATGAATATGTATCCAAATTATTATTACCTATAAGAGTTTTTGTTGTAAGATATATAGACAATATATTAATATTTTCTCAAAATGAAAAAGAACATGAAGAAAATTTAAATAAATTTGTAAAATTAATAGAAGAAAAAGGTTAAAATATTTCACCTAAGAAATCAATATTAAGAAAAACTAAAATACCCTTTCTAGGATAAATAATAACAGAAAATGGAATAGAATTATAAGATCATATGAGTAAGAAAGTTTTAAAATTTAAAGAAATAACAAATAAGAAAGAACTACAATCTTGGATTAATAAACCAAGTAAGAAATTATGTACCAAATTTATCCAAATTGACATAAAACATATCAAGAGTACAAAATAATAATAGTCATGTAAGTGCAATTAGGCCAATAACCTAAGCACAATATGTAATTGGGTCATCTACTCAAACTTAAGAAAAAGAGCCATTTACCCAAGTCCAAGAAAACCTTGTACCTAGGCCTACTGCCCAAAGTCTTCAAAAAATAACTCCATTAGCAGGAATCATAAAATCCAAGTCCTGGAAGCCGAGAGGCAAAAATTGAAAGAACCAATAAGCCAGATGTGTACTTATAAACCCTCATCATCTAAATGTCATTCTCCACCTTCATTTAATATTCTTGAACAATTCAAATACTTTAAATCTCTTACCTAAAAGACTGGAAATATGACAATAAAAGACCAGTATGTGAAATATGTTAGTTCTGATAACAAAGCTTGGAAAGTAATGAGGACTTGAGATTCAAGTCACTCTAGTTCTATATTTCAAGAAACTTGAGTGATAAAACTTCATTTGAACTAAAACTTGAAACAACTAGATAACTAACTTCAAGTGATCTGAGATGATCACTCCAGTGGCATGTAATGCACTCGAGTGATGATCCTTAGCTTCCAGTGATTTTGCAAGTCACTTGCTGAAAGAATGAGAGTGATGCAAGATCACTCGAGTGGCTAAGTTAGCACTCAAATGATTCTTTATCATTTGCAATAAATCAACAAGTCACTCCCAGGATTTGTGAAAGTTATGGCAGATAACTTGAGTGATTAGATTCATCACTCGAGTGATAACCTCAGAGCACTTGAGTGGATAAGTGATCACTTGCTGAAAATTTTGTAAGTCACTCGTCCATTTCCTAGAAGTGTTGAGATGTCCACTTAAGTGAGTATGTTGTCACTCGAGTGAAAGGTGAGCATTCACAAGTAAACTACAAGTCACTTGTGATGGTCATGCAAGTCATGACTAGTCTCGCTTGAGTGCAGGTGATGCCACTCGAGATGACCACCACTTTGTAAGTTCATTGCAAATCACTCACTGATGAAACAAGAGTGTTGGCGCCATTACTGGAAGTTCACTTGAGTGAGCTTCAATGTTACTCGAGTGATACAAGCCAACTTACAGAAGCACTCGAGTCAATGGTAGAGTTGAAACTATATTTAAACTAACAATTAAAGTGAAGCTTTTCTAACACTCAAGTATCTTGCTTTTCAACAGTTCTCTACTAGAGACTGAATTCATAAGTACTCGAGTGGGATAGCAAATACACTCGAGTGAATGTTACGCACTCGAGTGAATATGATATAACACTTGCGTGACTACTTCCTGCTTTATTTATAAAATGTCTCTAAGAATTCAAATATTATGATTAACATTTGTTTAACTTTGATTACAACTCATTATACTTTTCAATTCTATTAACCTTATTTGTATATGAGTTTCAAAAGTTTGAATTCATGGATTGTGACCAAAATGCAAAAAACAAATCTCTATGTTAGACGTTTATTGCATAGCAGAAACAGAGCAAAGGAAAGATTGTAGAGCAGACTAAACATATTTTGTTCAAAGATTTTATTACATCGATTATGAAAGCAACCTAACGTTAAGCAATCTTAGAGTAGGTCAAATGAATATCGTCTATTACGGCAAAAACAAAAGCAACCCAACCTTGAGCAAATCTCAGAGCAGATCAGAGGGATGTCGTATGAAGCAAATGGACATTTTAATCTTCCAACTACTCCAATATGTTTCTAACGGATAGTTTGAATGCTCACAATAGCCATTTATGGTGTTCAACTATAAATAGTTGAGGATTCAATACAGATCAACCCAACCACACACACGATTAATCTATTGCTTATTTATTGCTTATAAATTCTTGTGTTATAATGTCTTTTGATATTATTAATGCATCAGTGTTTAATTATCTACTCTGTGAGAGAGTTATTTACAAACATTTTCAATCATTGTAAAATCTCAAGGTAGTGGGATCTTGAGTTTGGTTGTTAGATTACAACTTGTAAGGGTTGTAACATCCCGAAATTTTATTTATAATTACAATAGGCTAGATTAATTTATGGTAATTAATTTACCAAGAATATTTAGTATAGGAGTAAAACTTTCTTATTTTAGTTAAAATAATAATAATAATAATAATATATTAATATTATAATACATTATAGTAATATATTATAACACACACACACACACACACACAACACACACATATTTGAAACGTGGTCAGCAAGGGGGAGGGTTGCCCCCAAGTTTGACTTGGGGGTTGGGGTGGAAATGGGCCAAAGGCCTGTCAGGGGCCTGCGGCTTGACCTGTTAAAAGCCTGGTTAGGCCTGGCCTGTCAGGCTAAAAGGCCAGGCCAAGGTTTGTTTGTCTTAATAGGCCAGGCCTAGACCTTCTAGTAAGTCTATTAGGCCTGTTAAAAAGAGGGTAAAATTTTAAATGTCTAATTTTTTAATTATATATTCTCACATTTCTTCTTTCAAAATAAGCCCAAGGTAATTTTTTTTAAAAAAAGCCCAAGTCCCTAACACCCCAAGCCTAATTTCAATTTGAATTCCTACTCGTCACTCTCGAATCATCTTGATCTCATCGTCTCACATCTAAGGTCGAAATTTTTTGGAGGAGTTCGGGGACCTGGTGGCGGTGAGGAAGCCTCCAAGAAAGTGGAGCATCCTTGGAGGAAGCTGTTGTAGAGGAGGTAGAGGCCACAACTGGCGATGGCCATCTTGATCCCGTTCTTCTAGAAATTCTTGGGATTCTTCCATGGCAGCCGGACGACAATGGCAATGTTGCGCAATGTTCAGAAAGAGATTCTAGGTTGGTTCTTTAAAGGATTAGTGTTGGTCGATTTCCTTGATGGCAAGTGAACCAGTCGAACAAGTAATAAAGTGAAAGTAGAGTATCGTCCCACAGAGATTGAGATACCGAGGAGTGACGTACCGATGCTATGACAGTTGTGAAAACAGAAAATAGATATAATTGGTTGAGGGGTTTCGTAACTATGCTACTAGCAAATGTAAACAAAAGATCTATGAATGAGAGAAGGTATCGGTGAGAAGTTAGGCTGGACTCGAATCATCCTTAAGTGCTTCAATCCCCGGTTGCTCTATCCCAATGCTATAGCATCTATCGTACATGCTTCCGCAATTGCTACAAAGATGCATACACCGATCGCAAAGCTATTTGGTTAACCCACCACTATAATCTACCGAAGCTTCCGCGTACGATACATTTGATACTAACTATACTCCTTCCATATTCCTATGGCAACTTTCTAGTCAGACCTGCATTACTCTCAGGGTGTAATAGTTATAAGAGGTAGACCCATTCCTGAAGCCTACAATAATAGGTCACGCCGTGCACGGGCGGCCTAGCAAACACTGTTTTTCAGAGGTCTAACCCCAACTCCTTCCGAAGTGGGGCCACGATCTAGCCCTTAACTTCCGTTAACCGACTAGTAATAAGCACACCGATACGCAAACCTAATTTATTGAATTAAGAAACTGCAACTGGGTCCATTCAACACTTAAAGACTCATCCTCGTCCAACCATGTAAAGTTTAGTTCATGACTGACGAGGGACACACAAAAACAGACACTAGCAGAATGACCCATGATCAATAAAACAAAGATAAAAAGAATAGAAAACAGAAAGCTTGATGGAATTTCCGACAGCGTGGTCGAGGTCGTGTCACGTCACCACTCCACGTCTTCTTCGTTCCGTCGCACTGCAGGGAAGGATGCTGGGTGGTCCTGGAAGTATAGTGCTCTTGTGAAATCTCTCACTCTTCTCTTGAGTCTGCCGAAAGTCAGAATCTTGTTTTAGGGCTCTCCGACTCTGTTAGGGTTGGCTCTGCTGTTTCCTTTTATAATTAGTATTTTCTTGCGGCTTAAGTCACAGTGAGCTGGGCCTTTCCTAATCTGTTGGAATCTATCATATCTTTGGATCAGAGTAGATTGCTTCTATTGATTCTGCGGGATTCTCCAAATCTTTCAATTCCGATCCTCCGCATCTTCTATTCTGTTACGTTAGCAACCTATCTGTCAATATCGCCCTTTATTTTATTCCTAAAATCATCTGGGTAAAAAGGTCATAAAACATATCGCATAGCATTGCTTCCTCTACTTTGCTATAGCAATTAGGATGCTTTGTATTGCACTTCGAATTGTTGTCAGAATGCTATAGCATCATATCAGCCTTGCTATACGATTTCCCTTAAAAATACAGTAAATTGTTCCATTCTCAGCACATGCAAATGATTTCTACTCCTTAGTCCCTATATCATGAATGTATGCCTTTTTGCTTAGATTATCTATGGTTAAGCTTGGATTTAACATTCAATTCAGCCAATTAGTATAGGGAAAACATGGTATTATTTGTGCTCATCAAATACCCCCACACTTAGCTTTTTGCACTCCTGGGCAAAATCAGATGAAGCGAACAAAAGCTCATAGCCGTGGTACTCCTATCTGTATAACTTTGCTTGCACGCTTGCTTTCAGTTCCCATCCCCTATTCGGCAATCCCACTGCCCAGTGCCAACCGCTCATGAAGCGTGGTATCGTTTAGATGAAGAAATCTCAAGGGGCTCTCAAGTTTCGGTGTTTACACTCACTCACCCTGAGGATTTTCGTTTCTCTCTTGTCAAACAGCCCGGAAGATCCATAGCCTTGTCAAAGTTCTAAAATTTCTTCCTAGCATTCTGAGTATTCGTTCATCCAAAGGACTTCTTGGGTTGTAATGTGTGGATGGCCAAATATTGTGAGATGGAAAAAATGGTGGATGCTATAGCGGCTTGCGAGATAAGTCCTTCGTTTTTAGTCGAATGCTTCTCCTTGAATCTTGTACTTCATGCTGTTCTCTATTTCAAGCCTTTTCTTGGGTTCTCCCTTCTTTCTTTTTCTTTTCTTTTTTTTTTTCGCTTCTCTCTCTCTTTTTTTTTTTTCATAAGCAAACCAACAACTCTTCAATTCTTTCTACAGCTTTTCACGGGAGCACTCTACCGTAGCATTGTTTTCAGTTTTTTTCAATTCTCTTATCCCACCTGCTCTGCTATAGCATACGTGTGTGGCTCAAAGGGGGTGACGACATGGGAAGATGATCAATGCGTTGCATATGGGGATAATGTGTACGACATGAATGCCTTTTTCCTACGAACTTCAAACTTAGATGCTAGATAGTATATCGAAGAACTAAGACAAATCAAGGATCAAACATAGGCTAGCAGATATGCACTCAAAATAGAACAAGTAGGCAGTAGGCTCAATTTAATCCTTCCATTGGGGGTTCTTCCCTTTAAACTTCATCATTGCCACTTTATCTTGTATCAGATTGGCTAGCACTGTCAATTTCCCAAGCCTAAAGGTTCAGTTCCCCTAAACAATCGTGCTCTGTTTAGTTACACAAGCATTCATTCCATTGCTACAATGCCCTATTCATGCTTTACCATGGAGTTTTTCAAAAATTTTCAGTAGGTGCACAAAAAACTAAATGCAGGGTGAATCAAAGCACAAACACACAATCACAGAGACATTTGTGGCAGATTATATCGCAAATTGGTATCTATCCCCCCCCACACTTAAACGATCCATTGCAGAATAATATGCAAGAATCGAGCACGCGAGCATTATAAAACGGGCCACACGACAGGCTCAGGCTTAGGCTGATAAAAAAGCATGTAACAGGCCACACAACAGGCTCAGGCCACCTTGTTGTAAAACGGGCCTGGCTTGTTAGGGGTGAGGCTAGCCTAGCGACCTATTTCCATCCCTACTTGGGGGGTAATAAAATTTACCCCAACTATTCCCTCTCCTCAACCATTATAAATACACACCTTAGGGTACGTATTTAGGCAACAAGAACAATACAATGAGAAAAATAGAACAAAGAGAGAAAGAAGGAGAGAAGGAAGGCGTAGAGATAATTATTTGGGAAGCCTTGTAGTAACTTTTGATGATTATTTAGGAGCTATAGAGTAACAGGTAACTCTGAATATTCTTGTATATACTTGTGAATTGTGTATGATTATTTGAATTAGTTTTTTCGGACTGAATTATATGTAAATGTATTATAATATTATTATAATAAGAACTAAAAATTACAATTTGTGCCCAACTACAATTACAGTTTTGTGCCCAATAAAAATTACGTTTGTCCTCGAATTTTAGAAATTACGGTTTAGTCCCGAATTTTAGAAATGACAATTTAGTTCGATGAATTTCAAGAATGACAGATTGGTCCGACGAGGTTTTATGAGATGTTTGGTTTATCTTTTGATGATATTTAATATAAATAGAAGCTTATTTTAATATACCTTATTTTTTATTGAATATAATTATCATGACGACTGTATTTGCGATGAGTTGGAGTAAGGAGCAATTTGAAAGATAAGATTTCTTTATGCCATCACTCGGTGCACAGTGGATGGTACTTGTCAGGGCCCCATCTTCCATGTTTTCATCTGGCCGGGATTGCATTGGAGTTGTGGGATATATGACACCTCCTTAGTTATGTTTTTTTAAAGAAGGGAGCTATTGTCCAGACTTAAACTCTATACCTTTGATCGGGTGTATCTTAAGTTTTTGTGAGCTTGGAACCATCCAGTCAAATGAATGAGTTTCTGTTGGACTATATGTTAGCATATGGCTTCAGTCAACAGTACAAGGGTGGACGGTGATATAAGGGAGGCTACATGTTGCATATTGTATAATTGTATAGTTCACAAATTGACATAATGATGATTACTTTTGGAAAAGAATTTTGTATAAGCAATTATGGTATATACATATATATATATATACACATATATATATATATAATCAGCTCTTGCTTTTTATCATATGTAATTTGCTTGTGTATGATAGAACTTTTAGTAGTTACTGAGACATGAAATCTCATCCTATATCAACATTTTTAAGTAAATATTCTAGTAGGGAGTAAGGGAAGACACTTGTGTAGTGAGCTTTGAGGTCTCTTTTTTTTACTCCTATGGCTTAAGTTAAGTTATTTTTATTTGCCATGACCCTAGGACTTTCGCATTGTATTTAAATTTGAAATATTTCAGAAATTTATTTTGACCTTGTATTATGAATTTTATTTGAAAGAGTAAAGGAGCAATTTTACATATGTGCTTTTTCCCAGCACCACAAGCTTTTTTCTGGACCAAAAATACACATGTGGTTACGTTTTGGGAGCGCCAAAGCACCACGGCCGTTAGTTTAGTTGACCATTAACTTGGATGGAAAGCGACGTGACAACTGATTTGGACTGACACATTGACATGGACGATGACGTGGACGTTGATGTGGAATAAAAAAATCAAAAAATTAGGAAAAAATTCAAATAATTAGGAAAAAATTCAAAAAAATTAGAAAATAATTAAAATAATTAGAACAAATTCAAAAAATTAGGAAAAATTTAAACTAATTAGAAAAAAAATTAAAATACCCCACCAAATGGGCCCCACCACCGCCACCCTACGGGGCGTCGGCCACCATCGGCCATGGTAGCTTGATCGGTTGTCGGTGGTGGGGATCGCACCGCAAAATTTTAAACTTTATTAATTCTATCACAAAATTTAACAAATTTTTAACTTTAAACCTATTTAACTATACATTTTTTTTCAAAAAATAATCATCTACATAATAATAAATGAAGAGTAAAAATATTCATATGAAAATTTAATGCCGTGAAAGACTAAAAATACATTCTTTTCTTGCTTTTGAAAATAACCGACCGCTGCTGCCGAGTGGCGGCCCTCGACAACCGTCGTCGCCGCCGACGGTGGTGACGGTAAGGTGGCGGTGGTGGGACCCATTTTGGCGGGGGGTATTTTAATTTTTTTAATTATTTTAATTTTTCTAATTTTTTGAATTTTTTCTTAAATTTTTGAATTTTTTTCTAATTTTTTGAATTTTTATTCCACATCATCGTCCATGTCAATGTGTCGGTCAAATCGCCACGTCAGCGTTCCATCCAAGTTAACGGTCAACTAACGGCCGTGGTGCTAGGCGCTCCCAAAACGTAACCACATGTGTATTTTTGGTCCAGAAAAAAGCTCGTGGTGGGCACTCCTAGGGAAAAGCACATGTGTAAAATTGCTCCTTTACCCTATTTGAAATAGTTACGAAATTTAATGATTTGGATGTTGATCATCCTCCTTGGAGATATTTCAAATATTTTGGTCAAGTTTTTGGGTGTTGAATTTGGGTTGTTACAAGGATTAGTGAGTCTTGGTGAGGATTATTCTGTACTGTGGTGCCGAGAACCCGTAAAAATCTTGGATCAATAGTGAAAAATTTCAGAAACTCTTTAGGGACGGGATGTATGTCAGGAAATTAAGATTGAACCAGTATAATTTGTTGTGCACACTTCAATGATATTCCTATTACTATGTTTCTTCGATTCTAGTGTTTGTCATTCTCGCTTTAAATTTTTAATATCACGCAATTCACCCCCTCTTGGGTGAAATGTTGGCACTGAAAAAATATGTATCCCATTTTTCATTTAATAAGGTGATTATATATCCAAGAACATCACTAGCTCTTGTAAAATTATTACACCAATATCGATTGATAAAGGCTATATATCCTTCGTCATCAATGGAGGAAGTTTCAAAACTACCAAGTACTTTAAGAAGTTCTATAGAAGCTTGTTTCAAAATTGTAAATCAATATAAAATTTTTATAAGGTGTTACTCAACAATTACTAAGATTACACCAGATAAATTTTATAATACTATAAATATGATCAGATTTGGAACAACTAAGAAGCCAGTGGAATTTGAGCATGAGCTCAAAGAAGACATAGAAGATGATTAGGAATTCCAATAGAAAATGTCCAACATAAGAGCCCAAGACTATCATATATTATATCAAGAGATGAACAGAGCTATAGTAGCAGAGAAGTATTGTGGGTGTATTCCTATGGAATGACAACTTGTATAGTTACACTGGTAACAAAGCCCAAGAACAAAAAATTGTATAGCCAATGGGATGGTTGTATAAAGAATAACAATATGGATAACTCTATAGAAACAAAGAAAAAGATATGTAATCTATTATTAGAATATATGAATCACAAGTGTAAATATTGTGACGAAAGAGAAAAGACCTATAAAGATTTTGAAGACCTAAAACTAGATAAAAATAAACTTTGAAGAGGAAGAAGACAAGAAAGCTTGCCGACACAACACGCCAAAAGTAGTTGGAGGGGCAGACAAAGAAAAAGAAAAAGAAGCCGATAAGATAAAAAGCAAAAGTTGAAGATTCCGTTGACAAAAGAAAAAGACAACGCCTTAGTGATAAAAGTTACCAGAGTAGTTGAAAAAATAATTTGAGTCATGTAAGGTAATTATAGTTATGTAACCATGGTTGGGAATGTTTGGCCTACATAAAGCCTTATAAGTATCAGACATGGATACACTGAGCTTGAGACTTCGGCTCAATTCTTTCTCCATCTCTTGTATTCATATATTTTTGCAGCAATAAATTCTCAAGTTTCATCATCTTTTATGAATTTATGTCAAATAATATATCAAAATTTTAATTTAGAAATATAAAGTATGAGTTTCTAAACTCATAGGGGTCAAACAAGGGAGTAATATTATCAAAAATTTGATAGTAATGATCATGTAAACAAGATTTTTCATTTAAGGTTAAGGTTTAGTTATAATCATATGATTACTAAATGATAGAAATCGAGTTACACCTCCTGTAGAAAATGAAGGCAGGCTATGCTGGTATGATCTAAAGGAGGAAGGTCTAAGTCATAAGAGCAAAAGTGACTCTACCCATGTGTTGGAAGGCTTTGTAAATACTTCTCTGTATGAAAGAGGACATAGATCCTTCTATGACTCGGATCATATTCGGTCAAACCCTGCAGTTCTATCTATAGTAGATCATATCATTATACCTAGATCTTCTTTGAAAGTGAGCATATAACCTAGTTGTCTCGATTACTACACACACACGCGCGCGGAGCTACACACACACACACACACACACACACACACACTCTCTCACACATAACAATTAGTAATGCAAGCATCAATACCATTGCGATTAATACAAACTCTAGTTTAGACTTCTGAAGGAAAGTTGCAAACTCCAGTTTGGATGAACAAACTTGAGTTTGTGTTGCCCATTTTGAAAATCAAATTGCACAAATTTGTGAAATCTTTATATTTGATCTTAATACTTCTTATTATCGCTCATTACTATTCCTAATTATGTTTAATCAGTTTGTTAGTGAGTTTCAGATGGTTTAAAGAATATTAAATGAAGATTTAGCTTAAAGCAAAAAGTGACGTTAGCGCATTTATTGCAAAGTCCAGAAGTCTTGCATCCTTTTGGACAATCATTCTCTACACGTTGCAAAGGGATTAATGTTCTCTTTCCCTATCAAGGACCTGATCTTCCAACGACTTTAATTCAAGAGAAGTCAACCAGAAACTTCTGTGCAACTGGATTAACTGAAGAGTAGAGAGAGAAGAGACCAAAGTATTCCTAACAGCTACTCCAATGTCTCCAACGGTTACATTGATCAATCCAACGGTCATTTGATGCTTTCTTCATATATAAGGAGTTGCATTCAAGTCTTCTGAACAACCAATCTGCAGAAAACAAAAAGCATTCAAAGTTTCCAACTACTCTTTCAGTTTTCTACTTGTAAAGTATCTTTTGATACATTTGTACTTTAGTGATTATCTTATCTACTCTTAGAGAGAGTTTCATTTACTGAAATCATTTATTGTAAGGATTTCAAGTTGTGGGACTTGGAGATTGAGTTTATCAGTTTACAATTTGTAAGGGGGAGTGTATCCTAGTGAGAGGATAACTTCAAGTACAGAGTGTGTAATTGATTATGGGTGATAGTGAAAATCCTAGAGTGTCTGGGGACTGGACATAGGTCAGTGTTGAGACTGAACCAGTATAAATCTTGTTGTGTCTTGCTTCTTCTTCCCTTACTCTGTTCTGCCCTGTTTTAGCTTCCATTTGCAGAGTATTTCAAAAAGAATTTTTAAATCCCAATTCACCCCCTTCTTGGTGATTTGCTCCGCTTACAAATTCCTAAAAGATTTAAATTGTCAGAAGCACGTAAGAATTACTGAGAAAATTGTGCAATTAATTTTCATAAATCCTTTTATAGATTGAAACAATATGGAAGAATATGGTATAGTCATCTCAGTGAATATTTGTTAACAGAAGGTTACAAAAATGGTCCAATTTGTCCATATGTTTTCATAAAAGGAACTGGATTAGAATTTGCAATAATCGCTATATATATGGATGATTTGAATATAATTGGAACTTCTGAAGAGCTTCAAAAAGTTTTTGATTGTTTAAAAAGAGAATTTGAGATGAAGGATGTTTGAAGATGAAAGTTTTGTCTTGGCTTACAAATTGATCACTTAGCAAATGGAATTCTCCTTCATCAATCAACTTATGTTAAGAAAAATATTAAAGCGATTCTATATGGATATAGCACATCCGTTACTTACTCCAATGATTGTAAGATCATTTAAGGACAATGATCATTTTTTCCTTGAAGAGAAAAATGAAGAACTTCTTAGTCTAGAAGTACAATATCTTAGTGCTATAGTGTACAATATATCTATCTAATTCAACACAACCTGATATTGCATTTGTTGTAAAGTTATTAACAAGATTTAGTTCTTCTCCCAATAAGAAGGCATTGGAATGGAATTGAACATATATTTCAATATCTTTAAGGAACAAATGATATGAGATTATTTTATTCTAACGATTCTAGATCGCAATTGATTGGTTATGTAAATGTAGGGTTTTTATCAGATACACACAATTGTATATCTCAAATACGATATTTATTTACTTGTGGAGATACAACTATATCTTGGCATTTAACAAAACAAACTTTAGTAGCTACTTAATCAATTCATGCAGAAATAATTGCAAGTTATGACATGTCGAGAATGTGTTTGGTAGGGTCAATGACTCAACATATCCAATCAACATGTGGTCCGTTTCTTGAACAAAAGATTCCAACAATCAAAAGGAGGATACATTAAAGGAGATAGAACAAAACATATTTCTTCAAAAAAATTTCACTCATGATCTTATGTAGAGTGGTGACATAGATGTTCATTAAATTTGCTCATGTGACAATCTTGTAGATTTGTTTACCAAGACACTGCTAACTAAAAAATTTGAGGACTTAGGCCCGTTTGTTACACGGAAGATTTGAGGAAGGAAAGGAAAGGAATGGAAAGGAAAGGAAAGGAAAGGAAGATTAGGAGGAACTTTAAAAATGTGAAATTTGTTTGGTATACAAGGGAATGGAAGTTAGTTGAGGGAAGATGAAATGTTTGGTATGAAGAATTGGGGTTGTATAAGTGGGAAGATTAGGTGAAATTCCCAAATTGCCCTTAAATAAAAAACATTAAAAAAAAAAAAGGTAATAACTGGCGGAAGGGTTTGTTGCGCGACATGAACGAAGAGAGGAACGAACCCTAGAAGGAAATTGCAACGGTAAATTAAAGTAGATGGTGATGGGGTATGAAATTCGACGACGAGTGTCTCCGGTGGTGACAAGGACGACGTAGATGGAAGGAATAAGGCTGTGGAAGCACGAAGCAATATTTAACGACTGCGGAAACGAGTATGGGAAGAGAAGCGAGGTTAGATTAGCATGATGAACATTGAACCCTGGTAATGCTATATTTAACGAAGGTTGATTGGAAAAAATGAGTCTTGAACCCACGAGCGGTGTGAAGTCATTTGAATGAAAAGGGGATTGTTGGGTTGGTGAAACAGAGGCAAGTGCGAAAATAGTTTAGGAAAATATGGCATTCCTTCATTTGACTATAATTAATCATCAAAATCAAACAGGGACATAACAAAAACGAATGTTAGATCGTCGAAAAGGACGGAGGAATTATGAAAAATTGCACTTGTGAGGATGAAGAAGGAGACATTAACGGGTATACAATGTGCAAAATAGGGACATTGGTTCTTTGTCAAATGGGAGTTGAAGTGAACCATATGTGAAGCATAGAACAACCAACATTTTGACAGATAGCTTGAAATTTATAAAAATAATCTTCACCCAGGGCAATGTGTGGTAGAGGAATTAAAAATAAAGCACCCAACATTAAGAAATGCTTTGCATAAGTAGGAAGCGGAAAAAAAAACTTTTGCTATTGGACTTGTAAAATGCACCAAGAACTACGTCTTGAACCAACACAACACGAAGCTTAATGCCAAGGCACAAAATGAAAATGAATGAATGATATTGGCCTTCTCAAATGCTGCATACAAGTAAAGCAGAGAACCTTGGACATTACAACATGAGGCGAGTGTCGGATAAATGGACATAAATGATAGCATGTGGTGACCATCATTGGCCTTCTCAAATGCTGTATGACAAATAATTGTGAAGTTTTTCAAAGGGTGCATGAGCCACCCAAAAATTGCATGGTCAGTAACATATACTAACCATCAGTGGTCAGATGGCAGGGAAAAAAGCAGGAGACGTTCGAACGTAAATAATAAGTTCGAACCAAAGATCAAGTTCGAACTACATCACAGATAACAAATATAAATGTAAAGTTTATGACAAGGTGCATCAGGCACCCTAAAATTAGCTGCATAAAATCGACATGTTATGCAGAGGAATTATGACAGTCATGAACTACACAAAATTATAAGACACATTACAATAGATTAAACATAATTCAACCATTAAACATTAGTTCAGAATACAAAAGTGTAAGTTCGAACCAAACAAGAAAGTTCAAACTCCAACGAACGGCAGAAGTAAACCATCTCGAGAATGTGAATCAGTCATAACAACAAAAAACTAGTCAATGCATCTTTGGAGCATTACATGTAACTCTAAACGAGACAATACACACAATTTCTGTCCCTAGTTCTTTTCCTCTTTGATGGGGACCTCTTTGGAGCGGTGCGCCTAGGAGATGATGTCTGCGAACCGGGGAGGTTCTCGGGATGAACATTGGAGTAGCGGGATGCGTACTTTGAGGACAATTGGTGGTTCTTGTGCGAAGATATTGGGCATATTCTCCGCCGCAAGGACGGGCCGAAGGTGAAGCGGGAATGAACCTCAAAGGAACATTTCTTGTTATGTTCTTTGGAAGGGCGGGGAGGAGGGCTAAGCGGTTCGGGTAGCGGGACAATTGCTGATCGTGGTGATTGGATCCAAATCCTCACCTTCACCCACTTCTCCATCGGGTGGGGTGGCTCCGGAGAAATGGACACCTTTCTCTTCATCATCACCTGCGGGGTCTCCAACCCCATGGCTAGAATGATCGGCCCCTTCCTTCTCAACCTCTTCATCTCTCGCTGCAAGGACACCCTCATGGTCATCACCGCTTCTTTCTCTTCTTCTTCATCTTTGATGCTTCTAGGCTCACCCTCATGGTCATGACCGCTTCCTTCTCCTCCTGTTCATCCGTGATGCTTGCATGCCCACCCTCATGTTCATCATCCCCTTCCTTGTCACCTTCTTCATCGCCGCCTCCATCATTCTCGGCCTCGAATCAATCTCATCATCCCCTTCCTTCTCTTGTTCTTCATCTCTCGCGCTTCATCCTCGGCCTCAGAATCAATCTCATCATCCCCTTCCTTCTCTTGTTCTTCATCTCTGCTGCCTTCATCCTCGGCCTCAGAATCAATCTCATCATCCCCTTCCTTCTCTTGTTCTTCATCTCTGCTGCCTTCATCGTCAGACTCAGAATCAATGTCAGCATCCCCTGCATTCTGTTGTTCTTCATCTCTGCTGCCATCATCCTTGGCCTCGAGAATCATGGTTATCATCCCTTTCATTCTCTTCGTCTTCATGTTCATCCTCTTCTTCTTCTTCCGTGCCGCCATCATCGTCCGCCTCGAATCACTCTCACCATCCCCTTGCTTCTCTCCTTCTTCTTCACTGATGCTATCACCTTCTTCACTTCCTTTGTCACCATCCTCAGATTGGGAGCCCAATGGCGTGTCCTGTGAAGTGGACTTATGCTCATTCCCTCTGCTGGATGAAGGACCAGCCATGTCATGTTTTTTTGCCCTGAATTCAGCAAAGTCCTTCCAGTCAGTGCCATACACATATATGAAATCTCGAACGTCCTTCAAGTCAAATGCCATTGATGCCATGCGTGACTCCATCTCATTGAGGGTTGATTTGTATGTGATCCTTCATCAACCCAATTTTTTCATCAACTATTTTGGCAAACATGGCGCCACTTCGCAACGCCTCCTCAAAGTTTTGGTTTTTCTACTTGGACCAGGTTTGTAGGTGCAGCTCCTTTGCCTTCCCTTTCCTTCCTTGATGGGGCTCATTGGGTGATCTATAGGATGACCGCTTGGAAACAAGAGGGATTTGCATTCTATGTAGAGCCTCGTCATCAAATTCCGAGTCCAAATGGGGGCCTCACCTTCATGAAGATACCAAACCTTGTGCTTTTGTAATATGAGGGAAACAAGTGAAGGGAATGGCAGGTCAGAATTTTTCACCCCAAAAGTAGCAGCCTTCAGCATTGTGTCAACGATCCTCTTCCCCATCGAAATGGCTTCCTCTTGATCATGCAAAGCAAAGGATTTCTTTGTCCTCAAGGCTCATGCTTGTGTAGTGCTTGCCCTTGTTTACGAAGTTCCGCTGTACAAATAATGTAGCACCCTATACTTATAGCTCAAGCTGCTTGATCCGGTCGGAGAAGAAGCACCTTGGTTGTCCCTCCCTCTAGCAATATCTTATCCATTTCCTCTACGAGTGAACTTTGTAGTTGTGGACTGTGGAACCTTAACCCTAACCAATTAAGGATTTTCTTGTCACTCAATTCAATTGTTTGGCCCCTAACACGTGTGGACACACTTCCAGTTCTAGATAATCGAGGTTAGAATAAAACACCTTCACAACCGAGTCACTATAAGGCAAACCCAACTCCGGGAGTCCCCTAAATGGTCTAAGCAATGCGTCTAGTCCAAAGGGATAATCAGTATCAAATGAGTCCATCCTAATCCTACTCATTTTACACAGACTTCTACCTACTAACCTCATGTCATAGTCCTCAAGTTGGGGTGATTGAAGTCGGCCTTAGAGTCGGGGATGATATTGGCCCTCTCGTTGCACTTTCAACTTCCTATACAACTTGGACTGACCTCATCAACATGCTCATTGTCGTCGTCATCCTCATTGGTGGCGGCGGAAGAATCTTCATCATCGGTTGTGTGTTGCCACTCTTTGTCATCCCACTGGAATCGGCAATGTCAACCATTTTCCCCTTGCTCTGTTTGGTAGTATCTCCCTTTCGTTTTTTCCCCTTTTGAGTAGTGTCAGAGACGGAGTCACGATCATCACCTGTAGGGGCCTTCCTCTTCCTAGACGCCGGAGTGTGGGTATTCTTCGTAATGCCCGTTTCTTCTTCCTCGCTTCTTTAGCATCAAGTTCTCTCTTCCACTTTCTTTTCGCGAACTCGTCATCGTTGTTGTGTCTTTCCTCGTCTCGGTCGACGACCCAACTCGACCGCACCTCCGTAGTGTTGCCCGTGCTTCCTATAAGCTACAACGTCTTCCATTGTAATTCGCAACTCGTTCAACCGGTTATCACTTTTCCTTGGTTTCCCCATTCCAAGCTGGTTTAAATGGCGATGCGAGAGGAACAATGGGAAGACGACGCGTGTAACGTAACGTACTTGGGTGTGGGTTTGAAGGTCACGAAAAGCTGAAAGGTCGCGGTTGAGAAAGGTGGAAACACAATGTGAAAGGGGTTTGGTTTGCCTTGGGAAGACGGTGAACAAATGGGAGAGGTGTGACGGTTTAGAACGAGTAATGGGCGTCGGTTTTGGGGCGACGTTCGAAACTCGAAAAAGTAGTGGACGTGGGTATAAACCGCCATTGCATTAATGAACATGGAAAAAGACCCACGTCGATCAATCAAGCCCTTTTCAGCGTTTTTTTTATTTAAATTTTTGTAATATGTTTCCCTTCATAACTCCGTGATGTGGTAGGGTCATTAAACATACTTGATCCCATATTTTGCCCAATGAATCAAAAGATAAAATAGGTTGAACGTAAATATGAAGTTGAACTAACAAAAATTTCACAATGTTGAACAATATTAGGTTCGAACTTCGTAGGGCGTTCGAACGTACATTAATTGAAAATCTTGATATGCATTTGTTGTTACATAAATGGAAACTGCTGATATGCATTTGTTACAAGAAGCAGGTACAGTAAATGGAAACTGCTGATATGCATTTGTTACAAGAAGCAGGTACAGTAAATGGACAAGGGCGAAACAGTAACATCCAATGGTCAACAGATAAAAAAGTTTCCATTTTCTGCATTCATCATAAGTGAGTACATCCCATGCACAGGCCAATTAATAGATGGCCTGCATCATAATACACTTAAAACTTATAATTTGACAACAGTCGCGCCACACAAAATTTAGGCCATGTCCAATTTTTCCTTAACCTATTTGAACATGGTCCAAAGTTTGTGCTAATGCAAAAACCCCGCCCTATACAAAAGGACCGTGAAAGATATACAAAACGATTTGCGAAGCATATACAAAAGGCTGTGCGCAAAGCATATACAAAAGCACTTGATTAGTGTCCAAAACAAAGTGACACATCCGAATTACCACGCCCAATACTGGTACATCAAACACAAAAAGAGCACTATGTACTCGCACTATTAAACTACACGGACTATGTAATCGATGATGCATCTTTACCGAGAAAGCAAGGTGCGGATCCATGATGGCTTAAACTCGCAGGTACCTTTAGAAATGAAGTCACCATTTTATCAGAAGTTACAATCTTCATATGTGCAAGGTTTCTTTCATTCCAAGTCAAATCCTCAAGTTGCAGTAGCTCCATGTACAAGTCATCTCCTGGGGCAGGAGGTTCAGGTTGCCTTTCTTGGGGTGCCATCATATTTCCTAGCTTGTCAAATGCAGTAACGATGGTGTTCTCCAATTTTTGTGATGTATCTCGCAATGCCTCGCGATTACTTGAGCATTGTTCGTTTGCGCTTCTTCCTTGGACCAACATTTGCATCGAGATGGATTGACTTGAGTGGTGACAGTTTCATGGTTCGTTCGACAACTCACATTCATCAACATGTGGTGGTGTTTACGGAAGTTCGTTATCTTCATGATTAATTTCTTCCTCCATTCCCCCCGGGCACTCTCCTTCCTCACCGGTAGCCTTGTCCCTGGCCCAAACCATGCACAGAGAGTCAAAGTTTGGTAAGGGTTTGGTTCTAAATTCCTTTGCCTTGGGATGAGCCTGCACTTTGAACAAGCAATATGTCAGTTTGGATATGGAAGTCATTTGTAATACATAATCAAAGTACAAGCAATATTCGGTTTGGATATGGAAGTCATTTGTAATACATAATCAAAGTACAAGTTTCAACAAGTATGGTAGGATCTCATACCTTCAAATACTCATCCCACACCTCTACGGATCTGCGGTAACAAGGTTAGTCTCCGGGTTCCAACCAAATCCTGAAGCATTGGGCCCATAAACAATGTCGTATCTTTGCTTGCCATAGGACGCTTTAAGGTTTTCGAGTCTAGAGGTGATGTGTGGAGTTGCTTTGATACCACGGCCGGGAAGCTTTTGCTCAATCATCTTTTGCAACACATTTGCATAACTTGACCTTGAACCCACTATCGCCATCCACTTTTGGTCCAATCTCAAAGTCACAAGGCTATCTACCAATACCCGATCCTCCACTTTGTCCACATCTTGATCCTCGTCCCCTTCCCTGTTCAACTTGATCCATCTAAAACAAACACCGATTGAGGCAAAATATTGCGGGTATACATGCTTTTCAAAGAACAACAAAAGCAAATATAGACTTAATTGAAATTCAGATTGACATAGGACATGGTTGTTGTTTTTAACATAACAGACGGAATAAATTGTCCTTAAACCTAGCAATACTTGAGTACATTGTTATCAATTATCTCCAAGTGCCACAAATGACAAACATCTCATTTGCAACTTGTTCCCCGTAATTAGTCCACACTTCACTAGTTTCCATTGGAACTAAGGGCGGGTTGTCAATCGTTGTAGGTCCAATCGGTAAGGTGTCAATCTGCTCATCAAGGGGATCTTGAACATTCTCCCGACGAATGAGGTTATGGAGCAAACGACAAGCAACGATGTATCTATTTTGCAGCCTGTTTGGATAAAAAGATGGGCTCCTCAATATTGCCCATCGTAACTTGAGTATGCCAAAGCACCTTTCTATTACATTTCGTGCCGCCGAATGTCGCATGTTGAAACACTCATGCGCAGTTTGGGGTTGATGTCCTTGTCTCCAGTCATTAAGGTGGTACCTTTGACCTCTATAAGGAGCCAAAAACCCCGGCAATTCGTAGCGCATCAACCAAGTAGTAGTTCCCGCACAAAGATATACAAGTTAATAAACAATAGTGTAACTTAATTTAAACAACGTAATGCACGCTCACACCCGTACCTAGTGGCACCGTTAGTCCAAATGGTCTCCTTATAGCATCTCTCAACACTCTCCCATCCATGGTGACCCTTCCCACCGGGCAAAACAAATATGAATTGCCCATCCGGTGTACATACCCCAAGGACATTAGTTGTAACCTCCCCTTTTCTATTTCGGTACCTCCCCTTGTGTTGTGCAGGGACTTGAACACGTATGTGTGTACCATCCAATGCACCAAGGCACCCCTGAAATGACAAAAACATTATCACCGTTAAGGTCAAACCATAGTGTCAATACTCTATTAAATTACTCAGACAATACCATAATGTACATACCTTGAACCACTTCCAACGATTATCATTTGAGTCCTCTCGGAATTGGCTCTGGTTTCTTCAAAAGCAATGATTGAAGTCGATGGTAGCATTGAGCACTAGTTTGAAGTATCTACTAATGGTTTTCTCGACCTTCCAAACTCAAATCGTATGACTGTTCTTCACATGATGGGCCAATATGTGAAGGAACATAGCCACTTGCTCATCAACTAGCATATGTTTAGTTGCTCTCAATCCGCCGATTGTGTCTAACATGTGACACAATTTATCAAACGTTACCGGTACATCCTAATTTGGTTGAAGCAAGTGGTGTCACTACTATATATCATCGCTCTCAAATTCGCTCTCTTGGCATGAAAATCTAATCTAAACGTCCTATCCGGTAAGTGCCTTGGTCTACCTCGCTCCCCACGGCGACTATCATCGTCACAACCAAGGTCTTTTGCTATTAGCAAAGTTATGCAACCAGCCAACATTCCAATCATTTCACGTAAACGTGGCTCCATACCTACACAATTGTTCACCACACCAATATCTTTTTTATCATAATCTGCCTCTCCTCTTTACAAACTACCACAATTTAACATTATACATTCCTATCTTTCATGCCATGGGCTCAATTTACACCACTACTTACCACCCAACATCTCACTCCCTGAATGAACGACACATGTCTGATGTTCGAACTGGGGTGTCTGGTTCGAACGTAAATTGGAAGTTCAAACTTTTTCTATTTTCTTGTTTTCAATTCACCTTTAACAGTTAACAAAACCCATTTTCCCTTTTCAGCAAACATACCATCACCACACAATCAACTTTAATATATAAACACACTTCACATCATTCATAAAAGGGATCATTAACAAAACAACAACACATTGTACAGAAACAAACAACATATTTCCTAGCAAGTACACCGTGTCGTATGCGGATATTGCTTCAAAATGCATTCCATTTGTGTGTGTGTCCCCCCTCCCCAAGCTCGAAGCAATAGGGCAACGAAAAGCTCACCCGCCCAATTTGGAAGCAACGGGGCCACCAAAAGCCCAGCCCCCCAACCTCGAAGCAACGGGCGACGAACATTTGAAGCCTCCCCCCAACCCAACTCGCAACACCGTAACGAATAGCTCAGATCCATATAGATCTCACATTTAAAAATTGATTTCCAAATAATCCGACCTCAAATGCGGCTCGGGTTCAACTTCTCCTTCGCCGAAAACCGACCACCGTAGATACAAGCTTCTTCACCGACACCTTTCGTCCTCGCGCCTTGCTCGTGCTTATGGGTATAGTCTTTTCAAAGGGCCTATTTGTCCGATATTTTCACCTTCCGGGAAGATTTTCACCTTCCGCCTATTTTGGATGGAATGAAGGTTCCAATGGTTGATGGAACTTTGGGCCTCGACGGATGTATACTCGACGGAAGATGGGGAAGCAAACACGTTTTTTTTGTTGGAAAGTTGTTATCTTCCCTTTCCATCGGCCCAATTCTTTCTAACAAACAGGGCCTTAGTGCATGATATTGGAATGCGTAGTCTCAAAAACATAAAGTGATGTTGTCATCAAGGGAGTAAACATTGTGTACTCTTTTCCTTCACGAGATTTTTTTCCAAGGGGTTTTTCTTAGTAAGGTTTTGATGAGGCACATTCATCATAGATATCTAAGGGGAGTATTATGAATATTGACTTTATTGATGTCTATTGACTCATATCCTAATTAGCATTTATAAATAAGTGTTGAGAAACTAAAACATGCTAGTTAATGGGGACTCTTGGTAAATAGAGGTCAATACCAAGCATTGTGATGTACCCTGAAACACAAGTGAATAAATTTGCTCCCCATTGTCCTCTCAAACTTTTATCTTCTCATGGTCTTTTCTCTTATCCTAGATTTCCTTTAGTTTTAGAATAAATTCTTAATACTAAACCCATGTCATTACTTTTGCTATTGATAATAACTAGGGAATTTAATATTTTAATCCCGAACTTTTTGAGTCATTTATAACTCAGTCTCAAAACTATGACTCAGTGCAACCCACTCCTTGAACTTTTACTGGTCAAAAGAAGTCCCTGAACTTTTCCACTTTTTATAACTCAGGTTTGAGTCATATTATATGGCAAAAATTACTTCCAACTTAGCTCTACATGGCGAAAATTCTTCCAACTTAGCCTCACTTGTAGACTTTTTGAAGCCTGGATGCTGCAGCATCAAGGTCACTGATGGGTCTAGGTGAAGAGCAAATTACTTGTTAGGTAGAGACAAAATAGGCGCAGATTTTCTTGTTAGAGAATAAAAACTTATGTTCCTTTCAACATTGGAATGATTTCCTTCAAGAAGGAGGAGTAAGCGGAGACGGTGGGACTTGGTGGAGAAAAGGTTTGAGAGTCGTCCAAGCAGGGTAAGTTGGGTGAGCTACGAGACAGGAGGAGTAAGCGGACTAGAGTAGCCGGCAAGGTTGAGAGACGCGAATGAAGTGCATGTGAGGCCACTGACGTGGAGGTGTGTTGGAAGAATTTTTGTCATGGTGGAGCTGACTTGGAAGTAATTTTTGCCACATAACATGACTCAGGAGTTATAAAAAGCGACAAAGTCTAGGGAGAGAGTCATAGGTGACTAGGTGAGTTAAAAGTTCAAGGACTGAGTTGCATCGAGTCATAGTTGATAGATCAAGTTATAAGTAAGTCAAAAGTTTAGGGATAACTAAATAAAAGATAGAAACTTAATCTATTTGGATCCTCTTTTTTTTGGAGTTAAAAGCTACTTTTTAGCTAAAGCTATAAAAAAGAGTTTTTTTTTTAATAAAAAAAAACTTAAAGCTGTTTGATGATTATATAAATTTTTTAGCTTATGAGAATTAGCTTCTGTTTGATTTAATTTTAGCCTAAATTAGCAATGTAATAGTCAATAATCAATGAATCATACATTCTTCTTCTGAATCCCACATTTTTCAAGCGAGTTATTATGTTTTTTTATAGATAGAAGAACTAGGTAAATGCAACTCTTGCTTTGTTGACTGAATAAAATCAAACTATAACACGCAGACATAGAGAGATTTCAAATAATCCAATAGAAGCATTGGGGAGCTTACTTGGATCAAGCGAAATCATGAGACTAGAAACAGGCATTTCATAGAAAAAGAAAGACAACGTGAAAGATGAAGGAGAACAGAAACAAACAAGTGGATATAAACTTACAAGAATTGGAGGTTGTTGGAGAGGGTTAACCAGCAACAAAGTTAAACTGGAGGAGTCACAAAGGAGACGATGCTCTGAATAAGATAATAAGGATTAAGGTTCTCGATTCGACTATCTCATAACATTGCTAATAAATAAATAAAAAAAAGATCTCAAAAAAACTCCTCCCATAAGCTTTTGGCCTTTTTCTTTATGGTAAAAAAAAAAAAATCTTTTTATTATAAGAGCTTTTGAAAAAACCTGTTTGCCCTAGGTTCTACTTATAAGGAGAACAAAAGTTAAAAATAAGAATGAGACTAGCTCAAATGAAATAGGGATCTCACTTTTTTTTTTTTTTTTTTTTTTTGTTAAGCAAAATATCATTTTATTGGAGGTAATCATATTCGAGGTAATATTGGACATTAAATATGGACACTTCTCCCAACAAGAATTCTAAACTTTTGTTCACCACGATGTGAGAGACTAACATCTGCTACAACACTCAATCCTTTGATAGCATGTCACACAATTGATAATTCAGATTAAAGTTCTAGAGAATTTTTTTCCTATGGCAAAAAGAAGAGAGGTTTACTTTTTCCTATAAAGCCCATTAATCGGTGGCAATCTCAAAATCAAATTGGGCTTACGGTGCCATTTATTTTGGGCTTATTGGGCCGAAATTTCTGTGCGACAATATAGGACCTACATAATGTGGTTCGACAGATCCATCATGGTTTTCCATTTGAATTATGTGCATTCCCCACGTGAATGGTGGGGATCCGGATCTGTGGAAGCAGGACTGAAGTGCGTTGACGAAGCGGTAAGAGAGAGAAGGAAGCAAGCAACTGGTTATGGAGTAGAGAGAAGATTAGGGTGGTCCTCCTTGTGATTTTCGTTTCTGTGGGTTTACCCAAATTCCGTTTTCGTTCAATCCCCAACGCTTCCTTTGATTCTGGGGTTGCTCACCAAATTCCCTATTTGGGAATCTGCAATAACTGATTCGTGCCGACGGTTTCGAGGGAGAAAACCTCGTTGTTTTTTGGAACTCTTGGCTTTAGTGCAGTTTGGTTTTTAATTTCGAAGATGGCATATAGAAGGAGACAGCAGGGAACTTCAGGACCTTTGGCGACATTCGAAGAATTTTCAGACGACGGAATTCGAAACCCTCCTCCTCCTCCTCCTCCTCATTCTTTTGATGCCTTGCCTCCTGATATTGACGGCTCATTTACGTCGTCTCCATCTTCACTTGCTGCCAAAGCTATTAGAGCATCTTCGGCTCGTCGGGACTCTTCCCTTTCCTCTGCTTACCGTCACTCCAATCTCCCCAGCAGTGTTCCTCCCGTTGCCCCACCAACTACTACTGCACCTGTATCTTCTAAGGTTTTTTTCCCCCCTACCTTCTTTATCTTCTGCCATGGGATATTCGTTTGTGTTTTCTGGGTTGATCGTAGTAAAATGTGAACTTTTCACTTGGCTGGGCAAAAATTGATCCAACAAAAGAGGGATTTTTCTGTTTGGCATGGAATGAGAGGAGAAAATTCTAGTCTCATTTGTGATATATCTTCTAGCTTTATGCCAATCTTTCAAACATGAGATCTGCACTACTCTCAGTACGTTAGGGACGATGTATTCTCGTTATTACATTTTATTCTTCAACATTTAGATTAACCGGGTTAACTCCTGCCGTCGACTTAGTAGTTACTTCTTATTTATTAAATTTACTTTTGAAGCATTCCTTTATTCTCGTATGTCCGGGCCGTTTGTAATTGTATGTTGCGGCTCATATTCAATCATTTTGCCGGACTTACCTCTAGTTTCTGACGATGACTTCTTTAATAAGTTTTTGCTTCCTCCATTTGGACACAAACTTCATAGATTTAACAGGATCTTTTGTTGACCTCTTTCTCAATCAGGACAATGATTGAGGATGATATCATAAGTTCCAGGTTTATGAAGTTTGAGAGTCGATGTCATCCATTTTTGGAGGCACCAAATTGTAAAGTTTGACAGCTGACTTACTTACTAAAGTTCCTGTTCAGTTGATTGAAAACTTTTTGCACTTATGGCTGACCAAAAGCCTTTTTTTAATTTTCCATGCTCTGTGAGACGTAGTTGCTCATCAGATGGAAAACAAAGGGAACTTTTAGAGTTATTTCTATGTTATTTATATTCTTCAGAGCTCTTACTCTTTGTCAAATCATATTAAGATCTTGTGAACTGTCTATATGAATAAATTCTTTCCCTCTGGATTTATATAAATGTTTTGGTGGTTTTGGTCATATTTTCTTGGAAACAAAGATTTCATATATAATAATTATCTAAAAAATTATAAGTTTTAATTTTGGTGGTCTTGATTCATCAAACTGCTTTTATTGCTCTCAGATTCAATCCCATTTTCCTTTTGCCTCTCTTGCTCTCGTTGGATCACTGAACCTGCTGAGGGCTAAGGATCACCAGAGCGTAGCCCTTTCCTTTCGCAGCCATATCTCTTATAATAAAATTCTCTTTTATCAAATGGGCCAATGGGAAGAGGGAAACAAACGACTGGCACATTTTATTACAACTTGTTTTGATAGTTCATGTTCATTTACTTGCAGGTTCAAATTCCTGTTTTTGAACTGTTTTAAAACCAATATGATCTGAATGCTAATGTAGTTGTTCAATTTAAAACTCATTTTTTCCCTATCTTTTTCATGATTGACCGCTTCCAAGGTGGTTTCTTTGACCATAATTACCATGTCCCAGGTTTTAAGTCCTTAAATGAAAGTTAAAAAAATAAAAGTTTCAAATGGACATTTGAAATTTTGTGGACTGGCTCCTTTAGACCCTATCATGTGCCTTGTCTATTCCAGCGTCATGTTTGCAAATTATTTCTCATCCTGAGACAAAAGCTTTTCGCTGTTATAGTAACAGCAGTCTCATACTCATCATTTATTTATGCCTTTGAGCCTTAATTGTTTGCAAAGCAATGACATGTTCTTCTTGCTATGATATATAGTGGATGCATTTAGTTATCATTATTTTATGTAATAATTGATTTATTTAGAATAATTGTCTCTCGTCATGCGGATGAGTCTATAGGCTTGGAAACTATGCGCTCCAGTGCCTATATCTTTGAATTGAGTTCCTCAACTAATTATAATTGTGGACAGTAAATGAAAGCATGATATTAGATTCCTAGATGCTTTAAAGCATTAAAGATTTGGAAATGGATGCCTAAAATATTGTTCGTACTTCTTTCTTTTTAATTTATATTCCCCACACTGAGAAAACTATTTCCATGATCTGAAGTGTTTGTTTCTTTCTGCCAAACTTATTATGTTGGCTGTAATTATAGGATTCAAGAGTCTATGAATATACATCAATGAAGACCTTGAATGAGTCCAAACATGGATTTTGGGGTTCTCTGGGCAGAAAAGCCAAATCTATTATTGAAGACGAACAGGCAACCCAGCATTCTGGAGCACCTGGGAGGATGGAGCCACAGATGCCTGGTGCAACTTCTAGGGGCCAGGTGAGATAGGAATTATATGTTTCCCACCAGAACACTGTAAATTTGTTTTGTATATTTAGCTCCCAATGAAAAAAATAAAATGCTTTATGATTTAGGCTATGGAACTTTGAAGTTCAACATGCTCATTGTTTGACTGGGATGCTGATAAAAGTTCGGTATTGTGAATTCTCTTGTTAGGAGACTAGAATAACTTGCTCCTTGCATTGCAGGAACTATTTAAAGTTTTAAACCTCTAAGGAAAACACAAAAAATGAAAGATTTACTCATAGTAAAGTAAAAATTGATAATGGTATTTAAAAAGCGTTGTTGCTTGATGTGACCTTCAGAAGAACAATCTGCAAACAGAATCAATGTTATAGAATATAAAAACTATTAGCAACAGTGATGAATATTAATGAATGGTAAAAATTTAGATTATACACATAAGTTATAGTTTTTCATTAAAAAGACAGAAAAATAAAACAAAATTGCATCTGATGTTGGGAAGGATTGCACCAAAAATTTGACCAGTGAGATGAAAATGTTTGTGTTAATCTACTGTGGCTGGCTCAATAGGTATTGGTGGTTTTTTTTTTTTTTTTTTTTTTTTTTTTTTGGTTGCTCGTGGAAATTGAGGTGTTTTAGTGTGCATTTGTCTTGTTAGCAGTTTCTTGTTCATTATTTTTTCAACTGTCAAATTTGACTATCATTTCCTTCTTTCTGTAGTTCCAAAATTCATATAACATAGAGGATAACAATCTCAAAAGGGACAACCCAAAGTTATTTAAGGGATTTGATGCAATCACGTCTTCTCTAAGCAATATTGGTAACACCATTGGTAATGCCTTGGAGGTAATCTCCTAAATTCTTTTGCCTGTAGTTTATCTTTGTATGCGCTGTGATAATACCCCACCATATCATCTGACTTATGTGTATGTTCCACTATTTTTTAATTTTCAAGATTTCTGTACTCATTCTCTTTTATGGGAGTCCATGGAAGGGTGGATTATGCTCATTCACGTGTGCATGTACTTTCCTGGGTATAGGCTTATGTAGAAAGAAATAGGAAGTCATCCCAAGTGCCCCATGGAGTTCAAGATTTTATCAGCACTAACATTACTTCACATTTGCAGGAGGGTTTTACAATTGTGGAGAATCGGACTTCAGGCATCATGCAAGAAACTCGTAATCATATAAAGAAAAAGCCTGGCAACTCTGTGTTACAGGGAGAGGGGACAAACCGTTCTGCTACACACCAACACCCACAATCACGGACCCAGATGCAAACAGACAAAGAACTTCAATTGAAGGCATCTCGCGACGTAAGGTGGCAACTGTGTATCACTTTTTTCATGTGGTTAAATGGAATTGTGCAATCAATTGACCATGTTTATTTGTTCATTATGAAAATCTAATTCACTGTATGGTGTTAAATTCTTGGTGTAACTACTTAGAATTGCATGATGTTTGGATCAGCAATTAAAGTTAAATGGATAATAATTAATAACGTTTCTGTTTTTTGCATTAGGTGAGGCCACTTTGTTCCTCTTAATTTTAAGTCCCACGGTCTGGTATATTTAACATGCGTAGTGAAAGATTAGGATTGTTTCTTACTGTAAACACTGAGTTTATTACTTCAGCACCTACACAACATGATAATTGGTTGGGCCTGTCGTATTACTTTTAAGCTATTAGGGATATTTAATGGCTAGATTAATTTGGTTTCTGTGCTAACCACATATCGAACCAGCTGTCATTGGTTATAGCAAATGATAAAGCTGAACCAAACCTACTAGAGATGTTAATAAAAAACATCCTCAGCCTTCTCCCAAATCCTAACTGGTTGAGCTTGAGATGAAGGCTTTGACATGGTATTGGAGCTTCTAAGATCAAGGGATGAGAAATTTGATTCTCTCCAGCCTCATTTGTTAACTTTCAGCACAAGATATGGCAAGTTTGTACTCCATTAATGCTTCTTCAAGCCCAAAGGGCTATTGCTGGAGGAAGATATTGATAAAATTGATCATGGGTCTTCTTCTAACAACATTAGCATTTTAGGATTATGTGGTTATTGACAAAGCCAAAAATTTTGACTGAGCCAATCATGTGGTTTAGGTTTCTTTACGGACAAAAGACTACTGTTCAGAAACCTAAATTAGTGGATTAGTGAGTGTGTTAGAATTTTCAGTTATTGGGGAAAAGAAATATTAAAAGGGTAGTTTATGAATTAGAAGATAACATGTGTTAAGTTATTTTCAGTTTATTGTTGGAGTAGTTTTTATCAGTTTTCTTCAGTTATGCCTTATCCTATCAGTGTATTTATATATCATATATATCAGTTATTAGGGACATGAACGAAGAATTGTACTGTTTCCTGAAACTCTCCTTTACTCTAGAATTTCAGATACTGGTTTTAGACTTCTTCCCCTCTCTCTTTCTCTCTTTCATTCTTCTCTCTGTGTTCTTCCCTCTCTTCTCTTATCTTAAATTTCAGAATCTACCAATGAGGAGTTCGTTATTATGAGAAATTCATATAGCTAATTATTATTTGGGGGTCTCACAATTATTTCTGTAAGTCATGCTCCATTGGATTGAAGAGGGAAGGTGGACAAGGAATGTGCATTTGCTCTATAAAGTTTTGAAACCTGTACCAAAACTAGCCCATTTTCCTTCCAACCAATTATAGGCCTCCATTTGAAGACCTGCGAGCCGAACCTTATTTTTGTTGCCTCTGTATATCTTCTCTGAACTAACAGTAGAATGGTCATTCCATTCTTAAAGGTGTCCCAAGAGTTTCACGATGCTTTATCTAATCCTGGATGTGGTTTTTTCCCCCTCGGTTTTGGGCAAGGTAAAGCATATTTGTTCTGTATTCCCAGTGAGGGAGACAAGCTGATGGAGAGTTGTACGAAATGAGGCTGATAATATCATATTTTCTTTGCTTATGCAAAAGGAATATTTGGAAATGGATTGTTTATTTCACCTTGTGTGTTATAACAGGTTGCAATGGCTATGGCTGCCAAAGCAAAGTTGCTTCTTCGGGAGTTGAAGACTGTTAAAGCCGATTTGGCTTTTGCAAAAGAACGATGTGCACAGCTGGAGGAAGAAAATAAAATTCTCCGCGAGAGTCGTGAAAGGGGAGACAACCTAGAAGATGACGAAATGGTATGCAGTTCTATATTTAATTTCATTGTTCCATTTGAACAAGTATAATTTACAAAGTTTTTTCCGGGCTGTTTTAGATTTAAATATTCAATTTGATTTGAATATTCAGATTTTAACCCTATAGTTGCTCCCTCAAGGATTGGGGTCAACGTGTGTATTCTCATTAGTGCACCAAATAATTTATTTCTTGTGGTAACATTTCCAATCCAGATACGACTTCAACTTGAAACACTGTTGACTGAAAAAGCTCGCCTGGCTCATGAGAACTCAGTTTATGCCCGGGAGAACCGGTTTCTAAGGGAAGTCGTCGAATATCACCAGCTCACAATGCAGGATGTTGTCTACCTTGATGAGAGCAGCGAGGAAGTGACCGAAGTTAATCCTCTCAACTTGCCCCCAGGGCCTCATATTCCGCCTGATTCCATCATAGCTTCATCTGCAACTGCAACCACACCATCACTGTCTTCGCCCACTGCCATCGGCATGGGCGCAAAGAGCTCAGAACTGATGAGAAGCGCCTCGCCTCCTATCCCTGGGAAGGATGTAAAGGCTTCAGAACTGATAAGAACCAGATCATCTTCTCCAGTAATAGACCCCAAATGACACATGAAATGCACCTGCATGAACGGCATTGCACTGCTTCAATAGATCTGATGTGAAATGTTTTGAATGGTAACAATGTAACGTCGTTTCCTTTGATTTGTTATTATTCAACTGTTGGTCCTGCATGTTTCATGGGTGTCATCTCATCACCTGTGATGTAATATTACTTTCATTATTGTATAACTTAAAGCTTTTCGGTTCCATATTCATGTGTCAGCGTGAAACCCAAATCAGCAGGTTTCTGTATAGCAGCATCATCCCAAAAGGGGTAAGTTTATGTATAGCAGCATTTGTGTCCTGGTTCTGATGGTTCGACTGTTGTGTCTGTGCATCATTTAATTTATCATATCTGATACAATGAAGTTGTAAGGAAACTTTGTCTCTTCAAGGGCCATTAGTATATGTATTTTTTTTTAAAAAAAAAACTTGTACAATTCTTTTAGAGGGGGCCTATTTCTATGTTGGTAATGTTTAACTTAAAATGTTGATACGATAACATGGAGTTATCTGAAAATAGGTAGAGGAAGATCAAAGTGAATGCTCAATTAAGTTTTTGATTTGGAATCTTTTAGTTGACAACCTATTTAAGGATTTGGTTGTTGACAAAATGAGACATTTTAGATGACATTCTATCTAAATATTTGATTTTTGAGAAAGTATAATGATGTAAGATTCATATAGTCGATTTCAGCTAGTAGTATAATGTTCCATGTTGCTCCAAAAAGAAACAAATGAAAAGATTAAATTTGTGATTGTGTGTAAATGTCTTAGATTGGAAAAGTCAATTTAACCAGTGACTCAAATGATTATGTTTTCAAGTTCAAAATCCAAAATGACTGTCATTGATGTTAAAAAAAAAAACTAAAGAAAGCTAAAAATCTCATTTAGAGTTTGAAAGGGAAAAAATTAATAATTAATAAATAATATGCTAAATGAATAAAGAGAAGTGGAATTGGGGTAGCCTGGTGGGTGTAATTAATTAATCAGGAGAGAAGGAAGTGAGGGGCTTATGCAGAGGCAGAGGCGTTGGTTGTGGCATTCACTGCATCGGCACACTCACAGCTATCTCCAGCTCTCTCTCTCTCTAAAATCAAATTCTTGACATTGACCTTTTTCTTCTTCCGTTTTACATAATTAAATTATAAATTTACTTTATTTTCATTGAAATTTCCTAGATTGTTCTGTTGGTTTTTTAAAATAAAGATGTTGGCATATAAAAAAAAAAAAAAAAGTAATAAATGTATGCTGCACACAATTGTTGAGAAATAATTCAATTTAGAGAAGATAAGTTGTACTCACTTGCATTTTTATATATCTTTGAGTTACTAACTCCGATCCTAAATATATGCGTATTATTAATAATGCCATATATTTAGATCTAGAGGAATTTAAATTTTGCAGTGGAAGATTTTTCAACAATTTTTCCCGCTTTTTATGTTTTTGCTTATTATTTATTATAAATACAAAAAAATTTATAGTTTTTTTAAAAAATATACACATTTTTACGTATTATTTTTAAACAAAATTAATCATATATTTATAGCTGATCAAATATTCAAATGTTGATTCACTATTTACTCGCATTGCATTTTATCATCAATTTTTTATTTATTTATTTTCATACAATAATTCACAAACGCGTCCTTAATAATGTAAAATTCACCTTTTCCCCTCACCTTTAATCCTGAAACTTGTTTATCATTATTTCACAAGATTAAAAAATGGACAAATCATCGATAAGAAATTTTTAAGAATCGAATCTCGTGACAAAGAATTACGCGATTTTCGGCTTGAAGAGCACAGTGAGAGATTTCTGGGCGTGTACAGGAAGAAGCAAAGACTCACTCTCGGAATACACTCATCAGTCTGCTGCTTCGAACTCCATTGACATTATAGAATGAAGCATCAATGTGGGTTCATTACAGTGAGTCTTCACCTCCCTGATCTCATTCCCAAGATTTACATCTCAATCTCCTCTTGATTTTTCGCTGAAATTCTGGGTTTCTCTTAATCTGTTTATCGTAGCCACTTTGAATGTGTTTTCCGTTTTCTTTTCGAGTCAAGATTCGCCCATTCCTGGCTTCTTTGAATCTCGAAACACTAACTCAGACTCAAGAATTCCAAGATTTGTTGTTAACCCATTACAGGAATTGGTTGCTTGAAGGTGGGGTTTTGTTAGAATTCAATGATTTTGGTGCAAAATGCGAATTGGGAATTTCGGGGCTTGATCTCTCAACTCTTATCAGTGGGTTTCATCGATTTTTTCTTTTTTGAAGGTACGAATGAGATCTTGATGAGGGTCAGAACCAGTTTCTTTCTTCTGCTCGCATTGCCATATCTTCTTTCTCTTCCATCTCTAAATGCTCAGTTATCATCGCCATCTTCTTCTTCTGGCTTATCAGCTCGCTCATTGGATGCCCTTCTTCAGGACTATGCATTTAGGGCATTCATAAGGCCAAGAACTGGGATAACCTACGATGGGAAAGTTCCCTCTAACCTAACAGGAATTAGCATTTCAGCATTAAGGCTTAGAAGTGGTAGTTTGAAAAACAGAGGTGTTGATGGCTATAAGGAGTTTCAGATCCCAATTGGGTTTGTTGAACAGCCTTATGTGGAGAGGCTAGTTTTGGTGTATCACAACTTAGGCAATTGGTCTGATCATTTTTACCCTTTACCTGGTTACACTTATTTAGCTCCTGTTCTTGGTCTGTTGGCCTATTCTGCTGCAAATTTGTCTGCCACTGAGTTGCCTGAACTTGACATTAGAGCATCTGGTCAGCCAATTTTGATCAAGTTCCCGGATTTGAAGAAGAGGCAGCAGCCACGTTCTGTATCATCACCCAAATGTGTGTACTTTGATTTAAACGGGTCGGTTCAATTTGACATTCCATTACCTGGGAATGTCTGTTCAACAGGTCAACAAGGGCACTTCTCTATAGTTGTGGAAGAGTCTGAATCGCCATCTCCATCACCATCACCTTCTGCTTCTGGTGGAGTTCCAAGTGAAGATGATAATGGGACGAGGACAAAGAGGAGGAAGAAGAAGAAGAACAAGTCCTATATTGCATGGATAATTGTTGGATCCGTGTTTGGTGGGTTGGCTTTGTTAATAGTATTGTATCTTTTGGTTCTTAGGGTTAGGAGATCTAAGGAAACCAGGAGGATAAAGCAAATGGAGTTGAAAGGAGAAGACAGTGAAGACTTGTACCTTAGATCCGTTGGAAGTGGCAAAGCACCTCTAGCTCTGGGCACACGTACAAGACCAGTCATAGAAAATGATTATGTTCCTTAGATTCTCTAATTCATTCTTGCATTAGCAGTAGAATCATTGTTTTGTTTTGTTTCTTTCTTTCTTGTTAACTCCTTCACTGGGATTTTGATTTTCTAATTCTCTGTTCATAATGAGCTCACAAGCTCAGTTCAGTTTTCTTGGCTTATAAATCTGTGGTTGGTTTCTTTGCTGCTTCTCTATCTTTTGCATTAACATAATGAACTAGGGCCCTTTCTTTTATCAGTTTATGCATTGATTGCACGTTGCTGTGGACAAAAAAGGCTATCTCATCCCTCCATTGAGCTGCTTTGAGCTTTTGATTGAGCCTTTTTTTTTTTTTTTTTTTTTTTTTTTTTTTGATCTGAATTTTATCTTCAGTTTGTCACTTTGATAGAAGTTGTACTGTTTTCAAAATTTGAAGCTTTAGAGTGGGAAATTTTAATTATACTACATCATGTCCTTAATATAAAATCTATTTAGGAATTGGATTTAGTCCTAAATACAACGCATTGACTCACTTTATCTCTCAGGATTATAATTTTTTTCTAAAGTATTTTAATTAATTGCACATATTAAAGAGTTTTTATTTAAGGGTAGCTATGATGAAAAATAGTATTTTAGGAAAACTAACTTATTTTTGTTTTGAATAACTACTATAACTTACTTTTTTAATCTATTCAAATTAGTTATCGTTATTATATTTTGGACTAGAGGTAATGTTGAAATACGTTGATATTAACATAAACTAGACACCCTTACACAAAGCTAACCTTGATATGCGGTAATTGTTTTTATCTCAAAAGATAATTCTATGGCCTAAGCTAATTAATTCCTTTGGTAACTGGCTATTGTTATACAGAAAGCTAACCTTGACTTTGGGACAGAAAATTTTGAAAATTATATATTTAAATATTTTATAAATAATATGATTTTTATAGTAATTTTTATTTTATATATAGATGTTATTGATTGATGATTACCAACAAGACAATTTTCTCTACATTTTCTATTAAATTTATGTAAGATCTAACTTTGAAGTTTCTTTTTTATAGGGAAAAACTACAAGCAATGTATAAAAGGACATGAATTTGAGTGTTAGAAATTATTGAAGCAAACAATGGCTTGTCCAAATCTTAATCTGATCAAATTAATTGTAGTTTGGATTAATATGTTATGCCATTGATTCATCAACCATAATTAGTGAGTGTTTTTGTTTTCCGGTTCTCAAGTATGGGGACAAGTTGAATAGCTTGAAAACAAGCGAAATTAAACTTGCAACTTCTCACAAATCATGAAAGCTTGTTGACCTAGCCACTAGATCAAAGGGTCGTAGGTGGTAATTGTTTATATCTCTCGAAACAAACGAAAAGGAAATGAAAGATGAAACATAAATCATGGATCAACTAAACCCTCTCGGGGACTTGCTTACGAATAAGAAAGAGGAATCCTATGTAAATATCATGGAATAAGGTTTGGTCCTATTCATGGGGATTCTGTAAATATTCCATTCCAAAAAGAGAAAATTCGAAACAATTGGGATTCTTTTGGAGATTGGATGTAGTTATCAATTCATGATCTGGCATGTATAGAATGAAAATTTCATTCTCGAAGATCCCTCTTCTCTTACTAACTAGAATCAAAGAATTAGTAGATCTGTTCCGCCCAAAATAGGAATGGGCTAGGGTTATGAACTTATAATCTATAATATAATGATCAAGTCAATTCCATAATTATAAGTTCATTCCATACCGGATCAGACCGAAATATATTTAGAACATAAAGTGATGTTAAAATGTAAGGTAGGCTATCTATGACTTTCAAAGGAATATATTTGGAACATAATTAGCTTGCCTTCCAAGCGCAATTGAATTCAATTTAAGTGGGAATATGCGAAACATATTAACTTAAAAAATGTTTATTTCATTTAATTGCTCAATCTCTTATTAAGATGGATTAATAAAATCCAGTTTCAAGCTCTAATCCTGATATGACTATGCAATGTTAGTAATTATATCTCTCTCTTACCATCAAAACTATCCATTCAACATGCAAACTTTAAATCTTCAACAATTTAATCTAAATTCTATTTTCAAGCTAGCCCTCTCAAGCATCACTCCAATGAACAAAACATCTAAATGGAAATCAAATACTTAGAAGCATTAAATAATGAGTAAAACACAGACACACTGTTAATTATAAAAATAGAGGAGTAATCATTTGTAAATCCATACAAAAATTCAAAATAAACCTGATGCAAAATGCTTAACCACACGTTTTAGAAACCCATTGAAAGATATGCATATATAAGAACCAACATTGAACAAGAGAAGAGAAAGCAAGATACATTTTTGTTTCCTTCTTGATGAATTCATTCTCCTGTGATCCTATCATCACATCATGTCTTCCCGAGCTTAGTAAAGTGACTATAATAACTTAAACAAATATATAATGGGATTATCATTTCTGCTTTTAAGGCAGATAATTTTATCTACATTAAGTTAAAACGACGTTGCACAGTAAAAACCTAGATAAGAAAACCTTACTTTTTCTTAACCTGGCGTGAAGAAAGAGCCAAGAGGGTATTTAGTGTCAATAATTTCAAATCGTAAAATTCATATTAATCCCTCGCGAGAGCCGCTTCTCACTTTGACACTTTCTCGATATCTCTCACCACTTGCTCGCTTCTCTCTTTCCTTCAATTTGGTCTCTTTCCTATCGTAATTGGCTTTGCTTCCCATAAACTTCTGTCCCACACACTCCATTGATTTCTCGACACAAACTCGCGATTCCTACCATACATCAAGAAGGAACAGAGTTCATTGAAACTTGAGAGAGAAAGCTAGCAATTTGGATTTCACAAAAGGCGTGAATTGGATCATTTTTTGTGATGTAATGCATCAGAAGAAATCTAAGGTTCAGATCGACAAAGAAAGCATCGGCATTTCTTTCGATTTCAATCCTTCTTTGGTTCACCAAAAACACCATCATCAACCTCACCAACTTTTTGGTCAATTCCTCAACGAGAATCCTCAAATTCAATCTTCTACTGTGCCCTACAAGAGACCCCTTTTGACCTGAGCCTCGTCGTCTCTTTCTAAATCTCCCACCCTTTACCGATTCCTCGAAGCCACAAATCCTCAATTCAAGTCGCCCACTGAATGACTCTTGCTTTGCTTTCCTTTCCGACGTCATTTTAACTTCATGCAGATAAAATTATCTACCTTAAAAGCAGAAATGATAATCCCATATATAATCTAAGGATATACAACATATGATATAATTAAGTAACTTATTTAGCTTCCTTAATCTTTCTAAAAAAAAGTCAGCCCGATCTTATAATTAAAACTGAAAGCAGTATCAAAAAATCCCTACAAAGGAGTAGCATTAGAATTATAAGAAACTAATTAGAAAGCAATAATCTGTAACCAAAAACTAAATACACATTTTCCTATTTTGAGTATCCAAGATATCCACGAATATATCAAAAAGTGTATAATGCTTAAGAAAAATGTGTTGAAATGAGATGAAATCTTAAAGGTTTACAGTAAGTAAGAGTGGTCATAAGTGTTCCTCCCCGATTTAACATTGAAGTTATATCTATATCACCAGCAATCAATGTTGCAACTTTCAAGCCAGTTGGAACATTGTATGTACGATCATCATATTGTTTTTTGCTAATCAAGCACAACTTTAATTCGGCATTATGATGATCCTTTAAAATTGTTGAGGCGTGTCGATATTACTTTAGACAAGGATTAATTTCATCCAACACCATATTAATGTGTTCAACAATATACTAGGATCAGTGGCTGACTCCTTTAATGTTTGTTATGAAGATATATTAAATAAAGGGAAAATTATAATAAAAGATTAAAAAAATAATATTTATTAAGAATGACCATAAAAATTGTAATTATTTTGAAAGATAAAAAATTAAAACAATAAAAGAAAAAGATTAAATTGCCCTTGGTTCTACAATGTTTGCATAAAGGTGAGAAATCCAAAAAAAAAAAAAAAAAAACATTTTACTTATATGACTCTAAGTCTTCGTGCTTCCTATTCATTACCCACGGTTTGGAAAATAGATAAATTCAAAAAAAAAAAAAAACTTTTATGGCTCCAAGTTTTTTTATAATATATTATATATTAGAACTGTGGTGCAAGTATTCCTACCTCCCAGATTCCATCCTTACACATGCGATTTGTTCTTTTTCCTGTGTTCGTGCTTACTTTGCATATACAAAAACAAAACATTGTCTCTATCACCATAAAGTTAAAGACAACATTGAATGATTAAAAAATGATCTATACCTATTATCTTCACAAATTCATCACCATAGTTCAGTTGGGTTAGGATTTGTACAATTCGCACGATTATGAGCATACTGGTAACATCGAGAACATTGATATTGCACCTTATGTTGGAATTGGGATTCACGACGCTTTTTTTAGGTCTTCTAGGTGGTCAACTTGTAATAGGGAGTTGTAAAAAGGTATTTGTCCTATAATCATCGAGGGACAATTGGTTTAAGTTGGGCATATCATGAGTTTCTACTGGGATCATGGTGTTCATTTAGATCTTTTGCTATGAGGACAACAAATAACACTCTTCAACGTAGGTGTAGACATTACCATGTAAATTCTTTATCGCCGCACAAGCATGAGGGCATGGGATTCCTATCATTTTCCAGGTTTGGCAAGTACACTCTCTCAATGCCACATTAACTCTTAAATCTTTTTGACTTATGCGAACAAGCATTCGACTTGAACCGTGATCTACTACCACTATACCTTCAGCTTGAGCAACATTCTCCTTTAGTATAGCTTCAATTTTGGGTCCAACACCATTTTTCCACTTCCCCATAGCTTCCTTGGCAATATAAAGCTTTTTTGCTAGCTTCTGTCGATGCTCATTTATTAGCACACATACGTTATCTCTTCTTTCTTTAACTAACCATGCATTAAAAGATTCTGCAAAGTTAGTGGTAATATTGTCCCAATGTCTAAATAGAAAGCGCGAAATGGCCCACTAATCAACATCACTTTGTGTCTCAACTCATCTGGCTAAGTCAATAGACAAGGACCTAAGACTTCCCATTGCCTTTAAGAAATCCATATCTAATCGAGAATATGCAATTTTATCAAGCAATTTTAATGCATCCTCTTTTCACCTGTACAATGTCCACTACATACTTTAGAGAACTCAACACTAAAGTTCTCTTCTGCGTGGCTATAACAAAAGGCATGACGAGACCCAACAAATACTTCTCTAACTGCACCAACAATTGCATTATGACGATTAGAAATGATAGTTATTTGTAGAGACCCACTCAATTCCGTCACATTCCTCAAGAACCAAGACCAATCTTCGTAGGTCTCTCTATTTACAATGGCATAAGCCAATGGATACAAGTCATTATCTGCATCATAAGAAGATGAAGCCAAGAGCATCCCTAAATATGGGCCGCTTAGGTGACATCCATTAGTATATAAAATTGGTCTACATCCAAGAAAAAAAAAAACCCTTTTATGCAACACCCATATGCTATGAATAGCCTTTCAAAATGGTTGTTGATAGATGACGTCCACTTGGCCACTGTTTGTGGATCAGCTTCCATTAAACGATTACATAGCCAAGGGATAAACATATATGATTGTTGTATTATATTGACCCATTAATGTTAACAAAAGCTCTCTCTTTCACCTTTCAAGCTTGATGATAATTCAATTGTACCCCATATTCATGAAACAAGTGATGGTGGATATCATTAGGTGCCTTGCCTCTATTGGTCCTAATATTATCAACAATTATAGATGCCACTAGATCTGACCTATATATATGAGACACTTGCATGTTGTCTTGTTCTAAATGATCATGTTCATTATCAAAGGTTTTCACACGTAAGAATGGAGTATTATTTGCCATTGCATAGTGTTGGGATCCGTACACGCGGCGGAATTAAAAACTTTACGAATCCCTTCGAGGATCGCTCAACCACGTTTAAATCAAGGTTAAAAGAATCCAAATCATACCTACGGTGAACTGGTCGCGTCTCGTGCTATTTGAACTGGTGGGTTACCTTCTCGATCGTAGAAGTCGACTCTACGAATCGCCTTCCTCTACCGTATCCACACGAATAATCTCCGAACACGGCTAAGGTAGTGTGCTAGCGCCTTTTGAATTGTGCGTTTCTCTCTCTCTTTTACTCTAGGGTTTCTCGCGGATTTTTCTAATACGCTCGACAAAAGTCCGTAGGTTTTTCTAAACCCGATCGTGTATTATTTTCAAAATTAATCCTCATTAATTTTGAAATTCAAATTTTGAATCTAGATTAAAAATATATATTAATTAAATATATCTAATAGGTCTAATCTAATCTATTTATTTAATCCGAATTAAAAGCCTCATTTGAAATTCAAATTTTGGATCTGGATTAAAAATATATTAATTAAATCTATCGACAAATCTAATCTAATCTATTTATTTAATCCAAATTAAAAGCCTTATTTGAAATTCGAATTTTGGATCTGGATTAAAAATATATTAATTAAATCTATCTGATAGATCTAATCTAATCTATTTATTTAATCCAAATTAAAAGCCTTCTGATTTAATTTATCTCTATAAATTAAATCTGAGAAATGATATCTATCTATTTAATTAAATCTGAGATACTATATCTCAATTTAAATTAAATAGATATATGATATCTTTATTCAAAAATTAAATGTGAGATACAATATCTCTATTTGTTTTAGATATTTAATTTATCAAATATATTAAATACAAAACAAATAATATTATAATCGCATTAAATAATATTATTATATTATTTTCGAATTTAATATATATATATATATATATATATATTCATCCTAGATTAAGATTCAATAAATCTTATATATATCTAAGATTCAATAAATCTGGACACTTCTGCTCGTGTTGGGCTATTCTTGTGTTCGACCCTGCAGGCCTATATGAGATTGGCAGTGGGCCAATACTGTACCAGCCCACAAGTCGCAAGCGGTCTCTAGCAAGACATTGCGACTACCCAATTCATATGGGGATCGATGATACGATACAACCTATCGTACAACCATGTCACGTCCCTTTTGTCACGCGATAATTTGGTCAAGGATGAGGCATGGATAATGTCAACTTCATGTTCTTGACCATTACTTTCTCGATTCTCGGGTAGTCTAATAATTGAAATGGAAACTCCTTTCCATCGTAGTATGACCATACATTTCTCAAACTCACTCATCGAGGGGCCCAGTATTATCTCTCTACAAATGTGAGGGACAAATTCCATCTTGACCACTCACATTCCTCTGCATGAAAACCACTGATCCCGATCCAAGCCTTTATCATCACCCGGTCAAAGGTGACTTTTGACTAAGTCAAAGACCAGTGACTCATCATGTAGGAATCCATGATGATCTCAGGTCATAGGGCGTCGTGACGCGGTTATACATGAGATAAGCTTATGACTAAATCCATGCAGCTTTCTCATAGTGGGTCGGTCCAGCACCTTGTACTCTTACAAGTGCCCATGACTTTGATTCATATTTCCATACCTCATTAAAGTCATACTAGTCTTATCTCATCTTCGCTCCCGCATAGATGACCGACCAGGGACATTTAGGATAATCTATAAGATATATCCAGGGATGCGATTATCACTATAAACATGTAAATTAAATGATAACTAAATGAGAACAATGACTTACCCCTAGGGTATAATTTCCAACACATAGGTTGTGATCTTCCACTTACATCTATCAACATCATACTATGCATTCATCTTATAAGGGCTGTTCTTTAAAAACTTGTATTTGAACTTGTGCGCAATACTATATTGTATAGTGCTTCCCTAAAAGCAGCTGCATCATCAAAAATCTGTCCACTTCCCACAATTAATTCACGCCACTTTGTCGAATTTAACTTAGATATTGTTGCAAGGACACTTTGAATTGCATGAGTAGCAATAATATTTTCACTTTTGGGAGTAGCAAATTGTGGTTGTCCTTGTGACGTGTATGCATTGCATTTACATTTAACAAAACATTATTTATTAAATGCACTAATATGAAAGTATTTCAAACTTATATTTATTTAAATAATCACTAATATGAAAGTAGTTTAAAACTATATATACACATCAACCAATAATGCCTCTTTTTTATTTTTTTTTATTTTTTTGTAAAGTAATCTCTTATCCTTGTATTGATTGGCTTATTGTTTTTCTATTTTGATCTTCAGTAATGTACAAATGAGTACAACCTTCATTGTATTATCAATTTCCATCATCATCAATAAGGTCTATAAGCTGAGAAGGATCAAACTTTAAACTATATCTAAGCCTCTTTCCACTTATTTCTTCTCCAAAACAAGATGATATCATGGTTATTAGTTCTATCAATGATAGCTCATGTTCAATCATTTTGCCAATTGTTCTCCCTCCTTCATAGTGTAGCACTTCTCTCGATTCATTAATGATTTGTCCACCTATAGGAAAGTAACAAAAAATCTCTAATGAATGCTGACAATCTATTATTTTCTAGGCTCTATTATTGTTGAACCAATTTCCTGAATAATATTAAATAAGTTTCAAAATAAAAAAAAAGTATCAAATGAAATATCTCATTAACCCAAAAAAAAAAAAAAAATACTTGTAGGTCAATATCTAGAAAACTTTCATTCTACATAAAGAAAGAAAAATGAAGGACACTTCACATATCTCTAGAACGAAAATTTCTTTTAAAATTGACTAATTTGTGATAGTTTGAAACCTCCAATTTTTTGTTGACAAAAAAAAAAAAAAAACCTCCAATTCAAACTCACGTATACACTATCAATAAAATGCGAATTGTCTTTGGTAATTCAAAATAGAAGTTTGAAAAAGATACAACAATAAAGGGGCAAAGATTAATCAAGTTTTAATGATGATAACAAGAATCAAAACAAAAGAAAACGGAGAGATAAAAAGAGAGGAGCTTGAATATCATAGAACACACGAGGGGAGGAGGCCTGGGAGATTTGCGTCGATGGAAGAATCTACGGTTCCTCCACAGAAAGATAAAAAATTACCAGTAGAGACTCTAACTTACATATTCCAGATTCTGATTTGATCTTTATTTATCATTTTCAATTAATCACTTCAGATTTTGATTTAATTAGCGATAATATAGGAAATTTGACCAAGGGCAATTTAGTCTTTCTATTTTAATATTTTAATTTCTGGTCCTTCAAAATAATTACAATTTTTATGGTCCTTCTTAATATATATTATTTTTCTTAGCTCATTTGTTATAATTTTCCCTTAAATAAATGAAAAATTTCTTTAAGATCCCAAGAGACCAAGAAATGTCAAAAAAGTCTCAAATAAAATTATGATATCACAAATATCCAATTGACAATTCCTTCCGTAGTAGATTAACAACTTCATGAATCGGTTTGAAGTCTATATACATAATATAGAATTTATAGAAATTACATCCTTAATAAGCTATATAAAATATAAATTGTTTCTTAGGGATTACAATACTTTAAAAATACATGGATTTCGCATCTAATTTAACTACAAAAATGATGACAATTTAAAGAATTTGGTAACTTATGTAGAGTTTATCACTATTATTTGTTAGATTTAGTGGATCTTCGCTGTAGCCTTTCTAGCTAAAAACTAAAACCCTACATGTATGAATGAATAATTTGTACATTATATATAGCCATGATTGGAACTGATATACCATATAAAATTCAGCTGTCTCTTTTGAAATATTAGCTGTCATAATAAATCCTATTTTCTTAAACAAAAAAAATGCAAAAACAAACGAAGTGATAATACATTAACATAGATCTTTGAGTTTTTCATTTATTTTATATTAATTGATAATACTGAATAAAAAAATTGAAATGTGTCTTGATCAATTCTTAGCATTTGACAACTGGACACAATAGTTAACCGAATGAAGATATATGATGAAGATACATAACGTTGGGCAGGGCAATTGATACTCTCATTGTTTTTTTGAACATGATACTCTCATTATTTACATCTCTAGAAAGGGAGAAATTGTTTAGTAAATTTTTTTAATTCTGTGCGTTGTGCTGTTAAAATCGTGGTTATAGTTTTTTTTTTTTTTTTAATTCTTTTAAAAAAAAATTCTGTATGCTGTTGAGTTGTGGTATTAAGAAACCACTTTTTTAAGTTAAAATCTACATGATATCTCTATTTTTTTTAATTTCTTTTACACAATATCAAAATAAATAAGAGCGACAACTAATTAATTCTTCACACAGGCATGATAAATTAATTATGATAACTACTCCTGCATGATTTTTGCTATAAGATCTATTTAACTTATTTGAATGGATTTATTTTGTTGATTAAATTAATTGATATGATATATTCTAAAACACCGTAAATATCTTCCTTAATTTTCTCCCTCTCTCTCCTATTTTATTATTATTGAAGGAATATCAATATGATTGATTTGAGGAAAAATTGTTAAACAATTATATTTATGATCAAAATTAACTTCCCAATCCGAACCTACATTGAGGATGAGAGGAGTATTATGATATATTTACTATTCAATAAATTTCACTCCCACTTTTTTAAATTATAAAATTTATAAGAAATTGCAATGCTTATAGGTTATAAACGTTATAGATTATTTCTTAGAATACTTTGCAAATACATGGATTTGACATCTAATTCTAGTATATATATTTGATGACAACTAAAAATAATAATTTGGTAACTTATTTAATGTTTCTCCACAATATCATAACTTCATTTAGATTGGTTCAAATTGTAAGGATGGGGTGAGGTTCATAACTTCATATCAAATGGTAGTGAAAGATTCAAACCCTTTAACCCCTTTAACGTCTAAAAATATTGAAACATACAATTATTATGTTTATTATAAAAGGCCATGATTGGCATTGGGATTCACAAACAAATTTTTTTACACTTTTTTTTTTTTTTTTTTTTCAAAATCATGTATCACTTTATTTTTCGTATTTAGAAAAAAATATTTAATGTAGATATTTTATATAGAAATGTAGATTTTTTTTTTAGTAAACAGACAATACTTATAAAAAAAATTATAGAAAAAACGGTGCCCTAGATCTTTTTATTGGATATGATACATAATTTTATTGGGAATTAGTTAATTTGAAAGACAAGAACTTGTTTATATATATATATATATATATATATATATATATATGTATATATAATTTTGGTCGATAATTTAATGATGACATACAAAAATTTATATTTATTTATCTATAAACATGATCTAAAATTTATAGAAATTACATCCTTAATAAGCTATTTAAAATATAAATTGTTTCTAAGAATACTTTAAAAATACATGGATTTGGATTCTAATTCAACTACATAAATGATGACAATTCAAATAATTTGGTAACTTATTTAGAGTTTATCACCATAATTTGTAAGTAGTGGATTTTCGCTGTAGCCTTTCTAGAAACAAAAAACATACATGTATATGGATGAATAATTTGTACATTATATATAGCCATGCTTGTAACTAATATACCATATAAAAATTAGCTGTCTCTCTTGAAATATTAGCTGTCATACCAAATCCTATTTTCTTTAAAAAAATGCAAAAAAGAAAAGAAGTGACTAATACATTAAGGTTAAATACCGTTTTTGTCATGTAAGTTTAATCTAAGGAGCACTGGTCACTCGAAAGTTTTTTTGGTCTCATTTTTACCCGAACGTTAACAAAACGGAGCAAATATGTACCAGAAGTTTTTTTTTTTAAGGAGCAAATTTGCTCTAAAAGTTTTTTAAGAAGCAATTTTGTCCCATGAAGTTTACAAAAAGAAGAGCAACAATTCAACGATCAAGATCAACGGATGTACAAGATTGCTATGTTTTTAAACTTCCGAGGGCAAAAAATGAGACAAAAAAAACTTTCGAGTGACCAATGCTCTTTAAGCTATATGACGAAAATGGTATTTAACCAATATATTAACATAGTTCATTATGTTTTTCATTTATTTTATACTAATTGATAATATAGCGAGAGAAAAAAAAATTGAAATGGGTGTGATCAAGTTTTAGCATTTGACAACTTGACACAACAGTTAGCCGTATGAAGATATGAAGGAAATACATAGCGTTTGGCTGGACAATTTCATGCTCTCATTGTTTACATTTCTAGTTCATCTAATTAAACAAATCCAATAAGACCCAAACTTTTTATAGCGGACATATTCTGTTTTTCTTCGCTTACGTATATGTACCTCGAACCAATGAGAACACAACTAAAAATCTGAAAATTACAAAAGGACATCAAAGAGATCTAAAAGGAGAGAACCCTCTATGGTCGATATATAAATTATATACATACTGAAGAATCTAGCTGGACGTTCAAGCTGAAAAGAGAGAAAATACTCATTTCTCAAGTCTCAAAACATAGCATGGCGAAGCTTCCACTTCATATGGATTTTTTTTTTTTTTTTTTAATACGGGCGAATGGCTAATTCTTAACGAGCTTAAGAACTCGTTGTTCCATATGACCTTGTAGAAGGTGAAAACTTTCCTCTCTTGAGAAGATCATCCACCAAAGGCCCATTAAAAAAAGTAGAATCCTTTATCAGAACTCTTCTTTCGGCAACATCAGCATCAATCACACAAGTAAAATATCATTCTGTACATAAAACTTAACATACGTTTTTGTGTAGATCATGTTTTCTAAATTATGTAGAGAGGAAAGATCGGAAGGAAAGAAAAATCGTAGTGTGTTAACATGACATACATAAAGTAATAGCATTAGACTCACCTTTGGTACTCCATTGATATGATAATATGATTGTACCATTGTTCTCAACATTTGAAGTCATGCTAAGCATTTCTATCGGATTTGCTCATATGTAGAAGGTGTATTATTGAGATAATATGGTTGAATTCTTGTATATATAGTTGAAGGCATGATGACATGAATAGGGATATGATTTTGAATAAAGAGGTGATGGTTTTGGAAAGGGAGAAACTGTTTTTCTAAAATTTGTTAATTCAATGTGTTGTGCTGTTAAAACTGTGGGTATAGTTTTTGTAATTCTATGTGCTGCTGGGTAGTGGTATTACAAAACCACTTTTTCAAGTTAAAAGCTGCACGATATATATATATATATATATATATATATATATATATATATATATATTTTAATGTGTTTTACACTTTTACACAATATCAAAACAAATAAGAGTGACAACTAATTAATTCCTCACACACACATGTGAAATTAATTATAATAACTACTCTCGCCTGGATTTTACTATAAGATCTGGTTAACTTATTTAAGTAGATTTATGATATTAATTAAATTAGTTGATATGATATGTTTTAAAATACCTTAAACATTTTCCTTAATTTTCTCTCTCCCTCTCCTATTTTATTATTGTTAAAGCAATATCAATAGGATTGACTTGAGGAAAAATTGTGAAACAATTACATTTAAAACTAAAATTAACTCCCCAATCAGATCGAACCTACATTTCGGATGAGATGAGGAGTATTGTAATAGATTTACTATTCAATAAATTTCACTCCCACTTTTTTAGATTATAAAATTTATAAGAAATTGCATTGCTTATAAGTTATAAACGTTATAGATTATTTCTTAGAATACTTTGCAAATACATGGATTTGACGTATAACATATTTGATGACAATTAAAAATAATAATTTGGTAGTATATCTTATTTATAGTTTGTCCACAATGTCATAACTTCATTTGGATTAGTTCAAATCGTAAGGATGGGGTGAGGTTTATATGAAATGGTAGTGAAAGATTCACAATCTTTAATGTCTAAAAATATTGAAACATACAATTAATATGTTTCTTATGAAAAGCCATGATTGGCATTGGGATTCACGAACAAATTTTTTTCCTTTTTTTTCAAAATTATTTATCACTTTATTTATCGTATTTAGAAAAATGTTTAATGTAGATATTTTATATAGAAAAAATCTTTAATGTAGATATTTTTTTTATAAACAGAAAATATTATAAAAAATTGGAAAAATTGTAACAAAGGACCTAAGAAAAATAATATTTATTAAGAAGGACCATAAAATTTTTTAATTATTTTGAAGGACTAGAAATTAAAATATTAAAATTGAAAGACTAAATTGCCCTTGTATTATCTCCAAATCCTCTTGCAACCATAACACTATCACTACAACTAATAAATATATTACATCAACTTATAATGAACTCTTTTAGTTCTATGTATAATTTATCTTCAACATATTTCACATAGATCAACAAAATTTTTAACTTCATTATGGATTGTTCGCTAATGTTACTCCCTTTGGTTCTGACCTACTTTAATGCATTTTTCAGGTTACTCCCTTTGGTTCATGGGCAAGTTCTCATTTGAATGTACTACAAAATTAACTCTTGTTGTTCAAATCAATTCCCTCCTCCCAAGTGAGGGCGAGTTTTCTCTCCTATCACGAGAGCGTCGTTTTTCTTCTTCATTGGATTGTCCATCTCGTCTAATCGGAGTGTTTTTTCTCGGTGGAGAGGAATCTCTACTCATCTAGGTTTCCTCTTTTGCCAATCCCTTTGTCTACCTCATTTCCTCTTCTTCCTTTTTGTTTTCCATTTGGGGATTTATGTGATTTCTGCTTTTGGGGTTTTTGTTGTTTCTTGCTGATGGAGATCACTATGAATGATCTGAATTAATATGTGCTAGATTGGGATGATGAATGAAAAGACCTTTTCTCACTAAACAATAATTAACCTTATTGATTTCATAAAACACGATTAACTGGTTATTATGGAAAACCATTTTTCTTTTCAAGACAACACACCTTGGGGTCCAAGATACAAATTCTTCCTACAAACCCACCACTAGAAACCATAACTCAGGGCACAATTATCGAACAAAAGTTTATATAGCCCACGAGTCTTACAACATTAACCCCTACAATAAAGGGTCTACACAAAACAATTTTCACACAAAATAAAATTGTGGATCCACTATAATATGTTAGTGTATAAAATAAGGCCTTCGGAAAATAAACAGACATCCAAAAATAGTTGATGTAGTATTTTAGAAATATGAGGGCCCTAGCATGACAATATAAAAATCAATACAACACTAATACTAAAAGAGGCCTACAAATTTCAGGATTTCTATGCCTCTGGCTGCTTCCCTTGTCCTCTACTAAAGTTAGAGGTCTCACCTGAAAAATATTTATAATAACAGGGTGAGACATAAAGTCCCCGTAACCAAAATTAATTTATCAAATATGCGGAAATGATTGCAAGTCGAGAAGCGGGTTTGTTAACATAATTAAAATATCAATAATAATTAAATAATACATAATAATTAACAATATTTAAAACCATCCCCACTCATCCATCCCCGCTCCTCCTTATATCTTCGGACGTGGTACAGCCCTATCGTGCTAGTATACCCGGCCAAGGTTAGCTAGTCACTTCAAGAATACCGTCCCTCCCATGTCACCACCAATATACCGTAACAGGAGGTGTCCGTCCAAAACACTCAACTCAAATTCTCGGCCAGAATGAAAGAGCGATGGGCACAATTTCACCCTCAATCTCTTCCACACAACCCAATATATATCCCACAAATGAAAAAAATAATATAATACTAAAATTTTCAACAACATTTTATTAAATTATTATTCCATATACATCATCTCACAACAAACATATAACCATCACAAGAATAACAACCACATTAAAAATATTCATTTAAATACATAGATTGGAAAAATACACTGCTTCATTTGAAATAATTTAATATTCAAACATACACATCAAAACACATACAAGTAGTATATATGAAAGTAAGACTTAGAAAAATACCTTACAGTCCAAAACAAGCATATAAAATAAATTAACCCCTGGTTACCTCAATTTCAATTTGAACCTTAGCTTGATGAGTACCACCCGATTACCGGTCACAAAAAGACTCTACATTATCACAAATATAACTTATAATTTCCTATAACTTAAAATAAAAATTCTAATAATAATAATATATATTATTATAACAAAAACTGAAAATGACATTTTGGTCCCACAAATTCAGAAATGACATTTTAGTCCCAAATTCCACGAAATTACAGTTTTACCCCAAAAATTCCAGAAATTACAGTTTCACCCCCAACATTCCAGAAATTACAGTTTTCTCCATATATAAAACTAATTTAATTAAATTCCAATAATATCTCCCTAACCCAAATAAATTATTTTCATAACATTTAATCGGTAAAAAATATTTCATAGATATAAAATCCTAAACTTCTTAAATAGAAAAATCCATTTTAAACTCCTATAACAACCAAACAATAAATCTAACCGATTAAAATTCTAATAATATCTTCCCGACCCAAATAAATTATTTTCATAACATTTATTCAGTGAAAATATTTTATAGACATAAAATCCTAAACTTCTTAAATAGAAAAATTCATTTCAAATTTCTATAACAACCAAACAATAAATCTAACCGATTAAAATTTTAATAATATCTTCCTAACCCAAATAAATTATTTTCATAACACTTAATCGGTAAAAATATTTTATAGAGATAAAATCCTAAACTTCTTAAATAGAAAAATTCATTTTAAATTTCTATAACAACCAAACAATAAATCTAAACCGATTAAAATTTACTATTAATTATCCACTACATATATATAGTCTTCTATTGTCAAAACTCAAAACTTTTCCAAAATCATAATCTCAAAATTTTCACTAACCAACATATTATAAACCTTATTAGAAAGAGAAAAATATATAGAGTGACTTTCATGAAGAAAGTTTATTGAAAAGAAGCTAGTTTAGCTACCTAAATAATCTTATGATATAAAATACATACCTTAAAATGACCTTCAGACTCTTATTTCTTCCTCACTCTCACTCTCTTCCGCTCTCCATCTGGCACCTTGACATGTGTGTGTGTGGTGTGAGTGTGTGTTGATTGAATAAATAGAAGGGGTAGGGAAAATGGTTGGAGGGAGTGGTTTAACCACCCCCCCTAGCCATTCCCTCACTCAAGGATGGAGGTAGATATGCCCCCATCAGACGCATGGACCCTTATTATTATTATTTTTTTGGCTTCTTCTAATTTTTTTTTTTTTCCTCCGCATTTCTTTCTTTTTCTTTGTCTTTCTCTTCTTCCAAAAAACTACATAATAAATATATTTATCATATATAAATATTTCATAATTATAATTAAATCCTAAAATTAAAAATTAGGATGTTACAATAAAGAATCAAAGGCTAGAGGTTATGGACTAGTCAACAAGCTGGTTTTGAATCGGCTCATTAACCGAACTACTTTCAAGAAATCGTTACCAAGAGTCGAAATGTGAGCCGCAAACTGGAAATTGGATTCTCAGAGGATAATGTCTATACATCATAGTTTGAGGATAAGCGGGGAGTATGAGTATATTCTCCGTGATAGTTTTGTTTGTCATTGTCCATCAATCATACACCGAGATAAAATCATTTCAAATTCTATTTGAGAGAAGGTAGGAAATTTACTAGGGGCAATTTTGTTTTTCTATTTTAATATTTTAATTTCTGGTGCTTCAAAATAATTACCATTTTTATGGTCCTTCTTAATAAATATTATTTTTTTAGATCCTTTATTATAATTTTCCCTAAAAAATTTTAAAATAATGTTGCACTAGATCTTTTTATTGGATATGATACATAATTTTATTGGCAATTAGTTAATTTGAAAGACAAGAACTTGTATAAAATATATATATATATATATATATATATCATTTTGGTCGATAATTTAATGATGACATGCAAAGATGTATATTTATTTATCTATAAACATGATCTAAAATTTATAGAAATTACATCGTTAATAAGCTATTTAAAATATAAATTTTTTCTAAGAATATACTTTAAAATGATGACAATTCAAAGAATTTGGTAACTTATTTCGAGTTTATCACCATTATTTGCATTATTTGTAAGTAGTGGATTTTATCTGTAGCCTTTCTAGAAACTAAAAACATACATGTATGTATGAATAATTTGTACATTATATATTGCCATGATTGTAACTAGGGTTAAAGGCCTAATTTGCTACAGAAGTTTTGCTAAGGGAGCGCCCAGCATCTGGAAGTTTTTTGGGTACCAAATTTGCCTCGAAAGTATGAAAAAGGTAGCAAATTTGCCCCTCCGTTAATTTTGACCGTTAAGTTTGACTGAGTGTGCACGTGGCATGCCACCTTATCAACCCTATAAGAGTTAAGCGTCATTTTTGCCCAGGAAGTTTTCACTGAGAGCAAGTTTGCCCTGAAAGTTTTCACTAAGGAGCAATTTTATCCCGGAAGTTCACAAAACATATCAATTTTTCCCTTCTTTCCCACATATTAAATTTGACTATTAAATCAGTCAAAGACCACACATGTCATGCCTTGAAAAGGTTGAACTTGGAGTCAGAAAAGGAGATCTTTGAGATGTTGAGCTCAAGGAAGCCAGAATTTGTGAAGCCGAACTGGTCACAGGAAGCATCACTTATGATCTAAGCAAATGATCAGTATGTACAAACGTAAATATTATCACTATTGATTTGTTTTACTGAACCAATTTTTGGAACAATTCATTTCTCGTTTTGCGTTTCATTTGCTTAGATCATAAGTGATGCTTCCTCCGGGTTTTTCGAGACTTTTCAGTCCACGTGACCGTTCGGCTTCACAAATTCGCCGCCTTGAGCTCAACATCTCGGGGATCTTCTTCTCGACTCCAAGTTCGACCTTTTCAAGGCATGACATATGTGGTCTTTGACTGATTTAATAGTCAAATTTAATAATGGGGGACATAAGGGCAAAATTACTACGTTTTGTAAACTTCCGGGGTAAAATTGCTCCTGAGTGAAAACTTCCGGGGCAAAATTGATCCGCAATGAAAACTTCCAGGGCAAAATGATACTTTTGATTGATGAGGTGGCATGCCACATGTGTACTCAGTTAAACTTAATGGTCAAAATTAACAGAGGGGCAAATTTGCTACCTTTTTCATACTTCCGAGGCAAATTTGATACCAAAAAAACTTTCGGGTGCTAGGCGCTCCCTTAGTAAAACTTCTGTGGTAAATTAGGTCTTTAACCCTTGTAACTAATATACCATAGAAAAATTAGCTGTCTCTCTTGAAATATTAGCTGTCATAATAAATCCTATTTTCTTAAAAAAAAAATGCAAACAAAAAAAGCAGTGACTAATACATTAATATATATCATTGTGTTTTTCATTTATTTTATATTAATTGATAATATAGCGAGAAAAAAAATATTGAAATGTGTGTGATCAATTCTTAGCATTTGACAACTTGACACAACAATTAGCCGTTTGAAGATATGAAGGAAATACATAGCGTTTGGTTGGGCAATTTCATGCTCTCATTGTTTACATTTCTAGTTCATCTAATTAAACAAATCCAATAAAACCCAATTTTTTTATAGCGGACATATTCCGTTTTTCTTCGCTTGCGTATATGTACCTCAAACCAATCAATGAGAACATAACTAAAAATCTGAAAATTACAAACGGACACCAAAGAGATCTAAAAGGAGAGAACCCTCTATGGTCTGATATATAAATTATATACATATTGAAGAGTCTAGCTGGACGTTCAAGCAAAAAAGAGAGAAAATACTCATTTCTCAAGTCTCAAAACATTGCATGGTGAAACTTCCACTTCATATGGATTTTTTTGGATGCGGGCGAATGGCTAATTCTTAACGACCTTAAAAACTCGCTGTTCTAGATGACCTTGTATAAGGTGGAAACTTTCCTCTCCTGAGAAGATCATCCACCAAAGGCCCATTAAAAAAGTAGAATCCTTTACCAGAACTCTTCTTTCGGCAACATCTGCATCAATCACACAAGTAAAATATCATTCTGTACATAAAACTTAACATACGTTTTTCTAAATTATGTAGAAAGGAAAGATTGGAAGGAAAGAAAAATTGTAGTGTGTTAACCTGACATACATAAAGTAATAGCATTAGACTCACCTTTGGTACTCCATTGATCTGATAATATGATTGTACCATTGTTCTTAACATTGAAGTCTCCTTTGAAGGCATGCTAAGCATTTCTATTGGATTTGCTCATATGTAGGATGTGTATTACTGAGATATTATGGTTGAATTCTTGTATATATAGTTGAAGGTATGATGGCATAAACGGGGATATGATTTTGAATGAAGAGGTGGTGGTTTTGGAAAGGAGAAACAGGTTTACTAAAATTTGTTAATTCGGTGTCTTTGTCTTTGTTAAAACTATGGGTATAGTTTTTTTAATTTTGTGTCTTTGCTGATTAGTGGTATTATGAAAACACTTTTTTAAGTTAAAAGCTGCATGCATTACTACAAAATATGGATACTACTACCCTAAAAGACGTCCCTTTATAAAAAAAATGAAGTAAAAAGTGAAGGCGGTGGCATTGTTGTAATTATTTACTTAAGTTTGAGACTTTAGACGTCCTGAAATAGTTTCAGGATGTCAAAAAAAGTATTTTGGCGTCCCGAAATTCATTCGGAACGCCTAAAATCAGCATTTTTTGGCGCAATTTGGGATCTTTAGGGAATTTTTTGGCACTAGAAATTTTTTTGGCGTCGAAATACATTCAGACGCCTAAAATCAGCATTTTTGGAGCAATTTGAGATATTTGGGGAATTGCGTCAAAAATACTGATTTTAGGCGTCCCGAATGAATTTCAGACGCCAAAATAATTTTTTGACGTCCCGAGCCTATTTCAAGTCGCCAAACAAATTCTAGAATGTAGTTTTCGTTATATACCGGTGTACCTTTAATTAATCGCACATACGCCTTTTCCTTCTCTCCTCTCGCACCCCATCTTCTCTTTCGATCTATTCCTACTCCTTCAACACTCTTCAAACTGGCCGGGCGAGGCCGAGGCGAGGAGACCGAGCAACGAGATGTCGGAATCTGCACTTTGAATGAGACAACGGCGAGGGCGAGGAGACCGAGCAACATGTCGCCGGAATACGCACTTCGAAAAGAGCTCCCATCAATTTCATCCAAAACGCCGCCGATAAGTGTTTTTCCAAATCGACTCTTGTTGATTTTTCGGATCCGAAAGGGCACCAATTTTTGCAGATCCGGGAAATCTCCTCGTGGCGCCAAGAGATACTATGAACACCAAGTCTCTTACAGATCCGGAATTACTCATTTTTTGCTTTCTTTTTCCTTATTCCTTCAAATCACCCAAATTAGAATGCGAGTTTGTTAGTTACTTGTTAGGTTTTTTTTTTCTTTTTTTGTTGTATCTTTCTTATTGTCTTTGTTTCGATGACTCTCTCGTGTTCTTTTCTTGTTCTTGCTGGTTCTGGAATTTCTTGTTGTTAGTTCTCTAAGGGTTTTGATGATAAGCGACAATTGTAAACAAGATTAAGTGTAGTTGGAATTTGTTAGTTTCAATATAAAACACTCGGCTTTGACAAACTCGAGCCTCGCTTTTACAAACCGGAGGTTCGCTTTGGAACAAAGACCAAACTTGGGATATAACACTTCAAACCTTACACCAAACCTCGGGTTTGTACGTGAGAACTCGAGTTCACAATTGTGAACCTCAGGTTTAGGTTGGGCCAATAACATTGTAAGTTTTAAACTCTTTTTAAACTCGAGCCTATTAACTTGAACCTCAGGTTTACCTCTGGCGGGAAGATTTTTTCAAGTACTAAGAGCTTTGGGTACTCTTCACTGTTTCATTGGAAGCAAAGTTTTTCAAATTTGAAAAGCTCCCAAAAGTACTTTAGCCAAACGAACTCGAGCTGTCTCTATCAAACCTCAGTTTGACTCAGCCGAGATCTTTTAAAAGCTTTCAACAAAACAAACTCGAGCCTATGCATTTAAACCTCGGGTTCATTTCAAGCCGAGAGCACTCAGTGTTTTTCAAGACAAACAAACTCGAGCCTGTGTACTTAAACCTCAGGTTTATTTCAGACCGAGAGCATTTAAGTTTTTCAAAGATAATCGAACTCGAGCCTATCATTGTAAACTCGAGTTCACCTCCTACAAAGGGCAATGTGTTTTTCAAACTCTAGAGTTCACGCTATGAACCTCAGGTTTGAGCTTGTATACAAAAAGCTGTAATTTTGCTAAACAGTGCCAAACTCGAGCCTACCCACTAATGGACTCGAGTTCATAATTTTGCTTGAAGTTTCTCAAAAGCCAAAATATCGATTTCCTCTCTGGATGGAATGAACTCGAGTTCACTATGTGCAAACTCGAGTTCCAAGCAACCCGAGAGCAAAGAAAGCTTTCATGTCTCAAGAACCTCAGGTTCTATTTTGCAAACCTCCAGTTTAGCAATTGTTGAACTTAAACGCCCTTACACTTCAAAGCTTCGAACTCGAGCCTACATGAACTGAACTCGAGTTCGTGTCGTTGTTTCAGAAATTCAAATCAGACGTTTCAACAAATTACTCTTGTTTGTTCCAATTGCTTTCATGAATCATTCACTTATGATCCCAGATATGTTTAACAAGTTTATTTAGTGGATTTCAGTTAGCACAGATGAAAATTAATGAAGATCAAAGGAAAAAGCAAAAAGTGGTCGAGCATTTATTGCACTTCGATAAATTAACATCCTTTTGGTTAATCCATCTCGAGCACGAGCTCTCAACGTTCAAAAACACTTTCTTCATCAAGCAAACTCTTCTCCAACGGGCAAATCCTCGAGTTCCACATCGACCATATCGATCATCTGGATTAGCCGGAGTTTAGAGAGAGAAGATGACCGGACTTAATGCTAATCACTTACAACGGTTGGATTCATCATACAACGGTCATTTAATGTTCTCTACCTATAAATAGAGTGCATTAACTCCTTCTCAAGTTGACACAACTGCGAGAGCGAAAATTCATTGATTGTTATTTATTGTGTTCAGCTTTCATCTATATTGTATCAATCGATACTTGCACTTCAGTGTTCATCTTATCTCGCTCCGAGAGAGAGTTCTATCTCGTAAATCATTTATTGATTGAGATAACCATAAGTCGGGGGACTTAGTGGTTGGGTGTATTGATTACAACTTGTAAGGGGGAGTGAGTTCTAGAGAGAGAACTACTCTTGAGTACGAGTTTGTAATCGTTTGTGAGAATAGTGGATTGAAAATCCCAAGTGTGGCTTGGGATTTGGATGTAGGTCAAAGATAAGACCAAACCAGGATAATTTCTCTTGTGCAAGCTTTCCTTCTCTTACTCCTCTGTAGTAATCTGTTTTTACTTGTTCAAAACAGAGCACCTTAAGAAAAGTTTGTAATATACCCAATTCACCCCCCCTCTTGGGTATATAGCTCCATTTACACTTGTTTGTAACGTAAAAAAAAAAAGTATTTCTGGAATTTAATTTTTGATTTGTTCTTCCGTGACCAGCCCCGCGAGGGTTTTTTTTTTTAAAAAAAAAAACTACAATAAGGCATCCTAAAATACAATTCAGGACGCCTTACATAAGGCGTCCTGAACTTTGTTCAGGACACCTTATGTGAGGCGTCTTGAATTTTTTGTAGGACGTCAAAACTCAAATTTTTGACGTCCCCTTCGAGACATCCCTCTGAAAAGGGATGTTAAATGGGTCTTATTTAGGTCATTTTTTGTGTTTTTTGTAGTAGTGACGATATCTCTTTTTTGTTTTTTCGATTGTTATTTTTACACAAGATCAAAATGAATAAGAGTGACAACTAATTAATTCCTCACACACAGATGAGAAATTAATTATAGTAATTACTCTCGCCTTTCGGTTTTTACTATAAGATCTAGTTAACTTATTTGAGTATATGTATGATGTTAGTTAAGTTAGTTGATATGATATGTCCTAAAATGCTTTAAACATCTTCCTTAATTCCCCCTCCCTCTCCTATTTTATTATCATTGAAGGAATATTAATAGGATTCATTTGAGGAAAAATTGTGAAACAATTACATTTAGAACTGAATTTAACTCCTCAATCGAACCTACATTAAAGATGAGAGGAGTGTTTGTAATAGATTTACTATTCAATAAATTTCATTCCCGCTTTTTTAAATTATAAAATTCATAAGAAATTGTGTTTGTAATATCCTAAATTTTCTCTCGACAAATTCCATGTATGATGTATTTGCATTTGAAGAAAAGAAATGGTAAAATTTTGACAAAATGTCAATTTTACTTGAAATACCCGATTTCGCCGAAACCGAAAATTTTGAGACATATGTTGGCACCAATAAGACACATGGGAATGGCACTTATTTGTTCCATTTTAGTGCATTGAATTTGACTAAAAAACGGTGAGAAGAAGTTGCATGAAATTTATTGGAAATTATAAGAAAATTTGAAGAAAGGTTAAAATTGTGACTTTTATGAATTTGTGTCATATGTCTTATAATTATTTAAAATTTATGAGCACATAAACATGCACCATGAGATAAAAAAAATGAAGCAAAATCATCCTAAGAGAGAGACAAAATTTTGGCCAAAAGGAGGAAAGAAAAAGAGAAAGAAAAAGAAAAAAACCGGTTGGAATTGAACTAAATGGCACGGTTGGTAATTTCGTGATGGTTGAAGGGCGATTTGTAATCTGCCCTCCTAAACCGCCATTCACTTCTTAATATCATATTTTCCTTCTCATTTGATCATATCCCACTACACATACACACCCAATTTCTCTAAGGAGTCGAAACTTACAAGGAGAAGAAGAAGAAGCAAAATCCGGGAAAATTGAGGTAATATCTCGCGCCACGGACTTGTAATCCCTAGTCCCTCTCTTTTCCTACTTCCTAATCATGAAAATCTCTTTTAATCAGTGGTTTTAGGGGGTCTGATCGAAATCCATTCAGCCAAGGAGAGAGAGGAAACTCACAAAAATCACCAAACAACAATTACGAGTAAGTGATTATGAGCCTATTGGTGGTATACTTGGAGTTTATTGGTGGTTTCTCTCGCTTTTCTTAAATTTTGGCTGATTGGAACCCTAGGACTAGGTTCTGTTCGAAATGCCATAGTGTATTAACATGTGTTTATGATTCAAATAACAAGATTAAATGTGGTTAGGAACTGGTATTAGGATGTTTGTGAAGTGAAAATTGCAAAACGTGATGCTTATAAGGGTTCTAGTTTTGGTTGGGGTGCAAGGCAGACTAGAGGAGTTGGATTTTGGCCAATTTAATGATTCCATTGTGTTTAAAATGCAAAATTGTGTAGGGTAGAGATTTGGTAGGAATTTTGGAAGCTCTAGGATTGAATTTTGCTGAAGCCGAAAATCTACCTTGAAAACTTTAGTCTGGGCGGTAATATTGTGATAAATTTTTAGGGCAGTAAATAATGTCCAATTATGATGAAATTTTACAAGATTAAATTAGATATTATAAGCTTTAATTGATAGGTAATTGGTCAAATTTAGAATTGTGTACATCAAGTTATGAATTTTTGAAAAATGGCCTGCTGGACAACAGTTATTGTTTTATCAAACTGGGAATGATGTGTATTTGAACAGTTGTTGGAATCATTTTTCTTTGAAACTAGACTTAATAAGGAGCTCATAGGATTTTGAATCACCTCATTTGGACATTTGTGCTATGAGATATGATTTTTCAAAGTTACATCACAAATTTTGGAAAATAAGGTCAAATGTGTGAAAATAAGGGAAACAATGAAATCATGGACATAACCTAAGTCTAGTAATTCCATGTTTAGTTATAATGTATTAGATGACATTTGAAATGTCAAGAGTTGAGATTAGTATTGACCCTTGTCCATACCATATTCTTATAAGAACCCGTAATTCCCGAAACACGCGAGTTTCATGAAATCCACTTGGATAAAGCAATAAGGTAGTAGTTCTAATCTCACATACTCTGTATAGCTGTGTGTGTTTGTTGAATCATATTGTGATTGTCCCGTCCCGTGAGGGACCAGCATCACTCGTGGCTCAATTGAGCAGAAAGGTTGACCATGGAATACCTTCCTGGTGGTTAGAACTAGGCATGGGGCCTAATGAACCGGTGGTTCTTAGGTGGTTTATCCTAGTTGCATTCGAGCGACTTGAGGCACTTTCGATTGAGAATGCTAGTGGATTTTGGATAGGACTCTTGGTAGTTCCCAGTCAGATATTCCTAGTTGGGTGTCCTAATTGAGAACTCCGACGTACAGGAGGACTCTCGGTACATGTCAATTCGGTGTACTTAGCACTAGAGGTTATGTGGTGTGTGTGTGTGTATAATCTGCATTATCTGAATGTTTTATGCTGTGTGGACTATTTATCTTAGTTAACATTCATATACTGTTTATACTCTGCCTGTGAGATTAATATGTTACTCTGGGGTTCAAATTGAATCCCAGACATTCCCAAGGGTATAGGTTCTGGACATGGTCAAAACAACGGGTGTATATCCAAAGGAAAGGCAGCAATTACGGAGTGCTGAAAATTGTTGCTTAGATACTAGATATAGCTGTAGACCTATAGTAGTTTTGTTTCAACTTATTTTAGGCTGTAGTATATATCGACATCATATCGATATTTACTTTGGATCACTGTATTAAGAAATTTGTAAATTATTCCTGAACAATTCCAAAAATGTTTACTTCTATCAGTTTACTATTCTATACATATGTTGCTCACTATATATTACTGTATTACTTTGATAAATGTCATAATTACAAAGAGTATGACAGCATTATAAGTTATAGGGTAAAGGAACAAAAATACATATGTGCTTTATCCTCGGGAGCGCCCAATACTATATGCTTTTTTTTAGAGAAAAAATACACTTTCTCAAATTGAGCAAAAATACCATCTCTATTAACCAAGTTAAACTCTGTTACTTTTTGGGTTAAGGAGCGAAAATACACACGGGCTTTACCTCCAGGAGCGTCCAACACCGTGTGCTTTTTTTAGGTCCAATAGTGACTATGTGGTTACCAAACGGGTGCAAAAATCACATTAGATGTTAGTTGACCGTTAGGTCAACGTTAAATTAGAAGGAGTTAATATTTTTGCTGACATGGACTCTGAAAGGGAGGGGGAAGAAGCCACATGGGATCTCATGGGTGATTAGGATATGATGTAATATTGGAGGGGAAAACAAAAATTTTGAAATTAAAAACAATTAACAAAAACCTAAAGTTTAAACCTATAGATGAAATTCGACCAAAAAGAAGAACCTGTAGACGAAAGAATTGGAGAACGATTGGGGAGCGATTGGGGGGAAATAAAACAATTGGGGTTATCGATGCCGAAGAAGGAGCGATTGGGGAGAAATTTGAGAGCTAGGTTTGAAGTGAACGAGTTGATTTAAACGCCGAAGCTTGTGATTCTTGATCCGTCTTCAACCCGGAGAGAAATCGACGTGGTGAAGGAGTTCGATCTGCGCTAGGGTTTCAGTAGGAAAGAATTGGTGAGCCACGGTTCTGTCGATGGTGAACGACGAGCTATTGGCAAGAAATTCGTGAGCTACGATTGAAGCTTATGCTCTGGAGTCTGACGCCGAGGAGGTTGTATCGCTAATCACTACGGCCTGTCAGTCCAGTCACCCAGATGCGGAAGTCATCCACGAGATACAGAGCATGATCGAAAGAGTTTGGGAGTTGCAGGTGCGGTGGATTCCCCGGGAAGCCAACATGGTTGCAGATTACGTTGCGAAACAAGCCTTTGATTTTTGGCCTGGTATTCACCAATTTCATACCACTTTCGGGGACTTGGAAGGTATTCTGGTTCAGGATAAGGGCACTGTTGAGTTAAGAGCGAGGTATTAAAATAAATTTAAGGAAAAAAATTAGCAGAAATATGAATGATGAAATAGAATATCAGAGGAAATATAGGCACTTACCTGAACCTGTTCCTCTACAACCCTTCATGCATCCAAGTACAGTTCTATTGCTTTAGCAAGCACTAAGATGTTACAGAAAAAAGAACCCAAAGATGTCGTTAATACTAACTAAACATATAAAAAGCAATTAAACCATAAACAGATATGCTATTATGATCTAGTCATCTGCAGGCATGAAAAATAAATTATCACATGAACTAGAAAATGAAATTGGGAGGCAGATAACAAAATACACCCCAAGCAGATATATAATGAATTGTTTAGTGAGAAAACAACAGTATCATTTTACAGATGAGGCAAAAGCAATAACGGTAGCAACCGCACGAACGAAGCTTTGTAATAGAGCATATAGCTTTTGAGTAATCGGCTAGAAAGCTGAAGCTTTAGGATTACACCAACTTAATACAAGATTTAAGTGCTTCACGTAAACTTCTCACAGACCAACTTGATCTTTCGAAATGAAACCAGGCTGCTGCTTATGGGTATGTTATCTATATATATAGAGGGGGGTTTGAGCTGATATTTTAGCATATACTTCTCGATAAGTTGCTAACAATAGTAGGAAAGGTGTATATGCTTGTGGACAAATAAACGGTGAGAATAGGGCTGATTTAAGAATATTATATATATATATATATATATGAGAAATTTTCTTGGGCATCTCCCAATAAACATAATCTCAAAGGGCAGTTGGATATAAACTCAAGTTAAGCTTACTACTAATGTTGTAATATTTTCAAAGAATTAGGGAAAAGCACCCAAGAGTTCAAGCTTGGAGGTAGGATGCGGGACCAAAATCTTTGAATCGAAACATCTATATGAATCGCATGTCACTCCTTCAAATTCTTTCGTTTGCTTAAAGCTCTTTTTTCCTTGTAACTTCCTAGATTATAATAGGTGCTGTTAAACACTAATATTAAGCAAGCCTGATAAAACAAGTTCTGTGCATTTCATATCAGAATAGCTATTTTTTGTAATCCCAACCAAAAACTTCTGCATTGAAGTTGACAATGCTCAGTTGTCCTCCAATCTTAGTCTTATTATTAGGCCTATAAATACAACTACAGCTCAATCTGTATCCCACATACTATTATTGTGAAGCAGAAGCAACATCTCACAAACATGACCTCATAATCTTCGCAAGTTTAGCACAAGCATCCAGGCACAACCATCCCCTGCCATGCATATAATATCTAGCATGTCACTAAATTTCATAATACTGATTGAGAAATAGTAATATAATATAATAGAAAAAAATCAAGAAAACTTAAATTGAGAAATAGTTTAAGCACCCTGAGAACAAGTACAAATCACAGAGGGTTCAAAAGGCAGCATTTCAGAATTATTACAATGTGCAAATCAGCAGGCTACCAAGCCTTTTTACAGCGAAATTACTAACAAAAAACAGGGTTCATTAAACTACTAAACTAATAACTATGCTTCTTTGCTTTTCCTTTTTTCCTCTGGATTTCGCTCCGACTCTGTGCCATGAGTTGTGACGTTGTAACACATGGTTGTCCTCTCCATTGCAAACCTCGAGGCTGAAACGGAAGGTCAGAAGGTGGAGTAGCATTGGTTGGGTCGGGATGAAACTTAATGCATCGTGAACCTATTGGATTGCTTGACGTACAACCTCGGGACGATCTCAACTCCCTTTCATTTGGGATGGGAAACCTGATCTGTGGATCAGCATCGTTGCCCATATACGCATGTCCAGAGCCATATTCAATGACCTGCTCAGAAGTAAGTCCAGGCTGCAACATAAGCAGAAAAGGAAAAAGTGAGACAAATTTTTGATTCACCATACACACAGACATATCTAACATTGTAAACATACTAACATTGTAAACACTAGATCCTGTGGTCTCGTCGTATCTTATCCCAAAACCACATGCACCTCTTGTCTACTTAGTAGAGGATCTTATTGCTCTATTGTATGATGTACTTGATGCTTGGGTATCTGAGGGTCTTGGATGGGAACTTTGTGGCTGCATAGGTGCTTCTTGTGTCAATTGGGTTGGTTCAGGTAGCTGTACACATTGTAAAATTCAGAATACAAAAGAGTAAGTTCAAAAGGCAGCATTTCAAAATTAAATGTTCAGGTCAACGTCCTATGAGTTTTGTCATCTCATAATTGTAAAAGAAACACCCTTTTTTGTTTTGTAGCATGCTTAAAACGTCTATGTTTGTATGCACATATTTGTTAGCAATAATATATCTAAGAACTACCTGAACCAGCATAACATGAAATGTATCAGAACTCACCTCCTTACATGACTTCTTGTTGTGTCCTGGTTTCTTGCAGCAGGTGCACTTGTGGGTCTTTCCACGCCTGGTTAATCTTTCAATGGTAACTCGTCCTTCATGTTGAGAAGCAGCTAAATCAGTGGGTTCACGTGTGGAGGCAGATTTTTTTCTCCTTCTCCCTGCTTCATCAGTTCTGGTTCTTTTCTTTTGAGGTCTCCCAGGCAATTTACAAATAGCGGGAGGGTGCATTGGCAAGAATTTGTCAGTGTCCCAAAATTTCTTCCCCCTAACCGGTTGTAGTTTTGTTATGTAGGCTCTAAGATAGGTGTCTTTATGATAGTAGTGTGATATTCGGGACTTAGGATCTATCTTAGCATGATACATTGCGCAAATGGCATGTTGGCAAGGTATTTCCGTTAAATCCCAAGCTCTACATGTGCACATTTGTCTACCTAGATAAACTAAGTGTCTATCCTGTCCCTCTACAACCTCATATCCGTCATCCCCATTAAAGAATACTCTACGAGTCAATGACCAAGAACATATTAGACTCAAACAAATCCATGCATTTAGTGCTGAAATCACTTTTCCAGCCACACACATTTGATTCACTTTCTGCCCATTTAGCCATCATTTTCAGTCTAATCCCATCAATTATTCTAATAACAGGTAAGAACCTATACTCGTATATCCACGCATTAAAGGACTCACTCATGTTATTATCGACCACCCAAGACTTACACCTTGCAGTAAAATAAGCTCTTACCCACGAATTTATATTATAAGACACGACATCTTCAGCTGCCTCTTGGTTGAGCGAACCCAGACATGTGAGATTGTCTTTGAATTCCTCTACGAATGTACTCCATGCACAAGTAAAGAATTTCTTTTTGAACTTGTTGCCTCTCCACTTCTTGCTCCAATTTGCATAAATGTGGCACGCACAAAATCTGTGCTCAGCCTGAGGAAGCACCTCACCTACAGCGTTTGCCAGACCCTTCAAAAGGAATAATAACCGTTTTTAGATATGGAAGAATAAAAATACACACATGATGTATACGTATAGTCATCTATATCTAAGTTGACATAATTGGGGACAACCATTGGTAAAACATGAAGTTAACAAGCTAACATGAAGTTTATCTTTTGCGTATAAGAAATGATTGTAACGGTCTCACCATTTCCTAAGTCTAGAGAGTTACGGAGCCATTGTAGGAACCACGACCAATTAAGTGTTGTTTCCTTCTCAACCAATGCAAGTGCCAAACGAAACAATGAGTCATTAGCATCAACACCCACGGCTATCAACAGAATTCCTCTTGATTTTCCTTTCAAGAATGTGCCATCGACACCAATCAATGGCCTACACCCTTCTTTCCACCCAACCTATCGGTGAACAATAAGCGCATGTTGAAAATCACAAGTAATTAATTTGAACAAGATGCAGAAACATAAAGTATAAAATATCAGCAGTTATGATGATTACGATATGATGCTCCAGAATAATAAGCATATAATCAATGTACCTAGTTGTGCATATAATAATACGAAATTTTGAGGACTCATAAGCATATGGTAAATAGCGATCTTCCTAGACATCAATCTAACTATATGTCAACTAACAAATATGAGAATTTTAGTTTGGTTGTATCCACACAAAAATGTTCATGTTGCTTCTGATTAAATATAAGTTTTACTTTAATCAATTTGAGGTAGTAAAGCATGAGAAATAATGAAACTAATTATACCTTTGAAGCATTAAAGCTTAGGTACATCCTCTTGAATATTCTTATTCCCTGTTCCAATGCCTCTGTACTGACCTCGACACACACATCTGAACCAGGATTTGAAAGTTTCAACTCATTGCAATATGCCTCTAGTTTTCCAAATTCATCCTTGAAACTGCCTTCCATTTCTTCCATTATCTTCTTCTTCGCCCTCTTGCGTTTATGGATACTCACACTTACCTTAAGATCCCTCGCATCTCTTTCTTCATCTCTTTTGTCTTAAATTGAGGGTCTTCTTGGACCTTGTCCTTGAAATACTCCGCCAACCAGGTTGTTGAAGCTCTAGGATTTTCATACACCTGTGCACACATATGTTCGTAAACCAGTGACTTCACCTGCCACCCCACACTTAAACCATTTGTAGATGCATACAGTGTGAAGGGGCATCCCTCTTCACACACCACCTTGAAAGTCTTCTTATCACTTCGGATAATTTTTAGGTTAACTCCAAGTCTGATAGCGTACTTATCTAAAGCCCTCTTAAGCTCTTTTTTATCTTTAAATGTCATGCCAACAACAAAAGAAGGCTTACTAGCCACGGCCTCAGCTTCTTGCAGGACTGTCAGCTGTTGCATAGGCTCATCTTCACTATCACAGCCCAGCCCATTGCCATCAATATCACTCCCCTCCCCCACAGCCAGCTCCCCAACTTCAAAGTCATCAAATACACTTTCTTCAGTATCTAAACTGGAACTTTGCCCCATATAACTGCCATCATCACTATCATCATCATCTTTAGACCTATTACACTCTTTATGACTAACGTCATTCTCTTCCTCATCCTCTCAACATTCTCGTCAAAGCCCGAAACTCAACATCACTATAGTCATCAACCCATCCCATTTCCTCAATCACACCCTCCACATTTCCTCTTACATTGTTATCGTCATTGACTTTTTCCATTTCCCTGGATTGTCTCTTTATCAAATCTATTTTCACTTTTCCCACTCACATCACCGTAATATACTATCTACAACCGACTTATGCCCACCCCGCAATTGAGCCTTAGTCTCGCTCCCACCCTTAATAGTCATTTCATACTTTTCAAGAATGTGTTCTCAACGACCTTTGACAAATTTGTTCCCCATTGTCTCCATCTTCGATCACCGATTTTTCCTTTCCCTTTTTCTTTGCCATTGCCACTAGACGAAGAAAATATAAATTAAGTCGGGGCCTCAATGCCATTTCACTCTATCCGAAAGAAAACAAAGCAAGTAAATGTTTATGGGTGATGAAATAAATATTTTTAATATTTCACATCAACAAAATATAACAAAAAAGAAGGGGACATTTGCCTTAGTATAATATTTATTGTTGTAGATCATATTAGCATACTTAAACCGCATCTCCACTAATAACATTTGCCTCCATAATTAAACCGCATCTTCATTCATCGCTTTTAATTGATTCGGAGCCTTTGTATTTCTTCGTTTATAACACTTTAAAAAATACGAGATCAGAGAAGCAGCATATCCCAATATCCCATCATTTGAAAATTCAGGAATAATATATATATGAAAGAGGGGACCACATACAGCCTTTAAATTAATTTGATTGGAATGAGGAGGAGGAGCAGCTTCAAGTAGAAAGGTTCATCAATTGAAAAAGGAAATCAGAAATTGATGTTTCCGTGCAAAAGTTTGAATTGAAAATTTCAGTGAAAAAGGAAATCAGAAATTGATGTTTCGTTTCAGAAGTAGAAAGGTTATATATCCGAAATTGAAATTTGGCCATTTGACCAACGCATGATATGCGTCTCCCACATAAATTCACGTCTCCTCGAAACGCATCTCGGAAACATTCTAATGCCGAAATTCACGTTTCAAAGTGCATCATAGATGGGTCCCAATCGTTGCTTACCTGGAACTTTTTGTTGGCCTACACCTTTTGAACGAATATTCCCCTTTCACGTGCTTTTCCCCTTTTCCTCTTTTTGTCTGTGGCTCACCAATTCTTTCCTACTGAAACCCTAGTGCAGATTAGAACTCCTTCACCTCGTCAATTTCTCTCCACGTTGAAGACGGATCAAGAATCGGTGTTTAAATCAACAGAACCCATAAGACTGACAAAACCCATGAGATCGGCCCAGCCATTTTTCTATCGTTCTCCAATTCTATCGTCCATAGGGTTTCTTTTAGCTTGAATTTATCATTCTCCAATCCTCTCGTCCGTTTTTTTTTTTTTTTTTTTTTTGCTAGAATTTCATCTATTTGTTTAAGCTTTAGGTTTTTGTTAATTGTTTTATTAATGTTTTTCCCCAATTTTAATTTCAAAATTTCATCCTTGTTCAGCTTTTGTTTTCCACGATTTATCTTCCTCCAATATTACATCATATCCTAATCACCCATAAGATCCCACGTGGCTTCTTCCCCTCCCTTTCGAGTCCATGTCAAGCCAAAAATATTAACTCCTTCTAATTTAACGTTGACCTAACGGTCAACTAACATCTAATGTGATTTTTGCACCCGTTTGGGAACCACATAGTCACTATTGGACCTAAAAAAAGCACACGGTGTTGGACGCTCCTGGAGGTAAAGCCCGTGTGTATTTTCGCTCCTTAACCCTTACTTTTTTTGTTGGTGGGCCTCACAATTATCACCTCTTTCCTCCCTTTATTTCATCGGGTCCCACACTCTCTCTCTCTCTAACACCTCATTTCTCTCTGTTTTTTCATTCCGGGGAACATCCCTTCTCTCTCTTTCTCTCAATCTCCTCCCGACTCTCCTCATCATGAACCAAGTTTTTTTCCGGAGAAGAAACCCCTCCACACACACCATGTTACGTATCTCTTTCTTTCTTGACTTTGAAAACGTTTTCTTCGCAATTATGTTTTATGATTCAACTGAATTTGATCGATGAATGTTCTGTAATCTGACTATTTCCAGATTGAAGAATCGATCCAATTGCAGCTCATGGAACGAGAAGACGTTGAGGACGATGAAGACCTCTTCGAAGCCGTTGACAAATGTAAATCTAGAACAAAATATCCTGTTATTTTTCTCATTATTTCCTATATTCATTCAATGAAGTGCTATTTATGTATCTGTGCTCTAAATCGATCCACTACTTCACTTTGATTTCATGTCAATGCTTCATTGTTTAGTCGTTTCGTTTATTCGTATTGTGTTTTAGGAAGAAGAGAAATGGAAATCTAGAAAATTCTCATTACTCAATAATGTGATACAAATGTGCTTTTATAAGCATAATCAAATGACAATTTTGTACAAAAAATACAAAGAAAGCATCTAATAACTAAAACTGTGCAAATAGCTATTTCCTAACTAAATTAGTTATTCTAACTACATTATACTCCAATACCCCCCTCAAGCCGGGGAATATATATCAAGCATGCCTTGACTTGGTAAGGAATGTACAAAAGGAAGAAGGAGGTAAAGCCTTAGTAAAAATATCGCTAATTGGTCCTCGACTTAATAGGAAGAAGATGCAATAATCCCTATTGAAGCTTTTCACGTACAATATGACAATCAATATCCAAATGTTTTGTACGTTCATGAAATGTAGGATTAAAAGACAATGTGTCTAGCCGATTGGTTATCACAAAACAAAGAAGGGACGAGAAAGAGGTAGACCAAAATCTCTCAACAAATAAGATAACCATTGCAATTCACATGTGGTGGCAGCTAGAGCGCGATATTCGGCTTCGAAGAAGAGGTAGAAACAGCAGGTTGGTTGTTTCTTAGAACGCCAAGTAATTAGAGCCCGATCAAGAAAGCCACAAAAACCAATAATAGAACGTCTAGTATCAACACAACCTACCCAATCGAATCACTAAATGCATTAAGCTTGACAAGTAGATGATACAGAAAGAAAAGGCCTCGCCTAGGAGAACCCTTAAGATATCGCAAGACGCGATGAAGTGCTCGGAGATGTATATCGATTGGGCCGCCGAATGAACGGCTCAATTGTTGAACAGCAAAAGAGAGGTCTGGACGAGTATTAGTAAGGTAGAGTAAACGACCAACAAGAGTGTGATACATAGAAGAATCATCCAGAGGAGTACCACTATCAGCTGAAAGTTTAAGATTATGAGCCATAGGAGTTCTAGCGGGTTTACATTCCAAGAAATCAGCATCGACAAAAGATCTAAAATAAATTTCCGTTGACACACGTAAATTCCGGTAGAATTACGAGCTATTTCCAAACCAAGGAAATATTTAACATCACCAAGATCCTTTATCTTAAAACAATCATCCAGGACAGCCTTAATATGATCAATTTCACTCAAATCGGTACCACCCACAATGATATCATCCACATATATAAGCAAGGCAGTAAAGGAAGTTTCAGTATTCTTGAGAAATAGAGAGTGATCACTGGGACCGATGATAGCCACATGATACAAGGACTTTAGACAATTTAGAAAACCACTGACGACTTGCCTGTTTGAGACCATAAAGAGATCTCTGTAGCTTGCAAACCTGATGTGGAGAAGAAACATTCAGACCCGGAGGTGGTAACATATAAACTTTTTCATCCAAATCCCCATGTAAGAAAGCGTTATTAACATCTAATTGCTTCAAAAACCAATTGTGAGCTACAGCAAGGGCAAGAAAGAGTCGTACAGTAGTTAATCTTATAACAGGGGAAAATGTGTCATTATAGTCAATACCCTCCACTTGTGTAAAACCTTGAGCAACAAGTCAACCTTTATAACGATTAAGGGTACCATCTCGAATTATATTTCTTAGTAAAAATCCATTTACACCCAATAGGCGCTTGCCATGAGGTAAATCAGTTATCACCCAAGTGTTATTTAATTTTAAAGCATCAAGTTCAGCCTTAATAGCATTTTCGTGACCTTCAAATTCAATAGCTTTAGAGTAGGTTTTAGGGATATCATCGAGGAAATTGAACAAGCAAAGTGATGATGAATAGGAGAAAGACGATGATAAGAAAGAACTTTAGAAAGAGGATGATATATACCTGCCTCCAAAGAATCTGGTAAAACCGAAGCACATTGAAAGGTAAAGTGATAATCATGCAGATATGAGGGAAGCCGATGAGGTCTAGTAGAGCGTCTAGGTAAAAGTATAGGGGAATCATGAGATGCAGCAGGTGTTGAAGCAACAGATGGCACAAAATGATCAACAAAATCAAGAGGAGGTGTCTCTTGTGGACAAGGTAAAGAATCAGGGGAAATAACAGAATCATTGTTGCAAAAAGGAAATATGGATTCATAGAAACAAACATGGCGAGAGATAAGAATGCCCTGTTTTGCAAATTTAAAATGACATAACCTTTAGTGCCTGGTCTATAGCCAAGAAAAATGCATTTATTTGCCCTTTTATCAAGTTTGGTTCGGTTCTACAGAATGGTAGAAGAAAAACAAAGGCATCCAAAGACTTTTAACATGCTAAAATCAGGGGGTTTATCAAATAAAAGTTCAAAAGGAGTCTTATTTCCCAAAATAGGTGTAGGTAGTCGATTGATGAGGTATATTGGATGAGAAATAGCATAAGACCAAAAAACTTTGGGAATATGGGCTTGAAATAAAAGTGCTCTAGTAACATTAAGGATATGTTGATGTTTTCTTTCAACTCGACTATTTTGTTCGGTGAGTCTCAACACATGAAGTTTGATGAATAATCCCATGTTCATTAAAAAATCTGTCATTTGAAATTCTATACCATTGTCTGTCCTAATGATCGTACGGTGGTACCAAACCGTGTAGAAACCAGTTTAACAAAGTTTTGAATACTGAGTTCGAACCTCGAGACTTGTTTTTAAGCAAATAAATCCATGTATATCTCGAATAATCATCAACAATTGTCAAAAAATATTTATGACCATGCACAGAAGGTAAATGATAGGGACCCCATATATCCATATGAACTAAAGCAAAAATTTTATTAGAAATACTGTTGCTTACAGGAAAAGGCAACTTTCGTTGCTTGGCAAAATGACAAACATCACAATAATGAAAAGAAGCATTATATGGAATCGGATCTTGCTTATGAAGGGAAAACAGTCCGTTTGAACAAATGTCCTAAGCGAAAATGCCACAAATCAAATGGAGTAGAATTTTCAAGTAGTGGAAATGGAACTAACTAAGGGAGTGGGAATCATATCTGCACGTTTCATGATGTATAGCCCTTTAACAACTTCTGCCAAACCAACCATCTTCTCTGAAGACTGGAGCTGAATATGGCATTGGGATTTCTGAAAGGAAACAATACAAGATAGTGATAAGGTAATTTTAGAAACTGAAATAAGATTGAAATGAAAATTGGGGACATACAAAACATCCTGAATAATAAAAGAACTAGAGAATTGAACAATGCTACTATAGACAAACTAGTACCCGAGTACCATCGGGAAGGTTAACGAAATGGGTTGAATTTGCTTATAAGATGCAAAGAGAGAAAGATTAGAGCAAATATGGTCAGTAGCTCCAGAATCTATGATCCAAAAATCAGAATAGGAATGAAAGGAGCTAGTAAGAAGGTTACCATTGGTAGAAACCTTATTAACAGAAACCGAAGGCAGAGAAGGTGCATCAGGTTGAACAAGTGCCAACAATTTTTGGTATTGTTCTGGTGTGAAACCATATGTTGGATTGGCTACCTGATTAGGAGCAGTGAGACTCTGACCAGAAATATTGTCAGTTGATACAGCATTGACTAAGGAGTTTCGAAACTTGAAACCCGGTGGGAAACCATGTTTCCTATAACATGTTGCCTCTGTGTGTTTCCCTTTCCCACAGTATGTACATTGCTTTCCAGAGGCAGAATAATTTGGCTTAGGCAAACCAGAGACAAGAGCATGTGGTGCAGAGGACTTAGCCAACAGAGCATTTACATCAGTAACATGATATCCCATTTCCCTCTCTTGCTGTTGAACTAGAGCAAACACACGGTTAATAGGAGGTAAAGGATCGATCAACATTATCTGTGATTTCACCGAAGAGAATCTGTCACTTAAACCTTTCAAAAACCTAATGACATAATCTTGTTCAACATGCTTCTTATATGTTTCAATCACACCACAACAACATTTTGGAGTACATGTACAGCAAATCAGAGGTCTCAAGGTGAGGTATTCATCCCAAAGTACTTTTAATTTGGTAAAGTAGTCACTTACGGGAGATCACCTTGCTTCAATACCTGAATATCCTCTTGTAGGTCGGCAATGGGAAGACGTCATTCCGAGAAAAACGAGCGTGCAAATCCTCCCGGACGTCGGAAGCCTTATCAATCCACAAAACGCTTTGTGCAAGTGAAGGCGAAATGGAACGAGTCAGCCACGATAGTACCATCATGTTGTAGCGTTCCCAAGCAGAGAAGAGAGGATCGGAGGTCGCCGGAACCGGAATAGACCGATCGATGAATCTGACTTTGTTCTTCGACATCAATGCATTTCTCATGGCTCTGGCCCATGAGTGAAAATTAGGTCCAGTAAGAACTGGAGAAACGAGAATCAGAGAAGGATTCTCATTAGGATGCAGGTAATAGGGATTTCCAATCGATTGTGAGGGATCGGACTGAGGTGTAGACGAAACACCGATTGTGCTTTCAGCGGAAGAAGGAGCCGATGCCATCTTGATGGAGCAATCGGACAAAATGAAAGGATGACGGAGCTATGGAAACTCGAAATTGAAAGGAGGATTCCAGAGACCTATCGGATCTCAAGGCAAAGAGATGAAGGAGACTTGAGTTCACGTGATTGTCCAAAAATGTCAGAATGGAAAGATGGGAAAAAACGCGTGAAGGCCAAAGGAAGAAAAAGCCAAAATGTGAGAAAGAAAAGTCAAAATTGGACTCATGGATGAAGCAAAGTTGATGAGGCGTGATGTGTCAGTAATGAACAGTAGGCATCACGTGAAATTGCAGAAAAAATGCATACGGAAGCTAAAAAAAAATTGAGAAGAACACAAAAAGCCAAAAACTTTCTTGTTTTGATACCATATTGTGTTTTAGGAAGAAGAGAAATGGAAATCTGGAAAATTCTCATTACTCAATAATGTGATACAAATGTGCTTTTATAAGCATAATCAGTGGCAATTTGTACAAAAAATACAAAGAAAGCATCTAATAACTAAAACTGTGCAAATAGCTATTTCCTAACTAAATTAGTTATTCTAACTACATTATACTCCAATATTCAGTTTCTGCGTTTCCGTTCACGCGATCTCTGTTTTAAGTGGTTTTCTAGTCTATAAGAGATGCGTTCTCTTTTTTATACAGTGGTTGCTCAAGGTATCAATGCCAGAGATGTAAAGAAGCTTCAGGATGCAGGAATATATACCTGCAATGGCTTGATGATGCACACAAAAGAAGGTTTAATAGATTTCCTGACTAATAGTACTTACGTGATTTGCTCAATTTTAGTCTTCTAATGATAACACAACTCTTCCACTTCCAGTACATACTTTTTGGCCTTCTTTATATCTTTGAACTTTTAAGTAATAAATGATTATATTCCATAGCATCGACCCAGGTATCAAAGGATTATCGGAGCCGGAGGCAAAAGTCGACAAGATACGTGAAGCCGCGAGAAACTCGTGGTCGTGCATATTCAACTTAATTGATATGCATTTTTACTGTCTGACTAATGATTTGATCTTCCGCTCTTCCCTTTTGATCCAGAATTTTGGTTATATTACTGGAAGTGATGTACTGCTCAAAGTAAGATGTCGGACTTTTCTTTTTCTTTATTGAAATATGTTATTGAACAGGCATAACATAATATTTTGCCTGGTTTCTTCTTCAGGAAAAAAAACTTGGTTGCTGATGAGAGGAGACGATTGAGAGAAAGAGAGAGAGGGGATGTGCCCCGGAATGAAGAAACAAAGAGAAATGGGGTGTGAGAGAGTGTGTGTGAGGCCCAGACAGAATAAAGGGAGGAAAGAGGTGATAATTGTGGGGCCCAACAACCAAAAAAGTAACAGTGCCACAGAGATGGTATTTTTGTTCATTTGAAAAAGCTCGTGTGTATTTTTGCTTCTAAAAAAGGCATATAGTGTTGGGCGCTCCTGAAGATAAAGCATATGTATATTTTTGCTCATTTATCCTAAGATATAAACATTATAGATTATTTCTTAGAATACTTTGCAAATACATGGATTTGAAATCTAATTACAGTAAATATTTGATGACAATTGAGAAAAATAACTTGGTAACTTATTTAGAGTTTGTCCACAATATCATAACTTCGTTTGGATTAGTTCAAATCGTGAGGATGGAGTGAGGTTCATATCAAATGGTACTGAAAGATTCAAACCCTTTAACGTCCAAACATATTGAAACTAGGACTGTTCATAAAACCCGGTAAACCAGGACCGGTCCCACCGGACCGGTCCAACCCGCCAAAAGGAGAAAAAAGCCTAATACAAACAAGAGATCGGGTTAGACCCGGAGACCAGGTAAGATCGGGTATCGGGCTAGGCTCTTGGACTAGTAAACCCGGTCCTACCCGGATATATTATGTAATTTTATTAATATATATATAATTATAGGCTTCAGGAAAAAAAAAACCCCAAAGCTTAAAATGCAGCGTTGAGAGGGAGGATATAATCTCTGCCCTAGTTTTCAAGTTTTCCCAGTCGAGCAACTGCCTCCCCGTCCAGTCACCCACGATCACAATTCGACCATTGCAAAATACCAATGTTAGGGTTTGAAGAATTCTCTCAATCCTCTCCATCCGACTCTTCGTTTGAGAGATCCTCTCCGTCCGACTCTCCGTTTGACTCTCCGTCTCCGATTCTTCACTTTTTCATCAGTTTTCCAACCGACTCTTCATCTTCGAGGGAGATCGTCACTTTTCCTCAAGTTCTGTACTTAAAGCTTCAAGCCAGGTAAGCCTCAAGTTCTCTTCTTCAATCTTCAATATATAGTCATCTCTAGCATCGCTCTTTTCTTGGTACTGCTTTATGATTTTTGGTACCAAGTATGACGTTTTATAATCGCTTTATAATTTTTGGTACTGTTCTTAGTCACCGTCGCCACCATTGTCGCTGCCTCTCCTTTGCACTGTCATCTTTTTGATTTTTCTGTGCGCACTTGTGTTGCTGATTTTTTTCCATAAAAAATGTAAGATGAACTAGGCCAGCTAGACCACTAACCGGTCAGTCGACCTGGTCATGTCAACACGGGAACCATCGGGTTTTTCTCCGGTTGGATCGGGCCAGCCGGAATGTCCGCCCAACACCCTAGGACTGACCACGGGCTATTGCCCGCCTTGGTCCTCTCCGGTTCATGTAAAGCCCTAATTGAAACGTACAATTAATATGTATATTATAAAAAGGCATGACTGGCATTGGGATTCACAAATATATTTTTTCCCACTTTTTCAACAAAATTATTTATCACTTTATTTATAGTATTTAGAAAAAAAATCTGTAATGTAGATATTTTATAAAGAAAATATCTTTAATGTATATATTTGTTATAAGCAGAAAATACTTATAAAAGGATGCACTAGATCTTTTTATTGGATATGATATTTAATTTTATTGGGAAATATTTAATTTGAAAAACTAAGAACTTGTACATATATATCATTTTGGTCAATAATTTAATGTATTTATCTATATACATGATCTAAAATTTATAGAAATTACCAAGTATTCTCATACCGACTAGTCGTATCGGATCGAAAACCGGCCGAATTGATCAAGTAAATTAGTCCAGTCAAGGGTCAAACCGGTTCACTTTTTAAAAAAAAAATATTTTATTTATAATTTCATACTAATAATTCTAAAATCTTCCATTTGTCAGTTTGGCCCTGGTTTAACTCTGGTTTGACTTTTCGACCCATCGACCCTTAACCCAGTATTCCAACTAGTCTAATGACCGGTTCGTATTTCAGAACATTAGTTTAGATAACTCATTGAGACGTTTTTTTATATAAATATTTTCTCTAAATTTTTTTTGACATTTTCTTGATACTTTAGAATCGGAAGGAACCCAAATTGGAGAAAACAGAGAGAAGGACCTAAGCATCACAACGCTACGTTTTGGGAATTACTTTCAGACGCCTTTTGGCGCCGCCACTGTTCACCGAATTTTCGGACACCAAGAACCTCATGCGTCATGCCCTCGTCTTTTTTAAAAGAAAGTTTTAAATGCATTAAGATTGTATCGTTGACATTTTCTAGAAGGAAAAAAGTTTGACAAGATTAAAGAACATGTTACAACCTATATTATGCACAAGGCTCATTCCTTCACTTACAAGTCCTATATTTTGAGACATAAATAGTAGCATCTCAATTTTTCTAACAATGAAAAGTAGGAAAAACGGAAATTCATAAAATATGTGAAAATATACAGAAAAGAAGGATTAAACAATGTGTGAGAAGAAAGAAACAAAATTCAGATTGTAAACATATAGGAAAACAAATGATTAGTTTCCCCATTTTGGTAGGTATGGAAATTACGGATCACACAAACAACCCAAAGAAGAAGAAGGATTTTTAGTCTATAAAAATTGGAGTTCTAAATTCCAGTATAATCTAATCAAATGAAGTATCAAGCTAACATTTAATCAAACTAACACACTTAGTCAAGACCAGTTTTCGCATTAAATTTCAAGAGCTTGGGAGAAAAACTTACCTATAGTTTGCTCAAACAATTTCCTTCAATTTGACGAAAATTATTGTTGATCATTACCAAATTTAACCTACAATAACTCATACCACAAAATTCCAAAATCAGAATAGGAATAAAATGGATTCAGTGCTCCATGATTAACTAGCAACATCAAAAAACGTAAACAATAAGGTGAGCAAAAAAGTGAACCTTCTGACTTGTGAGACTAGGCTTAGCAATGGCAGCCTCGCGTGACTAGCGATTGCTCTCATATTACATTCCTGAACGACACAGACCTTCATGATCGATCTATCTTCGGAACGTTTAAAGTAGCCTTTGACCTCTGGCTCGTGGTCGTCCTCTTCCACCCGCACATTGCCAGTAGATTTGAAGAAGAGGATGTTCGCATAAGCGAGAGATGGCCGATCAATCACGGAGGATAATTCTGTCGATAAAGAAGAAGACGAAGAGAAGTAAATTTTCTTAAAGACGCATATTGAAAACCCTAACCTCCATGGAAGAAAGGCGACAGAATTTATGGGGGGATCTGGAACGGAGAGGGCCAGAGGGGGATCTAGAAGCACTGATGGTGGAAGAGAGGCCGAGAGCGGAGAGCAATTGATGGCGGGATCTAGAACGGAGAGGCGGGATCTGGAAGTACTGACGAGAGCGGAGACGGAGAGTGATGGCAGAGGTTTTGGAGCAGGGAACGGAGTGAGAGAACAAGAGCGAAGACGGAGAGTGATCGACGGAGCCGAGAACGAGAGCGGAGACGGAGTCGGAGAGTGATCGACTCGAATGGGGAAAAAACGATGAAGAAAGTGAGAGAACGGGATAGGGGAAAGGGGGAAAAAAGCATAAAGAGAATACAGAGGTTCGAACCTAGGGCGATCTTAAGCAAAAGAAATGAAGTCTTAACCAACTATACTATCCATACATATTGTTTCTAAATTCTCTCAATTTATATATATATTTTTTTTATGGGTTGACTTGCCCCCATTGGCACAAGTGTAGCTCCGTCCCCGGTTGTCCGTTGGAGTAATGTTTAATAGTCCTAATGGGATCGAGTCCAGAGGTATTCTAGATACCCAAAGATTGCCTATCTAGCTTCATAATCTGATAAATCTAGAAAAGCCCAAGTCCATACCCCGAGTGAATGCTTGTCTCACAGCCGAACACTCTCTTTCATTTCTGTTTTTTTTTTTTTTTTTTTGGTCTCATCTTTGTTCACCACTATCTTCCCTCTAAAATTTGGACGGATCGAAAAGAGGTAAAATTCTAGAACGCGAGAACGACTTAGACTGAAAAGAAGTAAAATTTGGGATAGCGGTGGTAAAAATGTTTTTTTTTTCCGCTAAACTTTTTTTTATAGGCTTTTTTCTTAAAGGTAGATTGTTGATGTGATTTTGTTTGTGATGGCGGTAGCACAAATGACTTTTTTTTTTTTTTTCGGATGAACTCTTGTTTGGCATAAAGCATTTGAAAAGTTAGTTGAGATGGAAAACGACTAAAAAAGGCATGAATGGATATTTGATTTTTTCTTCTTCTAAATTTCTCTAAAAACTCTTGAAAAATAATTTTTATATTTAATTTTTTTTATTAAAAATAGATATTTCTAAAAAAATTTAGTTTGTTACAGTATTTCGTAGTAAAACTGAGAATAAAAGGTAATAAGTTTTTAGAAATATAAAATAAAAAGTTTTGGATATTCTTTAAAAAAATCATATGGTTTTTAGGAAAAATTCCAATAAAATAATTCTTAAAAATTTCAAAAATCCCAAAAAGTGAGTTTAATCATCTATGTGTTGCTGCTGCCTCTATGTGTTGCAACGATCCAAATGATCGACTGTGCATGTCATGTGTCCTGCATGGTCATTTGGCTCAAAAAAGTAAGAAGCCACTGTGATGGTGATGGACTAGAAGCTCCAAAAAGTGGCTTCACCCATAAGCCACTTTTTTCAAAAAAGCCCATAACCATTTGATGCCTTGCCAAATAGACTTTTTTCTTGTTTTCACTATCACTGGGCTTTTTTCAACATCCACTAGGCTTTTATTCACTTTTGATGCTATCCCAAACAAGCTCTCATACTATGCAAGAGTTTCTTTCTTAATTCTTATTAAAAAAAAAAAAAAAAAAGTTTCTTTCTTAATTGATGTATAAAATAGTTTGGCATCAATTCGTTAGAAAGCTAGAAACCTAAGCTCCTCAAAGTGAACTCGACTTGGGTTGGTCATTGTACTATGCTTTGGTTAATCTCGATTACAGTTGGTCCTTGTATTATAAACTATGTCCTATATTTAAGATCGGAGGAGTACTTCTTTAGAATGAAGCAGTGTTTTAGGAGGGAATAAATCAATAGGCATTATATTGTAATGGATGTTAGAAAAATACCTTCACCCTGTAACGTGTTCACTTCAACTTTCTTCATAGCAGCTTCATCGCAATACAAGTCTGTATTTGCATTGTTTGAATTGTTGATGCTGGTGACTTGCCCTTGCTTTGATGCCTTTTGCTTCCTGTAGATTGTTCTCTACTAACACTTTCAGTTCTGCAAACATCTTCAAGCTTGTGGTATTTCCGAACTGAACATGAACAAGTCACAGACATGGATTGAACAATCAATATTGATATTAGGTTAATAAGTAGTTAAAAATGACTCCTAAAGTAACATGCAATAGTTAGTTCTATTTTGAATAAGTAGTTTATGTTTAATATTTTTTGTTGAAACTGACCAAGTGAGTGGGAAGAACTTTAACCAAAAGATGTGATAGTGTGTATAACAGTGTTACCTAAGGTATGTTGCTTGGATGTAGTTTGTACTTTTTAGAGACATCTTCATTGTCGTTAGACCCATCCCTTGTGCACTATGCAATGAAGTTCTTTCAGTTGTTGGTGCTAGTGAGTGTTCTTCATTTATTTGTCTGTTACTTTTTTCATTTTATGCCTATTGGTGTTCCAAGAGTACCCCATCAAGCTCTTTTACGCTGTCCTTTACCAGCTTAAAGAAAAGTGGAAGTGACAAACATGTTTTTTTCCAACTTACAATTAATTAATGTCCATGAAAACAACGATGCTAACCCATGTGTATCTTCGACCACATTGTTGCTTCTCTGAGTAAATTTCTCATCAAAATCTTGTTTTGTATTAGTATTTGCTTTCCTGAATGAGGTCTGAACCATCTCGTTATCATGCATTAAACCTCTCAACCTGGCACTTATCCTCTTAAATAGGGGATTTTGGAATAACCAATGACATTCATTTGTTGCTGTATCTTCAATGTCCAAAACTGAAAGTGAGACAACAAAAACTACAAGTTCAGAAAGTAGTAGTAGCTAAAGTACAGATTAATTATGTGAGGGATGAAACTCTTCTCATCAACCTATTCTATAAGTGTTCCCAAAACGCTTTGATAAGTTTTTCCTATGCTGATTATTAGCGAATCTCTTGCTAGTTGCTACGCGGAGTTAGCACTGAAGAAACCTATGTGCACATCTCATTAGTGTTTGGAAGCTCAGTGTTAACTCAAACATTAGTGTTGTTTAGCGAGTCTTCTGTTGGTGGGGGTGTGGAACTACTCTTCTGATTATTAATGTTTACTTTAGCAAAACCCACGTTGGAAGAGTTATGACCATCTGCTCCTGCTGCTTGGTATGCAATGAAGAGTTAATGAAAAAGACTAGAGTGGTGTTAAGAGATGGGAAGAAAAAAAGTAAGACATTCGCTGTTTTTACCTGTGAAAATATTGCAATGGACGTTGGCTATGGCTTGAAAATTGACTTGTGAAGAATTTCCACCATATGAGCTTGTAGCCATTCCTTGTGTGAGAAGGTTTTCATCTTGGTTCTGGCTTCCACATTTCCTCTTCCTTTAAAGGGGTCTACTTTCTGGGGAAGGCATTTGTAATTTGTATTTGTAATCTTAATAGAAGATGGTATGAGTCGTTTAGCGGCAACAGAACGATATTTATGGACACTATCTTTGTCATATTTTTTATTTTTTGTGGCGATGGTTTGTCTATCACAGATGGCTCTCACCACAAAAGGCTGTTGTTGACTAAGCTTTGTTTTCTGCTATGAACCCAAAGTATCCCCAATCATTTTGGGCTTGGATCTAATCTCTGTCAGGCTAGGAGCCTTAAAGGTTAAAACCCTCTCAAGAAGTGTGCTTTCCGGAATTTGAACTTATGTTCTTTTCCTTACAAGGGTGAGACCGCTTAGCATCTCAATCAACAACTTTTTGGTTGACTATGCTTTGTTACTTGTAGGGGCTTCACCTTTTTTTTTTTTTTTTTTTTTTTTTTTTTTTTTTTTTTTTTTTGGGGGGGGGGTATCTGGATGGTAAAAATCCAAGTGGTAAAAGAGATGCGTTGGTGGTTGTAGATTAAATATACTCTTGTGATGCTTCTTAGTAACTTCAAAGTTAAAACGAACATCCTTCCTAGCTTGTTTGGGTTTGTCTTGAAGGGAAAAAACACAGTGGCTTTAATAAGACCATGACAAAAGTCATGTGGTTATACAATGTTGACATGGATATGGTCACTGACAGAGCTTACCATCATAAAAACTTGTACCAAAAACACATTATGAGTGAAGCAAGGGGCGACAATACTTAATTTCAAACCTGTAAGGACAAAAGTATTATTTAAAGCATGAAGTTTAGCCAAAAGAAACAAAGTAATCACCTTCAGGTTAATACATTAGTTTTTTTTTTTTTTTTTGTTAATACATTTGTCTGGGGGCGCTTCTTTTTTTTAAGAGGGGTGGTTAATACATTAGTTAATACATTTGTCTAGGGGTTTTTAAGATGAATTATGACATAATGAGCCTGTTTGGGTTCATGAAGCTAGCACCGTTGTTGTAGGTAAAAAAACACAGAAAGAAAAAGCCCAGGGCAATGTGTTTGGAGCATTTGGGTTCACAACAGGACTGGTGGGCTTTTTTGCAAAAGCCACGATGGAACAAAAGCTATAGATTAGAGCTTTTAGGTGCAATGCCATTGAGGAGAGAGATGGGTTTCAATCATCATCATTTTATTCAGTGAATCAGAGGCTGGGAAGGAGACAGCAGCAAGGAAATGATGATCAAAGGTAAGAAAGTCGCCGGCAAAGATTCCTCCAGAAAGAGGAATTGCCGTCGGACTACAACGGCTCTGCAAAATCACAGATCAAACGAAATTTATATTGCTTTCTTCCCTCCAAAATAACAGAACAGACTTGAGAGTGAAAGAGGTGAACCTCACCGAAGATGATGAACAAGCTGGAGCACAAAAGTGGGTTCAAGCTGAGTCATGAAAATAAAATGAACTCCTAAGGAAGTCTATAGGAGGAAGTGGGTTCAAGCCAAAGCCTAAAGGAGAGAGTCTCCGGTTCATGAAAATAAAATGATGAAGAAGGTGTTGAACTCGAGGGACCGGGGAAGTCTGTAACATCCAAATTTTTAATTCCAAAACTAAGCGATATTTTAGAAAAGATTAATTTATGATAATTAAAATTTATCATGTAGTTACCCAGTATGAGAATATATTATCTTAAGTAAGAATTCAAAAAAATATTGTAACTTATATTTTTAGAAATACTATAGATTGTTAAGTATTAAGGAAATTTTGTTTAGATTGAAAATATAAATTTTGGTCTAATTGTTAATAAAAAAAAAAAAAGGAAGAATTTATAATATAATATAGTAATATATTATTATAATAATAGTAATAATATAAATTATTGTGTGGGCAGCACGTAGAGGTGGGGCCCACCACGATTTTAATGACGGTGGGGGATTATTAATTAGCCCCCACCGCCTCTTAGTGTGTATAAATATATGTTTGGGGTGTGTAGTGTGTGATAACGTGTAGAGTATATGTGTGTGTGTGTGAGGAATTTTGAGAGTTCGGGTGAGAGCCAGTAATCAGCGTGAGGGGGAGGGAAGAAGGAAGGAAAATAAAGGGTTTGAAGATATTTTAAGCGTACGTTATTTATTTTATAAGATCATTTAGATAGTTGAATTAATTTATTTTCAACAAATTTTCTCCATAAAAGCTATTCTACGTATTTTTCTCTTTTTAATGAGAGCAATATAATATAGATTAGTGATAATTTTGGGATCGAATTATGATAAAGTTTTGAGTTTTGATAATAGATGATGTATATATCAAGAGCATGATTAGTAAGTAATTTTAATCGGTTTAGATTTATTAGTGGGTAGTTGTGGGAATTTAAATTTAATGTTCTGTCTAAAAGAATTTATGTTTTATGTTTTATAGGATATTTCTACCGATTAAATGAGGTTTAAGGTATTTATTTAGATTTTTGGAGTATTGTTGTCAGTTTAATCGGTTTAGTTTTTGCTAAATCTTGAATTATATAAAATTATGAGCTGCGGATTTGAAATTTAAATTGAAGATGATGTGATTTTTGTTATGTGGGGGTTTGAAGATTTTATTAAATAAACTAGGTTATGCTTATTTAAGCTAGTATTAGGTTGAGAAATTGAGATTTGCCATATTAGCTCTTTTGAATATGAATTATAATTTATGGGGGTTATATCGAGAATTAGATGGATTAAATTTGAGGTTTATAATGAATATGAATATTTGGGTGAAAACTTTATTGTAGGGAATTGGGTATTTTGGTTAAATTGAGGATATGGTGATATTTTGATAATTATAATTAGTAACAAATAATTTATGAAGGGAGGAATTAAGATTTGTAACGACAATTTGAGGAATAGATAAATTTCTCACTTCTTCTAAGAAAATTTAAAATGAGATAATTATAGTTTACTTGATTATTTTTATTATATTGGTTGGTATTTTGTTAACGATATTAACGTATAATTACATATTAATTTTTAAAGGGGACTAATTTCTCTTACGCTTAGTGTCGTATCAAGAACTAGAGGTAACCACTTTCCACTCATTGTACTTGCTTGTATGATGATTTGTGAGTTATTTTTAACTTATGAAAGCTATGTTTTTAACGAAGTTGCTTTATGAGATTTATTTTGGAACGATTTCACATGTTATGGAAAATGTACTTTATGGTTTCTTGAGCTGAAATAATATTGTTATCGTAATGATTAGTGTGACAATGTGTTATTGTCATAAGTCTTGTTGAGAATTTCATATATTCATGCCCAGATTATGATGATGTGGAGTGGTGATGGATCTGGAGTGATGATGAGTTATTGTGTATATACCACGTGGTATTGCCGCCATCGAAGCGCACGGTGGACGGCCAAATATTGCCCTTGGTATCATCCTAATCCTTGGGTAGGGATTAGGGTCGGCCCTTGGGAGTGACACCTTTCCATATTCGAAGGAAAGGGAACCCATGGTCCGATATGAGTTTTATGGTCTTTGGCCGGACTATACCTCATTATTGGAGAGCCTGGGTGCGTCTCGTCACCAGAGATTACACCTATTACGTAATAGCCCATGGGTTCTCGGTACGGGAATAAGGATGGGGGGTGATAAGGATTGTCGTGGTATCGACATTTTGCTTGGCATGGTATATATGTGATTCATGATATGAAATTTGATATAGAAATTTATTACAAATTTGTGCTCTGATAATTTTGTACATTTGATATCTAATACTCGTTATTTAAAATCTTCCACTTGGCACCTCACAAGCACGTATTAGCATTTATAATGAAATTTGGATTGATGGTTACAAATATTTTTCAAATGTGATACTTTTCGTGTTGGTCAATCGGGGAAGGCTTCTAAGCTTAAGTTACCTTTGCTACGGTAGTGCTTCCACCTCTTTGGTACATGTTGAATTGTTGTATATTGCCACGTCATTAGGGCTCACTTGACATATTCTAGTATATTTTGAATATTTTAGCAAATTCTAAAGAAATATTTAGTTTAAAAATATGGGTTTAGTAAATCCAAAGCTTAACTGTATGCATAAAATATTTTAATAAATGGTTTTATTAAGTTAGTAATTAATAATTGTCCTTTAAAACGGAGGATGTTACAAAGTCTAGAGGAAAATAAAATAATGATGATTGAAAGTGTTGAGGAGAACACTTTGAAAAAATAAAAATGATGATGACGTGCCAAAAAAATGTGCCTAGCACATAAGCCAAACTTGGATCAAATAAATGGTATTCGTAATAGAATCAAAGACCAACTTTTTTAAATAGTAATTTATGTTTTTTTTTTTTCAAATTTAAATTGTACGTAGTACTTCCTTTGATCTTAAATATAAGACATCACTGAATTTTTTAGAGGAATTAAAGAATCAAAATAAGTTACCTAATCATATTATATATTATATATATACTATTCAACATGATTCATGCATTTTTTAGTTATTTTTTATATCAACTAACTTTTAAAATAATAATTCAAATACTCATCAATATAAAAAAAAGTTACTTCTGTAAAAACCAAATGAGGGATCCACTGTATAGAAACTTGAGACCAGGATATTAAATGGGATAGGACAGACTTTTCCTTTTATATGATAATCATTGAGCGGCTCAAACGTTGTGAGACCAATCAAACTGTTTCCTAACAAATGCTAAAGTTATAGAGACCTATCAATCAATCCCTTCTTTGACCCAAAAAAAAAAAAAAAAAAAAAATCAATCAATCCCTTTCCTTTAAATGAGAAAATTGAAAAGAGGCTTTTGGCCAAAAGAAAATTGAAAAGAGGGACCTGCAGGACTTAGCCTCCAGCATATCTGCATATATGGATGAACGTATGCCATTATTTGTAAGAAGACAAAAACGTGAACCATGACAGCTGCTAATAATACAGCTTTTAAATTTAGGAACGTGATCTTCAAAAAGCCAAGACCAAATGGGCAATAGTATAAACATATACCATTGTATATTTCCATGTACCAAGCCAATCCTCAATTGCCTAAAACTTAGTTTAGTGTTGTTTGTTTGGAAAGACATTGGAGCACTTAAAAGAAGTTTTTCAATCGTGATTTTATAATACAGAAAGCAAGCATACGAGAAAAGCTGCTCTGCATCGATTTTCATAAACGTGCTTATGTACCATGATTTCAAACAAGCACAAAAACAACTTTCTTAATCACTTGGGTGCTTCTAGAGTGCCATCGTGGCGGCCGTGAAGGGCAGGGCCTAACAGAGCCGGCCCTCCGGACTTTCGCAGTAAGAAAAACACATATTTTTCAAAGTTCTACCCAAGAACACCAAAAAATCCGGAAATTACTATTCCAAATTTTAACTATTTTTCCTCCACTTTTTTTTATAAAAAATATAATTAGTAAATTACAACACAAATCATCCAATAAATAAGCACAATCACTAATTCATAATCAAAAGCAAACTATGTTCACAAATAACTCACATAAAACATAAAAAGCATATCACTAAGTGACATTAGTACGATGACTATTATTGTCGCCATTTTTCTCACTATCATCAATTTTAACGACATTTGATCGTTCTTCACTTTGAGTAGTAGCCTCGGGCTTATGAGTAAGAATATCATGAAATTCTTCTCCCGCATCATGAACACATCCATAATCTTTATTTGCAACAAATAATAAATCAAATCATAAAATTATAGTATAATTATTATGTATTTTGTAGTTAAATGGATAAATAACTCTATAACAAATACAAAATATATATAAATTAATAAATTTAAAAAGGAAAAAAAGAAAAAGCTATAGTGAAAAGGTGGCCGGCTCAGCTTAAGCCCGAAACTGGCCGTGGCCGGCCCTCCAAGACTAATTTCAAATATCTCATCCATTTTTCGCTCACCCTTAAAGGACAGAGCTTAAATGGCTCGCCCAATGGGTCACCGCTTTTTCCTAGCTCTAGTGCCATCCCTCAAAGGAAGCATTTCAATTTTGAAGCCATTCCTTTCTACTGAATGCTTCCGCGGTGGATGGAAGCTGCAGTTCACACACTACGTACCAGTTGTAGCACACAACTTGTAGCCAAATTTGACATGGAAGAATTTCAAGTAGTCCTCACACGTCTGACAGAGGAAAGGAAGAGCAATATTGGGGACCTATAGATGGTATGGCGCATGCTATTTATTATTACCTCTCATCGTTAATATAAAATCTAGTTAACTAAATTTAGGTAGATAAAAAAAAATTAGTTATTTGTTAAAAACTTGTTCTAGTTTTCTTAAAATACCTTCTTAAATCATTTGTATAGAATGCAAATGATCTTAACATGTGCAATCAATATTCAATAACGATAGTTTTGAACGGGAAAAAAATGATAAATTTGAGGGATAAAGTGGATTGAAGTTTTATATTTAAGACTAAGTCCGACCCCAACTACATCTTATATTAGGGATTGGATGTAGTATTCCGCTGCATGTTGGGAATAAATAGGAATCAAGGAATGTCATTGAGATAACAAATCATTCAACCACAAGAAATCAAAAGATGAAATCAGTCTACCCTCTCCCTCTATTGGGGTTAGATTTGGGATTTGTCAACACAGACCACAAGAAGATAGCCTAGAGATAATTAGCACAGCCTATTATCCATTGATGGTAATCCATCATGTTGTTAGGAAAGATGTGGTTTTAATTTACATTGAAAAGCTTTTAATTCATGTCATATTAAATATAACTTTTATAAATGACAATGGCGACTTATTTATCCTTACAAAACAACATTCACTTGTTTACAATAAATACTTTATCTTAACTATCTATAACTCAATTAATGTTACTAAGACATAGGAAAACTTTTTTAATATAATTTTCTTATTCATAATGAGAAATAATGTATTAGATTCCCCAAAATTTGAATGATGATTATTTGATAAATCATTTACCATCTCAAGTCCTAAATATAAGATTCTGTTGACTTTTTTAAAGAGATTAAGAAAATTAAATTAATTATTTCTTTCTATGATTTTTTCTTCAAACTAATTAATTTAACTTATAAACTGATAAATAATCTAAAGATATATAATGTATACTATGATTGATTAGTATATTTTAGTTTCCTTAACTTCTTTAAAAATAATTAATTAATTTTATATTTATGACTGGAGCATAGTAATATTTTCTTTTGTAGAAAATATTTAATTTTTAGTCTATCTTGAATTATGTTCCTAGTTCAGGTCAAAGGAAAAAAAAAAAAACCGTCTGACCAGTTGCCGTATCAAAGTGACCATGTCATACTGAAGTGAAGTCACTCGAAATCGGGTCGGATTCGGAGTTAGGCCGTTCGGAGGTTTCGGATCCTAGGGTTTTCACTTTTCGGGCCCATTCCAACGCCCATCAATCACTGCATTTTCTTCTCCCACACAATCGGATTCGATCGGAGGAAGACGACGACCGTAGATTTGAACCACCACGATGGGGAAGCAACCGGTTAGGATGAAAGCCGTGGTCTATGCTCTTTCACCTTTCCAGCAGAAGGTTATGACTGGTCTCTGGAAGGATGTGCCTTCCAAGATCCACCACAAGATCTCTGAGAATTGGATCAGCGCCACGCTCTTGCTCGCTCCTCTTATCGGCGTCCATGCGTATGTTTTCTTCCTTAACGTTGTAAAGCCGCTTTTATTTATCTCTTCATGTGTTCTTGATCTGGGAAATGATGAGTTTTTAATTCGATTCCCTTATGTTATTTCTTAGGACTTCATTTTTCTATATGTTTTATGGGTTAGATGATTGTGACTAAAGAATGTCCTTCAAGTACTGATGTTAGACATAAGGGCGCTTATTATTATAATTTAGTTTGTTTGGTATAAAACTGCAATTTTTTTTTCTCTTGTCTCAATTAGTACTAGCATGGTGTTATAATATTCTGCACTAGGAGGATGATGAAATTGTTATGAACACCTGATTTTGTTTCGCAAGATTAAAACAGATGTATCCTCCCTAAGATTGTTGTGCTTAGAAGGATTACCAAATATTGTTATGAATGCTGAGGCCAAGGAGGAATAAGTGTCCATTTGATCAAATTGATCAATAGAGGGAGAGAGAATCAGTTAAGGAGAGGGAAGATTTTAAAAGTACTAGTAACATGCTCCAGAGTTTAATTTACTTGGGAAGCTGAGTATAGTGTTCTAAGCGTATGCGTTCTTAGAATATATGAACTCATTCATCAGAAGATGCTACATATATTTGCCCCTTATTTATCGTTCTGTATAACTTACAGATTGGTAGATCTATATTCCATATCTACAGTAAGAAAGCATGTCAAGAGTTCTTCTGTCAAGGAGGAATATCAGTGGTATCAAATAGGCGAAATAGTTGAAGTTTGACTCATGGTGTTATTTTTATTTTGGGGGTGTTAATTTACAATTTATTTACATTTTCTGTGGAGTGTGGATGGCCTTTAATAAGAATTTAGCAGCATAAGACCTTTTTTTATGTGCTAAGTATTTAATCAAAAGGATCATTGTTTGGATCACAAAAATAAACGTAAAGAACATAGCTAGAAAACGATTTGGGGGCCAAAAGTACAAAGTACTCAAACTTGAATGTAAACATTGTTTTTCAATCAATAGAATTCATTAAAATGATGCTTTCAAGGATGTTATTCCAATGCATTATATTTATGGCACATTGCTGTAGTTGTCCCATAAACCATTGGGGAAGCCAATGGCATTTCTTTTGGATACATTAGGAGAGTTTGAACTTGAATTCTTACACATACCTTTGTCCACCCTTACCACGTGAGGGTTTCCAATGGCTTTTTGTTTTTTTGCCTTCATTTCTTCACCAAGCAGGGTGGTTTCCAAATGGCATTTCTAACCTCATTTCCTTCTCCTAGTGGAACTATGTTGCTGTTTACATGGCCTTTTGCCAAGCATTTTTAGCTAGACATTCTGGCTAATGGTTTTATTTTCTTGTGGTCACTCTTGTATACATTGGAAAGATTTAAGAAAGAGAGATAAAAAAATACACAGATCAAATTTGACTGGAAGTTTTGCAGAAATGATTTCTGTTAGGTGTATTGTAGAGAATTTAGAGGATTTGGGAAAAGAAGAGAGAAAGAAGGAGAAGAACAGAAGGAACAGAGGGTTAGAACAGAAATTCAGAGGAGTGAGAAGAGAAACAGAGAGGGGAAGAACAGAAACGTGATGCTTTACTTATTCATCATCAAAGCATAGAGATACAATGAAGAGTCATATGCCTTATATGGGCAACATCTCAAGACCCATTACCAAACTAACTAAAAGGGTTACTAACAACTAACTAACTAACTACCAATCCCTTCCTAACTAACTAACTAACCTAATTATTTATTTACAGTTTACATATCAATTTCCATAGAATAAGTGAAACTAAACTGATATTAGCTCCTTTGCTTGGCATTGCTCTGTTCTTATGTTTTGAATTTAATTCATCTTCAATGGATGTATATAGGTATGTTAAAAACTACCAGGAAAAGGAGAAGCTGTCTCACAGGTACTGAGGGCATGCAAGAGTTGTATGTGGATAATGTCCCATCTTTACCAGAAGACATTTGAAATTTTCTTGTGTTACCTGCAAAATAGCCCGAAACTGATGAAACTAGATTTATGGTTGAAATATTATTCTACAAGTTTGGACTGTTTCGACTTTGAGAAGCCTCAATAATTGTCATCTTCAAGATGCCCATATGCCATCAAAATGGTTGTTGAGCTTGATTTTATTAAGCTTTTGATTTGTTATAAAGATTTAGACGGTCCTATATTTTATTACCACCGCAAGTGTTTTTTTCTTACCTATCAAAATTTATTAGGAACATGTAAACTCTATATGATTTTGTTAAAAAAATTTAAAAAAAAAAAAAAAAGAAGCAAATTTTACATATGGTAAGTGAAATAATGTCAACTGTTTATGGAACAGTGAAATGAACAGCAACAATAGAGTCCAATTTTCTTGTAATCTCATAGTGGAATTATTTATGGAAAAATTGCCCATAAATACTTGTTTTGATAACTTAATTGCTAATGTTGCTTAATATATTTTGGGAAAGCCGCCTTTTGTAACACCCAATTCCTAAAATGGGTTCTTAAATTTAATAAATTCTAAGTTAGGTTAAACAACCAAATTCGGAATTTCAACATTGAGCGATCTTACCTATATGCCCTTTTATTCCTTTCCTCCTAGCTCCAGTTCACCATCTCTTTTTTGAACACACACAAACAAAAAATCACTATCTATTTTCACTATTATTAACTCCAGGCAGTCCCAGTGACAATATAGGAGCGAGAGGCAGCATCTCCGGAGTGGAGTTGGCTGGAAGCGGCTTTGGTCCGATGCAAAGGAGGCTCCGCTGCAGTCCCATAGCTTAAATGGCTCGGTTTTGTGTTTAAAACAAGGGTAAATGAGAAAAAATACACATGTGCTTTAACTTCGGGATCATCTAACAGTATATACTTTTTTGCGTCTAGCACCATATACTTTTTTTTAGAAAGAAAATACTCACGTGGTTTCCATTTTGGAGCAAAAGTCACACTTTAAAAAAAAACGTCGTCCGTTAGTTTTGCGTCAGGTAAACAGGGAAAAAAAACGGAGGAAGCTCGATCGAATAAAAGAATAACAACAGTACACAGGAATATAGCAGGTATAGCAGCTTATTGCGCTTACACAGACGCTGCAACTCCCTGTTTTTTCACGAATGTCATAAAGGGCTGTTTATTATCTGCTATCCTTGAAATATTTCCTCACGTGATTTAGTATTATGATCAGATATCAAGTGCATCAAGCTGCACAGATTATCAGAGTCGTCGATTAGGAATTCGTATCGCCCCTCAGGTCCACCAACCATAAGCTGCACAGATTATCACAGCCTCTGTTTTCTCCTCATTCTCAGTTCTCACACAAATGGATCAGCTTTCTTGGGATGCGTGGTTCTCTGGATTTGATGGCAACCATTCGCACCAATTGTTCGCATGATAGACCTAGGATGACAAGTTCAGACTGAAGATTGTCTTACCTTAAATTGAAAGATGTTCTAATCAAATGCAAATCAAAGCACTCAATTAAATACACAAATGTAAAGATTCAAATTGTCCCAGTTTAAACTTGAGTTGCTTATTCAGGCCCAAGAAGCGAATTCCATCTTATTGCTGATAGTTTTACGGGGTTTTGGTGTGGAAGATAGACTCAAGTGAATAGATTAACATGGACCTTTCTAGTGGTTTCTGGAAATCCGTTTTCGAGGGATTTATTTTGTTTTTCTCTCAGCGTCTTTCTTTGTATGTACCAGCTTCTAGTGACTAAGTATAGTTATTATCAGTTGCTCGGTGAAATTCCCTTCTCACGCCCACCATACTAAGTATTGGTTGAGGAACATATTTACAGACTCCCAATGGCTGAAACCAGAGTGTTGTATCTTCATTTTATTTTTATAGTGATATACTGATCTTTACTCGGATTCGGAAATAATTCAAATATACACTTGCATTCTCGTACCCTTATCTCAGAGGCTCATTGCTCTGAGTTGAGCTCCTGGCACATAAGGATAACTTTAAAAAATGGCAAGCAAGAACTTGTCTTACCTGATTCATAACATTGTCTCCCAATTAATCCGATGAATTAGAAAGCTTGACGTGATGAAAATGGAGAGTAATGTGAGAGAAGTTTTACTTACCAGTTCAGAGAACCACGCATCCCAAGAAAGCTGATCCATTTGTGTGAGAAGTGAGAATGAGGAGAAAACAGAGGCTGTGATAATCTGTGCAGCTTATGGTTGGTGGACTTGAGGGGCGATACCGAATTCCTAATCGACGACTCTGATAATTTGTGCAGCTTGATGCACTTGATATCTGATCATAATACTAAATCACGTGAGGAAATATTTCAAGGATAGCAGATAATTAACAGAGCTTTATGACATTCGTGAAAAAACAGGGAGTTGCGGCGTCTGTGTAAGCACAATAAGCTGCTATACCTGCTATATTCATGTGTACTGTTGTTATTCTTTTATTCGATCGAGCTTCCTCTGTTTTTTTCTTTTTTTCTTTTTTTTGGTTTCCCTGACGCAAAACTAACGGACGTTTTTTCTTTTAACTGTTGGTGTGACTTTTGCTCTAAACTAAGAACTAGCGTGTGTATTTTTACTCCTAAAATAAGCATATGGTCTTTGGCACTCTTGGCGCTAAAAGACACGTGTGTATTTTTTTCTTTCCTTTATCCTTAAAACAAAGAGCAAGTTTCTTTTTTTTTTTTTTTTTTGAAATTTTTTTGAAAGGCATTTGGATGGTCAAAAAAAAGATCTTTAAGATCTTATTTGTTTTAAAAAAAAATTTCATGATCTTGAAAAATTGTTTTAGGATCTTGAAAAAATATTTGAAGTCTTATTGACCGCTACTAAAAAGATCTTCATGATATTGAAAAAATACTTTATGATCTTTGAATAAAATACCTCATGATATTAAGAAATTAATTTAGGATCTTGAAAAAAATATTATAAGGACTGACTGATACTAAAAATATACTTCAAATTTTTTTTCAAGATCTCAAAATAATTTTTCAAGATTATAAAGTATTTTTTCAGTATCATGAAGATCTTTATAATACCGTTAGTCATTGACTCGAAATATTTTTTCAAGATCCTAAAACAATTTTTTAAGATCATGAATTTTTTTTCCAGTAGCAGACTGAATTATCTTTTTAATACCATCCATGCCCTAAAAAGATTTTTTTTAAAAAAAGGGACTTGCTCTTTGTTTTAAACACAAAATGGCGCCGTTTAAGCTATGGGACTACAGCGAAGCATCCTTTGCATCAGACCAAAGCCGCATCCGGAGTTGGCTTTCCTCCTTTGCCTATAATATCCGCTGCCCTCCAATTCTTTGGAACGCTACCGTTTTGAAGCACAAAACAAGCTTGTGCCTTCTTTTTTTTTTTTTTTTGAAAAAAATATATTTTAGATCTTGGGTACTAAAAAGATCTTTATGATATCTTGTTTTGCAGTACTAAAAAAATACTTCATGATCTTGAAAAATTATTTTGGGATCTTGAAAAAATATCTCGCAATATATTTTTAGTACAAGTAAATACCTCGAAATATTTTTTCAAAATCCTAAAATAATTTTTCAATATCATGAAGTATTTTTTGATCAGTGAATATTTTTTAATACCGATCAAGACCTTGAAATATTTTTTAAAGATCCTAAAATAATTTTTCAAGATCATGAAGTATTTTTTTAGTACGAGTTAGTATCATGAAATATCTTTTTAGTACTATTCAAGACTGAAATATTTTTTTCAAGATCTCAAAATAATTTTTCAAGATCATGAAATACTTTTTAGTACCAAGTCAAGATATCATGGAGTATCTTTTAGTACCGAAACAAGTACCCTAAAATATTTTGTTCAAGAAAAAAAAAAGGCACTTGCTTGTTTTCTGCTTCAAAATTGGAGGGCAGCGGATATTAGAAGCAAGGAGGAAAGCCAACTCCCTCAAGAGTTGGCTACTCTCTTTTTTCTCTTTTTCTTATTCTTTACTCTCCTTTTTATATTTCCACCTTTAAATGAAAATTTTAATGTCCCAGATTTTATATCTTATAAAAATATTATTATAATTTTAATTAAAAATACATAAATAAACTTTAATTGTTAAAATTTATCCTTAACAATTGTGAAAAAAATTAATAATTAACTTATTTTCTGAATAAATTTTAACAATTAAAATTTATTTATGTATTTTTAACTAAAATTATAATAATATTTTTATAAAATGTAAAATCTGGGCTATCGAAATTTTCATTTAAAGGTGGAGATGTGAAAAAGGAGAGCAAAGAATGAGAAAATGAAAAAAAAAAAGAGAGTGAGGGAAAAAAAGAGAGAAGTCAGCTACAGTATCTCAAGCCTCAGATATTGAGAATGAATCATAATAATGTCATATAATTTAGAAAAAGAGTGTGACTGCTCTCTCTTCTTCATTTCTCCACTATTGGATTGGCTTTTAATGATTGAGATTTACTATGTAAAAATATTGTTATCAACTTATCATTTAATATTTAACATTACAATAATATTTTTAATATAATATAAAATCTCAACAATTAAAAATCAATCCAATGATCAAAAAATTGAATAGAGAGAGAAGTTAGTGGAGATACTCTTCACCGGTCTATTTCAGGTGGAAGAACCAAATTAGATGCTAAGTGACTATATGAAAAATGTGGAATGAGTTTTCCAGGCTTTTCTTTCGAAACAAATGGAATAGAGGTAATTAGTTGGATTAAAGAACCTGAGAAATTGATGCTGCTGCAGAAGAAAAATATGTTGATGATGAAGCGCAATAAGATCAAATTATTAAATTCTGAAATTTTATTTTAAGATTTCTGATTTGATTTAGGATTAGTTAAGTTTAATGACCCAATTTAAAAATTGGATAATTCAATTGTCTTTTAAAAGAATTTTCCCATTTATTTTTATAACAGTATATTATTTAAAATGCAGGAAGTACTAGTAGTCAAATTTATGTGACATTGGGCAATTAATTCTGTAATTAGGTATTTATTTAATGGCAATTATCCCAACATTTTTTAACAGTTGTTCTATGTTTATCTTTCTTTTCTTTTCTTTTCTTTTTTCCCATTTTGTTTGGAAAAAATAAGCACGCTTGAATGTGACTAACAACATTTTTAAAAAATAATTCTTTGATATTATATTTTTACAACATAGTGATATCATTTTTTTTTAAAGAGAATGGCCATTTGATTTTTTTTTTTTTTTTAAAAAAAAACCCCAAAATATTTAGGGTTAAAGGTCTAACTTGCCACGAAAGTATTCTTGAGGGTATCAAAGACCCGGAAGTTTTTTTGGTACCAAATTTGCCCCGAAAGTATGAAAAAGGTAGCAAATTTGCTCCGAAAATATGAAAAAGGTAGCAAATTTGCCCCTCCGTTAATTTTGACCGTTAAGTTTAACTGAATGTACATGTGGCATGCCACCTCATCAACCCAATAAGAGTTAAGTATCATTTTTGCCTTGGAAGTTTTCACGAGAGCAAGTTTTCCCGGAAGTTTTCACTAAGGAGCAATTTTACCCCGGAAGTTTACAAAAGTAGCAATTTTGCCCTTCTTTCTCCCAATATTAAATTTGACTATTAAATCAATCAAAGACCACACATGTCATGCCTTGAAAAGGTCGAACTTGGAGTCAAAGAAGGAGATCCTTAAGATGTTGAGCTTAAGGCAGCCAGAATTTGTGAAGCCGAACTGGTCAAAGGAAGCATCACTTATGATCTACGCAAATGATCGTCTATACAAACGTAAATATTATCACTATTGATTTGTTTCTTGAACCAATTTTTGGAACAATTCATTTTCGTTTTGCGTTTCATTTGCTTAGATCATAAGTGATGCTTCCTCTGGGTTTTGCAACAGACCTTTCAGTCCCTTTGACCAATTTGGTTTCACAAATTCTGGTTGCCTTGAGCTCAACATGTCAAGGATCTCCTTCTCTGACTCCAAGTTTGACCTTTTCAAGGCATGACATGTGTGGTCTTTGACTGATTTAATAGTCAAATTTAATATTAGGAGAAAGAATGGCAAAATTGCTACTTTTGTAAACTTCCGGGGCAGAATTGTTCCTCAATGAAAACTTCCAGAGCAAAATTGTTCCTCAATGAAATCTTCCAGGGAAAAAATGATACTTTTGATTGATGAGGTGACATGCCACGTGTATACTCGCTAAAGCGTAACGGTCAAAATTAACTGAGGGGCAAATTTGCTACATTTTTCATACTTCCGGGCAAATTTGGTACCCTAAAAACTTCCGGATCTTTGGGCGCTCCTTTAGCAAAACTTCCGTGATTGATTAGGATTTAACCCAAATATCTACTACATTAGCAAAAGGATAGATAGGCAATCTGGTAAGAATGTGATTTTATAGTTTGAGTGTGAACAATTTAATTATTGATAATGACAATTTAAGAATAATAATTAGCAATTTTGGTATACACAATAACAACTTTTGGAGTTCAAGTTGTCAATTTTTATAACCAAGTTGCTAATTCCTACACTCAAGTTGTCAATACTTAAACTTTAAAATCTCAAATTCCTACCAAATCCCAATTTATCATTTTCCTAATTTAGCAGACCAGATTTCTTTTTTTTTTTTGGGGGGGTAACTTTTTTATGTCATTTCCCCTTTTTTTTTTAAGTTAGCTTTTAATCTTAGCATGAGGAATATATTTAGAAATAAATAAAGGTGTTTATATAATTAATTAGTATATACGAGATTAACAAATTGTAAAAATTAACAAGTTATTATATATTTACTTCATGAGTAATAAATTTTAGAATAATGTCTATGCTAAATTGTAAGAAAACAAGAAGTTAGTATAACTTTGATGGTTCCTCTTGATTGTAACAAAGATGCTCTTTACAAATCTAAAATCAAGCACCTGGGATAAGAATAAAACACATGATTACTTCTAATGTTAATCGTGTTACACTGGATTGGACGTATTATCTCTGGTTCTTAATATAAAATTTAATTCGTAGTTGAATTATAAATTAAGTCTTATAGTAAGAATTGGATGCATTAGCATTTTGTATATAACTTCCCGGAGGTTCAAAACAGACTTGGTTTCAAGGATAGAATGGAAAAATCAAGATGAGATCAAAGGAGTTTTTTTTCCCCCTTCTGGTGTGAGGCAATCCCGTGAACCATATCATAGTTAATATCATAGTTCAAATTTGTATCTTGGAACTGAGAATATTGAAGTGTGTGATTTACAATCAAATTTATGATTAATGCTTATAAGTGAAATTTTCATATTTAAAAGTTGAGTTATGTTTCAAACATGTAAATATTAAGTATGTATAAAAAAAAATAATAATAATGTCAATATCAATTATATAAAAAAGTTAATCACACAATTTTTTATATTTTTTCTTTTCAAATGTAATTTTTTAGAATAATTATGAAAATAAATATTTTTTTGTTTTTTCCCTTCCCAAAACTTATTTTGAAAAATTATTTTATAAACAAAAAAAACATAATCAAACAAAGCCATATATTTTGAAATTAAATGTATTAGGAAAAAAATAGGAATGATTTTCATTGTATCAAATTGAGAAATGTGACATGCTCCTTTCTATCTTATTTATAAGTAACATATTCTCTCACATAAGATTGATTTTACATATATGAAACAAAATGTTTGGTATGAGGGGATGGGACATGAGGGAAAATGTTAAGGAAAATTTTCAGTCAGCCTCCTTTGTAGCAAATTATTTTCAACTATCTCTCAAAACTTTGTGAAACTTCACTACACCTCATAATCAAAATAAAATTAATTTTTATGAGCTTTTTTTTTTTTTTTTTTTTTTTTTTTTCCAAAAGAGCGTTTACAATATAAATAAGAGTATTTATAAGACAAATAAAGAGATTCAAAAGAACCTAAGGAATTAAAAATGTTTTGGTCACTTATAAGATAAATATGAGCATTTACAAGACAAAAAAATGATTCAAAACCTAGGAAGTTAAAAAATATTTTTCCCAATTACAAAATAAATATAAAAATTTATAAGACAAATATGAATATTTATAAGACAAATAAAGTTAAGGCATCATTGTCTTTTCACATACAAAAATTAATTTTATTTTAAATAAGGAGATGCAATGAAATTTCAGAAAGTTTTTGGGGTTAACTGAAATTAATTAACTATATAGGGGTTGACTAAAATTTTCTTAAATTTATCAAAAACAATTTTCTTAAATTTTAATGGGTTCAATTTAACAAATCCCTATTCAAGCCCATAGGCCTTATTGAAGATTTCTGAATTTGTTGATTTTACCATTTTGTCTTTATGCTATTTTTCTACCTCACATTCTTTTTTTTTTTTTTTTTTTTAAATAAAATCTCCCACTCAATTTCGTGGACTTCTCGCCTCTCCTTTCTCCGGCCAATTCATCATCTAAACATCACTATGTTCAAGTCTTATTTGCTCAATGTCTGGTTTTCCTAGATTAATGGACAATCTTTATGTAGATGAGAGTAGTATAGCTTGGCCCAACATTTTTTTAATTATTTCTTTTTATTGCGTATGAACATAACTTTGCATATGCTTATGTGCGTACTCTTAGTCTTATAATTAAAAATAAATAAATCCTTGTGTAATTGACTTCTGCCAAAGGAAACTTAGCCATCTCCGAGTGAGTGGATTAAAAGTTGAGATCCCAATACTTAAAGAAGTATGGATTTTGGTGTTAGGGTCAAAAGTCTATTAAGAATTTATAATTAGAAGTCATTAATTATTTTTACAATAAGGGAGAATTATGGCCTTTTAAAAACATTCATAAATTCTCAATCATGCTTATAGGCCTTATTAGAAATTTGTTAAAAGTGCATGCCTGATTATAGATTTAGGTATTTTTGATAAATTTAATTAGAATTTTCCTTATAGAATCTAAATAAAGAAAATATGCTACATTAGAAAGTAAGAAAAATCAATTAAATTTTTTTAACGCTATTTATCAAAATTTTTAAAATATAACTCATTTAAAATTTGAGAAAATGGCATAAAAATACTATTTGAATTACTAAAACTTTAAAATGTTTAGTGAAGTAGCAAAATGACATAGGTCATTAAAGACGAATTTAAAATTTTGAAGTTTAGATGCTTTACTAGAATCTTCATCACAATTTTTTTTTTTTAAGAAAATGGCAAGAACCCTCACGGCCGATAGAGCTCTAGTGATAATTTGAGTATAAGTGTACAACAATTAACAACTTAGATATAGAAATTGATAATTTGAGTTTCTCAAGTTATCAAAATTTATACACAAGTTGCTAATTGTTTTACTTAAGTTATCATTGCATATATTAAAGTTGACATTGATATATTCAAGTTGTTAACAATACTTGATGGGAGTAGTTGTTAATTGCTAAATTTAAATTGTCATTAGATATACTCAAGTTGTAAACGACCCCTATCAGGAAATGACAACTTGAATATAACAATTAGTAATTTGGGTATAGAGATTGATAACTTCAATTCCCTAAATGTCAATGTATATATCCAAGTTGCTACTTGTTATTGTATATATTTAAGTTGTCAAATATCTATAAATCTATCACACGTTTGTTGATAACTTAAGTATAGATAATGACAATTTAAAAATAATAATGAGCAATTTATATATAGAAATTGACAATTAAGCCCTTTTTGACCTGACCTATCATCCCTCTTGGCATCCACCTTTGCCACTAACCTCCACCACTCAACTGCTCACTACCTCCCCCTTTGGCATCCTTTTCATCTCATCTTCTCCCTTCCTCGATGGCTACTACTGTGCGCCACAAACACATAAGATTGAGATTTGGGATTTTTCTACTACTGTGCGCCACAAAATCCCCAATCTCAATCCTATGTGTTTGCTGATAAGGATGTCTTTGGCAAAGTCTATGACACATCAACTTATCTCACTTTGACTTAGTGACAACAAGAACAAGATTATAAATGGACTAAACTTTAGGGACTGAATCGCAACGAGTTAAACCATAAGGAATGAGTCACAAACTGGATGAAATTATGAGGACTATATAATTAGTTTTCTCTTTTTCCCCCTCCCCCGAGGCCCTTCTACTCTCCTATGCCAAACAGGCCCCAAGTATGGAAATAACTTAACGCACACAAATGCAAAATGAATTCTCGTTCCCGCCAATGCTAATCCTCGATTCACTCTTTCAAAGCACAGGTCTTCTTCTCCATTCTGCCAAGTGAATTTCAGGAAAATGGATATGTCAGAGATAGCCAAGAAACTCGGACTATCAGATTCCAAACTCGCTGTGAGAAAAGCGTTGGAACTCCGGCGCTTATGCTATGTTCAATTTGATTCCTCTGTCATTGGAGTTGTAAGCTCTGTCCCATTGAATCTCTGGGTTTCTGATTATGCATTCCAGATGCTGACTATTCATCTTGTTAATTTTTATCTGTAGGGGGAAGTTTGTAAAGCTATAATTTGCTTGGAAATTGCCGCCACGAGGTTCTTTTGCTGATGTTTAGTGTTTTTGGACAACTTTTCGTTGCTTAGTTGAGTTCCTTCATAGGGTTCTTTTGATTTCATTACTTAGCTTCTTGTTCTTTTTTTGTGTGTGTGTGCGCGCGCGTGCAGGATGGGAATCTTGTTTGATCGATCAAGCGCCATCAGGCTAAGTGGGATGTCCGAAAAGGCATATATCAAATCGTACAATTTAATGCACAATAGTCTTGGAGTCAAGTTGGTTTAATCTCTATTCTCCTGAGCTTTCTCTTCTGTTTAATGATCATTTGTATCGTTTGTGCTATGTCTGAATGGACGTTTTACTGAATTGGTAAATATTTGGTGCTACAGGACAAAGCTTGATGTCAGAGAATTAGCTATTCAATTTGGGTGTGTCAGAATTATTTCAGAAGTTCGAGATGGTTTGAATTTGTATGTTCAAATTTCCTCTTGCACTTTCTCCATTTCCTGAATATGGTGCAATACCTGCAAGATGTTTCACAAAACGTTCCTGAGGGGATTAAAATTGTCTGTGTCTCTGTTTGATTGTGCATCTATTGCTAAGGGAATTAGAGATGTCTTATTGTGTTTGTATTCTTTTCAGTTATAAGGAACGCTTTTTGTCATCATTGCCTGCTTCTCGACGTGCTAGTGCTGACTTCACTCGTCCTGTATTCATTGCTGTTGCTTTTTATTTATGTGCGAAGAAACATAAGGTACCTACATTTCCCATACCCTAAAGATAGGATATGAACTGTTCCTTTGTGGTTTAACCAGTACTAAAGGTCTATTTTGCAGCTCAAAGTAGAAAAGCTCAAGTTAATCGAACAATGTGGTAGCTCTGAATCCGAATTTTCCGGTGTAAGTTCCACAAACTTTGGCATCTTGAATTAATGAGGATTACAGTTTGATGTTAGCTCTCTTAAACTGATTCTGAGTGTCTACTGCAGGTTTTTACTTCCATGAAGGACCTATGCCGTGACATTTTTGGAGTTTCCAAAGAAAAGAAAGATCCGAGAGAAGTGAAAACAAATAGAGGTATTTTCCCATCGTGCCTTTAATTTTACTACATTAATTGAGCGCCAAATGACGATTGAATTAATCTATTTTCTACTCCTTCCCCCCATTAAAGGATCTTAAATTAAGTTTTTTGTTCAGATTTATTGGATGCGTTGCCAGAAAAAAAAGGAGAATTGAAGATGGTGGTTATTCATCTGATGAACGACCAAATGTACTAATTACATCCATATTTACATATACCCTCCTTTTCCCCTTAGAGTAAAGTTTAATCTGGTCTATTCTACACCCTGTGAGACACTTCTATGCTGACTCAAGTGTCCACAATGTTTTAATGCTGTCTTCCACTCCATGATGATTCATATAATGAAGAAAATATCATAGATCAAATTGATTCTTTATTTTTTATCTCGTTTCTGTCTTGTTATATGCTTTTTACTAGGAATGGGTAGTTACTCTATTGAGCTCCTGTAATCTTCAATCCAAGGTAGAGCTAATTTTTTATCTCTAAGCTGATCCATAACAATAGTAGCATGTACTAAAAGACCAACTGGGAATGGCTTACTCAAGTACGATTGTTATTAACCAACGGTATTGCCATGTAGTCATAGGTTCAATATGGTTAACATTAACCATTCAAATTCTGCTGCAAGTTTTTGTTAATTTTGATATAGAGAACTGACTAATTACTCTTTATGTTTCTAAATGATAAACCACCTTGGCTAGTCTGTAAGGTCATACTTTATGTATGTAATTCCAGTTTCTTACAGCAAGGCCATCATTATACATTTATACTTTCTCGGTCCATAATATATGATCCACTTTAATGAGGAAAAATGAATTACAAAGTGGATCTTATATTAAGGATCAGAGATAGTATTAGGCAAATGCTTCATTTTTAACTGATTCATTAATCATTATACTCCTCCGGTCCTAAATGTATTTTCAAGATCTTACATTTAGGACCGGAAGTAGTATTAGATAATATGTGATAATTGTGTGGAACGTGGACACCAGAACATGCAGTTGAATATGCAATTATGAAATGAGACTCCAATCCATCTTGGTTTCTATTTAAAACGTGAGGACAGTGTGTTACAGTCAAATGTAACGCCTTCATTCTCATCCATTTTGTCAATCGGTAGCATTTTAGCTATTTACCATGTAATATTGTCATATATACTTAGAAACTACGCTGAGAAGTAATTGGTCCAACTGCATGAAAATGAATTCTCTTCCAGTATGCTGTGAAAACTTTTATTGAATTCGGCTATTTGATGTGTTCTTCAGCTTTCAAATTATAAGAAAAACAAATGGAAAGACATGACTATGAGAAGTGGAAGTCTTCAATGCTTGCATCAAAGGATAAAAAAAGCAGAAGGTACTGACGCATTTTGTGCTATGCTTTCTTTGGTGCCAAATTTAGTTGTAGTTTTTCAAATGTTAAAATTTAGCTTTGCAGAACTCTTGAGAGAACAAAGGATATAATGGGATTGAGGGCAAAAGTGGATGAAGTTAGTGCATCAGTTTGTTAGCATATTTTTAGGAGTTAGTTTATTTTTACGTTACAAATAATAAAGATATTATTAATAAATATCTCAATTAGGATTTTGTTTTGTTTTTTGTTTTTGTTACCCATCCGATATCCGAGTTTCGCCCGACTAATCCGAATCGACCCGGGTCGCACACCTAGGTATGGTGGGTGAGTCTCCCAGTGGGGCTTTTTTACATTCACAAGGTTCGAATTCGAGACCTTGCTTAAGAGACGCAAGCCGCTTACCACTTGTTCCAACCCCTGTTGGTAATTAGGATTTTGGTTATTACTGGGTCAATGTTGTTTAGAATCCAGTTAGTTATGTTCTTATTCATTCATTATTATTTAATATTTTTTATATTATAAATAAGGCAAAAGCTAGTAGAAATAGGCGAGTAGATTTTGAGATTCATCATAATTCGTAACTTCAAAGATTCTCTTTGGACTTTATTACTTTTATGATTTTTAAGATTCTTACAAATCTTCTACTTAAGATATTTTTATTTATCAGTTTTTGAAGTTAGATTCTATTGTCATATTTTAATAAAGATTTTTCCCTTATCTGCATGGGTTGGGACCTTAGTGCCCTACTACGCTTCATGCAGTATTTTCCTTTGATGAACATGACCTGACTGAAACTAAATAATGATGAGAAGAGTTAAACTATATTATGAAGATTGTTTCAAATAATATATAATATATATATATATATATATTCCTTGTAATATTGCTCATTTCATCTTTTGCAATGGTTCATTAGCACATAATATGATATTAATGGTTCTTGTAAGGTTGAGTTGATTCAGTTGCAGGTGTAGGATTGTTTTTGCATGTTTTTACTGTCTCTTCAGTTTAATATTTTTATATACCCTAATAGGTGAACCTATTGAAATATTTAAACTTGTGTCATCAATCAGATCTATGAACTTCACAGCGTACAAAAGAGTTTGACGGATGAAGTAAAGAGTTGCGCAACTATTGCATCTCAAATCACATCTGAGGATGGCCAAAAATGACATTATTATGGCTTTCCTATGGCAAATTCTATTGCTGCTGCTGGACCATATATATTTCTGGTGTTCGGGCTGTTCATTGTTTTTTGGGCGACTATTTGAGGAAGAGGAAGAAATTAATGAGCAAGTTGAATTGGCAACTTGAAAAAGATAGATGTGCAAATTATAAGATTGAAAATATGTAATTAGCATCACTAACTTGGAAATGACCGTCACAGGTATTGATATTTTGTATTTGTTGTTAAAAACTTGGTTAAGAATAAAATGACAGTTTTGTTATTTGATTTTGTTATCATCCAATGAAGACGCCAGAGAAAGAGAGAAGAATAGGAAAAGTATATTCTTGAATTCATATTCTCTCATATACAAGAATGAATATATATATACACATATGGGGGAACAAAGGAGTAATGACTCATTAAGAGTATTCATTACCTAATTAACACTGTAATCCCCATAATCCCTAATTAGTAGCGATATTCATAATTACAATATATTTACTTTGATTATTTCCTAACACTCCCCCTCAAGTTGGAGCATAGATGTTAATCATGCCCAACTTGTTACAAAGATAATCAACTCGAGTTCCATTTAAGGCTTTAGTCAACAGATCACCCAATTGGTCGCTAGACCTCACATGTCCAGTAGAAATGAAGTTCTCCTTGATTTTATCACGCACAAAGTGACAATCGATTTCAATGTGCTTTGTGTGTTCATGAAACACAGAGTTGGAGGCTATGTGTAAAGCAGCTTTGTTATCACACCACAGTTTTGTAGGTAATGATGTGGTGAGGCCAATCTCCTTCATTAACTGGTGAATCCACACAATTTCCTGTACCGATTGAGCCATAGCCCTATACTCGGCTTCGGCACTGGATCTTGAGACAACATCTTGCTTCTTGCTCCTCCAGGACACTAAGGGTAAGTTTGGTTTGAAGGAAGGGGAGGGGAGGGGAGGGGAAGGGAGAGAAAAAAAATGAGGGGAGGAGAAAATGAGATCAAAATTTAGTGTCGTTGGACCCACAAAATTTTTCTCTCCATCACACTTTTTCTCTCCCCTCTCCCCCTCCCCTTCCCTCAAACCAAACTTACCCTAAATTTCCACCCACAAGCACACAGTATCCTATGGTGGATCTCCTGGTAGATTTTGACCTTGCATAATCTGCATCACAAAAATATTCAATCTCGGTATGACCATGATTCATATAGAGCATGTCGCGACCAGGTGAACCCTTCAAGTAGTACAAGACATGTTCCAACGCTTCCCACTGAGCAATTGTTGGTGCTGTCATGAATTGGCTAAGTACACTAACCGGGAAGGTCACATTGGGACGAGTCACCGTGAGATAATTCAATTTTCCAATTAATCTGCGGTATCTCTCAGGGTAAGAAAACGGCTTGATCTTTTCCTTTTCTTCAGATCCTCAAGTAGTTCATCAAATGGTATGCTCTCATCGATGTCCAGGAAAGGATTCGGAATCATGGGAAAACTACTTGGTACTGCCCCGAGTTTGCCAGTTTCTTTGAGAAGATCAAGAACGTATTTCCTTTGTGTCAAGAAAATCCCTTTCTTGCTTCTCATAACCTCGATCCCAAGAAAGTATTTTAATGGGCCCAAATCCTTCGTTTGGAATTGAGAATTAAGAAATGTCTTTAGTGATGAGATTCCCGAAGTATTGCTCCCTGTAATAACAATGTCATCAACATATACCACGAGGAGAATCATGCCGGCATTTGTTCGCTGATAAAACACTGAATGATCACACTTGCTCTGATTCAAACCAAACTTCTTAACCACCGTGCTAAACCTGTCAAATCAAGCACGAGGACTCTGCTTCAAACCATATAATGACTTCTGTAAATGACATACCTTCCCACGCTCCCCCTGAGCAACAAAACCAAGTGGTTGCTCCATGTAAACTTCCTCAAGGAGGTCGCCGTTTAAGAAAGCATTTTTAACATCCAACTGATGAAGATCCCAACCATAAGTAGCTGCCAGAGAAATAAAAAAGACGAACAGAGGACAGTTTTGCCACAGGTGAGAAGGTTTCTGAATAGTCAACACCATAGGTCTGAGCATAACCCTTGGCAACTAGTCGAGCTTTCAAATGTTCCAAGGTGCCATCAGCTTTTGTTTTTACCGTGAATACCCACTTGCATCTGATAGCCTTCTTTCCAGGAGGCAAATCAACGAGAGTCCAGGTACTAGCCATATCAAGGGCCATCATTTCTTCTTTCATAGCAGCACACCAACCAGGGTGGGCCAAGGCTTGGTGGAGATTAGTGGGAACAGTGATAGAACCTAAGGAGGCTATGAAGGAACAGGATGGAGGGGAAAGATGGTTATAGGAAACAAAAGAAGAAATAGGGTGAGTGCAAGAACGCTGACCTTTGCGGAGGGCAATGGGCAAGTCAAGAGAGCAGGGGAATCAGGCACTGTATCTGGTTCCGAAACAGGGTCAGGAGCAACTAACGCTGGATCAGACGCCGAAGCAGGGATTGGTGGGTCATGAACCTGATCAATGTCATTACTCGCCTTGGGACGCTTAGATAAACATGATAAATATGTGGTTTAGCGATTCTTGGGTCGGATCTGTCTTGGTGGTAGCGGAACCTCATAGACCAAGATATCATCAAGACTATCGGTGGTGTCGGGGGATGGAGATGGAGGAGAGACAGGAAAGAATGGGGTCGACTCATAGAAAGTGACATCAACAGACACAAGATAATGTCGAAGAGTAGGCGAATAGCACCGATAACCCTTCTGAACCCTAGAATGCCCAAGGAAGACACATTTAAGAGACTTGGGATCAAGTTTGGTAATAGTGGGGCGAACATCATTAACAAAACAAACACACCCAAAGATTTTTGGGTCAACAGGAAACACGGGGTTGGAAGGGAATAAGGTGGTGTATGGAGTGGCTCCACGAAGAACAGGAGAGGGCATACGATTAATAAGGAAACAAGCAGTAGACACAACATCAGCCCAGAAAGGTTTGGGTACTTGCATTTGAAACATTAGAGCCCGAGCAACCTCTAATAGGTGCCGGTTCTTTCGTTCGGCAACATCATTTTGAGCAGATGTATCTACACACGAGGACTGATGAATCATACCATTTTGGAGCATGTAGTTTTGAAATTGGGCAGAAAAATATTCTTTAGCATTGTCACTCCGTAAGATTTTCATAGAGACACCAAATTGAGTTTTGATTTCAGCACAGAAATTGGAAAAGTGAGAAAACAACTTGGAAAGATTTTTCATTACATAAAGCCAGGTGGTTCGAGAAAAGTCATCAACAAAAGTAGCAAAGTACCGAAAACCAGACTTGGACTCAACATGACATGGACCCCAAATATCGGAATGGACTAAATCAAAAGGGGACGCAGCCCGTTTATTGACATGAGGTGCCAGATAAACATGGTGATGTTTTGCAAACTGACACGACCCACACTCTAAAGAAGACACGTTTTGAAATTGAGGATACAACCTCTTTAAAGATGACAAAGACACATGACCCATCCGACAGTGGATATCAAAAGGAGAGGAACCACCAGAGCAAGCAACTGAACGCGGTACTCAATCGTCAAGGAAGTAATGACCGCCAGATTCATACCCCCTACCAAAAATCTACTTCGTCGTAAGATCCTGAATCAAACAATGGTCAGGGAAAAGTGAGATGAAACAATTTAAGTGACGAGTAAGCTTGCTAGGAGACGAAAGGTTAAATGCAAGGTCAGGAACATTAAGAACAGATGATAAGGAGACAGATGGGGTAGGTTGAACAGTGCCAGATCCAAGAACACAGAAGTAAGACCCATTAGCAATGGTGATCGAGGAGGGGTTGGCATATGGTGCATACGAAGAGAACAAATGATGGTTACCTATCATATGATCAGTAGCCCCGGAATCGATGATCCACTTTGAGGAAGAAGTAGCAAGGCACGAATCAGAGTTATCTATAGCAAGCGTAGTCGGTGCTGAGGGAGCATGATCAGGAACATCAGATGATTGGACCATATGAGCAAACCCGTTGTGTGGCTGCCTCTGTTGTAACTTTCGGCAGTAGCGTTTCGTATGACCAGGCTCCTTGCAATAATAGCAGACAATCCCACCAGCACCAGAATTGGGAGAATTGTGACCATGCCGCGGGGGGCCTAGGGACTTAGGAGCCGCAAAAACAGGATTCGGTGTACCTCCCACTGAAGAACTTGGTCGTGAAAAACTCGGGTTCCTACTATCAGTCGCACTCTTACCAGCTAAAGCATTAGCATTAAAATTAGGAGCTGGGTTGGCCATACTATCGGCACGCAACACTCGAGAGTACACATCCTGAAGTGAGGGAAGCTCAGAACTGGATAATATCTGAGACTGAACAGTCTCATACAAAGGGTCAAGAGCAGTAAGGAAACTCATAATTGCCAACTTCTCCATATTATCTACCTGAGCTTGAAGATCAGTCGTTGGTGGCATTAACCACCACATCTCCTCATACATTTGTTTAAACTCCATGTAAAAATTCTTCAAGGGGCGACCTTGTTGGTCAGCTCGATAAAAACCTTTACAAACCTCATATATACGACTAATGTTCCTTTTCCCAGAATACAGGAACTCTAGGTAGTCAATAAGTTCCTTAACAGTATTACAATGACTAACCGAAGGAAGAATATCGCTGTCAATGGAATTTTGAATTTGTAAGAATAGCCGGGCATCCGCACGAGCCCATGTCATCTTCGGATCATCCACTGGAGGAGTCGCAGTTAAATGGCCCTCTTTCTCAATACTAAGTAAATGCATACGGATGGTTTTGATCCAATCCGAATAATTGGTCCAATTCAACTTATGATCAGTAATTTTGTTGGAAACAGGGACCATCTCAGTCATCGCACTTGGTTTAGTCTCAGCCATAAGTGATAACCAGAGACACATAAGGGAACCAATATCAAAGATGAAGACAGCAACTAGAGAATCAAAGATCACCACCTTCTAGAGGCAAATCAATGTTGAAGAGCCCACAAAAAACAAAAAACAGCAGCCACACCAACTGCCAAACAGAAACAAGAGGCCACACAAGGACCAACAACAATACTACACATGAAACAAGGGCCAAAAAACAACCTAGGTTCTCCACAAATGAGCACACAGACACTCATAAACAACAGACCAGAGAGTGAAATCACCAGATATGAGAACGAAACCACCTGGGTTGAGTCGGGAACAGTGAGTCGATCCTGGAACAGCAAACGGTGACGGAAAACTCGCCGAAAAATGGCGTCACGTGCCGGCGCATGCAATTGGACGGCGGAGCTTTGGGTGGCCGTGGGAGGTCACGCGCAGGTGAAACTGAGATCGGCCGGTGGGGTTGCACCGATCGGGACCTCTGGAGCACGATGGGATGGCGCGTGGACGGGAAAGAGAACACAGAACCCTAACTCTACCCCTCTCTCTCACTGTCACTGGAAATTGACAACAAACTCGCCGGAAAAAATTCAAGCCATCGAACCTGGATGCTTTGATACCATGAAGACGCCAGAGAGAGAGAGAGAGAGAAGAATAGGAAAAGTATATTGTTGAATTCATATTCTGTCATATACAAGAATGGATATATATATATACACATATGGGGGAACAAAGGGGTAATGACTCATTAAGAGTATTGATTACCTAATTAACACTGTAATCCCCATAATCCCTAATCAGTAGCGATACTCATAATTACAATATATTTACTTTGATTATTTCCTAACACAATTTATTGACAAGTTAGCACCATGACATTTACAAGTAAGGGAGCCTATAATGACATGTTATTTGATATTTACGGACTAATTTATATTATCATATATAACTTGGAAGTGCAGAATATATTATAACTTCATGACAAAAATAAAATCTTAAAATGAAGTAGTGTCAATCAAATGAAAAGACATAAGTTCCAAAAATCAACTTAAGGTGCTTACAATGACAAGCATGAATGCTTGCAGTACAAAATGATAAGTTGGGGTACTTAAATTCTAAGAATAAAAATTTAGGATGTTACGTGTATGTCAATTAGACTCATATGCACCACACTCTCTTGTCCTAACTCAGTTCCTCTTTCTTCACTTCCAATGCAGCCATCCTAGAGTGAATTTATTTTCTTCTTTATTTATAATTTTATGATGACAATTTTACATTTGTCACCTAATTTTACACATCTCATTGCCACCTCATCATTCCTCGGTTAAGCATAAGCGACAGGGCTCCTAGGGTTTCATTTTGGAAAACGTAGGATTCCATTCATGTAGGTTGACATTGCTATAGTTTTGCAACTTTTATAGTGACATTGTTCTATCAAAAACTTTTTGGTGCCTATAGTCCAATAAAAGTATTTGGAACAAATTCCCTTTTTAACTCTTTAAAATATCAATTTAATGGTAGACTGCTAGATAAGTTCTCAACAAATTTTTTTAAATATTTTTAATCCTCTTACTAAAAGTAAAGAAACTCTCTAGAATACTTTAAAGATTTTTTTTCAAGGTAATCAATGAGAGAATAGAAATATACTAGCCTATTTATGGGTGAAATTGAAGTAAATAAAGAAGGAAATAATTTTTTAAATAGAAATGTGAAAGTCTCCAAAAGTGATTTAAATAATTTTAAAGCTAGATTTGGGAATTTAATGGCCGATTTTCTCAGAAAATTGAAGATAAAATAGATAAAATATGGTTTTCAGCCCAAAAATATTAAGAAGCTAAATAAGGCAGAAAATGATAAAGTTTCCCATATTAATTTCTGGAATTTATTGAGAAGTTTTAGTAATAACACCGATTAAAGAAGGATAAAATGATCAATTTATTACCTTAACCCCAAAATAAATTTGGGCCAAGAGTAAGTTTAATTTAATGGACCTATGAGGTGGCCCATCTAATCTAAAGGACAATTCTATCCCACTCTTGCTTCTCCAAGCTTTTGACTCACTTTTATCCAAAAAAAAAAAAAAAAAAAAAGCATTTTGACTCACGCAAATGGCCCCCAAAAACAAAAAAACAAAACTAACGGTAACTAGTTACTGCAGAATAGAGATTTGAAACCGAAATGGCGCCATTCGGCTGGAGGTCAAACTTGTAATTTAACCAGCAGCTGGTTCACTACACAAGGTCACAAGCTGTGCTCAGCTAGAATCACAGACTCTTCAACGGCCCAGCCTCATCATCTTCTTCTTCATCCGTAATCTGTTCCCATTTTCTCTTTCTCTTTTCATTTGTTCGCTAATAAATTCTTTTTTAGCTTTGCCTTTAGCTTCAACTTTTAATCTATTCGGGTTGCGACAGCTCTTTTACGTGCACAAATTTTCTAGGGCTTTTTTTACTCTGTTCTGCTATCAATCGGTATTATAACTTGTGTTTCGAAGGTAGCTTCAAACAAGTTGTATTTTTCTCTCTATTAACATTTCTGATTTTATGGAAAATTTTTTAGTCTGGCTATAGGGAAAAAGGTGAAGAAGGTAAAAAAAAAAAAAAAAAACAGACTGATTTTTGAGGTAAAGGTGCAAGAACGGGAAAATGTAGCTAAAAATGCGATGAAGAAAACTAAAGGAAGCTATATTTCCATTGGCCTCGCTTTATGTTCCACCCTTTTCAACTTTACTGTATAAAGCTTTTAAAGTTGAATTGAAGTCCACCATTTTTGTGTGCTCTTAAACTTTCAGGAATTATCTGGAAAAATAAGATCAGATCATTCTTCAATCTTTAATCCACCACTAACAATTTAGCATTATCAGATGGCGGAGGGTTGCGCCACCAACACATATGAAGAGGCTCGGAAGCAACGACTTGAAGAAAACAGAAAAAGATTTGAGGTAAATTAGTGTTTGCTAAAAACTCCTTTGAACACTGGTCCATGGAAATGCAATTATATAAAACAACTTCTTTGAGTACACGCCGTCTAAAATGTTGTCCCATATTTTCTCTTGGATTTCACATGAGAGGGTGTGCTAAATATACCAAGTCACTCTTTGATTCTCATCTAACATTCTTGGATGTTGAGGCAATTAACGTTCCATTTTAGCCAATACTATAATGGCATGCTACTTTGCCTTTGTTAATTCTTTTTTAATTAATTTACAACATCCTTACTTTTTTGCTATGAAGGATCTGGGGATTTTGAAGATTTCAAAAAATTTATCTGCAATTGTCACACCAGAGAAGAAGGCTCCTCCGGTAAAGTTGTGTTTTCTTTAGTTTTACTGTGAGTAATCACTAGCATCTGACTGATCTCTCTTGCTCTCCCTTTGCAGCAACGTCGACCAAAACAAAAATCAAATAGTAATGATGTCGTGGAACCGAGACGCTCTTCTCGTGTGCGAAATTCTGTTCCTTCATATCGTGAGGAGGTAGGCATCAATATCAACTTTATTATTATAGAACTTATATACTTTGAACCATAAATTTTCTTAGATTTGATTGTGAATTTAACTGAGGTCTTAATTTCTCTCACGTGACAAACAAATGTTGGTTCTCCCATATTAATTAATAATGTATCTGACTAAAACTCTTATTTGGTCATCAAAAGGTACTGTGCATGTCAATTTCATTCTCCTGAGATTTTCAACATCACTTTATTATTGAAAATATGATTGTTGAATGGTGTAATTGGAACAAAAGAATATATATTGTGGCCCTTTGTAGCTTAGTGGCATGTAAGCTCTCCAGTAAATGGTAGGCCGCAGGTTGGATCATGCTTATAACCTTTGATCATTAGTTCCTGCCCCCTTAATTCAGAAAAAGAAAAAAGAAAGATTATAATGCATTATTTTTAGTACCTTTGAACTGGTGACATTGGAACAAAAATCATAGCTTTTCTTTTACCGAAGTGATACAAAAAGTCTTGAGTGTTGAAATCATAACATCTATTGAGAACCACTACAATGTTTCTTGCTAAATCTTTCTGTAAACAAATTCATTGTGTTTTTCTCCTAGAAAAAATTAGACAATTTTTTTTTTTTTTTTTTTTTTGCCATTATAGGTGTTCATGGACCTTCCATCTACGCGGAAGAGGTCAAGGTCACGTTCTTCATCATGGGGAAGGTGCGTATTCTTTTTGAAAATGCTTCTCATTGTTGCATGTGAAATATTACTAACAAAGCTATGAAAATCTCAGTTATATTGCAAGGCCACTAGATGAAATCAAAGAAGCCACAGATGAAGAAAGAAATCGTGCTTTCATGGCTGCAGAAAAACTTCTGAGCAACTTACAGACTTCGAATCCAGCATTTATTAAGTCAATGGTCCGGTCTCATGTTTACAGTTGCTTTTGGTTGGTGAGTTATTCAATTGGCTGCATTTCAAAGTGCTTATTTGATATCAATATTATCAAAACTGGATCAAACAGGTCTATTCAACTGAAATATCAGTACATTGGTTCTTGAACTAGTCCAAAAAAATCTCCCCTGAAGCAATCATTTTGATATAATAATCATGCTTACTATTTTATGGATTATCTTTATTATGTAAGGGTCTCCCTTATAGATTTTGCCATGACCATCTTCCGAAGACTGCGTGCAACATGATTTTAGAGGATGAAAATGGCTCAGAATTTGAGGCTGTTTTCCTTGGCAATAGAACTGGGATGAGCGGAGGCTGGAGAGGATTTGCATTGGATCATAAGTTAGATGATGGCGATGCACTTATTTTTGAATTAGTTGAACCTACGAGATTTAAGGTACTTTTTGTCCTCCATTCTCTGGTGTGATGATTATTCTTTTACTCATTTAACTAATGCCTGTAACAGACCTGGCTTGTATTGAAAGATAATGTAGTAATAAACTAGACTTGTGAGAATAAAGGATAAAAAAAAAAAAAGAAGCAGATACAAGAAAGTTGCTGATAAAGCATACTAAAAAAGGGAAGTATGAAAAAGTATTTCATAATATTCAGCACTCTTTCTTAAGCTGAGGCATATGTATTGGTCATTGTCAACTTGGACCTTAGTTCTTAAAGTAGATTTCTGGATTACTCCTTCGTTAATATATCTGTGACCAGGAAGTGGTTACGGAACATGGATGAGACCAAGAACTCTTGATTCTTGCTTCGCCGTAATAAAATGAAAAATAACCTCAACATGGTTTTGTCTGGTCAATATCAATAGGATTCCGAGTTATGGTGAATGTTTGCGACCAAATCTCTTTACAAAATGCCTTGAGACAAAGGTCTAATTTTTTTAGATCACTGATTGTCTTTTTACTTCTCCATGACAAATTTAGGAACCTCTTAATGTGACTGTCAGTCTTCCCCTTTTTTAAAGAAAATTACATCTCCCCGAGTCATTTTTAAGTTTTTGAGTAATTACATGAATCATTTTTATGGTTCATGAATAAATTTACGGTTTACTAGAATAGTTAAATTTGAATATGGTTTACTTTTTATGGTTCAAGAATAACTTAGATACGCATCATAACATGTCTTTATATTTTCACTTCAGATTTACATTGTCAGAGCCTTTCCAGAATCAGCTGAATATGGGCAGGAGATTTTGGATGAACAAGCTGATACTTGTGCAACTAAGAAGCACAAATCAAAATCGAACAAGACACATATTCTTAAAACTAAAGAATCTGCAAATTCAGAGGACCACACAGCAGAAGACAACATTGAGAATGAAATCAAGCCACAAGGGAGGAAAAATAGGTTTTCTCAGAGGAAATCTCAGAAAGAATCCAAAGATTGTAAACTGCTTCCTTCTGATGGTTCAGTAAAGGAAGAGAATGTTGAAGAAGAGAAAAAATGTACTACTCAGAAAGCGAATTCTCAAGCAAACAATAGAAAGTCAAAACGTGGTAAACGAAATTGATGACTCAGGAACAGGTGTGAAACTACAAAGTAACACTGAAACTGAAGTCAAAACAGAGGTGGCTGACCCTTGTAAGGTGGAATTTGTAACATCATTTTGGCAGTGAGTTAAACAGGCAGGCAACTTGGGTTGTACTAAAACCAAGTAAACAACCTGTTTCTAATTTTATTCAGAAAGAAAGCATAGCCCTAGAGTATATAATGGGGGCTCAAGTTGTGTGTAATGAAACGCGGATATATGGAGATGGATAGGTAAGGAAGTAGTCACTATGTTGTGTTGACTGATGTAATGACAAGAATGTTTTTTATGGTATTTGGATTAACTTATTTTTAAGTGATTTTGCACTATACAAAGTAAAGTCACTATTTTCATTGCTTTCATGTATTCAGTTTTTCTTTTTTATGCGGTCTTTGTTTCTTCTGTTTGATCAATCCTTGCTGATGCGAATTTCTTACTTGCTTTAAAGTGATTGGAATTTATTCTAGTGTTCTCTCTTGGTCATTACATTACATTGCAAAATGAATATCTGGCAAAAATTTTGATTGAACCATTTTTATTTTTGCTAACTATAACTACAACTATTTGCTCTTGTAAGTTTCTTCTAGCGGCTTCAGGGTGTTTATCTGCTAATCTCACTGGCACTTTCAAAAACAATAGAAAAAAGGGTAAGGGTGCAAAAATGCACATAGACTTTTACCTAAGGTGCACCCAACACCATATACTTTTTGAAGGTCCCAAAAATGCACATGAACTTTCAAAATAGGTGCGAAAATACACATGCCGTTAAAATTTCTTAACAGACGTTACTTTAAGGTGGGTCCCACACCATTTTTTTTATTTAAAAAAACTAACTTTTTGCAATTTCCACACTTGCCCTTGTCTCTTTCTTAGCGCCGAAACGTCTCGCCACATTAATGCTTCTCTCTTTCTCTCTCTCACACACATTCTCGCAACACTCTTTGTGACCGACCATGGGAGGAGTTATCCTAAAAAAGATTTGATTCATACTATTTGTATATAATTTATTCGACCGACAAGAGTTATCCTTGTTTCTTTCTTTTTCTTTTTGTAAAAAAGAGCTATCCAAAGTTATTACACACTGGTACTGGTTTAATAGAAGAACGCAATGTCCAGAACCAGACAAGAAGAAGCACGCTACGCGCAGTTCAATTCATTTTTTTTTTTTTTTTTTTTTTTTTTGGCTCAAAAACGCCGCCCGTTCAATTCATATCATTCATCCTATAAAAAAACCTATTGTTGACTATAAATATTTATGTTGTCCATTATTTTTTATTTAAGAGAAAATGAGACTCTCTCTATTTTTATAAATATTTATATTGTCCTTTATTTTTAACAGTATCTAATTCTTCAAAGATTAAGGTGCAAAAAGTATTATATGTGTTTTATCTTGAGGAACGCTAACACCGAGTGTTTTTTTCAAGTGTAAAAGTGCACACATGGTTACAAATTATGTGCAAAAATACCGTTTAATCGTTAAGTTTGACTTTGATTGTTGACTAGACGATGACGTGGTTCCCAAATGTGCAAATATATACATGTGGTTTGGCCAAAAGAGTGTTCAACACCAAGTTTTTTTTTTTTAATTAAAGGAAAATTATCATTTCTCTACGTATAATCCATGGGAGGCCAATTTTTTTCTTCTGATTTATCATTTTGCGAAGGAGGTTTTATTCAATGGGTAAAAATAATAAAAATTTTATTTCCATAATTTATTTTTTTTTTAAAAATATTTATTAAATTTTCTAATTAATAATTGATAAATGAGTATTATGCATTTGAAATTTGATATTATAGATAATATATTTACTTTAAAAAAATTTTAATTTTTTGAAAAATAAATAGTTAAAGAAATAATTCATTTATTCTATCAATAAAAATAATTCATTTACTTTGAAAAAGTTTATGCCTATAAGTCTATAACATTCCTTGACTTACCTTCATTCATCATATAAATAGAAAGAACTCATTTAGAGTTTTGATTGAAAAACATTGATATTGCATATTTCTTAATGCAATAAAAAAATTAAATAATATTTTTCAAATTTTGATTGAAAAATTATTTAAATAATTTTTTGTTCAATTTGTTAGATCAAAAAATTAAATTTTTTTAAATTGAATATAGTATTTGTAATATCAAATTTCAAATGCATAAATACTCATTTATTAATTATTAATTAGAAAATTTAATAAGGATTTAAAAAAATAAAATAATTAATAAAATAAGAAAAATTTGACCTTCTAGTAATTATACCTAAAAAAATAATAATTTTCCTTTGATTGAAATAAAAATATTCAATTTTAAAAAAAAAAATGGTGTTGGGCACTCTTTTTGCTAAACCATATATATATTTTTGGATTTTTGAAAGCCACGTCTTTGTCAAACAATATTTTCACACCTAATTTGTAACCACATATTCGCTTTTTACAAAAAAAAAGTCAAACTTAACGTAAAACACGTATACATTTTAACACTTAACCTGTTTTTGTAGAAACTACATTTTTTTACTTAAAAAAACACACATGTTGTAGGAGAAATGTTTTCTTATGGACACTCCTCAAATAAAACACATATATTTTCATACCTTAACCCATTCGGCAATGTATAAACACATTTTTTTTTATATGCTGTTTTTAAGTGTAAATTTTTATAAACAGTTTTATGTTATGCACAACACGGTAAGGACCCGCTTATTAGTTTACGTGTATATGTTTCAATCCAAAGCAAGTATGTTTCAATCCAACGCATACTTGCTTTAACTTTTCTTCCACCAATTTTTTTTTTACCCTTTAAAAAAGAATCTTCCAGATTTTAACCCTAATCAAAAGCAAATGGTAAATTTATCCTAAAAAAACAGAGAGGGGAAGAGAGGGAGATTGGGATCCAATGTGCACCATTCTTATTTCGATCACAACTCATCGGAAACAACATAACATAATACTCTCTCACAAATAGCAACCTCACACAGGTATTACAATTACTACTCATACAGTAATCAAGACTAAAATTACTAGACGACATCATTATTTATATTCAGTGAGGTTCATATAGATAAAATCACTCTTATGCATTAGCTGGCAAGAAAGCTCTTCCAGGCTCTCGCTGAGACAAAGGTCCATGGCGCCCAAGAACCTAAAAAGCATAAAGCAAAAGAAAATTAGTTCCCTCAACAAAGTGATTTGATCTGACTTGAAATCATCAAGCTTCCATATTACATAAATTGGGCTTTTTTGGGTTGGCGGTAGGAGCGGTGGCTTAAAAGCTATCTGACTTTTAAAAAAGCTCGATAAGAAAAAAAAGTCAAGGTTATAGATAATAATTTGTGTTTGGATTGATGGTGGTAGAAGTGGCGGGGCCCACATCAAAAAACTCGAGCTTTTTGGAAAAAGTTTTAGATTCTCGGAGCTTTTTCTTTAACCGACTTTTGAGTTTTTTTGACTTAAAGTTAAAGCTAATGCTTTCTGAAAGCAATCCAAACGGCTCCATTTTCCATTTTTTTGATCACTGTGTGGCGTTGGCTTTTAAGCCTCTTTGCATTTTTTTTGCCTTAAACGCTCAAATTTAAGTGAATCCAAACAGGCCCATTACTAGAAAACACACACACACAAGTGATCAGAATTCCTTCCAAAACATCGTACTATTATTATAGTAGGAGACAAACCTTGGCATTGACTCCATCTGGTATAACTCGGTTCTCTGCCTTAAACTTCAGATAGTCAGCACGGTTAAATTTGGTAAATCCCCTGAAAATATAAAAGAAAAGATTATTTTCATGGTCAATTTGATCCACTAACATAGAACTTGGCTAAAAAAATTGACATGTTCGCGGCAGAAAATATAGAACTCCAAGGGTAAAAAGCATTGAAGGGGGATATGAATTTATGAGTCCAGCCAACCATAATTCAGTTTATGACTAGTTCCTATTGAATTAAACCAGAATGCTCAAGAACAGAATCCACTGAAGGACTGGAATTTCATAATTGACACAACAAAACCATTCAGAAAGAAGAGAATGAGTTTACACTTCCTTACCACTTCCTACTTGCAATGATCTTCTGGCGACCGGGAAACTTGAATTTAGCACGGCGAAGAGCCTCGTGAGCATGGTGGCTGTTGTGATCCCTACAACGAATAGACAGAAGAACTTGACCAATGTTGACTCTAGCACAAGTTCCTAGTGGCTTCCCAAAAGCACCTCTCATCCCTGTCTGAAGTCTATCAGCTCCAGCACATGAAAGCATCTTGTTTATGCGAAGAACATGGAAGGGATGAACCCGAACTCGCAGGTGGAAAGAATCTTTCCCTGCAGATTTAGCCATGTATTTGTTGCAAGCTATACGAGCAGCCTCAAGAGCTTCACTTGAAACATTCTCCTTCTCCCAAGATACCAGATGAACACAGAGAGGGAACTCATCTACCCCTTTCTTTTTCACCCCAGAATCATAAATCCTGATCTTCGGGTCAGGTACACCCCGGCAGAATCTAGATTTCGGGTATGGCTTGTTCTTTATCTGACGATAACATCTCGCAGGTCCTGGAAAACCATAACTACCATCTCATAAGAAAACCGGAAAGACAAATCTCCCCGCAAAACTCAAACACCAATAGGTCCATGTCATAATTCATAGTATCTACAGGTTAAGGAATAAGTTGTTAACTTATCAATCTATTATATATCAGTTTGGAGAAAACATAAATATAAATACTTCAATGTGTATCTCTAAGAAAAAATCACCAATCGAAGAGTAACCTTTAACTCAATATTTCAAATCTTAAGCTCTTAGAACTAGTATGATACCAAATACCAAATAATATCAAACTCTAACTCAGTCAAAATCACAACTTCTTTATATATATATGTATGTATAAACCATTATGAATCGTACTGAAATTGAGAATCCGTGCGAGCAGAAACAAGCTAAGAATTTCACAGAAGCAAGCACCAGAATTGAAGGAAGAATATAAAACTGAGAAATCACCCACTTACTTCTTCCCATGATTAGCCTCGTTCTCTTCCTGGACAGGCTCTGCGAAAACCCATGAAAATGGAGAAATAGAAAGAGGAGGTCCGATTTATATAGGCATTCAAAGACGTGTATACGCGGGAATCCTGTTGGTGGTTTGGTACGTGTGGGCTTACGTCGAAGTGGGCCCCACAAGAGAGCTTATGCCAATAAATATTGAACACCCATTAACTTATTGGACACGTTCTTTGTAGCCCAATTCGACACCAACATCTGGTTAAAACGGCAACACATAATTATGTTTGAAGATTCTTCAATATTACGGTGATATTTGGTCATGTTCTAGCGGCTTCTAATTCCTAGAATTCTGCCACGTTTTTTTTTTCTCTATGCTTTTTAGCTTTTTTTCCCCCTTTTTTTATCGTTATCCCAAAAAAAAAAAAATATCATATAAATTCCAGTTGAATTTGTAAAACGTCCAAAAATCCATTGAGTTTGTTAAAGGACTGAGAAGTCAAATAGGGCAATAAGGGATATACAAATTCGGGTAACAAGTCCACACTGCCCTTAAGTAACTTTATGAAGACACTCAGTAAGACCACTCCATTCTCATTTGAAACTCATTCTCTCATTCGACTGCCCTAACGCGTTCTTCATCGTCTTCATCGCGATGCTTGTTCTTCATGGTGACACCGTGAATCAGCGAGTTCGGATGGAAATTGCTCCGGCCAGCCGTTCTTTCTTCACGCGCTTATCCATATCTGGGAAATTGCTCCAGCCAGCTGTTCTTTCTTTACTACACAAAAATCATCTGAGGGTCTGTCTACTCTATGGTAAAAGCTTAAGTTGTCTCAATCGCTGCCCTTGAAGTTTTTAAAGGTAAATATATGGGAAGTTGCTTCTCTTTAGAAGAATTACTGAGCATGAAGTGGCCTCCCACCTTGTCTTCATATGTTTTGTTACTTAAGGGTAGTGTGGTCTTTTTCTCCTAATTTATATATCTCTCATAAGCCTATATCACTTCTCGTATTTTTATAAATTTAGTAAATATCTGGGGATTTTACATATTTAAATGGTATTTATATGTAATTTCCCAAAAAAAAAATTATCAAAAATGTTTATGGTAAAAGAGATTTGATTTTTCTTAAATACACAAACCTTATAGATTGAAAAAGAAAAAGAAAAAAAATCGTATATAAAAGACTACGTTTAGTAATGCTAAAATATAACCTCTCTTTTTTCCCCAACAAAATATAATCTCTTCTAGTTTCCCCCAACAAAATATAATTTAGCGTCAAATAGCTTGATCCTCCCCTTCAACATTAAATTAGTTTTTTAAATTGATGCTATAAACAATTGCACCTTTTAAATGAGAAAAATTCTAAGCAAGAGAAACCACAATAAAAAAAATCCCTTGAAATCTTAAATTTATAATGAAGTATTGTAGGACATTTTGCAATATATTCTAAATGTGAAAAATCAAAAATACCCTTAATGATACACAATCATCCCTCTCGACTTTTTCATAGTCGGAATATATTGTAAAAACGTCCTATAAATTTAAGATTTCAATGAACTTTTTCGTTTTATTTTCTCTTGTTTGGGACTTAGGTGCAATTTTTTCTTTTAATAAGATACAATGGTCAAAACCACATAATTAACATGTTAGTTATTAGTAACAAATATGTAAGATGTTTATTTTCCTTTTCAATTATACCCTTATTTGTAAAGAGACTAAATGAGTGGATTGCAAAAAATAAATGGGTACGTGACATATATTTAAAAAGGGTATAAATGGAATTAAAAATTTTTGGCAAAAAAAATGTGTCTTTTGTTAAGTACCGCTCTTATGAGAGAGATTATTCCTATATCATAAAGTTTATGTGCTTGACTCCTTAATAAGAAAATTTGCATTTTTCAGGAAATCATTTAGAGATACAACTGCTTCAATGGCCAATCAAAACTTTTTATAAAGCAAATCATAAAGTTTTGCCCCTTTCCGAAGAGCAGAATCCAACTCTGAAAAAAGCCAATCCAGACAGATTTCACTTTCCAAGTACTTATTAGACTAAACTTCTAAAAACCAAAATTCAAACAAAAAGAGTCTTAGTTGTACAAAATCCACATACCACAAGCTAATGCTCTCTCTACAAGAAATCATTTTACACAACAATATACTTTAAAACAGAATGTACAGAGAAAGAACTAAAAATAACAGCCTCTATGTTGAACCCACATGACATTACAAAATTCCAAAATTCCACACAATGCTGCTGCTAGTTTCATCAAGTTTCTATCTTGGCGCGATGGTCGGTGCCACCCCACTGATAAGGTCACTACCTGAAACATCTCCTGATACATAGGGAGTCTTTACAGCAGAAGATGAAGATGAACTGACCAATTTTCCAGAATCACTACTAGGAGTTATAGATTCAGATCTCTTGGTATCAGACTCTGGCATCATAGACCATATGTTGTCGAGCTCTCGAACCACTTCCGCCATGTTAGGCCGCGCATCTGGCTCATCTTGGCAACACTTTAAGGACAGAGCCAAGAACTTCTCAACGCACTCTTGAGAGTAAGAACCCATGCGTCCATCAACAACAGAGACTGTCAACCCAGTTTGATATGCAATATTAACCTGGAAAAGGATAAGGTAGTGTTAAGTGATCCTCAAAATGAAAAATTATTGACCCAGAGCTTGAACAATCACAATTGCTAAAGGAGAAACCAGATCCAATGTTAGGAAATACCTCTCTAACAATATTTTTGCCATGCGAGATTGGCTGCATCCCAGTCAATAGTTCCAGAAATACAACACCAAGACTGTAAACATCACTCTTGTCAGTCAACTTATGAGTTAAGAAGTACTCTGGATCAAGGTAACCCTGCAAATTCAAAAAGTGAATAGGCTTAATCGTCAAATTAATAAAATCAATCTTATCAGGATATATAGCATAATTTCAAACCAATGATTGCATGCTTTTTAAATTTTCGTTTTGGAAAAGAAAAGTGAATTAAATTGTCGTGTATGTTCATGTTGCCAGCATACTGCATGTTAACTAGGAACTAGTAAATGACTAAGCCAAATGAAACTTTATCCAGGATTCATGGCAACAAAAAAGGCTAACTGTATACCAACCACCAACCGTGCATGGTATACATTTTTAATTTTAACCTACTCTCACGGTTATTCCTTGGGTTTTTTTATAAAAGATTGTTGCTTTGGATTTTTCATGCAATGTTGTTTCCAGCCAAAAAAAAAAACTGTCAAATTATTTCTCCCTGCTTTTCTTCTTTCTACTTTTACAGTTTTTACATATAATGATGACATAGATAAGTATGTTTTCCTTGTGAAAATCCCTTCTGGAGAGGAAGCACAAATCTAACTGCAAGGTTACTGAAGAGGTGCTATCCTAGTATGCTAGTAGCGGAAGTATTGTTCTTCAATTTCTCTTTAAATTTTGTAGGATGTCTTATCTTTAAACAAAAACACCAAATTCATCTGAGATACAACATTTTAGCACTCAATTGTAACAAACTGAAACCAATCATAACAATCTTACCGGGGTCCCCTTTACCACTGTAGATACATGAGCTGGCACAACTCCTTCAATGTCTGGAACAGGGGCAAGTCGTGATAGTCCAAAATCAGCAACTTTTGCATTGAACCTTGAATCCAATAATATGTTGCTAGCCTTGACATCTCGGTGGAATATTGGTGGATCCGCTTCTGTATGTAGATACAGAATACCTTTGGCTGACCCTAGTGCAATCCTTAATCTCATAGCAAAACTCAGAGATTCTTTTGAAGTAGCTGTTGCAAAAAATGTAATAAGCACTTAGTAAGACAATATATAAAGCAAAGGAAATTGGGAGAATGGAATGTGATATTAAGACAAATGAAAATAACTTCCTCAACACCCAGAAGCCTATAATGTCTCTCTATTGGAATACAGTTTAATTGGTGTAAATATAACTGATATATTGTTCAGTACGAGAAAAGATACAGGATACTGTAAATTTCCTGCCTAAGGTAATTATTGATTTATGTTTGGCTACATTATGTGTGATTCTGACCATGGTACTTATCATGTGCAGTTTTAGCTTTTGTTTCCTTTATTTGATTGTATCTCTTAGATAGGTCAAGGAAACGTTATATCACTGTTACAATATCTGGCAACTGGTGTTTCTTAGCGAACTAGAAAAGTTATCAGCAAAATGCAACAAAACCCAGGGTGAAAATGCAGATAATAATAACAAAAGATGTACCAGAAAGGTGATCCCTAAGTGTGCCATTTGACATAAATTCATAAACCAGCATCTGCAAGCATAAAACAACAATCCAGATGAAAAATAGAAGAAACTTATAGTTTGAACAAGCAAATGCATGAGAAACATAAAGGATAGAACACAAATTAGCTCTCATACAACTTCCTTCATGAAGATTATTATCAAAGCCCATGTCTTGTCTAATCGAAAGACCCTTGTTTCAATCAACAAAATCAGATCCTTGATGAAACCTTTCTGTGATTTGCACTTTCAGGGCAAGCTATCTATATCCTTACATCCTCTTTTTAATAATTTTTTAATGATAATTCTGCTATTGATGAATATACAATCTTCTGTGGGAATCATATCTTCATGGAGTCAATATGTGATAGCCAAGATAATGGTACGACATTAAGGAAGATAGCAGCAAAATGACTAAAAATGAAAATATATTGAGTATAAATTTTCAAATCAAAACCAGAAGTACCTGTTCACCTTCTTCATCACAGTATCCAATCAAAGACACGAGGTTACGATGATGTACCCTGGATAATAATTGTATTTCTGTCAGGAACTCCCTCTCACCTTGCAGGGATCCCTCCTGTGCACGCTTTATGGCAACCACAGTGCCATCAACAAGAATCCCTTTATAAACTTTCCCATAACCCCCTCGGCCAACTTGTGCTGTGTTGCCAAAGTTGTTCGTAGCCTGTGCCATTTCTTCATATGTAAAGGCCCTCACACCATCAATTTTTATGGAAATCTTTGAAGCTGCAAATAGAGACGGAAGGCTTATGTTAAAAGGTTCCTAATCACAAGATGGAACAAGTCAATATTTGGCAGATAGATATCCCAAAGCGGAATATGTGTTATGAGTTGTAAAGAGAAGAGCTCTCATCTTCTGCAGGTACTGTACAGCCGAAACAATCTTTCAAATTTTGATTTTAAAAGACAAGCTGCAACAATCTCTTTAATGTTGGGTGGAATAAATTTCTGAGGAAAAAGACATAAAAGGGCGGTCTAGTGCATTAGGCTCCCACCAGCTAAGATTTGAGGAGGGTCAAATGTATGTTGATCCTAAAAGCTAATCAAAGTGGAATAAATTTCGTAGGGAAAGTACATAAAGTGAAGAAAATAGGAGAGGTCACAAAATCTAAAGAATGACGTTGATCCTAAAAGCCAATCAAGTATCTAACGCTCCTCGATCATATGCCAAGGACCTTCCTCTTATTTATAAGTTTTTCTCCCATTAAGGATTTTCTTTAACAACAAATTGACATATATGAGTTGAAGAACATGCTTCAGTGGACATGAATGCTTAAAATGCATCTTGCAATTCTCACAAAAATAAATTTTATAGAAGTGTGCAGCAACACCAATAATTCTCATTATGACCAAGCACTTTAGACATGTCAAAAAGAAACAGCGGTATACTAGCTTACTTCTAATAAGATACTCACTTTGATGTCGTTTTGATATTGAACGCCGGCGTCTGGTGAGCACTCTGAATACAAGAAGACTGACAATTACAGATGCTATAACAGCACAGGCAATTGTCCCTATTATTATGCCAATCAGTGCACCCGTGCTTATCCCTGAACTTTTTTTAGAGGCTTCTATCACTGTCAAAATAGGGAGATTAAGTATGAGAACATCCTTATAACACTTTGCAACTATCATATTCCAAGCATGGATATGTAGGGCGAAAAGGGCAGCTTCAGAACAACTATGCACCAATCAGAAAGGGAGAGAGACAAGAGTTCAACCAGATTCAAAAACTTTGACATGGCCAGGTTAGAGAAACAGTATTTATTCATGGAAGCAGGAAAACATTGCTAGCTCAAGTTGTGGAGAAAAAACTGAAAAATTAGAATTAGTAGATATGGAACTTGAATTTATCATATTGTACTGGCTAAAGAAAACATTAATTAAAAGTTCCACCAACCACTTTGGCAGGTGAGGGTAAATATTTTTTGAGACTTACAATCCTTGTAAGGATCCAGGAGATCGAAGCCAAGTAGTTCATAAGGCCCAAATATATCGCTGTCAGGAATTAACCATCCTGTAAACTGGCTCGTTAGCCTTAGAAGCTCGCTTCTGTTGAAAATATGTTGTTGGCTTTGGTTCTGAACGTTATAGACAGGGAAAAGCTTCAAGCGCATTGTCAGACGTGGCCCTTCTTCCCAAAAATACTTATCAATGTATAGTTGATACATGAATATGTCAAGTCCACTTGACAGATAGTTGTCAAATAGATCGATATAAAAAGGAAAAGCTGAAATTCCTGGACTTTTCAGCCGATACTCAACAATCAAAGGGGCAGCACAGAAACACCTCACTTTAGATAATGGAGAATATTCATAAGGAGGAGGACATGCTGCACTAGGACAGCTACCATTGAAATCTGTTGAAACCATAGTATCCGTGTTATTGGCTTCTGATCCACAGAACTGAGCCAGGCTATCATTTGAACAAAGAGGATTTCCCTCAAGCCTGAAAACACAGTTTTTTTTAAAAAAAAAAAAAAATTAGAAATGTCACAAGCTACCTGAAAATGATGGAATGTATGCTAGATCTAACAAAAAAAGAGCATATTTTGAACTTTAGAAAAGGACAGTAATCTATTCATAAGACATGCATATAATTAGTGTAACTTTTTTTTTTTTTTTTTTTTTTTTTTTTTTTTTTTTTTTTTTTTTTTTTGGGGGGGGGGGGGGGGGGGGGGGATGAAATTTTCAATTCACTAATTTTTAGTATATATTAACAGATAAGTTAATACCAGAGTGAGACATTTGGAGGAAGGCTAGTGCTGCCTGATATGCTTGAAAAACTATTATGCTGAAATTCCCTGCGATATCCAGGATCACAAATTCATGTCAGTATATCAGGAGTTAAAAGATTTGAGGCATCCTTGCAGAAGAAGATGCAAATTATATTAACCCACAAGCACGCAAAAGATGCCTCATAATAAATAAATATCTGCCTGCATGTGTACACTCATTCTACATATTAAATCAAAGACTTCCCACCTCCCTGGATTGCTCGCAAACATAAAGTTCCCCAAAAACAAATTCATGCCACAAAAACATTTGTTATCGATTAAAATCTTACATGGTAAAACTTTCCGTTGAATTTAAAGTCCTGCTCTGCCAAATGGCCGAAGGAACACTGCCATTCAAAGAATTGTTTGCAATTGACCTGCCATGGTTTATGAAATGTGAAAAGTGTCATTTCCTTTCCCACATAATCAATGAAAAAGCAATATCAAATACTAATCTTGAATAAGTAATCTGACAAGATATTTTATATGCAAGAGAAGGTGAGAAATAGTAAATTGCATTTTACTCAACGCATAAGAAAATAAGTCAACTTACAATCTCTGAAGAAGAGGAAGACGAGCAAAATAGGGTGGAATGGTTCCAGAAAGCTTGTTGTTCGATAAATAGCTGCATGAATCCTTAAAGGTCAAATACTATAGGAAACTTCTGTTATTTGTAGACTTACAGAACTCTTCATCAAAGGAGAAATCAACATTTGAAATCCAAATAATCAAATGCAAAAATAATAAATAAACAACTAGTTGGATGATATGCTCTTACATTGTTGTAACATTGTCAGCAAGCTTATTGCGAGGAATCGGTCCAGTCAACTCATTGTAACTCAGGTCACTAGAATTTGCAAACAATAATCAGCAAAACCAGTATAATACAATATTAGAGTTTCCATTAAACATGTAAGTCTAATTCTTAGCTTGTGTTAGGTGAAGTTCCATCGTGAAATACAGATCCATATAAATCATCATCATGAAATGAGTTAATGGAAAATGAGAAAACTGAACTTACAGATAACCAAGTTGTGGTATCGTACTTAAATCAGGTACTGGTCCTTGCAAGCTGCAATTCCTAAGACTCCTGATAAAACCAACGTTACATATTTAATGGCCGATTTAATTGTGATTTACTGGGATAGGAATGGCTATCAAATAGGACTAGTCAAAATTTGGGGGCTCAATCCACAGCTTAGGCTTAAAATTAAATAACCAATCGCCAATATGTATGTATAAAATAAAAGCACAAAAATAACAGAAATAAGTCAATCGGAAAGTTTGGAAAATTAAAGACCGCTCACAAACAGCCAATATCTAATACCTACTTTAAATTGAGATTGTAACCAGAATAGAGTTACATTATTATTTCCGGAAATCTTATATAGTTTCCAGCAGAAATGCCTGCAATTTTAATTTTGCAATTTTGGCCTTTAACCCTTAAACTTTTTTCTGTTCCAGTTAACATTTGCATTATGTATAATTGCAATTTTTACATAGGAGAAATCATATAGATTTCAGCATCTCATATCAGTTTTCAAAACAAAATCTAATATAAAGGTTCCTGCCTCTCAGGTCTACTCCTCACACATGAATATCTACTAACAGAAGACGGGATGAAAATGCACTTACAATTTCAACAATTTTGACATGTTGGCATAAGAAGCTGGAATGGTTGTCCCACTGAAGTTATTGTTATCAAGTTGACTGCAAGAACAAGAAGATCCAAGAAATTCTTGACAAATGTAACCATTCAATGATGACTATTATAAAAACAGTTACTAATGTACAAGGAACAAGCATCCCGGAAAGATTAGGAAGTCCAGCACTGAAAATAGCAAATTACCTGTTTTGATATAATTATGAATATATGATTCAAGGCATTCTTGGCAAAACACCCAACCCGTAATTTGCTAAAACTTACCCAATTGATTACTCTGCTTGTACCCAATATTTACAAAATCCAATCCAAACCATCAATGGCATTGCTAGCTTAACCACAGTTTTGCATATCTTACTTCTAATCAGTATACAGTTGGAGCATACGACATTTGCATAAACATAGAACGTTTGAACACAATATATTACTGTAACTAAGTGGTAATGATATAAATTTATACAAAATCTCTGTAGGCAGAAACCATAAGTAAAAAACAAATTTACATATTGGTCGCTGAATTCCCTTGATATGTGATAATTCTTGTAATAGAATTAGTCAATACCGTTAATAACTAACTCATTAGCGGGAAAGGATGCTATGGAAGTTGACATTTAATCAACTCACTTTCTCGCTCTCGCTCTCAATTCTGTCATATCACTCCTTGTGTCCAACCTTCTAGTTCTTAAATATTTTTCAAACTCCTTGAATTTTGTGTCATTATATCAACCCATCTTTAAAGTTGTACTGTCAACCAAAGAAGTTCCCTGGAAAATACATTAAACAAGAAAACTGAAAGAGCTTGAAAATTGTTTCCTAGATATTTCTGCTTGTGTAACATGATGGGAAAAGTTTCACTCCTTGAGTTAGCTTGAGGGATTTGTATCCAGATTCTCCTGTATTTTCTCACAAGTGTTCTTAATTTGATTTTCTAACATTATTAGTATTTGTTTTCTGACGACCTGAACTCATTTTCAAAAGCATGAAGCTCACACAACCGCAATGCACAACTGGACCCCAACTTTAAATTGACATTGCGTCTTATTATCTACTATGTCTAAGGAGCTCGAATGAAATGGCAATTACAGGATTAGCAGGACTCTTTGACAGTGTTAAGAGAGAAAAAAAAAATTTGAAGCATTATTATGCTGCGTTCAACACTAGATCATCTATGAAGGTAAATGAATCATATTTGGGGGGGAAGTTCCATCCTGTTCATGAGAAACCAAACATTTAAAGTGTGCTTAGCACTATTTTTCTTATAAAATTAGTTTGAGTGGAAATTTAAATCATAAGAACGTTTGAAAGGAAAATGAAACAGCTAGTTCGAATAAATGACATCTAGAAAATAAGAAATGTTGCCAACTTCATAAAGATGAAAACAACTAGATTGCTGCATCAAAATCTGTGTATCTACACACACACCCACACATCCATTCCATAAAGAAAAATCCATACATGATGTTTATGTTGGGCATCTGGGAGAGCTCAGGAGGAAGATGTCCTGATAAGTTGTTGTTGTCAAGAAGACTGCAGGTCCAGAGAAAAATAACAAGATATAAGCGTGGTAATCCGGGATTATTCTTGGATGAATACATATATTAATTGTATCAAACTATAAATTATTTTGCTTAAAAGAAGGTATCACTTATGCCTTTGATACCCAAATTACCAACTTACAGGTGAACAAGACTTGGCAAGCGGGAGAGCTCTGGTGGGATTTGTCCACTGATTGAATTGTTGTTCATGTGACTGCTCCACAGGAATAAAATGAAATATTAATTTTCTTCCTCATTTTTCTCTTTTCGTGAAAATAGCAATGGCAGAAAAATAAATGAAGTCAGGCAAAGTAAAAAAGTAGACATTCTTGAACTTTTTCACAAAGAACTTACAAGTGCTTTGTCTTGTTCAGGTTTGCAAATGATGCAGGTAAAGGTCCTGATATTTTGTTCTGATCAATTTGTATTCTGTTTAAGTTCGGAAGATCACCAAGCTCTTCGGGCAGAGAACCTGTTAAATGGTTTCCATTCAAGAGCCTGCCAGACAGTTCATAACATATGAGAAAGAAAGCAGATTTAATGTAGCATTTCGAGTAAAAATATGAATATTCCAAATATTAGTGAGAAGAAAGATGATTCAAATGCTTCATCAGAGCACGGCTATATATACACAGCGGAGAAGCCTCAATCATAAGGGCTCATTAATACACGATAATATTCTAATCCCTATGATTACGCTATCACTACAAATGAGATTATCTATCTACACAATAAATGAAATAATATCTTTATGAACAAGTAGTAAAATTCATAAGTTGGTGCTTTAACAAGTTTATTTATATGGCAATATCTTTAAATGATTCAAAATTAATATAGTTGACTTAATAACTGAGCTATTTAACAATATCATCCAAAAGGATAGGTCCATCTTACAAGAGCTCCAAAGTCTTGATATTGCCAATTTCCTTGGGGATGCTCCCACTTATATTATTCCACATAAAGCTCCTTCAAGAATAAAAAAGAAAGGCATATATCAGAGGACGAAGGAAATTGTAAGCTGCAAAATGATGAAAATATTTAGGTCAATTGTACCATATTCTTGAGCAAATAAGGCATCCAAGCATTGCAAAATTGAAAATTGTTCACATAGTAAAAAGGACAAACATAAATGCAAATATTCTCTTACAATATTTTCACATAAGCCAGGCGGCCGATCTCCATTGCCAAAGTTCCATTTAAATTCATTTGCAGTAGTTGCCTATAGACAATAAAAACAAATTTAGTGACAATAGTTACAGCAAATAGAAGGTTTTAAAACAAATGTGCCAAAAATGCAATGAATTATGAACCAAGTACTTAAATCAAAGTTGTCTCACATGAGATGTAGATATTGAAATATGTCATTTTATGCATGCTCTGCATTGAATGATAGCGCTATGCAATAAGTGAAAATTGATGAGCATGATTGATTGTTGATCAAAGAAGAGATGATATTTTAATTTTAAGATATTTGAATTCATCTGACATTTAGTCAAACTTTCTTGAATGTGCCCGAACTTGCAGGTTGATTCAGGATCTTATCACAATGCAGATTGTTAGTAGAGGCTATGGATCTGATGGCCATTATTTCTTTGATGATCAGTTGCTGCTCATATCCTCTATTAATATTTTATCTATCTTGGAAGTATAAATCTAAGATATTATGATATAATTAGATTAGATTCTTGGGACAGTCTATTAGCTTATGGTTTGACTATATAAAGGCTTATTTGTACTCTCTTTTATTCTAGGATTAATAATATTTCAGAGGCTCTTATTTTCCCCCTGCTTCAATATAATCCTTCAAACTCAACATCAATATGTTGCAAAAAATATCAGAGAACTGTGCACTCCTATGCCACAATTCCCATCCTAATCTGTGTGTGAGCTTATAATTTGTATCTCAACAGAGAAAACAAATAAACAAAAATAAGGGGTCAATAAAGTAACCAGAAGCACACTTTAGAGTATAGGAAATAAAATCTTACAACTCTTTAACATGGAGATAACCATCAATTAGTGTTGTATTATAACATACAACCCCTGTCCAGTTAGATCTACATGGATCTCCACGATCCCACTTCCTCAGATTCCTATTAGGATCAACCAGACTTTGCCTGATGGTTTTCAATGCGTCAACTGCATATGAATGCAAATGAAAAACATATCATCAATTTAAAAACAAAATTATACGTTTGCCAGTAAATCCTTACTACACAATTCTCATCCTAAACCACTAGCAACAATCTGTTCTTGAAATCCATACAGTGGCAACAGTGATGGTACTGACAGTGATGACAACCAAACTAGATTCTTATGTCTTGGTTATTAAATGAAAGCTAAGACATCAAGTTTCAATTATAGTATTGGGATGTTGATATTATCGGACGACACGAGCATTATATATGTGGATTTTGCTGATAATTATATTTAATGATATGATAACTCATAAACATGGAGAGATACCAATCACTATATTGGTAAATTCAATTTTTAATGTATGAACCTTGTATAGAAGTAAGAGAAACCCAGGATAGAAAAGCTCCCATTTCTAGAAAGGCAAGTTGTAATTAAGATAAAAAGTGCGGAGCAGAAATACATAAAGGAAAATACTACCTTCAGTGGGATCAGTGATTAAATTCTGCGCAGCAACCAGTAGCGAAAAGCAGAAGAACCACAGGCTGAAAACAACTCCATACTTCCAACCCTTTGACGAAAGAGACATCCCAAACCAAGAAGGTAGAAAACACCAAACTTCTCAGATATCTCTCACGACCCAGAGAGGGCACTCTTCTTGTCCTAGTTACAACAAAACCAGTCAGAAACACTTTAGCCATGAATGATAACCAAAAACAAAACGTGATAACTCATAAGCAACAAATTGAAAAGTTCATCAGAAATGAAACAAAAGCATACCCTTTTCAGCAAACAACACTAGGAACGAAATAAAACAATTCAATCATCCAAAATCATACAACAAAACTAATTTGAACACAAAAAGAACAGTTGCGTGCAAGCAATATAGAAGAAGAAAAATTAATAAAATGGCCAAGTAGGTAAATACCTGTAGTAGAAGAAAGCATCAGCAAGGGAGACTAAAGTGTGAAACCTCGAGAGTGATTCATTTAAGACCAGGTCGAAACAACGAATGCTGCATAAATTGTTGGCGACAGGGACAAAGATGGCCATCGTTTTCACCATAAGTAGCTATCTAACCAAGACTATGATGGAGAATTAAAAAATGATCGACAAATTGGACCGCTCTCATGGTGTGTTGGCGATTTGACTTTCTGGCAGTGATGGCAATCGATGGCTGCATGAATGAAGACAAGGACGAATCAACAATATAATGCAAGAGGGGAATAATGCCAACCACCTCGGGGGCGCGAGAATGAATACATGGGACTTAGATTTTCTTTTTCTCTCTAATACTAAATTGTTGGTCTTTAATGGATAAAGTAAATATTAAATTAAATATATGTATTAATTCACGTGAAAATTTACGTAATTATTATGTAATAATGGGAGAGTATTTTAACCATCAGATTAAATTCAAGAAATTTGGAACTGTTATTATTATCATATAATTAATATTAATAATAAATCAATAAATTCAAGAGGAAATTGGGGGAAAATCCCTCATTGAAAAGTTAATTGGCAAAAAGCCAAGAATGAAGAATCACGTGATAAATGTTCATACAAGTGATAAATGTTCATACACGTACCAAAAATTTACGTACAAAGTACCAACATTCTGATTTAAGGCCTTTTCATCAATTAGTTTTTTAATAAAAGATTTTTTTTTTTCAATTTCATTAAATTTTTTTTTTAATTTCTAAATAATTTTTATTATGGTGAAAAATAAAAAATATATATAAATATTTATAAAAAATTTTAATTGTTTAAATTTATGTATTTTTTTTTAATATTATAGTTATATAATTTATAAAATCTTAAGAACTCTCTACAACTTTATTGTGAAATAAGTATTCTAATTAATTAGAGTTGATAATCTATATTAGGCATTAGATAATTGCCTGAAAATAAATAACACAATTTTAGCTAATAATTTTGTGCTTTATAATATTAGGAGATTGTGGTTTGATTCCACTTATAACTCTAGGTTCTTTAGGCAAAAAAAAATAAGTAATATTTTTTTTTAAAAAAATTGTTCTAACTAAGTTCAAAAACATTTAAATACGAAACAATACCAGATGATAATGTAAAAAAGGGTCATATTAATTTTTGTTCATTTTTATTTGATAAATTATGTTTTTCGTAATTATTTATTTCAAAGTCTTTTATAGCTATGCGGATATTGAAGAAATGGAAGAATCCATTGATTAGGACAGATTATCTAAGAAGATAGTGAACCATTTTAAAACATTTTGCATTGTTTAGCCATTTTCACTTAACATGAGCAAATAGGGAAAATTTATATTTATGTTTTGTAAAATGTTTCATTATATCATTAAGAAAAATCAAAGCATTGCAAAGCCAACCAATATAATGCTTTTTAAATTTTGCCAGAAAATTGTTTTACTTTTTTCCAGAGTTGAATAGTTGATTGCCATTTTTATGTATTCAAAGTATTTCAAAAATAAATAAATAATGTGAGGAACACTAAATAAGAAAACCATATAATAATGCAAATGTTAATTTAGATTAAGAAGGAATATACTTTACTCTTTTGATAAAAAAAATTAGGAAGAATGATCAGATCTTCATTATCTTAAATTTAATATAGATTGTGCTTTTACAAAGAATATTCTTAACTGCTTGTGATGCGAATGTCAAAGAAATTAAATATCCTTAATTATTCTATGGTTTAGATTATTAGAGAGGCTAATTTGGTTGTTGACGGCCTGCTAAGACTATTCTTAAGGAGGCATGTCCCTTCAAATTATCTTTTTTTAGGGAAAATTCCTTTAAAGTCCTAAGGACTAAAAAAATATCAAAAATGTTTCAGAGAAAATTCTGATATCAAAAAGATCTCAATCAGTTGTTAATTGGATCTTTTTTACATCATAATTTTCTTCTAGGTTTTTTTGATATTTTCTTTGTTTCTTGAGACCTTAAAAGGATTTTCCTTTTTTTACATGTCACCTCTTCTTTTTAGTATGTTGAAAAAGTATGGATGCAAATCGAAGTTAATTAGAGTCATCGCGTGGGAATTAGTGGTTGATTTTTTTCTTTTGTCCTTTTTTATCTTATTAGGTTTTTATCAGACTTTCTATGGTGATTTTTTTTCATGATAGTTGGTTTCTATGGTGTTTTTTTTTTTTTTTTTTTTAATGATAGTTGGTTTCTTAGGCACAAAAAACAAAAAAACAAAATTCTTCATTATTGTGGGATCCAAGTCTCAAGGATATGAAATGGTCTAATGGATAAGAACAAAAAATCAACAAGTTTAGGTGAAACTAATTCAAGAAAACAATCCAAATCAATATGAACACAACCTTAATTGCCATACTAATCTTGAACAAATTAACCAACGACTAGTTTTTGTAAATAAAGTCATCATTTTGAAATAAAAATATTATGAGAGAATTATAGTTAATTACTATCAAAATACTCTTTCTATTCCTATTTATAACATCCTATTGATTTGAATTGATTTATCCCCTTTTATAAAAAGGATTGAGGTTCAAATTTGTCCGGGACGCTTTTTTGTTGAAGAGCAATATTACCCGGAAGTTTGTTTATATTCAATATTATCAGGAAGTATAAAATGGAGCAATATTGTCATTCTCCGTTAAAAAGTCAAAAGTCAACTTCAAGTTTTTTAACTATCGACATTAGTTTTTTTAACTATTTAGAGTAACATTGCTACGTTTTGAAATTTTTGGGGTGACATTGAATCTTTAAAAACTTTCGCGCAACATTACTTCTCAATTGAAAACTTTCGGAGCAAATTTGCACCTACACCCTTATAAAAATCCTCTTTATGGATGTTTGAGAATTAAATGCACTTTTACCAAGGTTACCCCTAATTAATTTTCTCCATATGATTTCCTTAATCATTTTTTCTCATTATCACCCTCTCATTCACTAATTTTTAAATAAGGGAATTTCCACACACACAAAAAAGGCATATTTCCTATATATTTATTATTTTGACCTAATTTTAAATATCTTCTTAAACAACGTGGTTGATAGGATCTTATAAATAGGATGGGTATTATCAAATTAATGATCATTAGGCCTAGGATAAAATTTTCTTAAAAAAAATAAACTATAAATATTAATTTAAATTATCAAAAATTCTTGAATTTTAATTATAAATTAGATATTTAAGTTTTAAATGTAATTATCAGCTCGCAGTTGAAATTCTAATTTGCAACTATATGAATTAATATTTACAAACTAGTATTAAAAAAGAAATTGTGAGACTTGATTATCTCCCAAGTATTTTCTTTGCTTTCTTACAGCTTTTTGGACCACGTGCTTTGACTAATTACCTAACCCAACTTCTCCAATCGCACTATCTAATTTCATAGGGTCCTAAAATTTAAGTGTCCCCCATACAAATTACAAAATAATCCGTGTTGATTGCGAATTGCTAGAAAGTAGAAACCATACCAAATACCACTGAAAAATCAACTGTTGGGTCGTAGTCATTGTCCATTAAAGTCAATTGCTTGAGGATTACAAGACGTATTTTTTATGGACTGATTTTTTTTTTTTTTAAATATCATATACTTCCTTCAATTCTAATTATAAGGCTAAGTTGCTTTTTTAGAGAAATTAAAAAACTAATTAATTACTTTAAAATATTTTTATTTTTTCTCGAAACTAATTAATTTTAACAAATAAACTAATATATAATCTAAAAATACATAACATATAATATGATTAAGTAACTTATTTAATTTTATTAATTTTTTCAAAAAATGTCAACCCGATCTTATAATTATGACCGGAGGTAGTACTAAACTTTAACATATTTTAACTGTATTTTGTTTTTAGTCTCTACCATTTATTTTTATGATTTTTTCCTATCCTCTTTTTATTTGCTCAGTTTAAAAAATTAATCTCTTTATTTTTTTGGTTTAAGGAGCAAAAAAATGCCCATAAACTCTTATCAAAAGTGCGTCCTATATACATTTGAATGTGCAAAAATACCTATAGACATTTAAAATAAGAGCAACCATACCAATACCGTTAAATTTGACCACCACCGTTGTACATGAATGTGCAAAAAGAGTATAGGTTTCACTATAAAAACTAAGGTGTTAGGTTAAATGTAACGTGCTAGCATTTTTGCTTTCATTTTCGTAATATATATGATGTATTGGTGTCGGTTGCACTTTTGATAAAAATTTATAGATATTTTTTCACATTCACCCTTTTGCTTTGTTATGGGTTACGTTGCATGGTCTCATTCAATACCTCAAGGGGTATCGGCTTCTTGAATCATCGGATCTTTTCAATGTTTCGTAGCCGCGTTTCTCGTTTTCTTGTAAGAACTTTCAGCAACATTATACATGGAAGCGTCATGGCTTTATGTAGTTCCTTTCTATGTTTTACAATCTAACACTAATTAATATTTTAGAATACATTAAAGACTTTTGTTAAAATTTTAGTAAGAATATAAAGTTCATTAAGTAATTTGACATTGATATATTTCAAATTTTGATATTAATATTATGAAATGTAACACTAATATTTTCAAGTTTTTAAAATAACGCAACCTTTAAATATTATTGTCAAATTTTACAATATCAAAATTTGTCTTGGAAGTTTCCACTAAGGAATCATGTCGCTTTAGAAGTTTTTTCAAGTTCGGTGCATTTCCAAAAGTTTCAAAACACAATAAGTTGCCACATATCATTAAAAAACTAATATTGACCGTTAAAAAATTGATCTTGACCGTTAACTTTTCAACGGAAAATGCCAACATTGCTTCATTTTAACACTTTCAAGTAATATTGAACATAAAAAAACTTTCGGGGTGGCATTGCTCCTCCACAAAAACTTTTGGGACAAATTTACGTAGTAACCCATTATTTAATTACCTTTGATTCTTTCCTAAAATTTTAAAATATTTGATCTTAAATTGAAAAAGTTCCTGTCCTTAACTCAAACTGTCATTTTTCCTTAATTATAAAAGATTTTATTTACTTTTTTTTATTCAATATATATACACTCAAGTGGATCAACCATGTGCTTTTCCCTAATTACCTAATCCAACTTGTCCCCGTGCAATTCCTAATTTTTAGACCTGGTCATGAAATTGTAATCCTCAATTTTCATAAACATAAAAATTATTTTTTTTAAAAAACGGGTTAAGGTGCAAAAATGCACATAAGCTTTAACCCAAGGTGCATCCAGCACCATATACTTTTCAGATGTGTAAAATTACACATGAGCTTATAAAATCAGAGCAAAAATACCATCAAAGTTAAATTGTTTTAACAAGACATTAAATACGTTACGAAAATACCAAAATGCCCCTCACCTCTCCCTCCCAACCTTCATCCTCTGCAGCTCTTTTCTAGACGAGAACAGTGAAACCGAGCTTTGGATTTCTTGCCATAGTCCACCGAGAGGCGCTCCAGCAAAAGGGCACCAAGACCAGAACCAGTGCCTCCACACACAGCAATGAAAATCCAATTCAAAATAACTTCATCAATGATGGTATAAGGAAGAAACCTAATGCATTAAGAGGCTCACAAAACCTAATTCAAAATAGAGTTTACAATTGTAGAGCATAAAGAAAGTCACAACGCCTAGAACTTCGGAGGTCCTCCTCTTGTTCAGCTGAGCTCAACCTCTTTTGCAAATCAATTCGACTAGTAGTTCCGGCTACTACTCCTTTATTGTCATCATTGCTTCCCATATCTTCAATCTCATCCCAACCAATGGCTTCTTCGTCAGGCATCAATGGCTGGCTCGAAACAACTGAAATATCACTATCTTTGCAAGACTCACTGATCTATTTTAACTTTTGATGCTGCTTGGCTGTCGATTTCCAAACCGAGTTATCGATATCGTCTATGGCTTGTCCAACAGACTCAAGCGACTCTTGAGCCACTGACGCGACAATATCAAGCGAAGCAGGGAGATCCTTCACAGCGCGTGAAGCAGCTTCTCGAATAATCGTCGTCTCTTACTTCAACCTAGAACTGAATCCCTCAAGATCGGGCGATAGGTTCCAATAATGGACTCGGATTTGGAAGTAAGGGTCTGGAAGACACCACGAAGTTCCAGGCGTAGTTAGAGTTGGAACTTTGAATCGGAGTGGGACTCGGATCGAGATAGGATTCGTCAGAACATGCCGACAATAGGGGTTAAGTCAACGATGAAGACATTCAAATGATCAGAAACCCTTGTTGGGGACGGAGGCCGGCACTGAGGCTTGACGTTCAGGCAGTGAGGAGGTTGGAGGGAAGGTGGAGGGTTTGGAGGATCAAGTAAGGGGTAGAGGAGGAAGTTAAAACTTGTACATATTTTTATTTTTTAAATCATGTGGGTCCTACTAACAAAGCTAATCTCTTTTAACGGCATAGGCATTTTTGCCCTAGTTTTACAAGCTCATGTGTATTTTTGTACCTCCAAAAAGCATATATGGTGCTGGATGCACCTTGGGTTAAAGCTCATGTGCAATTTTACACTTTAACCTTAAAAAAGAAAAAAATTCCTCGTTGATTGTGAATTGCTTCAAAGTTTTCTTTTGGTTTTGACCTAAGAATTGCTTCAGAGTTGAAACCATACCAAATGCCTCTGAAAATTGAAAATTTAACTTTTGACTTAGTAGTCAATGGGCCTGTTTGGGTTGACGGTAGGAGCTATGGCTTAAAAGCTATCGGACTTTTAAAAAAGCTCGGTAGGAAAAAAGTCAGGTTATAGATAATGATTTGTGTTTGTATTGATGGTGGTAGAAGTGGTGGGGCCCACATCAAAAAGCTGAGATCATTTTGAAAAAAGTTGGATTCTTGAGCTTTTTCCTTAACGGGCTTTTTGATCGTTAGGAGCTTTAAATCCAGTGAACTTAACGCCGAACCCAAACACACCACGTTGAGCTTTTTCTACAAAGCTCATTAACTCTACCGCAAACGCTCCTAACGCTCAACCCAAACAAGCCCAATGTCCCTTAAAGTCAAATGCGTCTCAAGCTTTTCCCCAACACCTGAAATTTATTCAAGTTATTTACAAAGATTTTATTACAGAGATTCAAGTTATTTACTTAATGAAAGTAGGACCTTAATAGGGGGTTAAGTAGCCCAACCATTAGTTAATGCATATATATATGTTAAAGGAAACTAAGTGGCCAAGTGGTTATGCCACTTAGGGCCCGTTGGGAGTTACTTTTGGAAAATGATTTTCACCATTTTACGAGGCAAAACCTAGGTTTTGGAGAATGATTTTGGAAAAATGATTTTGGAAAAAAAATGATAGTGTTTGGATGTTTTTATCAAAATAGCTTTTGAGAGATCAAATTTACTAAAAAATGACATTAGCTTTTTGTGTAATTGCATTTAAATGATAAAGTGGTATTTTAAATATCATAAACATTATATTCAATAATAAATACTAAAAATTACATAAAATTGTTAGAAAAATAAATTTCTATCATTAGTGAATTATTTAACATGATAAAAATTAGATCAAACATATATGTATTAATAAATTGTATATAAAAAATATTTGTAAAAAAAATCAACATACTTTTTTGCTCAGAAAAAAAAAATCAACATACAAGAGTGAAACAAGTAAAATGGTGAGAACGTCTTCGAAAAAAAAAAAAAAAAAAAAAAAGGTGAGAACGTGAATTGTTACGGGAGAGAGGAGAGATGAGGTAGGTTTAAAGGATTAAAATTAAGGGTATTTTGGGGTTTGGTGGGACCCACAATCTGCAAAATGAGTTTTGAAAAGCTAAAAGTGAAAAAAAAGTTGGATTTGGCAAAACCTAGGTTTTGGGTGGAAAATGATTTTGAAGAAAAATTGAGGTGTTTGTCAAAATTTTAACAAAACTTAGGTTTTGTTATAAAGATGGGGTGAGTTTGAACCCTACCCTCCTACTTTCATTCAATATTTTTTTAAAAAAAAGAAAGAATCAATCTCACTCAAAAATAATAAAACCTTCTTAGAATCTCAAGCCACCACGTTATTAGGTCGTCGTCTCATTGGTCGCAGCTGTGACCCTGCGATGGTTTTTTTTTATTATTATTTAAAAACTAAGGGGTAAAAGGGTAAATTCACCAATATTTTAAAATCTCAATTTGGTTTCTATTACCTTTTAAGTTCTTTATAAATTTTAACAAACATTTGAAGGTTTTAGAATTTCATTTGATATTTAAATAGAATTTTTCCTATAATAACTACTAAATAGTCTAATACTAGCAGGCAATATATATATTTTTTATTTATTATTTATTTCAATGCTTCACAGTGTACATGTCAATATCATTTAATTATTCGTATTATTAAAGGCATATATATCCACAATATTCAAATTCAAGATCATTATATGCATCCCGAAAGTCATAAATGTAATATTCACAACCGTCATCTCCAAAATTATATTTGAATTTATTCCCTCCGGACTCATATACTATTCCTATAACATACAAATAATCAAATCGTGTGATTAAAAAGTTGCTTAAATTTAGTTAAAAATAATTTTTTATTTGATAAAAATAATAAATATACAATAATATTTTTTTTCCCGTAATATACCTTTATTTATGAAAAAAGTGAGTGAGATAAAATTAATGAGAAAAGGATGGGGGGATAAAAAAAGATGCAAGACATAATCTATAAAAAAAAAAAAAAAAAAAAAAAAAAAAAAAAAAGAGAGAGAGAATAAATAGTTAAATATACGATAATTAATAAGAAACATGTAATCTATAGGTAAAACAAAAAAAAAAAAATTGAATTAAAATTTCAGACATACTACCTTTACTCCTAAATATAAGTTCCCATTGATTTGTTTAGAGAAATTAAGGAAGCTAAATAAATTATATTAAAGTACTTATATCTATCATTTTTTCTCCAAACTAGTTAATATGGCTTATAAACTTATATATAATCTAATGATACACAACATATACTATGATTAAGTAATATATTTAGCTTCTTTAACTTCTCAAAAAAAAAAAAAAATCAACTGGATGGGTCTTATATTTAGGACCACAGGAAATATATAAAGAGTAGCTTATAAAAAAGAACCAATCATGTCCCAAAAATTGTAACATACGTAAAACATACGTAAAGCCAGAGTGAGTGCATATTCGATTCAATAAACCCATTTGCTAATATAAAGTTTGGGTTGGACACCAAAATATTGTTTTTTCATAAGATGGATAGAGTTTACAAATAATACACTAAAAATATTTGTGTGTTCAAACAAGTTTTCTTTCCCTCAATGCATGCAAATCTAACATATCACACTAAGTCTCACACACATATATATAGATAATCACTTCAAATATTAATATCCATGTACAATTCAAATCATAATTTCACATCAATTTTTTCAAAGTACTTAAATATTGTATTCAAATGTTATTTGTTCATAAAATAAGATATACATTCAAAATGTATCATGTCACATAACATGTTTAAAATGAATAATAAAGTATATACGTCGTCCAATTTTTAATATAAGAGTCTGTTATCGTTTTTCTCCAAACTAGTTTTTCTATCTTATAGACTGATATATAATCTAATGACACATAATATAAACTAGGATTAAATGATATATAATCTAATGACACACAATATAAATTAGGATTAAATCATTTATCTATATTTCTTAATTTTGCCAAAAAAATAAATAAACCATTTCTTAGATTAGCTTATTAAGGATAAGAGAGAGTAAATGTCACAATAGATATTTTGGTGATTGTGTATGCAAGTAAAGTTTCATTCTAGAAGTGTGCTTATGAGAGCATGAAATAATTAATCAATTTGAGCATAATGAAGACAGAAAAAATTCCAAGGCTGGTTGGTAGGTCACCATCCATCCAATCAGATACGAAATCTTGAAGCATTCACATTAACATTTCCAATTTAGTTGTAATTAATTATAGATATAGACTAATTAACCAACTGCTCATCGATTTATTTTTTAAAAAATAAAAAAGAGAAAAAAAAAATTAAGGGTCATTTCATTGACTTGTCAATGATTTAACCATCAAGATTAATTCATAGACAATTCATCCTTATCCTTCTCTTCCATAACTTATGTAACAAGCTGAGCTAAGGTTTTTTACTTTTTTCTCCTCATTATTGTTTTTTTCTTCTTTGTCCAATTTATACTCATTGTTTTGACCCTAATTAATTTTGTCCCAAAAATTAGGCCATTGACGAATCATCAAATACACGCACAATTTTTGTATATATAACATTTTATTTTAATATAAAGAGAAATCAATATGCAAGTTTCTATAATTTCACCTTATTTTTAATCAAGTTCTTGTAGTTTCGTGTAAGTGGTAAAAAGGTTTTTTTTTTTTTTTTTTTTTTTTTTAAAAAAAAAAAAAAAGCCTAAAGGGACCTGATTAAAATGAGTTGAAATTATGAGGAGGTGATAGAAAAGAAAAAACTAGATGTAGTTACCCTCCAAACTGATTCCGTAAAGCTCAAGGGTAATTTACTATTTGATAGGGGCGGAACTAGTGGTGGCCCCCTCCCTTAAAATTACATTATCGAACCTAAATTTTTAAGAAATTACATTTCACCCTCATCAAAATTTCAATATTTTCACTTTAGTCCCCACAAAAAGTTTCATAGAGGGACTAAAATGAAAATATTGAAATTTTTTTTAGGTGTACTTCCATAAAAAACTAGGTTCTATTATGTACTTTTCTAGCTCCGCCTCTGGTATTTGGGGAAAAACAATAAAATACTAACAACATAGAGCTAAATTGTAATCAATGATATTGTTTGTTTTGAGCCTAGTATTGGCTCCCTTTGCGTATCTCTTCTTGGTTGCATATGTTTGTTTAGTTATTTACTCATTTGGTCTTATTTATAAGGTAAAGAAAGAATATATTTTTTATATTTAATATAAATCACCTGATTGAATTTATTATATGGATACATAATCTAATCCCTAATTTCTTAGACTTCTTAGTTCTCACTCATCCCTTTATATTAAATGATGGTAAATTAAATTTGTAAAAGTTATTTAATTTTAAGATAGAGTAAATGAAGTTTAATATTTTTTTAAAAAAAAAATTCGGTTGAAACATGTTGAAATGTTGAAAGTGACTTATGAATAGGCATATATATATATATGTGTGTGTGTGTGTGTGTTGCAATGACCTATGATTTGTGTCAAATTGATGTGTTTATTGTAAGTTTACGTTGACCGAATTTGTATACAATTTGGGCCTAGTGCCACTATGACTTAACTATGTTACAAATGATGCATTGATTATTTGACTTTTGGAAAGTATGAGTAGATTTGTGATTTATTTTTTTTTTAATAGAAGATTCGAGAATTGTTTGATTTAGGCAGATATAATGAGATTTTTTTTTTTTATGGTTATTTTCCTCAAGTCCATATATACACACGTGAGTGGATTTAAGTCTTGAGAGAATGATTTTTAAATTTCAATCAAGAGAAATAATATAACATTTTATTTTAATATAAAGAGAAAATCAATATGCAAGTTTCTATAATTTCACCTTATTTTTAATCAAGTTCTTGTAGTTTCATTATAAACTGATAAAAAAAAAAAAAAAATTTAAAGGGACCTGATTAAAATGAGTTGAAATTTATGAGGAGGTGGGAGAAAAGAAAAAACTAGATGTACTTACTCTCCAAACTGATTTCCTAAAACTATGTTTGAGGTGTTAATTAATTCCAGCATAATTCAGTATTTTATAGGAGCGGAACTAGGGTGGCCCCCTCCTCCTAAAATTACATAATCGAACCCAAATTTTTAAGAAATTACATTTCATCCTCATCAAAATTTTAATATTTTCACTTTAGTCCCCACTAAAAGTTTGTAGAGGAATTAAAATGAAAATATTTAAATTTTTATGGAGCTAAAATGTACTTTCATGAAAAACTGGGTTCTATTATACCCCCCAAAAAAAAAAAAAAAAAAAAAAATATTACATTTCTAGCTCCGCCTCTGGTATTTGGGGAAAAACAATAAAATGCTAACAACATGCAGCTAAATTGTAATCAATGATATTGTTTGTATTGAGCCTAGTATTGGCTCCCTTTGTGTATCTCTTCTTGGTTGCATATGTTTGTTTAGTTATTTACTCATTTCGTCTTATTTATTAGGTAAAGAAAGAATTTTTTTATATATATATTTAATATAAAATCACCTGATTAAATTTATTATATAAATACATAATCTAATCCCTAATTTCTTGGACTTCTTAGTTCTCACTCATCCCTTTATATTAAATGATGGTAAATTAAATTTGTAAAAGTTATTTAATTTTAAGATAGAGTAAATGAAGTTTAATATTTTTTTAAAAAAAAATTCAGTTGAAACATGTTGAAATGTTGAAAGTGACTTATGTTTATATATATATATATATATATATATATGTGTGTGTTGCAATGACCTATGATTTGTGTCAAATTGATGTGTTTATTGTAATTTTACGTTGACCGAATTTGTATACAATTTGGGCCTAGTGCCACTATGACTTAACTATGTTACAAATGATGCATTGATTATTTGACTTTTGGAGAGTATGAGTAGATGTGATTATTTTTTTTTTGGACATTCGAGAATTTTTTGATTTAGGCAATATAATGAGACGAGAATTGTTTGATTTAAAAAATAATGAATGGATTTTTTTTTTTTTTTTTTTTTTGTGGTTATTTTCCTCAAGTCCACATATACACATGTAAGTGGATTTGAGTCTTGAGAGAATGAATTTTAAATTTCAATCAAGAAAAATAATATAAGAAATAATATATGGAGTAACATTTCATTTTAATATAAAGAGAAAATCAATATGCAAGTTTCTATAATTTCACCTTATTTTTAATCAATTTCTTGTATTTTTTTTTTTTTTTTTTATCAAAATCAAGTTCTTGTAGTTTCATGTAACTGATAAAAAGGTCCCAAAAAAAAAAATTTAAAGGGACGAGATTAAAATGAGTTGAAATTTATGAGGAGGTGATAGAAAAGAAAAAAACTAGATGTACTTACTCTCCAAACTGATTTCCTAAAACTATGTTTGAAGTGTTAATTAATTACAGCATAATTCAGTATTTGATAAGGGCGGAATTAGAGTGGCCCTCCTCCTAAAATTACATAATCGAACACAAATTTTTAGAAATTACATTTCATCCTCATCAAAATTTCAATATTTTCACTTTAGTCCCCACTAAAAGTTCATATAGGAATTAAAATGAAAATATTTAAATTTTTATGGAATTGAAATGTACTTTCATGAAAAACTGAGTTATATTATGTACCTTCCCCCCCCCCCCCCCTCCAAAAAAAAAAAAAAAAAAAAAAAAAAAAAAAAAAAAAAAAAAAAAAAAAATTTCTAGCTCCGCCTCTAGTATTTGGGGAGAAACAATAAAATGCTAACAACATGGAGCTAAATTGTAATCAATGATATTGTTTGTTTTGAGCCTAGTATTGGCTCCCTTTGTGTTCTTGGTTGCATATGTTTGTTTAGTTATTTACTCATATGGTCTTAATTATTAGGTAAAGAAAGATTTTTTTTTTATATTTAATATAAAATCACCTGATTAAATTTATTATATAATACATAATCTAATCCCTAATTTGTTGGACTTCATAGTTCTCACTCATCCCTTTATATTAAATGACGGTAAATTAAATTTGTAATAGTTATTTAATTTTAAGATAGAGTAAATGAAGTTTAATTTTTTTTTAAAAAAATTCAGTTGAAACATGTTGAAATGTTGAAAGTGACTTATAAATAGGCCTATAAAATATATTTATGTTGCAATGACCTAGGATTTGTGTCAAATTGATGTGTTTATTGTAATTTTACGTTGATTGTATTTGTATACAATTTGGGCCTAGTGCCACTATGACTTAACTATGTTATAAATGATATATTGATTATTGACTTTTGGAAAGTATGAGTAGATTTGTGTTTTTTTTCCCACTCAAGTCTACATATCACACGTCATGAGTGGGTTTGAGTTTTGAGAGAATGATTTTTAAGTCTCAATTAAGACAAATAATATCAGAAAAATTGTCATTGACAAATAAACATAGAAATTAAAAAATAAATCAATTATTATTAATAATTTATGAGATTTATTAATATATTATTTCTCTTAATTGGGATCTAAAAGTCATTCTTCCTTAATCTTTGAGGGTGCCTTGATTGCAATTGTAATTGGGCTAATGAGACGTTGTTGGTTGAGAACTGTATGGGGTCTTATGATAGTATTGGGCTTTAAACATACTAAGCCCACTTGGATTTAGAAGCTCTTGGATCTCAATTCTCTTCATCAATTTATGTTCATTGTTTTGAAAGATTTTGTAAGTTAAATATGATTTGTGATTTGAATGTCATGACATGAGGGGATTTCTTTCTACCATGGCACTGTTATGTAAATTTTTTGAAAGTGTCTTGTATTCTTTATAATCAAGGTAGATTTTTAACTATGGGTATGATTATTTTCTACCATGGTTAACTTAAAGTTATTTAATTTGAACTTTTCAATTATGATGATACTATTCATTTGGTTGGTTTGTTTCTTTAATACTAGAGTTGTGGGGTGTATGAGTTGAGCAAAGTTTGAGTGTGGGAAAATTGGGGTTTGGGGATAAAGGGAATGTGATATGGTTTTTTACGGGTAAAATAATAGTGTAAATAAAAATTAGGAAAATCCCAAGAGAATACTACTTCAACTTCAAAATCTTAAATATATGATTTCTCAATAAAATGAATTATTTCTTTGTATATTAATTGTTTTTGTGTTCTTGTTGATCCATTACCGTTGTTATCAACATGATTTTGAAATTCAATTGATATTTAACCAACACTTAAAAAAAGTGATTCTTTTTGGAAATGACTGATGTGTGTTTGAATTAATTTTTGGAGAATAACTTTTATAATTTACGAGGTAAATATATGAAATGAGTTTTATATTGACTTACAGAGAAAAAGACTTATGAAACCATAATTTTAAGGTTATCGAAACTCTCATTTTGAGTCACCACTCACCATGACCTATTTGTAGGACTCCTTCACTTGTGGCACTCAATTTCTTGGCATGTATTAATGTCTAATTTTGTTTATAAATAAAAGAGAAATAAAAAATTGAAGGGCTCACTTTTCACACATCACACCATATAATTATCCATCAATTATTCGGCTCTAATTATTCAATTTTGTGGAGAATGAAGGACTTATTTTTTTTAAAAAAAAAAACTACATTACTTAATAATTCCATCATTCAATTAGTTCCAAAAAATAATAATAAAACAAAAAATTATTTTTTGTGATTGAACTTTGGGTCATTGTCTATCACAAGAAATAAATGGTTGGGGACATTCTTATAGTTGGGCTTTTAAGAAGAAGAAGATGGCCTATCTCTTATCCTATTGCTTCTTTGTTTTCTATCTGAATGACAGCTATAAAGTATACACAGAAAGCTACCCAGATCCTGAAACTTATCTGTACAATAATCATCTTTTCAGTTTTTGATGGCATCATCTAATAATTCACATATTCATTTTTTTATATTCACATATTTTAAAAATCAGGATTATTTTTGGGTTGAACAATCAAATTTCATCATCTTTATTTTTGTTTTCTCAAATATAAGTTCTTTTTTTCCCCCAATTAAAACCCGCCGATGAAAACAGTTAGGTAGTTAAAATTGTTAATAAGAGATCTCTTTCAATAATTTCATTAAGTCATTTCCATTTTTCATGGTATGGAACTCCAAGTAGTCCTTCGTGATTATTTGCTTTGGCCTTCCTTTACTCTTTCTTATATGATTTCATATTACTTGATTTACAATTTTTAACGGTGGTGTACCCCATTTATAAGATTTATTGATTGTTGTTGTTTGGTGCATCTTTAATATCAATAATTAATTATTTTTTTTTAATAGGAGGCAAGTAATTATAATATACTATTAGGACTTTCGAGCCTTTTAAGTAAAAAAAATGTTAATTGAACTAATTAGAATTTCTTACGTATTAAAACATAGGGTTTTCTATTTTAAAAAAATGCCTATATTTGATTATTGTGAAGGCCCTTGTTTAGATTATTATGATTGTTTGCATAGTTTAGCCGGAACAAAGGAATAGACTGTCAAACTGCATTTTTATTTTTTTATATAAAATATATATATGCAATTTTTGGAAAAATTTTGAAGGAAAGAATAAATAATTTACTTGATCTTTACTTTCAAGATATGTGATTATATATATAATAGTTTCTAAAAATCATATTAGAATTTGATAAATTTCAATTAAGTGAAGTAAAATTACAATACATGGACAAGGGTGTGTTTGAATATAACAAAAATAAAAAGCTACTTTTTTTTTAAATATAAAAATAAAAAACTATAAGCCTAAACACAAATCCAAATAGGCCCTAAAAATAAATGAAAATCGAAGTGGGGTAGAGATTCATCATTTATTGTGTTTTGTTTTGTTTTAGAGGAATAAATGAAAATTGAGAAGGATAAGAATATGGGGCCAGCTTGAGAATTAGAGAAGGTATCAGAAATGAATGAATGATAGAGTTACAATTACAATACATAGAGCGAGGGAGATGCATACAAAAAGTATACCGTATATGAAACAAAATGACCGTATATGAAACAAAATGACCGTATATGAAACAAAATGAGGCAGCTCTTGGTTGGGTGACAAGTGATACATCAATGCCCCCCACACCATTAATTGTGACTTTGACACCCTCCTGAATGGCCTTTTCTTCTTTCTTCTTATTTCACTTGCATTTGCCGATACATAAATATTAGTTTTGTCTTAATTTATGTGAACATACTTCTATAAAGCTAATTCAAACAGGCCTTAAATCTTTACAAAATCGGTTGAAATGATTCAGACATGTATAAAAATGTTACTGGATGAGCCGGTAAGGAGGGTAGTTCATACATTATGGAGTTATCTAAAAAAAAGTAGCTTAAGATTGAAAAACAAATATTTAATGAAGTTATTGAATATTACTTTTTGATTAAAAATTTATCTTAATATTTAGCTATTGATAGAGTATATTGACCCAATCTAGGTCTGTTTGACATAACATTGAGGGGATTAAAAGCCCAACAAATAAAAAAAGGCCTAGCGGAGGAAAATACGTGTTTGGTGTAACTTTTATGACAAAAACCACAAATTACAACTATAACTCCTCAAATAAAATAATCACTTTTGCATCATTATTCCAAATATAAATCATATTTACAATCTTAAATTTTATTCACATTAAAAGTCAAATGATGTATCCCGGACACATAATTCAATAGACCTATTGTTGCCGCGTTAGGAATTTATCTGCCAGTTGAGTTTCAAAGTAAGGGACATTGTGGGGCCCTTTTGCGTGAGTATTGGCAAAAAGAGTACAAATCAATTTTATGGAAGGAGGGGAAGTGTGTGGATGACAATGTAAGTTTTATTTTAAGGGGGAAAAAATCAAAATCCCTTAGTTGGAAAAAGTGATAGCTAGAGAAATTTGCTTTCTTTGCAAATTCCAATTATAGAGCTGTAGTATGTAAAATATGTATATTTAGCAATTTTATTAAGGAGTATGGTTTATCATATCATTTGATATAAGGTTATATTAAGTCATAATCAATGATATCGCATTTTGGGGTTGTGGATGACAATGTAAGTTTTAGTTTTTTAAGGGAAAAAATCAAAATCTTTTTAAATTCATGTAATAATTGGAAAAAGTGAAAAATAAAAATTTGCTTTCTTTTTGCAAATTCCAATTATAGAGCTGTAGTATGTAAAATATGTATATTTAGAAATTTTATTAATCATGTATAATGAAGTCTTTCTTTCTTTCTTTTTTCCTTGGAATAGTAATTTTTCTTTTTCTTAGAATATGGTTAAATGAAATGGTTCTCCTGTCTTTTAAACAAAATTTAGATTGATTTAATTATATTTCGTAGTTCCAATTTTCTCATCAAAATTTGTTATGCGTGATTTTTATTATTAATAATGGTCTGACATAATTTTAAAAATTTATCAATATAAACGAAACTTATGTCCATCCGCTAAGGTTTATAGGTTTAATTCTCCAATCAAATTTTATCATGCATAATTCTTATTATCAACAATGATCCAGCCAACCATCAGATTTTCCAACTTCACAAGATAGTGGAGACATCTTGGACACCTCCTTTTACAAATGCGATCCGTATCGATGTGGATGGTTCAATGCGTCAACAACACCAAGCGGTTTGCGGGGGAGTGATAAAAAATGCTCGGGGCGAATGGTTGATGGGTTTCTGCAAATCATTATGCCTTCATTATGTTATTGAAGCTAAAATTTATACTATCATGATAGAGCTTAAGATTGGTCTTCATATGGGTTTTTAGAAAATCCTTATTTATTCAAACTCTCTTGATGCCATCAATATCCTTATGAAAGATTGTCCTACAGATCATCCTCTAAGAGACATTATTGGGGAAACTAGAGATCTATTGTTCCGGAATTGGGATGTGGAGTTACACTATACTCCAAGAGATAACATCTCATGTGCTGATTATATGGTCAAAGAAGGTCATGGAGTACCTGTTGAAGAGGAGGTGGCTTTGTTTCCATCGATTCCCAGAGGATGCCTTGATATGGTCTTAAATAATCATCGATCATGCCACTAGTAATTTATTTTCAAGTTTGTTGTACTTGGGCTACATTTTCATAGTCTAATTCATTCTTATCAAGTTTGGCTTGCCAAGTACTATTCAAAAAAAAAAAAACAATGATCCAGCCAAATTTTGAAATTTTATCAATGTGAATTTTTATTATTAAGAAAAGTCTATAAAAATTGATTACATAAAGTTAAAGATCATCAGTTTCTATCTATAATTGCATAATATCAAATAGTGGTCTCTCAAATACAACTTTTCAAACCCACTAAAAGTTCAGGATTCTACCAAACTAATAAAATCCGTGTGATGTCTTATCTTTTTAGTTGGGAAAAAATTTAGATGAGATTTAGATTCATCAAATCATGGCAGAATTAACGACTTAATAAGTATCTAGAGAGATATTTATAAATTTCCTATTAATGAAGTTTTTAGATTGGTCGCAGGATTCAAATCTAAGTATTTGTGTCTGAAACATTGATCTATTAATTTCTATTTGAAAGTACGTTTATACTCCTTTAATATATGTTTATACCTCTATTTGAAAATATGTTAAGTAAAATAGTTTAGAGAAAAAATGATGAATATAAATAATTTAATTAATTTCCTTAATTTTTCAAAAGTCAACATTTTTATATTTAGGGACAAAAGGAGTAATATTTTTTAAATACCGAGATTTTCCTTAATTCTATCATGTTAAAAAACATTATTCGAATTGGTTAGGCAAGCTAATAAATTTATGACCAGTTTGGACAAGGTCAATCTAGTTAGATTGATATATTTTTCCTAACCACATGGCTTTGAATTGAAAAAATAATATCCCATTATATTAATACTTCAATAATTCTGTTTTTTTAATCATCGATAGAAACTATGAAGAATCACTATGAAGTTCCAAGGAAGAATATAAAATGACAACAATAAAGCCTTATTCTATTAGGTATTGTCAGCTTCCAACAAAAGAAAATATAATCACACCAAAAATAAACTAATATAAAAAATGACGAAAATGTAGTGACATTCTTTTCTTGAGACTTCATAGTGGTTTTTTAGTTTGTATATAAATATTCCATTTACTTGTAAATTATGCCCGTTTCATTTAAATATTTAAATATGAATATTTTTATATTTTATTTAGTTTTACTCCTAATGTTTGAAACATTATCCCCATCAGTTGAGCCGCTGGCATGAAGTCTCACAAAAATCGTAATTATCTTAGACTTTTATTCATAAAAGATTAAGGTTCTGAAACCCGAACGAGCCACAAAAATCGGCTGAGATATTAAGTCCAGAATCAATGGATTAGATTGGAGCTAACCCGGGACCAAACTGATGCGAAATTAAAGATCTCTGAACAATTAATATAAAATTATAAAGATTTTTTTTTTTTTTTTTTGATAAAAAATAGCGAACCATATTGATACCTGAACTAGTTTATGAACCGGTTTCTGGTCGAGTCTGAGTTTTCAGAAGATAATAAAAAAAACACAAGAAAAAATAAATGGGGGCAAATGGCCGCCAAGTGAAAGGTGGTGGGGGACATAAGGAGACGTGATTGGGCATTTGTCCATCAAGATTTCCCAACATTCTTATTGGCTGCCACCCAACACTGTTAGATATCCGTCTTTCTCCCCGCTGCCATTTCTATGACCAATCACCATTCAGATTCATGACATGGCAAATCTGTCTAAATTTTGGATCCTCCCTCCAACATATCTTTTTTAAAAAAAAAAAAAAACAAAGGATGATTTGGAGTTTATTTCATTTGGGTCAAGCAGGATTTGGAGATATCTAAATTATGGTTTGGCACAAGAAGCACAAGTGAAATTTCTTTAAAACTAAATACATTAAATAAGATTATTTAGCTATGAGGTTTATTTTAAACTATAATACTTCATTTCAATCTTTCTTCTAAATTTATAATTTTTCCTAAATTATTCTTATTGATTGCATGTATTAAAAGGTTATTCCAACACAAATAAATTAAAAAGGATATATTAAGAAAATCAACACACATTTTTTTATAAATAACTAATTTAATTAATTTTTTTTTTTAACCTTTGCAGATGGTTTAAAAACTCTTACCTTGAGAATGAGAGGGAGTAATTAAATTTGAACAGTTGATGACTCTGTCAATCAACAAGAAGAAGCTTCATGTGACAGCTTGATTTGTGAACTTCTAGAAAATTACATCAAAAGATTTATAAATGAAGTTTAGACGAAATTGGATCCTCTTATCTTCCTACATTCTCATCATCCCTTTTTATACAATCTCAACCTTTGATTTCTCTCCTCAACCAATCTAAACCATCGATTTAAATTAATCTTGACTATCCTCCTCGAAGTAGTAATTTTTAATATCAAGTTAATATTTTGAAATATTTTTTAAGATCCTAAAATTTAGGATCTTTAAAAAATATTTCAAGATAATCTTGTGGTAAAAAAAATACTTCAAGAATCGAAAAAAAAAAATACTTCAATATATTGATTGGTACAAAAAAAAAATACTTCATGTTTTAGGATCTTAAAAAAATATTTTAGAATCTTAATTGGTATTAAAAATATATTTTAGAATCTTGATTAATACCAAAAAAAAAAAAGATAAGGAGGGATGAGAAGAATTAACGCCAAACAGAGAAACCAGAATTGAAGCAAAAATGAACAGGAACATTGAGGACCTCGGAGGAAACAAGTCGTGGTTGCCAATGATTCGTCTCAAACTCTTAAATTACCGAAGATATCATCACTAAGAAGACTTTGACCAACTTGTTGGAGTATTGGAAACTTCGTACCCAGAGATTGGACCTGGATCGTTGAACATGTTCAATATGCAAGTTTAATACCTATTGGTTTATGTGAAGGTTTTTATTGGTGCATGATTTATAAGTATCTCTATAAACATTCTATTAACTTAGAGGTATACCCTAATCCTAGTAGGTTCTTGGTGTCTACCCCATATAAACTTTTTATATATATATATATATATATAAGTCGGCTCAAGCCAATGGATTTGGATAAAATGAGCATCTATTCACTCCCAGCCTTCTGTTTTTAGGTAAGGTAGAAGATAAACATTCCATTATTACACCAACAATAATAAACAAGTTTTATCCTACTAAAAAAGGTCGGCTATATAAATGACACATGATTGTTGTACCCTGTCTAAAGACTAGTCATTCTATTCTATTTATAAGTCTCTTTTAACTAAATCACATATACCAAAGAGAGGTAGTTAACTGAATGATTATAAGGTAAATTTTCAATTTTGTCTTAATTTATGAATAAGTATTTTTCAACTCTTTGTTCTCTTTCTATTTTTATTGGTACAATTAGTATAGATAAAATTATCATAATCTCATTAACTACCTTAAAACTAGAATTATAAATAGAACTAGATTGCAATAATTTCCCTCAAATGTTGAAGACAGATGGTGGCAGGCCCCTCAAAATTAAATTATTGTATACTCCGAATCTTGGCTTTTAATTTCTAACCATATGTTTAAATGATGAAAACTCCTGGGACTGGTCACTGGTACAGGTGGTCTTTTATTAGTTAGTATAAAAGACTAAATGATCAAACTATTTTAGGTAAAGATTAAACATTGATCCCATCCCATTTTTATTTTAGAAATTTATTACTCCATCCGGTCCTAATTATAAGACATATTTAACCAATTTTGGGGAGATTAAGGAGAGAAGTTAAATTAGTTAATTTTACTCATTTTCCTAAAATGCCCTTATATAAATTTAAAATGACATAAATAAAAGTGAATCAACAACCCCTATCACATACTTCTCCGACCTAAAATTTTTCTTTCTATATACTTTCTAATTAAAATAATGGTTTTGATATATATACATATATGTGTGCGTATATATATGTATATTATATGCACACACATATATGTGTGTGTACATATATCTATACACACATACACATATTTATATATATCTGTATACACACACACATATATATTGACAAACACACACACAAAGATATATATATATGTACACACACATAGATACACAAATATACATATATGTATGAACACACACACATATATTTGTGTGTGTATGTCTATATATATTTTTGTGTGGACACAGACATACAAACACACATATATATCTGTGTGTGTGTAAATGTGTGTGTCTATATATATATATATATATATATTGACAAATTAATGCCAATTGATTGATAAATAAATTAAAATCCAACAATTTAAAAGTTTTACTTACTTGTAAGAGTTTACGCATCAACATATATACATTCACCAAAAACTAAATGCACTTAAGAGAATAAAATATGGGTATTTTAGGAAGAAATTGATAAAAATTAAAATGTTGTCTTATAATTAGGACCAAAATCAACTCTCAAATGTTGTCTTATAATTAAGGCGGAAGGAGTATATCATATGTGACAGGGTTGAAAGTCGGGAAAATCCTTACGTGGGACCTTTTTGGCAAAAAAACCCAAAAAGGGACCTAAGAATCTGACATCCCAAAAAGGTCCCTTGGTCCTTTTTTGGGTTTGTCGAATTTTGATGAGTTGTAAATGAGGCTGATATAGTTGTTAACTGGGATTGATATTCTTGTAAATGAGGCTGATTTAGTTGTAAAAAAATTATTGTAAATGAGGACTGATTTAGTTGTAAATGAGTAAAAAAATTGTTGTAAATGAGGCTGATTTAGTTGTAAATTTTTAATGAATTTATCCGAGAAAATTTAAAAAGAACCTTTCTCGGGATTGTCGGATTCTTAGATCCCTTTTTGGATTTTTTTACCAAAAAAGTCCCTCAGAAGATTTTCCCGTTGAAAGTCAGGTTTTGCGTGTCCACACAAGGGGGGAGCCAGTGTATTTGTGAACCACAAGTTTTGTGTGGCTGAGACATGTCCTGACACCACACCAACCGGACCATGCATTATGCACCAGTCCCCATCGCCCCAACCCCACACACTTCAGCTCAGACCTCTTTTCAAGATTATTTCTCATTCAATTCATTGCATCTGCTACATGCATCGACGCTTCTATTTCTACTTTCTTTCTTGTCACCACTTATTCATGGAAGGCATCTACATCTTCTAATTTAAGGTGCATTAAATGTTGTTGACTATGATTGTGGAATGAGATTATTTGTTTTTCTCGAACTCCTAGTGGAGGATTTTATTACTCAATGCTGTATCCTAATTATAGTGACATTATAAGCAACAAGCCAATCAGCTTGGCCTCAAATGGCATCGCCACACCCCCACCCCTCTTATTTTAGAAGTTGATGAATCCATCCCCATGTGATTTAGGGAAGCATACTTGCCTATTTGGATAACAATAGAAGTTGTTTTTCTAACTTGATTACGGTATACGATATAAGTTTGTGAAAGAAGTTTTGTTTAGATTTATGTAAACGTATTTTTTCAATACAAACTAAAAGAGGTCCTATATGTACTTAGGTGTGTGAATGAGCATATGAGTAATCCCTTCTTTGAGGAGGGCTAAGATAGGTGTAAAAAACATTATAAACAACAAAATCAAACAAAACTATATGATAAAAGTTAAAAACTGATCATTGAATTTTTAAGTTAAAATCAAATGAAACGAAGGGGCAAGAAGAACGAAAGTTAATGGATCAACCAAGTATTTTACCTTTATAACATCCTTCGATTTGAGTATAGTCTATAATAGTAAACATATGGAGTCAAACAATTATTCCAATCGTGCACTTATATAAGTTCAAAGCCTGAGTGGAGGAATATATCATCTAGCATGTTTGGTCTAGGTTTTAGGAGGTGCAATTGGACTTATTTACTATTTTAATAGGGCTTATTTTTTTTTCCTTCAAATTTTTCGTTTGGATGAATATTTTTCTGAATCGGGCTGATGGGGGTAAAAGCAGTTTATTTGAAAGGTCAGCTTTCGTGACTTATGGAGTAAAAGCTCCTTATTTGAACATAACTTATTGAATAAAAGCTACTTATATAACTACCAATTCAAACATAAATCATATTTAACAATCGACTTTCATAAGCATTTTTCTTACCGATATCTCAAACAAACCTCATTCTATAAATGACAAACAAGGTGAATTCCTAGATTCAAAGAAAACCCATCAAGATCCAAATGGTAACATTTCTCAACTAGAATACCCCGACACATTCATGCATGTTGGGGATGATATTTTCATAGTTTCACTTTCAATATTGCCCAAAGTCGAAGGATATTGGATATATACATGTATATATATATCTTAGATATTTATGTGTGTGCCAACTGTAATAAAATTTGGTGAAGATATTGTGGAAGCTCTCCGTTCAAAATATTATCTATCCTTCCAACAATTAATAATGTGTCACCTATCACATAGCACATGGCAATGAGGGGGAAAAAAGTCCAACGCACAACGATTTAACCCCCCAAAAAATGGATAGGATGGTGGTGAACTGGTGATTTTAGATGGGTTTATTTAAAAAAGTAACTTTTCATAGAAATCATTTTTTCCAACTTTTAGTGTGATGATATCCAAAAAAAAAAAAAAAACCTTCTAGTGCGACTCTTGCCAACTTCTAAAGTAAAATGTTAGGGATAGGTGATCCAATAAGTAATGTACCATTTATATGCATTCTAATTTATCTATTAGAATATATTTAATTAAGTATTTTAGAGTTTTTTTTTTTTTAAAATTTTTTTATAATAATTTATTTTTTATCAAATTTAAATTTTTATCTTCAATTATCACAATATATACAACTAATATATATGTGTGTATATAGTATTTAATTTGATTCACATCATTTTCCATCTCAATTGAATTTTCAAATAATCATCCAAATAAAAGCCCATTGGAAAAAAAAAAAATCATTTCTCTCATCATCATTCCAAACACAAATCACATTTACAATATAACTTTTATCCCATTTTCCGTTTGTAAAAATTATATTGCAAATAAGTCATTTCTATTAGTGCTATTCTAAACGGCCCCATTTCAGAGAAATATCTAGAGTAATAAGTGTGTCATTGAAAATTCAAACCAATATAACCAAGGCAAAACATGATCAACTTTCAAACTAGTATGAAGAAATGCATAGAACAAGAAGTGAAAATTTTTGGAGATGAAGAGGGAACTAAGATTAAATCAATATGGAAGAATCTATTGGTTCTATTGTTGTCAAATATCGAATTATCGGTTCCCATTTGTCTGCATGCAGATACAAGCAGAAGGACAATCCCACTTGCTGGAAAAGGACGCCAAAAAGGTAAATTAGATAACAAAAATGAGCTGAAGCTACAGCACAAAGGGGGCCGCATTCAAAACTACGGAGATAATGAAATGTAACTCAATTTCTTTATAACCCACACCAGAATCCACCTTTTATCTACGCGCCTTCTTGAGGTCTCAAGCTCCAAAATCAAACCACACAACATTCATGGCGGTTCCCAACTCCAGCAGTCTCTCTTCTGCCATGGAGAGAACCGGCAATTGGTACTTTGATTTGCTAACCCATCAAATACCATTCTACTTTCTAATTCGTACGGAAGAGAATGAACTGTCAAGAATTCGTGAAGTGAATTGGTTTGTTTTCTTATTGCAGGGTTTTCTATCAAGATATCCCAACAGATGTTGTTGTTGAAGTAGGAGAAGCAAATTTTTCCCTCCACAAGGTAGAGAAAATTGACTGTTCCTTGCACATTTCTGAGTTTTGTGTTTTTGTTCATGGAAATTGTTAAACTAAACGGATTTGTGAATTTTTTATTTGTTAATGGTGTTGTGGTGGAGCAGTTTATGCTTGTGGCAAAGAGCAGCTACATCAGAAAGCTGATTATGGAGTCTGAAGAAAGAGACCTTACCAGAATCGATCTTTCTGATATCCCTGGAGGGCCTGAGATCTTCGAGAAGGCTGCCAAGTTCTGTTACGGCGTCAACTTTGAGATCAACGTTCACAACATCGCCGCTCTGCGTAGTGCCGCCGAGTACCTCCAGATGAATGATAATCACTGCGACAACAATCTCACCGGTCGAACGGAAGAGTTCCTTTCCCAGGTCGCCTTAAACAGCCTCTCCCGCGCCGTTCTAGTCCTCAAATCTTGTCAGCAGCTACTTCCATATGCTGAAGACCTCGGTATTGTTAAACGGTGCGTTGAAGCTGTTGGTATCAAGGCTTGCAGCGAAGCCAATTTTCCTAGCCGTTCGCCGCCGAACTGGTGGACAGGAGAGCTTGCCATCCTCAACGTCGATTTCTTTGGCAAAGTGATCGCGGCAATGAAGCAGCGCGGCGCGAAGGCCTTGACTCTGGCCAGCGCGTTGATTACCTACACTGAGCGAGCGCTCCGTGAGTTAGTCCGAGATCACTCAGGTGACGGCACCAAGGCAGCAAACCTAGCCGATTCCATTTCCCGAACCGAACAACGCGAGCTTCTCGAATCCATTGTCTCTCTCTTCCCCACGGAGAAAGCAGCCTTCCCAATCAACTTCCTCTGTTGCCTCCTTCGGTGCGCAATCTTCCTGAGAGCCTCGAGCAGCAGCAAAATGGAGCTCGAGAAGCGGATCTCCGACATACTCGAGCACGTGACGGTGAACGACCTCCTGGTACTATCATTCACCTACGACGGCGACCGGCTACTCGATCTGGACAGCGTGAGAAGGATAATCTCAGGTTACGTCGACAAGGAGAAAAGCACAACGGTTTTCAACGCCGGCGAATTCAAGGAATCCTGTTCAGCCGCAACCCAGCGCATCGCCAAGACGGTCGACACCTACCTCAGCGAGATCGCGAACTACGCAGAGCTCACTATCTCCAAGTTCAACAGCATTGCAGTTCTCATCCCCAAGAGTGCACGAAAGGTCGACGACGACCTTTACCGCGCCGTGGATATCTACCTCAAGGTATGGGCGATCATATTTCCATTCCCAAACACATCCAATTAACCAAACAACACCACAATTCGTACTCTAACACAACGTTTGAACGTTTTTCTGCTTACAGGCACATCCGAATCTGGACGAGATAGAGAAAGAAAAGGCGTGCAGCGTGATGGACCCTCTGAAACTATCGTACGAGGCGCGTGTACACGCGTCCCAGAACAAGAGGTTGCCGGTGAATGTCGTGCTGCACGCACTGTACTATGATCAGCTAAAGATGAGGAGTGGCGTGGAGGAAAAGGATGCGCAGCAGGCGAAGAATCAGCAGCTTCAGACGGACGTGACGTTGGTGAGGGAAAACGAACAGTTGAGAACGGAGCTGATGAAGATGAAGATGTACGTCTCGGACTTGCAGAAGAACGTTCAGGGAGGGTCGTCCTCCGGCACTGGAGGCCTCACGACGACGAAGAAGCCCACGTTCTTCTCAACCATGTCCAAGAAGTTGGGTAAGCTTAACCCATTCAAGAATGGGTCGAAGGATACGCTACACATGGATGATGGGCCTGGGAATGTGGATGTGACCCGGCCCAGAAGAAGAAGATTCTCTATCTCCTAGTTTTTGTTTTTGTGAAAAATTATTTTCTGTGATCTTCACGCATGGACTATAATATAGTTAATTAATTAATAAGCAGAAGATAAAAGTATCGTTGGTGATGGGGGTGAGGGCTTCTCAAGTGATTTTTATTGTCCAAGACATAAATAGATGCAGTTGCTGTATATTGTGTTTTTATATTATTGGAAAGATATTCGTTTCTCTGTTTATATGTACTTTGATTGAAGCTGGTTTTTGTTATTTCACTTTTGGGTTTTTTTCACGAGAATAAAAACATTTGGCCTTGGATGTTTTTTTTACTAAACTATGTGTATTTTTACACTTTGAAAGTCACGTCATCTTCTAGTCAACAAAAAAAGTTAAACTTAACAGTCAAATGATATTTTTGCACCTCAAGAAAACACTTGGTGTTAGACGCGATTTTGCCAAAAACAAATGTATATTTTTTCACATTAATCCTATAATTTTGGGTATTAGAAAAATCCAAAAATTATTAGGAAAATTCCATTAAAATACCATGTGAATTTGCAAAACCCCTAGAAGTCCTCCAAATTTGTAAAAAGACTGAGAGCTGATAAGGACTTTTGAGGGTTATGCAATTTCATGGGAAAAGACTAGACTACCCCTTAGTAATTTGTCTTCATTCACATTCAGATTCAACGCTTCATTCTCATTCACATTCGACGATCGCTTGCCCTAGCGTCACCCACGCCTCTTCATTTGAACCACTCATTATCGTCGCCATTCTTGTCTCCGTGTTTGCCACCACCGTCGGGTATCTTCCTCATCCCATTAGTTCGAGCCCTCATTCTTCCTCTCTTTTTCCGTGGTCTGTTTTCTCTGCCGTCGTCGTGTATTTTTTTTTTTTTTTTGATTTGTAGACAACAGAAAATTTGGGGCCGTCGTTGGCTTCTGTTTCTATTGCGTTGCCTTACTAAGGAATCCACTTACTGACCCGAGATTATATCCTCTCTGATTTGTTATCTACAATTAAGGCTATAGGTTAGCTTTTCTTTCAAGGATAATCTTAGCGCCAAACGTATCTTTCCTTTCAGGGTGCTAAACTTTGTTATATTCATTAGTCTCAGCTTTTGTCTGGAATTTACATTTTTCTGTGATCCTTTAAGTTAGAGACATATGGGCTATAAACATCACATAATCCTAGAGAAGTTCTACAGATTATTTTTGTTTTGAAATGAAGCTTTTTGTAATGTTAGGAAAACAACGTAAATTTGTTGTATAGATGTGGAAGTATGGCATAGTTTTCAATGTCTTATTAAACTAAGTGGTTAGTGGAGATAAGAGGCAGCTGTTTGTTATTGTATTAGACTTGGAGTGGTCTAGTTTAGGTCCTTTCGGATTAACACTGAAGTGTTAATTTCTTGTATGGTGGGTGCCTGCGTCATGAGTTGCCTTTCTGGATCACTTGTTTTTTTTTTTTTTAATTGTAATTCTCAACAATAGATCAAGTCCATAATTTCTGAAAATACCTCCAGGGAGATGGATCAATTATCTGTTGTCCGGCTAGAACTAATTGCTACCTTGATAAGTTTTGTTGAATGACATATCCCTTTCTCCATTTATGTTGGTTCTTTTGAAATATGAGACATGTCTACCATTTGTAGCTAATACCCTAATCAGCTTCTCCTTCTAGAGGGTCATTTGTCTTTGAGAGTCTATTGAGTTTACTTGTTATTGCTGATATTATTGGATTAAAATTCTTGGAACTAGTTTTGATAAATGAGTAAAAGCATTTGCTAACATATATAACACAAACTCTAATAAAGTACTTGTCATTACTTATTGATTTTCTCTAAATCTATATGTTTTGCAAACAACATTTCCTTTCGTTCCATCGATAGTGTTGCCATCGATGTATCTCTTCTCTTTAGCCCCCTAGTGCAATTTAGTCTAGATTGTGTCATATTTCACCTCGGACATGTAAATCATTTCTATAGTCCACAACCTTAATTTCGTTGATCCTCTTCTGTCTTGGTGTATCATTGACAAGGACCAAATCCTACAAAAAATTGAATAAATTTCAAATTTTGTACATTCTCACATTATGGCTAATTGTGAGCATCCTACAATTGCTATGCTAGTGTTGGGTGAACTATTCTTTTTGTAATCGCTTTATTTGAAGGACTTTTCTAACATTCCTTTAAAAGATTTAGAGCACGGAAGATGGAAGATGTTAATTCTATTTTTTGTTGTTGATATTATTGGATTAAAATTCTTGGAACTAGTTTTGCTAAATGAGTAAAAGCATTTGTTGTTATATGTGGTTCATGAACTCTCCTAATTTTGTGTCTTACCATTTCAAATTTTCAGGGTTAGCAAAGCAAAAGTGTAGCAAAATGTCCCATAATAATGCATACTTTATGTTTCGCAAGGAGTTTAAAAAAGAGAATAAAGTTGTTGACTTTACTGACATAAGTAGGGAGTGCGCAAAAGCGTGGAGGACTTTGAGTGTCGATGAGAGGAAAGTATAAATTGATAGAGCAAAGAAGGAAGGCTCGAGAAGAAGAAGGGCACCTCCACCCCCTCTTTTCCATCACGATGCTCGTTGAACAAATTTTCGAAGCTTGTAGCATTTGTGAACTCCGATGAAACATTAAAAAAAAAGGTCCAGCAGTTAGGGTTTGGACAATTGCTTCAAATTCAAAGTATGAGACTGCCTGTTAGTCCCTATAATGAGAGCTTATGATCCCCCAACCAATCAATTCCGAATAAGGGGGAAGACATGTGAAATAGAAGTAAAAGATATGGCTCAGTTGCTTGGGGTGCCACATAGTGGGGACGAGGTAACAATGAAAGTGACTGACACAGATCCAGTATTTCTGCAACTCAGAAAAGACTATGGTAAAATGAAGTATGACGACATACTAAATGTCATAACTTCATGGGAGTCAGGTGAGCAGTTTGAGATGTTATTTATGATGTACATGTTGGGGACTTTTCTCGCTCCAACATCAAGCACAACTCCCAGTTTGCAGTTGCTGAAGGTATTAACCTCGACCAAGAAAGGATTTGTGCACTTCGACTGGGCCACATATATTGCCAATGACCTCCGAAACGAGCTCTCTGAGTATGTCAACGCGATAAGAGGAAACAAAGATTGCAACTCCTATGTCGGAGGGTGCATATATATGTTATTGGTAAGTATTATGATTGTGATTTGTGTTAACATTTTTTTGACATAACATTTAAATGTTTAACCTTGTCGTTGTAGTTATATTTTGGGGAGCGGTTCCCATTGGGAAGGCAGTTGATCACAAAGGAAAGAGTCCAATTCAGTTTTGGACCAAAGAGAAGGTGAAGGAGATGATTGAGAAGAGAAGAAGAACGACATTGAGATGTTGTATACCGCAAAGCCCGGTAAAGAGGCTAAGAAGGACACTTCCGAAACAAATTTTGTGGCCTCTTTAGATCCAGTAAGTGCTTCCACATATGATGTTTAGTTCATGCTTGGCTATTATGTTAATGACCTATGATAAATTGTGTCAATTTTAGGTTTTAAAGGATTTGCATGACAAGTTGATGGGTATAATCAACGATAACCACAAAAGGCTTGTTGTTCTTTGTTGAAGATGAGTTGCGAAAGGCACAAGATAACATTGGAAGGCGTGAAGCGAGAAGAAGACGGTGAAGCTGAGGATGATAGTGATGATGTTGATGATAATGGCCAAGATGCTCATGGTGATGATGAGGGCCAAGAAGGTGATGGTGATGGTCATGATGATGGCGAAGGTGGTTATGAGGATGACGCATTTGTCGGAACGCCAATCAACATTGATGATGACGAAGGAGAACAATCAATTGTTCCACACCCCGTTCAACAAGAAGATGCACCATGGAGGTCACAGAGGCCGAAGAAGCCAAAAAACATGTTGCCTTGGACTTTGACGAAGTCATTAAAGTGGCCTAGGAAGGCAAAAGAACAGAGGGAATTATTCTTCGACCTTATCTACGGATCGTGCACCAAAGATGAGGGTGATCAGTAAGTCATAAAAAAGTTAATTTCAATGAATATTCAATATTAAAAGCCGTTTTGTCTGGATTAGTTAATGTATGATGACATTGTTTCTCTTTTACAGGATTCTCATACAAATAGACGATAAAGACATAACCCGGGAGAAGCTTCAAACACTAGGCCGGAGGAACAGATTAAGTAACCAGGTAGGTACTAAAAAAGCTAAAATTTCAATACAGCGTTTTGAACCCCACTTATCAAAGTGTTCACACATGCAGGTTATGTCTGTTGTATGTAAAATATTGATGCAAGATATGCAAAAGTAGGGCGAAGTGAGGAGGCACATTTTTAGTGCTGATCAAATGGTAAGTTTGCATTTATGGACCTTCATAATTTATTTCCCATTGACATACGTATATTTGACTTCAATATTTGTTGATTATGCAGAATTTATTGGCCAGAAAACCGCCGGGATGGAAAGTTTCTCAGTAGAAGGAACAACTATTGCGTGAATATATAGATTACAATATTGGTGATTGTGAATTGATAATGGGACCAGTATTGGTTGATCAGCACTGGTTTTGCACTACCATTGATCCAGCCACGAAGAATTTTTATGTCCTAGATTCAATGAAGACAAATGTCGCCATGAGCAAGAATGAGTCCGGTAAAAATAAGAAAACTGCATGTGTTAATCCCCAGGCAACGGCGATTAAACAAATTGTATGTTACATGTATTCAAGTTTTAGTTACGATTGAGTGGAGTAAACACTTATTTAATGCATGTGTGTTGTTTACAAAGGGATCGTTTTGAAGATATCATTGTGAAAGACCTGGTTATCACCCAAGAGGGGGTGAATTGGGTGTCGGATAAAACTTTAGGAACTTTGAAAATCTTTTCGCAACTTCTAAATCGACAGGTTAGATATTCAAATAAGCATATCTTGGAAATGTAAAAGATAAGGGAAGAGAATATGCAACCGTGATTTATCTTGGTTCGGCCCAATTCTTGACTTACGTCCAGGTCCCCAAGCTCCACTTGAGATTTTCAATCCACTGTCTCCTTGTTTAACTGGGCACAAGAGAAAAGCCTTTACAACCTCACAAGTTTAGTCGGGAACTTGTGTAGCCTTTACAATCTCTTACCGAGATACTTCCCCTTACACACTGTAAGGATACAATTACACACTCTGTACTCAGGATGATCCTTTCACTCTGACTCACAATACAAACTAATTAAAAGCAATTAGCAATAGTAATGAGTAATTATATATGGAAATGAAATCATATTCGATGATTTAAGATTTTACGAAGACGGTGATTTTGAAAACATGAGGATCATGCTCGAGCAAGACCATAAATATGCTCGGGAAACAGTATAGAAGATGTGTTTGAAAAATATTGGAATTGCACAGTGCTTCCAGCAAGAGTTCAAGCTTGCTCAGGCAAGCTTCCTAAAAATGGTCACTTATCGTCAATGCTCGAGCATCACTTAACAATATGCTCGGGCAAGCAATTCTAAAGCATTTTGGAAAATGGCTTTTGTCACTCCTGCTCGAGCATGAATATTGGTGTGCTGGGGCAACTAAGGAAAAATGAACTTAGAAGTAGAGAGGATCAACCTATGCTCGAGCAACGTCGAGCTATTGCTCGGGCACCATGCTCGAGCATTTGAATTTGCTTACTTGGGCATGCTTCAAATCAAGGCTTGAAGATACTTCAATTAACGTTGATGCTCGAGCATGCCAGTTATCGTGCTCGGGCAACGCTGAGACAGAGAGCAATGTGAGTTTAGACACATGCTTGCTCGGGCAACCTTTTACTCTTGCTCGAGCATGCTGCTCGGGCATGATATTATCCTGCTCGAGCACAAGGCAAACAGAAATGATGATCAGGTAACTTACGATACTGCTCGAGCAAGCTACTTACCTTTGCTCGAACAGCAGACTTACACTCTGCTCGGGCACAGGGCATATGAAGTGAAGGATCAAGAGATTTGCGATGTTGCTCGAGCATGCTTTTACCTTGCTCGAGCATGCTTTTCACTCTGCTCGGGCGTAGTCTTCATTTTGCATTTAATCCTGAGTTTGAGTTCCGCTATCAGCCCGATGATGCTCGGGCATGCCAATCACCTAGCTCGAGTACACTTCTATCTTTGAGGCTTCTGGTCATACATGAATAAGCATTATACTCTCCAATACAAAGCTCAACTTCCAGAATGTAGATACTTTCAAGAAACAAGAATATTGACAGCACAATAGTCAATTTTCCCGAGAGCCTAATGTCCTCAATATAGCTTCAATTTTGGAAAACCACCCATGCTCATAAAGCTCTTGAAGTCTTCTTTCTAATGCAAGAAGAATCAGTTCCAAACTCATTGTATTTCGTCCATTATCGTCAAATGATTGGAGGTTGTTCTTGATCAGTGTTTTTTGCAACATCCTGAACCTACCGTCAACTTCAAAACATCATATCTCCTTAAATTGATCTTTTTATTTTGTGATATTTATGTTTTTGGAAAGGTATTTGAGTCTAATTTCAAATGGCACTGGTTTCAGCTCATTTGGATTTTTCGTTTGTGAGATATGCTCAAAATACCGAAGCTGGGTCTGGAATGTGATGTTGATTTTTGTTGCAACTTCAAAAATTCATAGCTCTCTCATCTAAACTCCTTTGGGCTTGAATTTTATATCAAAAGGACGCATTGGGAGTCTAGTTTCATAAAAAAAATAGTTTCACCTCAATCAAACTTCTGGTTTGAGAGATATCATCTAATTACCAGAGGTCGCCTGAAATAGAGCTGAACAGAGTTGCTGAACCACGTTGTTGCTCGAGCAAGCCAGGTCTCTTGCTCGAGCAAGGTCATTTTTGATGCTCGAACAAGGTCGTTTTTCATGCTCGAGCAAGTGCATTTTTCATGCTCGAGCATGACACTGTTCATGTGTGAAAATAGCTAAAATTGCATTAGTGCCCTTGTAATAAACTAGTATTCATCCGGGAAGCTTGAACTTGCTTATTTTAGCCTCAAATTGAGCCGTTCCAACTCTATTTGATCACGAGAGACTTGAATATTGATATTCTCATGATATTTAACAAGTTCTTCTTTCTTCAATATCCATTCTTGATCATTCTTCATTGTATAACATGGACTTCATCATTCTCTGCAACTTATACATTCTTCAATATTTCCTCTTCTTCTTGAACTTAACATTTTCTCCAATTTCTTCTTTCTGAAATCTCTTATCTCCTTCTTGTTATATAATTCAACTTGGACTAATCTACATAATTATAGTAGTTAGTCAATGTAGGAGATAAATATATTATACAAACTTTTTGCTCTTAAGAATGACATCTATATAAGGCATCATCAAAACTAATCATATCCAACACATTGAACTTGTGAGACCAAATGACAAAGCCAAGATGTGAAGACCAGAAATTAGTTGGCCACCCGTTCCACAACAGCCAAATTTATGAGTGTCATCTCAGGAGATAGTAAAAAATGCTAGGCTGTTGTAAATTTGTTAATTGGTGTGTTCCTCTGTTCTGTAGGCAAGACTGTGGCGTTCATGTGTTGATTTGGTTGCACAATTGGAAACCCAACGAAATTATGCAGTATGGTAATGATGAGCTAAACGAGTATAGGTGTAACCTCATGTGGTGGCTGGTCAACCATGAATTGAATAATGCCATAGATGCTGCATTGGGACTTCTAACTCCTCCAGCAACCCAAAGGAAGAGAAGGAAGACATGAGCATTATTGTTAAAGGCTGATTTTTTCAATTATTTTGACACTTTTGTTACCATTGAATTCAACCCAATTTTGATGTGTTGTATGTTTGTAAATCATGGAAGTAAAGTTGATTGAAGGATATGGGATTAACACAAAATATATTATTTATAACATACTTTGTATTGGCATTTAACTTGTGCTTCAAGGGATTTTACAAGTGCCTTTAAGTGCATTTACAAGTGCTTCAGGGATTTTAAGTTGATTGAATCATTTCCATAACCATTCTGCAAATGAAAAATACCATTCCATATATGACAAATTACCATTACGTATATGACAAATTACCATTCCTAATATGAGAATTACCATTGTTTCTCCACGGTTCCCTTTTTGTAGTCTTTCATGCATGTTTTGTAAAAGGAAAAAAATGGACTTTCACAAATCCACATATGAAAATTACCATTCCGTATATGACAAATTATCATTCTGTATATAAAAATTACCATTGTTTCTCCAGGGTTCCCTTTTTGTAATGTTTTGTAAAACCAAAAAAATGGACTTTCACAAATCCACATATGAAAATTACCATTCCGTATATGACAAATTATCATTCCGTATATGAGAATTACCATTGTTTCTCCAGGGTTCCCTTTTTGTAGTCTTTCATGCATGTTTTGTAAAACCAAAAAAAAAATGGACTTTCACAAATCCACATATGAAAATTACCATTCTGTATATGACAAATTACCATTCCGTATATGACAAATAATCATTCCTGAATGACAATATATAGTCATTTACAAATCCTGACACAACATTTCCAAATGATACTTCCGATAAATGCAACTACCATTACATAGTCTCCACCAACAGATAGTCATTTTGGTGTTGATAGGTACACAATTACAAAAAGTGATAATTGGATTGCAACATGTACAAAATAAAGTAAAATGACAAGTGAAATTACAATCCACATTGACGTAATGTTTCCGTGTCATTCCCATGCAAGAACATATTCTGTGCCATTTACACTAATTACATACTGAGTGATCCTATAAGTATTCTAGCCCTTCTAGCCAAAAAGATGAAGGGATCCAAGTCATTGTATATATACCAAAAGATGACTTACAAAATATTTACCCCACGACCCCAACTAATCAGCAAGTTAAGTTGGGTTTGGATTTTTGCAGGTTCTTATTGTGTATCCTTCTTCTGGCATGAGCTGCAATGGTAAATCTTCTTGTTGCAAAATTGTGACTCTATCCTTTCAACTCTTAGCCTTCCCGGTGGATGACTAGTCTTGGGAGGTACCAAGAGCACTTGACTTCCTATGTCATATAGGCTGATGTCATTTGGATTTGGCATGTTTATTATGACGACGGGAATCATGGTTCGGCTATAAATCTTTTTTTGGGCTGTTAACGTAAGGCATTCATCAACATAGCTGTACACATTACCATAAACACCCTTGATGGCTGCACACGCATGAGGACAAGGAATACCTGACATTTGCTATGCTTTACACGTGCACTCACGGAAGTTCAACTCAACCTTCACTTGCTATACGGACCTGCACCCTTCCTCCTCCATATATCTGAACATCCATCTTCCTTGCTACAGTATCAGTACCTTTACATCCTACATACACATGTGCACTTCTTTCATTATAACTAAACAGATTTTCCATTTCATAATCATCAACCATGTCTACTAAAATCTTTTCATCAAAGCTTAAAGTGTATTTAATGTGACACCCATTACAAGCTAAACCAAACCATTGTCCTATAACTACCCTCAATTCTTCAACTTTCATACCCTCCTTTATTGATTTTACCCTCACACTCCCACCATTATATTTAACTTCACCTTCACTGTTGGCTACGAATTCGCCCCCCCAATATGGGAAAAACATATTAGTGACTTTGGAGAAGGTGTTGCCGCCATATTTGTTGTCATCTTGCATTCCAACCTGCAACAAACAACGAATATTTCATCACAATGTTACACCATATATATATAATATTAATGGTTTTCACAAAGTTTGTAATGATTTTCACGAATTTTACAATGGTAATTACAAATTCGTCAATGGTAATTACAAGTTCAAGAATGACATTTACCAAACATCATACCAGTCAATGACAACTATAATAAATATGCTGTAAAGAAGGGAAGGATAATTGTATTTGCATATTTCATTTCAGACAACATGTATAGAATTCATATACACCTACAAAGATATTATACTCCTACGGGTATAATCTTAAACGGCAATATTGCAAGTCTAAATGAGTTAATTGTTAAAGTAAAGCTAATGGTCATCTTTGCGTGGGGATAATGATCAATGCTAGTTACTTGTAAAACTAAAGCTAATGGTTACGGAAGGCAGTATATATCATTCTAGATATTAGGAATCATTAGGAACTATTGTTATTATCATTGGGCAATGATTATTATCAAATCCCAAGTTATGCAGCAATTATGCATATGGAGACAAAGAAGTTATGCATCAATCATTAGGTTCCAACAGTTAATGCAAAAACCCAAATGCAAACAAATGCAAGAAAATGTGAAGGATCGAAATATAACAGTAAATGCACTGAGACTTTAATTAATTCTTGTTGGCGCCTTAAGTTGAATTCTGGTTCAAGAAATGACCTTAATTATTGTACCTATCCAAGTTATGATGCACTTGTTCCACTTCATCAATGCTTCACTTCTCTTTTTTTTAAAAAAAAAAAAAAAATACAAATCAACAAATGCCTCTCACCGCTTTATTTCATACCCAAGAGACAGAGGAAGGGCTCATCTAATTCATGACCATTAATCAATTTTTGGTTTAGGGAAAGAGAAGCTTAAAAACGGAGGAGAAAGCATATGACTGCACTTTAAAAATTTAAAACCCAGTTTTCATGATTTATTGCGCATTTAAGCTCTATCATAAAGGGAGGGAGAAAGCATTTAACTCTGTCATACTGGAGCTCTTTCATAAATTTATTGCAAACTTCACAAAGAAAGGGATGTTAATAAATAGGGAACAGTGAGCGAAGCTTGCCTCTTCTTTGTGCTTGAACGGCGGCGTCCACGGCGGAGCTTCGGCTTCAACGGCGGTGGGTGGGTACTCCCGGCGGCACGTCCAGACGACGCACGCGGGCTCTGACAGTGGGGGTCGATTTTCTGTCTTCCTGCATGGGAAATATCACTCTGAATGATTTTGAAAAACCTTCTCCTCACATATTAAGGCAAGGGCAGTCTGGTCTTTTCCCACGAAATTGCATAACCCTCAAAAGCCCTTATCACCTCTCAGTCTTTTTACAAATTCGGAGGACTTTTGAGGGTTTTACAAATTCATCTTGTATTTAAATGGAATTTTCCCAAAATTATTTTAGGGTGTTGGGTGTAAAAAAATAGTGTTTGGTACTAGACTCATTTGAAAAGATACTTCAGGGTGTTATGTGCATTAGAAAAAATACTTTAGAATGCTAAGTGGACCATAAAATACTTTAAGACATAGGATGTCACCGGAAAAATATTTTTGGTGCTGGATACATCCTTAACGCTTTTTTATTTGGATTCAACCTCTCTAAAATGAGGAGATGATTCGCCTGAGTCTGGTTCTTGCTATATTTTTATTTAAAAATTTACATTTAATAATTCCATTTCTTTTAATTTCTGTGGAAACAATTCTCCAGATGGGTTTCTTGCTTCTGGTTCCATGGTGGTGGTTGTTGTCTTCATTGGAGCAGGAGAAGGAGGAGCTGAACAAGTCGTTCATGTTGAAGGCTACAGAGGATGAAGGATTTTGGAATGAAAATACATAAGGATATGGGAGAATTTCTATCTGAATGAATCATAATATAAACAAATAAAATGGTCATTTGAAGAGACTGGTCAAATAATTGTATCAACAATGGCTGCATGGCTGCAGAAGAAGGAATGGATAACGGGTCAAAGGATTTTTTTTTGATATATTAAATGGTGGTAAAGTGTGCAACCACTCTAAGGTTCTATCATGCACCGAAGTGGGAACCTCTCCTAGCAAATTTTTTTGCATTCACAAGGGCTCGAAACCGAGACCTCTTGCTTAAGGGACCAGAGCCCCTTCCACTCAGGTCAACTGCCGTTGGTGGGTCATAGGATTTGGCACAATGCCAATTCAACTATTTCATTTTTCTCTCGTTAAATATTAAAATCACTCTTACAACACTGAGGTAAAATTGTCCATATAAAAGTAATTCTCCTTTCCTCCTCTCCTGCATCAAACAAGATAACATTAAAATTATTCTCCTCCCCTTCCTTTTGATCAATTTAAATAAGGTAATATTGAAATCCCTCATATCACCTCTCCTCCATTAAAATCCCTCACATCCCTTTAAACTTGTGGGGGAGCCTCACATTCCTAAGAATCATAGATGCAACTACTTCTACTAACTCTAAGACATTGTTATTTTTAAAAAAACTGAAGAAGATTTCTTTTGGTGTTAGTTTACTAGGTGACACCATGGAATAATTAACAGACATCTTCAAATTGTTTACTAATCTTAAAATTTGCCTAGATCAAAATTTTGGAATCTATAGAGTACAGCCTATAAAAGTTTTCATTTTTATTCTGGCACTTAGATCAGGCTTTTGCCTTTTGCATAAGAGAAGCTTGTTTGGTCCTGTCTTCCCTCTCCATTATTTGCCACGAAGTTAGTACCTCTTGTATGCTGCTTGTCAAATGTCCATAATCATTGCGCCAAAAAGCTATACCAGGTTGGTTATGCTATTTCAGGTTGCATCATAATGATAGTGTAAAATCTGCCGATGTCAGGATGAGTTTACGTTGCATCATTTGTCTTGGCGGGGGAGAGTGTTGGTAGGTGAAGATGATAAGCTCTTAAATATAGCAGCATATAATGAACTCTTTTCTGCTTAATTCTTAGAGTTGACATCATTTCTTGGTCAATATGAGTAATGTTGGTCTCTTTTTCACTCTTGTTTGTCAGACTGCTTTCTCTTTTCTCATCCTTTTCCATTTCTGAATTGATGTAAGGTAGGAAATGTGATGTCCAATTTATGGTGCCATCTGTGATTTTTTGTTTTTTTGGGTTAAAGGCCAAATTTGCCACGGAAGTTTTGCTAAGGGAGCGCCCAGTACCCGGAAGTTTTTTTGGTACCAAATTTGCCATGGAAGTATGAAAAAGGTAACAAATTTGCCCCTCCGTTAATTTTGACCGTTAGTTTCACTGAGTACACACGTGGCATGCCATCTCATCACACGTGGCATGCCACCTCATCAATCAAAAGTATTATTTTTGCCTTGGAAGTTTTCATTGAGGATCAATTTTGCCCTTGAAGTTTTCACTAAGGAGCAATTTTGCCCCGGAAGTTTACAAAACGTGGCAATTTTGCCCTTATGTCCCCCAATATTAAATTTGACTATTAAATCAGTCAAAGACCACACATGTCATGTCTTGAAAAGGTCGAACTTGGAGTCAGAGAAGGAGATCCTTGAGATGTTGAGCTCAAGGAGGCAAGAATTTGGGAAGCTGAACTGGTCAAAGGGACTGAATGGTCTGTCGCAAAACCCAGAGGAAGCATCACTTATGATCTAAGCAAATGAAACGCAAAACGAGAAATGAATTGTTCCAAAAATTGGTTCAGTAAAACAAATCAATAATGATAATATTTACGTTTGTACGTGCATCGATCATTTGCTTAGATCATAAGTGATGCTTCCTGTGACCAGTTCGGCTTCACAAATTTTGGCTGCCTTGAGCTCAACATCTCAAGAATCTCCTTCTCTGACTCCAAGTTTGACCTTTTCAAGGCATGACATGTGTGGTCTTTGACTGATTTAATAGTCAAATTTAATATGTGGGAAAGAAGGGAAAAATTGATACGTTTTGTAAACTTCCAGGGTAAACTTTGTTAGTTCTCTAAGGGTTTTGATGATCTCCAATGATTGTAAAAAAAGCATGAAGTTTTCCTCCCAAATATTGAAAAACTCTTTGTAAGAGCAAAACTCGAGGTTTGCACGAAACCTCGAGGTTTGGCCTTACGAAGAAGAACTAAAGGCTTCGGATGAGCAAAACTCGAGGTTTTCAAAGAAACCTCAAGGTTTCTCCACACAGAGACTTCTCAGCATTTTCTGGAAAATGTAAAACTCGAGGTTACTGTTCAAACCTCGAGGTTTAGTCTCACAGAGAGTCTCCTAAATTTTGAACACCTGAAAACCTCCAGTTTTTGTCTAAAACCTCAAGGTTCTGTTTTAACTTGAAAATCCCAGGTTTCACAAATTGTGTGAAACCTCGAGGTTTGGCAAGAAACCTCGAGGTTTTGACCTACCAGAGAAAGCTTAGGTTTTCGCTAGTTTTCGAACCTCCGGGTTTGAGCTCAAATGGTATTTTCTCAAAGTTCACAAAATTATGAGAAACCTTGAGGTTTCTAGACAAAACTCGAGGTTTGTCCAGAGAGAGGATCTGTGTTTTTCCAAGTTTTCAAAACCTCCGAGTTTTCCCTTAAAACCTCCGGGTTTTGTTTTGGCCCAAAACTCGAATTTCAACGTTTAAGTAAAACCTCGAGGTTTCGCCATCCGAGAGAGCAAACGACTTTTCTCTTATTTTGAAAACCTCCAAGTTTCAAGAAAACCTCCAGGTTTGTTCTTGGCGCGATTTTGCAAGGTTTCACATTCAAAGTGAAACCTCGAGGTTTCTGATAAAACCTCGAGGTTTCTGTCAAACAGAAAGGGTGACGCTTTTTGCTATTTTGAAAACCTCCAGTTTTGGGAAGAAACCTCCGGGTTTGATGTTTTGGATTTAAATCTCTTTCACTTGCTAGAGTCCAAAACTCGAGGTTTGAAGAACAAACCTCGAGGTTTCATCGCGTCTTCAGAATTTCAAATCTAACGAATTTGCAATACCTTCTTGTTTGATCTTAATACTTCCTATGATTAATCTCTAATGTTCCTAGATATGTTTAACCACTTTTTTGGTGAGTTTCAGATGAGTTAGAGAATGTTTATTGAAGGTTTAAAGCAAAAGCAAAAAGTGATGTCAGCACATTAAATGCAAACCCAGAAAGTTGCATACTTTTGGGTAATCCATCTGCACACGTTTACAAAGAATTAAAGAATGATTTCCATATCCGAGTAAATTTGCTTCTCCAATGGATCAATTTGCAGAGAGTCAACTCTGAACATCTGCACAGCTGCATTAAGTGAAGATTAGAGAGAGAAGAAGACCAAAGCTTTAGCTAATCCTTGTCTAATGAAGGCAACGGTTATAATCAAGATTACAACGGTCATTTAATGCTCTCTCAGTATAAATAGAGAAGCATTCAAGTCTTCTCAACAACACAACTACTGAAAACGCATAGCATTCAAAGTTCTTCAACTACCTTTTTGTTTTCACTTGTATTGTGTCTTTTATTACTCAAAACTTCAGTGTTTATCATTATCCACTCTTAGAGAGAGTTTTTATCGTAAATCATTTATTGTAAAGAATCACAAGTCTTGGGACTTGGTGATTGGATTCATTGATTACAACTTATAAGGGGGAGTGAGTTCTAGTGAGAGAATTACTCTTGAGTACGAGTGTGTAATCATTTGAGATAGTGGAAATCCCGAGAGTCCGGGATTTGGACGTAGGTTAAGAGGTTAGACCGAACCAAAGTATAAATTCGAGTGTCTTGCTCTTCTCCTTTCTACTCGTTTACCTCTATTTTCACGCCCTAAACGAGCAAAGTTTTAAAGTTTTTAAAATCCCCAATTCACCCCCTCTTGGTGATTTAGCTCCACTTTCAAAATTTCTCCTTAGTGAAAACTTCCAGGGCAAAAATGATACTTAACTCTTATTAGGTTTATGAGGTGGCATGCCACGTGTACACTCAGTCAAACTTAACGGAGGGGCAAATTTGCTATCTTTTTCATAGTTCCGGGGCAAATTTGGTACCAAAAAAACTTCCGGGTGCTAGGCGCTCCCTTAGCAAAACTTCCGTGGTAAATTAGGCCTTTAACCCTTGTTTTTTTAATCTTGTTTGAAAGTAGTGAGCAAAGCACGTATTTACTTGGTATCAAAGCGGTAAAAAACTTTCTGCCACTTCTCATCATGGAAAGCATGTTTCTTCCCAACTTCATCCCTGTCCTAGCTTTCTCCATATCATTTTAGATTGATAGACTATTCGCTGAACCAATGATGGCGTTAATTATTGTAATTTAAAAGTTCGTAATCAGATACTACCTCCGGTTTTTAATTATAAGAATACTTTTGTAGTGTAATTTACACTACAAAAGTGTTCTTATAATTAGGACTGAAAGTAGTATCCATCAACAATCCTTCGTTACTGTATTGCCGAAATTTATTGGTCAAAATTCGGTGAGAGCTCGTATCGATGGAATTTGAGATGCTCGTACCTACAGCTACAAGATTGTTTGGTTTGAGCATATTTAAATCTTGGGTAGAATTTTAGAGGGCATTTATATCCGAAATGTATCATATATAGCGATAGTTTTGTCAAAAAAGATTTAATCCCAAGCTCACATTTTACAATACCTCAAGGGGTGGGTGGCTTTGCAGGAATCCCACTTTCATGGTATTTCAATAACACGTATCAAACGGGGCTTTAGAAGGATGAATAGATTTAATTATATAATTTTGACTTTTTTTTTAAACCAGGGTTCTTAACATTAAAAAAATATCTTTAGTCTATATGGTTTTATTTTCTTAAGATTAAAATTTAGTTTGTCATTTCCAAAAACATCAAATATGTTTAAAAATGATTGCTTATAACATTCTGCCTCCAAACTCTAAAGAAAGTTTTTTTTTTGGGGGGGGGGAGTCACTGACTAGTTGACCCGATAACAATGCCATCTACCATATTTAGATGAGATTTCAGGCTCAACCCTATCGATACATGTATTAATCGTATAAAAACAAAAAATAAAAGGGGCTTGACATTTTAAAATCAATCCTCTTTTATGAAGCATGTGTTTTTACCGGGTCTGTATTTTATGAAGCAGGTATATGTTGACACATTAATTCAATAAATGTCATAATTACAAACGCAAGTGAACAATTCATAACATGATTGATTATCAATATATATATATATATATATATAAAATCACCGAAAGATATTTTTCCAAAAGAAAAAACCCAGAAAAATACTATTACAATGGGTAAAAGAAAAGCAAGGGAGGTCAATATCTAAAAGCTCAAGTCAAATCTCGGGGAGGAATTTGGGATTTTCAAATCCTTTCAAATGACAAATATGTAGCTGAGTAAGTTTTGAAGCAACACATTTCAAGTATCATTAACAACTAATGTATGAATAGTAACAATTTCTGTATACATATTAACTATTTGACCTCCGTAAATGTTATCAGACGTCATTAATAACTTAAGTATCAATAATCTAGGAATGCAATCGCGGCGCTATAGCGCACAATACCGGTTCAAATGCGGGTAGCGGTACCCAAACGCAATTTCCGCTCCGCAACGCTACAGTTTCCGGTAGTGGGTGGTAGCGGACGGTGGGGGCATTCGTGGGCGGTGGCTTATGCTGCGATATCGCGCCGCATGCGGGATCGTTCGTTTGTTTGGCGAAACGGGCGCGGGGGCATGGCTTTGGAAATTCAATTGGAATCAGGGCTAAAATGAGAAAAAGGCCAACTTAATGAAGGGTAAATATGTCATTTAGCTTGGTGTTCTGTCTAAAAAAAAATGAGGGAACATTTGTGATTTCCCTCTCTTCACTTTCCCACATCTTTCCCTACTCTTCTCTGTTTCTGAATCAGACCAGTGCATCCCGATTCTGATAAACCAAAAAAACGAGGGAATATTTGTCGATTTCCCTCGTCTCTTTCGCAAGGCCCTGTGCGCATATATGGTTGAAGGCTGTTGATCGTCCCTGTTCCTTTCCTTTCCCTCTCCTCCGTCAGCTAGCAACGTTGAAGGCTGTTGATCGTCCCTGTTCCTTTCGCAAGGCCTCGTCCCTATTCCTTTCCCTCTCCTCCGTCAGCTAGCAACGTCTAAGGCCCTCTTTGAAGGCTGTTGAAGGCTTGTTCAGTTGAAGGTCTGTTCGCTCAAAAAGCTTCAAATATATGGTTGAAGCAATTTGGCATTACAGTCCAAGTCTAAAGCTCCCGAGTTATTATGAGTGTAGAGTTCCTTTACTTAAAAAGGAATTGGATTACACCAATGATTTGTTAAAAGATCATGCAGTACAAAGAGCCAACTATGGATGTTCCATTATGTCAGATGGATGGACTGATAGAAAGAATAGAACATTGATAAATTTCTTGGTGAATTCTTCATCCGGGTCTATGTTTGTGAAGAGCGTTGATATGTCAAGAGTGGAGCAAAGTTATTTGAACTTTTGGACAATTTTGTTGAAGAGATTGGGGAGAAAAATGTTGTTCAAGTGGTCACCGATAATGGAAGTAATTACGTATTGGCCGGTAAGACATAATTACTTCCATTTAGTCTCATTTGATTGTTAATTTTTATTTTAATTTTTACTTATTCTAGGTTGTTTAATTTGTTCTTAGGAAAATTGTTACAAGCCAAGAGAACATTTGTTTTGGACTCCATGTCTTTGCACATTGTTTGGATTTGATGCTTGAAGATATTGGAAAAATTGAGAGAGTTAAAAAAGCAATACAAAGAGGCATCAAGCTTGTCGAGTTCATTTATAATCACACATTGGCATTGAACACAATGAGGAAGTATACAAGCAGGACTGAATTGGTTAGGCATGGAGTGACGAGATTTGCTACAACCTCACATTGCAAAGGCTTCATAAACAAAAAAATAATCTTAGAAAGATGTTCACATCAGATGATTGGCTGAAATCAAATATAGCAAAAGACCCTAAGGGAAAAAGGGCGACTGACACTGTACTTATGCCATCATTTTGGAATGATGTTATTCATTCTTTAAAGGTTATGGGGCCTCTTGTGCGGGTGCTTAGATTTGTTGATAATGAAAAAAGGCCTGCAATGGGATATATCTATGAAGCAATGGATAAGGCCAAGGAAGCAATTCAAAAATCTTTCAATGGAAATGAAGATAAATACGGGGATATTTTTGCTATCATTGATAGAAGATGAGGCGCCAACTTCATCATCCATTACATCTTTGCAGGCCATTATCTAAACCCGAATACTTTTATGCCAATCCACAGATTGATGATGATCTTTGGATTGATAACTCAATTATATAAATGCATTGACAAGCTAAGTGCAAATGAGGAAGAGGTGGACAAGATACATGGACAATTGGAAAAATATAGTCGTGCAGAAGGCCTTTTTGGTATGAATACAGCAATAAGATAAAGGAATAAGAGCGCACCTGGTAAGCTTATTTCATCACTTTAATCTTTTATTTAACACATTTTTATGTTAACAAGTTGTTGCAATTTGGATTACAGCTTTATGGTGGAAGTCGTATGGAGCACATGTTCCAAATTTGCGAAACCTTGTTGTTAGAGTGTTGGGCTTAACTTGTAGCGCTTCAGGATGTGATCGTAATTGGAGTACTTTTGAGCATGTAAGTAATTATTAAATGACCTTTGTTTGTAGAGTTTCATATCATAATTATGAAACTAATATTCTTTATTGGAAATTGTAAACTAGATCCATTCTAAGAGAAGTAGGCTTGAGCATTAAAGGTTGCAAGACTTGGTCTTTATTAGATATAATCAAGCTCTTAAAGAACGTTTTGAGAGTCGTGATTTGATTGATCCTATTGTCCTCAACGATATTGATGAAAGTAATGAATGGTTGGTGGGAGAAGTGGATGAAGGTGCAAAAAATGAGTTCGTTTTTTATGATGATATCTTGACTTGGGGAGAAGTTGCTAATGTAACTGGAGCTAATGAGCCTATCACTTTCACTAGGCAGCATACTAGATTCAAGAAGGAAGCTGCCTCTATGCCATCAAGCTCAAGGGGAATAAGGGTTGAAGGGATTGAAGAAGGTGATAATGAAGAAATAGAAGATGAGGAAGAAGAACAGATATACAAATTTAATACGAGTGAAGAAAGTGACGGTGGAGAAGAAGACCTTGAAGAAATGTTTGAGGATGATTCGATTAGTTGTTTTCTGCTTGACTTTGAAAGAGCCATTAAAAATTTGTATTTGACTCTACTTGGATTGTTTATGTTTCTAGAATGTTACTAATTTAGTTACTTTCAATGAACTAGTAGGTGGCTTCCTTTATGTTCTTTGAATCCTTATTTTGAATGTATAATATTTTGGGTGATTTCTTATCTTATATTGCATTTATATATGTGGTATAATTTATTACAAGTATTTATATGAACTTCACAGTAGCGGCTTTACCGCTACCCGATATCGATTATACCGTTTTTTGGGGTCGCCGCTACCCGCTATTCAAAACATAGTCAATAATAACAATTCCAAAATAGTAAATAATAACTTTAGTATGCATATTGGCTACTTGACTTCCCAAATCCCCCCAAACTTGAAGGTAATATTTTGAAGCCAAAAATATTAGGTGTCATAAACAACATATATGTATAAATAATAACAACTTTAGGATATCAAATAACAATTCCAATATACATATTGATTTCATCGGCCGGCGGATAGAGCTCCAGTGACCGAAAAATAAATTCCCTAGCAAAGGGGACAAGTGGGGGGATCGGACACACCCCTTGGCTCCCAAGTAAGGGGAGTGGGTTGAACCCCAACTTGGCCCCTTTGCTGGGAATTTATTTTCCGGCCACCAAAGTCCTTTTCCGGCCATCAGAGCCCTATCCAATGGTAGGCCAACATTTAGGGGCCATTGTTGGCCGCCGATGGCCAAAAAATGATGACTTATTTAAAAAAAAAAAAAATAGCCAGAGGTAATCATGTCATTTTAGCATAAAAATTAATTTCATTTTGTCCTAAGTTATTCCAGTGAATCAGTGATGTTCTAGAATTTGTTGGGGCTATTGGACATTAAATTGCTATAGAGGGGGGAGAGAGAAGGTAAGGTTAAAAGTTTTAAATTAGTTTTTCTTACTTTTTTTATCTTATATCTTCTCTCCAATAAAATGTTGTAACCCCACTTCTCCAATTTTCTTAAATCCAATTTACAAAAATTTACCCTCCCCTCCCCTCCAAACACAAGTGTGCTTATGATAAGTAAGGAGGATTTTCCTAGATTTAAGGGAGTTAGTCCCTCGTGCAAAGTTCAATGTTCTCCAACTTTCATGGTGGACTTAGGGTATGTTTGGTTTTGGGGGAGGGGAGGGAGGGGAGGGAAGGGGGAGGAAAATGGAAAATATTAAAAGGGGAGAAAATTTTTGTGGGCCCCACCACAAATAACTTTCTCTCCCTCCATTTTCCCTCCCCTCCCCCTCCCCTTCCCTCCCCCCAAACCAAACATACCCTTAAGGAGGCTTTCTTTGTGTCACCTTCACTCAACAAGCTATATGGAGTCTTCTGAGTTCTGAGGCTGATCAGCATGGTGCTCATCTCCCGGTTTAATGGGGCTGTGTGTTTTCATATTCCTGGCTTTGCTTCATTGCAGGGACTATGCTGTGATATTAGCTTAAGTAGGAATTGGTTTATAACGTGTTGCAGGGCTTATATTGTGTTTGTCACTTCTTTTAATATGAACTTGTTGTACTCACCTTTCATGTTTTACTATATATAAATTTGATCTTTTATCTTAAAAATATATATATATATATGAAAAATTGCAAGTTGTTATAACTCAAAACGATATCATTTCAGGCTTAAAGAGGAAGAAAAGTCATATGAAACCTAACCCGCTCAACTCGTTGGGTTGCAATTCTATTCTCATTTTTTTGGAAAAGAATAAGCTTTCACACACACACACACACATATATATATAATGTGTGACTTCTAAAACAATAGTTTGGTATTAACAAAACGCTCACTAAACAACCCAACGTGTAGAAATAAGGATTTTTTCTTCTGGACAAATTAAGGAAAAATAACAACACACATCATGTTAACCTTCAAAAACTTCTTCATCAGTTGACAACAGTACTATATATTCAAAGCGCTAAACAAGCAAGCTGCTTTAAAATTAGATTATATATTAATATTAATTCATGCACTTAATTACACTAATGTTTTATTAACTAAACTCATCATTAAATCCATAACAACGATAAAACTACCTGTTTCATGTTCAGTGATTCCACTTTAGTGTTAGAACTAATCTCCCAGCTTTAGGTCTTCCGATCCAATTGATTGATTCAATTCAGTGCCACACATCAATTAAATCAAAAAAATAACAGATCAAAAGCAATCAGTTGTTCTCATTTGATCATAGAGCTAGATTTGGAATAAAGTATGATAGATCATAGGAAGAAACTATACAGCTAGGAGATAAGAATTAAGAAAAGAGAGGTTCAGAAAGGAATTTAAATTAGGGTTCAGCCGAAGAACTTGGGATCGTAGCCGTTGCTGGTGGTGGCCAAGATGTAGTAAGCGACGATGTGGCCGATGGAGCCCCAAGCCAAGACGTCGACGATGTTGAATCCGACGGGGTCGTTGGACTTCAAAAGGCTGACGTATTCCTTCGCCCTCGTGTCTCCGGCCTCGTAATGCGTCAATCCGTTCTGCTCCGGCACCTGCTTCGCCATGTTCTCCCTCTGGAAGTTGAAGAACACGAACCTCCCCAAGAACAGCGACAGCCCTGTGCTGAGGCTGATCACCACCGACGGATTCAGTTCCGCCTTAACCACCAACCCTCTACGCGCTGCTGTGGTCCTTTTCTGAGTGAAGATAGGGTTTGCCTTGGTGGTAAGCGGTCGGAGGCCATGGAAGCTCAGGGAGGAGGGGCTTGACACCGGGGAGTGGCGGCGGAGCTGGGCACCCGGCGAGAAGGTGGGAGAGGAAATCATCGACGAAGCTGCCATTATTGGAGAAGATCGGTGAAATTGGATCGCGTTGGGTTTGGTTGGGTGGTGAGGGTGGGATTATGAGAGAAGTGGGAAGAGAAATTGTTAAATGGGGATAGGAAGATGCATTGTGGGGATGGGATTGAAAGAATGGAGATTCTGGCGCTAACGTGGCATTGTTTTATTGGTTTGTTTTGGATCGAAGATTTTTGGTGAACTTGTATCAACCTGTAATATGTAATAACCACGCACAACGATGGGGAAGGGGAAGCTGGTTCTCTGCCTTTGCATGGATTTTAAAAAAATAAATATTAAAATATTTAAAAGAAAAATGGAGAAGTTGACTGGAAAAAAAGACTCTGCACATTACGCCTTAACTGAGGTTTAAAAAGAAATTATAAATGTTGGCAAAAAAGAAAAAAGAAATTATAATACTTATATTATGTGTTAAAATAAGACATGATTTAATAATTTTTATGATGAGTTTTGATTGCATACAAAATTTATGTATTCTTTTTTCATTTAATCTCTTCTTTTTTCCTATAGAAGTGTTTTAGATATTTTTATTCAAGTATAGCATATGAATTAAGCAAATACATTCCACTTACTCTGATTTGTAGGAATACATTAAAGTCATGTCTTGCTCAATAAAATTGGATTTCCTTCTTTAGAAACTCCAATTATTTTTGTTTGACACTTCATTATTATTAAGTCCGGTCATTAATATAAGATATTGTTTTTAGTGTATTCTATGCTAAAAAGAATACACTAAAAACGGGATATGAGGTATTATACTATTAAAGGTTAAGTAGCAATTTTGCCCGAAAGTATACACCCACGAGTAATGTTGCCTTGAAAGTTTTTTGGATCAATTTTGCCTCGGAAGTATAAAAACGGAGCAATGTTGCCCTTCACTAACGATGAGACTAACAGACATCTGCCACCTAGGATTAGTTGACACGTAGAATACTAAGTTGGACAGCCACGTTAGAGTTCACGGGTCAAAGGCATTCTGACTATGTTAGCTCAGAGTGCTCAGGCAAGGGTCTTTAAATGGCAAAGGCTGTCGACAATTTTGTGTCGTGACCTAGGGATGGAGCAAAGAAGAGGAATGGGGGAGTTGACAACATCGACAAGGAGGAGGAGGGTGACGATGCGACCGCGTGTTCACGGGGATGTTGGAGAACCTCGTCAGTTGACGATGTATCATTGTAGGGTGGTTGCACGACTGTATACCTCCTGGACCTAGCAAAACCCAGATAAGAGATTCTTTGGATGAGGAAATTATCAACATGTAAGTGTAAATCCTTGGATTTGATTGTTATGATTGCATTGTGGGGGCGTATTAATAAACTGATTTCACTGTACAGGGAAGGGGCTATGGTTTTTTTTAAATGGCATGACGATGAAATGGGAGAGAGGGCAAAAGAGGTGATAAACAAGCTGCTGCTGGGAAATGTGGACAATCTGAATAATGGGAATGTGGGACTAAGGAGAATGGATGAAGGAGAACTTGCAAGATATATTGAAGATGACATAGCCACCATTTATGCAAACATGAGGAAGAACGAAAGGAGACTGAAGCAAGCTTTCTGTGCATTGTTCATGACTTGGTTTTTTTGTTTACTTTTATTGTTGCGTTAATTCAAGAGGATTTTGGGATGTAATCCAACATTAAATGTAAGGCCCCGTTTGGACCGAATGGAATTGTTGCAAGAAGTTTTTGGGTGTCCCTATTTTTCTCCTTTTTTTAGGGAACATGTTTTAAGTATCGAGAGAATGGAGACCATTGGTGTTCTTTGTTTAAGAGAAACAATTTCATAATAATCAATAGAAAATGGTGGAATAAATTCTCATTCATAATCATAAATGCAATACAAACGAGTTGATAAAAAAAAAAAAAAGCCTACAACACTAGTACAATAAACAATTTAAGTACATGAAGCGTTAGTACAATATATAACAAAACATAATTGTAAACGTTAGTAAACATTAGTACTAACAGAGGTATATAGACAAAATACCATTGTTTCAAAGCACAAATCACTCTCCCCCTTTGTCATCAGTCAAAGAGGAAGGAGGAGGAAGAGAGGAGGATGCAGAGGAAGGTTGAATGGCAGGAGCAATAGGCTCAACGAAGGCACAACAACAGGCTCAGAGATATCAACCGGGGTAGTCTCAGGAGGAATAGTCAACGTAGATGGAGCAGATGAAGATGCAGGAGGCTGCTGAGAGTACAACTTGAAACCCAGAGAATCCAGTGTTTTATCCATATCGTAGACCTGCCATTGAAGGTATTGAACCTCCTCCTTCAATTCGTTTTGAGTGGCAAAGAAGGCCTGAAAAATGGCTGCAATATACTTGGTCAATTTGTCAAATTCTTCTCTGGTAGTTTTCACCAATTTGGCAGTCATCTTCAGAAGAGTATTCACGACACCGGTAATTTGATTTGCATTATTGTACAGAGGATTGATGGCATCGATAATACCTTTTGTGACCGCCATTGCAACAATTTTCTCAACAGCTTGCTCCACAATATGTTGAATAAAGGGAGTTGCAAAAGATGAAGCAGGGACAGAAGCGGTACCAGCTTGAGAAGATCGGGCTTCATCAGGAGCCCTAGAAGATGTAGGCTTAGGAGGCCCATCAAGGACTTGCTTGTCTTTCTTCTGCTTTCCAGTTACCTCAGTGAAAGAAATCCTCATACTGATCATGTGTTTCTTTCCAAAACGCTGAGGAAATATCACTAAATCATCAGATAAATATCAAATGTTGTTCATACTCAAGATGTAAGACACAACATTAGGATATGGAATTGTGGCCTTTTTCTGATTTGGAGCTTGAGATATGAAGTTGTCATTTCATTCATAATCCATTTGCCAATATTCCTTGGTTCCTTGGCAATAATGGAAGCAAACCTCTGATAATCTTTATGAACAAAGTGGGTATAGCTCTGTCCTTTCTGAACCATATTCCGACTGTAAAAATACCATATGACCCTAAAGGTCTCATTCATTGCGGTTGGCTTGAATTTGAGTTTGCCACCATCATATGGCATATCAGGTAGTAGGATACAATGACAATCAGCATTAGACAAAATGGGAGGATCATCATTAGGAGCATCAACAACTCCGAGCCAGATATTTAAGTCAGCGGCTGAGATCTCAATTACCTTACCATTAATTTTAGTGACTAGCATATCATCATCATCCTTATGAATTTTTGGTTTGAGAAACATATTAGAATAAAACAATCGAACCACAGACTCAGAATACTCTGTTCAAATACCAAGTAATGGTAAATACTGAAATAACCATGGTGACAAGTCCAAATTGCAATCTTCTTTAAAACGCTCCAAATCCAGATAAACAGTAGGACAGAATGCTCTGCTACCATAGTAAAAATCAAAAGTTTTTTGATCCCCAATTGCCAAAGGATTAGTATTCATACCCGGAGATGGTTGAAGAGCATTAGCAGCCAAGTGAGAAGTAGAGGGTCCTGCTGACCCAATGCCAGAAGCTTGTTGACGACTGCCTGAGGCTTGTTGCCTCTTGCTTCCAGATACCTGAGACTTCTTTCTACCAGAAGCCTGAGATATCTGTGGTCTATCCTCAAGGGACTTTGAACGACCTTCTTCAATCATAGTAATGTAAGCTTCTAGACCAGTATCTTCAAAATCCATAGATTTACCTTTACCCCTTTTTGAAGGCAAAGAGTCGGTCTAAAATCTAGTCACCGGTCTTGGTGATTCTTCAAACACTACTACTTTGCTCTTTGATTTCACAGTGCCCTTAGGTTTCACAGGCATCTCAGACTTCACCTTTGGTTTCTTCTTTGATTTCTCTTGAGCTTGTACCTTCGACTTATAACGATAACAAGAATGAGGTCTTTTGAGAAGAGGGCGATCTTGAGATTCTGGTGGAGAATGATCATTGGGTCCACCAATAGAAGTCTTCGTTTGAGCCATTTGAGACACACAAAAAGAGGATTTTAAGGGAAAGATTTGAAAAGAAATGAGAAATTTTGAAGATAATAGAGCCGACAGTGAATGAAGGTGAAAGTGAGGGAAAGAGGAAAAATTTAAGGAGAGAAATGGAACACCAATGGTTGGAATCACTAATCGACAGCTCCATTAGAGAAATCGCCACGATTTATGAAGAATCATAATGGATTGAAAGGATTTTGTTAAGAGAAGGTATGCCACAGAAATGAAGACACGAGACGGAGGGGAATAGAGAAATGGAAAGATGAGAGGAATAAGAAGCACACTAAAATGACGCTTTTCAAATAAATAATAAATAAATGTACATCACAGTGACATGTTTTCAAAACTCAAAAATCTGATGCAATACCAAGAAGATTGGACTTACATCTGACATGTTATAAGGCACAGAAGAAATCTCTGGAAAAATGACGCTTGTCAAATTTTTTATCAAAAGAAGATAAATATCGGGAAAAACAAACGATGCTTTTTCATTTTCATTTAAAGAAGCTTGACACCAATAATATTTTTCTTTTATAAGTCTTTAATAAAAGAAGCTAAGGATAGGAAAAAAAAAAACAAAAACAATGCTTTTGCAATTTCTTTTGTCATTTAATGACACAATAGAAGAAGGAGATGATTCTTTTGACATTTTGAAAGAATGCTATCAAATGAAATTTCAAGTATAATAAAGTTTAAAAATCATCTTTGGCCAATCGAGATTACTTGGGGAAGAAAATTTTTACTCGAGTAATTTTGAGTAAAAAGTTTTGGAAGAACGCCGCCCAACAAAATTCTCGGGTAAACAAATTCTTACTCGAGTAGTTGTGAGTAACATAATTTTACATAGCATGGAATGTTGAAATTACTCGGGTAGCTATATCCTTTACTCGGGTAATATCGAAACAATGAATTTTTAAAAAATGCATTGGAGGTCGGTATTACTCGGGTAATTTTGAAAATCAGAATTTTACGAGAACGCTCAACACAAATATTACTTGGGTAATAAAAAAGTTACTTGGGTAGTTTTAATTTGAAAAATTCATAATACTATAAATATCAAGTAATAAGCGATACTTGGAATTATTTTCTTCTCTAGTTCAAGCATAATTACTCGGGTAATAGTTCATGTTACTTGAGTAATTTGCGTTATGAGCTTTGAGATTTGAGATATCATTTCGCTCACGATATTACTTGGGTAACATGAACTGTTACCCGAGTAAACTTGTAATATTCTTCATTAAGCTTCGTTTTGATGTTACTCACGGGAGTAATTTTGTCATTACTCGAGTAATTTTCGTTGAGACACTTAGCGGCAAAATTAAATAATCATATTAGTCGGTAAAATGACGCAAACCTTTAAAAAGAGTAGAACCAGGCATTACTCGAGTAACAATCTCGTTACTCGGGTAATTTTAGTTTGAAAAATTTATATAATCATAAATTATCATCTTCTTTTCAGTTCAGGAGTTACTCAAGTAACACAAATTATTACTCGGGTAATTTACATTGAGACTCTAAGACAGCTCACGATATTACTCGGGTAATATGTATTTTGCTCAAGTAAACTTGTAATATCCTTGCTCCGCTTCGACGTTACTCGTGAGTAATGCTTCCATTACTCGAGTAATATGTTCCCGACAGAATTAAATAATCATATTACTTAGGTAAGATATTATGTTACTCAAGTAACTAACTGAGAGCCACAACGTCTTTTACGATCTTTACTCGGTTAATACTTGGCATTACTCAAGTAATTTCTTCATACATAAGCTCTTCTTCGACATTACTCGCAAGTAAAGAATATGTTATTCGGGTAAATTGAAATTTGCTTCAATGATAAAAAGCTTCTCCTCGACGTTACTCGAGTAATATTTATATTATTCAAGTAATTTGTTCTGAAACACCCAGTCAAGTTAAAGAACAACATTACTCGAGTAACAGTCATATTACTCGGGTAATGCCATCTAAAAATACTTATAAGATATATTAACCAACGATATTACTCGGGTAATTGGTACATTACTCGGGTAATATTATCTGCTTCATAATTCAGATTGTACTCCCATAGTTACTCGCAAGTAATATCTATATTACTCGAGTAACTCTCTCATCTGTTAATCTCTGTTTTTAGTCAACTAAACAGAGCATCCTGCAAACAACAAATCGGTAGAAGCTCCGATGCTTAAGTTAAGTCAGTAATCATAATTCAACCCGTAAAATTACATAACTGTTTGATTAATACACAATAAAAGACCAACAATGATCAAACCCACGATTTAATTTATATGCAAACAAGCTGATAGAGCATGGCATTGAGATAGAAAATTAAAAAACTACTGCCAATAATATTTAATCATAGGCAGTGCAAGGAGCCAAGGTTAATGGTCAAAACATCACAATACTGAGGAAACATACTGATCTCTATTGCCCATTTCATTAAAGTTAACATCTTCAAATTAAAATTAAAGGGAGTTAAATACATAACATCTTCAACTTAAAGGAAGTTAAATACAAAGAGGTTAATACTAAAGTGAGAAATAGTGGACAATAATTTATCAATATATGTTACAATATAAACCAAAAACCAAAACATGCCACATGGAAGTAAAGTAAGTAAACGACAAGAACTCAAATTAGCCACATCCCCTTCCTATCCCCCTTCCTCTTCTTGCAGTGGTCTTCTTCCTAGTCGATGAAGTGTTCATGGTCGATTGCTTGTGCCCAAGAAGTTGTGATGTTGTTATAGCGTGTTGCCCCCTCCACAACAATCTTGGAGGGTTGAATGGCAGATCAGAAGGAATGGAGACTCTTGATCCATCACCATGATACTGGACTGTCCAAGTTCCAATGCCCTGTGAAGATGACGTCATGCTCGTTGTTTTCCGCATTGTGGCCTCACTCGGGATTGGGAATCTTGTTTCAAGGTCTTCTTCATGTTGGTACATGTACTCTACAACGATGCCCTCATGTAAGACAAGTTCTTCATTCGTACCAGGCTACACAGTAATGAAAAGAAAAATATTGAGTATGAATTAAACAATGAGACACGTTAAGCATGAAGTAAAGTAATTGCTTACGTTATACACAGTCCGTCCAGAGTCCTCATCAATTCGAACTCTCATGCCACTTCCAACTCAACTCTTAGAGAAAGCCCGTCCACCACGTAGATGTGGTTTTGAGGTTGTTTGAGATTGTTGGGTACTAACATTAGATCCAGCAGTTTGAGTAGGATTTTTATTTCTCTGGAACAAGTACCAATATACAATATACACAACAATAATCAATAATTAAAAAAACAATCGACATACCAATAAAAGGTTAACGTTTTAAGGTTATAACACTTACACATGGCTCTATTATGCCCTGCTTTGTGACAAATGGAGCATTTTCCAGTTGATCCTTTTTTGGACATCTTCTCAGGAGGAGGTAGAGGAAGATCAATGTTTCATTGGGGAAACTCTTGTATTGCTGACCACTTGCTCTTTTCTTTCTCCTCTTAGACTCATTTGTCCTCTTCCTCTTCCTCTTCCTGGTGGGTCTACCAGGCAAGACGCACACTGGAGGTGGTTCCATGGGTTGGAACTTATCCACTTTCCAGTAGGCCTTCCCTCTAACAGGCTGAAACTTGGTTCTATAACTACATAAGTATGTGTTCTTGTGATAAAATCTTGATATTTGAGTGACTGGGTCAATTTGAGCATGAAATAACGTACAAATGACATGCTTGCATGGGATACCAGTTAGGTCCCACGCCCTACAAGTACATTGCTTTCTAGTTAAGAAAACATTGTGTCTATCATCCCCTTCAGATACTTCATATGCATCGTCACCATTTAAAAACAAAGTACATCTCATTAACAACTCCTTATTTGTCTCATACGAACTAACACACTTGGGGGACTATAATTTCCTCTCCACCTCTACACATTAGCTTCGCTCTCTGCCCACTTAGTCATCATTTTTACCCTAATACCATCTATCATCCTTATAATAGGTAAATACCTATAGTCATCAATCCAGGAATTGAAACTTTCACTAAGGTTGTTGTCTACTATCCAGCATAAGCATTTACAACAGAAATATGCCCTTACCCAGCTCTGTACAAGATATGTCAAAACTGACTCTGCTGCTTGTTTTTTTAATTCCCCAAGTGCAGTTAAGTTGTCCTTAAATTGTTCATGGAAGGTACTCCATGCACAGGAAAAAAAACTTCTTCTTCAACTCTCTCCTGCACCAGGCCTTGCTCCAATTGGCATAGATATGCCTCGCACACAATCAATGCTTAGCCAATGGTAAGACATCAGAAACAACATTCATCAACCCCTATGTTGTATAGGAAAATAGTGGCTCAGATATTTCAAGAAAAATACATAAGGCAAGAGCAAGACTATAAGACAGCAAATGAAACAACTAACCTTTTGCATATCAGACATTATTGTGACATCATTACCATTGTCCAAGTCCAAGGATCTCCTAATCCACTCAAAGAACCACTTCCAATTATGAGTGTTCTCCTTTCGTGTGATTGCAAATGCTATCGGGTACAAAGAATCATCAAGCATCCAATCCGATTGAGTCGGCGTAATAAGCATCATACCTCTGGCATTTCCCTTCAAAAACGTGCTATCAACTCCAATAATAGGCCTACATCCAGCCTTCCACCCAATCTAGCAAAAGTTTAGGTTATAAGTAACACTATAAAACTATGTCACCGAAATTAGAGTAATACCATATTAAATACATAAATACATAAGTATAAGAAGTCAAAATCACACCTTTGTAGCATTAAAGCACACATACATGCGGCTGAATACTCTCCTTCCACCTTCAAGTACCTCCTTACTAATTTCAACTGATATGTTAGATCCAGGATTGGAAACCCTTAACTCGTGACAATATGCCTCTAGCTTCTTGAACTCATCCACATAACTCCCTTCCATCTCTTCAATAATTTTCTTCTTCGCCCTTTTGCATTTGTAAGTACTCACATGCAACATCAACTCATCTTGACAATCCTTCTTCATGTCTGCCACCTTATATTGTGGCCTTTCTTGCACCTTCTCCTTGAAGTACCTAGCCAGCCACTTCACTAACGCCCTAGGGTTTTTGAACACCCTGCTACAACTATGCTCCAAGTTTAAGGTCTTCACAACAAGCCCAGGGTTGGATCCATCTTTTGAAGCAAAAAGGAAAAAAGGACAACCCTTCTCACAATGGGCCCTAACTCTTAATGGCTCACTTTTGGTTAGATGTAAATTTACTCCTGCCTTTATTGCATACTGATCCAGAGCTTGGAGTAACTGCTTCTTGTCAGCAAAACTAGCCTCTAGAGTGAAAAAGGGTCTCCCATTGGGCGCAATGTTTTCTGATCTCCCTCTCACTTTTGGTAACACTGCTAAAGGCCCATTTCCCCCAATTTGGCCCAATTCATCCAGACTATCCTCATCCTCATAGTCAGTCCCTTCCTCACCATCATCAACTAACACATCATCTTCATCATCACTATCACTACCACTTTCACCTTCCATAGTTGCATCACCTTCATCATAGTCCTCACCTTCTTCCTGATCACCTTTACCCGAGTCCTCACCCTCTTCCTCATCACCTTCATCCGAGTCCTCACCCTCTTCCTTATTACCTTCACTTGCACTCAAATTATCATTGTCCCTATTATCATCAATGGCTTCAACCACATCCTCCTCAATTGCATCACCACAGGCACCCTCACCTTTGTCCCCACTACCCACTTCTGTGGCATCACCCCGTGGATTGTTTTTAGTTTCACTCACCAGCTGTTTTGCATTTTCAACCTCACGCCAAAAAGACTCCACTACCCATGACTTTCCTCGATTACCCCCACCACCATCGGGACCACCAGAGGACCACTGCCTTTCGATTCCATCTCAACCAAACCTAACGTATTTAGGAAAACAAAAACAAAAGCCTTTTACCCACACCCACAGACAAAACACAAACAAAGGGTCCTAAAATCACTTTAAACCACACTTCCCTAAAACTCACAGATTCCATACCTCTTAAATTCGGACGAATCTTGCTTTGCCTTCTTTTCCCCAAGGTTGTCCACGTCTCACAAGCACATGCGAGCCACTTCCTCTGTCAGGGCGTTGCCTTTTTCAAACCCTAAAAGCTAACATTCTATTGTTGTAATGAAAAAATGAAACTTTTGTTTAGTGTCTCTGCTTTTCATCGATCAAACCTCTGGATAAAATGACACGTTTTCAAACTTACCTAACTCCTACTCAACACCCTTCTCCACGTGTCTTCCAATTTGGCTCACACCCATTCTTTTTTGACCGCCACACTGTCATTTTAACAGTCAACGTTTGTTTACCGTTAGTGGAGGGCAACATTGCTCCGTTTTTTATACTTCTAGGGCAAAATTGATCCCCAAAAAACTTCGAGGGCAAAATTGCTACTTAACCTTACTATTAAAGACTAGATGTAATATTATAGTAGTATAAAAATCAAACCAAACCAATGAAAAACTAGTTAGGACTTCTAACCATTGAACTGATGTTACCGCTTTTAACCAATTTGAAACTTTACAAAATTAGTAAATTATTTAAGGTCTATCTATCACTCTAAAGTATTTTTGTATGTAATTTTTCATGTAAAAATTTAGATAATTTAGAGTACTTGGATATGCTTGAAAAAAATACTATAAGGTGTTGGATGTATAAAACAAATAGTTTATAGTATTAAAAAATACTTATATATTAAAAAAAATACTTCAAAGTGTTGTTGATGTATCCCAAAATACTTTGGGCACTAGATGCACCATAACTTATTACTCCCTCCGATTCTAATTATAAGACCTAGTTGATTTTTTTTGGAGAGATTAAGAAAGCTAATCAAATTACTTTGGAGTATTTTTTTTTCCAAACTAATTAATTTGACTAATAAACTAATATATAATTTAAGGATACACAACATATGAAATGACTAAGTATCTTATTTAGCTTCCATAATCTCTCCAAAAAAAGTCAAATAGGTCTTATAATTAGGACCGAAGATAGTATTCAAAGGTCAGAAATACTATTTGCACTAATTAAAACACTTTTTTCTCCTTTTATATTATAATGTTTTAGTTGTTAATAGAAAACATTATTTATAGGATAAATACTTCCCAATATTTGAATATTATATAAGCATTACTCTTATAAAAAATTATTAGTAATTTTAAATTTATTAAATCAAGGCTAAATTATACCTAAACTTTATGTTTTATGTAAAAAACTTTCCCGATTTTCAAAACTTCACAATGTACACTATACAAATAATCTCAATCTCAAGCTATTAACTAATTTTTGGAAAAATCACTGCGAGGTCTAAGAAGTTTTTTTTTTTTTGTGCTATATCTAAAAGAAGTTGATATCCCTTTGGCATCATACCAAAAGGAGAATTAATGATCTTCCTATCACCAGCCTTGTTGGAGGAAGACACAAATGAGACACTTAGGGTACATTTGATTTGGGGGAGGGGGAGATCTTTTGTCTCATCTTTACTAAATTGCCCATAGAAACTTTTCAATATTCTAAAAATATACTTTCAACAAAAAGGAATATTCTTTTCATTAATGGCAATTTAATCAATTCCCTCCTCCCACCCCTTCCCTCAAACCAAACATAACCTTAACGACCATAGCAAGCAATTCACATGCTGGAGAACTATAATAATCTCTTCCCATAAAACCATAACATAAACAAAATCGTTGTAATTCATATTAATCACTACATCCAACAAGTCAATCATTACATTCTAAAGAAATATCAGCACCAGATATTTTCTTCTATCATTGGCCAGAAAAAATATATTTCTTCCATCAAGTCAGTGTTGTTCATTGGTACAAAGCAGGGGAGAACAAAAGCACCTCCATTAATTCTTTAAAATAATCTCACAAAGAACAAAGATGCAAATATTGATTTAGTACTTTGGAGGTGGCAGCTGAGTTGGTAACAGACCAAAGCGCTTCTTCAGTAGGACTCTCTGCCTCGAGAATTTATCATCGGGTGAAAACCTTGCTGAAAAGTCATTAAATAATGAACAGATACATAACAATGATCAACCATCGATACGGTATAGTTGATGTATATAAAAAGTGACAGCCATTAAATACAAGTTTGGTTTTACATTGAGAACCACTGAAACTAAGTTTTGTTTCTGACATAAAATGAAACACACCTTAAGTACAAAACTAAAGCACTAGGATTAAACCAATAAACTAGCTGCCTAGGGGGGAAGATGCACCTTCATTCAGATGAATCCCATCATGACAGCAACACAAATGTACCATACGAAACAGAATACAAACACGTCCCACAAAGTCAAGCCCCAGAAGAAGTGCTCACAGTACCATCATCACAGATTGACTCTAGGTTGAAGTACTTTAAGTAAAAGGAAATGGACAAAAAATCCTCATGCGAACGGTCCATAGACTGATAACTGATTACTGATCGCAGGCCTATGCAACTAACATCTAGGCATCAAGTCTACAAAAAATGAACAGACTCTACATTCTCAACAGATATCACTCACATACATTATTCAAAATTTATTTCAGTTTTCTTCTTTTAAAATGTGTGTGTGTGTGTGTGTTTTTTTTTTTTTTTTTTTTTTTTTGGGGGGGGGGGGGGCATAACTCATAAGGAACTTGTGAATGGCGATGTTCCATGAAAACCCGGGCAAAAAGAGCCATCATTGAAGAAACAATTAAACTACAATACCTGGATGAGCAGACTGTGTCGCCAAACCTAGAGGTGATTCTTTCTGAATGGACAGAAAAGCTAAAAGTTAATACAACAATCCATTCATTGGACTTAGTGCATTGCAACATAGAATGGAGTTCCAAACTTAACTATGCAGCAATCCTACTGATACAATCACTTTTACGAAGAGAAGGTTTAATATCCAGTACTTAGGGAAATGTTTGGGCAATATTTCATAAGTTTTGAACATACACATAGACCAGTTTCTACACTTGCCCATCTCTTCCAATCATCACATTGTCTCCTTTTTCCTAATCATCTTTTAAGCCACACTTGCAGCTAAATGTAATGTAAAGCATTTCCGACAGTTGCTCCCCCCCCCTTTTTTTTTTTTTTTTTTTTAAATGTCACTTTTAGATAAGGATTTTGTTTTTATACGTGTCGTTTTAAAAATCAAAGAAAATATTAATTACTATTCTTTTACAAGTATACCCTTTATCCTCAATAACTTTAATTATGGAGTTAGAGATAATTATGGAGAGAATAGATAAAATAAACTAGGGGTATGTTAGAAAATTTAATAGGAATTTTGATATAAGATATACTACTTGTATTTATGATCCGTAAACCTGAACCTTCAAACAAAAAGTTAAAAAACCAGAAGTATAGTATATTTGTTAGTTATATTTCATTAACAAGTCCTTTGAACATGTCACATTGTCATTCTCCTTCATGAACCCGCTGGTGCATGTAAAAATCTGCTTCTTTCAATAATGAAAAGCATAGCAAAAATTCATGTTTAATGCCTTCGACTTCAGTTTATCAGAAACCATGTGCAACAGAACCACTAAAGAGAAACAAAACGTTACCTTGGTAGTGTAAACTTTATCACCATTTTCATTTATGTAACACTGAAGATACATTATTGCTGATTATTTTGCTCAGCCAATGAAGTATCAAGTCCTGCAACAAAAATATGCAACAAATCAACCACTGCATCACGCATAAGACAATATTCATTCATATAACAACAACGACAGAAATAAGCAGCAAGAAAGAAATAAGAGGATATGAAATAAGATTATAGAAATCGGATACTGCTGTTAGTAATTAAGTAGAAGAAAACTCGCTCACTAATTAAATTAGTGGCAACAGCGAATAACTATAGAAATAGTCAAGCGGTTAGACGTGAACGTACAGGAGTATGAATCAGAGGAATTAGGTAGGGAGAGACGAGAGAGCTCCGCCGCCGGAAAAATAGGGTGACGAGCTGACGGCCGAACAGGAAGGGAATGCGAGGGATTACAGAAAGAGACGAAGTGTGAGACGCAATAGTGTAGAGGAAGTACGAGGGACGGCCGATTTAAGGCGGGACCTCTCTCTCTGGTTTAGCTTTGAATCACATTCGGTCTCCTGTGCTTGCAAGAAGACCTAATTTAGGTTACTTTTTTTTTTTTTTTTTTTTTTTTTTTTTTTTTTATTTTGATTTGACGAAGGGTTTATAATTTATATAAAGACTAATGGGGTAAAAAATTATCACTTCTCTTCAACAAATAAGCTTTTTGACATTTAAATTTGTATTATCCTTTTTATAATATGAGGTTCCTTATCATCTCAATCAATATTTTGTTAGTTACTAAATGTAAAATATATTTTACACTTTTATTTGTTTTTCCCAAATTAAACCCATTGACATTTTCTTAACAAAATGAAGTAGAAGATGGAAGGAAAAGAATGATAAGGAAGATGATTAGAATGTTATAAAAAATATATTATACTATATTAATTAACTTAACTAATATCATTAATACAATCAAATTAATTAAAGTAGGTATTAGATTAAAGATCATAGGAGCATATTTTTTCATGGCAAAGGAAAAAAGTTGGGGGAATTTCTATAAGGTCTTAATGAAGAGATTTAATTGCTAAAGTCTAATAGAAACTTAGAGCATGTAATGGCAAGTTTTAGAGGAGAAAATGACAACAAGTTTATGTTGCTCAAGTTTGGTTTATCCCATTGTCCTCTTTCTCATAATCTCATATCCACTATTAGATTAAAATAATAAATGATTCATATTCAATCTTTTGTAAAATCATTTCAATAAACATAAATAAGTAAAGATTTGAATCCATAAAAAAAAATTAAATTTTAATAAAATAATAATAATTTATAAAATATTAAATCTAAACTATCAATTTCATGATCTAAGGATGGAGATGTGATTATGAGAAGATAATGAGAAAATGACAATGAGAGTATCATTGTCTTATATTGTTCACTTATTATTAAGACTTTTTGGTAATCCAATCATCTCTTTAGAAACCAATCAAAGCATTAACAATTGGATGGACCAATAGGGTGAAAGTTGTTTGGTTGGTTAAACCAAATCATAATTAAAACACTATAAGTTTGATTGAATATTATTTATTTTTTTTTGATTCAAAATCCCAAACAAGGCCCAAGGCGCCTTTTCGGAATAAATTTATTAAAAACAAATCATAATTAAAACACAATATTTTAACAATTTGATTGAATATTATTCAATCCCAGGGCGCTTTTTGGGATTTTCGAAGCTTTTTCTCCAAAAAAAAGCCCTTAAATGCATTTTCCCATTATTCAATCCCAAGTCGAAGTAGATAGGCCCATCTGGTCTATTTGTGATTGTGAGATTTTGAATTATTGCAGTAAGGATCAAGTGGATGGGGAGAAAGTGAAAGAATGGATCTTATTGTTGTTGATGATATTGGTGATGGTGATTTAAAATCTGCATGTTTCATGAAATTTTAATTTATCACGCAAGGAAATATATATATATATATATATATATATTGTAGTTATGATTAGTGATTTTATAAAATATTTCTAATTATGAAATATTTGTTTAGTGTTGAAGTTGGAAGTCGTTTTTTATTGGAATTAAAATGAAAATGAAAATGAAACGTGCCCAAATTGAAACAAACTTTTTTTGGAGATTTTGCTTTTTTAAAGACCTGATAATAAAAAAAATGTGTCCCTTGACTTGGGGTCCCTTCTCCAACTCAAAAACAAAAAAAAAAAACAAAGAGATATTCGTATTTAGGAATTTTGAAATGATGTACTAATTTTAGAGTTTTATTGTTTAGTTATTGAAGTATGAAATAAATAAATATTTCAATATGCACAAGCTCCCCATGAGTAAAGTATGAAATAAAAAATATTTCAATGGTTGCACGAGGAGCAGAGTCTCATTAAATATTAATATGTACATGAACCATAATGTATCCATATTCACATAATGTGCATCCCAAAATCAAAGATTCATTGATGTATTTGATACAAGCAGTGTCGGAAGTTGAAATAATTATTTGGGGTTAAATGTATACTTATTAAGTAATTAAAAAAATTTATGAACAATTTTTTTTTTTGGGGGATATGACCTTAAGATAAATATTTTCTAGTGCAAAAATACATCAAATTTTACATTATATTAAATTTTAAAAGAAAAATTTCTAAACAAATTTTTTTTTTTGGGGACATAAAAGAAAAGAAATATTTATATACTTCAGGAGTACTACAACATCTAAATTCTGTTTAATAAAAACATAATAACTTAGATAATTTTAATTTTAGTTGTCAAGTGACTTATCTGAGGAATTCACATTTTTAAATTTTTTTTTTAAAAAAAATACACACCTTAATTTGAAAAAAAAAAAAAAAACTAAAACAGAATGATGAAATCATATTTTTCTTAAAAACAAGTAAATGTGAAATTTTTTTTGATGAGTCACAATTAGGATTAAAATAATATGAGTAGTTGTTTTTTTTTTTTTTTTTTGACATGGTACTTTCAAAGTAGGTAAGTATTCATTAAAATGAATGAAGGTATTATTAAATTCTTTAAATTTATCTTGGGAGGTCATGAACATCTATAAAAGATTACAATATTTATAACCCGATCTTCTTACATGTTCATGATTAAAATGTAGTAAATCTTCCCTAAATCCATTTATTTTTCTTATAAAATAATTTTATTTTTTTACAACATAAAATCATTTTGTTTCATTCAGAGTAGAAGTTAAAATTATTATTTTTTTTTATAAAATATGAAAATAAAATCAAAAACAACAAAAAATTTATTCTATTAAGTTGAGTGGGCTATAAAATTACGAAGCCATTATGCTTGGTTATCGATCAAAACTTTAGATAGATTGCTAAATAAAAGATCTCAGTCAATAATTTATTGATGAGTTTGGTTGATCAAATTATAAAGTTTTATAATTAAATTAAGGGTCAAAGTGCAAAAATGTATATGTGTTTTGTCTTCGGGAGTGCCTAACACTAAGTATTTTTTTTAGGTGCAAAAATGCATATGTATTTATAAAATAGTTGTAAAAGTCACAACAAGATAACATTAGTTTATTTTTTAGGGTTAAGATGCAAAAATACACATGTGCTTTTCTCTGAAGAGCGCCCAGTAGCAAGTGCTTTTTTATATGCAAAAGTGCACACGTGGTTACAAATTAGGTGCAAAAATACCGTTTGACTATTAAGTTTGACTTTTTTTACTGACTGGACGATGACGTGGCACTTCAAAGGTGCAAAAATACACATGTGATTTGTCAAGAAGAGCGCCCAACACCAAACTATTATTATTTTTAAATTTAATAATTTTACTTCAATTAAAATTATTTTAGGATCTTGAAAAAATATTTAAGGTATTGACCGGTACTAAAAGGATCTTGACGATTGAAAAAAATATTTTAGGAACCGATTGGTACTAAAAAGTACTTTCGGGATCGATCGATACAAAAAAATACTTCATAATCTTAAAAAATTATTTTAGAATCTTGAAAAAATATTTTAGGTATTGACGGTACTAAAAAGATATTAACCGATCTTGAAAAAAATATTTCGGGGTACTAACTAGTACTAAAAAGTACTTTTGGATAATCTTATTTGGTACACAAAAAATACTTCATAATCTTGAAAAATTATTTTAGGATCTTGAAAAAATATTTCAAGCTATTGACTAGTACAAAAGGATACTAAGCGGGTACTAAAAAATATTTCATGAGCTTGAAAAATTATCTTAAGATTATGAAAAAATATTTCGAAGTACTACTAACTTATACTAAAAATATACTTCAACATATTTTTTTAAGATTCTAAAATAATCTTAAGTCCATTAAAATAATTTTTCAAGATCATGAAGTATTTTTTCAAGATGTCAAGATCCGAATATCTTTTTAGCACCCTAGGTAGTAATTAAAATAAAATTATTAAATTAAAAAAAGAATTTGGTGTTCGACGCTCTTTTGACAAATCACATGTGTATTTTTTGCACATTTGAAATACCACATCATCGTACGATCGGAAAAAAAAGTCAAACTTAACGGCCAAACGTTATTTTTGCACCTAATTTGTAACCACATAGTCACCTTTTGCACCTAAAAATTAAAGTCAAACGTTATTTTTGCACCTAATTTACATAGTCACCTTTGCACCTAAGAAAAGCATTTCTTCGGGCGCCTCGGAGAAAAGACGTGTGTATTTTTTTAACCTTAACCCTATTTTTTATTTGAAAGTACTAAAATACCCCTAACTCAAAAAAAAAAAAAAAAAAAAAAAAAAAAAAAACTCTCCCCATCTCCGTCCGTTGGGACAAGAGACCAGCAATGCATCATGGTATAGTTCTAACTTCAAATAGATGAACAGACAAAAAATCAAATAGATCAGGATGCTGGAACCAATATGCTGATTACAATATCTAAACCAGTAAAATTTGACACAGATAAATAAGTCACAGTCTCAAAGAATCCGAATCAAAAGCATAAAAAGCTTAGGCATTTTTTTTAATAGGGTGGGGCCCACAAAAAAATAATGTCACTGTTGAAACGGTGATTGTATTTTTGCACTATTTTTCAAAGTTTATATGTAGTTTTATATCTAAAAAAAATATTTGGTGTTGGATACTTTGGGTGAGCATGATGCACAAATGTCCAGTACGCTCGCCCAAACCTAGCAAAAAATTGCCTAGCCCTACTCTAAAAAAGTGACGCGAAAAAATTTGAGCAGTTTTGGACCGCCGTAATGGGTGGGCAAAAATTTGGGCATTGGGCGGGGGTCCCGCCCGCCTGGTTGGCCATGCCCGAAAATTAAATATATTTAAATAAATATTGTTCTACATATATTATTTTATTTAAAATATATTATATTATTATGTCTAAATATATTATATTATATTTGATTATCTCCAAAGCTTTGAAATTCTCGTGAACCTATGAACTAAAATCTTTAAGAAATAAGGCAATACGTCACTATTTGGGCAAGGAAGCCCGCGCCCCGCCCAGCCTAAAAATGGTTAGAAGCTTTTATTGGGTAAACAGGGCGTGGGTTCAAAATACAATCCATTTATTCTTCAGACTGGGTTATTACCCTGCTCAGTCTTACCCATACCCACCCCTACTCCTTAGAATAAAACCGATATCCATTTTTACACTGTGAAGCTTCTACAAAGGAGGGGAAAAAAATAAGTAGTCTCACTGTCCACAAAAAATGAAAAAAAAAAAAAAATAAAAAATTGACAAAACGCAGGCGCAAACAAAAGCGTATATGGATGGAATTCTCACACGTGTTCACACCGATTCGCGTGCTTCCCAACGTACCTTGCTTCAACTACTTCGATACCAACCCACACAAGAACAAGTTCACAACCCAGCTTCCCCGAAGCTTGCTGCCTAAGGCGTCTGATGGTTCTGAATTTAACTCCGCAGCCTAATTCATGGCGACGATATTGAGGAAAATGTGGGAATCGGTATCTAACCGTTCGTGTTCGGGTTCGGGTTCAAATTCCAACTCGGCGGAACGCTTTTGTATCGTACTGGATTCGCCTCTGGGTGTATTCGATCAAATTCCTTCCGATATATTGATCCAAATCCTGAAGCTTCTGGGTCCCAAAGAAGCAGCGAAGTTGACTTTAGTCTGCAAAGCATGGAGATGGCTGGCCTCCGATAACCGGTTGTGGATTTATTTCCTTCAGAATGATCAATTGGAGCCATGGGATACCATTTTTTTCGCCGAGATCAATTTGAGGTCCGGTCATCCTCTTCCGTAAGTATCCTTACTTATTCCTTTTTTGCTTTTCTTGGATGATTCCTTCTCTGTAATGGAGGGTCTACTCTTGGAATCTCAGAATCATAGTGTTCCGTTGCGTCTTGTGGATTTCTCGTTGTATTTTGACTCCTTGAAATTTCAGAACTTTAGTCGGTCAGATGCCTCAGCTATCTTTCAAGCGTATATTTGGCCTACGAGAACAAGTTCCTGGTGCTGTTATCATCGATGGTTGGTGTTGCAACCACCTATGCTTCTGCTTCTGTTCTTCGTGACATTTTCTTCTGGTTGAATTCAATAGTATGCCTGCTTCTATAGGTGGTTCTGGCTATTGCAAGTTTGGTTGGAGCAAATATGACCGCCCATCGGGGCGATCGGCTACCTTCTTGGTATAGTTTTCTATTGGAACTTGCACTAAATAAGATTGCTCTATTTTTATTTTATTTTCTTTCATACACTGGCAATTCCTTGCATCTGGTTTTCTGCTGTCTCCTTTCATTTCAACAGCTGTTATTTTCCATTCTTATGCGCATCGTCCTGAGTTTTTCATCATTGATGTGCAGGAATTCGGTAACCTCGAGTCTCCAATGTACACTAGGCTTAGACATTTTTTTGCAACTATTTATAACAGGTTTGTCGTTTTAAATATTTGATAAAAAATGCATTTTACTAAGAGGGGCTTCATTTTGCTTTAAGTTAATTCTTCTTGTTCTCTCCAACTATGCATCTTTACCTGCGTACCTATTGTATCACTTAATCCATTTCCAGATAAATCTTTTGTATGACTGAGCCATGGTAGTTCTATTTATTCTATACCTAATTCTTAAGTGGTTTAGTATTGGATTCCTAACGCAATAGTTGTTTTCTCCGCAGGATGCAGGTTAAACCAAGTACTCAACCAGTTATTGTTTCTATTCCGATATGCCATTATGACGGTCAGTTACATTTATGATTTATTGCTTGATCGTGATAAAAAGAAAAAATATGGAAAGCTCCTAGCATAATAGATCATCAAAATAACAAATCAAATCATTTGAATGCCCATCTCAATATCTAATAATATCAACCAGTTGATCACCAATCAATATGTGCTATTCAAGTCCAAATATCTGATTTGAACCATTTGCTGTAAGCTTCCTCCGGTATTTGCTAACAAGAAAAAAAATTCCATTTGGACATTTAGTTATGCTTTTGTAATCTGTATACCTATTTAACAGTAACAATGAAAATGTGCCCCAGACGCCACAATCTACTTTTGATTAAGTTCTAATCATTCTAATTGCTGTGGATCCTATATTCTGTACGGGGGCAGTCCTATATTCTGTATGGAGAAAGTTATGTGGCCTTACGTCACATTTTCATTAAATCTTACTTTCACATATTTATAACTTGAATTATTGAAGTGCAAAACAGATGATTTCTCTTGCATTATATGATTCTTTGACGCTCAATGTTAATCTCATGCCATTATTTCAGATACTGAATCTGCCAAAGCATCAAGGCGGCAGCTCAAGGAGGCAATATGTGCTGCCCTCTTTGACATGCATGTTCCTGCTATTTGTGCTGTCAACCAGGTTTTCCTCTCTTTTTAACAAGAAAGCTCTGATTGCCTTATGTCTACTGTTCTACCATAAGGATGACGCACATTAACAGATTCTGAAAATGATTCATCAACTGAGATATAGAGGATTTTCGTGATTCCTTATCTGAATTAGTTTATTAGAACAGACACTAAAAGAAGTTGGTATTAAGGCATCGTATTTGTTTCACTATTATAACTATATTTGCTTCTCTTTTGATATCTCTTTCAAGTGTTTATATGTAACTATTCCTACCCCCTATCCATCTTTGATCTTTCTGATGAAGTGAACTTATTTTTTCTTCTCTGGAGTAATCAACTTTTCTTGGTGGATGAAGGATAAGAAAAGAAAATTATGGTTTTGGGTTTCCACAATTGTGGATTGCTTGGGTATTCATTATGCAAGTAATGGCTAGCATGATGATTTTTTGGTCAGTTAGGCTGAAGCAACAAAGAGCTAACTTAATTAGTAAGGATGGAGTGGGGTCCATGGTCTAAACTTTCTTGATAACAATAACAAAACAAGTCTTGCTTCACTTGGTGAGATTTGGGACGTCATTGGAATCTATCAGCAATTAATTGTTTTGAAATATTATCCAAGCTTTGTTGCCCCCCAACCACCAAAAAAAAAAAAGGGCAATACTTGTATGTGTCAAATTAGTAGCAAAGGACCTTGGTGTGAATATTCAAGTAGACATATATGATGTAATCTAATAGAAATTCAAAGTTATTAACCAAGCATGATGTTGAATGTGCTTTGTCCATGAACATAATTCTTTTGAATGATATAATTTGGTTATTGTGTTCTTTCAATCAATTATTTTTGGGTATTTTGTCCATATTACTTACTTTCTCCTTGATGAACTTAGGCCACTCTGTCTCTGTATGCTGCAAAACAAACTTCTGGAATAGCTGTTAATATTGGTTTTCAGGTCACTTCTATTGTTCCAAGTATGCCTATAAACTCCTTTCTATATATCGCCTTGCATTCTTTACGATAATATTTTATTTATGCTTACCATTAAATTCTTGCATGTGGAGCTTAATGGGCTGTCCTTGTGGGGATGCCTTATACTTTTTTGTTTCATGCATGAACAAATGGCTGTTAATGCTTAAACATTCTTCGTCTGAAGCAGTACTCTTTTTTCTTTTTTTTTTTCCCCCCCCCCCAAAAGAAAGGAGAAAACTAAAGGCAAAAGAAATGTTAAGTTTAGATTTTCCTGATGGAAATATAGTCATTTGCATCATCATTTTGCAGTTCTGAATGGTAAAGTTATGCGCAAGGTGGGTGTGGAAGTTGTGGGACTGGGAGCAATCAAACTTACAGGACACCTTAGGGAGCTTATGCAACGGAACAACATGAATTTTGAATCCTTGTACACTGTTCGCACACTAAAAGAGGTATTGCTATTCTTTTTCTCTACAAATCTTGAGACCATTAATATTATTTTGGTAGTCTGTAAATGGTGTATTTCTGTTGCATATCAGTTCTTATCATGAAATGCTGTTGTATATCGTAGTTCTGGCTGATAGGTGGTCTAATTTGCTGTCATTTATGCAAGATCTCTTAATGGTAATCACAATATTTTATTCTAAGCTTCTCATAATTCAGATCAGATTTTCAATTTTTCAATTATTGACCACTGAAATCCTATCGCTTGCACATGTTTAAAAATGATGTTTTGGGTTCTTTCTTTCTCTCGTTCATGTGCCCCCAGAAAAGTAGTTGTATATACTCTAACTCTATACAAGTATTTCTTGATTAAACTTGTTCTTCAAAAAATTTTGGCCCCAGTTTCAAGTGTTGAAATATCTTCTGCCTTATGGATTGTAATTTATGAGTCAGAGCCAGCGCTGGATCCTGCAGGGTAATTTATTGGTTAAATCTTAGTTGCAGTTTAGCAAGTGCATGCGGACAGAACTATGGTAGTAATGACTCATCTCAATGATCAGTGGAAATATTACTTTTATGTGAAGATGAAAGAGCCCTATTCGATGGTAAGACCCATACAAGGAAACCTAGGAAGACACAAGCAAAAGGGAAAGATGCCTTTTAAGGTTTCAGAGTTGACTTTGAACTTTCCCACTATTTTGGAGTAAGGGTAGGATACCTAGCTGTTAATTAGGGTGTCTTTAGTTATTTTAGCCCTGTAATACGTAACAGATATTTTGGGGACTGTGAAGGGTGCTTTTTGACTATATTAGTCATTAGGGGATTGGAAAAGTTTGGATTTTTTTGTACGAGAATTTTGGGAGAGGGGACCAGTTTTCTTTAAGATCTGGTTCCTTCTTGGCTGGGAGAGTGTTTTCTTCTCCACAGATTATATTGTAATCCTCTTCTCACACTGAGATAGAGGTTCATCAGCTTCATTTAATCAGAATTAGTATTGCTATACAGTGGTTTTTGTTTTGGTTCCTAACAGAAGACTAAAGATTTTGTCTTTATATATATATATATATTATAATTTTCTTATGCTTGGTATCAAGTGAAGTTTACTGGGAATGATTGTATGTAACTCAGAAATTACTTCCTGTAAAGTCATCTCACTGAAGTTGTCTGATGATTTGGTTGCCTGTCAACAGAAACTATGCTATGTTGCTATTGATTATGAAGCTGAACAATCGAAAGATACACGAGCATCTTTTGAAGCAGCAGGAGAAGGGTGGTTTACACTTTCAGAAGAGCGGTTTGAAACAGGAGAGATCTTGTTCCAGCCTCGTCTTGCCGGATTGTAAGTGTTTGTATGCATGCAATATGGTTGCAACTTTTCTTTTTCAATATGGTTATGAGTGAAGGGTGCCTAGGTCCAAGATGATTGAAGCCCAATTCTTATATTAGTTTGTTTATCATCACTGAACCTGAATGAACTGGTTCTAAATCCTTTGAGGAAAAAAATGTTGCTTAATTGCTTCAGAAGTAAACTCATGTTGAAATTTGGCAATGCCCGGAACTTGGTGGTGCAGTTTTTCGTTCTTAAAATTAAAAAATGTTATTTCTTGATGAGTACATCACAAAAACAAATGAGATGTAAACTAAAGGTTATAAGCACCTGATTTTTATCATTTACCGAAAGAGGGAGGATCAGAAGTTTTTGGTATCATCTGAAAATTGAATTAGTTCTCTTAATGAAAATTGACTGTCAAATTCTGGTCTTGTCATAAAAACCTTCAGTTCCAGAACAGTCTATGTCTGATGGTTATTCTGCTAATTCATACTTCAAGGATTAGAAATATACCCATCAAGAAGAGATAGATGGCTATGTTAACTGTATATTGAGAAATCATATTTGCTAAGTGCACTATTAATTGCTAAAGAAACCTCGGCAGAACATATCATTTCTGGAAAAAAAACTATCAACTGTAGATTATAACATATTGAGGATGGTAATTCTCATCTCGGACATAAAGATTCAGAAAATACTGGCTCTCTACCCAAGTCAAGAAACTTTTAGGGTAGCAAATTGTCTCAAAATCTCTTCATCTTAACTGTCATCCTTCTTATTCTATAGCTTCGACATAAGTAGCATGATGTAACTTGGCAAAGTATAAATGAGTAAGTCCACTTATTTGTACTTTCAAGGAAAAAGTAATGAGGCAGTGCATGTCAGGGTCTAGTATATAGCAATTTCCTTGAAAATCATCTTTATCCATAATCGAGAGGACCTTGGGATATTCTGTCCCTTTGGCAGTGTTTCTCTCTCTTGCTATGATGTCACAACATGAAAAATTCTTGCCTGCTAGTCAGCTTGTTCTTTGTTTCCCCTTAATAGTAGATTCAGCTTATCATGAACTTCTTTGTGTAGGCAAACAATGGGTTTGCACCAGGCTGTAGCTCTTTGTATGGACCATTGCCATTCTGCAGAATTAGCAGGTGACCCTGATTGGTTTAAGACTGTTGTTTTATCTGGGGGAACTGCGTGTTTACCAGGTCTGGCAGGTAAAGGTCCTTTTCTTTTCGGACAAATGGTGAATGTCCATTTTTATTTGTATCAATTTGCTTCTTTTACTAGTGAGCGTCTCAAATATGATAAAAGGGAATTAAGTTGTTGAAAAAACCCCAGTGATGGCCTGCTTCAACTAATGGGTTCTAATTCCACTTTGGGGTCCTTAAAATACAGAGAGGTTAGATAAGGAACTCCGTGAGTTATTACCTCCCCAGCTGTCCGACGGAATCAAAGTCATACCTCCTCCATATGGTGCTGATACTGCATGGTTTGGAGCAAGGACCATTGGCAATGTGAGCTCTCTATTTGATTCTTTCATAAAATTTGAAATTGGCTTTCTACATGTCATACACTTCATATATGTTGAATTCTTGAATGAGGTCTAACATGCGGGACTTCTTTCTAGTGAATATTTGATTTCATTGATTATGTTAGCTTTGATGATCAGATGTCTGTCCTGTGGAAAGGGTTCACAGGGGTGAGTTCTAATATTTTGAGTCCTGCTCACAACTGATTTTAACTTGGTCTTACAGTTGAGCACCTTTCCTGGTCCCTGGTGTATAAAGAAGAAGCACTTCCGCAAGTCTGGTCTCTCTCTCATATGGTGACTGCGCAAGTCTGGTCTCTCTCTCTCTCATATGATTATGTTAGCTTTGATGATCAGATGTCTGTCCTGTGGAAAGGGTTCACAGGGGTGAGTTCTAATATTTTGAGTCCTGCTCACAACTGATTTTAACTTGGTCTTACAGTTGAGCACCTTTCCTGGTCCCTGGTGTATAAAGAAGAAGCACTTCCGCAAGTCTGGTCTCTCTCTCATATGGTGACTGCGCCCCCCCCAACAGAAAGAAAGAAAGAAAGAAAGAAAGAAAATTGCTCTTGTGAGTTTAAATAATGAGGCACCTTCAAAATGGAGTGAATTTATTTTAATATATAGAAAGAATAAATGTATTTGTTGATGTAACCAGTCTCATTCTGGCCAGGACAAAAAAAGAAAAAGGAAAAAAAGAAACATCTAATATGTTTACATTATTGGTTAGAAACGTTTGAAATATCTGTAATTTATTGTGTGTAGAAGGAATTGTCTATTTCACTGTGAACTAAGGAAGAGTACCAAAATTAACACGTATTTTTTATTTGATGTGCGCGAAAGAGTACCAAAAAATAAAAACGCGTATTTTTTATTTGGAATAATTGATGTGACAAGGGAGCTTGGTGAATTTGTAGCATGGAAACAAGGAAACAGAATTAAAATTTGAAAAAATAATAATAATCCAGTTGAACAAATTATCCTTTGGGCATGGTTTGTTTTCTTTTCTTTTTAATTTGTATAGAAATATAGACCATACGAATGCATTAAAACAATTAGTCAATATATATAAAATATGCGGTTAAGGTTGAAATTGGCTAACGAAGTATTATGCAAAGAGTATAGGGCAGAAAAATGTTTTAAAGGGACCAAAAATGCAAATGAACAATTAAAAATGGGAAAAAAAAAAATCAATAGATATTCAAATTGGCCAATGAAGTATTACTTTCGTCGTCAGCGACTCTCGCCTTCATCACCATTGTTGTTGGTGACATCCCATCTTCATCATCTCCACCGTCGTGCTTTAGATTAGGAGTGAGAATTAGAGCCAAAACTTTTCGGAGAGGGAGAGCTGAAGTAGAACAAAGACATGCTAGGTTCTTCTGGAAGCTACCCTGAACTACTGGAACAATTAAAAAATCCGAGAGGCATAGCGGCTTCATTATTCATTGTTCTCTTCCTTGAAACGCACCAGCTCGTTCATTCTTTAATTTTATTTCTCTTTCACTTTGATTTTCCACCTAGTGGGACCGAGGAAAGGTTGTGCTGGTGGCGACAAGCCGACAACGTCGTCAGCTCGTTTGTCCTCCTCCTCCATGACTACTACACGGATGAGCTTGAATTCGAGACAGATTCATCGACCAACGATAGATTGACCAACGGTGTGAAGTTGAAATTAACGACATTGTGTTATTTTTCTATTTTAAATTGTTCACTGTTTTTTTTTTTTCTATTTTCAATTGCTCATTGGTTTTTTGGTCCTTCTAAAAACATTGTTTTTTTCCATGTGCTCTTTGCATAATACTTCGTTAGCTAATCTGCACCTTAACCTTAAAATATAAAACATTAAAATTTTCAATTAATACAAAATCTGAACCTAACTTTTCAATCTCCTATTTCTCACCAATTATTATTTTGTTCTCATTCATATAATTAAAGTTGTTCGTATTTCTTAAAGTAAAGTAGTCGTTAATGTCCATATCACCACTAACACTTGAATCCCAATCCAAACTTCTCTAAACACGAGTTGTTCTTGCATTAGATTTTAGTGTCATTTCATAGCATTAAAGTTACTTCTTAAAGTGAATTAGTCATTGATATCGAAATCTCCTTCCCAATAATTTTCTAGTTGCCGGTGTTGGAGCTCAAATGGCCAGCATTGTAGGGGGAGGGTTATTTTTATTAAATATACAAGAGCAATATCATCATTTGACATAGAAACTTAATTCCAAACAAGTTCATAAGAACTGCAGTGTGCATAAAACTTTTTAGGGAATCAATTTGTCATATGTTGATTTTGTGGTTCCTTATTTGTTTTTCTGTTGTTTAAATATGATGCAAGTCTAATGACATATTTAGAGATGTTAATAGTGAATTGATTTATTATTCATGCAAATTTTACTAAAATTTTTAAACTATATTGACTGATTGTTAACATTTGTTCTGACAGGTATTTGTTAAGTGTGTTTAAAATAGAAAGATAATAAGATTTACTTATTTTCTTTTAATCATCTTCTTCCTCTTCTTCACAATTTTTACATTTTAAATGACTCATTCTAATAAGGGTTAAAGTCCAATTTTACCTCGAAAATTGTCATAAAATAGCAATGCTGCCTTGATAGTTTTTTTATGAGCAATGTTACTCAGAAAGTTTTCAAATTATAGCAATTTTGTCTCGGCTGTTATTCATATTAAGTTTGACAGTTAGTTGACCAAATATACTGATCTGGTAATTCATATGTCATCCACATCATTTTTGTTTTGGGTTCAGGTGCAAATTTAACATGAAAATTTTCATTCATGAGCAATATTATCTTTGAAGTTTCCAAATTTTCATTCCGATTATTATCCATGTTAAATTTATTTGTTAGTTGACCAAATATACTTATATGATAGGTTGTAATCCACTTTATTTTTTTCCAAGTTAGATTTATAAATAAGGTAAAAAGAATTTAAGAAGAAAAAAAAAACGCGTCGTATCTAAAGCATTGGAGAAAATTGTAGAATTGAAAGCATCTTGTGTGATGAAGAAAAATCGAAGAGGAACCCACCTATCTCAACATCATTGGGGTATGACGACGGAGGGTTTTTGGTTGCCTTGTCCTTGGTAATATTCTTAGTATGTCCTACATCCAGTAATTGAATCTTTTTTTCATTATTCTCTATTGAACATGAGCTCCTTCTTCATCTGCAATATCTTTTTCAATGTTGTTTACCTTGTCAACTTAGCATATTTGGTCAACCAAGGATCAAACTTAACTTAGATAAAAATCAAGGCAACATTGCTATAATTTGGAAAGTTCCAAAGGAATATTCAACTTACAAAATTTTTGGGGTACTATTGCTCGAGTGAAATTTTTTTGTGCAAATATGCGTCTTAATAAAAATGATATAAATGACACATGTACTTATTAGGTTAGCATATTTGATCAATTAACAAACTTAATTTGATTAACACCACGGCAAAATTGCTACGATTTATAAGTTTTCAGAGTGGCATTGCTTTTAAAAGAACTCCCAAGATAATATTGTTCTTTTGTGACAACTTATGGGGCAAAATTAGACCTTAGATCGTGTAATAAAATTCATCTTTAATACACTCACAATCAATCAAAATATATTTAAAAAGGAGATTAGGAAGCTATATTATTCACAACATGTTAAACAATAAAACTCATCTCAAACTCTATGCAATTTCACAAACTCACCCTAATTGTATTCCTATTTTAACTTTTAATTGCTTCTTCTCATAATTCTCTTTTAGCTAGGCCATTTCTTTTAGTATTCTGCCAAGCCATCCCACATGGAATAAATCTCCCTATCCTCATCATGACCAGTGTCCCCTGCCATAAACTCATGAAACTCCCCTTCAACTTCAACACAACTCAACCCACTTGTAGCTTTCAAATCAAAATCCTTCATAAATTTCCTTACTTTCTGTGCACATTCCTTCTCTCCTGCATTATCAAACATGATCCCTGCTAATTTATACCTGTCACCAGAATTTGGCTCAACATCCATTAAGTATCTTAGTGCTTTATTCCCTCTTCTTGAATCATTGTGCAGCCTACAAGCATTTAGGAATGTACCCCATATAACTGAGTTAGGCTTCTCCGGCATTGACCCGATGAACTCTTCCGCCTCTGCTAGTTTCCCAGCACGGCCCAGGAGGTTCACCATGCATCCATAATGTTCAACTGAAGGCTTGATTCTGAAATCATGAACCATTTTGTTGAAATAGTGGTACCCCATGTCAACATATCCTGCATGAGAACAAGCAGATAAGATGGACACAAAGATTACTTCATTTGGATGAGTTCCTTCCATGATCATCTCATGGAAGAGCTCAAAGCATTTGTGGACTTTCCCATGAGTAGCAAAACCAGATATTATGGCTCCCCAAGTTACTATATCTCTTTTAGGCATTTCCTCAAACACTTCATGTGCACTTTCAATGGAGCCACACTTTGCATACATGTCAATAAGAGCAGCACCAAGATTTTTACTCATCTTAAACCCATTTCTTTTTACATATGTGTGTAACCATCTTCCTTGATCTAGTGTTCCCAGATGGGAAATTGCAGATAATGAGCTCACAAGGGTTGATTCATCAGGATCCTCCTGGGATGCCATCATTTCCTGAAACAACTCTAAAGCCTCATTATCTAGGCCATTCTTTGTGTACCCAGAAATCATTGAATTCCAAGAAGCAACATCTCTTGCTTCTTCGATTCTATCAAACAACTCTCTAGCCTCTTTCACATGTCCATGCCTTAGATACCCTGAAATCATAGAGTTGAAAGCAGGTGTTTCCACTTCTGAGAACCCATTGAGAACAAGCTCAGCACAATGAAACCTATTAGCAGAAGTGTACATGTGTATCAGAGAGCTATTGATGTGAGTACTAGTTGATATTATTCCAGCCTTGATAATCTGGCCATGCACTTGTTCACCTTCACACGCAGCTTCCAAAAAGGAACAAGCTTTGAGCACAAAAGTGTAAGTGTAACTATCTGGGGTTTGACCCTTTAGAAGCAGTGTATTATAAAGCAATAGAGCAGAATGTGGGAGATTACAAAGACTTAGGCCTCTTATGGCAGTGTTGTAGGCAAAAATATCTGGATGAGGTATGGTTTAAAGACCGATATAGCATAGTCTATCTGAGAAATCTTAACATAGGACTCAAGGAGCCTCCCAGAGTTCAAAGGGTGATGGCTAAGGAGTCCTGAAACAATGAACTGGGCGTGAAGTTGTTTTACTTCTTGAAGGCTTTGGCACATTTGAAGTAAGAGGACTGTGGTGGGAATCTTCTGATGAGCTGTGTGTGGTAAATCTTTGTGCTTTAAGAAGGATGAATGAGTGAGAGAGATAGCCATGTAATGTTCATATATATCATATACGCCTACTTGTTCTGCACAAGTTGGAGGTAGAGTTCCTTGCTCATATAAATGTGTGAAGCATTCTTATCCACACACACAATATCCAATCCCAGGCGCTGGTTCGCCCTTTCTTATTTCATTCAGATTTTAGACTCTGATGTTTATGGTATTTGGCTCTTAATAAAAATGGGGGGAACAATATCCAATCACCTGGTAGATTTTTCCTTCAGGTTATATAAGTCAAATCGCAGACCTTGATTTGCTCATTATATAATAAACACAAAGTCCAGTATTTGATTGGACGAAGCTGAAGGATATAACCGTTATTTAGTTAAACCTCCTATTGAAAAAATAAAAAAAATCCAGTATTTGATTGGAGAAGCTGAAGGATATAAGTTAATTTCTATTAAAAAAATAAAAAAACAGGACCAAATTTATTTCGGTCCTTGACTAAAAATAAAGCAAAGGGCATTATTATCTTTTTATCTACAAAACTTATTTTTCATTTTGGTCTTTGGTCCTGCAGTAAAATTTCAGAATGTTTTGGTCCTTAACTGTCCTTTAATGAAATTTTTCCAAAATAAAATAAAATTAGGAAATGTAATTTTATATATAAAATTTATCAAATCCTTTAGTCAATTAAATTTTTAAATAGAGAATTTTCACCAAAACTTAACAACACATTAACTTATCTATTATTTAAAAAAAAAAAAAAATGACATGCTGCAATTTATTGCAAAATCTTATGTTAAATAATTAAGAGTTAAAATTATGGAAAAATTGTTGAAAACTTCCTCATTACAAAATTTATTGCCCAAAGATACTTTAGGACACAAATACTTGGGCAGTTGCAATTCTTCTTCAGCTTAATACAACATAATTTTAGTTATGCGCACATTAGACGTTTGCACATAATTAAGATAAATTACATATAGTTGAAGAAAAGTTAAACTTAGGTCCTTACACAAATTTCAAACACTTTTGAGTAATAAATTTTGCAATATAGAATTTTTCAACAAATTTTTCTATTAAGTTGTATAACAATTTTTAACTCATTTAAATAACGATAGGCAATAAAAACATTTTTTAAAGCAAAAAATGTAATTCTAAACTGAATTTCTTTTTGGAGAAGGAAAAAAAATCATATGCCATATTTCTATACCAATTTAAGTGGTGATAAAGGAGAGCCTTAAAGTGAGGGTAAAACTATCATGGGGTGACCAAGAGGACACAAAGTTCAAGTCTTTTACAAAAATATAATTAAAAACACAAAGATACAACAAGCATTTTCTAAGAATAACCACTGTTTGGCCACTCATCACTATCACACCTAGTGGCACAGCTTCTTAAGGGCTAAAGGGGGCCCAAAAAAAATTATCCTAATATTTAATATAAAATGAATTTTTTATACAAAATTTATACATTTGGCCCAAAAATTCATACATTTGTCCTAGATATTTATACATTTGGCCTCCCCAACTTTTTTTTTTTCTTAATTAGTTATTGAGTATATATTTGGCCCCCTCAAACATTTATCCCAAGATCCACCATGGATCACATTCACAAAATTTCACAGGAAGTGACACCAAGGGAAGCCATTTTAAGGTAAAAATTCTCTCAGCAGCGTTTACAAGCTCAAGAACATTAGAACCAACACTCATTCAAATAACTTAAACACTACATTGAGCAGCAGTAAAATCCAAAATGAGGCAGAAACTAATCTTATATTGTATGCTACACTTTTAGCTCTAGCACAATCTTGGAGGTAGTGCAAATATGTTATGATATGGTGAAGAACCTGATGTATCAAAGAATTGTCAAAGATTATACAACAACAATGTAGTGCAAGATGATAATCGGGGGAAAAAATTAGGCACTTTGAATTTATAGGAATAATAAGAATAAAAAACCAGCTGAGAGCATCATCAGCAACAAGGATGGATAATGCATAATCTGATCAGCCGTGTCGCTGGCGGTTGCCGATGGTGGTAGTGCAGGGCAGGCCAGGCCTTGCTTCCCTTCGCGACACTCACTAGCGAAGAGGCCTGGAGGGTATTTCCCATAAATGTTGATGTAGCTGAACATGGTCGTGGCGCACTCATTTGTCAGGTCGTTTAACACGTCTGCGTATGGGCAAGCAAATTCTTTGAATGCTGCACAACAGATTTTGGGAGGTACTGGGGACCTTTGCATTGGCTCGTGATTATTGTGTAGTTTGAGAACTCGAAATTCACTTGACAACCTGCATGATGCAGGGTGAAAAACAAAGCATTGTCAATTTAAAGAAAGAATAAGAAAGTGAATTGGTTGCTACAATTAGTAGTGGCTGATGAACCGCTATCACAGAGTAGCCAAGACAAACATTTATCGATGTAATGCAGGATCTAAGAGATTGGTTTCAATTACATGATTTTATGAGTTATAACAAGAAGGATCGTGACCAACAAGTGTTGGTCCTAGTAGAAAAGGGCATTGGCCACTTAAGTACGAGGTTTTGATTTGAGTTCTTTTAAATGCAAAAAACGCCTTTGAGAGACTAAACTCCAATCTAACCCAATCAAATAGACATATAACTCATATAAAAATGCAAGAAGAATCATGAGGTAACAAGACTAAACATAGAAGAAACAAGCAGTCACAACATTAGGGACTAGCTTGCTTTCTGCATCTGAGCAAGATGCAACAAGCAATTCCATTATCTTCTTTGAACACGCCGCACAAGTTCAAAAAATGAGATATGAGGACTGCGTTTAGCACAACTAAAATGCTGCACTACATCCCTGCCACTGATATGAGCAACTAATAAATTTGTTTGAACTAATGGTTGTACAACACATTGCACCGAAAAATCAGTTATAAATACTAGCAATAAAATTAGATCAACTGATATGCAAATTGAGCACAATTCTTCACAATTCACATAGGCAATGAAGAGTTGTCATTATAAAAGAAGGTTGCATTGAATTTACTGCTATAATGCCAGTCCATGATTTACAATACCAAGTTATAACACTGCTTTTTGTACACAAAGACACAGCCAGTAGATTGGGCAAGCTCAAAGATTAGCCTTTAATTGTTTATTGCTAATTTCACAATCCTATCCATTGGTTCATTCCTACTACTCAACGAGCCATAAAAAGATACCCTATTTCATTCTCCAAAAGTGACCATTTTGATTAACTCAAGTGCCAACAATTGGACACCTAATTATTGTAAAAACAAGATAAGGCAAAATGGTCTCTGTTAAGATGTTAGCACCTTAAAATCTTTCTATAATTCTTATCTCTCAAATCACGAGGGAATGACAGAACCAGAATGCCCACAAGAAAATAGATAACAGAGAAAAAAATAATTAAGGGAAAAGGTAGCAAATGGTTTACAAGTGAAGATTTAGGGATCAGCGTTACACAAAGCAAGCGGATCAAAAGGAACATTGAGAGAAACCAGAATATGTGTGTGTGTGTGTGTGTTGTAGATCCAACAGAGTGCACCCTTAAGAAATAAAATTGGAAATAAACCTTTTTTAGCTTGAAGAAGATTCCGGCCAACATGCAACTCAGAATCGAAGGTAGCATCTGCAATAACATAGCAAAATTTGAATTCTTCAAAGTTATAAGACATCGCAGAGAAGAAGAGATATCAAAATCGACATTACAGGGGCTAAAAAAACCAAGTTGGTAGCTAAAACTTACCAGAAACTGCAAAAACTGAGAGAGCCAGTAACAAGACAAGAAGAACTTCACAAGACCCCATCAAGATCAGAATTTTTCAATACTGCTTCAAGATTTTTTTTCCTTCTTTTGCTGCGTTTTTTTCTGTTAGGTTGCAGTAAAGGAAGAGGGATGGATCCAGAGCGGGTATTTACTTCTTCTTCTTCTACTACTACCTGTTTTAGGTGTCGATTATTGGAAGGTAGTTCAACTGAGAATAATATAAATAAGGGAAAATGGAGGGGCAGTTATAGAAATGTAAAATTAATTAATAATTGAAAATTGAAAATAAAGAAGATGACAGACGTGATCTCGCGTTTGATTTAATGGGTGCCAGCGGGATAACGCGCTTCCGCCCTCAGCTCTGCATCCTCGTCAGCAATCTCCAAGGAGCATCATAGTATTATTGTTTTTTTATTTTATTTTATTTATTTCTAGTTTTTTTAATAGAAAATAATATTTAAATACCATTTGAAATTTTTTTTAAAAAAAAAAAAAACCCTAAAAAGTCTATCAAAACATGAAAATGACAGGAAGGTGATGTAATAGGAATCTGAGTTTTTATGTTTTGGTTTAAACATCAAAATGCCCATTTTACACATTTTATTAGTACCTAATGATTTTGTCAAAACTATTCGATTTTTGTCAAAACCATTACTCAATTAGTAACAACCCAGAACTTTTTTTTAATCCTTTTATACATATTGTCTTTTTTTTGTTGCCCATCCCAGATCCAAAGCTTTTTTTTACGCTATGGTGGGTGAGCCTCCCACGGGGCTTTTCGCATTCACAAGGCTCGAACTCGAGACCTTACTTCCTTTTATACATATTGTCTTTACTCACCGATTTTATCAAAACTATTATTTTTTTTGTCAATCTCATTACTTATTTGATCACAACCCAAAATTCTATCAATCTTTTTACATATATTTTCTATAGTTACCGATTTTGTCAAAACTATTACGGACTTTGTTAAAATCATTACTATTTTAGTTAATCTCATTACTCAATTGGTTACGACCAAAAACTCTTTGTAAATCCTTTTACACATATTGTCAGTACTTATTATAGATTTTATTAAAACCATTATGGATTTTATCAAAATCATTAGTCTTGTAGTCGATCTCATTACTCAATTAATCATAACCAAAACTCATTGTCAATCATTTCACACATATTATCAGTACTTATAGATTTTGTCAAAACCATTACGGATTTTGTCAATACCATTACTATTTTAGTCAATTTCATTACTCAATTGGTCAAAACCTAAATCTCATAAACTCACCGAAAACTGGTTTCTTGGCATTGTGATGGTGAAAGTGAAGAGAAAGAACAAAGTTGAATGGAGAAGAAGAAGAAGCTGAGCGCGGTAAAATCACAAGAACAGAGGAGCCAGACCAGATCGAGAAGGAGAAGGCACAAAAATCATCACTTGAGAGAATAGAAGAAGAAGATGAGGATGATGAAGCTATTGGTGAGCATCGAGATAGAGAGATATTCGACGTGGTTCTAGGTTGGAGTGCGTTGGTGTCATTATCGTCGGCGATGTGGCTTCAAGGCATGATAAAGAGGGTGTTCTCAATGAGAAGATCATCATCTTATTGGAGAGGTATTGCAGGATTCATGACTAGTACTTGGCATTAGCATTGCCGATGGAGAGGACAGTGAAGGAGAGTCAAACAAAGAAAGAAGACCAGTGATAATACCACTCCAAAGCCTTAAGCTACCCTCTAAGAATTTATTTGACACATATACTCACACTTATTATCTTCCACAAGTCAAGCTTTTATTTTTTAGATTCTAATATTTCTTGCAAATTAAAGTTATTATATATGACAAAAGATACAAATATCATAATCGCACAAGTGTGTGTATAAATATGCATGTGTTGATGACCAGCAAAGGAAAAGATCTCTTGGGCAAGAGGGACAGGGAGGATGGTATATGTATATATAAATCCAAGCAGAAGATAGACAAAAGGCGAGCCTGGGGTTGGGACTTGGAGTATTTTGACCTTCATCAAGCAAGTCATGTAGACTTGGTATTGGAAACAACAAACACAAAATTTAAAATAAGGAAAACACAGGCAAAAGGAATATATTATTATATAAATGCGCGCACACACAATCTTACTTACAATTTTGCAGGACATTAATTTTTTTTTTAAAAAAAATGTGTGTGGGTGTATAGGAAAAGGAACAAAAGAAGGGATTATGTGAAGAAGTGATAAAGATTTACACACACCAAGAACGAAAAAGGAGACTATAATTCACCATAACTCAATACCTAAAGTTTTGACTCTCCTTTGATTAGTCTCGTATCTTTTAATTTTTTATATTATTCATCTTGTAATCGATGACTCACTTTAAGAGCAAATTTATTAAGCAGCATGAAATTTTACTTTCAATTTAGTACCTTGCTTTTTGGGTAACAAAAGAAGGAAAGAATCAAGCATGCTAAGTTAAAAGTTCAAACACTGGTTCACATCAAGTTATAATTGAGAGATTGAGTTATAAGTAAATTAAAATATTAAAAGATTAAAAGATTGAAGTTGGCTTTGTTTTATATATTATTACACTAATGAATAATTCAAAAATTACTTGTAGTCTTCCATTCCCTCTTTTCTTTTGTTCTATGTTTTGATTAAAATATTGTAATTTCATTTAATATTTGAATAATATTATGAATAAGATACTGGTCACAAAAGAGTGTTTTTTTTTTTATTTATATGTATGTGTGTGTGAGTAATTATGTATGTATTTCATTTCTTATGTTTATCAACACTATTTTTTCCAAATATTTTACTGCACATTACACATCCTTCTTTAACTATTTTATTTAATCATAAAAGTCTGCAGCAAATTAAAGCTTTTGTAAAGAAATTAAAAATATTATTTGTCTATTATTCAACACCCCATGCATGGCATAGAGGATAATTCTAGTTTATACATTTTTTTGTTAATATAGTCTTTGCTCCCTCAAGTTTACCCTTATTTTAGTTTTAATCCATTAAGTTTTCAAATAATATGTTTTAGTTTCTCAAGTTTCAATTAGTTTCTATAACTCAATAAAAACTTAGACCATTTTGTCTTTAGATGGATCAAAATCAATGGTTTGAAACTTGAGGAACTAAAACCAAAATCATGTTAAATTTGAGGGATCAAAGATGATATTAACCCTTATTGTTTAGAACAATTATAGTTCATAATTTAAAAATGATTCTCATATAAACCGAATAAAATTTAGCTCTATATATATATATATTTTAATATACAAGCTTTAAATAAGTTAATGCTGTAGACAAAATAATTGTCTTAGGCAAAAGGCCCAGATTAAAAAAAAAAAAAAAAAAAAAAGTTTATCTTCTCTGAAACTTCTCTACTCCAAACATTTTTGGGCTTCATCAAGAATATCATTAAAGGGCCCAGCCTGTTTTGGAGTCATTTAACTTGTTTTACAGTATATTTGGGCCCAAAGCATTAAAAAGATCATGGGCTTATATCAGCAACGTAGAACTTCTCTACTATATTTAGTATATAACATCTCAAAAATTAGCTTATATAAATAAAAAAAATCAAAAATTAGCGCTATGGACCTCTAATATGCTCTCTAATACCCCCTTAAAATTTCCCAATTTTTGAAGTGTTATGTTCTTGTTTCTTGTGATTCTTAGATTATGCATAAACTGAGTGACATTTTAAAATCTTATTAGCAACAAAATAGTGAAATTTTAAGTTTTTTATGATCTCCTTTTAAAATGATCATTGCACAATTTTAGGGTTTTTGTTTTTAAATGTCCCTATTCAACTTGCATATCTATATCTATGTGTTTTAAAATGAACTCTAACATTCTTGAACATTCATAAGTATATATTTCTTTTCGTTATTAATACATGACATATTTATGTTTCAAGATTTAGGATTCTTATATTTTGTTCGTGCTTTTGATCAGCCTTCATTTTTGCTATTATCATATCCTTTTTTAGCTTAGGATATATTATATTTGTTCGTACAAAATATTTTGAATTTGTCATTCGTTTGTTCTTTTTCATGTACACTAATGTGACAAAAATATCTATTGCAAGTTGCATTGGGAGTGAAAGAATTAAAAGCTGAAGAGTCAGCCTCCAGAAAAGAACATGTAAATGAGAAGAAAGTTGTTTGAATCAGATAGGACAGTGCACTGTTTTTTTTTTTAAAGAATGTTGTTTATGTATGAAGCCCATTTAAAATTAACTTTTGAACATCACAAACACTACGTTTTAGAAAGCAATTAGAAGTGAAAAGTTACCCTTTGTCCTTAGGCTTAATAGGCAAAGGAATTGGACATTCTCATCAAAGGGAGGTGGTTCGATCCTAGAGTTGGTCAAAACGTTAGGGGAAACATCCTAACTTCTAGGTGCTTAGGTTAATGGTTAACGCTGAAAGTAAAGAGGCTCACCCCGCCCAACATCGTATCACCTTAGGAGAAATGGAGATTTCACCCTACCCTTAGATTGTGGATGAATCCAACATTTTTCCTAAAATTTTCATATTAAAAAAAAAAAAAAAAATTGTAAAGCTGAGAAAGGAAACAATGCAAAGCAACAGAGAAAGGAGAAGGCATAAAAGCAGCAATGAATTTCCTGGGACAGAGATTGCATCCTTCTTAACTTAATGCTTTTTCTGAAATTTTGGTTGCAAATGATCTTTAATGTTATTGTGATGTTACTTGTTAGAACTCATTTCCTTCCTTAACCATATTATAATTTTAAAATGGTTGAATTGGAATTTATTTTTGGTCTTTTCTTATATTTAGCTCCTTTTACTCCTTGCTTATCCATCTATTTTAGAATTATAATTTTGTTCCCTAAAAAAATTGCTTGAAGTGAATCACGCTATGTATTAGCATCCAATGACATATATTTAGCTCCTTTTGTCCATTAGATGTAAGACAAATTCTTTAAGAGGCCTTTCATGAAAATATGCTCTGCATATTTGCGCTTTAACTAATGCATTAGCATCCATCACACTAACGCCCTATATATTATATATTTGTGTGATACACATCCATATGTTAAAATTTCATCTTTTGCTATGCATTTCTACAAGTTTCATTGTTAAGGTTCTTTTATTTTTCCACCTTTAAGAAAGCTAACAAGTTTAAACCTATACGCAATTGTTTCATTACTTATTATGTGAACAAGTTTAAACTTTTACTGTGTCATCTTGCATAATTACAGAGAATCAACGAAAGTGATTGGAATTTACTCAGCCTAAGTATATGCCAAAGGTGTTGGAGGTTGTAAAGTTGGTGGTGTGAGTGGAGCATTGAGAATTGATAGAGGGAGGGAGGGAGGCAAGGTCATGGGATTTGGGCTTTGTCATAAATATTTAATATAAAATGAATTTTTTTATACAAAATTTATACATTTGGTCCAAAAAATTTTACATTTGTTCCAAAAATTTATACATTTTCCAAATATTTTTTTTTTTAAAGTTAAATACATTTGGCACAAACATTTATCCCAAGACTATTGGTCAAAAAAGTCACACCTTGCTATTTTACCTACAATAGGTGAACAAGAAGTTATACAAGAGAAAAGAAGAAAGAGAAGAGAGAACTAGTATAGCATCAAAAGTTTCAATAGTACATATGTAGTATGGACTACTCATTCAGTATGTGTGGTTATATGTATGCTACTATGATGGATAAATACTATAAATACTTATATCTGCAAACGAAGATATGTTGTTGGAATTATATAGTGATTTCTTGAAATATCTTTGATTAAGATATTTGATTAATATGATAGGTGTGAGTTGCCTTGTATTGGAATTAAAATGAAACAATTTAAAATTTGCAATCTCTCAAGCAGAGAAGCACATAAATATTGTTTATAATACAAAGAGATGTTTGGAAATCAAGAATTTGTTGTTGCTAATTAGTAATTACGATTTAGTTGTAATTATTTATGGTTCAAATAATATTGCATAAAGAAAATAATATTACTAACAAAGTATGAAAATAAAAGGAAAAAAATATCAATATGTAAGAGCTCCTAGTGCAATGCACATTGAAGCACATACTCGTTGAAGGCAGAAGGCGATGGAAGTGACTATGATCAATTTTGATGGAAAGATTTCTACATGGAAGTGGGCTCTCACACATCAAACAGCCTAAAATTGGATTCCACTTCGCCTCCCACTTGTCTGATGGAAGCGGATTTCCTTAGTATCCCGCCCCTCAGTATCCCTCAGAAGCAAGATCTCAACCGTCCAAAAATGAATCTAATGGCCAAAGAGGGATTTTTAAAATTTTTATAAAAATCGCGCGCGGTAAAAACTACTGCGTGTGGTTTTTATAAAAATGATTCTGGACCCTTAGATCAACTTTTGAATCATTTCCACGATGGATGCGGGGATCCTCTGAGACAATCCGGATCCCTTGTTTGACCCCTAATTCCGTTGTACTAAACGGGGTATAAAGTTGTAAATAGGATCTATCGGAGCTCTGGTGTTCTCATCTCTTTTTTTTTAAATTTCTTAAATAAAAGTTGTCAATATAGATATTAATTTGAGTTGTTAATATAGATACTAAAATCATAAATAAGGCCGCCGACAAGGGGTTGAGGGTATTTTGTTGGAAAAAAAAGTTAAGGGTAGTTAGGTGATTTGTCAAATTTTTGCAACATTTAAAAATTATAGATTAGTCCCTTTGGAATTATTGAAATTTAACATATTTATTTGTCTTTCATCAATTTTGACAATATTTTTATATCTTTTTCCCTAAAATGTTTGTTTGAGATTGATGGCCAGTGCTTTGACATTTAACCTTGTCCAATAAAAATGTCCCTTGCCATTTAACAATTTTTTTATTTTGTTTTTTGTCCCTATATTTTAATTCAAACCGAATCATTATAAAATTATAGGACAAAACCAACAATTTGGAACAACAACAACTAAAATCAAAATTCGATCAAACAGTAAAGACTAAAAACAATAATAACATAAATATCAAAGTTCAAACATGATGTGCTACTATTCATGAGTCATGAATAGTATGATTTATTCTTCAAATTCCATATGATGTATGAAACTGACTTCTTTTCTCTCAAGAAATGTATTGTGCATGATCTGAATTGCATATCAAGGAGAGGTTGGTGTGGATGTCGCGTTGTAGGGCAAACTAGGCCACCCTTTCCTTCCCTACATTTAGTAGCAAAGAGGCCAGGAGGGTATTTTCCATAGAGATTAATGTACTTAAACATGGTAGTGGCACAACCATTGGTCAAGTCATTCAACACACGAGCATAAGGGCAAGCAAACTCTTTGAATGCTGCACAACACTTGCTTGCTGCGTATTTGGGTGCTTTGCATTTGCTTGTTATTATTGTGTAGTTTGACACCTCAAAATTCACTGGACACTCTGCACCAACCAAACAGCGGGCAAAAGTAGAACTTAGTAGTTAGTACTTACTTGAAATTTGTCAAAAATTAGTTACTGTTCATAAAATCATGATTTTCTCAATATATACTCCTTATGGTACTTAATATATGACTTATTTAGAGAACTTATCTTATTCTAAATATAAAACATGTTTTTGGTATTTATCAATTTTTCCCTAATTTTCACAAATTGATGATCCCTCAGCTATAATAAAAAAGAAGAGGGAATCAGGCATTTAAAGAAGATAGACTACAAGAATATTTCAAAAAATAGATATTATATTAATTAATTTAACCAACTTCTTTAATATAATTAAACTAAATAAATATGTATTATATCAAGGACCAGAGGGAGAATATGCATATATACCTCGTAAAATGTTAAAATAAGTTTTTAACCTAAAATCATAATTTTGTTATAAGGCATTCGCTTCACCTCAATAAAATCTATTTTCAAAACCTTACTCATATAAATTTTATTGAAAATATATTCTTCTCACTTTTAATTTAAACAAGCTTTTTAAAATAGAATCACAACCGCTTAAACTCTATTTATGTAAAGGTTAAGATCTAACTTTACCAACAATGTTTCAAAATTTCCATGTATCTTTAAAAAAAATTATTATTTTTTTTAAATCAAGTATCTAAAAGTTTTTTTAAAATCAACATCGCCTTGAAAGTATTAAAAATGGAGCAAAGTCAACATAACCGTTTAAAAGCTAAAATTAACAATTAAAAAACAATTTGATTGTTAACATTTTTAATGTGACATTTTGCTCTTTTTTTAAAACACTATCGAGGTGATATTAATTTTTAAAAAATTCAGGTACCCACAAACTATTCAAAAAATTTTGAGGTAAAATTAAACCATAATCTTTCGAATAATTTGGTCACATTATTTGCTCAAGCAGAGAAAAAACCAAAAAAAAAAAAACAAAACAGATCCATATGCTGTTAAATAGAGGCAGCGAATTTATGCTATCTCAGAGTGCAAGAAGTATATAAAATGAAAAATAAAGAAATAATAATGTCTGTAGATCCAAGGTAGTGAACCTTTTTTAGCCCGAAGGAGATTCCGGCCAATCTGTGGCTGAGAATCAAAGGTAGTATCTGCAATTACAACATAAACAGCTCAAAAGATGAGATTGGCGAAGATTACAAAACAAATAAACATCAGAGAGAAGACAAGTGATATTTCGAAATGAATATTGAAGTAGAGATTACCAGAAATCAGAGAAGCAGAGAGACCACACATGAAGAAGAAGAAGAAGAAAGAAGAAGAACTTCACAAAATGCCCAGAAACGTTGATTCATGGCCATCAATTAGCACTCAATTTCTCAGGTTTCTTATTTGTGAACCAAGAGGGGATAATCAACTAGCACTCTAGCAGACTAGCACTCATGAGGGGATAAAACCAGCGACCTTGTTCTCTTTTTATTTTTTGGTCAAAAACCAGCGACCTTGTTCTGTTGTCTCTAAATAATTGTGGATTTTCAAAAGTCAATAGGACACAGCTCATGCGTTGAAAATTCATTTCTGAGAGTGGACAGAAAACACTATCAAATCCGACGTATAGTCCCTCTGGTCCCCAGAGTTTATTTATTTATTTATTTTTGGTCAAAGAGTTTTTTTTTCCCAAGACATACATATTGTCTTATTGATTTCAATTTTCTTTTAAAGTATTATCAGATTAAATATAAATACTATTTTTAGGTAGGATTTGAATATTAGTTTCCTACATTATGAGAGACTATTCTTTTCCATTTGACTCAACTCCTATTGATGTCCTCAAAGAGTCATTAAAGATTGTTTTGATCTAATCTTAGTTATAAGACCCTCTAAACAATGGGGCTAGTAAATTGGATGAAATCCATTAAACTAACCCATTTAAGCCCCTTTAATAAGTTGACTTATACTAAAGATGAAAAAAATATGGGTTGATACTACTTTTGGTCTTTACAATTTATTTTTATTTTAGTTTTGGTTCTTATAATTTCCAACAATGAGTTTTCATTCGGAAGTTTCTCTCCGTCTAAAACGTTGGTTCCTTTAATTTAATAAGGACCTAAAGTTGGAGTTGACAGTGTTAAATTTGTTTATGTGGTGCTAACTATCTTTCTTGGGACAGCTTCGGACTTAGGAAGATGCAGATTGGTGGAACTAGCTTCATCTTCTTTATCTTCCCACGTCTGAAGGCGACCCAGGAAGATGGTGAACAGTAATATGCATTTTTATTTTTTAAAACCCAGCACTAAGCACCAGCCTAGTCATCATGCCACTTTGGCAATATTAATCATTTAATCCCAAGTTCAGGTCCTTATTAAATTACACAGACCAACATTTTAGACAGGGAGAAATATCAGGGACCAAAACTTACTATTTGAAACTTTATGGACTAAAATCAAAATGAGGCTAAACTATAAAGACCAAAAGTTGTATTAACCCAAAAAAATATTATATCTAGTCTTTAATGTATAAAAGCTACTTAATTAATTTAGGATTAAATATAATCCCCAACTGATTTTTATATTAAAGGAGGGAGAGAGTACTCTATCTCTACCATAAAAATAGGACTAAAGGAGCATAATACCTCAATCTCTTTTTTTTTTTTTTTTTTTTTTTGTCTCACAAATTTGATAATCCTTTTATCTCATAAATTTATAATTCTTCTATAAATTACTCTATGATTAAGAGGGTTTTATATTCAAAAAAGAGGGTTTTCTATCAAATGAGTAATTTTAAATACAAAATATTAAAAAAGATACTTTAAAGAAAATCAATACATATTATTTTTATAAATAACTAATTTAACAAATTTTTAAAATCTCTACCAATTAGTTGTTTAGCTTCTATATTTATGTTAGAAGAATATAATAAGCATGTTGATATGTAGAAATCAAATTCCTCTCATACACTTACCTTATATAATATAAATTACAATTGAAAAACTACTTTTAAAGGTTGCATAATTCCAAACAAGTTTTAAATTATAGATACTAGATAATGGTATATGAAGACCATGGTTTTTCGATGGGTTTGATGGTTTATGACTTAATGTTTGAATAATTTAACTTACCTTTTGAGTTTACAAGGACAGACACACACACACATATATATATATATATAATAGACGCGGTCAATGGTGGAATGTCTTTATGGCCCAAGGTCCCAAAGTTGGTTAATTGATCTTATAAAATTTGTTAAAATATATATGTATTTATCATATGATATTTTATTTGGCCACAAATTTTGGCCCCAACTAATTTTTTATCTTCTCTATAAAGATAATGTTTGTTTTATTACTCATTAGGTTATAAAGAAAAGTAAAATTCTTATTTGAAATACCGAAAAGATTAGTATCATCTTATATATTGTTTTAATTTATAATTGTATGTTATTATTTGTTTGTATTTTCCAGGTTATTTGATATTATTTAGTAAATACTCCATCTGGTCTTTATTTAAGGAACCAACTAACAATTCTCAGTCAATAAAAATAGTTAAAGTAATTAAATTTGTCCTAAGATTTAAGTAATTTTAAATTTTCCTAAAATTTAAAGTAATTTTCAATATTACCCCTATTAATTATCACTTTTAAACTCTAATATCATATTAATTATTACTCCCATTAATTATTACTTTTTCTTTCCTCAAAAAAATAGTAATAATTAATTTTTATTAATTATTACTCTTACTCACTACCTTTTTAATTATGGATATACATGAAAAAAAAATATTTAATGCTATTTGGAAACAAGTAAATGTTTTATAAAAAGAACCAAATATCTTGTTAGTTGGTACTTTATAATAAGAATTAAAAAGAGAAGTTTAATATGTTTATTTTTTTATCCAAGAGTTTAATGGCATAAAAATCAAGATATATAAATTTAGTTTAAAAAATTCGTTTTTTTTCCCCGTTTTTCTGTTCAATTCCTTGCAGAAAACGATTCCTTGCAAGTTTTGAAGTGAGTTTTGATTTTATCCCAATCCACTGGTCCCAAGAGTTTAATGACATAAAAATCAAGATATATAAATTTAGTTTATTTGTGTTATCGTGGTCATTTTCTCTGAACATTCGGATTTTTTTTTTTCGTTCTCGATTCTGTTCAATTCCTTGTACAAAACGATTCCTTACAAGTTTTGAAGTGAGTTTTGATTTTATCCCACATTTCTATTAATTTTATTCTTCTTACCTAAAATTTTTGCATTATACAAAATTATGTTTAGTTCAAGGTAATTTAGTACTAAAATTTAAATTGCATTATACAATTAATTATTTGACTCGTTGATGAGTTCAAGGTAATTGAACGTACGCATTACAATGTGAATCCTTGCTCATACCTTGAGGAAGCAGGGAAGGGATAACAAGAGGATATTTGCAAGAATTTTATGAATATACAATTGAAAGGATATATATATATATATATATATATATATATATAAATGAAATTGAAACATTTAGTTTATAACTCTCTTGGATCTATTGATCGTACATACTCGATTAGGTCGGCAGAATAGTCATGAGTTCAATCATAGTATACCCTCTTTTCAGTTGGTGTTTAGTCTTTAATCTTTATCCTTTGAAATAGTGTCATCGAATTGGTATCTTAATATTCAGTGAAAGTTGATCTAATTAAAAAAGATACGATGTGACTAGGATCTCTTAAGTATTGATTCGGATATTATTATCAATATGAGAATTTTAGTAGTAGAAACTCCTCCGGTCCTAACTATAAGAACATGTTTTGGAGTTGGTTTTGGTTCAGATTATAAAACCAAGTTTTAACTTTTGTCAATTGTTTCTTAAAATACCCCTATTCATACTTTCTCAATAATAATTTAATAATACACCTATATATTCTATAAAGTAAATAATGTTTGCAACTCATTAATGTCATATACACCTCAATTATACTTTTTTTTTTAAATAAAATTTTGAGCAATTTTTGTGGCACCATATCAAACTTTGAGTGTAAACATGCATATGAACTTTTTAAAATAAAGCAAAAATGTCATCTCTGTTGACTCTATCATATGTCCGTCACTTTTTCAAAATAAATTTTTGTAAAGGTGAAAAAAAGGGACCGCTTTCCTCCGATGCTAGTTAGTGTTTGCTGCGTCCTTTTCAATCAAACTGCATCGTTTTAGCGCAAAAACAATAAGTTGTTGCCTTTTTTTTAAAAAAAAATATCACTGGAGCTCTAGCCCCTTGAGCTAAAGTTGTGGTAGCCAACTAAAATTAACCATCTATGTTGAATATACAAGAAATGTTTTGTTTTGTGATGATAAAAGCATACTAAGTGTCTGTTTGGTTCAAAAAAATTAGAGGTAATGGAATGGAATGTAATATAATGATGATTACATGCATTTGTTTGGTTTATCATTACAAAAAGATGATGTATATGTATAAAAACGTTTGTTTGGATTATATCGAACATGAGAATATATAGGAATAATATATCAAGAAACAAAATTACTCCTATCTACACACATATATGTATAATGTACATGTTGAGTTCATGATAGTTTTTTCAATTTGTTCACTCTACACGTTGAGTTCATAGTAATGTTTTAATATTTAATGGTAGAAATATTATACCATGTACATGTTGGGTTTATGGTGATTTTTTAATATTTAATGGTGGGAATATTATTTAATGAGATATTTAAATATTTTCAATGGTGGGATGTATTTTTTTAATTCCTTTAGTGATGGAGTATTCTTTAAATTTTTATAGTACTATTAATTAATTTTGTTAATATTTAATGATGATAATTATTTAATATTTAACCGTATCTATGGGTGGACACTTTGGTTAAGTTAAAAAAATTATAATGACAATAGTGTTTTTTTCCCCACTTGATTACACGATGTTTGCATCCCAATCCTAGTTTCATTCATCAAATGCAATCATCTTTTCTTCCCTGGTAGTCCTAAGTTTAATCCTAATTACATCAAATGCAATCATCTTTACATTACATTAGTGAAACCAAACATTGTAATCAGATACATGTAATCATCTCTCATGGATTTGAACCATACGACTATAAATGTTTAACCAGTAAAAATATGTTTTATAAAACATGTTTTATTAGTAAGAAATAATATTATATAAATTAGTTATTTTTAATTTATGTTTAAGGCTACTCACTAATCTAGTAACCTAAACTTGCTTAAAATCTTAAATTAAATTGTGGGGTTTTTTTTCTTCCCAAAATGCAATTGTTAGATTATAAATACCGCTTGGTCATGGCCCTTGTGGTCAGTGACCTTACCTCAATATATTGACAGCGTCCACCAAACTTAGCCTGTCGTAGCAATATTAAGTTTCTTGTTCGTTCCTTCTTCCTCTACCCAATTTCTCATTCTCTCTGTATAGCTGTTCGTATTTTCCAGGGCGTCTCTCTGTTCTTCCGTAGGAGGAAGAACCCTAGATCTAAATCGATCGGAGACCCGAAGATTGGTGTCCGACGGTCTCTCTCTCTCTCTTCTCAGAATCCTTCGGTAAAAACCCCCAACTCAATTTTTCCTTTTTTTTTTTTCATTGTTTCCTGTCTGTATTTTTAACCAATTCTCTTAATCTTGACGTGGAGACAATTGCCCACGTTCAATCGTTACGTAGTGAATTTGGTAAGTCTATATGTATTTCGTGGGGTCTCTCACTTTTCCCATTTCAATCAGTGATGGCTGCTTGCATTTTGATTTATCATTGAATCGTTCGGGTGTGATTCGTTTTTTGCCCTCAAAACTCCTTTGGATGATATTCGAAAAAAGTTAGCTAATTGCTTTTTCTTTGTAACCAAGATTGGAAGATGGGTATTTCTGACATCCTTTCTGTGGAAAGGATTTTAATGTTTTTTTGAGGATTCCGGAATTTCGGTAAAGGAAGAAGAGGCCAAGGTGAAAGTCATGGGAGTTATTGGTTCCTGGTTCATGGTGGATAACTCTATCTGTTTGTGCGTATATTACAGGAGAGGTTTTGAGACATTTTGCTCCTGAATTCTAGGAGTTCTGCAAGGGGCCAAAGCTTCGGGCTATTGCAAGAAATGGATCCTGCTCGCTATGGGCTACATCAAGGCTGGGATAATAACAGCGTAATTGTGGTTTCCTCCTTAAATATTCACCTATATGGGATGATTATTCAAAGAAACTATTAGGATTCATGTGATTTTTTACCGGGCTTCTCACCCTTAGAGATTATGAAAGAGAGCTGTGGGGCAGTGAGGATATGGACTGGATTTGCCTAACCTCGTGTCATCATTGATTATTTGTTGCTGACATAACTTATTCTCTTGAATCCACAGGCTCTTGAGGGTTATGGTGCGGCTCATGAGCCAAATTATCGGTGAGTGCTGCCTGTCATTTATCATCACCATTGTGGTAATATAATGCTCGTGGGTAAATTTTTGTCTTAAGCAAGTTATTTCTGAATTTTAATGCTTTGTAGTTTTATGGTAAGTATTTCTTGTATGAATGAGCAACGTGACCTGTATTTTGAGTTTTGCATGCTGTAAGCTTTGAACTACAAGGATGCATACTCATTTGATGCATGGAAACACATTTTATCCTTTTCTTCCCTCCCATTTTATCCCTTCTTTTGCAGGGTTGGTGGTTCATATGATGAAAGGAGGTTTATAGATGAAAGATACTCAAGGGATGATATATACCCGAGAGGTGCCTTTCACCGTGATGGTTTGGATAGGGAGGCATATCCTCCATCAGGACCTGCTGTTGGCCATTGGAGTGAATCCAAACGGAGAGGTTATGATGAGGACTATTTGCTGGACAAGGAATCTAGACGTCTTCAGAGGCCTTATTATGATTCATATCAGCAGATTGATGCTTTCAGAGATAGGGAGGTTGACATGTATCCAGAATTTGAAAAATTTCAAGATGGCTATGCCAGCATTGAAAATTATGATGATCGAGTATATGATAAACCTGGTAGGTTTGGGGGTCATGATAGGGATGACTATGCATACGATGATTATGGCTATAGGTCTCGTGCATCCCATCATTATAGGGAGGATAGCCATGATAGGGATATTGATCATGTCCGTCATAGTCACGATTCTGATTATGGGAAAGGTAGAAGAGATAGCAATTGGAGGCGACGTGAATCCCGTGACCGGGAACATGATAGAAGATATCCAAGCAGGGAAAGAGATTTGAGTCCGCGTAAGAGGCATGAGCGTTCCCGGTCCCGTTCTCGGTCTTCGTCTCAATCTCGATCTCGATCCCAATCTCATTCTCATTCACGCTCTCGTTCCCAATCTCATGGATATGATGATCGTCCAAGATCAAGGTCCCCACGAGGTCGAAGTCATGGTCGAAGTTATCGAGAAGACAGCTATCCTGATAGTCGGTATGAGAGAAGTGAAAAGCGAAGGGATCGTGAAGAGAAGAGGCGTGATCATTATTCAGTGGTATGTGTCAAATGGTGTTTGTGTTCTTTGAGTTTATTATCTTGGATGTATTGCTGATGGAGGATTTGATGTAAATTATATTTTTTTTAGGCTCCATCTGCTACTGTTGTTGTTAAAGGTCTTTCACAAAATGCCAACGAAGAAGATCTATACCAGATTCTTGTAATGCACTCTCCCTGATTTGCTTGTCTGATTATTCCAATTTACTCTTCTATGTTTTTCTAATTTTTTTTGGCATCAATATTTTGCTTGCTTATCAGGCGGAATGGGGGCCACTTCGGCATGTTCGTGTTATAAAGGAGCGAAATTCTGGCATTTCTCGTGGATTTGCGTTTATTGATTTTCCTTCTGTGGTATTTTCAATGATTACTTTCTGATATCTTGTAACTTACTTTTAAGAGTGATGTAATGAGATAAGTGTTATGGGCTAGGGAGCTGCACGGGCAATGATGGACAAACTTGGAGATGATGGTCTTGTCGTGGATGGTAGAAGGCTTTTCTTTGAATATAGGTACTTTTGTGCTACATAATTTTCATCACTTTGAGTGTTCTTTGAATTATCTGTATTTTGTGAGTTAAAGTTCTGTGCAGTCAAACCCTTTGCTTGTAAGCATTTTGTTACAACTTGAGCTGTATCTTGCTGCAGTAGTAAGCCAACTGGAGGTCCAGGTGGACCTTTTGGTCAAGAGGGATCTATGAAATCAGGTCATAATCATAAAAGCATCACAGTACCATCTGATTGGATGTGCACAATATGTAGTTACATCAATTTTGCCCGACGAACATCCTGCTATCAGGTTCATATTTTTATTTGCCTGGCATTGCTTGTTTTTAATTTGGTCCATCTCCAGTCCTGTTATCTGCAGTTTTCTTGTCTAATTACTATAGGGAGGCATGCTTATTGCTTAATCATTCAGTAAAATATTTTCTTATATTTATTAATATGGTATTGGTGCAATCCATTCTCATTATTGCAGTGTAATGAACCACGAAGTGAGGATGCTCCTGCGGCAGATATTACTTTGTCAAACCCAACAGCCTTAGGAAAGAAAGGATCAGAGGCAGGTCAGAATGACTAACTTCTCTAGCATGTAGGTGACTTTTTTTCCCCCCCAGCAATTAGCTAAGATATATGTAATCAGGTCCAACTCATGTATTGGTTGTTCGTGGTTTGGATGAAAATGCTGATGAGGAAATGCTTCGCTATGAGTTCTCCAAACATGCTCCAATTAAGGTGTGTTTGCAACTTTTATTATCCTCTTTTATGTTAGAGTAGTGTAGATGTTCTTGTTTGTTTCAAGCTATGTTCTCTAAATCATCATGTCTATCAATTGCAGGACCTGCGTCTTGTGAGAGACAAGTTTACTCATGTCTCCAGGGGATTTGCTTTTGTACATTTTTATTCGGTATGCTCATTTATGATCAATGATAAAGCAATTATCTCTTCATATTTTTGGTGTTTAAAAATATGATAGAAGTAAATGCAGTTGAATGCATCTGACATTGTTTATTAAGAGATGTTTATGAGTTGATGATATTCTCTTCCAGGTAAAGGGGGAACTATTTGTATTTATTTAGATTCATGGCATTTCCTATCAAAGTTCTTTATGATTGATAGTTTTTAAGAATGTTGTGTTATTTGAAGTGAGCTTTTAGCTGTGTGGGAAAGGCACAGCACACACTTTTCATTTTTGGGAGGTCATTTGGACAATTATTATGTTTTTTTAATTAATTTAAATAAAATTCAATACCTTCTGGTATGAGTTCTTTTCTTTCCAAGTTTTTCCTTGCTTTCTAAATTTGAGGTTTTCTATGACTTCCTCCGAAACTTAGCTTACGCATAGTATCTACAAACAAGTTTATAGCTGTTCCTTTGTGCCTGTTGACCCCTTTGCATTTGATGCTGTTCATTTGCTTTTTTCCTAAAAATAATGATAAAAAAACTTCAGAGAGAGACTGCGTTAATTGACAAGAAATTTATTTATAGGTGGAGAATGCCACCAAGGCTCTTGAAGCAACAAATGGAACAGCCCTCGAGAAGAACGGACAGATTCTAAGAGTGGCATATGCAAAAAGTATCCTAGGTCCTGGATCAGGAACATCAGGTGCTTCCCAGTCAAGTAGTCTAGCAGCTGCTGCTATTGAGGCTGCGACATTTGCTCAGCAGGTTTCCCTCCTATTTCATTCATGTTATGCATTTTGTCATGGAGTCTTAATATGGTTATGCTCTTTTGTAATTTTAATGGCTAATGTTGTCAAATGATTTACTGCATTTTTTGGGCCTCATTTAGCTGTTAAATTAAAGGAAGTTACTGACATTAGAGTGAAATTTGATGGGAAAAAGCAGGGTCTTCTCTTCTGCTTGCCTTTTTCCATTAAGTTACTGTAAAAGGCCTTGGATATCATAATCTCGTGACACCACATTGTTCTAAAAGGCTTATTGCTATCAAAATTCTAGAACAACGCAAGATTATCTATTTTAATGTCAAATCTTTATTATTATTAATGATTGTTTTTTAAATGTAGATGATACTTAGAATGGATATGCTGCTTTGTTACGATTTCATTTTGGGTGATTGTTTTATGGTGATATGGGTCTTATTTCTCTCATTTTTACAATGTGTTGAGTCTTCTCTTCCTCTTCTTCTTCTTCTTCTTCTTCTTTTTTTGGCCTGCACTCATGTGTACCATATGTTATAGACATATGCTAAGATCCATACAGAGTTGTTATACGTCATGCCTAAAATCTCACTACCTAATTTGTGATTGATTCAATAAAATTTTGCAACTCTTGCTGAATATTGATTAATCTATTGTAATTTCTTTTTTCTAACAGTTGTATTTTTTCCATATGTGCTGTCAAGTCACTGATTAGTGTGTTATCCTTTTTGCTTTTCATCAGTATGATTCTGTCGGATGGGCTCCTAAAGAATACAATCCAGATGACAAACAATCTACTGGTCAAGAGCAAACTGGGGCAGCTCAGACAGATGCATTGGCTCCACAAACAGGCTTTGTTTGGGATGAAGCATCTGGTTATTACTATGATGCTGCTTCAGGGTTTTACTATGATGGGAATACTGGTATTTTATCTTGCTTCACTTTGCAGATGTTAATTCGGCAGTTATTTTGAGAAAATTTGTTGTTATTCAACTACTATTTACTAGTATGGGTTAGCTGGTCAATTATCAGGCTGTCTGCAAGCCTTTATTTCCCTATTTCTTTCTTCAAGCATTTTGGTTCTTTATACAAATAAGGTCTTGCTTATTAAAAAGGTGGTCTTAAATTTTCTTTCTTTTCATGCCTGTCAAATATGTGTGCGCTTATGCTATGTGAGGTTGTACTTATTATAGCTCAGATGTTTTAGTTTAGCCTTCATTTTAGCAGTATCTAAGAGACTCAACAATGCAACTTTACTCGTGAATTTTTGTTTTTGTACTCCATACTATTCTGATTTTTTTCTCATCTTGCCATTTTATGGTGTGTAGGTCTTTACTATGATGGTAATAATGGGATTTGGTATTCTTATGATCACAATACTCAGCAATATATCCCTTGCACTGATCAAACTGAGAATACAGCTCCTAATAATCAGTCTGAACCTTCAAAGGTGTCTGGCAGTTCCAGCAGTAAAAAAGTTATTATTTCTGCACCTGCTACTACTGTTACATCTGCTGAGAAGCCGGCTTCTTTGGCAGACGCAGTTCAAGCTGCTGCAACTGCTGCCATAGCTGCAGAGAAGAAAGAAAAAGAAAAATTGAAGGAGATAAAGCTTGCTTCCAAGAGCAGTATTCTGGCTAACAAAAAGAAAATGAATAATGTGTTGACAATGTGGAAGCAGAGGAGCCATGAGGGTCAAGCTACTCGTGTAGCTCTTGAAGACAATCACCAATCCACCTCCATTGATGATAGGTCTTCTGGATATCCCACAAAGAGCAAGTTCAAGAATGATTTTGCAGATACAAGGGAGAATAATGCGTCCACTTCAGGGATTCCCACTGCCCCTGCTTCTCAGGCTGTTGCTTCTGATTCTCAGGTTCAGCCACGACCTATTAGTAATAGTCTTGGAGGCACTCTGATGGGGGTTATTAGAGGCTCTGGAAGAGGGATCATTAAATCTGATAGTTCTTACTCAGGACCTACAGCTTTAGCTACTGCATGTGCATCAGGAGCATCTTCATCTAGTGTAGATGCTCCAACAGTTGCAACTCCCTTTAGAACAGATGTCTCTGCACTGGGTTCATATGCTACTCCTGCCACTGGTGGAAGTGGCCGAAGAAGGTTTTCAGAAATGCCTCATTCTGCTTCAGCCCCCAAGGAACAACCGCAAACAACCTACAGGGATCGTGCAGCTGAGAGAAGAAGTTTGTATGGTTCATCATTGCCAGTTGGGGATGATTTGGCTGATCTGGAATCTGGGGATCCAAGTAAGATTGCTTAATTTATTTCATGTTTCATTGCTTTTAAATTTGAATAATTTTGAAAATTTTGCTGAACTTTTGATGAGAAGTGATTATTTATAAATGCTTCAGAATATAGTTTGCTGCCTGTGAGGCACTGATTATAGAGGTAGATTTAGTTTCTAACTTATGTTAGGGTGTTAAGATGTGGCGTTTTATGCATATCTTGTAAATGTGTCTATTTGATGACTAGAGGTCTGAATTGATGTGGCAACTTAGGGTTGAGAGATCCTGTTTATGGATTTCATTTTTTTATGCATAAATAAAAATTTATGTTCCTATTCCTGCGAAAGGAAATTAAACAAAATCTAGTTAATTTATTTAAGTGCTAATTTATTCCAGCTAATGAAAGTGGACTTAACTCTAGTGAGGTAGTTAACATGATTCTTGGAAAAAAATAAAATAAAATAGCGGGTTGCTTTTCTGTTCATGACAAGTGATGCTTTGCTATCAAATGTCACTGTTCAATCTTTGGAAAATCTTCAATAAGAAAGCTATAAGCTTTGAAGCTCATAGGCTCACTGGTAACTTTACTCAGATGTGTGCATTGACTTTTGAGAAAAAATTTATTTTTACCATGACCTTTGAAGATCGAGATTTTGCATCGAGGAAGGGTGATCCAATGCCTTTCCCTCCTGGGGTTGGTGGAGGACGTGTGGTTGGAGATGCCAACCTTAATACCTACGAGGTGATAACAGCTGACAAAGCAATTGATGAGAACAATGTTGGCAATCGGATGCTCCGCAACATGGGATGGCAAGAAGGCTTGGTATCATTTCATTCTCTTTGCACTGCATGAGCTGGCATATACTTTAGTAGTAGGTGTATTTGCTAGAGCTTATGTGTATTTGGAGTGATTGCTGACCTTAATTTTGACTGGTTGGCATGCTTCCTATTTTATTTTGGGGCAAATTGGTATCATTATTTCAGATATACAACAAATGCAGGGGCTTTTAGGTGATTTCCCTGGAACAGTAAATGCAAGGCTAATTAATTCGAGAGTTTGAAGTTCATATGCTGAGAACATAACATAAACACCCTTGCATTTATTATACATGTGGAAGATGGACTTTTTTTTGGGGGTTTCATTTACTCAGTTCTTTATCATCTCAGATTTGGTTGATAATCTAGTGCTCTTGTTTTTTCCAACTTTTTGGGTTTTTTTTTTTTTTTTTTTTTTTTTTTTTTTTTGGGGGGGGGGGGGGGGTGGGGGTTATGAACAATTATTCACATTTAGAAAATGATTTCCTTCTAGACAATTTAGTGTACTGGTTTTATATCACTTCTATAAGGACCTGAAGACTTGGATGGAATACCCCTCGATACTTGGTATTTCTTCTCATCAGATCTGCCGAAGGATACTAACATTTTCATATTTGGGTTTTGTTTCCTCTTGTTTCGTGAATAATTTGATGAGCAGGGCCTAGGTAAGGATGGAAGTGGAATGACAGAGCCTGTCCAGGCACAAGCCGCAGATAGTAGAGCAGGACTTGGAAGTCAACAGAAAAAGTTGGACCCTAGCCTTGAGGTTCAGGCAGGAGATAGTTACAGGACGCTCATTCACAAGAAAGCACTCGCCAGATTTTGGGAAATGTCGTAGGAGTTCAGGTCTGAAAAATTTATCTTCTGAGAATATGATGATTAGGGCTCTGCTGATATATTTTCCTCTTGTAAAGTTGCTGACCGGACACGCATATAAATTGTTTAGTTTTGAAAAAATTATTTTATTTTCAGCTTCCGTTTCAATAACTGCTTTTGATCGAACGCTCAGTCAATTAAAAGGTTTTAAATCTTGGGTGGTCATTTTACCTTTCATTTTCTTCTCTATTTTTCTTTCCTCCTACCACCTTCAAGAATAGGGGAAGTTGGGATTATGACAATTGCAAGTCCTTAGGCTCCATTTTTCATCCTGGAGTTACTTTTCATGAAACAGGAACACCGGACATGAAAGAAAATGAGAATGGAATCCTAATGTGATTTTTGTGTAGTCTGTGTTTGAAAATTTGAATAATGGAATGTTAAATTTTAAGATAGCAAGATGCCAAAATACAGCTCTTGAAGCAATCGTAAAACTGGAACGGACACCCAATCTTTGCATTGGAGTTGTTAAGAGCTCCTACCAGTTAGTCTGTTCGGTGTTTGGCTGGACAAGCAAATCTCACTGATCTTTCTGTGGCTGTACAAGGTTCTGTTTGAGTCTCGTTCATGCCCCTTCTGGCCTGGATGAGGGTGAACTTGTTTTGGGACAGAAATTCAAATGTCATTATAAAATTTTATGAAGTGGAAATGGTCCCATGACTAGGAAAATGTCAAGTTCCATCTGCCCTGCTCTTTTGATCATTTTGATGTAAAAATTGCTTTCTTGGAAACCCAAAGTGAAGTGTACCAATCCGCGGATTGTGATCCTTCCTTTCTTTTTCCCTTCCCTTTGTGGAGTAAAAATTTCATGATACTAAACAGTGCCTTAGGCCATATAGTGTTGGACTTTATGAAGAAGAGGGCAGAAACTTTATAGGAATTGAGATGATTTATCATTTGAATGTCATTAGGTTCTTGTTTTGGTTAGACAACAATGTCAAATTTTAGTATTTTGTTTAGTAGGAGTACAAAGTTCATTTCTTATTTATTTCACATTCCCTTTCCCTATCCATATGCCTAACTAACTAGTGGATCCAATGTGGCTTTAATCTGGCCCTGCCCATTACAGATTTTACTTTTGAAAAACTATATTATGGAACCTGTTAGATATAGTGTGGGCCAATGAAACAAAGAACAGACTTAGGCTCGTAGTGTAGTGCTATCATATATTCAAATATTTGAGTTCTACTTGATTGTCATTAATAATGTTAAGGCTAAAGTATTTGTTTAGTCATCTAAGTTTACGTTAAGTTTTATTTAAGTTTTTAAAGTATATTTTTATTCTTTTAATCTTAACCTTGTTAGTTTCATTTAGCAAAAAATGACGACTTAACAAAATTTACATGGTATCCCTACAATTAAATGTTGACAAAATACCCTTAAATTTTAAAATATAAAAAATGGCTATAATATTTAATTGTAGATTCATCATGTAAATTTGCCAAGTCAACATTTTTCACTAAATGAAACTAACAATCTTAAGGGACTAGAAATACGCTTACATTTTAATGGACTAAAATGAAACTTGATGTGAACTTAAATGTTCTGATGTCAATCTTGCAAAATGTTATAAAGGACATTCACATTTGGTGTAGTTGTTAGTTGTGGTAGAAACATACTTAGGCCCTCTGGTTTCTCCATTAATTCTCTTTTTTCCACTACAGCAGACTCCCACCGCTTTCATTGGCATCTTCGGATGGTTTTTTGATTAGGTCATTAATATGTGGATGATTTAACTCCCAACCTTGATAATCTAATTGGTGTCTTTTATGTATCTAACTACCTAGTTTTGGCTATTGATAATTCGAATCTATAATCTATAATTGTTGCATATACAAGGCATCTGTAAAGGGGATTTTTTTTTTTTTTTTTTTTTTTTTTTTTTTTTTTTTTTTTGGCGCCAATAAGAATATCATTATTTTTTCACTGGCAAGGTTATTTTGTCAAATTTTCACTTCAAGCAAGGCTAGAAAGCACAGACATGAGCCCCTTATTTTTGAATGATTGAGAGCACCAATCTCATCTATAAATAGTGAATAGTAACAGCTCCATCATTTGATTAAGAGGGCTATAAATCTGGTAGTTTTTGTTTCCAGCTTCAAAGTTTATTTGAGGTTACCCACCAAATTTGATTCTGAACTTATGACATGGAATGTTCGTCATTCATCTAAACTTTCTAAATTGGAAATTAGATGGTTCGGATTTAATCTTTGTATAAATGTTTTTTATCTTGTGGTGGAACTAGAAAATATTTTATTCCAGGTCTAAAAATAAACATATTAAACTATTTATTAAATAATATTGTATAATATTAAAAATACAGATAAATAATAACCGACAAATATAAATCTAAATAAGATATAAATTGATACTAATATATTCAGTAGATATTTTAAACAAGAATTTTACTTTTCTCTCACAAGATCGAGTAAGAACCAAACATTGTTATAAAGAGATCACAGACATAATAATTAATAACACTAAAAATAATTGGAGAAAATAAAAGAAATATAATACGAATCCCAAAAAATATTTTTTAAAACATATATATCTGTTTCAATTTTAGCTATTATTATAATCTATTTTTTAAAGAAGGAACTCCTTATAAAATCATAAAACAACCAAATATAAATCTAAATAAGATGACCAAATAATAAATTTAAACCGAGAAAAATTAGTCATTAATCATTCTCTATATATATATTCATCTATCGTTAAAACTCAAGATTCTCCCAAAATTATAGTCCCAAAATTTTTATTAATTAGCACAATATTACCCTCATTAGAAAAGCAAAAATATGTGGAATAATTTTCATAAACAAAATGAGATGAAAAGAAGTGATTTTGAGTACCTATTTAGTCGTTAAAATGAAGATGAACAACACTAGAGCCCGGAAGTGGAAGTTTGATGCCTCTGGACTATCTCATGCGCACAAAGAAAATGACAAAGGAAGGTGGAGTGTATTTGATTTTATTGCGGAATGTAGAAGAGAAGATGTAGAGAAAACACTCTATATTTCAGTATATTATTCAAGGTAAAAAGGTTACAATATATAGGCTCATAGGGAAAGAGCGTTCTGATGAAATAGGCAATACAATAAAATAGGCAATACAATAACTCATAATAAATTATCATAACTCATAATAAATTATCATAAAAGGAAAATATTTCCTAAACTAGATGCAACTAGAATCAAGGAACATGATGGAGCTAGGATCAAGGGATATGATACGCGTGAAATAAATAACAATAAAGTAGACGCGTAAAGTAGACGCGTAGATCCCTATGAATCGGGTAATAATTATGGTGATTAATGAGAAGGATTCTAACACTCCCCCTCCATTTGGAGCATATATGTCAACCATTCCAAACTTGTCTCGAAATCCTTCAAATTTTGTTCGCAAGGGTTTAGTCAAAATATCTGCGATTTGGTGCCAGATCCTATGTGAGACAGAATTATTATCCCCACTTCAATCTTTTCTTTAATGAAGTGTCGATCTATTTCCACATGTTTAGTTCTATCGTGATATCTTGGGTTCTTGACCATTTCAATATCGGCCTTGTTATCACATCGATTTGCATTGGGCCCTCATGTTGAATCCCCAACTCTTTTAGTAATCGATGACCCGAGTCCTTCACACACGCCTTTTTGGATGCTCTAAGTTACGCCTCTGCCTTTGCTTGGTGACACCACTTTGTTTGTTTCTTGCTTCTCCATGTAACTTGATTTCCCCACACGTATGTACGGTCTTATTTTGAGATTGACCTCTGGTCTCTTTATCCCTTGCATAGTCGCATCGGTGTAGATCTCTATGTTTCGGTGCTTCCTTTCTTAAAGAATATTCCTCTTCCAGGGTTTTGCTTCAGGTAACTCGAATTTGGTATCTTTGCCGCCATGTGTTCTTCTTGTGGGTGATGCATAAACCGGCTCACTATGCCAACAAGATAACTAATATCGGGACGAGTGTGAGTTAAGTATATCAACTTTCCCACCAATCTTGTATCTTTTCGAGTCACTGGAACACCTTTAGGTTTGATCTCTAAGTGGCATCCCTCCTCCATTGGTGTCCCTTCGGTTGAGTTCCCAACATTCTGTCTCGTGTAACAGTCAAGTGTATACTTGCGTTGAGATACACGGATACCCTTCTTAGTTCTTGCCACTTCCATTCCTAGGAAGTACCTCATTTGACCAAGGTCTTTTACCCGGAATTCGGTTGACAAATCCTGCTTTAAACGAGAAATGGACTCTTCGTCATCTCCTGTAATAATTATGTCATCAACATACACAATTAGTATGGTGACTTTGTCATTGACACGTTTGGTGAATAATGTGTCATCTGCTTGTCCTTGTGTATATCAAGCCCTTTTCTTGCTTTGGCGAACACCTTTAAACCACGCTCTTGGAGATTGCTTGAGACCATACAATGACTGTTGAGTTTACACACGAGTTTTTAGGAGCTATTACTCCATCCGGAACTTCCATGTATACCTCTTCCTCCAAGTTTCCATTGAGAAATGCATTCTTTACATCCGGTTGGTGTAGCGACCAATCCAAGTTTTTCGCAATTGACAATAGTACTTGAATGGTGTTGAACTTGACTACGGAGCAAACGTCTCTTGATAGTCAATTCCATACGTCACGAGTATATCCTTTTGCAACAAGTCTTGCCTTGTATTTGTTGATCGTACCATCTGGATTGAATTTGAACAAAGAGCCACTGCATCCCTTTGGTTTCTTCCGTTGGGAAGAGTTGTAATCCTCCACGTCTCATTTTCTTTGAGAGCATTCGGTTCTTCTTCGGCTTGTTTCCAATTTGGATCTGCCATAGCTTGTTGGAATGTTTTTGGAATTTGTATCGTGCACTTTTTACAACAAAACTTTGCATCTTTGCGGAGACAGACTATCATACGAGACAAACCTTTGAATAGGATGCGAGTACAAGATCTTACCCCTTTTCTTAATGCAATGGGCCATCCTTGTTCCTCGGATTTAATTCGAGTTGGAGTCATGGTCGTTCCTTTGAATGGGAGAGATTGTTCTACCGGTGTCTGTTCGGAGTTGACCTTGTGAGTGGTTGCTATTTCTGTTGTGGATCGGTCATATCGGTCATCACCCTTGAATTGATTTCAACATGTGTTTCCAGTTCATTAGGGCTAAATTTGAAGAATTGGTGGGTCATCATCGAGTCAAGTAAGTCGGTGATTATGAGATTTGGTGGGTCGGAAATTTGGTATGATTAACTTGTTTCCAGTTTAGCCATTCAATATCGAATTCTCCCCGAATGGGTAATTTAGGATAATAAGCCTCGGCTTCGGAGAACACGGTATCTCGAGAGATAATAAGTTTCTTGGAAGTGGGGCGTAGCATTTGTACCCTTTTTGGGTTGGTGAGTAGCCTAGAAAGATACATTTTTCAGCTCTCGCACCAAATTTGTTGCCATCCGTTTTATGAACGTAGACAAGACACCCAAATATTTTTGGAGGTAAGGAGTTAATGAGATGGCAATTAGGAAAATGGTCAAGAAGTGTTTGAACAGGAGTGGCATATTTGAGAACTTTGGAAGGCATCCGTTAATGAGATAAGCGCGGTAAGGAGGGCATCTCCCCCGGAAAATGGTAGGAACATTGCGTTCCATTAGTAAGGCACGAGTGACTTCCAATAGGTGTCGGTTTTTCCGCTCGGCCACTCCATTGTTGTGGGGTGTAAGGACGGGAAGTTTGGTGATGGATTCCTTTTTGATCAAGAAAGGTTTTGAAGACAAGACTCATATATTCTTTTGCATTATCACTACGGAGTACTTTAATGGATGTGTGAAATTGAGTATGCACAAAGTTATAGAAGTTTTGAAATACTTTGGCAATATCGACTTATCTTTCATCAAGTACACCCATGTGAATACGAGTATGGTCATCAATAAAAGTGACAAACCACCTGGTATGAGTGAGGTTTGTTATGCGGGCGGGACCCCAAATATCGTTGTGAATCGGCGTAAATGGAGAAGAGGAAGTATATGTTTGTTTAGGATAGTTGGTTCGTGTTTGCTTTGCAAATTGGCATGTTTCACAATGAAAAGGAACAGAATTTTTATTGAACAAACTGGGAAATACATGTTTCATATAATTAAAGCTAGGGTGACACGATCGCGGTGCCACAACAATAAATCATTATTCTCCGTGAATTCGAGCTAACGTGAGCTCGTCGTGCCATCCACGGTTCTTTGTTCTTTGAGGTTGTACCTTGAAGTAGAACAATCCATCCCATTCTCTAGAAGTCCCAATCGTCTTCCTCGTTCTTAAATCTGAAAAACACACAAATCATCATTAAATATCACTCTACATATATGTCCTTTAGTCAGTTCTTGTGAGATCATATTACAAGTGAGTTACGGTACAAACGAACATTATGCACTGATCAATTGATCAGATAATGTAACGGTACCAATCCCCTCAACTCTTGTGAATACACCATTAGCGACTTTAACTTTGAGGTGCTTATGACAAAATTTAAGGTTGTGAAGTAAATTTTGGATTTTAGGTCATATGATGTGGCGCCCGAATCAACAATCCAAGTATCATTTGGTTGTCATAGCATTAAGGGCAACAATAGAATTACCCGACCGAACGATTCACCTGCAGGGGAGAAGATGACTTATTCGTTTGGCAAGGAGTATGCGAAGCATCTGTGCTTCTTCCTGGGGTGGGTATCGGTTCATCTGCGGGTGCGATCGATGTTAAGTGGCTTTGAGAGCCTGTTCTTCCGGAGGGTTTCCCATGAAGTTTCCAAAGATTCGTCTTTGTTGTGGCCCTTCTTTTTGCAATAATTGCAAAATTTGTTGTTTTTCCGTTCTCCAGTGGTCCCTGGATGATTAGGCGGAGCCTTCATTTGGACTTGGGCCTCTTTGATTCAACAATTTTCGGCTCTCCTCAAATTGCACGAGTTGACTATATCAAACAGATGAGGGAGAGGTTTGAGTCCCATGATTCGCCTCGTACCTCTTCGAATGTGTCATTGAGCCCGAGGAGAAAGTCATGTACCCTTCCATCTTCCATAATCTTTTTGTATATTTGGGAATCATCCATGCAATGCCAAGAATGAGCCTCAAACAAGTCCCGTTGTTGCCACAACTCGATCAATGCATTATAATCTTGGGTCACCGACATGTTACCTTGTTTTAACTCTCGAAGTTGTCGCCAGGTGAATCAAGGCGCCCAGTATTCTCCAGGGAGGAGTAGGTTCTCCGAGCAAGCATCCAGATCTCTTTTTGTTTGTGTTGGCAAGCATATAACCTTCCTGATTTCCATAGTCATTGAGCCGCATAACCAAGTCATAACTTGATTATTTTCAGCAAACCACGTATCAAAGTTGGGGTGCATTGCGGTGGTTGAGGTGCAACACCATTGATATACTTCTCTTTCCTCTTACCACGAACATACCGTAGCACGGCTTGTGACCACTTTGAAGGTAGTTGTGCCCATTGAACTTATGGGTAATCACCATTGCGGATTCTTTAGCTATAGGCATTGTGGTAGAGGAGGATGAAGATGAGGAGTTGTGAGTTTGAGAATTGGAACCCGACATAAGAGCGGATGGAATATTTCCGATTTCGGGTATTGATCCGAACCGAGGTGGAAGTTGAGAAGGATCCATGATTACGGATGGAAATGGTCGCCGGACGGAAAACTCCACCGGAGATGTCGCCGGAATCTGGAAAACTCACCGGAAAAATGTGAAAATGGACCGGGTTTGGCGAAATCGGAGGGGAAGAGCAAAAAGAAAGTCATTTGTTCAAGAACTGCTCATGTCACGCGCCGTCGTCTTTGTTTCTCTAGCTTTCTCGGGCCTCGGACGGATGTCCTTAGCTCTGATACCATATTGCGGAATGTAGAAGAGAAGATGTAGAGAAAACACTCTATATTTCAGTATATTATTCAAGGTAAAAAGGTTACAATATATAGGCTCATAGGGAAAGAGCCGTTACAATGAAATAGGCAATACAATAAAATAGGCAATACAATAACTCATAATAAATTATCATAACTCATAATAAATTATCATAAAAGGAAAATATTTCCTAAACTAGATGCAACTAGAATCAAGGAACATGATGGAGCTAGGATCAAGGGATATGATACGCGTGAAATAAATAACAATAAAGTAGACGCGTAAAGTAGACGCGTAGATCCCTATGAATCAGGTAATAATTATGGTGATTAATGAGAAGGATTCTAACAGATTTGATACTTCCTTTCACGTGCAAGCTAAAGTGCCACGGCCCCTTGAATTATTATTATCATTCATTTTTCTTAATAAGTCACGGTTCTTTAAAAAAAAAATCAAAATCAAAACAATATATAAGATTATACTAACATTTTCGGTAGGTATCTCAAATAAGAATTTTACTTTTCTCTTGCAACCCAATAATGAACCAAGCATTGCCCTAATAAAAAAAGAAGTGTAATTATAGAGAAGATAAGATATTAGTAATTATTGGTCAAAATAAAATATTATATACTATATACATATAAATACATAAGAAATGTGGTCAAGAGACTCCAATTGGACAAAACATATTGTTGAATATGATATTCAGCACTCAGAAAATAAATTTACGAATCCGAATATAAAATTATCAATAACAATGCAAACTTAACACTCCACAGATTTTTTATTTTTAAGAATCCCAATATAAAACTCACCAATAACGCAATGCAGATTTAACACTCCTCTGATTTTTTATTTTTCAGAAGACTTGAAATTGAATTATGCCATTGAAGAAATTAGTCAACATTAGTTTGGAGTAATAATATTTTTTTTTTCTTTTCATGTATACCCTTATTTATAAGGGGCAAACAAGAATGAGAAATGGAAGTAAAACATAACATTTTCTTTGCAGATGAGATATTAATTTTATTTAGTATTCTTGCATTCACAAATAAATTTCATTTACTTTCTAATTCTTAAAAACCATAATCTTCTAAACACTTCCATATTGTGTTGCAATATATAAACATCATGTATATCCAAGTATAGAATTCAAGTAATCAATCATATTAATACTATTGTTAAAAAAAAAAAAAAAAAAAAAAAAAAAAAAAAAAAAAAAATCACATTACTACGAGTAATATTCGTTACTTTAGAGATGGTTAAGTAACTTTAGAGATGGTTAACATTTCATATCAATATTGACGACAACTAAAAATCAAGGAACCAAGACCAGTATATGTTAATCTCGATTTTATACAAAATGTAATGTTTTAAATATGACCATATGCATTCGCATGTGTATAAATTAATTGTTATCAATGAATCTGGGTGTGGGGGCATATTTTTTATATACGTAATTTATTTGAGTATTTGTACTGGTCCATAATGGAGATCTTATGTTTGATAAAAATAATAATAATAATAATAGGGATCCTATGTAAGTCATTTCACTAGGGTGATCGGAAATCCTTCTGACAAATGCCACTCAAACACTTCCAAATATGTTAACGTTGAGTCACATTCTGACAATGACACGGCAAGACATGCATTCAATATTTAAGACAAATAGCTTCCTCAAGGTCATTAATGCACATATCTAGAACGTTTATGTACATACTCATGTCCCCACTCTCATGGGCCCACCAAGATGGCTAAATATCAACCCCCTTCCTTTTTTTCCCTTCTCTTTTTAGGTGAGACTAAAATCTATTCATAAAATACAGTATTGTGATCAAAATTCTCAAGAGGGCATCAAAAAGAAGAAAATTTTATGAGCTATATAGCTTTTTTTTTTTGTATTCGCCTTCTATTCTCCCAACTATCAAAGGATTTAGAGGAAAAGGATACAATTTGTGCACTAAACAAAGGGGCTGTATCCCAATAGGTTCGTGTCTGTCTCTTCTGAGTTCCAAGTGGTAACGCTTGAATGGCGTGCGCAATCACTTTGCCTCAACCTGGTTCGTGTGAGTTTGTAACAAGTCTTCTATATTTTTCATGACATGTCAGGGACTCCTGACTGCAAATCTTGGTGACAATTCAACAGAACAATCTTCTTTGCTGCAATAAGATTTCAAATTAACTCAGCTTTTCCATGCAAAAAAAGATAAGGAATGCAAATTTTGGTTGACCAAAAAGATGTTTAAACCTTGGAGGACCATATTGAATAATGATGTATCATTGAAAAATTTAAAAAGAAATCATAGTAGTCCGAATGAAATCAAACAACAACGTAGGTAACTGTCCATATCAAGACACCTCAACAATTGTGATAAATCTTTATGTGAATCGCATCATATTTTTATATATAGAGAGAGAGAGAGGGATGGTTAACCCCTTCCTCAACCTCCTCCCCATTGTAACTTCAAGATGACGAAGTTTACTTCTACCAACTCTTTCATAGAAAGTACTCCCTCCGGTCTTAAATATCAAAGTCAGAAACAAGTTTACTAAGGTCCTACATATAAGAACTCAATTCATTGTCTCTGAAACTTATAATTTTTCCCAAACTATCCCTCCCTTTTGAGTGCACTGTAAGGCAGTTTTCATCAAAAAGTGATTTCAATGCAAATAATGATTAAAGAGGGTAGTTCAGGAAAATGAACATATTATTTACAAATAACTAATTCAACTAATTTCCTTAACCTCTCCAAATTAGTTATCTAGCTCTTATATTACAGACGGGAAGGAGTATAGTGTTGTTCTATCAATTGAAATGGGATCAAAGTGCAATGCAGTGAATTTCATGCTAGAAGCAACTTACTCGACACTTTGATTCCCGCAAGTTATCCAGCAACTCAGAAATCTCAAGCTGCTTCATCATTGTAGCTTGTAGCAACTGTTTTAACAGCAAACATACATATATTGAAGATATCACTACCAAAAGAACAATGATAAGTTATGGGCAACTGAAGAAATTAGAGGCATACCCTCTTCGTCTTTTCAAGGTCGAACTCAACCGATTTAATCCTATGTAAGGATTCCATTAGCATTTCCTCCTTCTCCAGAGGCATATCAGTAGGTTTGTTGCTGAGTTCCTCAAATGCTGTTTCTAGTTTCTGAAGACGCTGTTCATACTGTTCATGAGGAAAACTATGATCCCTTTCATCAACTGCTCCAACTGCTGGTGATGGGTTATTTGTGTTAAGTTCAACAGGATCGGGTGGGGAATCATTGTTCTGAGATCTCCAAACTTCAAATTTTAGACCAGAGAAGTACGCAACAAGCTTATCCAGGAAAGATAACACAACTCTTGCCACATAAAAGAAATTCCTTCTCTCTATTTTCTCCTTAAAAATGCTGAGCCAATGCCTAAGTAAAGTGCCTGAAATGGTGTGTGATGCTGTGTAAGTTCCAAAGAGAAAGACGATGATAAATACATGCCAGTTATAATGTTAGACTTAACATAAGTAGTACCAAGCCAAACAAACTATGCTAATAGATAAACTTAATTCCAATTTTTCAATCTAAAAGTTACAAATAAGCCATATTTACTAGGTATATTCTAGTATGCATATGGTTAAAGAAAATAAAACTGGTCAAATTTTACTTAAACAGCACCTTCTGAATTTCCCCTGCTAGCAATATTCCTCACATCAGCATTTTGAAGAGGCTGATCCTCAGAATGGCCACAATTATCACTTCTGACGACTTTCTCCACAGCTGGAACGCTATCATCACAACTATAGTAGCCATTGCATTCTAATACCCTGACCTGCAGGAGAGACAGATTTTTTCATCAATATATACCCGAGAAATGCATTCAATAATATGTAGAGACAGGATCATCATCCGAGTCTCATCTAACTGCATCAAAACTCACTTCTTCATGCACTGGGTCTAAACGAGAATAAGTAGAACTCCTCTGTCCCAAGGGAGAACTGGGATCATCAATATCAGAACCTGATTCGGCTGTTGACGTATCACTAAATCTTCCCTGAGAAATAAGGAAAGGAAGAAATTTAAACCAAATATGTAATAACTAGAGAAAACACCATAATTATAATTTTCTTCTGTCAAGAAGACTGAGACTTACCTTCAATGGGCGTAACTGAATGCGAGGGCGAAAATTATGCTGGTCACTGGATACTCTTGTGATTTCCCTCACAAATGTTCCCTCCGAATTATGTACCAGCTACAATCAGAAAATCCACATTGATTACCAAATAATACTTTGACAAAATAAATTTCAGCCTAAAACAAATCTACCAGTTTCCACTCTAGTACAGGAGTAGCATATATAATACTCCCCCAGTCCTTAATATAAGACAACTTTGGGGAGTTAACCTTGGTCCTAAATATAAGACATATTTTTCATATTTGTCAATGTTTTCCTGATTTACCCCTATTGATGCTCCCTAAACCATAGTCACAGAGGAGAAGGAAGGAGGGAATTAAGGGAAACTAACTAGGGTATTTTAGAAAATACATGTCATATTAACTAACTTAACTAACTTTCTTAATCTAGTCAAATTAGGTAAATATGTTTTATATTCAGGACTGGAGGAGTATATCAAGAAAACAATACCTTCATGATATCAGGATCATTCCATGGACCCTTGTTGGACCTAAGGCATCCACCCTCTACAGGACATGTACATGATCCTCCCAAAAAGTCTGGTAGTTGGCTGAAAATAAGCATTTAAAAAACAGTAATTATTCAATAATAAAGATTGAAATCACAACACACTCTGATGGAGGCACATATGCTTACCTAGAGTCAATGACCTCAAGTAGTTTGTATGAATATTTGGGTTCAAGAACCTGTAAATTTGTGAGATGGACAACATTACAACAGAACTACAAGCAAAAGGCATGAAAGAAAGCTGATAGTTAAACTTTCACCTGTATCTTTGCTAAAGTTTTGGCATCAAGAAACTTTTGAGCAGCAGGCCAAAGCATTTTTTTGAAACCAGTGCCAGCATTGACAATATACATCCGATGTAAAGTCTATACATATTTAAGAAAAAAGTTTATATAAACAGGAAGCAAAGCATTGAAAACCAACTAATTAGAAAAGTTAAAAGAGATAGAAACCTCGGGGTAGTAACAGTTATCTATTTTTGACAGAGTGGCCAAGAGATTAGCAGCAGTAGGTGAGAAGTTTTTCATTCCCTGCATCACAATAATAAAGTAGTTCAATGCAATGATGAATTATAAAGTATAGAATGAACAAAAAATAACAGAAATATATAAAATTTCATTCCTGCAACATATAAATTTGATGAAGTTTAGTTCAGTACAACATACCAAGCCCTGTACGTCCAATATTGTTGTTGTCGAACAAATCCGTCTCTTTGCTGCAATGCAACATGCAGGGAATTTCTCCTGCAGAGTCCTCTCAAACTCTTGGACATGATATTTCACATACCGATCAATTGTTGTTATGCGCATTAGGCGGCTTGGATGAGCTTTCCCAAGTCTCTCAATGTAAACTGGTCTACCTTCCTTATCAACTCCATGATAACCTTGTGGATAATACTGCAATACTTCTTCAAGCTCTTCAAATTCAAAATCCTTCAAAGATCACTATGGCATTAGACACAAATACAAACTGAATCAAGTATATTTTAACATAAAAAGCATGCTGATGCTATAATAAAAACTATAAATCACTATAATTCTGAATCAAGTTTATTTTAACATTAAAAACAAGCTGATGCTATAATTAAAACTATAAAGCACTATAATTTGCCATTTGAGTCTCATCATTAAATGAAAAAAATCATTGAATTCAACGTATATTTCAAATGTAAGCTTGGTCAAATAAAACGAAGGGAGAAAATATATAATTTTCTTCTGTTACATTGAAAAATCCTATGGTCTAAGCATATGCCTCGAGTCTCAAGAGAATGCTCAATTAATTTCTATTCTTACCTCAAGGATGGAATCTGCTCCATATTCTTTTCTCCATCTAAGCATTTCTTCCCACATCTGGATAGTCTTCTCAATGTTAAAATCCCTAGCTTTCAGAAATCTGCATCCAAAAAAACAGAGGGTTGGTGAGTATGCAAGAATAAAGGCACATTTCTGAGACATTTAAAATGCTTAAACCAAGGCAAAAGAACCAAATAGAAAATAAAAGAAAGAAAAAAGGTTATGAAACTGTCGTTGCCCATTGGAGTTGCGGGAGTAGCAAACAAAGAGGTCAGTGAATGAGAGTAAAAAAGGAGCGGTTCATGTGAATGAGGAAAAAAACTTGGCATTAAAAATGCAGCCCTCATTCACCCAAAAAACAGCCGAAAAAGAAAAAAAAAAATGCGCCCTTATACAAGGAGGAAAAAGTTGAGAAACGGTATTCTATTTACTTGAATACTTGGAATGAATGAAAGACCAGACCTTAACAATGTATGATAGTCATCATGCCTAGCAGGCAATGATCCTCTCTCACACAGTTTTTGACGCAATTCTAGGACAGCAGTCTCCTCTTGTGCATCTCGCACATCCTCAATGGAAACAGATGGAACCCTGTAGTCGATTTTTCTTTTCCCTCGTTTCTTAAGAGAATGAGTGAACTTAGATGAAGCATTTATTGCTTTCTTTTTTAGTGTTCCAATTTTGGACCGCCGCCTTTCATCTTCAGAGTACTCAAAATCCGACCTCCTCTCTCTAATTTCATCATGAATACCAATCCCTTCAATGCCTTCCACAATACATTCTAAGAAAAAGCAGTCAGATATTAGCTTTGTTAGCCCCAAAAAGATATTCACCATTAGCTTGGTTATTTGCACCAATAAATAGTGCATATCAAGACTCTTGAAAAGCATAAAACACTGAATGATAGTTATAGCAAGCATACCTGACATTCTAGTCTAGTAGACAAAGACTATAGTCTATCCTAGTCGTTAAAACAAAGAGGCGAGCTCACAGCAGAGTCAGGCTGTACATAGTAACATACTGCTCCAGCCTCCAGACCGCGATAAATTTACGCAGGAAGAAGTCAGGAGTCAAGTTTAGGAAAGTATGCGCATTTATTAGAGATCTGAACCCAAAAAAAAAAAAAAGTTTATTTAGTAGAGAGGTTAGAGGTATACATTCTCTGCACGAATTACGATCTGTAGGTGCATGAATCTCAGAAGAAGTAATTAATACATTTGTTCTTACCAAAGATAGGACAACAATGGAAGCCCTTTGAAGCCAAAGAAGCTATTATAGAGCGCCGTCAGCCACCGCTGCAACAACAACAAATGGTATTTAGTCGGCAAGAACAATAAAATAGCGCAAGCATATAACGGAAGCAAAACATAATAATACTTGTTCATACTAATTTGAGCAAACTTGTAGAACTGATTACCTAGCTCATGTGATTGTTTTCCCTCAAAAATCTTGAGAAAACAATAAATAAAATTGAGAAAGCGGAATAAACGAAACCATTTAAAAAACGGCATATGTATAACAGAACAGATAAAATCGAAATTTTTGTTCCATTCGAGCTAAAACTGTAGCGAATCAGATTCACACCACCGCGTTTGCACCAATCACAATTAGGTTGCGGTTTGTTGCTTCTTATCAATAACAACTGAACAAACCAGCCCCTAATTCTTCTAGAGATACAAGAGGAAAGAGAGGGAAAAAAAAAAAGGTAAAAATAGATGGAAGAAACAAAAAGCAGTAGATATTTGTTAAGTGTGAAACTTCACGAAGAAAGTGAAATCGTCGCGAATTAGAAAAAGCAACCGAAGCAAGCACCCACCAAAACCGGAAACCGCATTGAACCGAACAATGCCGATATGGCAAGCACGGATCAAAAACAAAAGAGAAACCTCCACTACCACGAGGGACACTTGTAAAAAAAAATCATGAAAAAGAGAAGGCAAAAACAAAAACAAAAGTACAAGCAGGGGAGGACACCGACAGAGAAGAAGAAGAGGAAGCAGAGGTAGAATTGAAGAGAGAGAAAGACGGAGACATACCTGAGGGCAATCTGGAGTAGGAGAGAGAGGCAGAGATTACAGAATAGATTGGGAAGGTGAAACTAGAGAGAGAGAGAGAGAGATTGTTGAGGTGGAATGGAAGAAGCAAAATGGGGGAGGGGAGAAAATCGAAGATGTCTTGCTTCGTTTCGCTCTCTTCAGGACGCTTTTTTACGTTACTTTTCTTTGCTCAGAGTGTTCTCGGTTACTTTAAATAAGTAATAAATTAAGGTATTTTAAATTTTAAAAAATTAATATATGTATATATGTGTGTATATAAATTAAATTAAACCAACGATAATTAATCCCTTAAGTTATATAATTGTTTTTAAGCTGCTAATTCCTTTAAACTTTGAATCATGTAAATAAATTATTTTAATATTTAAAACTTAACAAAAAAATTATTCTAAACTTTTAAGCTTGTATGAGTAGCTTCAAATCATCAATTATATACCACTTGCACTGTTTTTTGTATACTTATAACATCCATAAACTATCCCTTAAACTTTAAATTATATTTGCAAATAGATAATTTTAAAAAAAAAATAAAGATGGTTGAGGATCTTGTGTATGATTTACCCAATTTTTTATGAACTCACCTAATTTTTTTAAAAAATAATAAATTAAGTTAGGTCACCCATGAAATGGGTGATGCTGCCTTTTCTTTTGCAATATATTTTATTGTCCATCTCTCTCTCTCTCATGTGTCATATGAAGAGTATAAATTTTTAATAACTTCATTAATTGTTTTTTGTGCTTTTTGTGGTTCAGTCCATTGGTTCATCCAAATCCAATATTTAGATTTTGTAGTTTTAAAATGACCCAGTAAAACAAAAGAAAAGGAATTAAATTTAATTCCCACAATAACTAGCCCAACATTTATTTACTCTACTACTTTGGGTTGGCTTTTATTGTGAATGGATGTATTACATATTCTAGATCAAGATTCCTTATTCGTGATTGATTTTACATCCTTCACTTTTTTGTTTCTTTTGCTTTCACATCCTTCATATTTTATTTAAATGCTTTAGATTTTATTTTAAATTATATTCCGCTTGTCCAAAATATAAATCAGCTAAATCTAGCATCGATTATTGAACGGTGAACATTGAAAATAGATAAGCATCAAGGCCCGTTTGGTTCAACCTATTACATGCCTGCGATGGTAATCATAATTACATTATCTAAGATAAGAGTATTAGGTTGTTTTTAGCATAGTAATAGGGTTTACCATGATAATGATAAATACCAAAAAATTGGTAATCCTCATTCATACTTCTCTTCCTATAAATATTTGTTACCACCTTATTGCATAGTAGAAAATGTCTCATTAACCCTTTAATTTTATTTGTCTTTGTTTCACTTTTCTCATTTCACCTGGCACACCACACCACACCACAATTGCCGCCACTACCTCCTCATCCACCACCACTGTCGCCGCCACCCCTTACAGCCACTGCTTCCACTATTATCGCTAAGGATGAGCAAAAAACTTGGTGGTCTAGTAGCCGGTCTAACCCGACTCCGATCTAATGAGAAAAAAATTATCGCAAAGCAATATTGGTCAGACCAAACAAGATTGGTTTGTTCGGATTGGACCAAACTTTAGGGCAAGGACTCAAACCCTTTGGTTAGTTCATTCTATATATATATATATATAAACACTTATACAAATACACACCGACACAACATAACTCATCACTCTCTCTCCCCTCCATTAAAACTCATCACACAGACCAACATTGACCCAACTTTTTAGATCTGGGGATGTAGTTGATGGCAGAGGCAAAGAGGAAGGGTATGGTGGTCGAAAGACGGAGGGATAGGTGGAGCGAGGTGGTGGAGAAGTGAGGCAACATGGGAGGAAATTAGGAAGTCCTTGAACTTGGGGGTGGCCAACGAAGACAAAGGAGAAGGATGTGCATCAAGACACCACATCCAAGTAAGGCATCGAGAGTGAGGGAAGAGAGAAAAACAAGAGATATGAGAGTGAGGGATGTGATAGAAAGCAAGAAAGTGAAGGGGTCACTTTTTTTGATTTTTTCTCCCATAAAGTCATTTTCTCATAGGGGAGCCACATGAATCTAGACCGGTTCTTGGCAAAAAAAAAAGAAAAGTCTTGGACAGCTTGGACTAGTCAAGTCTAGCCCAAGCTCGGGCTGATACTGGACGAGACCAGACCTCAGGCTGGCTTGTCCAGCTCGAGGTCCTATTAAAACTAAACTTCGAGTTGAGGCCAAACCCAATCCGATCTGGTTTATGATCAACCCTAGTTATCACCATCGCCATAGTTGTCGCCACTACCTTCTCTCCTCTCCGCCATTGTGGCCACCACCCTACGTCATCACCACCTCCACCATTGTTGCCGTCGTCGTTACCTATTCCACAGCCGTCATTATTGCCTCCAATACCTCCTCTTCCACTGCCACCCTTACTACTACTGTTGACTCCTCCTCCACCTCCACCATTATAGCCATCCCCACTGTCGCCGTCACTATGACAACTACAGTCACTGGCACTACCTCTTCCTCCATGCAGCCACCCCACATCGCTGCTGTAACCTCCACCATTGTTGCCACTACCTCCTCCTCCTCCATCGTTGTCGTCGTCCCTCACTGCCACTACCTCTTCCTCTACCATTGTCGTTGTCACCACCTATCATCATTAGGGGTAAAATAGACTTTATGTAGTACCTATATTATTTTTAAATAATCATTAAAAATGACTCATTGCATCTTGCTTTAAAATCAAATCAAACACTAGCCCTATAAGTAATATTATCATTGTATCGTATTGCAGGGTGTAATGGAATCGAATCAAATGAGCTCCATATCTTCTATATATGACATTATGATTTAGGACTATGAGCATAAAAAATTATCTTTCATAGCAATCCTTTATAGATAAAGTGTTTTATTTTATTTTGTTTCATAATTTTTTTTTTTTAAAAAAAAAAATTGTCTTTTCAATCTAATCCCTAACCTATAGAAAATTTTCAATGTGGTCCCTAATAAATAAAATCATTATTAATAATTTAATTTTCAATTAAAAAATTCATATTAAAATTATCACTATTAATAAATTGCAAAGTATTTCGTTTAAAAGGTAAAGTAAGGTTTTTCTTAATAGCTTATTAAAAAAAGTAAATAAAAAATAAATTACAGTCTTACAGGGTTACATCACTCCAAATATGGAACTGGATCCGACGAAGACTTGGACAATTATTAAATTTGGTTTAATTTGTTGGTATTCTGATTCGTTTTCCTAAGTTGATGATGATCTTGTTTGTTTATGCCTTTGGACTATAGAGTGCTACATTATATAATTATTTAATTGATTTAGTAAAGTTATATTGTGCTGATTTTTCTACCTTTTAGCTGTTTGGGGTATCTGATTCTTTATCCCATCTTACCTTTTCAATGTTTGTTCCTTTCAATTCAGATCCATTTCCCAACACCACACAACACCACTTTGATTTCATCCTCTAAAGTTTATATTTGTAATTTTTCAAGAATTTTCATAAAAAAATTTAATACTCTCTTATATCATTTTTATAAGATACAAATAATTGAATTCTGTAAATAAAAATTAGTTAATGATAATAAATATGTAAAAAATATAATTTTTTTTTTAATATCCTATTTATGAAGAGGGTGAGTTTGAGAAAATGAAAAAAATAATTAAGCAATGAAAACTAACCAATAGTTAAGGAGGAAACTTTTTTTAAATGAAATGAAGGATTTGTGATGGGTTATTAGTTTCAACAGGTCACGTTTTGATAAGACCCACCTTGCTTTTGTCATACATTTAATGTTATTTAACCAAATTTGACTCTTTTTCGTCATTCTCCTCCCTTACATTCTCTTTCTTCTTTTTTCCTATTTATTATATGTCTTACTTATTCCTTCAATAAATAAGAGTATATTGGCAAAAGAAAGTCGGTATCATGCATATTTATTATGTTTAACTACTTTTACCCTTGTTTTTGGGTTTAACTTGGACTTTCTCATCCAAAGGAAGGAGGTTCGATCCGGAAAGTATTTGGGAGAGATCCTAAAGGTCAGGAAGAAGTAAAAACGTTGAGTAGAGGTAGAGGTAGAGGCATGTGTACTCTTCCGTCTAGTATGCCCTGTGGATTGGACTCCAAACGCCCTGCCCTTAGATTGTGGGTAAGCCTAACCCATTTCCTAAAATTTTATTATAAAAAAAAATTATGTTTAAAAACTAACTTCTTGAAAAATGTAGTAGATCTTTGGATCTTATATTTTGAATAGAGGGAGTAGTTATATGCCAAAGTTATTAGCTCTCGAATCTAATAATTAAAATCAAGTAAAGTTGTCATATAATTTAAGTAACTTTTAATATTACCCCTACTAATTGCGTTAAACTTTAATATTGTATTAATTATTACTCTCACCCACTAGCCTCATTAATTATGGGCATATATTGAAAAAAAAAATAATGTGCTCTGGAAACAAACAAGTGCCTTATAAAAATGACTAAATATATTTCCTAGTTGATGCTTTATAATAAAGACTAGAGGGAGTAGTAATTTGTAAAAATATTTTTAATTTATTAACTCCTAACCATGTTAAAAATATGCTTATACAGTGGGGTGATATATTTTTATATATTAAAAAAATGGGAAAAAGTTACCTATTTAGTATTTTATTGGTGAGAATTAGCTAAATTAGAGTATGGATACTACGTGTACAAAATTTATAAAATACAAATACTTTCTGTGTATAAAATTTTATCAAGTCTTTCCCAACAATAAAACTTTTAATTGATACTTTTTTTCTATATGTTTTTTTTTAAGATATTAGAATAAAAATACCCTGAAAAGATTTATCATTTCGACTAAAAGAATGGCTTTTTTCTTCTTCCTTTGTTGCAAGCATGAAGTCAATTAGGATCTCATAGTGGTCTTGAAAATTTGAAAAATAATAATATTCCCATGAAAAGTGTCATTTTCAATGCTCATCACCTCCATACACAATATTTGTTGGTAAATCTTTGGTATTTTATAAATACCTCTTCAAGTATTGTTGAGCCGTCAGATTTATCTTAATCTATAATATAAAGGAAGACTCCAAATTCTTAAAATATTTAATGTATGAATGTCTGAATATAATTGTAGTTATTTTTTCACAATAATTAATTCATTTTTCTAACTGTTTTTCTAACTCTTCTGAGTTTCAAATATGGGAGAAGTGACAGAAAGGAAGGAAGGCAGAGGAAAACTACAGGAGAGGCAGAACAAGTTTTTTTTTTTTTTTTTTTTTTTTTTTTTTTTTTTTAAAAAAAAAAAGCAAAAAGGTGAATTTGCAGGGTCCCCATGCCATGAAAGCTCTCTCTCATTTACATTCCTTTCTATTACATACATTATAATATTATATAGAATTAATAAATTAATTTTTAATAAATTTTAATATTAAATTTTAACCATTTATAGGTAAACATGGTTACGATAAATCCATTCACTAAATGCCAATCCTTGCTCTGATCTGAATCTGACCACTTTTTCACCCCCAGAAAGAATTCAACTCGACATATTATTGTTAATGCAGTTCAATAAAATTACAGCTCCCTGCCCATTAAAAAAAAAAAAAAAAAAAAACAAAAATCATTCAACAGATTTCCAATTTTAAGTTATTTTTAAATGTTACTCCGTATCATAGTTTTTTTTTTTTTTTTTTGTTATTTCACATCATGTGCGTGTTATTTCACATCCTGCTGAGGAATCAAAAAACACTATAGTATGTCGAAAGGTTCCCTAAATTATGCTAAGTTTTAGTTCCGTATCTTAAATTTATAAATTGTATAAATTTATCTTAAAAATAATTTTACGAAATTTGATTTTTTTTTTTTTGGTAAATTGTTTATATTATAGTGAGTTTTTTTTTTTTTTTTTTTTTTTTTTGGCTTAAAGAAAATTGTTTAAATTATAGTGATAGTTAATATACTCTTATATATAGTTATATATATAGCCTAACTAAATTCATATATAACAAAAAAAAAATTGAGATAAAGACAGAGATACTACCCAAGCGTATAAATTATCTGGTTCAGAACCAAAAATAACCTAATTGCTGTGAAGTTTCTATATATAGTCTAAAATTTAATTTTGTAACAAAATCACCTAAATGCTCTTAATTTGAATAACATCAGTTTAACAATTGCTCTCTCTGTTTATTTTTTATAAAAACAATTGTTACATATACCTTGTTTCTATTTATAAAAAGCATTAAAGAATATCTTAATTTTTATTTATTAATTTTCCATTTCCCCTATTTCATTACTCTTTTTTTTTTTATAAAAAAGTTTAGGCGAGTTAGGTTTCGAGAGCTCACTAAAGCCATGTATGCCTCCGAACTCAAAGAATAGTTATATAGATTTTTACAAATCACTCACCAACAAAACTCTCACATCGGTAGTGAGATTTGAACTCACGACCTTATAGTATGAGACAACTCCTTACCAATTGAACCAACCTTTATTGGCTTTAATTACCCATATGTCTTACCTTATCTCCTCACCACACATTCTCTCTCTTATATAATTATCTTTATAACTCCTACAATATTAATTTTATTATTCTCTCTCTTTACAATTCTATTCATTATAATAATTTATTTATTCTCTCTTATTCCCAATATCCTTGTGAGTAAGGTATTTTTATCAAAAACTTTATATTTTTTACATATTTATTGTTCTTAACCGTTGCTTCGATCCCCGCTGTTGTTTGGTTAAATTTTCCTCATACAAATGGATGGAGAGAGTAACAATTTTAACTTATCCCATGGCAATAACTTACACAATGATGACTTAACAAATTTTTTTTCTAGATACAAATGTGGGGTAAGGTCAGCACAACATATTCATAAAAACTTCATATAAACCAGGTACTCCTTCACTCATAAATATATAATATAGTTTGTAGTGTAATTTACATTACAAACAATGTTATATATTTAGGATCAAAGGTAGTAATTTTGAAGAATAATTTTATTATTCTAATATTTAAACTTGTCCTTATATGTGTTTCTCCCTACAAAATTATAACATATTCTAATTGTTTTAGATTATATAATGATTGAAATTAAACTATTAAACTAAGATTTTTTTTTTTATAAGTTATATCAATAAATTTTTCATATGAATGTAAAATTATCTTCATATGATACTATTTATAAGTCATTCAACTTGTAAAATTATCTTCATATGATACTATTTTTCACTTTGAACTTATTTTTTTTAAATTAAGAAAAATGTTAAACTTCATTACCTTTACTTTAAAATTTAATAATTTTTAATCTCACCCTTATTTATTGACTATACACCATGAGATCAAAGTTTCCAAAATAATAAATGAAAGCAATATTTTACTTCTTCCATTAGAAAAATTTATTGGCCTACATTAGTAAGTCATTTAAAAAGTAATTAATGCTTCAATTTTGCCCATGTATTTGATACTTACACTTAAATTTTTGCATTTCTCTCTGTTACGTATTTGATATTTAGTTTAATATAGGTAAAGTTTAAAAATATTTCAATTTAAAACATATTTTTTTTATTACAAAGGATTATTTAAAAATAACTTAAATTATAAACAAGATGGAGTACCTTCTTTTAATAAAAAAATTTATAAACGTCAAAAAAACTTTTGAAATTGTAAAATTTTAAATTAGAGATTTTTAAAAAATAAGTTGTAAATTGTTTATCAAATTTTGAAATTTCTTATCAATTCTTTATAATAAATATGATCTGAGATTTTACAAATTCATTTTTTTCTAAAATTGATGGTGAGAAATATAAATAGGATAAAAAAAATTCCCAAAAAAAAGCAGTTATAAAAAAAAAAAAATATATATATATATAGATAGTAGAAATAAAAGGGAAGGGAGGGCGTTTGCAGTTAGTAGGGCTTAGGGGGGTGAGATAGGTGTCACCATCAAGAGAGGTGGAATAAATAGAGGGGACAGAGCTATAAACATAGATATAGAGAGAGAGAGAGAGAGAATCATAACGCCACAGCATCATGTGGTCACAGATTCTCTGACCTCTCTTTATTATTTCACCCTTCCAATGTCCCTATCTCCATCTCTGTTCCAATTCCTTCTTCCTCATTTCTTTCATTATTACTACTAGTATTATTTTTGTTTATATGGATTTGACAACTCCTTGCTCCTGGTACTATGAATATGAATAGTATACTTTACGTGATGTGATTACAAATACAACTTAATTATTTATTATATATTTTTTAAGAAAATAAATAAATGTCACTAAAATTAAATTTGAGAAGATCATAATCATTTCCCATTATAAAAATTTGTTGTCAAACATATATAAAAACTCAGGTTTTCTAGGTGTACAACTAGGGTTGAGAATCACAGCCGAGAGGACTAACCCTTTTAGACTAAAGATAAGAAAAATATATGTTTTCGAGGCCCAACTCGGGCGCATGCAAGCCATAGTGGCCCTACGAGCTAGAAGTAATTTTTCTAAATTTTAACTAATTTTTTTTTTTTTTTCAATGAAATAGAATTAGTAAATTATAATAACTAAAGTTTTAATTTATCAATAAATATTATTAACATTAAAATCTAAACAACACGCATTATATAACAAAACAAACATAGTCACTAATTAATAATCAACGAAGCACTGATTGTTTGATGTTGTGAATCCAAGATGCATTGATGCATGCATGTGTGTGCATGAGGCTAAGACAACGAGATTGAGGCCAGAGGCCTGAAGTAAATGACAGAAATGAGTAAGACTATGAGAGTGACTGAGTAACTGAGTGAGTGAGTATTGGGCAACAAGGCAAATAAATAGCTTCCTTCTCGGTCCGACTCGGTTAACAAGACAAGTGGGCAGCTATCAACCGAGAAAGTTAAAAAAAAAAAAAAAAACAAAAGTTAACGGCCATGGCAAGGTTGATCCTACAAGGTTGGCCCTTTTAGACCCGACTTCATTTGAAGGTTTTATTTTATAAACCCAGTAACGAGCCTACCCGACAAGCTCGGCTCAATTTCCCGAGTCTATATTCAACAAGTTTTCAAGATATACAACATGTATAAGTAGATACATTCAATTTTGAATATAGTTTTTGATCCCAAGAAAACAAATGAATATAGTTAAAGATAAGTTGTTTCTAGTTGACTGAATTCTTAAACAATTAATACCACTTGATCGACAGATGCCCAAAGATTGAAGCTTAATGCATCAAGCTTTTAGTCTATGTAAGGTCTCAGTAACAATTCATGTGTGGGGCATGTCAGGACATTGATCTAAATGCGCTAAACTCATTCTTTATTCATCTATAATTCCATTTATAATTTTAACAGATCGTGATCATATTCTTTATGATGCACAAGATTATTAAAAAGATATAAGTGCAGAATCTTTAAATGTAAGAGTAAGATATTATAAAATAATAATAAAAAACTATTTTCCTTCATATTTACAAATGTGAAGTCACTTTTACTTGACTTGCACATTTAAAAATAATTAAAAGTAATTCATATTCTTAAATTTATCTTTTCAAAATAAAATTTTAAATTTAATAATCTTAATAAAACAATCCATTTGCCCTTATTCTATAAGGTCCTATTAATCAAATTGGATTCTTTAAGAAAACAATCATAATTCGTTTAAAGAAATAAACATGTAAGAAATATACTTTTTCTTCAAATATGCCCATATTTATAAGTAGGCAAGAGAAAGAGTAATAATGAGAAAAATGATAAAAGAGCAGGTAAAAAGAAAATTAATCAGAGATAAGATTGATATTATAAAAAAAAAAAACCCCCATCAACTAAAAAATTCCAAAAAGAATCTTACGAGAGGATACAACCCAATTCAAAAAATATGTGTTTATTTTAAATAGTGATTGGAATCTTTAAAAATAATTTTTCAATCGTGATTTACGGATATAAGATAAGTATATAAAAGTAATTTTATTTCAATTTACCTAAATAAGTTTTTTAAGAGTTTCAAATGTGAGACCAAACAAACTTAGGGTGCACATTTAGTGCCCATTCTTATGTGCCCAATTATGTGCTCATACTTCTAATAGAGGTATGAGCATATTTTTTTTAGTTTTTTTATATATTGTATTTATTTAGATTTAAATTATATGTTACTTTCTGAAAATTTTTTTTTTGCACCCGGTATCTCAAATTAATTAGTTTCCATGATCTTGATGTTACGGATAAAATGTAGGATTGGAAACTAATTAATTTGAGATATTGGAAAAAATTTTTTTTTTCAAAAAGTAACATATAATTTAAATCTAAATAAATACAATATATAAAAAAAATTAAAAAAATATATGCTCATAACTCGATAGAGATATGAACACATAATTAGACACATAAGAATGGACACCAAATATAAACTCACAAACTTATGTGGGGAGCAACGGAGTATTGTTGCCCATCATTTGCAATTTCTCATTTGCCCGTAATCACTTAACATTAGTATTATCCATACAAAGGAAAACCATTGGAAAAATGTATTTATGATGTTAACGCCTTCTTTAAATAATTTTTTTAAAAAAAAAAAAAAAAAAAAAAAGAGGAAACAGGGGCGAATAGTGGTAAATGTAATGATGATAAGAAGAGAATCAGAGTGAAAGAAAAGTGAAAAGACGTGGGATTTTATACCCTGCCACCACCGCCTCTTCGCATTTCCCGCTGCCATACATAACCTCCCTGCCTCTACGCAACCACCATCCGCCGCCGTTCCTATATCCCAATCCAAACATATATTCCGCTCCCATTAATAAATATTTATTAAAAAGATTGTCTGAAATCGTTAAACGTAGACATATCCCTAGGTTCTAGCATCTATATTTTAACAAACATATATTCGCATCAAAAAGTGATGAATGTGTAGTTGACAAAATATATTTAAGTTTTAATTTTTAATATAATATATTTAGATTATTGACTTAAAATAAACTGAAAATCGCAATAAATAAATTCGAGTTTTTGTTATTTATATTATTATACAAATATATTTAGATTATTAAAATAATTTCTTTAATACAATCAAATTTTTTATATTGACTTTCTCATCAGGTTTTTATATATTTTTTATTTGATACGTGTTTTAAATTTAAGATTAGTAACATGTAATTATACAATCATGACTTGAGTTTCTTGTATCAATATTTTCTATTAGTAATATTAACGGTGTTAGAATTATAGGATAAAAAGTATACTTTATAAAGTTAATAAATTAAAAGTGACATTAACTTTCTTCTTTTTTTGGGTTGTCATGTCTCAAAATTTAAACTACTTTTTATTTTTCTACCCCTATTGAATACATATATTTATATTAATTATCTCCCACTCACAATTAATTCTTTTCATTTAATTATTTATTATCCATTATCTCTCATATTTTTTTACTTATTCTCTCTCCTATCTTTTCATAAATAAGGGTATATTTATAAAGTAGACATTTTTTAGATATTTATTTTTTTAACTAATCTTAACCGTCAGTTTATTTTAGAACAAAGTTATTTATAAAAATGACAAGAGGGATCACCTATTTAAAGGATATATGTCAAGTAAGCATTAAAAAAAAAAAAAAATCAAATCTTCAAAAGGCTAAAACCTAAATTTAAGAAAAAAAACTATTCACACGTTCAAAAGTTCAGACTTTAGACTCTGTTTCAGAGAATCAGCCTATTTGGCTCAACCCTCTCTTATATTTCTCTAAATCATGCATGAATAACCCTTCAGATTGGAATTTCAGATAACTCAGCAATATGGAAGACCAAGAAAAGTAACTTGAAAGCAAAAGGATAATATGCTTCATACTCATCACAACATATTCTTTATTTCGTATTATAGATCCTTTCGCAACTAAATGTTATTGGCTTAGGTTTTTAAAGGTTTAATTAAATCCTTTCAGCAATTTCTATCTTCTATTTGTCAACTCCATATCCAATTATTCTATTTCTGTTTTAAATTCAATAAAATTATCTAAATATTAATTTTTACTGAAATGTTTGAAAATATTAATTAATTTTAGAGGAGATTTATCATTAAATTTGTTGACAACAAATTTTACTATAATTTTTTTTTTTAAAAAAATTAACATTCAATATCCACTGTTAACTTTATTACAGATCATTCATATTTGGGTTAATTTCCAATATTTTAAATAGAAATAAAACTCAAAGAGGACTTTAATTACCTATCTTAAAAGACACGTAATAATGAAAATAAAGGCCAAAGATGACTTGGAGAAAATAGGTAAACAGACAACACACGTAGAGGATGACTTAATGCAGCAAGAAATTTCCAAATACGTGTCAGAAATTCTGAAATAGTTCATCCAAACTTTAGTACCACAAATAATTAAACGTGAATTCAATAAGCCTGAGCCTAAAAATATTAAAGACACTTTTAAGTTTTAAGATTAATTCAAATTTCACCATGAATTTAATTAATCACAGTATTAAGTTTTTACTTATGATAACAAAATTTTATAGAATTTGTGCATTATTCATAAAATACATCTCATTAAGTTCATGTAATTGAGTATGTTACACAGTTGGATTATTATAAAATTACTCTTCATTTTAATTTCTAGGTCCATATATAAATAATTTTTTTACCCAAAGTATATGATTGTTATTTGTTTTCAAATTTAGTTTAACAACACCACCAAATGAAGGATAAATTCACCATTTGAATTTATAGAACTCCGGAGTTTTTTTCCGCCTTCCTATTTTTTTCTTTTGGGGTTTATTAGTTGAGATTCTGTTTGGTTTAAACCATATATTGGACAAAATTAAAGACACTAGAATGTAGATGGTGCTTTCTAGAAGGCCTTTACCAAGTGTCATTACTGTTTTAACCAACACTTATCTGACACTTGTTGAGCATAATCAAAGTAGGAACATATGATAAAACCGTGACGTGTATGCACCAATACCTACATGGAAGTGCATAATCTGGATCCAACTCAGTCAGATTACAAGAGTAACAATATTTTCCAAGGACTATTTAATGTAAATTGTATCCTCCTCTCCTTTTGGTCTTTATTATAAGATATTAACTAAAAATTATATTTAATCATTTTTATAAGACATTTATTTATTTTCAAAGAACACTAATTTTTTTTTCCATATATGTCCATACTTAATAAGGCTAGTGGTTGAGAGTAATAATTAATATCACTCTAATCCTATTTATAAGTACATTTTGACCAAAAAATTTAGTCCTATTTATAAGTTCAGTTTCATGTAATAAATGAAATTATGATAATTTTATCCATATTAATTGTACCCATAAAAATAGATAGAGAATAAACAATTGAAAAATACCCAATCATAAATTAGGGCAAATTTGAAAATTTACCCCATAATCATTGAGTTAACTACCTCTCATTGATATGTGACTTTTGGTCAAAATGGATTTATAAATAGAACCAAAATGATATAGTATGGGTAATATTGAAAATTATTTAAATTGTAGGATAATTTTATTGATTTTAAATTTTTTTATCGGTTTGTGAGAATTATTAGTTAGTGCCTTATAATAAATACCAAATGAAGTAGTTAAAGTTAGAATTTGATAGCCTAAATTAACACTGTCTCTTACAAGCTGAGTTGTGGTGGTCAGTGGTTTTGTTAAATATCTACTATAATTGGGCCCCACCGCTGATTTCGATTAACTGTGTTTTTTTTAAAGCGATTTTACATTATTATTGTTGTTATTATTATTATTATTATTATTATTATTTTTCATTTCATCTTGTGAAAAATACGGTTTAAAACCTAATCCCAAATGGCCCTAGTCCTTACATTTTGATTGTAATTTAATCCATGCATAAAAGAGAATTGTTTTTTTTGTAAATATGACATTCCATTATTAGGTATCATTAATATTAGGTGCATATAGACTCATCCTTTTCAGGTAAGAATGTTCAAAACAGCACCAAATTGGTCATACCAAATTGAAATAATGAATTACCAAACACCAACAAAAACTTGTAAGCAACAATGTTTGATTTGGTCTTAGACATTCCAAATCGAGAGATTTGTTTTATATTTTATTCAAAACTAAATCAAATAAGCTACTAGCTGGTTTGAACACTTCCTTTGATTCTATTTATAAGCAACATTTTCTTATATAGGTTAGTCTTATATATATGTTACAATTTGGTTTTATCTAAAAAATTAAAACACTTTTTCCATTTTTATCCTTAAGTAATTACATGCCTCCCTTGTATCTTCATTCATCAATTCTCTCTCACACCCATCATTTTCATAAATAAGTGTATATTTGAAAAAAAAAATTACATCTCTTACATATTTATTACTTTTAATTAATATTAACCAACATTTTGATTTGCGTGATTTGATAGTTGTTCCTTATAAAAAGATTGGAGGGAGTAAATAATAAAATTTGATCAATTCGTTAATCATGTCATTTTAAGGATGTTTGGTATGACCTCCAAGTTAATTGAACTTTTGCTTGAAAGCTAATTTAAAGCGTAAGTAACTTTTTCTAGCTTTATGCTTTTAACCTTTCTTTAGATTTGAACATTCTGAAACTGCACATTTAAACATATTATTCAAATAATTTTATATCTAAATGACTCTTTTACAAAAATATATCAAAATATAAATCATATTATAATAAGTGACTTTTATCCGATCTTTACTTTGTAAAAGTCACTTTTACGGACTCTATTATAAACAAAACAAAAAAAAAGTCGCCAATGGAGTGAAGCACTTCTTTTCGATTAAAATTTGTAGAAGTGATTTTTATTTTACTAACTTTTGTAAAATGGATTTGGGATAAATGTCAATTATTATAATATGATTTATGTTTGAATATGCTTTTAAGAAAAATTCAGTTGGAAATAAAAATTATTTAAATGACATCCTTAAAGAAAATTTAACATGGCTTTGCCAGCCCTCAAAACCATACCAAATTTGGCCTTTTTCAGTTGAAAATGTGCAGTTTGTTTGCCATGCCATACACGTCCTTAAATCAAATGAAGCAGTCTCATCGAATAAGGTGAGCAGTCATGCATAGAAAACTGTAGAACCTCTACAATGTATTTAGTAAAGAAACTTTCTTCTGAATAAAAATCCCCATTTACGTAGGATTGTTAAAAATAAGTAACACATTTAAAAACTCAAAACAGCGCAATTTTTTTAAAAATTAATATTATCATAAAATATAAAAACTTTGACAAGTCATACTACTATTATTTATATGTTGTGAAAAGTTACGGCTGATTTTTTCATGACTTGCAGAAGCATGGGTCTTGATGGGCTTTATAGCATGGGTCTTGACATGCTAATTGAACCTGCTAATTGAATCATATAATATATAAAAAGTAGCGGAGTGGGTTTTAAACGTCTGTCTTTGATTTTGTGGGTAGCCCAAACCCTCTCCTAAAATTTTAGTATACAAAAAATATATAAAAACCAAAATTTGTAACCGTTAAAAATTTAAAAAATTTAGGAAAATAAAGACAAAATATATCAAAATTGAAAAATCTTAAATTAGGTATTTTCTATAAAATAAAATGAGTTGTGAATTGATTATCAATTCTAGGTAACAAACCCAAATTGAGATTTTTCAATTTTTCAATTCTAGGCAACAAACCTTATAAGAACTTATGAAACCCTTATCAAATATTGTGAATTTTGATTTACAACTTGTGAAATTCTTTAAGAAAGTTGTGAAATTATTTTGAGAACTTGTAAAAATCTTATCCGAACTTCGGAAACCTCTATCAAAACTTGTGAAACCCTTTATCAAATCTTATGAAGATTTGTAACTTGTGAGATCACATGTCGAAAGAATCATCTTCTTGAAAATCTAAATCTTCCTCGGGGTTGTGTCAAGTTTAGGAGTACCACAAGACCCCCGAGGGAATCCCAAAGGTGAAGGTACCACCTCTACCCAAATCTTCATGCACCTTCTTCTTCTTTCTTATTTGTTGCTAAAGGAGGCCGCCATTGCTTGTCATCATTGCTAGAGGAGGTTGAGGTTGCCATCGCCATTGTTGGAGGAGGTTGTCTCAGTCGTCGTTGCTAGATCCTCTCGACATGGAACCCGAAGAAGAAGAGAAAGAAAAAGGACAAAAGAAAGGAAAAATAAGATTTAATGAAAGTATTTGTGTCATTTCTTTAAATTTTAAAAAAGACAAATCAGGCACTAGTACTTCTCTTGGATTATGAATATTCGAAATATCTTTTTGTCTTTTAGGATTTTTGTAAAATTCTTTATCAAGGATTTTCCCCTTTTCCCCTTGATAATACTTAATATATTCATTCCGTTACTATGAAAAGAATTTTCATTTAAATAAATAAGAAAAATTAAAGCTGCAGTGGTTACAAGTTTGGGAATTTACTTTTGTAGAATTAACATTAACATGTTTATTACTATCATTGAAAAGCTATTTTTATAGTCATTACAAGAACATTAATTAGGCCGTATCCATTGAGTTTCAACAACTTAAATGCAATCAACCAGATAATTAACACAGCATTGAGTAATATATAGAAGAAACCATTCAGACAATAAAATACTATTAAAACTTACAAGATATCTATATAATTTTCTAAAAGCCTTCTATTTATTATTTATCTAGTCTGATATCACATAATCCATACATACATACAACACACATATCTACACACTTCGCCAAAAGCCTTGAGGGGATCAATCCCCAACCTCCTCAAGAAGAGAGGTGGGTTGGTGGGGGTGAGAAAATCAAAACCAAAACCGAAAACCGAACTGACTAATTCGGTGTTCGATTTTTTCGGTTTGGGTTTTCGATTTATGAAATTGGCTTAATTCGGTGTTCGGTGTTTGATATTCGGTTCAATTGTTGTAAATTTATTTCGGTTAAAACGAAGAACCGAAATGAATTAAAGTATTATTATTATTTTATTTTATTTTTGACTAAACCCACATCACACCGTCGGCCCACCTACAGACCCAACCCAATTACTCACTAAAAACCCTAACCCAGTAACCTCTAACCTATAAGGCTATAACCAATCATATTCAATTATTCATTGCATTCATTCTGATTTCTGAGCTCTTGGTGTCTCCGCCTCTCCGACCTCTCAGTCTTAGACTCTCAGCCTCTTAGGCTCTCACTCTCACTCTTGCTCACTTCGAATGATCTTCACTTCTCAGTTGTGCCTCTTGTCGTATTCCTCACAGAGTCACCCACAGACCCACTCAGTTCGCCTTCTCAGCTGTTCATTTCGCCTTCACAGGTCCAATCGTGCCAGACTTTGCAAAGCTTCTTTGCGAGGACGTCGATCTACTAATCTGGTGGAGAAGATAGATCTGCCATTGAATTTTTGGGATAGATATGCTGATCTGGTGGAGAAGATAGAACTGCTGGTATGTATTGTAGTTGCAGTTTTTTTTGGTCGAAATTGTACCTTCTCTGCGAGGAGAGAACGTCGATCTGCTGATCTGGTGGAGAAGACAGATCTGCCATTGAATTTCTGGGACAGATTTGGTGGAGAAGACAGTCTGGCGATATGTAGTGTATTGCTAGCTTTTTTTTTTTTTTTTTTGCACCAAAGAAAGTCGAAATTGTACCCCGGACTGCACTAGCAAACTTTCTTCTTTTTCTTATCATATCATGAATTGTAGATTTGTGGCTGTAGTTTAATTGCAATTTATTGTTCTACCATTGAATTTCTGGACAAAGTTTATACCAGGTTGCACCGATTCGAGCAAAAAAAAAATTGTAGGTTGGCCATTTAAAACCAATTTAATCCCAAAAACCGAAATATTTCGGTTAATTCGGTTCGGTGTTGAAAAATACATGTATTTCGGTTTTAACTGAATACCGAACCGAAAAATCAAATACTCACCCCTTGGTGCATTTGAGCCAATACTCATTGGCACCTAACGAACGTTCTTATTTCATATTTACTTAATTATCTCAAATACTATTATTTTTCTGTTTTTAAGATTCATGTCATGTGAAATCGTACATAAGTTCAATTTTCTTATAATTCCAATTACCATGCTTCCACTGGCCACACTATCTTCCTTATCATACATACAATCACATGTTCCAAATTTACATTTTACTCTAAACTTCCCTCACTATACTTTCTTACACTCTTAATTTAAGATCACTAATTATAATAATGTGTATCATACATTTTATTTATTTGAATTTCTTGTTACACGCACACGTTTGAACACACTTCTCTCACATACTTTGACTTTACTCCACTACTTTCACTTATATTTCTTAATTCAATCTACCTTACAACTCAACAACTTTTCTCCCACACTCACTACACAACCAGAATACTTGTTCTTTCTTCAACTCCTGACACAAACATTTTTCACATTAAATTCACTTTTTTTAAGTACAAGACGGTATTACCTTATCATATCCCAGAGCACCCATACACAAGCTATACATAAATGTTATACATATGTTTGCCATACGTTACTTTGATGCATATGAACTTCCATGGGCAATAATGATATTTATATAAAAGCTCCTTGATTAAAGAGAAAATAAACAATGGTCATGATATGGCAAAAGGTCTAATAATTAAAATGCCTATCCTGAGTAAAGTCAGGAGAATCCATGGACTGTGAAGATGAAAGTTCCAAAGTTCATTTGAGAGACGATGATATATACATTGCCCTCATCATCTTAGATTTGACATAATTTCTGTAGTACCAAACCAACCAAACTATGCTAATAGATAAACTTAATTCCAATTTTCCAAGCTGAACAAAAAAGCTACAAATAAGCCATACTTACGATGCATATTCTACTGTGCATATTTTAAAAATCGGGATGAAAATTAAATGTGTATTTACTTGTGAAAGCCCAAGTCATCTAGCATACAGTCAGCAACAAACTTCTTGAAATTCACAATCCTTCTCCACGCCCTCGGATTGTTCATATAAAACTAAACAACATGATATGGCAAAAAGGTCTAATAATTATAATGCCTGAGTAAAGTGCCTGAAATGGTGTGTGATGCTGTGTAAGTTCCAAAGAGAGAGACGATGATATACACGCCAGTTACATTGTTAGATTTGACATAAGTAGTACCAAACCAACCAAACTATGCTAATAGATAAACTTAATTCCAATTTTTCAAGCTAAAAGCTACAAATAAGCCATATTTACGATGCATATCCTACTGTCCATATTTTTAAAGAAAATAAAATTGGTCAAATCATATATATATATATGTGTGTGTACATATACATATGTTTGTGTGCGTATACATACATACATATATGTGTGTACACACACATATATGCATGGCTATACTTACAAAAACATTGTAGCTAAATTGAATCAATATAAACCATAATAAAATATTCTCATTGGGCGCATTGGCTCTGATATATTGTTGAAACCAATATAAACCATGATAAAATTTCTTGGGCCACAGTGCCACACATAAGCCGTTTCCCATTTGCAATTCTCCACGCCCATTTGAAATTCAAATGACTTATATGCGCCACATTCTGGGGTACTGAAATCAAATAAAAAAACTTTTTGACCCTGTTTCCATTTATCTTCCCCACATCCTGTCTCACCAAAATGCCACCTCCCTTGTGCTCTATTCCGAATAAATGGCCAGCAAGGAAAAATCAATATGGCCTCGCGAACTTACTCTTGGCCTTTGTGAGGAGATCATCCTTGTGAAAGTTGATAGAATCATTCCAAGGGAAGTTGTTCGTTGTATCCCGATGACGATTGGCCGATGAAAGTCCTGTGAGCATATGAGTTCATTGTCTTTAATGAGTCAGTATGTTTACTTATCTTTTTGCCCTTCCAGCTTTATACTTGTGTTCACGGTAGATTCTCATGTGAGAAGGCTTACTTTTTTTCCATGTTAGAATTAGCAATTGTAAATAGAAATTAGTATTCCTTCTAGATATGCTAGTTGTCATACGTCACATGTATGGATAGGATTCTTTTGTACAAATATTCTGTTATACCCATTTGCTATATAATACACAGTGGCCAGAGAAGGCTATTATCCTTTGGACAATACAATTCCTTTTGTCCTATTCTCTTTCTTTCCAGCTTACTTATATGATGCTTGTGATGAAGAGCGATTACATAATAAACGACTTCTTGGTTTGCTGGTCTGGCATGGTACTACATGAGATTGAGAGGTATCATCTCAAATTCTGGCCATCAAGTGTTGTGAAGCAGATACTGGTCACTATGCCAAAACATGCATTTGAAATGATATCAGTCTCTGATTATGCTGATATAGATTGCTAGGTCTATCTTCATGTTTACTCGATTCAGTTAATCCATTTAAACCAAACCCATCCAACAGATTGTCAAGCTTTACAATAATGCAGATGCTTGGGGTTATCTTGAGTCCATTTCGTTCAATCCCTTAAAAATTAACGGAAGATCTTGAAGACAATGATGGGGTCACCGAGAGGGAGTCTTATTCCCCATGGATTACATTATTTCAAGTGATCTTGGTTTTCCAGGACGTTAACCTGTGTGTTTTGTTATTCTGATGCAGGGCTAATAAGGTATTCAAGTGTTCTTTGATTAGTGAATGTGAAGAGGCAACCACTAGAGCTTATGAGAGGTTCGCCATTTCGCTATGGAATTTGCAACCGGAGCTCAAGGGTATTTTCCACAAGCACAACCCTATAAATTAAGTAGATGCAGAAATCATATGTGTTCAATTTACCCCTTGTGTTCAATTTATAAGCCTAAAACTAATCTTTATGAACGCATTCAATGTTTGGTAATAGATTCGATCAAGAAAACATTTTAAATTTTAAACGAGTAAGAGTCACAAATGATTTTCGTTTCAGTTATGCTCTATCACTGTTTTCGCAAACTCGCTTTTCCCCAGATTAAAACTAATGGTGCAGGCTACAATTCCTAGGTGTTATCTTTTTAGTCATAGGCTCATAGCCACACAGTATATATTATCATGGAAATGGGAACTTGTCATTGTTTAGGTTCTTCGAAGCGTGGTTTGTTTCTGTATTTACTCCGGATCAATTCTCTGTAAGTGTTGTGGTCAAGTCGAAGAAATTTACCTTGACAAACCATGAAGGTCGTATATGCTTTTTATCCTTACCTCTGCTTTGCTCTATGCCTTATATGACTATGACTGAGGTGCCTGCATGTAGTTGGCCTTTTGTTTCAATATACAAGTAATATTGAGCTTCGTGTAGTTCTCCAATCCATGATATGTTTCCATATTCGATAAAAAAATATATGTTTCCATATTCATTATGTAACATGTTTCCATATTCATTATGTAACAAATCTCCGTGTTGTTAATTGTCTAAATGCTAAAAAAAACGCGCTCTCGACCGCCGACCGAAACGCTCTCTCTTACCAAACCCTAGAACCTTCTCCTCTAGTAGGGCTTCTGTCTCACTGGCGGCATCCTCTCGAACCACAACCACGGCAGAAGTGCAGATCGGACCTCGATGAGTCAGGAGCAGGCAAGTTTTAGTTCGAAACAAAGATATAAAGCGGCTACCTTCCTTCTTTTTTGGCGCCGGCTCTCCTCTGGTCTCCGCCCTAATCGTCTCTCCATCTCCGGTGTCCTTACGTTTTTACGGGTGCAGCCTTTAAAAAATAAAGAATAAAATAAAAAAATTGTGGTCCTCTCTCATCTCTGGCGGTGGGAGCTTTTGTCTCAACGTCTCCTTCGACGGTGGTCTCCGGCGGAGGGGACGTCTCTCCTACCCTTTTGTTTTTATTGTTTTTTGTTTGTGTGTTTCTTCTTATGTTGTGGATTTGAGCATTTATAGTGGTATTAATTGTTGTGGATTGGATTTGCGATTTTGGGGGAAGAGTTTTATCGATGGTTGATTCTATTATGTGTCTTACCTATAAGAGGACCTTTGTTAGGATTGTTCGATGGTGGCGAATCCAAATCACTTGTGTTAGCCAAAATTTGTTCGGCAGGTAGTTGACGTCATCAGATTTGCTTCAATGAAGGAGCAAAAGTATTCTTCAGGACTTCACTTGTCTTTTTTTCTTTTGAGGTTGGGTTTTCTCTTTCCTGTACCCCAAGTCCGGGCGATTTTGTAGCTGATCTATTTGCAACTTATTATTATAAAGAGGTGTGCCCTATAGGGAGGGTTTTACAACTAACACCTTCTTTTAAGTCGCTTCTAACCTTGGATGTCCAGGAAGCCGATGAAATCTTTGATGTTACTTTTGTTCCCATTTCTTTTGTGGTGATTAGCTTTCCTTACATTTGGTTTGTTGTTGTTGTATTTGTTAGTCTTCTTGTTCCGGTTTGTTTTCGTTTAGTGTTTGTTCCAGTTTGTTTTCACAGTGTAATCGTTTGATGTAACTTTTAATATTAGTATTAATATAAATTCCTGTTGACAAAAAAAAAAAAAAAAAATCTAAATACTATTATTGTTTCAATACTATCACCGAAAAGGGATGCTTGTTTTTTTGTAACCTTTTTACCTTTGCTTTTTGACCAACTATAAGCGGCAGGTAATTGGTATCTTCAAGTTATATTCTATTTTTCTTATTGCATTTTGCCCAAAGAGTAGCAACCAAAAAGGCGCATCTTCAAGGAAAATTTATTTTTCTTAGTATGTGTTTATAATGTCATTATCTTCATCTGAATATACACTAAGATATGACATTTTTCTTATACAATTTTGTCTCCAATTAGATTAGGGTAGTACTTGAAATCTGTTTCCTTTTACATCACTTCTTTGTTGAACCACCAAGGTTTATAATCTTCCGTAGGCATGTTACACTTTCAAAGTTTTCAATTGGGGTTGCAGGTATGTCGATAAAGTTGTGCCTTATATTTGGCATAAAACGAATTCCATTGAAGATTACATGGTTTGATATATTTAGTTGTTATATAATGAGATTGTCCTCTATATTACATGCTACTTCCCATGTCCTGATTGTCATTGATTCGTGTAAATACATTAATTTATGATGTTGCACACTGTGGTCAATGCTAAAGCGTTGTAGCAAGAAACTTTTTGTCCACACTGTATAACCTTTGTTTCCATTCATAGTTAGCTATGACTTTCTCCTTTCACGTTTTAGGCAATCCACAGTAGACTCTGCCTATATCCCAATAGATGTACAGATATGTGGAATCTTTTTCCTTTCACATTGTAGTACTCTTATTTGCACGTCTTCCAATTAAACCTAAATGAAGGTTCTAATTCCATGAGACCAGTGACAACATGATGTAAGACATAGTTAATTCTTGGAGCTATTTGGCAGGATCTCTTTGATGTCTTATTTCAAGTTCTCCACGTATATAAAAATGGTGGAGATTTGAAAATCAATTTCAAATTCGTTCCCTGCTCTATCTCCAAATTTTAACTAACACATATATATCTTGTGTTTCAACACTTCCCTGCATCAAATCGAAGGTGATGCAAGCTATTTATGAATGAGTGAGAGAGTAATAATGAGAAAATGATGAAAGATGATAATGTATGTAGTATAATACTTAATTGAGGAAAAAATGGATAAAAATATATTTATTATTGAGACAAACTCAAAAAAATCTTATATTAGTAACGAGTCCATTTAAAAAAAATAGGGATGAAGGGAGTATTACACCCCACTATAGAAAAGTATTTCAGATTTACAACCTACGTTTATCTCTTCTTATTTACAATTATAATTCTTATGCAGGTCCTTTTAGTTTCGGTGCTTTTTCCTATATTTTTCTCTCTTCTACTTTTTTGATTAGGTTTAACCATGCCACATCATTCTTCCATCAAAGACTTGCATGATGAGACTGATAGGTGGGTTATCATTGTGAGAGTCTTCTAAAAGTGAAATATCTACTACATGACTGAAGCGATTCTGAATCAAACACAAAACAGATCTGAGATCTAGGAATGAATCTTAGATCGTGAACCACCGGGAGAGAAAAACAAGAAAGTAAAGTTGGGAGAATATGAAACTGAGGAAAAGAAATATTATTCAATATTCTCTGTACAGTTCACAAGTGCCTTATATCAGTCTCTGTACACACGTGATACCCAACTAAATAGTTACAACTGAACTAAATAAATAACCAAATGCCAACTAAGTTAAATACAATTAATTAAATGAAATATTAAATCTACCCAATATCTTTATTCACATATTCTCCCCACAAGCTAGAGCAAGTGGTGTCAATCATGCCCAGCTTGGAAGTAAGAAAATGAAAAGGACCAAAACCAAGTGGTTTGGTAAACACATCAGCAAGTTGATGTTGAGAACGAACAGGTAACAAGTGAATAACATCGTCTTTGACTTTGTCCCAAACAAGATGGCAATCGATGTCAATATGCTTAGTACGAGCATGAAAAGTAGGATTAGAAGCCAATTGAATTGCAAACTGACTATCACAATACAAAGGGGTAGCTTTAGATCTGGAAATTCGTAAATCTGCTAACAAATGCAAAAGCCACTGGATATCACAAGTAGTCATAGCAAGAGCACGATACTCAGCTTCACAAGAGGAAAGAGATACAACACTTTGCTTCTTTGGCTTCCAAGAAATAAGAGCATTGTCAAGAAACACGCAGTAGCCAGTAATAGAACGTCGAGAATCAAGACAAGCAGCCCAATCACTATCACTAAAACCTTTTAAAGATAAATCAGATGTGGAAGGGAAGAAAAGGCCATGAGATGGAGTAGATTTCAAGTACCGGAGGACCCGGTTAGCAGCCTGAAGATGAGAATCAGTAGGGGCAGCCATAAACTGACTCAATTGTTGGGTAGCAAATGAAATATTAGGCCGAGTAGTGGTCAGATACAAAAGATGCCCAATAAGTTGGCGATAAGAACTCACATTAGTTAAAGGAGAGCCAGAAGTGGTACTCAATTTGACCTTCGGATCCATAGGGGTAGAGGCAGGCTTACAATCAAGATAACCTGTATCAGTCAAAAGATCCATAACAAACTTGCGTTGACATAACGAAATACCAGAATCATTACGAGCAATCTCAAGACCAAGAAAGTACCTAGCTGAACCAAGATCCTTGATCTTAAAAAGGAGATCAAGAGTGGTTTTAATAGTACTAATTTCAGATAAGTCATTACCAGTAAGAAGAATTTCATCCACATAAACCAACAATGCTGTAAAACTAGAACCAGAAGCCTTAATGAACAGAGTATAATCAGCCTTAGACTCTACATATCCAGCAGAAACAAGAGCTGATGAGAGTTTATGAAACCATTGGCGACTAGCTGGTTTGAGGCCATAAAGGGACTTTTGAAGGTTGCAAACAAGAGAGGAATCAGTAGAATAAAAACCAGGAGGTAAAACCATATAAACTTCCTCATTCAAATCACCATGTAAAAAAACATTATTTACATCAAGTTGGTGAAGGTACCATTTATTAGCAGCAGCAAAGGCAAGTAAGAGACGAACAATGGTCATCTTAGCAACAGGGGAAAAGGTCTCAAAGTAATCAATACCTTCAGTTTGTGTGAAGCCCTTAGCTACTAAACGAGCCTTGTAACGATCAAGGGAACCATCTGATTTGTATTTCTTGGTAAAGACCCATTTACAACCAATGGGTTGTTTGCCATGAGGTAAATAAGTTAGAATCTAGGTCTTATTTTGTTCAAGAGAAGCAATTTCAGCATCCATAGCATCACGCCAAGGTTTATATTTAGAGGCTTGGCGATAGGTGGTGGGAATGACATCAGAAAACAAATTCAGACAAAAGTTGTGATAAGAAGGAGATAAAGAAGAAGAAAGATGAGGAGAAAAAGAATATTTATCACCTGAAGAAAATGGAATAGCCGAAGTAGTCAAGGCCGAACAGTATAATCCTGCAAATAATGAGGAGGTTTATGGGATCTAGGAGGAACACAAGAAGGGACTGAAACCGGGGAAGGTACAGCGGAAACAGGCGAATAAACAGAGTCCAGGTCAGTGGTAGGAGAGGAATTATCCGAAACAGGGTTATTAGGTAAAACAGAAACAGAGGTATGCGGTAAAACGGAAACAGGATATGGTACATCAACTGAATCAGGTAATAAAGGGGAGAAATCAAGGGGAAATATATCAGTAGGAAGAGAAACAGGACTATCATGTGATAAAGGCATAGGATAAGGAAAAGTAGACTCATAAAAAATAACATCTCGAGAAATGAAAAATTGATTATTATGAATATTAAACAACAAATATCCCTTGGTATTAGTGGGAAAACCAAGGAAAATACACTTTGAAGCTCGTGAATCAAATTTGGAACGATGTGTAGAAATAGTGGATGCATAACACAAACAACCAAAAACCTTGAAATCAGAGTATGAAGGATGTTTATTATATAATACGAGAAAAAGGAGATCGATTAAGAAGTGGAGAGGGTAAAGAATTAATGAGAAAAACAGCATGTGCAATGGCAAAACACCAAAAGGATTTAGGAAGATGAGTGTGAAACAAAAGGGCATGAGCCACATTTAAAATATGTTGATGTTTGTGTTCCACAATACCATTTTGTTGAGGAGTTTCAACACATGAAGTTTGATGAATAATACCTTTGGATTTATAAAAAGAATCCATGAAGAATTCAAGGCCATTATCTGATCGTACAATTTGTATATCAGCATGAAATTGAGTAGCAGCAAAAAGAATGAAATTTTGGAGGTGAACTCTAACTTCAGATTTAGATTTCATAGGGAAAATCCAAGTATAACGACTAAAATCATCCACAATAGTCAAAAAATATTTATAACCTCTAATAGAAGTAACAGCAAATGGGCCCCAAATATCAATATGTATCAAAGAGAAAATTTTATTGCTCGTAGATGTGCTTATAGGAAATGAGAGTCTCTTTTGCTTAGCCATATGGCAAACATCACATGGATTAGGTTTGGAATGATATTGTATAAAAGGAAACTGTTGATGTAAAATGCGTAAGGTAAAAGGTGAAGTGTGACCTAAACGATGGTGCCACAAATCAAAGGCTGCAGTAGGCAGAGCATAAGGAGATGATGAAGTACTCATAGCTATTGTAGGAGAAGGTGATGCAGATTAAGGAAGTATAGGCCTTCGAAGACTTCACCTGTACCAATCGTCTTCCAGTGAGAAAGCTCCAGAATAAAACAAGCAGAAGACAAAAATATGAAATAACAGGGAATGGCAGCCGTGAGTTTAGAAACAAAAAGAATATTAAAGGCAAACTCAGGAATGTAAAACACATTGTGTAGTGTTAAAGAGTGAGATAAGCACACGGTGCCTGAGACAGTAGCAGTAATATGGCTATGGTCAGGGAGCTTGATGGGAATGGGAGTAATGGAATGATATTCTGAAAAATAATCCAGGGAATGACAAACATGGTCGGTTGCTCCAGTATCAATTATCTAGGATTTCTTAGAAGAAAAACTACCAAAAGGAACAGAGGTACCTGAAGATTGATGCTGGGAGGAAAAATGATGAATAGACGGCACAGAAGTAGTCTGTGGAGAGGTAATCGATGCATTGTGAACAAGAGCAAGAATCCTCTAATATTGTTCTTGCGTGAACTGAGGAGAGGGAGTTGGCAAAACACCATCAGACACCTTTTGTTGCTCTAGAACAGAATTAGGACTCGGATCGAGTCCGGATATGATGAACCGATGGAGAGGCTTGATTTCGAACTTAAAGCCGGTGGAAATCCATGCTTAGGTAACAAGTTTCAATGGTGTGGCGGGACGATTACAGTAAGTGCAATACTTCTCATTAACAGGACCATTTGAATTTCTTCCACCAGAACGAGAGCCAAGACCAGAAGAATTAGAACCAGAAGAAGGCTTCATCGGTCCTTTATTAAACAAGATCACAGGCTCTGCTTCTACTCCAGGTACCATTTCCTGTTCTTGTTGTAAAAGCAGAGAAAACACACGACTAACAGAAGGTAGAGGATCCATCAACATAATTTGCGATTTGACCGATGAAAAATGCTCATTCAAGCCCTTCAGAAGCCTCAGAGTATAGTCATTGTCTCGGTATTTAACACACGAACAGGAGAAATTGCAAGGACAACGTGAAATCGGACGAAGTATCATGTATTCATCCCAGAAGATCTTTAGTTTAGTGTAATAATCACTTATAGATAAAGCTCCTTGCCGGAATGAAAAGATCTCATCCTGTAGCTCAACAACTCTGAAGATATCACTCTGTGCAAATCGATCCAGATGTCACTTGCCTTATCTAGCCAGAGAACGCTTTGTGCAATCATCGGAGAAATTGCTCTTATAAGCCATGAACATACCATCGTGTTGCACTGAACCCAAGTTGAGTAGGTTGCACTCGACGGAGACGGCACTTGAACAAATCCATCAACGAAAACCAGTTTATTCTTGGACTGCAACACCGTTCGCATGGCTCTCGACCAGGAGTGATAGTTTGGCCCAGTGAGAATCGGATTGATGAGAACCAAGGCCGGATTCTCATTAGAGTGAAGGTAGTATAGACTCGACAAATTAGGGGTTGCTGAATCTATCGAGGTTGCAGCGATTGAACCACCGGTGCTGGAGGTTTTTTCTATGGCGGTGATATTCGGCTTTGATACCATGAAGCGATTCTGAATCAAACACAAAACAGATCTGAGATCTAGGAATGAATCTCGGATCGTGAACCACCGGAGAGAAAAACAAGAAAGTAAAGTCGGGAGAATATGAAATTGAGGAAAAGAAATATTATTCAATATTCTGTACATTACGAAGTGCCTTATATCAGTCTCTGTACACACGTGATACCCAACTAAACAGTTACAACTGAACTAAACAAATAACCAAATGCCAACTAAGTTAAATACAATTAATTAAATGAAATATTTAATCTACCCATTATCTTTATTCACATATTCTGTCAATGACAGCCTCTTCAAACGTTTTAACAGCCTCTACAAACGTTTTAACGCATGGCCAATTATATATTACATTGTCCAGAGTTAAAAACATGAAAGGATTGAAGATGGATGTAGGTGCTAATGACATTGGGGACACGAGGGCAACAAGGAATGCCTCAAGAAGTTTTCAGAAATGTGAATCTGTGATAATTGTGATTTAAACAATGTAGTGTTTCACACACTTGATGTATAATCCGTTATTTTCTCTATTGAATATATGAGTACCCAAGTTTTGATTATAATATAGTCAATTATTGAACATGATCGAATTTATAGCATTAACAATTGAATAATTCCACAAGAACAAGCACCCCACGGGAAGCACAAGCTCGTTTTTCTTAGACAGCACCTTCTGAATTTCCCCTGCTAGCAATATTCCTCATATCAGCAATTTTGAAGAGGCTGATCCTCAGTATGGCGACAATTATCACTTTTGACGACTTTCTCCGCAGCTGGAATGCTATCATCACAATTATAGTAGCCATTGGATTCTAACACCCTGACCTGCAGGAGAACAGATTTTTTCATCAATATATACCCGAGAAACGCACTGAACAATATGTAGAGACAGGATCATCCTATGAATCTCATCTAACTGCATCAAAACTCACTTCTTCATGAACTGGGTCTAAACGAAGTAGAACTCCTCTGTCCCAAGGGAGAACAGGGATCATCAAAATCAGAACCTGATTCAGCTGTTGACGTATCATTTAATCTTCCCTGAGAAATGAGGAAAGGCAGAAATTTAAACCAAATATGTAATAACTAGAAAAAAACACACTAACATTATAATATTCTTCTGTCAAGAAAACTGAGACTCACCTTCAATGGGCGTAACTGAATGCCAGGGAGAAAATTCTGCTGGTCACTGGATACTCTTGTGATTTGCCTCACAGATGTTCCCTCCGAATTATGTACCAGCTACAATCAGAATATCCACATTGATAACCAAATATTACTTTGACTAAATAATTTTCAGCCTAGGACAAATCTACCAGTTTCCACTCTAGTATAGGAGTAGCATATATAAGACTACTCCGGTTCTTAATATAAGATAAATTTGGGGAGTTCATCTTGGTTCTAAATACAAAACAAATTTTTCGTATTTGTCAATATTTTCTTGATTTACCCCTATTGATGCTCCCTTGACCATAATTAAAAAAGAGAGGGAATGTGAGAATTAAGGGAAAATTAAAATGACTGTGAGTGTTTTGAAAAAATATATGTTATATTAACTAATTTAACTAACTCCTTAATCTAATCAAATTAGGTAAATTATATCAAGAAAAGAATACCTTCATGATATCAGGATCGTTCCATGGACCCTTGTTGGACCTAAGACATCCACCCTCTACAGGACATGTACATGATCCTCCCAAAAAGTCTGGTAGTTGGCTGAAAATAAGCATTTACAAAACAGTAGTTATTCAATAATAGAGTTTGAAATTACAACACACTCTGATGGAGGCGCATATGCTTACCTAGAGTCAATGATCTCAAGTAGTTTATATGAATATTTGGGTTCAAGAACCTGTAAATTTGTGAGATGGATAACGTTACAAGAGAACTACAAGCAAAAGGCATGAAAGAAAGCTGATAGTTAAATTTTCACCTGTATCTTTGCTAAATTTTTGGCATCAAGAAACTTTTGAGCAACAGGCCAAAGCATGTTTTTGAAGCCGGTGCTTGCATTGACAATATACATCCGATGTAAAGTCTATACATATTTGAGAAAAAAGTTTATATAAACAGGAAGCAAAGCATTGAAAACCAATTAATTAGAAAAGTTAAAAGAGATAGAGACCTCAGGATAGTAACTGTTATCTATTTTTGACAGAGTGGCCAAGAGATTAGCAGCAGTAGGTGAGAAGTTTTTCATTCCCTGCATCACAAAATAATAAAGTAGTTCAATGAAAGTATGAATTATAAAGCATAGAATGAACAAAAAATAACAGAAATGTATAAAATTTCATTCCTGCAACATATAATTTTAATGAAGTTAGTTTAGTTCAGTGCAACTTACCAAGCCCTGTACATCCAATATTGTTGTTGACGAACAAATCCGTCTCTTTGCTGCAATGGAACATGCAGGGAATTTTTCCTGCAGAGTCCTCTCAAACTCTTGGACATGATATTTCACAAACCGATCAATTGTTGTTATGCGCATGAGGCGGCTTGGATGAGCTTTCCCAAGTCTCTCAATGTAAACCGGTCTCTCTTCCTTATCAACTCCATGATAACCTTGTGGATAATACTGCAATACTTCTTCAAGCTCTTCAAATTCAAAATCCTTCAAAGATCACTATAGCATTAGACACAAGTACAAACTGAATCAAGTGTATTTTAACATAAAAAGCATGCTGATGCTATAATAAAAACTATAAAGAACTATAATTTGTCATTTGAATCCCCTCATTAAATTAAAAAAATCATTGAATTCAACCTATATTTCAAATGTAAGCTTGGTTAAAACAAAGGGAGAAAATATATATTTTCCTTTTGTTATCAAATAAAACTTATTAAAGGGAGAAAATATATATTTTTCTTTTTCTGTTGCTATAATTAATAAAGGTAGTGGGTCGAGTAATAATTAATATAATATTAAAGTTTAATGCAATTAGTAAAAATCCTGTGGTCTGAAAAAGAATATGCCAAAGGGAATATGGTCTAAGAATATGCCTAGAGTCTCAAGAGAATGCTCAATAAATTACTATTCTTACCTCAAGGATGGAATCTGCTCCATATTCTTTTCTCCATCTAAGCATTTCTTCCCACATCTGGATAGTCTTCTCAATGTTAAAATCCCTAGCTTTCAGAAATCTGCATGGAAAATACAGAGGGTTGGTGAGTATGCAAGAATAAAGGCACATTTCTGAGACATTTAAAATGCTTAAACCAAGGCAAAAGAACCAAATAGAAAATAAAAGAAAGAAATAAGGTTATGAAACTGTCGATGCCCAGTGGAGTTGCGGGAGTAGCAAACAAAGAATAGGTCAGTGAATGAGAGTAAAAAAGGAGCGGTTCATGTGAATGAGGAGAAAAACTTGGCATTAAAAATGCAGCCCTCATTCACCCAAAAAACAGTAGAAAAAGAAAAAAAGAAATGCGCCCTTATACAAGGAGGAAAAAGTTGAGAAACGGTATTCTATTTACTTGAATACATTGAATGAATGAAAGACCAGACCTTAGCAATGTATGATAGTCATCATGCCTAGCAGGCAATGATCCTCTCTCACACAGTTTTTGACGCAATTCTAGGACAGTAGTCTCCTCTTGTGCATCTCGCACTTCCTCAACGGAAACAGATGGAACCCTGTTGTCGATTTTTGTTTCCCCTATTTTCTTAAGAGAATGAATGAACTTAGATGAAGCATTTATTGCTTTCTTTTTGAGTGTTCCAATTTTGGACCGCTGCCTTTCATCTTCAGAGTACTCAAAATCCGACCTCCTCTCTCTAATTTCATCATGAATACCAATCCCTTCAATGCCTTCCACAACACATTTTAAGAAAAAGCAGTCAGATTAAGCTTTGTTAGCCCCCAAAAAATATTCACCATTAGCTTTGTTATTTGCACCAACAAATAGTGCATATCAAGACTCTTGAAAAGCATATAACACTGAGTGATAGTTATAGCAAGCATACCTGACATTCTAGTGTAGTAGACAAAGACTATAGTCGATCCTAGTCCTTAAAACGAAGAGGCGAGCTCACAGCAGAGTCAGGCTTTACATAGTAACATACTGCTCCAGCCTCCAGATCGCCATAAATTTACGCAGGAAGAAGTAAGGAGTCAAGTTTAGGAAAGTATGCGCATTTATTAGAGATCTGGCTCCCCAAGAAAAAGGGTATTTAGTAGAGGTTAGACGTATACATTCTCAGCACGAATTACGATCTGAAGGTGCATGATTTGTTCTTAACCAAAGATAGGACAGCAATGGAAGCCCTTCGAAGCCAAAGAAGCTATAATAGAGCGCCATCAGCTACCCCTGCAACAACAACAAATGGTATTTAGTCGGAAGCAAAACATAATAATACTTGTTCATACTAATTTAAGCAAACTTGTAGAACTGATTACGTAGCTCATACTTGTTCATACAAATTTAAGCAAACTTGTAGAACTGATTACGTAGGTCATTATTTGATTGGTTTTCCCTCAAAAATCTTGAGAAAACAATAAATAAAATTGAGCCTATTTGACCCAAGGCTCGCTTACTTCCACACGGAGGTCCAGCCTCTTTAATAGTCATCTTCTTTTTCTAGCCAATCAACATAATGCTTTGTTTCTTTTCTCATATAATTGTAAGATTAGAATTTCAGATAACTCAGCAAATATGGTGGACCAAGAAAAATAACTACTCCGTAGGAAGCAAAAGGAGAATATGCTTCATACGGACCACAACATATTCTTTGTTTCGTACTATGGATCCTTTCTTCGAGCCAAAAAAAAAAAAAAAAAAAAATCATGAATTTAAATTTGTTGACAATAAATTTTACTATAAAATTACAAAAAAGACATTCAATATCCAGTGTTAACTTTATCATAGATAATTCATATTTGGGTTAATTTTCGATTTTTTTCTTTTAAATAGAAATAAAACTCAAGAGGACTTTAAGTACCTAGAAATCTTAAATACACTTTTAAGTTTTAAGATTAATTTAAATTTCACCATGAATTTAATTAATCAAAGTATTAAGCTTTTCCTTATGATGACAATTGTTCTTGGATTTTGTGCATTATTCAACAGATAATATAAAAATAAGCCTGCAACTTCCTTATTCATAAAATACATCCTAATAAGTTTTTGTAATTATGTTACACAGTGGAATTCTTATCAAATAACTCTTCATTTTAATTTCCAGGTCCATATATGAATAATTTTTTTACCCAAAGTATATGCTTGTCATTTGTTTTCAAAATTAGTTTAACAACGCCACCAAATGAAGGACAAATTCACCATTTGAATTTATAGAACTTTTGGTTTTTTTTTTTTTTTTTTTGGGGGGGGGTTGGTTTTATAAGTTGAGAATTTGTTTGGTTTAAAGCCATACAATGGACAAAATTAAAGACACTAGAATGGAGATGGTGCCTTTGAGGATGACACGTGGCACTGTTTTAACCAACACTCATCTCTTAAGGTCTCATCTCCAAGGTTGTGCTTGGTTGAAGTGGAGGAGAAATTTTTACTAAATTGCCTATCGGAATTTACATCATGCTTCGGGACTATTGCTAGCTGTGAAATGAAAAGAAGAATAAAAAGGTATATGATTGTGATACTGATACATGCAACACATGTGCCTTACGAGGCTTTTTATTCCCTCTTCTTCTGCTTCTGTCCTTCAATTAAATCTCTGTCTTGTCTCTCTCTGTGTGTATTATAATATATTGAAAAATAAAAATAAAACATCCAAAAAAAAAAAAAAAAAAGAATTTCAACATGAACTGAATCATGAAATTTTTTCATCGAATTCTGTGTAGTTTATGATGAATGTGAATTAATGTAAATTTTCATAGATAATTTGGTCAAGATGAGATAAAAATTCTCTCAACTACCCTATCCCCTCCCTTCAAATCATAAGGTTATGAAGTTGACACTTGTTGAGCATAATCAATGTAGGAACAATGATAAAACCATGACATATATGCATCAATATCTACATGTTGTGTGTAAGTATGTTTCTTGTCCTCTAGGCACTCAAATAATCTGGATCCAATTGAGTCAGACTATGAGAATAACAATATTTTCCAATGAGTATTTAATGAAATTGTATATTTAAAGTTAGAATTTAATACCTACGTTAACACTCACTAGCGCAAAAATCATTTTGTAGATAGAATAAAAATAACTTTTTAGACTAGTTCTAGACTCAGTTTCTATTCAACCGATTTTAAAAGTTTGTTATTTTAAAAAAGAGTGAGCAACCGGCCTTAAAAAAATTCCTTTTAGACTGGTTATTCAAATATTAGGTCTAAAAATTTGGACTTTCTAGACTTGACATGACTTATATTGGGTCTAAAAATTCAGACTTTTAAACCAGTTGCAAGGAAGACCTGGTCTTAAAAGTGAGGTTATTTAGATTGGTTTTTTACAATATCTGATTGTGTAAAATAACTAGTCTTAAAAGCCTCATTTTAATTCTTTTTAAACATGATATTTATAACATCTAGTCTAAATTATGTTGTGTTTTTTCACATATCCGCTCTATTTCTTCCTCTTACTTATTTCTTCCTCTTACTTACCATCTAATCCAACATCTAAAAAAGGACTTTTTTTCCTCCGTGAACCCCAATTTTGCTCCACAATGGGCCCCATATTTAAGCTAAAAGGGAGCATTTAGATTAAAGCTCATTACAAAAAATGCTGATCCAAACATTATTTTTACGGCTTTTTTCTTATGTTGCATTTCATCCAACGCGGCGTTAATAGAAATGGCATGGGAAACGGGAAAGTTCAAATCGAATTATTGGAAATGAATATACAAATTAAATGAATATAATGCCAACAATATTCTGATTCAAGTGAGAATAAAATTGATATCTAATAACAACTCTTATTCATCACAAACCATAGCTCAAGATACCTCCCATATCTATCACCATGTCTTGATCAAATTCTCATCCAACAACATTCCTCTTTTATCATGCCTCTTTGGTCTCTCCAGAGTATCCTGCTCCAAAACAAAAAAACAAAAGCTTCACTATCTCAGTTACAATTCATAGAGCTATAATTAATGTCTTGATCGGATTCTGAGGCAATTCATGGAAAGATCAAAAGCTGGTTGTTGATGAAACACAATACAATGTATGATATCACCATTAGGACTTTGTAACAAAAGAACACAATTAACGACATATTATATTGTTTAATAATAGAAGAAGAATGTTAAGACCTTAAAGTTTTCAAATAATTCTACAGATGAATATTACCTGAATTCTCTCTTTTATAAAGGGATATCCTCCCATATCCCTTCATGATATCATTTCTTATGACGTGTTCATTATTCGCTTCATCTTCTTCGTTCAATTCCAGTAGACCCCTTAAAGAAGGAGTCTCAGGAATATCATAATTTAAATGAATTTCCTCATTCATATCAATGACCCTTTTTCATTGAAGAGCTATAGACCACATTTTATTTACATGATCAATGATATAGAACACTTGTTTCGCTTGGTCTGCCATAGTAAAAGGTTCACTTTGAGATGTGTTAGGCTTGCTGTGATTCACACTAGTAGTTGGCGTGCCTTGAAAAGGACTACATTGGCTTTGACCCTTCATTTTCGTATTAAGTTGTGTTCCTAAGGGAAAGCGACTGTCTAGAACAAAGCAGGAGAATAAGAGTCACAAAGGATAGTGGTGGTGGGCGAGGCGCCGACTGTCTACTATGGAATGAGAGTTTTCACGATAGGAAGAGAGGTTCAAAGAGAGCAATTTTAATTTTCGGTGTGATGAAGAAAGGATGCAGTGAACGAGGTGTAATTTGGGGCTAATCTTTTAGACCGATTATGCTCAAAATAAGGTCTTAAAAGTTCACCTTTTAGACCGATTCTTAAAAATCGGTCTTATAGTAAACGTATAATTTTTTATTCCTTATCTTTTAGATCGTTATTGTTAACAACCGATCTTAAAAGTTTCATCTTTTAGACCAATTAAGTAGGACAAGTGGTCTTAAAAGTAATCGACATTTTATTTTATTTTTATTTTTAACTTTTTAGACCGGTTGCTTAGGAAACCGGTCTAAATAATATATTTTAGACCTTATATTAAAGAAACCATTCAAAAAAGATTTTCATATTTATGAAACTGCCACCAGTAATACTTTTTAGATCTGATCCTCTATATCCGGTCTAAATGTGACGGTTTAAAAGCTCTTTTTTGTACGATTGATTGTCTCTTACCAGCTAAGTTGTGTAGTTGTCAGTCATAATGTGTTTTGTTTTAGGTTAAGGCGCAAAAATACACATATGGTTTTTCCAAACGTGCCCAATACTAAATGCTTTTTTTGGGTACAAAAATAACTATATAGTTACAAAAGTGGAGCAAAAGTAACATAATTTGTTAATTGTAGAAGATGTCCATTAGATTGAAGTTAATTGTGCCAACTCTTGTCCAAGTGTCATTAATACATGGCAATGGAGGGTCGTCCGAGAGCGAGCTCCATGGAGTCGTCTTCAACCCTCAAGCCGCTTGTTGGAACCCCTCCCTCCTCCCTTCTGACTATCTCGTCGCCATATCCGCCGGCGCACCTTGTCTCTTTCCTCTCTTTCACAAAGCTTGCATTTTTAAAGAATTTCAACACTCGTGGTTCGGCTCTTCTACAAGCATCAATCTAATCCAATTGTCTCCTTTATCTCTTCGGCAAAGCTCGGGTTTCAAGATTTTGACATCCCGCCACACCTCATCCCTTTCCTCTCTAACTAGTCACTTTGGTCATTAACAACTGATCATTTTGGATATACCAATATAATAGTACAATTGATTTTAACTTTGTTTCTATGCCAAAAAGAAATGAATCTATGTGGAGGAAAAATAAACCTCTGTCCCAGGATTTTATACTTTTACATCAAAACTATGCAACTTTACACATTTTCCCCCACCAAAGCTAAAATTATATTTTTACATCAAAACTACCGTAAAGATCTGCAAGGGTAATTCTAAGATTTGCAAACCATCACAGCATCATCGTCACACGTTGGAGAGGTAGAGTTCGCAGAGGTCATGGCTCGCTGTCTCAGGTCTTACTGGTGTTGATAGTGTGTTTAGTAGTCGAAGCAATCACAACATCCACCCTCACTATTGTCATTGAACCCCAATCGCAGCCCTCAAATCTTCTCATATGAATATCAGCTTCCATTGTTGATCTCCAAAAATCTTGGTCACCGCAAATTGATCTCCTCTCACCTATCGATCAATGAAGGCGAGGAAGAAGAAGTCAAGCGTTCATTGTGCTTGATTTGCCGCTGCCGTCGGTCTCGTCTTTCTTTGTTGGCAATTTAGATGGTCCTAGTCAACAATTTAGGGTTCTAGTTGCCTTCTTCAAATTCCACTTCATCGTACACGTCACTATTTTTAGTTAAACAATCCAACTTCATTGTCAACGTCTTCACATTAACAAAATATGTGACTTGTGCTATACTTTTGTAATCACATAGTTACTTTTGCACCTAAAAAACACTTAGTGTTGGGTGAACTTTTGAAAAAACTACATATGTATTTTTGCATCTTAACCCTTTTGTATTTTGTTGAATATCTATTTTATAATTGGGCTTCCCATTGATTTGGATTAACTTTTTTTTTAAAGTGACTTTACATGGCAAAAAAAATTATTTCAGCTTGTAGAAAATACGGTTTAAAATCTAATTCAAACAGGCCCTACTCCTTACATGTTGATTGTAATTTAGTCCATTCATAAAAGAGAACTGTATTTGTAAATATGACATTCCATTTAGGTTAATATTAGGTGCATATAGACTAATGCCTTTTCAGGTAAGAATGTTCAAAACAGCATCAAATTGGTCGTACCAAATTGAACTAATGAATTGCAAAAAAAAACAAAAAACAAAAACAAAAAATTAGGAGCAACAAGGTCTGATTTGGCCTCAAACATTCCCAAATCGAGAGATTTGTTTCATATTTTATTCAAAACCAAATCAAATCAGCAACTATCTGGTTTGAACACTCCCACCGGTTCTATTTATAAGCAACATTTTCTTAGTTAGGCTGGTCTTACATATACGCTATAATTTGGTGTTATCTGCAAGTTAACACACTTTTTCCGTTTTTATCCTTAAGTAACTACATGCCTCCCTTGTCTCTTTATTCGTCAATTCTCTCTCACACCAATCATCTTCATAAATAAGAGTATATTCACAAAAGAAATTACATCTTTTACACATTTATTACTTTTAACTAAAATGGTACTCCCTCCGGTCCTAATTATAAGACAATATTTGAGAGTTGGTTTTGGTCCTAATTATAGGACAACATTTTAATTTTTGTCAATTTCTTCCTAAAATATTCCTATTTATTCTTTTAAATGTATTTGGTTTTTGATGAGTATATGTATATGGGTGCATAAATTCTTCCAATCAATGAAACTTTTAAATTGTTGAGTATACACACACACAAACATATATATATATATATATATATATATATTGTGTGTGTGGGGGGTGTGTGTTTATATGTGTGTGCGTATATGCATATGTGTGTAGATATATGTACACACAAACATATATATATATATATATATGTGTGTGTGTGTGTGTATGCATATGTGTGTAGATATATACACACACAAACATGTGTGTGTGTGTGTGTGTTTATATGTGTGTGTGTGTATATGCATATGTGTGTAGATATATACACACACAAACATATATTATATGTGTGTGTGTGCATATGTGTGTAGATATATATATTCACAAAAATATATATATATATATATATATATATATGTATATATATATCTGTGAGTGTATGGGTGTATATTTATATGTGTGTAAATATACACACACACACAAACATATGTGTGTGTGTGTACACATACACACACACACACATATATATATATATATATTTATAGTGTGTGAAAAGAAATTATTTTAAGGGGTTGTTGAACTTTTAGTGAAAAAAAAAATTTATATAAGGGTTTTGTTGATTCACTTTTACTTTTGTCATTTTAAATTTATATAAGGGTATTTTAGGAAAATGAGTAAAATTAACTAATTTAATTCCTTTCCTTAATCTCCCTAAAAGCGGTTAAATATGTCTTATAATTAGGACCGGAGGGAGTATATGATATTGTCACTATCAATTTTATGTCACTACAAAGCCACTATCACTTTTTCATCGTTAGATTAGAATCTTATCTACCTTTATCATTTCTTTCTCCTATTGAGATTCTGAACGGTGAAAAAGTTGTAGTGACTTGGTAGTGACATAAAATTGATAGTGATAATATCCTATCCCAACTAATATTAACCAACATTTTGATCTGTGTGATTTGATAGTTGTTCCTTATAAAAAAGATTGGAGAAAGTAAAAGTCACTTTTACAAACTTTAATATAAACAAACCATAAGAAGTTGCCAATGGAATGAAGCGCTTCTTTTGGAGACTTTTTTTTTTATTATTTGGATTAATATTTGTAAAAGTGACTTTTATTTCACTAACTTTTGTAAAATGAAGCTGGGATAAATGTCGATTAATATAATGTGATTTATGTTTTAATATACTTTTGTGAAAAGTCCGTTGGAAATAAAACTTATTTAGATGACATCCTTAAAATATAGTTTCAAAAGTTCAAATCTAGAGAAAATTTAAAAGATATAAAAAGTTGCTTCAATTTTAATATGGCTTCCCGCTCCTCAAAACTATACCAAGCTTTGACTTTTTTCAGTTGAAAAAATTCAGTTTGTTTGACATGCCATACACATCCTTAAATCAAATGAAGCAATCCCAGCTAATAAGGTGAGCAGTCATCAATAGAAAAATGTAGAAACTCTACAATGTATTTTGTAAACAAACTTTCTTTTGTTTAGCAAAACATAAAAAAAGAAAATTTTTTCTGAATAAAAATCTCCATATATGTAGGATCGTTAAAATTAAGTAAAACATTTAAAAACTTAAAACAGTGCAATTTTTTTTTTTTAAAAAAATTGATATCATCGTAAAATATAAAAACTTTGACAAGTCATACTATTATTTATAGGGAAAATTTCTTTCAAGTCTTAAGAGACCAAGAAAATGTCAAAAAAGTTCTAACAGAAATTCAGATGTCAGAAAAGTTTTAAAGAGTTATTAATCTCACAGATGGAGTTGTTAATCTCATAGATAAGAGTTGTTAATCCCATAGAAGAAGTTGTTAATGAGATTTTTCTGACATCTGAATTTCCCTTTAGACTTTTTTGATATTTTTTGGATCCCTTAGAACCTAAACGGAATTTTCCCCTATTTATTTGTTGTGAAAAGTTCCGGCTGATCTTTTTCCTTATACTGTAGTCCATACTATGACTTACAGAAGCTTGGGTCTTAATGGGCTTTATAGCATAGGCCTTAACGTACTAATTGAATCATATATATATATATATATATATATATAACAAAACAAAAATTTGTACCAAAAAAATTTAAAAAATTGGCAAAATAACATGAAAAAACAGCCTGAACATTCAAAAATCTCAAGTCAGGTATTTTCTATAAAATAAAATAAGTTATGAATTCATTATCAAATGTAGTTATTAACTTATCAATTCTAGTTATAAATCTGATTTGAGATTTTTCAATTTTCAAGTTTTTTTTTTTTTTTTTATCATTTTCTCAAAAAAATTTGGAATATGAACCAACAACTAAAGTTTGAATATGCGTCGTATTTAATGTACAGCAGTGTCTCAAATTGAATTTCTTCCAATAAGAAGATATCTATAATTAGCAAATAAAAAATGGGCTCCTTAACAATTGACCAACCAAACATGGCAAGCAATAAAATAATGAGATTTTCCTCTCCCCTCCATGGATTTTCACCCTACCAAATGGGCCTTTAATGAAGGTAGATATTTGGCTCCTTAACTTATTATTCTTTTTTTTTTTTTTTTGGAAAATCCCTTAAAAAGAACTTCAAAAATGTAAAAAGACAAATAGGTGTTAGTGCTTGATGGGTCATTTTGAAAATTAAAATGAAGTTATAGAATTGTCCTTCATCTATATATCTGTTACCCCTTCCCTTTCTTACTCACTCTTCATTTCCACCGCCTCCGCCTCCGTCTCAATCTCCCACCATGTCATTGTCTCTTACTTTCTATTCTTCTTCGGCTTTCCTATTTTCATCCTCTATTTACTTCCCTCCCCCTTTACTTCTATGGTGGAGGCTTTGTCATCGAAACCCATAAGGCTTGAACAATCTCTGCTTCGATGATCATTGGAAAAGGTCAATGCTCTGGCGGGATCGGGTGGCTCTAAAATCGTGCAAGGCTTTTAGGATTGAGGAAGTGTCACACCCCCTCCGATAAACGTCATTCATCAAATTAAATAGCGCAACAAAATGTAAATAAAGTGGTTTGGACTATTGAATACTGATACTACAAATTAAACCATCTCTAATAAATATCAGGACCGCCCCATAGAGTAATTAATAATACAGTTATCCAAACTAAAACTAGTATGGTATATAAATCTCCCATAACTCAATAATAAATATAACTAAACTATTACAAAACATTTTGTAATATGTGTTGTCCTAGAAACTCACTTCATTGCTCAACAATCATAGCTTACTCTTAGATCCAGAATCCTTACCTTGTACTCCACCTGAATCTTTCAAACAATATATGATTCAAAATTGAATAATAGAATAATAGTTAATCTCATATTCAAAGTATATTTAGTGCAGATACTCTACCATAACCGTGAAAAACAACAAACCTGCATTCAGCATATATCACACGCAGTCATATAATGCAACACAACATCACAAATAATGTAAACCGCAAAACGTATGACTCTACAAGTACCAAATCCACGGCTGGGAAAAACACAATAACTGGGCCTCAAACCCAAAACAATTAATGAAACATACGCGTGTCCTAGACATGAATCATAAATTATGGTATAAACATGCATACATAGATATATAAAACATATGAGATTAAAGTTACTACCTGATTGATGAGCACTGTTAGAAAATTCTGGAATACTTGCATAATCTCCCCAACAATTGAAAATTCTTAAAATAATATAATTACAAACATTATTTTCACTTATGCAAACTTTCCTTTGATAAGGTGGTTGAATTAAATACCTTAATACTGTCGGAAATTATGCCCCAGGGGCAAGTCATTGTACTTTAAACGTTTATGTTATTTAAAGTATTCTCCTTAAGTTATCATTTCATTTTCATGTTTATAGTGATAACTGTATGCTTGGATATATCTTATAGATGATCCTAAATGTCCCTGGTCGATCATCTATGCGGGAGCGAAGATGAAATAAGACCAGTATGACTTTGATGAGGTATGGAGATACGAATCAAAGTCATAAGAACTTGTAAGAGTTCAAGGTGTTGGACCGACCCATTATGAGAAAGCTGCATGGATTTAGTCATAAGCTTATCTCATGTATAACTACGTCACAACGCCCTTTGACCTGAGATCATCATGGATTCCTACATGATCCCGATCTTTGACCGGGTGATGATAAAGTCTATGATCGGATTAATGGTTTTCATGCAGAGGAATGTGAATGGTCAAGATGGAATTTGTTCCTCACATTTGTAAAGAGATAATATTGGGCCCTTCGATGAGTGAGTTTGAGAAACGTATGGTCATACTACGATGGAAAAGAGTTTCCATTTCAATTAGACCACTCAAGAATCGAGAAAGTAATGGTCAGAGAACAGAAAGTTGACATTATCTATTCCTCATACTTAACCAAATTATCGCGTGACAAAAGAGACGTGACATGGTTGGACGATAGGTTGTATTGTATCATCGATCCCCATATGAATTGGGTAGTCGTAATGTGTTGCTAGAGGTTGCTTGTGACTTGTGGGCTGGTACAGTATTGGCTCGCTGCCAATCTCATGTGGGCTTGCAGGGTCGCACACAAGAATAGGCCAACACAAGCAATAGTGTCCAGATTTATTGAATCTTAGATATATCTAAGATTTAATGAATACTGTATTTAATCTAGGATGAATATATATATATATATATATATATTAAATTTGAAAATAATATAATAATATTATTTAATAGAGATTATGATATTATTATATAATATTTTTTTTGTATTTAATTTATTTGATTAATTAAATATCTAAAACAAATAGAGATATTGTATCCCAGATTTAATTTTTGAATAAAAATATCATATATTTGATTTAATACAAATTGAGATATAGTATCTTAGATTTAATTAAATAGATAGATATCATTTCTCGATTAATTTATAGAGCTAAATTAAATCGAAGGCTTTTAATTCGAATTAAATAAGTAGATTAGATTAGATCTATTCAATATATTTAATTAATATATTATTTTAATACAAATTCAAATATCAAAATTAATAAGGATTAATTTTGAATATAATACGCCTATCGGGTTTTCAAAACCTACGAGACATTTTGTCAGACGTATTATAGAAACCGCGAGAAAACCTAGAGAGAAAAAGAGAGACGCGAGAATACTGAAGGCGCTAGCACGTTGCTGTCAGTGTTGGAGGCTATTCGTGTGGATACGGTGTAGAGGGAGGAGATTCGTAGAGTCGATTCCTGTTGATCGAGTAGGTAGCCCACGAGATCAAATTGAAAGAGACGCTTATTAATTCACATAGGTACGGTTTCTTTTCTAATTTGATTTAGGGTAAAGGTGCAAAAATGCACATGGGCTTTTGCCAAAAGTGCATCCAGCACCATATGCTTTTCAGAGGTCCAAAAATGCACATGAACTCTTAAAATTGATGCAAAAATACCACTGTCGTTAAATACCATTAACTGCTGTTACTTATAATGTGAAAATACAAAAATGCCCCTAAACTTTTTTTAAAAAAAAACTGAGTTCGATCTTCTCTCATACCATCTTCAGATCCTTAGTTCTTGGGTGAGACAGAACAACACCAACAAATTCTCACAAAAACTAAAGAACAGCCACTTGTTCTAGACAGAAAACTCAAATCAACCAAGTAAAAGAGAAAATATTTTATACAAAGAGGAATATAGGAGAGGTGAAAAAATACCCAACCCCTTTAATCCCGAGAAATTAGAGAGGAATTACAAAAAACAACCCTCGTAGCTTATTGAAAGATGAGGAAAATTCAAGAAATTAAATAGAACTAAAAAACCGGATCTCGATCGAAAACACCGGCTTTTCGAGAAATCCTTCCAAGTTTGCTTCTTGGTGAATTAAAAGACAAACCCAAAAATCATAACTTGAAAGATAGATGATTAGCGAAAGGGTTTCGAGAAGCGGGCGTTACTCGGGGGGGGGGATGAGATCCATAAAGATCTGTCCTTTATCTCTTGGTGGCCGATGACGCCGCCGGCGAGAGATGAAGAAGCTTATGTTCGAGTTGCCGCCGCCTCCAAAGCACGATTTTTTTTCGATCGATCGATTGAATATGTGGGGCACAACCGGTGGACGAGGATTCATATGAAATGAAAAGAAAAAGTGGATATGGGAAGGATGAAACGAGATCGAAGAGAAAGAGAAAGGGCAAAGTTGGGTATTTCAAAAGGTTTGATATTTTTATTTTTTTAAAATGATGGGGTAAATTTAATGGTATTTAACGGTAGTGGTATTTTTGGATCAATTTTAAGAGTTCATGTGCATTTTTGGACCTCTGAAGAGCATATGGTGCTGGATGCACTTTAGGCAAAAACCCATGTGCATTTTTGCACCTTTACCCTTTGATTTAAACGTCGTTAATGGATCCTCTAATGGGATTCGTAAGTTTTAAATTCTGCTGCGTGTACGGATCCCGACAAATACTTCTAAACATATTAGGAGGGTTCCACAATCATTTAAAGACTCATTCCTAACCTTATTTAATGGACAAATATCTTTGACTATTATTTCTTTCATTTTCGACCTTTCCCTTTCCTTCTAGAATTTCTCATTACATTTTAAAAATTCATAACTAATTATAGAAAACTCCAATTAAGGTTATTCTAAAGGTAATATGACCCTTAATATGTCTATTTTCTCATAGAAGTATTACCAATTACCAAAAAAATTCATATAATTCCAGAATAATTCAAATATCACTACTGGTCATATCAAAGTACTAGAATCCTTTATCAACTTCAAAAATTCGTATTTCCTTGTATACAACTCCACAAATTACAATTACTTGTCCGAAAATAAATCTTATTGTCCACTTTAATTTTGAAAAATTTCATAATTTTTTAATACTATTTACTTGTCCGAAATTAAATCAAAAGTCGCATGCCACACAAATTCTCAAGACTGGAAGTTTTGAACTTTTCCATAATCTAATCTCATGGCTTCCAATACTATATTCCTACCTTAATCCCACACGATTTTAACATGTTAAGTAGCCATTCTTATTATGGTTTAATCCTTTAAAATCTTAAAAAATCGAAAGTGAATAAATTTTATGATTTAAACCATCAAGAACAAGTACAAGCTAAGATAGTTATTTACTTATCTTGTAACTCTTGTATAGCTAACTTTCTTCTTTCTTCTTTCTCCTTGGGTCGCTTATGCTTCAACCTTGTCTCAAAGGTTTGTTTATAGGGCCACAAGCATATATAAGTGGATTAGAAAATATTACAAAGTTTAAAATCCACTTAGTTTAATTTTGATTTTTATTCCTTCCCTTTCTCTTGTCTTTTTCGGTGCACACTATTCCCTCGTGTTTCCTTGTTTTTTCCGACATATCATGTAACCATGGAAAGGAAGAGGGTGTTTTTATAATTGGTGGGGACATATGTCTTTTTAAAAAAAAAAAAAAAAAAAAAAAAAAATCCCTTTTTGTTATTTTACCAGAACACCCTTCTTAAAATTCCTATACATGTGCCAAATACAATGTATTTTCTTGATCCTTCTTTGTCTCTCTTGTCTCCACGTATAGCCATAAATAATGGCTTATTGAAGAATTCCAATCTCATTAGAATAAATGTCTATATGTTCATTTCTCATGCAAAAAAGTAGCAAATTGAAATTCACTTGGTTGTTAAAATGAATGGCTAAAAATAAGCATATGTGGCTTTTTATTAATCTTCACTTTCATGCCTACTTGTTAAAAATTCCATAATTCCTTTCTCCTCCACCCTTGATTGAACACATCATCTCCTAAAGCTTGTGGTTTATGTCTAAAACTTGTCATCTGCCTAGCCTTACATTTAGCACAATTAAGGGTTATACACATAATAACTTTTGGTACACTTTAACTTGAATTGTTGTCTTACCTTCTCTCCTTTCCTTCTTTGTTGGAAAATAGAGGATAAAATTGGAGCTTCATAAAAACTCTTTACCATGTGCCAACATGACTTATTTCCATAGTCTTCCATTCTTGCACACATGGCAAAAATTCCAAGACTTAAATAAATAATCTTAAGAATAATATTTCTTGACTTTATAACAAGTGTCCTTATGCAATTTAATACTCTCCCTTCTCCTTTTCCTTGTTTGAAATTTGAAGATTACATATTATTTCATCTCCTAACTTGGGTCATATGTGTATATACTCCAAGATGACAAGTGCAAAAATTCTAAGGCAAAATGAACTAATTGCCTTGACTTTTATATGTATACATGTGACATGTTTTGCATCAAGTATTATTTATCCTCTTCTCACCTCCATATTGGTCGAAATACATACTATATATTGGATTCAATTTTTGCTTTCAAAACTTGTCACTTTCCTTACACTTATTTTATTTATTACCAAAATTCGAATAGGAGAAATATTCTATTGCTTCTTGTCATCCACACTCTTAATTAAATATGACATTAGAAAAATAACTTTCATGTGACATTCTAACTATTTAAATATAACCTCATAATCAATAAATTTCCACTAATCAATATACATTGCTTCAAGGAATTTTAGTACATTGAAAATTAGGTTATTAGAGGAAGGAGGGGTTTGAAGGAGAAAAGGCATTGGAATTTGAAGAAACAAGAGGTGAAATTGAAAAGGGAAAATGGGGTTTGGAGTTTTGCAAGTTCTGTAATTTCCAGTACTTTCAATGTGGGCTCAAAATCAATGGAGAATTACCAGATAGCTATGGCCAAGGTGAGCTTCAACGAGGCTGGCTCCGCTCAAGCCAAGAACGTCACTTGTTTCTTAAATCGTTTAGAAATAAGGGCTTGAAGATGCTTTCTTAGCTCATCGAGAAGTTCGAGCACTCCGATTCGCCCGTCACGTGCGTCGTTTACTACTCATTCTTGTCCATTCTGGTTCTTCCTCCGTTGAACTGTTTGGATCTTCCATAGGCTTGTAAAATCTTTAAAAAACTTGTCAAAATCTTATATGAACATGTGAAAGCTTTATCCAAACTCGTGAAACCCTTTTCAAAAATGAATTTTGATTTGCAAGATATGAATTTTTTTATGAAAACTTGTGAAAATCTTATCCATGCTTGTGAACCTTTTATCATAGCTTGTGAAAACCCTTATCAAAATTGAATTTTGATTTGCAAGTTGTGAAAACTTGATCTAAACTTTGAAATTTTTTCTAGAACTAGTGAAAACTTGCTCCTTCGTTGCTAGAGGCCACCATTACCTTTCATTGCTGTTGTTGGAGGAAATTGTCTCAACACCATTGCTAGACCCTCTTGACATGGAACCCAAAGAAGAAGAAGAAAGAGAGAGAAGATAAAAGAAAGTAAAAAGGAGATTTCATAAGGGCATTTGTGCCATTTCCTTTAAATTTCAAAAAAGACAAATGAGATACTAACATTTCTTTAGGATTATGAATATTCAAAATACATTTTTGTCTTTGAAAATTGTAGAGTTCTTAATAAGGGATTTGCCCTTTTTTGGCCCTTGATAAGACTTAATATATTCATCCCATTATTATAAATGGGTTTTCATTTGAATAAAAATCTTTTTTTTTGTCAAAGAATAAAAAGCTGAAGTGGTTATAAATTTGGGAATTTACTTTTGTTGAATCAACATTAACATATTTATTACTAGCTCTGGTTTTAAATATAAGATAAAGTTTATAGTGTAATTTACACTATAAATTTTATTCTATATTTAGGACTAGAGGGAGTACTACCATTGAATAGGAATTTTATATTCATTACAAGAACATTAATTAGGCCGTATCCATACAGTTTCAACAACTTCAATGCAATTAACCATATAATTCGCACATCATTGAGTAATAGATAGAAGAAAGGAAAAATGTTGAATTACTTATATTTTAAATTGGGTTAATAAATTTAACAAATCTTAAATTAGGTCATATGTCTTAAAACATGATTTTAAAATTTGGTAATTTTACCTTAATAACCCTAATTTATTCTCTCTAATCTTTGCACCCGCCCATCCCATCCACTATTTCGTATTCAACACTACTGTTTGGGTTGGCGGTAGGAAGTGGTGGCTTAAAAAGCCATCTCGACTTTAAAAAAGCTCGGTAGGAAAAAAGTCGGGTTATAGATAATGATTTGTGTTTGGATTGTCCATTTGGCTTTTACGAAGTGGCTTTTTTAAACCGAGGAGTGTTTGGATTATTATTTCAAAAGTCGGTTGAGATAAAAAATGATTAAAAGGGTATGAATTTTATTAAATACTCCCAACGAACCTAAATAGTAAGATAGAATTAATATTTCGTAAGAGATTGAGAAAGCTAATTAAATTATTCAAGAGTATTTTTTTCTTTTTTTTCTTTAAATTAATTAATTTGATTAATAACTAATATATAATCTAATTATTATTTATTCTTTTCTCTATATCAATGAGATACGTGGCATTTGTGGAGGAGAGAACCAGTTGGGTCCCGCGTAATTGATAAAAATGAGAAGATGAGTACATACACATAACACATGGACTGTTGAGCATCTACATGTCTTCCACAAAATATTAAAAAATAAAAAGAAACACATGGTCTTTAAAAACAATTTGGAATCGGAGCAAAAGGGAGGGGAGACCGTGCAAGACGGAAAACGAGAGAGAGGAGAGACCAAGACTACACACACACTCTCATCAGTGGCATTCTCGTTTGAGACCAGAATCGGACACCGAAAACCGAGGCACCGCCGAGAGCTTGAAGAGTTGGAGAGCCACTTCCTCCGTCTTCACACCCTCTCGGTTTGCCGCCTCTTGGAAGAAGACGATGAATAGTAGCTTCCTTCTCCCCCCAATCGACTTTTCTCTCGCCCACTTTTCTCTCGGGTTGCCCGGTGCGTTACAAGATAAGCTCTATTTTGGAGCGTTCAAAAAGCTCAACGACGTTAGGGTATTGGAAGAAGCCAACGTATCATCCAAACACTCCCCATCTGCGTTTTTTTACTGTTGATCGTTTGCTTTTCCGCCACTAAATATTTTTGCCTTCAACGCTGCATTCAACGTGAACCCAAACAGAGCCACTATTTGCAAATGACTTCACATCGCAGATCACTTCTTTCTCTCAATCTCTTGGTGGAAAAAGCTTGTCTCTTGGCAACCTTCGCATGGTGATGGAGATGGTCACTGGAAAATCCAATTGGAATTTCAAAGATAAATCCAATATTTTCTCGTTGTTGATGCGAATTGGACCAAGAGAAGAATTACTTGAAATTCCCAATGATTTAATAAAATATGGGAAGGATTTTCTGACAAGGTGTCAGATGAAGGATCTAGAGAAAAGATGGACGGCGGAGAAGCTCTTGGAGCATCCTTCATAGCCGACAAAACTATTTCATTAGAGTATCTCAAAGAACCTCCCTCAATCTACCGTTTATGTTAGAAAAAAATTGGAGGGAGGGGGAACCTCCCTCAATCCACTATTTGAGGCGACCCCCAAGCCTCCCACACTGCACAATCAGACTCCTGTTTATTAGGGTTCCTCTTTTTCCTATCGCACCTCTAATAGTTTTTGGGTTTCAACTTTTAAATGTAGGGAATTGCATAAGTGCGGAGACAATTTGTGTAAGTATAATAGTTTTAGGGTTTCAACTTTTAAATATAAATCCATTGCCGAAACAATTTCAATTTGTGTTATTTGTTTTTAACTTTGCCATTTAGAATCCAACCTTTGGATTTGATATGCATTTTGTTGAATCGAGAATAAAGGTGCACGAGGTGAGGAATAAAACAAAGGCAGAGTGTTATAACATTTCTAATGTTAGACTTTATGAACTTTTGGGAGAAATAAGCATTTTTGCAATAAGGTAATGTTATGGGTTGGGACTTGGGGGTATTATTGAAAAATAATTAACATTTAAATATTTTAGATGAGTCATTGACTCAATTTAAGATTTGTTTATTTTATCACCTCTTATAGGATTTTCCTATTTCAACCGTCTTTATATGGAATTCTCCCTATAAGAAATTATTTATATAATAAAATAAAATAAAACATTTATATAATTTTCAAAAAGCGTTCTATTTATTATTTATCTAAATGTTACATAATCCATGCATACATACAACATACACACATGCATACATAATTACATACATATCCTAATTCCCTCACTGTACTTTCTTACACTCTTAATTTAAGATCACTAATTATAATAATGTGTATCATACATTAATTTATTTGAATTTCTTGTTACACGCACACGATTGAACACATTTCTCCCAAATACTTTGACTTTACTTCACTACTTCCACTTATATTTCTTAATTCAATCTACCTTACAACAACTTCTTTTCTCTCACACTTACTACACAACCAGAGTACTTGTTCTTTTCAACTCCTGGCACATATATTTATCACATTAAATTCACTTTTTTTTAAGGACAAGACGATATTACCCCAGTATCATATCCCAGAGCATCCATACACCAGCTATATATAAAAGTTTCTTCAAAGAAAACTAAACAACTTGATATGCCAAAAAGGTCTAGTAGTTAAAATGCCCGAGTAAAGCGCCTGAAATGGCGTGTGATGCTGTGAGTTCCAAAGAGAGAGACGATAATAAATACATGCCGGTTATATTGTTAGACTTAACATAAGTAGTACGGAGCCAACCAAATTATACTAATAGATAAACTTAATTCCAATTTTTCAACGTAGAAATTACAAATAAGCCATATTTACGATGCAAATTCTTCTATGCATATGGTTAAAGAAAATAACACTGGTCAAATTTTACTTAAACAGCACCTTCTGAATTTCCCTGCTAGCGAAATTCCTCGTATCAGCATTTTGAAGAGGCTGATCCCCATTATGGTGACAATTATCACTTTTGATCACTTTCTCCGCGGCTGGAATGCTATCATCACAACTATAGTAGCCATTGGATTCTAATACCCTGCCCTGCAGGGGAGAGATTTTTCCATCAATATATACCCGAGAAATGCACTCAATAATATGTAGAGACAGCATCATCATATGAATCTCATCTAACTGCATCAAAACTCACTTCTTCGTGAACTGAGTCTAAAAGAGAATTAGTAGAACTGCTCTGTCCCAAGGGAGAACAGGGATCATCAATATCAGAATCTGATTCAGCTGTTGAAGTATCACTAAATCTTCCCTGAGAAATAAGGAAAGGCAGAAATTTAAACCAAATATGTAATAACTAGACCACACCAACATTATAATATTCTTCTGTCAACAAAACTGAGACTCACGTTCAATGGGCGTAACTGAATGACAGGGCGAAAATTCTGCTGGTCACTGGATACTCTTGTGATTTCCCTCACAAATGTTCCCTCCGAATTATGTACCAGCTACAATCAGGATATCCACAGTCATTACCAAATAATACTTTGACAAAAAAAAAAAAATCAAAAAAAAAAAATCAGCCTAAAACAAATCTACCAGTTTCCACTGCAGTGTAGGAGTAGCATATACTCCCTCCGGTCCTAATTATAGAAACACTTTTGTAGTGTAAATTGCACTATAAAAGTGTTCCTATAATTAGGACCGGAGGTAGTATAATACTCCTCCGGTCCTAAATATAAAACAATTTTGGAGAGTTAATCTTGATCCTAAATACAAGACATATTTGTCAATGTTTTCCTGATTTACTTCTATTGGAGTTCTCTCAACCATAATTAAATAAGAGAGGCAAGGAGGTACTAAAGGGAGATGAATGAGATGTTTTAAAAAATACATGTCAAATTAACTAATTTAACTAACTTCCTTAATCTCATCAAATTAGGTAAATATGTTTTATATTAAGAATTGGAGGAGTATATAAACAAAAGAATACCTTCATGATATCAGGATCATTCCATGGACCCTTGTTGGACCTAAGACATCCACCCTCTACAGTACATGTACATGATCCTCCCAAAAAGTCTGGTAGTTGGCTGAAAATAAGCATTTACAAAACAGTAATTATTCAATAATAAAAATTGAAAATTACAACACACACTGATGGAGGCACATATGCGTACCTAGAGTCAACGACCTCAAGCAGTTTATATGAATATTTGGGTTCAAGAACCTGTAAATTTGTGAGATGGATAACATTACAACAGAACTACAAGCATAAGGCATGAAAGAAAGCTGAAAGTTAAATTTTCACCTGTATCTTTGATAAATTTTTGGCATCAAGAAACTTCTTAGCAACAGGCCATAGCATTTTCTTGAAGCCAGTGCTAGCATTGACAATATACATCCGATGTAGAGTCTACATATTTAAGAAAAAAAGTTTTATATAAACAGGAAGCAAAGCATTGAAAACCAACTAATTAGAAAAGTTAAAGAGATAGAGACCTCAGGATAGTAACAGTTATCTATTTTTGACAGAATGGCCAAGAGATTAGCAGCAGTAGGTGAGAAGTTTTTCATTCCCTGCATCACAAAATAATAAAGGAGTTCAATGCAAGGATGAATTATGAAGCATAGAATGAAGAAAAAATAACAGAAATATATAAAAATTTCATTCCTGCAACAGATAATTTTGATGAAGTTAGTTTAGTTCAGTGCAACATACTAAGCCCTGTACATCCAATATTGTTGTTGACAAATATATCCGTCTCTTTGCTGCAATGCAACAAGCAGGAATTTCTCCTGCAGAGTCCTCTCAAACTCTCGGACATGATATTTCACAAACCGATCAATTGTTGTTATGCGCATGAGGTGGCTTGGATGAGCTTTCCCAAGTCTCTCAATGTAAACCGGTCTACCTTCCTTATCAACTCCATGATAACCTTGTGGATAATACTGCAATACTTCTTCAAGCTCTTCAAATTTAAAATCCTTCAAAGATCACTATGGCATTAGACACAAATACAAACTGAATCAAGTGTATTTTAACATAAAAAGCATGCTGATGCTATAATAAAAACTATAAAGCACCATAATTTGTCATTTGAGTCCCGTCATTAAATGAAAAAAATCATTGAATTCAACGTATATTTCAAATGTAAGCTTGGTCAAATAAAACAAAGGGAGAAAATATATATTTTTCTTCTGTTACGTTGAAAAATCCTATGGTCTAAGAATATGCCTCGAGTCACAAGAGAATGCTCAATAAATTACTATTCTTACCTCAAGGATGGAATCTGCTCCATATTCTTTCCTCCATTTAAGCATATCTTGCCACATCTGGATAGTCTTCTCAATGTTAAAATCCCTAGCTTTCAGAAATCTGCATGGAAAATACAGAGGGTTGGTGAGTATGCAAGAGTAAAAGGTGGATTCTGTGACATTTAAAATGCTTAAACCAAGGCAAAAGAACCAAATAGAAAATAAATGAAAGAAGTAAGGTTATGAAACTGTCGTTGCCCATTGGAGTTGCGGGAGTAGCAAAGAAAGAATAGGTGAGTGAGTGAGAGTGAAAAAGGAGCGATTCATGCAGCCCTCATTCACCCAAAAAACAGACGAAAAAGAAAGAAGAAATGCGCCCTTAAAAAAGAAGGAAAAAGTTGAGAAACGGTTGTCTATTTACTTGAATACTTGGAATGAATGAAAGACCAGACCTTAGCAATGTATAATAGTCATCATGCCTAGCAGGCAATGATCCTATCTCACACAGTTTTTGACACAATTCGAGGACAGCAGTCTCCTCTTGTGCATCTCGCACTTCCTCAATGGAAACAGATGGAACCCTGCAGTCGATTTTTGTTTCCTCTCTTTTCTTAAGAGAATGAGTGAACTTAGATGAAGCATTTATTGCCTTCTTTTTTAGTGTTCCAATTTTGGACCGCTGCCTTTCATCATCGGAGTACTCAAAATCCGACCTCCTCTCTCTAATTTCATCATGAATACCAATCTCTTCAATGCCTTCCACAACACATTCTAAGAAAAAGAAATCAGATATCAGCTTTGTTGGCCCAAAAAAATATATTCACCATTAGCTTGGTTATTTGCACCAATAAATAGTGCATATCAAGACTCTTGAAAAGCATAAAACAGTGAGTGATAGTTATAGCAAGCACACCTGACATTCTAGTCTAGTAGACAAAGACTATAGTCGATCCTACTCCTTAAAACGAAGAGGCGAGCTCACAGCAGAGTCAGGCTGTTCATAGTAACATACCGCTCCAGCCTCCAGACCGTCATAAATTTACGCAGGAAGAAGTTGGGAGTCAAGTTTAGCAAAGCATGCGCATTTATTAGAGATCTTGCCCAAAAAAAAGTGTATTTAGTAGAGGTTAGACGTATACATTCTCTGCACGAATTACGATCTGTAGGTGCATGAATCTCAGAAGAAGTAATTAATACATTTGTTCTTACCAAAGACAGGACAACAATGGAAGCCCTTCGAAGTCAAATAAGCTATAATAGAGCGCCGTCACCTACCCCTGCAACAACAACAACAAATAGTATTTAGTCGGCAAGAACAATAAAATAGCGCAAGCATCTAGCGGAAGCAAAACATAATAATACTTGTTCATACTCATTTAACCAAACTTGTAGAACTGATTACCTAGCTCATTTGATTGTTTTTCCCTCAAAAATCTTGAGAAAACAACAAATAAAATTGAGAGAGCGGAATAAACGAAACCATTAAAAAAACGGCATAGATATAACAGAACAGATAAAATCAACTTTTATATTCCATTCGAGCTAAAATTGTAGCGAATCAATTCACACTACCGCATTTGCACAAATCACAATTAGGTTGCGGTTTGTTGCTTCTTATCAATAACAACGGAAACCAGCCCCTATAATTCTTTTGGAGATACATGAGGAAAGAAAAAAAAGGTAAAGATAGATGGAAGAAACAAAAAGCAGTAGATATTTGCTAACTGTGAAACTTCACGAAGAAAGTGAAATCGTCGCAATTAAAAGAGCAACCGAAGCAAGCACCTACCGAAACCGGAAACCACATTGAACCGAACGATGCCGATATGGAAAGCACGGATCAAAAACAAAAGAGAAACCTCCACTACCACTAGACACTTGCAAAAAAATCATGAAAAAGAAAAGGCAAAAACAAAAACAAAAGTGGAAGCAGGCCAGCAGGGGAGGACACCGACAGAGAAGAAGAAGAGGTAGAATTGGAGAGAGAGAAAGACGGAGACATACCTGAATGCAATCTGAAGCAGGGGAGGGAGGCAGAGATCAGAGAGTAGATTGGGAAGGTGAAGGTCAAGGAAGGAGAGAAGAAGGGGGTGTTCTGTTGTTTGTTGGGGTGGGGGGCAGAGATTGTTAGGTGGAATGGTAGAAGCAAAATAGGGGAACGGATTCTCACGTTACTTTTCTTCAGTGTCGTGACTCAAAGTATGACTTCTTTCACATGCTGCTTTCGTCCTAATTAAGTTATTCTCTAGGGGCATGTTTGGCTTGAGGGAGAGAGAGAATTTTTTTTTCTCCTCTTAACTAAATAGTTCATAAAAACTTTTTAATATTTTAAAAATATACTCAAAAAAAAATATTCTTTTCATTAATGTAATTTGGCCAATATCCTCCTTTCCCTTTCCTTCCCTCAAACCCTCGCCTCTAAAACCAAAAACAAGCCTTAAAAGTTAACTCAAATATCAAGGTTCTAAAATCCTTATTGGTCACTGAATGGGTAAAGATATCGGGTCAATAGTTAATAGGTCGTATCAAAATCAAAATGATATTAATTAAAAAATATAATTTAATTAAAATAAGTAAAAATATTCATATTTTAATAATAAAAAACTGAACCATGCTGTTTAGAATTAGAAACAAATAAGGGTACACGTGCATAAGGGTAATATTTGATCTTGCATTGTGATTTCGGACATCGTTAATAATCTCTAAATTATATCCGTCTAATCAATCTGAAAACGTCAAAATATTACTTTATCTTTTCTCTTCTCTTCCCAATCAATGACTCATATGAACTCATGAGGGGTAATGAGAAAAATACATCATGAGAGAAATTGCTTCCTGTAATGTGATAGTGAAAAACATACAACTGCAGCTCACTACCTCTCTTGGGTTCTTATTCCTTGACACGTGGATTAGGATGGAAATCAGATGGAGGAGAATCAATGTTCTTTTTTTTTTTTTTGCTCAGAAGAGGAGAATCAATGTTCACTTTCAGCTTCTTTCTTCAGAGGTTAATCGGAGTCAAACTGGAGGTTAATGTCATTTTCTTCTTTCTTCAGCTCATTACCAATTCCTAACTTCCCAACCAGTCTCTTCATCTTCGTTTGCGGATTTTCAATAGGACTTGGAATTTAATAAGTCCACTGTGGCCTTTTTTGGCAATGCAAATGTCATCAAGTTTCATGGTGGCTTTGCGATTCAGCTTTCCGGTGTCGAACAAGTCATGTACAAGAAACCCATCGAGCTTTTGGAAGGTAAATCAATCGACTTACTTTACAATCATGCCTTTGGAGGAAGAGAATGGTTTGGCTTTTGTTGAAGTTGGAAGGAGAGGGTTTCATTTGAGTCTCTGGTCTTTCTCATTTTCTTCCTTCACTGCTTCAAGCAACTTTTTAAAAAAAAGAAAAAAAAAGAAAAAAAAGAAACCAACGAAAAAAAAAAAAAAAAACAACAAAAAACTTGGAATCGGTTTTCCCCTCAACTCAAACCGATTTTCCAGCTGGTTTTCGATCTGGTTTCAAAACCTTACCAAATACGCACTTGGAGTGTTCTCGGTTACTTTAAATATGTAATAAATTAAGAGATTTTAAATTAAAAAATAAATGTGTGTATATATATAAATAATTAATTAAATTAAACCAACGAAAATTAGTCCCTTAAGTTAGATTTTAAACGGCATTGATAATAATTTTTCTTTTTATAATTGTTCTTAAGATGCTAAATTATACAAAAATTCCTTTAAACTTTTTGAATTATGTAAATAATTATTTAATATTTAAAAATTAATAAAAAAATTATTCCAAACTTTTAAGCTTGTATGAGTAACTTCAAATCATCAATTATAAATCAATTACACTGTTTTTGTATACTTATAACATCCATAAACTATCCCTATAAGTCCCTTGAACTTTAAATATATATGCAAATAGATAATTAAAAAAATTAAAGATGGTTGAGGATCTTGTGTATGATTTACCCAATTTTTTTTTTTTTTAAAAATAATAAATTAAGTTAGGTCACCCATGAAATGTGTGATGCTGCCTTTTCTTTTGCAATATATTTTATTGTCCATCTCTCTCTCTCTGTCTCTCGTGTCATATGAAGAGTATAAATTTTTCATAACTTCATTAATTGTTTTTTTGTGCTTTTTGTGGTTGTGACTTCAGTCCATTGGTTTATCCAAATCCAATATTAAGATTTTTCTTTTAGTTTAAAAATCACCCCATAAGACAAAAGAAAAGGAATTTAATTTTAATTCCCCCAATAACTAGCCCAACCATTTATTTCCTCTACCACTTTGGGTTGCCTTTAATTGTGAATGGATGTATTACACATTCTAGATCAAGATTCCTTATTCGTTATTGACTTTACATCCTTCACTTTTTTTCCTTTTTTTTTTTCTTTTGCCTTCACATCCTTCATATTTTATTTGAATGCTTTAGATTTTATTTTTAAATTATATTCCTCGTTTCCAAACTATATGGCAAAGGTTGGTGATTTACAGGAGGAGTGATTAAGAATTGTTTCGGTTCTATATTTTATTTTTTAAATAAAAATAAAAGTAAAAATTATGTACTAAAAATAAATAAAGAAATATTAAAATTTGATTAAAAAAATAGACCGACTTGATTTAATATGGACGATTGGACGATGAACACAGATGAGCATTATTTTAAATTTTATGTTAAAAAATTATATTATAAGTTTATTTTTCTCATTTTAAAAAAATAACATTAAGAATTAAAAAAAATATAAATCGGCTAAACTAGTATAGATTGTTCAACGATGAACACTGAACACAGATAAGCATCAAGGGCTCATTTGGTTCAACTCATTTGCATGCCAGCAATGATAATTATAATTACATTTTCAAAAGAAGAGTGTTTGGTTACTCTTTAACATAATAATAGTGTTTACTCTATACCGTTGTATTTTTTTTTTTTTTTTTTTGTGCGTGTCATTTCACATTCAAATAAAAAAAACTACAGTGTGTTGAAAGGTTCCCTAAATTATGTTAAGTTTTAGTTCAGTATCTTAAATTTATAAATTGTATTTCTAATTCATTAATGTTAACATAGCTAATCTTATTAACTAAAGGTGTCAACAAATTTTAATTGTAATTCTTCCAATTTAAATTCAAATTACTCCACTTCACATAGGGATTACTTTCTTTTGAAAAAAATAGAGATGATTTTATAACAAATGAAACACATTTGACATTTAGATGAAACTCAAGTATTAGATAAAAGCAACTTTCTCAAAATTGTTTTGCCACCTTCAATCCAAATTGAACATGATAGCTCTTTACTACTCCCTCTCGTCCTCATTATAAAGATCAACTAACAAGTGTATTTGGTCCTTTTTATAAGGCACTTATTTGTTTCCAAAGATAATTAAATATTATTTTCAATACATGCTCATAATTAATAAGGATAGTGGATGAGACTTGAGAGTAATAATTAATATGATATTAAAGTTTATTGCAATTAATAGGGATAATATTGAAATTTTTTTAAATTTTAGGATAAAATTACTGAATTTAATTGTTTTTATTGGATTGTTAAAATTATTAATTGATGTTTTATAATAAGAATAAGAGGGTATAGTTACTAGTCATTTCATTAGTGTCTGTTTGTTTTAATATTTTAAAAGTGATTTTATGACGTTGGAGGCAAATAGTTATAAGAGCTTTACCTCGGTTTTGAGAAAATTGTTTAAATTATAGTGATAGTTAATTATATATTGAGATATATATATATCCTCTTCTTTATAGTTTTGATTTAATATTTTATAAAAATATTATTTTAAATATTTTATTAATATTTTTTAATAATTTAATTTTTTATTAATATTTTTATAGATAGATTCATATATTGAGATAAAGACACAAAGATACTACCCAAACATGTCAATGATCTAGTTCATAACAAAAAATAACCTAATTGCTGTGAAGTTTCTATATCCGGTCTAAAATTTAATTTTGTAATAAAATCATTTAAATGCCCTTAATTTGAATAACATTAGTTTAACAAATACTATCTTTGTTTTTTTTTTTTTTTTTTTTTTTTTTTATACAAAACAATTGTTACATATACCTTGTTTTATTTATAAAAAGCATTTAAAGAATATCTTAATTTTTACCTAATACTTTTCTCTTTCCCCTATTTAATTACTCTCTCTCTCTTGGTGAGTTGGGTTTCGGTGTCTCTCAGCTTAAAGAATGCTTATATAGAGGTATTTATAAATCACTTATCAACAAAACCCTCACATCAGCAATGAGATTTGAACTCTTGATCCTATAGGTTATGAACCAACTCTTTACTAATTGAATCAATCTTTGTTGGCTTTAATTACCAGTATTTCTTACACTATCTCCTCACCACACAATCTCTTTTCTATACAATCATCTTTATTACACCTACAATAAATTTTTTTTTCCTCTTTCTTCGACAATTCTCTTTAATCTAATAATTTCTTTATTTTCTCTTGCTAGATAAAAATGCGGGGTAAGGTCCGAACAACATATTCCATTAAAACCTCATATCAACTAGGTGATTTTGAGGAATAATTTTAATATTCTAATATTTAAACTCGGCCTTATATGTCTTTCTCGCTACAAAATTATAACATATTCCAAGTGTTTTAGATTATATAATGATTGGAATACTATTATATGAAGGAAATTTTTTGTTTTATTTATAATTAGTATCAATAAAGTTTGTATACGAGTATAAAATTATCCCTAATCTGATCTTATTTATAAGTCACTTTTAATATATTTTATTCATATTAAAGAAAATCTTAAACCTCACTAACTTTATTTTAAAGTGTAATAATTTTTCAACCTTACCCTTATATATTCACCATACACCATGAGATCAAAGTTCACATAATAATAATTGAAAGTAATATTGTACTTAAACCTCACTAACTTTATTTTAAAGTGTAAAATTTTTTACCCTTATATATTCACCATACACCATGAGATCAAAGTTCACATAATAATAATTGAAAGTAATATTGTACTCCTTTTGGTAGAAAAATTTTGGCCTATGTACCTGTTTGGATTAGCGATAAAAACTGCTTTTTCAAAATAATTTACGGTATATGAGATAAGTATATGAGAGAAGTTTGGTCTTGACCTGTGTAAATGTGCTTTTCGAACACAAACTCAAGTATGTCCTACATTAATAAGTCCTTTAAAAAGTAATTAATGCTTCAAGTTTGCATATGTATTTGATACTTACATTGAATTTTTTGTATTTTTTCTCTAAGATAGTTAAACTTAATTTAATATTGATAAAGTTTTAAAAAATTTCAATTGAAAACATATTTTTTATTATAAAGGATTGGTTAAAAAGAACTTCAATTGCAAACAGGGATGGAGTACCTTCATTAAAAAAAATTCACGTGCAACAGATTGAATTTTAAAATTGTAAAATTCTTAATTAGGGATTTCCCAAAAAATAAGTTATGGATTGTATATCAAAATTTATTATTTTCTTATCAATTTTTGATAATAAATTTAATTTAGAGTTTTATAATTACTGTTTTGTTTCTAAAATTGACGGATATAAATATAAATAGGAGAAAAACAATTCCCCGAAGGAGCAATATAAAAAAATAGATAGAAATAAAAGGGGAGGAAGGACAGTTGCAGTTAGTAGGGCTTAGGATCTGAGCAAAAAAAGTTAGTAGGGCTTAGGAGGGGTAGACAGGGTCACAAGGGTCACAACAGAGAGAGGGAACAAATAGAGGGGACAGAGAGCTATACTAATTAGAGGTGTAAATAATTTTTTTAATTTTTTTAATTTTTTTATATATTTTATTTATTTAGATTTAAATCATATGCTACTTTCTGAGATTTTTTTCATAGATTTCAAATTAATTAATTTTCATAATATAGATTTAAATATAAATAAATACAATATAAAAAAAATTAAAAAAATTGTTTATACCTCTAATTAGAAATATAAGCACATAAATAAGTATATAAGCACCACCATAACGCCACACAGAATCATGTGGCCACAGATTCTCTGACCACTCTTTATCACTATTTCACCCTTCCGTTGTCCCTATCTCCATCTCTGTTCCAATTCCTTCTTACTCATTTCTTTAATTATTATTGTTTTTATTATTATATGGATTTGACAACTCCTTACTACTAGTATTATGAATATGAATAATGTTATGGATTCGTATATTGGACCTTGATATGGACGGCCCAATACAAATACACCATTTTGAAAGCCTTCCTTAAGATAGTGAAACATTAATCACCCTATAATTAAGGCGTTAATTCCGGCAATATAGGTAGTGGAGCAGGGATATGTCAGGTAGTGGAGCAGGCATTTGCAGAACGTGGAGATGCATGTTGCCTGAGGAGCGGACGCCCAGCCATCAAGACGAAACCCTAGGTAATCTCTATAAATAGGAGATTACCCACAAGGTGCACAGATTCGATTCATATCCTTTTACTATTCAGTTACATTGTGTACACATCCACTCCCTTTGGTTAATCGTCATTCTTGTGTAGCACAATGATCATTTGATATTCTTTGGTGTCTTCTTCATAGACATCACTGAACACTCATTCTCTCTTGGGTATTAAACACTATCTACCTTGGAGAGCTTCACAGATCCTATATAAACCATACACTAACCCTCTGTGATTAGACATTTGTGTTCTTAGAACAGAACAAATAGTATACATTATGTGATGTGATTACACATATAACTTTATTATTTATTCATATTTTTTTAAAATAAATAAATAAACGTCACTAAAATTAAATTTGAGAAGATCATAAGAATTTCACATGATAAAAATATCTCGTCCAAAAGTATATAAAACCCAAATTTCTTAGTGGGTGGTGTGTAACACTTTTTCAATATATGCAACATATTTTTAACTATATTTAGATGCATTTAATTTTGAATATAGCAAAGATAAGTCGCTCTTAGTTGACTGAATTGTTAAAAAAATAATATCATTTGATCTACAGATGTCCCAAGAGCGATGCTTAATGCATCAAAGCTTTCAGTCTAAGTAAAGCCTCGTTAACATTTCATATGTAGGGCATGTTAGGAAATTGATATGAATGCGCTAAACTCATTCTTTATTCATTTATAATTCTAACGGATCTTGGTCAGTTTTTTTTTTCCCCTGATAGACAAAGATTCTTAAAAGTGCAAAGTATACTTGAATCTTTAAATACAAGAGTAAGATATTAAAAAATATATCTTACTTCATATTTACAAGTATAAAGTTGCTTTTATTTAACTTGGCATAAAAAAAAATTTAAAATTAGTTTATATTCTTATAATTATATTTTCAAAATAAAGTTTTAAAAGTAATATCTTAATAAAACAATCCATTTGTCCTTATTTATAAAGTTCTATTCAAAATAAAACAATCCATTGTCCTTATTTATAAACTTCTATTCATCAAATTGCATTATTTAAGATAACAATTATAACTGGTTAAAAAAATATATCCATTTTTTCAAAGGTTGTGGTTCTATTAGCTGAAACCTTTTAATTCCCCAAAAACTCTTTCCTCTAACTGACTGAAACTTAGTCTTGTAATTAGATATATAAGCATCCCTATGGTAGAATCTTGATATTTGAGTCACATGATCTACGTTGGCATGACATAACACACAAATAGCATGTTGGCATGGGATTCCAGTTAAATCCCAAGCCTTACAATTACATCTCTATTAGTTATGAATACAGTGTGCCTATCATCCCGTTCAATCATCTCATAACCATCATCCCCATTGAAAACCACATTGCAACGCATAGACAATTTCTGATTATCCTCAAGCAGCGATACACGCTTTGGGCTAAAGTTTCCTCTACATTTAGCTACATTTCTTTCACTCTCGGTCCACTTACTCATCAATTTGACTCTAACGCCATCAAGCATCTTAATTATAGGGATATATCTATATTCATCCACCCAGGGATTAAAACTCTCACTTATGTTGTTATCAACAATCTAGGATAAACACCAAGTGCTAAAATATGCTCTTACCCAACACTTTGGAGGATATGTTACTGCATCTTCAGCTACTTGTTGATTTATGTCTCCTAGTAATTCAAGGTAGTCCTTGAATTTCTCTGGGTATTTACTCCATGCGCAAATGAAAAACTGTTTCTTCAGTGCCATTTCTTGCTCCAGTTTGTGTATATCTTCAGCTGCTTGTTGATTTATGTCTCCTAGTAATTCAAGGTACCTTGAATTTCTCGGGGTATGTACTCTATGCGCAAATGAAAAACTGTTTCTTCAGCGCCATTTCTCGCTCCAGTTTGTGTATATATACCTAGCACACAGTCTATGGTTAGCCCTTGGTAGAACTTCTGAGATTGCCACCATCAACCCTTGTGTGAAAACGTCACAAATTAGCTATTTCAATTCATGAACAAATCATACAATGAGCAATTAATATTGATTAACACTAAACCTTTTGCATGTCTGACATAATAGTCACTAGAGATCCATCTTCTAATTCCAAAGACTCCTTCAACCACTCCAGAACCACCTCCAATTAACAGTGTTCTCTTTTTGGGTAATTCCAACACCTATAGGGTATAGAGAATTATCTGCGTCAAGCTCGGTTGCAGTAAACATTATACCGCGTGTATGTCCTTTAAGAAAGGTCCCTTCAACACCAGTGACGGGCCTACATCCCGCTTTCCATCCAGTCTGTATTAAAAAAAATAAAAAAAATAATAGATTTGGTTCACGATACTTAATCATAATAACATATTCGGTTCATATACTAAAACTATAGCATAATATCAATCAGTAATAGATCCGATAATAACAACTCTGAGTTCCTATGGTAACATATATTAAAAAGACTCACAAAGTTTTACAGTAGAATCCAATTATAGAAACCTTTGCAGCAGTTAAAGATCGGTTTTATAGCATAACAGATTTCAAAAGACTCACAAACTTTTGGTTAAACCCTATAATAACATATATTAAAAAGACTCAAATTTTTATAGCTTAACAAATTCTTACCTTTGCAGCATTAAAGCAGAGGTACATTCAACTAAATACTCTTTTTCCATTTTCAAGTGCATCTTTGCTTAATTCAACACATACGTGATACATCTGAGTCAGGATTAAAGTTCCTCAATTCATTTGTATATGCCTCAAGATTCTTGAACTCGACAATATAACTGCCCGCCATCTTATCCATGATCAGCTTTTTTTTTATCTCTTTTACACTTGAATTTGCTCACACTCAGCATCAAGTTTTCTTCACAATCCTTCTTCATGTCTGCCACTTTGTATTTTGGTCTCCCTTGCACATTCTTCTTGAAGTGTTGAGCAAGCCACTTAACTGATGCTCTTAGGTTCTTAAAAACCGAGTCCACATTATATGCCTATTTTTACCTGCTTTTACGTGTAAGCTTCTCATTATCTAAGATTTCTCTCTTTCATGGAAACGGTGCTCACACGTAGAAGCAGCTAAGAAACATGTAAAAATGGGCATATAATGTGGACTCTTAAAAACCCTAGAGCAATGACCCCCATGGCGAAGCACTAGGGGAGTATGTGACGCGGATATGGCTCAAACGCCCCATCGTGCTGATGGTTAGGATCCACTATTATAGTGGGTCTTCCTATGTTATAGGATGCTTGTTATCTTAGATGATTTACGTTGTTTGGCCAGCCTTGATGTTAGGCCTTAAACTCAGGTCCATAACAATCACATTTCATATCCCTTCTAATTTTCTTTCTCTATGAGAGTTTAGCACAAATTACATGAAGCATCTCAATTTCAGTGATTTAATTTAAATCTTAGAATTAATATAATATGTGATTCTTCAAATTTGCCTCCATCTTAATTTTATTTTGAAATTTTAAACTATAAGTTTTAATCCATCCATCGAGTTTCATTTCATTTAAAACATTAATCCCTATAACTTAAAAAAAATCTGGATAATTTGCCCTACAAGGATTAAAACCAATAATTCGGAAATCAAAGATTATATTAACCTTAAATCTTATATGATCAGTTAATTTAATGATCATTTTTATTATGTAAATTTATAATTGACAATTGAAAATTAATTTCTTCTGCATCTCATTTCATTTAAAATAAAAAACTACAGCTCAAAAAAACATAACATATGCATCATCTAAGTTAGCTATCGCTGAGCACCAAATCAAAACGCATTTATTTTCTATACTTCAATTTTGAACTACATACTAGAGTTAACAAGGGATAAAACTTCACTTGCATCTGGCTGCGAACTTGAACCAAATTCCGTAAAGATAAAAACAGTGGCACCAAAAAGATTCTCCATGAATATCCATAGAATAGAAGAGACTATAAGGCAAAACATGCAGAATCGTATGTAGCATATATAGACACTTCTGTCCATAAACTTCAACTCACTGTAAAATACCTGTTGCTGATTTTGCAAGATTAAGGACTGATTTCAGAATACAAACCATACTAGAGATTCATGCTTTTGCTTACATCCACAATTCAACAATATTTATTTACTAAATATATATGGGTAGGGATTCCTCAAGATATCTAGCTCACAAATCAATCAGAGAACCTCAGCCCATGGCATATTTCTGGGTCCATGATCGAGCAGTAGCCTCATACTTGGCTCTGTCGGTTTTGTACATGTGAGCAATCTCAGGTACCAGAGGATCATCTGGGTTGGGATCTGTCAGCAGAGAGCATATGGACAGAAGCACCTGCAAAATCCCATTGTTTCAGCTTATAGTAAAATTTTCAACAAACCTTACATCAAAAGTTCCGATAAAATGGCTCAAACTTTGGGACTGAGCTGGATGAGTTAAGAGTTCAGCAACTGAGTGGTAATCGAGTTGAAATTATAGTTAGGGAACTAAATGATTAATTTTCCCAAAAGTAAACCGTAAAAAAAAAAAGGCAGAGAGGCATCCCATGTATAACAATGGAAGAAATTCCAAGGGGAAAGTAAAAGAAAAGAGAAGGCTATACCTTGGATATTGTGAGGGCAGGGCTCCATTGCTCTTTGAGGATATCAAGGCAGATACTGCCATTGCTATTGATGTTGGGGTGAAAAACCTTTGTACGGAAGGAAACCTGAAATGAGATGATGGATGTTAAGGAATGTTAAGGAGAATATGAAAAGGATTGTTAGTTACTGTTAGTTAAATAGGCGGTTAGTGAATAATAGCCGTTGGTGAGGAAATAATACCGTTAGGCGGTATTAGTGATAAGAAGCCTACAAAAAATTCATAAGCCATCCTTTGTAGTTGGCCTGTAACTCAGATGTGAATAACAGAAGAATATTGAGAAATTCCCCTGTTTCTCTCTCTTTCTCCCTTCTCTCTCTCATTCTTGTTCGAATACCATAACAATAGATGTTACACTAATCATTTCCACAACTAGGAATTAAAATGGTTAAGAACACTAGTGCTCGATTGAAAACAACATACATATGTATATTGGGAAAAAGTGACCTACATTGGTCAAATGCTAGCCCAGACCATTGGAAACCCTGATATCCTTTCTCAACATCAATGTCGATAAATAAATTGCCATCAAGTTTGAAATAATAACAAACTAAAGATGAAGTTAGTGATAACACTGAAGCAAATCATTCTAGCAGCCAAAACTAGATTGTTCAAACTATCATTAAACTTTCATGCAATTTTGTTTAAGTAGGGGCATCAGCTCAGAACTTCTAGAATCCTGGTCAATCTCATTGCTTTAAGTGATCTATCTAATAGAGTGGATGTTAAACCGTCTCACTGTGTGGAAATTACAAAAGTAATCATATGATGCTATTGACTTTTTTTTTCCTTCTTTTTTTGAAAAAAAAATGGAATTAAAATAAAATGTAATATGGCTAAGGAGTCCGGCAAATACTTGTGCACTCAGGACCTAGGCTTATTTAAACACAGGTAATACACATGAATCAGGTTTGGGATTACCTTGGGTGGTTTGAAGGGATAATCTGGAGGGAAGTGAATTGATACAAGAAACACACCACCAGCAAATGGGCTATCAGAGGGGCCCATAATTGTAGCTTGCCAATGGAACATATCATCAGACACTGGGCCTAAACATTGAAAACCAATCACTCCACAAAAGTCAAATTTCCTTCAGGGTTGTAATACAGTCATCATGGATGTGCAGGACATGTTCATGTGTGCTGGACATATATTCTAATTTAAGAAACTTGTTCATAAAAATTGGCGCTTGGTAGTTATTATTAAGGTATAAATGCTTATTAGGCGGACGTTATGCACAAAAGTGCAACAATGTAATGCATAACTTTTTTGAACATTCCAAGTTCCAAATGGAAGCAACTTTATTCCTGTAAAGCACCAACCATAATGCTTTCATTGCTTCCTCTTTGCATGTAGTGTTCTGTTCATTCAATTAATGTATGCCTAGACCGAATCATCTGAAGGAAAAACAAGGGAAAATGAAAGAAAGAGCACAAACCAGCGCTGCAAGATGCAGGAGGGTCTTTCTGCAGATCCTTCAATTCCTTGTTGATCCGTTTTGAAGCCATTGGTCAAGGCCTTCTCACTATAAGTAAAACATTTAGTTAAGAAGGAATAAAATGGTTATTGGGGGCATATAGTGCAGGTGATTAAATCATTAAGTTAATGAAAATTTCACAAGAATACAAAAGCATTAATGACAGTCATAATCACAGGCCAACAATCAATACCTGCTCAAGAATTATGGGGTGACATCCACAACGTCAAGCTATATTTGCTAAAGGATATGAATATAACAAGAATGCAAATTTTCAGTTAAGTCTGAATATTAAGGGTCTACGCTGCTATTTAATTATCTCTTTTTTTCCCTTAGTTTATTTATTGACTATATATCTAGCAAAACAACAACAAAAAGGAATAAGATGAAAATACTCCACATCACAATATTATTTCATAATGCCCCGATTTAATCGCCAATGCACACAGAGGAACTCTATCGAACTCTATCCATCTACCACTACCTAGCCACAACCAACCAATCAAATATCTAACAACCGCATGTGTATTTACGTACAATCAAGTAATCGCTTCCAGCAGTAAAAAGATCAATTTACTCTTTACCCCGAAAAATAAAGAGAGAGAGAGAATCAATCTTTTAGTAAGGAACAAAAACAAAAATAAGACCAGAGACAGAACAACAACATATAATTTAAGAACAGAGACAGAACAACAACATATAATTTCACACCTTCCAACACTCAATCTCTTTACAGACAAATGACTCAATCATAAACGGAAACCAAAGGAGAAAAGCGGGGAATGAACAATAATCGATGTTAGAATCGAAAGAAAGCGAATCCAGAAACACAAAGTAAAAATAAAATAAAATCGAATTAAGAGAAGAATCAAGAGGAAAGAATCGGAAGAACCTGTGACTAGGGTTTGAGGGGGGTTATGCGTGTTGATGAGGGAGTTCGAAAACGGAGACGGCAAAGTGGGGAAAAGAGTAATTATAATTGGAAGGAGTAAAATCGTTTACGCGAGGCGTGAGATAGTAAGGCGTGAGGCCGTTTCCAGCTGAACCTCTTTGTGGTTCGCGGTATTCTCACTCTGCCACGCGCTGGGCTTACCTGGCAAAACTGTACCCTCTTTTTTAATGGAATTTATTCTAAGTAATGTTGGGCCTAATTGAGAAAGTATTTCAAAACAGTTTTGTTTTCTGTTTTCACAAAAAAAAAAAAAAACTTAAGATAAAAAAAAAAAGAAAAGATTTTACTTTTGTTTTTTTGTTTAATCGTGAACGGTTGATTTTCTCATCAAAAGGAGGATGTTTGATCCTGGGGAGTTAGCCAAGACGTGGGAAAGATTCTGGGATCTACGAAGAATAAACGTTGGGGTAAGATGTCTTTGGAAAAGGTGAAAGTATGTGTATTTTCTAACCTAAGATAATGGACGCCTTGGGACGTGTCTGCCGGAAATGTGAGCCCACCCTTTCCTAAAATTTTATTATTAAAAAAAAAAAAAAAAAAAAAAAAAAAAAACTTGAGATCTCGTGTCATGGATCTATGGCAAATGCCTATTGGATTCTTTTACTTTTCAACACACACACACGCACTTTATGTGGTCTTTATTGTGCACCACCGACTACTAATTTTTGTGGATCACAGAATGATAGTCAGTTTATTATGTTTGTCCTAAATTGATAGGTCTCTCCAATTTTGCCCCTCTTTAAATGATGCGATGTAATTTTTTGTAACTTTAAACGTCAATTAATAATAAGGGTAAAGTGGGAACAGTAAATTAATGAGGCGGTTGGTGCATTATATTTGGGAAAAAAAAATATTTTTAGTTAGTGACTTGTAATAAAAATATAAGGTTGTTTATATTACACTCAGGTTGTTTAGGTGAGCTTGGGTGGGAGGTTCATCTAGAGCATATGTCCAAGTTATAAATTGTCGGTCAAATAAAGTTTTCACATCAATAGTAAAATAAGTTAAGATATAATTTTGTTCTAGAAGTTTTGACAAGAATATTACTCAAATTTTTTAGATTCAATGTTGTCCGAAAGTATTAAAATAGAGCAATATTTCTTTTTACTGTTAAAAGTGAATTAACACAATTTTTTGAGTTAAAAATAAAAATGATAATCTCGGTAAGTCAATTTCCTGATTTTACAACAATAGCAATATATGTCTATGTATGATTTTTTTTTTTTTTAAAGAAAAGAAATAAAAGATACGATGGATATTGATTTGGCAGCTGAAAGGATTTTTATTTTTGAAAAATTTAGAATAAATTATCATCTGCTTTATATATTTAAAATTTACTATGAGATAATTCAAAAATATTTATGCTTTACATTGACGTTAAATAAATTTTATATTTTTTTAAAAAAAAATCAAAATGATATTATATTGATGGATTTTTGTAAAAATAAAAATAATACTGCTAGTATTTTTCACAAAGTTAGAGAAAGTAAAACCACATTTGTTATTTCCTTGATGAGCATCAAATAAGCTTTCAAACCTACACCTGAAACCGACGTGAACTATTTAACTGTTGACTTGGTAGCATCCTTTAGAAAGAAAACACAACTCCTTCAAATGCAACTGTGATTCAACCAACTTATTGCAGGTGGTTTTCAATATGAAATTTAGATCTTCATGATATAACTTATGGCCTTTGGTTGAGAGGGAAAGAAAGAACTTGCTTTGATTGAGATAAACATCCTTGGAAGCAAGCATACTGTAGGAATTAGGCGTGCCTGAAAGTCCAACGAAGCAACCCGTTAGCCCACACGAACGAATCCGAATCACTTATTGGACTTGAATTATAATACATAGCAAATACATTGAAGAATGGACCCTCGTCCGTGGGTTAAATGGTTGAAGGGTCAGACACTGTCACAAATGGAGAGGGTTCGATTCCTTCGACTGTCGTAGTGTTGGGGGAGGCATCTTAAAGTTTGGGATGTAGGGGTAATCCAAGCTGAGGTGGAGGCATTTGTACTTTTATTCCTTAATTCTCCCCTACAGAGTAAGCTCTTTATTTTACTCTTAGATTGTAGGTGAGAACACAGAGAGGAGAGAACCAAAGGCTTTTTCACCGATTGTTAATTCTAAGAGTTATGTATTCCCATGTGTAAAATGACTTCCTTAACTCATCTCATGTATATGAACATGTGTAAGTGTTTCCACCTAATTAATTTAAACCTAATGGGTATATTACAAATCTTTGCCCACGTTTTCTCTCATTCTCATTAAAGCCTCGTTTATGTTGGGTTTGGATAACTCCCCAAGGGTGATTTAGGTAAACTCCAACACAAACTAATGACTTTGTTCACCCAACCAATTTGAGTGCACATGTTTTGTTCATGTCATCTCTTTTGTGGCTTTGCATCGCTTTTGTGCTTGTAGTGACATTGGAGATGACGTATTAACTTTAAAACTTTAAAATTAGAATTTGCTTTTTATTTGGCTAAGGGTATGTTTGGATTGAGGGAATGGGAGGGGAGGGGAGGGAAGGGAAAGTGGAGAGAGAAAACTTTTCTCTCATCTTTACAAAATTGCCCATAGCTAATTTCCAATATTCCTAAAATATACTCACAATAAAAAAGAATATTCCCTTCATTAATGGTAAAATGGTAAATATCCTTCCAAAAAAATTCTCCCCCCCCCCTCCTCCCCTCCCCTTCCCTCATACCAAACATACCCTAACTGAAACTCATTTTGACTTGTCAACGCAAGCCTTTGAGGGGTGAACCTGTGGCTTGTGAAGTAGTTGAGCAACAAGTCCATTTGACTTGTGAAGTCTTGTATGAAAGGGATGCCATTTGAGAGATTGAAGAGAAGATGAACCAGGAGCAGTCTAATTTAACTTGTTTGATTTAAACTTTGGACACAATTTTTTTAAAGGTGAGAGAATTGTAATATCCTAATTTTCTTTTCCAAGTCTTAAAAGGCTACCTAATTTAAAATGAGGGGAAAATAAGATTAGGGCCCGCTTGGATGGGCTTTTATAAAAAAAAAAAAGACTTTTTAATGCAAAAAAACGCTTTTTTTAATTAATTTATGTGTTTAAATGATATTTTTTCAAAAAAGCAAAAGTTACAAAAAAAAAAAAGCTAAAATGCTGCTTTTTTTTTTTTTTAAAGTTCCATTTTGAGCTTTAAAAAAAAGATTTTTTTTTAAAAGCCCATCCAAACGCCCTAAATTAAGTAAACCTTACACAAGATGATGATTAGAATATTATCTTTATTTTATATTCTGCTTAAATATGAATCACTCAATATAAACTGCTGAATTTTAATAAAAATACTAAAATTATAAAAATAAAATAATATTAAATATAAATCGCTCAATTTTAGTTTATAAAGTCAAGATTTGTGCTATTGTGAGTCTTCAAGGGCTTTATTTATAGCCTTCATTCGAGGGTAACAAATTTTAAACAACTAGTTTACCAATTTCGTACGAAGGTTTTTAAAAAAAATAGTTATGAAGATTTAGTTAAAAACTCGTTTTATCACTACGATTTTATGATTTTTTTCATTAAAACGATTTTACTAATTTTTCAAACGTTTTTTATATTTTTATGGTTTTACTACGTTACGATTTTACGCTTTATAATTTTTTATTTTCGTTCCGCTTTCAGATAAAATCTACTTTTTTACTACCATAATTATGAGCCTTTCTTCCAAAAGAGTGATTATAATTGGAAGGAGTAAAATCGTTTACGCGAGGCGTGAGATAGTAAGGCGTGAGGCCGTTTCTAGCTGAACCTCTTCGTGCTTCGCCGTACTCTCACTCTGCCACGCGCGGGGGCTTACCTGGCAAAACTGTAGCCTCTTTTTTAATGGAATTTATTCTAAGTAATGTTGGCCCTAATTGAGTAAGTATTTCAATACTGTTTTCTGTTCACACGGCTTTAAACTTGAGATCTTATTCATACCGGTGAAGGGGTCGGATTTTCTTATCAGAAAAGAGAGATTCGATCCGAAGTTACCAACGACGGAGGATATCCTGAATCCACGTAAGAAATAAAACGTTGGGAAGAGGTGGAGAAGCAGACGATACTCTCTAACCCAAGATATCCCGTGAACTAGGCCCAAAAGCGTTCTATTCTTGGCGTGGGTGAGTCCAACCTCTTTCCTAAAATTTTATTATTAAAAAAAAAAAAAAAAACTTGAGATCTTGTGCCATGGATCTATGGCAAATGCCTATTGGATTCTTTTACTTTTCAACACACACTCTTTATGTGGTCTTTATTGTGCACCACCGACTACTAATTTTTGTGGATCCCAGGATGATAGTCAGTTTATTATGTTTGTTCTAAATTCATAAGTCTTTTATAAAAAAAAAAAATTGATTGGTCTTCCAATTTTGCCCCTCTTTAAATGATGCGATGTAATTTTTTGTAACTTTAAACCTCAATTAATAATAAGGGTAAAGTGGGAACATTTGACTTGTGAAGTCTTGTATGAAAGGGATGCCATTTGGGAGATTGAAGAGAAGATGAACCAGGAGTAGTCTAATTTAACTTGTTTGATTTAAACTTTGGACACAATTTTTTTTAGAGATGAGAGAATTGTAATATCCTAATTTTTTTTTCTAGGTTTAAAAGGCTACCTAATTTAAAATGGGGGGAAAATAAGATTAAATTAAGTAAACCTTACACAAGATGATGATTAGAATATTATCTTTATTTTATATCCTACATAAATATGAAAATCACTCAATATAAACTGCTGAATTTTAGTAAAAATATTAAAATTATAAAAAAAAAAATATTAAATATTAATTGCTCAATTTTAGTTTATAAAGTCAAGATTGATGCTATTGTGAGTCTTCAAGGGCTTTATTTATAGCTTTCATTCGAGGGTAACAAATTTTAAACAAGTAGTTTACCAATTTCGTAAGAAGGTTAAAAAAAAGGGTAATGAGCCTTACTTCCAAAAGTGGGATTGATATGCTAATGATTTCAATTTATAGGCTTTTAATTTTTGGTGATAATATATAGGTTTGAGACATGGTTCATTTAATTTTGTGATAATAATAAATTTTTTTTCCTTTTTTTTTTTTTTTAAATTTAAGATTATATATTGTACATTTGTACTTCGTTGAATGTCAAAAAATAAATATAAATAAATTTGTGAAATATGATTCAGAAAAATGCAACGAGTGAACTTCAACTAATATATAATGAGGTTTCCAAATTCCAACTTATTTAATTATATTTAATAGTTTCGAGGTTCAATTAATATTTTGGGTTATACACATGTGTTTTTTTTTTTAGGAATGCCTAACACCAAGTATTTTTTTAGGAGCAAAAGTGATTACATCATTACAAATTAGGTGTAAAAATATTGTTTGACTTTGACTGTTAAGTTTGTTTTTTTTTTTTTTAATTGATTGGACGATAATGTGGCTTTCAAAGTAATCGTATGGAAAAACAAAAAAATCATTAAAATTGAATCGTCGTGGCGTCGGCTAGAGTGAGTATGCATCAAACGACGCATACCCGTCGTTGCCTCAGAAATAGCCCCATAAAACTTATACAACTAAAGTGGTGTGTGGATGAAAAATATATCCGCATTGGACAAGTTGTGATTTTTAGGTATAGTGTTGTTACAAGGAGCGAACAAAGGGATATGTATGATGATATTAATTCTTCCCAACTCAAACTTGCGCCCAGTTAGCATGCCCCCCCCCCCCCCCCCCCCCCCCAAACATAGTTGCTTTGAAAGCCATATCACCGTCCCAAGAAAAAAAGTCAAACTAACAGTCAAATGTTATTTTTGGCAAAACCACATATGTATTTTTCCACATTAAAAAAAAAATACTTGTTGTTAAGCGCTCTTGTGGTCAAACTATATATATATTTTTGCACCTTTGAAAGCCACGTCATCGTTCAGTTAACAAAAAAAGTCAAACTTAGCGGTCAAATGGTATTTTTGTACCTAATTTATAATCGTATAGTCATTTTTGCACCCAAAAAAATCCTTGGTATTGGACACTTCTTTAGAGAAAAACACATTAGCATTTTTACACCTTAACCCTAATATTTTTAATTGCTCAACTTACCTTTTCAGTGGGCTTGGTTTAGTATTGGATTGGTCCAAGCTAGTTTGAAATGGTCATATATATATATATATATATATATTGGAAAAAAAAAACATTTTCCCAAAATTAGTGCCGGGTATTCATAGTATAAAACATAAGCCCCACGACTTGCTTTTCCACCACCATGTCCTCGGTTCAAATGCGTGAAAATGGTGAAAATGCTGTTGGGAGCTCTTCCCCCACGACCGTGGACCCAATGCGGGGCGAAATCCGGATTAGTCGGAATCAAAGGTTCTGGTGAACCGGATGGGATACCAAAAAAAAAAAAAACATAAGTCCATCCGAAAGTTAAAAAGCACAACAAAGTCAATTACTATTTACAAACACCGACATTTATTATGAGCAAGTAAGAAAGGATTTGCCCTCCGTTAACCTTGTCATCAATTCGAGGCTTGAGAATAGAGAAAATGATGTTGAGAACTCCTCCCCAACGACCATGGACCCGACTTGAGATGAATCCGGATTGTTGGAATCAAAGGTTCCTGTGAATCGGGTGAGCAACAAAAAAAAATTACTATTTACAAACTAACTACTCCCTTCTTCTGGAGGGGGTCACAAGTTCAACCTTTGACTACCTGTGTGAGATTGTGTATTATATTAAAAACTTTGTGCTTTCAGTTGATCCTTACCGTTTCTAAATTTTATAAGATTTACACAACATCTTATAAGTAAAGTATTTTTATGTAAGCTTTATATATATATATATATATATAATATTTTGTATTTAAAAAAATTGGCATCTTGACAAAATATTTTCCTCAAAAGAATATTTTTAGTATCGTGAGGACTTTTAAAACTATGTTTTTGATCTAAATCATGGTTTGAAAAGTAATAGTCAAAACTTAAAATAACTTTTAACCATCAAAACTATATAGTTTTAACCATGATCCCATGATTTTCTAGAAGCTATTTGTTCCTATTTCTTAATGGCCAATTCTCCAAATTCTATTATCTAAAATTACTTTTATCAATTTTTTTTCCCGGAGCTATACTAAAAAAACTAATCCAGCACAGCACAGAATGGAGTTAGATGACCACACAAATCCTATGAATTAGTCTAAATGAATTCAAGATGCTTTGATTTTTTCATCCAAATTCTTTTTGAGATTCCAATGAAAACGGTATTTTTATTATCTTTTTATATAAAACCACCCGTCGATCATGGGTCAGGACTGAATTGGGGCTCAAAGACTAGAACCAGAAATGCATTACAACAAACAAACATAAACACTGACTCAACAACTTTTGAAACAAAGAGAAGAAGCAGCTGCAACCAAAAGGTTCAAAAAACAGTCAACATTTCAAAGATTAGCTAAAGCTTGAATCTCATCTCGAATCAGATGCAATACCATCAAACTAGACACTTCTTGAAGTTCCAAATAGCAGGAGTAGATACTAATTGGAGACATTAAGATAACAAGGGATATGAGAGAATGCCACCACGGACCAGCAACTCACATTGGTGACCCACGACGATGATAGCTTTTAAGCTATTGAAAAGGGTCTTTATATGACATTATTGAGAAATTGAAGTAGGCTTACAATCCATACATAAAGAGTGTTGATAACTTTGGTGGAGTGATGCTTGGAAGGAAATCTAACTAGAGATAGCAAGCCCCTACAAGTCCAAATTTAAAGAGCCATCAATAGAATATGAGCAAGTGATACACCTTATGGAAAATCCTCCTACTGCCATGCCGCATAGTGAACAATCCATTAACAAAGAAGTTAATAAAGAAGCTTATGCCGTTAAGGTCACTCATAAAAGTGAAGACACTCTCAAAAGATCTCATTTTCAGGTATTTATCTATAATCCAAGACAAAATTTTGCTCTTCTCAAATCCTTCATTTCAAATTCTTTATTTGAGCAATTAATTGTCTTTTTGATCTCTTCAAGAGTGCTAATAATGTCGATATCATCAACATAAATATCAATTATAGCAAATTCACTTCCAAATTTTTTTTCATAAAGATACATGGGCATATTAGATCATTTTTGTATCTTTGTTTCAACATATATTCATTGAGAAGATTATACCACATGCACCTTGATTACTTCAGGCCATACATGGACTTATTAAACTTAATTGAGTAGTGCTCTCAAGAACTTGCATTTGATGCTTCTAACATCTTGAGTCTTTCAAGTACTTGTGCTTCTGGCACCTTGAGTCTTTTAAGGACTTATGCCTCTGACACCTGGAGTTCTTTAGGGACTTGTGCTTCCAGTACTTGTTAATGAATTTAGGCCCATGATCCTCATTATCATTTACGATATCAAATACCATATTATAAGCAAAGATGTCATCAACGTTGACTTCATTTTGGTCCCATTGAATCCGATTCTTAACATAATTGATCTCATTATTTTCATATTTCAGGTGCCACAGTCTCTTCAAGGACTACACCATTCTCTTCTAGAGATATCTCCTCTAGAGATATTAACTCTTTAGGAGATGACTCTCTTAGAACTAATAACTCTTTAGGAGATGACTCTTATGGAGCTAATAACTCTTCAGGAGATGCCACTTCTGGAGCTACAAAATTTTCTTGACTATACTCTACCTGACTATCTATATTCTTAGCTCCTTTTCTCTTTTAGGATTTTTATCTTTAGAACTGATGGGCCTTCCATGCTTTAGGCTTGCTTTAAATTCATTCATAATAGATTGTTCTTTAGGGACCTCAATTCTAATAGAAGCATTAGCGGCTAGGACATGTGACTTTGTCACTTTCTTTGATTCAATAAATGCTTATGGAATTTGATTAGCTAAATTTTGTAAATGAATTATCTTTTGAACTTCCAGTTTACATTGTTTTGTATGAGGATCCACATGAGTCAATGATAATTTATTCCAACTAATATTTTTACCCAACTGCTTATTTTTTCCCCTAATGTTGGGAAAAGTGATTTATCAAAATAACAATAGGCAAATTGTGCTATAAATAAATCTCCTATAGATGGTTCTAAATATTTTACGGTTAAAGGAAATTCTTCATATCCAACATATATTCTCATCCTTCTTTGAGCACCCACTTTGGTAAGTTGTAGTGGTGCTATTGGCACATATACCGCACACCTAAAAATTCTTAAAGGGGAAATATTAGGTTCCTAACCAAAAACCATTTGTAAGAGGGAAACCTTTAAGTAACATGTTGGCCTAATGCATATTAACATTATTGCATGCAAAATGGCATGACCCCAAACAAAAATTGGGAGATTAGATCTTATAAGTAAATGTCTTGCAATTAATTGCAACCGTTTAACTAATGATTCTGTAAGTCCATTTTCTGTATGAACATGAGCTATAGGATGTTCAATATCAATCCCAAGGGACATACAATATATATTAAAAGCTTGTGAAGTAAATTTACCAGCATTATCAAGACATATGTTCTTGATAGGATAATATGAGTAACTCACTTTTAATCTAATCAAATAAGCAAGCAATCTTGCAAACTCCAAGTTGCGAAAAGATAATAAGCAAACATGCGACCATTTAGTTAATGGATCAATTAAAACCATATGGTAACTAAATGGTCTGCATGGTGAGTTTATTGGCCCACAAATTTCTTCCTGTATCAATTCTACAAAAGTGAGAATCACTTTCTATTTTGCTTGGTGATGGCCAAATAATCAACTTTCCCTTGGAATATGCAACACAAGAGAAAACATAGGATTGTGGAATTTGTTTACACTTTAGGGTATGTCCAAATAAATTCCCAATTATTACTTCTTGCATCATGATTGATTTGGGATTACCTAATTGATCATGGCAATCATTAAGTTTATCAATAAACTTTTGGTTTTCATTAGAAAACTTCTGGTTTGCATTGATAAACTTCTTGTTTGCATTATTAGTTATAAACTTCTATTTTACCTTGTCAAACTTCTGGTTTGCATTGGTACACTTTTGATTTGTATCATCAAACTTCTAGTTTGCATTAATATTTGTAAACTTCTGGTTAAAAATAATGTGCTTCAATTGTGCTTATAAGTATATAATACATGCCAGAAGAAAAAAAGAAAGAAAGAAATGAGACCTCCATAATTTGCATTTCTACCAAATCGAAGAGAAACTTTTTAAGATTCAAGGATATCAGCATAAATGGATATCATATAGAAACAACAACTGAAAATAATAAAAAATATCATTATATAATTTTGTTCCTTTAGATAACAAAATATTAGCTCTTCTGGAGCCTTCAATCATATTTATACTTTCGGATATAGTCTGCATATTGGCTTCTCGCATTACATACCAAGGAAGAAAAATATTAAGCATTTCTAAGTATTGTGTAGGTTGTTGCACTACCAACGAGGCATAAATCTTCAGAATTGATGTCAATAAGACTCATTCTTCCTTAAAGAAACATGAAAATAAAATAAAATATAATTAAAAAGGAAAATACACGTGATAGTGGCAACTTTAAACACATTAAATTATAGTAGTTTAAATAGATGAAGATAATTTATGCTAAACAATCAGCAACACATAAATGGGAAGTATTGTAATATCCTTAAAAAAATGTGTATATATCTTGTGGCAGGTATGCTGCCACCATTTTCGAAGAAGTGGCAACATACTGCCACTATGCGTGGGGGAGGGGTAAAGAAGTAGTAGTAGTAGTAGTAATAATTATAATAAAATGTCCCCATAACCGCCTTTCTCTACATCTATATATATATGTGTGTGTGTGTGTGTGTGTGGCGGTGAGTGTGTGTGTTGGAAAACGAGAGCGAGTGAGGAACGACGGAGAAGAGGAGTGTTTGAGTTTTTTAGGTAAGTTATTTATTTTATAAGATCATTTAGGTAATTAAATTAGTTTTTTTTTAACAAACTTTCTTCATGAAAGTTATTCTATGTATTTTTCTCTTTCCAATGAGAGTAATATAATACTGATTAGTGAAAATTTTGTAGTTAGAAGTTTGGCAACGTTTTGAGTTTTGATAACAGATGACTATATATATAGGTCAAGTTTAATAGAAAATTTAATCAGTTTAGATTTATTAGTTGGTTTTTATAGGGATTTAAATTTAATTATCTATTTAAAAAAATTTAGGATTTATGTCCTATAGGATATTTCTTCTATCGATTAAATGAGAGTTAAAGCATTTATTTGGTTTACTAGAGGTATTATTGTTTCTTTAATTGGTTAGGTTTTGCTAAATCTTGAACTATATGAAATTCTAATTTGAGATTTGGGATTTAAAGTAAAGTTTGATATGATTTTGTTTATGTAGAAGTTTGGAGATTTGTTCAATAAATTAGGTTATACTTATATAAGTTAGTATTGTTAGAAAATTAAGGTTTGTGTTAATAGGTATCCCATATATGAATTTGTAATTTTTTTTTTTTAAAAAAAAAAAAAAACCTATTGGAGGTTATATTGAGGATTATATAGATTGGATTTGGGGTTTATATATGAATGCGAATATTTGAAATTTTTAGATGAAACTCTCATTATAGGAAATTGGTTATTTTAGTTTAATTGAGGATATGATGATATTTTGATGATCATAATAAGCGAGAAATAATTTATAAAATAAGGAAATGTGGTTGTAATAATGATTTGAGGAATAGATAAATTGTCTTTTGTTTCTAAGGAAATTAAAGCGAGACATTTATAGTTTAATATTTGTTATTGTATTGATTGGTATTTTTGTTAATTTTATTAAAATATAATTATAAATTTATTTTTTCATAATGGATTTAATTTCTCTCAAGCTAAGTTCTTTTGTAAAAAACTTGAGGTAACCATTTTCCAATTTATCATATATAATTGTTGAGGTGATTATAAGTATATGTTCATATTTGCAAATAATATAAATATATGTTATAGTATTTTACATATGAAAAATGTTTACATATGAAATGTACTTTAAGAATAAACTTTTTAGTTAAGTAGGCCTCAATTGTTTATATTGTGATTGTGATAGCTTATGCTTGATATTGAATATTAAATATAAATTGTTGATGTTGAAGTTGTGATATTGCATTGCATATGAAGGTGGATGGGATTGTAATGAGATGTAATGATGGAAGGTTGATTTTATACCACGTGATATAGCCGCCATTGAGTGCACAGTGGATGATTTTGACATTCTCAAGGCCCTTGGTATCACCTTTTCTTTGGCCAGGATAAGGGTCGGCTCAAGGGATGTGACACCTCTCTCTATTCGAAATGGTCCGATATGAGTTATGTAGCCTTTGGTCGGGCTACACCTCATCATCGAAGAGGTTGGTGCAGTCTTTTCAAATAGACTAAACCTATTATGCTATAGCCTATGGGTTCTGTCAATGGTTATAAAGATGGTTGAGAGTTTCATGCATATCGGAATGATTTTGAACCTTGGGTGTTTTGGAAAACTATTTAGACATTATGTTATACGAAGGTATATTGTGCTTACTTAACTATCTTGTAATCATTCCCTGTATACTCATTAAACTGGATATGTGGTTATGGGGTCCCTGTGACTCACCCCGTCATTTTTTTTTCCAGGCAAGAATTCAGGCGATATTACTAAGGGGAAGACATCCGAGACTTAATCTGAGTTATCAATCTTGTATAGAGCTGGGAATTAAAGCCGACCCAATACAAATCATCCAACAAATAAACACATTCATCAATACGTAATAAAAAACAAACCATTGTCCACAATTGACTCGCATAAAACATAAGAAGTATTAAACTAAATAACATTAGATAACTCACATAAAATATAAGAAGCATACCACTATCATTGTCAATTGTCATCTTCTTTACCACTATCATCAATTTCATAGATATTTGATTGTGGTCCACTTTGAGTAGGAGGGTCTGCTTCAGGGGTAAAAATATCATGAATTTCTTCTCCTGCATCATGAACACATCCATAATCTTTATCTGCAATAAATAATATACCAAATCATAAAATCAGAGTATAGTTATTATGTATTTATATATTTGTACTTAAATGGATAAATAACTCTATAACTTTCAAAATACATATAAATTAGTAAATTACCATCATATGTGAATCCATGCATCCAATTGCGAGTATAAATAAGAGCTTGAACATTACATGGAAGAATGGAACTTCTATATTTTGTTGGAACACATGAACCAATACTGAAAGTGGATTCACTGGCTACTGTAGTAATTGGAATACTTAGAATATCAGTTGCCATGTTTGAAAGAATCGGATTCACTGGCAACTGTGCGAGCTGCAAGTAGCTACTGACTACCCACGGTGAGTAGCGACTGGAGCGACCGAGCGAGCAAGGAAGGCTAATCTAATTGAGTGAACGATGAGCCTGAGTCAGATTTTGGAAGGAAACACGCTTAAGAGACTGAGAGATGGAGATAGAATATAGATATCGAAATTTTAGGGTTTAAGTGACTAAGTCCAGCTCTCACCTCCTGGTAGTTTAAGTAATTAAAAAAAATGCTGTAGTTAAAAGGGATTAACGGGCCGGCCCGAGGCCCTACAAGGCCGACCAGATTAAACACAAGGCCTATTTCAAATTTCTTGTCCATTTTTCAAGCCCGACCCTTGACAGGCCAGGGCGTAAAGGGGCGGCCCAATTTCCAGGCTCTAATCTTGTATGTCTCATTTTGTTATATGGGTATAATCTAACGTATATTGCCGAATTTTAGGGATTTTTTTGGACGTTTCATATTTTGATTATCTCGTTGCATGCTGAAGTTTATACTATAGACGGAGCCCTTTAATATGATGCTTATTGTGGGCTAATTTATTTTGGCCAGCCCTAATATGTTTGGTTATAAAATAATTAATTAAACGGTAATTATGGAATGTCATTACAAGTATCCTCACCAAACAACTTTATCAACATAATTTATTTCAATCTTTCCCCAATTCGGTGGGAATTTGGACCACCATGATTATGACCACGACTACACTTACAGTTGTAGCCATGTTCTCGGCTACAATTAGATCATTCATCACTACATTCACTTTTGGGAATGTAGTCGAACTTGTTGGACGATATTCATGATTTTTCAACAAAAGCTCATTATTTTGTTTGGTCACATGGAGGCAATAAATGAATTCAACATATCTATTAAACTTCATTTATGGTATTGCTACTAGAGGAGCAAATTGGATGTATTCATTCATAATAAACCTTTGGAAGGATAACCATCTTCTAGGGGTCATACCTTTCTTTTAAAATGCTACAAAGAACAAGTGGGTCTTCTATGGTCATATACTAAGTTTTGAGACCTTCATGCAAATGATGGCGTAAAAAAATCATAGATCAAGTAAGATAAATAGTTATTTCTAGTAACAACAAAGACCACATTTTCAAATTTTTAAGATTTAACATGATTCAGACTAATGCAAAAAAAGGAAACTCCTAAAATATGAAATGTGAAATATGAAAATGCAATATAATACTACAAATGATAATAACAAAAAATTAGTAAATATAAGAAATAATTCATAAAGTAAAGTGGTACAACAAAATTAAAAACTTTATGCCTTCAGGTTATTTAGTTCACATGGCTTGAAGCCAATTAATCTCAAGATGAGAAATTAGAATTATATGGCTTCCGACATGTTATCTTCAACATAAAATTATATAGCTTTTGACTTTTTATCTTCAGAATAATTAAAAGTTGTATATAGTTTCTAGTCATTCAATAAAATAGAAGATGAAAAAGTATATGACTTCTGGCCATATAATAGGGAAACAAATGAATATGACTTCTGACCATATTGCAAGAGAGAGAAAGGCATAAGGCTTCTGGCCATATCATATCAAATTAGGAATCAAAGTTATATGACTTCTAGCCATATAATAAGAAATCAAAATTATATGAGTTTTGGTCATACTAAAATAACAATAATAATATAAAGGAACTTGTAAAGAATATATAAGATATAAAAACAATAATAATATCCAATCTTAGTCATGAAATCCTATGTTTATAACAATTGGTAAAAGTATCTCTTTAATCCATATAGTAGCTCAGATTATCCCAAATAGATAAAATAAAATACGGTAAAAAAAGGTAGATGAAATCGTCAAGGAAATGATGAGAAGATCATACCTTCATTGGAGATTTCATGCGACAACGTGTTATAAAAATAAAAGATAAATTTAGGATAAGAGAGCAAAAGATAAGAGAAGAGAATAAGAGAACATGAGAAGAAAGTGGGGAGCAGTTCTCATTCACTTGTCAATGTTGTGTAAAATACATAACATATGCTATTTATTTATAGGCACAACTCTCTAATTTACAATTAATGTAATTCCATAATCATGGGAAGTAATGGGAGAGAATAGGAAACAATAGGAGAATAAGAAATAATGGGTGATATGGACATCCACAAATATTATATTCATAACAAAATTTGTTGTACAATTATTAAAATAAAAATCATATGTAAAAATATTTTATTGAAGAATTGGATCTAATATATGTAAACAGATAGACCTAAGTATTTTTCCATATAACAAAAAATAAAATAAAATAGAAAATTCAAATAATAAAAATTAAATACTACCTCCAGTTTTAAATATAAAATCTAGTTAATTTTTTTGAAAAGATTATGAAAAGCTAAATAAATTATTTTAAAGTATTTTATCTATCATTTATTTTTTCAAACTAATTAGTCTAACCTATAAATTACTATACATAATCTAAATATACACAACATATATTATGATTAAGTAATACTTTCTATTTAGGTTCCTTAACCTCCGTAAAAAAAAAAAGTCAATTGAGTGAGTATTAATTAAACAATAGAGAGAAATCCCCTTGATGGAAAGGCTACTCACGTTAGAAATGAGAACCAAAAGGATAAAAAACAAAGTGTTTTTTTAAGAAGGCACTTACCAAAATCACAGGACATTGTGTTGATAAGTTCTTAGATCACACGGAACCACATTTTTCAAACCAATCACTTTCTATTTTCTACCATAATTCTGCCTTTTTTGTTAAAAAAAAAAAGGTAAATCCAATCAGCTCAATGGCATACATAAGAATATCCAAAGCATAACTTAGAATGGGAGTAACTTTTCGATATATATGCATGTACACATGAACCTTCTGATTTTGAATCTGTGGACCCCATCACAAATACAAACAATAGTGCTGCCAAGTGCTAATATTAATTAATTAATTTACCTCTCCTTTCGCAAACCCTTTAATGTAGTGGATGAGCCATTTTGTACACAACAATTCAATACATAAAGTCTATTCATGTAAATATATATATATATATATATATTTATATTTGAAATAATTATCTCAATTAGATCTGATAATGTTAGAATATGACTCAATTAGATAACTAAGATTTATGTATGCATGCATTATTGTTGTTTCTGAATTTCAAACTTAATGGGAAAAATAAGGAACTAATGTACTCCCGTAAGAAAATGGGGAAATAAAGTACTTCCTCCAATTATTTATATAAAATATAACTTTTAAAGTAGAAATGATCCTATTTGTAAGATATATAAATGAATATTTGAATTTTAATCAACATTTTTTAAATTTTTACTCCAATTAATTACATGTTATATCATTTTATTAGTTATCTTGCACACACCTCTTTTTTCTACTTATTATTTATCTCATACACTATCTTTCTAAAAAGGGTATCTTTAAAAATAAAATACTTTTTACATATTTATTATCTTGAACTAATTTTAACTAATTTTGTGATCCCCTCCCATATTTTATTTAGGAAAATGATAAAAAAATATTTTAAAATTACAAAATCCTAAATCAGGTCTATTACTATAAACTAATAAAGTGATTAAGAGATTTAATAAGCAATTCACAAATTATTTTTATGAGAAATACCTGATTGAAAATTTTGTAATTTCAAATTTTTTTTTTTTTTTTTTATAATTCTCTGATATATATCATAAGGAGGGATTTTTAAAATTAACATTTGTTTTTTTGGGGGCAACGACAAGATTAAGACTTTGGAGAAGAATATCTTATTGGTGTGGGACGTGGGTGCAGAAGTTGGTATTCGATGGCGCAATATTATAAGGCAGAGATGATGATGCGCTTAGAGCGAAGAGCGCTTCGACGATACGTGGTGGGCACACCACAAACGTAGCTCTCGCTAGTGAAGCTGAACAAGTTCTTGACTCTTTCTAATTAACAAATAATACCCTCACTTTCCCTAACTTAGCCATTTTTATTTCCTTCCCCAATCTTCAATCTCAACAATCCCCATTCTCTGCAATCTCTCACAAGCCCAAATTTTTCCTGCATACCCTTTTTTGTTTTATCTTGTTTGATATTTTTGAGTATATCCATATATCTGTTGTTGCTGCTTATCAGGGTTCAGTTTTCATTCTCAGGAGCTTGCTCAAATCCTGCTTTGTCTGTCTCTTTCTCATACTTGGTTCGTTTTCTTCTTCCGCTGGGTAAAGGTTGAATCTCATGTCTCTCTGCTTCTTTTTTTTTTTTTCCCGCTCGTGAAATTGATGTTATTGTGGGGGCAGGTTTTCCTTTTCAATTAGGATTTCATTCAATGCATTTGAAAGGTTGGGCATGTTTTCATTCAATATCTATTATTCATTAATGCGTTTGGTTCTGATATGGTGAAGGCTATGTCCTATAAAATCGTCTGCTACATCAACATAAAGCAGGTCCCCCCCCCCCCCCCCCCCCCCCCCCCCCAAACATATATTCTCATAATAATATGGTAAAAAAGAAAAATGTGAAATTGCTGATTGCATGTTGATATTTCTGGTCCACTGAAAATTCTTGAGTGATGTGGAAAAAATTGAGAGTTTGTGAGCTGAAAAAAAATGATATATTAAAAGTTCTTAGAAAGCATTTTGGAAGTTAAAAAGTTCATGGTGGATTGGCTTCAATCATGATTGCACTTGGCGCTGAGTATGATTGCTGCATTTAACAGGTTTTGCACAAAAGCACTGTGTAGAGAGACTCAATAGATTCTCAAGGGCCTAAATATTTATGATATTAACCACATACCATATATATTGTTCTCTCAATATTGAGCTTATGAGTTGATTTTTTATTAATCTTCAGCTTTCCAACCGTTATCACCACTTTATATTCCTACATGTTTGAGTTTTAAAGGTGTTTTAGGTTTCACAACAAGTCGCTGACAGGTTAAGAGGCCATATGCTTTATATTCCCCAAAAAAGGCATTATTCTGAAGTGAAACCTCAAAAGAAACTCACTTAGAAATAGTCCTATTTTGTGAGAGAGAACAATCAAGTTGCTGCTTGTCATTCCTATAGTTTGTGCAGTTTCCTGCTTCATCATATCTATGCTGGGTAATATCTGAATTTTCTGTTACGTGTTTACCCAGGTACCTAAGGCTCTTACCTGAACTCTTGCTTGTTTTGCTGATTGACAATGGGAGGTGTATTAGGAACAGGAGAGTCATCAAGAAGGGTTTGGATGCCAGAAACCAAGACTGAAGCTAAAATGGTTGAAGCCATGAAGCGGAGGGCATCTCAAGGAAGTTCCATGAGATCATTCAACACTATAATCTTGAAGTTCCCAAAAATCGATGAGAATCTAAGAAAATGCAAATCCATATTTGAGCAATTTGGTAGGTTTCCACTTCATGTTTATGCTTTTGCTGAACAGGTAGTTCGATATAATATGTCAGTTGAAAATATGCCAACATGTCATGGCTAAGTAAATGCAAAGCAAAGTGTTCTGTCGTTCTGTCCAAATCCTTATACGCCCAAGCTCTTGTTTATTACGCTTAGCCTAAGGCTTTGGTAGTGCTTAAAACATTCACCAATTCAATGTTTCGTATCATCAGTGCTTGCACACAGAGAGCCATGCTTAATTTATCCTTTTGTAGGAGCTAACAGGTGTGTGTTTACGGCTTTTTGAATAGATGAGGACTCGAATGGGGTGATAGATCAGGAAGAGCTGAAAAAATGCTTCAATAACCTGGATATTTCTTTCACTGAGGAGGAGATCAAGGATCTTTTTGAAGCGTGTGATATTAATGATGACATGGGAATGAAGTTCAATGAGTTTATTGTGCTTCTCTGCCTTGTCTACCTTTTCAAGGATGATCCAGTAGCCCTTCGAACTGTATCCATAACGAATTCTATATGCCATCTGCTGCTATAGAATTCTATATGCTATTTGAGTTTCTTTACTCTGCCATCTGCTGCTATCTACGTAACACAACTTTCTTTTATCTGTTTGGTAGATATACTTTTATATCTGTTCTTTTAATGCACATGCCATGTTTTGTATGACATGTTTCAAGTTTCATTTCCATTTCCATTTGTTCTGGGAAAATTTTCTGGTATATACTTTCTTTCTGATTCATGCCTTTCTTTGGAACAACTTATATCCCATCATGACAATATCCTATAGAAGGTAGAAATCAGTCTTTTGTGTGTCTGTTTCTTTTTTGGGTGGGTAGAAAGAAGCCTGAAGCTTTATATCCATGTTATTTTGCATAGAATGATGTGATAATCTTATAAACTTGTGGAACATAAAATATCATTGGCTAGGCATAGTGGTTATGAGCTTAGAAATCTTTAGCAATGAAATCTGAACTTAGAGGTCATATTAATGGATGGTTTTCATACTAGATTTACTTGTTTTGTTTGAATGATAATCATAAGCAATGAAATTATATATGTTTTTCTACCTTTCATCTTGTACTCCATGACTTCTTTAGAAATCACGCATTGGGATGCCGAATCTGGAGGCCACATTCGAGACTTTGGTTGATGCATTTGTATTCTTGGACAAAAATAAGGATGGCTATGTCAGCAAAAATGAGATGGTTGAAGCTATAAATGAAACTACATCAGGAGAGCGTTCATCTGGAAGAATAGCCATGAAAAGATTTGGTTAGCTTTTTCACCCTCTTCCTGTGTACTTTCATGATGTGTAAACTGAAATTTCTGTTACCACGAAAGAAAAAGGAAAATGTCTGGAAAAACGTGCATGTATTTGTGTTATCGTGTAAATCTCTCATGCTGCATCATATGATAGTGCTGTGAGGGATTCATATTCTTGTACCAGAACGAGAGAGCCTCTCAATTGATAACTGACTAAGAATTTCTAATGCTTTATGCAGTCATCAAGTTCTAGGTACGTAGCAGTATTAGTACCTTGAAATCCTTGTGTAAACATCCAGAGTGGTTGCCTGTGTATCGGTTATGTTTCTACGCTTCAAACCATACAAGCATTAAGAATAGTTTAAACATTTATGAATGAAATTGAAAGTACAATCAGCTAGCGCTCCCATGGTCATGCATCAAGTCTAACTTATTGAAGGGCTAGAAGTAGGGTTTTGAAACCCAGACTGGACCAGCCAATTTGGCGCAGAAACCAGCAAACCAGTTCAATCCGGGCATCAACTCAGTTCACTATTTTTTTAGTGAAAAAAAAAATCTTTAGAATTTCATATTAATAACCTGGAAATCTTCAATTTCTCACCGATTTGGCCTCGAATTAGCTTCGGTTTGACTCCAGTTTGACCCACTGACCCATGACCCAATACCTTAGCCGGTTTAGTGGCCGGTCCAGGTTTAAGAACCTTGGTTAGAAGATACTCCGACCGGTTCTAAATGTAGGAGCTAAATAACTAATTTGCAGAGATTAAGAAAAATAGTTAAGTTAGGTATTTGTGAAAAATATGTGTTGGTTTCTCTAAAGTGACTTTTATAATAATTTGCATTGGGAACTACCCCTTGATGGAAAACCCCCTTAATATCTGCAATCAATGGGGAGAGTTTAGAGGAAAAAATCATAAATTTAGAAGACAAAGTAGATTGAGATCTTATATTTAGGATCAAAGGAAATTCATTTACCAGCTCTTACATTCAAGACTCAAGATTGGAGGGAGTACTTAGTTTTTAGTTCAGCTAAACAATGAACACTATGGACATACAAGTTTCTTCTTATATGACCGCACTATGATTTTACTTTCACTGGTATGCAAAGAAGGATTCTTTGGCAAACTTGGTTTTACTATAGATATAGCTAGTACTGAATAAACTATGCAGGCATGCGACAACTCATGTTTTTACTAAAACTTTCTTACTTTTTGAAAAGCACATTTACTGCAAGTGGCGAGAAATTATTTTTTTCCCCTAATGTTTGCAAAATTCTGCAGAAGAAATGGACTGGGATAATAATGGAATGGTGAGCGTCAAGGAGTTTCTTTTTGCATTTACCCGTTGGGTTGGAATTGATGAAGTTGAAGATGAGGAAGACAATGAAGAAGGCAAGTGAGTCTGAATTCTGTAATTTAAAAACATGTTTAACTCTGCATTTAGTGCTGTTAATGGTTGCAGAGTGTGTCAGCCCAAGCAACTTCCTTCAGAAAAGGGATTTTTGGGTTTTTTAGTTGCAATAAAAAGTTCCTAGTTGCTACACTGAATTTTTTTCCCCTTTATTTTTTTGACAAAAAAGAAATGAAATCTTCATTCCTGAAGCGTGTAGATAGTCTAAAGTTTAGGAAGAATTCAATTTCATGTTAAAAGATATCTGTAAACGAGCTACCTCTTTAATGTCACCATATGAAATTGGTTGGCTTCTTGAATGCTGTATGGAACTCTACCTATGTTTTATAGCCGGCCCTTAGTCCAGATAAAGGAGGAAGGAAGAGGGTTATGTTAAGCCTTCGATAGCCAACGTAAGACTTTGTTGACTCTTATGACATGTATCTTCAATGTTATCTGGTTCTCTACACTTGAGGGGTGGTATTGAATCATGTAGAGTAAGAGCTTGTACCCCATATTGAGTTTGATCGTGATTTTATTGATGTTCAGGGATCTTGTGCATATTGATGTACTTGAGATCAATTTCCACATGCGTACTTAATTTATTTTAGGGCCTGATCACCCTCTAAAAAACAAGACTCGAAAATGCAGATACTCTTTGACAATAACCTGGATCCTTTGCCTATACCATTTGAACTAATATAGTCACTATACGCCTTGCGTGGATCCGAAAATATTCATGACAAGTGTAATTTTTGTTGGGAGGGTTATATTAATATTAACAATGTAGGTCTCATGATTTCCACCTGTAAAATAAGATGTAGTATTCATATTCATAATTTATAAATAGTGTGATTTATAATTGTATTTATATTATATCTAGATTTTGACAAATATAAGAGAAAAATATATGAATCTTCTATAGGAAAAAGAAAATGATAGGACTACTTTTATCTCTTCAACAAGATTGGACAATTTTGGCAACTGTTGGAAAGGGACCTGCACGAAAAGATGAACTGAAAAAGAAAAAGAAAGATGCACCCTCTCTTCTCCAATTTTCCTCTTGGATAGCAAAGGTGGCCAATAATATTTGGGTTTATTAATTAATTGAGTAAACTAATAGGATTTGGGTCTTCAAAGTTCAAAAGTAATGGTTATGCTGTGAAAAAGTTTTTTTCCTAGGCACATGTAAGAAAAAATTCAATTTGATGTATTATTAGACATTAACTATGGACACTTTACCAGTTTGAGCCCGTAATCAACAGTCTATAACTCATTTGGACTTAATTGTTTAAACTTTTCTTTTTTAAAATAAATAAATAAATACTCAAGTTTTTTGCTAAAGTCACTTCTATGAAATTTTACCTTTTTTTCAACTATTGAAAATAATCAGAATCTAAAAGGACGCATTTCTAATTATTTTGAGAAGCTACTTTCAGTAGCTGATGAAAATATAGTAGATGAGAGACAATAATTTCTCATCAAAACCTCTATAAAAAACATAGCTTTTCATAAAAATATTTAAACCATATAAAAATCACTTCTGTTTTTAGGGAAAATTCCATTTTAATACCATTTGAGCTTAGAAAACCTCAAAAGGTGTTAAAACATAGAAAGAACACATAAGTCTTAAAGGAAGAATTTCGGATTTTGAAATGTTGTGCTTTTACCAAAATACCCCTAACTTTTTCTTCTAAAAAAAGAAAAGGAAGGAACCCTCGTCGGTGGCTAGACTAGAACTCTAATGACAACTTGAATAAAGTGCTTAACAACTTGGGTATAGATATTGACAACTTGAATTCCTTAAGTCCTATCAGTCATCATTGACAAGTTAAATAAAGATAATAACAAATTGAGTATAGAAATTCACAACTATGGTATAGAGATTGGCAACTTGGAGAGATCAAGTTGTCAATGGGCCTGTTTGGGTTTGTGGTAGCTTATTTTTCTATCGACTTTGTAGAAGCCCGGTAGGAAAAAAGTTAGGTTATAAATGTGATTTGTGTTTGATTTAGGTTTAGCTTTTGTGAAAGTGGCTTTTTTTCTAAAATGATGAGTATTTAGATTATTATTTTAAAAGTCAATTGAGATAATAAATGACTGAAAATGACATGAATTTGATTGAATAATATATATATATATATAATTAAAAAAAAATTAAACGCTGGAATTTTTTTTTTTTTTTTTTTGGTAAAGAAAAGCTAGAAGTTTCGAGTGGAAACTCCTCCCAAAAAAATAATGGGCCCCACATTCAAAATTCCCCATAATCTCTCAAGCTCCATCCCAAAAAAAAATTAGTGGGCCTTAGTGTTCTGCTCCCCAGTCATATAACACTGACACAGAAGCTCCAGGAGGGAGCTTTTAGATTAATGAGCTTTTTGTGTAAAAGTCCAGTGAAGAAAAAGTTAATCCAAACACCTCTTAAAGGGCTTTTTTTTTTTCTGAAATTTATTTCGAATGCCACATTTAATTTTTTGCTGCAACGCTTAGCATATCGCCAGCCCAAACACAGCCAATATCGATATCGAAGTTGTTAATTTCCTATACTCTACTTATCAACGATGCTTGATAGGGGTATAGGCGTCGTTGACAACTTGAGTACAACAATTAGCTACTTGGGGAGTGCAAATTATCAATCTCTATGTTTCAACTTCTCAATGACACCTGATAAGGCTTAAATGAGCTCAAGTTATTAATTGTTATACCCAAGCAGTTAATCATTCCACAGGTAGTAGAGCTCTGGCCATTGGCTAGCCAACCAGCACCTCCTTTTTTGAAAGAAAAAAAAAACGTGAAATTTAAAATCTCAGGTTTCTCCCTTGTGACACCTATGTGTTCTTTCCATGTTTTAACAAGCCTTTTAGGGTTTTCCAAGTTTAAATGATATTTAAATGAAATTTTTCCTATTAGACCCCTGTATGCCATTTTAAACCATTCTGTATTGAGAGAGATCATAATTTCTCATATATTGCTCATTTTATGAACAAATTGTTAAATGATATCAGTTTTTAAAGTTCAATTTCCCCTAATTTGTGGTAATGATTGACAAGAGAACATTTGGTTAAGGTCATAACAATAACCCATAGAGATTATGTGATGGACGTTCTTTTCCCCTTCCTGGAACCATTAGCATTGTCAAATGTTATTTAGTTATGATAAAATGATACAACAAGAGATCTACAAGGCTTAGAGCTTGTGAAAAGGGCTAGTCCTTTACGTGTCGAATCAAAGTTCATATCCTCACAAGATGATGTGCCCATATATAATACCTGATAGTGCCTCAAACATGATCAGTTTCAATAAGAGGATACTTATGCTTAGGAAAAGAAAATAAGAGGATACTTGTGCTTAGGAAAAGAAAAACTGATAACAAGATGGCCATAATGGATTTGATTTGCTCCACTGTCAACAAAATTTAACCAAAGGACAGAACAAATCCTGGTGATAAAAGAAAAAGGCTTTCAACCATTGGCCAAGAAAGTGTGCGACGACAATAACCTACAAGTTGTTAAGAACCAGCTGTTATCTCAGTGCAGATAACGAAAAAAGGCTTTCAACCATTGACCAAGAAAAAGCTTTACCATGAACAAAGAATGCATTTCACAAACCTATATTCTACTTTCCATATTACAAAATGTCACCCATATATCATCTGCCTCATGTTTTGGTACAAAGCATACACATCATCTTCCTCGAAGAATTCCACCACCATATCAAAACTGTCATAGCAAGATAGATAGCCTATAATATAATATAGACAGGTTGGATTAGATATCCAACCAAACTGCTTAAGCGACAGAAAGATAAAAATAAACGGAAAACCCCAAACTCATTTGGACCTTTCCTACGTGCTACCATCATTTTAGACTTCCCTCCAAACAGAATATAAACACAACGCACATAGAAACAAGCTAGAACCGGCGCTATGTTGCCAGTGCCCCGATGATAGTTCAGAGCATTGGTTGACACAGCAACACCTGTGACTCTGGCAAGTGTTATTTACTTGCACAAATTTTAACTTATAGGCTCCCAAACCCTCTCATCTTGATGATTTACCCCCTGGTCTTAGCTCTCTTCATGCCAAGACTGTTGTGGAAAGGTGATACCGATCCAGACATAGGAGAACCTTCATCGCGGAGCGTTCCATTGAGCATTGCTAGTTCCCGAAGCTGCTGTTTCTTGTAAAAATCATGAGATTCATCCTGAAATGGGAAAAAAATATTAAAATAGTTACTACACAAAATATTCTCTGAAAGTGCACCCCAGCTAATACTAAACAAAGGACAGGAGTAGATACCACAGGCTTAAGCAAATCCTCGAGTATTTCGTGGGCCTGCATCAGGCGAGCATCGATTATTTCAACGGGTAATTCTGCCTCAACGAGAATATGCAGAGGTTCATTCAGATGCTCATACCCAGGTTTCCCCCTCATCATTTCTTCCTGCAAAATATAATTAATACAACTCAAGCTTGTGATCTCCAGACCCTTTTTTCCAGAGTTATCTCCAGACGTAACCGAAATAAAAATGTCCAACAGAACAACCTAATTGACCAACTGAAACATTGTAGAACAGTCAACAGTTAGGTTAATATGTTTGGCTTAACAGGTTGTTTGGACACCAGAGCATGTGGATAGGCAAAAGCTACAAGCATATACTTCACATACATCAAGATAAGATGGGTTGATAAACCAAGTCATAATTATGTAAAAGTAATAATAATTAATAAGGGAACAAGATATGCACACAAGGAAGCACAAGGATCCCAGAATATCACAAGTACAACAATGCCTGGTGTTAAATGAACACTTTAGTTAAATAAACATATATACTTTAGAAGAGTAAAATATCTTCTCATCTGCTCTGAACATTATAATACAATATTTTTCTCTGGGTGCAAATGACTAGATAGTCGGTCATTTTACATTTATGATACATAATGAACATTGATCCTTACTCTAGCTGGATCCTTAATGCTACCACGTCCTCGGATCAGAACTCGACATTCTGTACTAGCCTCTACACGCTTCAGAGAGTTCCCTCTTGGGCCTAGGAGCCGACCAACAAAGTTATACTGCAATAAATTTAAGTCAATATCAGATACTGCAAAGAATAGGCTTTTAATAGGATAGACAATTCTTCACCCGTACATTAGGATATTTTTCCACAGGTATCTCAACTCTGATTGTCCTTTTAACAATAAGACCAGATGAGCTACTTTGTGTACTCAGCCAATTTTGTGCTGATGGGGACTGTAACAAGGCTGGGACCTGCACATTTCAAATCCAATGTTAAATAATACAACAACAGGTAAAGTGCTTCTATCATATGGAATGCATATGATAAGATTAAATTTACTATTGTATGAGACCACCGAGAGATCCCCAAGAAGATCAACACTTAGTAAAAAGCTGCTCAAAAGATGTTAAAAACAGTGAGAGAAATATAAGCACAAAAATAGAACTACCACTCAACAATTACAACAAAAATGCACAGAATATGTACTTAGTATGTTAGTATGTAGACATTTGCAATCAGTATTAGAGACCATATGTTAAATGTGCTAGGAAGCTATCACTGCACTAATTTGATATGTTAAATGGCAGTCGTCACCCTATTTCAGCAACTTATTCAATAACTCGTTATCTCTAACTTGAAGAATTAGACAGTTATACTCCTATTGCATGATGGGGGCCAACTGCTCAAAATGCTAGTGCAAGCACCAAAGCATTAAAACAAAGAAAAAAAGAATAACACACACACACACACACTGCACAAGATTCCCATCTCAATACACACATGTTTTGCCATCCAACACATTCCATTTACATTTGTTATTTTGTAGTAGTACTAATAGCCACAAAAAATTTAAGGATTGTCATGTATTTACATCCAATCTAATATATCTCAAGTCCAAATGAAGACGAAAGGTAGAATCCTTGACAGGATTCTGGTAACAGAAGCTAAGCTATTAGTAATTGTCAGAACTTCAAGTTAGCTTAGCACTACCTGTCACTAACAACAATTAAAACTGTAAGCACCTGAACACATGTTATGAGTTAGCATGAAATGTAAAAATCGTCAGAAATGCTTCTAAAATACAGTACTAGACGGAAAAGAAGTTAATGTTAATGGTTAGTATCCGTACTTCTGATTGAAATCGTGATGCCCATCCATTCACATCGGCACCTCCATTTGAAAATATTCCTCCAGAAGCCAGGGGGCTACCATGTTCAAGCCCACTTTGACCTAAAACTGATGCATTCCCCAACAGAGTGGTTACACGCTTAATTTCTGCTCCAAAAATGTCAATTTTCAAGATGTACCAGTCAGCAGTTGTTAACAAGTTAGAAGTCACCACATAATCGATAGACAACACGGATGTTTGCTGGGTCAGTAAAAAATTCATGTTTCCCCTATAATATAAATTTTAGCTTTGAATGGATGTAATCAGGGATGGAAGAAACAGATGCAGTCAATTGTCACCCTGCTAAATGTAAAAAGAAATATATAGAAAATGTCATACACTAAAATTAAAATGACTTTTTTTAATAATCAGGTTAGTAAAATATACATAAGTAACTACCTGCATAATAACCAAGAATTCAGAACTAAAACATCTCCCACATAAGCATGACAGGTCAAAGCCTGAACAAATATCTCATTCACAGGAACCCGCAGAATTACATAAAGCCATAATCACATGTACCACAAGCCAGACTTTCTTTTAGCCCTTTCATAGAGGAAAATACCACCATCACCACCAAAAGAAGATCCTAAACAGATGGAAATTATTTCCATAGTGAATGCACAGGACTGAACACCCCCTCTCAGATAAGCAATGGTGTTAAGGGCCATAATTCTTGCTGTCACAAAAATCCTTCAAAATGTATCCAACACATAACCTATTGATGCGCCTCCAGTAAAAATTACCAAAACCTCTGCCTTTTCTTTTACAGAGGTTCATTCCATACTTGATCAGGAGTCCAACTTTAACAAGCATGAATGAAGTCTCTTAAAATCCCAGCTGAGTTCAATGAGTAATGCATATATTAGAAGATCCACCCTGAGCCCAAACCACCACCACCCCCCACAAGGGGTAGTGGGAGTAAAAAGAGGTGGTCTAAGTAAACACGACTAGAAAAGGTTAGCCTCACTTCATTAAAATTGCCAATCATCATATCATCTGTTAGTCAATTACCCTAACAAGACACAAGTTTCCTTAAATTTTCCATATGAACACTTGTAAACCACACCTTCATGACCAACACTACATTCTTCATCCACCTATATACATACATATCCATATAATAGGTGTTTACTACTCACAACACTGTATTTTCCCATCAGACAAAGTAAAGTAAGTATATTCGTCCCTCTCATTTATTTTGATTACAAATCAAAACGATATAAAGGGTACATAGAAAAAATACAATACTATTTTTATACTCAAGATGCTGAACGAAATCCAATTCTGGTCTATTGGTTGGCATACACTCTACAAGTGAAAAATAAATTTTGTAATCTAAAACGCAACTTGAGGGACCTTAAAATCTTGTAAAGCAAAGAAGAAAATCTGTGTTTTTTTTTTTTTCAAACAAAAGGTGACACTTGTATGCATTGTGGACCATATCCCAAGAAATACAGCACTCGAGAGGTTAATGAAGAATTCCCTTTACAAATCTATGAACATAGAAAATTAGATAGAAATCAAATAAAAAGGGGATAAAAATTGAAACCAAGCACCAAAAGCAAATATCACTTGTAATATACAGAAGAATATAGCTCTCGGGTTTCATTTTGAATAGAAAATGAATCTCTATTTGCTTAATCATTGAAGTTCTTTCATGAATGGAGTGTATGAATAAAACAGCATAAAAACTATGGCTCTTCAGTCAAACCGCATCATCTACATTTAGAAATTATGATTAAAACTTTGGGATTTAAAATCAAGGAACCCAAGTCACCAATATGCAGTACATTTACATTGCCTTGAGCACCAAACAAACTGAATTCCATAACCTCCAGCAGGTAACTGAATAATGAATATTGAAAACAAATCAACATATTCTTGCCTCAAGTGCTAGGATACAAGCAAGATATGTCATTTGTGTTATTTAAAGTGAAGAAGAGGGAAGAATTTGGCTTAAAACTCATTGTAAATGCATGCAAGTATAGCGAGAAAAGGAACAGACCTTGGCTTAACAATCTATAGGTGAGGGGAAGCACAGCTGTGAAGGGACCGAGATGATGACGTTCTTCTAGTAACTCGGATAAATATCTGAAAATAAAACAAAAGAGCCAGGCTAGGAGAATCAGACATTTATCTCTCATGTACTCTATAAGGTGATGCACATAAATTCTCAGGTAGAAAAATGTGGATAGGTGAAATAATACCATGGTAAGCTTAAACAACAGAAAAGGCAAGGACAACATATTTACACATGATTGATGAACAATACGTATATAGCCAGGTAGAGATGGATACAACATAACTTAAAAACTATCAGTACTAGATTAAAACAATAATCAGTAGATCAACACAGACCAGTAAATTCCAAGATCCAGACACCAAATGGACTCAAGCATAACATTTTAGAAACCAAATCACATCTATGAATCAGTTGTTGAGAATCTAGAGTGCTGATGTGAGGAAGGAGAAGAAACAACAAGATCACGTACTAAAAATCGATGCACTAACGAGTGCCAACAAAGCACGACCTTTAATCGGGGGGAAAAAGCATAGCAACGGAACCAAGTAAGTAGTATAGTCGACCAATTGATCCAAATAACAGTTTACCAGGTGAAACAAAATGAACTCTCTTCAAAAGTAGGAAATCACAGGCCTAGCTACAAAAGAACACAAGGATCATAGTCAATCAGATCCACACAGACCAAGATCTCGAACAAAAACACTAACCAAAACCCAAAATCTCAAAAACTAGCAAAGACAAAAACAACCGAAGCCAGATCCTACTAGATTCAAACAGGAGTAAAGGAAAACAAAACAGAGACGTGGATCGTAGAGTAAGAGCATACTTCTCTTGCTCGAGGATAGCAGAAGAGGAGGCGGCGGCAGAGCGAAGACCGGAGAGATGAGGTGAGTGAGGACCTGACGGTGAGGGAGAGAAAGCCATGAACCTGCTCCCGACACCGGCGCCGGAGAAAGACATGCCTGGGCGACTGAGATCCGATCCAACACCCACCACCGCCTGCACCTTTGGGGGTTTTGGGGAATGGTTGAAGGGTGTGTGGGTGTGAAGGCTTAACGAGAGAGAGCCTTTGAGGCTCTTTCTGTGAGTTATGGGACCCAAACAGTGATACGTCCCTCTTAATTCTTGCGTCGGTGCGAATCTTGTTTTACAAAACTGTATAAATACGTATACAACTTTATCTCCACAGTAAATACTACCATTTTTTTTTTGGTCAAAACAGTAAATACCACTATGAGTGAACGAAATCTGAGATCATGTGTTGTATAGTGTGTTTGAAGAGGCAAGTAAAAGTCATGTGAAAATTTGTTCTGATTTGGTGAGGCAAATCCGCAAGGTTGAGTTGAAATTTGGATGTTAAAATTTAATTTAGAAAAAATTGATTATTTTTCAGAGGAGGGAAAGGGATTGGAGGGGAGGGATTTTGCTCTCCTTCCTTTGTATGGCATTGCAATTTTTTCAGGAGGGGAGGGAAATTTTTTAAAAATTCTCCCTCCCTCCTCTTATAACCCTTCACTCTAAGGGCCCGTTTGCTTCACGGAACTTGGGAGAGATAATAGAAACTTAATACGAGTTCCTCGCCAAAAACGCATTTGGTGCGCCAAGTGCCCAGGAACCTAAGTTCCCAGGTTCACATCAAGCCCACTACTCTTCCTCATATGTGGGAACTTGAGATCCCACCAAAATTGGTGGGATCTCAAGTTCTCACGTCATTATTCTCATTATTGGGACAATTTTCGAAATTCAAACTTGACGGGATGTTCGAACTTGGTGGGAAAGTTTGAATTTGGCGAAAATTCTTTTTACACGAGTTCGAACTTAAACAGAGCATTTTTTTTTTTAAAATATATATTTTAGCAAAAAAAAAATTTTTTTCTTTTTTATTTTGAATTAATTTGTTTTGAAAGTAAAATAGACATTTCCTAATTCTTTACAACTACCACCCCTTATTTTCTTCCTACCAAACAACTCAAGCCATCTTCCCTCATCTTTCAAATCTTCATTTCCCTTCCTTTAAGTTCCTTTCCCTCCCCATCAATTCTTTGTACCAAACGGGCCCTAAGGGTACGTTTGGTTTGAGGGGAAGGGGAGGAAGAGGGGAGATCTTTTATCTCCTCTTACTAAATTGCTTATGAAAACTTTTCAAAATTTCAAAAATATACTCTCAACAAGAAGAAATATTCTTTTCATTAATGGCAATTTGGTCAATATCATACTTTCCACTTCCTTCCCTCCCACTCCCTCTCCTCAAACCAAACATACCCTAAGGCCCGGCTTGTTATTTAGAAGATTTAAGGAAGGAAATGAATTTAGAAGAGGGAAAGGAATGGAAAGGAAAATTGAGAAGAAACTTTAAAAAAATAAGTTGTTTGGTAGAGATGAAAAAAGTGAAGGACGATTATAATTTAAAAAAATAAAAATAAAAATGTGAAATATGAAATATGAAGTCTCTAAAATACCCTTTAGCCTATAAAAATCAACCTCTCTCCTTCATCCCTCATTCTTGCCGGCACAATGAGTGAACCGGGGAAAAAAGGGATCCCGGCTTCATCCCCCCTCTCTCTCGACAGGGATCCTTGAACTAGGAAAAAAAAAATAGATCCCTCATCCCTCTCCATTTGCGGGGCTTCGAAGCTTCTTCCTCGTCTTTCTTTTCACGATTCGGTTCTATTCCCTGGAGAAACCAAGCCAAACCCATAGAGCTTTGTTCAGTTCGGCTCTCACAACTCCGAATCAATCTTGTCACAGGTTTGTCTAGGTTTTGCTGAAGATCTATAGTCTTCCTCCCCTGCCTTCTTCGAGTTCTTGCCGCAAGGATAGGATAGGAATTTGGCAAGAGGGAAGATGAGATCCCACCTATATGCGAGGGATCTCATCTTCCCTTAAACGTGGGAAGATTACCGCCGCTGGAACTTAGCTCGTGGGAAGATGAGGCAACCAAACGGTCCACTGCACGGAAGATTCGACATCTTCCCTTTCCTTCGGCTGATCTTCCGTGTACGAAACGGGTCCTAAAAGTGGGGAATTTGAAGGGGAAGGGTAATATTTTGCATGTAATTACTAATATACCTATAATTACTTGATATTCTTAAACTATCATCGCCACTCGCCAATTGCACCAACTTCCTCCCTTCTTTTTATCCTCCCGCCACCTACTTTTCCTCTCTATCCTCTTCCACTCTTCCACACCAGTGATAATAGAAAATAATTAATCATCAGTCCGATACTGGAACAGAATAAAGAACAAATGTAACAATTAATCATAGATGAACAACTGAAAAATGAGCTTAATAAATTACTTGATAGTAATTTGTGTTGAATCAATGCAATGATAATTTATTAAATTTTTATAAAATCTACCTAAGATTGTGGAAGAACAAGGGAGGGTGTCGATGTTCATGAGGGTGGCGATCGTCCTTAAAATTATGAGAGTATTATTCACAATCTCCATTGTCCAAGAAAGGTGAGTTTAATAAGAATATAAAAACAAGGTGAGAATTCCGGCAAAAATAAATAAAGAAGGCGAGAATAATCCCTAACCCTTTTGGTGGGATGGGACTCACATATTCTTAAATAAAAATGATAAAATATTATTAAATGTATTTGATTTATATAATATAATCACCTATTTTAATACTCACTTAACAAAATATATACACACACTTGTTAAATATGTATTAGTATATATCAGCTATTATTCTTAATAGGGTAAAGGAGCGCCCAAGCACCACAAAGTTTCCTCAAGGGCGCCCAAAGACCATGAAGTTTTTTATAGCAAAAGTACACATGAAGTTACGTTTTAGGAGCGCCCAACTCCACGGTAGTTAGTTGACCGTCAACTTAGATGGAATCGACGTGGCGTTGACAAGATGATTTGACGCCGACGTGGAACAAAAATTCAAAAAATTAGGAAAAATTCAAAAAATTGGGAAATAATTAAAATAATTAAAAAAATAGAAAATTTTAAAATAATTAGGAAAAAAAATTCAAATGATTAAAATAATTAGCAAAAAATTAAAATAATTTAAAATAATTAGAAAAAAATAGGAAAAATTCAAAAAATTAGGAAAATAATTAAAATAATTAGCAAAAAATTAAAATAATTTAAAAAATAGAATTTTTTTCCTAATTATTTTAAAATTTTCTATTTTTTTTAAATTTTTTCCTAATTTTTTGAATTTTTATTCTACGTCGCGTCCAAATCATCTTGTCAGTGTCACATCACCGCCACATCAACATTCCATCCAAGTTGACGGTCAACTAACAACCGTGGTGCTGGGCGCTCCCAAAACGTAACTTCGTATGTACTTTTGCTCCAAAAATAACTTCATGGTGCTGGGCGCTCCCTTAGGGTATGTTTGGTTTGGGGGGAGGGGAGGGGAGAGAAGGGAAGGGGGAGGAAAATGGAGGGAAAATATTAAAAGGGGAGAAAACTTTTGTGGGCCCCACCACAAATAACTTTTCTCTCTCTCCATTTTCCTCCCCCTTCCCTTCCTTCCTTCCCCCCAACCAAACACACCCTAAGGCAAACTTCGTGGTGTTGGGCGCTCCCTTACCCTTCTTAATAATTATAATTTTATATATTAAATATAATTTATATTTGTATTTATTAAATATTTTATAAAGTTTAAAAATCAACTTAAATAAAAATAAGGATAAAGTAATCCATATAAAAATATTTCCCCCCCCCCTTCCCCTCTAGTTAATCCAAACGAGATAATATTAAAATATCCCTCATTCCCTTCCCTTTCCTTCCCCTCCATCAACATTCATCCCTCCTCTCCCCTCTGTTGAACTAAACGGACTATATTTTCACTACTTAATCCCTAAGCTTGTTTGGAGAGAGAAATTTTTTCTCTCATCTTTACTAAATAGCCCATAGAAAATTTTCAATATTATAAAAATACACTCTCAACAAAAAGGAATATTCCTTACATTAATGGCTATTTGGTTAATATCCTTCCTAGGGATTCATTCCCTCCCCTTCCCTCAAACCAAACACAACTCGCCTACATTGGAGAAAATTCCTCCAGCGACCTCCCCATATCCCTTTCCCTCCTTTTAGTTTTCTTCTTATCTTCATCAACTGAGTCTAGGCTTGCTGGTGCTCAACCCCATTGGAGAAAATTCTTCCAGTGACCTCCCCATATCCGCGGCGCTCTTCATTGAAGAACCTCCGTCGCCGCCACTTCTCCCTACTTCACCATCACTAGTGACGCTTCTAAACTAGAATTGAAGGTAGTTCATTGCATCCACCATTCTTTTAAGTTTTTTGATGCAAAGTCAACTCCAAAACTAAGCCATTCTTTTGTTTGTTTTTGTCTCCACCATTCCCCTCGGTTACTTCTCTCCGGTCGTTTCCTCAAATTTTCTAACAAACCATAGAAGAAACAGGTGTTATTGTGGACCACACAAAACAATCTGGGTTCTCTGCTTCTTGATTCATGGATTTAGTTTCCTTGCTCGTCCTTTGGACGAGCCTTGGAGATCTGGACCATCCATATTTTTAAAAAAAAAAATTAAGATTTTTTTCAGTACCACTCAATATATTTAAGTATATTTTTAGTATTAGCCAGTACTGTGAAATAATTTTTCAAGATCATGAAGAATTTTTTAATACCCTGAAGTATCTTTTTAGTACCATTCAGTTTTTGAAATATTTTTTAGGATCGTGAAAAAATATTTTAGGGTAGTGAATGATACTAAAAAGATACTTCAAGGTACTGACTACTTTTTTTAGTACCTATCAGCTATGATACACCGATACCGATATGGTGTTTTCGATACGTTGCCGAAACGTGACATCGATACGTTACTTCAAAAATATTAATATTTTGATACGTTCCGATATGTCTTAATATTAAATAATATTGTTAATATAAACGTGTATTTCACATTAATAAAATATAATAAAAGAAAAATCATTAGCATAATTAAACCGCATCTCCACCAATAACATTTGCCTCCAACTCTGGCTCATCTAGGGAAAGGGTAGCAACATCTAATGCTCCAACATCATTAAAGGTATCAACTGCATCTCCACTAATGTCCCAATAATGACTTTCTCCTTCATTATATTTTGGATTGTTTCTTGATAAAAGCCGAAGGTTGCTATGTATGTAAACTAAGTCTCAGCTCATTTGTGATCCATTTTATTCCTCGTTATGGAATGCACAAAAGAGTAAGTACTCCAATTGCGTTCAACATATGATTAAGAAGAGGGTTGTACAGTGAGTTTCAAAGCAAGCTTTTTAAGCAAAGGTGCATTACAACCGTGAGTTCCCCACTAATCATTAAGATTCATTGTATATCGATTTTTAATAGCCTCAAACTCTCTAAAACCTCCCTTCATTTCAACAAAGTTGACATACTCCAAATTTACTGCAGCCCTTTACTACACCCTAGAAAAATGTCTCCTGAAGAACTTTTTTACTTTGAAATTAATCTCTACATCATTGTCTAGAGAAACTCAACTTGGATCTTCTGTAAGCCATTCATCATTGTAGTGTCTACCAAAAACGATAAAAAAAAATTATAAGTGTCAAAATGGTTTCAATTGATAGAATTATTAAACCAAATCACAATTATAAAAAAAATTACTTAGGATGCAAAGCATGTGCCAAACAATGAAGGGGAGTTGAACTTTTGGTCCAATGATCAACAAGAATTTTATACACTATATTATAAAACGTTGATGACTCACTATTCATCTTCCCTTCTTTTACATATATTACATTCTTTACCTTCTCAATCATCGCATCCCACATATCATAAACCAAATGAAGACAAGGTTTATCAGTGTTAAAAAACCTAATCATATCATAAATGGGAGTGATGAAAGCAAGGATGTACTCAATCCCTACCCAGAACTCATCATCCAATATCTTCTCCTTCACTTGTCTTGCCCTTCCTTGATTATCATCTTTATAAGTATTCCATTTTTCACAAATGACCATGTTTTGGAGGCTACCCTTTATCAACTTGAACCTCTTTAACATCACAATCATGGAAGTAAATCGAGTGTCAGCAATAGAAAGCAACTTCAATGTCATAAACTCATTAAACATGGACAATCTCATAGAATGAGTCATGATGAAAGTTTTGATTGTTGAAACATGGCCAACAATTTCAGATATCCAACTACATTCTCCATAAATAATCTCATTATTCTCCACATTTTTTGCTACACAAATGTTCTTCAAAGCCAAGTTCAACGTGTTAACAATACATGGTGTCCATTTGATAGTCGAATATTCTTGCTCAATAAGTTGCCCTACACCCTTACAATTAGTAGCATTATCTGTTATTACTTGAACCACCTTCTCCACCCCAACTTCTTGAATTACTTTCTTTAATAAGTTGAAGATAAAATACTTATCCTTGATATCACCAGAAGAATCAACACTTTTCAAAAACATGGCTGAACCGTCACATACCACCATGAAATTAATTGTTGGCCTTCTTTAGAAATCACTCCACTTATCACTAACAATACTCAGACCGTTTGATCTCCAAAGAGATCGAGCAGGAATACACAATCTATCAACATGATCCTTCTCCTGCTGCAAAAGCGTAGTCCGCAACAAGTTATACCCAGGGGGTCGATAACCTGAAGTCACAACAAAAAATAGTTAAAAACAAGAGCAATAAATAGGTAAAATTAAATTATGAAACATATTTCATAACATTAAATACCTCCAATGTTATGACTTGCAACATAAGTGAGTGCTTGTTGAAAGTATGGGTTCTTTGCCAAATTAAATGGCAATCTAGCAGAATAAAACATCCGAGCGATAATATGATTTAGTTCTTCTAACTCCCCAATAGAATTCATGCTTGCAATTCCTTCATCACTTTTTTTTTCACAGATGTACTAGCTGTAGCTGAAAAGTCGGTGGGTGGTAAAGGAATATGTCTCGGTGCATTATTCCTCACCCTTTCAGAATACTGCTCTTTCAATTTTCCCATTTCCGTTAAAGATGTATTATTGACCCTCTTACGTACTCCAATCCCTTTAGATTTAATCTTCAACAAATGAGCTCTTACTCTTGTGTATGAACTTTTGTATTTAAGTTTGCAAAAGTTACACTTCAACCTACAGTGCCTCCTTCTTCTATTCCATCCTCAACTCTAATCACATATCTCCACAATCGATTGTTCAAGTTTTCAATTTCAGTGTCCACATTTCATGGGTTGGGTTGTATGTTTATTGAATTATTGGTTTGATTTGTGTTTGACTACATTCTATCAATTAAAAGAAAAAATCATATTAAAAACAAAATTAACAAATGGAAAAATGGAAAACAACACACAAGAAAAATGGGGCAGTTGTGATCCGATCACAGAGAGTGAGAAAGACACAGTCACAATCATAGATATGGGGATCACAGAGAGTGAGACACAAAACAGACACAATCACAGATATTAAAAACAAAATCAGGTTAAACCGAAAGGAGCGAACTAGCCAAGAACACAGAGAGGTTAGGAGAACACAAAGTGAGACACAATCAGATTAAATAGAGAGTGAGACACAGAGGTTAGAGAGCAAAGAAATCAGACTAAACAAAATTAGATATTAACTAGGAAGAATCGAAGACACTCGTAGTCAGTCTTAGACGATCAGAAAACACTAAGGAGGACAGCCAAACGCTCACGGTTAGACGCACAAAGCTAAGGAGGAAGAACTACAAGCACAAAACACCGATGGACGACACGCGCGATGGCGTCGAGTCAATTTGGCAAATGAGAGAGGCGGAGGCGATTTCATCGAGTTGATTTGTCGTTATGTTTGTGGTTTGGTCACTAATGGCTGATTAGGGCATTTAACTCTGTCAAAAAACTTATTTGCAATTCACGCTTCAGTTTTTTAAGAAAATTATGGAAATGCCATTTGACCCATTTGACCAAGCCGATTCGCAAGTTCCATTGTAATACGCATCTCCCTCAAATTCGTGTCTTGGATTTGTTTCAATGGCAAAATTTGACGTTTTGGTGCATCATAGCCTGTCAGTATCCTGAAGTATCTTTTTAGTACGAGTCAATACCCTGAAATATTTTTTTCAAGATACTTTAGGGTACTGACTGCTACTCAAAGATACTTCATGATCTTGAAAAATTATTTTAAGATCTTGAAAAAAATATTTCAGTGTATTGACTGGTACTTAAAAAAAATCTTGAAAAATTAAAAAATAAAATGTTATAAGAAAATGAAGAAATATGGACAATCCAGATCTCCAAGGCGTTCGCCCCCTAAGGGATGAGCGCCCCCTGCTCGTCCTTACTAAGTCCCTTGATTCATTGGATCCCTTCTCCTGTTTCTCCAATACCTATGGTAAGAAACATGTGTTTTTTAAAGAAGGTGCTTCTAATTCCTTCCCTCCTTAAATTTTACCTACTACATAGTCCTTGCTTCTTAAGATTAGTTTATTTTTACAAACAAAATTTTGACAAGTAATGTGCTTCATTTTCAACTTCCCCAATTCTCACAACTACTTGAAATTCTAAAGTATGAGGTAGTGAACCATCCTTGATTTTGGTTCAAAAGCATCATCGGTAATGGTGAAATAGGAGAAGAGTTGGTAGTAGCAAAGGTTCGTCAATGAATAAGTGTCGTCGGTGTGGGGGAAGTCACCAGAGGAGTTTCTTCGGTAGGGTTAAGCACCAGCGAGTATGGAAACTACAACCTTGGCAAGAACATCACTTCCGTCGAAAATTATGACTCATGCTCTTTAGGTTGTTTAAATTTTGTGGGTGGCGTATCTACATAGATGAATGCTATTAATTATGGGCATTTGAAATGGAATTTACAGAAGTGACTTATTTTTAATCCAACTTTTGTAAACGTAAGATAGGATAGAAGTCAAATTTTATATGTGGTTTGTATTTGGATTGACTGTAACAAAAGTGGTTTTTTTTTTTTTTTTTTTTTTTTTTTTTTTTTTAAAAAAAAAAAGTATTGGAATTTTTTGAGAAGCCAAAATTTTCGGCTTCTCTTAGAAACTGCTTTTTTCATATAAGCCCATATCATTCTGATGTTATCCCAAACATCATAAAATAAGATAAGTCCATCTCACTTTCTCAAAAGCTACTTTATTCCATCACACTAGGTTTTTAATGTCATGCCAAACAAGTTTATGTCTCTCCTAGAAGTTGGCACGGGAAAGAGCTTGCACAACTGTATCGGAATATGAAAAACGCATTTGAACCTGTTCTTTCAATGGTTGTCTCTTGAGAGGTAAGGACTGATGGAGATAAAAAAAAAAAAAAAAAAAAAAAAAAAAAAAAAAAAAAAAAAAGAGAAAACTATAAGGGCCTTGTTGTAACAAGTTAGAATATAGGATCAAGTTATAAGCTCAATAAAACTACAATGCCCCATTTGCCATCGCGGAAATGTGTTTGGTATGATTTTGGAAGTGTGGTACTACCTTCGTTCTTAAATATATATGACATAGTTTATCGTCTAATTTCCACCATTATTATATTTAGAGTATTATTTTTAATTTACATATGTACTTATAACATAAAAGTACCAAAATACCCGGTTGGAAAAAAAAAAAAAAAAAAAAATCAACCCCTTCCTCAATTCATCCTCTTCATCATCGCACAACTCAAGATTGAACTTCCACCATGGTTGAACATGTCATCCAGCACCCAAATCACAAAATAAACTTAACAATGATTGATTTGATAATTTCATAAATATCAAACCCATACCAAAGACGAAAATATCTCCTTTAGCCCCAATATGTCAAAGATGCAAAGACGCAACCATAAAATAGCCAAAATGAAAGAGATCAAAGAACTTGCAGTAGGGGGAGTTGAGATCCTGTGAAGACCTTCATGAATCATCTTCAGCGTGCTTGAGGAGAGAAAGAAAGACGGGGAGGTTGAGGATGGCACAGGGGATGGCGCAGGGGATGGGAGTTAGATTCGCAAGGGAGAAGGGGAGGGTTGTCAGTATCATCACACAAGAGGGGAACGATCGCCGGTGACTGTCGCATATGAGGAACGAACCTGGAGGCTTCTGAGATCGAAATCGAAGAACCTGAAGGCTTCTGAGATCGAAATCGAAGAACGTGGAAGCTTGAAATGGGTTAGCCGTCATCGTTGCAGATGAACGCCATCGACGTTGCGGATCCACTAGGGGGTTTGCCATTGTTGTATCGGATGAAGGTCGTTGCCGGAGAAGCTGGAAGCTAGAAGCTTATGGGCTTGTGCGGATGAAAGCTTTGAGGATAAAATAGGAAAATAAATTGACTTCCAAAGAAGTGTTGTCAGTTCTCAAGGGTGGAGGATGGAACTCACTTCCTTCATGAATTGAGGCACAAGGATGAAAGTGATTCTATGTGGAATTGGGTTCCTTCAAGCCAAACAACTCAACCTGTGGAATCCACTTTCACTTCTCCACACTCACTTCCTATATTAATCGAGGCACAAGGATGAAGTAATTAATTTTCCCTTTAATTTAAATTGTTGGGATTCAATAATGGAAAAATGTTATATTTAAATTCAACTGAAATATCAAATATAAATGTAATTCTCCTCTCCTACCCTTCAACAAATTCCTAATAAAGCCCCATTGACTAATTAGAAATTTCAAAATCGTTTTTCAAAACCACCTCTTTTTTCCCAAAGCCATCTCTACTTGCTGTCCCAAAGTTTCGATAATGAAGTCCAAACTTGTTTCTTCTTTTCTTCTTCTTCTTCTGTCTTGTTCTCTTTTTTTCAGTCTCATTCACTCTATTTTTTAATGCATAATTAAAAATCAAATGTTAAGAGATATTAGGGGATATAAAGTGATTATAACGATTGGAAAGCTGAAAATTAATCAAAAATCAACTCATGTTCTCAATATTAAGAGAAAATTACATATGGGTTGTACTTTGTTAGATATAATTAGTTTTGATGATGTCTAATATAGATGTCATTATTAAGAGCAAAAAGTCTACATAATATATTTATCTCCTACATTGACTAACTACTATGTTTAATGTAGATTAACTCAAGTTGAATTATAAAGATTAATCAAGAAGGAGAGAATGTCAAGGAAGCAAGAAGCTATCAAAGTATTTTGGGAATAAGCAAGAAGAAGAGGAGATATTGAAGAAGGTAGAACTTGCTGTGAAATGATGAGTCCAAGTTGAATGACAAAGAATGATCAAGAGAAGAGAAGAAAGAAAGAGTTGGATTATGAAGAATGATTAAGATGAGAGATTAAAGAAGGAAGAACTTGTTGAATAGAATGAGAATATATTTATTCAAGTTTTTATATTGAAGCTAGAAGTCTCCAAGATCATATGGAAGTTGGAATAGCTCAATTAGGAATTAAAGTCAACAAAAATTAGCTTCAGGATGAGAAAACTCAAGTTCAGATCTAAAAACTCGAGTTTCCTACTTCGCCCAATGATTTGCTCCTCTTGTATGAGAAAACTTGAGTTTAGGACCCCAAACTCGAGTTTAGGAACCAAACTTGAGTCGGCCATCACAAACTCGAGTTAACAAGTGTCTTCAACGTCTCTGGACTAGGAAAACTCGAGTTTCCAAGTGCAAACTCGAGTTTACAGCGCTGATAAGCAACTATGTTTTACTCTATTTTACATTCAGCTTGGGCGAGGTCTAGTAATTTGATGATATCTCCCAAACTAGAGATCCGATTGAGGTGAAACCAGTGGCATATGAAACTAGACTCTCAATACGTCATTTTGATATAAAATTCAAGCCCAAAGAAGTTCAGATAAAGGAGCTATAAATGGTTGAAGTTGACAGTGAAATCCACGCCACACAGCAAACCAAGCTTCAATGTTTTGAGTGTATCTCACAAACTACAAATTCGATTGAGTTGAAATTGGTGGCATATGCAAGTAGACTCAAAGGGCTTTCCATCAAGATTTGAAAGGACCAAAACGGAGTTTATACCAAGGAGATATGACCTTCGAAAGTTGATAGTCAGTTCAGGACGTTGCAAAAACGCTAGTTTGAAGCATAATACAATGATTCTTCTTGCATTGGATTCTTACCTTGAGCTTGGACATGTAAACTTGAGTTTGAGATTGGCTGAGAGTTTTCCAAGTTTTCCATATTTTGGGAAAACTCAAGTTTTGACTTGCAAACTCGAGTTTGCATCATACAGAGACTCTTCAATATTTTCTGAAGAAGACAAAACTCCAGTTTCCAATTAGAAACTTGAGTTTTGGTCATACAGAGAGTGTTCAACATTTTGAACCTATGAAAACTCTAGTTTTGATATGGAAACTCCAGTTTTCAGTTTGCCATGAGTTTTCTAAGTTTTCCAAAGTTTTGTGAAAACTCGAGTTTTGGTTTGCAAACTCAAGTTTACACTTTTGAGAAGTTTTCAAGTTTTGCCCAGTTTTTGACTTGGCATAGATTTCTCAAAGTTTTCATATTTAAATGAAAACTCGAGTTTAGTTTTGGAAACTCGAGTTTTGGCCAAACAAAGAGCTTTCCTCCTTTTGTATGATTTGAAAACTCCAGTTTTGAAGTTTTGGACTAAAATTCATTTTTCATGTCAAGAGTCCAAAACTCAAGTTTTGCTCCCATTCAAAAATATGTTCCAAAGCTCAAATCGCGACATTCTTCTCTGGAAGAAGAAACCTCGAGTTTCAGATGGAAACTCCAGTTTTTGCCTTTGAGGAATAGTTGCAAACTCCGGTTTGTGTTTCAAAACTCCGTTTTCAAGACTGTTTGAAAATCAGATTTTACGAATTTGCGAAATCTTCATGTATGATCTAGTTACTTCTTATCATCACTCATTACTATTCCTATTTATGTTTAATCAACTTGTTAGTGAGTTTCAGATGATCAAAGATTGTTAAAATGAAGATCAATGGTAAAGTAAATGCTGATGTCATAGCTGGTTCAGAAAACGAAGTTCTAACGGCTAGTTCCATTTGAGTCTAACGGCTATATTTCTTTATCCAACAGTCATTGAATTTTCAAACGGTCATATATTGATCTCTACTTATAAAAGAAGACAGATTCAAGACAGAAGAAGCAAGACACAAGCCTACATCTTCAAAATGCTCATACTCTGATATGCATATTATTTACTCTCTGTTTTCAAATGTTTATATAGTTTATCATAGAGAGTGGGATGATTTGTATTGTACTTCAGTGTTTATTCATTCACTTCTGAGAGAGAAGATTTATTGTAAACATCCTACCATACTACCTAAGAGTTACTCAAGATTGGGTGATCTTGAGTGGGTAACTCATTGTATTGATTACAACTTGTAAGGGAAGTGAATCCTAGTGAGAGGATTACTTCGAGTACAAAGTGTGTAATCAAGTGGGTGTATTGATTACAATTTGTAAGGGGAGTGAATCCTAGTGAGAGGATTACTCCAAGTACAGAACGCGTAATCAAGTTGAAAGAAGATAGTGGATTAAAAATCTCAAGTGGAGCTTGGGAACTGGACGTAGGGCAAGGATTAGGCCGAACCAGTATACATCACAGTTTGCATATTCTCTTCCCTTATCTCTTATATTTTCAGTATATGTTTATTTGAATATCTAAGCTGTTGATTTAGAAAACGTAAAAGATTTTCAAAGTATCAAGTTTTTAATCAGACACCCAATTCACCCCCTCTTGGGTGATAGCCAGGTCTTTCATACTTAACATTGGAAGTCTATTAGACCTTAGAGAATTCATTAAGCCTCTCTCTACACTCTACTTTAGCACAAACATGTTAATGCTAGTAATCATATTAAATATTAAGTGTAATCAAAATTTCAAATCAATCCACCTAAACTTTCAAATTCCTAAATGCTTTTCATGAGCTTTTAATATTTTCTACCTCATATCAACTTTCCCATATCACTTATAAGTTGATAAGAAACATCAACATTTAATGGTATCAAATTCACAGATCAAATTGATGTACGGATTTTTATATATAACTTTCATGTTTGACTTTTTTTTTTCATTTTTAGTAGAAAATCAATAATATTAATTAAAATGATAAAGCCTATACCACTAAAGATGGGGTAGCATAGTCCATTGAGAGGGAAAGAAACACTACAGGAAGCACATAAAATGCTTCTTCTTTATGTGCTTCTTACATACTTGTCCTTCTAATTAGAAGGATGAGGCATTTTTTTTAAATCTATTTTATTTTTTTACATTAAATTATATGTTACTTTTTAAAATGTTTTTTACGTCTAGTGTCTCAAACTAATTAGTTTTCAATATTTAGAAATATTTGTCTGTAACACCAGTATCTTAAAAATTAATTAATTTGAAATACTTCGGGTACAAAAAAATTTTCAAAAAGGAACATATAATTTAATCTAAATAAATTACATATAAAAAAATAAAACAATGTCGGATAAAAAAAATGTCTCATCCCTCTAATTAGAAGGACAAGAATGTAACAAGCAGGGGCGGAATTAGACGGGCTAGGGGTGGCCCCCACCTCCTTAAAATTATAGCATATAATCCATATTTTTAGGAAATCACATTTCAGCCTCATAAAAATTTCAATATTTTAACTTTAGTCCCTACTAAGAGCTTAGAGGAGGGACTAAAATGAAATTATTAACATTTTTATGAGGTTTAAATATAATTTGATGAACATATGGGTTTTATTCTATAATTTTCACCTTCAAATTGCAAGTCCGGACTCCGCCTCATGTAACAAGCATATAAGGACAAACACCTAATATGAACCCAGCAATACAAGAGGTCCTTTTATGAGTCCTAACATTTTTCATATACATTGTTCAGTACTGAGTTGATCGAAGAAGGTTGTCAATATTACAAGTAGGCAAACTCAAAGTAGAAGCTAGATTTGGAAAGAACCTTGAAACTCTTTAATTACTGAGCTACGAATACTTTTGTGTGCCAATGTGGGTACACACATATTAAAATAGACAAAACATCCCTTGACTTTATTGATGAGATCTATTATGAGTTGTGCAGGTTGCTTTTCTTGCAATTAGGGTTTGAAACCTATAATAAATTTAAACACACTTCCTCATATATTTAATATAAAAAAAATAGAGGATAAATCATACTACTAGTATTGTTTTTTATTTTTCAAATAATCAAACATATTGTTGTTATGTTTGTTGAATCAGTTGTATTACTTAAATATAGTGATAATGAGAAATAAAATAAATAATAATTAATTTTATAATTTAAAAATGTCTTTGACATCTTTAAATGAAATAGCAATAAAAATCTAATTTAACAACTACAAAAAGGTCAGAACTAAATTATGGGCTGACGTTTTATTAAAAGATTGAGATAAATTTGTTGATAACTTTTAATGAAATTTTAAATTAATTTTATATTAAATGTAGAAATAAATATTATAATCTTGTTTTTTATTTTATAAAGTAAAATAAAAGGGTTCTTCCATACACAACCAAACGCGCCTAACAACCATCTTGATTATGATTAATAATTTAATCATTAAGGTTTTTGCCTTTTGTGCAGTTCAACTGTCAAGGGACCTGCTATGAAAATAAAGAAAATATAAGGAGAACAAGAGCGAATTTCGGCAAGAAATATGTGAAAGCAAATTTCTGGTTCATTAAGATACCGAATGCATAATACGCATCTTTTATTTATAGACATAATATTATGATTCATCATATTTAACGTGAAATAGTAAAACATTAAAAAGAGATAAATCTCATCAATAAAAGTTACACATGCATTGAAAAATACTACTACCTCCAAAAAAAAAAAGAATTGTAAAAGTTACACATGCATTTAAAAATACTACTACCTCCAATCCTTAATATAAAATTTAATTTGTAGCACAATTATTTTTTTTTTGGTTGGGAAAAAATTCTACTACGAACTATATATTAAATTAAAGTAATGTTTGGTATGAGGGGAAGAGAAGGAAAGAGCAGAATGGAGACATAATTTTCATGAGTTGAATTTAAAATAAACTTGGAGAAATGAGGTTACCAAATTTTAATAAATATAAGATAAGATGTAAGATAACCAAGTAAAAAAATTAATAAAAAACTTCTAACTCTACTTTTCTAATTTTTATAAAATTCAACTTATGAAATTGTTTGGTATGCAGAGAGGGGATGAAAAGTGTGGGAGGGAAGAATTTTGAGTCAGATTTTTAAAAAATTAGAGATGTGGGGTTATAAGTTTTTAATTAATTTTTTCACTCTTTTTATCTTACATCTTTTTTGTTAAAAATTTGTAACCCTACTTCAAAAAAAAAAAAAAAAAAAAAAATCAGCTCATAATTTTTTCCCCATCCTCTCCCCTCCAAGTCCTTAATACCAAACAGACTTTAAAAGATTTGTACTATAAACAAGATATTATATTAAGAATAAGAGGCTTTTTTTTTTTTTTTTTTTTTTTTTTGGGTTCAGAGGAGGTAATATAATGTTATGCTTGGACTTAGTTGAAGGGTTACAAACTTACAATTCAATATTGTAAGAGTTGTCATTTTGGTTCTGATTTCTAACATTTTTAATATGGACAAGCAAGATATTAAAAGTAAATAATATAATGCTGGTAAGGGAAAAGAAAAGTAAATAATATAAGAACAATATATAATCCCTGTTACTTGCTGCTTATGCCCAACCTTTTTTTTTTTTTTATAAAAAAATTTTAGGAAAAGGGTTGGGTTCACCTATAGTCTAATGGCAGGGTGTTTGGAGCCCGTCGTAAGGTATCTTTGGGTTAAAAGACATGCATCCACCTCTTCTCACCATTTTCACTGCTTCGTAGACCCCTAGAATGCCTCCCCCAACGTCTTGACCAACTCTAAGATCGAACCCTCTTTTTAGTAAGAAAGTCTGATCCTTTCACCAATTCCTAAAAAAGAGGGGTTGTTTATGCCCAACCTAAATTGGAAGATATTTGTATTTTATTCAAAGTACTGGTGCTTTGGTAATTACTAGGCTCTGCAATAAGTTAGACAGGCTGCCCAATGGCCAATTCACAACTCGCATATTATTTCTTAATGGGCATTATTTTGTTACAAATGGTTGGGTTAAAGTCATGTGAGTTTGAATGGACGTGAGAAATCTGACAATTTAAAAAATAACATAATATGCAGCGCTACTTCTACTATAGTATTACAACTAATTTCTCAATATAAATTACAAAAAATTGATAATTTAAAAATTCGATGAACCAGGAATTCGAAGAAGGACAATTGAAAAAAGTGATTGAAGGGGATTCCACCACTGTTATTTGGGTAGAAGCAGTGGAGGTGAGTACTAATAAATTTCAGATTCTGAATTTAATCTCTAAAGAACTTCAAGGTGATTGGGTAGAAGCAGTGGAGGTGGTTAAATTTCAGATTCTGAATTTAATCTCTAAAGAACTTCAAGGTGACCACTCGATATTATTTATAAGTGACTTTTAACTAAATCACATAGCAAGGAGGCGTAGTTATCTCAATGGTTATGAGATAAATTTTTAACTTTACCCTTTTTATAAATGGGTCTTTTTCAACTTTTTTTTTCTCTTTCTATTTTTATTGGTACAATTAATATGGATAAAATTGTCACCATCTCATTTATTATCTTAAACTAGACTTATAAATAGGATCAAATTTTTTTAATAAAAAAAGGACTTATAAATAAAATCAGAATGATATATAAAAAATAGAGAAGGAACTTTTGCTACTGACTGGATAACAAATTATAGTTTTTCTTGCTCCTTTTGATGTTACTGATTTTAATGCTCCAGTTGAGGGCATAGGAGATATTCTGTATAGGGACTTTTTGGGTTTTCTTACTCAAAAACAGAAAGCAGTTTTGGGGAATATATAGTTGATGGGCATTGAGCCACGAATTATACCCAATAATAATAATAATAATAATAATAAACAACAATTTTATTATTCAATCTATTTTTTTATTATAAGACACCAATTAATAATTTTCACAAACCAATAAAAGTAGTTAAAGTCAATAAAGTTGTCATACAATTTAAGTAATTTTTAAGATTACCCCTACTAATTGTACTAAACTTTAATATTATATTAATTATTATTCTCACACACTACCATTATTAATTATGAGCACACATGAAAAAAATGATTAATGCGTTTTGAAAATAAATAAGTGCCTTAAAAAAAGGATCAAATACATTACTAGCTGGTGCTTTATAATAAGGACTTGAAGGAGTAGTTAGAAACATGAAAATGATCAACTCAAAAAAATGAATTCACAAGTCTAAAATTAACACACCCACACAAACCTAATTCGTGATAACTCTTACCATATTAATATTCCATTAACTCTTGCGGTTGAGTGATGTATTTGGATCACTTTTGTTTAAACTTGAACGTAAAGATACAAGTAATTTTAGTGGGGCCTAATTATTCCTCCAATTTTTAATAAGCTTATGTCCTAATCAAGCTTAAAGATAGTTTGACCATGTTTTGAATTTCTTATGGCAAAAAGGAAAAAAATTATTTGAATTTCCACTTTTTTATTTTTTTTATCTGTTTTTTAAGTTATATGAAAAAATAAAAAAATTTTTTAAACTGTTTTTGCCTTCATTTTTTGAACATGTCTTGATCTTGATAAGCTCTTAGAATTCAATTCACATAATTTTTTCCACCCAAAAATGGGAATTGATGTTTGGTAAAATCACGAGACAAAGGCTTTTATTAATATGAACTGTATTAGGTCAATCATTCGAAAAAAATACTTTACGTTCAATTTACTTCAAAATAGATACAATGTATACAATTATAATATTCAAATAAATTTAACAAAACACATCAATGATATGAAGAAACCGTAAAAGACAAAATTATTTAAATCATAAAAGACAAGTTTGTAATTATTAAAAGACATCAATTATAGTTTTGCTTCAAAGCAAAAGCTGTATTTTTTTTTTCAGGCTTCCTTTACAATTTTCATCTCTCTCAAAACACAATTTTTGAATAATTAGGGGAAAAAAAAGCTCTTGAATAAATAATATGCGTATATTACTCTAAAAATGTGGGCTAAATACGCCCTTTAATCCTTGCAGAGGCTATAAGGCTAAGGCTTTATAAATTAACTAATAAGAATTTGTGACAAATAATTTTTAATGTTTTATCATAAAAATAATAATTGTTATCATCAAATATCACTCCTAGTTGTACCCACGGATCGCAAAGTATCATGAATTCATACAAAATGTAGCTAAGAATAATTTAGAAAACTATTATAAAATATTAGGACAAATATTTTCATACTCTTGGGTACAACATTATCTAAACTCTATATAATAAAAACAGAACAACTCAATTTTAGTTGGTAGATAACTAATCCAAAACAATTCACGATTTATTTTATTGTTAAGAAAAATAAAGCTCTTTGTAACACCTCATTCTTTTAAACCCATTCTTTTAAACCCATATACTTAATATACAAGTCCAAAAGACACTTACCAAATGGCTAGATATAATTTAAAAAAATTATTGATCAAATGATTTTAAAACAAAAATAATCCTAGTGTCATGGCAATCAAATATAAAGTGGCATAATATATGTTCCGGGAGTACGATAGAGCCTTCAAGGCTCACTTCACATATGTCTTCCCTTACTCTTTATTATAACATTTACCTGGAAAATGTTAATATAAATGGATTAGATTTCACGTTTCAGTAACTACTGAAAGTTTCTATCGTACACAAGCAAGCCACATATGGTAAAAAGAAGGAACTGATTACATATATATTTACATATATCACAACCTTCATATAGAACAATTTCAAGTTAATCATAATTAAACAACCTATATTCTTATTCATAACATGTAATATACAATTATGCAATATGTAATATGTAATATGCAACCACCCTTATATAATCATTCATCCTTATACCACTGACTGACGCCATATGCTAACACATGGTCCAATAGAAACACATCATTTGATTGGATTGTGTCAAGCTCACCAATTCTTAAGATATATCCAGTCAAAGGTGTAAACTATGACCCTCCGAAAGTCTAAACTAATAAGATGCTCCCCTCCTCAAAGAAAACATGGAACAACGATAAGTGTAATCACACACCAAGTGACATACCATACGGTAAAAGATCTCATTATACAAATTCCTTATAACTATCTAAGATAATTGGTGACGAACTTTTGGACCACAAAATTCTGAATTTTACTAAATTAAATAATTTTTTTCTCAATGTAATTCTATGGACAATCAAAGGAAAACATGGAAGAAACAAAAAAATTATATGATTTATTTTTATTTTAGAAGAAATTTATGTGATTTAAAAAATTCATTTAATGTGTAATCCACTATACACTAAGTAATGACATATCATATGGTAAAAGATCTCATCATACAAATTCCTTACTCCAATCTATCACAAATGCAACAACTATGATAGTTATATATATTCAATCGCCTATAAATATAATATCATTAAAAGATAGTACAACAAATCATGCTTCCATTTGTATCAAATATCATCACATATTTAAACATGCCTAAAAGGAAACAATAATCCAACAATACATTAATTATAATTAAATTATCAACTATGTGAATAAAATGAGTTATAAAGAATTCACTCGTAACATTATTTACATAAAAATTCACAATACATACATGTATACATATAATTCAATCAATTTTTTTTAATATAAAAGATAATCATTCTCAATCATATATAATTTACATATCTATAGAAGAATATTCAGAGTTACACGTGACCCCATAATAACTTACAAATAATTATAAAAATTACTCCAAAGCTCTTTATAAGAGGCTACAAATTCACAAACATAGATATCTATAATATAAGAGTCGTTATTATTTTAAAATCGCTATAGACTATTCTAGAAATTAGAGCTACCCCCTAAAACCACATATTCTCTTCATATATAAACACACACGTGGTTTGTGGGTATAAAGTGAAGAAGGCATGAAATTCTGATGCATAAAAGAAAGGATAGATAAAGTGTTTGATTGAATTGAATGAATTATTATTTCATTCTTTGAAGGCAAAAACCAAGGTTCTGACACAAATGAAGTGAGTTTCCGAAAAAGACAAAAAATTAAGATTTGGTTTTAAAACAATATGAAGAAATTAAGGATAAAAATCACTGTACACACTGAATGTAGAAAATTAAAGAAAGGGAGGGTGAGACGCAGCAACAAAATAATAGTGAAATGAGTTTTACAAATCAAAAGAAAGCTATTCAAACAGAAGTTATGTATGTATACAAATAGATATGCATCTCTAAATAACCAGAAAAATAGTTAAAGTTGGGTAATTGGTGGGAGGGATTCGGGGAATTAAAATATTTTTTTTGTTTTTTAAAAAAGTTTTAAATGGACATTAAAAAATAAAAAAATATAAACAAGAAAAGAAACGAATATAAAAAAAATATTTATGAAATCAAGTGAATACTAATGATGTTTTAAGAGAGGTAGTTATTTTACAAATCGATGTTATTTAAAAAAGTAGGGCTAAGTGCTTTATAGGAAATACAACTACATAAATTATAATAAAAGGTAGACACTCAATAAGTTCAAATACATTTTATATATTTTAATAACAAAAATATATTACAATAAAAATAATTATTCATCCTTTCAAACCTTATTTTTTGGAATTCCATTTTAAATTATTATCAAGGACTATGTACACTCAATAAGTTTAAGTACATATGTATTTAAATTGCCTTATTATCAAGGGTGGGCACTAATTAATTGCTCACATCAAAGACTAAGCACTTATTATCATGGGTGAGCACTAATTACTGGGTCCCCTCTATAATTTTCTTTTCTTTATGTTAATTTCTTTTGTATATATATTTTAAAAAAAATGCTCACATCAAAATTAAGATTTGGTTTTAAAACAATATGAAGAAATTAAGGATAAAAATCACTGTACACTTTGAATGTAGAAAATTAAAGAAAAGGAGGGTGAGTGCAGCAACAAAATAATAGTGAAATGAGTTTTACAAATCAAAACAAAGCTATTCAAACAGAGAGTTATGTATGTATATAGATAGATATGTGGGGCGGACCTTAAAAAATAAAAGGTTTTAAAAATGGTGGGAGGGATTCGGGGTGGGTTCAAGACAAAAAAATTTTAAAAATATAAAGTTTTAAACGCATTAAAAAAAAAAGAATATCCGTTAAGAAAAGTGAAGAATATAAAAAAAATTTGAAATCAAGTGAATATTAATGATGTAAAAAAATTACTCGCCAAGGAGCACTCAAAACAAAAAAGTCCATGTGCAATCCACTCAAAATTTGACTGTTGCAAATCCTTGCCCAAACCCCCAATCATGTGCATTGGGGTTAAAAAGAGTGAAGACAACAAAAAATCACAAATGTAACGAGTATATTTTATTTTGAGTAAAGATGGTCAATTTCCTAATTTGCCGGGCAAATTCATGTGCAATCAACCCAAAATCCAATTGTTGCAAATCCTTACTCGAACACCCCAACCATGTGTATTGGGGTTAGAAAAAGTGAATGTAACAAAAAAATCACAAATATAACGAGTAGATTTCATTTTGAGTAAGGATGGTGAGTTTTCAAACTTGTCTAGTGCAGGTGTAGATTGTGATTTTTAAGTGGACCTAAAATATTTACTCACTACATTTGTGATTTTTTTGTTGCATTCACTCTTTTTAACCCATGCACATGGTTGGGGATCCGAGCAAGGATTTGCAACAATCGCATTTTGGGTGGATTGCACACGGATTTGGCCGGACAAGTTTGAAAACTGACCATCCTTACTCAAAATGAAATACTCTTTACATTTGTGATTTTTTTGTTGCATTCACTTTTTCTAACCCCAATGCAAATGATTGGAGGGTGCAAAGGATTTGGCAAGTTAGATTTTGGGTGGATTGCACATGGACTTTTTGTCTTTGGACACTCTTGGAGTAAAAGTTCATTTTTAGTGGTTTTTTTTTGCACATGGACTTACTTTACATTTTTTAATTTTTTTTTTTTGTGTTGAATGCATTTTTAAAACTTTTTGGTATTTAAAGTAAAAGTTTTTTGTGCCAGGTGTTCCTGAGATAAAAGTTCGTTAGCCAAATTGCTCCCTAACCCAACAAACAAAGAAGAGTAAGAAAGGTTTGACAAGACTTTTTTGCCCAATAATTACATGCTTCTTATGTGCTCATGCTTACTTTACATTTTTTTATTTTTTTATATTATATTTATTTAGATTTAAATTTTTAAAAGTTTTTTGGTATTCAAATTAATTAGAAAAAATTATTTATATCGAATCGAAACTAATTAATTTGAAATACTAGGTGAAAGTTTATTTAAATCAAATTACAATATATAAAAAAATTAAAAAAATAACCCAACAAACAAAGAAGAGCATATAAGAAAGGTTTGACAAGACATGTAATGTGCACCGAAAAAAGAAAGAAAGAAAACACCATACGCACGATAAGCTGAAGGAGTGATATGACAAGACTACAATTGAACAAAGAAAGAAGAGTAAGAAAGGTTTGACAAGACTAAATTGAAAGAGATAAAAAGAAGAGCACATGTTTGTGCAGGGCTGCGACGCCTAAAGATAGGTTTGAGAAGGAAAAAAGTGCACTTATATATAAGAAGGTATTTCCTTATATATATGGTGGGGCTCCTTTCCTTATAATAATACTATTTTTAAGAGTTTAAATAGATAACAAAAGTAATATTCAGACATCATTTTTTTGTTACCACACAAAGGTTTACTGTCACATACCAATATATTTAATATAATTATTTTAAGAAGGTATTTCCTTTGTATTTATTTCTTTTGCATAGATTAAATACTTAGAACTTTATACTTACTTTAAATTATTAATTTATTATATACTCTTTAACTAAAAATAACTTTAGCTGCAACTTTCTCTAAGTGCTAAAAAAATAAGGATGTTACACTCTTAATTTTAGTTGGATGATTTTTAAAAAATTAAGAGGTTCATTTTTCTTAAAAATAAAATAAAATTCAAATAATTTCATATAAATCATCAACCAACTAGAATTAATGACCAACATTGTATATTTTGATTATTTTTATTAGATGGAGTTCAAATAATATGACACTATTGGAATATGTAAGTATTTCTCAGATAGTAGTAGAAAGAGCTGTTACGAACCCAAACGGATATTAGATAATAATATTTTTAAAAAAAAGTAGTAGAGAAATGTCACTTGATTAAAAAATTTTACTTAAGAAGCTTCTTTTCTAATTACTTAAGAAGCTACTTTAAAAAGCTGGATTTCCAAATTTCTTTAAACTTATAGTATTGATTTGTAGTATCAAATATATGCCAAACCTTTACACTCATACACGGACGCAAGCGACACCAAACAGGCCCCGACTTGTATAGGCCTCACATTTATAAATCACCAACGATTGATTTAGATTTTAGAGGGTTCTTACTTTTTACCATAATTTTTTTATTTTTTATTATTAATTCTCGTGAGTTTCTTTATAATAAGTTTATTTTGACCAAATCTTTTGGTTTTTATTATAAGTCCACTTTTTGAGTAATAAATACATTTTTTTTTGCCCCTATATGCAATAAACAACTTTCTAAGTAATAAATGCAAAAAAATTGCTTATTGAAACTTGAAACCAATCATAAATAAGGGTAAAATTGAAAATTTAGCTCATAATTAATGAATTAACTAACTCTCCTTAGTATATAAGAATTAGTTAAATTTAATGACCAAAGTGATAAATATAAAGTGAAAAGGGGAATGAGAGAGAAAAAGTGCATCCTTGCTAAAGATGGCTTACCTGCTATACATCCTTCCTGGATAGTTGCCCTTGTCACTCGTAGGCCTTGGTAGATAATGAGAGTTTGGGATTCAATTCCCCATTAATGTAATTTTATATTTGTACCCAAAAAATGTAGGTTTTACATAAATTGCAGAATATCTTTTTTCTCTAGACTCATGCACATTTCATAATGATGTGGGAAGTCTGATAACTGCTTCCATAATAGTTTACACAAACACACCCACCATTCCAATTCTTATTATTATTCTTTATTAATACCAAATGGAAAAATCCACTTAACGTGACTAGTATCTCAGTGGTGAAAGGTTAAACGCTGAAGTACTTGTTTGATTATCTATGTTTACATCAACCTCCAGATTAGACTCTAGAACCTTAAATTATTGTAGAACTACCATTTAAATTTATTAAGTCAACATTTTCTTTTAAATGAAAATAACAGCGTTAAAGTTAAGAAACTAAAATCCAATTAATAAATTTACGGTAGTGAACTTAAATTTGAATGGTCAAATGTCCTACTTATCTACTATCTACACTCATACGTGTACTCTTCTCACTTATGTGGGGATTGAATCCCACCCTCAGGAAAGGCATGATGCCCAATAATGTAACGTCTTGATTATTCTCAATTGGATTAAGTACTAATTTTACTTTTGAAATACACACCCAGGAACAATTTTGTTCTAAAAGTATTTTTTTAAACAATGTGACCTCAAAAATTTAAAAACGTAGCAATGTTGTTCCTCCGTTAATAACCCTAACGATCAGATGTTAGTTGACCGTATTATGCTGACGTGGATTATCTACGTGGTATCTTTGTCACTTTTTTAAATAACAATTTTGCCCCAGAAGTATACGCTCAGGAGCAATTTTATCCTTGGAAGTTTTTTTTAATCTTAATATTGCCCGGAAGTCTAAAAATGTATGATATGATTAAATAACTTATTTAGCTTCCTTAATCTCTCCAAAAAATGTCCATCCGGTCTTATAATTAGGACCGGAAGTAGTATAATTAAGTAACTTATTTAGTTTTCTTAATTTCTTCAACAACAAAAAAATCAAATCGGTCTTATAATTATAATCATGACGGGAGAGAGTAGGGGTGGCAATTATTATTATTATTATTTTTAAAAAAAGTAAACATAGCTTACTCCTTATTCCCCATAGTGTCCTCCATCGCAAGTATTCCCCCAAAAAAAGTGAGAACAATGCCACGTAAACATTCCACGTCAGCATAATAGGATCAACTAACATTTGACCGTGACGGTTATTAACGGAAAGGCAACATCTACGTTTTTAGACTTAGAGGTTACATTATTCTATTAAAAAAAAAAACTCCCAAGGCAAAATTGCTCTTAGGTATGTACTCTAGAGGAAATTGATATTTAACTCTTCTCAATTTATATGGGGGATAAAAACAACAACCTTGTACGGGTAACACATGCTCCACAGCTGCTTACAGGTTTTCTTTTCCTTTTTTCCTAAATACATGTATCCTCTTTCCCTAAATACATGAATCTTTTTATTAAAGGTGGGAATCCAAATTTTTTTCGCTCTGTTGTAAGAAACTAACACTTTTACCGGACCCAACCCTGTAAGTTAATGAGAGGTTTTCATTTACACTCGCTGATGGACCTAAATTGGGCCAATGAAAATAGAGGATAGAGCATTGGTTTTTCTTCCCACCAAAAAGGAGCAAAATGATATTAATATGGTTTACTTTTTAGAGAAGATTACATATAATCCTGATGCAGCAGATTGATTAAAGTATTTGGTTAAATTACATTTTATAATCCTAATGACATCATTTGATATAATCATAATTACATTGTTAGGACTGATGAATGAGGATGCAAACATTTTGTAATCAAGTAAAAAAAAGACACTATTGCTATTATAATTTTTTAATTTAACCAAAGTGTCCACCCATTAATTAATGATATAAAAATTAAAAAACTCCCCCACTAAAAAATTTAAAAATTATAATCCACCATTAAAATGTGTGTGTGTTTGTGTGGTTGTAGATAAAGATAATTTTATCTCTTACTATATATTATTCTCATATTCGGTGTAATCCAACCAAACGTGTCTCTATATATACATAATTTTTTTTCTTAATAATGAACCAAATAATTCATGTAATCATTGTTGCGTTATATTCCATGACAAAAACAGGGACTAAAGGTATAAACCATTACATCATACAATGGTCAAATTTTGTTCACTGAGAAAATGACAATTAAAAGATATCGTCAAAAAATTAATACAACATAAGCTGCTTTAAGTTGTGAAGTGAGTTATAAATTTCAAGTTCTAGTTTAAAAAGGTCTTCGTTTTGTATTTATTTTTTCATAAGTTCCTTAATTATCATTCTCCCTTACACAAAATTAGATAGTTGACCCATACGTGCAACAAAAATCATTAACATATGAAAGAGGGAAGTTTTTGTCCAAATTTTTTCTTTCATGCCAAATGAATAATAAGTTTTAAGTAAGATAAAAAGTAAAGAGTGGAAAGTGACGGTTCAATCCTGCTGATGGCTACAACTCTAGATAAAGTGAAGATAGTAGTGAGAATGAAGTCGGATGTGATTATCCAAAGTTTCATTCTTAGGTCCAATTGATAAGATAAGAAGTTTTAGGCCTAAACAAATGATCATACAAGAAGATAACCAATTGGGCATGTAGCCAAATGTTACTACTCTTACCCACGTTGAGCCTAATAAATTGGCAACAACAATAGCTTCAGTAAATTGGATTCAAAGAGTTTAACAAGGTTAAAGTGAGCCCCATGGCCCAATGAACGCTAGACTTAAGAGTGGCATTTACAGAGGTCCTCACATTGGTAACAAAATTCAAGCAGATATAGGTTGTATCATTACCAATATAACTTACAATATATTCATGATGGATTTGCGGCAAGTCATGCTCCATAAGCACTGAAAATTAGATTCTATAATGCTTGAAAAATTCGCATTATTACTGTTAGTTACCTCAGCTTTCTTCCCTGTGGTGTCAGTCGGATCAATTGCAAAAGCCTCAAGTGGAGAACTCCACCCACAAGCACTTCTTTTGGGATTTGCATTGAATTTAGTTGGCAATAAGGGAGTGAGGCTTTAAACTTCAAAGATATGAAATATCAATGCAGAGAGCTTCTGCAATAACTCATCTCAAAGCTGCAAACCTGGAAGACTTCAACATCAAAGCGGTTTCATCATGGACATAACCGAACCGCAATTACTTCGTACATAAAATATAACAAGTCCTTTACCATACAAAATACCTAAGTGACTGCCTAAATCTTCAAGTCTCATCAATACCACACGCATAGTCCTATATATATTCTATCGAATGTAAATAAGGATGACAGCACCACACCATTGGAGAGATCTGTGAGCTTCTTAGCTTAGTTTTGCAGATATTATTCCTTCGATGGAACCAACAAGAGTGAATGTTCCCACCACAAAGCCAACGATGCTAAAAGTCCGTAGTAAGACCCACTTAGGTGTCCATGCTTCAACATCATACTGACTCAAGTACATTTCCACTGGGAAATATATGGTTAATGGCCAGAAAATTATGCCTCCCAAAACTCCCAAAATCTGATTGAAGTAGGGGAAGAGCACTGCAACCACAGTCGTTGATATAACATAACCAGTACGGAAAGTCAGCCTCAAAAAATTTAGCCCAAAAGCTGGCAGACATGGGAGTTTCAAGGAATATGTATGGTTCACAAATGCACTTTCTGGGAACTTCTGGCGGAACCAATCTTCAACATTTGCAAATAGTGGCTGGCTGTACACCTGAAACAAATCAATAAAATCACATTCCATATTTAGTAAATGTTTTAAGAAAATTCAGCCTATAGAAAATACATGGACCAAATTAGTCATATGGACTCATTTCCCTTTCAAGTAGCAAAAGAAAACTTTGTAGCTAATGGTCCCACAACACCCCTATGCAGCAAAAGTTCTCATTAATAACAAATTATGTCAGGACAGGGAAGATATATATTAAAATTTGAAGATGAAAAATCCATGTTATCACATGTACCTGATAAGCGCCAACAAGGTGAATCACTATACAAACATTGGCCAAGTCAACAAGCCAAAAAGGCTCATAAAATCCAAATCCTGTTAAAAGGTTTCCTGGCGTGCCGCTACCAAAGGCTGCATATCCAGCACATCCGCAACAGAGGTAGAAAAATGTTGTGACAAATACTGATATTGTTGAAGCCTTCCTCATGGTTTGATTTTCTGGTGGAGGTGACTTCAAAGTATCCTTTACACATGGAAATAGGTAAAAGCTCAAATTAGGCCTTCTCTTTGAAGGCTGTTGAAAACTACCTTCCAGCTATTAAAACTCATAGTGCCCAGAGTAAAAGAATTTCAATCTGATTAGTTTATGTTTTGTCGCCTATTATTCTGTATATTTTGTTAGCTGGCTTCATTTTTGGATAGCCAGCCTTTGTACAGGTTTTTTGAGTAATGAAATTCATTCTTTCACTCAAAAGAGTCATTGTGCAAAAATATTACATACCTGTATTTCTATGAGAATTACAGAGAATGGATAGGAAAATGCTATATCACCGAGCGCTTGAGCAATCAGCCAGAACTTTGCAGTGACACTAGGGGTATTGATACCATATGTACTACCCATTATGAATCCATTTCCTGTACATCAATGATCAGTGAATTATTATGTATACACGTCTTGGGCCACAGGAAGCAATTACAGACCATGTTTATAGTATATCTGCAAATTCTATAATGAACTTTTCTTTGTGGCAGACCAGCAACGCACTATTTCAACAGGAAGTGTATTTAGTTTATAGATTGAGACTACACTAATTTAACCATCCAGGGTTAAGATTCCAATACTCTGTCAATGTATTAGTCAGCGTACCTATGATTTGAGCAACAGCAAGACCCATTCCAATGAAAGCATACGTAAATGACATAATTGCAGCAACAATTGATAACCACTCAATGTTATGGAAATTGGGTATCTGTGACAAAACAATTTGGATGATCCCAAAAATCATCATATAATATGCATCCCCAAAAATACATGCTGCTCCACGCCCATCAAAGTGGTAACAGTTTGATTTTAAAATTGCTCTGCAAACACACAAACAAAGGGTAATCCAAAGTATCTATTAGCAATCGTAAACAAAATTCCAGGGGAAAATGAGAACCCAAATTGGAGGAAAGCAGAACTTTCTTAGTCAGATTCATACAAGTATAGATAGATAAGTTGATTAAGGATAGACATGTATGCAATACAAGCTCATTTTCCAATAAGATTCACATTTAAAATGTTTACTTGTCTTCTGGTTTGCCTATCTTTTTCAATCCATGATATTCCAAGAACCTCTCATCAAAAGACAAAGTTGGAACAAGTAGCATCCATAATCCATAAATCCATTAATAAATAGAAAAGGCAAAGCAAATTAAAGAAGTAAAATTACATTATCAAAGAGGAACCCAGACACACCTTATGCTAATAGCTGATGTAACAATGTAGGCCACTCCAAACCCATATAAGCTTAATTGAACCAAAAAGCCACACAAACTTCCTTTCTTTGTTCCTGCAACCACCCAACGAGAGTCATATAATAGCAGTCTTACCAATAAAAACATACTTATATGATGTTCCAATTTTCAAATGCACTACGAATTTATCATGTTTGACTATAAATGTCGTATAGAGAGGCTGTTCTGTTCATCCACACAGCACAAGTAAGTCTCAGTGAAAGTATCATGTTCATCCACACCACAACTTTATCATTGTTGACAAAAAATGTCATATAGAGCCGCAATTCTGTTCATCAACACAGCATGCGTCTCAGTGAGATTTTGACAGCTTAAAATTAAACGCAACAAGCGAAAAAAGTACATGTTCTCCTATGAAAGAAGACAATCTTTGTTCCTTACATTTAAGGAAAAGGGAGATTTCTAATATATGACAAACGCTGGGGCTAGTAATGCTAATAAATGTTCACAAGTCAGACATGTTAAAAGAGATGATTAGATCCACAAGTCATTTATTATGGATTCGGAAATCCAACCGGCAGAATGGAAATGGTGAAGAGGATATGGTTTGCATGACACAACAGAAATAGTTGGATATACCATATATGATGCAATGCAATGGACAAACGTATCAAACAAGTGGTTTTCTTCCAGTCGTCATCCTTGGACCAAGTCAAACAAGCCATTTGGACAAATCCACACATAACTGTAACCCATTCTCAACGCTACAAAATTACAATGTTCAGTTAACCTAAGAGCTTCAATTAAATCTCATTCATCTGCTTAAGAACATGTCATGCTATGTTTTAGTAAATGATTTTCATCACAAAACTTGATTTATGGATCAGTAACCATTTATAGAAGAAAAGAAAGAGCTTAAGAAACCAACACAAGTGAGTTGCAGATGAAAGATACAAATTACTTGAAAAAAGAAAAAGAAAAGTGTGGAGAAAAATCCTTCGACGACAAATCTTCCCGAAAGACCGAAAACAGGTAATTCTAGTTCATAAAAGATAAGTAAACCGAGTCCACAATAAAATAAACCCATCGGAAAAAGGGGGTTTCCTTTGGGATCTTTTCTATGCAAGGCAAAATGATCTTAAATAAGAAACGTCTTTATATTAGATACAGTAAGAGACCCTTAAATTCATAATTTGGTTCCGAAATTATTAAACTCATTAATCGTCATCATCAACAAATATTAGGGATTGCCCAAGTGTTGCCAAAAAGGAATCAAACTCAATGGATACTAATTCTTTGGTCCAAGACGACCAAAACAGAAAATTTAAGGAAAGAAAGAGAACGATCATAACTGATGATGCACGGAAAAGGTAAAATTACCTAAATGCAAATTAACAGCATGAATGTAAGAGGGATGCCTGTGAGGGCCATATTCAGGATCTGGAGAACGGTATGTGTTGGAGAGAAGGAACGAAGAGAGCAAAGTGACAGAAGCGAACATAATCATCGCCAATGGCCCTCCAATCCACCCAAGCTGCGCCATGCTCCAAGCCAGAGATAACACTCCGGAACCTATCACCCCCGTCACTACGTGCGCCACCGCAGTCCATACCGTCCCTATTCACAAAACAAGATATTCATTTATATCTCAATCGATCAGATGATTCATATCAAGTATGATGATTATGTTGACATGTCAATACGAATGTAACCAAAAAGAAGAAGATGATTATGATTCTGTAAGAGATGACAAACCTGTCCGTTTGACATGATGATGATGATGATGAGAAGATTGAGATTGTAAGAGAGGGGCCTTTTCATCTTCCCCCATGACGATTAAAACACAGAAAACGGATTCAGTCGTCGATCAAAAACAGACGAGCGATTGAAATGTAAATAAAAATCTCCTTCCAGATTTGAGATTTGGGGAATCCTCAATTGAACAAGCCTCGTGTTTGAACTACTTTCAGAAGTTGCGACTTGCGAGTCGCAATGGACGATTATGGAAAAGGAAATAGCCTCTCACTTCGCGGACCCGTCATACACAACCACGGCACAAGATCCTCGAAAGCAGGTGTGTGTGTATATATAACAGAAAATCTATATTCCTGGGAATTAATTATAAGCTGATAAGTGATAAGACCAGATGAGTTTGTTCTTGTGACCCACCAACCACATTTATAATTTAATAATTATTTAGCTAGCGTTTCAAATTAAAAAAAAAAAAAAAATTAGGGATTTTAAAAATCATGACACGCAACGCAAACGATAAATTCTAATGCCAGCTTAGCTCCCATATTTTAAATACTCCCATCCGATTATAAAATATACTTAGGATCTAATCTTGATCTTAAATTTTTTATATCTATTTATATTTTTTTAATTTACTTCTATTGATGTTCCTACAATAATAATCAAAGACGAGAGAGGAGTAAAAAATTATGATTGATGAATAGAGTATTTAAAAAATTCGTGTTATATTAAATAACTTAACTAATTATCTAAATCTAATTAAATTATTTAAATAGTTTTATATTAGGAACAAGAGGATCCTTCTATTCCCATTTATACCTAGCATTCTCTCGGCTTGGTAATTCAGGTAAAAAAAAAAAAAAAAAAAAGGAAAATTACGATGCGAGGTCTTAAGGAACAAAAAAATTATAAAAAAATCCCTTAAAATCACTAAATTACACAAAAGTCTCAAGAGACTTTTTTGATATTATTTATATTAACAACGGAAATGCCATATTTATAATAACATTTAAACACTTGATTATTTACAACAGAAAAGGTCATATTTATAATAGGAAATGTCCATATTTACAACAACATTTAAACACCTGGATTTTGAACGTAGAGAGGTCATTTACAACAGAAAAATGCTAGATTTACAACATGAAGTATTATATTTACAATAAAATTTAAAATGACCATTTACAACAGAAAAAAGCCATATTTACAACGGAAAAATTTACAATAGAAAAGCCATATTTACAACCTAAAAATGCCTATATTTACAACAAAATTTAAAAACTAATTTTATTTCCATACAAATAATATCTTAGGACTTCTATGTAATTTAGTGATTTTAAAGATTTTTTTCTTTTTTTTTGTTCTTGGGACTTGCTCTTTATTTTCCCTAAAAAAGTGTTCTCTAGCATGAAGGGGCACAAATATTTTTAGGATCTTTTTTCTCATTTTCTTTGTAAAATTCTATATCTACCATTAGATTGAAAAATAGATGATTCTGATTTAAAATTTTATAAAGCGATTATTATAATATTTTATAAATTAATTTTTATTTTATTTTATTTGTATTATAGTTATGAATTGTCTATATCATATCTTAACCATTTAACTTTATTTATTTAATGAATTATTAAATATGAACCATTCTTTTCTCTTTCTTTTTTTCAGTTCAAGGGTGAATATGGGATTTTCAGAAGAAATTGAGAAAATACAATTTGGTTTTTTTTAATGTATTTTTTTATATTTGCCTCCAATTAATTAGATTTTTCTTTAGACTCATTTTCTCTCATGCTCATCATTTTCCTTTAAATTCAAAGACAGATTCGTCCCAAGTATAAGTTTGATTCTAGCTTTGTTCCACCATTTATTGCTTTTTCCCTTTTTTTTCCCCCAATTTTACCTTTCTGACTGTATATATATTGCATTTTTTGATGAATGACATCTAGGTCCCAATCATGGGAAATAATATATTGATAAGTTCCATAAATTATTAATGGTAACTGATTCACTTGTTACTCCCCTATTCACTTGTCTATTGAGATTTTTCTAATATTATTTCCTTTAGTTGGAACCTAAAAATCATTATGCCTATTTTTTTATAAGTGACCATGTGAATTGCATTAATTAACAATGTGGATGAGATTTATATTTACAGGGAGGATATAGTAGGAAAAAAATTGTTACTTTTTTTATTTATTAATTTTAACTATTTTTAATGAAAATGATTATTTGAAGCTTATATTTTGGAGGAAGGACTATCTAGTAAAACTTTACATATTTTTTAAATACAAAATTACATATCTCATACCAGTATTGCTTTTAATTAAGTTTGTTTTTAATATAGAATGCTTTTAATTAAAGGAACATGATAAAAAATACTATTTGAATTTAAAATTTTATTAATAATAATAGTAATAAGATTAACAAAAATAGTAATAAAATTAATAACTTTTTTTATTATAAAATCACCGATGTAACATTTTAAATTTTAAGTTATTTTTTTTTTTAAAAAAAAATTCTCCCTTCAACTTAATTAACTTATACATTCAAGGGTAGCCGACAAAGTACAATTTAACCACAGCCACAAACACAAACAGGTCAATAATGATCGGGCTGAGAAGCTGATCCACGAAAATAGAAATGTTTTTTTTTTTTTTTGTTGATATATATATAGACACAACACACACACACAAGTAATTGGGCGGGGCTTTTGATGCTGAACAAAAAAATTACTTTAATTATATATATAAATATATATATATATATATCTTAATTTTAAATTGTTAAATATAATGACTCTTAAATCCACCGTGAGACCAGATCTGGGCTCGAAAAAGCACTCAATAATTGAGAAATTTTTTCTGAACTCGGATTCATCCACGTACCAACTTTGCGTAGCGCGATAGAAGAGTAGGCTGGAGAATAAAACTGATGACTATACATTTTATTAATTATTTTATATGAATGAGAAGACAAAGATGATGATTTAGAATAAAAAAAGAAATTAGAAATTAAGATATTATAGTTTATATAGAAAAGGACGTAACAGCTTCGTGGTGTCCTGGCCTCGTCCCATTGGTGGTTCAGATATAATATGTTTGTGGTTCAGGTTACATAGGAAATACAAAAATTAATTAATTTGAAATTGGTTAGAAGCATTTCCAAAGTAACTAAAATTTGAGGGGTAATCATTCCCAGAACTCTTTTTTTTTTTTGTCCACCCGGTTCAACGGAGCTTTGCCTGCATTAGTACGGATCCAACTCGGGCTGCACATCTAATTTTGGTGGAGGAGTCTCCCAACGGGATTTTTTGCATCCACAAGGCTCAAATCCGAGACTTCACTTAAGCAACACCAAGTCGCTTACTATTTGTGCCAAACCGTTGGTAATCATTTCTAGAACTCTTTATTATTATAGGCAACACATGCGTGGCTATTTGCATATGACTTTAAATGTATTGGAGATTAGAGCCGAAAAATTGGGTGGAATCTATTGGATTAATCCATTTAAACCCTAATCTTTCAAATGTTAGGTTTGTAAATTGGAGTTTTTGAATGAAGTTGGCTTTGTAGGCCCACCTTTTAAAATATATATATATATATATATTTGTTTTGTTAATTTGACTTGACTATTTAATATACTAATTTATATGTATTTTATATTTGTTATATAGTTATTTATTATTTAATTATAAATACATAATAAGTATACTTTAATTTTATGAGTTGGTTTAATATTTGTTCCAGATAAAAGTTATAGATGTATTCATGATGTGAAAGAAGATATTCTTGATATTTTTACCCATGAAGCAAAGCATACTACTTAAAGCAAAGAGAATCAAATGTCTTTGAAATTAATGATAGTGGTGAAGAAGATAAAAATGATAGTCATCATATTCATCTTGCTTAATAGTAAGCTTGTTATGCTTTGTGAAAGTTACTTGTAGGCAATAGTTTACTCTTGATTATAAATTAGTAACGGTGTTTATTTATTGCATTAAGTATGTTGGGTATAAATTAATGTTGACAATATTTATTTAATAAATTAAAATTTTAATTATTATATTTCACTAATTATATTTCTTTAAAGAAACACGGGAAAAATAATTTTAATTCATAAAAATGTCTCCCGACCCTGGCTTGCATGCTCCAGGGCCGGCCGGGCCTTGAAAAACATACGTTTTTCTTACCCGGCCCTAAAAGGATCGGTTCTTTTAAGCCGATCTTTAAGGGCGACTTTATAGGGCTAGATCGGCTCTAATTCCCAACTCTATTGGAAAGCACTGAAGATGTGTTGTGCAAGGTTTTTTCTAATAAAATTTCTATATAGGTGCTTCTTACTAATTTTTGTTGATTATTTTTTTTAAAAATGTTTTCTTACTAATTTTAAAATTTTATTTATACGGTATCATTATTTGATATTTAAATAGAAAAAAATTCAAGTAAATATTTTCATAATTTGAAAATCCCAACGATTTCTACAAAATCATGCTATCATTTACTTATAAAAAATAGTTAATGAAGTCTTATAAACAAAAATAATTTAGGATTATGATTCTTTTAAGGTAGTTTTATGAAAATAATGCATCACTATAAATAATAATTAAATTTAATCAGAATATTCGTGAACTTTGAAGAAGCGGCATTTGAGCACGAGAAAATATTGTGGGGGTGGCCAGGAAAAATAACAGTGCGAGAAAAAATAGAGTAAAAAGCAGATGGACACGTGGTACACAAGGAGGGTTCCTTATGGGTAGGTTAGCTGTCTGCGGCTTCGAGTCCATGGACATTAATTATTACATTTATTTTAAAATTTATGTGTATGTTTCTCGTTTCTACTTTCCCTTTCTCCTATCAAATCCACCTTCGGCGCCCCAATATCGAGGATGAGAAGTTGCTTTCATCACGTTTTCATGTAATTAGAAAAATCTTAAAAATTTGTTGATAAATTTTATAACTTTTCATTTCTGTCCTTGGAAAATTTCACTTACTTCCCAATGATCACCAAAAAAAAAAAAAAATTAATAATCACAACGTAGATTCATCTATCATAAAATATCTAATGACGGTGGTGATATAGATTCTAAATATATCTTATTAATAAGTGTATATGACTATATTAATAAGTGATAAAGTGACCATTGATAAATTGATCTATTTTATTAAACTAGCTCTTATTATTTTCCCTTAGTTCCCAAGATCAGGGAAAAAAAAAGTCACAATGTAGATTCATCTATCCGGCGGAACCAGGAAAAATTTTTAGTCCGGGCCAAAAAATAAATAAATTGAACTACTCTTTTTAATTCTTATTATAAGATCAACTAACAAGTATATTTAGTTTTTTGTTTTAATTATAAAACACTTGTTTGTTTCCAAATAGTATTAAACATTTTTTCCTATATATACCCATAATTAAAAAAGTAATGAGTGAGAGTAATAATTAATAAAAATTAACTATTACTCTTTTTTTGAAAAAAAGAAAGAGTAATAATTAATATAATATTAGAGTTTAGTGTAATTAATAAGGATAATATTGAAAATTACTTAAATTTTAGGACAAATTTAATGACTTTTGTTTTTATTGACTTGTGAAAATTGTTAGTTGGTTCCTTAAATAAAGACAGGAGGGAGTATTTACTAAATAGCATCAAATAATCTAGAAAATACAAACAAATAATAACAAACAATTATAAATCAAAACAATATATAAAATGATACTAATCTTTTCGGTATCTCAAACAAGAATTTTACTTTCCTCTCACAAATTTTTAATGAGTAATGAAAGTATGAAACAAACGTTATCCTTACAGAGAATATAAAAAATTAGTTGGGCCAAATTTGTAGCCAAATAAAATATCATATAATAAATACATATATAAACTAACAAATTTTATAAGATCACCAGGGCATTTTGGGCTGCGTTCGCCATCACTTTGCATCTATCATAAAACTTTTTAAGGACGGTAGTGATATAGATCTAAATGTGAAATTACTTTATTGATAAGTGTATGTGACTATATTAATAAGTTATAAAGTAATCATTGACAAACTCATCTATTTGACTAAACTAGCTTCGGTTAACAAGTGTATGTCACTATATTAACAAATTATATAATATCTATTGACAAACTCATATATGTTAATTAATACAACTTCTGTTAATAAGTGTACGTGATTATATTGACAAGTCATAGAGTGACTATTGACAAACCCATTTATATCAATAAGATAAGTTCAAATTTGAAATCTATATCATTGCAATTCCTATGAAGTTTTTTTATAGAGGAATCTGTTTGTGACTTTTTTGATTTTTTTCTATTTCTTGGGACCTAAGTGAGATTTTCCCTATTTAATACTCCATCGGCTCTTATTTATCACTTCCTCTAGTCCTTTTTAAAACGATAATTTTTTCTCACAAATTGGTCCTTAGTATAAGAAACAAATTCATTTTGTTCAGTAACAAGTTACTACATTTGGCAACTTTTAAAAAGTGATTTTTAAGTACTTTTTTCAAGATGAAACAAAATTTATCTTACATATTTACCTTATAATTGAAAAAACAATTCTAAAAAAAAAAAAAACAAACAAGTAAAAATTTAGCAAATTTTAATTGTGACGACGCATTGTTATGTGTGTGAGCCTATTCCTTTTCTTAACTTTACTTGCTGAAACTCACATCTTAGTGCCAATTTGTTTTGTTTTATTAGAAGTGTTTTTTAAAATAATGTTTAAAGTAGGTATGTGAGAGAAATTTTATCCCAACTTATAAAAATTTATTCTTTTAAAAAGCACTTTTTTATGATAGCATAAGGCTTTCTCAATTTTAAGCAATAAAAAAACTCCTATTGACACATTCGGCACGCCAAAACTCCAACAAAACAAGGTAAAACCATATTGGGAGTAAAATGAGGTGTTTAGGTTGACTTTTTAAAAAATGAGCTTTTAGGGCAAAAACTACTTATAAGAAGAAACCACCACTTGCTTTTTATTATATAGATAGGCTTCTACTACGTCAATCTAAATTTAAATTATATTTACAATATAAATTTTATCATATCTTACCGTTAATCCAAACTGCCCTAAATCATCCAATGTCTATTGAATGATGATCTTGCCATAGCCAGGAGGCTTATGGGCTGAAATAATGGGCCTGTTTGGGTTGGCGGTAGGAAAGCGATGGTTTAAAAACTATTTAACTTTAAAAAAAAAAGCTCGGTGGGAAAAAATTCAAGTTATAAATAATGATTTGTGTTTAGATTGATGGTGGTAGAAGTGGCGGGGACCCACGTCAAAAAGTGAGAAAGTATTATGGAAAAAGTTTGGATTTGAGTTTTTTTCCTCAACGACTTTTTGACTTTTTGACTTAAAATTAAACCAACGCAATGGGCAATCCAAACGAAAAAATTGAGTTTTTTTCTCATTTGGGCTTAGTAGTTTAAAAACCACCTGAAATTTTTACACACTAATTTGAAAAATAAGTAAACTCAAACAGCCCAATATAGATATGTAATAATGAGATATGAAGATATTAATAAAAAAATCTACATATTAAAAATTTACTATTTATAATTTTAAATATAGGATAAAATTTATAATATAAAATTTTATAATATAATTATGAATAATAAATTACAAGTGGTTAGCAATGTGACTTATAAATGTTGGAGAGAGAATGTCCGTTGCCTCCTCCAAAATATCTCAAAAAGATTGTGTTTGAGTGAAGGCCCCGCCATGTGAGAGAGCAGCCAAAATGGCCAAAAAATTCAAAGAGAAGTTTGAATACACTTTGGCTTCTGTGCTGGCTTCTACAATCTTCCGGAAAATATTACCATATGATGTGTCCACTTGTCATCACTCTTCTTAGTCTTTTGATTCTCTTGTCTTGTCACTTCTTGCTACTCCCTCACCCTCATTCTTTTCTTTCGGTGGCCTCAACTTTAAATTTAAGTATCGTCACGCTCTATAATCATTGAACATTCATGAATTCTGTGGTTCCGATAATTCTAGAATGTGAACATGGTTCCGATAATTCTAGAATGTGAACATGATTCATCTTAATTTTTATTTCTAGAGCGTGTCACAATCTCATTATTTGGTCAAAGGGGAATTATAAATAGGACCAAATTTTTGATCAAAAGGACTTATAAATAGGGCCAGGAGTAGTATTTTTAGAGCGTGACGAACTTAAATTTGTCTTAGCAATAAAATTCTGTGGTTCCGAAATGTTGACCACAAAAAATTTATTTTAGCAATAAAATTCACAAGATTTTGACAAATTTTATAATAATATTAACAAACGCTTTTTCTGATGAAAAAAAGAGTTTGAGAAAGAATAAGATGAACAATAAATAATGAGTTTGACAAGTTTTGTAATGAGATTCACAAGTTTAGTAATGGTTTTGACAAGTTTTATAATGATATTACTAAAAGCTTTTTTTGATTAAAAAAAAAAAGAGCTTATAAGATAATTGAACAATAAATAATGAGTTTGACGAGTTTCGTAGTGAGATTCACAAGTTTTGTAATAAATTTTGACAAGTCTTATAATGATTTCACAAAAGCTTTTTCTGATCAAAACATGTGAGTCATGATTCATCAACATTTCTTAATCATATTACAAGATTTAACAAAATCATTACTAAACTTGTGAATTTCATTACAAAACTTGTCAAACTCATTATTTATTGTTCACATTCTTTTTCTTTAACCTCTTTTTTTTTACTAGAAAATGCTTTTGTTAATCCAATAATTTAGTATTATTAAACTTGTGAGTTCCAGTACTTATTAAGGGGTTTAAGGGTCTTCTTCCTTGGGTAATTTCCTATACCAATGACTAAATGAGAAATTGCTAAGACACATATTTTAAAATTATAACTTAACTAATTCTTTTTTTAATTTATACAAATTAGTTATCTAGTTCGAACAATTAATACAAAATGGAGTACTATTTAAAATTCTATAAATTATAATTATTTAAAGATATTACTTTAGTCCTATTTAGGCGTTAGGGAGAGAATATATATTTTGTCATATATATAAGTCGTATCATCAAGTTTTTATATGAGGATACAATTTACCCTTAATTTATTATTGTGTAGGCTTTAAACTCTAAGATTAGAGTATATTTTAAACGGGATAAAGTCATAAAATTATTAAAGTTTAGACATAATTAATGAGATTTAAGGTTTTTTATTTCGGTGAAATATGTTAAAAGTTAGATATAAATAAGATTAGAGTAGTACCTATAAATACAACACATCATAAATGTGTTAAATTTTGATGAAATGTTTGGGAATTTTTTTTTCATGAAATGCTCTGGTAACTATTCATCTTCAAATTTGAATTTTAGACGACGCATCATCCATCATCCACAGGTACAACGACCTTGACTTCTTGGCTTAAGAGTGAGGACTCATCGTCTCATGTTAGAACACTTAAATCATGTTAGAACACTTAAATAAAAGTTTAAACCCCTAAATAAAATATCCTTTTCGGCTTTTTACTAAGATTAAGTGTAGAACATTAAGTAATTAAGGAGGTTAAATAAAATACTTTAAAGTATATATATTTATCATTTTTTAAAATTAATTTGATTACCTTATAAACCGATATATAAATGAATCATTCACATAAGTGGTATTTCAAAGAGTTCAGGTAATATATACTAATTGAACGTGATGAGAAAGAAAAATTGTTTACATTCACAACCCATATGATAGGTGAAAAGGGAGAAAGGAAAATTGAGTTTTTACCTCGATAGACATGAAATTTATTGCAGTTGTCAAAAATTTGAGACTACGGGGATATTGTGTTGCCATGTATTGAGAGTATACGAGTCCAAAGGTATAAGAGTTATGCCTGAGCAATATATTCTCAAGTGATGGACCGAGGAAGCAAGGAATGGGGTTGTACATGATGTCAGTGGCGGAGCCAGGATTTGGAGTTTATGGGTGCACAATTAGTGTAAGGGTTTGGCAGTTCGGGGGCAGCGCCCTCGAATTTTTTTTTTGGGGAACATTTTAAATTAATGCATTTTCTAGAAGGAAAAAAGTTTGACAAGATTAAATAACATGTTACAACCTATAAGAAAGCAAAAAAGGAAGCAAACCAAAATGCTAGCTTCAGCTTCAATTCATCATAAATGAAAATCACAAGGTGGGGTATTACCTTCAGATATTCATTTACATCAGCCTTCATCTGCTTAGCCTTGAGTCAGATCAACCTCCAAAAAGATTCGAGGGGATAAAGTTATTTTTTGAAGTAAATCAATCTACAAAAGAAAGCGAAAAGGAAGCTATGTCATGCCAATGAGAACAATGAGAACACAAATGCATTAACATAGAAAAATAATAATCAAGAATTAACTAATCTTTACATCAAGGATTACAAAACCATTCTTCGATTCTTCATTCCTTGAAAATATTTCATTATATCCTCATCATCAATCGATCAAATATATCACGTTCAACAAAAGTTAACATGCACGAGTTAAACCAATCATCACTTATCTGATTGCGTAACTTATTCTTAACAAAAGTCATTGCGAGAACAAACCCGCTCAACACTAGCGGTTGCTCTTGGTAGAATGAGTGCCAACTTTATCAACAAATAGACTAGTGGATAAACAATATCCTTTCTCTTCTCAACCATCTTCAAAGCAAGGTCGAAATTGTTTGCAAATTGACAAAATCAGAATTAGCCCTCACATCAACAATAAAATTATCGAGACTTGAAGACGGAAAAGGAATATCTGCAAGTTCATCAAACTCGAAGGATAGAATCTAGCAAACTCAATCAACTTTTCATTGTTAAAATTAGCAAATGAATCACGAGGATCAAGACAACCAAACACTCAAGCAACTTTATATTGACGTTATCAAATCGATCATTCAACTCTTGAACCTGAGTATCTATCATCGTATTAAATAACTCCACCTTAAAGTAGTGGAGGAATGTGAATGATTCCAATTTCCGTCTCGATCTCCCTTTAGGACAATAATCATCATTCATATTTGGAATGTCAATATCATGTTTATTGGCAAAAATGGTTGTTTCTTGAAGCAATTTATCAAAACCATTATCCCTCACCTCTTGTAAACGAGACTTGACTACCTTCACTAAACCAATTGCATTTAGAAGGTCTTGATCTTTTCTTTGCAGTGCTTGTGACAACTCATAAGAAATCCCCAAGATCAATTTCATAAGATGCAACAAGAATGCAAATTCAAAATCCTCCATGGCATACAAAATGGAACTGCGTCGGTTCTTCAAGTAAAGATCATTTTTCGGATCGTCTTTAATAACTTTCATCAAGGAAATGATTGAAGAAAATAATGAGATAACACTTGTAACCGTACCAAAATGGGAACCCCAACGAGTGTCTCCAGGTCGCTTTAAGGTTGTCGCTTGATTTAAACCTTTTCCAGTTGGTATTTCACCACTAGCAATTCTTTCAACTATTAGCTTACACTGATTCATTTGAAGAATTTCCTTCCGCTTGCATGAACCCCCCCACAACGGTAGTCATCTTTTGAAGCATGTCAAAAAATTCTTGAATCTTCTTGTGATGTTTTGCAACCTTCACAAGTGCTAATTGTAACTGATGAGCAAAACAATGAATGTAGAATGCGGATGTGTTGTTTGCCAAAATCAAACTCTTAAGCCCTTTGAATTCACCCCGCATATTACTAGCACCATCATAGCCTTGCCCGCGGCATTTAGACAAACTTAAACCCAGTTTAGAAAATAAGCCATCAATCGCTACTTTTAGTGATTGTGCAGTCGTATCTGAAATATGAATTATGCCAACAAAACATTCAACAATGGACCCTTTTTTGTTAACATATCGAAGTACAACCACCATTTGTTCTTTAATTGCAACATCACGAGCTTCATCAACTAGCAAGGAAAAGTAATCATCATCGAGATCACTAATTATTGCTTTAACCGTCAAATCAGTACAAGCTTGGGAAAGACCTTTCTGAATCATTGGTGAAGTCAATTTGTTATTATTGGGGGCATTTTCCAAGACCACGTCACTCATCTCTTTATTTGGCTCAGAATAAAACTTTAGAAGTTCAAGGAATAAACCTTGATGATTTGAACTTGTAGATTCATCATGTCCCCGAAAAGGCTCACCATTGCGTAGTAGGAATCTAACACAAGCTAAAGAAGTTTTCAACTGAATACGGTAATCAATTTTTTGTTGGTCAGAAATATTTGACAAGGCAACATCAATATGTTGCTTTTGCTTCATCAAATCTTGACCAGCTTGATAACATCTATTATGAACACTCTTATGATCTCCAACATGAACTTTGATTCTATCCTTCTTTGCCAACTCCTAAACCCTAAACCGACAAATGCATCCTGCGTCGAACCACTACCTCCAACCTCCATATCAAATAGATAACAATACAAGCAAAAACATGCATCTTTTGATACACTATACTCTAACCAGGAACCAAATTCTCCATACCACTTAGGATTGAATCTACGCATTTTTCCATACACATCCATTTGAGGGAATGGTTTAAGAATTGGTTGAGTTGGCCCCTTGAGTAAATAAGCTCTCCGAATATCCTCTCTTTCTATAGGATTTAATGTCATTGAATAAATTGAAGGTCCTTTGCCCGGATCCGCTTCAAGATTTTCTATATTAACTTTTGCTTGAGGTGGTAATTGAAATTGAGATGCTAGTGGTGGTTGGGAGGATTCTTGAACTATTGGAATTGAAATACTATTTGAAAGTTGCTCACTTTGAGATTCGGGTTCTCAGTATTTGTGGGTTTTAGACGTTTGAAATAAGATTGTATCGTTGACATTTTTCGGAAGAAAAAAGTTTGAAAAGATTAGGGAACATGTTGCAAGGTACTGCTCCTATGCCCTAGGTCTTAGGAGTCCAAGCTCTAAATATAAATTCACACTCAAGGTCTATCCACATATATGCTATTGAGGATCAAACAATTCTCAACAGAAAAATCAATATTATTAGGACAAATGATTTGTGATTAATACCAATGCCATAGAAGCGCTTTCTTCAACAATATATGTTGTTGATTTTGATTCTCAAGATTCCAATAGTCATTTAGGTTTGCATTATTCCAATTATTGAAATTCTAACCAAGTCAAATCCAAACATATGTAAACAAATAAAGCAAAGTGCCTAATCTCACCACCTCATCCCAAAAGGTGATAAGAACAGGTGGAAAACACCAATGCTTGGGAATCTTGCTTCAATTTCAAATAAAAGTTTGTCATGAGGCAACACAATATAGAAAGTGCTAAAACTAAAGAATCAGCATCAAAATTTTCACAAGATATTAAGGGTAGCCCCATAAAAATAACTGTGTTGAAAATATATTTACACAAGTCAAATAGCTTGACATTTAAAACCATTTGAATTACAAACAAACCTCTGTAGTCTTTTAACACGACATAGCTTGTGGATTCAGATATCCTACGTTCTATAGTGATCATATCACCATATATTTGGGGCTTAAAAGCATCCTCTCCTTCATTTTTATTTCCACGTGGATGATGGCTGAGAATCGGCAAGAGGCAATAGCAAACTATTGTTAGAACCCAAAGAAATCGACCATGAAGTTTTAAATGAGTTGAAGAACAAAACTAGGGTGATGACAATAAAAAGCATAATATACAACTGAAAGTAATGTAATTTTCCAAGTTTGATAAGCTAAATATCATATGTATCATGTTTCAATCAAAGGTGTCACAAATACTTACAATATAATCCAATATGTTAGTTTGGACTTTTTTATATGTCATTATGTTTAACATTTTAAACAGATCCTTTACCAGAAAATTCACTTCGAATACATGAGAATGCTTTTCCCACAGAAAGGTGAACAAGCCTTTCATCAGTGATGCATAGGTTCAATACTTCAGTGACGAATTTCCACTAATAGCCTAATGTCTCATGTTCAATTTGTGTCCGCTATACTATGAACTTTTGATTCGACAGCATTTAATACAAAAGTTTACAAAATAGCCATCATATCTAAACAACAATATACATCTTCCGTTTCTCCATAATTAGAGAGAGTAAGTCAGTAAGAGATGGGGATTTACTTCTGAAACACAAAACATATCCAGAATTTATGAAGACAAGTTACCAAGAATAAGCAAACTAAGCGAGACATAGACATTTTCAACATAAACAAGCTTAGTAGAAATAGAACAAAGCAGACATACCCACTTCACTAAAATTTTCAGTGAGCAATCCAAAGCTTGTCGTCCAGCAATGAGCTCCAATAATAGCACCCCTAATTTTAGAAATCGATCAATTTCTGAAAGGGTGAGCAGCAACAAATTCAATCAAGAAGTGGTTTGTGGAGGGTGAAGAGATGCAAAACAGAGAGACACACGAACGGGGAAAACGAAAAACAACAAGAAGAAAAATTTAGGGTTCACCGACTTACACCATGAAAAGGGATGCAAGAAGAAAAATACTCACCGACTTACGCCACAGAGTTCACCGACGACGGAGGGGGGAGCCAAGAGCACCGTGGGTGAGAGACGGATCGATTTGGGGATCGATTACTCCAGTGAGAGATTTGGACGAGGGATCGATTTGAGAGATTTGGGGATCGATTTGGACGAGGGATTTGGAGGAAGGATCAATTAGGAATGGGTGAGAAATTTGGATGAGGGATCGATTTGAAATGGAGGGATTTGGAGGAAGGAATGATTTGAAGTGGCCGATCGACGGGTTGGGACGGAGACACGGAGTGACGGACACGGACGAGGGTGAGAGATTTGGCGATTGGGAAAAAAAAAAAGAAGAAGGGTCGGGATGTTAGTTCAAACCCAGGACCTTTAGCTGGTTCTTAAAAATCTTAACCAACTACTCTAATCACATAAGTTGCACTAAAAGTCCTATACTTTTTTATATATTTTTTAAATTTTTTATGGGTTCACTTGCCCCCATAAAAACAAGTGTGCCTCCACCCCTGCATGATGTCAAAGGAAATGAGATACAAGTTGATCCTAGACTTGATATAACAAGAAAATACAGGCATCTAGTGACTAAGATGGTAAGACTAGCAAAAAAGGCTAGTAAGACTACTGAGAGATTTACTCGTGTTCTTATTTGTATCATTGAGTTAGACAATAAGATTTCGATGATGATGAAAATGATACATCTGAACCGGTCATAGAGCAACAAAATATGCCAAAAGGATTAAAAAAAGAGAGAAGGAAAATCAAGAAAGGTTCGTTGGAAAGGTTGGAAAGAGAGAAATCGAAAAATAAGAAGAACAGTTGTATCAAAGGTATTGAATTTTAATTTATATATAAGGAACAAAAGAAATTATTACTTATTTTGTATTTGTGTTAATTTTCTTGTAGAACTCCCAAGAGGCTTCATCATCTAAGAAGCCATGTAAGAAAAAAAGAAGAGGCTCCATCACAAAAAAAAAAAAGAGGGGTTGATGAAATGAAAGATTTACAAACTCAAGTTTCAACAGTTTTATATTTAGAAGCTACAATACAACCTGCACAAACATAAGATTCAACATCTTCATTCTCAGTTGCTCCATCGCAACATATTTTTCCACCCTCTACATCACAACCATTGTCATTTACAAGCTTATTGATGGTATGAATCAATAAATTGATTACTACTAAGTGTTATGCATGCCTATTATACTTTGCTAATCTTGCTACTAATATTTGCAATTGTAGGCACAAGGTAGTGAAATTCCATCACTTGAAGCCATAGATCTCATGGCAAACTACACACAAGGAAATTAATAGAAAAAATGGATACACAAAATTTGCAAAAAAATAGATTTTATTCCTTTCAAGAATGTCATACAATTTACTTCTGATATATATAATCAATCTCTATACATTCCAACCAGTTTCAAACTTTACAGGTTACAATCCTAACTAAATTCATAATTTTCCATCATAAAGAATAGTAAACTGCATATTGGACTCCTTTTGATGAACAGGGACAACATTGCACAAGACAACTTTTGAATTTTGGCTTTTGGGGACAAGAAGACAACTTGCATTTTTTGACTTTTTGCACAACTTTTCATTGGATAACTTTTGTCTGCACAGCTCAAAAGCCACTGCCTTTTAGGATGGTGCTTGCTTTTGCTTCAATCCTCTACCTGGAACATACATGGGAATTAATATTAAGCAAATCAATTATCATCCTTCATTATAAAACTTTTGGCCAATTTCCACCTAGTGATGTAAAATCACAATGTCTTGTATTTATGAACTTTCAAGCAATGATGTCAAACTATATAATTTAGCATAATACCAACATCTAAAGGGATTAAGTGTTTCTTATATCTATAATATTTCCAGCAAGTGATGTAATTTTCCTTTTAAAACATTGCTTCAAAAGGAAAAGTTTTGAAGCAGTATCGGATGCAAGTCAACAGGAAAAAAATATTTCTGGTCTTTTCTCACCCCCAAGAATCCATGATAGGAGATCACATTTGGCTAAAAAGGCAAAATAATCATGACTGAAAAGGCAACATAGTGAAAACTGCTTCTGCAAAAATATACAACTGAAGTTCTTTAACATGAAACAATTTCATTGCAACATTCAAGTACATGAAAAGTAGAATAAAATGACAAGTAAAATAAACAGTCAGTGTGCACATTTCTTGCAGGAAAGAACCTCAAGCAATTAAAGTGGAGCAAAACAAAGATAAAGTATCAAATTTAGGCAATCGTTACTTGCTCTCTTCCCCTGTAAACAGTTCAATCCAATTCTATTTGGACAACCACTATTTGCATTGGTAATGCTTTCTCGGTTAGATAGTTCCCGTAATCCAAAGACATCAAACATATTTCCAAAATATGTTATCACAACAATTTTGAAATATCCAACAAGCATACCCTCAGATGTGAAACCCAAGAATCCAAAAAAAAAAAGGCACATTATATTTATACCAAACAGATCTATAAACAGAAAGGTCCAGGAAAACAAACAAAATGGAGCAAAAATATAATGAACTCTAAAACTTAGTGAGGAGTAAACAGTGTTTGGATACAGGCCATCTAATACAACATGCAAATAGTCTCTAAAAGCAGAAATTGAAACAAGAAAAAACACAAGACTAAAAAAGTTTAGTAGGACATAAGGGAATACATTTAATAGGCTTGATATTGCATAATCTCAAAAGCTCATGCAAGATGTCATCCCTTTGCTGAAAACAACTCCTTTAATAGTAAATATCAACTTATGGGAGACCACATGGAAGATCCTTTGCTCGCAACTACTCAAGAGCCTGACAATTTTTGAAAGACAAAACCAAACACCATATGATCCACTTGTAAGCTAATCACTAGTACAAAAAAGATCTTTAAGACTGCCTCATTTAGACTGGATTATAGAGAATCAGGTCTAAAATGTATGACCAGTGGCAGTTTCGTAAATATATAGAACACTTTTAAGACTGGATTATAGAGGATCCGGTCTAAAAAATATGACCGGTGGCAGTTTCGCAAATATATAGAACACTTTTAAGATCGGGTTATAAAGGATCCGGTCTTAAAAGTATGACCAGTGGCAATTTCGTAAATATATAGAACACTTTTAAGACCAAATTATAAAGGATCCGGTCTTAAAAATATGACTAGTGGCAATTTCATAAATATATAGAACACTTTTAAGACCAGATTATAAAGGATCCAGTCTTAAAAATATGACCGGTGGCAATTTTGTAAATATATAGAACACTTTTAAGACCGGATTATAAACGATCTAGTCTTAAAAGTATGGCCGGTGGCAATTTTGTAAATATATAGAACACTTTTAAGACCGGTCTTAAAAGTTAAAAAAGGAGCTAAATTCATTAAACCTTTTAAGTCCGTGAGTGTGCTTGTCTTCTTGGTGATATAACATTTGTTTAATTATAGATTCAACGAGTGTCCCAAGAGCCTCATGAGTCAAATCCTCAGCAAGAATGTCATCCTCTTCCTCTAACCTACTCGCAATCTTCGTAAGTCGTCCCAAGAGCCACACAATCAAATCCTTAGCAACGTTGGTGGTGAGATGCTTCGAGGGTTTTGCGATGGCGTCAACTTCTATCCTCATCAACGGTGAAAGCGTACTGCTTCGAGGATTTTGGACGACGGCGGCTCCTTCCTCTTCGATCTATGGCTCCTCCCACGCCGTCTTCGCACAGATCCGGCTTAAAATTGAACCTAGATCTCTTCTTGCTTAAGTTTGTTTGTTCCTACCTTGACCGCTCCTGCTCAGATCTGGACTTCCATTTTGGTTTCTTGAAGCTTTGCCACACCGACAAGAGGATCCTGCTCAGATTTGGTTGCTTTAAACTTGTGATTTTTTTGTAGATCTGGACTTCAATTTCACCTTTGATTTTATATTGATTCAAATTCGATTTCCATGGTGAATTATTTCTGTTTCTTGTTATTTTTTATTATTTTTGGACTTTGTAATCATCTTTTTTGTTTTTCTTGTTGGTGTTACTTCCAATCTTCTCTTCTTTTTTGTTTTATTTCTTGGTGTTGCTTCCAATCTTCTCTTGGTTCTCCGTATCTGATGACGAAGGGACATTCAAAATGTTGCCGATCCGGTGATTTGGGACCAATTGTTTCATTTTTTTTTTTTTTTTAAAAAATTATTTTGAAACACTTTTAAGACCGAATATTTCAAAAGTTTAGCCTAAAAATGATTTTTTAAAGACCATTCGTTCATCCGGTTTTAAAAGTAACATATTTTTAAGACCGCCTGAAACAAGATCGGTTCTAGATCCGGTCTGACGAGTTATTTTTCGTCCGGACTTAAAAGGCTTTTTTGTACCGGTGAAGCATCCCTCTAAAGCAAACCAAACCAAAAACTAGCAAGTGCCAGAAATATAGACATAGAGAGAAGTTTAAATGGAATAATTCCCCTCAAAAGAATCTCATTCCCGTGACCATACTAGAAAACTGAGATCCATCTAAGTTATCTCATTTAATCCTTTGAAACCAAAGCATACAACTTAGTAAAGAGAAAGCATTTGCCTGGGCAAAATGAGTGAGAAAAATGTACAAGTTCAAGACAAGCAAGTGACAGAGGTAAAAAGTTTGTGTACTTTCAGCATCACAATACCATAAAATCTTGTATTCTGAACACTTCTTGGTGTCAAATTCAAACTTATAATGAACACCTTGAAGCTGGATGATGAATACGCAAGATTGAACAATACTGTAACCAAACTAGCAATTATGGCTCATTTGTTTAGCCTTTACAAGATAATTAGGGGAAAAAGGCTCATTTCGAAAGCATAGCATTTAGTGGAAACAAGCGATCAATAGATATTCAATATCTGAAAGGATATATGTTACGCCTTGAAAACTAGCGGAGTGACTGATATGGAATATGAGGGAAACTCACCCTCTGGAGGCTATAGGACTTAAAAGAACTATTATACCTCATACCTCAGTTATAATCTTTAATTTACATCTACATAATCCATGAACGTCAAAACATATAAAACGTATTGTAGAAATAACACCAGAGTTTCCTTTGTAAGTTAGATCAGACTTCTTGAAATCCTACAATAATTTGAAATGACAAAATGACATTTGGAGCTCTGCTCCACCATTATATATGCGTATACATATATTCGAATAAAATAAAGACAAGGATCATGCCTATAGACTATGTGGAGCATCTAACTTTTGATAGTAGTACAAAAGTGTAAATTTATAATTACATCACGTAGTAGCATTACAAAAATGAGCCGAGTGAACTTTAAATTTTGAGAAGGCTCTTCACTACTCGATCGCAGTACAACGTCAAGAATACTATTTGAACCAAACAATTTTTCCGGTGAATAACGCTCTTCATTTATATAATTTAATAAAAATATAGAAGAAAATAATTTAAACATATTTATCCTTCGATAATAACAATATGACAATAAATTACAATTTTTACATCATATGATCACAATAAAAAACAGAACTATATGTAGGGTCGTGAATCAAATAATTCGATCGTGAATCAAATAATTCAAAATACGGGATAAATCATTTTGTTTAACAAAATCAGTTTAAAACAATAAATCTCAAAGCTCGTCTAAATGTAGGACTTCTACAGAATAGATGACAAGCGTGGGCACACAGTTCACGAGGGTAACTAACCAAGTGTAGCTCAAGGCCACGAAAACAACCACGAGGGTAAGTAACCAAACAAACGCAGCATGAGGCCACGAAGCAAGCGTATGTATTAGACCCACGAATAACAAGTGTGAGAACGAATATCAAGCGATACTATACCCACGAATCTCAAGTGAGCTCGAGGTTAACCATGGTGTACCAAGGACTAACAGTACTGCTGTTAGTAACCAGTGTTCTGTATTCAGTCCTCTAAAAAAAAGTTATTTTTAAGCATGCCGGGGGATCAATTTATTAATAACAGCAAAAAGATCTTCCAATACCAAAGACCCCAACATGAAGTTCATAAATAATATCTCAAGTGATTTTCTTTAAACTTCAAACATCAACGCTTATATGAAACAAATGGAGAGTAGGAGATTAATAAATAACATTAAATAAACTCTTACTATTTACTTGATCCAATCTTGAAGTAAATAATAAAAACAATTCATATAAGTTTTCATCAATGGGATGATATCAAACATTTAACAAATAAACTAGATATAATAAATAGTAAAAATATCATTGATAAAAATATAATGAGACGCTATGCACTCACTTGTAAGGATTATGCTATGCCTCTTTCTCCAACTTATCAGTTTCCAAATTATTTACTCCTTCTCCTCCTAACACCCAACAAATACATCAATTATAGCTTACTATTTTCACATTCAATTGACATCTTCCTTGGTCGGCACACAATTCTTCTAATCATGTATGTACCTTCTTCATAACTTTATGAAATTCAAAATATCATTTACTAAAATCCCTTTAATTATTAGTAATAATAATAACCACAACTTCATAAAGCATAGGAACCTCAACATAATTTCCATAAATGAATCAGGATATAGTTTGCTTAGTCAATGAAGACAAATTATGCTTCAGTCTTTTACACATAGTGTGAGCAAGAAGCGTCCATAAGATCATACAAATTGATCGTTGAATTACTACCCGAATACCTTTTCATTTCTTTTTGCACAAATGCCATCTCATATAACAAATTGACATACTTTCCAATTTATATTAGATAACAAAGTTCCCTAAATTAAATTTCTTAACATTTAACTAATGATTACCAAACATCATAATCTTCCTTATCTCATTCTGAAATTTCCGTTTTGAAACAATACCTAAACCTTCACTTTCATTATATAACTTGGGACTTCATTGCTTCTCCTTATATATATATATATATATATATATATTTATTTCCCTGCAATGAACCATACTTCAAATCCAAGATTAATCAACTTCAATTTTAAAGTGCCATTCGTCCAGCCAATTCTCCAGCGTACATACATATACAGCGCATGACATGCAGCCCCAATAATCAACTTGCAACAATTTCTATATAACAAGAACCCTTTACTTCTTTGACTAACAGCAACACAACAACAACCAAAATGAAAATTTCGTAAATCCCTAATTTTTTTAGACATCACAGAAACACACAGAACCAAAATAATATACTGCACCTCTAAATCTTCTTAAATAAAACACTAATAATGGCTTACCCAAGAATCTGAAATTTGGACCAGCTGGATGATAATTGGAGAAAACGAAAATTAAGTTTCCCCCAAGCCACCTAACTGTTTCGGCTTGTACAGGGCAAGAAGGATATAATTTTTGTGTGCCTATTGATTGCGGCAACAACACCACAACAACCATACAAGCGACAAAGAACAAAAGAGCAACTGAGGTTGGAATTTGGAGCTTCAACTGAGAAGCTCTTCTCTGATCCCTCTCTCGCCAATGCTACGGGAAGAACCAACCAGCAACAGAACAAAATTGGACTGAACAAGAAAAATAAGAGCAGCAAAAAATTCAGAAGCTCTTCAAATTTTATTTATATTTTAATATAATTAGGGTGATTTAGACAGATGGAAAAACAAGACCAAACTTTTCTTATAAAAAAAAATCCTTTTACACATTTGTCTTAAAAAAAAAAAATGAAACGTGACATGCTTTTATCTCATGGAAATTTGCATGCCTTATCTGATGGATACTTCCCTGCAACACCTTGCAACACGTATTCTTTATCCAATATAAGTAGGTGCTTTATCTAATGGATTTTTCCATGGTTTTATCCCAAGGATACTTCCCTACAACACTTATGCTTTATCTGATGGATCTTTTTCGCTTTACATTATAAAGAAGATAAGATATTAACTAGACAAACTTATTGATTAAAATAAAATATTATATAATAAATATATATATTTTAATAAATTTTAGAAGGCCAGCTGGGGCCTTGATAAGAGGTTAACTAGGACCAAATCATTGATTAAAATAAAATATTACTAATATATACATATATTTTGACAAATTTTAAAAGATTTTAGAAAACCAGGCCAAATCGCCAGCTGGGCATAACCCAGCTCCGCCATTGCTCAGATCTCATGGCGAAGCTACTAAGGTGTTTCTTGAGCCTGAATTTCCTAAGTTTCTCACGATGAATTATCTCCAACCCTTTTGGCAGTCCATGTTCGTGTCGAAGATGTTATTCCCTTTTTTATTTCTCGGCTGTATTTTGTGGACAGGCTCTTAGCTTCCCTTTCCAGTGAACACCCCCCAAAAAAAAAAAAAAAAAAAAAAAAAAAAAAAAAAAAAAAAAAAAAAAGAGTCAATGAATCATATGAAACGTTTCTCTTTTGTGTGGCGCATTGATGAATAGTTCCATCCTGCAGGTATTTTTTGTTTCATTGTACTGTCATTTAGTTCCTGTTATGCTTTCTCTTTTGAGAATATATGACTTATCGTTGTTCTTGTTCTATTTCCACATGACAAATCCCAGAGAGCTTGGAGGATTCTTTTATTATGAACCTGTTTTAGATGATAGCAACGGGAATCACCCCACTAGATGCTAAGGGACCACTTTTATGCTTCCATTTCTGATGGCAGATAGTTTGGGCGGACTGGCACCAGTTTCGGCCTAGCATGTTCGTGGATTTAATGTTAAGGGACCAACGTGTGCACGTGGATTGGGTTGTTTAGGATTTGACATTAGAAATATGTCTCATAGTAATATGGTTCCATTTTGGGCCCTAGATTAGGACAGTTTATATTACCTTTTAGCCCCTGGCCCATGCATTTAATGTAGGGTTAAAGTGGAAAAGTATACATGTGATTTACTTCGAGTAGCGCCTAACACAAATGCTTTTTTAGGTGTAAAAGTGCACACATGGTTATAAATTTGGTGCAAAAATACCGTTTAACCGTTAAGTTTGACTTTTTTTTGCTGACTGGACGATGGACGATGATGTGACTTTCAAATGTACAAAAATACACATGTGGTTTGGTAAAAGAGTGCACAACACCAAGTTTTTTTTTATTAAAAAATTTAATAATTTTATTTCAATTAACGGAATTGTTTCCCTAGGTATAATTCTTGAAAGGCCAAATTTTTTTTCCTAATTTATCATTTTGGGACGGAGGATTTATTCAATGGTAAACACGATAAAAATTTTATTTCCATAATTTATTTTATTTTATTTAAAAATAATTATTAAATTTTCTAATTAATAATTGATAAATGAGTTATAAATAATATATTTACTTAAAAATAATTTTAATTTTTTGAAAAATAAATAGTTAAATAAATAATTCATTTATTCTATCAAAAAAAAAAAAATTCATTACTTTGAAAAAGTTAAATTTATAACTATAAATCTATAACATTCCTTGATTTACTTTTATTCATCATATAAATAGAAATAACTAATTTAGAGGTACAAACATTAATATTGCATATTTCTTAATGCAATAAAAATTAAATAATATTTTCGGTTTTGATTGAAAAATTATTTAAATAAATTCTGGTTCAATTTGTTGGATCAAAAAATTATATATTTTTTAAATTAAATATATTATTTATAATATAAAATTTTAAATGCATAAATACTCATTTATTAATTATTAATTAGAAAATTTAATAAGGATTTTTAAAAAAGAAAATAAATTAAGGAAATAAAAAATTTGGCCTTCTAGGAATTATATATAGATAAATAATAATTTCCCTTTAATTAAAATAAAGTTATTAAATTAAAAAAAAACTTGGTGTGGGACGTTCTTTTTGTCGACCAAATGTGTATTTTTGAACATTTGAAAACTATGTCATTGTCTCAAGTAAAAAAAGTCAAACTTAACGATTAAATGATATTTTTACATCTAATTTGTAACCACGCGTGTGTATTTTTACACCTAAAAAAAGCATTTAATTTTGGCCACTCCTTGAGATAAAGTATATGTGCATTTTTATATCTTCACTAATTATTTTGTACTAGTTGTTTTAATGTTTATATTTTTTGCATGGGCTGTAGCCCACAAATGTCAAATGGTTTCTTTTCATCCTCTAAGTTTAATACTATATTGTTTAATGATTTATTTTTAATTTAAACTTTAATCTTTATTCGTTAATTTCGCCCTCACTAATTACGGGAATATAATTGAAGCTAATAATGGGATAACCTCAATTTTTTCTGGTCCACGATAATGACATTTATAAACCATAACAAAAAGGCTTTTTTTTTTTTTTGACAATGACAATAGGTTTAAACTGGAAGATAAAATTGACCATCCAATGATGATGATTAATGCGCTGCCCAACACTTAAATTAAGTTCCTAAGCCCAAAATGCATGCCCAGGCCTTCTTTTCAAGATCCTAACTTAATTACTACGTCAATGAAGGAAATTACATAAAACCTACTAAAATTATATGTTAAACAACCTGGGATTAATCTGGCACAAATACCAACTCAACCCCAAGTTATGTTGCTAACGGCTCCTTTGGATGAGTATATAGTGCTCATCTCTCTAATTGTAGGTGTCAGGACTTTTTTTTATTATTGTATGTATTTTTATTTATTTGGATTAAATTATATGCTCCACCCTAAAATATTTTTTATCACTCGATCTCAAATTAATTAATTTCTAGTCTTGCATTTAGAAATATTTTTCCTATGTAAGATCAGTATCATGAAATATTTTTTCAGTTACACATAATATCTGAAATATTTTTTCAACGCTCAGTATCTTAAATTAATTAATTTTTAGTGTATGGAGTTTTTTTTTTAATTAAAAAAATTAAAAAAGCCTCATTTATTTGGGGATGAGAACTGCATGGAATGTGGATTCGCCACATAATAGTGTAGCCATCTTCTCCGTAGTTCGAGAAAGGCATGGGTTTTTGTTGTATAAAGTCTCTCTCCCCGTGAGTGTCTTCTCTCTCTCTGTGAGGGTCTTTAGTCTGGTTTTTCGTGAACCCTTCCGGTCGGTGTTCTCCGAACAGCGGCCTTCTTAGCCCCCCCTCTTCTCTTCTCATCTTCTCTTTTTCTTCTTTCCTTTTCCTCTCTTTGCTTGTGTGCGGTTTTCTTATTTCCTGCTGTGTGTGGTAATATGGTGTTGGTGGAAGGTATGGAGGAAGGGCAGAGTAGCGATAGTTCGAAGACGACTCAGGTTTTTCTGAACCTAAAACAAAAAGTTGAGATGACGAGCGGAACATTAGTGGGTAGGATCCTCACGAGTAAGAATTTAAACATCCCAACTGTGATCACCATGATCAAGAAGGGGTGGAATTTGGATAATGGGATCGAGGTGAACGAGTTGGACCGGAACAATCTTACCTTCCTTTTCAGGTTCTCAGATTGTAAGGAGTTTGCGAGAATACTAAAGGGGAGACCATGGTCAATCCAGGGCTTCTTACTCAATCTCCATGTGTGGGAAGAACGCATGGTTCTTGATGATGTTAAGTTTGATAATGCACCGTTTTGGGTGCAGTTCCATGGCCTACCGCTGGAGGCCTTTGACAGTGATAATGCAAAGATTCTAGGGAATGTGGTTGGGGAAACACTATTGTATGAAAAACCGATGGTTGACGGAAAGCTTCATAGAGGCTTCATCAGAGTTAGATCGCTGATCAACCTAAATAACCCACTCCTGACTGGTTTTTGGGTACCACGAGAAAACAAAAACCCGGCATGGATATCAGTAAAATATGAAAGATTGCAACACTTCTGTTTCAGATGTGGCCGTGTGGGCCATGACAGCCGTGGATGCAAGGATACTAAGGTTACTCAGGAAGAGGGAGATGAAAAGCCAGAGTATGGAAGCTGGCTGAGTACACCATCTGTTAAAACGTTCGAACATCTCCTGGAGGTGTGCCGGAGGGACTGCGTTGAAGCCAGGTTTGTCGGGAAGAAGTCCTCAGCTTGTAACCGCCAACAGCTCCGATCGCCGGAAAGAAGCTGGGTCTCAACTAGCATTGGTAATCCTCGGTCTGACATGGAGTTGGTATACAGGGCATTGGGGGAAGAGTCTGTCAGGAATAAGGGGGTAGGCATAAGGCAAGAGATTTCGGCGGAGCGATTGCAGGGGCGGTCCAAAATGATACAAGTCGACGCAAGCATTTAATGCGCTAATTGCTCCCATTCACGTGACCACCTGGAGGACCCCACGGCTAGGAGTCATAAATTGGTTTCTTCTCCCTCTGCACGTGTGGTGGACCCAGGCGAAGGGCATGACCAAACCGAAGGCCCGATGGGATCTGATGGAATTGGGTTGAACTGTGTTAAATTGGGCCTAGAGGTGGGCTCAGTTGGTTTGAACGATGCAGTGCCAAGAGGTCCTAATAGTGATCTGAATGCTGGACTTTCCCCAATCTCTGAGGTATCGTTCACGTTAAGAAACATCCAGCTTAAACGGCCGTTAGAGGACTCAAGCGTTTTAGCATCTGCCAAGAAGCCACGAAAGTTAGTTTTTGACGATTCTCCTGCTCCTCCATTAGTGATCTCTAGAAGCTCTCCGCGTCTGAAGGGGCGTCGTAGAAGCTTTCGGAATCTCAAGGCCTCTATTCGCAGTGCATCTCACGGTAACTTACCTAATTCTCAGGGGGGCTCTGCTGTTTTAGCTGGGGAAATTTCGTTATCCGGGGGAAATTGACTTCCACGACGGTTGGCTCACATCTCTGTTTCTGGAAATAATGAAGCTTCTAATTCTTCTTCTTCTCCACACGCCGGTGGCTGGATGGAACCATTGGCGGTTCACCATGAATCTCTTAGTTTGGAACCTGTCGGGGTTGGGGGTTCCCCGACGGCCCAGAATACGAAGGCGAGTGCCTCGAAAGAAACCCCAACTGGTTTTCTTGATGGAAACCAAACAAAAGGCAAATTATGTGAGGAAAATTCGGAGACGATGTGGTTTTTCAGAGGATTGGTTAGTAAATCCAGTGGGTATTGGGGGTGGTCTAGCGTTGTGGTGGTCCGAGGTGATCTCGGTGGATATTTTATTCTCCTCGATTAATATTATCCACACCCGGGTTAGCTCTGGTTCATGGAACACTCCGGAGTATATTTCATTTATCTATGGTCCCCCAAGTGAAGAGGAGAGACTCGGTCTTTGGCGGGAACTTCGTAGAATCAGTGATAACATTTGTGAATCTTGGCTGTGCGTTGGGGATTTCAATGACATTTTATCGCGATCGGAGAAGAGTGGTGGAAACCCAAGGGCATGGAGGAAAATTCTGAATTTTAAGCATCTTATTGCTGACTGTAAGCTGGATGATTTGGGATTTCATGGCTTCGGGTACACCTGGTGCAACAATCGGTTGCAACCCGACACTATACGAGAAAGACTTGACAGAGCGCTGGGTAATATTTGCCTTAGGGAAAAGTTCCCAAATCTTCAAGTTCTTCATGTAGATCCGGCCGGATCTGACCACCACATGCTATGGGTTCATTGTCATCCCGGTGGGAACCAACGGAAAAAAAGTTTTCAGATTTGAGGTTTGTTGGGCTTCTCATCCTAATTTTCTTCGGTTAATAAAAAGTTGTTGGGGTTCTGTTAATGTGATATCTCTGTGTGCTGCTGATGGTTTTGCTCAGAATATGGTTAAATGTAGACAGGTTCTGATTAAATGGAGTTATAAGGAATTTCCTAACAATTTAAGGAAAATAGATGCTCTAAAAGACCAACTTGCCAAACTTAATCAGGGGGACAGAGATCAATTATCCTCATGTAGTATTGCACATGTTCAAGGGGAGCTGGATAGGCTATTGGCTCTTGAAGAACAGTTCTGGTGGCAAAGATCAAGAGTCAATTGGCTGTTGTTTGGGGATAGAAATTCTCGCTTTTTCCATTCAGTTACACTGAGAAGAAGGCAGAGGAATAATATCTTATGCATCAGAGACGACAATGGGAATTGGCTCACAGAGAAACAAGCTATCTCTCAGAATATTTCCTCTTTTTTCCAGGCACTTTTTACATCCTCTGATCCTTCGAATATGGACTTGGCTCTTAACTACATTGATGTCAAGATTTCACCTATAATGAATCAGAACCTCATGCTCCCGGTTACAAGGGAAGAAGTAAAAGCAGCCGCCTTTAGCCTAGGGGCTTCTAAGGCCCGGGCCGGATGGTTTTTTCCGGGGACATTCTATCACAAGGCTTGGAGTGAGATTGGGGAATCTATCTTCCATATGGTCAGAGAGTTTTTTGAAGGGAAGTCCTTACTTGATGCCATCAATGAAACGAATATCACTTTGATCCCTAAGTTGGAGAAGCCTGAGCATGTCTCCCACTTTAGACCAATTGGGCTGTGCAACTTTTCCTACAAGATCATTTCCAAGCTCCTGACAAACAGAATGAGACCTTTGCTGGATCATTGTATATCTCAAAATCAAGGAGCCTTTGTCCCTGGCCGGTGCATTCAGGACAACATTATCATTGCTCATGAGGTTTACCATTACCTCCGGAGGAAGAAAACAGGGGGAAAATATGAATTTGCGCTCAAGATGGACATGAGTAAAGCTTATGACCGTGTGGAATGGTTATTTATAGAGCAGGTGTTGCTGCGGTTTGGGTTCTGTGAAGAATGGGTGGCGCTAATCATGAAATGTATTCAATCTGTTAAGCTGAATATTTGTGTGTCTGGGGAAAACATTAGTACCTTCTCTCCGAGTCGTGGCCTACGACAAGGGGATCCGCTTTCACCTTACCTATTTATTCTTGTGGCGGAAGTCTTATCATTGATGATTGATAAAAGCCAAGGTGCTAAAACGGCTTACAGGATTAAACCGAGCCGAGGATGCCCGGTGCTAACACATAGCTTCTTTGCGGATGATTCTCTATTATATATGAAAGCTACCAGGAAGGATTGTAAGTATCTTGCTCAAATGCTCCGGTATACCGTCGCTCTGGTCAAGTCATCAACCTTGATAAGTCCAAAGATCTTCTTCTCGACTAATACCCCTAATGTAGTGAGAGCCATGGTAGGAAATATATTGGGTATTGCAGCTTCGACGACAGGGGAGATATCTTGGAATCCCGAGTATACGGGGAAAACGAAAAATCAAGCCTTGGCCTATGTGAGAGAAAGAATAACAAGCAAGCTTCAAAGTTGGGGGACCTCATCTCTCTCATTCTCTGGCCGAGAGGTAATGATTAAGTCCGTAATACAGGCTATCCCAATCTTCCCTATGAATTGCTTCAAATTTACTATCAAATCTTGCAAGGAAATTCACAGCCTCATAGCCAATTTCTGGTGGGATGGCAATGCATTTGGTAGCCGGACACATTGGAAGGCATGGGATTTCCTAACTTCGGGAAAAGATCAAGGAGGCATGGGTTTTAGGGATCTTTGCATTATGAATGACTCTCTTTTGGCTAAAACGGCTTGGAGACTCTTGACCCAACCTAATGATTTATGGGTACGGGTGGTGAAAAGTGTGTACTTTCCCAAGACTAATTTTCTCCAAGCGACTAAGGGAGGTAGAGCCTCTTGGTGTTGGTCTAGCATGATTGGTGGTAGAGACATACTACTAAGGGATCTTCGATGGGACTTAGGATCGGGTACCTCAATTGGTATTTGGGGGGAGCCTTGGATCCCGGGATCCCCTCTGCTGAAATTGCCTGTGAACTATGCTGATCCAGCTGTCAAGCAAGGACGAGTATGTGACCTGATTGTTGATGGTGGGTGGGACCTAAGCCTTATATCAGAACTTATAACAGATCAGACCAAGGAGGCAATTTACAAGATCCCTATTCCTACCAATGGCTTGGAAGATAAACTTGTGTGGAGCAATGCTAGGAATGGGGTATATGTGGTGAGTTTGGGGTATAAGGTGGAGAAAGCTAAACACTTGGCAGGAAATAATAGGGCTGGACCCTCCATTGTTGTGCCTCCTTCCTGTTGGAAGTCTGTGTGGAAGATTAAAACAGTCCCCCGGGTGCAACAATTTGTATGGCGTCTCTTAAATAGAGCTATAGCTACAAATGAGGCCCTCTATCATAGGCATCGTTCCCAGTCAAAGCTTTGCCCTGTTTGTGAGTCAAGAGAGGAAACGATTGAACACTTACTTTTCCACTGCTCTTGGACCCGCTGTGTCTGGTTTGGCAGTCAACTCGGGATCAGATTTGAACTTGCAGAGATTACGAACTTCAGCAACTGGTGGCTTCGGATTGCTGGTATGAATTCTTTGACCTCTCATGATTTGTCCCTTATCTGTTGGACACTTTGGTTCATTTGGAAACAAAGAAATGGAAAGGTATTTAATTTCATTGAACCAAACCCTTCGTTGTAATAGAATTGGCTAGGAACTGTAATGATGAATTTTTGACTAGTTCCCATAACCTGAGGAATGAATCTGATCTATGTGCTAAGAATCTGTGTGTCTCTGCTAGTTGGTCACCGCCACCTGCTGATACAGTCAAGATAAATGTGGATGGTGCTTTCCAGGTGGGCAATGAGGTGGCGGCTATAGGTGTGATTTGTAGAAATTATATTGGACACTATGTGTGAGGATTTATTGACAAACTGAAATCTATCTCGGCCTTTATGACTGAAGCATTAGCACTCAAAAGAGCCTTGCTGATTGCTAGAGATATTGGGCTTGATAATGCTATTTTTGAGTCAGATTGCCTTCCTCTGATCAATTGTGTTGTTGCTAAATCACCTTCTGCCTATGATTGGTGTTGTAGAAGTATCATTCATGACATTATTAGTCTGTTTTCCTCCAAAGTTGGGTTCTCGTTTTCATTTACTCCTCGCGGGGGTAATCGTGTTGCTGATCATCTTGCAGCAATTGCTTATAAGGGGGTGTACCCTATTGGGTGGGTGCCTCGACCAACACCCTCTTTGCTTCCTCTTCTAGCTTTGGACGCTCAACAGAGTTCTCCGGTCATGACTGATGCTTTGCACCCACCCCATCAATGGAAGGGGGGCTGATTATTTGTTTCTTGTTATATTTTGATTGGCTTCGGCCTTACTCTATGTTGTAATGTTATTTGTATGTTACCAGTACAATGTTTCTGTAGCTGCTTTTTATGTTGAATGGTAATAGAATACCTTCTTCGAGCAAAAAAAAAATCTTCTCCGTAGTTCAATGATCGGAAGTCTTATCCATGCTCTTCGTGTTGACCGTGTCGGAGTTCAGCCGTTGATCGTTGTGGTGGTGGTTGTATCTTCAAGTATGCCCCCGAAAATAAGTCCTGGATCAATAACGCCTGGCTGTTATCTATCCGCAATCTCAGTAGCAAAAGTACAGTCGACGTCGCCTGATCTCAGACTTGTCGTGTATGAATCCACGCTCTCTTAGCATTTCATACATGCACCTAGCAAAATAGTAGCACCCGCATTGCATGCACCTGTAGCTTCCGACATTAATCAGTCTCAACTCTTTAGTCAAAATTCATTCAACAATCTCCTCATCTACAACTTCAGCTGGGATCGCCACTAATCCATGTCCATTTTGGACACATATTTTAGTTAACTCCGTCAGTTGTGTTACCTCCTCTTTGATTGAAAGAGGAATAAGTCTTATGATCTTTACACCCGACTCCCAACTCTTCAGGAATGTGTTTAGATCCCTTTCATTGAAATTTTGTTGCAAAAACATATTCCTAGGAGGTGAATTGTACAATGACAAGGATTGCCAAAGTGTCTGTTTTGTATCTTTGAAATCCCTTATATAGAATGAAACCGCTCAAATTGCCGTTTTGTTGACTGTCCATGTTGTGCATTTAATGTTCTTGCTTTTACACTGTCGTTTATACATGCACAAGCACCATGTTGTCGTCAGCAAGGAACTTCTGCTAGTTGGCAAGCTCTGTCATAATACTATCCACCTTATCACCCCGTATGATATAGATTGGCCCTAAGAATAAAAAATACAGGAAAAAAAAAATAAAATAAATCTTCATAAAGCTACCATTTTTACAAGGTATTTAGAAATGGCTACAACCACACTATCAAGAGACCATATTATACCACTCAGTATACCTTGTTGTCTCTCTCGAGAGAAAAATCTCCCTGTCAAACAGACCCATATATGGGGTGAAGGGAATCCCATCAAAGTGCCGAATAAATCCACACACGTCTGACGAAAACACAAAGCCTCTAGTTAGGAAAAAAATACAAAGAAACATTTGTAATAACTTTGTCGTAGTGGGATGACTAAACGTTACCAACAAAACGTTCATCTTCAACCATGGCCCAAGCGATGTCAGAACAGGTGTTGAGGCTGAGACAGCGATCAATCCTGCGCTCATAGAAGTCGTGAATAAGAGAGTCTGGAATAAACTCAAGATGGAAACGCTCACGGAACCATTCCCCACTACCAACAACCGCCATCCCCGTTATGTTGTAGACGTTCCCCTCTTTAAGCTTCCAGAGGAAACGTTCCATCACCTGGACAGAGTGAAAACACGCAAGCATCCTTGTACCGTGGCATCATCCGTAAGGAAGTCAAGAAATATATGTTTAGTTCAGAAAAATAAATAAAAATGAAATAGAGACGAAACTGTAGAAAATGTGTGTGTGTGCGTTTGTTTTTTTTATTTATTACAAGGCGGCAGACACTAATGGCTTGAATTACAACAAGCAGGATTGAGCCTCGCGGCCTCCCACAAGTTGGGGGGAGTACCAATACCACTAGGCTACAAGGCCTTTGGTAAACTATAGAAAATGTTGATACCTTTTCGTTTGCCAAAAGAAAATCATAGCCAACGAACTCCTGTGCATGATGGGATGACCTCAGATTATGAATAGGCTCACACATCTTAGTCAATTAGAGAACACAGACTGTAACACGGTAGTTCGATGAACACCTTTGGGAGTTTCTTCATGAGCAGATTTCCTCATAATCTCTTCTCTCATTTTCTCTCAAAATCCCATTTTCACCCTTAGATGAAAAAATGGACGGTTCAGATTTAATATTTTCAAAAACAATGATGATAGTCTTCTATAAATTGATTTTTTATTAATTTTGTTTGTCTTACAGATATAAATGTGTAGATCATGATTTAATAGTTTAAGTTTATTTATTCATGTTCAAAATAATAATTTTATAAAATATTAAATCTGGATCATCTATTTTTAAAAATATGAGGGTGGAGATCGGATACTGAGAAGAAAATGAGAAAAAGGATTATGAGAAAATTCAAACCTGTTTCTCCATGGCAGCAAACTGAAGAGAAAAGGGGATTATAAGGGAAATATGAGTACAGGTGATGAGAGTCAATGAGTGAGAGATGGCGGCAAGACCATCCTTAAATAGGCGCGAAGGGTTGTGAAGGGGAAGACGATAAGGCAAGTATGAAATAAATGCTTACACCTACTCAACTTCAGAAAAACGAAGAGTTAAGCTATGGTAATTAATCTCATACAAGTGCTCAGGGTATTTAGTTACACATATACATAATGCCATGGAAGAACTCACATAAAGCCGACCTATGTAATGACGAGAGATTCCCCAACCAATGGCATTAAAGAGAAACCTGAGACGATTCGGCGATGCAATAAGAACAAAGAAAAACACAGACAGAAAACTCGAGTTCAAAGTATAAACACCACAATCTACCTTTATTTATTGGGCGTGACTGGGCACCACATACCTTAAGTTATCCATGATCCCATCCATACTATAATATCCTGAGTTTTTAGTTTAGAGACTTGAGAATTTGCCTAAAGTAAAGTAGGTAGACTACTAAGCCCAGTTTAGGAAATGTGATATTAAATCTTAGAAATATCATATGAGATTTTATTATGAAGAATTGGGTCTAAATAATTTTAAAACTATTATTTGGAATTTAATGCCTAATTTCCCACATGTTCAAGGGTAATATGAGACAATTTTGAAACTTTTTTCCTTAGGGGCATTTCCATTAGCAAGACCAAGGAAGACATGGAACGGTAATTACCTAAAAGCATGAGTTAATTTAAGAGGAGTATATGATAAGTTTGTTGTGCAAGCTTGAGATTTTGCCAAGTGTTCAATGGGGAAAATCAAGACATTTTGGACACATGATAAAGCACATCTAAGAGGCCCCAACTACCCTTCAATTTCATTCAAGGTGGAGAAAGGGAAGCCATATTAATTTGATATTTATGACATAATAAAGTTAAGGTACAGGTCATAAAAGTCCATCTTGCATCGTATAATGCCGCTTGTTGTATTAGGAAATTATTGTGACTTGATGATAAGGGACACATGTGCATGTAATTAATTTGGAAAAGGATGAATAATCAAGGCTTCTTAAATAATCCTTCAATTCTTGCTCAATAAGGAACAAGAGAAAAGGCAAAATATCACATGAAATATTCATGAATTAAGTCAAGAGGTGTGTATAGTAAGTTATGTATGCCTGCCACAAAGTCAACACAATTAATTAATAGAGTTACATGTCTTGTTGGGTAGACACCTAAGCATGGATATTTAATATAGAATGATGACTTAATTGCGTGCTTTCCCAACAAGCCAAGAATTTTGGCCAAGTCAAAAATGAGGAAGAGAATTCAAGAAGCATGTAGAAATTGACCACATGTGAGGATAATATGTAAGGGTATTTTGGGTAATTGCCAAGGGGACCCTTAAGTGATTTTCCTTCAATTATAGATCACTTCTTATCCCTTTCTTCATAAAAAATTTCGTCCAAAGCAAAGAGGAAGAGAGAAAAGTCAAGAAACTTGCAAAATAAATCAAGTTTAAGAGATATGTTGTAAGACACTTTGGTCATTTGACTTGAGGGATTTTTAAGTGCCTTCTTGCCATATTTCAAGACATTTTGCACTCCCCTTTGCATGAATATATTTGGACCAAAGGAAAGAGAGCAAGAGAGAGAAGAGTAAACCCAAGCTTGAAGCAAGAAGGAGGAAGAAGAAAGAGTAAGTGTTATGGATCCAAATAATAGGCCCAACTAAGGTGTGGCCCAACAGGAGGCAACCAATATTGCACGAGATGTGATGGCACAACATTTGGGCTTGGAGGCACAAGAAGCCCAACAGTCAAACCCTAACCCTAAGGTACCCTCTATAAATAGATGGTAAACCCTAAGGTACACGCTCTCTAAGCTCTCTCTCATCTACGATTCTGCCTACACTGTGCACACACCCCACCCCCTTTGGTTGTGTACAGTGATCTTCTATTCTCAAAGGTATCTCATCCATAGATACCTAAGAGGGAGCTATTCGATCCAACATAAACATACTAGCCCACTGAGGGCTAGACATCTGTGTTCTTATGACAGAACATTGGCGCCAACCGTGGGGAATCGGTAAATTTTTATTTGATTCCCGCGACCTAGGATAGTCGCAACAAATCAATCAAGCAGAATATACCTGATCTTCAGTGAATTCTCAGTCAATCGAGCAAGTACGATGAAACCCTTGATTTCTGAGTGCTTAATCAACAATGGTTTCTGGGTTCTATTCGAGATTCATCACGCAAAAGACCCAAAGCAACCGTAGGGATCCAATACTGGGATGCCTTGAATTTTTTGAACCGGGTCGAAATAATTAACGCCATCCGAGTTCCAAGATGAAGGCAGAGAGGCCTTGGATGTTGTCCTGGACACGTTCAAAAGCCCGCGTATGTTTGCAATATCGCCACCACGTGCCGAGATAGTGACGAAGCGATATAACTAAATCTTGCTCAGCAAAAATCACGTATGGGAGTCAAGGGCGATTTTCCGATCAAGATTCTCTTCACTGTGCCAGATTCGGTGCGCTCAAGCCCGTTATGACGTCATCGCTGTGTGGATTACACGAACTCTTCAGATTGCCAACTATCACAAAAGAGAAGTCGGATGGCCGAGATCATCTTCATGAGAGGGCCATGATTGGAGTTGCCGGGGTCCAAGATGCCTGAGATGGCGAATTGCTGAATACCGAGATTGTTGTCTTGAGGAGTATCGACATAATTTAATCATTTAGCGCCAAAACTCAGCGAATCAAATCTGCACATCAAAGTCAGGATCTGATAAATTTTCAGAAGGAAAGAACGCTTTTTCATGCGGCATCTTTTGCAGCAGTGGAGCCCGAGGATCATAAAGCCTGGATGGCTGCTGCCGAGATCCATGAAAAGTCGGGTGGCCGGGATACCCATTATGAAGTGGCCGAGATTGGAGTGGTCGAGATCCCCTCCATTGAATGGCCGGCATCCTCCTCATGAAGGTGCCGAGTTTTCGAGGTGCATGACGAGATGTGCATGGGTTCACCGACTTCGATGTGCATGCCGAGATGTAGTATATTGCCTATTATTCTGAGGTACATGCCGAGATTAGTATGCCGAGGTGCATGTACCGAGGGGCAGAAATTGAAGAATGTCGAGAAGGAGGTCAGGAACATGCCGTCGAGAAGGAGAAGAACCTATTGCCATCGATCAACCTCAAGAAATTCATTAAGGGCGAGCCTTTGAAGTCTATTCCCATCTCAGTTATAGATAATAACAGAGATCGCCTGAAACTCAGTCTATTCCTATCTAAATTATACCTTGAGGATAATTAAAGTCGGCATGTAGCGCAAAGGAGCCGAGATCAGATCACTGAAGCCGACATGCAAAAGAAACGAGATAGTTGAAGTCGGCATTTGTGTTCTACATACCCCGGCTTGCTGCATTGCATGCCAAGATAAAATGAAGCAGACACTTGCAGAATTGCGAAATCGGCGAACGAATCTCGGCATACTCAACAGCAGAACATTGACGAAATAAGGAATGGAAATGGAATGGCTGTTATTAATTCCATCCGGGCAGGAGGCATGACGAACGCTGTAATCCAGGATGGAGCAGAACCGAGGTTCAAAGTTACCTCGGATTGTTAGTCCGGGATGGAGCAGAACCGAGTTTCATAGTTCGTGCAGAGCTGTGCAGAATGTTGGGAAAAAAGTGGAAGGATTGAGATTATGATGAAGTCTTTCTACAAAATGATCGCATCGAATCGAAACGGAGAAATCATTGGAACAAACCGAGACATTAAACCGTTGAAATTTGCAATTCCATCATTAATTTTGCTCTCCAGTTCCAGATTCAAGAGTTCAGTTCCCTTTCTTGATTAGGAACGTCGTTCTAGTGGCCTTGCTTCCCAGTGTTCGACGCTCTGGTTGCTGCAGTGTTCTTGGTCTTTGAAGCAGACCGCCGTCATCAGATAACATAGAATCAATGGCAACAAGATAGTCCATTTCGTCTTTCAACGTACATTTTTAGTTATTGGAAAAACATTAGATGCAAAGGCTATTCCGTTTGATCATGAAATTCAGTGAAGTTGCTAGTCATCCACCGACAAAGGAGTGGACCTCTTTTAGGAGATTACTACAGCAAAGGTTCCAATTTCCAGAATGGTCTCTTTCTCTTCGGTTCCTGAGGTTATGATGAGGATCGGAAGATATATTGAGAAATCCTCAACAAGTATGCATACAGAGGAACTAGATGATCCGCAAAAATTTTCAGATGATGAGATTAAAGTGATTGCTGGGCAAGAATATGTTTCACGACTGCATGAGCTCAAAGATGAAATTGCTCATTCTTGGCTTGTTAATGATCATATTATGGACATGTTTGGAGATCTGGTTAGCCAAAGGATAAAACAGAAGGCTGAATTTTCCGCAGATGGAACCCTACTGTGTAACTTACCAGAAAACTTTAAAGCGGCTGATATTGGCTCTGATGCTAAAGAAACTTGAAATAACTGGTTTAGCAAAATTGGTGCTGTGCAAGAGCTTCTTCCACGTTTTTTTTAATGGCCATGCTTTTTTGTTGCACATATGTGGGCTGGTGGTGGCTAAGGCCCAAAGTATTACCTTTTTTTTTTTTTAACATGCTCAGTTTGATGTCCTATACAATGGAAATCAAATCATAGAAATAAATGCATTTGGTGATCCAAATCTTGCCGTAGACATAGCAAGACAGCGTTGGTGTTGATGTTAAGTTCACCTATTCAATTATCTGGAACACTACATCTACACATTTGGAGAACAGGATGGGCGGATACTCAATAACTTCACAGCTTCCTGTTTATCAAAAGATTCATTGGTCCTCATTTGTCAACTCAATTGTCATTTCTCAAATACAAGAAACTGGTATGCTCCTGGAAGTTTAGCCTTTCAAGAAGCATTTAACCGAATATCAGGACTTGCTGGTGCTATTAAGAAAGAAGGACTTCTCAACATCTCCTATTAATATCATTCTCAAACACTGTCAGCTAGAGGTACATCTCAAACATCACTTGTTAATATTACTTTTCCATAGCGATAAATTGTTTACATATCTGGCCCTGAAACATTGCTATCATATAAGTACAATCACGCTAGAAGTGCTAGAGATTAGCTGCTAGCAGAAGGGGCTATACTGTAATTCCCAGATTGTCATTGCATAGATTAGTTTGTGTTATTAGTCAATGGATATATTATGTCAATGCTTATGAGAATCTCGCTGATTTGCTGCAAAGCATGTCTTGAAGAATGCTGAAGGTTGATTTCTTGAAACTATTTCTATCGAAGTGTTTCTGAAAAATAAGGTGGTCTAGACTCTAATCTTTGACCATTAGAATTTATCAACAAAATGAATTATAGTGGTATGGTAAAGCAACAAAAAGATGTTGCTGCTATTTTTGCACTTGTTGTTGGTGCAATTATACATGCTGAGGCTGGAGTATGGGCAATACCCGAGAAGGCTGTTATGCTTGGCGGAGTTTAACCTCTTGAGTGTAGTTGATCATACAAAGGAAGCTCAAATGGAAAATCTGCACAAGAAGAGCCTCATGTTTGTAAAGGCTCTGCCCAACAAAAGTGAATGCAGTAAAGTTCTATAAACCTCTTGATGAGGATGATGAAGACGTCATGTAAGAGCTTGAAAAATTGTTTCTAAATTTTGAGCACAAGACCTTTGCTATGGCAACAAGCCGGGAAAATGCAAGAAGAGGCATATCAAAAGATCAAAATTATGCCTGCAAAGATTCCATTAGGAGTTATCTAAAGAGGAATTGAAGATACCATTCCCTGCAATTATACACCACCAAGTTTTTATCTTCTATAGAAGGTGGTTCATTTTTCTCATTTACGAGAGAAGATAGGCATTGATTCTGCACTGGATAAACGAACACATGTGTACCAATAGTGGGCCGTCCCATGGTATAAGAAAGTCCTGATGAAATTTGTACCCCATTCTTCAAAACCAAGTGGATCTTTAATCCAGGAGGCTAATGGAGGGGACGAAGCAGGAAATTGAAGGAATTGCAAAAAGGAGGTATATTTAAAGATTTTTCTCCTAACGAGCTTGCAGATTGATGTTCTCTTAGTTCTAGGACAGGTGTCAGAAACAAAGTATTTCCAATACTCCATTTAGAAGATGCCTTACAAGAGAAAAGGAGGATTGCGTCTCCAAAAAAAGAAAAGAAAAGAAGGTGGACCCAGGTTTAATTGAATCTAGTTAAAATCTGGGCTCCGTGTAAAGGCGATAAGGTCGCAAGTCTATTTTAAAAACACTCTCCTAAATTGGACCCTGATTTAAATTGAATCTAGTTTAAATCAGGGATCCGTGTAAAGTTAAGAAGGCGGATCCGGTTAAAACCGATCTGGTTAAAATCCGGGTTCCGTGTGGAGTCCGTCCCTACGAAAGGGAACGAAGATGGAACCCGATTAAACTGAATTAAGTTAAAATCCGGGCTCCATGTGCGACGACAATGCCACCAAGGCTAAACATGTAGGAATCCGAGGTACATAAACCCGTTTCGAAAATCATGTCGAAGGAAAACATGTACGAATTCTTGGTAAAGAAACCGGTTTTGAAAATCATGTTCAAGTTAAACATGTAGGAATCCGAGGTACATAAACCCGTTTCGAAAATCATGTCGAAGGAAAACATGTACGAATTTTCGGTAAAGAAACCGAGTTTTCGAAAATCATGTTCAAGTTAAACATGTAGGAACTGAGGTACATAAACCCGTTTCGAAAATCATGTCGAAGGAAAACATGTACGAATTCTTGGTAAAGAAACCGGTTTCGAAAATCATGTTCAAGTTAAACATGTAGGAATCCGAGGTACATAAACTCGTTTCCGAAAGGGACGAAGAAAGCCCGGTACACCGAATCGGTTAAAATCTGGGCTTCGTGTAAATTTTTCGAAAGCGGACCCGGTTGCCATTTGCATTTCGAGTTAAAATCCGGGCTCCGTGTAAAGCTTTGCGGAAGCGAAGAGAAGGCGGACCCGGCTACACTTAATACTGATTAAAGCCCGGCTCCACGTATAGACAAATTCGGGTTACGACACCCATCATGGATAAATAAATACAGGAAAAATCTGTGCGAAGGAGTCCACCTCTAAAGGAAGCAAACAGAAGGAGGACCTCGGTTACACTGCATTCCAGTTAAAATCCGAGATCGGTGCAAAATACAGTTAAGTCCGTACTCCTTAAATGGACCCCGGACACACTGAATATTATACAGTTAAATCCGCGCTCCTTAATGCCATGTATATAATGCCATGTTCACAACTCTGTCAATGTTGGTGGCGCTTGCTTAATTTAACCAGCATAAAAAGGAGGAAGATGAGTGTTCATCAGGATATGTAGGCTTTTGGTTGTGGAGGCAGAAATTTTCTTGTTCAAAACTCATCTCTGAAGATGTTGCAGGGGACATATTTTCTGGTGGTTACATCCTATCGAATTATATCGTGTAGGCCACTCTTTGATTCAACCCCATTGGCGGTGTACTTGGAGGATGGAACCTCGACGGGATGATTAAAGGAATTACCTCCTCATATCATATTACTTGTTGACGCATGCATTCAAAAAGATTAGCCGATGAGGAATATTTGATTGCTTCAGAAAATTTTTACTGATAATATTCCACGGGAATATTTTGCTGTCAAGACTTATCTACACACCTGAAGAAGAAAAGTCAAACATTTGGGAAGATCCCATAATCCTTCACAGGTCACACGTGCATGTCAATTTGTGTTAATTTTTTGTCTTTTATGCCGATTGCTAATTCTCCTTTGATGTGGTTATTCATCCATAATTATCTCATTTTGCAAATTTTGATATGATGTGGCACGGATGACCAAAACTTATATGCTCTTGATTACAAAAAAGCATTGGTGTATCTATAAGCTACCCTGTGGAGAAGTATGGTAACGTGAAGGTCCCATCAGTGGTATAATATTTGAAAGACGGTGATACTTGTATATATATGCAAAACTTCACCAATCAGTTGACTGTTTCCTTTGATTGGATATATGCCATTGAGGAATTTTCAATATCACTTGTCCACCACGCAAAGGGCATTAGTAAAAGCTTCCGGAGTGTAAGGACTCGGCATGCAAAATGGCCATGTCAGATGGAGCTTTCTTGCCTATTATTTGATAGTACTCCTGAGTTGCACTTGGCCGATTTCCTTCATATCACAACCACGATGGCAGAATCTCACTCCACAAAGGAGCAAATAGAATTTTTCATATCAAAGATCCAAAATGTGCCCAAAATTCCTGATGACGAATCAGTGGACCCCGCTTACACTGAATCTGGTTAAAATCCTGGCTCCGTGTGAAGTTTTGAAGCCGGACCCGGTTACACCGAATCGGTTAAAACCGGGTTAGTGGAGATAACGGTTAAAACGTGCTTCCTTGGGAACGAGACGTGTTTCCTCGAGAGCACGGTAAAGCCGAGGTAACGGTTAAAACGTGTTTCCTTGGGGGAAGACGTGTTTCCTCGGGGACACAGTAATACCGAGATTATAGCTGAAATGCTCCTCCGGGACAAGTAAAAATGAAGTGCACTCCGGATTAAATCCTGGTCAACCATGTCGGAGCGTATAGCTCTCGGCTAGCACTAGATGAATATTATGCGCAAAATATTGTTGACTCTGGCCCAGTCATTGAATGGACCCCGGTTACACCGAATCTGGTCAAAACCCAGCTCCGTGTGAAGTTTTGAAGGTGGACCCCGGTTATGCCAAATTTGGTTAAAACCCGGCTCCGTGTGAAGTTTTGAAGCCGGACCCGGTTACACCGAATCTGGTTAAAGCCCGGGTTCCATGGATAGTTGTGCGGGAAGCAAAAGGAAGGCGGACCCGGTTACCTTGAATTCAGTTAAAATCCGGCCCGTGAAAAGTACAATTGACTCGCGAGCTCCTTAAAAGGACCCCGGATAAAGAATTCCTCAATGGAAATTCATTTGTTTTACTATCGATAGTCAAAGAGATACACCGAGGTCATTACACCTGGTAATAACCATGAAGCCGAGGTCCTTAAACCCGGCATTACACCAAGGTCTATACACCCGGTCAGAAACACCGAGGTCATTACACCAGGTAATGAACATGAAGCCGAGGTCCCTAAACCCGGCATGAAGCCGAGGTCTCTAAACCCGGTAATAAACATGACGCTGAGGTCCCTAAACCCGGCATGAAGCCGAGGTCTCTAAACCCGGCATGACACCGTGGTCCCCAAAACCCGGTCACAAACAAAACCATCTAGATGTATGACACCGGCCGTTGTACTCCGACGTGCATTGGTCAGAGCTCGGCGAAAATGCCATACGTGGCCTTCGCGAAATTGACGCGTCAACGCTCGCCCGATTTAAGAAAGCGGGTTGTCATTCCGATCCTGATCAGGTCAAAATGTTTGATTAGAGGTAATGGACACCTCGGTTGAACAAGTGACAACTTCGCCCTTATTTCGGTTACAAATTACTTTTCCGGCTAGTCAAGCGGAACGAGGTAGTGCGGTTAAGTTAACACCCCACGAGGTTAAAGCAGACAACCCGCCCATCACTCCCGGACTTAAGCTCGGTCGAGTATAAAAGACTGTACCTACTACGGTCGATGAATTTCTAACTACGGTTAGAGTTCAAAAATGGTATGGCAATTAATTGGTTATATAATCAGAGATTGTCATAACTTACAATCGGCATAGACGCCGGGAACATTCAAAGTCAAAACGGCATAGACGCCGGGAACATTCAAAGTCAAAACGGCATAGACGCCGGGAGTATTTAAAGTCAAACCGTGACGGGAAAACTCAAAGTCAAGCAGGCATAGAAGCCTTAAGCAGAAGCAAAACTAAAGCCCTGACCCTCAACTCGGAGGAGCGGCACCTCGCTAGAGGGAATGAAGATTAACCTCGGACATGAGATCCAGGTTAAATAGTCAAGGCACCTGGCAGCCCCGTGAGCCCCGCTGCCCAGTGGGGGCAACTATTATACAGTTGTTAATGACAACGGTGTGAGAAGAACTAACGGAAGCCCTCACGGGGATCTTTGAATTTTTTATTTTAATGCGGAGTTCACCAAGGCCGAGGCAAGCAAAAACAAAGAACCAAGGAAAGGCGAATAGATCCCTTTGGGAGAAAACTTATCGCCTAAACAGCACATCGATAGCGAGAATACGAATCCGAACTCGTCAAAGACTCGGACAAAAGCAAATCAAGATGGAACAATCTAGATACGAGAATCCGGTCAAACAAAAAGGCGCCTCGCGGCCTAGTGACCTCTAAGCCCAAAAGGCGGGGCTCGCGGGTGACACGACGGATGAATTAAATGCACACGAAACCGTAGGTGACTAGGTGTGGTGGTTGAAACCCCGCACGAGTACAGAGCCGCCAGGTATCAGTGGGCAACGATGGCGAACGCATAAGGGTCTCGACCTTAAAGTCGAGCAAACTCCTTGATATTACCTCGGATCCTTGAGACATTACCTCGGATCTTTGAGCAAATGACATCGGTAACCGGGGTCAATATGACACAACCCGGTAATGCGCGGTAGATACGCAAGAGGGTAAGATCCACAGCAATCTAGCCCGGATAACCTGAAGAACGATCCCAACCTCGAAATCAGGCAAACCGCCTCGACATTATCTCAGATCCTAGAGACATTACCTCGGATCTTTGAGAAGACAACTTCAATAGCCAAGATCAACACCTGGATTCAAATGCAGGCGAACCATCTCCACGCTATTCAGGATCTTTGAGACAAGACCTCAGATCTTCGAGGAAAGCCGCCTTGACAGCCAGGATCAACGTAAGTCAACTCGGCAAGGTAAGGCCCACGACAACAAAGCTCGACTAGTAAAGCCGACTGGGGGCAAAATACATCCCAGCTCGAAGCCCGAACTACCGAGCCTCTGGGGGCAAACTGTTATGGATCCAAATAATAGGCCCAACTAAGGTGTGGCCCAACAGAGGCAACCAATATTGCACAGATGTGATGGCACAACATTTGGGCTTGGAGGCACAAGAAGCCCAACGGTCAAACCCTAACCCTAAGGTACCCTCTATAAATAGATGGTAAACCTAAGGTACACGCTCTCTAAGCTCTCTCTCATCTACGATTCTCGCCTACACCGTGCACACACCCCACCCCCTTTGGTTGTGTACAGTGATCTTCTATTCTCAAAGGTATCTCATCCATAGATACCTAAGAGGGAGCTATTCGATCCAACATAAACATACTAGCCCACTGAGGGCTAGACATCTGTGTTCTTATGACATGTGAGGATAATATGTGAGGATAATATGTAAGGGTATTTTGGGTAATTGCCAAGGGGACCCTTAAGTGATTTTCCTTCAATTATAGATCACTTCTTATCCCTTTCTTCATAAAAAATTTCGTCCAAAGCAAAGAGGAAAGAGAAAAGTCAAGAAACTTGCAAAATAAATCAAGTTTAAGAGATATGTTGTAAGACACTTTGGTCATTTGACTTGAGGGATTTTTAAGTGCCTTCTTGCCATATTTCAAGACATTTTGCACTCCCCTTTGCATGAATATATTTGGACCAAGGGAAAGAGAGCAAGAGAGAGAAGAGTAAACCCAAGCTTGAAGCAAGAAGGAGGAAGAAGAAAGAGTAAGGATCAAAGAGGTAAGTTGTGATCTTCAAGTCTTCATCTCTTCTAGTCATTTTCTTGTAATAATTTTAGCCTCTCAAAGCCCTCTTTTATGGTGTTTTATGGAGAAAGGATGAAAACCCTAAGGGCCAAGGAGGTATACTTCAACAAGTGCAAAGCCAAGCTAAGTAAGTGATATATATAACCTCTTGCACTTGATTGTGTTATAAATTTTAGATTGATCTTTTCATGTTTCTTGTAGATTTGAAAATCATAACTTGAAGAGGAGATTTCATATAAGGACTTGTTTGTAAATTTAAGAATAAAAAGGCTAAATCTCACATAAAATCATAAGGATTAATTCTTAAGATGAACAGTCCTTTTTCCCCGGCAATTTTTGATCAGACCTTAAGCACAAAGGAGCAGTAGGATTTTCACAATTTTGACCATCCCAAAGTGTTTATAATGGAAAATTGTGTGGGATTAAGGTTAAATCATAATTTATGAAAGCCTAATGATTGAATTAAGAAAATTAGAAAACTGTCAAGTGAAAATCCTGTCCAAAGCGAGCAAGCATGTGACGTGTTTTTGGTGAATCAAATGAGGTCAAATAATTATGAAATTTTCCAGAATCTAAGTAGGCATTATAAGATTTAATTTAATAGGTAATTTGTAATTTTTGAAGTTATATACAAAAAGTTATGAATTTTTTAAGTTGGCTCTTAATCCTGGAACAAGAATTTGGGCAGCAAGAGTATTTTGGTAAAACTGAAATAGCACGAATTTTTGGGGCTGATGGTGATATATTTATTTGAAAATAGACTTATCAATGACCATTTAGCCTTTTGAACCACTTAATTTGGACATGCGTGTAATTAGTTATGAATTTTTAAAGTTTGGTGAAAATTCTAGAATTTTTAAAGTAAATCCAAAAATGAAAGAAGTAAAAGTCAAGATTGATGATTTTTACATTTTTGCAAGTAATAAAGGATTTTTAGTCAAAATTTGGACCAAATGATATTTAATTTAAATATCATTTGAATTATGAAGAATTTTTCATAAGTAATGGATATTATTTATAATTATAGGAAGTCTTAGTCTCAGGGAGCTTTTAAAAGAAATTTGAGAGTAGTTGTCAGTATAAAAGTCTACTAGGTAGTAACTTTAATATCATATACTTTGTGTATCTCTCGTATGTTTTTTATACCATAATTGTTCATGCATTTAGTTATGACGGGTTAGAGTCCCATTATTGTGGTGTTCTAAGTCTTTGTGGACCCAAAACTTGTTGTGTGCATTAGGATTCTTCTTGTGTGCCGTGTCCTAAGGGCCTTGTCGTGTTCCATGCCTTACAGTCATTACCGTGTGTATATATAATTGCTAGTTCTGGAATTGGCTGTGTGCCTTGCTGTGTGCATTATTATGAATGCTTGTGATATGTTATTTTCCTGATTGTGGTAGCCTGCATGCATTGTATATGCTTTTTGTATGTGATTAATCCCAGGTATGAAAAATTAATATTGTTAAATGTCTAAATCCTTTAAAAATCATAGGGAATAGCGTTATAAACAGAGAAAAACTATAGGGACCAAATCCACATGTTTAAAACTAGGGAGAACAAAGTCAAAATGAAGGGAAACTACAGAGACCAAACATGTATTAACCCTTTTAAAAACAACTTTTTTTTAAAAAAGCAATTTATTGAAAGCAGTTTTCCAAACAAGTTTTTTAGGTTTTTTGTTTTTAAAAGCAAAAAAAATATTGTCTTTTAAGAAAATAATAATCAAACAAGCTCTAATTTTCCCATGATGAAACTATATCCCCTGCATAGTCTTATTTTTTTTGTCTCTCCACAGGAATGCATAATTGTATCGTTGCAAAAGATCCACCTTGACCAAAACAAGGTCTTAGTCTTTAGTATGTCAACCCAAAGCCAAAGGGAAATAAGGGATCATGCATTTTAACTCCATCAGCATGTTGATCAAGATCCTCAGCTCTTCTAAACTAAGTCACAGGAAGCTGATCCTTGAAGTCATGATCTCCAAAGATAACGTCGTGCATTCCCGAGTTTTGGTACCTGGTATCCAAGCAGCAAGAAGAGCATCTATCTTTTTTAATAGCCATGGCTCTAATATCAAGGGCCTTCCAGATATTATAATAATCAGTGTTGGGAATTTGTTTGCAACTAATAATGTCAGGCCCATTAAAGGTGATTACAAGCTGAGAATTGTCGCCTGGCGTCTTAGCGTAGGGAGCTTCACCAACAGTTACAATGACAAAAGATATGTCATTGCGTTCTAGGGTGTCAATTGATGGATTCTCCTTATAAATAATTTTTGTTTCATCTCCTACAACTTCCTTTATGGCATCCAAGAGCGTAGTCTCTAAAATAGTGTAAAAAGGTTAAATGTAACAAACATGTGAAAGAATACAGTATGAAGATTTGTTTGAATAATTATTTTTAGTCCCACCTAGATTAAGAGTTAAAAAGGATCATCTGAGTTTTCTACATATAAACTCCAGTATTTTCTATCCAATTAGCTTACTTATGAAATTACCCAAAGGGTGTAATTGTGGTGTCAAGTAGTCATGATCAAGTCATTTAGGCATATAAGATTATTATGCATAGTTGAAATCAACGTTTTGGATGACTTTGATTAATGAGAATGAGCACAGATTTAGCAATGCAGGGAAAACAAAGGCATACCAATTGTAATCCGCTCACTCGATCGAATCATACTTTTAGTCCATCCTCCACATTGATAACCTAGATCATCTGCATGGGTTCCAGCTACAAGAATCCTCTTGGCTTTTCTATTTAGAGGAAGAAAAAGTTTTCTTTGATCCTTTCCATTTTTCAACAGAACAAAGGACTTTCGAACTGCTTCACGTGCAAGTTCTCTATGTTGCTGCAGAAGTAGTTTGATGGATCAGAAGAACCATGAAGGAAAAAGAATTGACTCTCAGTAATCAGCTTCATATTTTTTTTCCACAACATAAATTATAGTATTAGTTTATTCTTTTTGATAGACAATACATTCATATTTGTTGGTTCATATTATATGCCTAGTTATGCTGATATCTCAAAAATAAAAACTATAGCTGAGGAGAAATTATAATATTATTGTCATTCTTGCGTGTTGAAATACTTCCACAGAAGGTTAAAAAAATACAAAATGGAAATCTCTTATAAAGAAAATTGAAGGATCAAACTGTTGGAAATACAACTAGAGGACTAATCTTTCAAATACAGTAGATGACTAGATGTACAAGTGCAAGATAAAGAACTAAGATTTGGAGCTATGATTAGTTCTTCAAATGAGAAATAAGCCTAAACTTGTCAGAGGTTCAAGTTAATACTTACCTTGCAACCAACTAGATCCAGTAAAGATCTGTCAGTCCAAGGGAATTCAAAAATTCCAGCAGCAAATTTCACTCTCAATATTCTCTCAACAGCATCATGAATTCTGGCTAGTGGTACTTCCCCTGATTCTATTAAGGAAGTCAACTCTTGCATAAAAAGTTGGAATCTAAAAGGCACCATCACCTGCAAATTTTTTTGAATACATGAAGGAAAAGAAGGGATAAAAACAAATAGAAAAAGAAAAACCGAACCATAGTAAATGTTTCCAAAATTGAAGATCTGTACCATGTCAATTCCAGCATTAACAGCTAGTAAGATGCAGTTTTGGTAATCTGACCGACAAGTGGCGCTGTTTGTAAAATCTGACCAAAGCCGTTGAAGTCCCTCCCAGTTAGAAATTACAAAACCCTATAGCAAAGTGAATTGTATTATTGTTGTTAAACGCCGTGTCAGAATGTTAAAACAGATGTTTTTGCGTTTTTCGGCGAAAAACGTGTCGACTCGGTGGTTGAGACGGAATTGGGACCGAAACGGTTGAGACGACGTTTCAGATTGGTTGAAACGGCGACTTGACCGTTCTGAAAATTTGAAAAAAATAGGGTGTTTTCGTAATCTCATCCTGCCCCAAATTAACAAACCCTATCAGTCGACTTGACACCCCTCTTCTTCGCTGATTCGAGCCGCTGCTTCTTGCGTTCTTCAGTTCTTCTTCATCCAACGTAGCTTCTGCCTCGAATTTGTCTGACCGTCCACCGTCGTAGTTGCTCTTCTTTGAGTTTCCTTGAATCCTTTCCTCTTCTTCTCTGATCGCTAGGGCTGGACGGCGACGCTACTGGTTCTTCACTCACTTCGTCCGACCGTCTCGATGAAGAAGATGACTTAATTAATCCCTTGGTCAAAACGTGCGTTTTGACCAAGGGACTAAAATGCAGGAATTCAAAGTTCGAGGAGGGACTAAACTGAAAAGTTTGAAATATTTTTGGGGCTAACTACACTTTCAAGAAAATGCATTAAGAATTCTAATTTAATTATGAAAAATCACATTAAATTATGAACTTAATTATTTCATTGAGTGTTTGGACTTAAATTTGTGATGACTTTAATGTATTGGTGTGTTTTAGTTTTATATATGTTGATTTTATTTTTTTATAGTATGTAGTAAACTCTTACGTTTCGTTTATATTTTCCGTTTTTACGTTTTTGCTCACCCTTACCATTTCAACGTAGACACTATGTTTTAACAACACTGAATTGTATATATAAATTGAAAATGATGATTAGTTCAAATGCAGTTATAGCAGTGCATCTTTTTAATAATAAAACGGAAAGGAGCCTTACCCTCTTTGGATAAGAGACAGAACATCAAAGACAGAAATAAATTCAGCAATTGTTCCAACCATGGTTGTCTTACCTTAAAACCTATCCCCTTTTTTTTTTTCAAAATATCAGTGACAAGGAAACGATCAGAATGTCGATGGCGTCCATTCCAACCAGACTAAGAAACCATAAAGGTTGAAACCTCTCATGAAATGCAGTCCAGATAAGCGGCCATGTGGATTCTTTCTAACTCTTCATATGATAATATTGTATTTCCTTTACTTTTGCCTTTCTCAGTACCTCCATCTCCAACAAAGTGCTTGGCACAGGCAATAACCTTTTCCCTGAAATATTGATTACATATATGATCACAATTTTGGTAAGAATCATTATATGAAACCTAGTTTGGTGCCCTCTAAAATGTGGGTAAATTAGTGGGGACAATGGAAAAATAAATATTAGCAAGGACTCTTAGGAGACATCATAAATTTTCATCATTGAAGTACAGAACATAAGTCTGAAATGGAAAAATTCTTCTCCAGGGCAGATTTGAACTTGGAAATATCATACGAATAGACAATAAATTAAAATGCAAAACAAGTATAGGAAGAAAAAATGACGCCATCCTGCTGTTAACCATGAGTAAATTGTAATTGGGATTGTATCGGATATTTATATCATCACTATTTCCATAAAGAACATATTTCTCTTGGAACTGGATCATAGTTTCACTCTACCTTTCCAGCCACAAACGGATAACCATGTTCATGTCCTTGCGGAGGCTGGCCCTGCAAACCTGAAACTATGGATGTCATCTTCCTGACTATCTCAGTATCTTCACTGTAACTCTCATAGCATCTTCGCCACCTGGGATCGTTGCAGGCCTGTCCATTTGTTCATTCAAGTGAGCCATGGTTTTATGTATCATTTAATACAGGGACATTCAAAGGGGGACGGTTCAATAAATACAGTAAAAGACGTGCATTGGTACTTATATCTTAGTTAATTATGTTGATTTAAGTTTAACTGCCATTAGTTACTGATAGACAGTTGAATGTGACTATGCAAAATAAAGACGAACAAACATACACACTCTAGTTTATTAGAAGGGTAAAGGTGCAAAAATACACATGTATTTTATCTTGAGGAGCGCCCAACACCCAGTACTTTTTTTAGGGGCAAACATACACATGTGGTTATAAAATAGGTACCAAAATCATACCACAATCTTGTTTAACAGTGTTAATTTTGGGGGTGGGCCCACACTTTTTCATAAAAATACTACAATGCCCTGATTCAAACTCTTCTACTTCTTGCTTCACAATTTTTTTTTCTTTTTTAAAAGAAAAAACATGAAAGGAAAAACCCAGCTGTTATTATACACAAAGATGATGATAATTAAGCAAACTAACCAATTACTGTTTTTGGCCCTGTAAATCACTGAGAACTATTAAGACCTTCTTCTCCACTATCTGCTGCTGATGGTGGTGTTGATGCTCCAATGGATGATTTTCCTCAGAATTCATATTCAAACCAGCTCTGGAATAGGCATTTAAAGCAGCCAACATGCCCAGATTAGATTCAGGCATACCCAAACCGAGATGCTGAGATGGTTGTCGTTGCTGATAATGTTGATGAGGCATAATCATGGAACCCAGTTGCAGAGAACCCCCTCTCCCTCCACCTTCCTGAAATTCAAGTTCCCCCGGAAGATTGAACCGAGGTAGGAATTGCAGAGGCGCTTGTACAGTGTTGTTTCCAGAACCAGCTAGTGTAGTCGGAAACTGCTACATTTGGGTCTCCGGCCACGAACCTGAACCTGAACCTGAACCTGAGCCTCTGGCGTTCACAGGTAACATCCAGACTGTACTGCCTGCGCCACTCGCTGGAGCTGGTGCTACCGCTCATATGGTAGCCGCGGCGGGTAGTATGTCGGTCAGACGAGGAAGGCCCGAAGATCCAGCTGCCTCCTGTTGCTTTGGGATTTGTTGTAGATTGTTCTTGAATGCCTTGGGTGAGCTCCCTCCACTCTCGTTTTGTAATTGGCTATCTTCTTTGAATTGATCTTCTCGGAAACGTTTTCTCAAATACTTATCGGGCGCGTCACCACCGCCACTCCCCCTCCGTGTAAAACCTAAAATTTCAGTTCATTATAAATATTATATTTTGATAAATAATACATATGAAATGAAGGTGAATATGTGTATTAATATTTTGTAGTTTGTTAATTATAATTTTAGGCAATTTTTTCTTGGAATTTAATAAACCAAGGGCTAAATTTAAGACCACATTTAAGGATTACAAAATGAGATAGGATATTATTACTTATCAATTTTATATTACTATCACTTTTTTATCGTTAGATTAGAATCTCATCTACCTTTATTATTTCTCTCTCCTATTGAGATTCTGATCTAACGGTGAAAAAGTGGTAGTAACTTGGTAGTGACAAAAAATTGGTAGTGACAATATCCTATCCCGCGATAAAATATGATATAATTATCATATTAAATCATGATTCTTATATAACCAAAAGGAGCAAGAAAATGTTATGGAAATACTTAAACAAATTAAAGGAAATTAATAAAGATTAATAAGCAATTAAGTTTTCACTAATTAAATAATTGTGTAAATCTTCATAATTAATCAAATAGTAAATTAAAAAGCAACAATTAGGGAATGTCTTAATTAAAAATTTAGAGCCAATAGGAAGACAAGATTAGCCTTGAATGAAGCACAAATGATGATCATAATCAATTAAAGAACCAATCACATGATGGCAATTACATCTAGGGTCCGTTTGGATGGGCTTTTTAAAAAAGTGTTTTTTTTAAAGCTCCAAATTGGAGCTTTTAAAAAAAAACAGCATTTTGACTTTTTTTTTTGGTGACTTTTGCTTTTTTTAAAAAAATATCATCTAAACACATAAATTAATAAAAACAAGATTCTTTTTGCATTAAATTTTTTTTTAAATTAAAAAAGTCCATCCAAATGGGTCCCTAATAACATATAAATCACTACATTAGGGATGTTAATTAAGATTAAATAATCAGCCCCTAAAGTCAAGAGAGAGATGCATGAGCACATGGGAGGGGGGGAGAGAGAGAGAGAGAGATTATTATATTTAATTAATAGGAGCACATGTTTTTATTTAAATAATAGGCTTAATCCAATGTAAATAAAACTAACCAATGAGGATCTTTTATCCATAATTAGTGCCTTCATAAAAACACAAATGCACATGAGCCATTGATAAAGGAAAATGATCTAATGGTGGTAGTCCTTGGACTTTTCCTATAAATAGAGGACAACACCCTTCACAATTTTTCACACCAAATCATACCAAAATTGGTGAGTTTAAGAGAGGAGTGAAGCAAGAACGAGGAAGGAGTAGCGAAGTCTTCAAGAGGTAAGCTCTAGCTTTTAGTTTTCTAGTCTTTAGTTTTTGTAGTTCTTAGTATAAATGTTAGTTTAATCTAGGAAATGGGAAGTAAAATTCCTACTCTTGTTTTTAGGCCTCATTGCATTGAAAAATGCCTAATGAGGTAAAAACATGGTAGGGAATTATTTTTGGAAGCTATAGATCAAAGTAGCAAAACTTTGGCAAATTTTCGGTGTAAAATTCTGTGCAAACCAGCGAAAAGATGCTATTATTTTATGTTGAAAATGAAGTCAATAATTCATGAAATTTTATAGGAATAAATTAGGCATGTAGGAATTTCCAAATATATAAAATATGTAACGTTTTCATCTCCGGTCAAGGAGATATGAATTTTTGAAGTTAAGCTATTTTTCTGCATGAAAATCTGGGCAATGTTGAGAAAAGCTAAAACTTGGAATGATCCATGATGTTCTAGGTCCTCAAAATATTTTTCCTTGAAAATAGACATGTCAAGGAGCACGAGGAATTCTACGGAACCACGTTTTGATTTTTCTAGAATTAAATATGATTTTTCAAAGTTGCAGCAAAATCTACCCAGAAAATTCAGTATTGCGTTTTTGAGAAAATGTAAAGGTAAAAATAGAATAAATAATCCACCGAGGGTAGAAAGGAAAATTAAACCATTTAGGATATTATTCAAAGAAATCAAATATCATATAATAATCTGACAATAATGTATAGGATATCCGGGAAGTCCGGAGTTAGATCAAAAGTTGGGCATTTTGGTAACTACACGGTGAAAGGTATGTTAGCGTACAATAACTTTAACTCTCATATGTCTTGTATGACTTTGATATGATTAGTTGATTCATGATTGATTGTTTTCCAAACTGTGAATATATGTCATATATACTGTTTATACTTTTTGTTGGGATCCATACAACGCAGCGGATTAAAAAACTTACGAATCCCGTCCCGAGGATCACTCAGGTGCGTTTAAACCCAGGCTAGGGAATCCAAAATTACCTTTGGAGAATTCGTTCACATCTCGTTCTTCCTTGAACAAGTGGGCTACCTCCTCGATCAGTAGAAGACGACTCGTAGGATCGTCTTCCTCCATCGGTATCCACACGAACAACTTCCGAACATAGCTACGGCGTGCTAGCGCCTCTTGTGCGTCTCTCTTAATTTTCCACTCTAGGGTTTTCTCTCGCGGCTTTCTGAATACGCTTGAATAAAACTCCCGTAGGTTTTTTTCAAACTCGGTCAGCGTATTATATAAAATTAATCTGTATTAATTTTGAATTTTGAATTTCAAATGTGGATTAAAATACATTAATTAAATCAATCTATTAGATCTAATGTAACGCATTTAATCCGCATTAAAAGGCTGATCTAAAATTCAAAATTTGAATCTGAATTAAAATATATTAATTAAATCTATCTAATAGATTTAATCGATATATATTTATTTAATCCAAATGAAAAGCCTTCGATTTAATTTATCTCTATAAATTAAATCCGAGAAATGATATCTATCTATTTAATTAAATCGAGATACTATATCTCAATTTAAATTAAATAGATATATGATATCTTTATTCAAAAATTAAATGAGATACAATATCTCTATTTGTTTTAGATATTTAATTTATCAAATAAATTAAATATAAAACAAATAATATATATAGTAATATTATAATCTCTATTTATAATATTACTATATATATCAATTTCGAATTTATACACACACACATATATATATATATATATATATATTCACCCCAGATTAAATTAAGCATTCATGAAATCTCAGATTAATCTAAGATTCAATGAACCTGGACACTTTGCTCGTATTGGGTTATTCTTGTGTGTGACCCTGTAGGCCCATATGAGATTAGCAGTGGACCAACACTGTGTCAGCCCACAAGTCGCAAGCGGCCTCTAGCAAGACATTGCGACTACCCAATTCACATGGGGATCGATGACACGATACAACTTATCGTACAACCATGTCACGTCCCTTTTGTCACGCGATAATTCGGTCAAGTATGAGGCATGGATAATGTCAACTTCCTTTTCTTGACCATTACTTTCTCGATTCTCGAGTAGTCTAATAAGTGAAATGGAAACTCCTTTCCATCACAGTATGGCCATACATTTCTTAGACTCACTCATCGAGGGGCCCAGTATTATCTCTCTACAAATGTGAGGGATAAATTCCATCTTGACCATTCACATTCCTCCGCATAACCACTGATCCCGATCCTAGCCTTTATTATCACCCGGTCAAAGGTGACTTTTGACTAGGTCAAAGACCAGTGACTCATCATGTAGGAATCCATGATGGTCTCAGGTCATAGGGCGTCGTGACGCGATTATACATGAGATAAGCTTATGACTAGATCCATGCAGCTTTCTCATAGTGGGTCGGTCCAACACCTTGTACTCTTACAAGTGCCCATGACTTTGATTCGTATCTCCATACCTCATCAAAGTCATACTGGTCTTAACTCATCTTCGCTCCAGCGTAGATGACCAACCAAGGACATTTAGGATAATCTATAAGATGTATCCAGGGATGCAGTTATCAATACGAACATGCAAACGAAAATGATAACAAAAGAGAATACTTTAAATAACTTAGATATCCAAAGTATAATGAATTGCCCCTAGGGCATAATTTCCAACACTTTTCATATGAGGTTAACTGTTACCTGAGGTTCGATGGGTATTGGACCTCAGATTTGACTAGGAGGGGAACTAAGATATGAGGAGATGATGAAGAAGTCGGAAAGTGGCACCGATGGACGGAGCCATGAAAAGGCACGGGTCGAGACAAGAGATTGAAGAAGTCTAATAGGACTAGTTTCTGGTATGAATCCGATAGAGTTGTTTCAAACCATTTGGTGTTTAAACTAAGAAAGGGTCGTCTATATGGTTCAGTCATAAGTCACCGTGAAAGATGGGGGGACTTCCACTAGACCTTACCCGGCCTGGCCAAAAGGATTTGATTAACAGTATTGGGTTATAAGCCACAAGCCTGGTTAAGGCTTGGTTTAAGAATGTATAGTTACTATGTAAGAATTGTAATTATACACAAGTTCTGTAATTATATCACATGAATATTCCTTCGGGAAATATTTAATATACCAGCTTATGCTTGGCTATTTTATATCAGTTACTCATTGTCCAAATGTTAGTACATGCTTTCCGTTTTCGCATGGATCTGAGCTGTAGCACCTCAAACTCTGTCGGTTTTTCTAAACCTAAGTGTCAACCGACACCATTTAAAGTATGGAATTTGGGGTGTTACACTCGCCTACCGAATCGCTCACTGTCTGGTTGGTGGTCGTAGATGAGGCGGTCTCGCTCTTGTTGGTGGTGATGGTGAGCAGGGGTTAACCTTTTTTTTTTGAATCAGGGCTATTTTAGTATTTTCATGAAAATAGTGTGGGGCCACCCCAAAAATTAACACCGTTACATAAGATTTAATGGTGGTATGACTTTTACAACTATTTCATAACCACATGTATATTTTTACCCCTAAAAAAAAACACTTAGTGTTAGGTATATATATTTTTATCCTTTTATCCCGATTATCTAATAAGAATATTATAGGGATTAATTATGATGCCTTACGACACAAGGAGCAAAAGTACAGTGAATTCCACCGGCTCTAACTTCAAGTGCCGTTGCGGCCCCAATTCTTTAAGCTAACTTTGCATCTCTACAAGTATAGTAATAAAAGAAAGCTCAATTCTCAAGAACAAGGGCAACAAATCTGGTAAAGTAAGAAATCATGCTACCCACTGACCCCTTTGCATGTAGTTAGCCAACATCAAACAACTTTAGTGTCCTAACTAAGTTTAAGAGAAAGAACGAACCTAGTAGCTGTGGATTTGGCTTACATCCACGGCCTAATCTGTCCATTAAATCTTGCTACCTAAATATTGCGTTGTTTTGGCACAAAAATTGTGAAGCTCTTGCTTTATATATACACATATATAGACTGATGGATACTAAAAAGATATTTTAGGATACTAATCGATCTTGAAAAAAATACCTCATAATCTTGAAAAAATATTTTAAGATCTTAAAAAAAAATCTTAAAGTATATTTTTAGTACCGAGTTAGTACCTTGAAATAATTTTTTAAGATCCTAAAATATCGTGAAATATATTTTTAGTACTAGTCACTATTCTGAAATATCATTTTAATAGAAATCGAGTACCCTAAAATATTTTTTCAAGATCTTAAAATAATTTTTTAATATAGTATTTTTTTTTGCGTAACCGTGAGTATTCTAAAGTATATTTTTAGTATCATTCAATATCTAAAATATTTTTTCAAGATCATGAAGTATTTTTCCAGCACTGATCAGTATCTTGAAGTATCTTTTTAGTACTCCTCAGTACCCTGAAATATTTTTTTTAAAAAATAAGACAAGAGCTTCACAGTTTTTGCGTCAAAACCACAAAGCAGTATTAAGGCAACGGACGAATATGGGTAGCGGATGTAAGCCAAATCCTATTTCCTCACAATGTTGGCCTTGGGGCTGCTAGATTTGGCTTACATCTGCTCAAGGGCGAGGGAGAGGAGGGCTAGGGGTGGCCCCCTTAACTTATAAAAAAAGACCCAAATTTTTAAGAAATTATATTTTGTCTTATAAAAATTTCAATATTTTCACTTTAATCATTACTAAAAGTTTTGTGGAAGAACTAAAACGAACATCTTAAAATGTTTATAGGTCTTAGATGTAATTTCATGAATACTAGGTTCTATTCTATAATTTTCGCCGTTTGTAATTGTAATTCTTGGCTCCGCTGCCCATATCCGTCCGTCGTGTTTGCTGCCTTAATCGCTTCGTTTTGGTGCAAAAACTGTGGAGATCTTGCCTTCAAAAAAAAAAAAATTTAGAGTACTAAAAAGATAGTTCAAGATACTAAGCGGTGCTAGAAAAATACTTCATGATCTTAAAATACTCACTGTTACTAAAAAAAAAAAAAAATACTATTCTACAAAATATTTTAAGGTACAACTCCATCTGGTCCTAATTATAAGACAATATTTAGGAGTTGATTTTGGTTCTAATTATAGGACAACATTCTAATTTTTGTCAATTTCTTCCTAAAATACCCTCATTTTATTCTCTCAAGTTTATTTGGTTTTTGGTGAGTATATGTATGTGGGTGCGTAGACTCTTCCAATCGGTGAAACTTTAGATTTATATATATGTGTATTTGTATGTGTATCTATGTATGTATATATGTGTGTGTCTGCACACAAATATATAGACACACACACACACACACACACACATATGTGTGTGTGTATGTATATACATATATGTATGTACGTATATATGTATGTGTCTGACGCTTTACTCTTTGTAAAAGTATTCCGTATCAAAGAGGACAGGTATCCTTCCATGGCCCGGATCATGTTTAGTCAACCTCTGAGGCTTGATGGTTGGTTATAGTATCGTCATACCCATATCTTCTCTATATCAGAGTTTATAACCTGGCTGTTCGCTTATATGGTATCAGAGCTGATGGATTAATGATAATATGAAACTGAAGTTTGATCCCTTTACTATTGATATTGTTAAAGTTTTCCTTATTCTGCTTGTTTTATTGCATTTTATATATTGTTATTTGAAGATTATCTCAAGTATCCTCTGAAGTTGTAGTAATAACTGATCTGCTTCACGAAAAAGAGAAATCTTATTGTGTGTTTAGTTTTTTTTTTAAAAAAAAATTTAAGTTTTATTGTGTGTTTAATATTTGTACAAGCCATAGTTGTAATATTTAGTTTTAATATGAATATAATTAAAAAGTTAGAACCTAGAATGTATGAAATAGAATATGAAAAGTTACTCGATAGTTCTTATTTATTGCAAGAAAAAGAAAAAGAAACTTGTAATTTTACACCTTTTATATTAGGAGGTCAAGGAGAATATACATGTAATCAGATGAATTGGAATAATATGTATTTAATGAAACAATTAGGAAGTTATATAAATCTCAATATAGAAGATTTATTACAAATATTTAATTTAGAAGAAATAATAAAACAATTACTAGAAGAAACTAGAGAAATTTTAGAAAAAGAAGATATTAAAAATAAAAAAGATAGATTAAGAGAATTAGCAAAACCATTAGAACAAAAAATATATGAAATTAAAACAGAAATTAGGCAAAATACAAAAGAATTAAAGGAAGTAAAAAATGATATTAAAGGAATAAAAAAGGCTTTAGGAATACATGAAAAATTAGAACCAATAAATAATAATCCTCAAATAAATATGATGAGATCTTTATATGAATGGAAAAATTCAGATACAAGCGTATTAAATATAAAAAACCAAAATTTAAATGTAAATGTAGAACAAACTAGAATTATAATAGAAGAAATTAAGAAAGGTCAAAATGTAATCAATAACAACTTATTTAAAATATATGAAACTGTTAACAAAAATAAAATAGATATTGTAGATGGATTAAGACAATTAGAACAATTTTATAAAAATAAAGGAAAAGAAAAGGAAACTGAATATAAAATGGAATATGAAAATAATCAAGTATTAAAAAATGTCGAAACAAGAGATAAGCTATTAAGAAGAGTTGAAACAAGAGATACATTTGGAGAATTATGAAGTACATTTAACAACACTGAAACTAGAAAATTAAATATGATGAAAAGTAGAAATGAAGATTCAGATTCAGAAGATGAAATAAAAAGATTTATGAGTCAAAATGAAACAAATTTAGATGAAATAACCCAGGAATTACAAAATTTAAGAATTATAGATGGAAATCAAATTAATATGATTTTGATCGGGAGTAGAACAAGAAAGACAACAACAACAATAACAACAACCACAACAAAAACAAGAAACATCATCATCTAGAACTCACATAGATCCACCGAAATACAAAGAAGATTAAAGAACGAGAAATGAGAAGACAAAGAAATTTAGTAAGAGAAGATTTAAGTGATATTTCAAAGCAGCTTGACTTTTGATATTAGTTATAAGAAACCTAAAACAATTGGAAAAGAATTTATACCCCCTCCACTAGAACAATATGAAATTAGATAGATTCCAAATTCGGAATATGGTTAGATTTAGACCGTAATTTAGACAATGAAAAAAGAATAGAAGAATGGTGAAAATCTCAATTAATAGCATTAATAAATCGAAGAATAGAACCGGAAGTCTGTAAATATGATAGTAGAAGCAAGCTTTGTAGGAAATGTTTTACAATGGTGGGAAGGAAGAACAATGGAATTTAGAATGGAAGTTAGAAGATTAGAAGAAACGGCTTATGAAAGAAGATAAATCTTATATGCGGCAATATTAGGAAAATATGAAAATGTCTTAAAGATGAATTTGTAGGAATAAATTTAGCAAGCATAGAATATACACAAGTTATAAGAGCAATAAGATATCTACACGAAATGAAAATTTGTAGTTTGAAACCAACACATATAAATCAATACATTTGTGAATATAAAAAAAATATTATAATGAAGCAAAAATAGTAGAACCCGAAAAACAAAAATTTTACTTAGATATGTTTTATAGAAAATTACCTAGATTAATTTCAGAAAATTTAGTAGAAGAATATACACAACACATGGAAAGTGGAAATAATCAAAATTTTGTAAATATAATTGATACAATGGGAAGAAGAGAAGAATATTTAAGAAAATACTTATCGAGATAGATGTAAAGAAGCATGGAGAAATATTAAATATTATAAATTGAATAAATTAATGGTAAATTGTTCAGAATTAGAAAAACCACATAAATGGGGATGTAATCAACATAAATGGTTAGCAAAAAATAGGAAGAAAAGAAAAATATATAAATTTAAGAAATATCCAAAAAAGAATTTTTTTAGAAAGTATAATCCTAAAAATAAAAGAAAATTTAAACCAGATAAATATTTCAAAAGAAGAAAAAATAATAAGAATAATAAAAGTAAGAAACCATATAAATGTAGATCTTATAATTGTGGAGATTTAGGACATATTGCAACAAATTGTGATAAACCAAAATCAAAAAAGAAAATGAATATCTTAGAAAAAGCAGAAGAATTAGAATTAGAACCCTTAGATATAGATTTAATATAATTTGAAGAACCCATAGAAAATGAATTAGAAATATACAAATTAACATATAAATATGAATCGAAGAAATGGAAGAAGAATAAGAAAGTTCAACAAATGAACAAGACATAGAAAAAGAATATATAGATCAAAGTAAAAATTATATAAATATGATGAATGCGAGAAGAAGTAGAAAATAATGAAATTATTAGTAACCAAGAATTTCAAGAATATGAAGAATATATAAACACAGAAGAAAGTTCACGAGAAAGAAGAATAACATTTAACAAAGAACAATATGATAAAATTAAAGAGAAACATTTAGATATGACAGTTAATAGCATAAAAGATGAAAAATTCTTAGATAAAGTAAGTAAAATATTGAGAAGTAAGAAAAAGAGAAATCTCAATGTGTAGTATTAAAAAAGAAATATCCAATAGAATCAACTTTAATTGAAGGAATATTAAGAATACCTTTAATAAGTAAAGCTTTAATAGAACATGAAATATCAAAAATACCTTTTAAAGATGAAATATATATTGCATGAGTGCAAGTTAGGATAAAAGCTTATTTCAAAGTGGAATAGATTCACCATTAGAATTGTTAATAACGAGATGGAAGAATAATAAGTAATGTTGAAGACAAGTATTTTAGGAATGATAAAGAAATTTAATATATCAAAAATTAAAATTTACTTTAAATATAAATTTTGCAATTAATAGAGCGGAAGAAAACATGGATAAATCAATCTTAGTATATCATAATTTACACAATGTAAGATTGCAACCAGGATCTAGAAGCATAAGTATAATATCAATGATAGGACTAGTATTTACAAATGAACATAAGATTTATAATAAAATAAAGGAAAAATAACAATAGATAAATATTTTATTCTTGTAATAAAAGAAATTAGAACCGATCCAAAACAAATTACTATACCGAAATGTTAAAATTAGAATTAGATAATACTAGAAATTATTATGAAAATACCCCAAGAAGAATGATAACTAATAATATTTTAGGACAAAGATCTTTAAGAATAAATACATCAGATAATCCAACATTCAATATAAATATAAATCCAAGAAGAAGTTTAGAATATAATAGACCATCATCAAGTAGAATTAATACAACTCTAAGTCTTAGAACAATGGATACATCACAAGAAGTTATGGATAATTTTAACCAAAGAAATTTGTTAGCGCAAAAGACCAATAAGTTCAAGAGAAATTAGACCACAAGATGAAAATTATATTGAACTAGAAGTAAAATCAGATACATCATGGAAGGATACCTGTCCTCTTTCATACAGGAATACTTTTACAGAGAGTAAAACGTCTCTCAGACCTTCCTCCTTCAGACCATACTCAAGACAAACATGACCTTCCTTCGTTTCCTATTGGAGGCGTAATCTAAAACTTGATTTTATGGCTTTTATATGATCATAACCAAACCTTAGCCTTATTTGAGCAAATAACCATGTGTGTCTTACAGGACCATAACTAATAAATTGCTGATAATATTACTCCCTAATTTGATCCCCTTAGAAAATTAAAAACTCATACCCAAACTAGTTCCACAGATATCGAAGTATGCTTCAAAGAAGGAAATGATTACAATGCTGAAATTTTATTTCTCAAGACAAGTGTGTACAAGAGAGAAAACTGGTAATGTGAGTGATATTGGTTTTTCGTCGAAGGGATGATTTACAATGAAGAATTACATGGCTTTTAGAGGCAGTAGCCATACCAACTGCTTCCTATTCTAATCTGATACAAGACACGTAAGAGAATATTTTACAAGACACATTAATGACACCTATGACAACCTAGGACTTAAAGATGAAAACTTAAGATGTAAAGTTGACATGCTAGGCAAGCTATCATGCATACTATGTAACATTCAAAATGGCAAAAGCAAGATGCTTTTCTTTCCGTCTTTTTGTTTTTTTGTATTTTTGGAATTTTTTTGTACGTTGTCGGCAAAACTCCTTCCTAACACGTTGCATGGCTATTTACACTCATTCTGTTTCTAGACTAGCTTGTCAGCACTTTGTCAGTGTTGGCAAGCTCTTTCCTTGTCCTCTTCCATTTGTCTTCGAATCTTCAAAGGATACTGAGATCTACTTCCGGATCTTCAATATCTTGCATGGCCCTTTCTCTTTATTCACAATACTTACACCTATGATTAAAGTACTCTGCTAAAAGATTACAAATCTTCTTCTTTGTCTTCTCTGAATTTTCCATTTTGTTGTTCCTCAGCCAGTCATACCATTGTACGAATAGAGGCTGATCATGTGAAGTCTTTCCAAGTGCTACAATTATTGTTGTTAAACCGCAATAATATACCCATTGCTTTTCAGTGTTAATGGCTCTGGTCATTTCTTGAAAAAATAATATGATAATTCTGAGCTCTAATATTAGACATCTTGTTCTGAAATTCCTTATCTTCTTCAATGTCTTCTTTTATCTCTGCATCCGTCTCTATGAGTTTCTTTGTTGTTCCAAACTTGATTAAAGTAATCGGAGGATAAAACTTCTCTGGTGTAATTTCTGGAACTGTGGAATAAAATCTGATATATACACTATGTTGTGTTACAACTCCAACATATATTTTAGTTGCTTCTTGCAAGGTTGGTGGCAATTCTTTGACTTCTTGAGGATCAAGATTATTGGGCAAATAAATGGCATGTAACATACCATATTGGTATAAGATTTTTATTAATTCTGGTGAAGTTCCTGGATAGGCCACAACTTTGTTAAAGGCAAAATGAGAGGCATATTTAACATGTGGATCTGAAAGTTCCATTTTTCCAGTTTTCTTGACAAGTTTTTTTGAAAAATTGGTATTTAAGGTAATTGTCAAATGACTCACTTCTGGTAATTCTAGGTTGTGAGGTTGAGGCTTCTATGACTTTTGCTTTTTCTTTCCTTTGAGCTTCCTCTTGCATTTGGGCTTTAATAATTTCATTAAAAGGGGTTATAGTTTGAAGTGTTTGGGCTGTTTGGGCTACTTGGGCAGTAGGCCCACTAACATTTTCTTGGGTTTCTTGGGTAGATGACCTGCTAACATTTCCTTCCAACTTCTCTACTCTTTTGAATAGAGTATCGACCTATTGGTTTAAATGTGCAATACTAGTTAAAAGATTTTGTTTGGTTGAACCGCACTTGATTGTTCAACACTAACATTCATTTTTAGAATGTTTAAATCGCTAAAGTCAGTTCGGCATGCATTACAAGTCCGATTAGAATTCACTCATTTGGATCTGCATTAGATTCCATCTGCTCATAAAATCTGCAGTAAGGTTATTTTTTCCTGGCACATATTCAATAACATAATCATAATAAGCTAAATCTCCTTGCCATTTAAATAACATTTTATTTGCTAATTTTTCTATTTTTATTCCTTTGTCAAGCCAAGATTTTACTTGTGCATTATCAGTCCTAATAATAAATTGCGTATTTACTATAAATAATTCAAATTTTTCTACCGCTTTTACTATTCTAGTAATTCTTTCCAATTTGAATGATATTTCCATTGCGTTTTTCTAAGAATTTTCCACTCGCATATCTTGTTATAATTTCTTCTCCTTTTTCATTTTCATGATATAATCTTTGCACCCCAATCGAATGTAGGCATCGGTATAAATTATCCATTTTACATCTCTTTGTAAAGGTATTGTTAATTTAGGTAATTTTTGACAAATCTTCTTTAATTGTTCAATTATTTTAATTGTTTCACTATTCCATTTCCACTCAGTTTTTTCCGCTAAATAGTCATTCGGTTCTATTTTTGCCATTGGTTTAGACTTCTCCCAATATATTAAAGGATTTTCACTAAAATTTTCTAATATTCTTTGTTCTATAGATTTTTCTTATCTTATTGTTAATGTTGCTAACATATGTTCTATCTTTTGGTTCATTATTTTGTAAGAATTGTACTTTTTTTCTTTATGTTTTTTCTTTTGAAATTTTTCATCTTTTCTTTTATACGGGTTTGTTCTTTCTTTATTTACTCTATTTACTTCCTTAATTATAAATCTCATCATTGACTTATCTATTCCTAAGACTTTAATTAATTTACCGTTATATCTGTAACATGTTTGCCATATCATTACTTGATTTTCCGGTCTTCCAACTACTGTTCTTACATGGAAAATACTAGTCCTCTACATATATGTACGTACGTATATATGTATGTATATATGTGTGTGTCAATACGAAATATATATAGAGACAAAAAAACACACACACATATGTGTGTACATATATATATATATATATATTTGCGTGTATCTATCAATATATATATGTTTGTGTGTATGTATATGTACATATATAAACACACACACATATATATACATATATATCTTTTTGTGTGTGTGTATGTGTGTAGATATATGTACACACATATAGATGTGTATATATATCTATATGTATACATATATCTACACACACACACACATATATATATAGTATGACCATTATGCATTCCTGTGAAAAGAAAATTCTAGGTTGGAGAGGTATGTGATAGCGGCTGTTGATTCACTTTTACTTATTTCGTTTTAAATTTATATAAGGGCATTTTAGGAAAATGAGTAAAATTAACTAATTTTACTTCTTTCCTTAATCTCTATAAAATCGGTTAAATATATCCTATAATTAAAACCAAAGGGAGTAATTTATACTAAAATGAAACTTCATGATGGTGACTAGTATTTAAAAAATATTTTATGGTATTTTAGGATCTTAAGAAAATATTTTAGGGTACTGAGTGATACTAAAAATATACTGTAAGATTTGTTTTAAGATTATGAAGTATTTTTTAGCACCGTTCAGCATCCTGAAATATCTTTGTAGTATTCGTTAATACCCTAATATATATATATATATATATATATTTAATTATATAAAAGCAAGAGCTTCATAGCTTTTATGCCAAAACGATGTAGTATTAAGATAGTAGAAGGATAGACAGATATAAGCATCGGATGTAAGCCAAACCGAAGAAATATAGTGGCACCATATATGCTACTATTACCATGAACAACGTCGATCCCATAAATAAGTGGTATACCCTACTAAAAAAAATTCAAAAAATGACCTAAATAAGACCCAATTAACGTCCCTTTTCAGAGGGACGTCGCGGCGGGTAGTTGTATTTGTATCGTTTGGCATTCAGGATGCCTTAATAAGACGTCCTGAGTAGGATTCAGGGCGCTTAAAAGCGCGTCCGAATAATGTTCAAGACGCCTAATTATGAAGTATTTTTAGCACCGATTCAAGCATCATCGAAATATCTTTGTAGTAGTCATTAATACCCTAATATATATATATATATATATATATATATATATATAAAAGCAAGAGCTTCATTGTTTTTATGCCAAAACGTAGTATAAAGATAGCAGAAGGATAGACGGATATAAGCATCGGATGTAAGCCAAATCTGAAGAAATATAGTGGCACCATATATGCTACTATTATCATGAACAACGTCGATCCCATAAATAAGTGGTATACCCACTACTACAAAAAAGTCAAAAAACGACCTAAATAAGACCCAATTAACGTCCTTTTTAGAGGGAAGTCGCGGCTAGGGTAGTTGCATTTGTATTTTTGGCATCCTGAATTTTATTCAGGACGCCTTAATAAGACGTCCTGAGTAGGATTCAGGACGCCTTAAAAGCGGTGTCGTGAATACAACTCAGGACGACTTAATTAGGCGTCCTGAGTAATGTTCAAGACACCTAATTAAGGCGTCCTGAATTTCTTCAGGACGCTTAATAAAGGTCCTGAATTGTATTCAGGGGCCTTATTAAGTGTCCTGAATCAAATCAGGACGCCTTAACAAAGGCGTCCTGAGCACTACTCAAGACGCCTTAATTAGGCGTCCGAACACTATTCGGGACGCCTAAATACATAATTCAGGACTCAAATATCTCAATATAGGCATCTTGATTATTAATTTCGGACGACTTATATGAGCTTTTTTTTAAAAATATCTGCTACATATTTTATTTTGCCTGAAAAAGATGAATTTTACACATGCTAATAGTCAGAAAAGCTCAATATAGCACATGAATCAGTACATTATATGATGGGATATATGCAAAATGATTCCAACTAAGAACAAACTAGCAAAACACAGATGAGGAACATAATAGATTTTTTTTATTTTATTTTTAGAAAGGATGTATATTAATATTGCCAAATCAGAGTAGAGCATTACATCAAATGCAGCAACAATAACATATACAATACTAGAGACATCAGAAACATAAAAAAAACTAGAGAACACTAGTAAAATAAGCAGCCCAGTAAAGGCTTAGCCAACCCCTGTATCAGCAAAGGGAAGAGGAGAACCATCCACATTCAAACTCATCTCTTGTGCATCCAAAGTTAGAATAGACACCAAGGAAGGTGATGGGTGAAATACCCACCCTACGGTACACCTCCTTATAAGCATTAATCGCTAGAAGATCGTGAGCCCTATTAGCCCTTCGAGGAACGAAGGACAATTTAAACCCAACCTTGTTTGCAAAGAAATAGATAATATCATGTAGGATGCTTCAACATTTCCATTCACCTAAGACAGCAGATTTTGCATTTACAAAAGATACTAACAAAAGGCAGTCAGACTCAAAAACCACCTTTTCATGCCCCAAGTCCATTGCCAACATGAGTTCCTTCTTGAGAGCTAGTGCCTCCATCATAAACGCCGAGATGGACTTCAGCTTGTCTACATAGCCCCACTTGAAAGAGCCATACTGATCCCAACACACCACTCCTACCGCCGCTGATTCCTTGCCCATACTACAAAGGATCCATCAACTTTATACTTCAGCCACCCCTGCTCCGGCAGTCGCCAACGATCAGGACTAGTAGCCGGCCTCCTTGCTATGCCTCTTATGGAAGACTTTTGTTCCCAATGAAACCAGAAATCAGAGTTATACCTACTAGCAAAATCAATTACAGCTGATGGGTTAGGCTCCACCTGATTGAAGACTTTTTCATTTCTTTGCTTTCATATTAACCACAAAAGCCAGCAAATATGAGATATATCTTTTTCAGAAAGGAATTGCAGATTAATAATTAGTAGCCACCATGCATTAAAGTTAGAAACATTTGAGCAATCTAATCTAGCTCCCAAGCTACACCCAAACTACACACATTGGTTCCAGTCACAATGGAATAATGAATGTTCAATGTTTTCATCAGCTGCCTCACAAATTGGGCATAGTTTAGTTCTGGAATGTTTCCTATTAGACAAGGTATAGATCGCAGGATCACAACATCACATTTGTCAATAAGATTCAACCCATCAGAAAACTTCAGACTTCACAGGAAGCAAATGGATTAGGAAAATGTTATACGACCACAAGGTATAAATCGCAAGATCACAACATCACATTTGTCAATAAGATAAAATACAAAAATTACCATGATACAAAAGAATCACTATCATCCCCCAAGAAAACATTCAATTCATTCTTTGCTTGCTCTTTGTGCCTGCCATTCTTCAATAACACAATAACATAATCCTGCCACAACATAAAGTGAATATCAAATTAAATTTGTACTGGATAATTTGAAATCTCCAAGAACCAAATCTGACATATGAAGACAGTGTTATAAGATCAAGATATATAGTTTAAAAAAAATGACAATTGAAATGGCGGATATCCTCCTTCAGATATACATCATTGATCATATGTTCTTTTCCACTTGAAGATAAACTAACTTACAGGTATTTAAGCCATTTTATAACCATACTAATCATGCTCACATTCAATATCAGTACCATACTACTTGAGGCCTCAATAAATGGAAAACATTCTGACACTAAAATTTGGAACCTAAATTCCCATATACTCGCAACTTCTAACCACCAAGACACCAAATCATTTTCTTCAATAAAATCATACATAACCTTAATGTGAAATTAGATAAAGCAACAATGAAAATCCAAACATATGTACTCCAATCCTTATCATGATCCAAAACAAGTTGAAAGCTTGGTCACTCCAAGTATAACCATTACAACTACAAGTTTTCACAATTAGTTTATATACACTATATGTGTTCTTGGTAGAGAAATAATGAATAGTCCATAAAAAAATCACCTAATACATAGTAATGCAACACCTAATTTTCTTAATAAACATGCAATATAAATGCCAACAAGTTCGAGAAGAATCTGTCTATCAAAAGATTTACATCGTTGATCACCCGATGCCAAAAAATGTGTCTTTATATACCTATATGTGTTCAAGAAGATGTCTAGCCAACTTGTCTCGAACCGTATGATGTCATCGAGTATGGATCCAGACTGAAAAACTATATTTTTGGAAAACAAGGTATAAGATAAACCAATGAAGTGAATGAAATAATTAACAACTCAAGTACAACACAAAAATATCGTCATTTGAGAATCACGGAGCGGTTACGTATGTTTTGAAAACCTGTAATACGTCTGGTGGAAACGATGGATTCCATAAAATTGATAATGTAGTATCCGCACTCGGAGCTCCCTGGTTGTCGATGGCACTATAAATCAAAAGCAAATTGTTAAAACGAATGAAGGCATATTGAAAGCTACTGTGTCAATGAAATAACTTGAATTGAAACTACTTACCTTCGGATAATACCACTTCGGTCCACCCTGCTCTCGTGCTCCAGCAAGCTGTCTAAACGTCTTGAGACCACTATCATTAAAATGGAAATTAACAAACATGAAAACAATTCATTTAAAAGAAGAATCGATGATTTAGACAAAAATTTACTTACTCGGCAAACATGGTTTTGATATCTTCGTTTGGCCTGCCACCTAAGGAATCGAACCAATAACATACCTTGTTGGCAGGACAAACAACACACAGGGTCCAATCACTACTACAATATATACATATTAATATTAAATTAAGATAAGAAAGCAATTTATTCTTAAAAATCTTATATAGACAAAACTAAAATGCGTACTTTTCAAGTATTGGCGCTAAATAACAAGGCATTTCTTCGTTGCCCATTGCTAAACCAACATAAAGCGCCCTTCTGGCTAACTTATTACGAGTCGAAGTCATGTTGCCAAGACATAAGAATCCATATGAACCTGCTCAATCTGTCTGGGCGTAAATGTTGTGGCAGACACTATGATCGAAATAAAATGATAAATGTTGTTGAATATATAAAACAAAAAAATCAATGCAAGAATTAAAGGGTAAAAAAACTTACAGGATTGCAAGTTGAAGAAACTGTATATCTAAACATTCCATACACATAAACTATCCCAAATCTTTGTTGTCAATTGTTATGGGATATGTCTTTTCTGCGCCGACAATGCTCGACGCATCTCCAAGCTTATAAAGTTGATGTCTTTGTACATCTCTTGTAGCTGTGCCAAGTAGGGAAATTTTCTCGTAGCTTGTTCATGCTATGAAAACATAAAAAATAGATTATGAGTGGGTTAGCAATGAAAATCAATCGGGAACCTGCTCATCATCAATCAGTAATGTATTTCGTACCATTGGAGGTTTCGTCCCCATCTGAATAAGATGATGCGGCCAAAGGATGAACGAAGTGGTGGCATCGCCTAGCGTGGGAACCTCCTCATCATCAATCGGGATGGCTGTCTCTTCTTCCCCCTCTCGTACACTTTTCACAGTCACCTTACGTTGGTCTTGTGGAATTTGCTTGTTATGGTGTGTGGTTTGTTCTGGGTAAACAAGACCATCGACAACAGTACGCCGGTGTGGGACATCCAAATATAGAGTGCAAGGTAGTCCTCCTTGTGGAGTGTGAGAAGGTTTGCCAATAGGTACATCTGGAGGGTGAGAAGGTTCGCCAATAGGCACATTTGGAGGATGAAAACTTTCTTTGCTGCTTGGGAAGGCCGGGGATTCATGGGTTGTACATTGTGTATTTTCCTTCTCTTGATCATAGCTCTCATTCACCCCGTAGTTGTTCCATAACCTCATCTACGAGGGACGCTCGAATTTTGGCTACAAGCTGAGGACTAGGGTTGTCATCGTCATGCGAACAACGTGAATGCCGTCCAAAATATTTTGCGACACTAACTCCCCTTGTGTACCTGGCGTGAATGAACGTTGGCTGCTCTGCTTCTCAAGTGCATCCTGTATCATAAGATTTTTCATAAATAATAACTAAACTCTTATAATATGAAACAACTAAGGCTATTTAATACTTCTAATTTAACTACTTACAATCTTTGAGGCAACCTCAGCAACATCTTCATTTACATATTTGTCACCCTTCCATTTTTTGTGACAAGGAGGACGATCAGGGGCCTAGATAACAATGGAAGGATTGGATTGGGCAGCTTCCTTCATTCTCTGCAACTCTTCTTCCATCATCTCCCGTTCAAGCTTTTTATAGCCACCTCTAGACATGCAATGCAAATACTTATTTCTCGCTTGCTTCTCTCTCTATTGGCTTGACTTTTTTCCTATGACATGAAAACAAATAAAACTAAGCCAATGATGTCAAGTGGATTCAACTAAAAGATAAGATATAAAAGAAATTTTACAAGAAATTCAGGATTTTGCCGTGACACCACAAACTCCCTCCAGTCCTCTAGAGAAATGTAATCATAGTTGCTACATGGATCCTCATTCCTCTTTGACCCTCGAATATACTTTATTGTGAGCTTGTTCTTAAAATCTTTCCAATGTAGACGAACTTTGCTCATCCAATGCTTGTTGAACGCTGTATAGTTAGGGACATCGTACGTTTACTGCAAGGTAAAGGAGAAGATATGAAAGAAATCAAGTAATAAGACTAAAGATACAAATGCAGATATATCGAAAGTGAGATACCAAAATTTGTGCCCAAATCAACTGCTTCATTTCTGAGGAACTAACTTCCAACTAGAGTATACAATGCGAACTTTGCTTTGGGCCAGATAGCCTACATAGCTAATGAAATTGTCTTCCTCTTGACCAATTGGATTCATATTGGCATCGAACTCCACATGCAGCCTCTTTTTTTGACTGTCACGATGTGCAATTAGCGCACCCATATGGGTGGAACCTCTACCCCTTCTCACAACGGGTTCATCAACTCTATCACCCGATGACTCGTCGGAAATTTGGACATATTCCCGTTCATCAAAGAAAAATCAATGTTAGATAGGTTATTAAATAATAAAAAAATTAATAGAATCAACTAACATGTTAAACCACCACAAAAATAACATAGTACTATTTCATAACTTAAGATCTTACTTTATATGGTTTCCCATATTCCTTCAGAATGATCCTTTCTTGTAGCATATTCTTCATCATCTACCAATTCTACCTCACGTGTTGTAGGTGGATTTGTTGTGAAAGGGAGTGTATCATCAAGGTTCAAAGATTCTTCACCATACTTCTGTTTTTTACTTTGAAGTACAATGAACATTTTTTTATTTGTAGGGTCTGTAACATAAACCACTTGTTTCGCCTGGCTTGCTAGAATGAAGGGCTCATCTCTATGACCAAGTCTTTGAAGATCAACTGAGACAAATCCAAATTTAGGATCTATTACAACAGCATTATGGCTAACCCACTTACATTTCAATAAAGCAACTTTGAACTTGCTGTAGCTTATCTCCCATATTTCTTCAATAACTCCATAATAGGCCATTGATGCTAACACCGGGTTTTTGTCTTTCGAACTCGAAAAGTGCATGGATTCAGCTTCAACCATCACCCCACTATTTTGCACAGACTTGGTCTTTTGTGTAGAAAGAATATCCGTTTATATCGTAGCCGACACACCGGTCTCGTGCAATACCATCTCCTGGAACCACTTTATGAATGTCTTCTTTTGCTGATTAGCTATCTGCATGTCATTCTTCCTTGGATTCATATTCTTCAAACTCTTTTTGTGTTTATCAATGTATGGTTGAACTTCTTCCATATTATTCAAGATGTATAAGTGTGCTTGCAACACCTCTTCACGGGGCATATTCTTTAGTTTGATTCCTCGAGTTCCCTCGCTTATCCCTTCATCATGCTCAGACTGTATCGTCGCCCCTGATAGATATTCTTTACAGAACTCCATAGACTCTTAAACTACATATCTCTCAATTATTGACGCTTCTGGTCGATAAGGATTTTTAGAATACCCTTTTAAGATCTTCATGTATCACTCGAAAGGGTACATCTACCTTAGGTAAACTAGACCCAGAGCCTTACCTCCCTTACCAAGTGCACTATCAGGTAGACCATTTTATCAAAAAATGCAGGACGAAAATGCATCTCTAGTTGTGACAAAATAATATAACCCTCATTTTCCAATTCATCCAACTTTTCAATGTCAATGACTTTGTTACATATAACATTAAAGAAAATACTCAATTTTGTTATAGTGGTTTGCACTTCATCTTTCATAATGCCTCTAATAGCTCGGTAATAGTTGTTGCATCAACAAATGATAATCATGGGACTTCATTCCCACTAACTTCAAATCGTCCATTGAAACACACCTTCTCAAATTAGAAGAATATCCTTGTGGAACCTTAATGTCATATAGACACCCACACAAACTTTTTTTCTCCGCTTTTGATAGTGTATGAGCTACTGGCTCCATGTATGCCCTCTTACCATATTCCATTACTTGTGGATGTAACCGTTCTCTTATTCCCATATCAACCAGGTCTAGTTTCGCACTAATTCCGTCCTTAGTCTTCCCTGGTATGTGCAAAAGAGTACTGACAAGGCTATCGCAAACGTTTTTCTCCACATGCATCACATCAAGACGTGTCTCACATAAAGACTAGGCCAATATGGAAGATCAAAGAAAATTGATCTCTTCTTCCATATATTCTTCTCACCCGCAATCCTTTGCTGCTTACCCAATATGACATTGATATCTTTCACCCGACTATAAATTTCCTCTCCAGTTAATGCTTTGGAGCCGTTCTATGCTCTGGTAAGCCGTTGAAAAGCTTTCTTAACTTACGATATGGGTGGAACCGATGAAGAAACCTGTGACAGAAGTAGACCATTTTTTCCGTGCTTTAGTTGATGGAAGTTTGTGTCTACGCTTCACATATTGGACATGCTTTATGCCCTTCACACCGTACCCGACAAATTTCCGTATGCGAGAATGTCGTTTATTGTGGTAAAAATCATTGCACACAACTTGAAGGAGTCCTTCTTATATGCATCAAACACATCTACGCCTTCCTACCACAACTTCTTCAAATCCTCAACCAAAGGCGTCAAGTACACATCGATATTGTTCCCTGGCTGTTTTGGTCCAGAAATAATCATAGAAAGCATCACATACTTGCGTTTCATACATAGCCAAGGAGGTAAGTTGTATATTACAAGGAGAACCGGCCATGCACTATGGGTGCTGCTAAGAGTTTGATACGGATTGAAGTCATCTGTACAAAGCCCCAGCCGAAGGTTTCTTGGCTCACTGCCAAATTGAGGGAATATTTCGTCTATTTTCTTCCATTGCGGAGAGTCAGCCGGGTGCCAAAGATATTTTCCATCGGATATTCTCTCATCAGAACGCCATCTTAACTTCTCCGCCGTTGCTTCACTAGTAAACAAACGCTTAAAAGGTTGCCTTTTTGTTGTCTGCTCTCCAGAAACACTACCTTTCTTCACTTTGTATCGTGAAGTTTTACATTTTAGACAATTACTGAGGCCTTCGTACTTGTTTCTGTACAATATACAGTCATTAGAGCAACTGTGTATCTTTTTATACTCCATACCCATCGTAGACAAGATTTTCTTGGCCTCATACATACGATTTGGAAGTACATTATCATCTGGCAACATATCACACAGCAATTCAAGCAACGGCGTGAAACTGCTATCGGTCCACCCACAAGTTGCCTTTAAGTTGACCAAATGTAAGGTCCCAGTCAACTGTGTATACTTAGTACACCTAGGGAACAAAGGTGTATCTGCATCACTCCGCACACTATCATATTCACCCGATTGTGCAAAAGATTGTACCTCAACATCATGAATCATTCTCTCCATTCCATCATCATCTACCTCAACTTCATTTTCGTGGGACGCACCAGTACTTACTTCCTCACCATGCCATATCCACGTTGTGTATCAAAGGTTTATTTCATCACAAAGTAGGTGATCCCTTATATCAGCAATATCCCTTCGACTCCCATTTAAACAATTAACACATGGACAATAATACATCCCATTTTTTGTAGCCACATTCCTTCTAGCAAATTCAATAAACTCTTCCACCCCATTCCCATATTCTTCACTAGTTCTCAAAGCATTCAATGACCCATTTTCTTGCCACCTAAGACATTTCCAACAACACTTAGGTTTATAACAATTTCAAGAATGACATGCTTTTCTCTCAATCTTTTTTTAAAAAATTGGTAGCATTTCCCCTTACAAGTAAGGCATTCCAAAATTTCAATAACAAACAATTTTAGCTTCATTCAACAAAACTTACTAACTAGGGCAATTCAGATCAACATCAGCTATTAATTCCAACAGTTTCATCAATACAAAATATAAAAATATAGCTAAATTGTCTAAGTCATAAACTATAAATTATGGACTTCTAAGCATCTTTATTCATATAACAAAGTTTACCTAGTTCAATGCACATCAACAAAAAAAAAAAACAACAATATTTAACTATAAGGGATAAGGGTCTTAAATGCCAAGAAAGTTTTCGTTCAGGAGCACTGGTAAGACGGAAGTTTTTTTTGGACCAAGCAGAAGTTCACAAGACGTAGCAATTTTTCTCTGGAAGTATCATTTTTGCCATGGAAGTTTTCGCTGAGGAGCAATTTTTCCCCGGAAGGTTTGTTTGAGGAGCAATTTTGCTCCAGAAGCTTACACTAAGGAGAAATTTTACCTCGGAAGTTTACAAAACATAGCAATTTTTCCATTCTGTCCCCAAATATTAATTTTGACTATTAAATCAGTAAAAGATCACACATGTTATGCCTTGAAAAGGTAAAACTTGGAGTCAGAGAAGGACATCCTTCGATGTTGAAATCAAGGCGACGGGAATTTGTGAAGCGAAGCGGGTCAAAAATTTGAAAGGTCTGTCACAAAACGCAAATGAAAAGCAAAACGAGAAATGAATTGTTCCAAAAATTGGTTCAAGTAAAACAAATCAATAGTCATAATATTTACGTTTGTATAGACGATCATTTGCTTAGATAATAAGTGATGCTTCCTTTGGGTTTTGTGACGGTCGACCTTTCGGTCCCTTTGACTGAGTTCGCTTCACAAATTTGGCCGTCGCCTTTGAGCTCAACATCTCAAGGATGTCCTTCTCTCGGCTCCAAGTTTGACCTTTTCAAGGCATAACATGTGTGGTTTTTGACTGATTTAATAGTCAAATTTAATATTTGGGGATAGAAGGGCAAAATTGCTCCTCAGCGAAAACTTCCGTGGCATTTTTGGTCCAAAAAAAACTTCCGTCTTACCAGTGCTCCTGAGTGAAAACTTCCATGGCATTTAAGACCCTTATCCCTTAACTATAATTACCTCCTCAACTTTAAATTCGATGCTTGAAATTTATTTACTCTATTCAACTTAAAGACAACAACAATAAAGACGACATTAGAATTATTCAAACTAACATATGAGAGGGAATAATTTTATGACAAAAGGAACATGATTAAATATACCCACCCTAGCACCCCTCAAGCTCTTGTGGGTTGTTGTCGTGACCAAGTCACTCTACTCAAAAGGGTTATTAGCTTCCTGAAGTCAAAAAAGAAGTAATCACTGAGAACTTAACACTACAAATTTCCAGATAAGTAAAATTGATCAAATATACTTTCAAAGAAACATGTTTTAATGCAATTGTGGAAAATTTCCAACAAACATGTTTTAGTGAAATTGTGGAAAATTCCTAGGAGTGCAAACCGAGAATATGATATGAGCAATTGGGAATTAGATGGATAACAATTGAAAATTGCATTAAGATAAGTATAATGGAATTAGACAACTGAATACAGTTCTAATCAGCAAACATAAGATGCTCTTACAACATGATACGAGATAGATACCTCAATAAAATACACTGCTATGTTGATAGATGCATAGATTATCTTGAGCTTTTCAATTGGTATATTCCTTGCCTGCTCAATTTTGGAAAAAAAATAGAAATGCTAAGACAAACAAATGAAGAAAGCCAAAGAATTTCCTTCATCGGTCTTTACTTTTGAGTAGGTTTTATTTAATTCACTAAAGTAAGATCCTTGGTTATCAAAATTAAAATCAATAATTGTAAATATGATAAGAAAGAACAAACACTAAGCCTTCCACCTAATTTTTTTACTTAAAGATCATTACTTCATTAACTCAAACAAAAATAAAGCCTATCACATCCTTATTTCAAAACAAAATACATGAATTTACATAATAAAGAAAATTAAATATCTCACAAAAATTTACAACAAAGTGGAAGCCCCCCCTTTTTTTTTTAAAATTAAAAAAAACGTATTACAATCAAGTGTTGCATTCACCAGTGTTTATAGTTATATGGCCCATTTACAAACTTAAACAAAACTGATATGTGCAAGTAGTAAATCCCAAGCTTTCAAGGTAAGGAATGAAGAATGAAAACTTTTTTTTTTTTTTTTTTAAAATCAATTAATATAACAACTTTTTTTGTGTTCAAACAACTCAATTAGAATAGAGATATCTTTATGCTTAAAGGAGAACTTAAGCTTTTATGGTAACAAGAACAACTTTTGATAAAATCAAAAGCATGACGATCATTTCTACAATTTTAAATAACAGCTATGTATCAAAATCTAATTTAGAAGAAAAATTTACTTCTTAAAACTAAAAGACAAACTTCTATAGCTCAACATATTGAATTCATACATTTACAATATTCAAAAATTTTAGTCAGAACTATTGTATTTGCTTAAAACTAATGATAACTTTCAAGAGAAATGTTTTAAGGAAACTTTAGAAAATTCCACCCAAAATTCTAGCTGTGCCAATTCAGTTCAAAGGGAAGAATTCACCCATTTCCAAATAAATGCACAAACATTTGAGGCTGGGGACCATACCAAAAACATGTAAAACACTCTAAAAACAATATAAAAGAGTAATCAAACTAAGGCAATGCACGAAAATATTACATCAAGTATCCTTTATTCAGAAAATGCTCCAAAACTTTCCTTCACATTACATCTATAAATGTTACGAGGTTCAAAAATGCGAAGAAACTCACAAGGCCAAATATTACTCGAGAAAATACAATCTTAATATACAAAATGCACTATTCTGAATGTAAACAGAAAAATCAATTCAACAGTAGCATTATCTAAAGAGTAAGTAATTTTTGAGTTTAACACAATATTAAATTCTAATTATTTAGAAACAAATTTTCTAAGCCTAATGAGAGGCTCAAAACATGCATAAATTCAACTTGTAATCAAGCTTAACAATGACATATATGAAGCAGTAGAATAATTCACATAAATCTTCAACCTATGCTGTGAGAAAACATTTTTTCAAAGTAATTAAACAACGATAAGCTCGTAATGGCGCAACTCAATTCAAGCAATGAGTGTTTCAGCTAATGAACTTCTAAGGACTACAGTAGGTTTTTTTTTTCCAGCAACGAATTTGGACCTATAACAGTGACTTCAACAAATAATTCAATTAAGTTTACAACTTGCAACTAAAACACTCAGCATAAGAATGCAAGGATATCATCTCTCCAAGTGAGAACTTCAACCGGAGTGTCAAGGAAAACAACAAGTTCAGTGAAGACACTTGATTAAGAATTTAAGTGCAGCAGTGAGAAACTTCCAGCAAATTCAGGAGGCATAAATTTTATCAAGTTTGAATTAGATTTAGATCACAAAATCTGATCCAAAAGAGCAAATGAGACCCCAAAATCAAATGGATCAAAGATCAATGAAAATCTCAAGCAAAACCAAGGACCAAAATTATCATATTTAGGAATAACAAATACGCAAATCTATCAGCAATTTTATGAGCAAAACATCGAAGACATTTTAGAGCAAAATCACCCAAACCAACTGCCAAATTCCTCTAAACAATATCTAATCAACTTTTAAGTCCAACAATGCCTCACCATGACTCTTTTGACTGTCAATTCAGATATGACAACATAGGTTTTTTTTTTTTTGATAGCAATCCAAATGCCATAATTTCCATACAAGTGACAGCACATAATGGCAAGAATGACTATTACACACAAATCTCAACAGAAGTTCAAGGTTTCAGCAGCTACACTTCCCAATTTGTTTCAAAATCACGTTCAAGGCACCACTCAAATTCTGCATAACAACTCCCAACCTATAAGCGATATGGAATCCAATTCACATGCAACTTCCAAACAATTCCATATTGCAATTATCCAACAAGTCCAAGATTTCGTAGCAAATATTATAATGACAGTAGCAAGTTGATATCACAATAACAAATTGATATGAAAAAGTCAAAGGATGGATTAGATAATCATAACTCAAGTTTGCACAGAAAAATCACAGTTTGCACTAGTAGCAACAAATGATTCAATATTTCTATGATGATACACAATGGACAGCACCCAAAACCGGCGATCCAATACTGAGTTCCAACAACAATTACAGTTCATTGATGGTCATCTGTTAATAAGAAATTAAAGTCATCTGTTACTGTGCTTGTTTATTTCTCCTGACTTCGAAAGGAGGTCTTTGACGGTCATTGTATGCAAGCAAATAAAAATTCACAAAGCTATTGTGGTTATAATAAACTTATGCAAGCATAATATTGATAATAAAAATTTCCTATTTCAAACATTTCTCTTTTATGCATACAGTTGAAGAACCATGAAAGCAAAGGGCGTATCGTTAGAGATCGTCAGAGAAGGTGGAGGGACGCACCGAAATGAGAGAATGAGAGCTGACGGACGCCGTGAAGAGGGAAGAGGAGGAGACGAACTGTCGCGAACAATGTGAGGTAGGGGAGAGTGAGGGTGATCACGATTAGGGCTTGGGTTCGGCGTGAATCGAGCAAGGGGACTAAGTCGATAGGGTTCGACGGAGGATTCGATGAGGGAATTCGCAGAGGGAATGAAATAGCTGAGAAATTAAAAGAGTGGCTGGGTTGCATGTACGCGGGCTATTTGGCAAATAAAGGGCAATTTTGGCATCCTGAAAGCCCGTTTAGAATTCCAAAATTTTTTTAAGGCGTCCTGAATATCTATCAGGACGCCACATATTTAATTAAGGCGTCCGATATTGATTCAAAGACACCACAAAATTGTTTCAAGCGCCCCGAAATTTTATCAGACGCCAATAAATGCAATTAAGGCGTCTTGATAATATTTCAGGACGCTAATAAATTAGATTAAGGCGTCATTAGCACAATTCAGGACGCCAAAAAAAAAATATTTCCTTAAGTGCCAAAAAAATTCACGAAATGGCACCAAGGCGCTAAACAATTATTTTTTGGCACAAAAAATTTAATTTTAGGCGTGCTAAAAAATTTTTCAAGACGCCTTAAAATTTTTTAGACGTTCTAAAATTGTTTTTAGGACGCCACATTTTAGAATATAAGTATATAATCACAAGAATGCCACTACATTCACCTTTAACTTCTTTTTAAAAAAATAAAGACGTCCTTTAGGGAAGTAGTAACCGTTTTTTGTAGTAGTGACCTAATCGAGACTCAAGAGCTGACTTTTGAAATCCATCCACCATATCGGCCCAATTTGACGTCATTGCGTTTTCAATAGGCGCACTACAAGACCGAGGATGCTTCCTTCAAAGTTACGAGAAAGCAAATATCAGAACCAGAATCCCAATTATCTCAATTTTAAAAAACCTTTGAATTAGAAAATGAGGAGTGAAAATAGTACCAATCGACAAGTTTCCAATAGTGGAAGGGGTTGCAATGCGATTGGGTTATCTCGACCAATATTTTCCTTGAGAGTCATTATATTCGAGAAAGAAGGTCTTTGACACGAACTTCAATGGGTGCATTGGGATTCTTGTCAACGCAATCCATGTCCTCCAATCTGCCGGCTTCATAAGAGTGCGAAGAAGAAATCGAGAGTCCTGGGGAGAGTGTACAAGATTTGGTCAACTTTTCAAAATAGCGCGGTCACTCTATATCTACATTATCACTCGGGTCCTATTTATAAGTCTATTTTGACCAAATCTCATATACCAAGAAGAGGTAGTTAACTCAATGATTATGAGGGTAAATTTTTTAATTTTATCCTTATTTATGATTGAGTGTTTTTAAACTATTTATTCTCTTTCTATCTTCATGGATACAATTGTTACAATCTTATTTATTATATGAAATTGGATTTATAAATAGGACCCATTTTTTTAAATTAAAATAGACTTATAAATAAAATCGAGTGATATTATATTATTCCCATTGCGTACAGGGATGTTGAGTGATCCATGAGATAATAATTTTTGACTTTTAAAGCTCAGAGCAGTTGGTTGGTCAAATCCACGAAGGATTCGTTCCACTACGTACAGGGATTTTGAGCGCTCCATGAGATGATAACGTTGACTTTTAAAGCTTCTTCTTCTTCTTCTATTTTTTTTTTTTTCTCTTTTAACTCATAATCTCATAGTTAAATTTTTACAAAATAATTTAGATTTAATATTCTATAAAATTATTATTTTTTAACATAAATAAATTTAAATTGTTAAAATCCAATCTATATAATCTATAAAGCAAATTAGGGAAAATTTTCTAGAAAAAATAATATTTATTAGAGAAGACCTTAAAAACCCTAATTATGTAGGAGGATAAAAAACAAAATATTAATTTAAAATTACTAAATTATCCCTAACAAACCCCATAATTCGCTCTGAGATGCATTATGAGGAAGCTTTTGCCGGTCCAAAATAGAAAATGTCTCAATCAATTCCACGCTTTGATCCAAATGCCTTCTATGCTTAATCAATTCCACGCTATGATCCAAATGCCTTATATGCTTTATCGTCTCTTTGATATGTTTGAGAATTTCTGCCTTATTTTCTGACGCAATTTTGATATCTTACACTGAAACAGAAAATCAATTTTGATTAATGTAATGGTCATGGAGTGATAGTTCAATTTTATAAGAGAAAGATGATGACCAGTTGCCTGCGTCTCTCTGGTTAACGACGTCATTTGCGATCATATCCTGCTGTTGTGGGTATTGGGTATAATCAAAACTTTTATAATTATGAATTTTAATGTCTTCTCCAGTAAATATTTTGGTTATCTTAAAGATTTGGTAAAGGTAATTTAGTATTTTTAATTAAGATTTTTTTATTTGGTCCTTCTAAATAATTATGATTTTTAAGGTTTTCTCTAATAAATATTATTTTTTCTAGGTCATTCTCCATAATTTTCCTATTTCATGGTTGTAATACAAACATTATTTAAAAAATTATTTTATAAAATACTATAATACTCCCTCCGGTCCTAATTATAGGATATATTTAACCAATTTTGTGGAGATTAAGGAAAAAAAAGTTAAATTAGTTAATTTTGCTTATTTTTCTAAGGTGCCCTTATATAAATTTAAAATGATATAAATAAAAGTGAATCAATAGCTCCCTCGCTACATATCTTTCCAACATAAAATTTTTCTTCCTACACACTACCTAATTGAAATAATGGACTTACTATATATATATATATATATATGTATGTGTGTGTGTATGAATACATACATACATATATAATTATGTGTGTGTACATACATCCACACACAACACACAAAGATATATATATATATATATATATATCTTTGTGTGTGTGTGTGTGTTTATGTATGTACATATACACACATATTTATACACACACACATACATAGATATATGTAGACACACACATATATACATATATAGACACACACACACACACACACACACACACACACACACACACACACACACACACACACACACATGTATACACACATACATACATACATACATACATACATACATACATGTATGTGTGTGCGTGTGTGTGTGTGTGTCTATATATATTTGTGTGTAGACACACACATATATACATATATAGAAACACACACACACACATCTTTAAATGTATCATTGATTGGAAGAGTCTACGTATCCACATACATATACCGACTAAAAACCAAACACATTTGAAAGAATAAAATAGGGGTATTTTAGGAAGAAATTGATAAAAATTAGAATGTCGTCTTATAATTAGGACTAAAACCAACCCCCAAATGTTGTCTTATAATTAGGACCAGATGGGGTAATAATTTTGTAAAGTATTCAATTTGAATTATTTATTTTTTAAATCTAAAGGAGGAGATTAGATAGAAAATGAAAGAAAGAATCATGAGATGATCCCTTTCCTCTGAAGCCATGGTTCATTTTGGCAAGATCTTTTATTTTGGGTTTATAATGTATGAGAGCGATTGAGATTTTTTTAATTAAAAAAATGGGTTTGAAATTTTTTAACTCTACTTGTTTGGTTGAATTTATAATTAATTATAAGAGTACTCATATGTTCTTATTTATGAGACATTTCCAACATATTTCACATAGATTAATAAAAAATCTAAATTTTATTAGCTTTTTCATAAATTTCAACAACTTTAACCTATTTAATATTTATTATAAATACTTGATATGAACAAACTTAATACAATATATAAATTATGGATAAAAGTGTATGTTTATATAAAAAATTTCTCTATCTTCCCAACAAGCAGGACTCAAATTTTTTTTTCTTTCTTTATCCTATAAATAGGACGAAAGGATGAAAGGAATATATGAAAAAACCTTGTGTTCTAGTGCAGAACACAAATGTCTAGCCTCTGAGGGCTAGTGAATGATTTATGTCAGATCAAATAGCTCCCAGGTATGTTTGATGACTTAAACACCTAGAGAGGATCACCCACTGCTATCTATGAGGAAGATAACATGGTGTTCTCAGAGATCACTGTGCTACACAAAGACGATGTGTTGCCAAAGGGGTGGGGTGTGTGCACAGTGAGACTGAATGTAAAGTAATGAATGATGAATGGAGAGAGTGCACCTGGTGAATATCCTTTTATAGAGGTCACCTAGGGTTTTAGCCTACTCGTTGTGTCGTCAGTTCCCCCGCCATCATGTCTCCATGATCAGTGCTGTGTTTTCTCTACTACCTGTATTACCGATTTCAGGTGTGATCATGGGGTGATTGGCACTTTTCCTGATTGAGGAGGATCCTGTCATAAAGTATCCTTGCTGGGCCTAGACCATGCTAGGCCCATTACTTGGGTCCATAACAGTTGCCCCCAAGCTCGGTAGCTCAGGTTTCTGATCTGCCGAGATTATCTTGTTGCCTGACCCTGACTTTTTCAATCTGAGTCTCTATTGGCTCGTCTGGCTGCTGCCGTCTATCGAGTTTTGTAGAGGCCAAAGAACTTTGAAGGTCTTCTGCCCTTTGCCCTCCATGTTCTTTCCTTTTGTCAAAGTGAATGATGACTCGGCCTAGCTTTTATTGCCGAGTTGAATTATTCCGCAGTTCCCATGCTCATTTTTGTGTTGCTTTCTGCACATACATTGAGTACCTCTGAGGATCGCTTGCTTTTATGATGTTCGGGATTATCTCAGGATCACCCATGTGTCACGTCATCCCGGGTTTATCATTCCTTTCTCCCCTCAATCTGGGGTATCTTAAAGCGAGCAGACGTACGAACGGGCGTTATTGTCCTAAGGAAAACGTCTGTTCGTTTCCTTACAATCGCCATTTTAAAACAATTGCCACGCGCCCTAAATAGCCGCCTTCGGTTATCATGCGCAATAAATGCTCACGTTATCTATCATTATTACTCGAAAGGGTTTTCTCCTCCTTTTTGGATCGTCGAAATGCTTTATCTATTTTGACGTTATGACTCCGAACCCTTCACTTCTTCACGTCTATAAAACCCTATCTACTGCTTCATTTTGTCATTTTGCTCACGAGCTTTCCTTTCTGTTCAAAAGAAAACTTTCTTGTTCTCCTCAGAGTTCTTTGCTTTTGAAGCATTCAACCGCTCCCAATTCATTCATCGGTACTAACAAAAGAGCTTCCTCGATCCTTTTTTCTTCGTAGTTTATTGGGAACTTCCCCGAAACACTATTTCTGCATGATTATTCTTGTGCGTTTTGGGTTTTTGCTCTTTATTTCTTCATGCTGTTGTTTCGTTGTGTTTGTTTGTGTAGGCGTTCGAATGACGGTGATGACCTACTTGAATTCCTCTCGAACGGACACATTGAAAACAAACGTTGAGATATCCATTGGTATGAGTCATGGCCACTTTTGGTGATTCTTGCATTTGTTTCACTAAAATTCTTTCGAATAACTGGCTCCCTTTTTGACTGGCTTTTCTGGGTTTTCTGGGTTTTCCTGCAACCTTCTTTGAACTTCAGTTTTACATGCATTCATGTGATAATCTTTTTGAACTTCAGCATTCTTTCCCCTTTTAACCGCACAAATGAACCCAAATCCCGACGTGCTTCTGGACATGTATGGTAGGCCCGTTCCCGAAGAAGATAGGGACATCCTTAAAAATCTTTTCGGACCCACAAAGTTTTGGATTTGGTCAATTCTTCCCACCGAAGAGGAGAAAAGGGAAGCCTTCCTTCGCACATCGAGGCGGCGGGAGCAAATGGAATTGCTCGAGTTTTTGCCACTTTCACCCCTAGGAACATCGAAGTCTCGGTGCCTATACCCCAAGCTTCAAACTCGGTTCCTTGTGGTTCTGCTTCCGTTATGAAAACTCAGGGTTCGATACGATGCGACGAGTGTTGCTACAAGGCCATCGAACTCTCCAGGCTTGACCGCGACAGAGAGGCCGACTTGCTACTGGACAAATGTCAGTGCAACATTGTTCTCCTAGTTAGCTCGGTTGGTGTTCTTCTGAATCATCCTAACCCAGCCCCCATTTATGTTCCTAGAATTAGTCTTGCCGTGTCAGGTATACTCTTGCTTTCTGACTCTTGCCATTTTCATTTTTATAGGTATTAGATGGCTTCTTCACATTGTACCGATTAGTCCCCGACGGGAGAGTCCAGTTATTCTGGTTCTTCCCCAGAACCTGTTGCCAAAGAGCTCATCATTAGTAGCACAGTGACTCGGATGAGGCATTTGATGCCCGCGGATGACCTTGGACGAGTCGTTCATAGTGGGGAGGGATATGACATATGCCTCGCTCAAGAAACCGAGTAGATTGCATCCTTTCAATCGAGTGATAGGGACCTTCACTACTCATATTTTTATCAGGATGTAATTACTCGACTTGGTTTACAATTCCCTTTTTCCGTTTTTCAAATGTGCCTTTTTCGCCATTTGCATCTCGCCCTCTTACAACTGCATCCTAATGGCTAGGCTTTTGCCATTGCTTTCGAGAACTATTGCAAAACCCAAGATATTGTCTGCTCCGTCCCCGTATTTTGTAGTTTCTTTGTTCCCTTAGAGACCAATGTCACCACCGAGAACGATCGCACATGGTTTGGTTGGACCTCTCTCTGAGCTACCCATGGTCGCAAATTTCTTAGGCCATTCACAGATTCACGGAAAGGCTTTAAGAACTCCTTTTTTAAGGTTGTCGCCAAACCCGGGCAAGTACCTTGGTTTCTCCAATCCTTTGACTCTGGGGAAGTCGAAGAACGATTTCCGTATTGGTGTGCGGGTCACCATAAACTTCTTTTTAAAGACTTCCTTCCTTCCGCTACCAGTCTCTCAGAAGAGGTTATACTTACTCTTACAAAACTCGCCAGCAAGAAGGGCCCGTTGGTAGAGTCGGCTGAATATATCATGGCTCCTGTACTCAAAAAATGGCCTGCTGCAAGTACGGATCTGTGCTTTTATTGCTTTTCATACCTTGCTTTTGATTGCATAGATAACTTATTTGTTTCCTTTTTTCAGGCCGACAAATGGGAAAATGACCCCTTTACCTCGACGTGACGGGTCGCGAGGAGGAAGCCACTGGTGCAACCACAGCTAAGGCAACAACCACTACAAAGCAGATAGTGCCTTAGCCCTCTTAGCAGGCTCCTACCAAGAAGGCAAAGGTTACTAAGAAGAAGAAGACTACTGCCGATACTGCTCAAGGGGTCCCGCAAGTCACTAAGGAGAATGCCACTACCGCGGAGCCCTTGCCTTCTCCCCCTATCTTGGATTCTGAAACCCTGATCGAGGAGGTCGCCACATCCGGCACACTTATTGAGCTTCCTCGCTCTCATGTCTGGGAGCACAGGGTCACCAAAGGTCTGCGCCTTGGCATCTTTCCTCCTGACAACTACTATGATGGCAAGGGCTGTCCAATTCTGAGATTAAAGAGCTTCGAGATATGGAGCGTGTGGGTTTGAAGATCGCTGGATTATGCCAGCTTGTGGCCTATCTCAAAGAGAACTACGCCTTGGTTTTCGAGGACTTGAAGAAGGCCGAGGTGGAGAGGGACAAGACCCATGGACTGGCAACCCGGACTCTCCAAGATTCATAGAATGCTAAGACGGAGAGGGACAATCTTCGAACGGAGGTGAAATTGATCCAGGCTGAGAGGGATAATCTCCTTCTAGAGCTCCAACAAGCTCAGGAAGGTTTGCAGAAAGCTGAATCGGAGGTAACTCGGAGGCGGCAGATTCATGAACACGACGTCGACTCTATGAGCATGCACACGGCCATGATTACTGAGTTGGAGGCAGAGCTAAAGCACTACAAAGAAGCATTTTTCGCGGCCCGTAATGACGTCTCCAAGCTGAAGACTGGTGTCAAAGATGCCTTTGATAATGCTTTGGAGTAGGCCCAATTCTTGAACCCTATCTTTAAGCTGAATCTTGAGAGGGCGCACTACAACGCCTACGTTGAGGATGGAAAATTTATTCCTCCTTCTTCGTCTGCCGGTCCTTCTGCCCCAGGTCCCGAGGTTGTTCTCGAGGTCCTCGGTATAGAGGTTAACCGTCCCAACTCAGTTGGTCCCAACGAGGATGCTTCTGCTGCTGAATTACTCTAAGCATAGCCTCATCGCAGCTCCAGTCTTCTTTGTTTTAGGTTGATAGACCCCTTCTTCAGGCCCCTTTTTTGTCGAGATTCATCTTTATTTGATTGGTCTTTAATGTAAAAGCACGTTAGTAATGATTTCTTGTACTTTTTTTGACATTTCCTGCACCTTTTGTATAAACTACTGTTATTAATGAAAAGCATTTACTTTTTCCAATGCACCTTGATTCATCAAACCTACGCCGTTAGCTAGGCTAAGTATGTAACTTGCATTCGCTTTGTAAGTGAATTATCATCAATTCATTGATGCGTCTGCCGTCTAATCGAGATAATCTCAGAGCTAAGACAAACACGCTACGCCCGACTTGATCAGAGTCGGCGAAACGATTCTCTTCTATCCGAGTCATCTGCCAACTTTTAGTTCTGATGTTGTGTGAACTTAACTCGGATTTCTAACCCAAAGCTTTGTTCGCCACTTAGCCGTCTTAATCATGATCTAAGAACGTTGGGTAGTGTTCCCTGAAGTCTTACATGTTTATTACCTTTGCAGTTTTACTACTAAAAACACGTTGGTCAGATTTTGACATGATCTAAAAAATCTGGTTGATTTACCATGGATTTATACATGCAAATTAACTGGGCAGTGTTCCTGCCGATACATGATTTACGAAAAATGGTTTCCATACCTCGGGTTCATACATGTTTGTTTTAATTCTTGGCGGCATTGCTGCTACATGATTCATGAAAATGGGTGTCTATAACACGGGTTCATACATGCTTATTCGGTTTGGCGACGTTGCCGGTAAGACATGATCTATGAAAACAGGCTTTCTACCTCGGATCCATACATGTTCATAATCTGTAAATATCGGTGGATTTACCATGGATCCATTTATACGCATTAACTTGGCGGTGTTACCACTGGTACATGATTTATGGAAACATGTCTTCTACCTTGGATCCATACATGCTTGTCTATCTCACGATTTATGAGAGCTGGTTTATTTACCAAGAATTCATACGAGTTAATTACTTCGGCGAGATTGCCTTCTCGACATGTCTAATGAGAATGGGTTCCTAGACCTAGAATTCTTTATTCATTTTGTCTGGCGGTAAAGCCAGGGTACTTGGTTCTCATAGGAACCTTCATTGACTTACGACTAGAAAACTGAAAATAACGAAATACAGGAAAATCCTAATGTTAAATGAAACAACAGAAATTTGAGTGAAAAATCTTCCAATTCGCCCCCGAGAATCTCAGGACTCGAGGTTACTCCATTTCGCTGCGGATCTCGACTTTAATTGTAGTAGGCCTTAAGCTTGTCCGCATTCCATGTTCTCTTGACCACCTTTTTCATCGACGTCTCCAACAAGTATGCTCCCTTGCTGAGCTTTTCTTTGGCGCGATATGGGCCCTCCCAGTCTGCGGCAAGTTTTTCGTCGTTGGCATTCTTGTTGCCAATGTCCGCCCTTCGAAGGACCAGGTCGCCTTTTTCAAATGATCATGGTCTTACCTTCTTATTATATCATGCCACAATAAGTTGCTGTGTCACCATATCTCGGCAATGCGCCGTGATTCTGACTTCATCGATCAAGTCCAACTCTACCTCAATCGCCTCGTTATTCTCATGTTCCTTATGTAGAGCCTTAATCCTCCTCCATGAGGGCCCTCCATGAGGGCTCGCTGATTTCCACCGGGATCATGGCCTCGCATCCATAAGTTAGTCTGAAGGGAGTCTCTCCAGTACATTTGGGCAGTGGTCCGATGTCCCCATAGGATGGAGTACAACTGCTCCACCCAATTAGATTTGGCCTTTTCCATCCATTTTTTCAATCCCTTGACGATAACTTTATTGGCCGACTCGGCCTGGTTATTGGAAGTTGGAAAGTCCAGTCGAAGAGATAACTCCATGGAGACTCCTTCTAGGCTTTCCACAATGACCCCCGCTCCACTTCCTTTGATATTGGATGAACCGTCCACAAATACTTTCCACGGCTCTGCTTGTGCCATCTCCATTTCAGCTGACGGGGTTAGTTCCATTAGAAAATCCACCAGGGTTTGGGATTTGATGGCTTGCCGGGCTTCATAAGAAATGTCAAATTCTGAAAACTCTACAGCCCAACTTATCATCCTACTTGCGAGGTCAGGTTTATGCAATACATGCCGTATGGGCTGATCCGTTCTGACGATGATTGAGTGACCATGGAAATAAGGGCGAAGTCATCTTGCCGTGGTGAGTAAGGCAAAAGCCATCTTTTGGTGCCTCAGCTCTGAGCCCTGTAAAGCCCGGCTTACGAAATACACCGGCCTTTGACCGTCCTTCATCTCCCGAACCAGTACGGTGCTTACCGCCTCTTCTCCTACCGATAGGTATAGTACCAATCTTTCGTTTGGCTTGGGTCTGGGCAAAACCGACGGAGTTGCCAAACATTGCTTAATTTTTGTAAATGTAGCGTCACATTCCGAGTTCCATCCTATCTGAACTTCCTTCTTTAGCAATTTAAAGAAAGGTAATGACTTTTCGGCCGACTTTGGTAAGAACCTCATTAGAGCCACCAATCTTCTCGTCAACTACTGAACTTCTTTCTTGTTAGCCAGTGCCTCCATGTCCAATACTGCCTGGCATTTTTCCGGGTTGGCTTCAATGCCTCAGTTCGTCAACAGGAAACCCAGGAATTTTCCTTACGGAACTCCAAAGGCACACTTAGCCGGGTTTAATCGAATCTGGTAGGCGCGCAGTTTATCAAATGTCTGCTACAAGTCACGAACGTGGTTCCCCAGCTTTAGCAACTTTACGATCATATTGTCTATATATACCTCCACATTCTTCCCGAGTTGGTCCTCGAACACCTTGGTCATCATCCTCTGATAAGTTGCCCCAACATTCTTGAGGCCAAATGGCATAACGTTGTAACAGTAATTTGCTTTATCTGTGATGAAAGCCGTCTTCTCTTGATCCTCCGGGTGCATATCAATTTGATTATACCCCGAGTACGCATCCATAAAGGACAATAGTTGAAAACAGAGGAATTATCGACCCACTGATCGATGTTGGGCATAGGAAAGGGTCTTTGGGACATACCTTGTTTAAGTCTTTATAATCTGTGCAGACTCTCCACTTGCCATTAGGCTTCTTAACCATGACCACGTTAGAGAGCCATGTCGTGTACTGTACTTCTCTGATAAAGCCGGCCTCCATTAGCTCATTTATGTGTGCCTCGAGAGCCTTGCCCCGATCCGAATCGTGCTTTCTCTTCTTCTGCACTACGGGAGTAGACCCCAGGTGGATTGCCAATCTGTGACAACAGAAGTCAGGATCTATTCCCAGTATCTTGGATGGCTTCCACACGAATACATCTCTATTTTGTATCAGGAAATCTTCAAGCTCGGCGCGGATCTCGAGATCCAGCGCCTTGCCGACTTTGGTAATCTGCTCTGGTTCAGTGCCCAAGATAAAATCTTCTACCTCACCCTCTGGTTCCACCTTGAGGACTTTGTCTTCCTCTCGTAGGTCTAGCTCCACTACATGGACGGATTGGTTCATGGCCTTTTCCTTCCCGTTGTCCGAACACATTACTTTTGAAATCTTGTTTTCTTTGACAGCCTCAAAATAGCATTGTCGGGAGTCCTTTTGATTACCTTTTATAGTAACGACCTGATTCTTCTTGTTAATGAATTTTAGCCTCTGGTGTTTTGAGGACACCAGCATATCCCAGTCATGAATTGTAGGCCGTCCTAAAATGATGTTGTACGGGGATGGGAAGTCAGCTACAATGAATCGGACGAGCTCCGATTTAAACGCTTCCTTGATTCGCAATGTTAACCTAAGGTTTATACATCCTTTTAGACGAGTATCTTGTCCATTGAAACCCGTCAATGTAGTTTTGCAAGGCTTCAAGTCCTCCGAGTTGAATCTCATGCGTTTGAACGCATCCCAGAGAATTATGTCCACCGCACTACCATCGTCCGTAAAAATTTTCTTAACGCGGTAGTCAACCACAGTTCCCGTGATTACCACGTGGTCTGGTACTACATCTTCTAATTCCTCGCTTGTAAAACCAAGCATCGGTGGTTTTGGTTTTGTGTAGTCTTTTTTAAACTCAGGACAGTGCCTAATAGATAGGACCTCCTTCAAGTATTTTTTTTTGGTTGCGAAGCCGAATCTCCTCCACCGCCAAAACCCCCGATGATTACGTTGCAGTCATACCTAGAGTCGGGAAACTCATCTTCACTGCCTTCCGTCTTCTTTTTTTGTTCTCGTCTCCTTTTCTCTGGGGGCGGGCTCTTACTCTAGCCCTCCTGTCGCTTATTCTACCGCCCTTGCGTTTGAATGACATACCGACGGAGTTTTCCTTCTCGGACGAATTTTTCCATTGCATCTCTTAGATCCCAGCAAGCATCCGTTGCGTGACCATGTTGGTCATGAAACTCACAGTATCGAGATTTGTCCAAGGTGGCCTCTTTTCGTAATGGAAGTGGACGCTTTTCATCTCGGTCATGGATACTTCCTTCCAAATCTGAGCTTGAGACACCTTCAACGGAGCATATCTATCATACTTTCCTTCTACCCTGCTTCCTATGGGCTTGTCGTCCCTCCCACATGGTCGGGAATCTTGCATGTGTTGGTTATACTGCTCTTTGCCACGAGGTAGGGGACTCCTGGCTTTCTCCTTAGGCTCTCGGCTCATAATATCCATTTGTTCCAATTCTAAATATTGTTTAGACCGATCTCAAAATTCTGCCAGCGTCGTCAGATGATTTTTCATGACTGATTTCTTTAAACATGAGGACTTATCTAAGCCTGCTATGGCACAGTGCAGATGTACTGCCTCTTTTAGTCCCGACACTTGTAGGGCCATGTCCTTGAATCGCTCCAGATATTTCTGCAATGTTTCATTAGGTGATTGTTTCACTTACCCGAGCTGGAACTCAGTCTTTGGCTGCTTCCAACTTGTAGCAAAATTCAGCAAAAACTTCTTCACTAGGTCCTTCAGGTTGGGTATTGAATTTGGCGGCAAGGAGTTAAACCAAATTTGTGCGGCCCCACGCAACGTTCCTGCAAATAGCCGAGGTATCACCGGTCCCTTATACCCCTTTACCATAATCTCCAGTTTGAAATTACTGACGTGCACTTGCGGATCTTGACTTCCATCATACTTTGGAAAGTCTTTTGTGTCTAGTCCCTTGGGATAAGCAGCGGTTATGATTCTTTCAGAAAAAGGACTCTAAACTTTATCCTCATCGTCAGAATATGACATATGCTGTGCTGAGGGCGCCGTGTCTTCTTTGGGTGGATCTCAGCCTTCGAGAGGCTCCTTTCCTTTACTCTGGGCCGACTTCCGAATCTGTGCCTGTTCTGGTCCAGCCCCATTGGCTTTCGAGACACCTGTCTCAACCCGGGTAGCAATCGTGCGACTGTCCCTACTCAGATTCCTACCTTCTCGGCTAGTATTGTGGGCCGGATTCTCTAGCATTTTGACTCGCTCTTCTAGCGACTGTATTTTCAATGTCTCGTCCTCGACATGCAGGATGTGGTCATGACTCATCATATTTTCTTCCACGGGCTTTGCATGTGGTGTTCGTACACTAGTGGATGCCGACATATGAACTCGGCTTGGCCTAACAGTGTCTCTATGGACTCGGCTTGGGCCAACAACGTCTCTTCCCACACTTCACTTTTGGTGCTCAACCCATCCACCATGTTCTTCGAACAACTGCCTCATCCTGCGACCTTCCTCCTGCCTCCAGGTGGTGTTATAGTGATTCATCTCCTCCCGGATAATCCGAATATCTTCTTCCCTTCGGAGATGATTTCGGGTTTCCATCTCTTCCATCTGGCTTAGTACCGATCCCACAATGGTTTCTAGCCTTCGAATATTGGGATGCTCTACCTAAAAGTCTAACGGAGGATCCTGCGGTTGTATCCGCGAACCCCGCTGCTGAATCACCACGTTCTCGGGAAGCGGAGAGCTTGCAGCGGCCGAGGTTTCTGACTCCGTTTCCACGACCACATGATCTTTGTTTGGAGCCACAGAATTTGCCTCTTGAGTCGCTTCCTCCTGATACGGTTGCAGTGGCTGTCCTTCTGGCAGTTGGTCCTACCGTTTTGCCTGACTGCGACTTCTAGTACTTGCGGCCATTGTTAGTGATAATTCAACAGCTTTTCGTGATTTGGGAATCAAATTTTATGGTCCCCACGGTTGGCACCAATTGTTCTAGCGTAGAACACGAATGTCTAGCCTCTGAGGGCTAGTGAATTGTAAGTGGAGCTATATACCCAAGGGGGGGTGAATTGGGTATTTTAAAACTTTTCGAAATTGCTGTTTTGAAGCTATGAAAATAGAGATAGACAAAAGTGAGGGAAGAAGAAGCTGAACACAAGGATTTATGCGGTTCGGTCCAACTCTTTGACCTACGTCCGGTCCCGAAACACTCGGGATTTTCCACTATCACTCAATTACAATTACACACTCTACTCGGGATGATCCTCTCCCTAGGACTCACCCCCCTTACAAGCCGTAATTGTAAACAATCGATACACACTCGTACTCAAGAGTTATCCTCTCCCTAGGACTAACTTCCCCTTACAAGTTGTACTGACGATTACAATCGATACCCACTCGTAAACGAAGAATGCTCCTCAACTTAGGACACACTCCCTTTACAAGTTGTACTCGATTTTCCCAATCTCCAAGTCACCGACTTGAGATTGTTACAATGAATGATATACAAGGAAACAAACTCTCTCTAAGAGTAGATATGATAAGCCTTGAAGCTCAAAGTATCACAAGATAATACACAGATAAAAACTGAAGAAATAAATATAAGACTTGAATGATTTTCGTCTTCAGCAGGTGTGTCCATTTGAGAAGAAGTTAATGCACTCTATTTATAGGTAGAGAACATTAAATGACCGTTGCTTGATGAATCCAACCGTTGTAGGTGATTAGCTTAAGTCTGGTCATCTTCTCTCTCTAAACTCCAACTAATCCAGGTGCTAATATGATCGATGTGGAACACGAGGATTTGCCGTTGGAGAAGAGTTTACTTGATGAAGAAAGCATTCTTGACCCGTTGAGAATGCGTGCTCGGAGTGGATTATCCAAAAGAAGGTTGATTTGCGAAGTGCATTAAATGCACTGTACACTTTTTGCTTTATGGCTTTGACCTTCAATAATCTTCATCTCTGCTAACTGAAATTCACTCAACAAACTTGTTAAACATAGTTGGGTTTATAAGTGAATGATTCATGAAAGCAATTAGAACAAACAAGAGTGATTTGCAAATTCGTATAATTCAAAAATTGGTTTTTTGCAGAGCATATCTTTTGGAGTAAGTTCATGCTTCTTTGGAGTATAGCATACTTTCACTTACATACTCCGATAAAGGTGGAAGTATTGACTTAGCTTGAAAATCTTGGTTGCTTTCTGGAAGTCCAATACTTGAGTATGGATCTTGCTTACTGGAGTATAGCATACTTTCACTTACATACTCCAGTAAAGGTGGAAGTATTGACTTAGCTTGAAAATCTTAAGTGTAAAATGCCTCTATACTGCAGTATACATTTGTATACTGGAGTAAGCAAGTTCAAGCCAGAATGATGACTTCTCTGTATGGTCTCATACTCGAGTATGCATATCCTTACTTGAGTATGCAACTCTTTTCGAAAAAGTGTGAAGTCATTCCATGTCTATCTTGGAGTAAACAAATTCATACCTGGAGTAAGCAAGAATATGAGTCAAGTTGAAAATCAGTTTAAGAGCTCATTACTCGAGTATGAAAACCTTTACTCGAGTATGCATGAGTTAGAAAACTTGGGAGCTCTCTGTAAGACCCTTTACTCGAGTATACAAGTCTCTACTCGAGTATACACTCAAGTTCAAAAGTTCATTTGCTCTCTGTAAGTCCAATACTTGAGTATGGCGATCTATACTGCAGTATCGACTTAACTTGAAATTATCTATCAACTTTCGAGGGCCATATCTCCCTGGTCTGAACTCCGTTTTGGTCCATTAAACTCTTGATGGAAAGCTCTTTGAGTCTATTTTCATATGCCACTGATTTTAGCTCAATCGGATTTGTATTTTGTGAGATACACTCAAAACATTGAAGGTGGGTCTGGACTGTGACGTTGATTCTTGTGGAAACTTGTAAAAATCATAGCTCCTTGATCTTGACACCTTTGGACTTGATTTATATATCAAAATGACGCTCTAGATGTCTAGTTTCAAATGCCACTAGTTTCACTTCAATCCGATCTCTGGTTTGGGAGATATCATCGAATTACCAGACCTCGCCCGTGCTAAACGTGAAACAGAGTTGCTGAAGAGCTGATCACGCTGCATACTCGAGTATACACTTGTATACTCGAGTATGCACTTGCATACTTGAGTATGCACTTGCATACTCGAGTATTCACTTGGATACTCGAGTTTTCCTTGTCCAGAGACGCCAGAGGTGCGTTTTCACTTGCATACTCGAGTATTCACTTGCATACTCGAGTTTTGTGTTCCAAACTCGAGTTTTCTCATCCTGAAGCTGATTTTTACTGATTTTAACTTCAAATTGAGTCATTCCAACTTCCATATGACCTTGGAAACCTCTAGCATCAATCTTAGAACTTGAATAATGATATCTTCACTTCATACAACAAGTTCTTCTTTCTTTCTTCTCTTCTCTTGATCATTCTTTAACATTATTCATCTTGGATTAATCTACATTAAATACGATGTAGTTAGTCAATGTAGGAGATAACTATATTACTCAATCTTTTTGCTTTTAATAATGACATCTATATAAGACATCATCAAAACTAATCATAACTAACATGAATGATTTATGTCGGATCAAATAGCTCCCAAGGATGTTTGATGACTTAAACATCCTAGAAAGGATCACCCACTGCTATCTATGAGGAAGATAATAGGGTGTTCTCAGAGATCACTGTGCTACACGAAGACGGCGTGTCACCAAAGGGGTGGGATGTGTGCACAATGAGACTAAATGTAAAGTAATGAATGATGAATGGAGAGAGTGCACCTGGTGAATATCCTTTTATAGAGGTCACCTAGGGTTTCAGCTCACTGGCTGTGTCGTTAGTTCCCCCGCCATCACGTCTCCATGATCAATGCTGTGTTTTCTCCACTACCTGCATTACCTCAGATTTTGGGTGTGATCATGTGGTAATTGGCGCTTTTCCTGATTGAGAAGGATCCTGTCATAAAGTACCCTTGCTGGGCCTAGACCATGCTAGGCCCATTACTCAGGTCCATAACACCTTGATTTGTTAAAAATGGTCCAATCATTCTCTTAAAATGTATTTCTTAGCTAAAACATATTGATTTAGTCATAAAGAAGCATTTACGCCTATGATTTTACGTGAGATGAATATATTTCGATGTAAAATTAAAAGAAACTTTTATAACCCCCCTCCGAAAGAGAAAATCATATAAAGAAAATAATAAAGTCAAATACAGAAATAAACTATATCACTCGAGATTGAGGGACGTGCTGCTAAAAGTGGGATTTCTCTATATGTAAGTGTATAAAATATGGACAAAGTTAATATTGCACTACAAGATTGAAGTTAAACGCAACAAATTTGTATGCATTTAGATCATTAATTCCATTTAGTAAATATTTTATAATATTTCATGAATGCATAGCCTGATAAACTTCTGGTTTATACTTCTACATTCGAGGATATATACTTGGTAATAATGCATTCTTTTCTCTTTTTCCGGATATTCAATTTCTCCCTCTCATGTTAGGAAAATGATGTCAAATGACAATTGACTAATCATACAATATTGTAAGAACCGGCTGAACCCAAGAGGGGGGGCTGAATTAGGTAAAGTATAAAAACTTAGGAACTTTGAAAATCTTTTTACAACTCAGTAAAACCAGTTTGTATGATAGTAAAGAGTTATAAAGTAATAGACAAGTCATTCAAACATATATCTGGAAACATAAGAGATAAGGGAAGAGGATATGCAACCGAGATTTATCTGGTTCGGTCCAATCCTTGACCTACATCCAGTCCTCAAGCTCCACTTGAGATTTTCAATCCATTATCCTCTTGTTTAAACCAGGTACAAGAGAAGTCTTTACAAACCACAAGTCACCCGCTTGTGAATCCAAATCTCTCACCGAGATACTCCCCTTACACAATGTAAGGTTACAATGTTTCCCTCTCAAGATCACCCAATCTTGAGTAACTCTCAGATAAACAGATAGAATGTTTTGTAATGAATCTTCTCTCTCTTAGAAGTGAATGAATAAAAAATGAAGAACAATACAAATCATTTCACTCTCTATGATAAGCTATGTAAACATTGAAAACAGAGAGTAAATAATATAAAAATCAGAGTATGAGCATTTTGAAGATGTAGGCTTGTGTTTTGCTTTTGTCTTGAATTTTTCTTCTTTTATAGGTAGTTGCACTTTATGACCATTGAGAAACTCTTCCAGATAAGAATATGACCATTGTTAATCCCTTAAAAGTAGCTAGTTAGGGTTTAAAGACATTCAATGTTTTTGACACAAATCGACATTTTGAAGATTTGCATCTAATCCTTCGTTTAATCACCGAAACTTGTCCACAAATGATATAAATAATGTTTGGAAGTAGTATAAGTCATTTGGGTAATCATCTGGATGTTTATCAAAAGAATCAAGATTTTCGAAACGATGATTTTATGAAGCGGAGATGAAAACTTGAGTTTTCATTTGTAAACTCGAGTTTAGAGGTTGTTGCTTTACTCAGTTGCTGTTTGATCAAAACTCGAGTTTTGGTTTCACAAACTCGATTTTGGAAGATGCTCGAAGTTCACGCTCAGTAACCAAAACTCGAGTTTTGTACTTATAAACTCGAGTTTTGACTTTGTTGAGCCTTCTTGAACTAACTGTCAAATTTTGAAGGTCATATCTCCCTGGTCTGAACTCTGTTTTAGTCTGTTCAACTCTTGATGAAAATCTTTTTGAGTCTACTTTCATGTGCCACTGATTTCAGCTCAATCGGATTTGTAGTGTGTGAGATACACTCAAAACATTGAATCTTGGTTTGTGTGGAGTGGATTTCATTGTCAACTTCCACAATTCATAGATCCTTGATCTGAACTCCTTTGGGCATGAATTTTATATCAAAATGACGCATTGGGAGTCTTGTTTCATAAAAAATTGGTTTCACCTCAATCCAATTTCTGGTTTAGGATATATCATCAAATTACTAGACGTCGCCCGTGCTGAACGTGGAAACGAGTGGAGTGGTGAAGAGGCGATGATCGTCGGAAACTCGAGTTTTGACTTGGAAACTCGAGTTTTCCTAGTCCGAGAAATGCCGAGGAGATGCTAAAGACACTTGTTAACTCGAGTTTGGGTCCTAAAATCGAGTTTTCTCATATCGAGAGGTAAATTATCTGCAGACAAGGTAGTAAACTCGAGTTTAATACTTGGAGACTCGAGTTTTCGATCAGAACCTCATTTTTGCTTGTTTTACCTCTCGAGTTGAGCCGTTCCAACTTCCATATCATCTTGGAGGCTTCCAGCTTCAATATAAGAACTTGAATAATTATATCTTCATTCCATTCAGCAAGTTCTTCCTTCTTTAATCTCCCATCTTGATCATTCTTCATCATTTAACTTGGGCTCATCATTCTCTGACTTGTACCTTATTCAATATCCAAAAGCCGAGCCTATTCTGAACTTGTTCCAAAATTTCATGTGTCGTCTTTTCTGTATCTGCACTATTCATGTATCTTTGTAGCTCAAATATGATGTAGCTTCATTCCAACTACGTTTTGATCATAGAAACTTCAAGATATCTCATATAAGAACATATAGTGCAAGTTCTGATTTCTTTAGTCTCCTTTCTTGATC